>OW028663.1:5000000-10000000 GCA_932294365.1 Diachrysia chrysitis
CCATATCCATTGCAATTCAAGAAATAAAAGCATTGTATGTACCGGATCATAAATTATTAGGTATTTAACTTGTATAAATAATTAATCAAAATATAGTAGTATACATAATAAGTTAATTTTATTTCGCAAATACACATACATTATACATTCAAGTAATGTCTGTCTTTATCAACCAACCAAGATGAATAATCAATTCTAATTACGTAATCAGCATCATACCACGAGATAATAACCTGACATATCGAGTAATAATTAACGATTATCGATTACACATCAAATTAACTCGATACATAATACAACAATAGATAATCTAAACAATCTACACCTAACAGGCCATCTGATATTCTAGGCGTAAGGTCAACGACCTGGGAAGCCAAACACTAACTTTATAGATACGATCTTCCTTTGTAGTAGGTAGGTAGGTACCTATAGTGTTTGTAGTGGTTGGTGGTCACTCCAAGTTTTCCAATTTTCTTTGAAACTGTTTCAATATAGCTGGGAGAGGTCGAGTTCGAAATTATGTGAGTTTAATGTGTATTGGCAATTTATTGGTTACATTTTTTTTAATAGAATGTGATGTCTGTTCAATTTTTCTTCGGAACTCACGCATATTTTAAGAAATTGTTCGTATAATTGTTTTAGCTATAAACTAAAGTATTATTCTAATCTTTTGTTGACCCGATGAGATTTTGCTGTCAGTCTTTGATATTCTTGCAAAATATCAAAAATAACATTATTTAGAAATATTTTAAGTTTTATAACGTTGTGTTCAAGTTTTATATAAATTTAAGTTACAAAATCTATAGTTTACCTTATTATAAGTTCATTTAATTATATTGTTTAGAGACTCATTGATCCCACAGTCAAACCATTGCAACGGTTTTGTGGGGCTTAGCTTATAAGATACCTACCTTTGTGATATAAAGATAAAAAAAGAAAAAAAAAAACGAGCCATCATATATCAAGTTTACTGGACACTATTTATTTTTATTTGTTAAAGCTAAGCATCTTAAGGGTGAGTATATAATATTTTACCAACTATTAACATACAAAATAATTAGAATATTTTGTATATTGAAGAACTTTCAGACCATTTAATATTATCTCGCAATATTATTATGTATAAATAAGTTAATTAATGTCTAGTAACAATAAAAATTAACAAAATAGTTGCTGAAAGTCGTCAACCGTCATATTTGATTACACATCCGAAATATTACTTTAAAAAATATTCTCTTTACAATCCATTAGGTATAATTACATACACCACACGATGCAAAGGAGTGTCCTTACTTCAATTACGTCGCCTACTCTATGGCCGGGCAAGTGCGCAACTGGCGCTATGCCAGTGCGGGCCAATTTTATTAAAAACTGTCTAGTATTGTTAACATCTGTTGCTTTAAACACATGTGTACTCACTTTAAATATTGTTTGATTAAAGTTAATTACGGCTTCAGTATTCTAGCTGTCTTTTGAAAGTATAGATGAGTTTCCTCGATATTTAGTGATGGGAGGCGTTCTCTTTTCTACTTAAGGGCTACTATTTAGAAGCCATTATATTCAATTATTATGATAGGTTTTTGTATGAACCTATTAGGTTTTTTTTTATGTTTATGTGATAAGTATATCAAGTATTATTTCTTAGCAAGTATTTTATTGTTTATGCTTACAATATCAATGCTGTGTTATTTTTTAATAACTAATTACTAGTGCCCTCTTTTTAAAATTATATTGATCTAATATACATACAAAGCCTTCTTCAACTACTTTTGACGACCTCCGTGGTCGAGTAGCGTACACACCGGTTTTCAAGGTGTCGCTAGCTCTCCCGGGTTTCCGGCAGGGTTAATGTAGAAAACCACTTTTCTAGATTGTCTCTGGTCCCAGACTAGTGTTTGTGGTACTTTCGTTGTCTCTTCTTCCATAACAAAACTTATAGCTACTTTGGGTTCAGAACAATGTAGGTGGTCCACATTTATTATTATGTAGTACTTAAAAAATTAACAGGAACATACAAAATATTACCACTACCACGTACTCAATTATTCTCATCTCAATTAATAAATAAGTTGAACGGCATACAGAAGCGTCGCATTTCGCGCATAATTACGCACTACAATCACTAATTAACAAATCACTCATCAAACGGATGAGTGATTTGCAAGCGTTGTTTATAGTGCTATCAGTCAGAGAAAATGTTTATATCGAACTTAATAAATGATCACACGACACTAAATTAAATAAATTATTGTTTTATCCTTAAATTATGACGCTCTCTATTTCGTTCTCAAACGTTACTAATGGCCAGTTCCTATATTTAAGAAACTATTCGTTTTGCTCCGTCCGTAAGTAAAACTAATCGTTTCTTGAATATAATATAATATCTTGGGACATCTCACACACTGTCATCTGATCCCAAACTAGGCAGAGCCTGTGTTATAGCAACCAGACAACTGATAAACATACTTATATATTTCTAAATACATACATATTATAGATAAATTACACCCAGGCACAGTACAAATGATCGTGCTTATCACACAAAGATTCGTCCTTGGTGGGAATCGAACCCACGACCTCCGGTTTAGCAGTCAGGGTCACTAAACACTAGACCAACAGGCCCGTCTATATAGGATATAGGAATCAGGCATTAGCCTCTGTCTGTTCGACCTTTAAAAGGCTGTACATAATGTGTCTCCGCTAAACAGCACATTAAAAAAAAGCAGCTACATTTATAACTTAAAAAAAAAATATTATCACCTGAAAGAGAAATAAAAACAACGGAAACCTCAGGGCTCGAGTTCGATTCGACCTATGCTGATATTTAAATGTTATTTTAGATAAATTTTAATATTCTTATCTATAGCATTTCCGGAATTAAGGTGCACTGAAATACAGACATTACATTTTCTTGTAATAAGCGCTATATACACTTAGTTTCATGTCTGCCTAATTATAAGAAAACATTTAAGTAGGTAGGTACTAGTATTTTGTAAATGTTTTGAATATGCGACCTAGTCTATAGGCACTAAATAAAGGACTTAAACATCAAAACTCAATGAAACCGCTATAATTTACAGCGACTTATCAATTCTGCAAACGGCGTGCGGCGTGCCCAGACAATGCGCGCGTGGGCTTTGCCCAACACAAAATATTTAAACGATACTTAACAACTGAATGTTTATGACAAGACTGTCTTATGTTTTTAAGTTTTGTTTAACTGTGGGACGGTGAGTTTCGCTTGGAATTGAAGACTGTTTTTTCGTAAGTTGATCTATATCTATAACCACTTCTAGCCTTTCAAAGGACCGGACATTCTCGTTATAACGCGTGAAAAGTGTTACATAATAATATTGTAAATTGGAAAGATTTGTATGTTTGTAGTGAATAAACTCAAAATCTACTGAACCAATTTCGAAATATCTTTCCCCATTGGAATGCTACATTATCCTTGAGTAACATAGGCTGTATTGCCGTGAAGCTACTCGTGTCACTGTTGTTTTACATATTTATTATTTAGTTTTTACTTCCTTTAGTCTAGACATGTTAATAACTTAGGCACGCGTTAGTAATAAAAACTTTTTTATTTACATTTTCCCTTTTTTACTTTCTTACCGCTGGTTATGTAGTGGGTGTAGGGTTCAATCGTACTATTAGATGGCCCTGTAATAATAATTGCTAAAATATATTCATAATTTGCAGCTTTGTAAGATTAATGGCCAGTTCCAATTTTCAAAAATCGATTCGTTTTGCTTACGAACTGACAGAAAATTCTACAGTCCGTTAGCAAAACCAATATAATTTTTTTAATATAGAATCCAGTCGTGAATCGTACACACTCTGTTCACTACATGCAATACATGAATCCACCGTTTTACTCAATAACAGAACTCTAGTAACACGTGAGGCCGAACGCATCGCACCCACGCGTGCATTGTGCGCGCCTGTACCAACATATGTAATACAGCACAACTATGTGAACTAAAATGACCTCTTTAAAGGAATAACTAATGGTACGACGTTATTGTTCAAAATTCTTTAGTAAAATATTTATATAACTAAACTTTGGTAGGGCGAAACCAAACTAATATCGAAATTTAGGGGGAACTCATTATGATGTTGGTAAAAGGTTTAACCCAGGCTCATTTTTCGCCTACTAGAGATCGCGGTAGTTTGCACCGCTTTCCCGCAGTCTCTATTACAAGGGAAGGGAGAAGCACTCCGGTGGTTTTAGCCGGTAAGAGTCCGGCATACCCTCCGCCATCCCCAGGGCGGAGGAAGTCCATGAGGATTTCCCCGGAAAAAAAAAGCTCATTTTTCGCAATCATCTGACTATTTTCATACTTAGATGGAAACCTTCATTTTGAGCTTCTTTGGACAGGCCACGAGTCGATATTATGTTAAAATTATATGTAAAATAATTAGTGTTTATTAGGTTTGCTGTTAGAGAACTCAATTTTGAGTTAAGCTCGCCTATGTACATATAATTTATTATTACATTACTGTTTTATGTGTTTCGTGTACAATAAAGAAATAAATTTAATTTAATTAAGGATATACGCAATACCTATAGAACTGCAATCTATCAAACATACAAAAACTAAAGCACTTACTGTCCCATATTTACAATCATTTAGAATCTCGCAAACACATGGCTTATTTGTTTCCCCATACAAAACGCCTTCAATTTACGTAAACACGCAACGCTAAACATAAACATTACAGAAACACTCGAAGCCATCAAAAACACTTCTGAAAGTAGTCCGCGTCTGTATAGGCTTGTATCATTAACATCAATAGCTTGTTACACGCGTGCTGAAAATGGCGTAAGTGCAAGTTATGTAACGAACCAGTAATTCGTTTGAACCTTAGAGAAAAAATAAGTAAACTATAGAGTGCACGTATGGAGTATGAACTGTAGGCACTAGTATGAACAAGTAAAATCGTAAAATTAGCGTCAAACAGAGCGCGCCGTTTTATTAAAACTAAGTACTTATCTCAAAAAATAATATTACCCTAATAATATCGAAACCATCGATATTTTTTCGCATAAACGTCTGTGAAAAAAGCTTTGCTTACGCTCGGCTTAAGGGGCTACTAGCTATGCGCGCATTCTATGCTTGTCTATGTATACTCTAGGTTTGAACTTTGGCAGTTGAATTTTCGGCTTGTTTACTAACAATACATTATTTATTACCTAATGAAAACGAAAACCGCAAAGTAAAATGCGTTTCGCACGAAAAAGCCACTGTTTTTTTTTACAAGTTTTAAATTGATTCATATAATTTATCACTATGCCATCTTACATAAGAATTGTAACAACTATCTGCAAATTTCACAAATGTTTATCCTTAAATAAGCTGGAAATAAACTCAAAAAGTCATTCTACATTCCGGTGAATCTCGAAAACAATCGAACATACAATGATAAACTCCTCATTTAATATAAACTATAGTGGGATGGTTCATTCAGTAAACGCGAACGGTTCAAAGATTACATTATGATGGAAGCGTGGGCGGGCGCAGTGCAGGCCTTATCGCGTGCCGCCACGTTACGTAACCGATACACTAGAGATGCGAAGTCAGTATCGATATATTGGACAATTGATTTACGATAATCGCGTAAAAATCATTAAAAAATAAATTGGTTAAAACTGGCAATTAAAATTTCAATTATTATATTTGCTATTTGGTATGTGTTGCTAAATACTTATCTGAACATGTCATATTAATGAATAGTGCAGAGATAAATAATTCACTCAAACAGAAGTAAATGATCAGCTGTGGATGAAAACGGGCTTTGTATGATGATGAAAATTATTAATATAAGCAAGCATTTCATGCGATTAGCAAAGTTTAACAAGAATGGTTATCTAAGCCTTTTGTTATTTTATTTAATCATGAACCAGTTGCAAAATAAGAAAAAGTATGAACACAAATAAAGAAATGTGACGAATATGATTTGTTTTAGTTTTATAGTAGCGGTTCTGGTACACCTCTACCGAAACAATAACACAAACATCTTTCACAGTTATTCAATTTTACTTCGGCGCTAAAATCTTTTCCACAAAAACAAACCGACTTAAAAGCCTTCATGCATAACAGTTTAAATAAATGGATCTCTAAATCACGAACGCTTTCCTCTAACGCATAACATTTAAAATTGTGAATAGTGCTGGCACGGAATCTGGCACATAAATCACTTTGCGCTTAAAAATTGCAATAGTGCATGAATCGTAACCCACATACTGAAAACAAGTGACCCATTTATATGAGAAAAGTTACAAACGTGTGCAGAAAATTGATCAAGTTAGGAAAAGGTTAAAACTTACGCGCTTTAGAATGTAAATTGTCTGAATATACATTTTAATTTATTTCATCTGTCAAGAAAAAATCATATTTATGTAATTGAATGTGGATAACATCACATACATTGCTCTGAACCCAAAGTAACTAGCTAAACTAAACCACTTGTGTTATGGAATCAGAGACAACGAAAGTACTACAAACACCCAGACTTTCATTTTTACATTTACATTCCCCGTCTGGGGATTGAACCCGGAACCTCAATCTTGCGACACCTAGGAAACACATTGGTTTGACTACCGAAGTCGTCTAACTTCGTCAAACAATTTAGTTACTTCATATAGTAAAATTAATCACTTCCTTGTGCCGTGAGTCACATATGAACATTTCCATTGTTTAACTATTGTGTCTACTGACGGGACAGCTAAGTTGTTAATAACCTATCATAGCTATTTAAAGCTTTCATCGTCATGAACTACCTAGGAATTGACACCGTGTATTCAATTTAAATAATTGTTTACTGTCAACAGTGAACAAAAGCAATAATTAACATAAGTACCATTCTTAAATACCTTGTTCCGTTCATTGTTTTAACATCCATGACCTACGTTTCTTTAAACTGGGCATAATGCCATTATCTTAGAAGGTCGAATACACACTTCATCATCCAGTGCCATTTAATTTTCATTAAAAAAATAACTTACATATACAACCTCTTTAGTTGTACAATTAAATCTGCAACAGGCATGTAGACCACACACGGATAATCGATATAAGCTTCCCACGACATCGCTTCGGGTGTTCAAACTCAATCGGTTCGTTTCATCGACAAACACTGTGAGTTTTCGATAAATCGTCGCACAACACTACGATAATTGACAGTTGGTAGTTTACGAGTGTTTAAAAATCTGTACCTTGTAAATTATGTGGTATATTGTCACTGTTTTTAGGTATATTTCGTAACTTCAAGGTATTTTATTTTTTCATTCTATAATATTTTAAGTATGAAATATTTTAATGCCTTTATTTATGGTAAATTGTTAATAGTAAGTAGGTTAGTTACTACGATCATTATTTTAATAAAATAAACTTAACTATATCATGAGGTAACATATGTTTATGTTAATATCTGTATCATATTTCTAATCTTTATTAAATACTAGCTGTCCCCCGCGACTTTGTTCGCGTGTTTTAGGTTCAACGGTTTTTCATTTTTGCAACATTTTTCATTTATGCTCTGCTCCTATTGGTCGCAGCGTGATGTTATATAGCCTATAGCCTTCCTCAATAAACGGACTATCCAATACAAAAAGAATTTTTCAATTCGAACCAGTAGTTCCTGAGATTAGCGCGTTCAAACAAACAAACAAATAAACTATTCAGCTTTATAATATTAGTATAGATTATTTAATTTTATTCAGTCAATATAGAAAACACAACTCAAGTTCAAATCAAGCTTACGAGTTAATTACGACAGGTATAGGTTTACATTTCACAGGCTGCATGTATTAGAGGGGGAGGAAATGCAATATCCGTGGTGCATCGGCAGTGATTGCACGCAGCCAATCAATACCGCTAGCTCTGACACTTGTCGATGTATACACCAATAATTCAGTACTAAATACAGGTATTTCATGTGTAAGGTTGATACGACTCAAAGATTGTGTGATATTAGCATATTGTTTAGTTTTTGCCTGCGGATCTGCCAGCGTGAAAAAGAGTAGCCAATGTCCCTTTATAGGAGTTCAAGTTAGCTCCATACAAAATTTCATCAAAATCAGTTGTGTGGTTTAAGCGTGAAAGCGTAATAAATGGACTTAAAGTTTTAACTTTTGCATTTCTAATATTAGTAAGGATTGTTCAGTCGCAAAAATCAAAACGCATTCTTTAGCCATATCTGTGCGTAGCCTTCGTATGTGCCTTGGTTTCCAAACTATGTTGAGGTCGGCTCAGTCCTAATTAATTCAGGTGAATACCGCTTTTTATGGACAGATTTGTATGTATCTATTAACTGGGTAATACAGTATGTATTTATTACCCGGGATCCCCTTACTAAACCTCCTCTGTCCGTCCGTCCGTTTGTTAGCGGGCTGTATCGAATGAACCATAATAGCTAGAGAGTGTTTTCTTTACAAAGTATGTATTTCTGTAACCGCTATAACAACAAATAAAAAAAAATTAAAGAGAGCTTAGGGGAGCTGTCTTTAACTGTTTTTCTGGAACGTGTTTTTGGCGTTATTTGCTCTATTTTATACGGTATAAATCTAGGACTATGGTAAGGAAACCTTTATGCGCGAGTCCGACTCGCACTTAGCCGGTTCATATTTCAATTAATTTTCCTTCTTTAACTACTTACAAATAAATATACGTATTCTTCAAGTACTGTTATTTTTATAGTCGGCATTGAACATTTTTTTCTACTTTGTTCAAAACATAGATATAAAATGTTGAAGAAAACCTTCATTTGCAGAATCGTCCACTGGTTACGTCAAAACAACAAGCGTGGGCTCAACTCCATTAAAATTCTATTGCCATCTATAAAAACAAAGAGTTATCGTTTGATAAATAATGACTTGTTTTTCTTATGTACTTAAATCACTTCATTATTTGATCGTGTTTTAAAATCTTGACATAGTTAATTCTATTAAAGTTGTTTTATTTATTTTTGCGTTTTGCGGAAAAATGAGCATTATATTATTATGTCTGGATACATAGTTATCATTTTATTATTTAATCAGATACTTCTTATAATCGCCTTGTTGTAAAAGTCCTAATTTATACAACGAGACGATGATAAAACATGCGTCCATTATGAGTGACGTAATTTTCCATGACAACAACATAAGTGTTTCAGAACTTTACTTAAATCTAACTTAACACAAACAATACCGAATCTCTCATAAACAATAACGCTCATAATCCTTTATTAAGCAATGAAAGCTTTCAAATTCACATTTAAGTCGTAACAAATACAAACAAACAAGATTATAACGTAAAACACAAGTTTGACACGTCATCCTGTAGATATTTCATTGAACAAACTTTTCAAGGGAAAATGAATTTTAACAATAAGATATAAAGTTGAATTTGTATTGTTTTGAGTGTTAATATTTTAATAAAGGAAAATGTTTACTAATGTTATGCGATAGAGTTCAATTTCAATTGTTTTGTGTTAATATGAAACTTCTATAAGGGTTGTCAAAAGTTGGTGCTGTCTGCGATGTTAATATTATGAATTTTTGTTTAGAAAATGGCGGAAATGTCTGACAATTTATGTAACCGTTGCTTTGGAAAATCGTTAACTCCTGCAACTGTCTTCATAGAGCAATCCTATAATTATAAAAACGAGTTAGTATTGAAAAATAAGCAGTCTTTTAAGGCCATTCCAATAAATCATGTTTTTTTCGTATTTTTTAATGTTATTATACCCAAATAGTAGTTCAACCTTATCTAAGAAAATTACTGTAAACTATAATTTCTAACTAAATTACAGAAATTCATTAGTCGACTACTACTATCGCGTGTTCCTAAACGAATAACAGACTAGCACGCAGCATTGAATACTATCCATCAAGTCTGAGGGTGAAAACAGTGCTGTTTTCATCAAACATAATTAATTATACGACGAACCCTTATCGCGAAGGCAATAGAGTTCAAATTCCCTTGCATTTAGTCCTAGTTGATTGAAGTTAATCACTATGTCTACCAAACATAGCAACGAAACATGTTTACCAAAGGTTAATGCAGAAACCACAGACCAGGATAAAAGGTACACGCTCCTTTTACACACTTGTGTACAATTTGAAAACACTTTTTATCTATAATATAAAATGAATCGCTGAATGTGTTGCTAAGCGCAAATCTCGAGAGCAACAAACAGCAAATATGAGTTTTCTTTTTATTTAAAGATATTTATTTGCTTCTCTATTTATTGATTTTTATCCACGCTTATTTAGCCATCCATAACTAATTATGTAAAAAATAATCTTGAAAGAAACATTTGACCGAATTTTCGGTTTTCAATATTACATTATTTACATTATTACAATATTATTATTATTACACGTGTAGGTACTTTGGATGACAATGCATAAATAACTAATCTTTATTTTTTGTTAATAAAAACTGAATTCTTTCTAAAACAAAGTATATTTACTTACTTATTGCATTAGCACCTTGACTTTAATTACTTTTTGTGCGTTTTCTATCTATCTTTTTTATACACTGTAACAAAAACGTTAATGTTGTATGCCTTATACGGACGATTGGCGTAAATTTTGCATATAAAATGTCCAGATAACGGTAAAATATAGCCATTAGATATCATACAATCGGCCTAAAGGCGGTAAATTATTGAGTGACGTAAAACTATGTAATAACACTCAAAGCATGATTATGGAGACACACTATCCATCTATTAAGTAATGGGTGGTTTACTTAAATTAATGATACTTTATCCTCATTTAAAACAATCCATTTAAGTTTGATGTTGTGGTGGCCTAGCGGTTCAATAAATTTAGATGCACTACAAGCAATTACTAATGTAACTTTTTCAAAGTTTTGCACTCTCTTAATATTCTAAGACATTATTGACTTGGTGAAGGAAAACATCGTGCGGAAAACTATATTCCAAAAATTGGAATCGTAATCGCTAACCCGTTAGTGAGCAAGCGTAATGATCAATCTGGTCGTTCTTTCTCTACATAAGTAGAGGCCCGTGCCCAGCAGTGGGACATTGATAGGCCTGTATTATAATTAAATTTTGAGTAAAATACCTATTTTACCTAAGTGTGGAATATTTCGCGATTTTTTATGCTTTAACTGTAGGTATATCACTGATTCACAACGTTTAATTCACTTCATTTCCTCACACTTTACACAAGGCTTGTCGCTCTATCATTTAACTGCTCTTTTATTTAAATTCCAGCCTGAAATGGTTTTAAAAGACAACTTAATGTACCTGTACCATATTCTCTTAAAGAAAGATGTTGCGCTTGTTAAAGAGAGACTGCGCACTACTCTGCACATAGCACCGTCTCGCTTGCACGACGGCAACAGTCCTGTTTATGGACGGCTAACGGACGCCGGACGGTAGAATTTTCTTTGTTTTGCTTCGAAAATTCTACCGTCCGTAAGCAAAATAAATCGTTGCTTGAATATAGAAACCAGGCATGAAAGAGTTCATAATAAGCGCGCAGGATAATATGTTGCTCAAGTTAAACATGTATTTTCAATTCCCTCATAACTATGAATATGTACATATCCTCCACCACAGACGGCACATTTTTATACTATATCATGTTCATCTTACCATTTGAAAGAGAATCTCACTCGTTTACTTAACATGCGCCTAACTACTGAACTGTACGATGTACGGTGCTGTGCTTACCTGAAATAAAGAAAATTGTTGGTTAGTTTTATAAAAGAAATGGGGAATATAGAAAATTACAATGACGAGGAAAAAATAACAATATAAAATTATTCACAATCAACAGTCGCATAATATACATTCATGAATATAGAACATTTAATGGTTAACAAGTAACTAGTTCTGGAACACTCCATTTATTGCCGAAATACGCAAACTTAAACATGGTCTCCTCAACGCAATTTCATTAAAAGTATACGAGCTTTAATTATTTTTAAATAAAAATGACTGTAGAGTACAAAATTAATATATGTTAGTATCATTATTCAAATTAAGACGGACAAACAAAATGTCGAAAAAGATATCGCTAACAAACAAACAATTGATATTGGATTTCCAATTATTATTTTCCATGCTCAATTAAAACATTCCGAATATTAATATCTTCAATTTCAACAAACGGCTTGTTTATAACTTCGAATTCAATTTACATAGGCTTCCAAACAACAGCACAATTATTAAAGAGTAGTACAAGCGAGCGGAAAACGGGAACGCGTTAGAGCCATCGCTCTGTTAAAAAAAGATGGTACTATACAACATATAACAAAATAAATGAAATACCTTTTAAGTGGTAATTGTACCCATGATTATGAACAACTTTCAGTATGGGTCCAACATAAAAATCACTATAAAAAAATGGACTGCCCCATACATTTATGTGCGCAGATTTCGACAAAATGTAATGGACAACTGATTTTATTTTCGCTATTTCGGTTTTGGTCTCAAAGTAAAGGTTTCTCATAATGATATGTACCTACTATGTCTCCTTACGAGGTTTTGCGTTTATTCTGTTACACGTTGTAAGTATAGCTCATCCCTCTCTTTCACTAAAACTCTTGAATCAAAACAAATGTCTTAATACTTGAGCGCAAACTTTCATACACATATACGCAAACTTAGCTTATGCAACTGACACCAAAAATCACGAATAGCGCATGAACTTCGCGAAATCATTTGCGAAGGTCGATTTATCGATTCGTGAATTCCTGCAAATGTAAGCGTATTTTGCGTTTCACACACGTTTACCGGCAACGCGCTAACAAAGGGAGCTCGGATCATAAAAGGGAAACCACGTAAAAACGAACATCATTAACTGGAAAATATCGGGTTGGAAACGTAAACAAAGCGGTACGGGGATCCTGTAACTGGATAAGTGGAGTGAGCGCCTTTGTACACCGTTTAATGTTTTAACTAGTGTAAAGTCGATGGCGTTTTTTGCAGTATTGAACTGCAAATGTTTTGTGAGTTAATTGATTAAATCAGAATGCGGAATATATCGATGGAAGAAGTTAGAAATAAATCTGGTCAAGTGCGAATTGGACTCGCGTACGAAGGTTTCCGCACCATGTAATGGAGCCCCCTTTAATTTTTATTTTGTTTCCATTTGTTGTTATAGCGGCAACGGAAAAAGACACCCTGTAAAATTTTCAACTCTTTCGTTACTATGGATCGACACACAGCCCTGACTGACAGATGGACAGACGGAGGCTTAGTAATAGGGTCCGTTTGGATTTCTTCGGGTGCGGAATCCTAATTGATTCTATCTCTAATATTTTATTAAAATTAAGAGAAATATTGCATCTCACGGATTCAGGACCTCCTGGCTTTTGAGATTATTGAATTTGTATGAATGTTTTAAACATTAATCATCATCCCATCATTTGATTTTGTCAATGTTTAACAGGCTTACATATTGTTTTGATCGTTTTATAAACTTTTCTCTTTTCCATATAACATAAGAGGATGAATACTAAAGTATTAATAAGCTATTAAGAGCTTTAAAAGGAACCCACACGGAAAGTTTGTCGATCGCGATGTTCAGGCTAAATGAGAAGGATGTAGGTAACAAAGAGACGATCTTCCAAAGTTTTTTTTTTTGACAACGTCACATACATTGCTCTGAACCCAAAGTAAGTAGTTAAAGGACTTGTGTATGGAATTCAGAGACAACGAAGGTACCACAAACACCTAGACCCGAGACTATGTAGAAAAGTTGTTTTCTACATTGACCCGGCCGGGGATCGAACCCGGGACCTCAGAGCTGGCGACACCTTGAAAACCAGTGCGTACGCCACTCGACCACGGAGGTCGTCATCGTAAGTTATGAGAACATTAATAGATCATACGCTTCAGTAGACACTTTTATAGAAGAATTTTCTGTACCTGTTGCCTTTAGCAAAAGGACATATTTTTGTATTGGTATCGTTTTTGAGACATGATACAAGATAGAAATGGTAGTTGAAGACATTGTTTTTGTAGTAAACTCTTGTTTTGTAGTAAACTATACACACAAACCTTCCTCTTGAATCACTCTAACCATTTGTGAAAAACATATGAAAATCCGTGCGGTAGTTTTTGAGTTTATCGCAATCAGACAGACGCGGCGGAGGACTATGTTTTATAATATGTATAAATAAGAATTTTTAAGGCGGCAGAAGTCTATAAAGTGTGTATATAACTAAAATATATAACGAAATGTATTATTATTTACCTATTCAATGAAAAACATCAACTTTAAATATTGAAACATAATGTTTACAACTCGTAAATACGTCACATAGTACAGCATATTGATAAAGTCGCCTAGAACCCTTCAAAGCCTTTACAACTGACATGAATGCAGCGATTCTCGCATGAAAAGCGAACACTATGAAAGGATACCGGCATGTGACGTCCCGTATTTTCTATACGCGTATCTGTAATTTACTCTTTTTCAGGGAAATCGTGTGTTCCAGTAAATAACATTTTATATAAAGACATCAAGCTGTAGGTATGTAATGAAAGAAGAAAATTCTCAGAGTTGGTTTAGAACAGAAAATTTAAGATGGTAAACAATGGATCATTGACAAACCGTTTTACGAATGAGCATTAATAATTTAATAGATAGGAAACAGTTGCAGTTGTTTTACGACAAATTTCAATAACATATCCGAACGCAGTTTTTCCTACTAGAGATAGGAATCCTGAATAATATTATAAATGCGAAAGTAACTCTGTTTGTCTGTCGCGCTTATACGCCAAAACTACTGAACCAATTTAAATGAAATTTGGTCCACAGATAGTCTAGAGCCTGAGAAAGGACAAAGGCTACTTTTTGCCGCGATAACCGACATCCACGCAGGCGAAATTGGTAGTTAGTCAGCTATTAATTTGTGGATAACAGCTGACGTAAAATTTACATCAATCATTCAACTGCTGAACATAACCTCTTCCAAATACCGCCCTTAACGTGGCCATAAATATATAATACAATTTTACACCTAAATCCATACTTAATATTATAAACGAGATAGTAACCTTGTCTGTAACGCTTTCACGGGTAAACCACTAAACTGATTTTAATGAAACTTGGTACAGAGTTTACTTGGATTCTAAGATGGATATAGGCTACTTATTGCCGCGATAACCGACACCCGGACGAAGCCGCAAGCACTAGCTATTGCAAATAAATATAAAACTTCATAGCACTCCATACCATAATATAAATAAATAAAAAAAAACTTAGTATCGATATACTAAGTTTTTACTGTGGTAAAGAATACGGTTTTCGAAGCACAATGTCATTGAATATATCCTATACTTATATTTTTCGCAAAAACCGTCTCTGTCTTATATTTTTGTGGAACAAACTTGCACAATTTCTCCACGTTCACCCGTAACGAGGTAGCGGGCCATCCATCGTCATAAGTGGTGCCTTTCTAGAATATTCTTCTACCAAAGGTTGTTTGCTTTCCATTTTTTACGTAGCCGAGTACTATATATAGCACTATATATAGGTAGTACTATATACTACCTATATGTACAGTTTTCTTGTACATATAGGTAGTATAGAGAGATAGAACACAATTCCGTATGGCACCTGCTAAGATATGTAAAAAATAAATATTATTTGTTGTATACCAAAAACTTTTTGCAAAGCGTTCTAGTTTGGTGAGGTGGAGAATGGAAGTAAATGGGAGAGGCCTGTTCATTTATTTTTTTAATACTTCATGTTCAAAATAGTGTACATGGTGGACTAAATGTCACTAATGGCCAGTTCCTATATTCAAGAAATGATTCTTTTTGCTTACGGACGGTAAAATTTTCTTCTTTTTGCTTAGAAAATTCTACCGGCCGTTAGCAAAATGACTCGTTTTTAAATATAGGGACTAGGCATAAGCAGTCCGACAGTCAACCTCCAAGTGAAAAAGAAAGTCTACATTGAAGGAGGTACAAAAGCCAAAAAAAGGAAAAAAATACAAATGGACCAAAATGGGCTAAGATGATTAATGTATTGAGAGTAGGCAACTTGGTGTCCGTTATTCATTTAAAGGGCTGATTTAGCTTACATACCACCTTAGAATACTGAAACCCTATTTAACTTTAACACGTTTTTAAATGCCTATCTGTCTCTAAATTACACCATAAAGTGGCAGAGACAGCATGAGACTAAACGGCGATTTAAAACTGATAAACGATTTAATACTGACATATTCAGCCATGAGACTTTTAGTGTGAAGCTTGTCTTTGTATTTTGGAGGACATATGTAGTTTAAATGTAACAAAATGGTCAACTATTATTATTTTACTTTGCCTGTTGCCTAACCTTGCGGTCGCTTAATCAGTGATTACTGGCCATAATTTATTTTAATAATTTATTTTAAGTTCTTTTATAAGGAAATTGATTATAAATTTACTATTTGTTTACTGTAAATGCGGTGTAAATTGTAATATTATTAAAAAGCTTCACATATTCAATTTTGTGTTGATGAGGTGTGTAATAATAATAAATATCATCAACATAACTTAGCACAAACGTAGACATTGAACCTCATATTGTGATTACAATAAAACTCATTATTTTCGGAGAACTGAGCAGTATATTTTTAATAATAGTTAAAATGACACGCTTTGCGGTCAAATTATGGCACTTGTGGTAATTATTATAAAATTATATTTTGATGTAAATCGTCAATATTACAATACACAGTCGATTTCACAAAATAAGCGGTGGCAATGACTATAAACAATATGTTTTATTGTAGATATTTTATGTTTCGTTTTCTTATCATTTTACATGCTTCCGAAGCATTCGATAGTAATTCAGCTATATTAGTGTTCTTAAGGTTTATAAAACACTAATTGAGTAAACATATGGTATGGAATCATAAAAGCCGACTTGTTTTCTTTGATAATTTAAACCAACATTTTTTTTTTTTAATATAAATTACTTAAGTTTATTAAAGATGCAAGCTAATTGTAAAAGGTATGTTGTAGAAATAAAGATAAGACTTATTATAAAAAGTTAATGCATTTTTATTTATCATAAAAGGTATGTAGTACAAATAAAGACATTTTGATTTTATTTAAGTATAGTATGCCTTAACTTTGCTAAGGGTTATCTCTTAGCAAAGTTAAGGCAATACTATACTTAAATATAACATACTTTTTACGATAAATAAAAATGCTTTCTTTATTTATACAACATACCTTTTACAATATATAAAAAATCATTATTTTTTACATAAGTCTTCAGTTTCTGTAATAATAGCGGTCTATAACGAGCCTTCTTCATTTAAGTCGGGGCCATAAAAAAAATCATAGATGGTGTGACGTATTCACGCATAGATGTGGACCAATACTATACTTATGCCGTGTTAAATAAAAGGTGCAAACAAAGATGTGATAATCCCAGCGTCAGATAAAAAGCACGAAACCAGAATAATACACGTGAGGTTTAAATAAACCTCCATCCATTCAGAATTGTTTCCAACGGTTTTGCTTTGCCGGATTAATTAAGATTGAATGGGATTTATTATTGCGAACCAATGGTAAATGTTTGTTGATTTTCGTCGTAAATGGTTGGAGTTTTGTAAGGGTTTGTTGATTTCCGACGTAGGTAAATGGTTGTATTTTTGTAAACAGGGCTGTTATTGGTCAAACACTTGAGATAAAGTTCGATGTTGAAAATATATCTTCGGACAACTCACACACGGCCATCTGATCCCAAACTAGGCAGAGCCTGTATTATGGCAACCACACAACTGATGAACATACTTATATATTTCTAAATGCATACATATTATATATAAATTACACCCTGACACAGAACAAAAGATCGTGCTCATCACACAAAGATTTGTCCTGGGTGGGAATCGAACCCACGACCTCCGGTTTAGCATTCAGGGTTTACCAGCTGAATACCTTATTTTACATGGAGCGACTGACAATCTGACCTCCACAACCAATTTTACTGGGTAAGACAGTATCAGAATTGTATTGACTTGATGACTGCCATGATCTTTGGCAGTCATGACCAACGGTTAAACGAGCTTTCCAAAAGCACAAAGAGGTCTCGGTATGTTTACAGATGGTCACCTATCCACGGACCAACCGCAGCGATTATCAGTCAAACAGTGAGCCACCAAGCTCCTCCAAATAAAATGAACCAATTAATCAATATAAAACTAAAGTTGAAATTGATGATGAATAAAACTCGAAACTTCGAACTATCAAAGAGCAACGCTTTTTACATCCTTTAAATCATTAAGAAAACTCACTGGACTCAGTTTTTAGTAAAAACTTAAAACTGTTCGTAAGTTTTTACTAAAACTAGGTCCAGTGAGCACTTATAGTTGGCAAGTACTGCAGCCTGAAGGGGACTAGATATGCTCTGATAGACGCTCTAGCCACTTGCGAGAGGGACTGGAGAGGCCAATTTACCCGCCTCCACTCCGTTGTAGGGATTTTTGCATAAAATATTCTTACATTTTCAGAAAACTGTTACAGTTCTGTAATTATTGTTGGGTCATTAGACTCATTAGTTTATTTAGAAATATAGTGCTTTAATCAAAGAGTCGTAAAAAAAAATTAGTCGAATTAGTTACAAATACTATAATAAGTTTGTGTTAACAAAATTGCGATGGATGTATTAAATCATGTATTTAGAACTATTTAGTATTTGATATTTTGTTGTGTGCTACGACGTAGCGAGCGCTACGCTGTCGCTGATAAACTAATATGCTACGTGTCGATAGATTCCTCGAGATTGTTTATTATTTCATCATTTGTTGTATCTTGGTATGTTAACAGAAGGTCACCCATCCAAGGACAAACCGCGACGAGCGCTGCTTAACCTTTATCATCGGTCACCTTTATCATCACCCCTCATAAAAATAAAAACCTTTTATATTAAACAAAAATACATCTGCACATTAGCCAGCATTATTTTCTTTTTTTAAACTTGGTAGGTAACGTAAAATTGTTTCAACAAATCCATTAAGACAATTTTGCGTTGGAAAACTAGTTAACACTATCCAAAGAGAATTTAACATTGAATAGTATACAATTTAAATTCCGTTAGCACTAACTAAACATTGCGTCAGTTAACTAAACTCTTGAAGAGTTGTATAAACATTTAACACATTTGTTAAGCCATAGCAACGGTTTAAGTTGACAAAAATCTGTCTATTGTGCGTCCGACAGTTAAAGTGATGTTCCATTCTACTGTTTGTTTAACGGTGGTTCAAGTCGGTGTTGTACTTTATATGTTAAGTTAGTGACCAAATAATGTGTTGTATAAAATTCAATATAATGATGTAGTTGTTTTTAAATGTTGGTAAATATCTGTATTTTAAATGAATAATTAAATAATTAATTAAGTTAAAGGAAAGTATCATTTAAATTGATGAATTCAATAGCTTTGACGGGCCTGTTGGTTTAGTGGTTAGTAACCGTGACTGCTAAACCGGGGGTCGTAGGTTCGATCCCCATCCAGGACAAATCTTTGTGTGATGAGCACGATCTTTTTTCTGTATCTAGAAATATATAAGTATGATTATCAGTTGTCTGGTTGCCACAATACAGGCCCTGCCTGAATAGAGATCAGATGGCCGTGTGTGAATTTTCGCAAGATATTATTATTATAATATTATCATATATATTTAATAATATTTTGACGCACACGTGATTCAGTTTTCTCGAAAACGTCGACGTGTGGGGTATCCGCGATATAGCGCACCGTGGAAAGCTGGCTTTATAGATAAGTAATTAAATAAGGTAATTAACACACCAAATAAAAAAAACCGGCCAAGTGCGAGTCGGACTCGCGCACCGAGGGTTCCGTACAAACCTGTAGGTATATAAGTAAAAGTTCACCCATCACGATGATCGAGTCATAGTCGTAGTTATGGTATTTTAATTGCACAACGAAAAAAAAAATATAAAAAATATTTTTATTATATGATGTAACTAAAAATTTATGCTTTTCGCAATTTTTCCTTTATCTGTGTTATAAGACGTTGCTTCGTACCAAATTTCAAGATTCTGAGTTCACGGGAAGTACCCTGTAGGTTTTGATTCCCTTGCGAGTGTCGAAAATTTGCGGCATAAACGGGAGTATCTTTTGATCGCGTTGACTTAGAAGTTTGATTTTTTCACAGCTCCAAGAGACCATAGACTTGAGTATTTGATATGAATTTCAGCTTGATACCTCCACGCGTTCCTGAGAAAAAAGGTCTTGACAGACAGACAGACAGACAGACAGACAGACAGACAGACGGACAACAAAGTGATCCTATAAGGGTTCCGTTTTTACCTTTTGAGGTACGGAACCCTAAAAAGGATACCTGACATTTCGATAAGTAGTTTTTGACTAACAATTTATATTATTTAACTTCAACTTTGTATGTAAACAGGAAATAATCATAAACCACTTTCAAGTTTAACTATTAATGAGAAAGACGTTAATTTCAGAATAAATTAAACATCAAGAACAATAAAAAATAAACTTTATTTTTGACACGGATGTGAGTGTAATTTATCATTGTTGTCAAAGATAATGAACTTATAATGATATATTACAGGTATTGTATTGTTTTACACAATCGTGTTTAAAGATTGAATCAGTTGGAGTTCGCAACGCCACCGGGTCAGCTCATAATAAATTTATTTATTTATTTATTACATTTTAAAGAAGGCTTACAGACTAACAGAAAAATGATATAACGAGTGTAATATTATCAAATAGCTAATAACAAGCCTCCACACATAGAAATAACTCAACTATAGACGGAAATTTAATCGGGTTTAACGTAGCTACTGGATTAACCGCCAAACTACGTAGAAATTAGTAAGACGAACAAAAAATCCATTTGTCTGAACAAAATATTTTTAAGACATATTTATCAGCTATATTAATTTTACTGCTTTCTGTGTTAGATATGTTCAAGATGAAGTATTCTTCAAAACGGCAGAACCTAGAAAGATTATCTAAAGAATTGGAGTGATGTGTAAAGTCGAAAATCTGAGTCAAATACTTAGTTATAGAACTTAACATTAACCAAACTTTGTCCAGCAATGGGCTTGTCTGACAGTTCAGCTTTGACCAGAGAGGTAACTCTTAAATGAATTTCAATTCAAATACAATGCCAATGCAAAATAGTTTTTCAATCAGCAGGCACACAAACAACACACAGTACAAAAAAAGACTGTCAATGTTTAGATTCCAGTAAGTTCGTTTCATTGACAGTATTTAAAATAAAACGGAATCATGTGTCCTCTAAATATCCTTTTTGTATTGACATTGTATTGGAATTAAAATTATTTAAAGAGTCAGTCACTGACTAGTTCAGACTCTACATAAACGAATATAAATGCAAATATTTCTGTGCGGACAACCTCGGATATTGGTGTTTTCTGTAAACATTTCTTATTTATTCTGGATCTCAAGATCTGTCGTTTTGCCGCCACGAAGCGTATCGTCTTGTGTTTGTTGAGAATAAACTTGAAAGCATACCCGACGAATTACAATATCTTTGTAATTCATTCTTTGTTTAAACTGATTTATCTCTTATTACAAAACTAGAATATTTCTGCCTCTAATGACAACGAACCGTCAGAAATCAAGATCACGACAACATATGCGACTATAACTTTAGAAGCCATTTCGTTGCTATACATAGATATTAAATTTTTACATACGTTTTTTTTTGACGAGATTTACACGGTTAGCCTGAGCGCAGGCTTTGACTGCTTCACCGGACTTTTGGCGAAGCCTTAAAGGGCTCCAGCCAGAGCAATAGAAAAACTAAATACGTCAGCAACGTTTACTAAGGGCATTCATTCTCTGTGGGGTTCGGACCTCGACTTAGTGCGTTGAGGCAAAAAGAGCAAAGCAGGGCTGGAGCTAAGTTTTTCTTATTTAAGGACAGATTTTTATTGCTAGTTTGGCCAGCTCGGGTCAGCTTGATCTAGGGACGGGAGGTTTTTTACATACGTACTATGTAAAATTACTAACGGTTATTAATAAGGAAAACCATAGATGGGGTAACCATAAAAATGACCGTAAATATATGAAAAACTATCCAAAACATTGCTTTTCGCTGCACTTGACTTACTGATGAGAGAAAAAAAGCATCTTCTTTTAATGTTACGAAGGCCAACATAAAAGTTGAATGAATAGGCCAAAGAGTCAGCGCACACAGCTTACAACTTTGAGACCAGCGGCTTTCACAGAGCGGCTTAAACTTTTTTACCACTAAAGAGTATTTAAAAGATCGCTTTTTATATTAAATACAATAATTTTTTACAATGATAATAACAAAAAAAGTTAGATTATGGTGTCTAAATAAAGAGTTAAAATAATTGCGACTAATATAATGTTAGATACGTGTAGTTTTATTATAGTTAACGACCGCCGTGGTCAAATGGAGTAAACACCGGTTTTAAAGGAGTCGCCTGCTTTGAGGTCCTGGGTTCGATACCCGGACTGGTCAATATAGAAAACCGCAGACACGACATTCTCGGGACTGGATGTTTGTGGTTAATTTCGTTGTCTCTGATTCCATAACACAAGTGCTTTAGCTAATTACTTTGGGTTTAGAGCAATGTATGTGATTTTGTCCACATATATTAAAAAAAAAACATTTTTGTAACATTTCATTCATTTTAAAAGCTTTATGGGACTGCAATTTATCTTAATCTCTACAAACCGCAAACATTTACACGTCAACAAAACATTAATTGAGAAAAATACTTTCAGTTTTATAAATCCGAGGTACGTAAAAAAGATTTACAACTTCCATCCAACAATTAAAATTGCTGTGCAATGAAACAGTCTGTATTTGTTTTTTTTTAAACAAAGCTCAATATTGAGAAGGTACGTATAAATACAACGGAGATGGAATTTAATGTTTCCTTATTTATACTTTTTTTTCTTTTGGTGTGAGTAGCAAGTGGCTTCTATCTACGCCGAGGGTACGGCGGCGGCGGCGTGGGGATATATCGGACTTTCATCGACTAAAAACACCCCGGCCGCGACTCTGCCCTTGGCCGGAGTGTTGATCTAACCGTAAACAAAAGTAATGTAGGTAATTATATTTAAATTAAAAACTATAATAAAACTAAATACAAACTTGTTAATGTCTAGAGCTGACCCTTAATAACTTGATTTTTTCTTCTTGTCACCCAAAGTAATTAAAAGTCGGGAGTCAGTGGAAAGGGAAGCTTTGTAAAGAAACGTCAAAGCTATCTAATTACAAAATATCTCTACTGAGCACAAATTTGTCATCTTTCACTCCAGGTTACTTCTTGGCCTATTTTTGATTTATTCTTATTCGTCTTGTACTGCACAGACCGTTTTAGTAGTATGCATTTAACAAGCCAATGGCAGAAATTGTATAGTACAGGAAAAAGATGTGATAAAACACAGCTAAATAACATGTTAAATGCATTGTTCCTCTTTAGACATCATTTCAAAGAACTCGTACAGGAAACATTAATTGACGAAAGTTTGTATTTCTTATGTCTGGGGAAAATTGAGATTAAAATAATAAAAAAAAAGTATTTAAATTTAAATAATCCCAAAAAAGTTGGTTTGATATTGCAGTTTTGCCTTACTGGCTATATGCAATAGGGACTGATACTTTTAATCACAAAAAAGAAGAACGGCTGGTAATATTACGGGACATCTAATAATAATAATAATATCTTGGGACAGGACCATTTTTCTAGCCATCCTCATTGACAGACCAATCTACAAGCACGAGCTGTTTACACGAGACAATTAGCGCACATTGACTCATAAATTCTTTGTAGTAGGTACAGGTATTACTGTAGAACATAACATATGTATAACGTGCTATGAGTGGGCTATAACTGTCTGCTGTAGACCTACCGCAAGCCGCCATGATGGATGCTCCCGGGAGGGATGCCAAGCGCAGAGGATTGTGAAGTCACCAGGGTTGGGTTGGGTATTTGAATGTTATCCTTTAATGTAAGCAGGACAATAACACAAGTTTTGAGTGGATTTATGAAAAGTTTTTGACGTGGTAAGGTCTTATACATCGATGAACGCCGGCTGCACGCACGAGAAAGTGTCACGTTCCTGAGCCGAGCGAGCAAGCGAGAGCGCGGAACACGGGATAGAGATGCACGATCGGCCTCAGCGTTCGGCTTGTGACGATATCACGTAAAAGTATCGTCCGTAAACCGACTTTCCAGACAACCAATTATTTATAAAAGGACGCGATGGTTTGTTTCAGTAGATACTGTGTTGTTTTTGAAAATTAAACACAAATCCCACCGACGATGCCTGATAACCTAAATGTGCCTTTTGATCAGACAATAACCAGTCAGGTATTCATTTTAACTACATAAAAACATATATCTTTCCTTGCTTCACACCTAATTGTAGGAAAATGCCTAGTGGCATTGAGTCCACCTCGTGTACCATTTTGTACGTAAAGTTTTAAATAATTAAATAATTTTTGTATTTCTAAATAAATACCTAGTTTATAGGATTAAACAAAGTCAAATTATACATGAATAAAAATATATTAAAAAATACATTTCAAAGTTAAACGTGTTTTAGATAATGCTCTTATCAAACGGATGCAGGACATGACAGTATAATCAGTAGCCACAAGGACTTTACTGAAACCTTAACAAAACAGATTTAATAATTCAATCATCAAATATACCTAAAAATACCCGTACATGTATTCATAGGTTTTAGTCATGAACTTGCATGCATTTTGCAATTTTAACGGTTAACCCCCGGTTTCCTAAAGACTGAACTATGTATTGTCAAATCGACCAATCATGACTGTGGTAGGTTAAACAAAGGACTAACAACCAATCACAGCGCTTAACATCAGGTTTATCAGGTAATTAACGTTTTGTGTTGATCAATGATTCAGAAACCGGGAGTGAGACTAAAAAAAAAAAGTAGGTGATAAATGTGGACATCAGTTACATATTGCTCTGAACCCAAAGCAGCTAAATCACTTGTGTTATGAAATCAGAGACAACGAAACTACCACAAACACCCAGACCCGAGACAACGTAAAAAATTGGTTTTCTACATTGACCCGTCCGGGGATCGAAACCGGGACCTCTCGGTGAGCACTCTCGACTACGGAGGACGTCATCAGTAAAAACTACTTGTCTGTAGTTCTCTAAATACAATTAATTTAATTCATAAGAATTTCTGAATTAAGTTTTCTAAATGGTCATAATTACTATATAACATACAGTAACCAGTTTCTTTTTTCATCTTTATCTCTCTATCTACATTTTTCCCATTTCAAACGAAGTGGGGCTTATCTTATAAAACAGGAAAGAGAAGTTAAATCTATTTCTTGTAACATGACATATTGAATTTACGCGAGAAATTGGCTTTAAAAGGCTATGCGGCTATGTAGTAATATTTAACGAGCATGCTTTTATCAGGTAACAGATTATTTATAAATATGTATATAGGTATATTACATATATGTGGCTCTTGGCTAAGTGTAAGCCTTTCGATTTGTGATAGAAGGGTGGTGGAAGAATTGGTATTAAACAGTAGATATGTCAATTATAGAAACTAAAAAGGCTAGGAGTTGCTGAGAGTTAACTTAAGCCATTACGCACTGTCGAATGCGCGGTTACTATGAACTCTTAATGCAGGAATATTGCCATTGTGGAAGCGAGACAGCGCAATACACTGCGCATAGCGGTGTCTCTCTTCCACAACGATAACAGTCCTGCTTTAAGAGCTCGTAATAAAGGTACTGGTCGCCGGAGAGGTAGACGCCAACTGTGACATTTTAGTTTAAAATTTCGAAAAATGTAACAAGTGGATGCCTACTAATCATGAGATACTGTGCAAAATCTCGGACTGAACACGAAAATGCTAGACCCCGCGATAGATTCGTTAGTCAAAAATCCACATACAACTTAGTCCCTTAAAAACTTATTTATTTAAACTTTAAGCACAAAAAAATATACGTACAAAGAAGAACTTAATGCCTTAGGCATTCTCCAGTCAACTTTAGTAAAGAAAACTACAGATAGAATAATAATTTCAAGCGTAACACTACCGGAACTCGAAAGAACTAGTAATTTATTTACTTAATAAAAAAATTGACCAACTACACGTCTAAGTAAAAAAAAAAACTGAGAACAATAATGTAAACAAAATTAGTTCCACTTCAATTTATCGATAAGTAATATAATATGCAGTGGGTTTCGATATCAAATGACGCGCCTGTTAATATTTATTTATTGGACAATTCGTGTGAATGTACTAAATAAACTAATAACTTTAGGTATGTTGTAAATCAAATATCAATAGATTTTAAAGTCAGAACTTACGTAATCGATGCTAAAGAAGACCTAAAATATATGAAGTTAAATGTTTTGAATGTTTTAACCGATAAAAACTCAATAATTAATTTAGTTTTACATGTCACTTTTGAAATTGCCAACTTTGGACAAAGCTTACCAAAACACACTTAAAGATAATAAATAATACAGTAAATATTATAGTAATGTTAGTATTGAAATAACAGAATAAACAATTCATTCCTAAATATTTTAAAATGCTAATTTGCTAACACAATACATCTTCCTATTTTCCAGATATAAAAACACATTCCAAATGTTACCCAAAATACAGGACGTCGACGTTAAACAGGACAGTAGCCGCGGGCTGGACCGTTTTTCATTAATTCCAGAATAAACAAAACGAAAAAAGACGTAACAGGAGCAACTGGCGAGGACGTCCCTCCCATCGATTTACATGAGGGGGAAACCACTCTACGGTGAGATAGACGGTAAAATATTTAAACGGTCTCCATTTTAAACGCTCTAGTCCGTATATACGGTAAAAACTTCAGCAAAATAGTTTTAATTAAATTACTTACGTAATCAGAAACAAGAAAACGTCAACATTTAGTATAGAAATGTAGGATTTAATATTCAAAACATGATAGTCTGTTTGCATTTGTTACGGAAATATCGAAGGAGCTGGCTCGGAAATTTGTTTAACGTAACTTAATCTCAAATCACCGCTCCCAAACGCCATAGGAAATTATACTCGCAGGTTGGTTATAGAAATTGCTGGCTGTATGAGCCATTGCCATCGCCTACAGTTCGAAATTCAAATTGGAATAAAAACCTGAAGGTCGATTGGCGTTCAATTAATCGTTTTGATTATGCGCTAATCGAGTTTGAAGTGTCCATATCAATTACGTTTGGGTACACAACTATTTGAACTTGTTTTATTAACAAACTCGTTAATAGGTACAATATTTGGGGCATGTAGTTTTGTAAGTAGCAAAACATGACATGGACATATTGATATTAACTTAATTTTAAAATGTAATAATCAAACAAGAAAAAAAAAATACCTAATGATCTGAGACCGCTAACAGTGTTCATATAATATTTATCTTAAAACAAACACCTATATTTTTGTAAAATATAAAAACGCGATTAAATTAAAGTATACATTAAGCACCATGGTTGAATGTTGGCACTTCCGATTCCGATCCATTTTTAAACAACTTGTTTATTTTTTTTCCATGTCTATGATAGTATTGTAGTAAGTTTTCAATATGCTATCAAAACTTTTTAAACTTTATCTTCTTATTTTTTTTGCGTCGACTACCAGTAGGTATATTCTGAGAAAGTGTCAAGTTAAGTTTCCCACGTCTGGTATTTTATATTCTTGAAAAGAAACCTTTATAGCGGATGTTTTCAAACTATTATACCTACGTCATATAAAATTATACAGACTTGTTTTCATTTCCGCGCATGCATGCATGATCATACAAATATAGTGTGAATGCGAATGGATGCGACAAGACATGAATGCGACGCGAAGAAATTTGAAATACTAGACATAAGGATCGGGATATTTCGAGTGGGAAAACCGGCATAATGTAGGTAAAAATAATGAGTATAAACGGTAGATGTCGGATATTTTTTCTGACGTGAAATACATAACACACATAACTCACACAATTTCAATAATATTTTACGTAAAACCATGAAATTGTGAAGCAATTTTTATTTTATCACAAGATACTTAGGAACATAATGCTTTTTCTCTAAATTTAAATGCAAACCCCTCAACTTAGCATAATAACAAACTGACAAACAATACTTCTTAGATTTAGTGGCCTGTAGTAAAAATGATAGTATGATAAATATGTGCTTGTACCTATGCAGCTAGGCAGCGTATGTGGGCTACCAAAAAGTCCGGTGAAGCAGTCAAAGCCTGCGCTCAAATATTTTGCAAATTTATATTATCTGACATATTAAAATTATCGAACTATTAATCTATACTAATATTATAAAGCTGAAGAGTTTGTTTGTTTGTTTGAACGCGCTAATCTCAGGAACTACTGGTTCGATTGAAAAATTCTTTTTGAATTGGATAGTCCGTTTATTGAGGAAGGCTATAGGCTATATAACAACACGCTACGGCCAATAGGAGCGGAGCATAAATGAAAAACCGTTGAAACTAAAACACGCGAACAAAGTCGCGGGGGACAGCTAGTATTAAAATAACTAATTAATTATCCTAACGGTATTTTGTTAACTAACTCTCTACTTATGGCCAGTTCCTATATTCAAAAAAACAATCCATTTTGCTTACTGACTGTAGAATTCACTTCGTTTTGCTTAGAAAATTCTACCGTACGAATTCAAAACGATTTTTTGTATAAAGGAACCTGGCATTAGGAAAAAACTTTTTTGTTCATGAATTTCATATCTGCGTTCTACTTACTTCGAATATAATATTCAATTAAGGTATTTCAAATTAATTATGTCCATTAAACACAACCTATTAAAATAAAAATCATAGGGCATTTTAATGTACCTAATAAGCCAATTTATTTTTTTAAAGCAGTGCCAGTACTATAATTATCGGCGTATCCCACCTAATTTTGGTCGACACAGTTCGTTGGGCACGCCTATGCCTACCTAGCTACCTAGGTATATTAGATATTAGCCACGAACAGACTCAGTGAACCGAAGTTTGTTCACTGCGCCCTTTCCACAAACTTTGTGGAATAACACCGTGCTTATAATGTTGGATGCACTTCCACGCTTCATAGGGGAAACTTTCCTGTTGTGTGATGGTTTAAAGAAATTTTTGTTTAACATTTAGTGTTGTAACTTGCAGCGTAGATCATACCTATGAGATATGTTAGATCGTTTATTTTTTTTTATATTAAGTACCTAATAACTTGAATGTAACTTCGTCGCATTTAACTTAAACAAAAAACTGTTTTTGTACCATTAGAATATTAATAATTTATTTATGCATGTGGTACCCACTTATAAAAAAGCCAATTAAGGGCTAAATTGTACTAATAATAATAAAAATACCGGCCTATGAATGCCCCACTGCTGGGCACAGGCCTCTTCTCACGAAAAGAAGGAACGAGAATTGATTAGCTCGCTTTATCATTGGGTGTTGGTTAACCAAATATATAACCGAAAATAACCCTGAAAATCTACTTCTAGTGTATCTACCAATTATTGGAATCTAGGTTTCCTAACGATGTTTTCCTTCACCGATTGTCAATGATGTCTCAAAATATAACCAAATTGTAGGTATTGTCAATTGATATCAAAATCGACAACCTTATAATCATTGTACACCTAAAATTGGGTAATTTATGTAGTCAAACATAAATAAAATAATATCCATAAGTGTTTTTCGGCAACAATGGCCACCGCTTGAAGGTAGTGTACATTGGCGCGGAAAATAAAATGACTCGCTCCACCGCTTGGAAGCGCTCCAACAACACCAAATACGGGTCAACCGGGGGATTCACAGGCTGACACTAGATTCGAACAACTCATAGTTTAGGTAACCTTTATGTATTGTTAAATAATACGAATATAATAAAATATTTTTTAATTTATCAGCTTACTTCTGCTGCCTACCCTGTTCCCAATTATAATTTATTATTTGCGGTCAGCGCTTTATCAGCTTACCAAGCAGCTAAATAAAAACAATTTATTGTTCGTAGTTCAAGGCGGTGGTATTCTGGTGATTGATTTTTGATAACATTGTTGTGGCTTTTTAAATCTACGGAAAATTATAAAGCTCACTTCTGTGAATGGACAGAAAACGAAATAAAGGAAAGGATCGAATATAGGACGACTTAAAGTACCTACAAGTCAATCAAAAATGTATTTAAATAAAAAACTATTATTATATAGTAGACATTTAATAAAAGCTATACTTTTGTGTTAATACCACAAACATAACATTGTTTACTACCACTTTACCTATATCTATTAGGTACACACACTCATCAATCCCAACATGAGCACAGGCAAAGCCGGCAGGCAAACTAGTTACACCAATAAATTTCAAAGCCACAATCTGTGCATTCAAGGACCGCGAGCTATAATCTGTATGCTGTTATTAAGGATAGTTGCACACGAACCGTTGCGTGCGCCCCGCCAATCACTCGTCCGACAACCACTGTCTGACAGTCTGTACAACGGCTTTTTTAAGCCTTTTTCATACGTGACGTTTGCCGGATCGCCGGTGGAAACATCCGGGGTGAAGTGTTTGGTAATCAACAAGACCTGTAACACGCACCGGATCGTTTTCATTTACATAGAAACAAAATAATTAATGGAAAGCTATCAGGTACAGCGTTTCTTGTCCGTCCGATCTTAGAAGGTTATACAGGTAGCTGGTTACGGATTGGGCAGAATATAATGTCATTATGAATAAATAATACGATTCAAGATGGTCGACATACAATAAAAGTAAATAATTCAGATAAAGGCGTCGACACCATCGCCACCGCGTCAGCTCATGATTAGGGACACCTATTGAGTCTGAAACTAGTCGGGCGATCCCGAGAATATGCGTGAGTAAACCGTTTTGTTTTAAATAATTATGAATACTTACTCCTCACGAAAGTTATTATACATATATTAATATTATAAATGAGAAAGTAACTCTGTCTGTCTGTCGCGCTTTCACGCCAAAACTACAAAACCGATTGAAATGAAATTGCCTACACAGATAGTCTAGAGTCTGAGAAAGGACATAGGCTACTCTTTGCCACGATAACCGACATCCACACGGGCGAAGCCGCAGGAAACAGAATAAAAATAATAAAACGATGTTACGAAACTGTCGGCTTGACTTGCAGATAAACGTTTATTGCCGTTTGACAACGCTACCCGGCAACCGGGGCGTACGAAAGGGTTCTAAGACACGTTTCTTGAAGCAATGGTAAGTATACGTCTCTATCAGTATTGCATGTCAAACGGTTAGGTGTTCCATTGTGAATACCCGCTGTTGTGAGAATATCTCTATGATAATCGTCTATTGTATATGGAAGTTCTTTGTTAAAAACTGTCGTAAGTTAGCTACATGTTTTTGTTGACAGAACCGCACGTCTAAACTATGTCTAATATATTTTTCTACTGAAAACAAATTAAACTCGTTAAATATAAAACAGTCAACAAACAACTTTTAGGTTTTTATGTACCTTAGAGGAATAAATAAGTAAACTATGGAGTGCGCATATCGAGTATGAACTTTTGGCACTAGTATGAACATAACCGTCAAATTAGTGTCAAAACAGAGCACACCGTTTTATTAAAACTGTCTCAAAACCTAATATTACCCTAATCATATCGGAACCGTTGATATTTTCGCATTAACGTCTGTCGTCGCACGGAAAATCACATAAATCAGTAACCGAGCGCAGTACATTTAGCTAAAAATGTGCTTACCCTTGACATAAGAGGCTACTAGCGATGCGCACGAACGATAATTTTGTTTTTAAGTAATGGTAGCTTTGATGGTTGTTGTGTTTTTTGTATTTGTACCTTTTACTGATTGCCTTTTTTTTGTATTTTGCATCAAGCTCTGAATTTTCTTGATGTATTTTCATCAATCAATGAATCAGAATATTTCACCTTCAAACTATTTATGGAAGAGTGCAAACAACACAAATAATAAGAATACCTTCCGTATTTTAAGTCTATAAAGAATATGTATCCAAAAATTTTTTGGATAAATTTTTGGATACATTCGGATTAGGCTTTGGCACAAGTTCAAAACAGCAAGGAAAAACATCTTTCATACTTCTTAAATGATTATAAAACAGAAAATTTCAAGCAAAAGATAAATAATTATAAAAGGCGCCTCATCTAGACATGCCAACTTGACTTCTAAAACGGAAGAATTTTCTGAGCTTTTATTAAGAATTTCTTTCAGAAATTGGAAGTATTCCAAATTCTAATGGATATAAAAAAAATGATTTGAGTTTTCTAGCAGATCTTAAATACGTAAATAATTTGATCATGAACACAAAGTTAAAAATGTTATCTTGTCAATGCTTTAATTCCTGTAGTTATTAGTGAAACATTAAATACTATACTACTAGTCAAACAAAACTAAGGAATTTATATTTATCTATCATTAAATCCACATGTCATAGCTTAGTGAAAGTTTGTGCTATGAGCCAAAGCCCTGACACAATCGTTTAGCTAACAGTTTTAATGCAGGTTAAAGCCGGCTTGGACATCGAGCGTTATTGTTTTGTGATTCAACCTTGTTGGTCTCGCGGTTGCTATGGCAACGAATTGTCAAAACTTGGACTTTGGCTTTTGTTTTAATGGGAATATGTGGGGCCTTTGTTTTGTTTCCCTGTTATAATAGCAGTCACTCATATTCGCTCGAAAACGCAAACCCACAGTGTTGGACGACATTTGCAAATGATTTCATTTCCAAGGTGTGTCGGTTTTTTAACAGACATCAAAGCGCGCAAACCTTTTTCGGATGTTTGCGCGCAAATAAGTGATCGGGATAAAGATCAATCACTGCATTATAGAATTTGCTGTGTCTAGCTACCCCATGTCGACGTATAATTTTGTTTAAAATAGTATACTCGCCAGGTGGTTCCATGGTCATCAGATCAAAATCCTTGGTAAATCGAGAGAACTCTTCAAATATTAATTTAAGTCGTTTTAAAGATTGTTTTACGGCGCTTGTTTTCCTCTCAATAATCCAACACACAACTCTGATTTACTAGTATTACACAGCAATATCCTTTTAAAAATGACAAATCTTTTTAAAAACTCTTTTCCAAAAAGGCCAGTACTTGTACCAATCCAGTTAATGGCATTAGAATCTTTAAAAACTTGCTCGGAATAGCTTTAGTGCCTCTAAATGTTGCTGGCAGTTGTAAATGCAGTTCCGCTTCCAGCTCCAGCCAGGGGATTGCTCATTTGGCTACCTCCGCACTCCGGCGGGCGAAATGCCAACACTGTAGTTAATATACCATTATCTGCTATAGAAATTGAGAGAATCTTGAATGGTCAAAGTAGGTTAACATTCGTCGAATTCTTACTTATGACTTACTTACTTACTTACTATTAAGACTTCAAGTACATAAAATATACCCACATATGGACGAACTTTTTTTTTTTTGGAAGAGATTTCCGCATTTGGCCTGAGCACAGGCCTTGACTACCGGATCACGGGACTTCAAACACTATATTTCTCAATCGTCAACTCCACAGCGTCTGTCTAAGCGCAATAACCTAAAAAAAAACCCAAACGAATTTTCATAAGGTTTTTACCCATGGATAGAGCGATTCAAGAGGAAGGCTTGTGTATAATTCATTAATGTTTTGTACCCGTACAACGCCGTGGCGGGTCGCTAATTATATCATTTGTTGGAGATAGTACCAATTCACGCCAACATTATACTAAAACAACCGTTAGAAAGTTGATCTTTGATCAAAAGTTACGCTAACACCTTCTCAATTTAGGCAACAAGAAGTCAGTTATAATAATCAGTTTCAACAACTTCAAACACACTAGTTACCCGAAACTGTGTTCAAATAAGCAAAAGTTTTCGAACAACACGAAAATATTCTAACTAAGATTAAAGTTGGCAACATGGAAAATTTCTTTGCTATTGCGAACTGGTATTCCTGGTATAAGTTTACGCTTCGAATCTAAAGTTTGCTGAGAAAGAATTTATAAAAGATTTCCAAGTTATCGTAGTTCGGATGTCATCTTGGTATTGGAACTTTATAACGGGCAACTCTATGGTAAACAGTGTTGGAGTTTGAAAAAGTTGCAATTGATTGTTTAGACAAACACACACATTTCTGTCGTGGGTAAATAAAACTACTTTTAAAAGGATTCTATTGCGGTTTATTTAGATTTTAGTTCCCGACCTTTCAACGCGTTTGCAGGTGCTAAGGTCACGAGCAGTCTGAGGAAGTATTCGTCTTGACAGTTGATGTTGCTCGACCTAGCTTCATATTTTAACTAATGATTTGTATTCGCGATAGAATTCGTTTAAAAAGTAGTTTTATTTAAATGTCTAACATTAGCGTAAACCTCAGAAAGCAATGATAAGTAATAATACAGTGCTAACACATACAAATCTAAACTAAAATTACAAGAAGAAAATGTAATAAAACGCAAGTTTTACCGTCTCATTGGATTTCTAAATAAACTTTAATTATATTCCAAATGGAAAAGGCAATCGCTTAAACTAAAGACATTCCTAACTTTTTAAGTCGTCGAACATTAAAGTCTAGAACTAAGCGCCAGATAACAAACTCGATTAAGCTATTAAGACTTACATCTCAGTACTAGAAAGTAGTATCTAAAGGATATTGAACTGTTTTATTTATTTAAATGCCTACAATTTCATTTAATGTTATGCGCAAGTATTTAAACTCGTTTTTTTTTTTTTTTTAATTATTGTTACGCATTATCGCATCGGAGCGAATATTTGTAATTAAATACAAATAATAGAAGGAAAAACTTAAACCTCAGGCAGGACTCGAACCTGCGACCACTGGCTTGATGCGCCAGTCGCTTTACCAACTAAGCTACCGAGGTCACTGCCAGGAAGTTAAAATTTTGTCTTCTATTTTATTACGTCTTTTTTTTTAGGGAGACGTATGCGACATCTAGTGAACCAACCTTACGGTTTGGCCTTCACCGACACTGATTAACAATGTGTTAATTCAGATTTTTTATTACGAAATAGTGCATAGGTGGCACAATTTCATTAGTAATTTATAGTGCATGGAACCTTCGTTGAGTATATGTAGGTACATTTATAAACGGTTAACATACATAGGTTTAGTTACAAACAGAATCCTTGATTATGTTGACTCAGCAAAATGGTGACATGAATCGCGTGTACAATTTTGTTTTTAAAACGTCGACCATTTTTTATAATTATACATAAGCAAATGTTAATAACCAAATACTTTTCATGACAGTAATTTGGTAGGTTTCATCAACATCATCCACAGCCTTTATCATCCCACTGCTAAGCATAGGCCTCTCCTTTCACGTGCCATTCTCTCCGGTCCTGTGTAGTCTCATCTAGATTCGACTCGAAACTTTATTTATGTCGTCGGCCCATCTTGCTCCCGGACGACCGACGCTTCTTTTGCCTAACTTTGGCCACCATTCGTTCTCTGCCTTACTCCACCTGCCATCACTTCGTCTGGCCAAGTTCGTTCGATAGGCTTGCTAGCTTTCAAATCAGTTCATCAATCTTTTTTTTTCTAGTACATTTCGAAAACAAAACGTCTGGAATCAACGCAGAGGCCTACAGTAATCAAAAAATGTTCGGAAATTCTAATGCGCACAGTTTTGTTTAGAAAACTGTGCTCTAACATACGATTTACCACAGACATTGATGGGGCCTTAGAAACGAAACCACAAGAGCTAACCACGTTCTCCAGAGACCACTCGACATAATTGAAGTGTTCCCATTACCTTCACATGTGAGCTAGCCTACAATTACGCAAATTGAACAGTTTTATAACCCTCATTTTGCAGAAAGTTACCGTTTTGAGATGGTGCCTAATTTCTTAATGGATTGGTAACTTATGAAATATTATATATATTTATACGTCGCCCTAAAGAAGTAAAAAGTAACTTCAAGGCAGCGACCTCGGTAGCTTAGTCGGTAAAACGACTGGCGCGTCAAGCCAGTAGTCGCAGGTTCTAGTCCTGCCTGAAGTTTAAGTTTTTCTTTCTACTATTTGTATTTAATTATCAAATATTGTTAACAATAAACATGTAGATGTAAGGATATTCAAAGAATTGTATAAAAAAGATGTTTTAGCTAACGTTTGCGTTATTTAAATTTTAACTATTGTTTAATCGGTCCTAGTGACCTCTGGTCGAAGCTTCCAGTGTCCGTGACGAAGGTCATTCCACATCCGCTTGGACCTTTCCCGTCTTTTGCCGATAACATCGGGATAAGATACGATTGACGTTTTTTTTCCTTTCACATAACTAAAGGGTTAGGCAATGCTTTTATCCTTCAAACTTTATTCTTGCCCTAAGGGATAAAGACCAAAAACTATTCACAAAGCCTAAAATAAGTATTCATGTATATAAAAGTCCGACGAAAAAAAAACAGCCATAAAGTAACTAAACATGTCATCTTACTTAATTTTATAAATGCGAAAGTTTAGATGTATGTTTGTTACTTTATTACGATAAAACGGCTGAACGGATTTTAATGAAATTCGGTACATAGATAGTTTATTACCTGAATGAACACATAGGCTACTTTTCGTTGTTATGATTTCCACAATTTTTCATCAACACGCGGGTAAAACTGCGCGGCGCAGCTAGTATAACATACATCACACTTTCACCATAAAATTCGTTCAATAAATGCGTAATAAAACCATTAATATTAATTAAAAATATTTTCGATTCCCCTCCAATCCAATTTGGACCGTAAATGTACTTTGCAATATAATATGATACGGTAAAATAAATATAAATCATGTGTGAAAGCAGACACGTGTGCCACCCCTGTTGTTTGTAGGGGTGCAACGGGCAAGCACTGTATTGGTCATGACAGCGTATCTCAAAGCATTCTAGGAGTATGTTACATCAGTCTATTTATTTGCTGCATTGCAAGAAGTTTTTTGAGAAGTTTCCTCTTTCTAAATAACTACTAGTACCTAGGTAGTAACTAAGAATTATACATTCATAATTATTGCAATTGATTGTTTAAAAGCGGGAAATAAGACCGAGTGATCTATTTTTTAAATTTTGCCAGTATTTTGGTTTGGTACACTTCCAGTCGACAGCGATTTAGATGAATTATTTGGCACATTTTTTTTGGGTTTCTTATTAGTTAGGAGCATAGAGCATATAGGTAAGGAGTTTCGTTGTGTTTTAAGTGAATATAATTAAGTTTCTAATCAATAAATTAAATAATAGATTAAAGAAACACTTTCTTCTAGAACCAACTTCTAGATGAATAGTTTAACATATTGTATGTTGAGAACCACATTTAGAAAAATGAGGTTGCGTCGCATAAATCGAATAAAATAATAAACTCGCATCAAATGTAAAACGTAATTATATAAATTGTTTATAAAATTAATGTAACTTTTGCGTGTGTACCGCCCTTATCATGACAGTTAAATAATTACGAACATATGTTTTATTATATTAATTAAATAATATGAAAGTTCCGTGTAAAATTAGGTTGATACAGCATTTTTAAACACACCCTGTCTACATAAACTAGGTATGTTTTTAAACGCAAAAACTACTGTAATAACTAATGTAGTCACTCACTTCCTGTAGATGTCTAACCGCATAGATACCGCAATAAAACTAACTTTATTACAATAAAAAGGAAGGGAAATATTATATTATCAAATAAACTACATAAAACAAAAGAATAACAAGCTATTTCTTTCCTTAAACCAAATAGAAACCAACATTCCAAAAAAGAGGTTATATTATAAAAGTTTTCTCTTCAATTTCAATTCAATTAAAAAATCTCGTTTTTTTTTAACCTCTTTGGTTACTTCTTACAGGTGCAGTATTTAGCTACTTTAAAGAAAAAATATGGTCCATATATTGCGACTCATCGCGGCATTGTGAGCAGAAGTATGATGAAAATTGAATTTCGGTTAGAAATCACGAAAACGTATAATACCTTACTCAAAAAGTATACAAAATCGCGGGCGTGATTCGGATAAGTGTCCTTTACCTCGGGACACCCGATCGTCCATACTTTCTGGGACACCCTTTTTATAAAATAAATGAATAAATTACGATTGCACAAAAAGCTTTGGGTACCAGACCAGGGATAACTACTCACTTCATATTGTACATTACATCAATATCAATTAAAAAACCACTCCACGAGACCATGTATGTTTCACTCAAACAATAACGCAAGGGTACACACGACATTGCTAACAAAGTTTCACAAAAATCAACCTTAAAGCTTTACAATAAGGTCGTTGTTAATATAAGAGAGTTATCACTGTGCGGTTGAGTGTACGGAGGTGGCGAAGTGGCGATCGATTATGCGTCTGGCCATAAATCTGGGCAGACTGAGGACACTTAGAAAATTCTAGAAAGAATTGTTTTCAGTTCAGTGTCGCGTGCTACAGGAATTTTTCAGTCTAGGAAATTGTAATAGTATAAAGGAAAGTCGGAAACTGCTTTTGTATATTTTGTTAGTGTTATTGAATGTTGTAAGATATGTGTATATACCTACCCTATTAAATTACCTATTACAATTAAGACAACCTACATATTTACATTATAAAAGACCTAAATAAGTGTTCTACTGCCCACAACTTTATCAGTGCCGCCGTGATAAGTATAGGTATAAATAAGTAAACTTTAGAGCGCACATATCGAGTATGAACTGTTGGCACTAGTATGAACATGTAAAATCGTAAAATTAGTGTCAAAAAAGAGCGCACCGTTTTATTGCCTCAAACAAACTATCTCAAACCTAATATTACCCAAATAATATTGGAAACGTCGATATTTTCGCATAAACGTTTGTCTTCGCACGGAAAATCAAATAAATCAGTAAACGAGCGTAGTACAATTTAACTAAAAATGTGCGCTCTATGTTCGTCTATGTTTACCCTAAGATAGGTACCTATAGCAGAAAAATATATATATGTGATAGAAACACATCGAAGCACGACTTCCCGCAGTGAAAGGACCTCAAATTCAGGAAGCCAAAACAACTAATCAGCCCTTTCTACTTATTTACAGATAATAAATCATGCAAACAAATTATAATGCAATTTCTACATAGGTCTTAATGCAATAATCTCCAATCCGACACTGCCGGCACATATTACTTAACGCATTAACGTGTACTTACCAATTAAAGTAGAGGCTTTCACCAAGGGAAATTGAGGTTGAAATATGAGCAAGATTTGATTAGAATAGAAATAGAAATACGATTCTGCTAACTACATAATTACCAATAGAAACAGTAACAGTTTTGATTACCTAATTACGTCATTATATTATAGTGATAATATTAAAAAAAAGTTTTTGGTGCGCTGTTTTTTTTTCATTATGGCGATGGTGGTACAGGCTCATAGATACCATGTATATATAAAAAATCTATAAAATCATTAATTTTCCTCTATAATAACTTAACCTGCTGGCTTATTTGCTATAGCGATTTTCAACTAAAGCGATAATCACTTTCCAAAAAACAATGTGAAAACTCAAACTTCGTATCGTCTACCGTCATTGACAACTAGATTTACTACAAAGTATTTGGTCACCAACATTATCAGACGCTAAATTTGTTGCTACGCTAACGCTGTTATTTTTATCCAGATAACATCACTTGGATTGTCAACTGGAGATAGAAAATAAGCCTACAGGTAACCTTTTTGAACACGACAAGACTAAACTATAAAGTAAACTAAATTTACCTTTAGCAGTATAAAGGATAAAGCATATTCATTCAGTATCAAGACGAGTGGAAGACAAGACAAAGACTGAAAGCAATGAAAATTGCTTCGCAGATAAGAGCAAGCCCATAAAGTGAAAAACAAAGGATGCTCGGAATTTCCTAATTTAAACTGTTGATCTAGCGACTACAAACTAAATTAAGGTACTAGGTAACTTAGAACAATATAAATCGGCTTGCACCTTAAAAGAATAAATAAGTAAACTATAGAGCGCGCATATCAAGTATAAACTGTTGGCACTAGATAGTATGAACATGTCAAATCGTAAAATTAGTGTCAATGCGCTCCTACCCTAATATTCATAATATCGAAACCGTCGATATTTTCGCATAAACGTCTATCGAAGCACGGAAAATCACATAAATCACTAAAGGAGCGTATTACATTTAGCTAAAAAATGTGCTTACGTTCGGCAGAAGGAGCTATAGCGATGCGCACGCTCTATGCTTGTCTATGTTAAGACAAAGACAACATTATTTCCATGCAAGTAAAATCAAGTCAATTAGTATCCCAATTTTGCCTCTGACATTTTCTTAGTAGTAACAACAACAACATTTGTATATATAATCAAAGACAACAACAAATCATATGTTTTTTTTAAATATCCGTCCAACCTATTACGATAGTACTTATTTATTTACTTAAAAGTATGGTTTATTTTTGAAATTGGATAACCATTTTCAAAGATAGCCTCTTATATCCGAACTAACAAACATGAATTGGAATTACATCTATTTCCATAATCAGAAATGTTCACTTAAATATTGGGATGCCTCACCCGACTTATTAAAGAAAACATCTCAAGGAAGTAATAAATATTCAACATGAAGATAATTTTATAAGCTCTAATTAGGGAGTTTCAAAGTCCATTAACGAAATTACTGACGCTCTTGCAAGTTCAATGCTTTAAATGTTTGCTCAAAGGGGACGAAACGACCCCTTCCGTATTGAGTTTTTTTTACGGCATTTTTCGCGCCATGTGTGATTTTAGGGTTGAAATGGAGCACATTTTTGAGTAATATTTGCTTAACGTTTTAACTATGAACTTTTGTTTCCAGAATGTTCTTTTTCATTTTTTGAATTTCGTGCTACATTTTTGTTACTGGCCAGTTTTTGGCCATTGTTTAATGCAATACAAATATAAACTTTTTGGTTACCGTTTTCATAGTGGCATACAGTCCACCCCTCAATGTTAAAAATATGACATTGACGCTTATGTCAAAGTAGTAAAATTAAATATTGCTTACATCGATGTGTGGTCCAGTATACAGTCTAGATTTATGCAATGGTAAACTAACTACCATTATTGCTGTTATGGCACTATAGTGTAATTGCGTTGAGGGACCAGACGCCTAATTCAATTACCCAAATATGGTAACAGCATACAGGGTGTGCACTAAACGCGTTAACGGCTCCTGTATACAGACAGATGTCCAAACAAGGCAGGGACACTCACCCTCGTATGACGCATAACACATAAAATGTATCCAATAAATGCGGATCTTTTACTAGTGTCGGTTATAGTTTTTACAAAAATCTACTATGTATATTTTTATATATTTCATTTTAAAACTCTCAGCAGACACGCGGTGTTTGTAAATACAACCCATTTCTTGCACTCCTCTTCTTTGTTACACTCCTCTTCTTTGTTACCCCCTTTTCTTCATTTAAGTATTTGATTATTTACTATGTTACATGAACAAGACCTAAATATCTGTTCATAATCGCTACCTAAGCACAATTTCTGAGAAATATATGTATCAATTAAATAAACGAACGTATTAACGTAAACAGAAAGCTTTCCATAAAACTAAATGTGTAGGTAAATGATAATATATTAAAGTACTAGATTCAGTTTCATTAATAACAATAAGTGGCTTTGAATAATTGACTTCCATTAATTTGTTTTTTTAAACTTTCTTTCTATTACTTCAATGTACACAGTGCAATAGACACAGCTACAATAATCTACATACATAAGAGTCAGAGTAACTACTCCAATTATGCGTAAACGATCCCAGAAAATAACTTCATTGGTTAGTCTGACCTCGAGCGGTTACCCTCTATTAACTTGAGGTCTGGGTCGGTCGACTACTCATGCATCTACCCACAACAATAGTAATGCCAACCACATGAAAATCGACCTTAATACTTCGGAAAAGGACTCTTTAATATAGAAGTTTTACCAGTGAGATTCTGTCGCCTGTACAGTATCTTCAAACGAACTTAGCCTTTTAAAGTAACGTTTCATCTTTCTAAGTGCAGCTCAGTTATCATTTTAAATCAGGACTTAAGTAAACGAAATCAAATATGGCTGCCGTACTCTTTAAAGTCGAGATTTTTTAAAGTAAGTACATTATATTTTCGCAGTAGGGAGGAAAATTGTTTTTGAGAGATGTCTATTTCTATTTCAGAAAACACCAAAAATCTAACTGTATTTAATAATCTAGACTTTTCTACTTTAAAATCATGTTTAGTTTTTAATCTTGTTTTAGTAATTGATCAATTAAGAAGACCGTTTACCTCAATACCTCAGAAAGCTATATAAAAATGGCGTTCAATAAATAAATTAGAACACTACAAATTTAAATAAATTATTATAAATCAACAACCGCATGACGCATTTGATTGCAATATTTTAAAACTAGTTATACTCAATCCCTAGGTAGTACCGACAGTCGGTAGCCTAAGAGACTTGCGCAATAATGGCGGCGCGATCGAATATCCCAGTACGAAATGCTGACAGAACATTCGTTACGATCGTATTACCGTAATGTACTAGACATGGGAAAATTAGAAATCCTTTAACACTATTATTACGAAACCTTTGTATGTTACATAAGGTTACATAATATAAATTGACAGCTAAACTGTCATGTTTCTTGAAATTATACTTCGAACCGAACGCAGCCTAAGCGCAGCTCCAAAATGTCAAAAAATATTTGAGTTTTGACATTTGACAGCGGTGCGTTCATAGATAAACGTTTGGAGAATATTTGATTGGTGATGGTTTATTTAAAGCAGATTAAAAAAGAAGTAAACAAACCAGTAAATAAGGTAAGTCATTTTTAAATTATAATTTTATATAAAAACCTACCCATCTATTCTATCTAAGTACTTTTTATTTTAAAATTAAATATTGCATAATATTTGTATTAAACCCTCAACAATAGTAAGGCTTATCAAGTAAAACACTAGCAAAATGTATGCGGGCATGCCTTTGGCTTATATCAAATAAACGTGAATGTTTTGAAATATTGTTGGGAAGACACTAAGCTGATACCGCGTAATGCAATTCCATCGCAGAACAAATATGTCTGTCTACAAAACAAGTCGAGTTGCTTCACGAAATGTAACACAAATGTATGTTACTAAATGTAAGTTATGTTTCAGACAATAAAATAAAACCACTGTCTTAAAATTGGTTTTCTTCGTAGACTAAAATAAAATCCTTACTAATATTATAAATTCGAAAGTAACTCTGTCTGTCTATCGCGCTTTCACGCCAAAACTACGGATCCGTTTTACATGAAATTTAGTACACAGATAGTCTAAAACCTGAGAAAAGATATATGCTACTTTTTGCCGCGATAACCCACATCGACGCGGACGAAGCCGTGGGAAACAGCTAGTTAAATATAAAACATAAAGTCAACTACCTTAAGTTGCTCAATATTTTGTTCTTATTATTAATAGCTAGGCCTAAAGATTATCCCGATTTAGACAATCAATAACTAAGAACATCAACATCAACACCTACCCCGAAACAATTTAAGACAAATCATTAAATTTTATAGAGCTATTACGGACAACTAAACGCACGGCTGCGTTTTAAAAAAGTACCAAAACATGCTAAGCCCTCCAAGACACTTAGCTCCCCTTTTAAGTGTGCTATATTTAAAATACGTTGTGAAAACATCCCACCCTTTGGTGGTTAAAAAAAGCACAATCGCCCACTCATTACCGCTTGGCTATGAGCCTAGCGCATACTCCACAAAGTTTTAATATCATTTGCCGGCCACCCTGTCTGAAGTACCCTTTTTCCCTTGGCAATACACAGAATCCGATTTTAATGAGAGCTTATAAGGAATGGATTTTGTAAGTTAATGATTCGAGACCATAATAAGTTGGGTCGTCGGATGTTTTTAGGCCTTTAAGTACTTCACATTTTGATAAACTACTTATTAAGATTTAGTTTATGTATAAAACAATTTTAGAATGGGTAAATCTTAGACATGCTTAATCCACTATAAATATAATATAAACAACAAGAGAGAGATCAATAATAGTTAGAAACTCTATTGCGATAAACGAAGCTTTATTTCAAATATTTATACTTTTTATAAAGTTTGAGAACATTAGTGACCGAGTAAATCGGTAGGGGAACGAAAAAAGAGATTGATTGCATGATAGATTTAAAGAAACAGGGGAGAGAGGGGTGATTTGGCGAATATATAAAGGCCAAAAGTCTTTTAACTTCCGCAGTGCTTTTCTTCTAACATTTATCGTTGAACTTAGGGCTGCCTAACCTTGGTCACTCACATTCGCGCAAACATTCGAACAATGTTCGGGAGCTGACACTTTGACTTGATGTCTGTTAAAAAACCGACACAGCTGAAAATGAAAGCATTTGCTAATGTCCACAAATGTTGTCCTACACTTGTGGGTTTGCGTATTCGTGCAATTGTCAAAATTATTAATATAATTTTCGAAATTTTGAGGCCGAGTAACCTGCCTTAGGTGTAGTTATTGTTACATGACAAGAGTCGGTTCAAGTCAAAATATTTTTTGTTTATTCTTTTAAACAATTTTCATTTCATGCAAGTTGGATACAGTTAGTTACACAGATACTCGGTAAAATAAAGAAAGCTACAACTCCCAAGGTGAATAAAAATTACAACTTTACAACCAAAACAGTGGCAGCATCGTATTGTTGACATTTTATAGCAGAAGTTGAAAATTAAACCCGGGTCAATAGTAACATAGGATAGATATTCATTCCTACTGGTATGTTCTTAAAATATCGTGGTTTTATGTAAATTTCGCCGACCGAGTCAAACTCACACCGGTTCGCGAGCTGTTTATGTAAAATTTATTCAAAAGGTACACATTGCATGAAAATGTATTTATATTTTATTACGAAGCACGTGGACATATTAATTTTCTGTTACATTATTTACGAATGCCGGGGGTTTTGATGCGTTTTGTATATCAAAGTAAAGTTAAGGATTTATTTGGTTAGTGTTCTAACATGTAGCATGTAATGTGGTCATAACTGAAAAACCATTTATAAAAATAACTACAAACTGCTGAACTGATTTTGATGATTCTGGTATAGGATAAGCTCTGGTCCTTAGAACGTACATAGGCTTCGTTTTGCAGCGATAACAGACGTCCACGCGGGCATAGCCGCGGCCGAAAGCTAGTTTTATATAATTTATTATACCATATGTGAAGTACCTAAATAAAACCAGTAAATTTTGGAATATGTGCGTAAAAATATTACAGATTGAGAAAATCCTGGAAATATATCAAGTAACTTGACTAAATAATAATTCATTGTCAACATTATGTATCGAAAACAGATTTGTGCATGTTGACATAAATTATTAAGTGCAAAAAAAAAATTAAATTTTTTTTTGTACTTTCTTTTCTTTATTTTTATCTGTAGAACTGTGTGTCTTGAGATTTCATATTAAATAATGACAATCTTATAAAATGTAAATTCTTTAGTTTCATGTACTCCATTTTAAAAAGCAGCTATGTACTTACGCGGTGGGCTACACCGTTACTAATTAAAAACACTTCCAAAAGTATACGGACGGTTACATTAAAAGGAACAAGATACCTTTTATGAAGTCTTAAAAAGAAGTTTGAACTATATTTCAAAGACGGGTTTTTAAGTCCAATAAAAAATTATAAAATGCTATCATTAATTTCTGTAAAATGGTCGTTCGGAACACTTTTCAGCCAGACATTTTTTATGATCTAGCCGGCAGCGACACCTAGCTTGGTGCCACAAAGAAGCCGAAAAGTATAAAGATGACTAAAATAAGACTTATAGTATAAATAAAGCCTTTAAAGTTTTAATTTTTTGTATATTTTATACATTTTTTAGTGATTAATTTAGTTTTATTTATTTTGTTTCATTGTGTAGTTTACAATATGTTAGAGAGAACTATGTAATTATTAGGTACATTTACTACCTAGATAGATATTTTCCCTCCCGGATACGGTTCACATATACCTACCATGTACTAAGAAATAAATAATAGGTATTCTATTCTATTCCCTCCTATATGGTGTTATATGACTCCTGTGCTATATTACCAAGTCTGAAAATGTATATGCACATAAAGATCGATTTTATATAGTCATCATTAAATACATAAATATATTTTTATTTAATACTAGCTGTGCCCGCGACTCCGTCCGCGTGGAATTTAACAAAAAAGTTATTTAGTTTAGATTTTTCGTTTTCGAAGTAGCCTAAGTTATTCCTTATTACATCAGCTATCTACCAGTGAAAGTCCCGAGTGAGAGTACCAGTTAAAATCGAACACAGTTAAAAACAAACAGACAGACAGACAAAAATTGAAAAAAAAATATTTTGGTATTTTTACCGTATTTTCATTAATATGCATGTAGTAAAAATCGGTTATTTTAATATTACAAACAGACAATTAAATTTTATTTATTTGTATGTATAGCTTTCCTTTATACCTAGTACTAGAACAAGACGTCAAAATCTTTCAAAATATCTTGGTCTCAAAATATCTCAGCTTTTATATTTAGATCGATATCAAAAACTACTGCAGTTATTTTATATCCACCATCAAATGTAACTGATTTTATCTATTTTCTGCATCGTACAGTATCCGATGGTAAAGCGTCCTATTTCAAGGGTATCCCGACGTGTGGGCCGACAATAGGAGCATTGTTAGTTTGCGAATAACACACGAACGGAGTTTACTTTGCCGATATCAAACATCGTTGAAAATCATAACATAAACTGTTTTTTATTTATGTAGCAGAGACAGGACTTTGACATAATTTGTATGAAACTCGTGTAAAAAAGAAATGTCTAGTAGGAAAACTATTGGCAGGCTTAATTTTTGTCTTACATGATCAATATTTTTTGTTATTTTTTTTTAAATGAACCCTTATATTATTAGTTTTATCTTCAAACTGATTAAGCAAGACAATTGACTATCGAAATATAGTTGAACATACCCTAAACTAAAGAATTAATAAATTTAGGGCTTCAAATAGGATATATCTCAGATAGGATAGATATCCTAGAACAGCTAGCCAGCCTACATACATACTTTAAAAAAGGTACAACACCACTTTAATTTCAAATATTAAAGTGGTGTTGTACCTATATAATAAAAACATGTATAGGTACTACACAACATGCGTTTTTTAAACTAAGAATAATAAGGTGACAAAAAGCGTCAAAATTGACAGTTGATTTTGATCACTATAAAGGCAAAGGTACCAACACATTCAGCCACAAATATTAATTCAGCTAAAACAGAGTGAGTTATAATCGATTAGCCCGTCGGTTACCAACGAGATTGCTTCATAAAACATTCATGCGAGTCTGCGGAACTGCTCGATGCTATTAACGGCAATGTCTCAATAGGGAACGATCTCCTTAATAGATCATTAGTTCGTGCTTTACTTGGTATGGCTTCTTCATTATGAGATTATGTGCCGCAGTGAATTATTGATGGAGAAAGTGTAGCTTCATTTCATTCTCGATAAATCTCTCGAATGGATCGATGAAAATAGCTACCATTTTTGGTACAACCATATGGTTTCATGTTATTACCCATTTCACTGGATAGTATTTTATTTGTGACATTTAAAACAGAAAATACTTCATATCTTTATAACACACAATAATAGTGTCTAGTGTACCTTTTTGGCAACTTTTTTTTCGACTTACGTAGAAATAAGGTGTAACAGACATGTGTAACGATCTGTAAAATGCATTAACTCTATGAAATAATTATGATTCTAAGAATTTAAATATCAAGTTGAGTATTAATTTCAAATCACTTAATATAAATTTGAGATGGTTTCAAAACAGAATTGTGAGCAATATTCGCTTTTTATATCCAGCTACCTGGAAATCTAAAGGTCGTCGTTAGGCTAAAATGTTACCACCAACCAAATCCCGTCTTTATATTATTTTTTTGTTTCTTTTACGGCTAGCAACGCGAATAAGTCTATAGAGGTCAGATATTATTTTTAAATAATGAGAAACTCTTGGCCATAAAGGTTTACAGTTTTTTTACGTATTTAAATTTGAGACTTTGTACACTAGCTTTAGAAACATAATTAGTTAGACAAAATTATTAATGAAAGTGAAATCTCGGTTTATAGAACTAAAAGTCTGCTTAGCAACGCCAAGAGCACTTTATTATTGTTCTGTTACACATTCTAATTACAGGCTAAAGCCCTTGGCCAACGAGTTTGTAAGTGACGAAGAGCTCTCGCGTTTTTTTTATTTAATACAAAATCTATCATTTGTTTCTTTTATGATGTCAAAACATTTGCAGTGTTATTATCTAAACTAAACCGCGCTGACCTGAATTTTTGACGATTTTTACCAGTATTTGGCGTTGAATGTTGATTTATTAAGAGAATAGCGCGGTCAGTTTTAAAGTGTTTAAAACAATCATCGTATTTTTTAATTTTTGTCATCAAGGAGTTTTTTTTTTAATGTTGACAGTCATGTTAGAGTAAAATACTTACGTTTCTAAATACTGGAAGACACGGTACACCGGCTTTTTATACAGCAGGAATCCATCGCACCGCTCCATGGTTACCACTTTCTAGAACTTTCTCACTGACACCTCACGTTACCACAACACTATCAATACACTCCACATTTACCATTCTAATGATATTCGTACAAAAATGAGTAAAAAACGTCCTTAAGCACTCGAGCGTATATTTAAACACTAGTCCGTAAAAAAATTAAGGCGTTTTGTACTAAAAAATGTTTACAAAATTCTAACCTTGGTCCTTTAAAGTGACTTCGTTCTAAGGCTGATTACAAGGTATATATGTATTTGGTAAAGAAGCACTTATTTTACATTTAACGCCTATATGGCGATCACAGTCCACATATTGAATTGAGAATCTGCTGCTCTGAAAAGAAGAGAAATCATGTTTCGTCGACAAAGTTTTGTGCAAAGGTTTGGTTACAATAGCTTTTATTTCCTCGCTATCAAATGTTGGGCCAACAAAAGGCTTCGGGAACATTCTAGGGGCTTGTGGTAAATACGTGGCCCACCCTTGTCATTACGAACGCGTCAATATCGTTCCTCTCACGCTCTCAGTACAATGCGAATCTACACGATTGACATAAACAGACGCGAGAGGGCCCTGAAAACGTATGCGGTTTGAAGAACGTCTTTATGTTTGGGTATCATATTTTTTTATGTACGGCCTGTATTTTCTTTGGCATATATTATAAAGAGTTTGGATGATTGAGTGTGTATTTTCTCGATTAAAATTGTTTTCATACTCAAAAAGAAAACGAAACTATCGACAATCCTTTTTTCGTCAATCTAGCAGCTAAACGAATTATGGCATCTTCTCATTAATTAATTATAAGTGCAGTTTCATTTACTATATACCTACGTCTGTAAAATACAATCCCCGTAAAATTAAACAGACTTAATTAAGTTTATTGTTGGTAATACAAATATAGCAACGATTCCAAAATAAAACTTGTTACAAAAGTACATCAAAGAGATAAAATTTATTGTGTGCATAAAAAATACTCAAAACACAGAAACAGTCGGTAGCAAACATTATCATTTAGCCGCTGGGTCTGTCAGCAGCATCCGGCAGAGAACAATTGTTAACAGATAACACGGTGTACATACTGAACACAGACCGCACCACCATTCAGGCCAACCAACCATTATCAACAATACTTTCCAAATAATAAATACAAGCAAAACTACCGCTTTAAATAAAAGACGAACGCTAAAAACTTATCTACAAAACATAAAATTCACTGAAATTAATCGTAAATATATTTTTACTTAAAACATCTTCAAATAAGGAACCTTGATTCGAAAGCATGCGAGACCGGCGGCGCCGTGCATGACGTGTGCACACGTCGACTGATCAGACACGACTGACCAATAAAGTGTCCGCGACATGCATTCTACATCCCAAATATGCGTACGCGCATCGCCGGAAGCAGGTGTCACGCACGCCACCTGTTCCTGTTGCGAATACCAAAAAGCATGCTCACTTTAATGTTCGAACAATGACCTGTCTGGACAACGGGTCCCTGCATGGCTAATTGGGTCTTATTTCGGCATCGATGCGCATACGGCTATCGGTAAACATCTGTATCTTTTTAACAGAAAACCACGTGACATACATACGCTATTGAAGAATTTAGGATTACAGTTAGTTTGTTTTTGTTGTGGCCGCTTTGTTAAGTAGCGGTCAAGGTAATGAATAATTGATGGATCGTTGCACCCTAAAGTGGTGTTAAGTGGTCTCATGTTCATTAACTTGCTTTGAGTGTAGGTATTAGGCGCCAGCTTTAAGGTGGCTTATTACCATGCATTAACATTAGCTATATATTTAGGACGTATTTTTATACCAGCAGATCTAATGATTCATCTGTTTTAAGTACCATTGCAAATACGCCATATTTTCAATATATTATTCTCCAAGTACAACTCTTGTAAAGTCCTAGTTAAACAACTAGTAGGTACACAACATTAACAACGCTAACAGAATAGGAAAAAAAACTTCAAAATGACAACATTTTTATCCCAAAATCCAACGTAAAAGAGACTTGGAAAGCTGCACTTACTATCAACAAACAGGTCGGAATATAAAGTCCAAAATATGAAAGTAAAGTCTGGAAACAAAATTTATCCGGACAGACGCATCCAGTTTTCGACAGAGTGAATTTACGTGAGGCAAAGTTTGCGAGTTGCTGGCGCTTAAGTCCGCTGCTACGAAGTCACGAAACGGACTTATTATGTTACCCAGATATCTAAATAGACGTTACAATGTTATCTAGTTGTGTAGTTTTAGTATGTAGGTTGTAGTAGTTACTGGAAATGTGAATTAATGTCCGAAATATGTTAACTATGTAGGTTTAACCGCGCAGCTAGTCTTGACTCACGATCAATCTGGAAAAACATATATGTATGCAATAGATACTCAATACTCATATAGGTATAAATATGCTACCAAAAAAATATTTAACTAGCTGTTTCCCGCAGCGCCGCCCGCGTGGGTGTCGGTTATCGCGGCAAAAAGTAGCCTAAGTCCTTTCTCAGGTTCTAGACTATCTGTGTACCAAATTTCTTTTAAATCGGTTCAGTAGTTTTGGCGTGAAATCGTGACAGACAGTGTTACTTTCGCATTTATAATATAAGTAAGGATTGATGACAGAGTTAACAAATACCAAAAAAACTATTATAATGTATTAACCAACACTAAGTTAGAGCATTTTTGTAAGTCGAAAATTCTTCCATTTTTGTTCCTCTAAATATTCAGTATATTTATACCAGAGGTACTCATCACCCCTTTTGGATGTATATACCCTTTGAGTAACACTCTGTATACTCGAGTTCATTACACAAAATACACACATACTACACGTGTAATGAATCCAGAACTATAGTAATGTTTATCCTACGGTAGTCCGCGTACATTCGGGTTCGCGCAGCTTCCAACTAAATGGGGCTTATTCATGAGCTCATACAGTTGCAATCAATGTCAGAGTTCAACTGAAATATGCGAAGCAAGTGCTATATAATTATATAGATTTCATTATTATAAGTAATAAGTACCTAATAGGTTTTACCAGAGACTAAGACAGGGAAGTGTCTTAAAGTAAAACTGTCGTGGTTCAATGAACGGATTTGTGTGCACAAGATTGCAGGTTCGAACCCATTACAGGCAAGTACCAATGTGACTTTTTCAAAGTTATATGTACGTTCTTAATTATTCTAAGATACCATTGAAAATGGGTGAAGGACAACATAGTGAGGAAACCAGGATTCAAAAAATTTGATTCTGAAATCGCTAACCCGCAATGAGCAAGCGTGGTGATCAATGCTCGTGCCTATATGAAAAGAAGCCTGTGCCCAGCAGTGGGACATTTATAGGCTGGTATTAATAAGACAAGGAAGACTAGAGATAACTGAATCATCCACCATTTTTTACGCAAATCAACATAGCTTTAATGTTTTCTATACCTTCTTTTTATTTAAAAAAATATCATCCCAATGAGTACAGGACCTGTAGCCAACAAATGTCAGTTGTACAAGCGTGAACAATGATAGAAATCGCTAAAATGACATTAAATGTATGGAAATGACATTTCATTTCGATAGGTCACGTGACTTAAAACTTGTCAATTCCATTGGATACATTTGAGCAATTCGATCAGCGTAATGCTTATAAAAATGCCAGTTGGATAGAGAAGCAATAGACAAAACGTACATAGCACAAGAGAAATATCAAGAAGTTTTACAATAAATATTGTTAACGGAGGCATTTTTCCATTACAGAATTACATTACTACATACCTGGCTACTCAAAAACAGTTGAACAATGGCGTAATTATCACAAAACGTTAAATCCTAGTGCTATCACGCAATTTGTGAACTACAGAGCAATAATGTAGTTCAGTATTTATATTTGGCCTCTAATCAGTTGCTTTTACTAATTAGAGTCAATCACGCAATGCTTTTAACCCTTACTTTGTATTGAGTATAGCATAATTTGTTAGTAAGTAATTAAATTACGAACCCCGACATTTTCTTATTTATTAGTTTTAAAACAAAAAAAATCGTATTCAAATCGATGGCTTCGTTCAGGACCTAAGACGACTCAACATATATATTTATACACAGTCTAACAGACACTGGTTAAACTAATAGCACCTCTCTTTCTTCGTCGGAGGTTAAAAGCCTGTTTAGAAGGAACGTCCCTTAGGAAACCAAACTCATTAAATAAATTAAAGGACATTGAAGACGAACAGGACTCGTAATACAATTAAATTGAGAATACCCTTAAATTAGACAAGCTTTCCCGCCAAACGCGTGCAAAAGATGTAAAGACATTGCAATTTAATTATTTAAGTCTTCAGGCATAATTTAATCCAAGTATTCTCTGCTAAGCTTTGTAAGTCTATTTTATTTCAACAATTAATCCTGCTAAAAAGACGGTAATACTTTATACCATTCTTATAATCGTACAAGATTTTATTTATCTATTATTTTACAACATTTTTTTTTAAACAAGCGCTTTTGGTTACTTTTTTCTCTCTTTTTTCTCACTCTCTTATAAGTTACTTGTTAAAAAAAAATATTCAGAACTAAAACATAAGGTATGTTTTTTAGTTTTTCTAAGTAACGGTTTTTGCACTGAGACATGTTTTACTTCAACAGTATTGCTCATCTAAAAACAGCTTACATATTTTGTTTTAAAGGACGACTTTAACTAATAAATAATTTTAATTATACAACACCGTTGTCATTTCACCTGCAACCCACTAATAAGCAATCGACCACATATACACATACACACGTATATTTTCTTACAAAATCTCTATACTACATACCTCTTTCCTGAAAAGGTCAGATCATAGCCAAGGAGACAAGAGGATCAACCGACCTAATTAAAGTTCTTACACTAACGTTAGAACCCGCTCACGACTATCTAAGGAATCCTATTAATATCTCCTTAGCCAAAAACGAGAAAGCTAAGATGTTTTCTTTGCAGTCGAAGAACTTAAGATGATTTTAGAAAAAGGAATAAGTTAGGAAAACGTAAATACCTACCTGCCTATAGGTTTTTTGTAAATGTAAATAAGATGAGAAGAAGAGGCCTTAACACAATGTTTTAAATGACAATAAAATATTTTGCCGCTCCTCTAAATAAAATTAGTCTTATTATTCTTTTAAATTAAAGGTACCACAATGGTCAAGATCAAGTTGTTAACTAACCATTTGTACAGTTATCTTAATTTACCACTTAAGTGTGGTATCTAATACGCCAAATACAATTCGGCGTATAGGTAGCACACTAAGAGATTTTTCCAACGCCAGACAATTTTAATTCGTAGCAATTAACTTTGACTTTTTAATTAACATTGACACATGATCGTTTTTTTTATCGAAGATAACAAAAATTAAAAATTATTCCTTGGATCAATCGTCTTGGCAGCCGGTAAAAACATACGCCAATATGACAAAAAACGACATCAAATACTATTGAGATCTTCAATGAATACTTATTGATATACTCTTACTCTTAATGAACAATACTATACATATAGCTTATAAACGTCGTCTGTTCGTCTAGCGATCTGATCTTAGGTCAACGAACTCATGACTAACTATAAAGGGGCTTGTACTCCCTTTATAGAATTAGATAGACTAGCTACGTCTCCAGTTTATGGTTGAAAGCTAAAAGCTTTAACATTACGTATACATATATAATAAGTGTTATAATATTGGTGAATGTTTCGTACATATTGCCTTGTGACGTATGAACACAGTACACAAAATAAATACTCTAATACGTTTCAATAATTTGAATCTTTGTTTACAAATAAGTGAAATACAGCATCTTCTAAGATGAAAGCTAAATAAATAATGTAAGTAATTAAATAAGGGAAATATTATTCGGTTTTCTACTTTCTTTATTTTTTTTTAAATTGACTCCCGCACTAGTTTTATAATTTACTCTATCATGGGGGGTTACACAATCATTAAATTCACAAACACAAATGAAAACCAGACTGGGAACAATCAATTGTGGATCACACAGATGCTTGTCCCATGTGGAGATCGAACCCGCAGCACTTCGCGCGCTGCGGTAATTGGCGTGGTGACCTATACCACTCGACTATCAGTGCAATCTAGGTCTAAGTAAACACCTGAACACGAAAAAGCAATAGAGCTTACAAAATGGAAGATTGGGAGGGAGGTATTTACCCTGCATTAAAAATATAATAAAAAGATCATAAACAAAGTATTTATCTACAAAAAAGAGTTTTCTCTATTTCGTTTCAATTGATATCCAAGCATTACGAAGAGAATAACGCTTTACGTAGTATACAAACAAGATAACAATATTTTTTCTCGCAAACACCAGTTGTGTTTACACAAACATAAATACTCATAAGCTCAAACACTTGCAAAATCCCACGTACAACGGTGGAAGAAAAACTAAATTACATAAACGAGGTGGATATTTGTAGAGGTCGTCATATAATACCAACTCAGTAAGGTTTGCTAAGTCCAACGCAGAAGAAAATCTTGTAAAATATGGAGCTAAGCTTAAACTTTATCAGGAAAATGAAAGCTTATGAAAGGTTAACTTTGTCTCATCCATCAAGGTTGAAGATCGAATTTTCTACCTTGATGGCTGAAACTAAGCAAAAGACAATAATCTATAATAATATATAAAGCTGAAGAGTTTGTTTGTTTGAACGCGCTAACTTCAGGAACTACTGGTCCGATTTGAAAAATTCGAAAAACGATTTGATAAACATTTATTGAGGAATGTATAATAACTTTCGTGAGGAGTATTCATATTTATTTAAAACAAAACGGTTTACTCACGTATATTTTCGGGATCGCCCGACTAGTTTCAGACTCAATAGGAGTCCCTAATCATGAGCTGACGCGGCGGCGGTGGTGTCGCGAGTCGAACTGATGTTAGATAGATTAGTTAGATTTATTGAGGAAGGCTATAAGCTACATAACATTACGCTGCGACCAAAAGGAGCGGAGCATAAATGAAAAACCGTTGAAACTAAAACACGCGGACAAAGTCGCAGGGGACAGCTAGTATAAAAAATAAAATTACGTGGACAACATCACATACATTGCTCTGAACTCAAAGTAAATAGCTATAGCACTTGTGTTCTGAAATTAGAGACAACGAAGGTAACACCCAGACCAGAGACATTGTAGACCCGTGTGACCGTCGGTAGATCGAAACCAGGACCTCAGAGCTGGGGACTCCTGAAAACCGGTGTGTCGACCACGAAGTTCTTCAAATGAACGCTTTTTGTACCTAAGTAGGTTCTTACAAACACTGAAACATTTTCGCATGTTGTTATTACTATTAATTTAAGAACTTAGTATAAAACTCGACACGCTTCTTGTGAGTTATTTGAACAATAAAATCAAAATGATTAACAGATACATATAATATCCCATAAGTCCTTCTGGCATAGATATTTGTTCAACAGTACGTGTGCTAAGATAGCGAATTTTTTAATATTGTACATCACTATTTTAATTTTCACGACATCATTAATATTTTTTTTTCAGAGTAGAACCAACATTCCAAAACATCTAGTAAAGAAAATATTTTCCTTTTTTTCCTTACTCAATCATTCTAAGGAGCCTTCAGATTCTTTCTAGAGAATTCTCGTCATGCGACAGTGGACGTTCCGCCGTGCCCGAGGGAGCAGCTCTACATTATTATACACTAGCGATCCGGCCCGGCTTCGTGTTGCAATTTACTACCGTCGGCAGCTTATTATATTCGAAATTTTGCAACTTATATTTATATGAACCTTCATTATTTAACGGTCTTATTGGTAGTGAAAGGCCGTATTAAAATTTGTTGCATAGTTCAGCGGATAAACAGACAGACGCGGGAACTATCCTTACAATTTATTTTCATCATAATCTTACCAATAGTTTACGAATACAGTACAGTGACTCTACCATGAGTTGCTATCGAAAACTTACTTCAGTCGCTAGCGACTAAAGGAGCATCCAATAGTTTTCAATAACTTGTACCATGACATACTACTGTCGATACGGTATTTCTCGATGACATCTATCAAATTTGTGACTCGTGGTACCGAATTTCATATGTAATGGCTAAAAACGTTAGTCGCTTGCGATTAGATTTCGATAGGTTTTTTACCTATCGTCTCATACTACTCATTTTAATTCTTGAAGTGTCCGCTAGTGGCGCTGTACAAATTTGCCATAGAAATCGTTTACGCCGTCGCTAGCGAGTACGTTTGTTAAAAACTCATGGTAGAGACACAGATATACATACATTCGCGTTTATTTGTATAGATATACAGGGTGTAACCGAAAGAGTATATCTATCCAAAAGGAATAAAGAGTACGTTTGGTATAAAGTATAGAGTCAGTTTACCAAATACCAGCTTAAAATTTTGTAAACTGACTCTATACCAGAAGTACTCTTCACTTCTTTTTCATAGTTATACCCTTTAGGTAACACCATGTCATCATACCAGCCTATAAATGTCCCACTGCTGGGCACAGGCCTCTTCTCATATAGAGAAGGAACGAGCATTGATCACCACGCTTGCTCATTGCGGGTTGGCGATTTCAGATTCCAATTGTTGGAATCCAGGTTTCCTCACGATGTTATCCTTCACCGTTTGTCAATGATGTCTTAAAATAATTAAGAAAGTACACATAACTTTGAAAAAGTCACACTGGTACTTGCCTGTAATGGGTTCGAACCTGCAACCTTGTGCACACAAATCCGTTCATTGAACCACTAGGCCACCACGACATCACACCATGTATATGTACCGATTCCTCTGAGGCGGTGTCGTGAACAATGGGAGGACAATGGGAGCTCCACCTAGTGATAATATCATTATTCATTACTAACTCGTTCCGTTGATGAAATCTATTAAGATGCGTTAAAACATGCCTTGTAATTGAGTGACGAGTTATTCGTGTTTTTAGTCTGGTTTGGAGATAAATATGTATAAGAACCTACACAGATTCTGTAAGTTTCGATTTTTTATTATTCTGAACAGAAAGAGGTGGGTCTGTGCTTTGAAGTGGTACATCATAGTCTTACTTTAAAAACTAAACAGAGTAGCCATTCTTCAGAAGTTTTTATTTTATGGTAAACATAGTTAAAAAGAATATAAAATAATTTTTTTAATCTTCCACACCTTCGCGTTTTACTCCTTGTGTTACAAACTAAAAAAAAATACTATAGAAACAATATGGTAGGTGACTAACTTTTTTTTGTTCGTCATGTAGATTATTAAAAAATATTAGTCACGTATTTTGTCTGTTACGCAATCAAAAACTACGATACATTGAATTTTGAAATGTCACATGACGTCACAATTTCGTGAGTTTTGTACGCAAGCATGACTTCATTAACCCCGACTACTGAACTTTGATTAGCTTTATCTAATAAATGTTGACTTATTATGTTTAAGAAGCTAATTCGTGTCTTATTTTTATTATCTAACTGAAGGACTAAATAGATTTTGTCTTTTTATACACATTTATCTACCCCATTTTGGTATCAGTGGTTGGAGGCCCACCACACACACCTACTAACTGTTTCTATACCACATGTTTCTTAACTACAAATAAACCTACGTCGAAGCAGTAATTCCCCAGACAGCTCACTGCAAACCGTAATCAAAACTAAAGCACTAAGCAATATCAAACTCCATTTATTTCACAATTTGATTCGAAAAACTAACTATGAACGATGTCCCGTGTTTTAATTGATCTATGTACAAGTGTGACAGAGATAGCATGCCTGTTATGTTGAAGAAGACATTTGCGGGCAACACATAAAACCTTACGACCTCATTGTTTTAATACTGACGTCAAAATGCCATTGACTTCACTAAAGAGAACATGAATTGAGACATGGCTATCACGCATTTATTCTAGATACTGGAAAAGAGACAAAGACTTATATCAAATCACTTCAATACTCATCATCATCTTATAATAATAATAATTTAACTTAATATAATCTAATATAACTTAATATAATCATCAAATACTTTTCACGAGTATCTGGTATAGTCAGTTTACAAAATTTCAGCTTAAAATGAGTTAGTTAAATTATCGATATCGAATTTTTCGCATCAATTATTCGACACTAAAAATCATAACAAACGTGTCACCGCACTACGAAAGTCAATATCTATATAATTACGTCACTCGCTAAATTTTAACATACATCGCTTTAGCGGTCTGGTTATGATTTTTGCTGTCAAGTAATATGAATATGAGACGACAAAATTAGATATCAATTATTTCATTAAATCATTTTGAGCTCCTTTTAGATACATATAACACCCTGTACACATTGATTCGGTATCGTAAAGGCAGTAGCAGTAAGAGGTGTGAACCAACGAAACACGTCTTCAATTAAAATTCATTTCATTATTATTCGAGTATCATATAAACATAATTAGGAGGCACTCCGAGTCTTGTCATACCGTATTGAACTCATTAGGGTATTGGGTAACGGTATTCTTAAGGCCCTTGGGTCAACCTATTTATGGGATCGTGGTATTTGTATAATAACTTTCGTGAGGCGTATTCATAATGAGGTAAATGACTGGGTATAAAAAGATATTATCCAATTAGATTAGCCCGTCACTTAGATTATAAAAAAAACTGTTGGACAGGTATTTTTTGTTTTTTCATAATAAAAAAATAAGTAGATAAAGTGAATCAAATTTCAGGACTAGAGGTTAAAAACGTCATGCTTTCGCACAAAATGTACAAAATGGTGACGTCTTCCGGTATTTCAAATGAATTAATGGTCTTAAGTTATAGGATACGTAAAAAAAACAAGTCTTTCTGTAGCGCTTAGTTGGTAAACTGGTGCATTGAACCAGTAGTCGCAAATTCGAGTCCTCCTACTTTTAAATTATTCCTTTTTACTATTTGTTAATAATTAAATAATTCTATTATAATAAATAAATGATTTACCTCGTACTTTCCTTGTCTGAGTTAAATCCCTCCCTGGGTTTACAACGAAAAACAAAACGATACACTTTAAAGAAAAAAGACCAAGACATATTTTCTTTAACCACATCACTCAAAACAAAACACTACCAAACACTCAAACGAAACTTAATTTTGAGACGTCCCTTTAAAAGTCTATGTATCGCTACATTAAACCTTGAAATGAAAGAGACAGCGCGAGACTTAGAGGCTTGGCTCGCGATTGAGAATTTAGCCTAAAACGTCCTAAAAGAGTCGTGTATACTTATTCGCAGTACACAGCTTACTAACTCGGTCAATTAAATAAGGAAACTGTTCGTTCTAATAATAGGTTGTCTGTTTAATAAATAGTGTCAATAAATAGTTGTAATTAATTTTAAAATAAATAAATAACAAAGAACAATAACTTATCTATACTAATATCTGAAAAGTTTGTTTGTTTGTTTGAACGCGCTAATTTCAGGAACTACTGGTCCGATTTGAAAAATAAATTTATTGGGGAAGGCTATAAACTATATAACATTACGCTGCGACTAAAAGGAGTGGAGCACAAATGAAAAATGAAAAACCGTTTAAACTAAAATACGCGGACAAAGTCGCGGGGGACAGCTAGTTTTATATAACTTTTATCGGGCAACAACCGCGCCTATCTTGTTACAGTTTTTAATTAGTTTTGTATTTTCAAAACTTTCAACTGCACAAACAATGTCGGTTGTGTATTCTAATTTACTGTACTCAGAATGGAAACGACATTAAAAGTCTTGCACACGTCATTGGTAACATTTAATCGCAAAAATGAACCTTATAGCGATGTAATAAGATGCTGTCAATATCGAAGTAATACTGAAGTGTAAGAGCTTTTAAATGGTTTCTCGAAACAATTCAGTTATATACGGATAATTAACTTTGTGTCTCATGCATTTATAACCTCAAAAATGTGAACTCTGAAGTCTGTGTTTAATGGTTTTAACGCAAAATTTATCTTTGGAAGCTTGCAAATTGTTTTTAGTTTTTTTCCGACTTCATAGACGGATTCTTACGAAAACCTAAACGCTAATCAAGGAAGTATTCAAAATCTATTCGCTGAAGTGTTTACCAACATTATATTATTAACGATATTACAAGTAGAATCTAAGTTAGGGCTAACGTGAAATAAAAACATGATTGATATTTGCAATGGGTCGACATGTAATCTGCAAACCGAAAATTAATACCGTATTGATCAAACTAAATCCATATTTATCATAATAAATCTATACTAATATTATAAAGCTGAAGAGTTTGTTTGTTTGTTTGTTTGAACGCGCTAATCTCAGGAACTACTGGTTCGAATTGAAAAATTCTTTTTGTATTGGATAGTCCGTTTATTGAGAAAGGCTATAGGCTATATAACATCACGCTACGACCAATAGGAGCGGAGCATAAATGAAAAATGTTGCAAAAATGAAAAACCGTTGAAACTAAAACACGCAAACAAAGTCGCAGGGGACAGCTAGTCTTCTATATAAATAAAAATTTACTCCGAATTTCTTTTTCACGACATTACTTCCGAACGACTGAAAAAAATCGGTTAATTCAATATTTGTTATGTTTCTAATTGTAATAACAAGGTTTTTATAATAGGAAATAAAAGAAACGTATGTAATTGTTTTAAAATTTCACACCATCCGCAAGAAGCCGGGGCGGACAGCCAATAAGTACATAACAAAGGCGACCACAAAAGTAATAGTTCCTTATACTTCTAACCTTATATTACAATTTAAAAGTTTCCTTAAGACCTCAGCAGCGAACGCCGAGAAAGTTCAATAAATAGCCGTTACAATACCAAGAGAAGAACAAATAACATTAACCTTTCCTCATCTTGGTAAATAGATATAAATGATACTGGTATTATTAGTGAGGTGGATTATGGCCGCGTTGGTAACGCAATATCGGTGGATGTATACTTGAAGTGAAGGTACATTTCAATGAAACTTTGATCCCTAACCGTAAAACTTAGGTAAATATATACTTAATAGACATTTAGATTATTTTTTTATGGGACCAAATGGCAACTATTTCGCATCGGACAAAAAAAGAATCACATAAATTGGATCAGAGATCTCGGCGTAATCGGTGTAACCAACCGAATTGAGAACCTCCTGCTTTTTGAAGTCGGTTAAAAAGGCGTCGTAATTTATTTAAACTAAATTATTATAAATGCAATAATTAAAATCCTCGCCAAATAAAGCTCGACAAAAACATGGCACGGTTTGTCAATACATATTTCAATCTTATTTTATAATATTATACTTTGGTTGTTCAGTTGGCACAAAAATATAAACCCACAAACTATGATATTGTACACAAGATATGTCACCTCCATAGTTACCGGTTTAAAATCTGATCGCGCTTGTATAAATCAAAATGTTGTCATGTTGCACTAATGAATAGTACAAATTGATATATAAGATATAGTATAACCACATAAGTAAAAGAGACACCTATCATTGAAAACTGCTTAATTAGGAGGATTTCCAGTCCTTAAAATGCGAGTGCTATTAACATTTGCGTAATTTTTATATATTATTATATCATTGCCCACAAGCCATGAATTTCTCAAAAAAATCTTATGATAAAACATTTTAAATGAGGAGGCTTATTTGGTAAAACACGGTATTAAGCCCAGGACACGCCTAAAAGGGATTTTAAGCCACAGAATAAAAACGCAATATGATCAAGAAAATTTAATATGTTAGAAGCTTCTTACGTTGCCCGCGGCGATTAGACACAATTGCTTCCCCTTAACTTCGTGGCTCAAAACATAATAAGTAGGACCTAAGTGGAGTCCTACCTTAAAAAATATCTGCCGCGTTTTTAGGAGTAGGTACGTATAGTCGGCAGCATTTATTCATTATTTTTTTCTACTTATTCATCCTTACTAATATTATAAACTATCTGTCTCCCGCGACTTCGTTCGCGTGTTTTAGTTTCAACGGTTTTTCATTTTTGCAACATTTTTCATTTATGCTCCGCTCCTATTGGTCGTAGCGTGATGTTATATAGCCTATAGCCTTCCTCAATAAACGGAATATCCAATACAAAAAGAATTTTTCAATTCGAACCAGTAGTTCCTGAGATTAGCGCGTTCAAACAAACAAACAAACAAATCTTCAGCTTTATAATATTAAGTATAGATGTGAAACTTTGTCTGTCTGACTGTCTGTTCGGCTTTCACGCCAAAACTATTGAACCGATTTAAATAAAATTTAGTACAAATTTAATAAATTTAGTACAGATAGTCTAGAGCCTGAGAAAGGACATAGGATACTTTTTGCCGTGATAACCGACATCCACGCGGGCGGAGCCGCGGGAAACAGCTAGTAAACAATATACAGTGGACCCCCTGTAATAGGGCCCCTGTCTAATCCGGTGGCCCCTGTAATCCGACATGTGCTATCACTTTTGATTATACATAAAATTTAGTTTAGATATATAGGGTTTTTTTATACTACTTATTTAAAATCATTAACCTTCCGAGTGGAGGAAATAATTATTTTAATTTTCAAACGATATTTTTGATATTTATCTGGGTTATTTATTTATTTAATAATTTATGTACACACACAAAGTCATAAGAAACAACATAATTATAACAGATGTACAAAGGTACTGCTTATTTCTAAAGAAATCTCTACCAGCAGACCCGCGACTTACAAGTAACCGCTGGGTTACTTGTAAGTCGACTGCATTCGTGCGGAGATGTTAGGCTTAGTAAAATAAAAAATATAGTATTAAATACCCCATCCAAAAGTCAAACATAACCGAGATATTTGATGTTTTAAGTTAGTTTATACTTACATAAAATTTTATTATTTTATATACCAACTTTCTACCTACTACTTAAGTCGTAGAGAATAGTTATAAAGTTTGATATTTTATCATCTTAAAACAGCAGCTACGTAACTTTGGTACATGGAAATGATTTTAATAGGTTTCTTCTTTAAAAATATTGCATAACTTAAGTTATCCTTTACAGGGGAAAGTTTAGAGTTTAAAATGATGTTGCATCACTAACTTTATCTTTCTACCTAAAATTTAATCATAAAGCCTAGACAAATGGGTAAATCTAGGCACTAAACAATTATTCAATATCTGACTTTACACAAGTAAATTGTAACACGATCAAAATTAAGTATGTATATGATTTTATGAAGACTTCATGACTTATCCTACGAGCATAGTGTGCGCGCATCGCTAGTGGCCTCTTGTACCGAGCGAAAGGCAAATTTTTAGCTGTAAGTACTATGCTTGTTTAATGGATTTAAATGATTTTCCGTGCGACGACAGACATTCCGTTTCGATATTATTAGGGTACCTAATATTAGTTATTGAGATAGTTTAAATAAAACCGCGCGTGTTTTGACACAAACTTTACGATTTTATTTGTTCATACTAGTACCTACAGATCATACTCAATAACATAATTATAGTTTACTAGCTGTTTCCCGCGGCTCCGCCCGCGTGGTAGTCGGTTATCGCGGCAAAAATTAGCCTACCTATGTCCTTTCTCACGCTCTAGGCTATCTGTGTACTAAATTTCATTTTAAGTCGGTTCAGTAGTTTTGGCGTGAAAGCGCGACAGACAGACAAAGTTACTATCGCATTTATAATGTTAGTAAGCACTTATTTTTCTCTAAGGATTTTATAAAGACTTTATGACGTACATACAAGTGTTAAATGATGATAGTACAAACATTGTATATTTTAAAACAAAAGCTATCACAACTCCTAGAGACTTTATAAAGCAGATACAAAATACTTATGTCCTAGATACGTTCCACAGCGCGCTAGAATATAAAATGTCAGCGATACAGCACGTTTGCCACGAAAAATATGGGTTTAATCCGGCAAGAAGACTGCTTGCACGCAGAGTTATGTTAAATTTATGAACCACGGTAGGCATTAGTAGGCAACCTCACTCGATCTAACTCCGCATTAGGTTCACGGAAAATAAAATGCAACTGTGCAGGATTTAAAGATTAGTTTGTTATTTGATGGGTACAAATAGGTTTTACTATTGTTTTTTACCAGTTTAAGTAATGTATGTTACAGCGTGGACGCGTGGATAGAGTTTAAACAGTATGGATTCGTTCGACATAATTATGGGCAATAAATCTATACTATAATATTATAAAGCTGAAGAGTTTGTTTGTTTGTTTGTTTGAACGCGCTTATCTCAGGAACTACTGGTTCGAATTGAATAATTCTTTTTGTGTTAGATAGTCCGTTTATTGAGGAAGGTTATAGGCTATATAACATCACGCTACGACCAATAGGAGCGGAGCATAAATGAAAAATGTTGCAAAAATGAAAAACCGTTAAAACTAAAACACGCGAACAAAGTCGCGGAGGACAGCTAGTGTTACATACTTGGCTTTGTCTTTGCTGTCGACATTTGAAAAATTAACGAAATCGGTGCAATGTTTAGGTCAAAAAGTAGAGTTTTCATTTGGGACAAATTCAACAAATTCGTCAGTAATTTAATGAATTTAATTCCGTGAACATTGAAAAGCGACTTAGCCACGTAGTGCAAACAACAATTAAATAATAAATTCAATATTGATACTCAAATTATGATGTTAGTATTATTTTGAGTAAAAATTTCAGCTTTTTTAATTTGCATTTATTACTTAATCATTTATAATTTTTACACATTTATTATTAAGTATTTATTACTTTTTCCTAATTCCGTTTTTTTTTTGTGTCAGGCGCTGCTGTTGTCGCGAACTCTGTTAAATTCAATAATAGTCAACAAAAACAATTGTGAACAGGATATGGGCCAGTTCAAATACATTATTACAAAGAATTTGATATAATGTAGGAACTCCACACAGGATGAACCTTGTTATTCCAATGAGGGCTTGACTCATTCAAATATCAATTGAAATTCGTTTCCAGAAATATCATGTGTACTAATTTGGTGACAAAGCTTTTTTTTTTACATAAATTAAAAAAAGATTTATTAATTTTATGGTTTATTCGCCACCGAGGCCAGGCCAGCTCAGAAGTGCCAGAAGTGGCAGGATGACCTGAGTCACACTGCGAGGGTTGGTTTGAGATGGCGCGAAATAGGGAACTATGGAAGGATTTGGGGGAGGCCTTTACCCGGCAGTGGGACAGTTAAGGCTAACTACGAAAAAAAAATTTTTTCTTCGAAGTGTCTAATAAAAATTTAGTCTTCTCATACCTAGATGTTTTTATTTAAAGTCCAAACTTAATTATTTCATCAATTTATAATTCGCCTAAATTTGTTTAAACAACTACCAAAAACAATTGCAAAAATAATACACAAACCAAGTTAAATTAAACATTCTTTTCACAAACTACCTTCACTACTCCCATTTCTTTTCTACACTCATTTGGCTAAGAAACATCTGTTTGTTCAGTGTAGAACAATCGTTTGGAGTAACACTTCACATTGCGCCCACGTGGATGCCCATTCAAAGCCCGGCTGGGCCAACAATGAAACTTGCCGTGTTAACTTACGAAGCACCGAGTGGTATTGTACACACTAATTGGTGCTTTCATCAAGTGTTCAATTCAGGTATTGTATTATTTTTCGGTGAGTTGAGCTCGGTATTTTAGGCTGACGTAGTTTTTTGTACGTTTGGGTGCAGCTAGTGATTATTTTTAAGGATATAATATAAATTATTTAGTAAATAATTTACTACTGCATTGTTAGGTACCTACGATAAAATAAATTATAATATTGTGTGTACATATCTTTTTATTATTTAGTTTATTTTTATCTGTTATGCTGTACAATTTTCAATGTATTGTTCCTTATGTAATCTGTTGAAATTATAAATTATTAAACTACATTTAGTCATGATCCTTTCATGACTATTATCGTACAAAAATTTAATATAGATAGACCAACGGAATATAATTTATTATAGCTTCTACCAATCTACAAACTTAATCATAAATTAAACTCTTAAACTGACAAACACATTTAAAATACAATAAGTAGATACAAAAAGGACGACCAAGCGAAGATTTCATTAGATACCGTCGCGAACTCAAGTCTGAATAATCTGTGGAATTGCTCACAATGGTAGCAATTTGCGGTAATTACTGAACGAAAACCGTTCTTACTTGAAAACCTTAAGACGAATGCTGAAAATAATTCACTATGAAAAGAAAACTTTACCTACAAACGGCCTTTTGAGTTTCGATCAATATTTAGAAGCGTTTTGGAAAGTAAGTAAGTAGTTCCATTGATTTTTTCCTAGGATTTAAGAAATACGTTTCTTTATTTCTTTTAACTATTTTTTGTTGTTGCCAGGCCGAAATTGTAGTTTGAACTGCTGTAGAAATAGTGTCTCAAACAATCTGAGCAGTAATAAAACTTTTATCATAATAATCACAACTAAATAATTCCGAAGACAGTTCCTCAAAATATCCTAATATGCTAACATAGTAGGTACACCTATAAAGTCATAATTCACATACCAGGGTATTTTCTAACTACCCCTTCGGGAGCAATAATATCCATTAAATACTAATATGGGGTCGAAAATGTCCAAACTACTCTCAACAAAGATATATTTGCCATCCAAAACACACGCCCTACTTTAAGCTTCAGAGTTAGGTATAAAAATATGCTTGTAATTAGAAGAGATCTAGTCTTACTATAGACAATAGAGTCTATTTAAATTACTGAAACAAACATCAACTTTATGCAAGTGTAAATAAAATTCATTTTAGACTGACTAGAACTGTTGAAAAAGTCATAAAAAATATGATGTGGTAGCAACGTGAACCTTTTCAGTAAGCAATACAGTTGCTTTTCCTAAAACTCGTATTTGTTTACATGTTGGCATATAAATTGCGAACAAGTGTACAAATCAGCTGAATCCGGTAAGATTGGAAACCGACCCCGAAATATAGCTTGGGAAAAGGCTAGGCAGAATATTATTAGAAGATAACTCATATATTGATCCCCCAGTTTATATAATATCAATCATATTAATTAAAACTTGTTGACGAGACCCCAAGTCCTTTTAATGTTGATTGTAAGTTATAACATCGCACTTCACACTTAATGAACTCTTGGTACATAATCCTACCTTCTATCTGCTTGAAAACGTAATTAAGTACGTTGGCAACACTGTTAGGGGAAGTAATGAATTTAAGATTAAGTTACTATGTAGGTTAAATATTACAACAGACGATGTAGGTATTCCTGTAATAAAAAAAAACAAATGACAATTCTAATATAGAATATGATGTAATAATTAAATTTCGCGCCTTTTGCTCAATTGACTTGCGCTGTCATTTGTCTAGTTTAGTCTGTTATCTATGTTCTTCACTCTCTCTACTCCATGAACATTAGCCGGTATATTGTATCTTAAAATAAATAAAGTATTTGCTATTTTTCTACATAAAACTACTTGTTTTCATTGAATATCAACAGAAAAGAAATTAGTATTTTTAAATCCAGCATTTACCACCGCATTTTTCTTCACCGTTTGAACTTTATTTTTTACAAATTAAATTATAAATATCTGAACAACAATTAATACTGGATATTGCTATAGTATGTAGAATTGTGGATATTAAGCTTGTATCAAAAACAACTCCTGTGCCTGCAAGCAACCTTACCAGCCTATTACAAACATTTTTTTAAAGTAGGAAAAGTCATTATTTGATGCTAAAGCGCTGCTATGTGCTGAACTCCATGTAAAGAATCGAGATCCTAAGTTAATTTCCTGGATGACTCGGCAAAGCGTGTCCTGGATCGCATTCCGAGCGCTCCCGTTTACTGCACGGCCAAAAAGTAAGACAAAACTTTGTATTAGGGTGAACTCTATTTCGGATGTGAACTAACATTCTAGACTTTGCAATGTGTAGTGTTAGGTACTTGACTGGTGAAGAGAAAGGTCGTTGTCCGTATTAAAACTTTTACGCAAAATTTTCAAGAAATACAGGGACACAAATCACGATATAGGTATTAAAGCCATTATAGAGGTCAAAGGAGGAAAAGAGGTGAAGCTATCTGAACATTTCACTAAATCAAAAGCTCCACTGATTCGCCAAGACCAGTCTGAATGCGCTACATACATTTCTAAAAGTTTGTACTGTTGCTATAGCACAATACCAATTAAAAACAAAAGAACGTTCAACACAAAACTAAAAACCTATAGTGTATATACACCGACCATTTTATTAGTTCAAATACCAACAGTAGGTACCTAGGTATATACTACGTCTGTCAGACGTGACCACAACACAATAATAATAGTAATACAATGATTAATAAGCCCCACACCAGACAATCTCTCTCTATTTGGCGCGGCGCGTGCCTGAGCAAGCCGTGATTCAAGCTACATAAAGGTGCTTCACACGAGACCTGCGATTTGAGCTTGATTTCTAATAAACAGTTTAGGCGGTACCTTATCTAATTAGAGTGTAAAGTTGAAGGTGCATTTTACGATTATTGTATCACTGCTCAAAAAATATGTTTTAATGTGATCAAGAAATTTGCTGATCAAAAATATAAATTAACTGTATAACTATAAATATTTAACTTAATAAAACTGAAATTAAAATGATGGCACATTTAATATCATCGGCTTTTTCTTAGCTTCCTCATAAAGTACTTTTATTAAGTATGTATCCAGTTATATACTTACAACTAGCTGTCCCCCGCGACCTTGTTCACGTGTTTTAGTTTCAACGGTTTTTCATTTTTGCAACATTTTTCATTTATGCTCCGCTCCTATTGGTCGTAGCGTAATGTTATATAGCCTATAGCCTTCCTCAATAAACGGACTATCCAATATAAAAAGATTTTTTCAATTCGAACCAGCAGTTCCTGAGATTAGCGCGTTCAAACAAACAAACTCTGCAGCTTTATAATATTAGTATAGATACCAATCATTTTACAAAGCATTACTCCATAACAATGAACATATTAAATGGTTGTTAGTTTTAGAGTATATATTTGACAACGAATACGAACAAATTGCACCCTAAGACCGTACTAACGTAAACAATAATCACCTGCAAACTTAGGTCGACATTTGCTTTCCTAACTGCACATATTAATTTAACTACGAAGTAGCCATTTTGCCAGAAGCGAGTTCAATCGTTGCGGTTCAGACTGGGAGAGCTAACGATTACAATTGAAAACCTATTGTTAGACAAAGTTTTAATCATGGCGCCCAATATGTTGAATTTTATCTTTATTCAGCAGAATTATTAGTGTCAAACTGAAGACTAGTTAATAAACCTGTCTGTTCTCGTCATATCAAGTGTTCAATCTGCGCAATCCATCATAGATATTGCGGGGTACGCGATGGATTTGTAATTGTGGTTTATTTTCACATAAAACCTAATTATCATACCTTCACGATATCCTCAAAAATAGAATCTGCCTTATACCTATACTATAGGTAGTACGATGTTAGTTCAAAAGGTATGTCAATAGACTTTTTTATTGCCAGGAGTTGGTCCAAAATATTATGCATGTCAAATTCAAAAGTTTCATAGGATCATTTCATTTACCTAACTAATACTACTGCCGCAGTTGTGAGCAATCCCTGTTAGAGGTATTCACAAAAATTCAAATCACATGCACAAACCTCTATGTAAAATTTTACATATAAATATCTTTACATCAACGAATTCTCTGGTTTGTAGTCCGAAAATCGTTTAGTTTTCCGTAAGTTCGTCTGAAGTCGCCGTAATAAGTTCTATGTACGGTTTGCGCTGACCGCACCAACACTTGGCAGACCGTCGCTTTCAAATTGGTGAACGTGTTCTACAATTTTGCTGAACTCGGGTAAAAATACAAGGAATTGAATTTACATGTGTAATGGATTTTCAGCAGAAAAAATATCTTGACGAAAATTTAATGTAAATATTGACTACATTTATTTTTACTATAGATTACAATTTTATTTGGAATAGATATCCAAAAATATTTTAATGTAGAAATAAATAAATAACTTACACTAGTTGCTTTCTGAGGTTTACGCGAATATTAGACATTGAAATAAAACTAGTTTGAACGGATTCTATCGCGGTTTACCGCGAAAAAAAGACCCATACAGACAGATACCTGAACGGTGAATCTCACCACCACCCGAAACAGTTAGCTACCGTGGGTAAATCTTTGTTTCAGAGAGCACACGGAATCTGTGATGACAGACACCTTGCCGCTGAGCTTCAACATGTCAAGCAAGTACTGCGAGACAACAAGCTCCAAATTCCACGGCCCCGTCACAGAAACCGAGTGAAGCCAACCACAGTCGACCGTTTACCTGCTGTACTACCATATGTCAGAGGAGTCACAGACAAGATTGGCTACATCCTGAAGCGCGCTTCAATTAAAACATATTTTAAGCCGCCCAAGAAGATTAGTCAGTCCTTACCACCTGTCAAGTGTCACATACCTCTACAAGATGCAGGAGTATATAAACTAGATTGTGACTGCGGTCTCTCTTACATCGGTCAAACAAAGCGCAGCATAGGGACCCGCGTAAAAGAACATATAGCTGACGTTAAACACCGCCGCTCAACGAAGTCTGCAGTCGCCGAACATGCTGAAGGCGCCAGTCATTATATTAGATTTGACAAACCACAGATCCTCGCTAAAGAACACAAATTCCTACCTAGGATGTTTCGTGAGGCTATTGAAATTAAAAAACATCCTAATTTCAATAGAGAAGATGGCTGGAAGATATCACCTACTTGGGACCCAATAATACACAAACTTAAAACCAAACCCAAGAGCAGCGCTGCAAGACTTCAAGACACAGTGAGCTCATATTGCGTAGGTCGGAATACAAATAATTAATTAAAATATGAAGGTAGAACGAGCAACATCACCTGTCAAGACGAATACCACCTCAGTCTGCCCGTGACCATGACACCTGCAAAGGCGTCGAAACGTCGGGAACAAAAAATCTAAAATAAACCGCGATAGAATCCGTTCAAACTAGTTTTATTTCAAACTTACACTAGTATTAAACAAAGATGAAATTCGTACCAAGTATATTGTTCCAATCAGTCACATTAAATATAAAAAGAAAATACCATAAAGAATATAAAGCCTTTTTTTCAATCTAGTCTGCACAAAGCCTGCACCTGTTACTTATTTGATAGTCCAGACACATCATTGACAGCGCCTTATTCCAAAGCAGTTTGGTTCGTTTTGGACCGACCACAATAAGAGTACTTCAACCTGCACCGACAGCCACCCATTATCTGAAATTACATTGCCTAGTCTAGCAACTTTGATAAAGAAACTTGGTAAAATTCAGTAACAAAAAAGGTAGGGAGAGCGTACGTAGAGTACGCAAACGAAGCTTCTAACCGTCGTTCGACGTTTTATTTGCGTAAAGCCGATGACATAAACAAATATCCTGTCATTCTCTCACTGCTGGGAAAGACCTTTTCTCACACAGAAAACATATCTAGCATTGATCATCGTGTTTGCTCACTTGCGGACTGGCGATCGCAAATTCTTTTTCTTATTTAGTGATCCTCACGATGTAATACGAAAATGTAAGGAAACATTACAACATTTATATATTTTATTGCTTTACATTATACCTATATTTTATAGTAATAAAACATTTTTGTAAATTGCTAAATATATCACCTGGTCGTAAAACTTGATAGCATTTTGGTTTAAATTTTTAGAGCTCTATGCGGAGTCTTCATAGCAGTTGTTTTTTTGGTCTGAATAGTAATAATAGCTAACTTTGAGGAACCCTGAAAAAAAGACAAAAAGAGGTATCGGATAGTTTCAGCTTATTTTTATTAATTGGACAATGTTTTGTTTTTGTTTTCCAGACCGTTTTTGTCTAATACCCTTACCAATTTAAGTAACACACGAACTATGAATCACGAAATATCTATATCTATATACAATAGATTTGTATCTACTTTGGACCGTCATATCTGTTCTTCCACAGAGCAGGGGTGGATGGGCCCTGGTAGATGCCCCATCCCAGTTTAGAGTAAAGTTCTCAACAAGATCACTGCGTGTTGGACCTGTGTCCCACGTAAGACGGGTATTCTCGTTAATGAGGATAGCCCGTGAAAAATAAGAGATAGAAGATAACAATAACATCTTGGGACAACTTACACACGGCCGTCTGATCTCAAACTAGGCAGAACCAGTATTATGGCAACCAGAAAACTGATAAACATACTTATATATTACTAATTACAAACATGTTTTAGATAAATTATACCCAGACACAGAACAAATGATCATGCTCATCACACGAAGATTTGTCCTGGGTGGGAATCGAACCCACGACCTCCGGTTTAGCAGTCAGGGACACTAACCCCTCGGCCAACAGGCCAGTCAAAAATATTGTATCAAATTCTAACATTTCAAACGTAAAACACCGCAATCTCTCGATCTATTGACCAAAACACATCCAATCTCTCCGGCCCCCATCCCTGTATCACCCTTGTCAAGTTATCAGACGCGCTATCTAAAAAGGTTGAACATGCCATACAACCATGTACGCCTCACCTTTAATGTTCAATGGTACTGCCACCTTTTCATAAAAAAGCTATTTTCATTCGCCATGTTTGTTAATGTTAGGATTGGGAGAAACCAATCGCTTTTTACTCTTAAGTACAGGGTCCATATATGCAAATTCCTACCATCTCAAATTGAAGGTATCATCAAAAAGTGTATTGAATTTAAAAGGCCTTACCTAAAACGCAAAGGTATTCATAAGCAACTGAAAATTTGAGAACTAATGTATGAAATGCAATCTCTTACGTACGAATTCAACTCTGCGATGTCGAATTTACGAATCTCCTCGCATATTTTACCAGAGTTATGCTTTAAACACATTTGAATGGGTAGAAAATGTGGGCATATAAGACCAGACGTCTAAACCCAAGCCGAAGGTACGTGGGAATGGAGAGCTGCACAAATGGTACAGATGGTATCGGTCTGAAGGCCAGCCAATACCTAGATTTACTTATAGCTATTATACCGTTATTTAGCTCGTTAGTAAGTTTCTAGGACTGCACGATTATCAATGTGGACAGATATTAAAGGACGATAGACCTTTCCTGGAAAATCGGCTTAATACAGATAGTTTATGCCCAAACAACAGTGAAAGTACGGCTCAAAAGGGCAGCAAAACGACAGGATAATTAGCAAATTACAGAGAACGGAACACGAATGCTCATTACGACGGCAGAATTAGGTACAGAAACTGAATTTTCCACGAATCCTTTGTCACTACGGAAGTTAACGAGCTTAATACTCACCTGCGTAAAAGTAAAATGGCGACGTTTATTCCAGAAATGTTTTAATACAGTAAGTGCCACAATTACGTAGTCATTCGAATGTTTAAGATAAGCATCGGGTAACAAAAACGCTCGCTTCAAAGGATACGAGCTATTTGCTAACCGGACATTAAATCCTGGAATATCTACGCTGACGACATAGGCAAAGTTTGTTGCGACAAAAAACGAAATCGCTATTCAATAGAACATATTGGGCATGGCTGTCGGTCACGCCTGAACAACGAAAGCGTGCTGCTCTATCCAATTCGTTGACTGTTCACATGCAAATTCGTGCCGGCAATAGATACAGATAACGCGAAAGGTCAAAGGGGATCAGCGAACGACAAATACCTATATTATCAAGACAACCTTTGTACACGCGGCCTTATCGACAGCAACACAACTGATTTACCGATAACTAAGTTTAATGATTCGGAAGCAGCCGAATACCGAATGCTTATCCGTGCAAATTTACTAGTTAACAAGACGAGATATTTGCTCAATGAACTGAATGGCGATTGAGCCGCAAAGTGGAACGAACTGATCAATTATTTATCTATAGAATATTTTGTTTCATTTATTTGCACAGATGACGAATAACTTGTTGTAGTTTATAGTATTAATCCTATCGAAACATGTTGCTAACTAAAAGGTATTGTTCCCCGTAAACACAGTTCCATACCACAGATTAAAGTCTGATCAAACTTTAATCCACAAAGAACTGTGCAAACACTGTTGCGCTGAAAACTTTTACGTTGAAATGTACCGTTACTTTTTAAAAGACTAACATAGAGAAACTTAGTTTGCTTAGTATACCTTGAGCTTTGAAGTAACTGTAACATTTAAAAAAAAGTATGAAGGTATTAAGCGGTGATATTAATTAATGTGTATTTAAGGTAAAGCATATGTGATCATGCTCCTAAAATATTTGTTGAGCAAACACATATGTGAATGAGTACACGTGTTTGAGTCCCTAATGCTGATATACATACATAGGTATAATTTGACAAAAAAAGGTGCTTTAGGTACTTAAATTATCTTTCACGCAGAGAAAACCAATAAACATTTGCTTAGGCTCATAAACGTACGAGTTATGTTGAAGCATGTAATCAGAAATAAAAGCAATACGACACAATGATTCGTTGTCGTTTCGACGTAAATAACTGCATTTCTGACATCAATACCGATGATGTCACGTTGGTGGACTCGGCTAAAAATGGCTGTAGTCTTGTTTGTGAGGGCTAAGGACGAAGGCCGAATTTCAATTTGGACGTAAAGACACAGTTGAACGGGCTCGCTGAACCGTCAACGACGACCGTTGTCATGCAAATGTGGCACCACAATCTTTATTGCCAGCCAGTTAGTACGTAACGACTTTATTTAAATTTCGAATTTAGAATACCTATATGAAATTGAATACGTTATTTTAAAATACTGAATTGGTTGTTTCGTATGTGCACATATTTCTACTTTATAGATTTCAATTTCTGTACCTTAATTTATGAAACGTTTAAAAAGTAAATTGAACTTAATTTAAAAATCAACAAGTATAAAGCAGCTATTTGTTACAATTATAATTAATCTTTAACTACCTTTTGTTATCAGAGTTCCAGAATATAACTCACTACCCCGGATAAATAATTTGCCAAAGATAAATTTGCCGAACTTAGGTCGTTGATCGAAACGCTCAGAAGAAAATAACTCCCGAGGATAAAAGATATTCCTGAATAGCGCTCATTTATAGCAACTCGTTAAAGTTATAAACCTAATGAACTGAATTGCGAACACCTCATAATTGCGCTCGATACAACCGTCGTATATAATTATGTGAAATCGATTAGGTACAAACTACTTTCTCTTCCCGCGAAGGTAAATATAAAAACAATGCTATATAGAGATGAGATTGCGTTAGTCGATTGATTGCCTACTTCGATATTAATGTTGGTATGTTTCTTTAGTGTATGTTTTATTGACAGGTAATTGTATTAATGAAATAAGATTATTATATTTTTTTTTAATTATACCTGTTTGGACTGCAAAACAAGTATTTTTGTGGAATTCTTTGAATATGTCAATAACTAAAAAAATCTAAGTATACAGTGTGCCAATTAAAACATCTAAAAAACGTGTACCTACTTATTTGACCTTAGAAAACCATTTTACTTACGTCATCTGACCTGAGGAAAGTGTAAAGGTATCTTCACGCGGTTATTTGCCGCAACACCCAGAATAAAGTTTAATTATAATTATCTGCCCAAATCAATACGTTTATCTTAACCTCATTACATAATTCCGTTGTACTGCAATTCACTTGTTAACACGCCTCCAGTGTAGAGTAAACATTTGGTAAATATAAAGTATTAACGAATCGTGTTCGTCGTCAAGTTAACTTTACTGATTCAAATGTTTTAGACTAATAGACAAGGCTAAAACATCATCTAACATCATTCTAACGTTTAGCAGATTGCAATAGCCCTTTCTAAAAGTAGCTATACAGTATTGATTCGAACGAAAACTCTACTATTTTTTTTTTTTTAACCTACGCACGGCACACATTTCATTTTTTTTTTTTTTTTATATCGTCCACAAAGAATACAACAAGTAGGTTTTATTTTATTCTACAGTAAACATTATGTAGGTTAAGTTGCAAATAATTTTAGTTACATTTATTAGTTTAATAACGTAACTTAAGTGAATATTTATTTAAAAATATCCTAATTTTGCAAGATAAACAAAAAAAATGAGTTGTTTTTAATTACGCTACGTATTGTTATTGTTATTTTACACATGACTTCATTAAATCTGTCTTATCAACGAAAAAAACGAGTAGGTACCTACTTACTGCTGCAGTTCAAGATAAAAGAACATTAACCCTTTGCATATTTTTGTACACATTCACAACTACTTTTATAACTCGAAAATTAAGTCAGTCTAGAATTTTAAAGTTTTCACAAGAAGTATATTAATTTTGAAATATTATCTATTATATTATTTTAATTCGGTTTCCATTTAAGTCACTTAAATAGACCAGTAAACAAAGCGTGCTCAATAAGTCAGTAATTATTATCAAGCTATGCAACAATTCACAGTAAATTCGCGGTTCATATTGGTACAGAAAATTGAAAACAAATGCTTATAATCTGGGAGGCTGTGATCACGCCCGACGCCCACTGACTGTCTACTACTCTAGTATATAACCATGCTTCGAGGCTAAGAGCTACAATCATGAATGATTCATCAGTGCACATTAGCGTATAACAAAGTTAGGCCAGGAGACAGGATGGTCAGTTCAAACATTTTCCCATTGAATATGTAGTTGGAACAATAATATACGTTTATAACTTAAAGACAAAGACCTTTTTTCGGATATAATTATATTTCTTATGTTATTATAATTTCTCGAACTCCTGAAGTATATTTCTCAGCTGATACTAAAGCAATCGATCCTTTTTTGTTTGACACGCAGAAACTAGTTTTCTGTTGCATTCTACGCTTGGAATTATTTCTACAAGTATACGACCATTTCTACGGGTCTCACAGCGGACTGTAAAACATCAAATAAACGTATATTTATTGCTAAAACGGTGCCTTTGTTATTGGCCGGGAGAATTTTCTCTTTGTTTATGACATTTACTAGACTAGAAACGATGGCTGTTTTCTGCCATTCTTTCTACAAATAATAACCCTCGTACCATGAAACCTTTCATAACTCTAACATTGCTTTACAAACTTTTTAGATTTTACTTGTTTTTTTTATTTTTTACTTTTGTGCTATTTTTGCGGTTAGTTAGCTCTTAAAAAATATCCGTAGTTTACATACCTACTAATATTTATCATTAATATACAAAAATAAATGTAAAAATTTAAAAAAAAAACTCAAAGCAATTATTTTTTTTGTAGACAATTCGCTATAAAACTACTAATAAAAAAAAAAGTGTTTGCAATGTCTATTGAACAGAAATAAACTGTTCATTCACTCGTTTAGTTTTTTATTACTAATCTCGTTGTAGGATAGTGTTACAATATACCTAAATACCAGTTTTAGTTAATACCCGGTCAAGGATTACCGGCAATATTAACGCCTAAAGCGGTGATAGCGTAACTATGAATTAGGTAAAACATGTCAACTGCAAATCGCTTTTAAGTAACTGTCGTGCGAAAATTATAGAGCATGCTATTATGGTGTTAAGTCAATCTTGATTTATTGAGATGTGTCAATATAATTAGTAACTAGCTGGGGCCCGGCGCGCTTCCCTTTGTCTAAAAAAATCTACAATTCTAGTTATGGTTCAAAAGATAAAAATTACTGCCACCAGCGCCACCTATCCGGCACTTAACTATGTTCGTCGGAGTGGTCATGTCGCCCTTTATATGTTTGCAAAGTTTCATATCAATTGGGCTAACGGTTCTCGAGTTTTATGTGAACATACATTCACACGTTCTCTATTATATATATTAAGTAATAATAAGACAAAGGTATTTAGAATAAAAAGTATGTAGCAGAATATAAGAAGATGAATGATCATTGTTAGAAATAGACGAAAGGCATCGAGACAAAATAAATATTGGGAGGCAGAAAAAAGTTTAAGTAGGTTTAGAAGGGTTAAGTAAATGAAGAGAACTTGAGTTGATTTATGTACGCAATATTAACAGAGTTTTTTGACAATAATTCCAAAAATAATAATCTAATATATCACGCAGTTATTGACAATTATTATCTATTAGCAATGTGCATGCAAATCACGAGAAATCAAATAACAATTTAAAAAGTTTTTTTTTATTCATTTACTTGATCTCGATATGGGTTCTTGTCGGGTTTTCTCTATACGAATGGCAATAAAAAACCTATCAACTAAACATAAATAATTTAAATTGTAATTGACTTTACCTCTATAATAAATTATCTAAGCTAATAAAAGCCGCATATCATGTCCAAAAAAAGTATACTTATACCACAGTAATAGTTTTAGAAGAAAATTAAACAACTCGTGAAGAATTTATATTCCATTTAAAGTTGGCTGCAAAACAAGTTATAAAATCTAAATTACTGAAGTTACCAATGGCGACTATCTCCCAGACTAGAATATAGTTTAGAAATGAGATTGGCAGTCAACAACACCGTAGGCCGTAAAAGTTTATTGTTTGAATATTAATATTGCTTTTGCATGCAGATTAATTAATGAAAGACGTATTCTGTTTAAGTTGGTAACCAAAGCATCTAGGAGTTATGAGTATTTTGATAAAACAGTTTCATTGATAGGTTGCCTAATTTCAGGCTTATCAAAATAATCATTAAACAAAAACCTATCAAGTGCGAATCAGACTCGAACACGGAGAATTCTGTACCATCGTACGATATAATAAGTATATAACAGTATATATACTTTTATTATTTGTTGTTATAGCGGCGACAGAAATACACACTGAAAATTTCAACCCAACTTATTACGGTTCATAAGATACAGCCCGCTGACGGACTGACAGACGGACGGACGGACGGACAGTGGAGGCTTAGTAATAGGTCCCTGTTGACATTGGTAGATTGGTTGGCACGCTTCGGGTATTCGGATTCCTAAAAACTGTATATAAATAAAGCGCAAAAATTTTCAAAAATTGTATTTTCTGACACTATTGATTTACTAAATCAACTTTAATTTGTAACGTAATATCGAATTAATAATCATTATACAGGGTTCGTTCAAATCAAAGTTCAAATTAATATCGATAATATAATTTTCAATATCGATATCATTATTGAAAATTATTCGACTAATTACCCGTATCACAGCACTGATCATAATGGTTAATTGCTTGTTTGGCGCGAAATATTTGTATCATGTGGTAAGGTCACTGACTCATTGCGGGGGTTACATTGCTAGCTGTTATAATAAACCACGTCCCATTATTTGAGCAATATTGTAGTTACAGCGCGTTTTATATTAAGGCCTTTAAAACAATCACGAATATAATTATTATTTAATAAGGTTAAGTAGTAATTTCTACTAAATTCAATCAAACATTAAATCTAAAGAAGTATTATTTGACTTATTAAGCAATCTATTCGAGGACAAAACATGCTTACTTTTTATTCAGTGAGTACAATGTTTTCCTACGAAAGTCATAACCAGCGAACAAGGTATTGAGTATTGACGTCATAATGAATAAAACCTATTTGAAGATATTTCAATAATGTTACCGTATAAAAGTTATGTTTAAAAAATTCGTAGTAGACGTTCAAATGTTTTTCAATTGCAACCGTTCACCTAATGATCTCAATAACAAAAGCTATCTACCTACTTATAATACTTATACAGTTATATCGCAAATTGCTTTTATATATAGTCACGACCTACTATTATAATATTGAGGTGCTTACACATAGCATCACCGTCTGTCAATCATAAGCGTTTGACAGGCCGCGGGCGGGAGCGGTGCGATTGAACTGCGGATATCAATGCTTATTTTGGTAGAATTTAGTAGTTATGAGAAGGTATGGTCGAGAAATTTAATTACCTATTATCAGAACTATATTATTGTAAGTATATTAAATATATGAAGACCTTATACCTACATTAAAAAAAAAAAGTTCTTGATTTTTTATTAGAATTTGACACCAAATAAAGATTATAAATAATGTTGCTAGACTGATGAGACTTAAATTTAAAAAAATGTATAATAATATTATGTCTCCAGTTTTCTTTTCTTTTTTGGTCACGCTCCCCAATTTAAGACCCAAGTCTTTTAGAGAAATGTTGGTATTTATTTATCCAAAATCCTACATGCCTTCTACTATATGTGTCGTAAAACTCGCTCCTCTCCCCGCTGTTTTTACGCAACGACTGCACGGATAGCTAAGTGGTATAGGCCACTACACCAATTACCAATGCGCGCAATGTGCTGTGAGTTCGATCCCCGCACGGGACAAGCATTTGTGTGATCTACAAATAGTTGTTCCAAGTTTGGGAGTACTTTGTGCATTGGATTTGAATGTTTGAAAAAATTAAACCTCCCGCGACAGAAGGATTAAATACATTAGTGCGGGAGTTTTTTTTTAAAGAATGAAAATAAAAAAGAAAGATCTCTTAAACTACGCAACACATTTTAATACACTTTTCAGCAATAGATAGAATGATTCAAGAAGAGGAGGTTTATATGTATAATATTTATTAATGTTTTGTCTACCCGTGCGAACCTGGGGCGGGTCTCTAGTAAACAATATAATATTCAAAGCGTATGTTTTGACAAGAGCCGGCGAGTGTACGAGTGCTTTAATAGCGCGATATCGCCATGACACATTATGACATACTACAGGATAAATCAACACTGTTATTAATTAGAGCAACCGCACACAGGACCCAGGAGTGATAACATTAAAAAAGGGAAAAATTCCAATGCAACAAGGTCATACCATGTTTTTTTTTATGTTGTAGCAACAATATTATGTGACATTATGTTAACTCACTAAACATGCAAAGAATTATAACACAAAAACATTTAAATAAAAAAAATATCCACGATAATGTAAGTGTAATTTTTAAACGTCATAAACGTTTGAAAAAGGAACACTATTTTTTACTTATAATTTTCACTCAGTTTGCCAGTTAACGTTTAGATACGCCTCAAAAATATAAATAACCCTTTAGGGTCGCCTTCAACCTAACAGCGTTTAAGGTTACAGATACGAACAAAACGTAAGATAATTGACATAATAGTAGTCTATCATACCGCCATATTGATTCCGCATAAGGCAAAAAATATTGCAAAATATTAGGATGTTTTGATTTTGTGCGTGACAAAGTTAGGTATATTTTATATGGCAAAAAAACTGTTATAGAAATAGTGTAATAATACACACAGCTTAAAAGTTACACAGCACTCGATGCAATGTAGAGACAAATTTAAAATCTTATTTATCCCTTTTAAAAATACACAACAAAATATTATTATTCCTTTCAAAATGAAAACTAATGTAAATTACTAAAAATATTACCTATTAATTAAGTAAAATATACAACGCCACCAAAGAAAACATCGTTATTCATTATTTTGATTACCATAAACATCATTCGAATAGATTCTAATTTCAAACTCTCTGCGGAGCTTATAGCAAAGCCAGTACGTACATCGTAAACATCCGATCCTTCGTCAAACAAGTAATTAATTAGTTAAATACACCGCAGACGTTCTCTCCAACTAATCACTTCGACATCGAACCCTTAACTAACCACACACAATCAAAAACAGCTTATTGCGTGTAAACGTTCTACTAGCTTCCACAAAAATACAGAACAAATACTTTTTATTAAATTATAAACGAAATCCCAGGAGTCAGGCCGAAAAATATTTAATCGCACGTATAGGAGTAAAATTCTTTTCTCTTAAATACCTACGTTTGAATAAAAATGTCAGAGATTTACCAGAATAATTCGATTAACAACGAGGAAATAAAAGCTATTGCGCATAACAAAATTTAAACTTTAAACAAACCAATGCGTAAAACTTTGTATTCCAGTCACACACTCACTAAACTAATGCACTAACTTTAACTTTGTTAAATGCGACATACAAAAATTCAGCACTTTATACACTGCAATATTTTTTTTGTTTTTTATAACACTGTTTTCCGCACGCATCGCCGAAACGTTCGGCGAACATTCGTCACACGAAACCTACCGCAACGCGACGACTGTTATCGAACGAATGATCCCGAATGGGGAGATGTCGGGACGCGGGCTGTGGTGCCGGCGACCGGCGTGGCACTGCGGCGAGCGGCCGGCCGCGTGGAGCCCGCACCGCTCCGAAACCTTACGACCTAACTCCCGACACAGCCATGCAAAAGCACCCTAAACACAAGGTCACAGAGACGATTCTCGCGTGTCGCTAACAGAGAGCGCCAATCGATGCTCCTGGAACAGGACAACAGATCTTTCCGCCTCCGCTCCTGTCACGTGACCAAAAGGGCCGATGCGAAGATTTTCGTTAATTTTACCGACAACAACAGTCGCGAATCGATTGCGATATTAAAGCGTAATTTTAATAAGCAAATCGATATATTGCCATCAGCGTCTCAGGTTTCATTAGGCAATCGTATAAGCCTCGTACTTTTGCGGCACATGTGCAATAAACTGGCTATAAAGGCTACAAAATATGGTGTCCTTTTACCATAATTTCCTCTTTTAAAATTGTACGCCGTTTGTTTGTTAAAATGTTGCGTTTGTGGAGTGGAAGACATCTATTTTTATGCACATTAAAATGCTGGCCACTCCAAACGCATGATAATAACTTTAAAAACTGAAATATGGGTAGTGGAAAACGAAAAAAGGATGTTGACAGGCAAGTAGTAACTCCTTATTAAGAGAGATATGAGGTAGGTTCAATTGGAAAGGTTGTATAGATCGGTTGAACGTAACCAGCCAGGATATTAGCACACCCACTACAAAAGCCCACGCTCCACACCTGGAGTTCATAATAAAACTGACAGCTTCGTAGGTGTCAATTCTCCACGCGCTCTTCAACTTTATATTAAAATTTTGAAATTGTATGTGTCAGATATTCTTTTGGAGATTGCTATTATATTCACATAGGTTACTAACCTAACCTAACTGATGGTTTTGCAGCGTACAGCAGACTATTCTTGCAGCTATTATGATTTTTGTATGCTTCTGGTAAATAATTTCACAAAATTAACACGTATTTATGAATTTTCTTCTGTTAACTTGTTTTGATACAAATTTTTTGATTACTTAATCATGGATACAAATACGGCCAATTACCAGTAAATTACATGAAACAGCGGCAAAGCAAATATGTAGATCAAACACGTAGAAAAATATTTATTTACCGGGTTTTTTTTATGCTAACTTGAATTTTTGGCCGAAGTCAGCACGTGTGTATATCAAAGCTAGTTTCTTCTCTTCGTAAAAAGAGACCGCCCCTTACAAAGGTACAGTATAGGCTGGGCTATCAATAATCATTACCTTATAAAACCAAACAAGCTGTCAAAACTTCACAGAGATTTAAATAACTTTCTAAACCTATCAATTAAATAGGAATTGCACATCAACTCCACGTATATTACCCGTATATTTGTATCTACGTTCCGTATCGCCGGCCGATTGGAACGATCTTGTTTCAATATCAAACAGAAGACGGCTCGCGTTACTGACAACACATTCTACATGTTTGCAAAACATTCCGCCTTTGACGGAGAGCGATCTACATGCAGATTGCAGGCATCTTGGGGATATTTCATCGCGTATTTCAGTTCTTGATTTGAGGACGAAAGCATTTTGAGGTACATTACATACCTACTAGTTTAGTTTAAACATTAGGATCCTAACGGAGCTACGTTTAGTATATTAACGATTTATACTGTGGTGATTAATGCTCGTTACTTCTTTTATATGAGAAGAGGCCTGTGCCCATTATATATGAAGACTTAAGAATAGGTAATAAACTATTGTTGGAACTAAAATATTATATAGGTATATAGGTGTAAGGTGTAAGTTATTGTGACTGAGCAGAGCGTCTGTCACCTTCAGTAATGTAAGCCATGCAATAATGATTGTGGCAACATTGGCCGCCCAAAAACACTGTACTTATCATTGTAAGGATAAAAAACTTTGATTACACTTCTTAATGGTCATGAATGAATAAAACATATTTTATACATTTTATGGTAAAGCAATTTTTAATAAATAAAAATAATACAGGTACCATGAAGTTTCTGAGGCCTGACTCAACAGCAATACTATAGACCACCTAGGTCGAAGACAATTGAATACTGAATTTACAAATGAACCTTATAAGGTCTGCATATTTGATAATAAGATTCATAGTCATTATTATGTATATAGTGCACTCTGGACAAAGACAAATCTATATAAAAGCGCGGACCATAGTCTGCCAGGACGAACAATGACTTCTAATAAGCAAAAAATTCAATCCATAATGGTGCGACGAACTGTAGGTAATTGAATAATATCAAAACATATTAGCACACGAGTACATTGGCATTGACCACCAGAAAAAAAATCATTTATTTTTTAAGTAATCTACATCTCTTACTCGGTTTGTTTATCATATATTTTGGCCATTTCTTCAAGTTATCTCTATCCGCCATAATTTACTTTTTCTTAACCGTATTAGGCTTCACAAAAGTCCATCCATAGTTTCTAACCTGGCCTTCCACCCATTGCATTGATTTCGAAGCCATGTTTCCACAGAATTGATTTCTTCGAAGGCATTAACTTCGCTTAAACTACCGCATTCAAAGTGTGTCGTTTAGATTTCGCACAAAGGAGTGGATGGAATCGTCACACCGTTTGCCGTGAAAGAAGTGACCTGTTCCGCTCTTGTGGTTTGATGCCGTGGGAATCGTTGCCCCAACAAAGGTTAAGGAGACTACGCATTTACTGAAGTGCAGAATTAAATATTGAATCTAATGAGCTGTGAGGTTGACGATATTTAAATTTGATATTTTAAATAAAGAGATTAAGAAATACTGACCTAAGCTTCGTTATTGATGATTTTGTTAATGAGTAATTAAAAAAATAAGATTTCAAAAGATAAATGCTTATAGCAATAGATATCAGATGTGATTTAGCCATTGGCTTGGATTCACCCTGTAAGACCAGCTTTTCGGCAAGTCCCAATCGTTACTATCCATATTTAATATTATAAATGCGAAAATAACTCATCTGTCTGTCTTTCTGTTACGGTTTCACGACTTAACTGCAAAACCCATTTGGATGAAACTTGGATCATAGAAAGGACATAGGCTACTTTTTACCGCGATAACCGACACACACGCGGTCGGAGCCGCAGGCAACAGCTAAGACTTTAATAAATTACCTTAATCATAGAATTGTAGGTTAGTTATTAAAGAATAATTTAAATGGAACATGTCTGTAAATGTAAATTGTTTTTCCCAGTAACGCAGAATTAAAATGGCCTGGTATGCGTAAATGACATTTTAACGATGACAATTTGAAGACAAACTGGTTTCTCACATTGAAAGACGAGATACACTTATGTTTTTGTTTTAATATATTAATTTTGATTTCAAGTACTATGTCTTAGTACATCAATTTAATATTACGATTTTTCTTGTTTCACGAGCTTCTTCGTTGAGTGAGCACCATCCTTAACACACATCATTAAATTTAACATAGCATTGTGTACTTTAAAACGAGGCAATTAGGCTTTATTTTATTGTACACACATTATGCATGTACATGGGAGCGTATTGTTCGAACGATAACGGTCGTCAGCTGTTAGCCATTAGGGTTTAATAAGTAGATTAGGCAGACCGTACCCGCAAGTTCGATAAAAGTTTGTTTTACAAATATTTGTTGAGTTACAAAATTGATTCGTTTTTGTTGGGTCTTGATAGGGACCCGATATGGAGTTTCGTGTTTGTATTGGTTCCCTTTGGGAAATGCTACCTGGTAGGAATCGATTGAATTCGATAGCCTTGTATAGTGGTTAGGTGCTCGTATATACATTCCCATGACTGTAATCTATGTGAGTGTTATTTGAAGCAGTTACAATATCATCAAAAGAAGATAACTCATACACAGTTGCTAACTACATTCCACACGACTTTCTTATGAAATTAAAGCTAGTTACTTTCTCACTTGTAACATAATTGCTCTTTACTCCATCGTATGACGAGGTTGTGAATTTAACTGCGGTTATTCCATTCGTGTGCCAAAAACGATTTAAACTACCATCAATAAATTCATAACTACTGTTGTTTCGACGCTTTACAAAACGTCAGATTGGTCCCTTGTCATAACATGTGTCATAATCGATGAAATACTAGATGCTTTTCAAGCCGTAGGTCAGCATTTTTTAGATCTAACTACCGACATAAATTTTTCCACACACTTTGCTAACTTCTTTAACTGTAAATGTATTAAGATAATTACTAGCGGCCAGGCTAATCACATTATGGTAAATTGACTATGTCAGTCAGGGAGCTGGTACAGTTTGAAGCTTTAATATTCGATCACAAAATATGTATGTTAAAGGTAGAAAATTATGGAATACATCAGCAATTTAAGGTCACTGATAAAATTAACATTTTGACAAGTAATTAGCGGATGAAACATTAATCTTATGATAAATATAGAGTCTATAATTGGATTATGAAGATCAGAAACCCATAGGCTAAATGTAAATAAATACTAATGCCAATCAGTCAAGACGTGTTTGTAGAGTTATGAATCAGTTAAAAAACAATGACTAACACAAGCTTTTAGTGTTATTAAAAATATCTAACAGACAGAGAACATCTAGAACCGAGGTAGATAATTACCTATACTCAGAAATAATGTACAGTGAATCCAATGGCACTTTATAATATGAAACATGACTATGTATTTCCCCATAAATGACTCTATAGAGCTTTATAGAATCATTACAGTACAGTAGTCCCATCAACAAGATACAGTTTTATTGCAAATGTTAAACTACCGTCATTTTAATCATACACGTTCCTGTAAGACTTGATTTATTCTCAGGTTTCTATGAAGCTAGTGTGTCATGCGGTAGTGCTAACGACAACACATTATGATGGTAAATGGCAAGAAGTGGTAACTGGTAACAAATCTACCACAACCGCTACGTTTACCGCTGCAAGTTGTAATGAATAATCAGCACAGATCACGGATCATAGAAAGAAAGTAGATGCGCCGAAACACATGACTTAAAAGGTTTTATGGATGTAGTAGGCAACTAAAATAATTAACGTTACCTACTCATAAAATATTTATTTTGCCCTCTTGAAGTACCTAAATACTTCAAACTACTCGTTTAAGGTTATTTTTAACAAGCAGTGACTTGATATCATACATAAAAAGATGAGAAAAATAAATTGTTTTTTTTTTTCCAATTACTTTTCTACTTAGACACCTTAGGGCTGACGTTTTTTCCTAGATAATTTTTATTCGTGGTATGAAATTGACGTCTGACAGATTTTGCATGGATGAAATGTTAAAAATTCATAATTATTCCACGGTAAGAATTATCTGGCGTTGCAAAAATCTCTTTTAATTACAATCTAGATAAATAATATATTGTTGCTTCATTTCTACTCAAAACTTTAACTACCTAACCTATCTAAGGACTATATCTACAATATTCAGACGTTAGATGCCAAATACATAAAAAAATACATCGAAGCTAAGCAGCCAGTGATGCGCCAAACTACATCTAAGCAAGGCGAGACGAATTTAATGAGATTTTGAACCAACATTATATCAGGCTTCTTTAATACTCTTCAATAAGACATTTAATAATCTTTGCAATGTAAAAACCGTGTGAATTCTCACAAGTTATTCCATTGTGTAGTTGGTGCAATTAAAATGATTACAGTAACATTGTCGCTACGTTGATGAGTTCCGTGAGATGAGGTCAGCCGTTTTGGATGCTTGACACGATAAAAACATGATTTGATCTCTTATTAACTGTTAGGGCTGTTGAGATATAAAAAAGGTTCTGGTACTGTTATTTTTGTATTACCTTAAGTGTCTAATCAAGTAATGAACATTCTTCCTGCGTTGTTATTAATTTAATTATTCTTATTTGAAACGGAATATTTCACTGAAAAATTCTAGATTATTCTTAGTATGATGCTGTGCCTAGTCCGGAATTTTTATAATAATTTCGATTCAGGAATGTAAAGATTTTATGGATTCTCTTACTTTTACCAATGTATGCAACAAAAACAGTTTCTGAGTTGTTTTGGCAAATTAGGACGAACTTCAGTAAAACAAAAGGCATTACAGGCAAACTGGTCTAAGTGTCATCAATTTATATAATTAAACTCAGTTACTGGTCAACTCAACCTAAAATTATTTTAAGCTTTTCATCCTCAAATCCCTACACTCAATAAAATAATTATTATAACTTAGAGAACATACAATTACCATGTTTCTTTAAATACTCGGTCCATATAGAGTTTGATATTCACATAAACGGCGTCATAATCACGGTCATTAAACGCGGTGACATTTTATAGTATGAGAAATACATATTTAGCACACGTTACATAAAATGAATCGACATGTTTTACCCACGCTTGCGTGGACATGGAATATGCGCCAGTGGTCTCATATTTAGTTCAATTTGATATTATTCCATCCATATCTGATGCAGATTTCTGATCTATTGGGTTTTTTATCTAGGATTCTGGGTCGTCTACTTATTTACTATAAAAAAATCTGTTTGGCTTCCTCAGACATCTCTTCAGATAGAAATACTGACGCTGATTATAGTCATACTCACACAACATGCAACTATCTTTTTTTACTAAAAGAACTAGGGACTTGTATAACAAAATTATAGGCACCAAAATTAGACCAAAATACTTGCCATTAGAAGTAATTGGGGCAATTATCTATTGTTAATAATACATTAGGTCAGCTAACTTATCCTAAATCTGTTTTATTCGATTTCTGATTCCTCAACAAGGCTCGTTATATTGAACGTAGTACATAATTTGATATACCGTTGACCTGTGCAATCATAGACCTTTATAATAGGGATGTTTCCTGGGTATGAAAAGTTAAAATCTATTTAGTCCGTCAGTTAGATAATAAAAAAATATTAGACACGTATTTTTTCTTTTATCAAAACAATAAAAAAATACAAAGATACACCGCTTTAAAGTTTCGGAGTGGGGGCTTATGACGCTACGCCTCGCTAAAAATCGTAGCGAGGAGTGACGTCACGCGTAACTTCAGTTCTCTGTATTTTGATCATTTTTTGTTTGCAGGAAAAAAGAAAAAATACGTGTCCAATAAAATTCATTAATCTACAAGACGGACATTAAAAAAAAAAATAGGAAACAGGCCCATTATAGGACCGTTTAGTCTTGTCTGTCATGATTAATTTTAGACTCTCGTGATTATACACATGACCGCATCTCTTACGGAACACTTTGTCATCGACAGCTTTAATTTTAAAGGAGTAAGATTGATTTTAGAAATTCGTTGCCTCTTCGACGTATGGGCTACACTATACTTAGAAGTAGGTTATTATCATTGTCATGACGTTGACTAAAAATTTTATGCATTCCATATAGTGGATTAATGAATTTTATTGGATACGGTACGGTATTTGTTCTTTTTTCCTGCAATCGAAAAATGTTAAAAATACAGTTAATGAAAATTTCGCTTGACGTTACTCCGCGCTACAATTTTTACCACGGCGTGACGTCATAAGCCCCCACTCCTGAACTTTAAAGCGCACGAACTATATTTTGCATTTTATTGTTTTGATAAAGGAAAATACGTGTCTAATATTTTTTTATTATCTAACAGACGAACGTAAACGATTTTTACTACCCCGTAACCCCGTCACAATCACGTAGTAGATACGTTTCTGCATGTTTCCAAATAAAATATTGAAGCTTAGAAGATCAGTACATAAACGAAATAGATAGGTATAAAAAGGTATAATATTGAAGTATTATTTTAAATTAGTATTTAATAAAAATACAGCCTAGGTAGGTACATAGATTTTTGTTCTTTTGTTTAAGTTGCTGGTAGATTTTGTGTCCTCCAAGGTGAATCTAGCGCTATATCTTAAACTATTCAGTAAGTATCTAGGTAAGCCGACGACTATACGCCAAAGTTGCTTTCTGTACAACTATTCGTTCCTAGTCTCGGAGAATCTGCATGTTTACAAATAAATTCACAATACAGTAGAATTCAAATAAATTTCTGATAAGTTCCTTCTTGAAAATTTGTTGGTTACATTTTCTTGAAAACAGAAAAGTAAAGTTTTAACACGATTAACATTTTGAGAGCTTTAAATTGAAAATATCAATAAAACAGGCTGTTGGCCACATACTGTAACGTCACTCGGTTTTAAGTCGCCGTTAAATCTCATGCTGTCTCTGTCACTTTAAGGTGCAAAGCAGCGACAGATAGACATTTAAGAACGTCTTAAAGTTAAGTTGCGTTTTAGTATTCGGGGGTATATTTATTCCTTGTGTTACTAGGGCGATTCACGAATCCGATAAAGTCATAATCTCAACAACAAAAGGCTTAGTACCTTCCCTTCAACAATTTCATAGCGCAATCTAGACATCGGATGACACATTCATAACGGTGACCCGAGCGAATCGAATCCGTGACGAATCGATCACGGAATACAGAGAACTGCGTGACTTATGTCTCCTCATCGGCTGCGGCCATCGAAACAATCGATTAAAATTGTAATCGATAATTTGTAATCGATTAGATGACTGGAGTTATCAGAAGTGTTGTTTAGTATCGTGTTCTATGTGTTTACTATAATGTTATTGTAATTATCACATTTATTCTTATTATGTTTAGGTCTGTTAATACTTGACAATATTATGAGCAAATATAGAATGAAACTGAGCAATTTTTCACACTTTTTCTTTCCGACCAATCTAAAACGAGCTACCGAAGTGTGTGGTCATATTTGAAATACTGCTTCTGCTCATAGATATAAACAACTTCCATCAAGAAAGTAATAGCATATTCCGAAAAAAATCCTCCCGTATTAATTTTGATATTCTGAAGATATTTTTTTATGATAAGACCAATTTGTTTTTCGTGAATTGACCTTGAAGAATGTTCCTTATTTCTATAGGCAAAAGCAGTATTTTAAATACGGCCACAAATTGCCGTATTTATTAAAAAAAAATAGAAATATTTCATTAAAAAAAATTGTTACCATTGAAACGTAACCACATCCAATTATCGACCTAACAACCAATTCCAACCGATAAACCATCATAGATTACTAAATTCAATCATACGTCACTTACTCATGAACGAGAATCAAACTACCTGAAGGGTCCTCAAAATCCAACCAAGCTTGAAACCCCTATGATTTCCCCCACTTCTGTTCCTTTCTGGAACGTTCCAAAGTCCTCTCAATCTCGGTCTTACCGCACGTGTCCAAGTGGCAGCCTCTTTTATAGGTCACCAGGGCGGCGCCTAATTACATAGGGTAGGAAAATGTGGGGCTTTGGGCCCAGTCTAGACAGAACCACTACAATACTGCAATTGTTTTTTTACTTATTGGGATGTGTCTTATTTGTTGCTCTGTGGTTTATATAATCAAGAAGAATGTATAGTTAAAGTTTCTACTTAACATCAAATCGTATAGTTTAGTTTAATTCCCTACGTCGATGTATATTGCCAAATGAGAACTCTAAGCTCAATTATTTTCAAGTTTACTGGACAAAAAATGTTAAAATATAATGAACAGTAAAAGAGAAGCTTGAAGTATGGACGTATAAAGAGCTCCAAGAGCTGGCAGAACACAAAGAAAAATGGAAGGAGCTGCACCTACAAGAGCTTAGTCTTAATTTGATGATGATGATGATAATGAACTAGGTGATGTTAGATCAACACGATAGGAAGATGACCGGAAAACAGTTTCTAATAAAATTTAACGTTACTACAAAAAGAATAGATTATATTTTAAGAGAGATAATTTAATGGGATATTTATTAAATATAAGGCCAAAAATTGTCTTACGTTAATAATGAATCTAGACGAGGTAGAACTAACGGTACGACTAATGTAAACTACATACATCTAAATAGAAAGTCAAACTTTAAAACGTAATACAAATACCACCGTTCCGTTACAATATTTTATAAACACAGGTCATCAGCCTACAACCAAAAAATCTAGAAAAATAAGGCAATTAAGAAATCATAGTTTAGAAAAAACATAAAAGAGTTAAAACAATTATAAGAATTTGTAAACAGGACAAAAGAAATAGAATCTGGTAACAAAAACAATTTTAATGGTTGTTTTAATCATAAACTGTGTTGACGAGAGAATAATATGTTTTCGTAGAAACGCCTACAAAGTTCACGGCATGTACATAATAACAAAGCATATTATTGACACTTACCAACTGGACTGAGTTGATACAGGGATATGGCACCTGGAAAATAAGAAATCCTTCTTAGATACATAATAACGTGTAACGTGTAACGTGTAATAATAACCCGGTCACTCACACGCGCGCAAACATTCGCCCGAAGTTCGTGCGCTTTGAAGTCTGTTAAAAATCAGCTTGGAAAACCACGAATGCAGCGAAAACTTTGCCTAATCATTTGCAAATGTCGTCCTGCAGTTGTGGGTTTGCGTATTCGTGCGAATGTGAGTGACTGGCATAATCGTTAGTACCTTCTTTTTTATAACGCACGTCAGTATTTCCTCTACCCACTTTAAATAATTCTTAATCTTTTACTCAAAAACCTATGTTTTTTAACCGTCTGCCAAAGAAGGGTTATATTTTTTGCTCGTATCTTGTATATGTATGTTTCTATATTTCTGTCGTGTTTTGTTAACTTATTTATTACCTCGTATCTTAAAAACGGCTGTATATATTTGGACAGTTGGTATCGTTAGATTCGTCTTAAAAACCCAAGTGTACTTAGTAGTAAATGTTTAAAAAAGAAAGGCGGAATGTTGGCGATGAATTTTAAGGTGAATTTTTTTTTATATACCTAAACTTATCGGGTAGGGTCTCAAAATTTAGGGTTTTATAAATGGTTTACAAAAATATATGCAACTTGAATGTTTAAAAATAATTTGTAATGAGACATGCTATAATAAATAATACTTAATTATTATGAATTCCCTGCCTTACTAGCAGAGCAGTCGGGTTTTTTTACGTTTTTTACTAATACAACAAGTGTTTATATTTCCTTAGATTACTTATCTACACATCTACAATCTAGAAGCTACTTAATACGTTACGTTTTATACCGATGACGCGACCATGTGATTATAAAACAAACAAACTAATATGGAGTAATCTTTAAACTAATTCAAATCATATTCCACACCCACATCTTAACCTTTACAAGGACCTAACTTCAAGATCATCTTAAATCAAGCATGACGTCAGAGTACCCTACTATTGTTGAACCTGTATACAAGCCATTAGTCCTTGTCATGTGACGGTGACACTTCTCTAAGGGTTCAGGCGGTCGTGCGAAAACTTCTCAAGATACTCGAAACACATCAAATGCTATGAATCGCAAAATCATGTTCTCGAGATAAAAGGAAAGCGATAATTTATGGAAGTCGGGAATATTACAAGTGCTTTTGTCAGCGCTTTACTATGTGTTGTGAGCCATGACACGAGAGGTAAATTCGATTGATGCAGTAAAAGAACAGGACGGAAGTAAAAAATCATTAAACGCTCTTAAAATATGCCTCGTTCTTAAAATATGTCGCGATTCGAACTGCGACACCACCGCCGCCGCGTCAGCTCATGATTAGGGACTCCTATTGAGTCTGAAACTAGTCGGGCGATCCCGAGAATATACGTAAATAAACCGTTTTGTTTTAAATAATTATGAATACTCCTCACGATAGTTATTAAACAACTCGGTAAAGCTACAAAATCCTCCGTTAATGACTACTACTAATTAGCAATCTATAATTTTTATTGAACAAACCGGTACCACAACAAATCTTTAAGAACATTACAATTCTACCTTGCGATCACCGAGTACAGAACCGTAAGCAACTGCAGGAGACGCGATTGACGAGATTGAAAGCTAACCTCGGCTATTTAAAAAAGAATATTTCGAAAATCTAATTATTTAAGTTGTTTACAAACTATAGGAGACTGTTTTCTTATTTGCAAGCAAAAATCAAAATGTCACGGCATAATGTACTATCCCAGCATAGTGTACGTTTACTACTTACTTGCTTGCAACGACTACAGAAATTCTATTTCAATAAACATATATTAACAACTGTTCAACGTACAAAACTATGGGTATATCACATAACTTGACGTAAACAAGTGGGTTGTCCGCATGTCCTGCTGGCCCATTTTCACTGCAACTGGTTCATTTCGCCAGCTAGACGGCGGAAATGACGTCGCCCGACACATCCGACCGACACGATTCGTACTCCATTCATACGTCGAGCCAGATTTTTTTATTTCCTATTTTATTGTGGGTGGAAATGGATTTTGGAATTGGAGAATGGTTGTATAAATACGTTGTGGTTTTATTACAGCCCATGTTATGACATTTTAGGGCTTTGATTCGACAAAGCGAAAAATTTAAGCAATAGAATTACTTCCCAAACTGCTTTCTCGGCTCGTACTGGTGTAGATGATAAGGAGTCAACGCAGTCGGAGAATCCTGGATCTTCAAAGGCCATCGATGTACCCGATGCCGATGGTGTTAGGAGGCCACAACTGAGACTGTTTATTCTTGAGTTCTTAAGTCATCTCATTTTTTACACTACTACTTTATTCGTTTTTTGAGTATCAGAATTCATAATAGGTATTTTTTTACATCAGGTTTTACGTTTGCTAGAATTAATTCTCGGATTTCTAGTCCTGCTAACTGTAAAATAGGAATTATCTATTTTGAAACACTAAAAGCGTTTAACTAAAACGTTCCGCGAAGTAAGAGCGGGAATTTACAAGTCAAAGTATGTCAACAAATATTTATCATAATTGCAGCAATCGATTTTTAATTAAGTACTGAAGGCGATTATTCAATATTCATGTTTATTTCTTGTTTTTAAGATAAACTACTTCAAGTATTTGATTCGATTTATAGACGATTTAGAAAATAGCACTAACGATTTAACTACATATTTTAATTTTTACTTTTACGATTTAACGTTACATTTTTGACTGCTCGGATAGCCGAGGGGTAGGTACTACGCCAATTACCTTTTGCGCGACGTGCCGCGGGTTCGATCCCCGCATGGGACAAGCATTTGTGTGATTCACATATGCTTGTTCCATGTCTGGATGTTCTTTGAGCTTGTGATTTAAATGTTTGTAAAACCCCCCGCGACACAAGGATTAAATTCGTTAGTGCGGAAGTCGTTTTTATTTAAGAAAAAAAAAATAGTCATCATCATCATATCAGCCGAACGACGACCACTGCTGAACATAGGTCTCCCCCGAGGATCACCACAAATCACGGTTCTGCGCCATCCGCATCCAGCGGTTTCCATTTACAGTAAATTGGGTTAATCCCCAATGACGCGATAAATTGAGTATTGACAATTTTATCCTCGCACGCGTATACAAGTCTAAAATAAGTTTATAATTATTGCAACATTTATAAATATTTTTTTGTTTCAGTTAGATAAAAACCTAATGCATTTTTATATCTCCTTAAGCTAGCTTTAGTGTGTCTCTTGTTAAAATTTTACACAGGAGGCGAGGTTGTTGACAGTTTCCTTTGCGATAGTGCTGCCGCCTTTCTGTTGAGCGGTAAAATAGAGCTTTACTTTGGTATTTTTAGTGGCATTAATAAAACCACGAGCAATCTAGTTCTTTGTTCTTTGTACATTTTTATATTATTATAAGGGGAGCAGTTTAATATGAGTTAGAGCTAGAAATTGCTTTTTTTTATTATTAAAATTATTTAACCGCTTTTTTTCTCAAATTTGACGAAATAGAAGTGACATTGTGGAACCGCGCAACTAGAGTCTGCCTGAAAAGGCCTACCTACTTAATTAATTTTTTCCTGGGATGAGAAAAATATTTTTATAGTTTTATTGTTTTGTGTGTCTGTGTAGGTGTAACATATCCGGGAAATTTTCCTGTCGACAGAAAATTAGGGGAAAGGGACATTTGATTTAACAAAAAATACAATGTAATAAGTATTTTATGAAATTATATAAAAAATCCTTAGTAGGCCTGCTGGAGCTGTGCTGAGAATGCACATGTGATCCTGTGGCTCTGGGTAAGGATAGGACGGAACTGGGATGTTTTTAATTGAGGCAAAACTGACATACTTTATGCTTTATTATATTTGTTACTAAAGAAAAAATCACGTAAAAGAATAATGACAGAATCCATTTTAAGAAAATTAAAAATTTTATTAAATACAAAAAGTTAAAAGAAAAACCTCAGACAGGACTCGAACCTGTAACTACTGGCTTAATGTGCCCTTTACCAATCAAGCTTTATTTAATTACAAATATTCGCTCCACATGCGTTAAATTAACATTATCAAATTTGTTAAAATTTTAATATACTTAAAATAATATTTTCCTCAATAAATTGCCAACAATATTTAGGTAACATAATTCACTTCATTACAAATTATATCATAAAAATCTAATATATGTAATGTTTTTTTCATAAAACTTTCAAGACACAGATATTCTACAAATAGGAAATACATTTTCTTTTATTAAGTGCCTATTCTTACTATTTTTACATTGATTCTATTAGCCTTATGTGCCAAATAATGATCTTAGTTGTACAATATTCACAGTAGTATTAATTAAATTACACAAATTAAAGTTGTTTTCTAAAGCGCGCCATCTATGAAATACTCCAGGTGTAATAATTTCTACAAATCGTTTAAGTACATTTAATTCTCCTGTTAGCAAGTTTGTAGTTTGCTTCGCAATTTGTGTCGAGTGCAAAGCGTCGGCAATGAGCACTTATTACTCGTGTCATTCCAGCTGCTAGCCCAGAGTAATTGACTCTGATTAGGCGGCAACCCGCTATGTTATGCCTTGCAAACCGGTCGAAACCAACACCTTTACTAAGACATGTAATAACACTTGAAACATCAATATATAAGCTGAGATAAATAATATAGCCTTTAAATATTGTTATGTACTCATTTTCAAGTAGATAAACATATTCAAAACACAATTGATTCCCGAAAACAATGAAATAAGTGCTATAAACTGATGACACTTGCTTAAACACAGAAACATTGAGAAAACTTAATAATGCCAAAGGATATAAACGTCACTTACCGTTTAAAATATGTTACTTAAGAACCACTAATTATTGCTTTATGAATTGATAACACTAGAACCTTAATTAATATAATAACAACAAAAGTTTAATGCACTATCGAAATTATTGACACCCTTATGAACATAGACAACATTTGCTTTTTAAAACTAGGTCATAATAAAGATTAGCGGTCAACCAAAAATTTTCACTTTCAATGATAGAATTCAATTCAATTTTTTAATATTTAAAGATATTATTTTATTAAGTTGGTGATATAACGAGTAATAGCTGACTAAAATCTATATTTACATTATTAATTTTATTCCTAAGGCACATTTTTTATCCAAGTTTAAATCATTTAGTTTATGATATAAAATTGCCATTGAAAAAATGTATAATGTTTCACTATAGTTTTAGAAATAATCTTAGATGTAGGAAGTAAAATAATAGTAAAAACTCAAATTTTGTTAGTATTTCCCTTAGAACAATGACTAAAGCATATATACCTACATAATGCTTTAGTCGAGGTATTTCCTAACCAAGAGGCACATCTAGTTCTCTATGCAATTAATTGATAATTTAAAGATTACCTATAGGGGCGGGTCTGCCCTGCAGAGATTTCTTAAAAAATAAGCAGCACCTTTGAACATCTGTTTATTATGTTGTTATAATACTATTTAGTGTGTGTACGTAAATTATTAAATAAAGAAATAATTAATATACATTTGGCTACACTTTCAATTCGAGTCACAATGACAAATTGTCAAATCACGAATGTCAAAAACATAAATACGTCAGACGTCTTGAACGTCTGTCAAATTTATTGATGTTCGTGCGATTTCAACGAGACAAATAACTCGTTGCCCTTTGCGTAAAAACGTAATCTACAGATTTGAGAGTACATTATAGCGTAATCTACAAATAAAACCATTAGACTGATAACATATTTGCCTAGGAAAGTGTTCAGATGGCGCGCATCGCTTATCAGTGAACCTGCGTACTTTATTCCTCAAACATACCGTGTGGGGTAATTTAAGTGTGTAAATGAATTATAATAATTTCGCAATGAGTGATATGAACACACAGTTCGATGGTAACATGGGACCCATGATGGGTAACGTTGGTATGATACCAGGAGGGTCGGAACCGAATCAGTTTGTGTCGAATATGAACGTACCTTCGACGTCAAATTTTGGAGCTAATATGCCTCCTCCTATTCCGCCCAGACCTGACCTAGGTCTTGGGATGTCTCAAGGAATGGGTGCTAACTATGGGTATGGCGGTATGGGGTCTTATGGGGGTATGGGCGGCTATGGGGGCATGGGAATGGGGTCTTATGGGATGGGGGGTTATGGAGGATACGGAGGGTATGGCGGAGGCTACGGTATGGGCGCCATGGGCGGGATGGGCGGAATGTACGGAGGATACAACAGATTTGGAATGGGAGCTCCTGGCTATGGAGATATTGAAAGCAGGTATGTATTATATAGTATTATAAACATTACTGTATTATCCAGATACATTTTGCTTAAACAACAATGACATTTCTTACTTTATTCCAAATACTCATTATGTATAGAAGTGTATAAATATTTATGTGTTATTTTATTTGTTACTTGATAATTGTTAATTAGTGATGTTATCATATAAATCATTTGAGATTAAGGTCATTAAACTGTGATTTATTTTTGTAAATCTTTATATTCTATTGTTTTAAAATGCATTTTATTATTTTACAAAAAAAAATACTTAATAAATACTTAAAAATTCTTTAAATTGTGAACAATTATTTTCATTTAAATAAAATTTGATTAATTAAATATTGTCTATCTCCTTTAATTAAGATATTACATATCTTATGTCTCTTTACTAAAATCTAAGTATAAAAAGGATTACAATTCATTGGGTTGGGATAATCAAATTACATAATCATGTCCTTCTAATAGATTATGATAATAGAGTTTAGTTGTGAAATACAATGTTATGATCATTGTGCAACAACTCATCTCCATATACAGTTTATTATCTTTATTAAATTTGTATATTGATGATTTCTATTGTGAGAAGTATTCATAATAATTTATTAATATTAACAGTGTACTCACACATATTGTTGGGATCGCCTGACTAGTTACAGACACAATAGGAGTCCTTAATCATGAGCTCACGCAGCGGCGGTTAAGCCGTTGGTTCCAGTCTGTCAGATGTTGATCTTTGACAGTTGATAAGTAATTAGATTTCTGGCAAAACCAGTCTTACTTTTGAATACTGTGTTACTCTTTTTTTTCTCGCTTGGGGAAACGCTAATGCCTTCAACACTCGCCGCGGGCACGGCGTAGAGATATGTCGGACTTTCACCGACTTAAAATCACCCGGTCCCCTTCTGCATAGGCGGGAGTTGTGGCTAAGCACAACTCCGGCGGGTATACTGTGATACCCAGTAAAATGGGTTGTTGAGGTCAGATAGGCAGTCGCTCCATGGGGTCGCTGGCCCGGACCTTTCGCTCGCGGGTGTGGTGAATGCCATGCTCGCGGACGATCGTGTCTGGCGGGCAGTGTCTCATTTCTGCGAGAATGTCATTTCGCAGAAAGAGACCTCGGAGCGCGAGCGGGAGGCTGATCCTTCCGAGGAATGGACGAGGAATTCCGTAGCCAGACCTGCTCTGGGGGGGACGCAGAGGGCGGGGACGGGGGTCCCTCAGCCTTCATTGCACGCGTCTCCTTCCGTGCTGGGTGGGGGTGGTGTAGTGCCATGCACTGCCCTCGCTGTCCTTCCTCCTAGCTAGGAGGGAGGTCATGTCGGGCCCGCCACTAAGCGGGCAGTCGCCGGGGGCGTTATGGTGTTAAGACTTCGGTTGGACCCGTAACGCCGCCACTAAGGCGAAGGATGGCACCAGGTGTTTTGCCGGAGTAGTCGGAGCCTTTTTAAAGGCTCTGGAAGCCCGGACTCTTGCATCTCCACCCCCGTGGGGATGCAAGGCTGGCTCATAAACGAGTTTCACCTGCAAAAAAAAAAAAAAAAAAGGCAGTCGCTCCATGTAAAATATGTTATTCAGCTGAACCCAGTAATATAGCTTGGGAAAAGGCTAGGCAGGCAGGACTTCTAGAAATGCAGTTCTATTATGCAATTTTCCTACAACAATCATTCTCTTGCAGATTCATTCAAATGGCGGAAGAAGGTTCAAGACCAGCATTTGACTCTATCCAGAGCCTGGTCAATGCAGTGGGCAGTGTCGCTATGATGTTGGAAAATACATTCTTTGCTCTCACCAGTTCCTTTAGGGCTATATTAGGTAAGCACTAATAAGATTAACAATTTTCTGTCCTGACTGAATATACAATAGTTAAACATGAGGATATTCTCTGGGAAAGAGAAATGATAAAGTTACATAACTTATTCTTTTTATATAAAATCGACTGCCGAATTGCCCTGTCGCGTGGGTTTTACAAACATTCAAATCACATGTTCAAAAGTTTATATAAAATAAAAAAATGCACCCAGGCTTTGGCACGGATCACACAAATGCTTGTCCCGTGCTGGGATCTTACCCGCAGCATGTCGCGCACAGTGGTATTTGGCGTAATGACCTATACTACGGCTAACCGCGCAGTCTATTAAATCAGAGTATCAGACTTCCTTGTCCAGAATATTAATTTAAAGTTGATTTATATTCTCAGGAGTAGCAGAAAACTTCGGGAGACTTCGCTCCCTATTCGCTCAGGTCTGGTCCACCTTCGCTGTGATTAGGACGCTTAACTGGATGATCAGGAAGCTGTTGGTCATCTTAGGAATAAGGACGGAGACTGAGTTCAAGGTTAGTATATAAAAAGTTAATGGGAAAGTATATTGTATACTAGCTGTTTCCCGCGGCTCTGCCCGCATGAATGTCGATTATCGCGGCAAAAAGTAGCCTATGTCCTTTCTCAGGCTCTAGAAGTCCAGCAGTGGGTGAAGTAGAATGGCTTTTTAGGGGTAGATATACATTTCTCGCACAATCTATTAAATTCAATGAAATATGTACAATAATTAAAAAAAAAACTAAACCATTACAAGAAACAGAACCATTATATTTATTTTTGGTAAATTCACTTGTTGACTATCTACTACTATAGTAGAAGAATGGTAATAATTCCAAAATATGAGTAAGTTGTATCTTATCAATCACTAACGAATAGTTCAAAAGGTTATAATCCAATTACGTATAAAAAATAATTATTGATATTAATTTGGATAGATACCCTGATAAATGTAACAATGATTTACGAATATCAAACTTACTGCCTTGCAATAAGGTGTTTTAAATTTCAAAGGGTTACTTACAACAGTTGAAAGTTCAATCAGGCTTTTTCATCTATAAGAGACAAGCTACTGGCTCGTGATTGGTCGAAATTGACAGACCTAATGCGAGGCAAGCGAACCTAGCGGATTTTTTAATCGCGGAACCCCTCATTATAATAATTCCGTATAAAGAAAAATAAATTAATTAAATACTTAAATAAAACTATTTATTTGTAAGTAACACATGGTTGTAATATAGATACATTAGGTACCCTACTTTTAAATAATAGTCACTGAACTCATTTACATTATATTCATATATTATATGTTAATTTATTTTTTGTATTTTAACGTTACCTACTTTACGAAATTTGAAGATATTTGATAGGCCGACCGTCAGAAAACGCCTTTAGACATTGAGTCCGCTTATGTACATTGTGCATAAGATATAAAAAAAAAAATACAGACGGAAGTGAAAACTTAATAAACAGAGGTGTCGGTAGCGGTAACAGTGTCGCAGGTTCAATAGTTTATTCACCATCTCAAAAAATGTCCAAGGCGACTAGAAAAGTTTTCACTTCAAAAATGAATAAATAATTATTAGAAAACAAAAACAGATATCTTATGCAGGTAGTTTTTTATCCCAAAAACAATCTTTTATCTGTCTTTATCGTTCAATCTACTAATGTTTTAAAACTGATATGAATATTGTCTATGACTAACCTTGATATTGATAACATGAACATATGTAGCTATATATTTTTTTTAAATCCAAAGTTTACGCCAGCCAGTAGGTATATATTTTTATTTTAAATCGGATAAAGATGAAAGTTAAACAACAGTAGGCTGATATCATCATAAGCGGCGAGAACCCATTATGTTAATTAAATGTAAAGCAATTAGCGATAGCATTTATTTGGTTTTTTAAATCAATTGCATTATCAACAATGATAGCAGTTCATACTACTTACATAACAGTAGCAAGATTTAAATGGTATCGTTCCAAACCATATAATATACTAGCTGTTTCCCGCGGCTCTGCCTGCGTGGCTGTCGGTTATCGCGGCAAAAGTAGCCTATGTCCTTTCTCAGGCTCTAGACTATCTGTGTACCAAATTTCATTTAAATCGGTTCAGTAGTTCTGGAGTGAAAGCGCGACAGACAGACAGACAGAGTTACTTTTGCATTTATAATATTAGTAAGGATTATGGAAAAGAAAAAGCGATGTAACTGAATCGCAACGGCCCATGTACCATATTTTATCACCATCATATAACATTCCAGGCATGGGCGCAAGCCGTGGCCTCCACACAGCAGACCCTGGAGCCAAGTGCCACCGGACCCAAGTCCTCAGGCTGGCCGGTCCTCATGTTCTTCGGCGTGGTCGCCGCCGCCCCCTACATCGTCTTCAAGATGATCAGCGGACTCACTAAGAGTATTAACGAGAGCTGTAAGTAACATAGATTCTTAAACATAATGACATTACATGAATAAGTGAGAATGTTCGTGTTCGTTAAAAAACAATAAATGGAAATTTAGAAAAACACCGTTAAATTTTATAAATTGCTGTTAACTTTTAAAATGCCGAACGGGACGGAATCTTTACAACCCTAATAAGCAGTCAAAGCCTGCGCTCTCAGGTTAAGTGTGAAGTATCTTAAAAAAAAAAAAAAAAAGTTGCACTCCGGGAGTGCCGGCAGAAGTGAAAACTTGAATATTAACGTTGTGCATTTTTTATATTTTGGAATTTTGCACGAATTGCTTTAATTATCAGTATAAAATTACTATCATTTATGTGGTAGAATACAATATTTATTTATTGCGCTATTGTACACAAACATGACAATTTATATTACATTAAAAAGTTTATCTCTCAGAAAAATCAACTTCCATCCATAATTTCGACGACTTTTTCACCATCATTATTACCAGAACCATCATCGCCAATCTCTAAAACTGATACGATCGGTTTATGATAGCTGAAGTTAGAAACAGTTTTGATTGGAACGTATTTAAATGTCTAAACACACACAAACATTCGCGCGCCTTACGCATTTTCGATCAGGGTCACGTGACCAGACGCGAGTTTAACATTTTTTACCCATAATAAAAAAAAAGTGTACAACGCCGCTAAAGAAGTTTTCACTTCAAAAAACTCTTCGCAAGTTATTGCTAAGAAACATCTCGATCACGTTAGCTTTTGAACAAAAAAACCGCATCATAATCGGTCCATTCGTTTATGAGCTACGCTGCCACAGACAGACCGACACATCAAACTTATAACCCTCTTTCTGCGTCGGGGGTTAATTAACTAAGTTTTTATCTGTATTTGAGTATGTTTATCATAACTTTCCCAAGAAAAACTCTTTTGTTTCTATCACTGTTCACTATCAGCTTTTATCTCAGTAACACTTACTTATTAATGTCATATATTTTTAATCAAGATATACCTACTTTAGCCCGCCTTTTTGCAACATCTAAATTCAATTTTATTTTAGAACATGAATGCTGTAACTATCGCGACAAGTATTAAAAACATTTAATCTATAACTCACACACAAATTGACTCTCTACCTCAGACTTTCGCAAGTTTGGGCTCTGTTTGCATCCTAAATTCATTCTTAGGCTGGAAAACATACATTTATTTATTAAAAACTTTCAGCACGTTTTTTTTTATTTAAAAAGGTTACTAGCTATGTGAGTGGAATTTACATTGCTAGCAATCTTGTCCTCCAACTAAGCTAAATATGCTTGTGTTTGAAGTGGGTTCACGTCAATAGTGCAATGGGTGGGGTTCGAATCTGCGACCTCTAGATCGTAAGACTGGTACCCTAACCATTAGGCTATTGCCGCTTTAAACTATTGTTTTAAAGTTTATAAAATAATATACTTAGTATATTACTGTAATAAATATATCGTCAAGTGAAAAGAGGGGGCTGCGCACAAAACACGTGTTTAAACACGTCTATTGATGTTAAAAGCGCAGATTATCAGGACGATAGCTTCCCTGTATCTGTAAGCCGTTATCTTGTGTTAGTCACGAACAATATGTTCATACCTAATCTATATATATAAATAAAGTTCTTATATAAGAACTGTAGTAGGAATTAAATTTGTAGATATACTAGCCGTGCCGCGCGGTTTCACGCGCCTTGTTTTTGTCCTAAAGCAAACCTTCCTCGAGAATTGGGCTATCAAATACAATAAGATTTTTTCAAATAGGTAGTTTCAGAGATTAGCGTGTTCATACATACCAACAACTTTTATACCCCTAACTTTTAAAATTCCAGTACACGACCCAACAACTTGGCACGAGCCTCTACGCGCCATCGCCCAGTACACCTTCGCCGCCACAACTCCTCAGGAGCTCTCCATCCACGAGAAGCAGGTCCTCACCGTAGCCCCGCAACACCTGCAGCCGCAGCTCTGGAACTCGGGCTGGTTGATGGCGACCCTCGATGGTAAAGCAGCAGGATTAGTACCAGTTAACTATATCAAACTCATTAAGCCAACTCAGCGCGAGGAAGACAAGGTTGAACAGAAGATAAGTGAGCCATTGGTTGGTGAATTTGAGCAGCATTAAGTAGATTTCAAACAGAATTCTGTTATTTTTTGGACAATTACACGCGTCGATGTCGCACCAAACACGTAACCCCCCGTTCACACTAGTCGTAAGTCGCATACGACTAAAAGTCGAAAGTCTGATTTTATATGTAATCGCGTCTCATCCAATGTGAACAGCTCCATATAAAGTGTATGGTGACCAGAGCATTCGACTTTTAGTCGTATGCGACTTACGACTAGTGTGAACGGGGGTTAAGAGTTCATGATTATGGCTCCATTTACATCTAAAGATAATCGAGCTCCTCTGATATCTTCGCGTGAATGTATCCGTTACAGAGCTTTTAACAAATTTTAAATAAGAAAAATGAAACCACGCAATTGTTCTGAAGTTATCCTATCCATTTTTATAGTACAATTCTGATCATTTCGATACCTTTACTGGGTATACCAGAGATCTTGATCCGTATTAAGTGTTAAATTGTTGATTATGTAAACTATGAATCGCAATAGGACCTGGTTTCGTAATTATTTAAAACTAAACAGTTTACTCACGCATATTCTCGGGATCGCCCGACTAGTTTCACACTCAATAGGAGTCCCTAAATAAGTTCGACTCGCGACACCATCGCCGTCGCGTCAGCTCATGTTTTTTTTTAAATAATAAGCAATAGGACCTTCAAAACGATTTTATTAAAATAAATAATTCTGTAAGTACGACAGCACGAGCATTAGACTTTTAAAAACTTTTTAAACTGTTTTAAGACAGTATTCGTTGTCTTTTATTAATAAATATGGAGACGCTTAGTTACTGTTAAAATGAATTCTAAAAAATATATTGTTAGGTTTACTGTCTCGCATTTAACCAGTGCATCTGGAGTTTATAAATGTCTGATTCTTGAATAAGGATGAATTCTTTTAATCAAAGGTTTACCAAGAAGTGGAGTTGTCGTTTATAATTATAAAATAATTTACTAACAATTATTTCATAAATTGTATCATTCGGCATAAGTATACGAGAATCCTTGAAAGGCGATTTAGAAAATGTAAAAAAAAATATAAACCAATCATATGTGCTTCTAAAATGTCAATACATTGTAATTATACCAATTGGAGCTTGATTTGTATTCGAGTTATTTCTCCATAATCTATTAGACAGCACAATTAAAAATTATCACTTATAGCATTATGACAATATATGTAATTATAATATACGGTCGCCTTAGTAGTTATATCAAAGGCTGAGTATAGGCAGGGGGGTTTCACTCCGCAGTTTAGTTACGTTCGGCCCGCGCGCCTCCCGGGCAGGCGAATGGCAGTAGATTGCCGCTAGCCGCATCGCGCGTAATGCTATTATTAGATAGTTATGAAGTCTACAACCCTAACGCGCTAAACAGAGTTACACGTTAGAAAAGTGACGATGTTTAGGTAAATATCGTGTTAGAAAAGCGCTTATACTAGCTGAATTGCACTTTATTTCGTTGCAGCTAGAGTCGTTTCTTTCTTTCGCGGAGTGAACCTTCTGTACATCGTACTATTAATTATTCCGTGGTATAGGGAGCACTGTTGCTTGAAATATGACCTTTTAGTTATTAGAAATTGTTGGCGGTCCAAAGGCTCCGCGAGGAGGGAATAGTAGTCCAATTTCTTTTTTTTTGTTTATTATTTCAGTTTGAGCAATTGCCAAATATTTATAGTCCATGGCATTGCTTGATGAGTCCCTCCTATTTTCTATTTGCGTTCGTAGCAAACTTGCCTTGGTATATAATCAGTTATAATTAGTATTGGCTCCAACTGTGATATATAACAGTAAGAGGGCTAAGAAGATACATTATTTGAATGTAACTTGTGCTAAAATAGGGATGTTTCCTGGGTATGAAAAGTTAAAATCTATTTAGTCCGTCAGTTAGATAATAAAAAAATATTAGACACGTATTTTTTCTTTTATCAAAACAATAAAAAAAAATATTAGACACGTATTTTTTCTTTTATCAAAACAATAAAAAAATACAAAGATACACCGCTTTAAAGTTTCGGAGTGGGGGCTTATGACGCCACGCCTCGCTAAAAATCGTAGCGAGGAGTGACGTCACGCGTAATTTCCGTTCTCTGTATTTTGATCATTTTTTGTTTGCAGGAAAAAAGAAAAAATACCTGTCCAATAAAATTCATTAATCTACAAGACGGACATTAAAAAAAAAATAGGAAACATGCCTATTGAACCTGTAGGTAATAAGCCCATTCGTTTACTAATGTTTAAGACGAAATGCTCGAAGCAAAGATGCGCACAGAAATTGAATTAACTAAACTATTGTTTAATTTACATGGGTATTACAATTAGGCTTTCAATTAACGTTGAGAGTCGATTTTACATGTATGTATAATATATTATTATTAACTGGCTTACTATTATGCATTTCATGTGAAGTCTCGAATGTTTGTGGTTTTACCTGCCTTAATGTCGCGGTGTTGGTCCAATTTATTTGTAATTGGTTGTGTATTATATAATTTATTTACTCTACCTATAGTTTAAGAGAACAACATATAATTTAGGTTTATTTACAATAATAAAACGTAATAGTACTTTATTTAGTAAAGGTATGGCGGATCGCATAATGCCGGTTACTCACATGCGCGCAAACATTCGAACAAGGTTCGCGCGGATGTCTGTTAAAAACCCAACACAGCTTAGAAATGAAATTGGCAAATGTCGTCCTGCACTTGTGGGTTTGCGTATTCGTGCGAATGTGAGTGACCGGTATAACAGTAGTAGCAACGAGGGCTATCGTTACTTATTTCGCCGCCAGGGGCGGTAGTCACACGCGATGTCATTCCATAGTTTGTTGGTGGTCTTAATTAACTCATGATTTATAAGAGCTAGTCAATAATTAATCACTTAAATCGCTTTATTACTGCAATAAAATGACGTATTTTTCGTATGTTTTATTTTAAATTGTTTAATGGGTGATTTATAACCTTTGTTGACAAATTTATTCTGATTTTTAATATTAACAAATTCAATGTTGATTATCCTTGGCCGTATTGAATTTGTTTACGTATGTAGTCTATATCTGCATAATAACAATGTATTTATATTTATTCTATCGTTTTTGCGCAGATTTGGATCTGTTTAATAACTAATGTTTTAATCAATTTTATTCTTAAAGATATTCGTTTTGGTTCGAAAACTTATATAAACAAACTGGTGTCAGTATCTTAGTTGAAGTAAGCTCTCTTCAAATAATATTGTTAATAATGTAAATAATTAGGAATTATTTTAATCGTGGGAAGGACTGAATTAGTAAATAAATAAGACATTTAATTTTCGTTTTTATATTTCGCCCCATTCTTATCCTTAGTAATATTATAAATGCGAAAGTTACTCTGTCTGTCGCGCTTTCCCGCCACTACTGTATCGATTTAAATTAAATTTGATACACAGATGGTCTATAAGACATAAGCTACATTTTACCGGGATAATCGAAATCCACGCGGGCGAAGCCGCGGGAATAAGCTAGTTAGTATAAGATATATTTAATGGGGTCAATGACTGGGTATGAAAACACAAAATGAAATTAGTCTGTCAGATAGATAGGTAATAAAAATTATAAGACACGTATTTTTTGCTTTTTCAAAATAAGGAAAACAATAAGCAGAGTTTAGGAGTCGGGGCTAATGACGTCATGCTTGCGTACAAAATGCACGAAATCTGAACGTCATGCGACATTTCAAATCAATGTATCGTCGCGTTTTTGGTTATGTAAAATAAGAAAAAATACGTGTCTAATATTCGTTAATAATCTATCTGACAGACATTAATAAAATAATTAGTCATCTACCCCTATTTTTGCCCAACATGGACCTGTAAAACGCTGTTTTCGTAGCTAAATACAGATCCAGAAATGTGGTCATACTAATACCAATAGGTAATACCAATGTTAATATGAAATTACGAATTATAATTTTGCAATATTAATAATTGTAAAATTTTCTCTGTCGTCCTTTTGTAAGTTAGGTAAATGCGCTGCCGATGCCGGTTTCCAAGTCTGTTAAATTTTATGTTGTTAAATCTAATTATGATTGTTATTGGTTGACCAAAAGACTAACAACCAATCACAGCACTTGAGATTAGGTTTTACAGATTCGCAAATTTTTTGTTGATCAGCCTGTTTAACCTGTTTTAACAGATTTATATGAGAAATAAAGTACTAACACTTTATCTATCTAATACTTTATTTCTCAAATAAATCTGTTAAAACAGGTTGATACTTCAAAAATACCTTACTGGTGATTGTCGTTACATCGTTATTCGCGTTTCTGTGTAGAAAGTAAACAAATCCATTCAGAATCACGCCTTTATCGCCCGATCCGGCTCTTACAAAGGCGTCAAAATAAAAGTCTTGAATAAGTTTTTATATTTATTGTAAAGTCATAGTCCTAAGTTTACAAGTAGGGTTCGGGGAATTCAAAGGTGACTTCGCGCCCCGTGAGCTTCTTGTATACCGACTGGAAAGTGTCCACCTGTGAACAATGGAAAATCGAACGTAAATACAAGAGTTGTTAATACAACAACACCTAGTTACTAATTTATAAAAAAAAAAACCTATGATCAAATCATGATAAAACAATGGTAGTGTTCTCAGTATGCCCGAAATGGTACAAACCTCAAAGAAAATGTAAAGAAAAACTTTTCTTCAATACATGCCAATGCGAAGATTTATTATTGACAAATGCATGGGCAAACAGAGCAATGATTTTACTAGAAAAGTGAGTATATCTAAAATAAGTAGCAATTGGTTCTACACAAGGTTAGACATATAACATGTTTGTAGATTTGTCATGCTTTAACAGTTAAATATAAAGTTAACTTGCCCCAATCAAATTACATGATTCAAAACTAAGATGCGTCTGTTTTTATAATAATTGTATTTGTCGATTTTAAAATAGAACTATAGATTTTACTTATAGTACTACTATTGGGATTCCAATAAATTTATGTATTTATCTAAGCTTTACTATTTTTTCTAATATAACACCAGATTTTAAGTATGTATATATTTTTTTATTGATATTAGCTATTCCTGCCTCAGAGTGCCAAGGTATTTTAGCTTGTCCTAACACAATGGTACCTTGAGGCTGGAAACTCACGAAGCGATTTTAAACCGCAACCGCTGCGGTTGCGGTACAGCGGTTTTATTCTTATCTCAAGAGACCGCTTGTTTCTGCGGTTAGCCGCCGTGGTTGTGATCATCTCCCACAATCTTAGCAGGTGGAGTCGCAAGACCGGCGTTTGCCGTACGCGCGCGCCCGCAACACCGCGTCGCATGACGACTGATTGCAGAGCAAGCACAAGATCGCGGTAGCCACAACTCGCGCGAGTTGCAGGCCGGTTCAGCGGGACCCGTTCGAAGACGGAGTAAATCCCCCGGGTGAAATTCGCTTTGTGAGTATCTAGCCTTAACTAAACAGTATTACAGGTACATAAACAAAGTAAATACCTTGTGTTCAATGGTGGTCTGCTGGTTCTTGTCGAGGTGCACCTTGATGAGCTGGGAGCCGTCCAGCTTGATCCTGATACGCTTGCCTACGATCTCCGCGGGGAACACGAGGTCCTCCAGGATGGCGTCGTATACAGACGTCAGTGTCCTGGAATGGAAATAATAAGATTTACATATAGATAGAACTGTGTAGTGAGTATGTGCTTGAATGAAATCTTTCAAGATTAATTTGCCTTTTTGATTTGACTGGCCTGTTGGTCTAGTGGTTAGTGATCCTGACTGCCAAACATCATTTGTGTTATGCATTATTACAACAAAATGTTCTTGTGACTTATAAATGAATGTATATGTTCAGCATCCAAGTGGTTTTAATTGTGAAATCAAATCAACTATCCAACATCACAGATTACATAAATTTCAATAGACTTGTTGTGAAAAAATGTTGCTGTAATCATGCTTCACATAGCTTTTTTGTTGGCACCGCAAAGCAGAATTTTAAGTAAGCCATGCAACACAAGCTAATTAACTTTGTTCATGAAGTCTTTGGCTAGGTTCATGTGTTATGGTGGTTAAATTTAAATAAATTGACTGCACAGATAGCCGAGTGGTAGGTCACCATGCCAATTACCACTGTTCGCAATGTGCTGCAGGTTTAATCCCCGCATGGGACAAGCAATATGGATCCACAAACCACAAATTCTTGTTTGTTCTTTCTGCATGTGTACTGAATGTATTTAAAACTCCCTACAATACAAAAATGAATGCTTATTGTGGAAGTTGCTTTTTTAATACAAAAATCTTCCATGCTAACATAGTTATATAGAATGCAATAATCACCTAGATCTGGGCCTCTTCTGTTTGTTGGCTACGCGCGTCTTGTGGCTGGGCTTGGGAAGGATCTTGCGGTCTCCAATGAACACTACGTGTTTGCCGCTGAACTTCTTCTCCAGCTCACGGACCAGCCTGATCTGGATCTTCTGGAATGCCTTCAGCTTGGGCATGGGCACATAGATGATGATTGACTGGAAACAAGAAGGAATAATGGTTAAGGTTTTTATCACTGACCATGTTATAACTTAAATATTCTTAAATGTTTTTTGCGACTTCACATTGTTAAGTGAAAGACTTAATGAGGACTTAAAATTGTTATACTCCTCAATACCTTGATAACCATAATTAAAGATAACTATAACAGTATTACACCATAAAGCCTCAGAGATAGCATGAGACTTGACAACAACTTAAAATTAAGTGCTATTATTTTGTTATGAATGTTAATATGTAATTTTTTTTTTTTATATAAAACTAATATCAACACTCTAACTTACATTATAAAGACACCATAGGGGTATTATAAGCTGACAAATTTAAAGAGTTCAGTTACAGATTATTTATTTGACATTAGGGTATTTCTGAATTCCAGTGAATTATACCTGTCATGTAGTGAATTGAATTACGCAGACACAGAAAAAATACTAGAAATTGTTAAGTAAGACTGACAACATTATTAATAGATATTTTCCTTTGCTGATAGACTTTTTTGTAACTCGTGTTATTTTGTAAGCTAATACTATGTAGTCTTTAATTATTATTTTACTTTAATTTTCAATGACCTATTTAAATATTTACCTTAAGCGATCGCCTGAAACACAGGTTTACCCTAGTTCAGGCTGGCAGCAATTAATACTTTATGAACTATATCATACTATATGTACTGTAAAAATGTTATATTAGTTTAGTTTAATATAAGTGTAGTTTAAGTATTATTGAAACTGTGGTATTAATAAGATCTAGTTTAAAATTCTACACTGTAACATATATTTTGGTCAAATAAATAAATATTATTATTATTATTATTGTAGTTTTGGAGCATTAATTTTTAGATAAAATGTGTCTAATATAGTTATATTACTTTTGTGTTATAACCTTTTTTTATAATCCCCAAAAAAAACCTTTTTTTTATTTTTAAAAAAAGTGAAGCATTAAATTACTTAGGAAAACAGGTAACAGTTTAACCCATCTTAAAACCACACTGAAACATGATTATGTACGAAATGTGAAAGATTAAATCAGGTAACAACTTTTTAGTATTACTAATGAGGAGGAAAATAATTTACCATAAAAGTAGGTAGGAGAGTTTTCAAAAGCCATCAAAAACTAATACTATATAGTTTGTTTTCAGTTTTCTTTGTATGAACATATTTTTAAGCAGTTAGAAACATAACCCAACTATTCCTTGACTTGTCATCACAAATTCACATGGGCAATTAGTCTTGATGAAAAATGTGATTTTATAGTATTGCAGGTATAAAAGTACTCTTTAATATCAAAGTGAAGGAGTTTTTATCTTACCTTCTTGTTGTGTAGTTCGATTTCCTTAGCCTTTGTAATGTAGAGCTCCCTAAGTTGCGCTTTCAAGTCGGAGTTGGTCTCCAACTCGACTAGGGCTTGCGAGATCGACGTCTCGAAGCCATCGGGCTCAGCAGCGCTGGCTTTGATGATCTTAGTACTCATCTGCAACGTACAAACACTGATACAGTACACCACTCTGAACTTATAGGTTAGGAAACTTTACTTGAAAGTTTTGACCAAAAAAAAATATGTTTCACTGAAAAACTTGGCCACAATATCACATCCACCTTGTATTTAGGCGTTTTAAACTAGTATACAAATATTTTAAACGGAATAGCACTTTCATAAACCAAAACAACGTTGGAAACAGAAGGAGCGGATTTGTCACCATAAAATATCTAAGGAATCGTTACCGTTAACAAATAATTATTGGCCCAAATATATTACTGGATTAATATAGAAACAGAAACACTAATTATTTATCTAGCAAAACGCTTAAATACATAAAATTTATCTAAAAATTCATACGGACAGCTACCTTGAGAACTATACGGGAGAGAAAGAGATAGAAACGCAGTGTTGTCAGCGTACAAACCAATAGCTACCGTACGAGTAAAATAAAACTATTCGTGAAATGCCTTGACTTCCTTCATAACATAAATTTATGTTGATTATATCAACTGAATACTACGCAAAAAACAATCAATTTTATTTTATCAACCAAACAGGCCGCGTCGCAAATAATTCTTCCTGATTTGAAATTAAGACTATGGCTAGGAAATTCTGAAATAAAAGTTTTAAAATTATTAAGTTTATATCATCATATTTGTTAGAATATATTATTTACCGCATCGTGTATAAATAAATTTTATGTGTTTTTTAAGTGAATTATTGAATATGAATAGTCAATATTAATGTGTATATGAATAATTGCAAGCGTTTGTCTTTCACCGTTCATTCTATATTATAATACGACGCTAACCATCCACTTTTCCAAATATTAATTTTCTTTTTTTTTATTATTCAAACATTTATTAGTTCGTAAAACAACTAATTATATTGAACAGTCTAAAATGTTTCTATCATTTGGCGTTCATATTACAAACATTTACCGAAACCAGTGGAAATTCAATATTGATAATATTCAGTTTATAATTATATAGTTCAGAGATCCACTGAACACATTCTGTTACGTTCAAGACATATAGAACAACCATTAGAACTACAATGTAAATTTAATATTTTTTATTTATTATTGACAGCGTGTTAATAAAATTAAAATGTTTAATTATCAATTGTATGTTCTCATTATCAAGACCCTGTCATCCGTATTGTATGTGGTATTGTACTGTGATTGTACCACACAAATTGAAATTTTATAACAATGGTAACATAATAGTTATCGTTCGGAAATAGATTTTTATGCGCAACTTAAAATAATGGCATAACGTTTTATAAGTTCTTATTTTTTATGAATTAATTCAGATAAGATAAATAGGAAAATATACAGGAAGATAAAAACAAACCAAACGACCAAGAACAAACCTTAAGTAACTTCCTAGAATTGTTAGACGTATAAAATATTATAATTTAGAATCTCTTGGTCTGTAGAACTGTAGTCTAAATAACTTTTACAAATCAATCAATAAACTTAAAAAGCTTAAAATTTTTATTCCTTCTAGGGACCGTAGACATGAAAATGTCCTTATCTAACTAATGTGTTAGTATGCGCGGTTCTCTACTGGACGTAAGCATCTCCCAAGTTGCGCCCTAACACCCCGTATATGTGAATACAATATAAAAGAATATTCATATAGATTGTTCATCTTAAATCAATTATTTTCAAAGCTAAGTATCCTGAGCTAAACTTGCAACAATTATAATTCTATTTTGATATACTATTTATTGTAATATTTTCCGAAAGCGGCAGCTGGGTCGTACTGGATGCAGAAAGCGGAGGACCGGGTGTTGTGTAAAGGCCTATGTCCAGTAGTTGACCGCGATGGGCTGGATTAGTGGATTGATTTATATAGCTTCCGAATGTTTTTAATAACAGCTGTCCATATATCATTGTCAATGTTGGTTGTCATCTGTCAGGTTAGTTGTCAAATGTCATGTTTATGTTGTCAATTTCAGGACTAATAGTTCTGAATCTGAAATGTCTGAAATTCGCTTTCCTTCAGTTCTCACGAATTTTCTTATAAACTTAAAATGTATAACATCTGAGGATTAATATATTAGGCCATATTATGATAGATAGACTTCTTCAGTAGGACCTTTATGTTACGAACTTGCATATTAAATGTTGAAAACATACTAAGCGGAAGAAATCGATTTAAATAAACAAAGATGTTTAATATTAGTGTTTCGGCGTAATGTACGGCGTATATTGTGTAAATAGACCTTGAATTGCTCGCAGAGTGTGGTTAGCGGCAGCTGTGTAGGCAGTACTGGTATCAAAATGAAACCTACTGAAAATGGGTAAGCGCTTTTCATAAAAATAGTTTACTTATTTATTCGATCTTAATTCCATTTATATTCAAAGAATTTACGAGTTAATTATTCCGTTAATTTTTTTAAAATATACATAATACCACTTACATTAATTACTTAAAGAACAGGGAATTAATATTTTTAATTTTCTCTCCCTATTGACATAGGCGTCATATGTTTTTAAGATTAGATCCATCCCCATCCATTCCCATGCTACTTTGTTTTGTTAAAATACTCGCAACTATATAATATTATGAATTTCCCCTATAGCATATTCCTCAAGAATTGGCCTATCAAATTTAAAAAGATATTTTTAAAATCCAACTTGTAATTTTAGAGATAAGTGTGTTCAAACAATAAAACTCTTTAGCTTTGTTAGGTTTATTCATTTATATTATAATATAAAATATGGTAATTTAAAAAATGCTTTTATTGAGGTCCACTCAGTTCGACCATTTTACTTATATTGCATTAGATTAGTTGTACCAAATAATCCCTATGTTAGGCAGTGAATGTAGAGGGCTATAAATCTTGTTAATTAGCTGTTACCTGCGGCTCTGTCCGTGTGGTTGTTGGTTATCGTGGCATAAAGTAGCCTATGTCCTTTCTCAGGCTCTAGACTATCTGTGTACTAAATTTCATTAAAATCGGTTCAGCAGTTTTGGCGTGAAAGGGTGACAGACCAACAGACAGACAGAGTTACTTTCGCATTTATAATATTAGTAAGGATGATGAATATCATAACCCCGTTTTTAACACATGATGTAGTTTCTATGTAATAGTGGTATGGTCATTACATTAATTATTTTCTCATAAAGTTTTTAACCACTACCGTTTTGTTAAATTATGAAGGTAAATTAATAATTTTATGTTGTTGTCAGTCAAATATTATCTATCCGTAAAAAGATTATCACAAATAAATTTAATTATGCTAAACAAGATTTTCTTTTGCAGTAGTAACAGCTAGTCATGTGTAAATATATCTAACAGTACTGTACCCAGGATACTTTCTTGAGGAACTCCATGTATTAGCCTTCGCCACTTGCTTATATATTTAAGAAACTAATAAGAAACAAATATTTAAAATATAATGTGTAGATATGCTAGCTAATTTTATATCCTTGTCATTAAACTAACAAAATATACTTTAGTCATTTATGTTTACAGTATCATATGCAATTGATAGATTTTTCGAACTGTAATCGATATTAAAATATCTCGGCTATTTTATATATATATCAGCTCGGGCTCGTGACTAAGTGTAAGCCGACGTGTTCACCGATAATAAAAGTTAAGTCGCGTTTGCCGCAGTTGGTCCGTGGATGGGTGACCATTTGAAAACATACCGAGAACCCCTCCTCGGAAAGCACGTTAAACTGTTGGTCCTGACGTTAATTCGTTGATATTTGGCAGTCGCTAAGTCATTACAACTCTGACAACCTGTCTTACTATGGGATACTGTGTTACACAGTAAAATAGTTTATTAAAGTCATATAGGCAGTTACTTCATGTAAAAATAGGTTTTCATCTGAATCCTCTAAGACTAGAAGCCGACCCCAAGATAGCTTAGGAAAAGGCTAGGAAGAAGAATCAGTTTTAAAATCATTAAATGATAACATTAGAGGCGTTTAAGCATGTCTAGCAAGCAGTCAACATACTATTTTTTAATCATATGCTACATACTGTCTTTAACCAAACCCGAAATATTTACCTATAGGCTGATGGGTAAGAAAATTATGTAAAATTTGAAGCAATCAATCATTTGCTTTAAATGAGACAGTTGCTATCAAATATTACAAAATACACAGCTCAACAAGTTGATACACACTCTGATAACGTAATCTGCACGTAATTGTACTCCAGTTGAAAACATATTTAGCTTACGTTATATTGTAATGACTCTAAAATACCCTTCAAAGGACTTTCCTAAATATACGACATATTTAATAAGTAATGCATATTGAAAATAGACTTTAGTTCGTATTGTTTTTCGTAAAAAATTAAAAACTGTAAAATCGTGAATGAAGTGTAAGTTGTGCGTTTGTTTACAATTGCAGTGTATAACAATACCTACGTCATCAATTGTAGCAGTTGCTCAATATATTTCCGCTTTAACATAGTGTACAATTTGATAAGAACTCTCCGCAGTGACCTAATAGCTGTGCGCCGGTTCACGTGTGCCTCTTTCCTGTCATCGCAAAAAAAAATAGTGAGTTATTTTTTTATTTTTGTGCTTTCCTTTTAAATTTCGAATGTATTGTGACTTTTTTTTATTAAAAAGATTTAATATCGATGTGTTTATTTGACAGCTATATATACTTTTTTTTAATTGATTATTTTGCGCTTAAATTTAGATACATATGCATTCCTAGTACAGAATGCGTCTACAATAAAATAGGATATTATTCAGAATACGTTCACAACTAGTTACTTAAATACCGGATGGAATGATAAACATTTTATTGAATGCTTTGAAAGAATATTTCATTTAGATTAAAACGCAAATACTTTAGTTTAATTACTTAGGTGTGTTACTTTAGTGAATTAATCACGTAATGAACTCGTGGGACTTAAAATTGTCAATTATAAGTTTAATGGGTTTCGCGATATTTTACTCGTTTTAGCACCTAGCTGAATTAATTTCATCAGTATTTTTGTCACACGTCTGCCTAACTTGTAGGGATATATGTACAGGTAAAACATTTTTGTAACAGCATAATGTCGATAAAAATTCAGAATACGCTTCTGCATCGACACATACTACTACTTAGTATAGGTATCAGGTATGCCTTCTATGTTAATTAACTTATCGATTCTGGCTTATCGATTTTTGGTACTCGATAACAAAAGCCGCACCAGCTTCATATCCATTTTTATTTTTGTGATTTTTGGAGCCATACGTTTTTCCGATGCATAAAAACTTTTCTCTATACCAACTTGACATGTTCCTGTTGATCAGTGCCCACTATATCAATTGCTAGCTGGCTAGCTTATTTGATTAAAGGAATGATCATATCATCAATTGACCCAATTAATGCTCTAGCTGTACCTTGGATCATAGATATAGTAATTTTGCAAATGGACTTTAATTTAAAACATAGCTATCAGCTACAATAACTCATTTTCCAACAAACAGGGTAATAGTAGAAAGTCTTATAAGATGTAACGAGGGTTTTCGCTCGCGATTATTTAAACCGCTGGGTTCCCAAGTGTGGCATGGTTTATCTGTCAATTTCCATCAATAAAGGACAAGATACTGGCTCGTTATTTTTGGAAATTGACAGATAGACCTCATAAAAAAATGGCGCGTCTTTTTCACGTGAACACCGACACCGTAGTTATAAAATTGGCTTCGTAGATAGATAACCTCGATAAACCTTTATGGCCTAATAAATAAATTTATCCTGTAGTAGATAATTCCATTAGGAGCTTATTAGCCAATCGGTCATACAATATCATTTTTATGATTCTTAGAGTAAATGCTGCCAATTTATTATTATTGCTTCAAAATACCTATTAATCGAAGTATCTATATGCATTAATGCTATGATATTCCCCATTGCATTATTCTGTGGATAATTCTTTCTAAACACAAAAATCAGGAAAGTTGTCAATAAAGTGTCATTTATTATAAAACAAACTTAAATTTACCTAAATCTGTTAACGATTTGATACCGCGTACGTCGTTTCTCGGTAAACTCTAGATATTTATTATAATGCATCTGTTAAATAGATGTTATAATTATTTCTTATTTATTTGCGTTATAAATAGACTCATTGCAACTTCCAGTTCAAAAGATTTCATAAACAACATTCCAAATCTCCGCTTCAAACATTCTTGTTGCATCGCTATTCATTTCTAAAGTGAATAAATAGCGCAAATCAATATAAAATTCAAAGTCAAACATTTATCCTTAATAATGTATCATTCAAGAAACATATTTTCGTCACTAACAACAAGCGCTATCTTTTCGTGGCTAAACTACGCGGAGATAACAACAACACCAAAACATACTCAAAGGTTAAGGTCGGTTAGATACCAAACTCATGATACTTTGATTTAACATGTCATTGCGTGTCTGAGTTCATCCTTTTTGGGTTTTTCTTTCCGTTTCATTAACCGTTTTTTTTCTCGTGGTATAAATTAGTAATTTTCACCCAGTGATTTGCTTAAATTGAGCAATTGTTCCTCAATCTAGGAAACATTAGTCGTAAACTAGTACCGTACCAAAATACGACCTAACACTTTGAGAAAACGTACGTAGTGCCCTGCACTTTCGCTGTCTCGTCTTGGCAGTGACACTACCGTGCTCCCAGATAGTACTATAAGAGAGTAAATATATAACTTAATTATTACTTAAGCTTGTCTTAAATTTTATTATATCTTGTTGTAAATTTGGACATGACTAATCCATTACAATGAGTAAAGATTATTATCACTACACAAAATGTAACATGATTTCTCAATTACATGGTACTTAGACAGATAGCCTATCTTAAATGGTTTAAAAGGTACTGACACATATTTTTGGTTAAAATTGTTAAAATAGAAGTCTTTCTTTAGAGATTAGTCATAACATTTCTGTTTTTTAAAGTGCATTGCGACCTTAGAAAACAAATGTCTAATCTCTAAAGAATTCAATTTGAAAAAGACTAAGTTGACTATTAAAAATTTTTACTTTTCTATCCAAAACATTTTTATTGGATGGATAATAAATACATATTTAGCCATAGGTATATCGAAATAAAAAAGGTTACAACGACAGCAGCTTGTGGCTCACTACTATTTGTAATCTTGTTGAAGTACCTAAGTAGATTTAGATCAGTGACACTTCAAATAAAGATTAATTAAAGACAATCTTCTATGCCGTTGTCAGAATATAAATATTATAGGTTCACTATTATTTTATGTTATTCCTAAGATCCTTCTCGTTATGTGTCTAGATTGTGATTAAGAGCCACCATTGTCCTTACTCTCCAATTTAATTGTATATCTAATACAATGCCAATGCAAATTTGATATTAGCTTAGCAGGCAGAAGATATAGTTTTCAAAAAAAAATGCCGTCAGTGGAAGGAACTGACTGGTATCTAAACATCGAGAGTATTTTTTTGTAATGTGTTTTGTTTGTGCCTGCTAAATGAATAACAATTTAGTATTGGCATTATACCTTCTTAAAATCTCACAGTCCATTTTCATACACTTTACCAGATGAGTAAGTAATGTTTTTTCATCCATCAAATATAATTCTTACGTAGCGCAGTTCTAAAGCTGCACTGTATATTTATTTACAGCTATTCTATCTCAGTTCTGTTTACTGACGATTGAAATATGAACGTCTTGGAAGAAATTTTGTTTGTACAAGTCCGACGCTTTGTATCTCATTCAGTAAAAGATTACAGTTTCGTCAGAATTTTCAGTAATAGTAAAAATTCTTGAAAATGTTAGATAGTATTTAACAAGTCTAGATTTCGCAAACGCTGAATGCTTAAAAAGATAAAATACCTACGTCTAGAGTAGGTACCTAAGTATAAGTAAACTAGCCGTCCCCCGCGACTTTGTCCGCGTGTTTTAGTTTCAACGGTTTTTCATTTTTGCAACATTTTTCGTTTATGCTCCGCTCCTATTGGTCGTAGCGTGATTTTATATAGCCTATAGCCTTCCTCAATAAATGGGCTATCCAACACTGAAAGAATTTTTCAAATCGGACCAGTAGTTCCTGAGATTAGCGCGTTCAAACAAACAAACAAACTCTTCAGCTTTATAATATTAGTAAAGATTATTATCAGTCCAGATTTTAAAATGAACTCGAAAAATATTAGCAACTGCTGCCCGCCCCGGATTCGCTTGGGTGGTGTGACATTTTCACGATATTTACATATATTTTTTTAATTTCCTTATAAAAACCTCGTCCTTACAATAAGGAACAAAACAAAAAAAAAACAATTAAATGCGATTTGTTGCAGTCGTTCGGAAGTTATGGCGTGACATATGAAAATCGGGATTCATTTTTATATTTTTTATATAAATAATAAAGATTGTTACTAATTTCACTTGTTATTTAACTTATTTCTTTTCCCAAATGTACCTATTCGTCTGTAAATCTTTGTTCACCATTTCAGGGCTATTCAGTTCTATTTTCTTGACGTACAAATATAAAACAATAGTTTATCTCATTTTAGCATACTGCAAGGCCTTTTGAAGCGATACTTCACGACCATCTTTGTTACATTTTGTTCACAGTGTAGAATAAGTACCTATTACTTTAATTATTGTTATCACAGGTGCTACGATATCGTGAGGTAGTATTCAAGTTTATTGCTAATTATTAGAAAACTTGTTTTAGTCTTTTACAGTACTTTGTTATGGTATTAAATTTTACCTAATGTAGTTTGAAAATTTCTGTTTTAAAATTTTCTTTTGTCGTAACTGTGACTCTTGTTTAGTTGACCGTTTGTTATTTAAGTTTAATTTGTTTGATGAATATTTTAGTTGTTTTTATTCAATGATATTATCGTCGCCCGGATATAAAGTTCTGTTTATATATAAAAATAAAAGTAGTTGTAAAGTGGAAAGAATTTTAACGTTAATAAAATTTTATAAATAAAATATTTTATTATTTATAACTAAAATGTATACTCCAGGAGTAAGTAGGTACCTAATACCTATAGTACCTAATCATCACAAAATCATATTTTGCAACGTGTAGTATTAAAGAACATAGTATGACCCATGTTTTGTCTAGAATCGGCGTTCATAAATTTGCTGTTTTGGCGAAATGTAATGTGAAAAACATAATTTTAGGTGTTGTTTAAAATTTTTCTTTTTCTTTTGTTATGCAATAACATGTTATTTACTGAGAATGCTATTAACGTTGATTTATGTAAATAAACTTAATACAAAATGTGTCCTCCATTTACGCAATCGGTACTCTATATTACTGAAGCCACTTAAGATAGCTGATTGTGTTATTGTGATACGAAGTAGCAAACTGTTTATTATTGCAAAAGTACTGTTATTAGTAAAATACCGTATTACAAATAAATGTTCAATTGTTATATTCATTATTTTAATTATTTGTTACGCATTAACCCATGCGGAGCGAATATTTGTAATTAAATACAAATAATAGAAAGAAAAACTTAAACCTCAATGTTCTATTGTTATTATTAAACAAAATCTAATCTATAATATATATATATTTTTTTAAATTTAAGACAAATTAAAAAGACTGTAATCATTTTATAAAGTTGCAGAATACTGGCAAGCAAGGCTAATTGAAAATAAAGAAAAACGCTTGCATTACACAACACTGCTAATCTAGTTAGATTCAGCATTCTTAGAAATTGTAACCTACATAGCTATGTATTAATTTCTGAGAATTCCGGCAAATAATCCTTCATACATTATGTTAATCATTAACAAACTTTGATCGTAATCAATGAAAAATACATTTTTTATGTTTAACATTACAAGCGAAAAAGTAAATTCTACTCACCAAATTAGTGTTTTCGATGCAAGAAGAACTGCCAAATTACCTTTTTCACCTAAGAGAAAAGTCCTTTTTTTTGGAAGAGGTCTACTGCAGTTAGCCTGAGCGCAGGCTTTGACTGCTTCACCGGACTTTAGGGAAAAGTCCATGAGAATTAAAATGCTCATAGGCTTTTTCTGCATGCATGCATTGATTTTGGAAACGGGAGACAAATACATATACAAAGTACTAGCTGTTGCCTTTGGCTCCGCTGGCGTGCGTGTCGGTTATTGCAGAAGTACTAGTTGTTGCTCTTGGCTCCGCCCGCGTGTGTGTCGGTTATCGCAGCAAAAATTAGTATGGATTATTGAAGAAAAATTCATTGCATCTTCAAAAAAAAAAACATGGCAATTGTTTGCAATATTTAAAAAATTTGGCTTTTAATAATTGTTTGCTTAATTTGACGAAAAATAAATTATATAATTATAGTCATAGGTACATTTGTTATATAAAATTAAAGTTAATTAAAATTGGGAGCTCTATTTAACTCCATTTACATATATCAGTCTTTACAATCTCCATGGTCATTCTGAAGACATTTCTCAATAAAAGAGGAGCACCAGAGTTAACAAAGAGACTAAAAAAAGCTTGGATAGAGCTACTTAAGGTTTTATGATTACAATAAGGCCCCGAAGGCAGCGAGCCTCGCCAGGGTACGCCGCAGCACACCACCGGGTCTGAAGTCCCAGTGCTTTGTCTGCAGTAAGCCGCTGGCTCTCTTCAAACGCCTCTGGCAGCTGAAGGGGCTAGTAACTATAGGCGCATGTGCGCCGCTTGCATGGCGCGCCTTTGCCGACGCTCTTCAGCTGACGAGCTTCCTGAGAGACTGTCTCAGCCGCGGATGTTGTAGCCTCAACCTCAGTACTGAATTACTGATTGTTTTGTATTATAATTACTTACTCAATATTCACATCACAATAACACTATCTGACATATCATCTTGGACAAAACCCAAACCCAACAATTGGTTCAAGACTTTTTATTTCATTTAAAAAATAATATATTACAAACTATGTTGAGTTGTAGAAACAGCAGATTTATTACTTTCATATTGAACTAGTTACAAGCATTTTTATATTGCAAATTATACAGAGCTAAACTAAATGTGACGTCACTATTGTTTTCTCTAATCTGGGGCTGAACCATATGAGTCGTCATTTTGAAAAAAAAAAAAAGGTACCTGTATATAAATGACGATCTCCCTGGTCTAGTGGCGTACACACCGGTTTTCAAGGTGTCGCTAGCTCTGAGGTCCCGGGTTCGATCCCATCCATCGATAATTGGTACTTATATAAATGTTTACTTACCACCTAAACAAATACATTGTGGAATGGCAATAAATGATTGAGTATTGAAAACAAAGTCAAGTATCTAAACGTGATTCGTTTAAGCATTTTATGAGTGTAGTGATGTAGTCACACATAAGCCATAAAATCAGCCATAACCCTAGTAATTTGTAACGAAGGTCGTGCATTTGTCACGGAATAACTCTTTGAATGCAATCTATACTTATATATTTTATAGGTACCTACCTACTTACTGAGTTTTTATAAAACTACAAAACTATTACTTAATTTTATAAAACTATTAAGTATTTACTGTTACTACTAATGCTTATTTTTCCCTTTCAATATTTATGTTTACCTTCCGTCCCTCCTAAACGGGGCAGGCTAGGAAGACGGAGCCGAGCAAGCTTTAGTGACCCCCGGGCCCGTCAAAGGCATGTACAGGACCAGGATCTTTTTAGTCGGTGCAAGTCCGAAATATCCCCATGTCGTGCCCTCGGCGTGGTTTAAAGTCATTAGATTTTCGATACGAGAGAAAAAAGGCCTTTTTTTTAAGAGATTTTCGCAGTCAGCCTGAGCGCAGGCTTTGACTGCTTCACAGGACTTTAGAAAAAAGGGCTAAAAAGACGCGGAAGATATGACATCGATCGTTTTTTGTAAAATCTGTTAGAAACTGCCTCGAGCATAATATCTGGAGTAAATTGGACCTTTGCTCAGTTATACAAAAAATTGTTTAGATGGTAACTTTTAATCCTTCCTTTTAGCGTAACCATGGCACCAGCAATCCTCGTGACTGGCGGCGCAGGGTACGTCGGCTCCCACACGGTCATCACTCTCCTCGAAAGACAAACTGCACAAGACTTCGAAATAGTAGTCGTAGATAACTTGAGCAACGCGTTCAGGGCTGAAGGACAGAAGAAACCGGAATCTCTGAGGATCATCGAACAGCTCACGAATAAGACTATACACTTTTATGAGCTGGATATCAGAGATTCTGAGGGGTTGAGCAAGGTTTTTGAAACTGTGAGTATAATTTTTATCTTTTTTGACCGTACAACCGGATGAATAGAATGTTTGAAACGGAAACCGTTCGTCGTGTTGAATGATCTAATTTTGACTGACATGGAAAAGCTTTTTAATAATGATTATTTTCATAATATTAAAAAATAAAAAAATTATAAAACTCGCGTAGTGGATGCGGTGTGAATGGAATCCAAATCACCACTAACTACGTATCTATTTTTTCTGCGTAAAGATTTGAAATTTGATTAATAAGATATGAAGATCTTTTTTAATGCCACAGCTACAGGTAGGCCTGAATATGCTGACCGCTTATCACATATTATGTAGTATTACGTCATAAATATCACGTATCAGCATACAGCGAAACTTGGACAACTTTAAACACCCTTTTAGTACCTTTGACCGGTTCCTATTAATCAATCAACTCCCTGTACTTGTCCAAAGCTGGACTAAGGGTTCAGGGTTCCTATCATGTGTTCATTGCTGTTAAGACTGTCAAAACGTATTTTCAGTATGATGTCGAATGTGTGATCCACTTTGCGGCATTGAAGGCGGTGGGCGAGTCCGTGGAGAAACCGCTGGAGTATTATCAAGCCAACATCGGCGGAACTAGCACTCTTTTGGAGGTATTTATTACAAACTAGTATTATTTTTCAGTTCTACGTGATAGTATCAATTCTGCATATAAGTAAATATGTTCTTCGAAACGGAAATTAGTACCAAAAAATGCATTTATAAAAAAATAGATGGCTTAAGGTTTCGACCAAATTCTTGAACTGACATTTTATTTTTATGTCTGCTTACAAACACAGCCAGTGCCACCTGTTTAAATTGTGTTTTGCGTTTATTCCTTTTTTTGTAATCTGTAGATATTAATATTTTTAATAAAAAAAATTGCCACAATTATAACGGAGCATCACTTAAAGAACAACTCGACCGATTTGCCTGAGTTTTTTTTAATTGTCACGACAACGGTCTGTGTGAAAGAAAAAACGGCGGGAAATGTCGAAAATTGACAGGACAACGACTGTTAGGACAGCTAGTAGTAGTTATACGTACTGTAAACATACAACACGACAGTTTAAAAGCTAGTTTAGTTTTCATACACATGTCTTACCCCCAGGTAATGCGCAAATACGGTGTCTACAAGTTAATATACAGTTCATCGTGTACCGTGTACGGAGAGCCGGAACGACTGCCGCTCGATGAGGGCCACCCCACCGGCCGCGGCCTCACCAGCCCCTACGGCAAGTCGAAGTACTTCTGCGAGGAAATCATGAAGGATCTCTGTACTAGTGACCAGGTGAATAATTAAAATATAGATTATTATTAATTAAGTTGGTAGATAAAGTCACAAATCGCGATTGAAGTTGATTTATTTTCGATTTGAAACCTAAAACCTAGGGCTTTATCTAGGACAAAGAAGTTCCCCTTTATAATAAGTCTACAAATCTACTTTCGGTTTTTTTTTCCCATTATTGCAACTCCTGTAAGCCAGGATCTACAATGATAACCAATGAATACCACCAAAACAGTTAAGCTCGGTGTGTCCCAGGGAAACGATTGACTGTCTTGGAACCCGCAACGAAATTAATCAGAAGTAGTAAATAGGAGGAGTAGGAAAAATAATTTCTACTTCCCTCCATAGCAAGCGGGAGACAAAAAGATCGGATTGTTTGTCTTAATGAATGCCTTATAATATGAGGCGACCTATATATAAGACTAGCTGTCCCCCGCGACTTTGTTCGTTTGTTTTAGTTTCAACGGTTTTTCATTTTTGCAACATTTTTCATTTATGCTCCGCTCCTATCGGTCGTAGCGTGATTTTATATAGCCTATAGCCTTTCTCAATAAACAGACTATCCAATACAAAAATATTTTTTCAATTCGAACCAGTAGTTCCTGAGATTAGCGCGTTCAAACAAACAAACTCTTTAGCTTTATAATATTAGTATAGATTTGAGACAACTGAAAATCAGCGCTCGGAGTCAATAGTGCCTGGCATAATTCCTAGCTAAATACCTATTTATCGATTTGAGACACACATAATTAAAAAAAAAAGTTGTTGTGACAAATATAATGTATTTTCTTCCGTTTCTTACAATTTTCAATCAGGACAGTAATGGTTTTCCAACTAGTGTAAGCATACCTATGACAAACTTATATGTACTTATATCATGACCAATATTTTGTGTTATTCTAGAAATGGAAGATAATATCTTTGCGGTACTTCAACCCGGTGGGCGCGCACCGCAGCGGCCGCATCGGGGAGGACCCGGCCGGCATTCCTAACAACCTCATGCCCTACATTGCACAGGTACTTAAACTTCTTCCATATCATAGAAGTAGCCTATGTCCTTTCTTGGGATCCAAGCGTATCAAGTTTCATCAATATCGGTTTAGCTGTTTAGCAGTGAAACCGTAACAGATAGACAGTTACTTTGGCATTTATAATATTAGTAGGTATGGATATCTTTAATTTGTAGAACGCCTCATAACTAATCGAAAATTAGTTTTTGTATACCACATCATTTATAAATAAATAAATAAATGTTGACAACATCACATACATTGCTCTGAACTCAAAGTAAGTAGCTAAAGCACTTGTGCTATGGAATTCAGAGACAACGAAGGTACCACAAACACCCAGACCCGAGACAATGTAGAAAAGGGGTTTTCTACATTGACCATGGGATCGAACCCGGGACCTCAGAGCTGGCGACACCTTGAAAACCGGTGTGTACGCCACTCGACCACGGAGGTCGTCAGTCATTTAACTCAATCCAAATCCCCTCATTTTGCGGTACCATTATCTATATAGCATCTTTCATTTTCTAAGTTAAACTTTCTCGCTAAGTAAGTTCCTCATCACTTACTAGGTGGCAGTAGGTCGTCTCAAAGAGCTGAAGGTGTTCGGTAGCGACTACCCGACGCCAGACGGCACCGGCGTGAGGGACTACATCCATGTCGAGGATCTCGCGGAGGGCCACGTGAAGGCCATCAAGCTGTTCCACCAGCCTGGATTCAGCGGGTTCCATGCTGTTAACTTGGGTAATATACGTATTAGAAACTTATGGTGATTTTTGTAAAATCACTCTCGTTAGATATAATATCTGTTAAAAATTATTTAGAAAAAGTAGTTTTATTTCAATAGTAAAACTATCGTTGAAAAGGGGTAGTCATACGAAGATGTCGGAGGTGCCCGACTGTAGATAACCAAGCAGTATGATGATATTAAAAAAAAAACCATAGACTGAAATTTTTTCTTTTTTTTTCCGATTTTGTACTAATTGTACTAACTGGTACTAGACACCTAGTACTTCCTATGTACAATTTTCATAAATAATATATATATTGTCTTTTCCTGCCTAGCCTTTTCCCAACCTATGTAGGAGTCGGCTTCCAGTCTTACTGGATTCAACTGAATATCGTATTTAACATGGAGCGACTGCCTATCTGACCTCCACAACCCATTTTAACGCAGTATCCCGTAGAAAGATTAGTTCTCAGAATTTTAATAACTTAACAACATATTATGACAGTCGGGACCAACGGTTTAACGTGCTTTCTGAGGCACGGAGGAGTCACCTTTTTTTTTTTTTTTTTTTTTTTTTTAAATATGGTCACCCATCCAAGGATCAACCGCGTCGAGCGCGGCTTAACCTTTATTAATAAACGTTTGTAATATTACTTATAGGTACCGGAACCGGCTACTCGGTTCTACAAATGGTGGCAGCATTCAAAGCCGCCAGTGGTAAGGACATCCCCTACCGCCTAGTGGGCCGTAGGGCGGGAGACATCGCCACTAACTATTCTGACGTGGCTTTATCTCACCGACTGCTGGCTTGGCGAGCCACGAGGACTTTAGAAGACATGTGTGCTGATACCTGGAGATGGCAAAGCAATAATCCGCAAGGTTTTAACTCCAGTTAGAGGCTATAAGCTGACTTGATTGTATACTGAGTTTCTACAACGCCAGTCAACATAAAATTTGCTATTTATCTGTCAAACCGCAGTTTTTTACTTTTTATTACATATTAATGTAATCTTGGCTTTAATAAGATTGAAGCCAGAATTTTTATTGACCATTGATTTCAGAATTTTTCGTTTTTTTTTAGGTTAGTTGAAACCTTTTTAAACAAAGATGTTGTAAAATCAAGTCAGTCAGTACAAATTGAATTAAGTACCAAATAATTATGCCATATTAAGTACCGATTTTGGTATTTGAATAGTTAAAATCCAGTCTGTCTTTATAGACATACATAATAGACGAAAAAATATTTTATTTTCATAGATTTATTTATTTTTATCTTGTATAGGTATTTTAGGTTTGCCATTACAGCTTACAGTTATGAAAATCGAATAATTTATTTTGAATATTTTTTATTTACCAAATGTTAAACGTTCCTATTATGTTGCCATATTTATTATTTTAACCGACTCGAAAAAAGAGGAGGTTTTTTAATTTATCTAATTAATATTTTTATATTTATAACATTAATTTAGGACCAAAGCTATACCAAATACATGCCAAAGCATTTACTTGTTTTAAAATTAAATAAAATAAAAACGTAAACGTTTGAAATATTTATTTTAGTGTTTATTTATTACGAAACGAAATAAAATATTTACTTATTTTTAATTCATATACGCTTTTAAAAAAGCGGTATTTGTTATATTGAGTGTATTACTAAATAATTCATATTAATCGAATGATGTATTCTGCAATAACATCTTGTGAGTAACCAAAAAAACCCTAGAAATATTATAAGAGGTCATTGGACAGTTTTACATTAAGCATTTATGAGTAGTGGCATTTTGCCCTTCGCAAAGAGCGTGATTCTAGGATATTATGAAGTTAATGTAAAAGCTATCATTGATTTAAATACAAGTTCAGCAGGCTTACTCTCGGATTAATTCCAATACAAGGCCAACGCAAAATTAGTATTTATTTGCAGAAAAGTGATTCAGAATTCTTGTTTTGATTTCAGTTTGATGCTAGTGTTAACCATTTCACTGTCCCGTGTGTCAGATATGAACATTTCTATTGTTTTACTATTGTGTCTACTAGCTGGTCAGTGAAATTGTTAAGTTTAAGTTATAATAAATAAATAAAATAAATAAAAATAAAAAGTTTTATTACAGAAACGTTAAATTTTTACACTTGTTTAAGAGAACGAAAACTTCACAATTCCAATGTCAATCGGTCGGAATTAAATTCAAGAGTAATCCCCTGGTCTAATTTTCCAATGTAAATTGTAGAGTCAGCAATATAAAATTAACATAAACAATACATAACAAATTCAATGATTTTAAAAAGTACCTACCTATCTTCTGACTAAATTGATGTTTTTTTTTTGTATAAAACTGTGTCTGTTAAAGAAAATATGTATGTAAAAATTATAGTTAATATACCTTGGTACATTTTAATGTTTCAAGACGTTAATAAAAAAATAATAAGGTTACATAGAAAATAATAAGTAATATTGCGACTAAGTTTCGGACTCATTAAATTAACATTCGAATTTTGGACATAATATGATTGTATATTTTTGTATACCATATACATGTTGTTGCTGACTGTACAATGATAATGTATATTTTAACATACTTTTTTATAGGTGTAGGTGCTAGCTATACCAAATTATTCGGCATTTAACTGCTAAGTTATCATTCCTTATTAAATTGCATTTTTATTTTGCATTAAAGTTTATTTTGTTTATATTTTGTGGTGCTAATGGTTATTATTTTGTTTAAGGATATCAATTGTTCCTGTAATATAATGTTTACATTATAATATTTGTTTTATTTGAACATGTAATAGGCCCCCAAAAGTACATATTTTTAAAAAGGTATGTATGTATACGTCGCGTCATTTAAAAAGAACGCTAGCTTTTAAGCTCATTTCAGACTACGCTATAATTTAATAGCATATTGTTGTAATATGAACTATATGCTTTAAGCTATTATATAATAGCGTAGTCTTTAGGCGATTTATCGGTCTATTTGGTGGTATGAGGTGCGGTGCGGGGCGGGCGGGGCACGCGCCTCGTGCTTGCCGGTGCGCTCTGGGATCGTCAGTCGAGCTTTGCTTCCCGCGCTGTGTCAAAACACGAATTGAGAAATTTGTGCGCAAATACATCTCCTCCACGTTCTTTTAGCGTTTTTTATGACCCGTATTATAGCAACCGGTAAAAATATTGTTTGACTAATATAGTTCTTTCTTGTAAATAGACTCCGTAAAAGGTTTACACAAAAATAAAAATCACAGTGAAATCACTGTGATTTATTTATTTATTTTTAGACTCTAAAGTCAATTTTGTAGATTACACAAATGCTTTTAGGACGAATCGGCAGTAGTATTACCTAATTTGCGATAGTATATGACAGCGGAAATTTTACAATTAGAGCTGTCAAAATGATAATCCTTACCTTTAACATTTATGAATTTGATAACAATATAATTGTTAAATTTTCGCTGTCAAATTCTATCCCTTAGCTTCTCAAGTTAGGTAGGTGATGTTCGCGCAGTGGAAATTGCAAATAAAACACAAAAATATTATAATTAATCTGTATTATCTAAAATTACAAATCTTTCATAATTTCAATCATTACAACTAGTTACCACATGATTATTCAGCACATACCATTAACTTTGTCTAAAAATATCAGATTTACATTTTTACAACAATCGCTAACCATTAACAATGAGGTTATTTATTATCAAGGGGAAGGGGGGGGGGACGAGGGGTATGGGGTGGAAATACAGTACTATAAGGCAGTTATAATAAAATGCTTCTTTAGTAGAGATTACTATGAACTCTTAATATATGTATTTAACAATTCTCCTAGCTTTATTTGATATCAGTTAAATATACATTGTTTGCTGTATAAAATAAAGGCGTCCACATACAAAAGATGTGTTTTTATAGATTTTTTTTGCTAGATTTTAACGGCATGTATTTGACAGCTTTTTTAAAAGTGTTTTACTGACAAGTAATGGCTTACTATATCCAAATAATGCTAGCAGTACTTTTAAGAGTTCAGTTAGATCCCTTGGTCAAATGTGATACTAAAGAGATCGAGGTTTTAACCTAAAAAATACGGTAAGCTCACACAGAAATATATCATTATATAAACTTTTATTAATTGTGTTAACGTTATTTAACTTTAAGATAACTCGATTAAAGTATCACATAAACCAAAAATCGTCGCAGATAAAGAAACAAAGTTAAAAAAAATGCGAGATTAAGAATCGTGCTGAAGTTGTAACTAAGAGAAAAAGAAACTTAACTTAAAACTAAGGAATTGATACAGCGCGTTTAAAAATATGACTCAAGACATCCTATATATAAAATTATTCAAATATATAATGAATTCTGTATATTTTGTTGAAAGGTAGGTGGAAACATGTACTATTATACTTTAAAACTTGTAATTTTATACAAATAGTATAGTCTGTCTACACATAACGATAAATCAGCATATTACGTTTAAAAAATATTTCTAAACTCGCTGCCACAGAGTAAATTGCACCTATTACAAGAAATATATTTGAACTATAAAGTTTTACAATTCAGCACAGAATAAAAAAAAAACAGTTCGTTAAACACGCGTTGACGGAAACACCCGAAGATAAAACAAGATGGCGTACCGCTCCACGTATTGGACAATAGTTTTGGACCAACTATCGCACGTACTGATTTTGTTGTTCAAAAGTTGGCGCAAACATTTGAACCCAATGCGTGACTCCAATGTCAGAGTATCGCTATCATTTATTTTGTGTCGAATTGTAAAATACTCCTTGAATTTTGTTCTTAAAAAGATAAATTAAAACCAAACATTTGTACTAGATACAATAGATTGCATTGTTTTTGAAATGAAATTGATTTCACACATCATTATGACATTTTAAAACTCGGCATTCATACTGAAGAGTATGGAATAAATCAATCGTATATCTGAAAGATCATTATTAAACAAGGGTTTTATGAGATACAGTCATGAGCAAAAACAAAACATACATAATTGTAATGAGTATCTAACTAAGTGTAAGCCTGTTTGACCGATAAATAATAAATGTTAAGCCACGCTCGCCGCGGCTGGTCTGTGGATGGGTAACCATTTATTATCAAACCGAGACCTTTCCGTGCTTCGGAAAGCACGTTAAACCGTTGGTCTCAGCGATCTTTGGCAGTTGTTAAGTCATTACAATTCTGGAAACCAGTCTTAACATGTGATGGACTGATGGGTGGAGGTCAGATTGGCAGTCACTCCATGTAAAATACGGTATTCAGCTGAATCCGGTAAGAATGGCCCTAAAATAGCCTGGGAAAAGGCTAGGCTGAAGACCTAACTAGTAATATTGAGCTGTCAATAACTACAAACTCAAAATAGCGACAAAAAATAAAATTATTGGAACGAGAATATTAAAACATACTAAAAGTATTTAACCTCATGACTGTACAAATTGTAGTAGTATTGCAACACAACAAATTATTCCTTCTTTTAGCTATTTATCTTACAATTTCAGTCCATATGGAACTGACTCTCAAAGAAGATAGATAAGCTAATTACGCTTAATAAGGTAAGACTCAAAACAATGCGCTTATAATAAGACAGTGTATTTAATACATACAAGAAATCATTATCAACACCTAAAGTATCTAAAAGCATTGATATACATAATTATTGCAAACTGTATGTCGACTTTATTTGTAATCTATATTTAAGTATAATAATATTAATAATATCTTGGGACAACGCACATACGGCCCTCTGATCCTAGGCAGAGCCTGTATTATGGCGACCAGACAACTGATAAGCATACTTATATATTTCTCGTATATAGTATACAACCTTATTTTTACTATATTATACTAAAACCGATATGTGTCAAATATTTTCATGACAATAATCTCTACATACATTTTCAAAACTGTATCATGAAAACTCACAAAGTAATAAGCTTTTTGTTTCGCGTCGTTCTTCGCGAAAAACCATGTTCACGACGAGTGCAGTAAGTTTCAACAAAATCTAATTTGGTTAAAAATCATTGCATCTAAACTATTTTCAGGTTTTGTATAAAGTAAAAATAATGTTGTATGTCTGTTTAATGTAATTTAGCATTCTTAGGCCCATATGCACGATAAACTTAACCCAGAGTTAGTTGCTAACAGGAGGTTAAATTGACAATATTGTATGACAAACTATCAATTTAACCTCAGTTAAAAAGATAACTCCGGCAAGTGGGCCTAATCAATATTTCACAAAATAATGTTTGACAAAATATATCGTTGATAGTCTAGATTGAAATTCGCAATCATTTTAGAATTGATTATTATAAAACAAAAGACAAACTGCTTTTATCCAGACTTATAGATTAGGTTAAGGGTAATACAATTAAAACCCATGTTTCGTGACATCATGAATATTATTAACTAACAAATAATTACTACTGGACCAATAGGGATGTTGACTATTTTTTTTTAAAGTCCGAGTCCGTGTGGTGATTAATCAAAAATATTAGACACGTATTTTTTATTTTCTTACGTCACCAAAAACTTACGACGATACATTGAATAGAAATGTCGCATAACGTCACACTATCCGTACTACGTTTTGTACTCCTCCCCCCTAGACAAGTGGCATTTCGACAAGCGTAAACGATGATAGAAATCGCTCAAATGACATTAAATGTATGGAAATGACATTTCGTTTCGATAAGTCACGTGACTAAGACTTGTCACTTCCATACATTTGAACGATTCGATCAGCGTTGTCGCTTGTTGAAATGTCACTTGTCTAGGGGGGCTGAACTTTAAATCGCTATATCTCCTTTGTTATTAGTTATAGAAAAAAAAAAAAAGTGTCTAATATTTTTTATTATTAAATTTACGGACTAAAGAGATTTTTACTTTTTATACCCAGTCAACATACCCATTGTCATGATTTTTACTTGTGCGAAGGTCTATTAAAAGTCGACATACAAATTATTGCTGTATCTAAACATCTGTAAGGCAACCATTGGTGGAGAGGATAGATTCTAAGGCATTGATGTGGCAGTGTGGGTTCGATTCTTAGATAGAGTTCATCTTACGGGCGATAGCGGAAATGCGCTAAAAGTAAACAGGTATATTGTTTATAATCTTATTTAGTTAACATTAGGTAAATGAATTAGTTTACACAATATATATTACATGTTTTTAATTCCTTTAAATAGTGTACAACTGGCCATTTTAACACCTTTATATTTGGGTTATATGCATTTGAAATTCACCATATTTGGAAATCATACAATAATAGACGATACATAAGTAAATGTAGGTATATCTTTTTATATATTATTATGTTTATAGCACGGTATACGCATATACTTACTTATATAATTACACGTAAAAAAAAAACTAAATATTATAATTTACTTATGTACTCTTCATAATTTAAAAGTTTTGTATTATTATGCAAAAACAGGACAGCACATTTCCCTTCTCCCGTAAGACATAGTGAAAGGGGTTTGGTGTTATTAAATACTAAATTACTTTGGTTGCTAGGTAACTTACGGAGCAAGGCAGGAGCGTAGCCAAGAATCAATAACACTTCCACATCAATGTTCAGCGTACGGTACTAACAATAGAATGCTATGGCAAGTCGTATTACGAAGCCTGACTTCAGATGTTCAACCTGAAGGAAGCCGCGTCCGCAGCGCCAGTTTTATTTACACAAAACATTAATTAGAGGTGTGGCCTAGCATTTTATTCGGCAAAATATTTAAGACACACCAAAATTTATGTTTCCTAACAATGTTATTTTCAAAAACTGCCACAGCAAACACAGCTTTAAGTTAACTGTTTAAAGTTGCAATTCGTAAGGCAAGAAATATCAAGAGATTTTATTAGATTAAATATATATTTTACTTGTATGAAGTTGAATGGATGTCATGAAACTTTTAATTATTGCTAAAATCAGTTATACAGTGCCAAAGTTAACACGAATTGCCACAGCACGTTTTAAGTCACAATATATGAAAATAACACATTCTTCTAACACTATAGCCGGTTTTCTCATACTTACACATAATAAAAAAACACCCAAAACATGAGATCCTGGTTACAACCAGTTTCAATGTGATAAAAAGCAGTGCGAACTCAGTTCTATTGAAAATAGGTCGAAAGCTACATGGCCAGTGACATAATGGCAAGTTTGCCAAACTTGGTTCCGATATTGGCAGGTCTGCTTTAGAAACCTAATAAACAAAAGTAGGCCCTAAGTTTTATTCCAATATTGGCCAAATAGCGCCAACAAAATAGGTATTTTATTTATTCCTAACTTATATATAACTATTATATATGAGTTTAGCATTAGATATATTTTTTGTGTAATATTTTATTTAATTAAGCGAGCGAAAATAAAAACCGGATTATTGGACCTATTTATATGTGTATCTATTATATATTTCGGAGTATTTGAGATTCATGTGGATATTTATTTCATTATAACATTGTAAATATTATTATATTATATTCTATTTCATAATAACCGCCACTGGCCTCAGAAACAAGTAAGTGCAAAATGGGGGTAATTAGTTATTATAACAGTGTTACATAGAAGTGGCTCATTCTGTTAAAGACATTACTTTAAACCCACACATTTCAGTCAACTTTAACTAAGCGAAGAGTTTGTTGCGATTCTAGTACTAAGGCACATATATTTACTGTGATGCACTAGGCTGGAAAGCACTTTTTTAGGGTATGCACACCTCAAGGTAGTAAAAGGCACTATATCGTCACAATAGGTATTAAACTCTTTATATATTCATTGTAACCTCTGATATTAAAAAACCAACGCAACATATACTCTACCCTATAAGTGCTATTTTACATCAAAACACAGTACCTCGCAACAAAACAAATTATTTACACTCATTTGAAATGAAAACTAAATAACAGCTTGTTTTTGGATACCGGGTTCTGTACCAGAACAAACCCTAGTTTCTTACGACGATCAACATAACATTTAGGGTTTTCGCGAATTATAAAATCCGTGACGTTTACTAGCATCCGTCAATTTACAACAATCACGAGCCAAGAGGTGGCCTCTCATTGGTAGAAATTGACAGATGGACTACATGCCAGACCAGAAAACCTAGAAGATTTTTAAATCGCATACACTCTCATCAGTTAACCATAATGTCAAACACTGATTGTTTTTTTGTATTTTGATCAACGAATCATATTTCTACGACAGATGAACAGCGCTTTGCGTCGACACTGCGTCAGAACAACACTGTGCATCGACTAAATATTGAAAAGCTTCCAGAACCAACTGATGGTGGTAAGTTATTTTAATGTGTCTATATGATATAGGAGGTTATTGTTAAAGGGTTCATGTTAAGTGTGTGTGTAAATAACATCTGCAACAGAATGCTTACGTCCACGTGTGAGTAACGGTATCGCTCGTACATAATGTTCACTATTGTCTTTACACTCACTAGGGCTAGCCTTCTCTCTTGATGCTGGGCATCTGTGGTGGGGGTTCGGCTAGGCCCTTTACCTGAAAGCAAATAATAACGAATTATATAATTGTTACCAACAAAAATTACCCATTGAAGAAACATAACACTTTAAATTAGCTTCTTAAATATTTAAGCTAATAAATTTTAAAAGCCTGAATTATACAATAGTTAAGGACAAAAAGCAAGCGTGGTGATCAATGCTCGTGCCTTCTCTATATGAGAAGAGGCCTGTGCCCAGCAGTGGGACATTTATAGGCTGGTGTTATTTATAAGGACAATAACAATAAGTCGCTTTTCAGTCAAAACTTCAACTAAACACACTTTAATATGTTTCTTAGAACGAAGAGTTAAATAAAAAAGCGCTTCTTTATTTTACTATAAATTTGGATTTAATTTTTAATTACTTATTTACATCTTCCTGCTATACAAATAAGGATCAAATTTGTTGCATTTAAGGTCGCCTCTCGTACATATATCGCGATATTATGTCATCGGACGATCGTGAACATAATTAGTATACAATCATACTCGCGATAATATAAACTGACACATCATCCATTAAAATAACCGACACATGCACGGAACCAGTACAAAAACGTGCAAAGTACATCTCATATATTATAACCTATTGTCTCCCGCGGCTCCACCCGCATGGATGTCGGTTATCGCGGCAAAAAGTAGCCTATGTCCTTTCTCAGGCTCTAGACTATCTGTGTACCTAATTTCATTTAAATCGGTTCAGTAGTTTTGGCTTAAAGTGCGACAGACAGACAGGGTTACTTTCGCATTTATAATATTATTAAGGAAGACTTTAACGATTATAAAACACCAATATATATATATATTATTTTAATTATTTGTTACGCATTACCGCATGCGGAGCGAATATTTGTAATTAAATACAAATAATAGAAGTCGCAGGTTCGAGTCCTGCCTGAGGTTTAAGTTTATCCTTTTATTATTTGTATTTTATTACCAATATATATTTTATGATTATAATAGTACCTTAAGCCGTGCGGCAGTCTTGAGGAAAGCCGGCAACTGTTCTTGGGAGACGTTCACCTCGCCCGCATACATGAACTCAAGTATGGCTTGCAGGTGAAGGTACGACACATCCTTCAGTATTATTATGGGATGCTTCGATGGGTTTTCCTGCAAGTGTTCATGCTCCTATATTGACAATTGTTATTGTGAAAATATGTTTAAGACATCAGAAATACGTATTCACTTGTATATTTTAAATAAGCGTATATTTTTTAAGAATATATCGCGGCTTTATCTTTTAATTCTAATATCAAGTTTTCAAAGAGCAAAAGAACATGTATAATAATTTATAAGCTTATTTAAAATATACAAATGTAAAAATATAATAATTAAAAAAACTAATCAGATTAATTAAGACGTGAACGCAAATTAAAATATTACAACACGTTTAATTTTAACTAGGAAAGTCTTACAGCGTCAATTTTAACTAGATTAAACACATAATAAATAAAATAAATGTTGACAACATCACATACATTGCTCTGAACCCAAAGTAAGTAGCTAAAGCACTTGTGTTATGGAATTCAGAGACAACGAAGGTACCACAAACACCCAGACCCGAGACAATGTAGAAAAGGGGTTTTCTACATTGACCCGTCCGGGGATCGAACCCGGGACCTCAGAGCTGGCGACACCTTGAAAACCGGTGTGTACGCCACTCGACCACGAAGGTCTATAATATATGTTAGTTTTGGTATTAAGTCCGAAAAATGCAGGTTTCAATTCTCATAGGGTTTGTTTCTAAATATTAATGTTTAAGAATAAATAATAGGGATGTTGACTGGGTATGAAAAGTAAAAATCTATTTAGTCCTATAATTAAAATAAAAACATTTAGACAAGTATTTTTTACTTTTTTAAAATAACTCAAAACTAGGAGATAAAGCGATTCAAAGTTCAAATGTGGGGGCTTATTACGTCACGATAAAAAACGTATGACATCGTGACGTCATTTCAAATTAATTTAAATACCTATCGTCAAAGTTTTTGGTTTGGTACAAAAAAAAAATACGTGTGTAATATTTTTACTAATCTACATACATGACGGACATTAAAAAAAAGATTAGTCAACATTCTAATCTATACTAATATTATAAAGCTGAAGAGTTTGTTTGTTTGTTTGTTAGTTTGTTTGTTTGAACGCGCTAATCTCAGGAACTACTGGTCCGATTTGCAAAATTCTTTCAGTGTTGGATAGCTCATTTATTGAGGAAGGCTATAGGCTATATAACATCACGCTACGACCAATAGGAGCGGAGCATAAATGAAAAATGTCGCAAAAATGAAAAAATTTTGAAACTAAAACACGCGGACAAAGTCGCGGGGGACAGCTAGTATATTATAAAGAGGCTACAAAACTTTAATATCATGGCTCATAACTCCGTCATGTAAGTAATGTGACAACTTCAATGGAGGGTACACTTTAACATTATCGATCCATTTACTTAATACTTGGTCACAGGGTCAAGGTTATAACAAATTGAAGTCAGTGGAATTCGCCTGTCCTTTGGTAAAGGGCATTACTAATAACTACCTATCGTACATTGTGCTCCTAATCGAATAATATAACGTTTCTTCTGAACATAATGCCTTGATGCCGTCTGTGACTCAAGTAACAAGGAAATTATTTATCTTTTATCTTCAAAAAACAAATTGTTTTAAGAGTGTAGTACAAATATCTGTAAACCTCAGAAATATTGCAATTTGCAGGAATCAAACGTGTTATCCACAGCGCAACGGCTCGAACTAGTAGTCGCTGCACACATAACAATCAAACATGGGCTCTTGCTAACTATTCCTTAATAGTGCCTTTACTCTCCAATTTAATTTTAATTCTAATACAATGCCAAAGCAAAATTGATATTAGTTTAGCAGACAGGAGATTAAGTTTTGTTAAAAAAAATGCTGTCAATGGAAGGAACTGACTGGAATCTTAACATTGAGAGTATTTTTTGGGCTATGTTTTGTTTGTGTGCCTGCTGAATGAATAACAATTATACATTGGCATTGCATTAGAATTAAAATTAAATTGGAGAGTAAGGGCACAGTGCGTACCATTATTGAACATGGAGCGACATACCCCATTTAGGTGCCAAGTAATTGTTAATATTTAATCCCTAGTAAGATTGTCACACCTTCAGTAAAGACAAGATATTTTTTTTATACGGGGTGAAAATCTAATGACTTCAACCCACCCCGCGGGCACGACGTGGTGATATGTCGGACTTGCACCGACTAAAAACACCCCGGTCCCGTCCTTACCGGAGTCCCGGGTTAGCTAAAGCAAGTAAAGACCAGCCCTACATAGTCTCAAATCGTTTTTAATCTCAGTAATAGATACGACAGACTAAATTTATAAGGTAATTCTGTGTGATCGGCACACGATCGCATTCGGCCGGTGTCGTGTTCCCAGCTAATTTAGTAAAACATCCTGTATTTTGCATATGTTTACTTTTCGTGTCCATAACACTCATGATTTAAGTGTCAATGAAATTAAATACTTCAATAATCTGATTTTATGATGACTTGCAGTGACACAGTTTGTCTGTTGAAATTTTTCATTTAATATGCTGATTCTGGCTATATTATAATTATAAAGCCTATATCAGTATAATATACATATGTTTTTACTTTTTTTTTGTTTTAGGATGTATAAAAAATTAGGCTTAAAATTAAACACAAGTAAAAAAGTTTTATTTTAGGTTGTAAAATTAGATTAATCATTTTCAAGGTCAAAGCTAGACTATCAATGATTAATAACAGCACTTTTGTACTATTCGTGTGTTGCAAATGTTTGTTATGCCAGCAAAAGGTATATAGACATAATTTACAAATAACATTTTGCAAACCCGTTATTTAAGTACTTATTTACAAAATTGATATAAATTTATAATAGCATTACTTTAATGACTTCCAAACATACTCATTATTTTTTGCCTAGATTTTCGCAAGCAATGTTCCACATCATGTATTCAGACACATACCTACTGTACTTTATATGGAGCAACTGCCTATCTGACCTCCACAAGACCCCAATAATATGGCGAGACTGTTTATCTGACCTCTTCACCCTATTTTACTTTATTCACTATAGGTTCCATATATTATTGGGTTAACAATTGGTTGATTGATACCTTATATTAGCTCACCTCTAATAAGCTTTTGAAGTATGGACTGCAGGCGGAGAGAACCATCTTGTGTGCTTTGCATGTTTGACCCTCACAGGCCAGCGTCACCTGCAAAAGACCATACAATATAACTACAAGGGGTTATCAGTGTAGACCAAGCAATTTTTTTTTTTTTTTTTTTATATAATTACTCCTGCGCCAGTATATTTTATCACTGTATCACACACAAATTATAAAAATAAATGTTATAAATAAACGATAATATAAAAATTATATTAAATCTCATATTTATTTTTAATAAATCCTTTTTCTTCTTCTATATAATAATATTATAATGCTATGACCAAAACCTATACAATGGATGACAATAAATAAACAAGAAGAGTGCCAATAATACAAACTATATACAATGCAACATCCGTTATTAAGACAATATGGTAGCATTGAACTATTAATTATAGACTTTTTGGGTTTGGTATCAGATTATACCACTTTGTCATATTAAAATAGGTCATAATGTAGTCTAGGAGTTTATAAATATCCCATTGCTGGGCACAGGCCTTATCTCATGTAGAAAAGGAACAATCGTTGATCACCACGCTCGCTCATTACGGGTTGGAGATATCAGAGATAAAAAAAAATTAAATCCAAGTTTTTTTTCATGATGTTTTCTTTCACTGAATCTGAATGTGTACCTTGTGCATACTAACTTATATTATTTTTGTAGCTATAGGTATGTGTGATTATATTTTTTATTTTGTTCTGAGCATGATTCTTTGTAATTTGTAACACCGTTTCTACTACAAAGCCAGAGCAGATCGAAAGCGGTAAATGGTGGGCGCATTAAGCACTAAGGAATTTAATCCTTGTGTCGCGGGGGTTTCACAAACATTCAAATCACATGCACAAAGAACACCCAGACTTGAACCAAGCATTTGGTAGCCTATTTTGTATAAAAGAAATATGATTTTGCTATGTTATTATATTGCTAGCCTTTTACCTAGCTATGTTGGTGTCGGCTTCTAGCCTTACCGGATTTGCCTCAATACCATATTTTACATGGAGCGACTGCCTATCTGACCATCACATCCTATTTTACTGGGTACTACAGTATCATAAAGTAAGACTGTATAATTATATTGTAGTAAAGTGAGAAGCAGCTAAAACTATTTTATATTTTTTAATTATGCAGGTAGTATGAAAATCAAGTTAACTTAATGTTAAATTTAACATGCCATTAATTTTCAAGGGATCTTTGGAATAAAATATTTGTTTTAATTTTATTTGACAAACATCAACAATAAATAAGGTAGGTCAGTGAAGTGAGGGTTTGTTAAGTCTGTCCTTGATTCTTATTTTTTTAAGAAAATTATTGAGCAAGGTATTATATTAATTAAATATAACATAGCCATAAACCTAGTTTTTCTGTTTCTACAGTTTTTGATATGGACATGATAGTAATCAATAGTGAAATAAATAATCTATGTAACCTTAAAACTCATCGCGATCTCTTAATGACTGAGGGGACTTGAATTTACTCAAACAATATAGGTTATAACTGTTTGTTTGTACACAAATATATAATTATTTCACTGTACTCACGTCTGTGAAACTCTTTTCATCCCTCAAATGCCTGAAAGATGTCACCATATTTGTCTGGAAGTCATTCCATTTGAGGAAGAATTGTTGATCACCCATTTTGGTAATTTATTACACTGAAATACACAAGTACAATATTGAAAACAATCTAAAACATAACAAAACTGACGTTTTTAGTTAAATTGAGGCCATAGATGAACAGTAATCAAAATTTTTACATTAAACCTTCACAATTAAATAGTGCACTTTATATCGTTTACCTACGTCATTACTTGCAATAGAAATGATGCTTACCTACGATCACTTGGTTACAATAATTATTTTCAAATTTGGTCCCCGCAAACCAAATAGGATTGATGTACAAGGGCACCGCGTATTATTTCGAAACTATCAGTAAAAGTTAGGCAATTGATCTCAAAATAAAGACGCTGTCTCGCATAAATTAGCTAGCGACTTCTTTTCTTTCTATTTCTTAAAAATTCCTTCATTCACCTAGTCGGGGTTGCCAGAACTACGACAAATTTTGCATTTAATCTTAGAAAAAGTTCGTAATAAAAAAATTATATAACCTAAAAAAATGATAAAACCTGGATTGATTTATAGCTAAGAATAAAATATGTCTAAGCGAATAATTAAAAATACCCTGAAATTCGTTCATTTAAATCTTGACAAATTTTACACAAAAGTAAAAATTAATATTTTTTTAACTTTTGTGTAAAATAACACTGTTTTTTTATGTAAATTTATTGTGCTTCAGCTTATATTATTGTGTATTTTTTTACTGGTTTGGTCTATCGCTGTAAACAGCTAATTGAACCAAATATTATTTTTTTAACTTTTTTATTAAACATTTTAGCATTGTTGCAACCCAAGTACAATAGCATCTATTATTTTAACTATATAAAACCATCTAAGCAGAAATTAAATCCAAATCACTGCAAAATTAAGAGAAAATGTGAGTGGTCTTTTGACCATACAAACGCTCTCACCTATTTTCTTGCTGGTTTATGACATTAAAGCACTTTTTTTAACGGTAATTTTGTTCAAATATTTGCTAGTTGTATGCACTATGTTAAAATTGTTAATTTTGTTCTTTTAAAGCACTAGAACCCTCCATTGATGATTCTTCCAACAACTATTGATGAAAAAAAACACGTCACGTACATAATATTCTTCTTTCAGTATAACTTTTACTTTAGCTATGCAGATGTCCTTGTCATATTTACATACATTTGCCGTACTATCACTACCACCATGCAGCAGCGATAGTTTCTTAGAGTACCTAATTTTTAAAAGTCTATCCTACAGCATTTTCCTCTTAATAAGAAAAAACTTGCACGAGTAGTCTATTTTAACGACGATGGTGGGTAAAATTTAAGTATGGTATCCCCAATCATTCATTGGCTGTCGTTCATTCAAGAAGCTTTAAGATGCGTTCATTCAATATAATGTAAATACCAATTTTGATAATTACACGATGTTCAAATTCTAGGATCATAATACCTATAAATAAAAATATGAATGTAAAACTTCGTACAAAAGTATTATTAAAATCAATATTTTTCGGTACAGCAGTTTTATAATGCGTTAGGAGATGAGAGCCATCTTGTGGCGAGTAGCAATTACTTTGTATCTACCAACTATATTTCTGTTTTTTTTTTTCATGTTATAAGTCACTGGCAGGCACTGCTTACTGAAATCACGGTTTTTTTTTCTTTTTATTTGGAATGTAAATGTGAACAGGAGGACGGTAACTTATGTGATTTTTCGTTACAATAATTTAAAATCAGTGAGCTGCTGCTGCAGTTTTTAGATAAGTTAAATCATAATTACGGGTTCAAAATATAGTAGTAGTATGATTTATGTAGTTTACTTCATAAAGGTAATGTTACGAAATTGTACGAAATAAAAGAGTTTGTTTATTTTATTAATACACCATTTTTTATTTGACAAAAACCGTTTTTAAAACGACACTCATATTGCATAAAGAAAGAGAGGCAAAAAGGTGAATCGTAACATCTTATTTAATGTATAATAATTACTCATAAAGTCATGCGTAAATGGTAAAATTTAGTTTATCTTACGTATACGAGAGCATATTAACACACGAACACTACATTTAAAAGGCCAAGCGGTGTTGCCACAATATCTTATTAATTAATAAGCTTAATTACTTTTACTAGTAAGTACGAGATTACTACCTATTTACTATCGACTTATAATTATATACAGACGTACATAACACCTATACCATAAAAATATAGGCAGAACTACAGAAACGCTATTAATAATAATTATTAATTATGTAACATTATTTTTCAATGTTATTATAATAGCAACACAAATGTTCCGACCAACTGGACAAAGCAAATTATACAAAAATAAATCTAAATAAATATAATTACATTACAAATATCAAAATCATTCCCTTTTTTTAACTATAATTGACAGGAAGCAGGATTCAGTTAAATTAATACATACACTTATATACTAAAACTTACTTTGGTATACATTTATTATTATACGAATAAATTTATTTTAAAGTCACATCTATGTTTGAATTATTCAAGATTATGAATTATCTGGTTTATTTTGAGGTTTGGCCGTGAAAGGATCAAGATCATTTGATTTTTTGCTCATTTTATTTCATTCACCATCGGAATTCAGATTAAAATTAAACTGTCATAATAAATGTCATTGTTTCGCTCAAAACCCAACCCTCAAATTATCCAATACCATTTTAAATAATTATTGCTTAAAACTCACTTCTACATGAAATACTAAAAACATACCTACATTATTTAATCCAATTACTTAATAATTATTATATTAAACCTTACTAATAGTACTATTATTATAATATATTTGGTATATAGTAGCATTACAAATATACAAAGCACATTCGAACTTAGGTATATTCTAGCGTATGATTTGTCAATCTTTAAAGAGACTGGTAATCCTATTCCTACCTTACCTAAAAGGTTCATAACCTTTGTAAAAAAATAAAAATATTGCTGCACCAAAATACCAATAAAATACTTAATAAAAATATTAAAAAAAAAAACTCGAATAAATTTAAAATTGAAAACTAAATATTTTATTTCGAATAAAATAAATTCCCATATGGTTAACGGGTGTCCACCGGTAGCCATGGGTTAGAAACATAACGTATATTTAATAAGTATTTATATTAAGTTATAAGTAATACCTAAGAGATCCTAAAATTGTTTCCTAAAATTTAGTTTAACTGTAGTCTTTGTCAGTAAAGAAATGCCATGAATTTGAGCAAACAAAATGTCATATAAATTAATTCACGTTCTAAGAAATAAAGTTAAATTAAGTTCGTAAAAAAGTACTTTAGAACCTATTTTTCTAGGTAATTTAAGTAAAAACCTCGCCCTAGATTATATACTAGCATTTAAGACTGGCGTTTTTGCCCCTTGAGATAAAATGCTACGTATGTACAATGTTCATATTCTTACGAATCTTACATATAAATTAGTAATATTCTTAAATTAGGATAGAAGTAGATAGCAGTAGGTATATAGAAAGATAATGAAATATTTAAGGAAATATTATAATAAGGATATATATATACAAAGTTTAAAAAAGATGTGTCTACAGAATAATAACTATATCCTAATATTTAAGTAAACCATGACATAGACACTTATAACTATTCATTGGTTATAATTTGAGGTTTAATTATAATCTTAGCATTATTTCTAAACTGTAAGAAAATGTAAACTTGATATTTTGGTATTATAGCTTAGAATTAGAAAAAAAAACAATCGTTTTAAAATTGACTAGATTAATTTTGGGTTTGCGAAAATTAAGTTTTATTTGGCTGATATTTATTACTAAAATGGGTGTTTATAGTACATGAAAAGATATGGAAAATAGTACCCCGACTAGATGGAAATGCATAATTTATCGGCTTGTAGCTAATTGTTTATCAGCTAAATGTGCATTAAATATAGAGTGGACTAAAGTCAATTAGGGTGATTGATCTCAGTCTCATTTAGGCAAACCAGTCGAGTATCGAATTGTTTGATATAATAAGATCTTCATAAACGGATTTAAGTAATTTTATAATATAAAAACATTTTTAAAACGCATGTCATGTTGAACTTTAATACGGCTGTTGTGCTTCGCCTAAAAGAAAATAAAGTCAGCCTCCCATTGACCCTAACTGTACATAGTTTAAAACTGTCTTACACCACCTATCCTAGATACTAAAATTCAAGAGCACGAATAGGTATATACTAACTTACTACGATTCAAACATTTCAAATATACAGTGTACTTTTAAGAACTGGCACTAAAATCCTTCGTTGTTATTAACCCACAAGTTAAGCTTTAAAATAGTATAGTAAGGCATAATAGGACGGTTTATACTTTAAATTAAGGCAGCTAAAGGCACCTTGTTGAAACCTAGGAATTATTTACATACTATTGCATTGCAGTGACGTTGAGAAACAGTAGCACTTAATGCGTCTAATCGTTGATAGATGGCGTTGTTATAAATAAACATTCGTTGAAGCTTCACTTAATTAAGTTCTTTTTTCAAACATTATATTATTTACATAGTGTAAACGTTGAAATTGTACGTCTACTCGTTGCTAGATGGCGTTGTACCGTTTTCTTTAGCATAGGACGTCTGAATTTGCAACGGCAGTTTTAGTCCCCGTGGTGCTAGAATAAGTCTAGCAGGGGTCACGAGGACTAAAGCGTATTCTCATTTGTTCACTCCAAGGATTTTAGCGGCTTCATCTGCTGAGGAAAGTAGTTTGTTGATTGTCTTGTCAGGGATGCCAAGTAATTTGCCGATTAAGTCGCTGTTTTCAGGATCATTTTCGGCCTCTGTGGAGTATTTGCGCGATGTCATGTCTAGTTTGAGTTTCTTTTCGTATGGGACTGATGGAGGGGAGTTATTGTTGTTCACGTTGCTCGGTATTTCGTTGCCTGAGCCGTCGTCGTCTTGGTAGCGATATCTGTAACGAAGGAACGCAATTATAAGTTTTTTGGTTATAAATTTAAAATGTTAATTAAGCTCAAAATGTATTTAGATGAAGAGATATCGTATACTTTACACAACTTTATATACGAATTTGACACTTAAGTTAAAGAGCATACGAAAACTTAAAAAGATTTTTATTATTTGTAAGGGCACTGTACTTACCCATTAGCTAAGTTATCTTCGAGCGGCGTGTTAGGCGGTGAGGCCTCCTCATCATCAGTGATTTCATCTCTATGCTTCTTGCGGTGTCGCAGCATGCTGTGTTTGAGGGTAAAGCGACGCCGGCACAGGTCGCAGGCGAACGGCCTCTCCCCTGAGTGTGTCCTCATGTGGCGACGCAGGTCCTCGGCCGACCAGAAACGACGTACACAGAAAGCGCAGACCACCTAGACAAGAAAGATACTGTTTTAAATCATAATCATCTATACTAATATATAAAGCTGAAGAGTTTGTTTGTTTTCTTATTTGTTTGTTTGTTTGAACGCGCTAATCTCAGGAACTACTGGTCCGATTTGAAAAATTATTTCAGTGTTGGATAGCCCATTTATTGAGGAAGGCTATAAGCTATATAATATTACGCTGCGACCAAAAGGAGCGGAGCATAAATGAAAAATGTTGCAAAAATAAAAAACCGTAGAAACTAAAACACGCGGACTAAGTCGCGGGGGACAGCTAGTATTAAATAAAATGGGGAATAATAGCGATTTAATAATTGATTAATTATGTATTTACCTTTCTATTAGCGTGATCTGGAAACTTCCCCCTTTCATCATCATCAGCACTTTCACTCCGGTCACTGGGAGCATCCAACGCTCCCTTACTGACTAGCTGATCGTACTCCACAGTATGTCCTGTCGCCAAATGGGATAGAGCACCACTCCTGTCGCCGAAAGAAGCCTCGCAGAGATGACACTTGAAGACTAAACCACCTTCGTGATTTTCTTCAACTATTTCGGGATTTGGAGAGCCAGGCTGAGAGTCAGCCCCATGTCTTGATGACATATGCTTCTTTAAAGTATCCAAAGACGAGAAGGTGCTAGTAGGGCAGGATGCGCATTTGAATGGCCTTTCGGGAACTGCTCGAGTGTCATTTACTGGTTGAGGTGGCGAGACAGTGTCTGGTATGGGCTCTGCAAGTATAGCTCTAGCCGATCCGCCATGTTTTCTCAAAAGGTGACGGTCGCAGTTTGATTTGGTGGTGAAGAGAAGCGTGCAGTGCGGACACTTGAATGGTTTCTGTCCGGTGTGTGTTAGAACGTGGCGACGGAGTGACGATGACCATGGGAACTTTCTGTGGCAGTAAGGGCACGACACTCTGTTCGGAGCCAGACTGTACGCAGATTTTTTCTTGGGAGGCAGCGCAGAATCTGTTTCTGACCTGAAAATAATTTGTTTTGTTAGAAAATTGCTGATCCTTCAGGTTTAGTTCTTAAGTTTCTTAATTAAGTTTTATCAAGTATATTGCAAGTTCAATAATTTATCTATACTAATATTATAAAGCTGAAGAGTTTGTTTATTTGTTTGTTTGTTTGAACGCGCTAATCTCAGGAACTACTGGTTCGAATTGAAAAATTCTTTTTGTATTGGATAGTCCGTTTATTGAGGAAGGCTATAGGCTATATAACATCACGCTACGACCAATAGGAGCGGAGCATAAATGAAAAATGTTGCAAAAATGAAAAACCGTTGAAACTAAAACACGCGAACAAAGTCGCGGGGGACAGCTAGTAATTAATAAAAAGAAAGGAAGAAACTTACTTATTTTCATCGCTTCCAGAATTGTTTCCTTCACTTGTAGAGGCAACCAGTCCTTCTTCATCTTCTTCCTCATCACTGCGAGTAGGTACCACTGGTACTTGCAATGTCTCTTGAGTCGGCGACAGGGAATTGTTTTCAGTATCAGTTTTATCATTGGTAAGGGGAGCTGGCTTGTTAATCAAATTACCAGCGATTTTTAGGTCGAAGTCTTTGTGCATCTCCTGTTGGCATGTAGCCATTAGGATTTCAGCTGCAGCACGACGCGCCGCGGTGTGTTCTTCAGACTTACTTTCCTGATCAGGCTCCTCATCAATCACTAGGGTATCGTCTTCATCTTCCTCATTGTCAGCTACTTCATCAGAGTCTCGACGGACTGGCGATCGCTCGGATTGTTGTAACGGTCTCTCAAGATGGCGCGCCAATAGGGCAAACTTCATGCGGTCAGTCAGAGTGTCAGGCGTAGGATACGGCGGCGGAGCTCTCGGAGCCGGCCTTCTGACGCTCCAGTGCTGGGGATGTTGTTGCTTCACATGACGCTCCATGTTAGATCGAAGGGTGAATCGTGCTGAACATTGAGAGCACGAAAATGGTCTTTCAGTTCTATATCTCCTCTGTTTTTGCTTAGGCATTAAAACACCATTTTTAATTACCATTTTTACGGAATCAGTTTGAGGGACAAGATTGTTATTTATTGGTGGACGTGGCGATTCAGAGTGCGGTGACGGTATCGGAGATATAATTTGAGGTGGCTTCTGTTCCTCTTCTTCAGGCTCCAGTTTTGGCTGACACTCCTGATCATTAGGCACGAGTCTGCCACCAGACATGCTCAAACCCCTAATGATTTCTTTCTGTATGTGCTGTTTTATTTCGGCCAGTTCTTGTGAATCAGTTGGGTGAGGAAAAAACGATGGTTGAAGTAAGTATGGGGCGATAGGAAAGGACGGCGGCAAAGGCAAACCAGGGATTCCAGGGACAGCACCTGCATACAGCTGTGATAGCTGAGAGGCATAGTAAGCTGGATCGATTTTTGGAAGTGAGGTTTCAAACAGTCTCTGTGAAGCTAAGAGGAATCTTGTCTTCTCAAAAGCAGAAGCCGCTACACTCGCTGGGTCAGGCTCGAAAGACGGACGCGGTGGGGCTTTAGGCTCATCAGAATCGTTATCACGCTTCTTCTTACTGAGATCAAGGACATCGCAACTATTGTTATCGCTGGTGCTCAAGTCAACTGGAGCTTCCTCATCATATGAATCTTGCTGGATATCAGCAGGCTTGTAGGTGAGTTCTGGCGGACGAAACTCGGGTATTTGCGTCAGCTGACCAATACCCTTAACTTTGATGCGAGGCTGCGGCTGGTCTGTGTCTCTTAGCATCGGTAAAGGTAGAGGTAGGGGTGACTCGGGCAATGGTTTTGTTGTTAAATTCGCAACGGGATGTCTGTCAGTTATATAACTTGGGGTAAAATGCGTTAGAGGTGTATCACGTCCTGAACTTTCATTTCGTCTATCAATGTCTGGAGTATGAAAGGCAAGCGATCTCTTTACTTCATCCCTTGCAAGTTTTGAGTTAACTTCGTCATTATTCGGATCTTCGGACGGGTGGTATATGATAGATCTTTTTACATCTTCCCTTGTCACTTTGGCGTGTCTGTTCCTCAGATGACGCTCACAGTTTGCCTTGGTTGTAAAGGCGTAATTACACACAGCACATTCATACGGCCTGTCTCCATTATGAGTGCGCATATGACGTACTAACGCAGCCTTATCTAAAGATGCATGCGGGCACATGTTACACTGATAAGGTCCTGGGCCGGTTCCGCTCAAGTGCACTCTGTTATGTCCCTTCAAAGCTCTAAGGTTCGGAAACTTGGCGGGGCATAACCTACAAGGAAATTCTCCACGTAACTTCATTCGTCTGAACTCAGCAGCGAAGTTATCTTGGGTTTCTTCCTGATCTCTATCCTTGATGATTGTATCGGGAGGGGTAAGGACCGAACTTTCTAACGCAACTCTTGTGCCAGTGAGCCGCTCTAAAAGGCCGCCGGCTGACGTGACGTTTAATATCGATTGAATATCTGCCAAGTCGCGAGCGGCATCGATGTGTCCGATACCATTGGTAAGATGGTTATCATCGAATTTAGGAGTAAATCTATCCATAGGAGGAGTCAATGTACCGGGTATACCAAAAGACCGGTTTGTAAGATCTAATTTGCGAAAGAAATTCTCCCTGCGATCTCTTTCAGGGCTTGGGATTCGAGTGGCAGATGCGCAAGATTTTCTGTGTATATCTAATGCTTGTCCACAAGGGAAGTCTCGGCAGCAAATGTCACATCTATAGCGGTGGTCCGTTATAGAAATATGTGGATTCCTTTCGCATACTCCTCGAGCGATCTCCGGGAACTTTTTGCTGGAGAAATCAACAGACGTTAAGTCGTCGAAGCCAGTCTTAGTATCGTCACTGTGCGCAGTGAATCTGTGGATGTCGAAAGCGTTGACCGAATCAAAACGCTGTCGACATTTGGGGCACTCGAATCTCGCCGACCTTTTGTCCATAGGGATCGGAGATGGAGAGGTAGACGCGGCACGTTTGCGAGCTCTTCTAGAATCTTCTTCCTCGCTCCTGTCAGATCGGTTGTCGCTGTCGATGCTCGTCGTTCGAGTGGCTCTGAACTCTTGCTTTTCAATTTTAACCCCGTCCATTTCTTCGTTGGCCTCGATTTTAGCTTCGCTGATGACCTCCTCTGTTTTGATTTCTGTAACAAAAGAGTACATGTTACAATTGATTACGGATTGTATGTTTGAATAACGCGGGGCGGTTTCTTACAATTCCAAGAAAAGTCGACAATAGATGAGTCAGGCAATTCACTTGTGCGAGGTCGATATATTAGAATAATAATAATCAGATATCATCGGTGGAGTGGATTCAAAACACAATTTGCTAATAGATTTTTTAATGTACTTTACAATTATGTTTATTATTGTCGCTACTCGTTCCCAAAGGCGTTGTTGTTTCGCTAATATTTAATTGACGTCAATAGAACCCCTAATTGTAATAAAAAAATATCCAAATACTTATATCTCATAGCCAATCATCGAAGTAAATTGAAATCTAAAAGCTTTCACGACGCTTCACTTCAAATTTCAACCATAACTACAAAAAATTAAGAAACAATATCAAACGACACTAACCATCCCTAAAATTCTCAAACCACAACAAAGTTCTCGACGGATGAATCACACTATCTTTTGTTTTAAAACGAACTACCTATATTTCAACTTCAAAAACGGCTTTATGAAGTACACGTTAAGGCGTATTTTCCCTTGACACAAGTCCCAGTTGCCTCGCTTAGGCTACAGGGCACAAAAATCAATAAGACTGACACCTAGTAGGCTATAGCTAGGAGTATGTATGGTTGGCAAGCGACTGAGTCACGTAAACGCTATCAGATCGTTGTTTTGTGAAAAGTAGCGATTGTGAGATACTTTATGGACGTGCTGTGAATAAATACATATATTTTGTGGGTAATTCCGTAAGCTTAACACTTGATTTTCATAATAACAACAAAAAATCTTAAGAGAACCTATAACACTAAACGTTCTACGTCAATGCGCAAAACAGATTAAACTTACAATCAGGTACTAATCATGGTTGTTATTGTAAGCGTAGTAAATAACTAAAAATGTATTTTGTCTAATCAAGAAAAGAGATGCAATTAGTTAATGATGGAAGAATATAATTTAATTAATTTGGACGACTTTCATTTCAATGTTTGATTATCTAAATTCTAGTGCCATAACTATGGCCTAATATTGATAACTGCTTTCTTTAAATAACTTTTCTGTAAATAAAACATGGGCACGTTACTGGTAATGTGCGATCAAACACTAAAATCTCGTTGTGAAAAAAGTGCGTTTAATTCAGATTCACATAAAAGATACCAAGATTAAAATAAGGCTATCATCTTTATCAGATGCCTTCGTGAAATGGTAGCGAATATTGGATATTTAAACGATGCGCTCGGAATAATAATTTCTAAATAATAATAATTATGGCAGGCAACACCGATTATCTTTAGATTACATCGCGCCAATTTTAGGTTGATATTTCATCTATGAAAAGAGATGTATTAAGAAAAACATTTATGATTAAAACCTTATTGCCTAAGTTCTTTTTCTAATAGTTATAAATTCAAAGCATTGTGTGTCATATTGAGGTAGTCAAGATGTATTTAATTATCCATTTCATATGAAAGAAAACATAGTGAATCATATGCTTATTTATAAATTACTCCATTCTACTCACAATTATTAAAACAGTATTTAATACTCAAACAAGTAATTCCTAGATTAACTTTTGTTTTAATATAAAGTTCATAGAATTAATCTATTTCAACAAACAAGTAACTACAGCTTCGATCAAGAATATATACAGTTACTATTTTCAAATACCTATCGAACACTTTATTTTTATATTATTTCGTTCAGAAGCGACCACATGGAACAACACACAATCTATAGACTAATTCAATTAGACGTCACAGGTAAACTTTTGACATTTATTAATTGGTTTCAGAGCCAAAAAAGTACGTAAGTATAGGTAATATTGTTCCCGAGCAGGACAATGTGGCTTAGTCACTCTCGCGTCATTAACCTACATAAGAGATTACTAATCAATGCACTAAGTGTATTATTTTAATAAATTAATGCATCCCTATTACAATGGTCATGTTACAAACAAATAGGTATAAATATGTACGATTCTCCATGTCACGGAAATTCATTAGAATTAAATTTAATATTACCTATATCGCGTATTTAGATAACCACATCCGGTGCTAAGAATCAAATTTCATAAAATTGTATCTGAGACATAATGTATTTTTGATATGAGGAATACGATCGTTAAAAACAGGAAATTTGTGCTGATTACTGATTAGTATATATAGAGCGTGTTTTGATTAAAAGTTAAAACAACTTCTTAAGTAACTTCTATCTAAAAACTAGATCCTTCAAATATACTTATGTAACTATTAGAAATGGTCTTACTTCTAAAGGATACTGATATAAATAAATAAATACCTAATACTTATTATAAATTATTTGTTTCGCAATAACGCATGCGGAGCAAATATTTGTAAATAGAAAGAAAAATCTAAACCTTAGACAGGACTCGAACCTGCGACTACTGACTTAACGCGCCAGTCGCTTGTACCAACTAAATAATACAAGCCTATAAAAGTCCCACTGCTGGGCACAGGCCTCTTCTCATATAGAGAAGGAACGAGCATTATCACCACGCTTGCTCATTCTTAATATTTTTTTTTATTTTTTTAAGTTTTAGATGATTAGAATATCGGTTGGTCTATGTGTTATCACAACCATAGACAAAAATAAGATTAACCTTTTTTTTTTGCTTTTTGTCTGTCTTGCAAGCTTTTTATAACATGAGCAAGCAAATGTATCGTGTCGGGTTTTCTTAGCACTAATCACTTCACGCAATCTTGTCTGTAACATGATGCGTGCGCATTGTTGGCTGCCATAACACCGTGCTGTAACGAAGACATTATTTTTTATGGTGTTATATTGAGATACTTTCTAATTGATAGCGCTGTGGAGTTTGATTCTCGATTACACGGTCGTTTAAATTGTACTTCGGTATCTACTTTATTATATAATATACATATTATTATTGGTACATGATACTAAGGCCAAAAAAGACCTATTCTAGGCAGAAGTTTGAATTGTTGTCCTAAATGATTGTGTGACGCCACAATATAACAGTTAAGTTACAAAACTTTCTACAATTCCATTTAATACAATACAAGCTGCCATCCTCGTCCACTGCAACTGGTGCAAACGAACCTTATCATTATATTATTATTTATGTTACACATCAACACAACGGTGTAACGATAGCCATAATTTACGCAACATTTACAAGGAAAACAAAAGTGAAGTTTAGTCGCAAATATGTCGAAATTGAAAACGTTATTATTCTCGGAAATGCTCTGAAATGCACGCTTTAGGCAGCATGCGTTCATCGAACCGATTTTAATTATGATTAATTGAGTATATGCATGTAATCGGTGACAAAAATGACGGCGATTTTTACTTTTTTATTTTTTTTTCTTTTTAATTAAATATTTAATTCTATTTGTGACGAATTGGCATAATCCTTACATGATACGCATTATATAAGATCTTTATGCGAGAAATTCCATTTTGAGATTTTCCATGAGAAATTCCTACTGTAAGTCTTGTCTTGTTTGGGTTTAGTTGTAATCGCCCATCCATTGATTGATATCCGTATTACAAAGCTTGGGTCACTTGTACCGTTGACTATTCTTCACATGTGACCCCCTGTACCTTAAGAACAGGTTAAGCTGACAACTGACATTTGAATGACCGATAATTGTTGGTGACCTAAATATTTTTTGTTGAGGACATGTGTAAGGATGAATGTCTTTTCAGTCTGTTCAGAAAAGATTACGAAATGAAAAGCTTTCTATATTCTTTCTCCACTTCTAAAGGTATTTATTTTGATCAACACTTGAAAATTTCCATTACCTACCGGATGACAAAACAGAATTTTTAATTTAAATTCAAAGTCATGTAACACGTGTAATGGGACATCAAAATAGTACAATCACGGAATAAACACCATCCGAATTCAACGTACAGTCGAGTTCAATAACTTCATATACGGAGAAAAGGTGTGACATAGAAGCGCTGGCGCACCGTGACTTCCTCCTTCCCGCTTATTCGGAATTTAAATCGACCCATCGCCATCCCGAAGTGTCCCGAAGTGAGCCGAAGTCGCACGACAATAACTCTTATTGTCTGCATAATAAGATGGCTGTGTTTGTAACGGTGGGCGGCGCATATTATAAGCTATTTGATTGATATGTCGGGGACGTCGCACAGTACCGCTGCTTTCTTCAACACTCCAATGAGCCTCAACGGTACTGAATTACACCATGTAGTATCTCCAAGCCGTCATTTATGGTGTCGCCATCGGCAATTACCTGACCATACGGCTTTGCTTTCGCAACTGTTGTTTTGCTGGGAAATTCGTGGGTTTCGCACTGCGTCGTGGTCTAGTTAGGTTTTCCTGACGGCAAAGTTAACTTTGTCCGCGACAACAGAGACAGCTATTGTCTAGAAATTGATAATGTGGTGCGGACAGTCATTTTGTTCGTTTGTCAGCGTTGTACTAGTTTCGTATCTCAGGGGAAATTTGCAATTAGCCACATTTTGGATAAAGAACTTTCTTTTTTTTTAAATCGACGTATCAGTGAGACAGATAGCAATTCAGTAAATACATGGCAACATCGGTTTAAAAAAATAAGGCTTCATGGATTAAACAAAAGAAGATTTACACATGAAAAAAATATCTCATTTGAAAACAAAATCATCATCCAGCCAGTGTCCGCCGTGTTTATGGGTATAAGATGGCGTCCTGATTAATGCAAGTCAGGAGTGTGCCTTCCGCAGTAACGGTGCAGTTATGATGCCACGATGATGTCTGTTCAATATTTTATATGGGACGGTGTATATTATGTTATTTGGTCGGGTTACTAGGACGGATAGCGAGACGTAGGCTGGAATAGTCTATTTAATTCACGTCTAGTTTTCTATTTAACACAAGACCCAAACATCCTTTCTGAAATCGACCAGGACAAAATATAATTAACGGACATCTTTTATCAATTCATTCTTTTCTTTTTCAGTCACGTAATAATGTACGCAGTTAGTGAAAACATCCTTCACATTGTCATTACTTAAAAATTCTAGATCTATCTACAATATATTTAGTACAAAACATCATTATTATGAAATGTACATGTTTATAACTTTGAAGGAAGTCGCGATTTTATTACTTGGCGTTGGCGTTGTTATTAGAATGTATCGTGTATCATATTCATCAATAATGTGTTATGAATGGATTTCTAGTTGTAGCGGACGTCATTTTCTTAGAAAAAACATTGTTAACGAAATATGTTTGGTTGTAAACATCGTATCCTATTACTGTTGTACACATTCTCTTGTTACAAATGCCTATTTGGATATTAAGACATTTTGTCTCCAAGATTAAGGTGATCCAATTAGGTGACACGTAGTGTCTTGTGGGTAAGCACACCTCTAAATCAAATTATGTTAGCTTTGTGAACTTAAATACGTTGGTATTTTTTTTGGAAACTACTTTGACTTATCATCCTTGCATTAACATGTAACGGGACTTTCCGATGTAGTCCGTAAATCTATTATGTACTTAAGTTAGCACGTACACAAATAGACACATTACTAAACATTCTAATCTTTGAGAGCACTTTAACAAGACAAACAGTTAACAAAGATTCATTATCAGAGGGTGTGACGTCACGACGAAATCTCGATACGAAATCGATCAATAGTACGCCCAAAAATGGTTTCCACTCGATCGCTCGCTTTCTCCGAACGGAAAAGCGTCCCAATTAGGCGCATACGCAAGTCGCGAAGAGGGGCTTCACTGGGCAGTAGAGATGTGAATAATTGAATGTTAATTCCTTTAGGGCCCGAGAGATGGCAGGACCGACGACCGATCGTGAGCTGATTTACAATTGACGCGACATTTCTTGAAGAGTGCTTTGACATCCAGTTTGGTGCTTTTAGCTTGATAAAATGTGGAGACGTGGTCAGTATTAAACAATTTAAAGGCTATATACATTACATTCTTTTGACAAGCGATCCTTTACTATTTTTATTTATACACAAATGTATGATTAAATTTGACAGTTATAGGCATACGGAACCACATAAATACCAGTCCTTTAGCAGTCATTATTTGCCGTTTTGTATGCTGCAAATGCAAACAACAATTAGGGCCGGAAGACTCAAATGGGTTATCTGATAATGTGCCGTTAGCTACACCTTCGACAGACATAATCGGTCACAGAATATTTAGAGCATTTGAAAATACGACATAGACATACGACTGTAAAATTATTAACAGGTATTTTACTTTAACTACGTTAACGGTAAATATAAATAATTGGCTATTTTGTGGCACACTAGTAGGGCCCGCGGTTTCGCCCGCTAGGGTATCGGTTATCACGGCTGTAAATGTAGCCTATGTCCTTTCTCAGGCTCCAAGCTTACCTTATACTAAGTTTCATCAAAATCAGTCTAGCGGTATAGCCGTGAAGCGTAACAGACAGACAGATGGAGTTACTCTCGCATTTTTAATATTATTATGGATAAAGTAAGTATAAGTTTTATGAATATACATATCAAACGTAATAATTTACAGACCACAAGACGCTACCAAGAATTTGTTTAACAAAAAACCCAATACTATTTGACCTCATTTTCTTAAATACGTACATTAACCAAAGAATATTTCATCCACATTTGTTTTCTGTCACTATCATCAAGAGTTTCGCGAAAATTAGTTTTCAAACAAGTAAGCTATAGGTATGTACCTATGTACTTGTTGTCGCATATTTTAAAATAATTGTATGTTTTTTTAATAGTAGGTAACTCATGGAGTTCTTTGTCGGTTAATCTTCATAGGAGTGACATTTTGGAACCGCGCAACTTGACTTATTTAACGTTTACAAAGTGCCTTAAAAGGCCTACTTGAAATAATAATATTTTGATTTTGACTTCCCCTAATCTCCTCTAAATTTATCAGTCACAACTTTAAAGTATAGTTTCAAATAAATAAACACGTACTTTAGTAGAAAGATGAGCTAATGTTTATCAAGAAACATTAAATGAAATAATGTGTCACGTAAAATGATTCGTATTTCCTTTTAAGATGATAGTTACGATTAAGGCCGAAAAAGGAAGTAGATTAAAAGATCTAATCTATGCACTTTGAGATTTCCTAACGCTACAAAATATTTGTGAATCATGACTGATTCATATTCAAGGAATATTCACTTCTATAGTACGTACTTTAAAAGGAACAACTCATTGCGATTAGAAAATAATTAATACGTTTGTGTAACATAGTCCAAAGAATATATTAAGATAAAGTTGAGTATAGACCGCAAATACAAACATTAATTGAACTAACTCGATAAAAATTTCAGTTTGTGCCATTTTATAACTAAACTGTTGAACAGTTTGCGATGGCGTTTGGTAAATTGAAGCGGTGATGTTATGACGCTAAAATATTAAGAGGTTGATTTGCCATATCTAAATTTCGTATTATACTAAATTCACTCAAATATGACACTAAAATTTAGATTAAAAATAATTTAGAATGAATAGCCACCTTTTTTTTTTCATAAATGTGTATTCCTGTTGTTTTTTTTCATCTCACTATGCCTTTGAGCGCCCACACATTCTACACAGAGTATCTGGAACTCTTACACATAGTTTTATTGATATTAAGGTCTGTAAATGAATGGCCTTAAGATGTTTGTAGACACAAGTGTGACATACAAAAGGATGTTAGAATCTCTCGAGATTACCGACGGCTGCTCAAACCAAATTCCATGTACAGTAAACCGCAAGACATTGGTAACAGTGTTTTGTGAATTTCAACCTTATTACATTGGAATAAAGGTGTTAATAACTTCAAAGTGTTACCATTAATTTGTGGTTTATCGTACGATTGTGTTAATGAGTCCCTAATGAGATATTTTGTGTAATGTCTTGTTTGTCATCTGTTTTGTTAAATCTTTACGTAGTACCGCCGACCTCATGATATTGGTATCAATGAACTAACGAAAATGCACCTTACTGCTTTATAATAAACACTGTTGTCAAAGTGGGAATTTGAAGGACGGTTTATTAAAGATTTTAATCGATATTACAATGGATATGATAAAGTTCGGTGAAATAAACAGATAGGTATTCAAATTTATATCTTGTTACAGATTCTTACAAGCGATAATCAAATCTACTTGCTTGAACTGAGAATCTAAATTACAATGACGCGGTAAAATTAGAATTTTCTAGCAATGTCCTTAAAGTGTCGTAAGTATTAAAATAATAGTAGGTATACCCACGTGATGGCACGCCACAGATAAGAATACTGTTTAATTACTTCTATGTGAAGTATCAATAAAATAGGCGATAAAATTTGCTTGCCGGACTATTTAACATAACTATAATAAAGAATCCAGGCTATATGTCGCTGAATACCGGATGCCAAGTCGTAAACATTATCAGCTGTTCTAAAACGCTGTAATAAAATACTGAGGGTAGTCGTATAAATGCTCGAGTGTCGGGTACAGCGCGTGCGCGCAGTCAGTCGTCATGTTGCCGCCATTATGACCACTAGTGTCTCATTGCACCGGAGATGCGATGAATGACTCTTAATCTTAATTGACTGACTTACTAGTAAACTTGATTGAATTTTGTAACTTTGTTACATCATTGACTAACAACTTCCATTTCCATTTAGGTATACTATCTACCCGTGAACTTTCGACATTATTTGTTAATATATAGCGTTCATGTCGAATAACAATCTAGTAAGAAATTACCATAGATTGTTAATAAATAATAACAAACGATTTTGAATTAACTACCACCAATAATGTCAGAAAGGGGAACAAAACGTTACGAAATTAATTAGTATTGTTAATTATCTACTACTTACGTTGTGAAGATGGCGGTTCGGCCGCGGGAGGCGCGGGCGCGCTTGCAGCACCCTGCATGGCCCGCGACGGACGACCACGCCTGCGCCTGTTAAGAAAATACTATTAATAAAAAAAAATAACGGTACCTAACCTTAAAAAAAACATTATGATTAATTTGAATTAAGAGTTCCTTCTCTATTTAAAAAGACCTTTAACATGCTGGTCAGGTTGGTATCACAATCGATATTTGAAATTGGATCTAATAAGAATAACCGTTAAAAAGAATGATTCGCTATTTTCTGATATAGGTAGGTTACCCAATTGCCATAATTTATTACTTTTGCAAATACGTTCTTAATTCTAAATTTTTAAGTAGGTGCAAAGTCAAATGTACAATTAGTTAATCATTTATTTCTTTGTGTTCGTCACTTGTTTTAAAGTATTCTTATTAGCGAGTAGCGCCCGTATGTATGTTTTAATTACATGTTTAAGGCAGTTTTATCAGGCGCTCGTGTGGTCGTCTTAATAGCTTTTTAATGTTTTTTGTTCTCTGCCTAATGATAGTTGTTTAAACATTGCTAATTTTCGGATTATAAGCAGATAGAAATAATGCATACCAAGTACCTACTACGTAATTTTCATGTTTTATATTTAAGTTAAGATCGTGCTGTATATATATTAAATAAAAACTTTGTTAAAACATACAATTTGCCTTAAACAACTGTTTTATCTTAAGTTAAACATTTAACGAAATGCGAAAACCCGTTATCTCTAACTAAAATGTTGAGTAAAATTCGATAAACTCAAACGTACAAAGAAAATTGAGTCACATATTTATCAGCGGCTTCCTGCGACACTTGAAGTTAATCATTGATCGCCCAGAAATGAGGGTACCTAATCTATTTATATGTACCTGCTAGGTAGGGACACCATGAATTGGTAAATTAGGATCTCGGGAAAGTCTTCATTAGGTAAAGAAAGATTCCATGTAACCTTTCTGTCTATGGGAACATGTAACTAATCTTATCATAAATAGCCTAAAATGGAGTTAAAAAAAAAGGTTATGTATTAAAAGAAGTTGCCATGTTCCTTATAATAACGAAACAAAAAAAGATCTTCAAAGGTTACTTAATTGTGAATGACACTTAATAAAATTTTAAATTTGTTTTAAAACAATATATTTTTTTGAAATTAATTAGTCTTGATTTCTCGATCGATATTTTATTACCATATTTTTATTTTCTAAAAGATAAACAAAGATAAATGGAGCAGTTATACACCGCTCAATCTTCTAGAAAAGATAATATTTATTTAACCCTACATTATCGCCATTTTTATAGATATTAAGCGGAATTAATACAAAGACAAAAATATTTGATAAGATCAAAACTTTCTGCTAATAAAGATTATAATTTGTTTTGTCCTATATTTTTACATTATCTCCTGAGTTATTTTCCTTCCTCAAGTATCATGAAAGGAATTTAGCTGCACCTTTATAGTATACTAGCTGTCCCCCGCGACTTTGTTCGCATGTTTTAGTTTCAACGGTTTTTCATTTTTGCAACATTTTTCATTTATGCTCCGCCCCTATTGGTCGTCGCGTGATGTTATATAGCCTATAACCTTCCTCAATAAACGGACTATCCAACACAAAAAGAATTATTCAATTCGAACCAGTAGTTCCTGAGATTAGCGCGTTCAAACAAACAAACCAACAAACTCTTCAGCTTTATAATATTATAGTATAGATTGGATCATGTTGTGTATAAATTTTAATAAGTATAATTGATTGTATATCCATGTAAAAAAACGACTTCATTGTAAATCAGAAGAGAATCGATGAAAGACTTGAAACATGTAATAGGTACGTGCCTATAGAAAATGAGCGTTGCCCTCTTAGAAGGATAAATAAGAAAACTATAGAGTGCGCTTATCGAGTATGAACTGTTGGCACTAGTATGAACATGTAAAATCGTAAAATTAGAATCAAAACATAGCGCACCACTTTATTAAAACTATCTCAAAACTAATTACCCTAATAATATGTTTATCCTAAAAATGTGCTTCCGCTTGACATATGGGCTATTAGCGATGCACACGCTCTATTGCTTGTCTACATTTACTCTATGGTTGCCCTCGATTTCCCTGGGATCCTATCATTTCCATAAATAGATCCTGAATTAATGATGATAACCTCTTTACCAAAAAAATAATTTTCAACTTGTTTTTTAAGGTGATTAAAAACAAAGGTAAGTAAATTAAATTATTAAACACAATCTTTTAACAGTACCTAATTCTTATTTTGCATTTAAACAACGCTAAAGTACTAGATTTCTCAGCCATTTCTTAATATACTTCTCCATTAAAATCAATGTTTAATGGGTTAACTTAAAAATATATCCTACTTTTATGTCCCAGTCCGATGGTCACCCTAACGTGTTCGCTATTGCTGCGCACGCGCTTCTCGACCTATTATTGTCCAGACAATGCGAGCTAATAACCCGGCCGGCTGGTATGCGACTTATTATGTATTACCTGCAGCTCTGCTCGTTACTTAATGTACTTGTTGGGGTTATGTAGCTAGGTTTACCTAAACTGGGTATTTGGGTAGAGTTAGGTAAGTTTATTTACCGGTGAAGGTGGGAATTGTTAGATGTTTTTATTACCGAGTAATAACGTTTTTTATTTTTATATTGTGTTCCTATTGGGAATTAATCTAGAAGGCTATTTAATTTATATTTAACTATTTATGTTAAGAGAAGAAAAAATAATATTAAAAAAGAATAAAAAAAAGTCTGCAAACATTCAAGACGCTAATGAATAGCAACAAATCCTTTTTCCATCAAAGCTCTTTCCAAATTCAAATGTAAGGCCCCAATGGAGTTCTAATAAGGATTTCACATTTAGAAATAATTTAAATAAAGAAGTTCATCCTTTAAACTAGACAGTTATTTGAGTTTAGAACTTTTACTGGCTGTGGTATGCCGTGTGGCTGGAATATGTCAAGATGGTCTCAGTTTCGAATTTCAATGCAAGGCAAACCACTGAAACTGACGCGTATCGGTACCTTTGATGATCAGAATTACAGTTTACTTGGAAACGTATACAATATAAAATTACTTATCTTGGTAAGCGGCGCGCTTTGAACATTACACTAAGGACATTATGGTTATCTATAAGAACTGATTTTATTTTATGATGTAATTGGATTCAGCAGTTTTTGAAGAATTTTGAGGAGTGTGCGAAGACCTGGTTTCATTGTGAATAATTTGTGATTTAGGAACACAGTCCAATGATTTTTATACAACTGGACATCTATCTTTATTAATAGTTTTTTGCCTAAAAGCTTCGTTTAGGAGGCTTTAGTAAGAGCTCCTCAGACTTATTTCTTTAAGTAAGATTCTGTAGTTATACTTACCATTCATCTGAAAAAAAAAACCCATCCTTCTAAAATTCTATCTTCCAACCATTGGGAACTCATACTTGCTTAACACAATTAGTTTCTTTTAAAATCCAATTAGCCTTACACCAGTTCTATGTGTAATTAACTAACCGGTGAAAATTACGACAGTTAAATAATAGTTGTAGATAATTACTGCTATCTTTCAGCTATAGCTATACTATTTCATGCTGATTAAATAAAAATAAAAATGGTTTGTGGCGGCCATGTTTATTTTGTTTCAGAAGCTTTTAAAATTTTGAAATTAGGTACTATTTTCAAAAAGTTACAATACTGCCAACATTGTAAAACGGAATTGAAATATCTGAAGGCAATTCTAAAAATAAGTGCGATAAATAAAAAATAAACGCAAAGGTATTTTCTTATACATATTATAATGATAACACAATAATCGTTAAGTTAAAATCATGTCCACATTTTCCACGAAGGTAACCATTAAGAATGTAATAAAACCAAGCACCTATTGATTCTGTTATCACGAGTCGCAAGGATTTCTTCATTATCAGTTAGTTGACGTGATCCGATGACTGCTTCTAATCTCGACTATTGTTAACTAATTATTACATTCATTTTAGTCAAGATACTTTGAAAGGTGATTTGAAGCACGTATTAATAGTTACATAATTATGTAGTAATAATTTTGTAAATGATTCCCGATAAGCTTAGGTACTTCTCACAGGTATCACTGATCATTTAAAGTAGCTCATAGTGACGGCATATTGAACGTTTTAATAAGTCTAAGTAGAAAAGTGGAAAAAAAAATGTTTTTTCTGTAGATCAGTAAATGAAAAAATTGTTTATGAACCTCGATGTTTTACGCTAAGTTTTGCAATGAGCATTTTTCTTAACATTACCTATCAGTTTGCTGCTTGTTTGAATCAGTATTTTAACTCTTTCCCTATCTTTTGCACTTGTATTTAAGTGTTTAAGTGAATAATATGCAATAATAACATGTATTACGAGATGAGTTCAACAGATTTTGTCTGAAATAACACAGCGTGTCTAATAACTATATGTATTGCATTGTCTGCTTGGTCTTTCGTTTAAATTTTGTGAAACAAAACAATCGCATTTAGTTTCAAATTTAAGGCAATTGAAATGAAAGATGTAATTAATAAACCAACAATTACAGATTAATTAGATTATGATTAATCGGCCCTTCGCCTTCCGCATCCAGCCAGTAGCTACATTCAGAACTTATTTTGGGGATCATAAAATATGGCGACAAGTTGGCAAGACGAGTTATTTGATAAGATTTTTTTTATTCTTCTAAGAAAGAAATTACACCGATACGGTATTTTATCCGGTTCATATCTATAACTACCAAATGATATTGATAAAAACTGTATCACAATTTGTAATAACGCTATTATTAGATAACAGGTAACAAGTAACTGTGCAACATCTGTCAAATTATCAGTTGAACCGTGACAAAGTTGCCAGAACATATCTATTAAGAGGCTGGTTGACGCAATCTGTTCAATACTTAGATGCCGTGATAAACACTTGTCCGATACTGATAGCGATTGTGAGAACATTACGATTACTAATTGCAGAGAAGTGTTAATCGATTAGAACTGTTATTCGAAATTCGAAAATTGATGGCCTCTTGTCATCGAGAAATCAATTGCTTCTTTAGTTTTATTGACACCAGTCTGTGTAACTGTAATTTTACTCTATGAATAGATTGAAAAAGCTCAATTTGCTAGGAATTATGTTAATCTTACCTTTGCATCTTCTTTTTTATTTTATCATTATTATTTTTTATATGTAGACCTGATTACAGTGAATTTGAAAATGACTCTAGCTAATCTAGAATCCTATTGTCTGTACCTAAAATTACATGATTCAGGAATTAAATCATGTCTCCATCTAACTACGTTGCTCTCACATCATTCAAGAGCTCATCAGGGCTATCAAAGCACTCAAGATACAAGATATAACAAGATAATGGCCGACAAATGTCTCAATATGAGATGAGATTGAAGCATTATCAAGCAATTACTTATCTAAAGACTGTATCTAACATAAGACTCACTTGAATAATTGTTTCACTAACTAATACAGTTCTGTTTATTGGTATTTTTAATAATACGACATGTATAAACAATACCTATGCAGATTAACATTGACAAACTTCTTTGTCTACAGAATTTCTACACATTAAAAAAAATTGCAAAAAAATATCTGGACTTAATTTCTGTATTCCAATTAGCCATACAGATCGAAAATATTTTTATTTTACTATATGTATCGTGTAATAGCTATATAAAAGGGGTAGAAACGCCCAGAAGAATGATCAATGGTAGGTATAACACACCCACATTTCGTTGATGCAAAGGGCCGCCCCTTAACATAACCTTAGCATTATTGCAATTTATCCGGCAATACTAGCTATTTACACTAAATATATCATCAACAAAAGTAACGGATTATTTCCGTATTAGGTTGAGATTCTAGAATGCCATGACGCATTGCCGCATCATTTTCTTTATAATCTATTAAGATTAATTTCGTGATAATTATTTATCTAAAGTATTTATGATAGACATACATTCGTAAATAACGTGATGATTGGCTGAAAAACATGAAAATGTATGGTATTTGAAATAAATCATATAAATTTAATTTAAAATATCTTAATTTTATCGGTGGATCGAATTTGTTGCAGAATATTGCTTATTATTTAACGGTTTTAAGTTTTAATTTCCGAACGTACTGGTGTACTATTTAATAGGTCTAATTTGAATATGAATAACGGTTTAAAAGTTAGAAAATAAATATTATAAAAAAAATAACCGCTTTTAAAAAGCTTTTGTGGTTAATATAGTTCAGAATAGGTAAGGAGGTAATATTATTATTTTTTCTTATTGGAATCTTAATTTATTTAACAATAGATACTTTTATGGTAAATAATTTACGCATTTGTAAAAAAATACACAAAGCACAAAGAACTTAACGCGTAATTTAGCTAAACAATTATGAATTGGTTCAGAACAGCCGACGGCGAAAGTGATAATTTTAAACTAGTTAAAAAAACGTTTACGTTATGCTTTTTAGCTTTACAGGTAACTTATTGACATAGGTACCTACACTTTTGCTTTTATGATACAAAAATTATGAAGGTATTTTTTATAATCACTATTTTACACCAGTTACAATTTTTTAAAAACTTCACCAAAAAAAAAATCTCTTTTGTTTTTTTCGCTGTTTTAGCTTATTAATATTTCCACAAGTTTACTGAATTCAGATTGTGACCCCAATGCGTAAAGCATATTATTTCATTGCGCACTTGTAAATTTTCTAAAATCTGGCACTGTTTTATTAACACTTAATAAATAGCAATTTATTACACAAACTATTTAAAAAAACAATTTATTTTATTCACGAGGCATCAAAATATTTTTTTCCCGCACAAATATTTATCTAGATTGACGATTAACCTTTTTTTTGTTAGATCAAGCAATATTCTGCAATTGTATTCGAAATTTCGAACGAATATGTCACCTTCAAGGGCTTTAGGGTCAAGAGACGACAAAACATTTGACTGTCGCGTATCGCACTGAGCCCACTCGATATTAATTACTAGAGGTACCTAAAACACAGGGCGACGCCCGCCGTCACAAACGATAATTTGCATCGTAATCTAATCGAAATAACTTACCCAATGGTGGATAATTTTCGCGATATCAGCTGAAGCCCGAAATAATACAAAATAATAGTCCAATAACACACGAAACAGCGTCCAGTCTTTCACAAAACACCTTATTAAATTTTCGAGCACAGATTTACAGTCTTAGAATATTTTCTATTTATAAACACTTTAAAATTTGTAAGGCACTATATTCAAGTAATTCGCGCGTCGAACGTGTTGCATCTCGCGCGGGAACGACAACCTCGCGCGGCGAGATGTCGTCTCCTTGTGATCGTGATGAGAGTACGCACTGTCGCTCTGCTCTCGGGGGAGCAGAAGATGGCCGCCGATTGGTCGAGAGCGGCGGCCGGGCGCGCGGAGAGAAGGAGAGAGCGCATCTCGCTTAGGCCGCGAACGAGTGAGACAGCTAGCGTGGTTCGTTTCGTCGGCCGGGCGAGATTGTCCGCGCGAGTTCAGGTGGATGAGTGTCGAGAGCGCGCAATGATAATAACGTGGAGATGCCACACCGAGTGGTTCTTCATTATCGAAACTTTATTTTAGCTTTATCTTTACGATTAGAAAAATGATGGCCGCTGATTGTTATTTAAATACTTTTATTCATATATTTTTTGGCTAGTTCTAGAACAGTTATAATTTATAAACCAACCATTCGTAAATCCTCGCTCTTATTAGACCAAGACAAAGAAATTATCAATTTAATTTGTACGTAAAACCGTATAATTTATTACTAACAAATATGGTTTTAACTGTATCAGTAACTGGTTAAATTAAATATTATTTGATAGTAAGTCGAAAGAGAAGACTTTACCTATGAGTACCTACCTATATATAAAATTATTCTTTGGCCAATTAATTTATTGCTTCTCAATAATTAGAAACAAAAAGAAATAGAAATAAATGTAGAAATAAAAATATATTGATAAATAGAGGTCATTTATTTAGTGAAAATCGATCTCAACAATTTAGTAGGTAGGTACCTAGCACTACATAGGTACCTATTATTTTAAAGAAAGAAATGCAAACTCATAGAAAGATAAAAAATATTTCAATTCTATCTAAATGCCTTATAAATACGTTTTTATCTCTAATCTGTTGCAAAAACAACCTTTATAGATAGTCTAGATATAAGTACTTAGGTATATTTTTAGTTCTTTGGAAATGTGATTATGAATCTTATTACAGTAACTTAAGACCGATTACTGTCGACAGACGTCAATGCATGACGTAATTCAGTGATCGATCATTCTAACTGTTATTTAGGTACCTTCCTGCCCATATGGAACAAAACGCTTGTTCACAAGTTAACCTAAATAAATAGGAATCAATTTTAATCCGCTTAGTTTCACCATTTAATCAGAGATGTAATAATTTTAGTGTAATAGGTAGTCTAGAGATAATTAAGTACATAGGTAGGTGTCTTTTGGGAATACATTAGCTAATTGAGGTTGCTAAAACATTTGACAGTTTCTAAGAAGTGCCATTTTTAAAGTAACCCAATTTTGGGATACGTAAATAGGTAAGTACCTACTCGAACCTACCTATTTGTTTAATATTACACTTTACTTGAAATTGGCCGTGCCAGTAGCAGTACCACCAAGTAGGAATTAAACCAACTCTTACCTAAATTTTTATTATTTAATTTATGTAATATTAAATATTTAAATATAACATAATATATGTGCCTATATACCTAAGTAAAAAAATATAGTAACCTTACCTATTTCTTATTGGATTTATGTCATTGGGTTTTGTACCTAGTTCGCGTGCATTTTTTGACATTTCTTAAATCATACGTATCTAATCGTATTACATTGACTTAGAACAGCCATAATATATTCAAAGTGCGCTCCGCGGAAATACTTAGTTATTGTATATATACCTACCTAGTCTATACCAGATTTTATAGACAGCTGGGTAGGTAGGTATCAGTATTCATAACACAAAGACATGAATAGCTGCTGTTAACTACGTCACTTATCGCTGTTAAAACATGTTTCTTGAAACTATTCTCATTCCCTATCAATGAGTAGGTAAATATCATCATTTGACTATTTAATTAGCACTTGTCCTATATTTTATTGTTTATTCAAGTATCTTAAATTGCTTCGAATTCGACGCATTTGTTAATTAATACATTTGTTTAACATACATACTTACAATTCATGTACCTATTTGAGAAAAAGGTTATTGTATTCGCGCGTAAACTACTGACGCCCTTTTAACAAGAGATGGCGCTGCAGTTTTCAAAAAGATAGCTCTGTATTTAATGTCGGACGCTTTATTTACTTTGATTCTTATTTCATCATTTGCATTCGATTTTGTATGTAATGTCAACAATCTGTGTTTAAAATTGGATTTAATTGACGTAAAACAGGTGTTTTATCTTGTGATTTACAAGCTACGCTAATATTTGGATACATCAAGAAAAGGTTTAAACATTTCTTGTATTATTGCGGATGCTTCAAGGTGTTCCAATCTTCTGTTTACTTAAAAAGGTGATAGGGTTTACAAAAATTCGTTATTTATATCGTTCGTGCGGTCCCCATCTCGGGGCCGACCTCTGGTATCGGTCAGCCGAACTTATGCAAACATTGCTCCCTCCATCTGTCAACACGTGGCCAACGTCTCTGTATTGACCGTTTTTTCGTGTTCTTTTTTATTTGCGAACGATAGAGGTTTGAAAGGGTAAATTAAAATGATCCTTTTTCGTTTGAATGCGGTAGCTTTTATGCGTAGCTCAAATCTAAGCGATGATGGTGATTTCACCGGTGATTCGAGAGAACAATAACATCAATTTAAAACAGATAAATTACTAGTTACGAGGACCATTTAAAGAAGAACTTTAGCTTACAGAGAAAAGTGGAAAGTTATGTTTAAGTCCCATGCCTAACAAAAGAACTTGAATAAAAAAAAACCCACCATTTTAATGCAGTTCATGCCCCAATAAACACCAAACGCAAGATAACCAGAAAAATGAATCACAAAAAAATAAGGTCGGAGTATAATCAACATTTTATTGGACTAAGTCATACTGCCTATCGAGAACCATGACATTAATCGATATTATCAACCAACTAGATAAGATGGATCTTAAAATATATACCTAATTGTTTTTCAGCGATTCAAGGTCTATTGTAGTTATCTCCATTTATTGGTTTATAGAAAACGGTAATCGGAGGTTAGGGATACCTATCTACTGGTAACAAAGCGTACCAAAGATCCTTGACGCGTCAAAATCAATACTGCTACAATGCAATCGTATTGATTTTGTAGATATTGCTTTTTATTCGCGAGATAGACTTCGATGAATTTGTGCGAATAAAAGACGTTAAAAAAAAAGAGTCTCCATACGTTTAAATTTAATAATTAAACATGAATAATAAGAAAAACCCGGAAGCTAATGGATAAATATTTTTTATGAAAGGAAGATCAACAAGGCTTATTCTCTAAACATTAAATATCAAACACAGTGCTGAATACGATGTCGAAATTATATGAATTTGCTTGGAGGAATAAATAAGTAAACTATAGAGTGCGCATATCGAGTATGAACTGTTAGCACTAGTATGAACATGTAAAATCTTAAAATTGGTATCAAAACTGAGAGCACCGTTTTATTAAAACTATCTCAAAACATAATATTACCCTAATAATACCGGATTGCAATATTTTCGCATAAACGTCATTCGTCTCACGGAAAACCACATAAATCAGTAAACGAGCGTAGTAAATGTAGCCAAAAATGTGCTTGCGCTTGGCATTGTGCGCACGCTCTATGATTGTTTATGATTACTATGAGATATTTGACATGGTTTTGACGTTGGACAGCGCCACGCTAGACAGCGGAGTTTTAGAGTATAGCATCCCTGAACAAGGCTGACATAAAGAATACCTGACCAAAGTATACTTCCTATTATAACTATCTATCAGAGCAGATTGAGAGCACTTCTAACACACACCTTTAAAGTACTTAGAAAAGTATAATTATCTGATACCAACGATATTGAACAAACAGCACACACGGATGGAAGGATCTTATCTTCGGTACCCAGTGTCCATTAGTCCGTTATACTAGATATAATGTAAACTTTACATCTTGTTCCTAAACTGTTCCGTTACAGATAAGACTGTTTCAACACCTCATGACGCAGAATTCGAAGAAGATATAAACATAGGCACCAAGTACTTAGATACTTATCTTTGTAAGTCATTTTACAGGTTTCCAGTTGACATATCTTGGGTTGTTGGATCTTTGAAAGGCAATGGTTTCGATCTAAGACGACAGGAAATCTATACTTAATATTATAAAGCTGAAGAGTTTGTTTGTTTGTTTGTTTGTTTGAACGCGCTAATCTCAGGAACTACTGGTCCGATTTCAAAAATTCTTTCAGTGTTGGATAGCTCATTTATTGAGGAAGGCTATAGGCTATTTAACATCACGCTACGACTAATAGGAGCGGAGCATAAATGAAAAACCTTTGAAACTAAAACACGCGGACAAAGTCGCGGGGGACAGCTAGTAAAAGATAAAAGGGAGTTGTCATAAATTAGTGTTCACCTCATACTTGCTATGAGTATAGACTATTTTACAATAGAGTATTTTTTTTTAATCTATTTAGTGTCTGTTCACAGATTTTCGGTTCGGTCTAATTTAGTATAGCTTTTTCTTCGATTCAGAAATCAGATATATCAAAGTTACCTTATCACAGGCATTATCATAGCCTAAATTAATAAAAAAAATACTATTGCCTATCGAATACAAGCTCAAGTATAGAAAAAAGTGGTACCCTTACTCTCCAATTTAATTTTAATTCTAACACAATGCTAATGCAATATTAATATTAGTCAAGAAAGCAGGAGATTGAGTGGAATCTAAAAAACATTGAGAGTTTTTTTGGTACTGTGTTTTGTTTGTGTGCCTTCTAAATGAATAACAATTTTGCATTGGCATTGTATTAGAATTAAATATAATTGGAGAGTAAAAGACACAGACCTTAAAATTAACGAATAGTACAATTTGCCTAGCCATTATCTGTAAAGGAAAATTGATAATGGTATCAATCATAATTACGTGCGGATGACCACGATATTATATTTGAGGAAACAGTTGTAACATGTAATATCTAAATTAATGACGCAAAACAACTAATTTCATAACGATGTCCTTTTACAGGATAAAATCATACATGGGTTTGGGTGCAACTCATTATTGAATAATGCCGTTACTCATCGATAAGGAAAAAGGTAATTAGTAGGAATTAGTTTCATGAAATGTGCGAAATAATAGTATTTAAAATTGTAATGACAGGTGACTAAGAGGTGGTAGAAGAAAATCCCAAGTTTAGTATACCTAGCTGCTGAAAAAAATTGGATTAGTTAAAAGACATTATTAAAGGAAAATGACTCGAGTGGTGATGCTATTTTTGGAAGCGAGGTATTAAGGAAATTCCAATTAGTTGTAGGTTGCTCCTTATTTCTCTATTTTTGTAGTCGGATGGGATACCAATTAATTGCAACGTTTCTTAATAATATTTGAGGCAAACAATTCCAAAAAAGATAGCTCTGATAATGAATGCGAATATGAATGAATACGCAATCGGGCTGCCTCAAAATGAATTCGAACACGATCATAATATGTAATTGATTTGTTCTTTTCCTTATCAACAATATGCTGTGGAATCACTGCCTCATTAATTTATCGCAATTTATTATGGATATGTGCCAAATTTTTCTTACCCGTTATTTAGGTATTTATTGGATCCAGGGAATGGACCTTTTGAGAAAGCCCTGGGCCTGGCTAGATTTTGTAAAGTATACCTACTTACAATTTAGAAATTTAAAATCAATCAGAAATGCGGAACTGTATTCACAAGAGTTCGATTTGAAAGTTTTGGGTAGTTATCGACTTAAAGGCGCTATACACGTTTTTAAAAAAAGTTTTAGGGTTTCCTATAGGGTACAACCTAGACAGTTGCTCCAGGGGTATAGTTGCCTTGATTGTAATTAGGAACTCTAGTTTCACGGCTCAAGCTCATGTTCTTTCAATTATATTTATCGAAGGACTCTACAACTACAACTAAGTTGGCCGTGTTGCATGTCTCAGTGTCATTGCTTACGAATGCAAGGAAGGATCAAAGTTTTTCGGGATAATTTATCTTTTGCTCGGCGGGGCATTTATCCTTTTAAACGTAATTTATATGGATTAGGCATCCCTTATATGGGATGTCCCAAAATATGGAGGTCCCAAAATATGGAGGTCAGAAAAAATCACCAATACTCTGTAAATATCACAGATAATGTAATGATACTACTTAATATAGGTACGTATCTAACCGTTTTACAAAAAAGTAGTTTGTTTTTTATACTGAGAGATATCAAGTAATTCCAAAAATTGTGGCTAAAATAAATCCGGCTTTTACCCTATAGTTACTAGGTAGTCATAGTAGATACTGTATTTCAGAACAATGCGGTTAGTAACAGTTATTAATTAATTCAGTATTGAATCATGCAATTAATATATTAATTAAATTTAATTCACATCTCCTAAATTCACTTTAATTATTACAATTACTGATTGGGCTTGCGTCATGCTAATTTCCGTTATTGTGTTTCATGTAAAGATATATTTTGAATACCTAGTTGAATATTTAGGTTTACTTTAGAATTTATATCAAACTTTGAGTCGCTATTTTCATCAGTAAAGTGGAAGGGTTAGTTCATTGGACAGTAGAATGCTTAGACAGTTTCAAAGATGCAGTCATTGTCCTCACGCGATTTATGATTGTGACTCAGATCAGCAAGTCAATCTCAACTCAATCACATTTACATTAAGGTACAATATCAATGAACACAATGTTTAGATAAAGATGTTTGCCTACCAACACGTTCTCCCGCCAAATCGCGGAAACCGCGCGAATTTCATTCACAAACCGACATGGACGTTTACAAACATGGGTTCGTCAACGGAAAAAATAGATGGACGGGATGTCCAAGCGGTTAGTTTACAAAATATAGACTAGGGTGGCTGCGAATCCTCTAACACAATAGATGTTAATCAAAACCAGCTTATAGCAAATCAATTTGACAGTTTAGGAATATCAACATTAATCTTACGTACCTAGTTAGGTATTCATAGACCTAGTCGTCAACTACAATCAGCCAATAATGTTATTTTAATTCGTTTACTTCACAGATTTTCCTATAAGTTCCAAAAGTTATATTAATTTGTAAAAAAACCACTATTAAACTTATGCGGAAAAACAATGCTTTATCTTCATTATTTTGCTGAAATTTGAAATCGTGACAGTATTTGTGAATTCGAAACAGGAAATATACCTAATTAACATTCTCTCAATCCAACTAACTACAAAATAGAACGAACGTCGAACACAACTAGGAAGAAAACATTGATGAACATCACAGTTTCTGTAACGAAAGTGAATGAAAGTCGCGTAAATACATCATTTTCATCACGCGACCAATATGGCGGAAGACTGTTGGCGCGAAAATGAATCTTTGTTTTTTTCTTAACGGCGTTTATTAGCGCGGGACATTTACCGGCCAGTGTCTGTTACCGCTCGCTGCGTAGCATAGAAAAAAAAGAAAATAATGTCATGCAACCAGCTGTAAGCCAATGTAATAATGCAATAGATTGAATAGTGCATGATATGCGAACGTTATGTACATATTTTTGTAGCATATTGGTTTATAGAGTGCGCAACCAAGAGGTAACGAATTTTATTGTTCTGTTGTTGATGACCTGAAAAAGATAGCTGACTCTGACAGGTTCCAGGCGGAAGACTAAGTGACCAGGGGAGAGGCCTATGTTCAGTATTGGACGGACATAATATGCTGAGTTGATTGACCGATTTTGATTACTTTCTAGATGATCAAAAGGATTTATAAAAGACAAAAGCCAATAAACTTATTTTCTTTCAGGCTTAATCATCATTTAGTAGGTAAAGTTCATTTCTTATAAAAATATTTACATAATTTTTGTACAGTCATCACATTATGTTCTTATACCTTGTATACATAAAGAAGGAAGGAGATCTCTACGTGAATCAAAAGAGACAAAGAAATAAATATAAAAAAAATATATAGAAATAAAAGAGAAGAGTCCTGTGACATTTTTTTCTGATAACCTTAAATTAACCTCTAACCGCTGTTTGGATTATGACGTAGGTAGGTATGACCTGTGGGAATTTAGTGGAAACACTACGTGCAAGCTACATACATACCTACTGGATGAGTATTGACGTACATAAAAGGTACAACAATCTTTTTCACGCATGTAAGTTATAATTTATTCCTTTTTTTAAACATATTTTATTAATGTTCTACGGTAGGTCTTTAATTAACAGATAAGTCAAAATGTAAGTATCAAATTAAATACAAAAAGTTACAAAAAATTAGACACCAAAAATCGTAACAAAAATATTGTTTATAAAAAAAGAAAACTTGTCTCTTTCCTAGGTCCCCAAAGGATGCCCGGACTCGAATAGTAAGCCTCCACTGTCCGTCCGTCCATCCGTATGTCTGTTAGCGGGCTGTGTCTCATGAACTGTTATAGGAAGCGACTACGACCACAAAAAAAGGAGGATATACAAAAGACAATTTTTAGGAGTTCTTTTGCTCGTTTTGAACGGCATAAATCTGTGATAAGTGTGATGATACGAAAACCTTTACGCGCGAATCCGACTCACACTTGACCAGTTTTATTAAACTACAGACCATAAACCATAAACAAAATAGTAAGGATAAGGATATAAGTCCTGTTTCGATCACATCTATCTTATTTGGCCACATTATTTGTTTGCGTCGGTATCTCTTCTTCGACTGTCAATATTGTTAGAGCGTGCGTTGACCCCGGTGCATCGTGCGTGATCCGAATCTTTCATACATTTATACGTAGTTAGATACTTGTAAGTGTTTGTCATGTGATACTGAGTTCTAAGAAAAAGTATGTCTACGCTTAGTCTAGTGAATAGGTGTAGTTATCCAGCCGAAAAGAAAATTGGTAAACATTAAAAACTTAGTGGCGTACTTGGGTACATACAGCAAATTAGATAGGTTTGCAGGCCACTCTAACATTTTATATTATATTATACACTAATATTTTTATTACATAAGCTGAATATAAAATGTAATAAAAATGTTAGTGTATAATAAATATTTATATTTGTATATAAATATTTGTGTGACCTGCAAACCTATCTAGTTTGCTGTGTGTTCATAGGGTTAAGGTCTTAAGTACCTAATATACGTACTTATGATTTAAAAAATGAAGTAAATTTTTGATGATAATATAAAATACAAGTACCATGTCGGGCGAGTGTGAAATCTATCTAACCCTCTACTTTTTTAAAGTAGCATTTTTAAGAAATATTTAGCTGTTTACATATCACCAAGAAAAAATAAAAATATTGTTTAGATATAAAATAAATGAATTATCTTACTGTTAACTTATTGAATATTGGTTGAATGACCTAGTGTTTGTTTGTAAGGTGTAATGGCAGCTTGTCTTTGGTTTTAAACTTTCAAGAATTTATTCGCAATTCTATTTTTAAACTTTGTTTGTAACCTAAACTTTTATATAACAATTGGAATTCAATGATAGACCAGTTCATTAATTAATTAAATATATTTATAGCTTGTTCATTATTTTTGATTGATTATTACCTGTCACTAAATAGAGCTCATGCATTGTATCAGGTGCATTACAACAGATATTTAAATGAAATGCACTATATAATGCGTTATTAATTTTTTTTAATCAACGACTCCCGCGCTATTTGATACCTTGGTATTTATTCTTTGTTTCGCGGGAGGTTTTACAAAAAATCAAAACACATGCACAAAGTACACCCAGAACCCACAGCACGAACCCACAGCACGTCGCACAGTGTAATAATAGTTTGCGTGGTGACCTATACCACTCACCTATACGTGCAGTCAAAAGTAGTAGATCTATTCTCAAAGTAAACCAAGGCATTCCGAATGACTTTGAAACATTCAAAGGCCGTGAAATCTAATAATTTTTATTCATGTTTGAGATAAACAAGAGATAACGTGACGTGGTTCTATTCATAATTACGACACTTGTACAAATAATGGCGGGCAGAGACATCTGTTTGTGTCGTGTTTTGATTGTGATTCTATTGAAAGACGTTCACCTTTATATTAAACCGCTATTGCTAAACGGTATTAACATATTTATAACGATGTATAATAACTTTCGTGAGGAGTATTCATAATTATTTAAAACAAAACGGTTTACTCACGCATATTCTCGGGATCGCCCGAATAGTTTCAGACTCAATAGGAGTCCCTAATCATGAGCTGACGCGGCGGCGGTGGTTAGGGATTCCTATTCAGTCTATAACTAAATAATTATTTATAACAATGTTTTACATACTTTAGGAGCAACTATTTTGGTTTTAAATGATTTATGAAATATAATTATAATTTAGGTATCTATATCACTTTCATAATTGTTAATATTGTATTATAAGTACATACATCTACTACATTTTCGAAAAAGGCACATTTTTTACTGTGCTAGATTCGAACTTGCACATACGATATTGACCATGAAACTATTAAGCCACAACAACACTACATTATACTTGTAACACGTGTAAGTTTAGGCTTCGAAAAACATTTCCATTTTCCGATCCTTTTTAAAAATAGAGAAAGATAACCATGGCGGTTTTTTCCATATAATTAAATTCGAAGAATCATATTGAATTTTTGACAGTTCTTCCATAGGAAATATGTCAGACTTCAATTTTATTCCACTAAAAAAAACAGACATTGGAAAAACCCGTCCTTAATTTAACATACTTTTTTATATTGATTTCATACTTACATAATACAACATAAGATTTAGTGTTGTTTTTGCACAGGTATCTGCAAATATATGTCATTAACATTGCACCTGTGACTTTTAGTGAAGACATCTGTGTGTGTTATACTCACAGTCAAGATAAATAATATTAATTGTATTTTTATGATAATTATTCCGTTTTATTGGCTCTACAAACAGATAAAGCATTTTTGCCGTCGAAATCTGAAATTGATTTTACAATGTAAAATACATGTATAAAAGATCCTTACCTACATGAACTGTGAATTAAAACGATAGTCTTCGGTAAAACAAAAGAGAGCCTCCTCTTGTCAGGATAACTGGAACGAGGACTCTGAGCAGTCGGCATCGCTACCATCAGTGTTGGCTAGCAAACTCCAGACCACGGCATAAGCTACAGTTCCTGTGTTGTTTAAATAAGCTCGTGTCAATACAAGGGATAAGGCTTAGAGTAAAAATAACTAAACTATAAAGTATGAACTTTAAGCACCAGTGTGAACATGTTAAATCGTAAAATTAGTATCAAAACAGAGCGCACGTTTTATTAAACCTCAAAGCCTAATATTACCCTAATCATATCGAATCGATCGAAATTTTTGCATAAACGTCTGTCGTCGCACGGAAAATATCTTAAATGAGCTAAAAATTTGCTTACGATCGTCACAACGGGCTACTAGCGATGCGCGCATTCTATGCTTGTTCATGTATATTAGGAGTAAGGTCTGTAGAAAGCTAGTTGTCAAGGTCAGGCCCAAAGAACTGCTTTAGTTTGGCTGTATGATATGATAAAAAGAGGACTCAGTATTCACACGTGGGCATCTGATTTGGGAATACCAGTGGTGATTATTTGTATGTATTAATCTTAATACGATGTATCTCTATTGGTAGAAGTAATATTCAGTCGCACGCTGATTAGACGTGAAAAAAGTTTAGATATTATCTTAATTAAATTAGTTCTTACAGCTATTAAATCAAATTTATTTGCTAAACATTTGTGACAGTTGTTTATTTCTCGTAATAATAGCACCTACATCTAGATTTTAATCTTCGAAATCGATGTTTGGTATCTAAAGGGCCCCGAAACGGTTTGATTCAAAATTTGTTTACAAGACAAAATACGTGTCTTATAGTTTTACAATGTCTTAAACAAACATCCATATTAATAGAGAAAGATTATTAGGTATTTACGTAATACTAAAAAAAAATCTTTGATAATTATTTAAAACAAAACGTTTACTCACGCATATTCTCGGGATCGCCCGACTAGTTTCAGACTCAATAGGAGTCCCTAATCATGAGCTGACGCGCGGTGGTGTCGCGAGTCGACTCGACTTGTTGTTTTTAAATAATTATGAATACTCCTCACGAAAGTTTTTATACAAAAAATCTTTGATGTTTGTATGAATGTGTATGACGATGCGTAACTATAATAGTCATCAACCAGCTGTCCACTAATACTCAAGTTTATTAGGTATAACGTTCACTTTCCTCTTAGTTACAACAATCATAATGCAGTAACGTATTGTTTCTTCGCACGAAGCATTGTGCAGTAAAATGTCGACCACAAGTAAATGACCAATGACTGACATTAATATGTACAAATAATATATTATCTACTTTATTCGCCACGGAATAGAACAAAAGAGCTATATCTTTAACTAGCTGTCCCCCGCGACATTGTCCGCGTATTTTAGTTTCAACGGTTTTTCATTTTTGCAACATTTTTCATTTATTATCCGCTCCTTTTGAATGCAGCGTAATGTTATATAGCTTGTAGCCTTCCTCAATAAATGGGCTATCCAACACTAAAAGAATTTTTCAAATCGGACCAGTAGTTCCTGAGATTAGCGCGTTCAAACAAACAAACTCTTCAGCTTTATATATTAGTATATAGATAAACAGACTACTGCCCTTACACTCCAATTTAATTTTAATTCTAATACAATGCCAATCCAAAATTTATATTAGTTTAGCAGGCATAAGATTCAGATAATTAAAAAAAATGCTGTCAACGGAAGGAACTGACTGGAATCTAATATTGAGAGTATTTTTTTGTACTGTGTATTGTTTGTGTGCCTGTTAAATGTATAGCAATTTTGCATTGGCATTGTATTAGAATTAAAATTAAATTGGAGAGTAAGGGCATTGATAAGGTAGACAAGCAACGGCGACGAATGCTATAATTTTTTTTTAAAGAATTAAAATAAATTACCTACTTTTGAATTGAGATCCTTAATCTTTTTCGGAGTTATTTCGAAATATAAAATTAGATATGCATCAATAAAAAAAAGTAAAAAGTTTTCCGTAAGTAATAATTATTTTATCACTTAGAGTAATAGATGAAATGCGAAAACAAACTAAATGTTTATCACTGCGAGATAAAAAGCCACATGATTGTCCAGACCGCAGTTAGGTTTACATATCAGTATTTCTCGTGGGAGCTTCCTGGCGATATTGAAGTTAAAATTATTTATTACTAGTTCATACCCTCGACTTCATACGCGCTGCGTTGAGGAAAGATGAAACCTGACACAAATTATACACAACTAACAAACATTAAGAAGAAACGAAACAAAAGACCTTCAGAAACACGACTGGGAAAGCCACATCTAATTTCATGCAGTAATTACCTAATTAAGACAGTATTGTCTAATGAGACATAATAATATCAGCCTATATTTAAAGGTCCCACTTCTACGCAATCATACCTCTTTTAGCCTTTGATGCGAAAGGAGGTATGTTATATTATAAGACGGATAGACAAAAAATGTATGACTTATACACACAAACTTTCCTCTCGAACCACCCTATCCATTGATGAAAACCATATGAAAATCCGTTCGGTATTTTTTGAGTTTATGACGTTTAGATAGAGACGCGGCATCGGTAGATAACTATATGTGGGATATGTGTTATATGGTTGGCATTGTAGCTCTTAAATTAATCAAACGATTAAGATTACTGCTTTGGTTAAAAGCGAACTTGATTGATAGTGTTCTAAGTTTTCATTTAATTAAGAAATACGAGAGGTATTCTTAAAACTAATTAGATTATCAACAGCTCTTTCAAAATGTTTTTTCTAGATATTCCAGATTCGTTTGCACTTTGAAACTTAGATATGATATAGATAATGTGTATCGTTTTCGGTCTTATATTTAATTATATAAAGAAGTAAATCATTTATCATATCTGCTAAATCATTACAATCTTATTCATTATCATTAAAATGTTGTAAATAAGACCAAGTTACGTAATTTCATTATAATTTGCCATTGAAAACAAATCCAACTCGTACTAAAAAAGACCTTAATAAACTTCATAACATTAACATAAAAATCTGTAATTCAAAATCTTTAATCAGCAAATTAGATAACCGGCCATTTTGTTTAACGAACCATCTTTTCAAGAAGGTCCATCCGTTGGCTAACGATCGCGGATTTGCAAATATAAGATGAGATAGATAAATAATAACTCTAAGATAAGCGACTCACAAAACTTATGAAACGTTTAACTAAATAATTATTATAATATATTGCGTTTGCTATGTGTTTGCATATTAATCATAATGATATAAAGTTACTGGATGGTGCAGATATCCTATTTGAAAGGTCTTAACATATTTCGTACTGATAAGTAGCGGCAACAGAAAAACTCACACCGAAAATGTTTAACTGCCTGTTTAGGTTCACACACAGCCCGCTGACAGACAGAAGGACGGACGGAAGAAAGGACGGACATCGGGGGTTAGTAATAGAGTCCCGTTAGCATTATTTGTGTATAGAACCCTAAAAATATCAACTATTAATATTTAGGAATAGATTAGAAAATCTTGAAAATATATCAAAGAACTTAATATGATAATTTTATTTACAAGATGTGTTGGTTATACAAATTTTATAAACACTTATACTTTTCAATACCGGAGAATTTAGAAAATTATGAATAAAATAATAAAAAAAAGCCTTCCTCTTGAATTACTCTTTCTATTGCTGACAATTACATTATAATCCGTTGCGTAGTTTAAAAGATCTAAGCGCACAAACACGACTTTGTTTTATACTATGGAAAGATTGGTAGAGTTGGTTTTACTTTTCGGGTATCAAAAATCTAAACAAATATGTAAATATTGCTTTTTGAGGTTTACGCGAATATTAGACATTGAAATAAAACTACTTTGAACAGATTCTATCGCGGTTTATATTTAGATTTTTTTTCCCGACGTTTCGACGCCTTTGCAATTGTCAAATACACTTGCGTAGAAGCATTTATAATACAGTGTAGTTTTCAGCTTTACTCTGTTTTTAATAGAATTTATTAATTTAATGCTCTTTATATCGAGTATTTAATATTATTTTCTGAGTATTTAATTTGTTTTTTCTAGCATATAGAAGTGCCACATCTATGTACCCAGCATCTGTGTCGTGTTCACGATCCGTTAACTAGGAACAAGGTCTACGCATGCCCGCAACTCATCTCGCGAGCTTACGAAACCCATGTCATTACGTTATGACCTTATTAACTACATAATTGTCTAGCTAAATACTTTAATTAACGTTGCCAACATATTATAATACTAAAACTAATATATTATTACAGTTTCCGTTGCATTCTTAATGTTTGGAGTTGGCGAAAGTTTGTTTTTTGTAATTCAGGGATTATTTTTTAATCGAAATGTTTTTATTTTTTTGGAAGGCTGTTGAAACTACTTTACTGGCACTAATTTGTATCTGCCAACTGGGTAAAGACGTAACGGTACCTACCTCTTTTTGACGTAATGTCATTAGCGGCTGTCATACCAAGGTTAAGAATCTATAATGTAGAATTGTAGACCTTCAGTCAGAGACTTCAAATAACTAAATCATAGTTAAATTCATTTTTTAAATAAACCCTATAACTTATACCAAGTAATTGCTTCACACTTTGTTCGATTTAACCCTTAATTACGAAATAATCGTTTGTTAAATAATATACAAAGTAATTTGTATTGGAAGTTACAAATACTAGTTTAATTATATCATTTGGTTGTTAACTTGACAATTAAGAGCGTTGTTTAGTTTATAGGGTCGTATGTCGTACACAAAGGATGCCAACGGAACCCTATTACAAAGCCTCCGCTGTCAGTCTGTCTGTCAGCGAGCTGTATCTCCCGAACCGTAATATCTAAATAAGTAATTGAATTTTTTACCGTGTGTATTTCAGTTGCTTGCCGCTATAACAACAAATCGTAAAAAAAAAGTAAAAAATTCAAGGGGGCTCTGTAAATTGGTACGGAGGTTCATGCGCGAGTCCGACTCGCACTTGGCCGGTTTTATGTATAAGTTTTCTTATTTTCACGAGATACATTTTTTTAAGAAATCTATTTAATTCATACTTTGATTTAGAAATATCAAAATTAGTATGGTGGAAGGCCACTAAAGCCGAGAAACGTGCGTGGATTGCACTATCATTACTTAAACTTACTATTATTTTGACACATTTTTGTAATAAATAAAATAACTATTTCGATATCTAATTTTATGTTCGTGAAGAAACAGAAAATTAACCTTAAACTTTGTGTGCGTAGAGCTATACCGACCACAGACCAAGAAATCAATAGACAATACGCCTCCGCAAAATACTGTCGAAAGTCGAATGAATAACGTGATTCTCTTGTTTTTAAGAATAAATTAAAATAATAATAATAAAGCTCTAACCGTCGGCAGCTTGGACCCTGTTTCCGATGAAGGTTGGACACATAAGTATATTTTATACTTTTAAATGTACTTTTTTTCTATTTAGTTTAAAAATGTTTTTTATTTGTTTATTGAGAAATAAAGGAAATAATAATAAATCCAGCCTACGAATAATTTAAAAATTATAAAATAAATAACACAAATATAAAATAATAGTGCAAATGCGGCACTGTACTTTATTTTTTGGCACCTTTGGTTTCTATCTGGGATCTGACAATTTTTTCCGATCTTTGGTACCATAGGAACATGAATAACATACTGAATACTTAGATCGATGTATATTTTGAAGTTCCTTAACCTTTTAGAGTGATAGCACATTATTATGACCACAAACACACTTCCTTTAAAGATAGGGACTAGATTGGAGAATACGTGAGTTAAATACAAAATGGCCGCTAATAAGTACTTTTTTGTATTTTTGCAATATCAGAAAGATGAAACACGATGGCTTAGTTAAAAAATTACCAGTGGCACAATATAATGTAGGTAAACATTGTTTCATTCACAGCATTTTGTGTGACTTCTAGGCTCAGTTCTCTATGAACCTTAGTCAAATTGTGTGGATTGCCCGTTAATCTATGTATATAGTTATTAGTTATTATCTATACTAATATTATAAAGCTGAAGAGTTTGTTTGTTTGTTTGTTTGTTTGTTTGAACGCGCTAATCTCAGGAATTACGGGTCCGATTTGAAAAATTCTGGCAGTGTTGGATAGCCCATTTATTGAGGAAGGCTATAAGCTATATAACATTACGCTACGGCCAATAGGAGCGGAGCATAAATGAAAAATGTTGCAAAAATGAAAAATCGTTGAAACTAAAGCACGCGGACAAAGTCGCGGGGGATAGCTATCCATGATATAATCTTATTTATATGAAAAAAATACCTAAAAGTAGGCAATTTAAAGTTTAATATTCCTTATCAAATATACGCATTGGGCGTGGCATAATCTCAAAATTGCGTTTGTCTTTTTTATAAGTATCTCATTGTTTTTGTAAGCTGAGTTAAGAAGATAGTGTTATCTATTTATAATACCTTTAGTTTATGATTTTATTCTGCTTTATCTATGAAAATATACTGATAAAATTAAGAAGTGATGATAAATTTTTAGTAAGATAATTCTTTTTAAATAAGCAGAGAGCTAGCTTAGAGTAAACATAGACAAGCAAAGACCGCGCGTATCGCTAGTAGCCCCTCGTGCCGAGCGCAAGCAAATTTTTTACTAAATGTAGTACTTACGCTCGTTTACTGATTTAACTGATTTTCCGTGTGACGATAGATGTTTATGCGAAAATATTGACGGTTTCGATATTATTAGAGTAATATTAGGATTTTGAAATTTTTTTAATAAAACGGCGCGCTCTTTTTGACATTAATTTTACGATTTCACTTGTTCATACTAGTGCCGTCAGTTTATACTCGATTTGCGTACTCTATAGTTTACTTATTTTTTTGGTTAAGGCAGTAAGTTAGTACCTTGTCAGCTAAATTCTTGTTACTATGTGCTATAAAATAACATAAAATTTCAAAAAAAAATGCTTGAATTAATTGAGTATGTATATACTCAATTTAAATTATTTTTTATAATAGTCCCGTAATAATACCTAGTTTATTAGATACAAGCTATGTTGGCCTTTTTGCCCGACTGCGGTGAGGATCAAAATTTGGGCTATTGAAGTGTTACCTTTTTTAGCTATTATCATGGGTATCTATAACCTACTGCTACGTTAGCAATACATTAAAGAATATCTACTATGAAAGGCACACAGTTATGACGGTAATTTACGCTCAAAACTGGATAGGTACCTGATGACAATACATTAAAAACCGCCATAAATCCCTTCATCATTATATTCTTGAAGTAAGTAACGTCTATAAGAGGCACCATCACCGTAACTTCCATAGTAAAACAGTCGACGATCAAACCTCCGAAATGTGTCGTCGTTTGTCGCGAAAGCGGCCGGATGTCTGCGCGTACCGATCTGCGCTTGCGCATCACTAATGCACTGTCAAACTTTTCTACAGAGGAATTTTAGTACGATTGATACCTACTTGACTCTATGTGTAGTACACAGGATGTGTAGTAAGTAGGATTAGCTATTTCATATATTTTGTACCTCAAAAGAACCCTTATAAGATTACTTGGTTGTCCGTCTGTTTGACAATTTTTTAGCAATACGTGATGGTATCACGTTGAAATTGATAGCATGCCCCTTGAAGCAATAATAATGACATCCGTTATGCCTGTTCTGGAACGCAGCGTGGTGTTCCGGATACGATCTTGTCTCTTAACACCAAGAAGGCTGCGTTCCATAGCTCCTTGACAAACTCCAAGGCGGAAGTTATGCAAATCGCTGAGTGACCAGAGCTGAGCTAACTCCTACATAGTCAGGGGAAAATTACTCCAAGAAGTACTTCTAAGTAAATTTTTCGAGAGTTTCGAGCACAAAGAGGTTTATAACTACTCTGTTTTTAAATGCAAATGCATCGTTTAAGACCAGTAATGAGGCAGCATAGTTAATTCATGTTCGCAGTGACTTTTACCTCCCACGTCGCAGCTAGTGTATACAGTACACGTGCTGTATTATATTTTAATTAATTAGTGTTTTTCCAGGGAAAACAGTGAATATGTTGCCATGATACATGCTACTATCAATGCCAGAACAGATTATCTTTGAAAAAACTATTGATAAATGACCAGAAGTTTTGTTTAATATTGGAGATTATCGAAAGATGGTTCCATATGTAATCTAAGGTGGCTGAATATATGGTGATATCTACAAATTGTTCAGACATGTAACCAAATCCGCATCATACCGCAAACAGAATAACTTCTAACTTTTCTACATGTAATTTTACATGCATTAAATTATTTTAAACCACTGGAGTGGCCGTTCAGTTGATAACTCGTTCAAAACCCAAATTAATCACCGTACGTATTACTAATATGCTTTATCACTACCAATTAAGGTGTTAGGAGCATAACAATGTCATATTGGAAAATTGGAGTGAGTAAATCGAATGTCGCGAAACAACAACCTTCCAACTATAAATATTGTTGTTGGTTTAAAATACCAAATTTAGATGATAGTATTTGTTATAATTTTATTCCAGGAAAACCTTGATATTTATTGGCCTTTTTTGGTAGTAAAATTCAAAGTTTTTGCTCTATATGTTTGACCTGAAACACTTATTTATTACACATGATCCCTCATGTAATTTATTATTATGTACTGAGAGACAGAGTGCTGCTGGGGACTTTGTTGCGCCGTTTCTTCTTCACAGCTAGAGCATTTAGGAAACGGTGAAGGTTTGACATTCAAATGGTTCCACCTAGTAGCCCACTTTAAATAAATGAATTTTGATTTTGAATTTAAAATAAACAACTTAGTATTTATCCGAACCTTAGAGATCTTTTAAAGAATTATCCTTTTAGACTCACAAAAAAGACAACACGTAGTTTTTTTGGAGTAAGCATTTTCGTATTTCCCATTTTGACTAGAAACGGTGAACTAAGGGATACGCCAATTCAAGACAGAAGACCTTTGAATGTGCGTGGTTCAGTTCGTCAGAAAATTTTAATGCTAATTGCTATCTCTCATTACAAAAGTTCATAGGTAGATGTGACTGTCCATGTTGGTTTTAGAATTAACCTGGCATTATTAAAGCGCTTTATTCTGTTATTTGGCTCTTTTTGAACTCTGTCTGGTGTTTCCCAGAAAATAACTGAGAAACTACCTCTCTGCCTATCCTCGCCAGGATCATAATGATCACATAGTCTTGCTTGCAACATAAGCCGGCCCCTCCCTGATGACAATTTCCACCAGTTGCCAACTTTCCACCTGATTCACCCAGCAGGTGGCGAACAATTAGCAATGCGATAATGATCACCGGTTGCGCGAGCGCCGATTAACATTCCTCTCGTTGACAGCCCTCTGACAATTAAGTAACGCTTTCCCTTATCGGTTAATGTCGATAATATGTATACTTAGTTGTTATGTAATTTATGGAACTATCTTTTACTTAAAATTAATAATAGTCCAGATGATTTTTTAAAATAATCCTGATGATAGCTAAAATAATTAATAAATATCCATTGAATAAATAATTACAAGATTTTAGATATTTTTTTCAAGGAGTTGGTAAAAGTCTTTATTTATTTCGTTTATTTCCTTAAAGATACAGGATATTGGAATCAAAAATAACTCTAGAAATCTATATCTTGATCTTATTTAGAGATCTTACCTGGTTATTTTGACGATGATTTGTAGATAAAATAACAGTTCACTAGTAATTAAAAAACGACCTTATTCTTTAAATTGTTGTCAACGGGAAAGTGTTCTACTGAATCCACTGAACATAGATTGCAATGAGATTTAAATAACAAATATAATATCAATCGTACATTCTCGTGTAATCTCTTAAGCCAGCTTGTATGACGTTAATTTAATACTTTAGCTGATAACATTAAGATGGTCATTATTTTATAGTAAAAAATCTTTATATATCTAAATTAATTTGTACAAGTTGAATCAAGATTACATAAGTACATATACAGACATTACAATAGTTCTGCAGTTACCCTTAATGCCAGAAAACAGTTCGATTCGCAACCCGACCGCGTCAGCTCTTGGTAGAGTCTGACCATCCGAGCTCTCCCAAAAACTGCACGGGAGTAAAACACACTGGTACATAAATAAGTTATTATTTAATATTTTTAAATGTGATTAATCTGTTTCTGATCAAAATGAATAACAAGCTATATTTGATCGGATTGCGCCAGTTTAGGTAACAATAACAGACCTTAGTACGGCCGTCGTTGACCTGATCGTACTAGGTCTCCATGAATATGTAACGCCATCTTTATTCGTATTACGTCTTTTAATTAACGTTCATGTTACGAAATGTTTTGATAGGATTACTTCGTGTGATAGGATAAAATAAACATGTGAAATCGGTTTAAAAGTCTCTTTTAGAGGGTAGATCTAGAACTTGACTGGTTGAAATTACTTGAAATAATGCAGTATATATCTTTATTTTTAGATTCTGTGGTAGATGTAGATTTTATTTATTTTTTTAGGTAGAAGGAACTATAGAACTGGTACCTACTTGTAGATAGTTTTAGATATTGCTATCTCACTTAATAACTTGGTTAAGTACCTCAAATACAGCAGCTCTGTGCCCTTACTCTCCAATTTCATTTTAATTCTAATACAATGCCAATGCAAAATTGATTTTAGTGTAGCAGGGAGGATATTTAGTTTTCCTAAAAAATAATTTTATCAATAGAAGTAACTGACTGAAATCTAAACATTGAGAGTATTTGTACCTTTACTTTTTATTGTACTTTTTTTGTACTGTTTGTTGTTTGTGCCTGCTAAATGAATAACAATATTGCATTGGCATTGTATAAGAATTAAAATTAAATTGGAGAGTTAGCACACTGGTACCATAAGGCAGGCAATGTTTACTTATGGGCGTGTCTTATATTTTAAACCATTGTTACAATTGACTACTGTAGTTTAAGAATTGTTTTGTTGAATTTTTATCGAAATATATAAATTTTATACTGTCTAATCGTCGACATTTTATTTAATTAATGATGCTGTAGTTCTTAAGTGGGTTAACCTCGAAAAGCTGCAAACTTACCCCAAAATATTGAAACGCAACTTAACTTTAAAACTTTCTTAAATGTCACTGTCGCTACTTTACACCTTAAAGTGATAAAGACAGCACGAGGCTTAACGGAGACTTAAAACTGATTGACTTTTCGGTATTCGGACATTACTCTGTCATTCTCCTTTAGAAGTCATCAGTATTAAAGTCATTTAAAATAAAATCGGTGTTTTTCTCATTCGCCGTGACCCTAAGGAATCGATTGACATTCAGTTTACCATATATTATGACTTTGCATATCGACAATGTGCTGATATCAACATGTCTACTTGTATTCGCTTCATTTAAAAGTCAAATGTATATCGGTCTTAGTAAAAACACAATAATGTCATTATACTGCTCAGTTCTTAATTCTTTACATTTCTATACTAAGCTTTGAATACACAGTTTTCTGTTAGGTACCTACATAATTAAGTTAAAAACTTTCAAAGTAAACTCTCAGTACTTCTAGTTATTGTAAATATATTTTAATACTAGGTGTTTCCCGCCGCTCCGCCCGCGTGGATGTCGGTTATCGCGGCAAAAAGTAGCCTATGTCCTTTCTCAGGCTCTAGACTATATGTGTACCAAATTTCATTTAAATTGGTTCAATAGTTTTGGCGTAAAAGCGCGACAGACAGTCATACAGACAGAATTATTTTCTCTTTTATAATATTAGTAGCCCAAGCTTTTTTTTAAGAAAATAAAATTATATTAAAATATTGGATGGTATTTAAAATGAAAGTAAATATGAACTATCCGTACCTACAATAATTAAAAGGAGTACCGATTAATAAAAGAAGTTAACAAGAGTTTGTAGTACCCTGTAACTCAATAGATACTTATGACATCATAACCTTAAAACTTAGTAACAATAATGATAAGAAATTAGTCATTTTGGTTGAGCAGTCGTGGGAAAACCCAGTATTTAGCGATTCCCGTGGCCAATGAGTATTTCTAGCAAAACTGCACAATGCTTTAAGATCACAATATCGTGTTCTTAGAATTTGTCCGTTCACATTGATTCGTCTTAAGGAGATGCGAGGTTTTGTGAACACGGTAAGCCGTTCGTCGTACTTTGTTGATATATTCCCACGGATTTTCGTTGCTTTTGGAATTTTGTTCTTCTATATATAGACTAAGCTTCTATTTTTGTTTGAAATTATATTTTCAGACTCCATTAAAGTTTACTCCAAGCATTCCACCGGGAAAAACTACTTTTTCTTTTTTTTTTAATGAAATTTTCGTGTGGACTTAATAGGTAAATGTGGCCAGAAACTTAGGATGCCATGTAATCCTGAGAATGTTTAATCAGTTAGGTCAGCTAGTTTATAAGTATGCAGTTATAGTACGACTCCAATTTTTTTAAAAAATGGGTTAGATGTGTGCAAAAAATGGGTGCGTTTGAAAAGTAAAAATCTAATTTTTAAACGACGACCACCGTGGTCGAGTGGCTTACACACCGGTTTTCAAGGTCTCGCTAGCTCTGAGATCCCGGGTTCGATCCCCGGCTGGGTCAATGTAGAAAACCCTTTATCTGATCTTTAATTTTTATTAAAAAAAAAAGTCATATAATAAAAAATAAATAAAAACACGTATTTTTTAGTTTTTCAAAATAATCAATAACTAAGTAGATAAAGGGAATCAAAGTTCAGGAGTGGTGGCCGATGACGTCATGCTGGCGTTCAAAATTCAATCAATTGTGACGTCATGCGACATTTCAAATCAATGTATCGTTGTGAGTTTTTGTTTACGCAAAATAAGAAAAAATACGTGTCTAACATTTTTTGTAAAAACTAATAATCAGCTGAGCATTTTTTTTTATCATCTTACAATGTTTTAAATCAGGGTGTCTACACTTGACAAGGAGTACTTTCACTATAGCTGTAGGGACACTATACACCTAGACAGAGATATGTATAACACGTGTGTTTCAGATTTCTCACGGTAACTGTTTACCGGAATGTGTGAGATGATCTGCGTTAGGGGTTCACAAGTACTCTATTAATATGTGTTATAAAAAAAAAATTAAAGACAAAAAATTTAGACAGTAAAGTTTGTATTTAAATAATAGTTTTATTATTAAGGTAATAAATGATGTATAGGTAGCGTTCTAGGGTTTTATTTTATGAGTTTGCAGTAAAGTTTTCTGTGTAGGTACCTACTTTTAAACTACATAGGTACCTTTATAATAAGAGTTAAATTTTTAATCAGCATTAGCTATTTATCCTGCTAAATAGTTACTACGATAAAATACCAGACAAAATATGCAGCTAATTAAGCATTCATTTCTCTTGCTTTTTTTTTGTTTTCATCGGTAGAAACTCCAGAATTTATTTAAAATATTCGCACAATGTAAGTTAAATTTGAATAAATCTCACAATGTATTAATAAAATTCTTCAGCTAAATAAACAAAAAAAAAGTCATTGTAAATAAGGCTACGAAAACAAATAATTCATTGTTTTCTTTGGTTTTTGGTGGTCGCTACAGCCCTAAATAAGTGCAGAATTAACAAGCGGGCAGCGCAAAGCGGAACACCTGAGCTCGTGGCTAAGTAAACATTGTACTATCGTGCCGGGATACAGTATCACGTTCACAATACTAAGTCGTATTCTGTACATAAGCAACTAAACTGAGCTTAGAAATGAATGCATCTTTATTTATCGATACTTCACTTTCAAACCACACCTAATCAGATTGTAAAAGAGTAATGTTTATACAAGGCCATTTTTAATTTTAATATATATTCTTATATGCTGTCGTTTGGTGTTTAAAAAATAATATAATATACTTAATAATATCTTGAGACAACTCACACACTGTCGTCTGATCCCAAACTAGGCAGAGCCTGTATTATAGCAACCAGGCAAATGATAAACATACTTATATGTTTCTAAATACATACATAACTATTATAGATCAATTACAATATATTATACTTTTAAATAAATTAAATTAAATAAGTAAGTGAAATTAAAAATAAGTATATAATTAATATCACTCGTGATCAGAAATAAATCAATGAGATTAACTAACAAACATTCGTTGACTCTTAAATCTTAAATCACAGATTAATTACGAAACTCTTTATAACTTAAATGATAATATTATATCACTAATGGACTTAACGGTGACAAGAAGACACAATAATGACGTTAAAATGATTCACAGAGATCCTATTAATTTAATCTCTTGGTCTGAATGAAGGGTTAAAGTTTCATCTCATAAAAAAGATCATATTATCATCTCAATTGCTTTGTTTATGCATTATCTCTTTGCCGGTAGCTAATCCCATAAGGCAATTAGCTAAACAATTCATTAAAAATATAATCTTCACACAAAGCGGGCAATAAACAAAGCAATGAACGTAAAGTATAAACAAATAAACAAAAGAATTATCTCTCATTTGACGTCGCGCGCGTGCGTCGCAGAGCGGTAGTGTACGACAAAATTATCTAAAAATCATCACCAATCAAAATTAAACTCTATTGCATTGAAATACGGTTTGATTAATACGTAAATCAAAGTTGGTTATCGTGTATAGATGCGCACGCAGGCTGCCATCGACCAATGACCGCGCTTTCACTGTCGTCCATCTTGCGGTATGATTTTGATTTAAAAATTAGAACGCCCAACGGTCTTTGTACATGATTAGAATGATCGATTTTTGGTGCAATGCCACTGATGAATGTAGGTTTATGACTGTTAAAAATTTGGTAACCTTTTAATGGAACCACATTAACCGATTTCTTTTGAGGTCCTTCATCTGAATAATGATTTGACATTACTCTATCCTATACGGGAAACTGAAACTCTATGTTGTAATGTAGCTCTTACACAAAGATACCTACAGTCTACACAAGTTATCTTGTTCTTCTTCTAATAAGTTTATAAAAATCTCGTGTCGTGTCGTTTGACGGGTCAGCTAGTAATTATGTACTTTGCAAGCACTCATTTGTAGCAATCTAATTGAGAATCACACGGTAGGCACTTTTAAGTATATGATATACCTAGAGAGTGGTGGTCCTATAAAAACGCTCCTAAATCGTGAGTTCCCCCGACTCGATTGTAGAGCTAGGAAAAATAATAATAATAATGATACCAATTTTCCTACACATGAGACGATCAAGGGAGCAATCTAGGACTCTCCACACCACTCTTCCAATATCGCCACTGGTATTATGAACGGGTGTGGGTGCTTTCAATTTTTTTTATTGAATCCCCTATAAAAACGGGTCCTGCATTGCTTCAAGACAGAATTTAATTAGAAGTTAAGCCTACTGGTTAGCTTCTACTTTTACATCAAAACCCTAACTGTATAAGGATAAACGAAGTACGGATAACTATAATTATTATCATACTCGATAAGGAATCTATCTGGAAAAGAGTTTGTTATCATCGACTTGACACCGACTTGTCCAAACATGACTTGTCGAACGATTAGTATCTATTATGGGTAAGGACAAATATAATTACAAGTCTTAACGAAATGTCGAATATCATCACTAACAGGGCAAAAAAGGATAAAAGATAAAGATAAAGATCATTTTATTTGTAAGTTAGTTATTTATTTGTTATGTGTAAGGAAGAAGTAGCTTTATTTTAAAACAAATAAGACATCTACGAGGTACTTAAGTAAGCAACTGTAATTAACATTCACACTTTTTTTATTATATTAAAGATTGGTTATATTGGGGGACTAACTTAGGTACCTATCAGTTTTTTGTCAAAATTTCGACATCGAATTTAGGTACCACATTTTTTCTGGTCGTGTAAAAAGCCTTCTTCATGGACATATTATTACATACCTAAATCTAATAACATTAAAGTTATTTTTATAAGCATGAACGACAGTTAATTGAAACTGTCCTCTGTCTCGGACAGTTTACTGACTACTAATGAAATTCTGCCTCACCTGTGAAATGATCACCAGCAAAAATAAAATTAGCGTCAATTATTCAATAAAATTAAAATTCAAAGATCATTTAAAACTGATTTTCAAGAAGAAATTACATAAAAGACTGAGAATTATATCGTAAACTATCGCTTTCTATACAATAAACAGCATGCTTGTGAAACAAAGCATAAAACACGTAGTAAATAATAAAAAGTGTATAACTGCGTTAGGTTTTCAATCTCAGGCCTAGAGGCGTGACGGCCCCGCTTACGTTACTAGATATCTGATGGATCTGTTTGGGAGCAATGTAATACAACGTGTCGTTTTGCATTCTCTTCAAATTTAAGGTAACTATGCTAATGATTGACACTAATGAATAATAAAATTAGTAGGTTTTCTTTTACTAATTTTCGGAAATCGGTATGTTTGGGACAAGCATTTCAAATGGCGGCCCGTGTGATACCGGAATGTAACTGCTCTTTTACACACACACATAAAGACACTCCCTACCGCATACGCAACGGGGCGATTCTTCTTTAAAAGTGGTGTATTTTGAAATACTGTAAAACTTAAATAACTAACAAAAACAAGTATGTATTAATTATTGAGCAGATATAGTAAGTTTATTTGATTAATTATGTCTTTCATTAGCCTCCTGAAATTTGACGATAATGCAAAATGACACGTTGTATAAGTATGAGTCATCAACAGTGAGATAAGTACCCAAAATACTTAGAATTTTGGGACGTGATTTTGGCTTAGAGCCAACAGGAAATCTAGAGGGTGACCCTTCAATGAATTTCAATTCTATTACAATGCCAATGCAAAATTGTTATTCAATTGGAACGGTCACAAACAACACATAGTACAAAAAAATGCTGTCAATGTTTAGATTCCTGTAACATTTTTTTCACGAAAACAGAATCACGTGTCTGGTAAGCTAATATCAATTTTGCATTGGCATTGTATTGGAATTTAAATTATTTGAAGAGTATGGGCACTGGCACTGGCGTTTTAGTGGAAGAGAAAAGTCTATATGTCATCAAAGATTTAAGAAGAGTTTTAATGATAGACACATACAGAAGATTATGATAGATAATTTAGTTGTTTTTAAAGGAAACGTAATAATAAAAGATTTATTAATGTATTTCCAATTTTTTGCATCAATTATTCGACATTAAAAATCATAACCAGACCACTGAAGCGACGTATCTTAACATGTAGCGAGGGACGAAATAACATAATTATTGCTCCTGGTAGTACGGTGACACGTTTTTTATGATTTTGGGTGTCAAATAATTGATGCGAAAAATTCGATATCAATTATTTAATAAACTTATTTTGAGGTGAATTTTTGTAAACTGGCTTTATACCAGACGTGGTAAGATATCCAGATAAACACCCTGTATATTTTTTTCCTTTATTTTAATTAGGATTTCATCAATTAGGTTCCATTTGATACAATAAACATTTTTGTAAGTTGCGTCATTTGCTACTTATGTACCTACTATAAATATGCTAATGACACATAGTCCTTTGAGGACCTAGTAAAAATTTCTATCTACAAAACATTACACAGTATATGATCTAACAGCGCCGGTTGCTGAAGATAATAAATCAGGAGGCAGTGAAGCGCGATTGATGTGGAAACGTCGGCTCCAACACGAAATGTCGTGAAAAAATCGTGTCGTTTTCGTAACGAGCGCTGCGCCCGCGCCCTGTCTACTCTAGTGATTTGTTGTGTGGGTTGCCAGCTTTGTGAAGAGAATTATAATTTGTAAAGATTGTTTTTCTTCTTTTTTTGCAGTATCATACTCCTTGACGAAGACTTGTATGCCCGAAAGGTAAAGCCTTCCCTGAAGGTTCTAAGCTCGTATTGTAAATTTCTGGCCACTTTCTCTGGAAGGCGTCAATTTAAAGACTTCGACGGTCGAGTGGTGTACACACCGCTAGCTCTGAGGTTTGGGGTTCGAACCCCGGACGTGTCAATGTAGTAAACCACTTTTCTACATTGTTTTGGGTCTGGGTGTTTGTGGTATCTTCATTGTCTCTGATTCCATATGACAAGTGGTTTAGCTACGTACTTTGGGTTCAGTGCAGTGTTGATGTCCTTTGAACATAGCTTCTTGACATTTTTTGAATTTTATTATTTAATTCATTTATTCAGTCTACCCCCGTTTGCCTTAGAAAGATCTTTGGTCTGTCTAGAGAGAGAGTATGCTAAACAGCGATTTTTCTGTCTCTTGACAAAGTTTTAGCAACTTTAATGCACCACTGGTTAAGCATACTTGACCTAAGATATACTAGTGAAAAAATGAGTGGTAGACTGTGAGTGAGAAATTACTTAAATGCTTAATAAAAGGTCATGTAATAAAATCTTAATCGAATAATTACTTTTCAATCGTTTTTTTGCACAAATGCATTTAACTAGTCATCCGAAAAATACTAAATATTTTGCTTAAAAATCACTTGCATTTTGTAATGTGTCAACACCGAATAGCCGCTCGGGTGGCGATATGGCGCGTACAATCAGGATGCGCTCGCGACACGCAACCGGCGCGTGCGCACGCATCGCGTTGATGTTATTAGGATATTATCAATTGATTGATTTTATTCTTGCCTGAATAATGCGACTAATTTCCTCCATTTAGTTTTTATGAAGAAATTTTTGTTTATGATGTATTGAAAAACGTGATTGCTGCAGAGATAGAGACAGATGAAGGCGATAAAGCCAGACAGGACAAAACACAATAAGTGTAGTTGTTTTTAATTTGTTTCTGGTTCAGGTACTGATTATAACTTGAAGACGAATAAGAACAATTTATTTATTTATATGTTCAAACTATACGTACACATCTCTAAATTCTAAACAGACAAATTTCTAAACAGAAAAATAAGGACAATAGGCCTGTTTCCTATTTTTTTTATTAATGTCCGTCTTGTAGATTAATGATTTTTATTGGACACGTATTTTTTCTTTTTTCCTGCAAACAAAAAATGATCAAAATACAGAGAACTGAAGTTACGCGTGACGTCATTCCTCGCTACGATTTTTAGCGAGGCGTAGCGTCATAAGCCCCCACTCCGAAACTTTAAAGCGGTGTATCTTTGTATTTTTTTATTGTTTTGATAAAACAAAAAAATACGTGTCTAATATTTTTTTATTATCTAACTGACGGACTAAATAGATTTTAACTTTTCATACCCAGGAAACATCCCTATTTAAACTACAAAATTCTTAAGGTTGTCGCATCTACACGATCTCTGGTGTGTAAGATGTTCATTCGCAAATTCACTTACCATTAATCCTTCTAGCCAAGTGACATTACTATAAGCGTTAATGCTCAAATGTATGTAAGGGACAAGTCTAAGTCACGTGACCTATCGAAATGAAATGTCATTTCCATACATTTAATGTAATTTAAGCAATTTCTATCATCGTTAAAGCTTGTAGAAATGTGACTTGGCTACAGAGGCTGGTGAACATATCTCTTTATTGGCTATAGTTTAGGTACTCTAAACAAATGAACGTTGTATTGATTTCTTGTGAAACTATGCCTGTATTATAGAAACAGTTAATTCCAGATTAATATGCAGTTGTAACCTTAACAGAATTAAAATTGTAAAGTATTGTCTACATACAAATGGGAAAGGTCGAGGCTCTCTCCCTGAACGTCAAACAAGGCCTGAATAATTGTCTTTAGTTGCTTCGATTCTGTTGACTTCCTTTTAATATGAACTACATATTGATTTAGACTTTGATTGTTTGAGAAACAGAAGAATGGAGCTATATATACAGATTTTCTGACAGATACCGAATTTCTTTTGTAAGGATAGCACTATCAAATTTTTTCATTCGGAATATCGTAACTACGTATTTTTTTTTAAAGCAATGTAAAGACGTTTTTTTTATACTCGACTTCTGCACTTTTACTTTTATCCTTGTATCACGGGGGGTTAAACAAACATTACTACATTCAGACCACATGAAAAAAAAAATCATCCACACTTAGAACACGTATTTTGTGGATCACAGAAATGCTTGTTCCATGCTGGGATTGAAACGGCAGCAAGTCGCGTAAAGTTGTAATTGGCGTGGTGGCCTATACCACTCGGCTATCCGTGCAGTCCAAAATTAAGTATAATTATGAAAGTTTTCGTAATATATTGTCGGAACCAGCCTTGCGATAATTTATTACAATTTTATTAAGCGGAACTAGCTCAAGAAAATCTATAATATGTTTATTTAATATTTAAAATATATTATTATTATTTTTTTGTCTCTAAGAAAATTGTTGAAACACACACTTATTACTTGTCACAATAGTTTGATTCATAAAGTGATTGTCACATGTTTTAAGTACGAACCCCACCTACATACCTACTCATAGTAATCTTGGTTCGATAGAGCTATTTGTATTAATATTTAGTTGTGTTAAATCCATTGGTATCAGATAATGTGCTGGAAATATTTCGTACAGACAATCTTTATCAATCAGCATGATGAGATCGGTATTATTTACGAATTACTGAAATAGATAAGATAAAAAATTGGGAACAAACAGTTAGGTCTGATTGTATCGGGTACTTTTCTTATGAAATACGCTTTAGTTTGATTTGCGTTCAGTTTTTATTACTCTATACGCGATATTTTTGGGCTCAATAAACAACTTGAAGTATAAAGCAGTAATCTAAAAAAATGAACTAACGATATTTAAATTCTTAAGAAAAACAGTTGTTACTACTTGTTGTGTGTTCTACCTATCTACTATTAAAGAGTCAACAAAAACGATGAATATATATATACATATAGTTTACTAGGAAAAGAACTTTTTACATCATATTTTTTTCTACTTTGTTGGACTGTAAATGTCTATGGAGATTCTCTACATCGAGGAAGGGAAATACGCAAGCAGGATGAATACTTAAAAACAACTGAATGCCGTATGTTAAGTTTACGTTTAATTAGATTTGTTTTAATGTGTTATTTAATTATTATTGTTTTAGTAAGTTGTATCTGGTTAAAAATTAATATTGAAGACTCAATGTTTCCTTCTTTTTCATTGCCTTGATCGGGACCAAAGTACAAATGTACCTACTTAACTAGTTTAACCAACACTATTTTAAGTATGGTACAATTCATACTATTCTTATTTACTGCATCTGTAATTAAAACCCAGTTCTACTTTGGTTTTTCATAACACACGATAGATACAATCAAAGACATAAATCTAGTGAACTGTTTAATGTAATACATGATGCGCAATACTTTGTAATACTTTTCCGACAAGACTATGACATAGGCTAGACATGACGAAACGATAAATTAAAAAAAATATATGAGAAGAGGGTGATCTTTTTTCCGAACAAACGAACTCGCCTATTTTTTCGCCGGATGATTAAAGTAATTGTTTTTACTGTGATAAGAATGAATATTAACTACTTGTATGCCAATTTGGTTTCCTATTTGTTGTTACATTATTTTTAAAAACACTCGAACCCTCCCTAAATGCCTATTTTGATCGCTGTTTTCTATACAAATTTGACAACTATTGATGAAAAAAGAAAAAAATATCTTTTAAATTGGTTCAATATTAGAGGAAATAGGCGAGAGAGATTCGAGAGCCTCAAATTATACCTTGGATATGTAGTTGTCCTTGTCACACTTGGATAAATAGGCCGTACGCCGTGTGACAGCGATAGTATCTTCAAATACGCTTTTTTTTACAAAAGTATTTCCGGGCATTCCTTCTTAGGAAACATGCAAGTATTGCGCCTTCTCGAGTGACGACACATCTCCACAAGCATGAGCAACTATATCCGTGCTGTAATAATCTGCTTTACCTATACGATGATGGTTATTAATTATGTCGGTGATAAAGATAAATAAAATGTTATATTGCACAATAAAACATAAAATTGCTTCGTAATGACAACTTATGATTTATTTCTCGTATCTCGACTATCTTCGTCTTTCAGTGAACTTTGATACGTGAGCCTGCCATATTGAACACGAATCATATCCTACAATTTATTTATATATTGTGTAATAATTATGGTTATCTTGGAGGAACCTAAAGGTCGTTTTGTCTTGAAGAAAGTAACATAGAGATAAAAAGCGAAACGAGTAACATTAAGACATTTTTTTTTTTCAAAAAGACGGGTGTTAAAAATTTGACGTGTCGGTCTATCTGTCTGTGGCATCGTAGCTCCTAAACGAATGGACCGATTATGATGCCATTTTTTTTGTTTGAAGGCTGATTTGGTCAAGTTGGTTCTTAGCTATAATTTGAATTTGTGAAGATATGTTTAGCCTTTTGAAAGTCATTTTTTAAAAGCTTAGCTAGCCAAAGGTTATAATAGCCTTCAACGTAAGTAGAAAACCTCACTAAAGTTACAGCTATTCAAACATAAGAATTTGTCAACAAGTTTATTTGACAATTGTTGTATACGTAAGTTCATCTCTACACCTTTTGTCATGGAATTGATATCCAACATTTAAAAAAAGTTTCGAAGTCTATTTTTACATATTACTTTGTCAATTTCGTCATCAGCAATAACGTTGTTTTCCCTACTTTTTTCTAGAACATTATCCAGGTTTGTAATACCGTAAGTAATCACTTGATCAACAAACGTGTTGATCTGACGCGCCGGGTCACCCGTCCTGAGCGTGTCGACCCGCACATTTGAATACAATGCGCGCGCGCCGGTCCCCAGTCGCACTACGATGTGATAGACGAGTTAATGATTTATGTTCGTTTATGTAGGTATAGTAAATATTTGGTGTGTAGTTTATTTAAGAGCGGTTTGAGGACACGAGTGATTCGTCAATTTGTCCAAATGCTTACGGCCCATTTAGGACGAAAATTAATAATATTTTCATTCTGAAACTTAAACTTTATCAACTGTCTTTACTGGCTGTCCCAAACGTTGATGAAGTTCCTCACAAAAAGCAATTTCGGACAAGTTGAGTGTCGTTCGCGGTAACGGTAGCAGTGTCGCGAGTTCAATTGTTTTTTTCCCATCCCAAATGCCCAAAGTGCCAAAAGAAGTTTTCACTTCAAAAAAGTTACTATTTAATCATTACAAGCAGTATACCTAAATACTCCTCTTGACCAATATTAAAATGCTCAACCACCCATAATTACCAATTTGTAATAAACAAAGAAGTCAGTAGCTGATAGCTAATAGGAACAACTCAACTGTATAATTGCATAAAGCCACTTTTTCACTGGTTGCGTACGCGCTATGCAAATCTTATGCGCCCGCGTAGCTGAGAAGCGGTTCTATATAAATTAGGGTTTGCACGAAATTGAATATATATTGTCGTTTTTTTGAGTTTGTTGTTGAATTGTTGTTAGGAGTAAACATAAACATACACACACACATACATACACATTTGTGGTTTTTTTTCTACTGACTTTTTTTAAGCTCTTTGTCCCACTACTGGACTTCTTTTCCATCTCATCTTTTTTCGCGGTTATTATTTGAACTGTAATGATTTTGATTTTTATTAGTAACTGCAGACTATGTGTTCTATAGATCATCTCGTTAGCTCCTCCTAAGCCTACGTGTACTTTCGTGGTTTTATTGGATCAATAATTGGTTATTTGTTATTATTTTATTTCGTTTCGGGTTTGTACCGCAAAGTTTGCGTCAATAAGAGCATAACATAATGCCGGTCACTCACATTCGCACGAATACGCAAACCCACAAGTGTAGGACGACATTTGCAAACAATTTCATTTCCGAGCTGTGTCCGTTTTTTAACAGACACCAAAGCGCGCGAACCTTGTTCGAATGTTTGCGCGCATGCGAGTGAACGGGGTAATATAATAACATAAATGCATGTCATGATAATTCCTTATCATTTTTTTTAATAATTTTTAGGGTTCCCAAAGGGCGCCAATGGGACTCTATTAGTAAGCCTCCGATGACTGTCCGTCTATCAGACAGCGGGCTATATCTCATGTAACCGTTATAATTAGAGAATTGAAATTTTCACACTGTGTATGTATTTTGCCGCTAAAACAGCAAATAATAAAAATAAACAAAAATTTAAGGTGGCTCTTTTTAACGGCATTAATCTTGTACGATGTTACGTAGCCCATCATGCCCGACTCGCACTTGGCCTTTTTTAATGTATTTATGGCTGATAATTGTCGTCACCCAAAGTCCGTACAAAAATGAAAAAAATTGGAAAGAGTTGTAATGAGTAATACCGTGATGTTGCTTAATCTCTCACAGATAATGAGATTAAAGTATTCCGGTTTATTATTGATCGCTATAATACTGACACCTGAGTCTTTAAGACGTATCATTTCGCTATCTTGTTGATTTCTTTTCGTGATAACGTTAAATGAATGAATACAAACGAAGAAATTACGATTTGAACTTTGTAAATAAAACTATTTTCAAAGCAAGCATTCGTCACTATATTCGTCACAATCACGTGCAAACTAAAATTTAAAAATGCATTACTGACTTAACTTACAAGTATTTGAAATCGCACGTGGTAAGCTACCCGATAGTCGATTATAATTATCGTACCATATCCGTTGAAATACATACAGTGGAACAAAGAACCTTCTTTTTTTGTAAATAGGTTAAAAATTGGTTTTCTTCCCTTTGGGCCTTAGGCTTTTTTTGGGATGGTTACAGGCCAGTATTATAATTTTTTTAGTTTTAATCAAATTTGACGTATTATGCCTATATAGACAGCTTTTTTAATATTAACAAGGTTTCAAAATTATTTTGTACCAGAAAAGACAAAAAATAATAACTATTTATTTTGGTATTTCTTTAAAAACTCATAAATATAAGTAGAATATTTTGGACAGCCCTACCGCGAGTCGCTCAACCTCGCATTACTAGTATGATGGGTTATGTTATCGTTACAACATTAAATGAATAATTAAAAGGCACCGTTTACTCGCCGGCTATTATTTCAACACAAATCATATAATTATTGACACTTTGTGTCATAATAATAATTATACGTATTAAATAGGTGAGAGGTATACTTAAATGTCGCCTTTGACACCTTTCCTATTTGGTTTTATTCAAATCATTTACAAATTTACATTTTGTACGTATTATCGTACTAGATATAAAAGCTAATATGCAACATAATATTTTTATTTCAAATAAACTAAACTATATATACATACAAAAGGAATCTATATATATAAAAATGAAACCCGTTTTCCTTGGTCACGGCATCACGCGTGAATGGCTGGACCGATTTCACTAATTCTTTTTTTGTTGTATTTGTTATTATTAGGAGAAGGTTCTTACGGAAAAAAAATATTAAGAAAATCTCTCAGAAATATTGAAAAATATACATTTAATTTTGCATATTTAAAAAAACGCGCGTAACGAATGTCAATGTCATTCACGGCCATAGACTATATTGAAAGAGCATTGTTTGTTCGGAAACGTGGTTACTTAATTAAATTCGAGCATCATTTGTTCGGAAACGTTACTTAATTAAATTCTAATTAATTTTTGAAAATAACTCGCCACGGTAATAAAGTAGTGCATCATTGCTACGCTAAGTCGGTACGAAGGTCAGCTAGTAATAAAATAAACTAATCTAATTAAACATAAACCTAAAATATGGCATCAAAAAATTCGTCCACATCGCTGTCCAATGGGAGTGTTCCCAAAAAAAAAAAACTTAAAAAAAAACGACACCTATTAACTCTTATATCACGTATGAAGAAATATGCAACATGCTCATAAAGATATTAGTCTGCGTTCAAACAGGCGGGATACTTTTTCGTCGTGGAAGCGCGCGCGCCTCCCGTACTTGTCAATTCCTCCTCAGAAACTTTGAAATAAACAATTTTTATCGATGTATTCGTGCACGCTCAGCGCTCGAATAGCGATTGCGTAGTACACGCGTCGCAATTGTGCTAGCCCGCGCCGCCTCTACCCTCCCGTCTTTCACGTTAGACACGTAAAGACAAGGGAAAAAATAGTAAATTTAAAAGTTTCTGAGGAGGGAGCGACTCGTAGGCAACGGCCAAAGATAATCGCGCAAGTGTGAACGCAGCCTTATGCTGTAAATTCAGATAAAATTTGTTACTACGCTGTAGCTATGCTACGAGATAACTACGATTTTAACTATTTGCTACATATATTATATATGAATACTATTGAATCTAGTTTTTTTTTAATTTAGTAAGTACTACTAAATGTCACTTACGCATTCTTAAAATAGTATATTCGTTTTAAATTACTTTGTATACGATGATTTATTGAAATCGTTTTTTAAACCTCGTAGCATTGTTATTATATCTTAAGCAAATGAATATATTATAACAAACATAATAATAATACAGGTCTATGAATGTCCCACTGCTGGGCACAGGCTTCTTCTCTTGTAGAGAAGGAGCCTGAAAAGAACGAGCATTGATCACCACGCTTGCTCATTGCGGGCGATTACAGATTTTTTTGGAAGAGATCTACGCAGTTAGCCTGAGCGCAGGTGACTTTACGCGATTTCAAATTCCAATTTTCATAATCCAGGTTTCCACACGATGTTTTATTTCACGATATATTTCTAATAATGTATCAGTCATAACAGCAAGACGTTATAATCACAGCAACATTAACCAATATACCAGTTTAACATCACAGAACTAAAATCTAGTTGTTGCATTACATCCTGCAAGTAACTGAATCGATTTACACGATCTAATAAACATCGATCGATTACAAAATAGTCATGAAATATTCGCTGAAATGTTTCAGAAAACTTTTAATGTTACATAAATACTTGAGAGAATAGATAGCATGAATATTATATTATAATAAATTGACTGGTTTACTTTGTACCAGCTAGCTCCGGATTCGCACGAGTGGTGAGAAATTTTCAATACGTTTCACAACTTTATATTCCTTTATTTTATAAAACTCGTGTCCTTACAATAAGGTACATAGCAAAAAAGAATTATCCGATTTGGTGCAGTCGTTTTTATGGAGTGTCCAAGGGAAATCGGGATTGATTTTTATATACTGTTGTTACCGAATGGCATACCGTATATCTATCCAAAAAAGGTGAAGAGTACATCTGGTATAGAGTCAGTTTACAAAAAATCAGCTCCAAATGTTGTTTAAATAATTAATTAATATCCAATTTTTCGCACCAATTATTTAACACTAAATCATAATGAACGTGTCACCGCACTACGAGGGTCAATATCTTATTACGTCAGCGGTCTGGTTATGATTTTTGGTGTCGAATAGTTTATGAGAAAAATTGGAAATTTGTTAATTAATTATTTCCTTTTGAGCTGAAATTTCGTAAAGTGACTCTATACCAGATGTACTCTTCACCCCTTATGGAGAAATATACCCTATCGGTAAAACCCTGTATATAGATCTATAGTACCTAGATGAATTACTTAGTGTCTTATAAAATACCGCCTGGTTTCAAACCATTGGGAAATTTCACATGTAAAAACCATGTGTTATGTTCAGAAATAATTAAGTAATTTGATTTAGAAACGTTATTTTAATTGAAGTTAACGAATTAATAAAGATCGCCATAAGCTACTTTGATATTAATTTATTTGTATTATATACTTATTACCCTTTTCCTCATTTATTATATATCGGGCCTTTATCGCTGCCGTATCGAGGCGTTATAAAGACTCTAAATGAAAATGCAGAACAAAGTATTATAGATTACACATTATTAAACTAATTGTATGAGTCATAGATTATAATCTTCGTATCTGCAGTGTGTCGTGGCTTTGGTATGTAAGATTAATACCGGAATCTTCCTCTATAGGCAGATGATAAGCGGTAGGTAACTCAAATTATGTCGTAGTACGTTTTGTGTGTATTTGTGTACAAAAATTGTTCAAAAAATCTTTGATTGACCCTGTGCCCAGCAGTGGGACATTTATAGGCCGGTATTTTTATTATATTAAACCTACTTGGTACCTATTGTGATCCTATTATATCCTATTGTGATCGGTTTGTAGTTTCATTATTTTTTTATATGAACCTAGGTAAAAAAACACGGAATAAATGCGTTTTTTATATAATTATATGTATAGGTAACCTACACATACAATTATGTGCATATTATAAGCTAGTATTCCTTAATTTTTTAGATCCTTTTGACTAAAAGTACAGAAAAATATTGTAAGGAATTTCCTTCTTGCCAAAATAATCTTAGTATTTTTTTTATAAAAAAAAAGTATGATAGGTAAAATCAGCCGTCAGTAAATTGATAAAACTCTTGTAATAGTAATGGTATTATAAACCATGCAATCATATATTAAAAAACAAAAACAAAACTCTCTTCTATCTGTCCGAAGGGTGGGCAAAATTCACTGTTTATTTAATTATTATTTTGGTCTAACCAGGGTATTAAATCTTACCTATCCGTGCTGAAATGACAGGAAAAAATAAATAAAGGATATTAGATATATATTTATCGAAAAATACCTATTTTAGACAGATAAGATAAAATGCTCAGTCTTGATTATCAAGGGATTCTCCTAATCAGTTTACTCAAAAGGTTTTTCCTTAATCGATCTTGCTGTAAGTGCCACACCTCAAAACTGTAAAACAATATTTTTACAATAACTGTGAGATACCTACATACCATCTACACAAGAATTAAAAGAGGTTTAATGTGTAAGTTTGGACGAAGTAAATTATGTTCGAAAATTATATCAAACTAGCGACCCGCCCCAGCTTCGCACGGGTGCAATGCTGATACTAAATACACTACAGAAAAACTGTGAACGTTGTATATAAAAACATAGCGGCCCGCTCCGGCTTCGCACGGGTATAAAATATATTGCCTATGTGATTAAAATCGATCCAGTAGTTTTGATTTATTCATTACTGCCCGTGGCCCGCACGCATTAAATTTGGAGTAAAACAATCCCCCTTTCCCTATACCATGAAGATTTCCTGCTATCTTTGGAATATCTAAATTCATACACTACATTTTTACTTATTTACTTTTTACATTTTTAACTATATTTATTTTATTTTTACAACAGCTTTCTTGTCATTAGACAATACAAACATGTTTTCTCTGGAGGTCACTCTTGAAAGAGCGACATACAGTTGTCCATGTGAAAAACAGTCAACGCTCAAATCTAAGCCTGCATCGTTGAAGGTTTGACCCTGCGATTTATTAATGGTCATTGCAAAAGATGTCTTTACCGGAAACTGTAAACGTTTAAATTATCTATAATATGTATGTATTTAGAAATATATAAGTATGTTTATCAGTTGTCTGGTTGCCATAGCACAGGCTCTGCCTAGTTTGGGATCAGATGACCGTGTGTGAAATGTCCTAAGATATTTATTTATTTTAATGTAAAATAATATTTTGTAGATTTTTTTCAACATTCAAGGTAACGACTTTTTATTAAATAGATAGAATTCTTTGTCATACATCGTATAAATTAATTAACAAATATTAAGTACCGTATCAATTATCGTGACTACGCCGATCTTTCATCGGCCATTAAGACAGTTTTAACGCCTTTTTCCGAGTATACAATGAGAGAAGAACAATCTCTTTTAATCACTATCACTACATAGTATAAAACAAAGTCGCTTTCTCTGTCCCTATGTCCCTTTGTATGCTTAAATCTTTGAAACTACGCAACGGAATAATAATACGTCCCGCAATTTTTAAATCTGTAATATCTTCGAAAATATTCACTTAAATCGTACGGTGTAAAGGGCCATATAGATCTATATTAAATGAACAATGTATTCAAGGTATTTAATTGGTTAAGGATTAATGCTGTATTGGTTAAAATCGATTCGAAAATTAGCCATTATTTGTCGTAAAAAGTAAATGACAAAAAAAAGTTATTGTGGGTTATCCATAAGAGATAGACATATACCATCACGGACTTTTCTGTAGACCTTTTCAATGTGTACAATACTTAGTACATTATTTTGATAAAACTCGTAGGGTTCAGCCTGCGTTTGCAATGTAAGCGGAAAAAATGTAATTATTTACGACATCACATTAGAAACCTCAAAAATAACTGTACTTCTCCACTATTTAATGGATGTTATTATACATATAAACCTTCCTCTTGAATCACTCTATCTATTAAAAAAAAACCGCATCAAAATCCGTTGCGTAGTTTCAAAGATTTAAGCATACAAAGGGACATAGGGACAGAGAAAGCGACTTTGTTTTATACTATGTAGTGATTCAATTAAAAAAAAGTAGCTGATATAAATCGAGAAAAATATCCATAGCGGGTTAGTCCCAAATAAATAGACTGTCGTAATATCTCCAAAAATTGATAAACAATTATTTGACAGCATTGTAAATACTAAATCAAATTAACAATTAAATAAACCTACGGAATAGATAAAAGTAGATGAAGTAGTAAGTATGTTATTTTGTGCATTAGATACAATTTGATAAAATATAATAAAACGCTATCCTTTTTATCTTTTATTACATTTTCTGCTTAATTAGGTAGCGCAGGGCATCACCCCATCTTTTTAATGGTCTGAAATCCAACATTAGATAGTTTATACAGAAAATAATGGGTAATTCCATTATATTTTTATAGAGCTGACTATTAACTATCAAATAATCGTCTATCGACTTAAAATCTACACCTGCAGTATTGAATTAACAGCTCTGAACATTAAGATTCATAAGCATATATTTTTCGGTATTCCCAATTTACAAGCGTAAAAACCTAAACACAAAAGTGTGAACAACCCATTTTCATTTGATGCTACACACCCCATTCCAACGATCTTTCGTGGAACACAAACCCCATTTAAAACCCACCCTGAACAGACATGGAGAGAGATTTAACAAAATGGAGACTCCCCCACCGCGGGCCGGGAACGATCAATACAGACGGCTTCTAATCTCAATAGATCTTGCGTCCTTGTCGCTCATGAGATGTGGATGAACTGGACACACCCTGGTCGGAAAATGGACCTTGTTTTCCGTTATCTAAGGTTGGTTTTCCAATTCCCTTTCAGGATTGAGATTATGTATTCGTATGTATCCTATAGGTTGGGTCGCTTGAAAACGCGGTAGGAAAATTTATGTGGTATTTGAGGTGAAATAAAATGTAATTAGGTTGCTAGGCAGTAAACCACGTTTTCTTTCGGGAAATGCTACTGATAAAGTATTTTTCCTGTACATTTTATGTAAATAAATAACATAATCTCTTATATAAATTAATTTTTCGCTGTATATTTTCAATAACTGGGAAAAGACACAGATTATATTCATGAAAACGTAATCTATCTTTCTCTACTAACAAGCTTTATAAAATAATATATAAATCCGAAAGAAAGATTTCTTTTTGCTTTTGTTTCCGTAGGGAATGTATTAATTAAATTATCTCTATCAGAGGCTTGGTGGATGTATGAAACAATTCTATTGTTAAGACTGCAGAACATAGAATATTTTCCTACCTAAAAACCATAGCAATATCGAAATCAGCAGTTATAGAGCGCTTATAGATTCTCAAGCACGTATGTGTGTATGTATATTTTTATCTTCGTAATAAACTCGAATAAGGAGACAAAAGAAATATTTTTTTAATTTTGTGCTTGCGGCAAATCTTTCATTTCTGTTAATAAAACTAGCCAGCAATGTTTATAATATAAAGAACTTCGATACAGTAAGTTCAAAGGTGACAAAATTATTCATTATACACACATTTTGCGTTAAGTATTCGTAAACAATAAAGTACTATTCTTTTATTACTTATTTATCAGTAAAAGTAGGCACAGTCGTGTTAGAAACGAACTTTATAGAATACTTATGTAATATACACTTACTATAAAACAAGAAGAGTATGTAATTTTTGATGTAGGTGGAAAAATACAGGTCCGATTCAAAAATTTTTACATTGACCTATAGCTTAAATATTGCTGACTGTCATAAGGTGAGTTTATGTTGAAAATAAATGTAACTGCGGGCGAAGCTGACTATATAAAGTAGTGTAGGATAGTGTCTATTTACATATTTTCTTTTCTTTTGTTAATTTGCACACTGTTTGGTCTGCTGGCAGAAATTTCTTTAGAAGTACACAGTATCTTTGTACATTTGTTTTATTATGTTGTTTCTGTATGATTTTGTGTGTGTATAAGTTGTTAAATTATAAATAAAAAAACGAAACTGATTTTGTTCAAATATTTTAATGCACCTTTACTTATATTATAAAACATCTTGTGTGAGAGTATATACCTACCATTTATACAGAGGAAAATAATAATATTATATAGAGCAATATTATATAGAGGAAAGATTTGTGTGTATGTGTTCTTGTATGTAACGAATAAACTCAAAAACTACTGGGCCGATTTCAAAAATTCTTTCACCATTTGAATGCTACATTATTCCAGATTAATGTAGGCTATAGAATATTTTGAAAAATAAATGTACATCCGTGCAAAGTCGGGGCGGGCCGCTAGTACTAAATATACGTAAGCCGCTTCCATATAAAATGTCAATTTATAGCCTTTACTTGTAATACTTCCTTACATGGATTAGCGATAAGTATTTAGTTTCTAACTAGTTAATTAGGATATTTAAGGCGATTATCCAGAGTACGTTTTTAACCTAATCCATTAGGAATATTCTCGATGTCAGTTCTATTAGATTTTGTGTGAAGTCATGCTCATGTCACTGACGTCAAAAACGTTTGTTGTAGGTAGGTTATTTTTTTATTCAAAGAATATAAAAAAAAATGTCACGTGTAAGATAGTTTTAGTTATGAATGTACTTTTTATCTGACTTGCCAATGGTAGGGGAGGCCACGATGCTAAATGGGGATTTACTCGAGCGTCGTAGAGACCTATTGGGATGCAAAGCTTAGATGATAAGAAGAAAAAAATGTTATGTGATATATACCTTTACATCGGTGGGGGAAGCGGCTATAGATTTTTAAATATGTAAAAAAAAACTGTTGCATGGACATCCTCGAGCGCGTCAGATATTGATAGCATCAATGCCCTACGTATTTTGAATAATGTACGTATGTTAATCTGATCGTTTGCATGATGCGGGTGGTTGTATTTAAGGGTTGAAAATGAAAAAAAAAAAAAATTAATCGAGCGCGTCAGATTTTCTAAGGGAGTGTTAAGTGCACCAAAAAAAAGCTCTCATTCACTAATCTGACGATTTCGATGGGACGCAAATTCGCGGCCATTTTCATAATATGCAAAAAAAATTCGCCATTTTGAAATACTCAAACGCGTCAGATTAAGATATATATGGTTCATCTTTATGTTCTAAACGTACTGTCTCATAATCTGACGATTATCTAGAGGGATTCGCCTGATCTGACAAAAAAAAAATTGAAAAACGGTTCACCTTAAAGGCCATCCCTGCAACTTCCCGCTAATTCCATTCCTGGGCGCTTAAAATTGTACTTATGACATTTTTGAGCTCAAAATATAATTTATGTGATATTTTGCATTTGAGCTCTCCCAGCTCGAAAGTCTGATAGAAGTTTCATAGAACACTATTTTTGGAATTTTCAAACCGCAATAACTTTTGAATGGTTCAAGCAATTTTCACGCGGTTGGCGGCATTCAACGCAGTTTTATCATCCTCATAAGTAATTTTGCAATTTTAATTGATCGAACCACAAATTTCGGAGTAATTCCGAAAAAACACTTTTTCGGGTTTCTTTCGTTCACGATATCTCTCGAACGAATCAACCGCTTTTGACCAGGTTGGTAGCGATCGACGTGGTTTTTCAAGCTTAAAGGTGGATTAGTTTTTGAAGTTGATCGATAAAGCCGGTTAAAAGTTATTCCAAAAAAACCACTTTCAAAAAAAAAATTGTCTTATTTTTTTTGAGATTTTTCAAAGTTTCTCAAAATCTGTCGGTCCGAATCGGTTCAAATTCACAGGAAATCTAATTTTGAGGTAAATATTTAGAACACCGTTTAGTAGATTCCGATCGGTTTAGTCGTTCAAAAGTTATAAGCGAGACACACACACACACACATACATACAGACATAGTGACAACATCACGGATTCACACACATAATATTAAAATAGCAAAAAAAGCCAAAACGTTGGAAACACGTTGTAAACAGTATGCCACGAACGAGTCTTTATGATCAGCTGTGATGGCGTCATGGCAACAGAAACCAGAGGGGGGACGGAGTGAGAGAGTAATAGATAGAGAAAGAGTGAGCGGAGAAGGAAATGTAGGCATCACGCAGCTGCACGCATTTAACTTTATCGACGAATTTTTGTTATTTCGGCTTGCGGAAATCGTCAGATTATCTATTTTTCATTATTCTTGAATTATTTCCTTCAAAATAAAAAAAAAAATAGCTACGCTCGAGAATGTCGAGATGACGTTTTTTTTTTACAACTTTGTTGCCCTCCTCTTTTTTTACGTCACTCTCAAATTGTCAGATTAGTTGAATATACACTTTTTAGGATGTAATTAACTCACCCTACCTTAATCTGACGCGCTCGAGAATTTCTGATGGTCAATTTTTTTTTACTAATCTGATCCTGTATCCTTCACGGGCGGCCTTATATATGGGCCTCATGTTTTGTGGAGGTACTTAACCGGGTACAAGGTATCCCCCTGTATATTAATCTGCCGCGCTTTAGTAAATCCCGAAATCCCCTCTTGGGCTCCCCTACCAAAGAAGACTCTTCTTCTGGTTCTGTTTGAAATATGTCATGTCTAATGATTATTTTTTTACAGAATTCGGACTAACAGACAGCCGCAGCAAATCCAAAATACCTTTAATGGGGGTGCGGACTAATTTATTTTTGATTTACATGTCACGTAGACTAAGAGGAAATTTCGCGTGACGTAGCTTGTAGCTACAATTTTTACCAACATGTGACGTCACAAACCTCTTCTCCTGAACTTTAAAGCAAAGCGACGCTAAAACTTAAAAAATACTTACGAAATCTTTTTTTTTTTTTTGCACCTGGCGGACTAAATAGATATTTCCTTTTCATACCCAGTCCGTAGTAGCCCTATTGTACAACTACGATATCTATGTACCTCGGAAATATGTTTTTAATAACTCAATGACTGATCAAACAGTAATGATACCTAGAACGTCACAAAGAAATGAATTCCTTTGGAAGTAATTTCTTTAATGTTATCGTTTCCATATGTGCTTTGTTTTAATTTCAATGTAAGGTTCAGTGGTAGTACATTGTATAATTAATGTAGGTACTTGTACTTTAACTCTTTGTTCAGAATGAACTCATAATTATAACGTGTATACTGTATACCTACATATTATACATAACATTATGTGTAATGACACATGTTTATGTATCTTTTGTTATTTTTAATTTTGGGGCAATAAACTACTCTCGTGATAGTACTACAACCTCCTTAGATAATAAAAGGCAAAAAAAAAAACTAAGACAGCTGTCAGTTTTGACACGGACAGTTCTGCAGGTGAAATGTATGAGAGTACTTATAACAAAAAAGGTAAGTTCTGTATTGAAATCTGTGGATATGAGCAACTTCTTTGAAAAGCAGCATTGTAGGTAGGTATTAATAGCCATCGTACATAACTTTATATAAATTTAATTGGGATTAGCGCATTTATAACGTATAGGTAGTAGGCAATTACCTTGGTACTAGAGTATGAGCTAAAATGCTAAATCATATGAATAAATAAATAATAATATATTTTCGAAACAAAAATTTTAGTTCTTGAGAGCTATTCTATTATAATCATATTATATCAACTCTACACCGCTATCTAAGACAATCCTGATCACCTGGTTGCACTTATTATTTTGGTACCTACTAGAATATTTCCTAACTAGGTAAACTGTAAGGAAATTTTCTTTTGAGCCTTTTCTATATATACCTACTTACATTATACAGTTAGAGTATCTAAAAGACGCGTTTCACAAAACCAACAAAGAAAACGTTGCTTGGGGCAAAGGCTCGAAGGCTCGAATATTAATTATCGCCGCCACCCCTTATCCCCTAGCTAGGGGGTGAGGGGAGGTGACGGGAGGAGGGGGAGGGAGGGTGGAGGAGGGTGCGCTCCTAAGACAGCGCCTGGCACCAATACTCCTGGTTTAAGAGATAGGGAAAACTTGGCTGCGGAATAAATTGGTATATTGTTTTCTTAGATTAAAGGTAAAAATAATAAAAATGCTTATTATAAAGTCGTTGATTAGGGATTTAAAAAATACACGATTAGGGATTACAAATAAAACATACCTACATTTGTATGGGCAGAGAGCCTTCTCAAACGACGACACCAACTCTAAGTAGAGTAGGCGAGAAAATTAACTTGTTATCTGTAAATCATGATCTAATTCTAATAACTTTCTAAAAATTCAGTGATTGAGTGACTAACAATCAAATTGCAATTTTTTTTTAAACTTCTCCCGCACTAAAGAATTTAATCCTTGTGTCGCGGGGGGTTACACAAACATTCAAATCACATGCACAAAGAACACCCAGACTTTATTCTCTCTTTATTGTATGTAATGTATGTAAAGTCTCTTACAAGTTTCCAACTAAGAAACAGAATGAGTTGTTTCAAAATCCAGTCCATTATTTTTAAGATGGACTACAAAGCGAGGAAAAGAGAGAGTTAGATAGAGTACTTCATAAAATTGTGTTCTTAGATAAGTAAATAAATAAGGTATCATGAAAACGCTCTACAAAAGAGCCTGGTCTCCTGTACTATGAGTAAGATTTTAACAGAGGGCTGAATGTTGAACAAAGGCGTATCTAACAAAGAGGTGTTTCGTGGCGCGTTCTAAGCAGTGATTAATTGATGGCTGGAGAGAACATTTAGGCGTGGAGTGTACTTATGTTTTTAAGAAAAAATAAGGTTTGTTTTTTTTTCCAGAGGTCTTCTTTAGGTAGTCTCTCTTGCTAACGGCAACTTAATAAGGCAAACAGCAAGAAAGGGCCGGATTTAAGTGAACGTTTGAAAATTATAAGAGCATTGGGAAAGATTGTAATTCCATCCTTCAAATACTGAAACGCAACTTAACTTTAAGACGTTCTTGAATGTTTATTTGTCGCTACTTTACACCTAAAAGTGACAGAGACGGCATGAGAGTTATCGGTGACATGTAACATTATTAGATTGCCGATTTATAATCGGCCATATACATTGTAAAAAGTGGAGTTAGTACTTTGAGTAAAGGGATTCGATTTGAGAGCAGGTTTTAGAATTAAATGGACATTTTTCTTGTCAAAAGAGGTTCTAGAACATTCTGTATAAGAATTGTTGGACTTTGCTTTTTCCTTCTGCTGTATAGAAATAGTATACGGCTTATTACAAATTCTATACAACGTTTTAAAGAAGAGTGATACCTAACTAACTGTTTTTGGTATAAGCTATATTATTTGTAAAACTTACTTACAAATAATATTATATAGCGGTACATGGGAGGCCCCACAAGATCATATGAAGTACCCTCGCATCCCTCACAACCAATGGGAGTACTCCTTCAATCTTAAATAATCACTCTCTAGCCCGAGATACAATTTTACTCCTTGTTTACACCATCTCAAACGAAATTCAACCTCAAACCCATTAAACTAAGTGATAATAAAGTTTAAACTCTAATATCAAGGGTACGCGTCGCTTACGTCATTTCAAATCGAGTAAGAAATGAGATCGATTCTCTTAAAATGAGCGGTGTTATTCAAAGTTAAGACTTATGCGCATAAGGCAAGGTATAAATTTGAATGCAGGCAACAAAATTATAGAACAATTTAATATGGAACGAGCAAAGATGGTTCTCTAGGGAAAAACCGTAAAGACCGCAAGCGATAATGACTTTTATTCCTTTAAAATAAAAGGGTTGTAGGTTGATTTTCGCGTGATGATGTTGTAGTTATGTCTTTATGAAGGCGGGTTGTTGAGGCAAGATCGATTTACTCTGAATACGGACAGATATAGTGAAAAACGTGCTGCGTAGTATTTTGCGGCTTTTCTTGATCAACTACTTTATAAAAACCTTTTTGGTAAGGGTTTAAGCTTTGTTTTTTTTTTTAGTTTTAAACCTATTTGCTGACAAAGTGTAATTGAAAGTGGATTATGGAGTTGAAATTCGAGAAATAATAAGATTTCATTTGAGAAGTTATTAGTATTTGTGTGAATGGATTTTATTCTTAATTATATTGTAATGTAGAAAAGTATTTTATAGTAATGTCGAATTAGGAAATAAATACAAACTGAATTTAGATTAATCTTTTTTTTATAGTATTTAAAGATGTATTTTTAACATGTGTTATGATTAATTTAGGGTAGATTTTCAGTAAATATCAAGAGAGGTTTTACATATATTTCCTAACTAGACGATAGAACACCTTCATATAATCCATAACAACATAAATTTTCCTGTAAAAGCTACAGAAAAATATCCGTAAGAACAAAGAAAGCAACATTCATCATCCAGTAGGCGCGGTTGGGCGAGAGATGTAGGGCGGGCGGCGCATACATACACAGTCCTTGTACATACACAGTGTATCTTATACGTGTGTAGTGTACTGCGTTGTATATGGAGAGGATTTGCTTATGTGTGGAATAGAGTATCTTTTGTTTTATTTTGTAAATAGTTGTTAGATTTTTGTAGAGGTTGTTCGTTTGTGTTGGTGAGTGTTGCTTTGTATGTGTGTGTTAGATACTTAAAGGTTTGTGTATGATGTGTTATGAGTATGGTAGAAAATGAGATAGCTTTTCCGGGAAATAAAATGTTTACAATTTATTTAACTTGTTTACTTGCGTTAATGCTAGATATCGATAAACGCAGTTTTACATTAAGTAAAGGAAATTTGTAATCTATATTTAAAAGGTTATATGAATGGTAAAAAAAAACTAAGACTAGCAGTTGCCCGCGGCTGCGCCCGCATGGGTATCGATTATCGCGGCGAAAAGTACCCTATGTCCTTCCTTAGGATCCAAGCTTCTCTCATACCAAGTTTAATCCAAATCGGTTTAGCGGTTTAGCCGTGAAGGTGTAACAGACAGATAAGCATAAAGTCAGAAAGAGTTACTATCGCATTTCTAATATTAGAATGGATTTGCTGGTAATTAATAAACTTTGAACATATCTTTTATACCGTAACACAACTACGTATGACTCAACATGTTTTTATGACAAAATATTTATAATAATATTTAAAATGATAATGTTTATGATACATTATCATTTTAAATATCGCACATATATAGTATATATCGCACAATCTGTAAAATTTTCTAACTTAAGTGAGCAGTAACTAATCATGTATTCACGTCCGCATATCTGCATCGAGTGCATAGTATTAGAGCTGGTGTGTATTTCAGATAACATGATGCGTGGTGTGGAACGGGGAAGTGAGCTAGCTCTCGGCTGATAAGAGCTGGCGGGCTATTCTGTAAACAAATATCTATCATCTATACTAATATTATAAAGAGGAAAGATTTGATTGTTTGTTTGTTTGCATTGAATAGGTTTCGAAACTAATGAACCGATTTGAAAAATTATTTCACTGTTGGGAAGCTACACTATCCTCGGGTGACATAGGCTATATTATATATAGCTGTCCCCCGCGACTTTGTCCGCGTGTTTTAGTTTCAACGGTTTTTCATTTATGCTCCGCTCCTTTTGGTCGCAGCGTAATGTTATATATGTATGAGCTTCCTCAATAAATGAGCTATCCAAAACTGAAAGAATTTTTCAAATCGGACCAGTAGTTCCTGAGATTAGCGCGTTCAAACAAACAAACAAATAAACAAACAAACAAACTCTTTAGCTTTATATATTAGTATATAGATTTATTTGTTATAGACCTGTGCGAAGCCGGGGCGGGCTGCTAGTGATAAATAAACGCGTATTACTTACAATACATACCATATGCTCATAGGAATAAAGCTTTGTTTTTATTGTATTTTAATTTATGACCGGTTCCTATATCCAAGAAACTATTCTTTTTGCTCACGGACCGTTGAATTTTACTTCGTTTTGCTTAGAAAATTCTACCGCCCGTAAGCAAAACGAATCGATTCTTAAATATAGGAACGGCATTTATTTTATTACCTATCATGCGTTAGTCAGTATTTTTTCTCCTTAAGGGTTTTTTTTTAATTGTAAACAAGTTGATTTTTTAAGTTGCACTACTATCGTTCGAAGTGAGAGAGAGAGAGAGAGAAAAAAATAGGAGTGGTTTTTTTTTTTACAATGACTTTTACTTTCTTGAAGTTAGTAGTTAATTTCTATGGGCAGAAGCAGTATTTCAAACATGAGCACGCATTTCCGTTGCACCTGTATATTGCAACAGAGATGTAAGAACAAATAAATGCTAATATATTTCTAATGATTGCAGAATACTTCTCAGCTATGGTGAGTCAGGGCCGCGCCTGCGTATACGGGTTCCGGTGTTCCCTAGAAACACGCGCACATATATACATACATAATTGTAGAGCAATTAGTATGTTGGGATGTTTTCTACTACTACAGATAAACAAGATGTAATGGAATAGGAATTATTTTACTGCCATTCTATAGATAAGATAATTTTATGTATTTGTGTTGATAAATACAAGAACATAATACTTATTCATGAAAAACCTTCTGTATGTTTTATTGTAATGACTAAAGATCTGGCAAAACGTCTTGTTGACTCCTCACGTGACCCAAGGGCTGGCTTTTACCTTGGACAAAGAATAAGCATTGCGATACAACGTGACAATGCCGCCAGTCTTTTGGGTACACCTACAGTCGACAGCGATGTGAATGAATTTTTTTGACTCTTTTTTTTAGACTTTTTATTAGTTATGAGTTGAGTTTTGTTTTAAGTGTAGGTATATATAGTTAAGTCTGTAAAAAATTAAAATTGTAAATATTGAAAAACGAATATAGTATAGATTAATTTGTACTGGATAGTAAAAACACATTAAAGAGAGAATCCCATTAACTTATTATTATAAAAAATCTATAAGAAGATTATTGGTACATTTGGAGCCTTTGACCTACAGTGGGTCAGTAAAGGATATAACCTATACAATACAATAAAAACCTATACATTTGCAGATTTAACCCTGTTTGAAAAAAAAACAAAATATTCCTCGAAAAACACCTTGTAAAAATACTGAAAACCACTTTTTTATGTATGGAGTACCGAGTACACACATTCTTTGAAACGTAGCTGAAAGCTTCAGAACGATATCACTACAATATTTATATGAACACGTGGCGAACAGCTCGGGTAAATGTTACAAGTTTAATAGCAAACACACACGCTATTAACCAACATACTATCTATTACTGTTTAATGGAGGGATCTCAGGTGCACGCGTGGTACATGGGTAGGGAAAAGTTATTTAAGGAAAGTCCGAAAAAGAAATGGGTGGTATTGGAGCCGATTCCCTTGTACGCTAACTAAATCAAAATTATACCATTGCTATCTTTTACTAACATACAGCGTGAGAAAAGGACGGCAACAGATAACAACTAACTTAGACATGTTAAACCAGTTTTCACACGTTTCTGCGTGTCGGTAGATTTGTATGAAAATTTTAGTCGAAACTAAATTTGACAGCTCCAATTTTCAGCTGTCCTTTTCTAATTGTGTACAAGTGTAAAGGATACCGATGGCCTAAAATAATTTTACTGTGGGTTTAACAGAATCGTTTCAATTGTGCTTCGAAAAAAGTTCTAGATCTCCTTAAGCCGCCCTTCTACAGATCACCCCACACTGCCGACGACCACGGAGAACCGCGCACTGCGCAGTGACTGTTGAGAATCAAAACCTAATTTTAGCCGACAAAGGGTATACTTCGACTCGTGGAATGCGACGGACCGGGGCAGATGCGTCTGCTCTATTACGGACGAGCACCATCCCACTATTTGTGGTGCAGGGTAATTCGCGTTTGTAAATCTTGCTAAATTTTATCAAAAAAAAAAAAAAAGTGTAAAAAAGACGAAGGTGATCATAGAGTAAAGAGGAAAAGCGCCGAACATTACGTGATGTCCAAAAAGGTTGTTCTCCAACTTCCTTTTCAGGGTAGGTAGTGCTCTGCGATTGTTAATGGCTGTACCTACTCGATCGTATGAACCAGCCAATGAATGAGGCATTCATCTGAGTATTGTATTACTAATTCATTGTCTATATGCTAACTGCAATTACATGGAAATGTGCGTAAGAATACGTCAGGCCAGTTTGGTAACGTAAAGATTTTCCTGTTCGCACATGAAATAGGTAAAGATCTTCTTAATTTAGTTTAATAGAGCTATGTTGAGTTTAATAAGTTAACTTAAACAGCTAAGACAGGTACCTCTTAATACAAAAAAAAATCCTATCCTTTCTTTCAAAGCTCTTATGATCGAAATCAAACATCACTTAATTTTAAGTCGTCGTTATATCATGCTGTCTCTATCACTGGTGGAATGTAGCAATAGATAAACTCTTAATTAAACGTCTCAAAGTTGGTCGAGTCTACGGCGGTAAGTCTTATGCGTTTTCTGAAGCAAAATATATTTTGAACAAAATTTACTTCAGATTTATTTTCCTATCTAAACAGGTGCTGTTTCTACCTATTTATGGAAGTGATAAGTATTATCAGTCTATCAAAATCGCATGAAAGAGCTATCATAGCAGTCCACTTGTGGTATATCTTAGGATTCCAGGCCAGCCTTATCAGTTATTTGGGACTAAGATTACTAACTGTAGCCGTTTGGTGATGATTGTGTCAAGTGATTTCAGTGGATCCGATTCTGATACTAAAATTATTATTACAACTTTGTTTTACTTAGATACTGTTTCTTTATAATACTTTTATGCACAAGTTTTGAACCTTAGGATCTCAATGATAATCTCGATTCAGCAATTTTTCAATTTGTTAAATCTTTATTTGTATTTAAACGACTAGATATCGCTGTTTTCCTTATGGCGGATTTTTCCAACGCCAGATAATTTTTATTCGTGGAATGAAATTTGACATATTTTGTAAGGAAGAACTGTCAAAAATTCAAAATAATTTCTCGGATAAAACTATCCAGCGCTTTCTAGCTTTGATGGGAATTTGATTGTCTTGTGATGAAAAGAATGTGCATACGTCAAACAACTATTATTTAAATCCTGCAAAACTAAACATATCTAAAGTTACTAACTTCTATTCTGTAGGTACAAGAATTAATTCAATTTCTTCCTTCCCCAATCATTGAAACGCTTCGATATTGTTCGTGGTGTTCAGAATAGGGTCTGCCAAAGTGTGCCAGTATCGATAAGATGTAACTTCCATCACTTGAGATAAACTGTAAACTAGAAGCTAATCGGTTAGAGCAGTGGTTATCATATACACCAATTTTATGATAAATTCGAGTTATTAAAACTGGTATGATACTATTTATTTAGAAGATTATCGTAAGTATCGTGATACCAGTCTAGGAAATAGGCATAACTTTATTCTTACTGTTTGTTGTACACACACAATTTACAAAATACAATAATTTTAAATTTGATGTACAGAGGCGAGCCTAAATCAAAACTGTCCTTTGAGTGATAGAGAAATTTGTTCTATAAAAGTTGTGAAAACAATTCATTTATAAAATAAAGATACATAAAAATAGTACATAAAATACATATAAAATATGAATATTCTTTATGTAGAAATTATATTAAAATCTTTCTTTAGGCATCTATTTTATTTTGTGTACCTACCAGCCTGGATCTTTTATTTTTACCCGCTGATACAGTCCGCTAATGTTGTTATTAATCATTAACAACAATGAGATCTAAAAAAAATACAAACCAATACAAAGTCTTTATTTGTTTGACGCGTAAAAGAGCATTACTATTTAAATATATTTAAAAAAGCCAAAGTTTGGTTTGATCGTAGTATTGCAATAGGAGAGTTTCGTTTTCGTCTTTACTATAAGAACATCTGTACTATTTTTATTAAAACACAGAAGCTAGGATTACTTTAGGCCGAGTTTGTCCTACATACAATCTTAGTAACACGTGACATACGCATCAAGGAGTGCTGGACAAACAAACTCAATACAAATAATCTTCAAAACGAATTATTGAACGACCACAGATAACGAAGCAACCTAGTTTTGGAGATAATGTGTGTTTGTTGTGCACAATGATTTTGTATCGATGTGTTCTAGGAAAGTATTTAAGTAAATATGAGGTAAATATGTTTTTTTTTGTGTGTCGGACTAATTTTATTGGATTTTAGTTTCTTGAAACAAACAACCGTAACAATTGGGAACTTACTGCACTTGCAATTGTTAATAACAATTATAATATGAGGGTGATGATCTCGGGAGAGTCACTTTCGTGTATGGAGACAGGAATATAAACGAATGTATTCCATACATACTAAACAGTTTACCCGCGGTCATCAGAGATGAACATAATTACTTAAATTTAACTAAAAATATATTTATAAGTACCCTAACATAAACAGTACAACATAACAGTACGTCTAATAAGTAGCAATAGGCATGTTTCCTAATTTTTTTTATGTCCCCCTGGTAGATTAATTAATTTTGTTAGACACGTATTTTTTCTTTTTTCCTACAAACAAAAATTTATCAAAATACAGAGAACGCAAATTACGCGTGACGTCACTCCTCGCTACAATTTTTACCAAGGCGTGGCGTCATAAGCCCTCACTCCGAAACTTTAAAGCGCTGTATCTTTGTAATTTTTTATTGTTTTGATAAAAGAAAAAATACGTGTCTATTTTTTTTTTATTATCTAACTGACGGACTAAATAGATTTTAACTTTTCATACCCAGGAAACATCCCTATTATCTGTAAAAATAATTTATAATCTATATCTTTACTAATATTATAAAGCTGAAGAGTTTGTTTGTTTGTTTGTTTGTTTGTTTATTTGTTTGTTTGAACGCGCTAATCTCGGTAACTACTGGTTCGATTTAAAAAAATCTTTTTGTATTGGATAGTCCGTTTATTGAGGAAGGCTATAGGCTATATAACATCACGCTACGACCAATAGGAGCGGAGCATAAATGAAAAATGTTGCAAAAATGGAAAAACGGTGAAACTAAAACACGCGAACAAAGTCGCGGGGGACAGCTAGTAATATATAAATACTGTTTTGTGAGACACTTTTTAGTTCGTAAGTTTACTATGTACCTTTAGTAACTTCTATAAATTATGAAATAGTGGCGATTTTGTCATTTAGGCAAGGTGCTCCATTTGAAAATGGTATTCAGCTGTACACAAGAAGACTGGATGATCCCAACATACTTGAGTAAAAGGCTAGTTTGAAAAAGAGTTATGTTGTATTAGCAAGGAATGGTTTTGTCTTTCAGGTATAAAGCCAATCTCTCTCCGTCACTGGAATCATGTTTTTTGTTAAATGTATAATTGCTGTCATCAAGGTTTTGTTTCTCGCTATAAATAGATTTTCATTTCAATGCAATCGTTATTCGTAACTTATTCTCGTATTTTTAATGAATTACAACATTATTTTAATTTATTTTATTTAAATGGGTTGATTTACTCGCTCAAATATTGACTCTGTCTTGCGCGTAACATTACGAACCTACGTATGAGCTTACGTACGGTGTACAAGTAAATGCATAATGTGGGGACGTCACTTGAACCATTACTTACTACTTCCTCACACAACTGACGCATTTCATCGTCAACAATTCCGACTGACGAATAATATCTCCTAAGAAACCAGCTCGAAACATCCAAAACAAAAATATCCCGCTACGTTTCTCCAAAGCGATTGAATGGCTTCATTCAAAGAGTCGATCATCGTATAACGGTACAATTGGTCTATCAACCGCTCCGATGTAACAAGACCTCTTGAATTAACTGCTTTACCTCAACTTTGATCTAACTTTCGGTAGTTCGAGGGGCCAGGGGGGGTCAGATAAGTCTGGGCTATGTAAGAAGAGTGTTTTGGATTCAACTCTCGTCCTCAACGCTTCCTCGAAGCATTGCTATGTAAGTACTTGACGAGTCTGTATGAATGGGCGAAGTACGGTAAGAAAATTCCAATGATTGTCCTCGATCTTTCAGTTGAAACCTATTTCGGTTGGATATGAAGAAAGTGTTTACTAATCAGTTATTTGATCATAGATAGCACTGTCTATTTCAGTCTCAAGGTGTGAATTCTGAGAAATAATTTTTATTTAAGTATGTTTTTTATTAGGAGGAATCATGATGGCCCTTTTAACTCTACTGTGCATTTTTTTTTTATTCATCATAGAAATAAGGAGAGGCAAGTTCATAGCATATGCTCTGTTGTATTATTATGTGTTATTCTGTTTCCAGGAAGTATACAGTAAGAATAAGTATACCTATTTTAATATTATTATCTACGCATCCATAACTATTTACGATAAAATAATTTATTACCCATTTAAAAATGGCAAAAAAAATATGTGTGAATGTGTGATGCAAGCAGTGTGAGGCGGTGCGTTGGTCAGAAAACTGTTTTATTAATATTAGCATAATATACATAATTCTTTGTGAAATTCCATCTTAAATTCAAACAAAGTTGACTGCATGGGCTAGAATAGAATATTCCTTACTGTTCACTATAAAACTGCTAAATTTACTACACTTAAGCCTCTTAGCGTTAAAGCAGATTTGCAAGATTACAAAAATATAAATAAATATATATCCAAATACAATGCGGTCGATAATATTACTGGTTATCTCATTAAGTACAAAATAACTCTAAAATGAATAGTCCAGCCCACTAGACAAGTAGCATTTCTAAAGCGTTAAGGTTGATAAAAGAAGGTTTCTGAAAGGCTGATCATTTTAATCTGTTGTTAAATCTACTGATCACGACTGTGATTGGTTGACCAAAAGTTTATTTCAGGAACCGGGGGTAAATGTATGGAAATGACATTTCGATAGGTCACGTGACTTAGACTTGTCACTTCCATACATTTGAGCGATTCGATCAGCGTTTACGCTTGTCGTAACGCCACTTGTCTATGGAGCCTGTTTAAAATTGACGATAAAAATTTGAACGAAGAAGACGAAATAAACTAAAAACAAAACACATCTCAACGAAAGGAAGTTAAAAAATCCGTGCGCGCGGAAGCGGCGGCCATTGGCTCCGTACGCTGTGCCCATATTGATGCAGCTCGGCTACAGATGCTAATGATCAATCGTGGGTCGTGAGAGGAGCGCCATTTGCATGCTGCGTGACTCGACGTACGGCGGAGATTATGATTGGTTTAGATGTATTTTGTGAACATATTTCTAATTGAAATGCGGCTGGCGGTCTGGAAAGATGTTTGTAGTCAACTGTAATTGGTTTTTAATAGGAAATTAAAATCTATTCCACTGGTCTTTTTTTCTGCTACCACTGTAACTTCATCTGGATAAGTGTTATTCTATGATTGCCAGTTCCCTGTCTTTTTTTTATTATTATTATTTCAGAACTTTGTCGCTTAGCAACAATATCGTTCTATAAAATCTATACACATACATTCATACAACAAACAAAACTTACATACTAACAAAAACTAAATTAGCTAACTATAAAAACCAATAACTGCTAGCCTGTACAGAACTTTAGCCTCTACGGAGAAAGGGGAGGCTAAAATATTCCCTGTGTCATATGGCATTTCTGTTGCATGTCAAAGTTTCAGTTTTGAAACCGACCTTTTATACTCGAATAGCTTATCAATCGAAGGTCAAATATTAAGTGCAGACAGACTAAATTTAGATTAGTATAAGATTTAGATTAGATTACATCGTTTAGCGCTCAGTTCATTACGCCAATGAATAAGGTTCATCCCCGGTTTAATTTTATTATCTAAAATGTTGAAAGATTCGTCAACGTGAAACAATTTCATGAGCTGTGGTTTATTAATCATTGGCACAAGGAAAAGCCGTTAATTAATATCATACGAAATTATTATCGCGACCACGTTAATATAACCTTTGAGGCAAGAAATGTAACCCACATGTGGTAAGCCTCCCTTTCAAAAATCAGTTTTTTTTTATTTCAATTATACGTTTACCCGAAAACTTTAACTTTACTCCTTTTCGGGTACTTTTAAAACGTTCGATGACCCTAGTTCTGCGGTTCCAAAATATCATTCCTATGTCCAGAAGAACCGATAAGTTACTCCATAGATTATTAAAAAAAAAATCGTAGTAAATATTATACAAAATTTTAAAATAGGTACGTTAATTTAAAAAAAAAAATGCGATAGCAAAGTAAATAGTTTCAAATAACCGATCCCAATTTCAAATCTGGCGAACGCGACAAGTTCATTTTTAATCTTAAATTATCACCTTTTTGTTGGTCTGAGTTAAAATATACTTTTACTGTAAATCCTAGTATTATCAATCTATAAATATTACGTACATCTCTATTTCAATGACACATACTCCATTTTGATGTACACAGTTTTAGAAATTGCTCTATCTACATTGTAAATATCATTATCATCCGATTAGAAGTCATCTCAAGTGTTAAAATTCCATAGTGTCAAGTTCGAGCGGTCAAGAGTTGTGATCAGAATGACGAGTGTGTGTGAGATGGGAGTCCTCGGAAATGCGATAAAATCAAATACATATGAAGACATAAAACGATTTATTGTGAAACGAATCATATGGGTGGTGAGGTTCTGTATATGTTGTACCTACCTCGGTTTACATCATGATTAAGTTTAGGTGCAAAAAACGAACAGTTAAGTATATATTTTTTTTGTGTTGTTGTGTTTTAAATAACACTTCAAAATCAGCTGTCCCACAGTCAAATAACTAATTCTCTGTTCCTATTTTTTGAACCTCTATACAGCTCTTTCAAGTATAGTAAATTAGAGACATTTTAGAGGAATCTCTGGTTAGAACATGTCCCAAGCAAAGTATTTAGAAAAAAAAAGTAACACTAGATAGTCGGCAAACTAGATAGGTTTGCAGGCCACTTAACATTTTATTTTATAATGTAATGTATAACATATTATATTCAGCTTATGTAAGCGGATTATAATATGTAATAAAAATATTAGTGTATAACATAATATGAAATGATAGTCTGGCCTGCAAACCTATCTAGTTTGCCGTGTGTACACTTTACCAAGGCCCCTAGCTTTGTAAGATCTGTGGATATTATCTCACTTATCAGCACATAGTATGTAATTTTGGATTAAGAACATTAATATAGCAATAACACTTCTAAAGTCAAAATGTCAACGACTTTATGCGAGTCTCGTTTTCGGCACCATTCTCTCACTGTGTCACAAGGTTGATGGATGTTTGTTTGTGATACAGTTTTCTTATATTTCAGTTGAACGACCTCATTTTCGACCTTAATTCGATATTCAGATATAAAAGATAATATTGTGTATACATTTAATTACTTATATTATTATTGAAGATAAGTTGTTTTATCTGTGAACGTCTAGACATTATATTACTATAGGCACATGTTTTGGTAATAAAAATGGATCAAGACTTATTAACTTTTTTCTTTTATTTAGCTCGCCTGGACACCGGGGTAAGGTACGCGGAAACACTGTTTAGCCGGTAAGAGTACTCCACCGGATTCCCCAGATCCCCGAAGAATCTACGAGAATTTCCAATAACTCCCTACAGCTGTTGAAGACCTCCGTGGTTGACCAGCGACACCGATTTTCAAGATGTCGCTAATTGTGAGGTCCCAGGCTTGATCCCCGGACGGGTCAATGTAAAAAACCACTTTTTTATACATTGTCTCGGGTCGGGGTGTTTGTGGTATCTTCGTTGTCTCGGATTTCTTAACACAGTGTTAAACCTAAATATGTACTTTAGATTCAGAGCAATGTATCTAATGTTATCCACATCTATTTATTTACAGCTAGTCTATCTTATACATTCTTTAGTTATGACTCGGTCTCTAGAACACCCAAACTTTAAACAGACAGTTTTTTTGTAGAAATTTATTTTTTACTTATGGGAACTGTGGCTTCATGCCTACATAGTTCGGCTGTTTCTTAATTGTGAATAGAAGAGGTTGGCGCTGTTACCCTGTACTTGTACTTGCTGCTTCACTGGAACTTTGTGGATAACATAAATGCAAATTTATGTTATACGCAGGAATCGAATACGCAGCACGTCGCGCAGTGGCAGTTGGCATTGTGACCTATACTATTCCGCCTTCTATAGTTGTAACTAAATAGTAGTAAAGACTAAATTCGTACAATGATTTAGCTTCTTAAAACGCGGATAATCTTAAAGTTATTTAGTAAAGTTTGACAGGATATGAGATTAACTTAAGATGGCGTCAAATGTCCAATGTTACAGACGTTAGGCTTCAGATAACAGCGTATTGATAATAGATCGATCGCCGGCGTCAAAGTCAATATTGGTTCACGAGATTTATTTAAAACCCGTTCCCAAGAGACGATAGGTATATTCCACTTGTGTCTGCCAAATAAAAAAGATTAGCGTTAAAAAAAAAGTTTCAATTAGAACATAATATGGTATATATTAATAAATATATGTATAGATATTACACCATGTAATGTTTAAATAAATAAATTGTAAAATATTATCCAAAAGTGTTTGAAATCTCGTTAATAAATACAAGTAGAAATGCTGCGCAAAGTATATAAATAGCACTACATAAATCAATTTTATGTATAAAGTTTAGATTTTATTTTTGTACCACTTTAAAAGGCATGTTAAATTAATATTGCTTTTTCCTGAACGTGCCATTTTACTCATCCAACACCTATATATATGACTCACCACACTCTACATGAAGTTTATAGCAAACAGATGTGAAGCCAAGTTACAATAGATAATAAACTGGAATGCATCCAGAACGGGCGGCCATGCTAATCACGTCGCATACTATTAATTAAATCTTGCACAACTTATTAATTAGTTTACTCATTCTTTCTTGGCAATCGCGCGGTTTATGCAAGTTGTTTTTAAGAAGATACCTATTAATATTACAATGGTTGTAGGAAAAAATTACTAATTTTTACCTTGTTTGTTCCAACATTTTGTTTCGTTTAGGTAGATATGAAAGGCAAATATAATTATTGCTATATACTTGAAGCTAATCTCTATATATATAAAATTCTCGTGTCACGGTGTTCGAACTTGAACTCCTCCGAAACGGCTTGACCGATTTTGATGAAATTTTTTGTGCTTATCCGGTATCTATGAGAATCACCCAACATCTATTTTTCATCCCCCTAAATGTTAAGGGTAGTCCACCCCTAAATTTTTTTTTTTATTTTTTAGGCAAAATTTTTTGTTTTTATTTTTTTATGACACAACATACAAAAATACATACAACCCTAAATTTTCATCCCTCTACGATCAACCCTTATATTTTATTTGTTAATTAAAAACTTTAATTTTTTTTGGTAATTTTTTTTTTTTATTTTTTGATGACTTACAATAAAAAATAGGGTAGGGTAGGTAGGGTAGGGTAGGTAGGGTAGGGTAGGTAGGGTAGGGTAGGTAGGGTAGGGTAGGTAGGGTAGGGTAGGTAGGGTAGGGTAGGTAGGGTAGGGTAGGTAGGGTAGGGTAGGTAGGGTAGGGTAGGTAGGGTAGGGTAGGTAGGGTAGGGTAGGTAGGGTAGGGTAGGTAGGGTAGGGTAGGTAGGGTAGGGTAGGTAGGGTAGGGTAGGTAGGGTAGGGTAGGTAGGGTAGGGTAGGTAGGGTAGGGTAGGTAGGGTAGGGTAGGTAGGGTAGGGTAGGTAGGGTAGGGTAGGTAGGGTAGGGTAGGTAGGGTAGGGTAGGTAGGGTAGGGTAGGTAGGGTAGGGTAGGTAGGGTAGGGTAGGTAGGGTAGGGTAGGTAGGGTAGGGTAGGTAGGGTAGGGTAGGTAGGGTAGGGTAGGTAGGGTAGGGTAGGTAGGGTAGGGTAGGTAGGGTAGGGTAGGTAGGGTAGGGTAGGTAGGGTAGGGTAGGTAGGGTAGGGTAGGTAGGGTAGGGTAGGTAGGGTAGGGTAGGTAGGGTAGGGTAGGTAGGGTAGGGTAGGTAGGGTAGGGTAGGTAGGGTAGGGTAGGTAGGGTAGGGTAGGTAGGGTAGGGTAGGTAGGGTAGGGTAGGTAGGGTAGGGTAGGTAGGGTAGGGTAGGTAGGGTAGGGTAGGTAGGGTAGGGTAGGTAGGGTAGGGTAGGTAGGGTAGGGTAGGTAGGGTAGGGTAGGTAGGGTAGGGTAGGTAGGGTAGGGTAGGTAGGGTAGGGTAGGTAGGGTAGGGTAGGTAGGGTAGGGTAGGTAGGGTAGGGTAGGTAGGGTAGGGTAGGTAGGGTAGGGTAGGTAGGGTAGGGTAGGTAGGGTAGGGTAGGTAGGGTAGGGTAGGTAGGGTAGGGTAGGTAGGGTAGGGTAGGTAGGGTAGGGTAGGTAGGGTAGGGTAGGTAGGGTAGGGTAGGTAGGGTAGGGTAGGTAGGGTAGGTAGGGTAGGGTAGGTATTTTTAATTTATAGGGCAAAACAACGTTTGCCGGGACAGCTAGTTTTGAATAAAAGTCTGAAATCCGTGTAAAATGAAATTAATGCTATTATTCTCACTAATATCATAAATGCGAAAGTAACTCTGTCTGCCTGTCTGTGGCGCTTTCACGCCAAAACTACTGAACTGATTTAAATGAAATTTGGTACACAGATAGTCTAGAGCCTGAGAAAGTACATAGGCTACTTGTTGTCGCGATAACCGACATTCACGTGGGCGGAGCCGTGGGAAACCGCTAGTATTATATAATACTTCGATAGGGTCAAATCTCGGGTACAGTGCGGAACAAACGTCATCGTAAACATTGATTCCCGGTATCACATAATGCTGCATTGTGACATCTCCGCCGTTATCAATGGACGAACACGATACTGGCACATTCTTAGCATACCCAGCTATCCTGTAAGAGGAGCAGGCCTATTAAAATACCTAGACTTCGATTATATGAGAAGAAACAAATAAAAACAAAAGAAGTTGGTTACGTTGCAACGGTGTCGAAAAGTGGAGTATTATTAAAAACGAGCTGCTTTTTTTTTGGAAGAGAGTTACGCAGTTAGCCGGATTGCAGGCTTTGATTGCTTCACCGGACTTTAAATAAGAACGAGCTACCCCCGCGTCTTCGCAAAGGGTGGTGTGAGATGTACAAAATATTTCCATACATTTTTTTTTAATTAGGAGTTAATTAGCGTAACAAAAGTAGAATTATCGGAATTGGTGCAGTCTTTTAGAAGTTATGGGGTGATCAAGAGAAATCGTGATTCGTTTTTATAAATGCAAAATCAAAGTAACTCTGTCTGTTTGTTTCGCTTTCACAGCTAAACCATTGAACCGATATTGATGAAACTTGGTATGGGGTAACCTTGATCCGCGGGCAACAGCTAGTTTTATGCAGGTATATAGTAGATGTAATTTGGAGAGTAAAATATTGATAAAAACAATTTTATACAAACATCTATAGGACTTTTACTTTGCTTTTTTAAGGTTTTTTAAAGTTGAGACCATAGTAGGTAAATCCCAATCTCAATCCAAACCTGAATCATACTTCGCGCTGGCACAGACTTAAAATAGCAATCATGACTGTTGCAACAAAACAGGGTACCTAACTGTTATTAAATTAATAAAATTATGTAATTATCAAAGGATACTCCTTCCTTATATGTAGTTATTGTAATTACCTATCTTAATTTGGAATAAGGATACTGAAATGAATAAGGTGCTAATTAAAAACATAACTAAAATAAATCTGCGAATTGACGTAATTTTAGTACACAAACAATGTTTTTGAATTGTATTTACCTGGAAATTATAGGAATTTCTATAGTTTTGTGGTAAATAACGTGGTTCTCGCAATCGAGATACGAAAAAACAAGGTTCGCACGGTGTGTCAAGAGGCCAATAAACAAATAAAATTCACAAATAATCGGAATAAACCTGCTCTGAATAAAAAACTTTAGTATTATTTACATTTATATTATTTGTGTACTCCTTAGTTTACGACATTTTCATTTTTAGAGCAGTTTTGTATTATTATATTCGCTGTAGTAACATAACTACTTAACTATTTAATGTATTTTTTTTTATTTTTTAGCTATAATAAAATTTGCAAACATGCGGTCTTCCTGTCCGTGCCTTGTTATTTTTGTTTATTAGGTCTGGAATAGAATATAATTAGCTAATGCCTGCGGCATCGCCCGCGTGGGTATCGTAACCTAAATCCTTTCTTAGGATTAAAGCTTACCCCATAACAAGTTTTATCCAAATCAGTTGAGCGGTTTAGTCGTGAAAGCGTAACAGACAGACAGAAAGACAGATAGATGAAGTTACTTTCGCATTTAAAATATAAGTATGGATAAGCAAATATAAATAAATATAAGCAGACAAATAAGTGTTTATTTTGTGTGTTATATCTTTGTTATAGTTATTTTAGGGATTCCACTGCTGCTCAAAGGTCTCCCCAATCTTGTCCAGGCTCTTCTGCCTGGAGCCGCTTCCCACCAATCCGGCAAATAGTGATCGATGTCGTCTCACCAGCGTCTTTTCAGCCTACCCCTTTTTCGAGTTCCGGCTCTAGGTACCCACTCGGTGCTGAGCTGGTCATATTAGCCACATGGGTCCGTATAGGTGGGCGAGAATTGCGACTGGGTACCTAGAGCTACTGGGTGTTATGCTTGTAAGTAGGTAGAAATGAAATGAAATGAAATCGTTTATTATGCAAATAGGATATACAATCACTTTTACACGTCACTTTTTTGAGCTCGCTGGAGTCGACATTTCCTAACTGACTGCCCTGAGAAGAAATGTCGAAACAAACTCAGAGGTTCACATTGACTAATATTGTTGACATTGGTCATATGTCATTTGACGTGGTAGTATACACGTCAGAAATGTAAACTAAGCACAAATTAGGTTAGGTTAGGAAAAGAGTATGATTGGTTTGAATATGACACCAAAACAATATGGGTGGTAGCACCATCACCATTAATCACAAAGAATAAATAATACATAAAAAGAGGAAACATAATTCAGAAGCATCTCACTGGGATCCTTGTAATAAGATGCGCAGGCGCATACCGACATGCGCGCATCGTCTGTGCATTCAGATCAACGCATCTCGCGGGACGTTTTAAGGAAAAAATGTTCGCATTACGCATTATGTTTTGATCTGGTTAATGCACTTTAGTTCTGAGAATAGTTTTTATGTAAATTATTGTTTTTTATCTAAGTATACATAATATAATTGAGTATCTACACAAAAATTTAAAAGGGAACCGATAATCAAATTTAAGTAGGACCACCACTGAGGTATATATATATATATACTCTAAGGAAGACAAGAATATTTTTTGAAATCGATCCAAAATTGCCAAAGACATCGCGTAACAAATATACAAAAAATAAAATAAATACCGACGTAAGTATTAAGAACCCATCTCATGAAGTCGGTTTAAAATTACTATGTATAAATAATTCTATTTTTTATCTATGCATCTAAATAATTTAATATTTAAAGGGGGCTTCCCTACTAAAATCGAATCGTTTTTTAAAGATTTTATGGTTGGATGGTGACTATGATGATGGGACAGAACCCTTTATCCGGGAGTCCGACCCGCACTTGACTGGTTTTTATGCAAGACGATGTCGCGGGTAACTGCGATTGTAGTCCTATTGTATTTGCTGCAAAAATCTGAATCATAGCTCTTAAAAGGAAAAAAAAGCGGGAAATTCCGTAGTGACTTACAATTCTCAAAAGCCATACCATTCAATGCCACCACAGCTTTCCATTTAAATTTTGATGTATGTCGCAATACTTTAAAACAAAGGATACGATGTTACGCATGATTCGTAAAAAGATACTAACCGTATGGTATACATAGACAAGCATAGAGCGCGCGCATCGCTAGTAGCCCCTTGTGCAAAGTTGAGCAAATTTTAAGCTGTAATTACTACGCTCGTTTACTGATTTAAGTTATTTTCGGTGCTACGACAGACGTTTATGCGAAAATATCAATGGTTCTGATATTATTAGTGTAATTGAGATAGTTTTAATATAACGGCGCGCTCTGTTTTGAAACCAATTTCACGATATTACTTGTCATACTCATACTGGTGCTCACAGTTCGTACTCTGTTAGACGGACTCTATAATTTACTTATTTTTACTCTGAGGGAAGTCCTAACTAGACATTTAGCTAGCTATATTAGCTACGTGAAAATATCGAGACTTCTTTGGATTACACAATATCTATCGACAACATTAATTAAATAATTGTACTTACTTTGTTTTACACAAAAGACGAGCACTATTCAAACAAAAGGAATTCAATATACTTGTTTAAATATTTTCGTTATCAAATAAAATTGAATTGGTAAGTCCAAAAAAGGTTTTAAATAAATGATTGTTAAGTGGTATATTTGCCATACAATGTAATTCCTTTACTCTTTTTCAGTGTGTTGCAAAGAAATAGCCGTTAATGCCTTTCGTACGAGCCGTCTAGGAAAGAGTGTAAATAAATTGAAAAATTCAGTAGATATGTACGTAGTTTTAGTTACATAAACACATGTAGATGTGATACTTAAATTATACATATGTCAATATTAACATACGTAAGTAGTGCCATTTTGTTTTTTTCGTACTTATGCAATTAGGTTTGCTAAAAACTACTTACACCATGCTATCTAATTTCAAGACGCATGAGATACTGAAAATTTTCTTTTTTTTTTTATCTAAGAGCCATTTACATAGTAGCTAAATAAAAAAGAAAGTAATGTCTTTAGAAAAAAAAAAGTATTTAAATAAAGAATACGGTGACACTTACTAATCTTGCTAATTCAAAATACGTTCCGCGTTCAAAAATTATTTAACTTTGACGCTACCTCACGTACAAAAAGCGGTATGGATAAAAAAAATCGTGAGTGCCACATACATAACTAATAACAGCGTAGTTTCTACGCCAGAATAAGGACAGCCATCGATTTCACCGACGACTATTGTATTCGGATTCTGCGTATCGAGAGATCATCGATCGTGGTTCGAATGCTAATCGATTATCGAGTGACGAATGAGGATTTATTTGGAGACTTGTCATCTTTTGTTTTGTAATCATTTAACGCTTAATACAGGTGGGGGAAACGCAAGTAAACTAAAGAGATAATGGCTTGATGCTTCGACAACGATATTAAAACAAATCTAAAAAAAAACTCATCTTAATTTTTTTAAACAAATGATCGCCATCTATGAGTTTTGAAATATTGTAATGTCGGTACGCTGATTTTTGCTTCATATTTTTAGTGCTCGGTGTTCTGTCTATATTTTTTGGTGTTACCCTGAAGTTTGATAGCTAACCCATCTCTTTGGCTATGCGATAGGTACCTACAAAAGCAGTTAAACAATAATAATAATAAAAACTTTATTTTTCACAAAAAAGAACATAGGTACCTACCAAAAAAAAGGATAAAGACAACACCAGCTGTAGGTACTAATGAGAATTCCATTATCACAGTGGCCAGCGCCTTCCCTATTTAAATTGACAGAAGTAACATAATTACAACAAAATAAACTAAACTAAATTAAATTAAAGTTACATCTTTGTAATGTGTGTATGTGGAGGTGTAAGTGTAAAAGTATGTAAGAGTGTGTAACAATCAAACGCATTTAACATTGTCTTTTTTGGGAAAAGGAAAATGCTTATTTCTCCGTTTACCTAAGTCGTATCACATCATAGGTATATCAACTAAATAGTAGAAGTGTAATTACGTAATGACTCAAATGGAAAAACACTTTTTTTTCTTAATAATACTTCAGGAAAATAAATATTGTTAAAAAATAAATTCTAAACTGTCATAGAAAAGTCAAATAATATTATAATGTAATGTAAATGTAAGCATTTTACAATACAATAATAACACTGCTTTATACAGCCAAATTTATGATCATGGCATTCGAGCCGCTGTCATTGTCCTAATAGAATTAAAAAGGTACGCTTCGAGAGATGACTGCGCATGCGCACCGCATGATAAGTACCTCCGATTGTCAAATACTTTAGTGTAATGAATAAGATGCAGACATGAAGCGTTGATTCTTTTTTTTAATAAACTAATTTATAAAGATAAATCTAAAAATATAAGTGAATACTGTTAATTAAAAAAAAAACAATCTTTTTGGGCAATCTTGTAGGTTTTATACTTACATAATTTTTCTGTATTTTTCAATATTCACAATAAGTTGTTGGCTAAATACTCACGTAGACTTCATTGGGTATATCGACACTGAGCGATAAAGTATAAACAAAAGTGCTTTGTTTATGAGTGTTTTGTTTTTAGTAGACATAGGTTAAGAAATTACCATTTGTGTACCGTACCAGCTGACGACGGTCAGTAACATATAAAATAGTATTTGGTAAACCAACCAACATCATATTTTCAAATAAATACCAAATTATAGCTAAGTAATAAGTATTCCTATAAAATGTTTAAATATTTACATTTACCCAATGATATTATGAATAAAAAAGAGGCAGCTTTTATGTTATGAGCGGTCGCATTTTGATGACTCGAAAAGCTCCTAATTAATACATTTTCAATGATAGCTATCTCTTTTACTTTCGTGCTTATCCTTTTTTTGTAGTATTTATTAGTGCAACTTGATAACATTTATACATAATACCAGCGCACTCAGATTTTAAACTTCGGTAACTGAAGGTAACATGTCCTGTGTCTACTATAATTGACATTACAATAACGATGACAAAAAAACGTAAATTAACAAAAAAGCAGGTTATTATCATAGAGTATTTACGTAAATACATTCCATAAATTAAACGACTTGCACCAATAATGTTGACATCCGTGGCAGTAAGCGTCACACCTTTGCTTATAAAAAAAAACAAAGAAAATAAAAATAAAACCGCGCAATTACTTACTGATGGCATCACCGAATTTTAAATGTGAAACCACTTGTACTTATATATTGTCATCAGTAATATATGCCAACGGAAATAAGTTAAAAGATAAAAATGTCTTGTTTCTTCAATTCCACGTTAATGGCTGCCGAGGCGGTTTCGCATTATAAACTAAGATGTGGGGGCTATGTAGGCTAAGAGTTAGTGAACATGGTTTTTTCGTTATCGCCATTTTATTTATTTAGATTGTACCTTTGTTGTCAGAATTTTTAAATGATAGTTTTTGTTTGAAATTGTTTGGTTTTGTACATGGAATCGTATCATCTGGTTTATAAATAGGTACATTTTAATTTAATGCTATTGACATTCTTATTCTAAGAGATTTTTTAAATTATAGTTTAATTCCTACTTGTTAAAGGCGGTCAAAGGAATTAAATGCAAAAGTTTAATACTATTCTGATGATTCAGACTTCCTTTGAGTAAATAAACCATTCGATATTTATTGTAATGTAACCTTTAACAGAATATTTCGTATTACACAAGTTCGTTAAGTAACCAAGTCGATAATATCTTAAGCTATGACCCTGGCTGCTAGCCTAACATGTTTTTTCCTCCCGTCTCGACATGCTCAGACCAGCAGAGCCACTGGCCCGTGAAGACATCGAGGGACACGTATCCTGCCTTCTCCTAATGAAATAAATTACCTAAAATACAAACACAAAACGTCTTAAACACCACACAACAAACTCCACTAATATCAACTTTGTCTTAAAGTTATATGGTTGGTTTTTGTTTGGGGATCCAATTGTCCCTGAGAGGATGATCGTAACCTTTTTACTCCATACATGAGTTGTTCGTGAGAACTGGGAGCAGTTTCTATCCGAATAAATAATGTTAGCAGCTAGGCAGGTGCGGATTGGAAACTTCTAAAGGGCATCTAGAAGGTATTGAGTACATTTTTTTTAAGCCAAAAGGGTACATTTGAGTTCGATATTCGGAAAATGTAGATTTGCAGTGGTGTGGAATACCACAGGGTTCATTATTTAGTCCTAATTATATAATAAATAATGGAGTGATTCACCAAGCGATTAATCTAAAAAGCGAAATGTTTGAGGCATTGCCCGCTATTGGACATTGGACACATAATCACACAATGGCCCTGAATGGCCGGTTACCACCCAACTCCATCTCTGGTATTACAAGATGCTTTTGTCGCTCGAATGCGTCCGATAGCACGAATTACACAAACCGATGCTTCCGAAGATAAGTCTTACGCTATACCCAGCATCTGATACCGATGTATGTGAGATTAATATTAAAATTGTTAAGTATTTAGGTTTATTGCTGTGCTAGCGCAATAGGCACGGTTATCTGATTAGTTAAATCATTATTCTACATTGGTTTATTACAAACTATTTAAGACACTTACCGACCATTTCCTGTTAGCTTCTATCTATAAACATCATAATTGTCCTTACTCCATTGCAAGAGATGATATTATATGTATTCATCACCATCTCCCTGCCCTGTTCCCAATTTAATTGTTTGGGATGGGGTCAAATATATAGAAAGAAATGAAAAATATATAGAAAGAAAGAAAAAAGATAAAGGATATAGGGGTATGAGGATATATGCATTACATCCGCGCAAAACGGCCAACGCTCTGCATATTCTAAGATTCATGTATATATGGCTTAAGATACTTATTATCGACTTTGTTACTTATTCTAATAATTCTAATATATTTTTTCTTATTCTAATTTATCGAGCATTTTTGATATAATATGTATTATATTGATTATTTAATCTGTTTATGTTTCTAAATAAACCAATACAATAGAAATCTTTCAAAGTATATGATTATATTTCTAACCTTTGCGTTAAGACTAAAAACACAAAAGGCATATAACTATCTTATTTTTTGTTTAATAGTAAATTTCTCCTTCTTCAATGGTCGTTAGACCATATAAAACATTGATAACCATGATCAGTTAGTAAAATTGTAACCTAAATAGCATTAAAATTGGTCCTAATTACACACAGAGCGCTTTGCAAATTGCTTTTACACCTTCTCTCGCGACCAGTCGCTACTCCAGCAATTTGCGACTTCAAGGACAGGATATAATAGCTTTCGGCCTGGGAGCGGAGGGAGATATCACGGACACGGTTGGCTGGCGTATAACGTCTAGTTCATTAGCTATTAAACGAGGCTTTAGGCAGTTAAGGACCAGAAATGTGTGCGTTTGGTCCTTTTGTACTCGATTTTGGTCCTTGCATCTTTAAATTGGTACTTTAAAAATATGTATCCTGTAGATATTGCCCTGACTAATTGCTTTACATTTAGATATACGATAAACGTACCGAAAATGTTCTGCTAAATTAATCCACAAACACTTTTGTGTCAAAAGTCACTTCTATTATTTTCAGATTCATATTATAATTGAAATTAAACCCGAATGGATGCTACTATATTATAACCACTTACTAATAGCGCTTTGTCTTTTATATACGAAAGAAAACAAGAAGGTCCACATAATATAATAATGCTGACTTTGGATCCGCGCTGAGATGAGTCCGATTCGGTTGGCTGGCTCCGAGGGTCAGCCCACAGCTGTATGATCAAGACAGGTTACAGTATATATTTGTGTTTGTATAGTACATATAGAACTAGTTTACGTTTAAAATGCATGGACAAAAGAGCTTTTGTTGTTTAAAACTTTTTCCATAGTTGAAAATGTACCCGGGTTTTTAACTCTTTATAGAAAATAATGCCTATGTAACGAAGATTATTATTCTTTCATAGCTATTAAGTTAAATAGGAAGCAGGCTCAGACTTTTTTTTATGAAAACATTGAATACACATCTATAAACATAGAATGCCTTAAGTACCCTACTTAAATTTTGGCTCCTGGTATCGGATTAATTCTGAATCGTCTGTGAGATTTTGCGGTTAAGGTGAAAATTTAAAATTAGATAACAGTAGATTAAGTCCAGGGTGGACACCTATTGTCATTCGTTGTTGTTACTATTCAAAAATTTTCTTAACTACTTTTTTGGATTGCCAATTCCTTGGAGCCAATGTTAGCAGCTACAGGCTAGATTTTACACACCAAGGTATGAACTTTTAATAATGATTATAAATTAATTAAAATTCACAAATTCATCGTTAATTTTGCGTCATGCAATAATAAAACGTCATGATTAAGAACGTCGCGTAAAAATAATATTATCGTTGCCGTTTGCCGCGCCATTTTCTTTTCCTGTCAAACATTATGCAGACAGTTAACCCATATTTTAATTAACACCATTGCCTTTTTATGTGTAAGTAGGTAGTAAGTAATATACAGAAAAAGGTGGAGGACCGTTGTTTGTTTGTTAATAACTATTTAGTTTGTAGTTGTGTGTGTAGATTCTAGGATAAATATTTTATTTAGACGGTGCGTAGTAAGTATCCCTATTAATTTAAAGGTGGTCTTTTAAATAGTTTTTGTAATATTATTTAAAAAACAGAGCTGGAATCAGAATTTATGTTTACATTTTGGTTATGAACAGTGGTACATTTAAATATGAAATAACAATATTGATTGCTTATCTATCTAAAAGCTTTTAAAATGTAGAGCCAGAAACTCTACATTAAAAGAAAATGAAGTAAAATTACTGATTTGATACCATACATTGTCAAACAGGTCTTAAAAAAATATATCTGTCATGGCTAACGTCTCTGTTTTTATCGAATTATTTGATAATAATTAAATTAAATTAATTTAATTCCTTTTTTTATAGGTCTTTATTGGGGGATTAATGCCAGATAAAATCCTCGGTCTCAAAAAAAAAAAATCCATCTGACAGCCAAAATAGCGGGAAATGTCGAGTGAAAAATATTTTAGTGTCTACTTTTTTATTCGGTTGCGTTTCGTCACGCGATCGCCGTGTCGGAATATTTTTTTGTGATTATTTCGTGAAATTGTGTATTTACTTCGTTATCTCTCGGTTTGTTGGCGATTAATTTTGTTTTTGTTGTGTGCCACGTATTCATACCTGGCATTATTAAGCAAATATTTGAACGTAGGACGTAGTAGGCTGTATGGGCATTTCCATGAATGTAAATGAGTTTTGAGAAACAAAGAGACTGTTATTAATGATATTTTCAGTGGAAAGCTATGTTAGTATGCTGTAAATATTTTGAAATAAATTGTTTTACTGTTTTGAAATCTTTATTACATACATAAGCTTTATGATGTAAGCATTTAATAATCTACGTATCTTCAAATTATATTAAAATTACTTTAATGTAAATAATGATTATAATCTTTTTATTTTTAGCTAAATGTAAATACAAATTCTCAGGATTGGACAAACAAACTATCATTGAAATCCAAAGTTCATATTGCCAAACAAATACAAAATCAATATCCATTCCACGCTATTCCAATGCCACGGTAGTTAAAACAAAAAAAAAATGAAATTGGAAAACAAACAAGATGTGCGTCCGTCGATTGGTGGACGCGACGTTGCCGTTCTGGCATCCCGCCGAGATGCGCAGCACCTGTCTCTTTCACTTCCAAACATTACCATATATCTGTCTCTTTCTCCAAATGTCCGCAGGATCGTCTCGCTTGAAGACGCAACAGAGATATTTTATCCGAAAGCTTCGAACTTCGAATGCGTTCGTTTTTATTTTTGAATTGAGAACCAATGGCGGGTTAGCGAGTTTCATTTATGGTTTTCTTTTTTCTTTTAAGTAATTAGGTGTTGTAGTTTAGGTAGATATTGGATCAATGTGAGTTTTAGAGATAGGTACATTGTATGTCAGTGTTTGGAAGCATTTGACTGTTTAATTAGCTTTTCAAATGTAAAAAAATAAACGAATCTCTCTCAACAGGTATTTAATAATCCAGTTTGAATAAAAAACATTTTTGCAAACAATATTTGAACTTTTGCAAATCAGTTCCTATGACAAAAAATAAAAAGTAAAATATTCCTCATTTGTTTTATTCTAACCCTGTAAATAGTGTGAACATAATAATATTGTAACATTTAAATAACATCATAATGACACAGCAATAAGATCTCCGACAGGTCACTGAGATCAAGTTCAAGGTTTTCTATTGTTTCTTTGTAACTAAACAGCGCACAAAAGCTCTGATATTACGCTGAGAGCAAAAAGTTTTATACCCACTTAGATACTGTATATCTAGTAGCAATGATTTGACAACTAAATATATACAGACGGGAATTAAATACATAGATAGGTACTTAGGTAGTATTCTTATTAATTATTGTTTTTTTCATCGAATTCTTCCTAGGTTAAGAATCTTAGTCTTGCTCTAAAAATTAATAATTACTTTTTTAAAAAGAAATTAATAGTAGTTGTATTTAAGGAAAATAATTACATATGAAAAAAGAGTAAGGAAAAACGCGAAACGGTAAATAATAACAAAGCGGTGTATGTTTATGAAACTACATCGGATATAACTCTAATCCATAAAAGTCCAAAGGTACAACCCTACCATAACTCAACAAATACACTAAATAATGTTGACTTGCAATAAATATTTTAAGTATTAACATTTTGACATGAATTATAGAGCTCTTGGATAGTCGGACCATAGTCGGTCATAGGCTATAAGTCCAAACATTCCATATAATCCCAAACGATCCAGTCTACATACATCAAATAAATGAATTAGAATAATAATTAATACTTCAGTAGTGCTACTTTTGTACTGACAAGGTATTTTATGATCGTATCAACAAATAATAATTGGACATCGTTTTAAAACTGAATAATAACAAGTCAAACACAACATTTCGATAAAATTAATTGTTAAATTTAATTTATAAAAATGTAAAGTTGTTTTGGACTTCGTCGGCTATAAATTGTTTTGTAACGGCATTCGACTCCTGCGCAACTGTCTTGAGAAAGGGATGTTCTTTGTAGACGAGTGCACTAGACTGAGACGGGTTTGGCGAATGTGATGGCTTCGGTTTTAAGAATATTAGACAAAAAAGGAAATAGTTTTTAATCGCTCTAAAAATCCTTGAGCTGGTGTCAGATGTTTTAAACAAAAAAAAGGTGGGGTTAAGGTTTATGATTTATTTAATTTATTGAGTAACAAAGTGGAAGGACTCGGATAATGTCGAAAGCTGAGAAAACTAAATGTTGTGGTGGCCTAGCAGTTCAACGAACGGATTTGCAAGGTTGCAGTTTCGAACCCAGGGCAAGTCCCTATGTAACTATTTCGAAGTTATATGTAAATACTTTCTTAATTATTCTAAGTCTCTGAGACATCATTGACAATCGGCGAAGGAAGTCATCGTGAGGAAATCTGGATTTCAAATATTGGAATATGTAAGCCAACCTGCGAGTGTATGCAAGTGAGCAAGCGTGGTGATCAACACTCGTTTCTTCTCCACATGAGAAGAAGCCAGTGCCCAGCAGTGGAACATTTGTAGTCCGGTATTATTAGTATAATGTCGTAAGTAACTGTGGCTAGATACACATATTACCTTTAGATTGCAGCTATTACTTGGTTTTATACATACAAAGTCTTGAGTCAAATCAAAGACTGCGTTCATTTATAATATTTTTTTATATCTTCTATGTTTAATAGGATAGATAACATGATCGTTTTCACCAAGAAGCATTTCGTTTTAAGATATTACTTCTTCTTTCTTCTCTGTTCCCGATTATAATTATTTGTGGAAGGCACAATCCCCGCACTACTCGTCAGACGTCATCTCAGCATTCCCTCCTTTCTTTCTCTTATCAACTCTTTTTTAAGAAACCTCTTCTTCTGCTTAGCCTTTTCCCGTACTTTATTGGGGTCGGCTTCCAGTCTTACCAGATTCAGCTGAATACCGTATTTTACATGGAACGACTGCCTATCTTGCCTCTACAACCCTATTTACTGGGTAACACAATATCCCAAAGTAAGACTGTATTTTTAAAAAACATCAATTTATAATATTTCCATTTCAAATAGTAAAGCTTGGTCATAATTGTGATTAAGCAAGAGAAATAATCTATCTATATTCTCAATAAATATTATTAGTCTAGGTATCTAGCTATTAATTTTACTTTTATCTTGGTAAAATACTAAAATGTAAGTGGACTTCATCGGCTATAAATCGCCCTGAGTAACGGTCGGTTCCTTCGCAACTGTTTCTTGAGAAAGGGATGTTCTGTGTAGGCGCGTGCGCAGCCAACTGAGACGGGGCTAAGAATGGTATAGAGGTGGCAATGACTTAAAATAAAGTTTATAACTTATCTTTATATTTTGTTTACTACCAAACATTAAACTTAAATAGCTTTACAGAATATAATATGGAACACGTAAAACGTACTTATACATTAGAAGAAACAAATCTTCGGGATCCCATCATTAGATCCTGCCCCAATGACAATTGGGCCTCCTTAGAAGTATACCATTTTAAACAAAAAAAGAATTTCCCAAATCGTTCCAAGCGTTTTCGAGTAATCGGAGAACATACATATAAAAAAACTATTTATAAATGTATCATTTTTTTCTCAGGTTTTTTAAAACACATTATTTAAAAACATGTTATTTAAATTTCTAGCTATCTACGAGTTCATAGTTCTATATTGACAGGTGCGCTTGCGCGTCACCTTTGAGAAAAAATGGCGGCCGCGGGGGAGAGACCCTCACGTGTCACGATATACTTTTTACACACGAATTAATACTACTTACTTTCTTATGGTGGTTGCACACTGGACCAGTAGTGCAATCGATAATTAATAATACAAAAACAAAAGTTTTGCTACTGTTTCCTGGCAGTCTTTAAGTTCTGACGAAACATAATTAGACATTATCAGTCGAACCAAAAAGTATGAGGACCAGTCCTAAACTGTCTAACCAGTGACTTTAAGATTATTACCTAATGCTTACCGATGTAAAATAATACCTGAACATAACATATTTTAGTAATGTATTAATTCTACGACAACTTCCACTTATTATAATGTTTATAGAGAAAGAAAGAAAAGAAAAACGTTTATTGAACAAAGAACATTACACTCATAATAATATGCATTGACAAACACGAAAGAAATAAAAATAAAGCATAGGTACACATAGTACATATTGGTAGGTAAACATTTACCTACAAGTGGTTCGTTGTATTCTGTTATATTGTATTCTATAGTCTGTACTTCAGCCTTCTATTGTATTTCCGTATGTATATACTAAGGTTTGGCTTCTTAAATGACGTTGAGTATTGGTACCTAGATAAAGAATGAATAATCTCTTTATTTCACACTAGCTGTCCCCCGCTACTTACGACGACTGCGACGCGAAACCATAATTATTTTTCTTAAATAAATCTACATATTGACTTATATAACCTCAGAAGTACAGTATATAATATTTTACCCGTTTTTGCAACATTTTTCATTGATGCTCCACTTCTATTGGTCGTAGCGTGATGTTATATAGCCTATAGCCTTCCTTAATAAACGGACTATCTAATACAAAAATATTTTTTCAATTCGAACTAGTAGTTCCTTTTTTATTGGTTTCTATAAAACTAACTCCGTTGGCTCAGTAACCGAAAATTTGTCTTTCTGGTCGAAACAAGAGAACGATATTTAAATCAATTTTCAGCAATAGCTCGCTGATAAGATCAGAGAGACCAATCGGACTTTTCTGTTGATAAATACTGAGAACTGATTTTCGTAACGCCTTATAATTTTATCCAAGAAATAATTTTGATTTTTTAACGTCAATTTAATTCCACGAATAAAAAATATCTGTCGTTAGAAAAAACAGCCCTAAGCGATACTAAGCTTTCACATTTCAAATTAAGAAAAAAAAAATAGAATGATGACTATCATTCAAATTTAACGAACAACTTGCTAATTGCTACACCCCAATGTCCGCGCACCTTTATAAGAGCTATCTCCTGCCCAGAATATAAATAGTTAATTTTGTTACTGGCGGTTATTTAAACTACTTTATCGTGACCAGCGCATGCGCATGTATTGAGAATCTATTGGATTTCAGTTTAATACACCTGGCTAACGAAAGGGTAATTTAACCAACTTATTACGTATAGTTAATTACTTATTGTAAGTAAAAAAGTATCACGATTTTCAACCTTATTGCTCTAGAAAAAAAACTTTAATATCACAGTTTTAACGATAATTTATTGTGTTGTCGACTGTCCTTACTTAAATATGACTTTTACTTTATTCATTATAATAAGTACAAGTGGTTTATTTTAGAAATTACACTCCATTTATTTTGGCTAAATATTTTATTTATAGACTTAATTTTCGTTTAAATGGCTACCATTTATCTAGATAGGTGTATTGCAGCTTTCTTTATAATTAGTTATATCATTTAGCAAAGATAAAAAAGAATACTATTTTATAAACATTGTCTTGTTTCCAAGTCTTATTCTTCACAATCAACGCAGCTTACACCGGCCCACTGCTGGACATAGGTCTCTCTCAAGTTGCGTCATTAAAACCGGTCGCCTTTCGCATCCAGTTGGGCAGAATCTGAAAGCAGCATGATACAATGATATAATAAGTAGGTTTATAAAAAAAAAGGCAGTTATTGAGCGCTCGTATTTCAAGGACTCGAAAAGCTCCTATTTAGGACGTTTTTAAAGTATATCTTTCTCATTTACTTACGTGCTTATATACTATACACTAGCTGACCCCCGCGACTTTGTTCGCGTGTTTTAGTTTGGACGGTTTATCATTTTTGCTACATTTTTCATTGATGCTCCGCTCCTATTGTTCGTAGCGTAATGTTGTTTAGCCTATAGCCTTTCTCAATAAACGGACTATCCAATACAAAAAGAATTTTTCAATTCGAACCAGTAGTTCCTGAGATTAGCGCGTTTAAACAAACAAACAAACAAACTCTTGAGCTTTATAAGATTAGTATAGATTAGTGCAACTTGACATCATTTTGAAATATATAAGAGCCTTCAGATTTTAAACGCCGAAATCTATCAATGAAGATACATATCTTATGTATAATAATCATTAGCATAATAGCTAAAAGAAAACATTACTTAAAAAGTCAAAAAATGTGGAAAACATTGGAGTTTTGACGTTGGACAGCGGTAATTTCATAGCACTGCTGATCAAAGGTTGTAGGTAACAATAATAATAATATCTTGGGACATCTCACACATGGTCATCTGATCCCAAACTAGGCAGAGCCTGTGCTATGGCAACCAGACAACTGATAAACATACTTATATATTTCTAAATACATACATATTATAGATAAATTACACCCAGACACAGAACAAATGATCGTGCTCATCACACAAAGATTCGTCCTGGGTGGGAATCGAACCCACGACCTCCGGTTTAGCAGTCAGGGTCACTAACCACTAGACCAACAGGCCCGTCAAAAGTTAAAGGTATTAGATATGACGCTTTATATGTATGTTAGTTCTAGGGTAAGAACTGTACAGAATAAAAAAATAAATGTAGACATGGTCACATATTTCTCTGAACACAAAGTAAGTAGCTACAGTACTTGTGTTATGGAATCAGACACAACGAAGGTATCTTCCTCAAACGCCCAGACCAAAGACAATGTAGAAGAGTGGTTTTCTATAATGACCCGTCCGGGGATCTAACCCGGGACCTCAGAGCTGGCGACACCTTGAAAACCGGTATAATCGGCACTCGTTAATGATAGTATCATTTATTTTATCACTTCATAAAAACGACGGACCCTGAAATCCATAATAATCCCGCTATGCGTCTGTAAAATAGGCATTTAACATACATACTTAGGTACATCCAATACATACCCCTCCTTCTCTCAAGAGCCTACATAAAGTACATAATAAACAATGTATGTATCAACTTAATATATAAACACATTATGAAAATGAAAATATTATCACTCGAACGATCTTTCGACCAATGTTTTGGTTCTGCCACGAGCCGAAGTAATAACACACTTGAAGAACAAATGCTATATTATATGAAAAGGCATAATAGCGATGGTTATTTGAAAAACTTCTCAATATTTTAAGGTACACATGAGATTGTTTTTAAACGGGCTCGCGCCGTCGCGTGCGCTTGTCTCAACAAGGAAGATAGAAAACAATAATATTTCTCACACTGAACTGGAGCACCTTATTCATGAAAATCATGATGTCTTTATTCTATGCATGCTTAGTACATATATGTAGTATTTATCTGTATTTACGTGGAAAACAAATGACTATTTTTTTGTAGATTCGTTACAAGCTTGCCTCTTTTGAGAGTCTATTGGCCGAATACTGAAAAATCATTCAGTTTTAAGTCGCCCTTGAATCTCATGCTATCTCTGTCACTTTGAGGTGTAAGTTAGCGACAGAAAGACATTTAAGAATGTTATAGATAATTTGCGTTTATTTTTTTATTTAATATATTCTACATTATTTAGGAAACATGTGGTACAGTGGTAATAGTGCACCTCACAGCATACTCTCTCTAGTTTTCAAAAATTTAGTTACTTTCAAAATATTGTCTGAACAATTTTGTACTAAGCGGACTCTTGCATCAAGAGTAAATAAGGAAGCCTCGAAACTAGGTCAAAATAAGTAAGATTTCGACAAGTTTGATGTTGAATATTTTGAGAATATAATTATAGTTATCTTAACTACGAATACTTACAAAACCCGGCTTATAAATGTCCACTGCTGGGCTCAGGCCTCTTCTCATGTAGAGAAGGAACGACCATTGATGATCTCGCTTGCTCATTAATGGGTTGGCGATTTCAGATTCCCATTTTTGTAATCCAGGTGTCTTCACAATGAAATCATAAATTAAAATCAAAAGTTTTTATTTTTTATAAACCTCAAAAAGGCAGTTAAGAAACGTTAAAGTTACAGAACTAAATGACACTAGGTGCGCAATGTTTTCCTGATGTCTTACAATAATAAGGAAGTTATAAGTAACTTTAAAAAGTCACGTTGGTACTTGCCTGTAAAGGGTTCGAACCTGCTACCTTGTCCACAAATCTTTACATTCAACTGCTAAGCCACCACGAATATTTATTTACCCTCATCTTCTCCAACTTACAACCCAGTTACTTTATTTTTGCATTCGTCAGATACGACTCCACATAAGGCCATTAGCACGAGATAGTCACCCACGTAAGCTCACCGCGCCACTTCCGGACAGGGAGGGATAAAAAACTCATTTCCGGTGTGAACCCTTCCTTAGGGGACGCTTGTTATAATCACCGGGTTGCTATGGTGATTTTGTATTTGTACTTTGAGTTTTTTTGCTCATAGGGTCATTTTAAGTAGTGGGTGTCAGGAAATCAATGTAGGTATCCTTTGTTGATTGGTTTTTGTTCGAAATGATTATTAATATAATGTGACGTAATGTATAATAATTTTGTACCTACTACTAGTTTTAGTTCTAGATAACAGGCGCTGTTTATAAATATTTCGTTTGCGAGTAGGCGGAGTCTAGCAAAGTGGAGAGCGAAGATAGTTTTATGTTTTCTTTTCATCATATCCTCTTTTATCTAGGAACTCAATTTCAAGTACATATCTTTTATAGTTGCTAAATAAAAACACAATCATCAGAGCTAAAAAAATTGTATATCGCCTTAAATTTAATTTATAAGGGTTCGATTTTTAGTTCTCCTATAGTATCCTACGTTTTCTTAAATTTTAACAGAAACCTACTATAAAATTTAACTCTGGCGTGTATTGTTAAGTCTTATTGCTATTATAGTTACTGCTTTTTCTAATATCATCCCCATCGATCTCTGGAACTACCAAGGGCTATAAAAACTACTAGAAAAATAATATAATAAACTTTTATTCCTAAATAAATTAGTCTTTTTAAGTATGTATTTTTGTACCTAATTACTTTTTCGTGTTTACCTTAACAGGTACTTTATTTATATTCGCTGGACCACAATGGTACCTTACAATCTATCTGCCATGCAACAAACGTGTCCGGCCCAGTTTACAAGTGTTTAAAGTGAAAGTGTCGAGTACCGTCTCCTAATTATTTAAACCAATCACTTTCAAAACCAATCGCAAGTCAAATACCTTAGAATGGTGTAGAGAGGTAGACTATTGGGTATGAAATGTCAAAATCTAATGAGTCTGTCAGTAAGATAATAAAAAAATATTAGACACGTATTTTTTTTGTTTTTCCAAACAAGTAGATAAAGCAAATCATAGTTCAGGAGTGGGGGCTAATAAAGTCATGCTTGCGTACAAAATGCACGAAATTGTGACGTCACGATCGATGCAATTTTGATTACAATCTGACGGATATCTATACTAATATTATAAAGCTGAAGAGTTTGCTTGTTTGTTTGTTTGTTTGTTTGAACGCGCTAATCTCAGGAACTACTGGTTCGAATTGAAAAATTCTTTTTGTATTGGATAGTCCGTTTATTGAGGAAGGCTATAGGCTATATAACATCACGCTACGACCAATAGGAGCGGAGCATAAATGAAAAATGTTGCAATAATGAAAAACCGTTGATACTAAAACACGCGAACAAAGTAGCGGGGGACAGCTAGTTAAAAATAAAATTGTTATCCAACCCATTAAGGTATAGTTTTTTTTAAGTCTTTTTAACACATTTTAAATATGAGACGTGTTAGATGCAGGAACACTGAATGTTAGAGCTAGTTTTTCATTCATGTGCATCCACCGCAAAATAAGCTATCATAGGCGACATGTATAAAAAAATTGGCTCAACTGTGCGAGCTAAACTAAACATAAATTTAATTTAGCGGTGGACGGTCTGCTTTAATTTTAAATTGTAACGTTTATTTATGAGCGGTTATATTAAGAAAACAACAGGTTTCACAAATATAGCAATTATATTTTTTCTTCATTGCATTATATTGAAAAAATATTTAAAATCACACAATTTATACTTTGATATTCACTCACAATTTCGCCAAATGGTGTGCGGTAACTAAACCAAAGTAATAAATAAAATATCGGCTTAGTTAATTACCATTTCATGGGGTGCGTTCGACTTCCCTGCAATTCGCCATGGGTGCAGGCAGGGGGAGTTATCAGCTCAACAAAAGGTAAATCAGACAGTTGGCTCCCCTGTCTAAAACCAGCGTAATGATACAGGTGATTGTTTTACTATTGATTTTCTGGTATCATCAAGAGTATTAAAAAAATGAAATGATTTGACTTTGCTGTATTTGGAAACAATTTAAGAAAGTGTCGTGTCTTAAATGGAAGATTTTGTCTTCCATACTCGGAAGAAGGATTTGATAACTTATTAAAATATGAGTTCGTAAATCGACCATGAAATTTCATTAAAATTGGATGAAATTCGTATTCATATATTAAGTCTAGGTTGAGTTCTGCGCTAGAATTCGTAAATGTTTATTAAAAAAAATCACATTACAGTATTTTTATTCTTAGATGAAGTAGGTATTTCAAATCTAGGTTTAAGTAAGTTCTATTAATCTTTTAGCGTAGCTAGATTCGATGCTTTGTTAGTTTTACTTTTTTGTATGGACTATATACGAAATATTTCTTTTTTATTGGAAAAAGTTGAACTTAGAAAGTTATGAGGTGGTACTAATAAATAAGGCCGTAACAACATCAGATCGATTCGATCCTGCCTACGTTATTGTTATCTTAACTATGAAGGACTGGCTACTGAATAATTGATCATTAATGAATGTTGACGCTGACATATTTGACAGGACCCACCAGAACCTTTCAAGGAAATGGTATTACCACTCTATGGTTATTTTTACTGACACTTCAGAGTAACCCATGACGTCATCGTGATGACAAAGTAGTTTGTTGCGAGTTAGGAATATGTCAGGATTTATAATTAATTATAAGATACACTATTCTTTTAATGTAAGTAAAACTGAATTCATTTTCTTGGATGATTATGGGAGTGTGAGGGGATTTTAGTGAGAAGAAAACCACAGAGTACAGTAGTATACTAGGGAGATAAAACAAGTGGATATGTTAGTGTAGGTAGAAGAATGGAAAAGAGGTTGTATGCAGTTATGTCCCACTCTATGGCCAGATTTGTCTCTATTATCCCATTCTAAAAGCTGAACAAAAACAAACCAATATTGGTTTCTTTTTCTGTGTCTGATATTCCGAGGAGCACTTGCTCAATAAAATCACTCCGCAGCTCAAAATAATTTACTTCCAAAAAGCTTAATCCTGCACTGCATTAAAGCGCAAAAAGAAATCCCCGAACAAAATTTCAGCCATAAAAACAGTTATCCGCAACAATCAGGCTACAGTACACATTGGTTCTTCTTGGAAGCATGGTTACCATGGCAACGCGCCGCATCAACATGCCGCCCGTCCACACAGACGCACACATGCGCGCGTGTGAATGTGCAGGTGACCTCATAAAGTTTGGAGTATACCGAGCTTTTGGTGTGGAAAGTTTCAGGAGAGTGAAAACAAAAAGTTGGGCTAGGCGAAAATATAGAATTTACTTTTGCATCAAACATCGATTTAATGTGATTATAAATTAGATAGTATGGATATGCTTTTTTTGGGATCAGCTTCTCTAATAAACATGGCGCATAATTTTAATGTGCATGAAAATGACTAACGATTTTGTCAGGTTTTCTTTTCAAATTAAAGAAAGCCACTTTATCATACGGATATTTTCTAGATAGGATTTTGGTGAGATTTAGTTGGGACTATGAGACGATTGCATGAACCTCATCAACCATTAAAGGTTTTTATAGAGCCGACAAATTACTTTAAATTCTTATATGTTTTTATAAAGTCACTATCCTCGGTGTATCTCCCGTCTATTTCATCACAATTTGCTAGTGTGCGTGTTTCAGGTCGACGTTTATCTGGCGCGGCCACGTCACCGATGTCATACACTGCTATCACCATATAGAGCATTAGTGAGCCGTATTATTATGTACAGACATTAGACCACCACGCCACTACTTGCGACCGCAATATTCTCAATGGAGAATGATAATTACATTTTTTTTTCAGTTTTGAAGGATTTTTGCCTGCATAATAGCTAATTTTAAGTATCAAGATGAAAAAAGCTAGTTTCTAGAATAAAAAGTACAGTTTGAGAAGTTAGCAGTGCCATTTTAAAAGCTCGATCATCTTGGTACTTTTATACAAGTTTAATGCTATTTTTTAAATACATACATAACCTATTAAATTCTGACCAAGGCTTGTTCCCAACCCTTTGGGGTCGGCTCCCAGTATCACCGGATTCACTTACAAGTAATCTACATGGAGCGAGTACCTATCTAACCTATTCAACACATTTTACTGTGTAGTATATATTCCTTGGTTAGACTACATAATATATAAACATAATTAAGTTTCTGTGTCTTGAATTTCAATAAAAAATAATATTAAATAAAAGTCATACTTCCTTGGTCTATTGCTTTTAATGCTTGTAATTTATAATCCCTTATCTATCGAAACCAAATTAGCTATTGCGTAATCTGTTTCTGAAGCGTGTTCGCATTGGGCTGCGGGAGCGGTGCCTGGACAGTCAACACCCCATCCCTGGAGAGAGAGGACACCACCATCTCGGGGTCAGTTCCAGGGGGCAACATAAACTCCCGGTTGTATTCTCTGTAGATTGTAGCCCCGTCTGACTTCTCCTCGTGGGTCGCCGATACGACAAGCACGTCGTTTAAGAGTTTTACTTTCACCTGAGGAAACCGGGAGGAAAACCTGATGCTGTATTATGTTTTTGAATAGAGGAAAATGTTTGTATATAAAACTAATGAGAACGATTTTACATCAGTAGGAAAACACGATAAATAATCAGAAATTCCAAGCCAAAAAACGAACATCTTATGCAATTTGAATTAAATTTAGCTGAGACTGATATCAACTAATTAATGGATTAATTGATAGAGGAACATTTTCGACACGTAGATAAGACGGCAAAGGTAAATTGTACTTTGAGACTGGCAGTTAGAGATCAGATTACTTTGTTAGACTAACCTCTGTGGGGTCAAATTGGCTGACATCAAACTGTAGCTTCAAGGTCTTGTCGTCTCCTTCACCTTGGACTAAAGGTGAGCTGGTCAGAGTGTCCCAGGTACTCGCTACCTCATTTCTAGAGGGTATCATGCCTGCTTGCATGGTTGTCGACTGCCCGTAGAACTGCATTAGATCCGTACTGAAAAAGAAGAAGAACATTGAAGTGGATTTGAGACCGTCCTATATTTTTTGCTAGATGAAAAGGGATTTTCTACGAGTTTATTTAGACTCTAGATTACAAATAAGGTCTTTTAAGGTTATGTTTCTTATTTAATGTAATCTGATTAAAATTGTACACTTAGTAGTGATGTAAACTAGGTTTTTTTGTTATCCTAAACCGCCAATCCATGCGTATTTTAATCTCGTCGTTAGAATTTAATGTTTTACGTCATATGAAGAACAGTTATTCAGGACTCAATTATAATTGCATAAAAGGGCCAGGCATACATTTTCAAGTGCCAGGATCAAACCCTAAAACTAATGTACTCAACCCAGACAAATAGTTATACATAATACATGTACTATCACACACTGAGTAAATTATTAATTTTACGTGTTGTTGGTTCTGTGTTACCTAGATCGATGATTTGCATTTGTTAATTTTAACTAATAATCAGTGCTTCTACGGTTACCACTGTCTCTGTACTGTCTCTGCATCACCCTAAAGTCTACTGGTAGAGACTGCATCTTTGCATTAAAGTCTACGTAACTTACAGTGTATGAACTACAAAAAAATACAAGTCTCTGTAATTTAATATCTAAGTCTACGAGTAGTAATAGTTTTAGAGACCTGAACTTGATCATCTGCTGGTCTATTCGCCTCATCTCTTCGGCAAAGCGTTCCTTCATGAAAGCGTAGGCATTGTCAAATATGGAGAGGTCTGTGATCTGGACCGGTATATTGTTCTGTTTCTTCTGCAGAGAGAGTTCATTGGCCTTAGTAGGCTTGTTAGTAGGTTTAGTGGAAGCCATTGTTACGGTTATTGCCTATTTACTTATGTTGAATTGGAATTTTATGGGAAGCCAAGCAGGGGTGGAAATTTACGCCATTTTCTTGATTTTTACAAAGACGTCTGTTATCAGTCTACGCTTCATTTTTAAACTTGTCTCTGCTTTCATAAAAAAAATACAATCATCAGACCTCTTTGTATAAAAAAAAACTTTATTTTTATTACTCTATTAATCTCAATAAGATAAAAATGAGAAAATAAAATTGCAATAATAAAAAGTCAATTAACCTTTCACGATCTCTAAATGTCAGTGTTGCCAGATAACATAAGGTTCCCCCTGAGATGTGGTATTTAGGCGCCCCTTGAAGGGCGTGCAGATTGACAACCCTATTGCCATGGCGACGGTTGTCGAAACACCCTGCCTATTAATCTCATGCGAGGGCGTGGAATCGTAGGGTAACCAGAACATTATGAGATTAAACTTACGTAATAGAGCGTAAAGATGTTATGATTTCTCGATTTAGAGATCAGTAGATGTTAATTAATTAATTACTTGTGCATTTTGTATGGGGATACTTAATCTAACTTAAATTCTTATTTAAAAACACGGTTTTGTTAATTTATTTATATAAACCAGGACCTAAATATTATTCTAAGACTTGTGATTATACCTTGTACGACGTGTTGGTCATTGTAATAAAAAGTTCAGTATAATAAAGATAAATTAATATGCTGTTATTAGAAGAACTGTCGTTTATCCGACATAAAAAAAATAAATCATGGCTTTAAAACATCAAAAAGCAAATAAAGCACAAAAAAACACAATGCTTATTCATCCAAATGGCAACCCTAAGTGGTGAGGGCGCGAACTGCCGCGGCGCGCCATCAAATTGGCGGGAAAGCTCCCCGTTTGACAGATCATTTTTTATTCCGTTCGGAAATTTGTGCCATTGTTCCACTGATTACCAGGTGGTCAGGAAGTGAATTATACTCGCTTTTATTATTTATTGATACAATACTTGTTGGTCTGTGTTATTTGTGTTGATACTAAATTGTGGAATAGAACAAGATTGATTACTACACCGACATTCGAGAATCGCGATAAACCTATGGTTTGAGTAAAAAGGTTACTACAAAAAAGGTTTGTAGCATAGTAAAACGATATTGTATGCATGAAATACAAGACAAGACAAACAATAAAAACTTTTTCATAATTCATTATAATAATGAAATTATTCGAGGCCCTCTCAACGAGATTTTAATCAACAAAATACAAGATATTAAAGGGGAGGTTGGGGAGTTTAATTCCCGTAAAACGTCACGTCATATCTCGGGGGAGAGAGGGCAAACATCGTTATACCTTTGTTACTAGGTGTATGTTTGTTATGTCAATATGCGTGGGTGTCGGTTAGGTGGACAAGGGGAATTCATATTATGGTTAAAATACGCCGTGTACGCGAATAAGTCCGAAATATTTACATAATTATGTAGGAAAAGTAGAGAATCCTTTTTTACTAGCTTTTTCGTTTACTGTTTCTAACTTAATTCTAAACCCATAGAGGGCCCATTCCTACAATCATAGAGGGTTGTAGAAAATTTTGGGATAGGATTTTGCCATTTATGACCAGTTCTTGGTCCGTATATACCCCTTATACCGTATATACCATTTATACCATATTATGCCGTTTATACCATACTACCCTTGGTCGCCAATTTCTACCAATGAACTACTATGTCGTGATTGGTAAAAATTGATACATGAACCACAAACGAACCTAGTCTCTCTAGATTATACTAGCTGTCCCCCGCGACTTTGTCCGCGTGTTTTAGTTTCAATGGTTTTTCAATTATGCTCTGCTCCTTTTGGTCGCAGCGTTTTGTTATATAGCTTATAGCCTTCCTCAATAAATGTGCTATCCAACACTGAAATAATTTTTCAAATCGGACCAGAAGTTCCTGAGATTAGCGCGTTCAAACAAACAAACAAACAAACTCTTCAGCTTTATATATTAGTAATAGCTGTCTTCCGCGACTTAGTTCGCGTGTTTTAGATTCAACTGTTTTTCATTTTTGCAACATTTTTCATTTATGCTCCGCTCCTATTGGTCGTAGCGTGATGTTATATAGCCTATAACCTTCCTCAATAAACGGACTATCCAACACAAAAATAATTATTCAATTCGAACCAGTAATTCCTGAGATGAGCGCGTTCAAAAAAACAAACAAACTCTTCAGCTTTATAATATTAGTATAGATATAGATAAGCATAATATCATACACTTATTATTATAACTACGTCGAACGTTACGTCTCTAGCATCTCAAATAACCCACAAAAATGTTAAGATCACACCACAGTTAAATGGCATTCTAAATAATTAGCTATCAATTCTCACGTAGTCAAAACCGAACATACTTTAATCGTAATCAATTTACACAATTGCGTCCATATTAATGTGCCTACGCATTACAATACGTCATTATCATCATAGTATATCGTCGTCATAGTAAACGTCATTCAATGATGTCAGTAAACGCCAGATTACGAATTCAGTAAACGTCAGATTACGAAGTCAGTAAACGTCAGAGTATGACGTCACACATTTGTTTAAATATCGGAGGCGTGGTAGTGACGTTGTTGTCATAATGACGGATTTTCGTTTTATCTTTATTACAACTACTAGCTTTTGACCGCGGCTTCGCTCGCGTTAAGAAGTAGTATTATTAATTGGGTATAGTTTTTGCGGCTTTACTTTTATCATAGTAGCTCCAATCTTTAATTTCAGTTCAATCAGTAGAAAATCTAAGGAGATTTATACAAACTTTCATCCTCTATTTTATCCCCTTAAGGGTGGAATTTATCAAAATCCTTTCTTAGGGAATGCCTACGTCATAGTAGCTTTATGCATGCAAAGTCTCAGCCCGATCAGTTTCCTTAGTGACGCCCACTTCGCAACGGGCCGTGCAAAAGAAATCGTAATATTTTAATTTTGCCATAACTTCAAAACCAAACGTCCAATTTTTATTATTCAAAGACCAAATATTATCTACATAAACTGTAGTTAGCAATGAAATTTATTTTGATAAGAATTAATAGCATGAGTAAAATAAACGCGTTTAAATGTAGTCCAAAAAAAATTCAAGATTTTTAAATAAAGAAATGGTTGTTGTGCCTCACTTGACATAGATAGGTATAGTGTGTCGCGGACTTTTTTGTAGATATTTATAAGATCTACAATTAATTAGAACATTTTATGGTTCTATCTTTTATAGTTTAGGTAGCGTACGCAATATAAGTAACTTTTCTGGTTGAGTTGATCACCTTGTGTCCGAAAAACCCAAATATCTTACGGAACCCTATTTTTTTCCATAATAAAATATAGCCTATGTTACTGGTGGATAATGTAGCTTTCGAATGGTGAAAGAATTTTTAAAATCGGTCCAGTTGTTTTTGAGCCTATTCATTACATACAAACAAACATACAAACAAAGTTTTCCTCTTTATAATATTAGTGTAGATATAGATTAATGCATCCACTGACCAAAAAGTACTCTGATCAAATGTATCAAATTAACACGCAAAAATGACGTCATCTGGTTTTTTTCTTAATTTCCTGTGCACTGGGACGTTTATCCCACCGGTGGGCGTGGGCATCCGATACGATCTCACGCCGCTCGCGTGTACAGTTACAGTTTGCGCGGTTGTTTTACCACTACTAAGGTAGCGAGCTACTTTTCGAGTTTAATTGAGTTCATAAAAATACACTTTAGAAAAATAAATATTTTTAAGAAGAATTTCGTATGTCATTAATTCAAAATATTGATTTTTCATGTTATTAATTTGTCATCAAAGAAAGCCAAGTAAGTGTATCAAAACTCTTTTAACTGGGTTATCATTTTTTTAATTATTGCAATACAGATGCCTGTTATGCTATATAACATTGGTAGTAAGGTTATTATAAATATCTGTTACACTGCTGAGACCAAAAGGATTAACAGAAGCGACTATTTAAAATACAATTCCCTTTTTGAATTTTCTAACATCATTATCACAATGATGATTTTCTCACTAACGTGATTAAAAGTGAGAACAATTGGTACTAGTTCGTAAGGTCTGCGCGTGTTTTTGTTGATGTAGACCAATTTACTGATTGTGCTAGCGACTGGCGACTGGCGAGCGTCGGTGAGCAAATTGAGGGGGCTCTGAGAGTATCGTGATATCAGACACTAATCACGACTAATGAAATGTTACAGCAAGGGAGACTACACCTTTGGTTTTTGATGTATTTTAAATAGTGGTGTAACTTTCATACTTATTTAAATCATATTATAAAGATGATTTTAGTTTAATTTAAATATTAAACTTGTACTAAGTAGGTTTTCTACACAAATATTATCATGCCTCTAACTAAGGAAAAGCCATTTTTTTATGTGTGATTTTACATAAATGTTGTTAACTAGCGACCCACCCCGGCTTTGCGCGGGTAGAAAACTTTCCTCTTGAATAACTCTATCCATTGTTGAAAACAGTTTGAAAATCCGTCATTTTTCATCGTTTTAGAGTTTATCGCGTTCAGGCAGACGCGGCAAAGGATTTTGTTTTATAATATGTATCTTTATATATAACATTATTTAATCTTATGATAAAATGGCAACTCATAGTAAGCTAGACATATAATTCTACAGTCTACACTTTCTATACTCATACTTTTATTCCTGCTCCATAGCAACTTAAAAAAAAACTATGATATGTTCAACAAAATTAATATCCATACAATATTTATTAAGTGCGTCGGCAGAGCGGGATAGCACGAGGATGGCGCGTGCCCGATGGCTCACGAAGTGCGCGCACGACCGCAGCCCTGTGTCCCACCCGCGAAGACAGTGGCGCCACCTACGTGTGCCCTGCATAATTATAACTGTGTATAATTTTATAGATTGTAGAAAGAAATTTCGAATTCGGGCTGGTCGTAGAAATCTCATCCCGAGGGTAATTTTAAAGATATCTGAGAGATACCTGCAACGGAGTTAGCTAAGTATGTCAACTCTACCAACCAATATAAAACACCCAAATTACTTAAAATGTAATTTGTACAATACAGGTTAACATAATACACTTTGTCATTTAAGTTGATAGGCCGTAACTCAAGTCAAGATCATTTTCGTGATTTTCCTGCGTTGGGGTCACCTTCCAGACTCCTAAATGCAGCTGAATACAAGTATTTAACATGGAGTAACTTCCTATCTGACCTTCACAACGCATCTACTGGGTGATATGTTGGTCGCCAGAAGAGTCCCTTTTTTCTCGAACGATTTAGTATTGGACGCCTAGAAGTAATTTAGTTATTAAATTTATCTTAATCGAGATCATTAGATGAAGCACATTATTTTTCGTTGGTGTGTATGTAATGTGTCGATTAGTTATCTCAAAAACTCTATGAGTCACACTGATTTGTTATCTTTAATGATTCTAATATATTTATCGCTGTACCATTGAGAAGGGTTTTTACATTCGTTAATTGTTCTTTATTTATAGATAAGTAATAAAGACTATTTATGGTGTAAGACATGAGGAAGACTCGTGGTGTGTGCATCACGATATTGTGGAAGACAATAAGATCGTGTCTGCGCCCGCGTCGCCGGTGGCTCTATGTGACGCGCATAATTATATCCTATCTTAATGACATTGGAAATGGGAAAATTATTGAATAATGGAAACTGGTTGACGCTTTGAAAAGGAAGTTATAAATTGACAATAACAGAGGAATGGATTAGAAGTGGAAATCGGAATTTGCGGGAAGACGCCTTTCCCCAACAGCAAGACATAAACCTTTTTTTTTTGTTTTTTTTTTAACGAAAAAAGCAGTTTTCTTAATACCTGTCATTTTCTGTCTATCTGTCACGCTTTCACGGATAAACGATTTGGATGAAACTTGGTATAGGGTAAGTTTGGATCCCAAGAAAGGACATAGGCTACTTTTTATTGCGATAACCGACACTCACGCGTGCGGAGCCGCGGGCAACAGCTAGTCCTACGTAAATTAAAAACTTCACAAAAATTCCCATCTTTCCATAGGTTTTCTCTAATACTTAGCGAGGTAGGTAGATAATATTTAGACTTAATTTACTTAATCTGTAGTCAAGAAAATCACGTATAGATATGGTCGTCAAAATTTCGACTGTCAGAATAGTACGTCTATATGCTGAAATTATGGTTTTTGCACAGATCATGTAACTAAAAGGTTCTTTTATAGGTTTTAGAAAATGAGTTTTCATAGAAGAAATCTTTATGGTACCAATAATTTTCCATTAAATACAATACCTAAAACTTCATAAAAACAACATGTACCCATAAAAATCCAAAGTATATAAATTTCCAAACGCATGCACCAAACTATCAATAATAATTAGACTTTTTTTCGAACCATTACACATAGCTTTTGACCTTTTTCATCCATTTAGCAGTTAATCAAGCACCCTCTGGATCAGTGATCAATGTGATTACGTTCATCTGCGCAGGCGCACGCGATGCACCTTTGTTGGGGGATAAATTGGATGTTTTATCTGCATTCGTTATGGATAAATAATGATTAAGTTTTTTTTCTGGTGAGTTAATAATATTTGTTTGTAATAATGTTTATTGTGGTTTAACGTTATCATGGCTGATATAGATGTCGTCATGATTATCCAACTGTTTTGTCTAAGTATTTGTTGCGTTTTTATGAACCAGATATATAACCATATTTGCGAATATTATTACTATTTCCTTTATTTAATTAATTTATATTAAAATTACATTTATTATTAAGTACATATTTTTTTTACGAGCCATTAGTGTCCCACTGCAGGGCAAAGGCCTCCCTTTCCTCTTCACCTCCGGGACCAGTCCCGCGCAAAGTTGTCGAGTTCGTCCCGCCATCTCCTCCTGGCTCTGCCGCGAGGTCTCTTTTTATCTATACTATACTAATATTATAAAGCTGAAGAGTTTGTTTGTTTGTTTGTTTGTTTGTTTGTTTGTTTGTTTGTTTGAACGCGCTAATCTCAGGAACTACTGGTTCGAATTGAAAAATTCTTTTTGTATTGGATAGTCCGTTCATTGAGGAAGGCTATAGGCTATATAACATCACGCTACGAGCAATAGGAGCGGAGCATAGATGAAAAATGTTGCAAAAATGAAAAACCGTTGAAACTAAAACACGCGAACAAAGTCGCGGGGGACAGCTAGTGCTTTATAATCCACTGTGTCGTTTTTTTTCGAATAAATGTCCATTATCTTTCAGATAAACCATTTAGCTTTATCAAAATATTTATTGGTAATTAATTGTGCAGGAATATGTTTTAAGTATTTCTTTTCTGTCTTCTCATTATATGAATGTAGAAAAATACATTTAAATATTTTTACTCTGTTTTATTTAGTTAAAGTAAATTATTCAGGTAAATATTACCTAAATATATAATTCTGTACAAAATGTTTCTTTATAGATGTTGAATTTATTTTAATTATGTTCTCTATCAAAAATCTGTTCACACTTATGAAATAGACAGTGGCGTAAAATAAGAGTATGTCTATGATGACCTCTAAACAGCGCAAAGCAATCCGTCATAACTTAATTAACGCCTCTAATTAACATGTGGCCTTGCAACACTTAAATCGGTCGTTTAGGAATTGTTTATATTTGTCTTAGGTAATTATAAACCTTGCTTATTATATGAATAACTAGCATTTCCTAGCGACTTCATCCGCGTAAAAGTCGAAAATGGTTTTTATTGCACAAAGGTTTGTGTTTCAAACATGTGTCAAATTATAATGTAATTTAAATCAAACGCACTAAGGAGTATTGATATCAACTTCGATGCAAATCGAATAATAATTGATAAAACATAAATGTAAATAAAACGACTTAAAGTAAATGATACGAAAAATTTGAAATACGCGTCAAATGAAAATTGAGCGTTGCCCTAACCTGTTGCAATTTTCTGAACTGGTGACTATGGGACAACCAAGTATAACCTTTGAAACTAAGAAGAATATTCCAAAGCTTTTTCGACGAATTGTGTATATGGCCATGTAGCTAATACAAAATATTTTCTAAAACCAACAATTTAACCAACTATCTACAACACAGTGTAATATGTCCTCGCTTCTATTTCTCTCCTTTTTATTACTCTTGCATAAGATTTGATTCTAATTCCTATTCACTTTTAAAAATATTTTTATACATTACACAACGCTCCCTTAAATTTCGTTAAGTTATACTTTGTGATAAGATTACAATTAAGTTACGCGCAATTAAGTTTAGTGCGTATACACATTTGTGTAATACGAGTTTGTTAATTTATAACTTGCCATAATATTAAACCTTTTTAACCTACTTAAAATGAAGGAGGTACTTAATTCGACAATATGTTTTTTTTGTATCTTTTTTACGCGATATCTTCAGAAATTGTGGGTCGAATTCAAGTTATTTTTGTGTTTGATGGGGTATAAATACCTACCTCAGAGGTCTCATATAGATTTTAGTTTTTTTTTTCTTCTGTTATAAATGTCGCAACCAAGAAGTTTATTCTTAATTATATACGATAAAATTTACAATATTGTGTTCACACTTTAGGCGAGCTAAACTAAAAATTGAATTCTCTACCAGTAAACCATTGAGTGTTAGATCTCTATATATAAAGTTTAATCCGCGTTACGGACGACAACAAACTGATATTTATTTCTTTATTCTTTTTTACACATAAAAGTATATAATAAAAAAAAATATAAACTAGAGTTGTATAGTGATTAATGTGTAAAGGCAATTTCTTCCAGGCGACCATTAAATTTAATAGGGATGGTGACTGGGTATGAAAAGTTAAAATCTATTTAGTCCGTCAGTTAGGTAATAAAAAAATATTAGACATGTATTTTTTCTTTTATCAAAACAATAAAAAATTACAAAGATACAGCGCTTTAAAGTTTCGTAGTGGGGGCTTATGACACCTCGCCTCGGTAAAAATTGTAGCGAGGAGTGACGTCACGCGAAATTTCCGTTCTCTGTATTTTGATCATTTTTTGTTTGCAGGAAAAAAGAAAAAATACGTGTCCAATAAAATTCATTAATATACCAGGCGGACATTAAAAAAAAATAGGAAACATGCCTATTAGGATATTTAAAATTTGGAAACTCAAAATGATCTCTAATTCATTTTTATTCTTCTGTATTCAACAGTGATTCATCTTGCCGTCCTACGTACCCATATGGGAAGAATACCTAAGTTATTCATGACCAATATGGCCACATCTAACCATAAAACTTTACCATTGTCCATTCTTGCGTTACTTGCGTGTCATATTTTGTAATATTATAAAGCTGAAGAGTTTGTTTGTTTGTTTGTTTGAACGCGCTAATTTCAGGAACTACTGGTTCGAATTGAAAAATTCTTTTTGTATTGGATAGTCCGTTTATTGAGGAAGGCTATAGGCTATATAACATCACGCTACGACCAATAGGAGCGGAGCATAAATGAAAAATGTTGCAAAAATGAAAAACCGTTGAAACTAAAACACGCGAACAAAGTCGCGGGGGACAGCTAGTTTTGAATATTTTTGCAACTTGATACTAAGTAATGCGGTAGAGCTGTGTCCTAGATGACATAGAGCCAGCCAACGCGATATGTTAATGCGTGTACGCTTCTTTTTAGCAAACCTAAAAATATTATCTTCCTTACTTTGAGTCAAAGTAGAACATTTCTCGAGTTATGTTTACGTACTAACGGTTTTAATAACTGGAAAAATACGTTCACATTATACACATATATACAATATAAAAAAATAACTCTAATAATAGGTAGGTACTAATTAATCTACTTAAAATGCTCGATTACTAAGATTTATGAAGTACTAGCTGATGCCCGAGGATCCGCCCGCGTGGGTGTCTGTAATCGCGACAAAAAGAAACCTATGTTCTTTCTTACGATTCAAGCTTACCCCATACCAAGTTTAATCCAAATTGGTTTAGCCGTTTAGCCGTAAAAGCGTAACAGATAAAGTTACTTTCAAATTTATAATATTAAGAATTGTATATTTGCATCATCGATATTTCTATTTAACTTTCTTCAGTTACAAATAAAATATTACTAAAAGGTGAGGAATTTTCTGAGCTGTTTACTGCATCGCAGTCAGCTAGGACAAATGACAATTAGCATCACAGTCACAATATACTTGACATTCAAATCACACACGTTTCTATTAGAACCAATATGGATCAGATGCTATACAACGTCCGTTGACTCCTATTCTAATTAATAAACAATCATAAATTGACCTGATAGACATATAAAAACAATTCAAATTTAATTCAAAAATCTCTTAAGCTCTCGATATAAGGTTTAAATTCGCTTGGCAAATGTTTTTTATCGGCAAAAAGAGGTTGGTAGTTTGATGAAATGAGTTTGAAAACAAAGGCGGTCCATACCTTTTTGGTGGCGATGTCTTGAGATAAAATGTGACGAATATGTTTGTTGAGACAATCTGAAGATCTATAGAGCTTCGCTCTATTGCAATAGGTTGAACATTTAAGACATTTTGAACCAGGAGGTGGAGATTAAAATATTTAACAAGGCAATGAAGTCGTTTCTTAGTATGCACATATATAATACAGATGTTTGATATCTCTAGGTATATATAGGCTAGCGTCTGAGATGATTACAGACTGATTAAATGATTGGCGAAGGTTGTCTATACTAAATATTATAAATGCGAAATTAAGTCTTTCTGTTACGCTTTCACCCGCTTTTTTCTTAAACCGCTTAACCAATTTCGATGAAACTTGGTATGGCGTAAGCAGAAGTATGGTCCTACGAAACGAAATAATCTAGTCTTTGCTGCGATAACCGACAACCACGTGGACGGAATGGCAAACAGCAGCTAGTGTCAAATAATAATATGTAAAGTAATTTTTATCTCCCGTTCTCCCGTCGTTCTCTCGTCCTTTCTCAGTTTAGCTCGTACTTTATATAAAGTAAAGGTATACAGTTCACTCTCCTGGTCTGGTACTCAACTAGGTACTTAGTATTCCACCGCCGCCCTTAGCTCAGCTACTGTAGACTCATCCAATATCACAGAGATGCATTCAAAACATTTACATGTCGTTACATTTACATCACGATTTGCGCTTTATTTTGACCGTTTACGTGAGAATGGCTAATTAAATCACTTCTTGAAAGATCATTTACTGAGTCACTGGGCGCAGTGACCCAGTGTTGGATAACAGAGCATTAGTCTTTTTAAATTTTGAGTAAGTATTTCTTCAATTTATTTGGGCGGTAAACATACTATTTTTATTACAGTGAAGTATTGTTTATCTGATTGGGTTATCGTTTGTTCTTCTGTAGAGAGTTGAACCTTAAATTATAATGACTGACATGTTTTCATTCAATTTGATATATTATCAGCTAAAAACCCATGTAGTCAAGGTCCAATATGCAGGGAAGTCTTGCAAAAAGTATTGAACCAAATTTTTTAAATCTCTTGTATGAATACCTACATACCTACAGAAAAGGGGTAGATGACTAATTTTAACTTAATGTCCGTCCAATAGATTATAGAAAAAATGTGTTACACGATTTTTTTATTATTTTACGTAACTACAAACTCACGACGATACATCTATAATAATATAAGAAATGTCGCATGGCGTCATAATTTCGTGAGTTTTATACGCAAGCATGGCGTCATTAGCCCCCACTCCTGAACTTTGATTCAATTTATCTACTTACAGTTTCCTTATTTTGAAATAGCAAAAAGAATATTATCTGACTTACGTGACGGTCTAATCATACCCAGTGATCTACTCAATTTACACAGTTATTTTAAGCCTTACATACACCAGCATAATTTTCATCCATAAATACATAGATAATAAAGTGCTATAATAAAAAAAGTCTTATTTAACCAAACCTTTATACCTTAACTCTGATGTCCAACAATTAGAGTTTTTGTTGTCTAAGATACAGGTTGATTCGTGGAGAGCATTTATCTAAAGGTGAGAACGAACGTTTTAGTCATTATCGCGCAGACGCGAGGAATGTCGCCATAATCGTGCGCACGCGCCGGACAATGTAGACACATGAAGTTGTAGACAGGACAATAGATGTTTTTGTTAAGTGTTTTATTGAAATGTTATAGTCGACGAGGATAGAATCATTTTGCAAATGGACAAGGTATTACAGGAAAAGTCTAGTAAATACAAAATTAATAATTGATTACACATAAATATTAAAATTAACCGACTTTAATGAACTTTATATGGGACCACCTCTGATGTACCAATCATAAATCGATCTAGATTTTTTGAAATCGATCCACAATATGGGAGCGGCCTATTTCTTTTATTATTTACACGTCACATAGATATTAAAAAAATATTACACGTATTTTTTCTTTTTTTTAATTAAACAAACGATGAGGAATATACAGTTAATGGAAATGTCGCGTGACGTCACAAGCCCCAAAACTTTCAAGCGCCTTAACTTTGTAATTTTTCATTGATTTGATAAAAGAAAAAATACGAGTTTTTTTATCTATATGGTGGATAGATATTTTCTTTTCACACCCAGTCCGCTCCCCTATTGTCGGAGGTTTCGCGTAACAACCATACAAAAAAGCCGTCGAATTGAAAACCTTCGCCTTTTGAAGACGGTTAAAAATAATAAGTAAAATCCACGTCTATCCATTCCTCGCTTCCTTTGGGATGTTGGATTCATCTCTCGAGTATGTGACGCACAGACGCTTATCTCCTCGTAAAACGACTCTAGTTTAGAACAGAGGCCACAAACTTTAGATAACGTCCTCTTAAATTTGAGTACAATAACAATTAGGACGAAAGCTTTGGGAGTGCACCCACTTTGCCACCGATTTCGACATAAAAAGTTAGTAGCTAAGCTTGTGTGTTACTTGTTTAAATTTGTGATGTGTTAGAGGATATTATTACAAGACAGACATAAGGAATGATGAATATGTAAACGATAATTTTAGTAGATTTGATGTCAGTGGAAGAAATATTATTGACTGAAAAAAAGGCAGTCAAGGCACAGCCTAAACCGCTGATCGTAGAGACCTGAAACTTGGAGGGCGAGTTCTTTGTATGGCGTAGACAAGCGATAAGAAAGGATTTTCCGAAATTCATCCCCTAAGGGGGTGCAAAACGGACGCAAAGCTTGTATAGGACAACGTGATTCCTTGGTACAATCTACTTCAAATTTTGCATAAACATTCTATAACAGAATTGATTAAAGACGGATGTCGTATTTTATGTGCCTAACGGGGTTATTTTGGGGGTTATTTGCATCGAAGTTGATATCAATACAACTTAGTCCTTTTGATTTAAAATTACATTTTATTTTGATACATGTTTGAAAACTCAATTCGATTTTATTAAAAAAATACGCTAAAGTCACCTAAAACCTTGGTGCAATGCAATACTCTTTACAGTTAGAATGTCAAAAGCCGACTGTTTTAGACTTTTACGCGGACGATGTCGCGGGCAAAAGCTAGTAATAGATATTACTATAATATTCCTTACTTAATCATATTTAGATAGTTCTAAGTAAAGACTGCTATTAAATAAATAACTATAGCAAATACTTGAAGGAAATTAGGTTAAAGATAATAACCTCATCGCATGAAACAAAGCTTTGTCTAATAATATATAATGCGGTCTCTATATCAAATTGAAAAGCTTGAGACAGTAAGATTTTATAGATATTTTCTGATTCGAGGAAGCTAGGTATATTGGTGTTGTACACGATTGCATTAAAATAGTTTATTTACTAAAGTATTTGCCTAGTTTTTTTTTAGACTATATTACCTTGGCTATTAACTATCTTAAATGCGTAGATACTCAAGTATATAACAGGGTTTTTTTAAATATACATAATACAATCTATGTTTAGTTATACTGATGTCACTAATGTCCACCAAGAAATAAATTTTAGTTCAAACATGACTTCACATCCTATTGTAGTTTCAATAAATTAAGTACGCAGTAGTTTCTGTAGTAGTTCCGCAGTAGGTTGTGTAGCAGTTATAAATGTCTTAAACTAAAAAAAAGCAGTTTTAGGGATTCCCGATAGAAATGAAAATTCTCATGAGCGTGTCATTGACGCGAACCCATAAAATTTTCTCCAACAAAAAATGCCCAACGATATTTATTATATATTATGTATATATTATGTGTGTATATGTTATGTATATATTATATATATATTATGCCCAATAATATTTTTTTGTTATTTTAAAGACTACTGCTGCCACTGCTTTGGTTATTAATCCAACACTTTAACCTTTAGTTTAAGTTTTAAGCTGTACTTTATGCTAAACTAACGACCAGCCCATATCTGCACGGGTAAACAAAATATTAATGTTTTTTTTTATTTGTGAATACAAATAAAAAACACAGTTCGAAAATCTCGTAATGTTCAGACAGACGCGGCGAGGGACTTTGTTTTATAATACGTATAGAAGCGTTATATGTGCCTATACCTTAAACGTATTTCTTTTTTAAATTGAGTCGACATAAAAAGCTTTGCTATCTATTAACCTATATACATTTTAAAGTTACTGAGATTACCATCAAAACTGTCTTTTGTTTTTAATGAGTCAAGTGCCGTTCTCAAGTGATTATTCAATAAGGTAGTTGACCCGCACCGAGTGATTGTAATAATTCTACTCAATTGTTATGGGACAATGAACGGAGTAACGACATAGCTTTCTACGGGGTTTGGACCAACAATATGGCGACTGCCAAAATTATATGACCTCTCTTTGAACCGAAGTTTTGACACCGATACTTACAAGATTGTAGAGAAAAATATCGATAATTTTCAGTATTAAAGACGATATCAACAAAAGTTGAAATAAATATTGAAATGTTGAACTACATAGCTCCTGCTAAAACTATTTTTTGTTTGTCAAAGTTTAAACAACTACTCTTAGACGGAATTCGTTAAATTTGAAGCAGCTTATTAGATATCTAAGTACAACTTTAAAGCACATTTTAACTCATTAAAGCCGTTTGTATTTGTAATAAGTTGCAGTAAAGAAATAAAAATAAAGTTTAATATAGAACTTCCTTTCTTTTTGAAAGTCGGTTAAAGGCATATTTAAGGCAGGTTTTAAGGTACAAAAGCCATTTAGACTTGTGAGTCGTGCATTTGCGAAATACATAAAATCTTTAGGAAATCTTTTTGGAAAACCCCTTCATCATCATCATAAACATCATCAGCATATCTTCGTCCACTGCTGGACATAGGCCTCTCCTGTGGCACGCCACTGAGCTCGATCTTCAGCTCTTCGTCTCCAACCTCTGCCAGCTCTAGCCCCCGGTCTAGAAAAAACACTTAAAATATTATTACAAAGAAAACATTTGAAGACCGAAGCTGATTACATACAAGTACAGTTTCGGGGCTTCCTCGACCATTCTATTCATCTCGCGCAGTTCTCAGACTCGTACGCGTACCTAACAATTGTGCTAACAATAGAATGACAGACGTTTGTCCGTACATTTATCTGTGACATACTGAGCTTACGTAAAATCGTAGCTTACTGTATAGTGGCGTTGTTGTCCAATGGTGAGAGATTGTGTCGATTTTCAATTGTTTTCTTGATTATTTTAAAGTGTAACTTACACTTTGCTAAACAAAAATAATAAAAAATAATCGACAAAAAAAAATTAACAAAAGTTTCAAACATTATAAAGTGATTTTTCACAACGACTTTTATAGAATTACGAAATTATTTATTGCAAACCATGACACATTGATACGCAAATCAGTTTACCGTTAAATTCGTACTTTTCCTTTGCTGTCGAGGTGTGGTTTGCAGTCCATTTGTTTGCTAATTCATTGAAATACATATGTATGGTTGTATTGTGTGACGATCATATTTAATACACGAACGAACTACTAATAAACATTCATGAGCTCCTTAATAGGAACGAGTTTGTAGTTGAAAGTAATTTTAAATATGGCAAGAATTTGTAGATGAACTATTGTTTGGTAAAAATAACAAATGACAATCTCATGACTATATGGTTGATGACGACATTGTTTCTTTACTGGGCAAGATCTGAATGCAAAGCAACTTAAAGTAGAAGGGCTAAAGGCTGTGCCTAAAATTGGGATACATATAGGCTGATAAAGATTTCATAACTACGAATAAATATTCAAACACCGTAACAATATAGAGACGAAGCCCGACAACCAAACTGCAAAAAAAAAATGGGTGCTAAAACTCAAATTGGTTGCCGAACGTGTCGTCTTTTGTTTCTAATTGTATCGTTTTTTTAAATAATAGTGTTGTTGTTATTTTAATTGATTATTAAAAAATATTTACAACTAATATATTTGCGTTTGAGAAATATTAAATATCCAAATATATACCAATGCAGTTTTCTATCGACACCGCCAAGTCGGTATCATTGGAAAACACATCATAAGTAGGTACGGTGATATCTGCGTGACATGTAATCCTTCAGAATAACAGTAGATAATAGAATTAGTGGCGAACGAGACTTATCCCACGCGTAATAGTGGCCGCCATCATTGTAGTGTGTTGTTTAACTATATGTTATGGTGTGTACTCCTTGGAGAAACCGATGGAGAAACCATCAGACTTCGAAATAGAAAAGATTTTTTCAATTAACAACTAAATTCACCTTTGCGTGTGTTTATTACGCGATATCTTTGCCAATATTTAAATTAATTACTAACTTTAACTTCAACCTTTTCCCAGAAATGGGAGGCTAAAACAAAACTAACATTGGTTTCATTACAAAATGCTACCCCTAAAGGCATAAAGATTTAGGAGAAAATAAAATAGATAAATAAAACATATAATATATAATATTTGTGAGCCTATTATTTACAATTACAGCTCAATGTCATCAGGAAGTTATGTAAGACATGATAGACGTTACGCTAACATTTGTTTATTTTCTAAATCTTCACTATTTTTCATGGAAAATGTAGTTCCAATACATCAATCATTCTATTCATAAAAATGTTATTTTCGGCGCTAAAAGGACAACCCTCTACAGACCAAGCTTTTTAAAAACATCGACTGTCAATAAACACGCTTGTACCAACAAGTTACAATAACATTGTACCTATTACGTATCACTAGAAAATTCTACAAAAACCCCCAATATGTCTAGTATTTCCGAAAAATAGAGTGTCCACGCTTCAGGGAAGTGGGAGCCGCTCGTAACCAGTTTTAGCCGGTTGTATCCAGTTTTCGTGTCGGACATAAAAAGAGCAGGCGCCCTGGCTCCCCACAACCCACGGGGGACTGCGCTAAATCGATATGCAAGTAAAATGTATCTCGTATAACCATGGTTTTGGAATTTTCAGGGACACAATTGGTATGGTAATTTTCTTTTTTCAGTTGTAATTTTTGTTGAGTTTCTAAAGTAATGTCCTTCACATTTATATAAACAATGGAACCCTACATTTAGTTTACATTACTTTACGATTACGATTCCGAATTCGATAAACAATTCGATTACTAATTTGGGTTTTTCATAAGAGCTCAGTTCGTAAGAAAATAGATATGGTAGAAATTGATGGAATAAATAGATTAGGTAATCATAATAAACAACAATTAATGTTAATTAACATAAACATATTTTAGGTTTATACAGTTCGTCCTCGGTCACTTTTTTGCACTACTTATTCCTATCAACTTTTGAATAAAAATACTGAAGAAAAAACTGTACCCTACACTTGCTACAAACATCTTGAGATTCATACAAACATCTACTTTTAACTACATATATATATATAGCTTGCTTATATCCTTACTAATATTATAAATGCAAGAGAAACTCTGTCTGTCTGTCGCGTTTTCAACGCCAAAACTACTAACCGCTTTAAATGAAATTTGGTACACAGATAGTCTAAAGCCTGAGAAAGGACATAGGCATTCTTTTTGCCGCGATAACCGATATCCACGCGGGTGGAGCCGCAGGAAACAGCTAGTAAAATATATTTAATAAATTCTAGCACACTAACAGATCATCGTGTCCGTATCCACCTTCACATCTCTTGGTCACCCCACACACCCTTCGTCAGGTGAGTCACAGACAGCCACAGCTATCTGCGTGCGCGTGTGTGTGCGCCTGTGTGTGTGTGCGTGCGAGACTCGCCGGCGTCTGACAGTGTAGGCCGCTTGTATTGAATTGGCGGACGATATGATATTTTTTTGTCTTTAAAGTGCAATTAAATTGGTACAATCATTGTAAATATTGGCAATTATTATTTCGAGTTTTAAATTGACCAATCTAGAACAAACTTGCTTTTGCTCTAGTGTTCTTCTTTTGTTTTTCATCCAATATCCAAGAAAGGAACTGTTCGTAGAATTTCACTTGCTCTAGCGCTATTTTGTATAAAACATGAAATATCTGTCTGTTACACTTTAATATAGGTAAGTTTTATCCGATCACATGAGTTTTTCATTTCGTAATATTGAAATCGATCTGCAAATTCTTTATTCTTTTTCTTACTACATAATATTACATTTATATTTAAGTATCCAAAAAAAAAAAAAAACAGTTGTCTGCTAAATTTAAATTTATTAAGTGCGCCTACTATTAAACACAAAAAACGTAAAATAGTCGTTAAGTTTTCCGATATTTTCTAATTTTCTGCGTAATTTTATTTAAGCAAGAACCTTCTACAAAGTATTAGAATACTTAAAAAAAAGTTGTATGAAATCTGTGAAGTCGATCTCAAGTTATAATTAGGATAAAATATAAATAGAATAAATGAATCCCTATTTCCATTTGGATTCATTTATATATTATATAGATTTTGGTCCCAATTTTAAACAAATACCTCCTTTTTCTTCCTTTATGACCAAAGATAGTCAGTCACTGGACACCTGAGAAAGAACATCGCAGAGTTTAATGTGGCGAAGGTATGATGATCTTGGCAGCAGTGCAGGTTACTCGTGGTCAAAAATCACGAACGACAAAGAGGTTTGAATCAAAAATATGTAAAAAAAATATGAACAAAAATATGAAAAAAGAGTTCGACTCGCGATACAACCGCCGCCGCGTCAGCTCATGATTAGGGACTCTGAGGGAGTCTGAAACTAGTCGGGCGATCCCGAGAATATGCGATTTGTTTTAAATAATTATGAATACTCCTAACGAAAGTTATTATACAAATATGAACAAAGTTAGTGGCTTGAAAATATTTACACCAAAACGTAACAACCCTACTATCTATCGGCAGTTAGGTGTTGTTTTTAATATTTCACTGCGCGGACTAGAGACACGCGCGTCTCGGGGGAGTACACACTGCCATACAACATCATACAACTTCACTCATACATACACACATGCACTAACAAGATAAACTTCATGTACACACACCTTTATTTAGCCGAGATATGTGTTGGGGTGGATTTTAGGGTTTAACGTCGATGTATTGTCGATACTTTTTTATTTTCGTTTCTTCTTCATGAATATGTTTTATGCTAACTCACTTTATTAGTATTATATCTGCAGATGATTTTCTCCACTTGAATAAGAATTATAATCATAATAGCTTAGGACAACTCACACGCGGCCATCTGATCCCAAACTAGGCAGTGCCTGTATTTTGGCAACCAGACAGCTGATAAACATACTTATATCCTTCTTTTCTACATTCAAATTCTTTACTTATTCATACATATCATATATACAATTTTTCGTTCATACATAATTAGGTATAGATAAATTACACCCAGACACAGAACTAATGATCATGCTCATCACACAAAGATTTATTCTGGGTGGGAATCGAACCTACGACCTCCGGTTTAGCAGTCTAACTCTTTTTCTAAGACTATCAGAACTTGGGATAGTAAAACGTTTAAGGACTGATTTTTTCAACGCCAGATTATTTGTATTCGTGAAATTAAATTCATGTCTGACAGATTTTGTATAGAAGAAACTGTCAAAAATTCAAAATTATTCTTCGGATAAAATTATCTGGCATTGGAAAAATCAACCCCAATTTTTTCAAATAAGATCTATTTTTATAATTTATAAATGGAACACTAAAAACAATGAGCATACCTTTCGAATACATGTTCTGTGTTCTAAACATGAATTTTGAAAATATGATTCATTATAACTGCTCTGACTCATACCGAACCAGACAGTTCAGTGTTGCACGCTCTAAAAATACAGACAAAAACAAAAGAGAAATCGTTTATTAAAATATCATTTAAGCAGACATTTCCCTACACCTGATAACTGCACGGTTATCAGAAACTCTTAAAGAAACTGTTACCGTTGTGGTAGAAAGACGCTGCTACGAGCAGTGTAGCGCGCCGTCTCGCTTTCGCAACAGTACATCTTTAAGACCTCATGGTACAGGTACTGGTCTATTACGAAGGTTTTCACGTAATTGTAGTAAAAAACAGACAAACGGCAGCATATCAATAGCTACGTAACTTGATCTCAAGACATTCCCATGCAAAACTGAATTGAATCATCGTGTATCGTCTCAATACGTAACTTTTGCATAATTGACAACTGCGCAGTGTTGTGAAATAGATACATATGCTAACTACGTAAAAATGCACTTATTTGTAACAATAAAATATATATAGTAATTTACAATAAAATTCCTCCTTCAAGATCAAATATCAAAAAAATATATACTTACCTACTGCAACTGCTACTTTTAATCCGTCTTCAAAAAAGAAAAAGACATTTTTAAGTCGTTTAAAAAGTAGATCTTTGTTTATTGAATATGGGCTAGAGTTTTGACCGCTGTAATTTAATTCGTACATACATAGGTACAAAAAGACGTTTTTGCCAATGTAAGAATTTGACATAGGTTTATCTAAGAGCCAGAAGAGAACTTGGCGCTCCTTTTATACCTATACTAATCATATATACTAATATACTAATATATAAAGCTGAAGAGTTTGTTTGTTTGTTTGTTTGAACGCGCTAATCTCAGGAACTACTGGTTTGAATTGAAAAAAATATTTTTGTATTGGATAGTCCGTTTATTCAGGAAGGCTATAAGGCCATATAACATCACACTACGACCAATAGGAGCGGAGCATCAATGAAAAATGTTGCAAAAACGGGTAAAATATTATTTACTTCTGAGGTTATGGGCTGAGAAAACACACGTAACCCATGAAAGTAAAACACGCGGACAAAGTCGCGGGGGACAGCTAGTTAAATATAATAATAATAATAAAGTAATTACCATAAATCGGCTTATAATTGTACTACCACAGGGTATAGGATCTCAATTAGAAAAGAAAACGAGAGATCGTATACACTGCTTCTCACATTGTCGTTGGCGAGTTGGCAGTTAAATTGCAGAAACAAAGCAAAAAGCCTCCCTTTTTATTGTTAAAGTGTATATAGAAACATCGCATCACAAACCCATCAAATAGGCATATTGTTTCTGAGGCGAGCTAAACTAAACCTTATTATTGCTTGATTAAGATCGTAATTTGAATAAATGACGCAGCCAGCTTCTGCTTCTTCGAAATTATCTTAGATTTATCACGTAAACCTACATAGTTAAAATGTATATTAAATTAAATATTATAAGAAGAGGCATTATAAATTTTAATACGAAAGAAATAAGATTCATATTTAAATGATTCGAGTGAGATTGCAATAAGTAATTATTCGTCACAATCGCAATGTTTTAATATCTATTAAATATATTAAAATAATTCTAAAAATGTTTATTAGAATAATATTTAAATGAGACATATATATGAATTAGACCGAAATGTGATGACGTGATACTTAAGTAAATATTTAATTTGTGTGCACGGTAGTTCGCAAGCCAAGTTTAATAGAGTATTGTGTGACTAAATGAATAGAGAAAAATGTGGTGATTAACAAGAATAGTTGAGACTTATAAATAAGAAAATTATTTACGTTGAGCTTAAATTAAACATATACGGTAATACTTTAAGAAAAATGCCTTATATATTAATTTTTGGTACATTATGTTTTTGTCACACAAAATATTTTAAGAAATAAGACGTGAAATAAACAAAAATGCAAATATGAACTTGGCTGTTATTTTAAGAGTACAACCATACACGATGCATTAAATAAAACTGTCTCAATAAAACATTTTTAACTCTAAGAATAATTTATACTATTGCCGTTATACCTATGTTTACGTAGCTACTTTATTGCAATATTTTATTGAAATAAGAAACGCAGCATCGCTATGAGGCGCAACTAACTAGTAAACCTTTTAGCGGATAAAAATATGTTTAAGTTACCTAAATTAACATTATGTACTTAATTCGATTTTTTTATGTACTTATTTCAAATATTAATGTATTTTTTTTTTCGTTATGTTTAGTTAATAATTCATTTTACGCGCTCTTTGTTGTATCAATAAATGTCTTTTCTTTCTTTGATAAAAAAAACTTTTCCTAAGCCTCAATAAACAATTTGTAGTATAGGTACCTACTGTCGAAAAAAGGCAATGAATAATGTAGGTGTGGCAACACTGGAACGACAAACACGCCTCTACGATGAAATACTTCTATTCACCCGATCTCTTGGGAAATTTACACAAAACCTTGTTTTTAAAAACGTTTACATTTATCATTTTAAGTTTGACGAATTGAATAAGTGTAGGTACCTAACTACCGATTGTTACATAAGTAAGTGTATTTCAGTTTTATGTAGATTGTAATGGAAAAAGCCTACAACAACAACTTTCATATTAACAAAAGTATTAATAATTACCGTAATAGCTTAGAATCCTGGACACCTAATGTTGCTTATTAGGTTTCCTTACACGATAGGCGCCAAAGGGATTCTATTATTAAACCCCCGCTATCCATCCGTCTATCTGTCCGACTAGAGAGTTGAAATTTTCAGTCTGAATTTCGGTTGCCACAAACACAACAACAAATAAAAAACATATAGGGGTTCCATAAAATGGTAAACCCTTCATTCGCGAGTTTAACTCGCACTTACACGTTTTTTTTTCGATTAATTTCTACTAGATGTTCTGCAAATAAAATCGGCTAACAGGCGGTAATCTGCAGCATTTTAAAGAATCACGATTTCACCAAAAATTAAAGTAAATACGTACTTATCACACACCTAAGCATTTTTATTTATAGGATAACCATGACTTGGCTCTAAACATTGTTCTCATTAAGGTCAAAGCGTCAGGGTAGCCCACGAAATTCATTTAAGTCATCAACCTAACCCTAACTTCAGGCAATTCGATTGAACAATATTTCATGACAAACTCATTCAATCGAATTGCGTGAACTTAGAGGGTAAGGTTGTAGATTTTAATAACAGGGATGTTGACTAGGTACGAAAATTGTAGCAAGGAGTAACGTCACGCGAAATTTCCGTTCTCTGTATTTTGATCATTTTTTGTTTGCAGGAAAAAAGAAAAAATACGTGTCCAATTAAATTAATCTACCAGGCGGACATTAAAAAAAAATAGGAAACATGCCTATTGCTTGAACTTAGAGGGTTTGGTTGATGATTTTAATAATTATAATTCTGTAAGTACAAACGTTTTACGGCCGCGAATCGTATTTTGTTCAAAATTGACCAGCAGATTGCAAAAATGGTTAGAAAATTTGAATCTCGTGAGCTACCCTGACGCTTACACCTTAATATGTAACCCTTTTGTTTATCATTAAGAACTGCTTAAAGCAAATAACGGTAACTCTTTTTATTTTAATATAAAGTGTTACCTTTTTAACCTTGTAATAGCGTTACACATTCAAGGGTTACAACTAGCCTTAGGCATCTCTCATCCTTGAAATACTAACTATGGCCAATAATGAAGCGAGCGAAGTCTTTTGTCGTAACTTTTTGAACTTATATTTATGTCTATATTGAGTGATTCACAACAAACTCTTGCTGCGATGATGTGGTCACGACCCTCAACATTCAGGAAACCGAAGGGGGGAGGAAAAGGACATAATTATGTAGATAAATAAACGAAAACTAGGCAGATATCGCTGTTTTTTGGTGTCACAAAGAAAAGCTATATCTCCCTATTTTCTGATTCGTTAGAATAAAAAAAATATATAAAGACATTAATTGCTACTAAAATAAATAAAAAACACGATACATATTATTAAATATCAGTCTGAAGAAGACAGTAGCAATAGGAGATGGCTCAGCTAATGCTGTACCGGGACGAGCAAATTGTGTGAAACGGACACATAAATCACATAAGAAATAGTGTCACCGCACTACGAGGATCAATATCTTATTACGTCACTTGCTAAATGTAAGATACGTCTGCTCCTGCGGTCTAGTTATGATTTTTGGTGACACATAATTGATGCAAAAAGTTGGATATCAATTATTTAATTAGAGAGGACATAACAATGAATAGTATTTGAGTTTATGACTGTTGAACTTTTTTTTTTTTAATGATTCGTATTCGTATGATGTAATACTTAATTTAATGTTTTAATATTTTAATGCACTAATCTAATCAATGTTTAAAATTTAAATAGTGGACCAATTTTCAACACAATGTATTTTGTTAAGAAATAAAATACTTATGACTTATGACTTAATTCCATAACACAAGTGCTTTAGCTACTTACTTTGGGTTCAGAGCAATGTATGTGATGTTTTCCACATTTATTTATTTATAAAACAAATTAATAAGCGTGCTATCAACCGTCTGCGTTGCATAACATCTAATGCAATTTAGCTGCCATTTCACGGCTCTGCTCTAAAACACACGGACTGGCATAATTTCACGTTACAGTATTAATTACGCATAAACGATTAATTGTAGCCGTATTTATACAAGTTTAACATGTCGTGACATTCGTTTTTTATTTATGGATAAATACTTAACCCATTGAATGGGTTTCGAAGGTCAGCTATCATATTCAGATTCGAACGACATGTTAAATAATGTTTTCTCTATGTAAAATACAATATTAATTTGAAATTGATGCCTTGTAAGCCGAAATCGACTATAATCGGAAATATCTGGATTGAGGTCATAAGAAGTAAATTACAATAATAAAATCTTGTTACACTCACACACGGCCATCCGATACCAAACGACGCAGAACCTGAATTATGGCAACCATACAAATGACCCACACACAAAACAAATGATTTATCTATAAATATTAATCTATTTGGAAATATACAAGTATGTTTATAAGTTGTCTGGTTAAGTGAGTTGAGCATGAGTTCATCACAAAATCGATTTGTCCTGAGTGGGAATCAAAACCAGGACCTCCGGTTTAGCAGTCAGGTTCGCTAACCAACAGCACTAACCAACCGAAATTTAACTGAAACACTATTTTGCCTAAACTTTTTCAGCGTAACGTAGGAACTATGACGATTAGCTAAAGGCTTGTCCATTCTGAGGCACCCTGGAATACCAATAAAAAAAATAAGTCGCTTATCGTGAATCAAGACCGCTTTGCAAAATATACCACACTAGCTGTAGCCCGCGGCTCTGCGGCATAAAGTAGCCTATATCCTTTATTGGGATCCTAGTTAGCCCCATAACAAGTTTCATCAAAATCGAATCAGCGATTTAGCCGTGAAGCGCACCGGAACAGCAGAAAGACAGACACACAGAAAGCAACTCACATTTGCATTTTTAATCTTAGTATGGATTTAAAAAATATATAAATTAAGTATATTTTATTTATTAGGTACATCTCAACCCGTAAAATATGAACTTTAATAAATAAATTCTGAACAAAATACAAATTAAGCCAGCTGCCATATCTTAACACATAATAATAACTACGCATATTTTATTCAATCTTATTGTACAACTCAAAGAAAGAGGCGTTTGTTAACCCTTTTCATCTTTATCCGTTACACCTCTAATCCCAACCCTTCAATAGCAACAAGACCCTAAGGGTCAAGCCACGTTAATTTCAAGGGTCACTTCCATTGTCAATCTTGACCAATCCATGTTTTTTTATAAACTTACACCTTTGTCCGAAATTGGTCCAGATGACCCCAGGTCGCATTTCAGTGTTATTTGAGAAGGGTCAATGCGATTTGAATGAGTGGTCAACAAGGAGTGGGGTAATGTTGACCCCCATGAGATTTTAAATTAGCATGTCATAAATATTCTGTGCTATGTGACGAATTAAATATGGAATAATTAAAATTATGTATCTACCAAATCTAACAAGTACCGTTTGACAGTTAGTTATTTTTCTTATTTAGGTACCTAATTATTATTTGCTTGCTTTGGTTGAAAGATGTTAATAGAAATTTTGTACAAAACATACCTATCTTTTGTTTTTTGATTCTTGAATCTTACATCCTTACCAGATAGTTTGTACCATATCATCACTGTAGCTTTGACTACATTTTTAATTCTATTAAATAATCTTGGTAAAATTATATTGCAATTTTCAAATAAACTTTAATAACTAAATCAAACAGAACGGAACTTACACAGAACAAACAAAATTAACAAATTAATACTCTTAAAAGAACACAACAAATTTATTTACATAGTCATTTCAATTTCAACTGAGGCGGGAGGTACTCCATCAATTTCACCACGAGGTTACTGAGAAGCAGCATGGGATCTGTCTGTTCGACGTCACCCGCCTTCATCGTCTGAGTATCCGTCTGATCCATATTATCACCTATACTAAACTTCTCCGTCTGAACTCTATTACTTATTTTCTTAAACCGTTTCTGCCCAATGTTCTCAAACTGCGGCGTTAGAAGACCCTCGCCCAAATTATCAGCTTCTTCCTCCGACGAATTTAGGTCTGTGATATTATTGACCCAACTGTTATTATTTGATTTCAATTCTACTTGATTCTTTGGGAATATGTTTACTAATACTTTGTTGATCATTTCATCGTCGAGCTTCACTTGTTTGACTGAGTACTGCTTGATGACTATGTTGGATGTATGGACTGCTGGGAGCAGCAGTAGAAAATGTAGGAGCATATTCAATCGCTCCGCGACATCGACCTGGCGATGCCTAATTGTTTCTGTGGATGTTGAAACCAATGCGTGTTGTAATCACGTTTATTGCTCGCTTAGTTTTTCATTTGTGTTTTACTTGTTGATTTTCAAATCGGTACAAATGCTATTAGTGTATGTACCTATATCATATTTAAACTAAGCCTTTACGAGTGTTTAATGTAAGATGATATCATTTCAAACTGCGCTTTTCAATAATTACGAACCTGAGACATATATTTTTATAATTCAATTTCTTCCATGTCGAATTGTCCATATTACATATTTGACATAATATTTGCACATATTTAAACATACAACTTTTTCTGTGCGGGCTGGATTCTAGTCTCATTTAAAGAGCTATTAACTTGGTATAAGTTACAAATAATTCAATAATTTTATTTTCAATAACAATTTTGACACTCAAAATTACAAGTGCTTATTGTGGCTTAGGTAGAGAGAAACTTATATTACGTTCAAGAATAATGAACTTATTTATTTACAAAACAAATGAACACACAGTCTTTAGTAATATTTGTATGAATGGGCAGCAATCTCATGGAACGTTAATAGGCGAAGCAATTACCCACATTTAATTAATTACAGTTGAAATCACTTAGCCGTTTGGTTAGCCAACTTCCATACATACATATTTTCATGCAACTCTTGAGGCAGCAAAAACCTATAGGTTTCTTACGTTTATTCTGAAGATATTTCTAATATATCACAAAAAACAGCTAGTAAAAAGATGTATTTAAACAAATTATGTATTTCCGTATAATTATTGACGCATGCCCATACCAAATGTTATAGTACAGAGCTCCCATTTGGACATACCTATTTAATGAAACATAAATACAAAGAAAAAGAAATGAAAAACATATTAAATTAACCAAAAATCAACCATGTACTGGGATCTTTTTGATATCCAAATTCATCTTTGACTTAAAATGTCGAATGTAAGTTTTCAACTAGCGACTTTTGGAAAAATAATCTTTAAATCTCATGGAATTTAGTGGCATGGCATTTAAAAAAGCATCAGTCTATAAAAATGATTACTATTTTTTACTTATTCGCCAAATTTCGCACACAACCCATCTAGCATTAATCCCAATGTTATTTCTATCCTAAACTTAACCGTCAGCTGCTGTCAAAGAATAGGAAGACCGTTGCAGAGTTTTAATTGCCAAAATTTGCATAAACACTTTAAGGGTTGCTTGCAAAAAAGATATAAAAGGAAGGACAGTAAGGGACGGTCGATGATTGATTATAAGTGGTCATACAAGTTGTAGGGGAAGTGTTAGACGAACTTAATCTTATGTTTAAACAAATGGTCGCAAAAAAGTGTGAAGGAATTGTTTTCGACCTTGAATAGTGTTTGAGATTGTACTTGAGTTAACTTTTATATGCGATTTTGGATGTATGGATGATGAAGCTAGTACTTTAAAGTATAAATGAATCGAAATAAAAGATTGATACAATCTTAATTGTGCAATATGGCAAATAATCTATACATATTAGAAAACAAAGTCCCCGCCGCGACTTTCTGTCTGTTTAAACGCGATAAACTCAAAAATTAGTGAACGGATTTTTATATGGTTTTCACCAATGGATAGAGTGGTTCAAGAGAAAGGTTTGTGTGTATAATTCATGAATCTACCCGTGCGAAAATAGCACAGATATCTATAGATGTACTATATACTAATACTAATAATGTATAAAACTGAAGAGTTTGTTTGTTTGAACGGGCTAATCTCAGGAATTACTGGTCCGATTTGAAAAATTATTTCAGTGTTGGATAGCCCATTTATTGAGGAAGGCTATAAGCTATATAACATTACGCAGCGATCAAAAGGAGCGGAGTATAAATGAAAAATGTTGCAAAAATGAAAAACCGTTGAAACTAAAACACGTGGACAAAGTCGCGGGGGACAGCTAGTGTTATATATGGTACGTTAACTGTACAAGTAACACTTAGTTTATGGTCCAGCTTACATCTTATATTTTATTAAGAAAAGTTTCAATTACCATAGACAAAATAATTAGATTACCAAATAACATAACGTGTAAAGATTCAAAAGATACGGATGTACTGACTTACTTTTTTATGTTCTTTTATCTCAAGCGTTTAAATCAACCATTATAAAACGAGCAGTACATGACCACTAATCTCATCGGCGACAAGACAGCTTCCGAGATCCCACGTCAAAAAAAAAACAAAGAAATTCAACAATAAACATCCAAATTACCATAAACAAAGTATTATGAGGCGGTTGGAACCGGTTCGAACCGGTTTTGTCCGGAAATTGCCAGATCCTATAGTTTCGTCACACCGCTTGACAATGAAATCCTTTGTTTTCTCCTTTTTTCGGACCTGCTGATCTGTCCATCGCATTTAGGGGGTTAGGCGATTAAGAGTGAGAAAATCAAACAGGGTCATCTTGAATGATGGACGCTGGAGGGTTATGTTTTATGGTTACTTGTGTTATGATCCTAATGGCCGGATGTTAGCAAAATAGGGTTAAGTTTCGTACTATAATTTAATTTTGGCGGGCTTCTCGTGAGATCGGATAATGTGTGATAAATTCAATTGTATATATAGTAGGTAGGTATATATACCTACCTACTATATATAGTGCTATACTATATATAGTATAGGCTATACTATATATAGTATAGTATAGCACTATATTTTTGATTTACGTAGGTACTATATATTGTTAAATAAATATATAAGTAGTATGCAAAAATACTATATTTCAGTTGAATCGGTCTTTCGACGTACATTGTTTTGAAAATAGAATACCATAAAGCATAACTATAACACTTTAATTTTAGAGAAAAAAAAGATATTGTTAAAAAATGCAAAAAGTGCTATAAATAAAGCTTTTAAAACAAAAAGTATGTAGTTAACATATATGCCTTTCTGTTTTTATAAAATACTGTATTATTTTGAAATGTATTATATTTTTTTATAGCTTGTTCTAATTCACATTGGCAGCCCTAAATATTATTAGTAGCGTTTCACTCTAGATAGTTTCCATAATTAAACATGAAATTGCTGACCTAAGCACAATTTTGACAAAAGGATATATTTATTACACAATTAGTGGTTATAAACCAAGTTTTAAAAATGAATAACATAAAAAAATCTATACCTAGGTAAATACTTATACATCTTTACACAAAATAAATAAATAAACATAATTGGTTCTTTAGCCATCCAAACGTTACATTACTTACTGCATAGATATACATATACAGTCGTATTTAAACGATTTTCTCTTAAACGCCGTTTAAATACCACATATTTAGGTAAACACTCGTTTTTCTCCCCATTTTCTTGTTCTTACTGATAATGAAATGAGCTTCAAAGGTGCGAATCGTTGACCTCAATAGCTGAAACATTTACCGTTATAAAACAAAAAGACTATCAAATTTCAACCTTGTGGCTATATAATAAGAGTTAAGACACAAAATATCGATGTTTAATTAACTTTGTGATGTGCACACAGCATTGTAATTGTACACTTACTTCGTAACGATATCTTTACAAAGATATCTTTGCTGTTGCTCTAGACTCTATTGTGCTAGCTTTAGGGTCGTGTTTACTTTGCTTAGGGTGTGTTATAAGTAAGTTAAACATGTTTTAACCGAGGTGTTATCAGTGAAACATGTCGCTTTATCAGCACGCTCGGGCGAGCTCGGCAGATGTCATGGATTTGTTAAGTCGACTGTCAAACTATTGATTTAGTATTTTATTGTTTGTGCGTTACAAAGAAAATGAATTATCTAGATTAAAATACTATTTGCTAGCTTTTGCCCGCGACTCCGTCCGTGCGGGTGTTGTTTATTGCGAAAAAAAGTAGTCTATGTATCTTCTTTCCACGCATACCCCAAACCAAGTTTCGTTAAAATCGGTTTAGCGGTTTAAAAGTGAAAGCGTAACAGACAGGCAGACAAAAAAAAAGACAGTTACTTTTGCATTTTTAATATTAGTATAATATAGATTTCGCGTAAATAATTAATCTTTGTAAGTACCTTTAACATTTATATCAATACTAGCGACCCGCCCCGGCTTTGCACGGGTACAATGCTGATACAAAATTACATGCACAATGTATTTAAGGTACTTAATTGGATAAGGATTAATGCTATATTGCTTAAAATCGCTTTTCGTAAATAAGCCATTATTTTCTCGTAATAAGTAAAGGATAAAAAATGGTTATTGTGGGTTATCCCTAAGAGATAGACATATACCATCGCGGACTTTTTTGTAGACCTTTTTAAGGTGTACAATACTGTAGTACATAATTTTGATCTATCTTGTAGGGTTCAGCTAGCGTTTGCAATGTAAGCGCAAAAAAATATGTAATTGAATACAAATAATAGAAGAAAAAACTAAAACCTCAAACAGGACTCGAACCTGCGACCACTGGCTTGACGCGCCAGTTAATGCGTAACAAATAATTAAAAATAGCAAAAAATATGTTTATTTACGACTTACATTAAAAACCTCTAAAATTATCAGTGTTTCTCTACTATATTATGCATGTATTATACATATAAATCTTCCTCTTGAATCACTCTATCTATTAAAAAAAAACGATTCAAAATCCGTTGTGTAGTTTTAAAGATCTAAGCATACATAGGAACAGACAGCGGGAAGCGACTTTGCTTTATACTATGTAGTGATAACGCACCAGGAAGGGTTAAAAGCTATTTGGATAGTAATAACACGTGATCTCTAATTTAATTCAATGGTAGGCCAACGCTGACGCAAGAGACATTCTAGTAAAAATAATATACACATATTATTCATGCAAATTACATGCAGTATAAAGAAGAGTATCTCTCTATTACTTGGATATTTTAGAAGACGAAATTATAGAAAAAGAGACCTTATTAACATGAGATATTGCCCTTCACCATTGTACATTCAGTTAACAATTAGGTTACCTAATTGAGTTTAACGTACAAGCATGTATCTTGCGGTTTTGATGACCTCAGACAATCCTGCCTTTGTGTCTACGACTTGTACCTTGACGCATATAAGGAATTCTTTTTAAAAATTAATATCCTAAAAATGACTGTTTCACTTCAATTATTTATTTCTTAATTTTAACTAATAATAAATAGGTATTTGGATTTGGCGCACGAGGTGAACGGCGCACGATGAACTCAGCAATCATTGTCCCGACAGTTGTGACAGCCAATGGCTTAATAGCCAAGAGCCTCGACCAACACCAACAAGGGCTTAATTCAGAAAGCGGTACTTCTCGACACTGTGCGAATTGTAAGGAGGTTCCTCTCTCTGGAGCTCTAACCCGTAGCTGGAACCCTGTTTCCGGTGCCGGTTTAACACTATATTTTATACTAGCTGTCCCCCGCGACTTTGTCCGCGTGTTTTAGTTTCAACGGTTTTTCATTTTTGTTACATTTTTCATTTATGCTCCGCTCCTTTTGGTCGCAACATAATGTTATATAACTTATAGCCTTCCTCAATAAATGGTCTATCCAACACTGAAAGAATTTTTCAAATCGGACCCGTAGTTCCTGAGATTAGCGCGTTCAAACAAACAAACTCTTCAGCTTTAGATATTAGTATAGATTTTTTAATGTATCTATATATTTTTTTCTATTTAGTATATATTTAAAAATCTATTTATTATATAAATAGACAAATAAAGGATATAATAATTACTTTATAAAACAGTTCTTTAGTACAATAAAATACTAGTCATTAATCAAACACTTACGGGGTTTTTAAAAGGCTGAGCAACTTATATTATTATACTATACCTATAGCTTAAATGATTTGGTGTAAACTGTATTTGTATCCGTGTATAATGTCTCAGTGTATATGTATAGAACTATGTGTCGTGCATGTATGTACGTGTGAATAATGCATCAAGTGTCTGTATAAATGTTATAACTATTTTAACTTCTGTGTGTGTGTAATCCTAATCCTTCTGTTAAATGAAATATATAATCTACATACATACATTATTTACTATTAAATATTCAAGAAAGCAACAAGCAGCGACATCGTTCCAAAGAATGTTTGCAAAAAGTTTTCAATAATGTAATAATTTAACTAACCAACCACGATTTATAAATGTAATTTTTTTTTAAGTATTCATTCTAGAAGTATACTTTTTTCATTATTTTTTACACTTTTAGCCATTAATAAGCAATAAATAAAACTTTTGATACCAATAAAGTTATAGTTGACTAGCGACCTGCCTCGATTTCATACGGGTAGCAGCCTCTGTTGTCAGGAATAATCTAGCATCTTAATGGTGCAAGAATTTTTGAAATCGATTTAGTAGTTTTTGAGTTAATTCGTTAGAAATACACAGAAATACAAAAATTTCCTTTTGTAATATTATTATAATAGATGTAAATCATTTAAACTAGAATTCTAGAAACATAGCGACATTTACTTTTAGACACAGGCTTATATACGCCAAAAAAAACAGTTATTTTAAAAATTGCGAGTGTAACAGTAATTAAGAACATAATCCTGCATCGTAACAGCTTTGGAGCCTCAGTCTAAAGCACATTCATCTTACTTCTAAGAACTGTGAGTCAGTAGTGTGATGGCTTCATCAGACTGACCTCTGCCCGTTGCTACGTGATGGCACTTATCCGTCTGGCGTCCAGAATGTGGACTTAAGTTAATTATTGTTCTAGCAATTCTGTGTAATGTAATAATTATGTATTGAAATCATAGTAAATTATTAAATATGAACTTAAAATACTTGTTTCAATGTATATAAAAATATACTAGCTGTTTCCCGTAGCTCCGCCAGCATGGATGTCGGTTATCGCTGCAAAAAGTAGCCTATGGCCTTTCTCAGGCTCTAGACTATCTGTGTACCAAATTTCATTTAAATCGATTTGGTAGTTTTGGCGTTAAAGCGCGACCGACAGACAGACAGAGTTACTTTCGCATTTATAATATTAGTAAGGATGTATTATTTGCTTTTTCGTTTACGCATTTTATTTCATCACTAGCTGTCTCCCGCGACTTTGTTCGCGTGTTTTAGTTTCAACGGTTTTTCATTTTTGCAACATTTTTCATTTATGCTCCGCTCCTATTGGTCGTAGCGTGATGTTATATAGCCTATAGCCTTCCTCAATAAACGGACTATCCAATACAAAATGAATTTTTCAATTCGAACCAGTAGTTCCTGAGATTAGCGCGTTCAAACAAACAAACAAACAAACGAACTCTTCAGCTTTATAATATTAGTATAGATAATTCGGTTTTTCGAAACTCTACTAAGATTTTTACAATTAGAATCCAACTAGATTTTATTAGTATGGAAAGAAGGACATACAGAAAGTAAGAAACCCTATCACCCATTAAACCTTTTGAGTGCTTTCAATAAAGGCTTTGGATTTGAAGCCCTATTGAGTCTCCCCAAACAACTTATTTACTGACCGTCTCATCTCTCTCTCTATATATTTATAAAATTTACTTGTATTACATAATACAGATAAATTACGCTAAATATCTAAACAATAGATATATGTAAGAGTTTACCTATGTATATAATAACAAAAAATATTTGCAACCACCCAACTTTATTTAACTTTAATTCATAATTAATTTTACTTAATAATAAAACACAGACATCTACACTAGTTAAAAGTCTCATCAATGCAATACAATGTGCAGAAAATAAATGACCGTTGCCCAAAAGGATAGAACCCTTTTCAGCAAAATAAGATCACCGTAATCTCCACTAAAGCATAAAAAACCAAGCGTCCATCTTCATCTCACAATGATCAGTATTGTTTGCGGCCATCCAATTTACATAACCCTGTGATGCTACACAATGCCATACTATCCTACCTGCTCGGTCTAACTGACCCATTTCTAACCAAAGCGCTATTCAAACTACGCAAAATTTCTCACTGGCCAAACAAAGACGTTCTATGACCAAACCCTTTTCGCGCTACAATTTTTATGGGAAACAGTTTTCTATGCTCTATTTTTTGCATTGTCCATCGACGCCCTTAGTCGTCTTTCGCAAATGTTTATGTGATTTTAATATAATGTAGAACATAATAGAATGGTCGCTTTTGCTTATTATTCGTTAAGTTATGACCGTTATACGTCACTTAATATGTAACATGTAACTGGTTAAAAATATCGTTATTGCATGTAGCAATAAATGAAATCTAGTTTTCAAAATAATGGGTATAGAAATCGCATGCTTAATTGTTACTATTGGGAACAAGAATGAAAAGTACGTATTTTAAGAACTGTGCTTAAAGGTCATCTGAATGAAAGTAAAAAGATAAAGTCACATTTAATTGTTACTTATCAAGCCGATAAAAACAAACAAACAGCACCTACAATTCCTGTTATCCGGTAAAAATTGCCCGTTGAAACCGTCATATAAATTTAAGAGCAATATAAAAATACTAAGGACCCATTATTACAAGAACTAGTACATATTAAACGGTTACAAATAACACAAGACTATCTACTAATACCTATACAAAGAGAAAGGTTATCTCGATTTTCCAAATTACCGTTGATGCTTCGTTCTCGTTTTAATTGTCCATTCTTGGGCAGGGTCAGTCCAACCCGTCCGGCCAGGTAGCCAACCCGTGCTGACCTGAACACACAATACAAACAGTCTAAGAGGTCACGACAACCCTTTACGCCAGTTAAACACCCCGAAATCGGTGCACCGTGAGTTATAGGGTCAGCCCTGCGCCTCAAGTGACCTCACTGACCCTTCCTTTAGAAAACCACCCCTTTCTTACAAGGCATTATTTGTAATCCCTTTCGCGAATCTATTTCATTGTTCGTCATCTATTCAGTTTCTATTCTCGGACGTTTGTGTATCGGCAAAAATTTTTGCGTTGCGTGAGAACGATCTAGTTTCTTGCAAAACTGTATCGAAGGACAAAGGCTTCGTGGTCCTTTTTAGTCCTTTATGGGAAAGTTCGGTAGTTGTCTACTAGACAATAGAGTGGTCTCTTTTTAATGATTCGCTTTGTGTTTCGCAAGGTGGTTGATACAGTTTTTTTGTTTGGTCATTTTGACCGTTGCTCAACGGATTTACCGATAGTATTTAAGTCGGTGGTGCAACGGTTATAGACATTTGGTCGGTTGTCGTTGAAAGGCTACACACTACACAGCTCTAAATTAATGTTCGATCATGAAATTACTTAATATTTTTTAGCTTTTCCATGCATTTTATAATGTTAATGGCTTTTGGTGGTAATGAGTCTAGAATCAATTTAGCGGGACCATTCAATTTAATGCGAAGCATTTGGAGCTTAACATTTTTCTATACATATTTATGTGAACCTTCGTGTCAATTATTGAGTAATATAACATTGTCATTCAATTAGACAAAAAAAAATTAAATGAGCGTTCTTTATAAAACATTTCACGATACATATTTGTGGGAAAAATAATAGAAAAATACTTTCTATTACAAATAATAACCTCATTTAGAGTTAAATAATATGATAGATATAAAAAAGCTTAAAAAATACCTATTTAATTTTAATTTAATGCTTAAGCCCTTAATAAAATACAATTCTCTCAATAAAACACAGAAAGTAAATATTATAATATAATTAAACACATTGAGTAGATGATCAGTCAATGTGTTGACAAATAGGTGTCCTTATAAGAATTTATATGAATGTCCATGATGAGTTTTTATAACAGCGAAAATAATACATTAACCATCAATTTGGCCATGTGGGCATTACAAATGATAATCTTCTTTTATTTTGAGATAAACACACATGCCATATCTTTAAAGGAGTAAATATCCCACTGTTGGGCAAAGGTCTCTTTGTCATATAGAGAAGGCACGAGCATTGATCACCACGCTTGCTCACTTGCAGATTGGCGATTTCATTTTGGAATTCAGGTTTCCCATAAAAAAATAAAAAAATATTTGTGAAATAATAATAAGTACATAGTATACTAAAGTAAAACTGAAGGAAAAAAGTAAAAGGAATGAAAATAGATTTCAGGAAACACTTTCAAAAAAGAAACTTTCAACTGCACTGCTTACAAAAATAAGACTTCTATTATAATTTTGTAACATAAAATACATCTTACGATTTTTATCCTATTTAAGTTAACCTATATTTTAATAACGTTGATTGTTTTCAAGTTATTTATTAAATCGTTATTCGGTCGGTTTTCGGTATTCCAACCACAACAACAGGCCTTAAACTCCATCTCAAAATTAATCGAAAAGCCACGAAACTCCCAATAAATAAGAAACAAAATAATAATAACAACGCGAAGACTGGCGGATGCAGCGGAAGCAGGGAGGGGAGGCGCGGGCGGCGGGGAGGGGGATACGGGACAGTTGGCACGTGCGCGGGCGCAGGTGCCTGCACCCTCTGCGGGGGTGTACAACCTTTTGAAGGATAAAGTTAGTTCTTTGTTGATAAAATAAAGTTTATAGTACAAGCTACGTAGGTAAATGTAAATAATAAAAGTATAACACCAATAATGATGAACGATGAAATTGATAAAAAGTTGAATATGAAAATAAATCAAAGTAAAAGCAACTGAAGAGTCATTTAACGTTTTAAAATGACCTGTGAAGCCTGAAAAAGCCTTCTTAAAATAAAAATATTTTTATTCTTATTTTGATCAATTTTATTTTTAAGTTGTCTCAAATTTTAGGAAAAAAATATCTCATTTATAAATATATATTCTTAATTGCTATAAATACATAATTATAACTATAAACTTAGTAGATACATGGGATAGGATCATCTAACATTTTAAACTTAGTTCTGACGTAGGTACTTACTAAGAGGTAGAAAAAAATAATAAAAATAGGTTTTATTTCACATCTATAACTGCTAATGCTTTTTTTTTCTCTTTCCATTTTTAACCACTAAAATAGGCCTAGGTAATTGCTTATTTAACTGGAATTAAAATAGCAAAATGAAATGTAATACCTATGAATTGTAAAATGTTGTGTACCCCTGCAGTTTCCTCTCAACCGCTGCCGACCTGTGGCGCATGTGTTGATCCGTTATTTATTTTTTATTATTTTATATAAAGATTCAAGTCCAGTGCATTCTTCTTATCCTTTCTATTAAAATTATCTTTTATTTTATTTTTTATGCACCTATTCTTAATACCATTTAGATAGGTACAGGCTTTATCCGACACAAACACGCCGGATAAATAGGTTTCGGTTAAGTTATAGGTATGAAAACAATATATAAATATATAGATAGATACATAATTTAATCAGTACAGTAGACTAAGGATATAATACATTTAAAAAAAAAGTTGTTTAATAAAAATCTGTTCAGCCAGTTTAGAGACAACCCCGTAAAAACAAACAGCACGTTTGCCAAGCTATGTTATAAAAAAGCCTCTTAATTAAATATCACTTTAAATAAATACTAGGAATTTAGATATCTTGTATTTATATATTATCTAAAATCTTTATAAAACAAAGTCGGGTTAGTTACAATACAATATATTTTATAACTCAAGAACGGGTAACCGATTTTTATGTTTTTCGATTTGTTGGATTTGTCTTTGTCCCGAGTGTATTGTAGTGAAATAACCATCAAACAATTGGAAAAATCACAAAAATATGTTTTATGCGGATGAATCCGAGGGCCACAGCTAGTTTAAAATAAAACAGGTGCTAGGATCCCGCAGCGCGTGCGCAAGTGTACCGATTCTTTGTTGTCGCTTTTGTTTTATTACAAGTCCTTTTAAAATACTACTATTGAATAAATAAATGCTAATAAAAATAAGTGTAGGTAATAATATCTGTCCACAGATTAATTTCTTTAACATATTTTGTTGTAATTACCTAATATGTTTTAATTTATATGCTGTTATGATTTTATAGTGTTCATTCTCTAAGTACAGCCTGGCCCGTTGGTGTAGTGGTTAGTGACCCTTACATTTTAACCGGAGGTCGTGGGTTCGATTCCCACCCAAGACAAATCTTTGTGTGATGAGCATGGTTACTTGTTCTGTGTCTGGGTGTAATTTATCTATCATATGTATGTAATTAGAAATATGTAAGTATGTTTATCAGTTGTCTGGTTGGCATAATACAGGCTCTGCCTTGTTTGGGATAAGATGGCCGTGTGTGAGTTGTCATAAGATATTATTATTCATTTATGGGAACATGCAATGTAATTTGTATAATTATGGAGGTAAAATACTATTATTATGTTTTACTTAATTACTAACGATATAATAATAATAATATCCAGATGAAATTTTTCTCTTAAAACTAAATCTAAAGTACATGTTTACACAATATTAAACCAGTTTTAACTGCATTAACGTAAATACAATTTTCCTACTAATAGTAAACTGCAACAACCACAAGCCTATAAAAAGGCCATATTTTGTCACAAGTACACATAATAAAGAGTCTTTCTGATTTTCAATAAGATTAAACAAACACTTCTAAAAATGAAATATTTTTCCCACCAAAACCGAACGGCACCCGACCGTTGTAAATTAAAGTGTAACATCCTTTCTATTGAGGCGTTTCTTGACGGTACGTCAATTACAACGTAAGATGGTAACGTTTTTCGCGCCATACCTTAAATACGTTACGTTCGTTATTACATTTACAAATTACTCTTTGAGTATTCTTTATGGCGGGTAAATGCAACGTCTCATAAATTCAGAGTTTTGTGGTAGTTCTAGATTTGAATGTGACGTTTAGACTGGCCGGTAAGAAAAAATCGTGAGTCGAAAAAGTAATTACGAAACAAGTTTTCAAGCTACAGGATTTGTCTTTTATTCTTTGTCCTTATTTTTAAATTTAATTATTATTTATAAATATTTTTTATTTAACTATTCTTTAGTTAATCCTTTCCTATCGTATTAAACACAAAAATATTTTATTTTACGTAACTTTATAAAAACGCCTTTTTTTTTTCAAAATTAGACTTTCTATTAAAAGTAGCTCGTTAGCTCTCATAGATTTTCATTCTAAACGTTTTCCATCCATCGACTAAAATTATACATTTAATGAGATCGTTCTAAAGGCGCCTTTTAATTAAAAATAATTGTTTTACGACTTTATCTTATGTTATTTTATGTTCTGCGACATTATTAGGAAGTATGATCATTATTTTTTATTTTATAAATGGCTTTTTCAATTGTAAGGAGATAATAAGTGTACTGTTGAATACTGAACAAATATTTAAGGTAAGTTCCTTCTCTTTATGAGAAGAAGCCTGTGCCCAACAGTGGGACATTTATAGGCTGGTTTTTTTCTTTTTAAGGGTTAAATTATTTTTTTAAATTGTAAAGGTGTATTAATTACTTGTAACCACTTCGTAAGTGTAATTTTAGAAGTACAACGGTTTGGCTTATATAATAAATGCACGCAATTTTATCAATAAAATGTTTGTTAATTAATCAGTCATAACTACAATTATAAAAACTAATAAAACTACTGTATCTTTTACTTAAAATGTTAAGCAATACATAACAAATTCGAATACTTAACACAAACTCTTCTAATACTTAATTACTCAAACACGTTCTCCAAATAAAGGAAAGTTACACGATCTTTACGGGTTATTTGGGTGGAGAGCACGTGTCACCGGCAGGGCGGCAGGTGCCTGCCCAGGTGCGATCGATCACAACTTACGTAATATTAGCCAGTTACCGCAATTGGGCTACAACTTGTTTTTTTTAATTTCTTATTGGAATTACAAGTAGATATTAACGTGTATTATAAATATGTAAAGGTTTGTCATGTTATAAAACCTCCTTTCCACTTTATTACTGAACTACAGGCCTTTCTAGCATGACTAACTATGAAAATAAAAAAAATAGTACTTTAGAGGTCAAAACTGGAGTTGATGAAAGCTAATTGACAACCTGGTGAGATTGAATGAGCAATGGTGATATTTCTCATTAAAATTTGCGCATTTAATAAAGGCTCTGGAAATAAAAGATACCTTATAATATACCTAGGCATATTCAAACACTATAGATCAATAAATAGTCACCACCTATTTTTGGAGTTAATCTGAAATAATAATTAGAAAAAAAAACTTAGTTAGTGAACTATGTAAATACAACGCTTTCTAGATAAGTTACAGCTTTGATATTTATAGCGTAAAATATTAAAAAAAATGGCACAGCACAAATAAAAATAAAATTTTAAATGGCACTTATTCTTTAAGCTTAATGCCAGGATGAAGTTGACCTTAGATAATGTTTACCAAGAACATAATGTCTATCGTTTAATAAAGAAAGTATTATACTAAAGTAGCCTGCAAACCATTAATATTATACTTAAGTATAAGGTGGATATAAGAATAATTGATTACCTACGCATAAACGTAAAAAAAACTGACTAATACAAAAAAAAACTACTGATTAAATCGATTTTGATGAAATTTATATGGCTCTACAATATCGACATATTTGTTTTTATATCTATCCACTTGTTCCCGAGATATCGAGTAACAAACATACTAAAAAAAAATCGTCGAATTGAGAACCTCCTCCTTTTAAAGTCGGTTAATATTAAAAATGGTCTCACTGCAGCACGAAATCAGTCATGTACTTATAAAAAATTACAAGCATTTACTTACCTAGCTACCTTCAATAAATATTGTGTTTATGTGCCAAAATATTAAAATAGAAGACACGTAAAAATGTTACGTGTCCTTGTTACAACTTACAAACAGAAATTTACTTTCCATTTAATGTTTTAAGATAGATATAATTGCCATTTTCACCACATTTCAGTCTACCTCTCAAAAAAATAAGCCCGCTAACGAACCTAAATAAAAAAACTTCCTTTTAACTTCGAAAGATGAATTTTATCTTTACATTATCTTTTAAATCAACCTTAAAGCGCAGAATAATAAAGCGTTGAACTTAAAAAGTATTGTAATTACCTATAGCTATTGAGAAAATATTTTATAGACAAGCTGGCCAGATGTAATCGCCTTAAAATGTCATTAAAATGCAAAAATAAAAAACGAAAGAGGTTTAATTGTTATTTAAACGATGTCATCTACTTAATTCCTTTTATAAAAAGTAGAGGTAGGTGTGAACACTGGCTGATTGTAAATAATTGTCAAAGTCGATGTAAAATTATGACTGTTTTGCACTAAAACAAAACAGGTATTATATGTTGGAGAAAACACAGCAATGTGATGAAGAAGCAGTCCTTATGATTCTGTAAGTATTCGAGAATATCACGCCAAATCAGTAGGGATAATGAGAATACCTTCCATTTAGGTCACCAGAGGGCGGAAATACTTTGCCGCCAATATCGCTGTCAAGCTTCATTGCAGTCTTCATCATCAGCAAGCACCTAGGTACATTGCTGTGTTTTCTCCAACATATAATACCTGTTTTGTTTTAGTGCAAAACAGTCATATTATATGTATTCGAAAACACAGCAATGTGATGAAGACCTGTTTGATATCTGCTGGTGATCACAAATAGTAAACACAAGAATGCAATGTGAATGCCTGTTAACATAAAAAATTAAACTTCTATTATGTAAGCTTAACTTTACTTAACTAACAATTAAAAAGCAAGAAGCGTAGCACTTAATCAGAGGAATAAAATAAATTATTTTTGACCAAATTCTCCAACAAAATTCACAAATTCAATAATACTTATTATTGACTAAATTATATAATACATAATATTTTCAAATCGAAAATATATTTCCTAATATTAATTAATTACAACTAGTCTTTGTTGGTACTATTCTAAAAATGACATTAACAATGAATATATCAATGTCAACAACCAATAAAAATATTGGTAAGCAAATAAAAATAATTAATTATCTCTTCTGTAACCTGAAGCCAAGCTATAACATACTACAATTACATTGTACAAATTAAGATCAAACTATTACCATTTTAAAGTAGTATTGAGATCACAATTTATTTCTTCTGCAACCTAAAGACAAGCTATAATATGTATAATTATTATATACTATCTAGATCAAACTCTAATATATTATTTAACCACTAGTCTTAAGACTACATATGCACATATATGTACTTTAAACATTGTTGTAAAATATATTCTTTTAATTATTATTAGTTTATTCAGATTAGTATTTTTAAATCATATTAAGATTTAAAAGTATTGTACAAGCTTAAAGAAGTGTCCTCCTTGAGAGACCACTTTGATATGGTATTTTGAAAAAGTTTTTATATATATTTTTTTTTTTTTTTTTAATCTCCTCTATTTAATACCTCCTATACAGGTTTATTAATCCAGCCAAACTCGAGAAGCCACAGCTGACCTTCTACTGCCTGGACAGGTATAATTTTTGACCAGTATCAAGGTTACCATAGTAAAACTGAATCCTTGTTTTTGATGCAGGTTTGACTATCCTTATTACCTTGTTTGTCTGGCCTGAATAAACTTTTTTAACTGTGTTAACGGACAAATCCTGTCCTCCCAATGTTTTATAAGGTGTCCACCTGACTATCTGTAAGTCACTTTGTTGGTCTTTGACCCTACTTTTGGCCAGAATGTCACAGTGACCTGAGTTTGAACAAACACCTGCTCATTGAAGTCCAGGAGGGTAAGGTCGTAGAGTTTACCAATAGCAAGTAAAATAATTAATGATATTAATCTACTTTGGTCAAATCATAAGATATCTTTATAAAAACATAATTTTAACCAGGTAAAACAAAACCTTTACATCTCACAATGGCAGTTCACTTGGGTGCGGTTTATTAAGAGAGACAGGTTTTAAAACTTGTATAAAAGATCTTTGATTGATATCCTACTTTTGCTGCACAGTCTGTAAAGTGGTTGATTTATGTAGCAGGCCTATACACTAACCTAATATTTTAATAAAAATTGACCAAGAATCTAGCTACAGCCTTACCCTCTGGGTTCTTTCTATTAATAATATGTAACTTAAACCAATGTTACTACTTTTTATTGCAACACTACATGTGCTCAAAGTAGAGGGACGCTAGCTTCCCTTTTTATCAACTGCTGTCCATCCGCTGGTCAGTCAGTTACTTTATCCTCCCAACCCCAACTTGCCAAGCTTGTAACACTAGCTTGCTGTAGTAACACTAGCTTATTTACTATGCTGTGTTGTTGGGGGCTTGACTCTGCTTGTCCAGTCCCCATGGACCTCCTCGAGGTTCTCCATCTGTAGAGAAACCAGAAGCACTGGGTCTAGTGTGGCATTACCACATGAAATGTCCCCTTTGCTGTGTTCAGATAGGATAGGACCCTTGCTTTGGGTTTGGAGGTGAGAATATCCACACCACTCGATATTCCCATTTTTTGGGGAAGACGTCGTAGAATAGCGCTGAGCTATCCTTGAGCTCCGTAACTTCTAACGACGGCCATGTCTTTTTGTTGCTAAGAGGTCTTACTCGGGACTACCCCACCGTCTGAATACAGCCTCCGTGGCTGGTGGTAGTATCAGACACTCGGGACCTGATCTCTTCCTCGAGAGACAGTCGGCAATTACGTTCGGGTTTCCTAGTAAGTGGAAAGCAACCAGAGTTATTTTGAGCTGACAAGTTAATTCCAGCAACCTGGTTGTAGTCCCAGTTATTTTAATGAATAAGTACCTCCTTGATTCTAAACATATATAGAATATTCTGTTTCTATACAACCAAGGACCTGTCTGATTACTCAGAATGTTGGTTTTTCTTAGCCTTGCTCTCTGCAATCTGATGACGGTCAAAAACTGCATGAGATGTATGCAGGGTACCAAATTTTCTGGTTTGTTGCTCATTTCCCTGCCAAGTACTGGCTATTGAAATGAGTGTTCCAGCCCGCATCCGCTGCGTCTGTTGTTAGGAAGTGTGTCATTTCCTTTTTGTGTAGCGGGGTTGAACTGCCTTATGTCGCATTCCACCACCGCCGCAAGTCCTCTCTTACACTGGGACAACAAACTCTCTTTTGACCTCTCTGGGTAAACTTTCTCAGAATGAGTTGTGCCTTGCAACAGTGTAGCCGGGCTTGAGGGACAGCATAGTTGGCAGCATGCCCAACACCCTCTGAAGCTCTCTTAAAGAGCAGCTGTTTTGGCTCAAAGTCTTTGTTAGGAAGTGCTTTATTCTCAGAACCTTCTGAGTGGCCAAGGCTACTGCTTAGATCTGGGTGTCTCAATTCAGCCCTAGGTACACAAGATTTTGCGTGGGCTCAGTCACCGATCTCTTGTAATTTACATGCCAACCCAGAAATTCCAAAGTGGCCAGCGTTTCCGCAACCTGTGCCAATAGCTTGGATCTGTCCTAGCATCCTAAGTAGTTGTTGTCTAGGTACACTAAAAGGTGTAATCCTCGTTATGGAGGACCTCGGCTACCCAGTTTGATACTGCCGCAATGTGCGTGGTGCCAAAGCCAGACTGAAGGGTAAAGTTGTTCATAGTAGGATTTTTCCAGTGTAACAAACCCTTAAAAACCATCAATGAATCTCCGCGATACACAGATGGAAATCAACCTGATGAAGATTGATATTCAATAACTAATCATCCGCCTGAAAGTAGTTGACTACATATACCTGCCATACTAATTATATAATTAGGTAAAAATGTTTTCTCACTACAAATGTATTCAGGGTGTTGATTTCGAAAAAAAAAAAAAAAAAAAAAAAATTGGTGTAAGCAACCAGCTCTTTCCATCATTGAAAACTTTTGTGAAAAGAAACACGGTCCTATATATATATATATATTTATTAGGGCTCCAAAACCCCTTAGCTCTTTAACTCCCTGGCTATATGGGCCATCTATAAAGAACTTTGGTGGCTAGAAATTTCAAACAAAATTTTGGTTGTATATTTATAACACAAGTCTTTTTGCAACATTAGTAATAATTTGCTATTGACTTTATAGTAGTAAATAAACTTGTTGGCCCTAAATTAGGACCATCTCTGTACTTTGAATTTCCGACAGTACTGTTTATTCAGATAGTACTGTAATCTGAATCCCTGCGGGTCAATCCTCTTTAGACTTGGAGTTGTACCTATTTTTGTAGGTATAATGTTGACCAAAGGGCACTGACTGACTTTATTAACAGAATTTTAAACTTTCTATCCTTTTTTCTTCACTTTGTTTTTATTATTAAACATTTTATTTTGATATAAATGATCACAAATCTGTTGGGTTTTCTTTTGTCTCTTAAATAAATTGGAGTGTTTAACTACACATGAGATTCACCAAGAGCTTGAATTACAGGCTTTAAATGCTCTCACCTGAATTAAAACTCAATACTTGATTGAATCTTTTTTTTTTTTTTTTTTTTTAATATAAGCAAAAGGTTTAGCACTACCCCAATCGTCAAGATTGTAGGCAGGCTCTTAACTAATGTCATTGTTCTAAAACTTTATTAGTCTCTCTAGTTACAAGTACCTAACTCAGTAGACGCTAAATAAACTTTGTTTTGTTAAATTAACTCAACTCATAATACATTCACCTTAAGTAAAACCTTTGAGTTGCTAAGCAGCTCTGAGGAGCTGTTCGCTCTTCTTTGCCTGAGTGGTAAACCTTGTAAATTATATAATTGTTAAAAATCTTTCATATAACACTATTTGGGGAATTCTTCATTCAATAATATCCATGCTCAAAGAGCCTAATTCAAGTAAAATGGATTCAGGCTGAATAGGCATTGTTATACACGAATCAAAAACCTTAACAATTTACGAGTTAAAGTTTGTAGTAGTACTAGAGATACCATATTTAATACAGTATCACGATTTTTGTCAACACTGTTAGCAAACAAGATTATCGTTCAAATAATTCGATGTAGACGACCCTTAAGACATTAACGTAGCAATTCAAGGGTCAAGTCAGTACGAACATGATTTTTGTACTTACGGTTTTGCGCCGAGGCCCGAAAACGATCTTGGGCAATGAAGATGCAAAGCCCTTCCTCGAACCCCGAGGACGAGGAAGAACTTGAATTCGAAGCTCCAAAACTTGAAACCGATAATTGTTAACCATCCGGAACAATTATACCGGCACACTCACCGTTTTCAGAAATTTTATTTTCGCGCTCCATTTTTTTTCGTCACTTTGAAAGAATCACAAGAATGCAATGAAGCTTGACAGCGATATTGGCGGCAAAGTATTTCCGCCCTCTGGTGACCTAAATGGAAGGTATTCTCATTATCCCTACTGATTTGGCGTGATATTCTCGAATACTTACAGAATCATAAGGACTGCTTCTTCATCACATTGCTGTGTTTTCGAATACATATAATAAGAATAGGTATAATTAAAAAATTCTAGTTTGCTTTCAAAATTACTATAGAAAAGGAGTATTATCATTCCGTGGTAACTAGTAAATACTTTTAATATTGGATAAGTTACATATTAATATCACTAAATAGATTTTTAAGAACTTGAGTTCTTAAAGTTGTCTACTGTCTAAAATTTATCAAAATGCAAACACAAACTGCTCCATTTTAGAAAAGAGCTTGTTTCTTTCAAATATTTGTATCTCTTCTCTCTCAAACAAAAAAACAGCAAAAATAAAGTCAATACTTTAAGGAGCTACGATGCCACAGACAGATACACGGACACTCTTTAATCTTATAACACGCTTATTTTTGCGACCTCAAAAATATGTCTAGAAACCTGGCGTTGATTATCTTTCGCCAGTCAAATATTTATCTATTATACAGCCAAGTAAGTAACATTTCTTACTGAACAATCGTTAAAAGAAAGTATTCTGGCTAGGTCAGTGACAGTCCAAGCCAGATGCGTTCACATCTGCCGCGTACCCCCGAGTCGTTGACTGGGAGAGTCTTAGCTTATGCCTTGGGGTGAAACAGTACAACTGGTAAATAACTGTTTGAAGGAAGTGTAAGGTATTTAGTACGGTTTTTTATTTATATGTACGTCTTAATACGAACAAATTTTAACGGTTTTTTAGTGTAAATTTTATTGCTAACACATAAAGATATGGTAAAAAATTAGCTCGAATAGTCTTGTTTTTGAAGTAAGGAAGAGTTTGTTCTAATAAAACTATTAGATATTTTGAGTGATTCATCAACTCGTCCTACATGGCTACGGCCCATTTAGGACGACTTGCAGAAAATCGAAATAAATGAGATTTTCATTCACATTCAACTCGTCCCACGTTGCTTTTTGTGTAGAATTTTTAACTTTGATAATAGACCAAATCTTGATAAAGTTTAACAATAAGCAACGTGGGACGAGTTACAGAATGAAAATATAATTTATTTTGATTTTCTGCAAGTCGTCCTAAATGGGCCGTAAGCATGTAGGACGAGTTGGCGAATCACTCGATATTTTTATATAATTGGTTTAGTAGGTATCCTTGTTTATCACTAAGTTATTTCTAGCCTATCAAATTGGGTTGTTGTTTTTTAAATCCACGTAAAAAGTAGGTAATAAAGCTAGTAACGATTCTGCATATTTATATTTCAAAATATTTAAATACTCTTAATTCTTACACTTTTATCTAGAATGTGTCAAACTTTGTAATAAATACTCCACCATCTAGCACATCATGTATACTAAAATAATTCATTAAAAAAATAAATGAAAATAATTAAAACAAAGCCATTATATCCACCCGTTCAACAAATCAATGAATTCTATTCCATGAATAACATTTCCTATTTCCCAAACCGCAGAAATCCCACACAATGGTAAAAGTATAACAACAGTACAAGTATCAAGGATGTTATCGTGTCCGGTCCGGTCCGGCCGCATCGGAAGGTAGGTAATCCGAGCCGCGAAGCCGTACGCCGCCGCTTCCACACGTACGGTATTGGCTTACGATGTCTCTAGAACATTCTTAGTTAATGAGATTCGTTGGTAATAATTGTTTTTGTTGAGGTGCGTCTAATGAGTCGCACCACTATTCAAATAATGATTTAAACAGTGAAATAGATACGTATTAACTTGAAAAATAGAGTCTTCTCAGTACTCAGTAGACAGATTCTGTGCGAAAAGAGATCTGTTGTGGCGTAAAATGGAACTAGCATTTTGATAACCTTAAAATCATTTCACAAAACAATTATGAAGACGGCATCTGAAAAAATTATGTTCTAATATTATTTTCAATTATTTGTTACGCATTAAAGCTTGCGAACCGAATATTTGTAATTAAATACAAATAATAATAAAAAAAATAAGCCTCAGTCAGGACTCGAACGTGTTTTTCTTTCTACTATTTGTATTTAATTACATTATATTCTAACAGATGATACACTAGCACTATAATGACGCAACAGTGTTTTTAACATAACAAATACGGTAAATAAACACAGCAGTGCCCTCAAACCCAAGACGTTTCTCTTTTCCCAAAGACTCTATACGTGGGGCGACCCGAACTATTTGACGAATTAAAATAAAACATGAAAAGTATAGGAAATTATAGCTTAAAGGTTAACTTTATTTTTTTGTGATTTAGTTTAATTAAGACTTACTAAAACTCAATGCTTCTACAACTTTCCAATGTCTGTATCTCTCTAAGCTCGACTGATAAAGAATACCTTTTGGCATTAATATAAATGTGGCCTATTTGTGTGTTTTTCTAATTAGAAATATATTTTAAATAATAAATAAGAGCAGGTGAATTATCCACAATATGTGTCTGTTGTTTTAATGAGTTATGGTTAGATAAAAACCATACATACACAAACATGTTTTGAAATCTATCTGAATTAACAATAATAGTTATTACGTAAAAAACACGTAGTTCAGTGTGTAACTGTTCCCTAGTGAGATATATCCCACGACACATCGGAAGTGTAATGTCGGGAAGCTGTGGTTAGATTGTACCTACGTACCTAACTATGCATATACATATAAATCGCAAACAAACAATCCAAAAGCGGTACAAACCAACGATAAAGTACTTATAAAAATAATATTTGAATTCTTTCTCAATTTATTATGAAATTGGAAGTAAATTTTAAAAGCTAATTAATGATCAGTGCCTTTACTCTTCAATTTAATTTTAATTAATACTATTTTTTTAATACAATTCCAATGCATAATTGATATTAGTTTAGCAGGCAGGAGATTCAGTTTTATAAAAATAAAATGTCAATGAAAGGCACTGACAGGAATCTAAACATAGAAAGTATTTTTTGTACTGTGTGTTGTTTGTGTGCCTGCTAAATGAATAGCAAATTTTACATTGGCATTGTATTAGAATTCAAATTAAATTGGAGAGTAAGGGCACTGAGCGGTTTAAACGTTTAAGTCAAAATACTTTCGTATTCGACTCCGAGAGAGAGATATAATACAAAATGTAACCAATTCAACTTATTTACCATTCCCAATCATAAATTAGCATTGAAATAAAAACGAATTTAAAAACTCTAAAGTATTATCAATTTATAAAATTCCTTAAAGAACATCCTGTGTTTAATTAAAATACGAATTACTATTGATGACTATTTTATACAGATGCATGCTAAACTATTGACAGCCGGAAACAGATAAATATTCTAAGAAATTAACGCGAAACTTTAAAAACAATCGATTAAATTAGGGTTGGGACTCCATAATCGATCGACTAATATAATCTGACCTTTTGGTGAATGACATTCGTTTAAATACAAAGGTCTTTTTAATTAACAAGGCGATGATTTTTTAAATCACAGTTCCGTTAGTAAATGTTCTTATTAGGACCTATTTAAAGTCGTAACCCTTATTAACATAAAACCTTTTTTGTCTACAAAAAGTCAACGGTTAGAATGCGAAATTAATTAAGTATGTTAGTTGCATGTTTTCGATGTTAAGATTTGAATCTACGTCTTTTTAAAGTGGGTATTTTAATATTTAACTGGAAATTAAGAAACTCGTAGGTACTGGATTTTAGATTTATTTTCCAATACTAATTTATATTATTATTTATGTGTATTAGAAAATTCATTTTATATTATGTAGGTATTTTCGCCCTTATTGTTACAGAATATCAAAGCAAGGGTTAAAAATTCCCATTTTGAGTTTTTTAATAATGTACAAAAAAAATCTGCCAAAAGAAATATATATACAAAGCTGAAGAGTTTGTTTGTTTGTTTGAACGCGCTAATCTCAGTAACTACTGGTCCGATTTGAAAAATTGTTTCAGTATTGGATAGGTCATTTATTGAGGAAGGCTATAAGCTATATAACATTACGACGCTGCGACCAAAAGGAGCAGAGCATTTATTGAAAAATGTTACAAAAATTAAAAACCGTTGAAACTAAAACACGGGCAAAGCCGCGGGGGACAGCTAGTATAAAATAAAGGTACCTACTACAATTTACTTACAGTAAAAAATACTTATCACTTAAAAGGTCTACCTAGTTTTAATAAAATACTAATTTCCGTAAAACAGTTAAATGTCCTAAAGCATATTATTAAGGCGCCATTTGCATTTCATTTACATTTAACGCATCAAAATGGCGTGTTTGACAAAGCGCCGGAAGTCTTGATTTCAATCGACTAAGCTTTCAATAAAAACTATTAGTAATGGCTGACGAATTGTTAAACTGTTTCTTTTATTAGTTTCTTTGATAATAGCTTAAAAACGGTTGTTGAATTAGGAATACTTTTTTGTTTGCTAAAGGCAAAAAACATTCAATAACTTTTTTTTTTTTTTTTTTTTTTTAAAAAGATTACTAGCAATGTGAGTGGATTTCACATTACTAACAATCTTGTTAACCCCTCCAACTAAGCTATATATGCTTGTGTCTGGAGTGGGTTCACGTCAATAGTGCAATGGGTGGGGTTCGAACCTGCGACCTCTCGATCACAAGGCGATCACCCTAACCATCAGGCTATTGCCGCTTTAATAAATTAATGTCGTTTTGTAAGTCAGTTGTAATTAATTCAAAATGTAGCGGTTTTTGCGACAATTTAACCCGTTGTCCCCAGATTAAATATACTTTTGATGTTACTTATTGGCCACAAAACAAAGATTATATTACTTATATAAACAAAGATATATTGCATTAGGTGATAAATGTTACTCTATTAGATACTTACAGAGATGTGACATTCTTAAAATACTAGTATTTGAAATGCGAAATACCAAATTCGATTTATTATTATCTATACTAATATTATAAAGCTGAAGAGTTTGTTTGTTTGTTTGTTTGTTTGTTTGTTTGTTTGTTTGTTTGTTTGAACGCGCTAATCTCAGGAACTACTGGTTCGAATTGAAAAAATCTTTTTGTATTGGACAGTCCGTTTATTGAGGAAGGCTATAGGCTATATAACATCACGCTACGACCAATAGGAGCGGAGCATAAATGAAAAATGTTGCAAAAATGAAAAACCGTTAAAACTAAAACACGCGAACAAAGTCGCGGGGGACAGCTAGTAATATATATTTTTTTTGCGCTCATGTCTAAAAAGCTCGGTATTATATTAAAAAGGTAATTCAATAATTAATAAAAATCTATTTCGGGATCAGTGACCCATTTTGTTTTTGAAAAGAGAACGTAGCAACTTTTAATTTTAATTAATTATTGTAGCATTCAATTTACGTCTTGTATTTTACGCAATTAATTTTGGAAATACGTATTTTGCATTTAGTATTTGTAGATAAAACAAAATGAAAAATTAACTTGTATATTGTATTTAAATACATTTTATATTAGATACTTGGGTGACTGTTACGTATACCTAATAGTCTTGTTGAGAAAGTCAAATTATTACATCAAATTTCTGTACATCTAGGGGAATAAATAAGTAAACTATAGAGCGTGTAGAGCATATCGAGTATGAACTGTTGGCACTAGTATGCACGTGTATACCTTATCGTATCTAATAAAATTTTCAAAACAGAGCGCACCGTTTTATTAAAACTATCTCAAAACCTAATATTACCCTAATAATATCGGAACCGTTAATATTTTCGCATAAACGCCTGTCTTCGCTCGGAAAACACATAAATAGGTAAACGAGCGCAGCGCAGTTCATTTAGCTAAAATTTTATTGGCTATGTTTACTCTAAACCGTACACATACAGTCACGTGACTTAGATCCGTTAGTTTCGTTCTTTTTTGTGTTTGCAATCAACGTTAACAATAGGGATGTTTCCTGGGTATGAAAAGTTAAAATCTATTTAGTCCGTCAGTTAGATAATAAAAAAATATTAGATACGTATTTTTTCTTTTATCAAAACAATAAAAAAATACAAAGATACACCGCTTTAAAGTTTCGGAGTGGGGGCTTATGACGCCACGCCTCGCTAAAAATCATAGCGAGGAGTGACGTCACGCGTAATTTCCGTTCACTGTATTTTGATCATTTTTTGTTTGCTGGAAAAAAGAAAAAATACGTGTCCAATAAAATTCATTAATCTACAAGACGGACATTAAAAAAAAAATTAGGAAACATGCCTATTGCAGAAGTTTTCATTGGCTAGGCTCCAATTTATTGTTTTTTTAGGCTGCTAGAGTTAGCTCCAACACTAGGATTTAGAAAACCAGACCGATCAAGACTTCAATTTACAACTTACCTACGAATACTAAAAGGCAATTTAACTTTAAAACTTTCTTTAATGTTTTTTTTCTCGCTACTTTAGGCCTTAAGATGACAGAGACAACATGAGGCTTGCCGGCGACTTTAAATTAAGTTGCTTTGGAGTATCCGGTGAAGAGACTATCTATACATCTATATCTTCTTAATCCATACATATTCTACATCTAACTATGTATTCTAAACTATTATTATTATAAAACAAAGTCCCCCGCTGCGCCGCGTCCGTCTGTCTGACTGTGTGACTGTAAACGCGGTAAACTCAAAAACAACTGAACGTATTTTCAAATAGTTTTCTCCAATGGATAGAGCAATACAAGAGGAAGGTTTTTGTGTCTAATTCATTATTGATTTGTCTACCAGTCCGAAGAAGCGGCAGGTCGCTAGCAGCTTATACAATTGGACCACAAGACACTATTATAAACTATCGAAAGTTATATATATAGTTTTCTAAAGACTGGTTAAGTTAAGTGAGATGTAGTCATGTATCAAGTCGCTCTTACACAGTTAGTAAAGCTAGCAATTTGTCGCCATACACACCACCAATCTGTCATGGCCGACAGATCGCCTGAATACCTATATATGACTATCATAGTGGAACATCTCATTTGTATTTCTTAAGAGTGACCAATAACTGATGCAACTGAAATAATACTTCGATAATTATGTACTCAAGTTGATGATTAAAGAGTGTATTGAGGTCTTGCAAACGGGATCTTCTAAACCAGAGTTTTGTTACCTAGAAAGTGAGTTTTAGAAAAAAGAGGGAAACAATAACATTTGGTGCAAACAGGAGTAAAATCAACAACTTACCCCCGGTTTCTAAAAGGCTGATCTATTTAATCTGTTGTCAAATCAACTGATCAACACTCATTGGTTGACCAAAAGACTAACAACCAATCACAACGCCAACATTAGAGTTTGACAGGTGATTAACAAATTTTTGTGCTCATCAGAATTTGTGAAACCGGGAGTCTACTTCAAATGAAACTATTTTTTCTAAAAGTAAATCTAACTAGAAATGAAATGGCCTACATGAATGCATAGAGCTGCTCCATATAATACGGCGTGTACTCATCAGTGTCTAATATTTCTATCTATGTCTACTATTTGAAATAAATTGATAAAAAAATATATTCTCTCGTAAGTACTATGAAATTTAATCCCTGTATTAATCTACAAATATTATTCACACACACACAAAGAACATTCAGATTTAGAACTCAGAGGTTCAGAATTGGAACAAACTATTAAAAAAAAAAAAACAAAATAAGTAAAAACAAAGGAGATGATGCAAATCAAAGTTCAGGAGATGGGGACAATGACGTCACTTTTTGCACGAAATGTGAACAAACTGTAACGTCATGTGACATTTGAGATCAATAAAATCAGAAGAAAAGTAAAATAAGTGTTTAAATATTTTTAAATTAACATACCTAACGGAGATTAAAAAATGTTAGTAACTATCCCAATTTGGGATTGAACCTGCAGCCCGGCACGCAGTCGTAGTTGGCGTGGTGACCTATACCTCTCGGCTATTGGTCCAGCATAAGCAATTACACCTTTAGTAATGTATAATATAGTCCAAATTTCCAAATATGCATTATATATAAATATACAACAGCAACACATATATTAACAGAAATCCTCATAAAAATGCCTTCTTTAATGAAATAATCCTTATAATATCAATCTCTTGGTAGTAACGAGGTGCATTGACACTGCGCAGGTGCGTCTGCGCGTGCGCACACACCTTGCGCTCATGAGATTCAAATTAGATTGCATTGTCTCGAGTCGCAGTCTCGGCCTTTTTATTGATATAATTCGTAATCGATAAAATATGCGATTGAAGAAAAGTCGGAGCCGTCCAGAAATTTATGTCGCAATAAGTGTCGAGTGTATACCTACGTAGCTTGTAAGATTCTAATAGGATACAATCACCATCCCACGCGTTTCTTGTTCTAATCCTTTAGTTTTTATTGAAATCGATACGCGATTGTATATAAAGCAAGGTTATTATTGCGTCAGCCGATTGAATTCTAAATCAATTAGTGTTCTTAACTGATTTTTATGCTATCTTTTATTGTTGTTATTGTTTTAAGAGTTTCAAACCCAAAGGGTGCCAATTATTAATTAACCTTATATAAAGCCTCCGCTGTCCGTCCATCCGTCTGTCTGCGGGTACTATCTCATTACCTCTGAATTTGTAGACAGTTAATTTCAGAGTGTGTATTTCTTTGCCGCTACAACAAACAATAAAAAGTATTGTCACTGTTATAAAATGTATCTTGTATGATGGTACGGAGCCTTTTGTGTGTGAGTCCGACTTGCACTTGACCGGTTTTTTTCTATAAAAAAGGATTGTAGATACTAATAAGGCTTGAAAAGTTTAGAAGTAAATTATGAAATCTTATAATTTTGGCATCGATAGAAAACGATTAAATTAATGAAATATTTTTTGATTAACCCAATAAAACATATTGCCAAAATGTAGTAACAATATTATTTATTAATATAATCATGAAATCGTAGCCAAATATTGTCAAATAATCTATTATATTAGCAGTAAGAAATTGAATAATGTAAGAATTTTGAATTCACGATCTTAATCCTGAGCACTTAAAACTATCGACCAAAATACAATGAAATTGTTTTTAAAGCAACTTAGAAAATAGATAAATAAACAACAAACAATAAAAGGTGAAAAAACTATAAAGAATTTGTCTCGTTGATGCTAAATCTATTGTAATTAAACATACCTAGGCAGACAATAAAATGATTCAACAAAAAGTGAGTCATCCGTCTGCCAGACCGACTGAATACTTCTCCCTTCCCAGACACTGAGTCATACGCACTTTACTCCTATAATAATTAGTTGTATGCGGTTTGTGTTTAAATGTTTATAAGTTGCTATTAATATGCAATTTGATACCTATATTTCACATAGTGATTAGTTTTTGAAGCAAAACTTCTTTACGCACGCTTGAATTGGGAAGTAAGCTGGTGAATGCGTGACGAGAGATTTATGAAAAGTGTGATCGGGCGAGGCGAACGGAAGTTGAGAGGGAGATATAAGTTAGTAGTGAAGATAGAAAGAGAGAGAGTTACGTTTCGTATAGTACTGTAGTAGGGGCAAGAGAGTGGTTAGAAGGGTAGGCACACATTTTCTTTCTCTCTTTCTCTCATAGCCGTATAACAGAATAACAGTCAAATCAGGCCGATAGATTGTATAAAGTGAGGTGAATTGTATCAGGTCTCTAAATTTATAAAACTAAATAAAAGATCCATCTTATAAACTAAACCAGGTTATTTAAACAGTTTAAACAGCGATTGACGTCAAACATCTATTCAAAAGAAAGTCGAATTGTTGACGAAACATGTGTTTAATAAGTCATCAGCTGAAAGAATGACGTCACTGATGGAACTTTGGTCCAAGTTTCAAAGGATAATAACTTATAATCAGATCAATGTTATGTTGCGACGCGTAAAGAAAAAAAATAATCGGCCAAGTGAGAGTCGGATCGGCTCATGAAGAGTTCCGTAGAGCCCCTTTAGATATAAATCTATTTTATTATCTATACTAATATATAAAGCTGAAAAGTTTGCTTGTTTGTTTGATTGTTTGTTTGTTTGAACGCGCTAATCTCAGGAACTACTGGTCCGATTTGAAAGATGATTTCAGTGTTAGATAGCCCATTTATTGAGGAAGGCTATAAGATATATAACATTACGCTGCGACACGCGGACAAATTCGCGGGGGACAGAGTAACTTATAATAAGATCAATGTTATGTTGCGACGCGTAACGTTAAAGAAAATCTGCCAAGTTCGAGGCGGATTTGCTTTGAGAAATATTAATATTTGTATTATTAGTTGATAAAGCGGCAACAGAAATACACAATCTTGAAACTCTCTAGCTATTACGGTTCATGAGGGAGGGAGCCTGCTGACACAGATGAGGAGGTCAAGACGAGATGAGGTCCCGTTAGCACCCTTGGGGTACGTAACCCTAATAGAATTATAATTATGTAGCTACAGCTGTACAAAGTAAGATTTTATTACAAATCATTGAAACCAATATCATTTTATCTGTTTATTTGATACTTTTGCACATTTTAGCATAACGGCAGACTTGCTTTTTTCCGCCAGTCAAACTATATTTTTGTTAAAATTCATCATGGTGTAACTAATTACTTGATAAAAAAGAAATCTTCAAAATAAACACGTGCTTCGTTTTACGAATCCGTTGACATTTCGACTCCTTGTTGTAGGGTTGTAGCTGTGCTATCCCCTATCGGGTAGCAACTACTAGATAGTGATGGGCAGTTAAATCCCGCAGCTGCTGTTTGCCGCGCGCCACCCACCTGCCGCACATACGGATTTCCCGGCCGATGACCCAACACTAGGCCTCCTGCGAGATTCGTATTAGACTTTGTATAGTAAAAAATATTCCTATTAGCAAAGGTATATTTACACTTTAGCTTTACAGAGCAGTCGTAAAATGTATTCTTATCTATTAAATATTATAATTTTGTTTGTATTCCTACTAAATAAACGGCCATTCTGATAAAATAATATCATAAAACACATTTTTAAATAATTAAACGCGCGTTGTGTCAAAATCAAACTTAGATTTTTGCGAGCCCAAAAAAGTAGAACCTTTTTAATATGTACAATGCATTTTACAACATTTTAATCATTACATTATTCTGCCTTAGGTTGAATTTATTTAGAAATGCCGTTATTTTTACAAGCTTTTAATTAACTTGCAATGTTTGTGTTTTTTGGGTTAAATCTTGCAAGCAAAATTAGAACCACTTCTAGACATCCAATTGAGAGGAAATTTTGCACACTTATAGATGTTCGGTGACAATACAATATTATGGTCCTTTCAAGCTGGTCTGATGGGTCCGGAAGGTGGCGATAGAAACTCCGTAACGAAACGACGCAATGTCATCGTGTTTAGGCTTGTTTGATTTGCCTTCACTAGTACTGTGATCCTAGCTGATTTAAAAGCTTGTGATTGAAAACATATTTTTAAGAAAAACTCATTAAATGTATTAATAGAGACAACATTCAATATTATTGTAGTGGCCTACCATTTTACAAAGCCATATGTATCTACATTTAACAAAAGATACCATCAAATTTAGGAATAAAAAATTTTCTCCTAAATAATGCTGGTTAAAAATTAATTCATACTTCATAACCATATAGTATTTTTTTTTAATACTCATTAATAAAGGACATTTGTATTGGCATAATTTATGTCACTGCCAAATTAAGGTCTGTGGGTCAATATACGGTAGTTTTTGACAAACAGGTGCATTTAATGTAATCCAGGTGTATTTTGTATATTTGCGTGACCTTTTTAAGGTTGATATGGACAATAACGGGTATAAGCTCAAGGTTTATGTGTAATTTATGGCTTAATTTAATTAGCTTTCGAAGTAAAAGGTTTTCAGCTAGTTACCTACGAATAAAGAAAGCAGCTATGTTTTTATTATACTGGAAAATATATATATATATAACCGCACGGATAGTCGAGTGGTATAGGTTACCACGCCAATTACCAGTGTGCGCGACGTGCCGCGGGATCGATCCCCGTATGGGCCAAACATTTGTGTAATCCACAATTGCTTGTTCCAAGTCTGGGTGTTCTTTGCGTATGTGAATTGAATGTTTGGAAAACCCCGCGATACAGAGATTAAAATCCTTAATCTTATTATTGCTATTAATAAAATAAAATGATTGCGCAATAAATGACTTAACTTAATTGTTGGTTTCGTTATGGTTGGGCAAACATCTAGCTGCTCAGACTTCCAGAGCCACAGACCAGTTTGCAAAAAAGTAATCTAACCCATCTCGTCTCTGACTGGATCTGCTTCGGACAATATTTTCATACGAATTCTATTTAAGCTTTACTTATGTTTATCAATAGAGTAAAAACTAAACAGTTGCCCAACTTTTTGAAAAAACTTTATATCTCTCAGTACAAAAAGCAATATTAATTATTTGTAAATCTGGTAGGTACTTTGGTTTATTATCCTCACATTTACGAAAGGAATAAACATTATCTTTGATATTGCACAAGTATTGACGATTTTTGTGGTCCTCTAAATTTTGAGACAACTATCCCATATAGGGGATAGTTGCCTACTCCATTTAAATTACGTTTGTGGATAGATGCCCCATCGAGAAACAGGACATCTACCCCGCAAAAATAGCGGAAGACTCTCGCGATAAATAAATAAAATAAAATGCGTTTCATTCGCGAAACTACAGTAACTGCAATCGAGGCAACTATACTCCCGAGGCGACTATCCAGGTTTTACCCTACTCTCCAACTCTAGTTGCATGATAATATTAATACCAAACACATACAAAAAAAAAGAATTCACAGAATACACCCGATTTCAACAAACAAATCCTTCTACAAAATACTAAAAAAAGACAACGACCAGGTAACGATCAGCTGTGCGGCAGGTTGTTGCGCGTGTGTGCGTGACACGAGATGAGAGTTGCGTCTGTGTGCGCGCGCAGATGCTGCGAACATCTGCCGCGGCGCGTGCGCAGTTTGCTCACTAATGATCTTGATACTAGAAATGTTAAATTTAGTTCCATTTGTTCGATAAATATAGTTCGATGCTTTATTGGAATAATGAAATGGTATTTACTTATAAGTACTTAATAATAATTCAAGATGCTTTTGATTAGAATATTTTTTACACTGATTATGTATTAAGTAACCAATTACCTACATAATAAATATCCCTTATATGTGTTATGTAGCTGTAGCGTATATCATACCTGATTAAAAAAAATGTGCTTAGGTGTTGGCTTACTTAGTGTACCAAAAAAAATATCTTCCTATATTTTAATTCATACACAGACTCAAAAACCACTTTCGGAAAGAACGCGTAAATCTGAAAAACTAGCTATATTTAAGTAAATAAAAAATGGTAATTGTAAAGTATGCAAGTATCAAGATTGCTGAGTCGGTGACGCGTATCGGTCAGCTGCTTGCGCGCGCGCATCTCGCGTCTGCCTGTCTGTGTGGCGGCGAAGCTGCAGACTGTAGTTTCGCAAGTTATAGGCGATAAGCGATAAAATATTTATTTTTGCTCCTTGTCAATTTTTATTTTCCGCGGTAAGCATTTCTCCCAACTCAGACATTGGCATAATCGTTGTCACCCCTATGACGGAGCCATTTATAACAAAAATTGAATTGATTTGAATTAATATTAGTATTAAAAACTTCTTTCGAAAACTATTTATACATCACAAGATATATATTTCTTTCTACCAATGTATTTTATGCTCAGTATTTCTTAATTAACATTTACATCACCCGCAAGAAAATCAACAGATATTTCAAAATTATTTGACGCTTCAAATCAAGATAAATGCACGAATTTAAAGAAAAAACCTTAAATATTAAACCTGTATTATATACATTACATTACCTTATTACATAACCATTGCGTTACAACTTATTATACGGCTAATTTTAAGAGAAAACAATAATTTATATTCTGCTTTACAATAACAAATACCTAATAAAATAAATATCAAAATTATTTTTCAATGTGTACCCATTTTTATAATTATTAAAAATTTTCAATTCGTTCAAATTTCATTCAAGTACATATTTACCCGCTATCGCTTATAGCTTGGGCTTACAGGTGAGTCACCGCGACATTGACCGCGCGATCTCTTTTAATTGCATCTCATGCACCTTTATGTTACCGACGTTATGTCAACGATGTTACGATACATGCCTTCTATTTGCAACATTCTTTAACTGCAGATAAAATATTAATTAGAAACTTAGACATGTTATGGATAAGGGTTGACGGGATATAAAGGTCGTTGCTTCATTACGGAATGTATGGAATAATGCTATTTGAAGGATAAAAGGTTAGAAGACAGATATAAAGCTAAATAGTTAATAGGAATTGGTAAATAAGGCGATGAATTGGCAAGAAATAAGAAAACCATTGATCAATAAAATAAAACATGAAATATGTAGGTACTAGATTCAGAATAAATAAAAATAAATAATCATTTAAATCGGATCAGATATCTAGGCATAATCGGTATACGTACATAGAAAAACATAGAGAACCTCCTCATTTTTAAAGTCAGTTAAAAAAACATTGATTACACATAAATGTTAAAAATCGATTCAAAGTAAGTGATAATCATTGAAGTGTGAAAATCTAGAAACATGTCATACGTATCATCTGATCCTGACCTGATGACCATGGAACCACTTGGAATACCCTTTCAAACAATAAAGAGTTTTCCAAATCGGTCCAGTCCTTTTCGAGTAATCGGGAAACGTAGAGAGGTACATAAAAAATGAAAAACAAAGATTCCAACGAATTAAGAACAATGCTTTTGTTTTAAGTCCGGTAAATGGTAACTTTTTGATGCATTCAAAGGACTTAAAATTTAAATAGATGTTTTGTGGAATATTACATTATGATTATAATACATAAAGAACAGTAATTTAGTCATGCGAAATTGAAGGTTGAAAATATGAAAAGTGGGTTCTGAGTTGTGAGATTATTCATAACTAAAACCATCCAGTATCTATTCCAACAGGACATTTAAAGACACAGGATTCACTTTTTTTCGAATTATTTAACAATAGTAGACCATTTGTTCTCTACACCCGACAAAAAGTCTCCCTTTTAAAATAATAATTATAGGAAGTAACAAAAAGTATCTCAAATTGTCGATATCCTGTTGGCCCGTGCCATCGACAAAAAGTAAGGTTATGGCCAGTTGCCGGCTCTAGGATCTATGGTTTCATTAATTTAACTTTTTATTTGTCATTGATGGGTGCTTTAAAAAGTAAAGTAGTTGGTTTAAATAAGGCTTGTTTCTTTTTTCATATTATTAGGAAGCGGATGCTTAGCAGTGACTATGGAACATTTAAGATATAATAGCTCTTTGGTGTATTACCACAGAATAATAAATAGTACTACTTAGTTATTCCCAGTTTTTTTTTTTTTTTTTTTTTTTTTATTTAATTTTATTTAATTTCCCAGTTAATTGATAGTAAACTTATAATGGATTACCCTGGCATTACGCTGAATTCGAAAGACTGGAAGATTAAAGATTGACGTATGAGAGTCGGGACCATCATAAAGCTTTCTAAAACACGGAGGAGTTTCGTTATTTGATAATATCCTCATCATTATTTTCCCATCGCAAATTTTTATTTATACCTTAGAGTATACACAGACAAGCATAGAGTGCGCGCATCAGTAGTAGCCCGTAGTGCCGAGCGAAAGCAAATTTTTAGCTGTAAGTACTATGCTTCTCTAATATTGATTATGTGATTTTCCGTGCGACTACAGTCATTTATGCAAAAATATCAATAGTTCCGAAATTTTCGAAGTTTTTTATTGTTTTTACTCTCCGTTGTAACATTAATTTTACGATTTCTTGTTCAAACTGGTGCTCACAATCCATACTCTGTTAGGTGCTGGCTATAGTTTACTTATTTTTATACCAGACAGCTCGGTATTTGACCTTATCTAATGGCGGGCCAAAGGTCTGTCGACCTGTCCGTCTGAATCGAGAGAACAATGTGATGCCACAAAAAACTGGAGAAATTAACGGAACCACATAAAAAACTCGGGCGACAGATGCTGACAAAGACCACGGGTACAGGTACGTACTAAAGTGGTTCGCTGCAGTATTTTATTTTTAAATAATAATAAATTCGCACAATATCACATACATTGCTCTGAACCCACATTAAATAGCTAAAGCACTTGTGTTATGGAATCAGAAACAGGTACCACAATATAATTTATATGTAATTAATTATTTAGTTAAATTCCTTATTGAAAAGCTCTAAAAACAGCACATACAAATGAGAACAAAATGCTTAAATTAATAAAATAATTTCAAAATAGATCGAATTTTTAAAACCATGGTGACAAAGATAGGACGTAGATTAGCCTCATAGCATAAGTATATACATCTGACTATCTTATTTAGTAATATGCACCTAGACAACATTAATATGTGTGTAAATAAAAAATAAGGCAAAGACAGGAAGCAAAAGACTAGCTTCTATTTTGATCGACAAGAACAATGGATCATCATCATCGTCATCAGCCAGAAGATGTCTACTGCTAAACAAAGGCCATAGAACGCCACTTCGAACGACAACTTGCCGCTTGTATCCTTCGGTTACCCGTAACCTTGACGATGTCATCGGTCCACCTGACGTTAGAACTACCCACGCTGCGTCTTTCGGTCGCCACTCAAGAATCTTTCTTCCACATTATTCCACGGTTATTGGTTCTCTGAGTGATGTGGCCTGCCCACAAGCACACACACAACTTGCATATTCTAAGAGCTATGTCGGTGACCGTAGTTCTTCGGCGGATTTTATCGTGTCGGATTTTTACGCGCAAAAAACACAGAGCATAGCTCTTTCCTTAGCTCGTTGCGTAACTCTGAACTTCTCTAGGAGGCCAGCGGAAAAATGGATAAGATCAAAAAAAGCAACCTTAGAGTTTCATTCTTAAATATCAAATGCAAAATCTATAAATTACTACGGAGTATAAAAAAAATATTATAAAAAAAATCTCCTAATGATACATGATAGTTAGTAAACACTTTTGCACTTGCCTGTACCGGAAGCCCGCGGTGCAGCGGCGTCGGCACGGGCTACGGACCGGTAAAAACTTGTCGATTGTCTTCACCATCGACAATCACTTGATAAAGCCTTTTTGTAATCTTAAAGCTCTATTAAGTTCTAGCTAATGAGCTGTAACAATGGGAATTAAAGGTAACGATATGGCAAAAAAATGTGCTTACGCCTAGGCTATGGGGCTACTAGCGATGCTCACGCTCTATGCTTGTCTATGTTTACTCTTAGCAAATGTCATATAATTTTTGACATTTTGACATTGTATTCAGCACAGTGTTTAATGTTTAATTTTTATATAATAGCATGGCAGGATGTAGTGGGCTTACCTTCAAAGACATCGTGACTATTTCTAGTGACGTTATTAGGTAAGTATGGGTACCTTCGTCCGGCTATCATAAATAGTTTGTCAGCTCTGCTTTTGCACCCGAGTATAATAACAGGCATAATGCGAATGCGAAAGGTACTCGTCTTAGAATAAAAGTAATTAAAGTAAAACTATAAAGTGCGCATATTCAGTACGAACTAGTAGTAGTCACTGGTAAAAACAAGTAAAATCATAGAATTAATGTCAAAAGATAGCGCGCCGTTATATTGAAACTATTCTCAAAACCTAATTTTCGCATTCGCATAAACGTCTGTCATCGCCCGGACTTACAGCATAAAAATTGCTTACGTTTGGCACAACGAGCTACTAGCAATACGCGCACTCTATGTCTATGTATATTCTAAGGTCCGTTCAAAGATTTAAAAAAGAAATACATTGTAGGTACACTGTACATAATACTATCGAAAGTTAAAATTGAACGCTATGATAAAATATAACTGCAAGCCAGCACAACATAATTCGGAGAGAGTTACGCATCTGTCGCGACACTTTCACTTGTGGTCGGCGCGTGCGCATGTATTTCGGTAACGGGTGATCAGGTTACCTGTCTTGTAAAGCTGTAAATTGTTTAAAGAAAATAAGCATAAGGTAATTTGGGAGATTTTTGATGGGGACCACTGATTACCAGCTCTATATTTTGATAGATGTCTGGTCAGTTTATAATCAAGAAATAATTGATTTTCTAGACATAAATTTAAAAAGGAACCGATTTCAATATATGCGATCACCTCTGAGGTATTTAAGTACGCCAACGATGACAAAAATAAGTTCTTAAATCGATTCACAATTGCCCGAAATATCCCGTAACAAATATACCTACAAAAAACCCGTCGTATTTAAGTAAGTTAAATTAAAAAGTTATCATTAAAGTTTTTTTTTTACCTAGATATTACCTAATAACCATAGTTTGACATCAATTGCGTCGTCGGTATACTTTGGTTCTATTAACTTAATAAATAAAGTAGTTATTTATTGCAATACGTATCTCTCTAGTAGGGGTCCTACATGGACCGAGGCCCACCGGAGCCCCGCCAAGCATGCTTTAGCGAACCGGGACCCCGGCAAAGGCAAGGACAGGACCGGGGTGTTTTTGGTCGGTGCAAGTCCGACATATCCCCACGTCGTGCCCTCGGCGTGGGTTGAAGTCATTAGATTTTCACCCCGTTACAAATAAAAAACAAGTACCTACCTATCTAACTTATATTTTTTGTCAGCTCGTCAATTAGAATTACATTAACAACATTACAACCCTTTAATCCCCATTAAATCAAATTAGAATGATTTACAGTTGCTACAAATAGCTAATCAAAATAAAATTAAAATTAAAACATTCTTCCAATAAGACAATAAAATCATTAAAAAAAAAGACATAACTTTAATCGCGCAATAAAGAATATCAATATATAGTATCTATAGCAAACATTATTCATTTCACTGTCATTAATCTAAATAGGTACTAAAATATAAGATAAGAATGATATAAATCTCTACAAAACGTATAAGATTGTCGCACGATAGAGGGGATTGGATGCTGCGCTCAAGACACGCCTCCTCCGAGATCGACCAATCAGGAGCAAGAATCTCTGCGCGGCATACTTATGTACCATTGTCAATACATCTCGTAAGAGGGGAGTGTGTAGGTATTAGGGTGAATTGGGGTGAATTGGGGTGAATACGTGTGGAGATTAGATACCTATTGGTGACTTGTAGGGTAGATTTTGTAAGACTTTCAGTACCTATAGAAAGAAAGGAAGGCAAAAATTGCTAGTATATTTATCTTTAATTTTACTTCGTCAAGGTACCAAGATAAAATTTATGAATAGTGTTGTTTAAGATAACTTTTTAGTGTAACCTTTTAACTTAGTATTTAAAAGATATGTAGATATAGATAGGTAGTCAAGTAGGTAAGCTATAGCTATATGCTATAGGTATATAGGTATTGTAAAAAGTTAATTAAATACTTATAATTAACTTTGCAATACAAGAGCTTTCTTTTTAAAACATCGAATTGAACAAAAAGTGATCTGCCATTTCTGCGCAGATTTATTCCATTTCTGGCCAAATCGTGTGCCAGTTATGGCTGGCTACCAGAATAAAACACAAGTCATTTCAAAATCATCTATTTTTATTAGTGAATAGCACAACATTTACAACCAAACTGTATTTAGATACGTAAGTATCAAAATATAAGTACCTAAATTCTAATGAGTTATGTCACAAATTACAGAAATCACACCAGTGTAATGGACTAATATTGATTATTATTTTAACATTAGGAACTAATTTATAACTTACTAGCAGTTGCCCGCGGCATCGCCCGCGTGGGTGTCGGTTATCGAGGCAAAAATTGGCATATCTTTTCTTAGGATTCAAGTTTTCCCATATCAAGTGTCATCCAAATCGTTTCAGTCGTTTAGCCATAAAAGCGTAACAGACAGTCAGACTAAGTTACTTTCGGATTTGTAATACTTATTAGAAAGTATGGACTACTATAGGGTAGGTATGAAATAGAGTCTTATGCTAATGATCAAGAGGATCTCTCTAATTGCATTTCATTGGTTTTTTTTGTGGTGAATATTGGAATAATTTTCTTTTCTTCGAAATTTATCCATTTTTTTTAAGGAGGAATTTTGTTCCAACTCTAAAAATTAACAGAAATGTCAGAACACTTTAATAAAAATATTAAATGTTTATACCAGTTTTGGCCAGCCATGTGGTGGCCAAAGATGAAAAATTTTAAAATTTTGGCTTCACCTGCTCAAACCTTATTCCTAAAACAAATAGTGACAAAATAACTTTAGTTCTACTTAAATAATTTTTTTTTTATAAATATAATAATAAATATAATACCTGCCCTAAACAGAAATAAACAAATATGTATTTCGAAAATAACAACTGAAGTCTCAAATGACTGGGGTCAATGACCCGGGTCATCTGCCTGGATTATGTGATTGTATTGGCACAGATTAACTAAATAGGACAAATATTCGTTGAATATACGTAATTACAAATTGTATTTGTTTTGAAAACATACGTAGGTAGGTACCTAGCCACAATAAAATTAAATAATAATTATTATATTTCCCAATATACACTTTAGTCTATGTTAAATAACAGTGGTATACCTACAACTACTAAACTAAAATTTAAAATAAACCAGTTCGACGGCAACATCTACTGAGATGATGATTTGCATTTGTCCACTGAGGTCGGAAAAAAAAGTACAACGAAAAATGATAAGTAGGTACCTAGTAAGTAACCTACATTACTACATTACAAGTACATTACAAAGTAAGAAAAATAAAAGGAAACACTAATTAAAAATAATGTTACCTACCTTCTGTTATTTAAGTACCACCCACCTACAGAAAAACGTAATATACCTAATAAAAAAAGAAAATTGTCCTTGATACAATTGTAATTATTGCCAGCAATAAACCATAAACGTTCTGGGGTAGGTAAGTAGATAATTATTAGGTTGGGTAGGTATTAATCTTTGATTTTTAATGTTCAACGAAATTATATCCAGTCTAATTAGTTGATATAATTTATTCAACGAAATCGTGGTTTTTGTGAGCATCATGTTGCCTACCTACATTTACGTAAAAAAAGTAGCCAAACATAATTGTAGGTATTTAAATAGGTATTTTATGTACCTATCTACATATTTTGAAATTAAGTGATTAAATAAATCAAGTTACATAGGTACATACTTAATTTATTTATTTTTTTCCCTGCGTTTTATAGGATCTAGAATCTAGATTTAGAACCTACATAGAGCAACAAACAGACTTTAAAGTATGTTATTATCCGAAAAAGCTAGATAAAATAAAAGAGTAAGTAAAATTAACATCACAGAATACACGTCTTACCGTTTGAGTGAGGTTCTGCCATCTTTTGTCGAGTAGCCATATTTCCATCTTATTTAGTTTACTACTCAAATAATAGAGGGCGATTCTTAGCAAAAACTACTTTACTACTGCAATAACATTTTCTACTCGCCGCTAGATGGCACAAATTACAATTATCAAATAATGTTAATTTTGTCAATTTCGATTGGAAAAACAATTTATTATTTGTTTTATAATTTTATAAATTTTGTAATAAATTATATTTTTTGGCTATATTATTAAGGCCAACAGGTAGGTCGAATGTTTAAAAAATAATAATCAATCAGGTTGCGCATTTTCTAAGTTGCATTTAATTATTGTTTCTGTCTTCTATATTATGTACCTTAGGTAATCTAATTAAATACGATAGAAGCATTATGCAGGTGCATTTATTAAAAACATATTTTACTTTCAAAATATAGATTTACTTACTTACGGATATTTGAATGAACGATATGAATTATAATTACCTACATCCTGTTAATTTTCATTGGCATTCATTTTACTCAATTTGCAGGGAACGATGAAAACATCTTTACCAATTATTGGTATAATATTATTTATTATATTTTATGATGTTTATTATCAATTATTTCGTTCGTCATGTCGACAGGTAAAACGGGTATTTATCATTGGACTTTGGGTGAAATTGCTTTGGCCAGGGTTTGTAAAAAAGTTTATTCAAACGTTCAAATCGTGAAAAACAATGAAGGATTGTTTTATGATAAAAAAGGTAAATTATCACGTTCTATTGTTTATAAGACAGGTATATTATGGAATTAGAGAAAACTTAAGTAATGTTTGTTTTGTTTTTAAAGTATGGTCGATCGGGTTTCCCCAGCACGCACTAATTGTTTTTCTTTGAAAGAATGCCTTTCTTAGTTCACTGTTAATCTACAACATAGACATACCGTTGTACATAGACGTCTGAGCAAAGGTATATTATTTAAGTTATATTTAGATATCTTTAATGGAGATAATAAAGTTAAAAGTTAATTTTAACTATTCTAACGAAATTATTAATTTGAAACGTTTGTCCCAACATTTTACAATAACAAAGCAGTTCATAGTTCAAATGTACAAATTAATATAACTAGGTACCTACTGCTTATTATTTTGAGAAAAAAATATTTGCTTTATAGTTTTCTATTTGTTGCATAAACAGAAAACAATAGACCTATAGAATAGAATAAACAATAGAGACCAATAAATAATATAGTTCAGCAAATTTCTATCGTTCTATAACCCACTGCTGGGCATAGGCCTCCCTTTGATTATGACACTCTCCTGAATCTTATCTTTAAAATTATTTAACTTTAATACCTATTTAATCAATGCCATACATATAGTTCTAGGCATATCTGCAAATGAAGATGGCTCAATATCAGTTACCAAAGAACTTTGCTACTACGTAGAGACCTGCACCACCAAGAACAAGTTCTGGCTGCCGTACACCAGCCTGCACTTGGCGGAGAGGTCCAGGCCCTTTTATGGACCTGCACATAGAGCTCCCAAGGTGTCCCCGCCTAAGACCCCTGCTGTACCTAGAAAGGTAACATATTTTTTTTAATTTTAAACAGATTCTATTGAATTATATAGGTATCTATTGAAATAGATTTTAGTGTTGCCAACTCAAACAATTTGAACATGTAAAATACAAACTTGATTACTTTCTCAATTATGGAGAAATTATATTTATAATTGTACATAAAATATTAATTTAAATATGTCCTTTATTTTCAGAGAAAAATAAAAGAAGATCTTACAGTACCTTTAAATGTTAAATTGGCCAAACTGAAGGAGCCAGATCTCAATGTAACTTATGATGTGATACATACACCGTTAAAACAAGGACGATATGAAAGTGCGTTCAAAGAGTTTGTACGTAGAGGCAAGGAATTTCTTTTCGACCAATACTATGAATATCTCCAACTAGATCTTGACAATAATAGAGATTCTTTGGACTATTTGATAAATGTTGATGCAAGTACGGAGGATAAATTTGAGATGGTGATCAAGAATATAGTTTCGGAGAAAGAAATAGAGAATTATTTGCATCAATGCTGGAGATATAATTTTGTTCACAAACACTCACAGACGGATAATAAAGATGCATCTGATAATTCTGTTAGTATACATTTTACTACTTTATACATATCTATTTATAACATTTTGATTCATCTTGATTAAGATACAAAACAGTTATAATTTTGTGTTTTTAAAACTTAAAATTAATAACTGTAAAATACGACCTCCTTGGTCGAGTGCCGTACACACCGGTTTTCAAGGTGTTGCTAGCGCCAAGGTCCCGGATTCGATCCCCGGAAAGGTTAATGTAGGAAATCAATTTTCTGCATGGTCTCGGCTCTGGCTGTTTTTGGTACCTTTGTTGTCTCTGATTCCCTATTATAAGTGCTTTAGCTACTTATTTTGGTTTCAGAGCATTGTCGATGTCCACATTTATTTATTTTAATTAAAACAAAGCAGTTTTGTGCATAATTTTTTATTACTTAATACTAGGTAAACTAGGTATTAAAGTTTACCAAGTTTCTTAAGATATTAAAATAAACCCTCTAAACCAACTTGCTACAGTAACAAAACTACTTATTAAATATTTTTATAAACAGTAAATAATACCTTCATAAAATTAAATAAAAAATAATATAAATATTCATGACTATTTTCAAGGGATTCCTTTCTTTTCATTTCACCCATACTATATTTAGTATTATAAATGCGAATGTAACTCTGTCAGATTGTGTGTTACGCTTTTACAGCTGAACCGCTGAAACGATTTTAATGAAACTTGGTGTGGGTTAAGTTTGGATCTTAAGAAAGGACATAGGCTACTTTTTGCCGTGATAACCGACACTCATGCGGGCGAAACCGCGGGCATCAGCTCTCACAATTTATATATTTTTACAGAACTCATCATCACCAGTAAAAGCGGTAATAACCCTCCACACGCCATGGTGTCTTGTCTGTGGAAAGGGAGAGAGGCTGCGCGAATGTCCCAACTGTCCCTCCGCCTTCCACCTGGCTTGCAGGAGGGAGTGGCTCGTCACTATAATACGTAAGTACCTACTATAATAATAATACCAGCCTATAAATGTCCCACTGCTGGGCACAGGCCTCTTCTCTGATAGAGAAGGAACGAGCATTGATCACCACGCTTTCTCAGTGTGGGTTAGCGATTTCAGATTTCAATTGTTTGAATCCAGATTTCCTCACGATGTTATCCTTCACCGATTGTCAATGATGTCTTAGAATAATTAAGAAAGTACATATAATTTTGAAAAAGTCACTGTAATGTGTTCGAACCTGCAACCTTGTGCACACAAATCTGTTCATTAAACCACTAGACACATTATGTGGTATATTGCGAAATATACCTGTGCTACATAACATCATACATAAGCCTTGTATATAATATAATACATACACACCTCAAAATTCTTCTCTTTAATTCTAGATCGTAAAAACCCCCCTAAGAAGGCAGCCAAGCCTGTAACGCTGGTGGAGAAGATATTATCCAGCACGCGCACCATCTGCTCCGTGCGGAGGGAGAAGGAAAACACGGAGCTGTGTCCTAGCTGCATGTGGGGGCCTAGAGTTGGGTGAGAACTGTTGTTTATTACCAATATTTATTTATTTTATTTTACCCTACCTATTATTTTTTGTTTTTAAACCTTCCCTGTATTCTAGCGAACAAAAAAAATATATATTCAAATCGGCCCAGCCGTTCTCGAATTTTAGCGAGACTAACGAACAGCAATTCATTTTTATATATAAGATTTATAGCCTTTTTTTAAATTAAGTATACATGATTATAGTATTTGATTATATATAGGAGTTTTTTTTTTTTCTTTTTATTTCTGTGTGCCCTTTGGCAAGGACCTCCGCCAACACTTTCCAATCATCTCTGTCCCGCGTCCGTCTAGTAAAATATATTAAACTCTATTACCTATATACTAAAAGTTAAATCTGACAAGAGTATGTATCGACTAACATGGCCTATTTGAGTTACCTACAAACAGCATTTATTTTGAAGTTCGGCACCACAGATATAGGTATACCTAGATAACGCAAGTGCATTGACTGCAAATTTTCAGTATGAATGCAATTAGTGCGACTGCAATATAACTGCAAACCAACCGCGCAGCCTGATTGCAGTCGGTGTGTAGTTGTCGTGTAGTTCCAGCGATTCCGTCTGTTTAGAGCCTTCGCGTATTTCTCAATACGACAAGTTTATCCGTTAAGTTTCAATTATTTTTATATCCTTCAATTATATTATGTTATGTTCAAAGTCATATGTACTTTCTTAATTATTCTAAGACACACATTGGCAAACGGTAAAGGAAACCTAAACTCCAAAAATTAGAATCTGAGATCGCCAACCCCCAATGAGCAGGCGTGGTGATCAATGCTCGTTCCTTCTCTATACGAGAAGAGGCCTTTGCCCAGCAGTGGGGCATTTAAAGGCTGGTATTATTTATTATTATATGTTATGTTCCAGTTACGACGACGTAGTGTGGCACAAGCTGGGCCAGTGCCCGTGGTGGCCGGCGCGCGTGCTGGCGCCGGGCGCTACGCCCTCGTGTCTGCTGGCCAGGAACCACTCCCCGCACCACTGGCCGCTTAAATACTACGGTAAGAGATATTATAAAGCTTTATAATAAATTAGGTGAATCAGAAATAAAAAAAAAAAAACTGGCACTCCGGTGCTGACAAAAGTGAAAACTTAAACAATTGCAATATATGTATGTATATACTTATATACACAGGTGTCCGTAGCAGTAACAGTGTCGCGATATTTTTTTCCATCTAAAAAGAAAAAGAGCTGACCCAAAATTACCATTGTATAATTTGTTCGCTCTAGTGCTTTGTAGACTTAAATATTGCCCATCAAATATGTTGGAGTCAGTCTGCTCCCGCGCTACTGAGGCCAGTTACTAACCCAATGTAAATCAGTCCTGAAATAAAAATCCTAGGCTTAACCTTAAGTTTATAACTATATTATACTGGACTTTTCCGCACTTAGCCTCTTGATCAGGCCATTGTGCGTAAATTTAGTTTATTTCTTTACTCCAGCCATCTCAGATCATCCCAGAAGGTTAGCAGCTTTTTAGGTTGTTACAGGCTTCAGGTAATGATACTGGCACGGGAGAATTTGAGCCAAAAAAAAACAAAATAATGTTATAACAATAACAATAAAAAATACGATAATATATATTTTCAGGTACATTAAACCACTCTTGGGGCGACGCGTCTCGAATGAGCCTCTTCCTGCCCTCTCACTCTAACAACCCGCCTAAAGACGAGATGTTAGCCAAAGCTATATTAGACGCATGCGACGATTACATATCTGTATACCTAACTTAGGATATTACACAACAGACATAAATGTATTACCCGCCAGATTGGCATGTTTTATAATTCTTTTTTAATGTCCGCCTGGTAGAGTAATGAATTTTATTGGACACGTATTTTTTCTTTTTTCCTGCAAACAAAAAATGATCATAATACAGAGAACGGAAATTTCGCGTGACGTCACTCCTCGCTACAATTTTTACCAAAGCGAGGTGTCATAAGCCGAAACTTTAAAGCGCTGTACCTTTGTAATTTTTTATTGTTTTGATAAAAGAAAAAATACGTGTCTAATATTTTTTTATTATCTAACTGACGGACTAAATAGATTTTAACTTTTCATACCCAGTTAACATCCCTATTGCCAGCTAAAATCAATGTTGCTTACTTATGGCCGTTTCCTATATAAACCGATTTGTTTTGCTTACGGACGGTAGAAGATTCGAAGCAAAAGAATCGTTTTTTTTCAATTTGTTATTTAGGGATATTAGAGGTTTTGTTTTATTATTATTTGTGTGTGGACACAAAATACCTATTTCTTTAACATACCTCTTCCTTACCTTAATCTCTGACTTCAGAATACTCAAACGCAAATTAAGTTTAAGATTCTGTCGCTACCATAGAGTATAAATAAGTAAGCTATAGAGTGCGCCTAACGGAGTATGAACTATGCTATGAATAGTGAGCACAAGCATGAACTAACGTCGTCTTTATGAATGCTTCAAAAGCTTTATTAATATTATCTCAACAATACCATTCAAAATTCCATTTATTTTCTCTATTTATATCAGAACCATCTATATTTGCGCATAAAAGTCTATCGTCGCACGAAAAGCACTAAACGATCGAGTACTTACGGCATAAAATGCCGGACCACTAGCGACGCGCGCACTCTATGCTTGCTTATGTATACTATAAGGCTACTTAACTCCTTAAACTGACAGAGACAGCATGAGACTTAGCAGCGAGAGAGTGAAAGAACAGGAGTGTACCTGTGTATGTGCATACACTTCTGCACTCTAATAATTAATAATTTGCCTAAATGTCTGGTCTCGCTTGAGATTGGATGCCGAATCTGAATTCCGGTCTAAAAAATATTATTTTCCAATTAAATTTAGTTGCGTTTGTGTGTTCGGCCACATTAAGGTATGAGCATACCTATTGTTTTAATTGCTATCATATTTTATACTCTTGAATTTTTATTTTCAATCTTTATTTGTTAGGGTTTTTAATCCACAAGGATTAAAAAGGTATGGAGATTGCATCTGGTATAGACAGATTACAAATTTCAGTTCAAAATGAGTTAATTTATAACGGTTTTTCAATTTTTCGCATCAAATGTGTGGGTGACACGTTTGTTATGATTTTTGATGTCGAATAAATTGATGCGAAAAATTGGATATCAATTATTTAACTAACTTTTTTTAGCTGAAATTTTGTAAACCGACTCTATACCCGATGCACTCTTCACCCCTTTTGGGTAGATATACCCCTTCGGTAACACCCTGTATATTACAACTAGTTATAACGAATCAATAAGTTGCTAGCTATAAGATATTTTCAAAGATATTATTAGGTATATTTTAACAGTGACAAAGCATGATAAAATCAAACTACAGTAATATAATTTACAAAAGACTGACTAGTATAAATTAAGATAATAATTCCAGGGCTTAGTAACGTTAAGACCTCGCTATAAAGACTTAATAAAATTTAAACTTTCCTTTTACAATCATGATAAAATTTACATCTTTTTAATTTTATTATATTTAGGTTTTGCTAAATCGCAAACAAAACCATTATCACTAAGCAGGATAATCATGTTTTTACTGGTTTTTCAATAAAATGACGAAATTGATCAAAGGTTTCACCTATCTATTTCTATCAAGATACGACTATCTATAAATTGTTTTATAATTAACACCATGCAACAAAAAAACAAATCGAAAAACGTTTAATTTTCGATCAATCATTTTTTGACGTGAGCTTAAGATTATTTTAAGTATTTTATTAACTGATTGTAATTTTTAACATAGGTATAAATCATTATCAAAATATTTTCTTATGTGATTATGATACTTATTTTGTTACTAAATTATTATTATGAGAATAAAATTATATCTTAATTCTTAATCTTGTTTTATTTATCCTGTGTAGCTGCTGAATCATACAAGGATGATTGGGTTTTATAAAAATCAAACAATATGTTACTAACTCTTATACAAAATCTTTAAAAAGTTCCTGTAAGAATTTCAATGGTCAGAACCCCTTATGGGTTACGACATACATGCCTATTTGGAATGTTCTTTGTGTGTGACTTGTTTTTTGTGGAAGGATAATTTTCATTTTAAAATACCTACATTTTTATTATTTGTTAGTGCACTAACGCTTGGGGAGCAAATATCTGTAATGAAATACAAATAATAGAAACGAAAAATTTAAACCTCAGGCACGATTCGAACCTGCGACTACTGGTTCAACGCACTAGTAGTCGCATGTTTGAGTCCTGCCTGAGGTTATTTTTTTTCCTTTCTACTTTTATATTTAATTATATATATTTTCTTTAATTTTCATATATACCAGACATAATAGCTAGTAAATGGTTTTTTTATGTATCTCATATTAATAGGTGTCTGCTTACCCCCTTATCAAACACAGAAGCATATAATAATATAACAACCACAAAAACATCACTGATATAATAAAAAACCATAATTACATTATTTACACATTTAATCACTAGTTTTTACAAAATAATACTTTAATCAACACATGAGAAGCGACCATGTGATTTCCTGTTGACATTGTTTTGTACTTATAACATACTTTAAAAGTGTTTATACAAACAAAAATATACATGAAGTGAAACTTTAACATATGCAAAAATATATTGTAAGAAAAAATGGAGTCACATCGTGATATTGATAAATATTTTTTCTTTACAATATTCTTGTGTCAATATCGTACATTATATTAAAAAAAACAATATCGGTATCACAATGACAAACATATTTTCTTTGTTTTAATATTGCAACTATTCGACCGAATACTCAAACGCAACTTAAATTTAAGTCACCGTTAACGGTCATGCTGTCTCTGACACTTGAAAGTACCACATAGGAATTTAATAAAGCTTTGAAGTTAAGTTGCATTTAAGTATACGGGGTAGTGTTTCAACAAGCTCTACAACGTATGTAGATTTCGTTATTTTTTTCATATTTTTTAATTAACATTTTTGCTGTTTTAAAACTTGAAATTCAGTATAAAATTCTATACTACCTAAAATACGGATTATTCAAGCTACTTCGATGATCTTTATATTCCAGTGCCCTTTCTCTCCAATTAATTTTAATTCTAATACATTGCCAATGAAAAATTATGCGGTACAAAAAAAAATACTCTTATGTGTTTGGATTTCAGTCAGTTCCTTCCATTGATGGCATATTTTTGTAAAGAAAACCGAATCTCCTGGCTGCTAAACTAAAATCAATTTTGCATTGGCATTATATTACAATTAAAATTAAATTGGAGAGTAACTTGGAGAGGGCGCTGACATTTAGTTATTTGTTTTCTGATTGTAGGCAATAAATTGACACTATTTATTTAGATATTACATCTAATTTGATAACAATTTAAGCATTACGTTTTTTTTTGACTGATATCATTCGCAGAATACCTTTTTAAATCTCGCTCTAATAGGTGTCAATATCAGCTTTTAAAATGTCTATAACTCTAAATAATCTTTTCAATCATGTGTTTAATATATTTAATACACGTACTTGTGTTTTATACATTTAGGTCTAAAGTCGCTCTACTCATTATTACCTATCGTTTTACTCCGTCTAGGCTCACACTCTCAGACTGATTACAAATATATATCATCTTTATTGCTTTATATAATAAATAGATAACATAATATTCTGTTGTAACGTACTAATTATATTTTAGCATCTATTTACTCTATCAGTATTTAAGTTGCGATTAATCAACAGCATTAAAACTAGCATTCATACAGCCATTACAAATTAAGGCAAAATGGCTGACAGTGATGAATAATTCACAATTATTTTAACCCTTACATTCCAACACTTAAGACATGCTTTTTCCTTAAAATTACACAAATAAAACTAAAAGAATAATATATTTAAGTTCTATTGATAATGCGAACGATTCACGTTTACATATTTTGCACACTCAGCACATTTTTTTTATTAATTTTGAAGTAACCGCCAAAATACAAAAATATAACCACAGACAAAAATAGATTTGTTTTATAATTTATCCAAATTCTTTAATACAACTAAAGCTTTTTAAATGCAAATTATTTTGATGGTTTACAATACTTTTAATTTATGTGTTGTACTGGTTAACTATTGTTTATTAAAATTAATTCACCATACATACAACATCACAGACAAGAAGTAGAAATATCATGATAATATTAAAAATAAATGATTTGATTTTATCGCACCCGGCCTATCTTGGAAGCATTTAAAATAGTAATAGTAGAATTTATCTAGAAATTCCTAAGATATATTAGATTCAAGTAAATTAAAATCACAATTTACGTCACGAAGCACTTCACAGTCGAGACTAAGCACATAATATATTAACTTAAGCTTTGGTTTCCTAGGATAGCGGTGCCGTCTTAAAGCGGCCGTAATGCAGCGGTGAAAGACGTCACTAGAACGTTGTCTATGTAAACAAAATGGCGCGGTTTCCTAGAGAGCGGTAACTGACACCGTAACGTCAAAAAGCGGTGCCGCCATTTGCATGACGGCCGTCTTGTCGGTGTCAGATGGTTTCGTGAACGTTTTATTGATAGCGGTGAAGCTTTTTTTAATACGTACTTGTGTTTTTTTTTACCGGAACAACTTATAAAATGAGTTCCAACTCTTGGAGCAGCGAGGACGACGAAATTTTAATAGATTTCGTACGTAACCATGAAGCTATTTATAATATAAAAAGTAAAGAATACAGAAAAAGTCAATTGAAACAGAATTTGTGGCGTGAAATTGGAGAAATATTAAAAAAAACAGGTTAGTAAGTATATACAATTTAAAAAAAAGTTTATAATTATCTATTTTCATTTCACATTACAGTACTTAATTAGCTACATTTATCTTATATAAGAACAGCCTAATGTTGTGTCGCATAATTATGTTGCCACTCAATAGCCCCTGGTCCATTGAAGTAATTTTTCAATGTTTCTCGTATTTGAATAGGATTCGTTTGGGCTCGAACATTGCGATTTGCCAGAGGTATTAAATTTTCAGTAGGTAATGAAAGAGGGTCATCAACATGTTTTTGACCAGGTGCCAGTACTTTTGCTTCCCGTAATATGTTATATAAAATACAAGCGCTCACTACTAGTTTGTCTGTCACAGCTGGGGCAGTAGCAATAGGTACGAAAAATAATCTGAAGTAACCACATAAAATTCCAAATGTATTTTCTGTAGTTCTTCGAGCTCGTGATAATCGGTAATTATATACGGCTTTTGATAAATCATGGATTGATTGCTGTCTTGGATAGGGTTTCATCAAGTTTTCGTGGAGAGCAAAAGCTTCATCTCCCACTAAAACATGTGGTATCACATCATTTGTTCCAGGTAGGGCCTTAGATTCTGGTATATTGAATGTTTGATTTCTTATATTTTGCCCTATTTTACTTTTTAAGTAAATACCAGCATCTCCTTCTCTCCCATAAGAACCAACATCAATGGCAATAAATTTACAATCCGCATCGACGACTGCTAGCAATACCATTGAATAATACTCCTTGTAGTTGTAATATAATGATCCACTATTGATGGGAGCCTTCATTCTTATGTGTTTTCCATCAATTGCTCCCACGCAGTTTGGAAAATTCCACTTTAATAAATACTGGTCACTGATTCTTTTGAGTTGATGATCTTTTGGCAATGGTATAACTAATTGGAGCATGGTTTTGACTATGGTAGTACTAACTTCTTTTATTATAGCGCTTATCCAGCTATGGCTTACTCGATACTGAAAGGCAAGCGAGCGATAAGACTCTCCTGTGGCCAAGTGCCTGAAATAAATAATGAATGTAATTAATCTTAGTATGGATTTGTTACCTATTACATAATATATTACTGAAAGATTGTTTGAGGGTATGACTCTATATATTCTTTGCTATAGTTACAAATTAAATAAACTTTTTACAGATTCCGATTGCTCCAAGAGATGGTGTTACATACGAGACTATTATATTCGACGTAGAGGAAAACCAGGTACTGGTTCAAGCGGAGAAGCAGCAAAGAAAAGATCTGATCTCCTGTCATTCTTGGACAGCCTTCCTTCATCCCAAAGAAGCAGTATTACGAATGTTGTAGATGAAAACTCAGGAGATAATAGTGTGATAATGGAAAACACTCATGATATCAGCGAAAGAATACAAACCTCGGAAGACGGGGCTATGATAATGGAAAATACTCACAACAACGAAGAAACACAATCAAACACTCAGGAAACAGAAGATAATCACAAAAAAGAAAATAAAGCTAAGAGCAGCGATAAGAAACGGAAACATAATGCACACAGTCAAGAACGTCTAAACCTACTTAAGAAAATTGCTGATCGGAATTCTACTCAAAGTGGTTTAGATGAAAATGATCTCTTTTTTGGTTCAATGGCAAAAATAGTAAAGAAGCTGCCACCTTACGAGCAAGTACAATTAAGGTTGCAAATAGGATCATTAGTTGGTAATGCTGAATTACGCCAAATTTCAAACAATTCACCTCAAGTCTGTGCCTTATCTCCAAGACCCAATACTAGCAATAGTGATTATTATGCAGATATTGTTCCTTCGCCAATGTCTACCACAACTACTAGTAGTACTAGTGCTTCACTAATTGTAGCTCCTTCTCCGCAAGACACTTCACTGATTACAGTCGATGAACAGCCAGGCACTCGTTTAATTAGAGTAGATGAACAAGGACAAATATATTTAGTTTCGCAAAACTGATAATATTAAATAAATACAGGACCAATTAAAATGTTCTTTTATTGACTTACCTAAGAAGTATACACAGTTTTTGTTCTGGGATTATTGGTTTTGTGTGTCTATTGTATGGTTTGTAACTCAAATCATGTCTTATGTGGTTAAGTACGTAATCAAATAACTGTGGTGTAAGGCGAAAGTATTCTCTGAATTTCTCTTCATTGCTCAGTAAACGACGACGTACTAAAATCTCAAATGCACCTTCAGTACCACGAGATTTGAATAAATCGTCTTCCGCCATACGACTATTTTCCTCTTCTGATGATAGTTCATCCTCCAAGTAAATTACTAAAGCTAAATCAAGGTCGTCCATTTTCTATCTTGGATGCTTTTCGTTTGACGTTTGTTTTAAAAAAATGACTGACGGTGTGTTAAAACGGCCGTGGAACTTTCCACATGTCGTCACCGTAAAGACGGCCGTCTTTTTGCGTCCGTAATATTACGGCCGCTATATGACGGCACCGCTATCCTAGGAAACCAAAGCTTAACCGCCAAAATCAATACTTATCCTTCTGTCAATCTGACATTTGTCGTATATGACACTTATGTCATAATTCTATCTCTGATAGGGAAAATATTAGGCTGTGCAATCTAGGTGAACTATGGATTTCTGGCACACATGACACGGCCTGCTTCGAGCGGTCGAAAAAACAAAAGGCAAGCGGGCAGCTGGAGCAGTCTGTTGATCTCTGACTAACTGCTTCAGCTGTTCGTGCACAGGCGGCTGTTGACACTATGATTAGAAGCAGTACTAGGTTTAACGCATCATACCGCTTGCATGCTATAGGACTGGAAACTATACCGAACATCAGATTTAATAAATGAAACTAAATGTGAAGGAAAGAGAGAGAGATAGAATATGATAAAATTTTGCAAAGACTAACCCCATTTTGATTTTTTACTTCGAGCACTTTTTGACTAATTTAAGATATTGCTTGAATTTTGTCACATTTACATAATATACCCAGTACTTAACAGGTTGCTAACAAATCTCATTATAAATTTCTTTTTCACTATCATACATTATATTTATCTATAAATATGAGGCAAGTTTAAAAAAATAACATTGAATTAATATTTGCTTACATTGCTTCTCTGATCAACTCTATCTTCACATGAAGCAATGGATCACTATACATTACGTAATTTGTTTGATAAAATATGTTCGTATTTATCTCATAATTTAATACAATATTAATCTACAGGCTGAATAAAAATAGGCGTTATTTTAAAAGAGGTTCTTTTCGGCACAAAAATAGCACTAGGATAATTTTTATTCCCTCTTTTAGTTATAATCCTATTTCCGAGACATCCTATACAAATATATATAATGCCACCACAAATGTGTTTGAATGGTTTAACGTTAAACAGTGCATATTTAAATCTCTTGCCACTCATTTCTACACAAAATTATATAGTCTGTATGTAAAATCTAATTTTCAAAAAATCTCATTCGATTTCATTAAGTTATCGTTCTTCCACTGACAGACATATTTGTCGACGTCTTGTTTAATGTCTGATGGTGCGTCCAGATCTGGCAAATGCGCCGCTCGCGAGCCGCTAGTAAACGGTGCGCGTGTTCCTCGTGTGCGGTTACAGCAACTCCAGCAAGGTTTGAGAGGGGCGGCGAGGATTCGTTTAGATCTGTACGCACCTATATGTTTCATACAGAATAGAAATGTAAATGCGAGCAAAGCCACGGGCAAAACGAGTACCTTCACTAAAGAAAGGTGACATTAAATGATTTAAACACTGTCTAACGCTAGACAACGTTTTGTGGTAGCACCAATCGTGTTTAACAGTACTTGACTAAAGTGGCATGGATTCACAGTGAGTCAAATTGATCGTGTGACTGGATAATTTTATTGTGTCTCGTAATCATATCAAATTGTCTTTAATATCTGCATGGATAAGCGTTATCTTGTACGTGTATGCCCACACATTCGCCGCAAATGACGCTTCTGACGTCACATGTCAAGATGGGGCCAAAAGTCTGTCTATTAAATTTTTATTGAAATACGAATATACTAATGTATCTCTTATTCCTCAATCAAAAATCTTTAAAATGTAACTGATTCAATCATAATGTAAAATCAGTGAGATTGTTTTCACCGAATGGTTGAATACACTGATCTGTAGTCGTTCATAATAAATATAATAATCATTCAAAAATGTTTATTTAACAATCTATCTTACAGTGCGCTGACACGGGCTATTATTGGCAATTCATGTTAAAAATTATGTCCTGGCAATACCTGGAAATGTATGGCAATCCAAAAATTGTATAGAAATTGCCAAGGATTGACTAATTTTAGTTCCCCGTGTAAAGTACCTTTCGAATATCGAAATAAATATCATATAATCGTCAAATCATTCGTAACACTCTTATGTCAAAGCAATAAGGTGGATTTTCGCAATTCCTAACAGCGGTGGTAGAAACACCATATATTTATCAAGATATATCTATCCTTTTACTGTACAATAACCTCTTCCAGATAACAAAATTTAACACACCACTCAAGTACTAGTAAACACGATATGTTTTATATCTATTGTAATCCAATCATTTTAGAACAACACTATCTTAACTTTATCCGTAGGACACTTGATTTTATCGATACATTTACTAAAGTATTTATTTACTGAAACCTCAAAAAAAACAGAATAAAATTTAAGTCCTACACATTTTGTTTTAACTATATTTTTTAATTAGGATTAGCTATCATATCTATCATAGCTAATAACATCAAACTACTAAAATAGTGAATATCATTGGGTTTTGTAATACATACCCTAGTCTATCATTAAATATTTTGTAGTAACATCGTACATAGTTTAGACACTGATTAATCAACTATGAATAACGAAAAGTAATTATAATATGCGTATGTACTAGTTACAGACCCAATGGGAGTCCCTAATCATGAGTACACGCGGCGTCGCGAGTCGAACTCATCTCCGCCGCCGCGTCAGCTCATGATTAGGGACTCCCGTTGGGAATGAAACTAGTCGGGCAATCCCGAGAATGTGCGTGAGTAAACCGTTATATTCCTAAATAAATGCTTTTATTTTTATACAGCACTGATTACAAAAGGCATTGCACAACAAACAAACTATAGTTAATAATTTTAATATACGTTTTGTTCCATCTTCGAGACAGTTAAGCTAGTGTTGTTCACGCAATAACTAAACGTATTTGTACGAAGAGACTATAAAAAGAAGTTTGTCTATTGTTAAGTTAATACAATATTTACTTAAGTTTTTTATAAAAATATACATTTGTTACACTGGTATTTTTAATATAAAAATAATATTTTTTTCTATACAGGGTTCCAACCCGCACGAAATAATTAGGCCGTAATAAATAATTGATACTACATTTGATTCAGCATTATTCCCATATATATCTTTCTTTTGTTTGATAGTCGAGCAAGAGTAAGGAACAACGCTTATAACGGGTAACTGTACCATTGAGATTAGCTTTTATGTCAAAGCATTAAAGTTCATTATAGCAACTCTTTATCAGTGTACCGCACGTATTGAGTAACATTTATTTAAACGGCCTTTAGGAAATGTGGCAGTATTATTAGATATAGTGTTACCGGCAAGTAACTTCACTAATAGCTCTTGCTGCGCAGGAGTCGATATTTAGGACTCTTTGAAGGACTAAACAGAATCGAACAAACTAGTTTAAGCGTTTAATGGACTAGATATCCTGCTTCTTGCCTTCATTCCGTTAGCCGCAATATGGGCGCTTGTGTACTTTTTTTTTTTGCCGGTAACTAAAAAAACCGTCATACAAATACATTTAGCTGTAGCGTTCTATACATACATTAACAAGTGAGATTGTCTAAGCTAATATAATAATGTACAATACATATTGTCACTTACACATAACTATTTACTAGGGCCTATTCACCGGGGCCGATGAAAAGGGCGCTCACTGCGAAAAACAGGAACACAAGACCACCGATTATGGTAACTGTGGAAGAAAGAAATGGCTTACATTAAAAATAGGTTTCATCACAAAAATAATCAAAATTATTTATTAAAGTTGACTATACGTTAAAAACTCTGAAGACGGAAATAAATAAACAAACAAATAATTTTCAGTGATAAAAATATGCTGACCTAAGATTGAGATTATAATTTTTTGGCAATAAGATTAACAAATACATATATATGCAAAATGTAAGTTTCAATCATCGATCAAGTCAATTCTAAATCTATACTAATATTATAAAGCTGAAAAGTTTGTTTGTTTGTTTGAACGCGCTAATCTCAGGAACTACTGGTTCGAATTGATTTTTTTTTTGTATTGGATAGTCCGTTTATTGAGGAAGGCTATAAGCTATATACCATTACGCTGCTACCAAAAGGAGCGGAGCATAAATGAAAAACAAGGGACAGCTAGTAAGTTAATATTTTTGATTAAATTTAACTACTTATTATTTTCTTTATACTCGAATATTTACATGCTACTATTTTTTGGATTTTCCAGGCTTATAAGCCGTCACTTCATACTCTGTTTTGTCCACAAAAGACCAGGCCTTTAAGAAAACTTGAAACTGGTTTTAGTCTCAGCAATTTCCCAACATGTGACTACACTATACAGTTCAAAGACTTAAAAACAAAGAATTCACTCACCAGTCCTAACAGATATTTTGGCGGCCACCATTCTGCCGCCTATCACAGCCAAGCCAGTGCACAGCGCATGGCCCAAAGATCCACCCACCACAACGCCAACAGCATGCTCCCTTGTAGCCAACACTACTGTAGCCAACTGCGACCGATCCCCCCACTCCGCTAGGAACGTGAGTGATGCCGCTTGGAATAATACTTTTAAGACGGCGTTCCGTTTCCGCCGCCTGTTTTCTGCCTGTCCTTGCTCTAGCATGTCTAACGTTTCTTCTTTTTCTTCCTGTAATTAGATTGGGGTGATTAGTTGATGAAAAATAGTTTTTTTTATGTGCAAACTAAAAAAAAAAAAAAAAAAAATATAGACGAAGTGCCGCGCTTTCGTAATAAAGCGGCGAGATCACTTTTTATTCCTTTTTTTTTAACTTCTTTTTTTTGTTTTGTTGTCTATAGTAGTTTATTATACTGAAGTCATCACAAGTATTACTTTTAGGGAATAATTGCCGTTTAGTCAGCAGTATTTGAGGAAACATTCGTTCATTTAATCGTATGAAATACTCAAATAATTGATAAAGAGTCAAATTTTAATTTGAAGCGCAAAACCAACTTTGCGCTGTGCAGATTATATATTTATCAATGGCAAACAAAAGACAATGTTATCGATATAACTAAGAAAAGACATAGCCGCGTGTCTATCTCGCGTATACTGTAGCAATGCATTTTGAACACTGTTTAACACGTGATAACATTGACCGTTGTATGTCTTTGATTTTCAAATCTTCAAAATTTGCGCACTCAAACTTCATGACGTTTTAAGTCAATTTTACCGCCAAAACATTCTCAAATGCTCTTTATCATCTGTGGCAAACGTCAAGAGTCAATCATAAACAAGCAATATGACTAACATACTTTTTTAAAACGTTTTAATGAACTATTCTTAGATTAGGTATACAGAGAACATTAAAATACTGAAATTACTGACATGTAAATAAGTACATGCTAAGCGAAACAAAGGGATGAAGAGACTAATGCGTTGTTCCTATATTAAAAAAATGATTCGTTTTACAAACGGACAGTAGAATTTTCTTCGTTTTGCTTAGAAAATTCTACCGTCCGTTAGCAAAACGAATCGTATCTTGAATATAGGAACTGACCATAAGACAATGTGATTTATGAGTGATTTTACCTATTTTATAGGTACTGACATAATTATACAATGTTCTTTGTTAAAGTAATTACTGTACATAAAGGATTATGACTTTTTAAAATGATACGTGTTATTCTATTGTTATTTAAATAATTCAAACGCTTCAGCCAGTATTACTTTATCAAAATTCTTGTTTGCATTTACATTAAAAGAGAATTCAGTTCTAAGTATGTCGAGTTTATATGATTGATTAAATAAACCAAAATGCATGAATTTTAATAATATAGGCTTCAAATAAACTATTTACTTGTGTATTCAAATGATTCGGCACTTTTTGCTTTAACAGATAATATGTGCAAAATATTTTCTTCTTAAATGTAGGTATCCTAAACAATTTAGTATATAAAAAGATTGTGGTATTGCCAGAAGCCAGGCGTTATTATAATGTGTAAATATTTGAAGCCTAAAATAAAAAGCTTGTCCAGAAAAACATTACATTTATAGAGATAAGAACTACATTTCAATAGAGATTTTTCTGGTCAGATAAAATAAAAGAAGGTATGAACGAATTTCAATACGCATCTAAAGCTGGTATTACACAATCAAAGGTTAACCAATTCACTATTTGATGGTGTAACGCCCGCCTAAACAACATTCTAATCAAATGCTGAATTCCTTTGCATAATCGATTCAATTCATCTATCGAAGCCGTTAATAAGCATTTCTCAAAATTAAACATGATATGGTCTGTGCCGAACAGAACGTAAAAAAGCTAAGGCTAAAAGAAAAAAAAACTAAGGTGTCATTCGTACTGCCAGGCATAATGACGTAAGATCACCCTCAGCGGTTCTGAATGCTCTGTCGAGGTGCCTGCTCGGGGTAGGCCTGGGGACTCTGGGGCTTTGTCTTCCGTGGGAACCGAAGGCCCCGGGCTTTGGGAGCCAGCGGTCACGACCGACGTCGCGTCAGGCGACTTCGAACGTTCTTTTAGCGAGTCCTGCGCAGTGTCACACTTTTGGTTCTCGAATATACTGGCAACTTATAATCGGAATAAATAACCGCATCTCCAATTCTTATTTTAAATTTTGTTTTCAGAATTTTATAAAACGAAAAAAAACTTATCCAAATTAATTTAAAATAAAATTACCAACTGGCAACATTTTTAATTCGTTGTTCAAAAATCCCCTTCCCCTTGTTCGCAGATAAAATGGCGTTTGTGTGCCAGTTATAACCAGGTTAATAAAATAAAGAAAGGAATTCAACATTTGCAGCTATTAAGACTGAAAAGAATCTACAAATACTAAAATCTCATGAGCACTATCTTATCTAATAAACACAAGAAACCTGTTTAGCATAATATTTTGTTGATGATGAATAACTGATTCTAGTAAATCGACCTTCATTAAAACGATTCTTTTAAATTATCCTCGTTTGTTAAAAGTATTATAAAACTTTATTCGAGAACTATTTATTTGTCTAACCTTGTCTATTAATATTACTTTAAGAGTTACTTCTTACAAAGATAATTGTAATTTACATGTGCCCCATAAAATATTATTTTAGATACAGATCATGTAAATATATTTAAGATGTTATGTTTGATAACTATTTAAAAGATTTCATTTCACAGCATGTCATGGAACGACGCACGCGTTTTTACAGACTAACAGTACACAAAAGATATAATAATTATTTTATTTGTTTGTTATTTACTTTTTTGTCGCATATTTTAGCACTGTATAGTATATGTTACTAATTTCAAAAGAGTAACCTATGGAGTTTCTTGCCGGTTCTTCTCCATAGGAGTGACATTTTGAAACTGCTAAACTAGAATCAATTAACGTTTCGAAAGTGAAATCTTCTTGGTCTTCTTGAAATGAAAATACTTTGAGTTTGATTTTGAATATTTAGCTTAGCCCAAACGGCCTAACATATTAAAGTACAAAGAAGTTAATTTACTTATGTTTTATTTGATAAATATTGTGTATTCCTCTACTATTATTGTAAACTACATTTCTATGGTAAAGATATATTAAACCTATACCTTTACAAACAGTGATTAAAGACTGACGTTTAATTTTGCTACATTTAAAACTTAGTTATTATATTTTGTAAGAAATATTAAAATAATCATATATTTTACTAATTAGATATAATTTAAAGATAACTTTATCATCATGTCCGATTAAACAGGTGATTTCAAATCGCTTACTAGATAAGCGTGTGAATAACAGAGATTTAGAATTAAATCTTAATTATTTATGTTTTTTTTTTACATTTATTTTTTTAAACATTTAATTTTACAGTACGTCAATTACAAAGAAATTCTAGTTAAAATGTATTTAATACTACTTTTAATTGAAGATAAAGTAAAATAACCGGTTATAGGTATATCTTCTAATTATATTCAATAAACACTTTGCTGTAAAGTGTAAACTAAGGATGTTGTTTTTACCTGTGTACTGTGACTGTATGTTTTAGATAAACGATATTCTTTTCTTTTAAATAATGATAAGTATCACTAAGCGTGTCCTTATGCTATTAATATTAAATACTTCTCTATCTATTAAGGTCTCTAGCACAATGGGGCTAGTCCACACATTGCTTATGTCATCATAAAAACCATTCATATTTTCTTCATATTAAGCATTTGCACTAATATCTATACTTTAAGCACCTATATATTACATTTTTGGTTAAAAAAAATTAGGGGAAGGAGATTTTAGTCAATTTTAAATTTAGAAAGAACCCTACTGTACAGGATACAAATATGTTGCTTGCATAGAAACATATTTGTAATATGTAATCATTAGTACAATCAAACATTCGTTACAGTAACGAGTTAGTCGATTAGTCTATAAACAAACTGGGTTAAACGTCTAGCAAGAAAAAAAAATAAAACATACCTGATCTTCTCTTCTTTTTAATTCACTTTGAACTTCTTCTAACTCTTCTTGACCTTCATTTGGGTCCATTTTCCAACCGTCTCTTAACATTTTTATACCGAAAATCGCAAAAAGCGCTGCACTCGCATAATACGTATAAACTCTTGGTATGACAGTAGCTATCCAGCCAAAAGCCGCTGAGAGGATGGTCATGAAGACTAAAGCTGATATTGCACCAGCAAATACTATGATTCTAGGGTGTTTCATCGCCATGATTGCAGCGATGAAGAAGGTTTTGTCTCCAAGTTCTGAGACTATGACCACGGAGAGTGAAGCGAGGAAGCCTTGTAGAAAACTGCCTTGTATTGCTGCACGCTGTAAAAAAGAAAAGGATTTATTAAAAATTGTAGCAAAAAGAAATAATTAGTACTTATATGCAGCAGAACGGAAAGACGGAATTAATAGTGTTTTAGATGCATCATATTGGGTTTACCATGTGATTCTGCTTACAAATAATAAACTGGTATTTTTCTTTAAATATAAAAACTAATTAACAAATTCATCTTTTTGTTTATTTATGTACACGTATTATTGAGATACAAAAAAATAATTATGCCACCTGTACCATTGTTGACAACCTCAGACGAGTAAGATGTTTTTTTGGACTGAGATTTCATAAGTACTTTCTTAACTAGGATGAAGTCGATTTCCAATTTACTAAAATATAACTAATTTGCGGCTGTTATTTGACCTGTAAGTATTAGTTTGTAACTAAGACATGGCTTAACATAATCACAGCAAACATATTCTGAATGGTCATTTAGGTCCATCTCAATTGTATTCCCATTTTTTAAGAATTCTGGTCCTTTTACTCCGAACTTTTATAATAAAAACATTGAAAATTGCTCCAATTTAAAACCGCATTCAGTATATAAACATAACACAATTTAATTTAATTCATAAATCCAACGCAGTATATATGCAATAACTTGTTTAACATCAACAATAGCACGTGGTGAATCAAAACCAAACAAGTTTATAGAATGTAATTATAAATATAAAGGCCAGGGAAGTCCTTAAGTTTTATGATATAATATATTTGTTTTACGCTTGTAATTATAATGGAATAACTTTATTTCCTCAAACTGATAAATGTACAGTATAATGTAACGATGAAAGTAATCGCCTCATAATTTATAGTTCCAGAATACCAATAGGACCACTTTTGCACTTCCTGTGTCTGTCGTAATATGCGACCAAACTGGCTGCACTTAAAAGTAAAGTCTCTATTGAAATAGTATTTAGGATTGCCAGCAATTGCTTTGCTTACAAGTACCCCAAGCCCTTCGGGCGTACCTATATTTAAGAATAAAAAACAGTTTAGCCTAGTAAAAGTGACGTGCAATGGCCCAATCAAGAGGCTGAGTGCGGGAAAAAGCCCAGCAAAATAACAAGCTTAGTGCAAAAAAAAGTCAGACTATCCAAAACGATTTTAAAGCTTATTACCTTTCTTTATCAAACTTAGCTATTGCTAACAACATAGCACATAATTTCTAGTTAGGTATTGCGCTAATTCAATGAGTACACGACACCTGACTCGAAAGACCAGTTTCATTCCCACTGGATAAAACGTAACCGATATTAAACGCTATCGCGTTAAAATATTTACACACACAATATCTTCTAATACGATAGCGTTGATTGTTAGAGCGACCACGTAAAATAATTTCATCCTCCCTTTGTTACATAAGTGTGATATAAACTACGCATTGTTTGATAAATACAGTCCTAATACACATTACATGTCTATGTGGAGTATGTGGCAAGTTACTGTGTGCTTTCCTCAACACTTCCACGTTTAGAGATGTATAAAATGACGCTTTATTACTTGTTGACGTTCGTACTTAATCGGGTTGATATGCGACATACATTATTATATCTGCGTATACAAAACTGGTCCTTGGATGTAGTTTAGGAAAACATTTGAGACTTAGAAATAGAATAGGTAGGAGTTATAGCGATTAAAAACCTATTAGACTTTAAAAAAATATTGTTATTTTCTTCAACTTGAAATAAAGTCGAGTAAATTTAAACCGGCCGGACGGAACCTAGACTAAAGAACCTTTTATGCATGAGAGCTCAAATTAGATCCAGCATTTTTGAGGTCAGAGACTCACTAAATCTCTTTTCACGGACGCGGAAAATTAACGGAAAGCAATATTTTTTATCTATGACAACTAAATCGCGAGGCCAGACTAATTTACTAAACTTACATTATATTTGCACGTACCTACTGCTCCCACACAAAGTAGTTGATAACATTTAAATTACCGTGCACTAAAAAGATAAATATTTAAAGATAAAAGTGCAGAACAGTATGAGCCGTTCTGGAAATGGAAGCAAAAGTAAACTAGGCTTTATCATTAAGTAAATTAAGAGTACACTTGCACTTCGTCTAAACTGCATATTATCTATATCCTTATAATCTAGACCTAGAATAACTAGTCCTAATTCACCGCATTTCTTTATGCGACATGTCGCAGTTTGGTCCTTTTGACCAAGAATCATTTAAGAGGACAAAACGTAACCTTTGCCGGCGCTAGACTACCATAAAAAATCATGATAACACTAACTATATATACTGTGAACTATCGAAACAACAGTCTAAAAATCTATGTATTTGTCAGAACAACAACAACGTGACTGGGTATTGTAATGATGTTTAAATAGTATGAAAGCATGTTTATTTCTATGTGTAAATGTCAACGACCTGTTATGTTTGTAGTATAATATATGGATGTGCTTAATGTCACCAATATAAACCAAGTCATCGCTAAGTTTGATATTTCATGAATTTCAGTAAACATTGACAGACGGGCAACTTATTACTCAAATAAACAAACCTAAATTTGTATCTACTATCAATAACCTTGTGTAAGTTAAATAGAAATAAAAACAAAACAATATCCATAGGAATGTAGGTGCGGTGAGGGTGTTCGCGATTTATAAAATACGCTAGGTTCGCTAGCCTTGCATGCGGTCCAGCCGTCTATTTCCACCAATTACGAGAAAATAGCTTGTCTCTCATTGGTGGAAATTGACTGAGGGATGGCAGACAGGCGAACCTAGCGGATTTTTAAATCGCCGATACTCTGAGTAATGTTTGTTAACGTTTTAAATCTTCAACATTTGTAAATGTCTTTTTGGCGCTTAAATAGTACAGCTAAATATAATATGAAATATAATGACGGGCCTGTTGGTCTAGTAGTTAATGACCCTGACTGCTAAACCGGGGTTAGATTCACACCCAGGAGAAATCTTTGTGTGATGACAATGATAATTTTTTCCGTGTCTGGGTGTAATTTACCTATAATATGTATGTATTTACAAATATACATTTAACTAATACAGGCTCTGCCTAGTTTCGGGTCAGATAGCCGTGTGTGAGTTCTCGAGACATTATTATTATTATTATAATACTCGTCTTTTACAGAGGTTTAAAATGTATAAAAATATATTTACTACGAAGAACATTAAAATGTTTATTATCATAAAACGGTTTATTCTTCTAACAGTCAGGAAATTGCTACTCTAGGTCTTATCTGTATTCAGTCGACGTCCTTTTGGTCTTGTTCGTGAATAGGATTCCAACCCGAAATTTCAGTCTGTCCTCGAAGAGACATTAAGTACCTATAGACTAGCTTAAAATTACATGTACTTTTATTCAAACCGGCAAAATAATTTAATTTTGAAATATTTAGAGGTACCTATGCATGTTTTTAAGTTAACATGGGCATCAGCTGCAGCACGGAAATATGACCAGTAAAAGTATCACAAATACATCACATACGAAAAATACAAAGTTTTCGATAGCCTACGAAAAAAAAACATTTTTTGAAAACATTCTGAATACGAGTTGTAATGGCTGAATTGTGAAATACTTAACTACCTAGCTTTGCAGGACCACTTATTTAATACGATTTCTGGCTCTAAATTCATCAAGCATCAGATATTTCACTATGTATCTGATTGTTAGAACAACCAAATGTACTCAAACATTTCCATATATTTTTGTTTTTTTATTTTTTTTTTTTTTATTTTTTTTTTTTCAAAAACGACTCCCGCACTAAGGAATTTAATCCTTGTGTCGCGGGGGGTTTCACAAACATTCAAATCACATGCACAAAGAACACCCAGACTTGAAACAAGCATTTGTGGGTCACACAAATGCTTGTCCCATGCGGGGATCGAACCCGCGGCACGTCGCGCACAGAGGTAATTGGCGTGGTGACCTATACCAGTCGGCTATCCGTGCAGTCAAATGTCTAATTCTATTCCAATACTACAATGGCGAAAACTAAAAAGGTCGCCTTGAAGGACCAAAATAACAAAGACCTAGGAATAAGGAATCAAAGCAAGGACACTGAACGCCGAACACAAATTCACAACACCAATGAGTTTTGGCATACTGACTTTGCATTGTCCTTTGGTACAATGGTTGTATAAACGATTATCACTTGTTTGGTTGTATTGACAAACCGCGAATATTATACGACACAGTTTCAATACTGCCTGATGTACTGCTTATAGTGCTTATCAGCGATACATTTATTTAATTAAGGTGCATGCAGAAACAAGGAGTTTAAATTAATGTTTGTTGACGTGTGTGTATTTAGCTGGTAAGGTAATTAAAAACATTATTAAAATTATCAATTTGCCGTACAGATGAATTGTGCGTTGGTTAAGAAGAAATTTATTATCATATTCTATAAGTAAGGAATCTGTTATGAATTATTAGCTATCGATTTAAGATTAAGTGGGTTGAATATATACCAAACCAGTGCAGAATTTTGATTTTATTGCTTTCGGTATTTACTAAAAAAGTTCTAATCTTTTATATTATTGCATTTAAAAGTTATACAGGTACATAAATAGAACCAGAGGAATATAAGAAATTAGGAAGTTTTCTCTTTAAGCAGATAAAGTAGCAAAAAATACCATATTCTGTATTCATATAAAATAGCAAGATGAGTACCTAAAAATACTATTCACCATCATAAAAGATTTAAAAATGATAATATCCAGAGGTTATCACAACACATTCAGATGATGTCTGCTCCTATCGTACTGCACGACATTAGCAAAGATACGTATCAACTGCCTCTGATAAGCAGTTGTCATGCAGAGGACGCACGTATTCACCACATGGCACTTGGAAGACTGTAGGGTAAATACCATTTAAAATATTCCAACAATACTTAAAGGAAGCTACTAAGCTACCCCTGAATTTGTTTCAACATCTCTTTTTATGGTAGTCATTTAGGAAATGACGACTAAAGCGAGCTCAAAAAAAATGTGACGTATAGATGATTGCATATATCCTAATGTAAAGCCAAGATAGTCTGAATACCATTTCTTTTTCGAAATAAATTTTCTTCTTACTTGATAGTTATGTCGCTCATATAGCTATGTATAAAAAGAGCCATTTTTGACCTTTGGTCCGCTAACTTAAAAAACATTCTACGATCTATCATTCAAATCGCATAACTCGAATGTAGATTGTATCCAGTAAAAGTATAAGGGAATATAAAAGCAGGTACAGGAATGCGCTTAAGAACCTCTTGTACCATATGAGTAATATCGACAGAAGCGATTACAAAATCTTATCACCAAATAATCTAAATCCATTTCAAGTATATTAAATAGGTATAGTCACGTATTCATTTCCCATACATTCTAAAAGAATAGAATTAGGAACTACCCTTAGCGAAGTACTTATTATTTCCTTCTATTTAATCGTATCCTAATTTCCTAATCTAGCTTAAAGATATGAATAAAAAAATTAAAATTCCTTATTAAAATAATAAGGTAAGTACAAGTATTCAGCTAGCCCAAATTGTCATTAGAGCAAGAGTGATGCCTCTATCCGTCAAGAATGTCGTTGATCTGACTGTTTTTGCTTATAACAATCACAGACATAAAAATACTTCGTTTAAAACCCCATCACACTTTAAGAAACAAAGACTGACGCAGGAATATCTGACGTGAAAACAACTGATTGTGACGTGTGAAGATACAAGAAATACTATCTACGTCAAACCTTTAAGTATAATTGACATAATTCTGCGATTATTTTCGAAAGAATTACAAAAATGTACGTAACACTTTCTGCCCTGTAATTCAGTTTCCTATGATTAATATTCAGAATGACCCAACATATGACCTCCGACCGAGGTCACACCAGCAAATTCGTCCATTTAAAGATAATGGTATGGAAAAAGGGAGAACGACAAATACGTTTATTTTACCTTCAAACATTGTTAATGGAATGATCGCAATTTTGAATATGGCGGTAACTGGATTAACAGTACACGCCATTTTATTAGGACCGGTTATTTTTATTATCTACAGATTCGTTAAGGGACGGTTTATTGCAAAACAAGTTGCGGGATGTGAAAATATAATGAAATTTTCTCTGTTAAGGCGGCATCAAAGGATTTAAATAATAATCCTAAATCACTCGACAGTTATATGTACCTATATCAAAAGGCATCGTTTTTAATTCTTAGAATGTTAATATTTAAAAATACATGATGAGAGTTGGAAATTCTTATTTAGTTAATACAAGGTTTTTAGATGCATAATATTCTCAGTTCACTAAATTTAAATTCTCTCGCCACATACATATAGTTTAACAGTTTGCCGAATCATAGACGCAATAGAAAATTTGTTCGATAGACGGCAATTGACTGGCGTAAATCTTGAAGATGTATAATACACACAGAGAACGGATCATCCCTGACCGCAGTCGGTCGACGTATTTCAGCCAATGTTCGTGAGCGCGCCAATAAACAGATCAGTTTAAATGTATACGATAAAAGTCAAGTTCATGGTCCGATATTATCGAGGCGGCTCAATAATACTACCTAACACTGTACTTTCATATAATTTTTATTGGCTATCCACTTTTTATTTTGTTAGTGCGTTATTTTGGGCTGAACGTAGGTATTCTGATAAATCCTGTTGGTCTTTTTGTACATAAAATATTTTTGAAAATGTTATGTTTTGTAGTTTTTAGGCGTGTGATGTGTCAAAGGTTACTTAGATTACCAATTTGATCGCTAATTGAGCTGATATAAGGACATTTGTCACACGACTGTTAATGAGAGGTGGGTTTAGGTCCGGTTGTCCATTTATAGATGAGGCCAAGTATAGGTGTCACATTTGCGGATAATAGGACTAAATATATTTACGAGACCACATTTAGTTAGTTAAATGTGCCGTAAGTATACTGTTTTTATTGGTAAGGTAACCAATATTAAACCTTTATAACGGAGGACTGTGCAGAGATTGGCGTTTTTTTTAATAGTACATAGATAGGTTCTAAAATCATGTAATTATTAAATTTATGTAGTAAATTTTAGGTTAAGCAGGTGAATCTATAACTCATTCATATATTTAGTGTAGTTAACTGTCAATATTTATTCTGATAGTACATTATACTGTCACGAACCTACAATAACAGTTTCCATTTACCCAATAGGTTGTTTCAATTTCTATGTCTTTTCTGAATGGAATCCTATACATTCAATCCAATATTCAAAACATTTTTATTCTAAAGCAAAAATAATCTGTAATTCTGCCATTGACGTCGAAATGTCTTGAAGAAGCGGCAAGGCCAAAATAAAGTGTTCATTTAAAAATAGCTTACAGCTTTTTGCTTTTGCGTCAAGGACTGGAGATTAGAGAACAGAAGGCGGGTTTCAAGAGAGCATAACTTCAAGCTAATCCAGATTCAATGCTGAAATTTGCATTCTTAGAGTAAAAAAAGTAATGGATAGAGTGCGCCTAACAAGTATGAACTATGAGCACTAGTATGAAGAACAAGTACAATCGTAAAATATGTGTCAAACTCAAAACCTAATATTACGCTTATTATATCAAAACCATCGATATTTTCGCTTAAACGTCTGTCGTCGCACGGAAAATGAATTAAATCAGTAAACGAGCGTAGTAACTACGGCAAAAAATTTGCTTGCGCTCGGCACAAGGCTAATCGCGCTGCGTGCACTCTATGCTTTTCAATGTATACTCTACGTTTGCATTACTATAAACTGAACGCAGTTTTAAAACCACAAAACATATAAATAAGGTAGAATGGCTGTAGAATGAATTTTATTTGATTAACACTCTTCCCCCCCTACCCCCAATCTCCTTCCAGCCATTGGCAGAACTACGCTCTTTTTAGACTGAAAATAAATTGACATTTCTGCTTTTACATTTGTTTATTTTTTTACTTAAGAGTTAGTTCCGCGTTTTAAATGTACCTATCTCTTAAAATTACTTCTGAGTTGAACAATGTAACAATCTATAGTTTTGATATAAAGATAAACAAAGGTGTCAGTAAATGGGAAAACAATGTAGAAGAATCCAGTGGTCGTAAAACTTTGTTGTTTATTTGTTTAACGACTGAATTGCGCAGTAATGTACCAGCAAACTGGTCCTATTTATAACCTGGTACTGTTTTAAAACAGGATTCATTTTTATTTTTGTAAACTTTTGTAAAATTTTGGAAGAATATTTTAATACTAGCTGTCCCACGCGACTTTGTCCGCGTGTTTTAGTTTCAACGGTTTTTCAATTTTGTAACATTTTTCATTTATGCCTCGCTCCTTGTGGTAGCAGCGTAATGCTATATAGCTTATAGCCTTCCTCAATAAATGGGTTATCCAACACAGAAAGAATTATTCAAATCGGACCAGTAGTTCTTGAGATTAGCGCGTTCAAACAAACAAACAAACAAACTCTTCAGCTTTATATATTAAAAGTATAGATTTTCAGCAAGTCAACAGTTTTTTTAACAAATGCAACAATAATTGACTGTAAATTAATATCTTACTTTTTGGTACACACATCACTATTTTCTGTAGTAGGTATAGGTTTGTAAAATGAATAGAGCAAACAAAACACTATCTTTTTAAGCCTATGTTTAGTTTATCTACGTCACAGACGCGTCTCATTGCGAACTCTATATAAATATAATAACAATGAGACAGGAGTCAGGAAATACCTAAGTAAATTTCAAATGAAAGTACATGCATTTTATTTTTCGTACTTTTGTTTCAGCCAGTAGTCAGAAAAACACCCTATATAAAATATCAAGTGATCTAACATTTTTAACATAGCTAAAATGCTATGAATGTCAAGTTATCCACCCATTGAAAAAAGGTACCAACAACCTACTAGATTTAAGCAACGTACGCTCTTTTTTAACTAGAAGTGTAGATTATAGTGCATGATTTTTTTTTATCGAGATGAACCTTAAACGAATTACTAGGTATACATTTAATAAACATAAAACTAACTAAAATAAATTTGCCAAAGTTTTAATTAAAATATAGAAATTTATTTTATTGCACATTAAATGTAATATTAAAAGTTTCCAGACATTAAACATTTATTGTTAATTAAAAGATATTGTTATTAGACGCCTTTGAGAGTTGGTAACGCCTTTACATTAAATCGCCCATTCGTTTTAATTATACATAACAGCTTATGCACACAATGAGGTATTTAACAAGACATTTTTTATTCCATTTAAAAAAATATATGACAAACTATGTCGAGTTGTAAAAACAACAGTTTAATTACTTTCATATTGAACTAGTTACAAGCATTTTAATATTGCTAATTAGACAGAGAAAGCTATACAATCAGGTGACGTCACCTCCTTAATTTTCCATACTAATCTGGGGCTGCCCGTACAAGTCGCCGTTTTGCGAAAAAGAGATAAAACATGCGTCATCTAGTACCTTTAAAAGCTTATAACTTTTTTACTCGTGTATATTTTTTGGATGTTATTTCGCAGTTTTGCTTCAATTTAATACTATTATGAGAAATATTGGTAATAAATAAATAATTTGATAGTAGTCAAATACCCTATTATACAAAGTTTAAACAACATAAGATGGCAAGGTACAAAGGTACTGCTTATTTCAATAGAAATTCTGCCGGACCTATTTCAGTTTTTCCTTAAAGTAATCCTAGTAATATCATAAATGTGAGTTGTTTGTTTCTCTTTCACACAAAAACTACTAAACGGTCTGCACGATATTTGACACACAGACAGTTTATAAATTTGTTTACCACCTAAAATACTTCTTATCCAGATAACTCAACGTGAACGGAAACTGCGAGTAAAATAGCGGGAAGCTGATATTTGTTATACTTACAAATTACAATACTTTATTAAGCATATTAAGATTAATTACCCGATTTTCCATACTAGTGTGGTCCCATTATTTAATTAAATTGTTTCTGAACTATTCAAAATTTAATTTTTTTTTTTTTTTTTTTTTTTTTTTTTTTTTTTTTTTTTTTTTTAAAACGACTCCCGCACTAAGGAAATTAATCCTTGTGTCGCGGGGTTTTCACAAACATTCAAATCACACGCACAAAGAACACCCAGACTTGAAACAAGCATTTGTGGGTCACACAAATGCTTGTCCCATGCGGGGATCGAACCCGCGGCACGTCGCGCACAGAGGTAATTGGCGTGGTGACCTATACCACTCGGCTACCCGTGCATGTGTAATACAATGGTACATATTACTAAAACACATGATTTTACGAATAAATCTCAAAGAAGTTTAGGAAGTATGCTGAATTAAATTATTTAATAAAATAATTTAATAATTAAAAGCTAACTTATGAAAGAAAAGTCAATTGGGGCTCGTGGCTAAGTGTACGGATTGACCGATAATAAAGGTTAAGCTGCGCTCGCCGCGCGTGGTCCGTGGGTGGGTGACCATTTGTAAATATACCGATACCCCTCCGTGTCTCGGAAAGCACGCTAAGCCGTTGGTCTCGACTGTCATATGTTGATCTTTAGCAAAGTCATTACAATTCTGACAACCGGTCTTTGGGATAGGTACTGTGTTACCCAGTAAAAATGGGCTATGGAGGTCAGATAGGCAGTCGCTCCGTTTCAAATACGATATTCAGCTGAATCCGGTAAGACTGGTAGCCGACCCCAACATAGCTTGGGAAAAGGCTAGGGAGAGTATGAAAGAAAAGTCTATACAGGCTAGTGATACAGGCAAAGATGAATGTTATGTCCCATCTGTTCTAAGTTTACCGTGTGCATCTTGCTTAAGGCACTGTATCTCAATTAGTACTCAAAAAACTATATATTAGAAGCTTTATAGGTATATCTTTTAAGGCGACTTTTACGAGATCTTTCATCAAAACTCAAGAAAAACTATTCCACCCATTTAAAGATTATCAGCTCTATAGATTAATAAGTCTGGGATTTCTAAAATTTACTATTTACATCTTTCATAAGTTGTAACATGAAACAATTAAGCTAGCTCTCTATGCGCTGAACCGTATTAAAAAAAGTCGTTAAAATGCAATTATTTTTAACAAAGGCGCAATCTTGGCGCGTCACCTCAAGTCACGTTAACACATGATTCACATATAGTTTACAATAATAATACATTCTTCAACCTGTATTGAGGTGGATTTACATAAAATATACGTAATTTTTTTGTTAATTACAGGATATAGGTATGACTTCTATAAGTATTAACTTAAACGTAATTGGAGAATATAGAACGTAATTTTAAACATTTTTTAATTAATAAATTGGTATAAAAATAAATAATTGAGTTCTGAGGTAACATACCTACATAGAAAAAACATTTGAAAATCTGCCTTCCAATTATTCTGCCAATATGTTCTTCCAAACAAGACATCTATCAAATTTTTTAAGGTTTTACGTAGGTACTTATTAATTGCTGAATGTATATAAGAAGGAGACCTTTAAGTATTTACATAAATATAATTAATTTAATTCTCTAACAATAGAATGTAGTGTGCAGCCTATTGAGTCCGATAGATGACCTTAAAACAATCTAGGGTTAGGTACCTGATAGCAAACAGTTATCAAATAGGTAATTTATTAATTTTAAGTAATTATTTATTACTAGCTGTCCCCCGCGACTTTGTTCGCGTGTTTTAGTTTCAACGGTCATTTTTGCAACATTTTTCATTTATACTCCGCTCCTATTGGTCGTAGCGTGATGTTATATATTCTATAGCCTTCCTCAATAAACGGACTATCCAATACAAAAATATTTTTTCATTTCGAACCAGTAGTTCCTGAGATTAGCGCGTTCAAACAAACAAACTCTTCAGCTTTATAATATTAGTATAGATTTGTTAATGAAAATATTACTATTTTGCAAATTCTTAGCTCTTTTATTAGGTATATTTTGAGGAAAAAGTGTCAGTTACCTTTTGTTTATTGAAAAAATATAAGAAAACATTTTTCTATAGAGTATTCTAACCTTATTAAGGGCTGGTTTTTTTAACGCCAGATAATTTTGTCCGAGGAATAATTTTGAATTTTTGAAGGTTCTTTCATACAAATCTGTCATTGTCAACTTTATTCTACAAATAAAAAATATCTGGCGTCGGAAAAATCAGCCCTTAGGTAATTAGATAAGTATTTGTCAAAAAACTTTTTTATACGTACCTACTTAAAACTAAATTGTTTACTTGAGTTATTCGTTTAAATAAAAAAGTGTGACCTCTTGCTTAAAGCACTAAAATCTTCATACAATAATAATTGCAACTGACAGACAACTATGTAAACGGCGCCGGCGCATGCCAAATGCTAATGCGTTGCATCGAGCACATCATCCAAGGCATTTAATTATGGCCTTGTATCCATTATCAAATGTACTAGAAATCGATAACACTTCAACAATACAATAGGGGATCGGACTACATTTTTATTTACGCATCACAAAGATATTAAAAAATATTAGAAACGATTTTTTTCTTTTTTTAATTAAGCAATCGATGAAGAAGGTACAGTGAATGGAAATATCGCGTGACGTCACTTGTGGGTACAATATTTACCCACACGTGACGTCACAAGCCCCGACTCCAGAACTTTAAAGCGCTTTAACTTTGTCATTATTCATTGATTTGATAAATTTAAAAAAAAATACGAGTTTTTTTTTATCTATCTGGTGAACTAAATAGATATTTCCATTTCATACCCAGTCCGATCCTTTTACATATTAAGTTTTTTATATTTTATTGACATAAATAGTCCTCTAGTCGCTACTAAATTACTTTATAACACCCGGCCTTGCGCCTTCCACATCCAGTCCATTCAAGTTACTAACTTTAAATATGAAACAAGTCAGTACTGACCCATCCTAACATCAAGTGCTGACTTAAATGCTCCCGCAGGTGCTGACGCTTGTTACTGATCCAACGTACGCCTGCCTATATAGGTATGCACTTCTAATATTGATAATAGGACTTAATATAAACGTAGTAAGGGTGATGTTATTCGAAAACGATCGGTTTCGCAAAAAAGAATAACGACTACCATTTTCATTTTTCGCCAAAATTTTGGGAGATACGAACGAGATACCTAATAATGAAATTTACAAAAAGAAACAAGACACACGCATTAAACCAAACCCTTTCTTGGCATTGGGAAAAAACAACACCACATCACTAGTTTACAAAAAAAAAGTTCATCATTTGGTTTTGCGTTATTCCAATTGCAAAATAGTTGATTAGGTATGTCGAAAAAATATTCTAACGATTATTATGACAGAAATCGTGTTCGATTTTTGATTTGCAATTTTAATCAATGGGCGACATGGTTTATTGCGAAACGTAGAATGTCTATTACAAAAGAATAAACTTAAAGAATGGCAAATTTCGTTTTCTACTAATTACAATGCAGATGGCAAATATCTGGGATGGCGTAACTTTGCATTCATTCAATGGTAAAATCAAATGTATTTTTAAATAAAAAAATGTTCACCTTTGCAGAAGCTAAATTTAATTTTAAAATTTCACAAGTTCGATTCATTCATATCGAAATGTCATTCAACCTTATTCGATTGTCATAACAAACCTCTTTCATTCAAACTCGTGTATTTTTAATATCTATCAACAAAACAGTTTTGCTTTATTTTCATTCACGTAGGTATCAAGTTATCGTTTTATTATTTTTACTATAAATATAAATCAGCTGTAGCTGTTGACTCATTGGCGTTTTATTGACAATTTCAAATATATATACCTAAGTATTTTAGTTGTAGTAATGATGTAACCTATATAAATGTTTTGTTTTGATCATTTAATTTAGTATGTTATTTACTAACTATGGAAATTAAAATACCGTAAGCTAAAGATTTGCGTATTGCGTTTAAATTATACTAAGTAAAGCATTATTATGATGATTAGGTGTCTACCCTTTTAAATATTTCAATAACTTGATATAATGTAAAATACCGCGTACCTAGCTAAATTATGTAGTTGTATGTATAGACCATCAATATCTAAATATACAATGTATCGGAAATCTAAAATACTCCACAATTTCAAATGTGCATTTGATAATAAAACTGTACTTTATTACGATAATAGTTTGAAGACTAACGATATTTAATCAGTATTTACTGATATAAATATCATAGTTATTACAGCAATAAATCAGTCAATGAACTATTACACAATTTAGTTAACGAAACATGTACATAAACAGTGGAAATAAACTCTATGTTTGTACATATACAATATAGTAAACAAACCTGCACTATTAAATCCGTAAGCCAAGTCCTTAAATCCGGGGCCACAGTTGTTGTTGTATCAGGCATCATGGTCGACGTAAACTCCATTATATCGGTCACATTCATTTTTAAAAAGTAAATAGGCCGAACACCTTATTGCCTTTGCACAAAATAAAACACAAGACGGTTACCGCCAAAAACACGAACTGTCACATAGCGCGCCGATGAAAGAGTGTTAATAAAAACTGATAAAATTATCATTTAAACATCTTGATAATATTAAATATTTCATATACATAGATATTCGTTACGGCGCCAGTTCTTTAGTGCTGTGAGCCGATAACACGCGACCGCGCGGCTCGTGGTACGCGCGGCGACTACTTTAGTTAACACCAACTACACTACCTTTGGTAGAAGAACTACAGAATTATCCGTAAGTACAAACAAATTACATTATAAAGAAGAAAAAAATAGTTGATTCTATGCCAAAGTATATTCTTTTTAGAGGATTTTAAACTCTGTGTCGTAGGATTAATTTGTCAATGGTATGATAAAAGTTGGCGTGCGCAAATATTATTTCTGTCCATATTTTCGCGCGAAGGGTAATTGACGTCATACGGTTTACGAAAAGAGGAAGCGGTGAAAATAGAACCGATGACATAATAGAATGTGTCCTGTCTGTCCGCCAGAGTCTGGCAGTTTTTCTTGAATAATAATGAACGCAAAACTACCTATATACAACATGTAAACTTATAAGTGGTTGGATAGGCCACAATATTGTTCATTAGTTAACAAATTTCATGGGTGCTACCGCTATTAATTTTGCCGCTAGTGGCTCCAGTCGTGTCCGCGTAATGTTCCCGAAATGTCAAATTCCATAGTTTGTTGTTGGGTTTTGACAGCTGACGCGCCAGTGTCGCCAACTGGTGAACGCAAAACGGTAGTCCTCATTCATACTACCCACCTATCCACCTGTCTTTTTCTCCAATAAACAATTGCGTTAAGGCTTGTTTGTTAAATAATTTTATTATGTTTTATCAATGGCCATTCTATTGTAATAGAGCTACACGTAGAATGTTAAGTGTAGAAAATACAATACAAATATTGTTGTATTTAAATGCGGGTAGATTTTATTTACATTGTGCCTCATGTTTTCCAATAATAATGTCGCTATTATTTATATTATTTTGTTGCTACGGTATTATTAAAAATAATATTATGTTCCCGTGTAAAGACTGAATAATTTATTGCTAAAACTTTATATACTTGAATCATAATTTAGTTACACACTTTTTGTGGAGTTAGGTAATATTTGATTATATCTAGGTTGAATAAAATACTAGTTTATTTCAAGGTTGAGGCTGAAACAGTTTTACGATCTCGACAGTGAATTAATGTCCTTGAATGCGTGACCATTTTCTTACTTACATTACATAAATGTAACGATACACGTGTCTTAATGTTCATCAAAATTATGGTTTCTTCAATACGTACCGGTACAAATTTATGGACGATCACGGTAGTTAACAATAATATTTATTTTATTATAAAAATATCCGACATAGACAATAAATAACGATACTACATACTTACATATAGTACTATAATTATAATGTACACTCCTCAAATAAAGACATATTTTCCTGGCCAGAAAACAAAGTCAGTCGCTCCCTTTTAAAAAATAAATGTTTTAATTTAGCTGAATAACTAAAATTGTCATTTTATGGTTAAGAATTTACCTGTACGTGTTTATCCAAGTAAATTAAAAATTATATAACCTGTGGATAACGTAGTGAGTTACGCACTGCTTTTGTTACTAATGCTTGCAATGTTTCGTTAACCATGTTAAGTGTGTAATTGTTTATTTTCCCCAATAAATAAAATAAAATAAAAATAAAAGAAATCTAATTATTTTCTTGAATTTTATAGCTATAATTTTATTATAGCACTCTTGAACAATTCACAAACGTAAAAAATATATATATTCAAAATATTATTAATACATTTAAATAATAACACATTCAACCCCTCTTTGCGCGTTGGAGGTTATTGAATTACGAAAATAAACCTTACCTCTTTGATATTAAGGCTGTCAATATCAAAATACCATTATCATGCAGTCACTGATATTTATGATTTCATAGAGCAATAACGTTACTCATGTCACTCACAGTTGTTACACAAAAATACGATAATTGTCGAAACTTTTTATAACTTGGACAAAGTTAGCGAATTACAAAAGTACACCCTTACTGGTTTATAAAATAGGGTTTAACTTCCAAACATTATCACTGACTTTTAACCCTAGACGGAAAAATACGTGTCGGTCTGTGGGTACAATCGTAGCTCCTAAACGAATTGACCGATTATGATACGGGTTTTTTTTGTTTAAAAAGTGACGTGATCGAGATGGTATACAGCTATAATTAACGAAGATCTGTTCAATATTTTGAAAATTATCAGCAATTAGCATTTTTCTTAAATTTTTTGGGGTTTTATAAATATAAAGAGGAATTAAAAAAGGGGTTCTTAAAGGAAAAATGAGATTCTTTAGAGTACATGTACATCTTTGTTAAAGTTTTTACCGCTTTTTTTATTCAGTAAATATTGCTTGGTTGCAAGTGGACTGCAATTGGGCTTAAACCGTTTAACTTTAGTATTATGCTGAGATAAATTATACTATCGGTCTGTGGGGTATCCTCAGCGTTTACTTATTGACTACGTAAATAAATATGTATGACTCTTATTAACTCTACAGTTGTTATTGTAAATAACTTGAGTAAGAGTTATTGTTTACTTGTCTAAAGTGTCTTAAAGCGCTAAGTAAATACTTAGGTGTAAACTTAAGATGAGCAACACCATTGTGATAACCATTTTACAGAGGTAAACTCATACTCATCTTTTTTCTGTCGGTTCAGTCACACTACAAGAAAAAGTTCACTGAAAACCACGTTTTTTTCTAATAATTATAGGTACCACTTTAAATATGAACATAGAAACTTTTTATTAGTGAAATAAATTCTAAAAAATAAGTAAACGAAATATAGAATTTCATAGAAAAATACTTTTATTTTTATGAACATTCTACATTTATGACAATACAAATGTTATACATCCTTAGTACCTAATTAATTTATTTGAAACATTATTATGAAAGTACTTTATTGTTAATCATACTTAAGTACATGCAGAATATGTGTCGTAGCCAAATCGTGAAATTGATCATTTCATGATATGCTTGGCTTTTTCATGAAATAGAGCCGTTTCATGATATGGTCAGCCACGTCATGATATGGCCTGGCCCGATCAATGAATAATAACAAAATACCTATAGGTATACGAATATCCCATCAAAATTTAAAAACAAAATCGTTGGCTACGGGACTTTACTTCATTCAAGGCTAAGGCATGTGGCCTTACTTATAGCAGTTTTTCCTTAAATTCTAATTACATTTCAATGACAACGATAAACCATTTTCAAACGAATTATTGTTAAAAGATCATTTATAAGTAATAAACATCGCAACTATCTGTTTAAAGTATTATTAGAACCACACTGTGTCCTTCCAGGATGTACCAGCAATGCACCATCGACAACGCATGTGGAAGGAGCTTAGCTTTATACGTCTCGCCTAGTTTACTGACCATCCCATATGGCGGCTTGTAAGGAACTTCGCTACAAAGTATGCATTAAAACAAGTAGCAAATAAACATATCTTAATTTATTTGAAACAAAACGGTTTCCTCACGTATATTTTCGGGATCGCCCGACTAGTGTTCGACTCGCGACACCACCGCCGCCGCGTCAGCTCATGATTAGGGACTCCTATTGAATTTGAAACTAGTCAAATGAATGGTCAGTAAACTAGGCGAGACGTATAAATCTAAGCTCCTTCCACATGCGTTGTCGATGGTGCATTGCTGGTACATCCTGGAAGGACACAGTGTGGGTCTAATAATACTTTAAACAGATAGGTGCGATGATGTGATATTACTTATAAATGATAGTTTAACAATAATAAGTTTGAAAATGGTTTATCGTTGTCATTGAAATGTAATTAGAATTTAAGGAAAAACTGCTATAAGTAAGGCCACATGCCTTTACCTTGAATGAAGTAATCCCGTAGCCAACGATTTTGCTCTTAAATTTTGATGGGATATTCGTATACCTATAGGTATTTTGTTATTATTCATTGATCGGGCCAGGCCATATCATGACGTGGCTGACCATATCATGAAACGGCTCTATTTCATGAAAAAACCAAGCATATCATGAAATGATCAATTTCACTATTTGGCTACGACACAGACAAGTAAACAATACAGACATTACTTTCATAATAATGTTTCAAATCAATTAATTAGGTATTTAGGATGTATAACATTTGTATTGTCATAAATGTAGAATGTTCAAAAAAATAAAAGTATTTTTCTATGAAATTCTATATTTCGTTTACTTATTTTTTTGATATTATTTGATTAATATCAAGTTTCTGTAAACATATTTATATTAGTATAATTATTTAAAAAGTTTTGTAGTTTCCGACGAACTTTTTCTTGTAGTGTGACTGAACCGACCGGCGATCCCGAAAATATACGTGAGTAAACCGTTTTGTTTTAAATAAATATAAATACTCCTCACGAAAGTTATTATACAAACATATCTTAAAGTTGATAGAGCTCATGAAAGAAAATACAGATAAAAAATACGTAAAAGAGACCAAAAAAGTGTTGGAAAAACAAATATTTATCTTGATCACAACCCCTAGTTGTAGAAAAAACAATAATTTAGTCTAGCTACGGCAATCGGGTATGCAAAAGAGAAAGTTAAAATCTGAGTCATTTGATATTTCGTTCATGAAACTTGGGTATAATTAGATCGATACTAGTTTGCAAACTCCGCTCCGCATTTAAAGACATTATAAACAGAAATATAATATGTAATTGCTTTAAGCAAACTAACGGATGCATACATTTTGAAACTTAATTTCAATTTTAAAACAGTTGTTTTAAACTCAGATCGCGACAATGAAAAAATATTATTATTTAATCTCTGAACGCCGTTGTCGGAGGAGACTTGGAGAGCTTTAAAAATTTATAAAATATTTTTTTTAATTTTTGCTTTATCGAAATAAGTTATTCTAGTCCGAAAGTTAATCGGTAAAAAAGATTTAGCTTAATGAAGATTTATTTACAAACTAGCTGTCCCCCGCGACTTTGTCCGCGTGTTTTAGTTTTAACGGTTTTTCATTTTTTCAACATTTTTCATTTATGCTCCGCTCCTTTTGGTCGCAGCGTAATGTTATATAGCTTTTAGCCTTCTTCAATAAATGAGCTATCCAAACCTTTATTACAAGATATTATTATTATATTATCATTTTTCGAATCGGACCAGAAGTTCTTGAGATTAGCGCGTTCAAACAAAAAAACAAATAAACAAACAAACTCTTCAGCTTTATATATTAAGTATAGTTTATTCTTAAACAAGCCTGTCGCAATATAGTTCAGACCTACAAAAAAAAACAATAAACACCTTCACATATCTATAATTTTACTTAGGATCACTTAAAATTAACTCCATTGATTTTTTGTAGGCGTGACAAATGATACTCCGACACGAAGGTCAAAATTCATGAGGGGTAGAAGAAGGAAGGTTCGGTTAGCAAACAGCGCTGATCCGATGACGTAGGACGTGTCATTAACTTTACAGCACATTAGGTTAGCAATGTAGCTACATGATATCCATCTAAGAATAAAAATGTTTTGTTTCTATTTTCTATCGTATGATAGGATAATAAAACAGTCCCTGTATTGTGAGGTTTTAAAACCAGGCTAGTTTCAGAGACAGATAGGGATGAAGATAAATAGGCAGATAACACAATCTCTGTAACTGAAACAAACTATGATAGTCTGTTACTCAGAATTAAAACAAACCTACCTAACTATATCAGTTCTCTTTGGGAAGGAATAGGATAGATGACTATTTTTATTTAAAAGTCCGTCAGATACATTGTTAAAAAATATTAAACACGTATTTTTTTTAATTTTTCGAAACCAAAAAAATCAAGATTTAAAATGTCACATGTCGTCACAATTTCGTGCATTTTGTACGTTGATGATGACGTCCTTAGCCTTCACATTGATTCGCTTTATCTTCTTAGTGTTTACTTAATTTGAAAAAACAAAAAATGTGTATTATTTTTTATTATAGGACTAATTCAATTTTGACGTTTTGTCCAGTCCCAAGACCCAATTGGATTAGAGAATGAATAGGGATAATTGCGAGACGTGAGAGTCTGATTATAATAAAAATATTTCTAGTCGCACAGAAATCAAGATACAATTTTTCATCATGGTAACACTTCTTAAAACCCTAGTTACTATTAGGTGTAGGCTTATACCGATAAGGGTACTCGTGAAAGTAGGTAATTCATTAGTTACCATAGTTATAACTACAGCTACTTGGAGTTCAAGGTCTGCGTAATAGCCAACTATACCGATTCAAAGATTAGCCCATATTGTTTACGCACGCTTCCGAATGGATTAAACAAATTGATCGTCTTTTTGTTTTTTATGCACCATTATTAGATGTGACTTTTTTATTTATATATATTATAGACACCTGTTTTTTTTTGTTTTTTCAAGATCTTTTCCAAACTCATTTTGAAGATCGGATTTCCAAGTCTTGTGTTGAATAAGATTATGGGAAACGGTGTTCATTTACTATCAGGTAAACTGCTTGTCTGTTGGTCAGCTATACCATACATAATATAGTTCTAAAAACTTGTCATAATTTGTATTGACGAACTTACAGATGTCATCGATCATGTTTTTATCACTAAAGAAACACCGCTTCATTTAAAGCAAAGAAAATTATATCCTTCCTACGTTACATCGCTGCATGTAAACGAGGATTTTATTTGTTATAGGTCCATTTCTATGGTAACCGGCGCAATCGATACGTGGAAAATCCTAATAATGTTTTTAATTAAATGACGATCATAAGAATCTCGGTTTGTGATGGCTAAGCTGACCAAAGTCCGTTTAATTGTATGAACAAGTTGTATAATCAGTCGGGCAATCTTGGAAACAATATTTAATAGAATGGTCATGCTGAATATACTTAACTTCTTTAGAATGAGGAATAATACAGACATAAGTAACGCTTTAATGAAATTATGATCTCTCTATCTCATTTAATTTAGGTGTACACATTACTAATCAATTAATAAATACATAGACACTAGTTCTTATTGCACACTAAATTAGCAAATAACACAAAACGTATATCTTACTACATTTATGGTTTTGTGTCTTATAGGAATCTTCCAGAAAACTTATCAAAATATAGACGAAAATAGAATCTAATTAACCAATCTACTAAAAGTACGAAACACAATACCTCACTCGAAAGATATTGTAACACCACGTAGATACATAGCACAAGGTGAAACCACCCCATACTGCCTTCAAATTAACTACAGTGGTGCCGTGAGTAAATCCTAATCGTTTAAAACTGAGCTATCGATCAACTGCCTTAACCACTATAGAGCTCATCAACATGCAAACTTCTGATAAATATAGAACTGCTTTAGAAAACGGAATAATCAGCGGTTAAAATTATTTCCAATGCGTCTTAATATGATTTAAAAACTGATTTCTTTCTTCTTTTATTAATAAAATAGCGGTGCCTCTAGGCTTCATCCGCATAAGTAGTCATCGTTTCCGTAAGTTATTTTTTCTTTCGATGTTTTTATAGATATTTAGCTATTCGGGGTGCAGACGAACCCAACAAATCAAAGATCATGAAAATCAATCCACCTTTTCTCGAGTAATAGATATTGTAACTAACCAGACTTTCTTTTATATATATAGATTGGTTGATATTTTCTTCACAAACGTGGTAATCTCATTGTTTCGAAAGGCTGTTCAATCTAATCTCTTGTTAAAATTTCATCTTATCTAATGTTAAGTTGGGTTTATCGCGGTAGTTTGCACGCTTTCCCGTGATCCCTAGTATAAGGAAAGGGAGAAGCACTCCGGTGGTTTCAGCCGGTAAGAGTCCGGCATACCCCTCCGCCTTCCCCAGGGTGGAAGGTAGAGTAAAGGTATAGGTAGGTTTATCAAAATATGAACAACCAATCACAGAACTTCACTCCAGGTATAACAGAAGTTAAAAATTTTATGTTTCTCACCCCCGAATACTGAAACGCAAATTAAGTTTAAGACGTTCTAAAATGTCTATCTGTCGCAACTTTACACTTTAAAGTGACAGAGACAGCAGGTTAAGTACATAACCTTAGGCTTTTTGTTACGCAGATACATACATATCTTTCAGTATTCAACATTTGCGAAACTTTTTTGTGATCTCTATATCTATAACGGTAACATTATAACCCCTAACTTCCTAAATAATAGAAGGCGAGCCTATTGTCAATCAAACAGCGAGCTCAATAAACTCTTAGCGGACACGCCCTGACCTTGGGCGTTGAACCCATAGTAAGTAGTAATTTGGCAAGCGCCCTAGTGAAATACGCACTTTGGTAACAAACATATTTTGTTTACATTGTAGGTCTTTTCAACCCTCTCATGTTCAAAGGTTAACCACAAGGGTAGACACAAATACCTGATTTTGGTTGAGTATTTTGTTAAGGCATTGTATTCTTTCCTAGCAGACGACTTCCAGGTGGGTTGATGACGTTGTTGCTTTACAAGACAAGACCCTGATACCTCGGATTTTTTCGCGTAATATTTGAAATACCGCATCCATATTTTTTTGAAGATGGGTACGGACCACAATAGTTAAATTTTTATCTCGTCTCTTTTTTCAAAATGTTGCTAAGTTAACTTGATGTTATTTTTAGGGTTTCGTGGGCTGTCGATGGGACCCTATTATTAAACATGTTGCCGTCCGTCTGTAAGTCAGCGGGCTGTATCTCAAGAACCGTAATAGCTAGAGAGTTGAATCTTACACGCATTTTGTATTTCTATAGCCGCTATAACAACAAATTATAAAATATTAAACGATTAAAGGGCATGAATTTTTTACGATAGTACGAAACCCATCATGCGTGAGTCCGATTCGCACTTGGCCGGCTTTTTATTGATAATTAACTTTTAATCCAAAAACATACGCTGTGGCGGTTACGAATGTTAGGACCAAAATAGTTCAAAACATTAGTGGTCGGCCCACGCAAGGCTTCACGCAGTGATTACCATACCCACTTCTATTGCTCAAACGAACGTGCGTTATCCGCTAAAATACTGGCTAGATACACATCTAACTGCTAATTTTGTCAAACAGAACTAAAATAACCGTGATTTTAGGTTTAAATGTCCAAACATTATGTTTGTACGTAAACAATTTTAGACATTCTACCCTAATCAGCAAGTTAAACTTAAACAAATATATTCATCTTTTTACATGTGGGAAATATTTGCAAATAATCATATTTACAAACAATATTTACGAATATATATATTCTGTAACGATTAAAGAAAAAACCAAAAACCTTTTTACTATTAAATTACTTAAGTACCAATTCATTAAACGGTGTATTTTAAAACAACCAGACTTTGTCTAAAACGCTAGTTTTAAAGTATCTTTTTCATTAAAATGCTTTTACCCTGTCTAGGTTGCTTTTAAGAAAAATAATTTATTTTTACTGTAGTGTAAGTAGTTAGTATTCTGTTACTAAAATAACTAGTTGGCAAATGGTTCAAATGGCTCTTAATAAAACAAATACATTATATAAGATGTTCTATTTTTTTATCCAAGTAACAGTAATCTGTGTGCCATACATCGTCACAAATTTTCACTATTATATTTTTAGTAGGGAAGTACAATAAGCATAGATACTCAGTATATGCAGCCAATTCAAAGTTTTACCCCGGTAAATTAAATTATATAGCCTATAACCTTCCTCAATAAACGGACTATCCAACACAAAAAGAATTATTCAATTCGAACCAGTAGTTCCTGAGATTAGCGCGTTCAAACAAACAAACAAACAAACAAACTCTTCAGCTTTATAATATTAGTATAGATACATAGTAATAACGATTATTTATTGATTGTGTACTGTACGTACACATAAATTTAAATTTAAGAGGTAGATATTCATGTTGTTTGTATAAAACCCTAAAAATTGTATCACCTTGATTTCATTGTGTTTAAAATCGTAATGACTTGCATTGAATTAGATTAATAACAACTTGAATAAAAACCAAGAGGATACTGCAGTATTTTATTATAACTCTATTTTCAAGGTAACACTTTCATAAATATCCTCAAATCATTTTTAATCTAGTAGTTATTTCGAGTCTGCGATTGAAAATCAGATTATTTAAAAAAAAATACAATATTAGTCGTGTATATTTGCGCAAATTTTAATTGAGGGAAAGAAGTACACTATTTTTTGTAGTTACTAGATAAACATTAGCTCCGATAAACATTAGAAGGCGCCGTAGTGCACCTAACATAGTAAGTTTTGCTAGCCAGTGTTTGCAGGGGACGAGTACACTTATAAAATATACACACGCTGCAAAACAAAACTGTATCATGACAGACGCACACCGATCTAATTTCGACACACAAACAAAAATTACGCACACTATTATATATTTTCTTGTAATTATATTTTACACGATACGTCAGTTTTTACAAAACGCTACGGTAGATTCTACAGAACGGGCGGTATGTCCCTACTTTGGGAGAGGGGATTTTTTTTCTTTCGTTGTCAATGCTCTAAGTTAGCAACAAATGATTAAAATCTGTGAAAATGGTAACATTTTCAATTATAAGCCTATTGGTATAGCTCACTATTAGGTAAAAGCCTCTTTCCAATATTTCCAAACTATGTTTTTCACTATTTACAGCCAGTTCTTATCCTTACTAATATTATAAATGCGAATGTAACTCTGTATGTCTGTCTGTCGCGCTTTTACGCCAAAACTATTGAACTAATTGAAATGAAATTTGGTACACAGATAGTCTAGAGCCTGAGAAAGGACATAGGCTTTTTGCCGCGATAACCAACATCCACGCGGCTCCCGCGGGAAACAGCAAGTTTACAATATTTTTAGTCAAACATTTCTAGTTGCGCAGATAAAATCATATGTAGGTACTTGACTTTTAGTACGACTGATAAAAAGTTGCCCTTGACTGACGATAGGTCAAACGTTTGGAAAAAGCTCGCAAGTTTTTTTGTGATTTCTATTTCTGAACATGGATCCTCTTCAAAATACATAAAAACTGCCACATCATGTTAGGCACCTTAGTATGTACTTTTAGATTAATTAAATACATAAGCTTTGTAGTGATTTGTTAACTAAATGTTTTATTTGGGGGCAATGTCGACCGGGCGACCGGGCCAAAACCAGACAATGGTTGCGTAGGGCACAACCTCTTCTCAAAGTTTTATTAAAATGAGTGAATTGGTGTTCATTGTTTTCAATGAAACTGTATGTGAGTTAAATATAGCATTTTTATTTTTATTTTAGTCTTCCCTAAAACACGGGAACTATAATATAGTTCCCGTGTTTTCAGTTCATCTATATTTCCGTTACATAGCAGATTATCTGCTATGTAACGGAAAAATATTGTTATAATAGTAAAATATGTAGGTATATAATATAAGAATACTATATATGTATTCAGAGAAAAAGAACACTATGTCTACAAAATTAATCGATCTCGAACAAGAAATAACGTAATTTACAAGAAGTGATATATAATAGTCCTTGTGATGGTTACTTTAACAATTGATCATTATCGCCGGTGACATAGTTACAGACGTTTTTTACTTTTAATTAGCTTTTAATTATGACGGGTAGGTCACTTACAGTGTAATAAGGTAAAGTGAGAAATTATCGACATGACTCTAAAGACGACCTCAAATCATACTAAGTTTTAGTACAAGCACCAATAGATAGAATAACTATTTAGGTTTCGTGTCTCGGTTTTAAAAATGTTGGCAGTTTTTCTCAAGAAATGTAATTTCGCTATATTTTCATATTGTTTACGCATTTTTATAAAGCCCATGAATTCATTTACTAGATTTGAAATATGGATAGACATAGGATGGAAAAGTTACCATTTGTAAAAGGAAACTTCATTGACCTAGACGTTTTTGCCTTATCAAACCAAAAATTTAATTGTATATTTAATAACTTAATATTAGTACATTGTAATACTTCTTAACATATGACTGTTTTGTCCTTAATAAATAAAATAAAAAACATATATTATATATATCCGTGTAAACAGCTCAGCCACAAATAACCGTCCAGAATTGAAATAAAATGTTTATACATATTTTACCACGTGCGCAAGATTCTATAGACGTCATAAGCATCATATAATCATAGTCTAAAAAAAGAATACGTTTTTTATTATCATTTTTATGACTACGCAAGGTACATCATATAGTGCAAGATATACAACGTTGACGATCTTCGTGGTTGAGTGGCGTACACACCAGTTTTCAAGGTGTCGCCAGCTCTGGGTTCGATTTCTGGACGGGTTCATGTACATTGCCTCGGGTCTGGGTGTTTGTGGTACCTTCGTTGTCTCTGTTTCTCATTCTCATAACACAAGTGCTTTAGTTGCTTAGCACGATGTTGTCCATATTCATTTATTAAACAAGGCAAATGAAATGTCAGTATATTATTATTTTTATGACATGTAAGGTGAAATCATTCTCAGATCTATAAATACCTAGGTTTCTATGTTTCTTGGTTAGATAACTATTTACTAGTTGTTATATACCAACCACATAATAACTATAACAGCTAGGAGCATGCATATAATTGTATATAATATTGGACACAGATCTACGTTCGAGAATAAAGCTAAAGTTTTTTTTTGTTTGAACACTCTAAAGCGCTTATTACTATCTAAATTTCAACATTTCAGTCACTGACTCAGGAAGCCTAAATGTCAAAGCTCTGTTCACGTTTAGTTTTTACTTAATACATAATGAAGCTACCCGTTTTATTTGATAAATTGTGCTTTTGATAGCTATATTTTTGAGTAACTTTATAGGCAAAATAGTTATGGTTGTGAGAGAGAAGGCGTAATGTTTTTGCTTTATTTATAAAATAGGTATACGAAGAAGACAGATAGAAAATCTCTATAAGGATGTGAATAACATTGCTAATTTTTTTACTGGTCTTCAATTAACAGTAGGTGATTTTATTACGTCATTTTCAACACAATTTTGCTTTAAAGTTAACATCTCTTAATGACTTAATTGTACATGAATCTTTGAAACTCTTGAAGTTCAAGGCCAATATAAATATACCTAATGAGAATCTTTTTTTTTTACCAAGTATAGCTAACGTTAATTTTCAAAACCTTTTTACTCATGCGTTATAGTACATGTTTCATATGAATTGCTGTTTGCTAAAAAGCCGTTTTTTTTTTTATTTTATTGAAGTAAAACGACTCCCGCACTACGCTACTTGCTGCACTAAGGAATTTAATCCTTTTATCGCGGGGGGTTTTACACATGCACAAAGAACACCCAGACTTAGAACAAGCATTTGTCAATTACACAAAATATGCTTGTCCAATGCGGGGATCGAACCCGCAGCACGTCGCGCAAAGTGGTAATTGGCGTGGTGACTTATACCACTCAGCTATCCGTGCAGTCGATTATCGTTTTAATTATTACAAACAGACATTTTAGTTTTATTTATTTTTATAGATACCTACTTATCTAGGTATACTTATACTTTTGACATATTCTCTCATGCAAATGTAAAAATATTGTAGACTTGCTGTTGCTTGGGACTCCGCCTACATGGGAGTCGGTATCGAGGCAGAAAGTATCCTTCTTAAGATTCAATCTTAAACCACACCAAGTTTCATCAAAATCGGATCGGCGGTTTCGCCGTGAAAGTGTAACAGAGAGACATACAGAGTTACTTTCGCATTTATAATATTAGTATGGACTATGGATGACTTAACCCGTGATTTTCTATGCATCAAATACGTACAATAGGTACATATTGAAGATATATATAGGTTAAGAAACGTTTTAAATAAGTATTGTAGTGGTTTTCCTCATCAGCTGCGGTAAAGACCCTGACGAGAAGGCAATCCCCCAAAGATACGTGAACACAATGAGTATAGCAAATTAGTGCAAATTTATTACTTATATAACGCAAACGGACCGTAAAACAACCATACATTTGTATTGACTTATGCTTAGAAAGAAATTTACTGGGTTATGTTTACAATTTGTGGTAAAGATCCATCAGCAAGCAGGTACGCTGTATGAGTACTTGTGAATTAACTAGTAGCCATGTGTTCCAATCATACTGTTTCTGTAGAAAAGAAACGCACTGTTTCTCTAAACATTCAGCATCGAACGGAGTACCTTCTAAAGTCATAAACAAACTTAAAAAAAACATCTTTAAGAAATAACATAATTATAACAAAACAGCGAAAAATAAACTGAATTACATTTTCGCTTTTGTTTTATTTACTCAATTGTTAAATTATCTGTTTGAAGTCAACAAATACAGTCGAACACATAACCTCCTCCTTGTAAGTCGGTTCAAAACCGTGTGAACTCTAAACTAAATAGCATTTTAACTCATATTGGAATTCCCACACTAAATTTAAATCTGGGTCTAGCTATCGTAGCTGATTGTATGGAAGTAACTCTTACTGCCGTTTAAATACAGCCTTGAAGAAGCACCTGTCATTTACTGCCAAAGTGCCACACAAACTTCTCTTAACATACAAAATATGACTGGCCAGCACCAAAGCTAATAAAAAAAACGTGTTCAAAGAATGTACAAAAAGATTTAAACCGCTTCTAACGTAAGAATATTAATCAAGAAGTTTATGAGAAGATAATTTAACTAGGTAGGTAATATAGGTACTTTCTAGCTAAAAACATCGTGTTAAAAGACGAGTTATTTTCAGCGTAAGCATCACTGTCTAAGCGTCTACAGGTTAGTTTCAATGTATATTTATTTCAGTGCTAATGACAAGCGTCGTTGAGATAAAATAGTCACAGCAAGTTTATTTGCTAGTAAACAAACTGATTCAGACTTTTTATTCGACTTTAAAGAGGTAAAACGTCCTGATTATTTTTATTTCAGATCAAATATCTCAGCAATAGATACCTAAATAGAAATAAGTTACTTTAATTATGTATATACAAAAATCCAAATATAATATAAATAAAAACACCCTATAAAACACAAATAATAACTTACAACAATATTAAATAGCTTCCATTCATACTTAGCCCTGTAGTGGCCGATAGGATCCATATTCGTGTGCTTTTATTATGTTATACTTCCTATTTAACACATGGAATGTAATTAAGAATAGAATTAAATTAAATATATATTTTTATATATATATTTACCTGTAAAACCTTAGTAGTTAACCTTACACAATAGGTTCCAATATTTAACTACGGTAGGTACTTAGTCCATTCTTTGGTCTCAGTTCTCACGCATTAAGAAAAGTTGAAAGATTTTATCAAAAAAGGTTACACACAAATCTATGAATGTTTAATAATAAACATGCCTACAGCGCCATCTATCTTACTACATGCGAACTTCAAAGACCGCTTCAGAAATACATTTCGTGATCACAACAATTTTAATCAGTACTAAGTAAAATATGAACAATACAAAATACTTTGAGAAAGGACACCTATATTATAGGTTGCATTACTGTAAATGAACAATACGAGGTCATGGTCAAATTACACGTTTTTTAGTTCCTTTTAGTATATTTACGCCTTTCACTATGAAACAATTTCGTGAATAAATAATTATTGTGTTAAGAAATCTTTTTAAAGGTCTTTTTTATACGAAGATCTTTTTATTTTTTTAAACTGCTCCGGAATTTAATCTTTGTGTCGCGGGGCGTGTAAACATCATTCAAATCACTTGTACACCCAGACTTAGAACAAGCATTTGTGGATCACACAAATGCTTGTACCCTGCGGGGATTGAACCCGCGCAGTGGTTATCTGCGTGGTAACCTATAGATATCATACCAGTCGCCTATTCGTGCAGTCAAAAGTAGTGAAGTCAGTTGATTTTATATCATGTTGTAAAAGTATAACATGATAAGAGATACCTAACTTTTAATCAAATACTCAGACAATTAAAATGTGTCTCTGACTTTTAAATAGATTCTTGACTCATAACCCAAACATATTTATCTCAATAAACGTTGTTGATGCTTAAAATAATAATACCAAGTCAAATATAAAACGTTAAATATTTCTTAAGATCGCACAGTTTATCAAAATAGCCATTAAAACATGGAGACATAATTTAATTAAAGTGTCCGCGAAATGATTATCACGCATTAATCAATGAACTGTAATTGATTCGTTTATGTATTAAATAACATACTGATTGTGAATATTCAATCCATGTGTCACATTTTCTACTGTTAACTGCTAAACAGATTTGTTTTTTTTTTGAAGTAAAACTTCTTTAGGCGCGACTAGGGAGTAACTCGGATTTTTTTTCTGACGGAAGTAACGCTTACTATAGTCTGTGTAGTTTCCGCCATTTAAAAATAATAATTCTGATTGGTTGTAAGTATATGTCATATACTACACGCTTCTTGACTTATACGCCAGCTAGTGGCAAATATCATAATCAATTAGGATTATTTATTTTCAAATTGTCAAACGGATCAATTGTGAATAGCAAAGTGAATGAAAAATTCAACAGTTTTAAAAACATTATTTTAAATTGCAAAATTTTTTGAAAATCTCTAAATATAATTGTTTATTTATTACTTTTAAAATAAGTAAATTAAAAATAAATTTTCTGACAATTGCGACATTTTATAATATTCAATAACAAGGTTATATTGACATGTGCTGATCTAACCTTCAATTTGCTACTCTCAATTATTTTATTTAACAAATGAAAGTATTTATAAAATATGAAAGTTATATTAATGAATTTTAAATAGAATATAAAATGAAATAGTGAATATTAAATGAAATGGCAGAGTCCCAGGAACATTTTACTCTTTCATCAATAAATAATAATAAAAGAAAAAATCAAGCAAAGAAGTTTTACTTCAATCGCGCGTAAAGGTTACACGCACACACTTTTTTTTTTATAAAGTTATGTTTATTCGTCAGAATAACAAGAAACAACTGAATACAGTTCCTTTTACATAGAGTGACTTTCTATCTGACCTCCATAACCGATTTCAATTTACATTTCTTGGTGCTATATCACTTATAGCTAACGTCTAATCTTAATTTTATGCTACACTGGCGTCTGGCCCCGATTCTGTTGAACCCACACTTAAATTATTTTATGCCATCGGTATATTTTTCACTTCTGCAAAACTAGAAAAGGAGAGACGAAAACCAGAACTGTCAAATTTAGTTTCGACTAAAATTCTCATACAAATATTATCGAAACGCAGAAATTTGTGCCCTAAAACACGGTGATGTTCAAGGCGAAAACTGATTTGACAATTCCAAGTTAGTTGTTATCTGTTGCAGTCCTTTTCTAACGCTATATGTTAGTGAAAGGTAGCAATGGTTTAATTTTTAGTTAGCGCGCAAGGGAATCGGCGTTTTCATTTTCTGTTTATATCTACTGATAAATAAGACCATACCGGTGTGGTGGTAGCCTGCGACGGGACCGGCGACGGCGGCACGGGAGCGTGGCCGTTATTAGCCAGCGACGCGACGACCGACCCCAGGAACACCGCCACCGCTAAGCAGACGCTGCGTTTCTTCAACATCTTGAATCTGTGGATTAAGTTAAGATAATATTAATTTAAATCAGTGGTTCCCATCCTTATTTTGTTTAAGCTCTCTTTGAGAATAAATTATTTTTTAACGCCCCCATTTTTTCACCTACTTAAAAACCACTATAACTTCAAATTAAATTAATTATTGTGTAGGTACTATATTAGCAGAGATTCGATTTTTTTCTGGGTCTCTTACCGCCCGCCTACAGCACCCACAAGGGGGCATTATCGCCCACTTTGGGAAAGGCTGGTTTAATTAACAGGTAATGTATGTCAGTTTACGTGGGGTACCGCAGTACACTGCAAATGCGTTTCAGCCTGAATCACAGTAAAGGGATAATAAGGTTTTAGATGAATCTGTCATCTGGTAACCCCTACTTCGTACTGACGTAGTATAGAGATAATCAGATTCTTACCATACAAGTGCTGACTACTCAAACCCTCATATTAAAGAAACCAAAAAAAGTATAAGGGGGGGTCTTGATATAAAGATAAAATTTATATCTATGGCATTTTTTATATATATTTATTGTGGTAACTTGTTTAACAGCAATCATATTATTAAAATCAATAAAGAATCATTACATACACTAACCATTAATAGGAAACTAGAAAAAACAAAATGTACACTAATTTGACAATGATATACGATAAATATTTTAATTACATAATACAACTACCAATACCATCAAATTGATAGAAAATCAGAAAGCATGACTTTCGTGGCATTTACGACATTAAATCATTATCATGCTCATGCTGATAACAAATCTATAATTAAAGTGATGTCAGTAAAGATCTATGGTGGAAACAATGGATATAGACATAACGGTAAATCACTAAAAACACAGAAAGCAACGTGATCAATAAAAAAGAACAAAGAAGCCCTTTTCTTCTCTATTTGATAAAGGTTTCTGCACATGGCAGATGGTTACAGGACTATAAACCAGACTTGTTTTTATTTATTATTTTAATAAACCACACTAGGAAATTAATCCTTGTGTTACGGGAACCAAGCCTTAAAACAAGCATTTGCGGATCACACAAATGCTTGTCATGCGGGGATTGAACCCGCGCACGTCCCGCACAATGGTAGCTGGCGTGGTGACCTATACTAGTAGTTACCGTCCCAATGTAGGGTAAAATCCTCTAAGAATGATTATGAAGAAGAAGAAGAAGAATCTAATTATGAGCTTGTATTATAAATAAATAAATAAATAAATAATATCTAGGGACATCTCACACAAGGTCATCTGATCCCAAACTAGGCAGAGCCTGTGCTATGGCAACCAGACAACTGATAAACATACTTATATATTTCTAAATACATACATATTATAGATAAATTACACCCAGACACAGAACAAATGATCGTGCTCATCACACAAAGATTCGTCCTGGGTGAGAATCGAACCCACGACCTCCGGTTTAGCAGTCAGGGTCACTAATCACTAGACCAACAGGCCAGTCATTATGATTAAGTATCTTTCAATTTATAAATACTATCTAATCTTTGCCACTACTAGACATTAGGTTATCAATGTAGTTTTATTACCTACACTATATTTATCTTGACAGATTTTAAAAGTAGAGGATGTTGATATTACTTTAAGATGTGATTCCATTTTATAACTTTTCTTGTTGCTTTTCCAATACTAGGACAATGATGTGCGCCTTATTTATACAAAAATAGTGAATTTGTGTGAGGTTACAACTTATATAAAAAGATGTATTCAAAATTACTATACTTTAAAAAAATACGTGAATTTTTTTTTGCTTTTAATAAATTATTTTTGACTGTTAGATAGATAATAAAAAAAATATTGGATACGTATTTTTTGCCGTCTGAAAATATACAAACAATAAGTAGACAAAGCGAAACTAAGTTCAGGTTCAGGACTATTGACGTCAAGCTTGAACAAAATGCATGAAATTGTGACGACATGCAATATTTCAAATCAATGTATTGTTGTAAGCTTTTGTTTACTTACGTAAAATATGAAAAAATACGTGTCGAATATTGTTTAAATATCTATCTGAAAGAAATTAAAATAAAATTAATCATCTACTCTATTTAATTAAAAAAAAAATAATTCACATAATAATTTAACTACCTATATCATTTTGAAAAAATATTTTTAATATAAGTTTTAATAACCAATTATCAATCAACATGCATATGGAAATAAAAAATGCTGAATGACTAACAAACTGATAAGAATTGAATAAAAAATAATAACATTAAAGTTAGACCATTCATGTGATAAGACAAACAAACCAATTACAATTACATGGCTATGGAAAAAACATTTTATAGTAAAACAGGTTTTAATACATTATAGCAAGTTTACAAAGCTACATTGCTATGGTATTTTCAAGGTTATATTATGAATACAAATTAAACTACCTATTTAATTAAAATTTATTTGATATACACTTATCCAAATTAGAACTCAATTCTGTTCATAGCTTTATTCATAATTGTTTTTTTCTAAAATTACTATAGTGGATAAATACAATAATATTTCTTGTAAATATTTCCTTTTTTAATTATCCTACCTTTTTACTAGGTACCTAGGTATAGAGAAAAATAATATGTAAATATCTATGAATGAAGTTACATAACAATGTTGATCAAGTAAGTGCTTCTTGCAAATCATAGATACTTATCTAAATTTTATATTTATGACTATTTCGGTGTATACTACACTACATAATGAGCACCGTGTGAATGTGTCTGTGTTTACATAAACACACCTATTTTTAAAGAAACTTTAATTCTGTTTTTTTGCTTTCATCTTTTCTTCATATAAAATTACCTATGATATACTGTTTAGCAGGATAAATGCTTGCATTGATTTCATAATTTTATTAATAAATTATCAGTAGTGTTTAGTAGGATAAGTTTCTCATAGGATTTTGTGAATGTAGTTATTATCATGCATGGAAAATTCATTATATGATATCTTATAGTGCTTGACAATTCTATTAATACCAATGAGCTTGACTGTGGTCACAATAACAAAGACAATAAAAGAATAATTAACTCTTTCATTATGTGTTAATGGTGTGTACAGGTGTCTTTCAGTATAGCCTACCATTGTTTGGTTTTTATGTGTAGACACTTAAATATTATAGATAATAAAAGCCAATTTTTTATGCCTACCTATATAAAATAAGGTAGTACGTCTATAAATTAAATTTAATTAATTTTTCATCAATAAATAGAGTTGTTATCAAAACAGTCAACAGCAGTAGGTAAATGTAATTGTTTAGATAAAATAAACAACATGAAAACAAACACTAATAACAAGCATGATTTGTGTCTAGTTGCGAAGCGATAACAATAAATAAAATACTCACAAATGAACACAATTCACATAAATCACTCAGCGCGAACTAACTACCTAATAACTGAACTTTACGTTCCCAGATGTCACGCTAAACAACTAAATCGGGAAGCATGATAATTTGTTATCGTATACCTAAATAATAACCTATTAATCGATTTGAATTCTTGCACACATTATTACAATTTGTGTAACACGCTTTGAAACGTCACCCTGTAGGTGAATGTCAGACTAAAATACTTACTTTTTTTACTATACACAAAGACGTTACGTGAAAATGATAATAAAAATAACAAATCGTTATCTTTATTTCATAGCGACGCTAAACAATATAAGTTCAATACACGTTTTCTACAACATATTCCACATTTTCGTAAACCAAAATCGAAATAAACTCGGCCGACTTGACGTTTAATTTGACATTGACATTCTTTGTAATGTTGTCCGTTTGTCACTCACTGACTTTCACTCCGTTTTGAAATAATCTAGCAATTTTATTAAGAAAGCATGGACTGGAAGCCGACCCCAACAAAGCTTGGGAAAAGGCTAGGCAGAAGAAGAAGAAGCATAATTGAATTTAAAATATTTTTAAGTCAATCATCCAGACCTTCCTTGCCTCGTCTAATCACAACTCAAAATGTGAATTATACACATCGAAATAAATAACAAATTTAAATACCGATGACGATCCTAGTTTTGAATTAAATAATGACAATAAAAATTAATTAATTACATTTAATATTGTAAGAATAAACTCGTACACAATATTTGCCTAATTAAATTACAGACATTTCATTGTTTGTTTCAGAACTAATAATCGTACGTTTTATTGTTCGAAAGTGACTTTCACTAGATAATCTTTTTAAAAGTATGTTGGAATTGACTTTTAGTTAAACTGGATGTACCGTTTCTGAGTTTCAGTATACAATATGGACAGTCGACGTTTCTGACCTCTTGAATCCCGCTACTGGGTACATTCAAAAACCAATCCAATAATTTATTAAAATTCTGTTCCCGTTGATGTTTAAACAAAACGTTTTAAAAAATGTCAAATGAATTTTTAAGGTTATTCCAAGACTGGTCATTGTATTCATAACAAAGATTACAAAATATTCAACATGCCTCTCGATTATAGAAGATTTAATGGACCCGAAGATAGTGTATCATACAAGCGTTACACTAAAGATTATTTGAAGTCATACGACGAACTTTATAAGGAGTTACTGGATGATAACGGAGTTCGTAAAGACGGCCGCGCGTTATCCGAGGCGCGTAGCATTTGTATGTTTTGTATGTACCCTTTGTTTGGAATAACATTTGCTTTCAAGAACAGTTGATTTGATGGTTTTTTCTTTTAGTTGCTAGAACGGACATGGTATCACAGGCTAAGGGATCAGCTTACGTCGAGTTGAGAAAAACTAAAGTTGTTTGTTCTGTTTTTGATCCGCGAGAGATTCCTCATCAAAATGAGTTCAGGTTAGTTATCATGAACAATGTATATATTCTGTAATTTAAAACAGAAAATAAGTTAATAACTTTAAGTCACAAATATTTTTTTAATAAAGTTAGTAAGTAGTAATTGTTAAAGTTTCAAAACTTTTTTTATTAGGTACTTATGTATTAAAAAAAAACATGCGTGCGTACAAAGTACACATGTCAGAAGTGAAACTTCTTTTTGGCATTGCAATCTGAAAATGAAAAGTTATTTGAAATTAATATTTAATAATAAAAATAATTAAAGAGAATTATTAAAATAAATTTATTTTATATTGTTTGAAAAATAATATAGTCAAATCTCAGATGTTGAATATTAAATTAAAATTCCTCGTGATTTTTTGTAAATATTAAAAATACCTAATACAATTTAAATATATACAAAATTTTTGTAAATTAATGATAACTCTAGAAATTCCAATTTTTAAATTAAAATTTCGTCAAAAGAATTTATGAAATATTGTTATTAGTATTTTATGCACAATGATTTATTGAAATCTCAAATGACGAATTGTAAATAAATATGCCACGTGTTTTTTGTCAATATTAGAAATTATTAATTAAGTTTTGTTTTTGAATTCAAAATTTAGAAAAGCGAATTTATGAAATATTTTTATTTTATGGTAAATGATTTATTAAATTATCAAATGACGAGTGGCAAGTTGAAATACCACATGTTATTTGTAAATATTAAAACTACCTAACCTTCAAACCAATTATCATAAAAAATTGACTTCCGTTGCATACCGGCGTGACGTTTCATCTGTAAAAATTTTACCCTCATGCGCCTAAAGAAGTTTCACTTCAAAAATACTTGTACATTGTCACCTGCATTTTCTTATCAATACCCTTATGATATCAAAGAAATAATTTTTAATATCTACCCTCTATATTTTTTCAGTCAGCTTGGTCAAATATTTTGTGAAGTAAAATTTGCGCCATTTTCGTGTCCCCGCCGACGCCGGCCGCACGCGCCTGACGCAGAAGAAAAGGCTCTGTCAGTAGCATTGAGAAAAGCTTTAGAGCCCGCTGTGTGTAGACACTTGTTCCCTAATTACCAGGTAAATATTTTGCAACTCTAAGAAATAAATTTTGAAAGTAAACAATAGTGTAAAACAGAGAGTAACAGATTTATTTTATTTGCCAGGAAAAACTCAGGAAGATGTCATTTTTTTTTCTGTTTTTTACGTAACTAAAAACTTATGACATTGATGTGAAATGTTGCATGACATCAATATAATAAAGTAATAATATTGTAATGAGTTGAAAATATTGTAAGAAAGTTGTAATGTATGTATATATATTAAATAATAATTAAAATATAATTAAAGTTAAATGAAAGGAGTAAAATTAATTTCCAAGCAATAAATATAAAGTGTGTACCTATTAACTTAAAGATGTTTTAAATTGCTTTCAATTCACACTATTGTATGTATTTCGTAACTCAGTAAAAATCAGAATAATTTTTTAATGTCTGCATCTCTTCTATTCCAGGTTGATGTCTTCATCTATATTCTAGAACACGATGGGGCTTGCTTATCAGCTGCCATTAATGCTGCAGGTTTAGCTCTAGCCGATGCTGCAGTACCAATGTATGATATCATCACCGCATGTTCTGTAGCCGTTGTTGGTGACAGACTTTTTGTCGACCCCACAGAGGCCGAGGAACATGTAGCAACTATCAGCCCAGAGACTAATTCTAACCATGGTGTTATTACCATGTCAATGTTGTCTGAATTAAAACAAATATCGGACTTCGCACTAGTAGGGTCAATGGATACGGAAAGTGTGAATACCGCAATGGATATACTGGAAAAGGAATGTGAAACATTTGTGCCTCTGATGCAGAAAGTGCTGGTAGCAAATATCTTGAAGAGTTTTGAACAACGTCAGAAGTTAGAGAAAGAGGCAAATGAGAGGGAACAGGCTTTAAACATCAAGATGGAGGAATGGAAAAAATTATTAAATGCTGGATGAGATTTATTTATGTGTTTTTATTTTTCCTTACTTTTGATGAAATGTTGTGTATGTTAAGCTTACCATGCTAGAACTGGCTTACTATATGTAGAATTACACCATGATAATAATAAGGTTAGCTAGTCCATTTAAATAATTTTAGACAGGACTTGGGTAGCACCCTGTATGCGTTGATTTACGGGGCATGAAACAATCAATGGGACTTTAAATAAACACCACATATCCTTAGGAGCATTACTTTATATTAATACCACTTAAATAATAACTTGTACTATACTAAATAGTTTAATCTTCAGGCTTTTCTGGTGGAGGACCGCAAGGTTGTAACATTCGTTCCATGAGATTAAACTTAACTCGGGCCTTCGACTCGTTTTCGACAATTGCAAAATAGCTCAACAAATCTGGGTGTCCCATGTAACTGCAACATGAATCCCTGTGTTGGTTCGTCAGCCACTCGTATTTAGTCGTATCTGCGTGTCCTGTACCGATGTATTTACTTTGGAGATGCTCCAGTTGACTGTGGATGTTGTAGCGTTCACCCATTTTGCTGCAAGTTTTATGAGGTTAGAATTTTAAAATCAATTAAGTTACAGACATTAAGGAACCATATTTTTATAGTTGTGATATATACTTTAATAGATTAGTTTTAGGACAACTTATTTACCTACCTGGTTCTGAATAATTACTGCAAGTTTCACAAATAAACAGTTTACATTTACAAACAAAGCATAGAGCAGAGTAGGATATAAATGATTAATGTCAATTGAGAATGACAACTATAGTAAATTGCCTAGTGTGGCCTCTTAGAAATTGGTTCATACAAAATAAGTTAACACTGACTGTGTACTTGTAATACCTTAAAGCGAGCATGATTTTTTAAATTTAAAGTATGAAATAAGATAACAAGTGTATTTTAATATGCAACAGCTGGTATGCAACTACATGTATAGTGCTTATATACAGGCTGTCCAAGAAAATATGGACGATCGGGTGTCCAGAGGTAGAGGACACTTATAATAAAATTATCCAAATCACCCCAAATTGTATGTTCTGTGATTTTTTGTAGTTTTCGAGTTATAAGACTTTTTCGTAATTTTATGTACAATACAACAAATACAATACAACTATATTTTTTTCTAAAGTAGCTAAATTGTGTGTCTGTCGGATGTTTATTAATTTGCTACGATAAAATTGAAGTGTAAACTTTTATAATCTTGAAAATTTCTGAAAACTTTGAGGGGCTATTTACAGCATTTCAGCCTTCATGCTTCTAATGTTTTTATTATTCTAAAAACATCTCAATTTTATTGGCTACTGATCCTTATTACATAGTTTAATATTAATTTCATACAGCTGTCTGGCTTTTATTGTCTATGAAGGTTAGTTGATTTTAACATTCTGCCAATAATATTATTTACTCTTTGGTTACCATAGTTGCCATAGTCATGTAAAAAAAAAGCTAAATTAAAGCAATTCGAGGTGTTTGACAGGCGCCATTTTCAAATTTGTTTGATCGATCATCTAGGTTTTGTAAAGAGGGTTTTACTTTATAAAGATGTATTGATAACTCTAAAAACATGAATAACGTACCGAAATTAAGTGACTTAAAATTGAGTGAAGAAAAATTGCGCAAACAAGCGAAGAAAATACTGCGCCAGAAACACTCTGATGTGTTGAAAAGGCCAACGCACTTGTTTATGCACGAAAAAGGACTATCAAAAATAGTGAGTTTAAACATGTTATGATTATGATAAGAGTAGATTACTAAGTAGCGACTTTATGATGATAATTGAGATTAATATGTATATATAAGTTATATATAGAACTCATGCAAATATATATATAATCTTTATTCTTCATTAATTATTTTACGAATTCATATTTATGTCAAAACCCTAATAAACTAAAAAAATGCGCCTAACCAATAGTCGCAGGCTTGAGTCCTGCCGGAGGCGGAGGTACAATTTTTTCTCTACTATTGCATTTAATAACTTATTTACTTTTGATGATATCATTTACAGCCTATTCCTAAGAATCCGGGTCACATTCTTTATGCATATTATCACAACAACCAGCTGTCGAAAATTGAAAATCTAGAACATTTGTACAATGTTACCCATTTACACCTACAATGGAACAAAATAACAAAAATGGAGGGTTTCGACGCATTGCATTGCCTGAAGAAACTATATTTAGGGAACAATAAAATCAGTGTAGTAGAAAATTTAGAAGGCCTGAGGTATTTGGAAGAGTTGCATATTGAAAAACAGAATGTTGAAAGTCCTGATGCTTTGTGTTTCGATCCTAGGACCCTCATATACATTGGTGTGAGTATTAATCCGACACGAAATTAACTATTAATACGACATTAATAGTTAATTTTTAGCCGATATGGCAAAATCCTTGACTGTCGGTTGCCCTTCAGCCTTCATTAACAGGGCAATCCAATACTACTATTGTCAGGGCAAATTCTTACAATAGAAGATTTTTTGACATGTAGTACCCACTTTTAAGCATTATTTGTTTATAAATTGATTTTTGGAAGGTAGTAAGAAAATAAATATTCAATTTTCAGGCCTCCCTCAGAATCCTTAATGTATCAGAGAATAAACTAACGGATATGGCGTGGGCAAAGCCTCTCAGACGACTGGAGGTGCTCTTAGCCAAGAAAAATATGCTGTATGATTATCAGGTACAAACTTAGTATTAACTATACTACAAACTGAAATACTCTTAAGGCCCACTTGCACGAAAAACCTAACACAGGAGTTAGTTGTTAACACGGGGTTAAATTGTCAATATTGTATGGCAAACTGTCATTTTAACCTCGTTTTATTAGCATTTAACTCCGAGTTAAAAAGATAACCCGGGCTAGTGCAAGCCTAACTTATTTTTGCTCGTGGATTGGTTATGGCGTTGACCCGAAACAGGATTCTTCACAAGGTTTGTTTTGCTCAAACTAGTTTCCATTGTATTTTATGATCCCCAGGCAACTGCAGATGAGCTATGCACTCTAATAAGCTTGGTGGACCTCAACTTTATTGGAAACCCCATGGTCAAGAAACATCGGTACAAAGAGACCATCATAGCGAGGTGTTCGCAACTACGTACGTCTTAAATATTTTTTTACATTAACATACGTTGAAATTCATGTCATTGGGTTGTACTTACTTAAAGTTTTGGATTTAGAGTATTCTCTGTTTTCAAGGGAAAAAAAGTTTCGGTCAGCATTTATTTGCAACCAAAAGAGGTAACGACTAAAATATATTTTTTTATTTTCTTCTATTACATCACCCCATCCTTTATCATCAAAGAATTGATAACAGTCCATTTATAATCAAATAAATGTTTTGTATAGGAGTTTTAGATACAGTAGTCATCCACAACACTTCAAAGACTTTCATGGAAAACTTCGATAAAGTCGTTCGCTTACGTCAAATGCATGAGAAGAATAAAATCGAACCGACACGGAAGGGAGCGGACGAGTTCTTTGAGCTCAACATGCTGCCGGGCCCAAGGGCACAAAGTGCTCTATCCATATACGAGTTCAGTAATCAGAAGCCTAAAGGTAAGTGTATATTAGGTATCAAAATTGGGTTTAATGCATAATCTTTTCAGTTCAGGTAGCTATATCATTTATGTTAGGTACGCAAAAAAATAAGCGACAAGTAATATATTTTCAGACAGCCAACAATGATAATGATGAACCCGATCATTGCTTCTTAAATCCGGGTTCACAAAGTCTCTTTTTAATTGTTAGGTACACCGAAGTGTTAATATTGAAATATTATTTTTTACATTCAATTGATTGACGGAAGATGGCCCTACCAATTCATTTAAATTAAGTACTAGGAAATCTTTGCAATTAATCGATCACGGTCAATAATTTATTCTTAGTAGGTTCGCCTATAAACTTCTGACGTAGGCATTATCAAGTTCAAGGCAGGTTTCATTAGCTCATTGTTTTTCAATAAATTGATTGTGTTTGCATAGTGGGCTCAGTCAAGAACATAAGACCTTGTAACATGCAGTCTTTAACAATGTTGCAAGTAGTTCTAGTAAGAATAAGGAACGCAAGCTTTATCGATTTGCCAGGGGGTAATGAGCTCTTTAGACAAACATATTTGTTTACCAAAAAGATTTGTAGAACTTTTGTACGAAATTTTGTATGTTCTGCCATTTTTTGTTACAGTTACTGCCTTCGACTCAACGTATGCGTTTGCGCCACGTGCATTTTGGCGAACTCCGCCAGCACCTACTGTGAGCGAGGCTATAGCACCCCCTATGGAGCCTCCCCCGCCACCGAAAGAGCCTACACAAGAAACTGAAGGTCTCCCAATTAAGGGAATCTTGAAGAAACCCATGCCAATGAAATATATATAAAGTCTGATTAGTATTTTTTCAAAAACAAAATCATGTGTGCCGAATTAAATTATGTTCTTGATACAAATGTGAGTGTTGTTATTTAAAGGTATACAGAAAATTTTTTTTTATTGCCACCTGGAGAAATTTAAAATAAACATCTGTACTTTTATGGCTACAATCGATAAGGTCAATCTTAAGCCGGGTCTGCAATGACAGTTTTTGAACATAATATTGTTAGAAAACAAAATATAGGAGCGTGGCTTAAATGTTATGCCGAATTAAAACAGTTGATCATGCTAGGCTACACCCCTGATTTAAAAAAAATAATGTTAAGATTTAATTTTGGGCTGTAGACCTGACTTTAAAAGGCTTTAAGAGAAAAGTTAATAAAAGGTAGCCTTCTGTACATTGAAAGATGCATGTGGCACAATGTATTGACGCCTAGTATCTTGTTAACGCGCTTATGAGTTCGCCACAGAGTACTTTGTTCGCTTTGCGGGAATGGAATCGCAGCGAATTAGGCCTTACCTAATGCTAGCCACAAACGTTGAGATATACCTCGCCCTCTATTGGCGATTGGCGATATCCAAAACTGTCAATTCGACAGTTCCGAGCCAGTCAAAAACTTGTCAAAAACGAACAACAACAATGGAGTAAAAATGAAAGGTTATGTTTATAAAAATATTTGGAAAGTTATCAATAAAAATAGATATTTATAATTGACAAAATAGTGTAAAACCATGAGTAACGTACTCACAGCTGCTTACGAAGTTCTAAATGATGAGTCGACGGGTAAATATTTCTTGAGACGTTAAGTAATAGTGGTAGTATCAGCGACAGACATTAATATTGTGTTTCTTTTAGCTTTATATTTAGGCAACGATATAGCAGAAACAGGCGTGCTAGAGCCTCTACAGTTCCACAGAGATTATGTATCGAAAAATGTCCCGGTTGTTATAAGAGGCGGTTGTGCCAGTTGGCCAGCTGTGTCTAAATGGAATCCTGATTATTTTAGGTAAATATTTACATAGAAACTCGCTTTCGCTGTTTGTGCTCAAATTTTTTTAATCTACGCATCGGATTATAATGCCGTTTTCATCAATAGACAATTCATTAATGACTTATACACACAAACCTTCCTCTTCAATCACTATATCTATTGGTTAAAATCGTATGAAAATCCGTTCTGTAATTTTTGAGTTTATCGCTTTCAGATAGACAGACAGGACTTTGTTTTGTAATATTTATAGACAGATAAATAAACACATGTATGGTACACAAGGTAGACTTACTCATTGATTATTTTCTTACAGAGAAGTTATTCCAGACAAAAAGGTAACAGTAGCTATAACACCTAATGGACTGGCCGATGGTATCACTGAGAATGACAAAGGGGAGGAAGTGTTTGTTCTGCCGTATGAGATGACCATGACCATGTCTGAATTTTTAGACTGTTTAGAAGAAAAAAAGTGAGCATTTATAAAATGTAATTTAAAAAATTTGCCCGTGATAAAAAGGCCTCTTAGGCCGCCCATACATACATACTGCTCAAGCAGTTAGTTAGTGACGAACGCACACAGACAGTGCAAGCTGTCAACTTCTCTAGCACCACCCACCCTTTGCTTTTTTTAAAAACAGTCTACAATAAGCAATTGTACTGCTTCAAGCAGTCCATGTGTGGGCAGCCATATAAATTAGTTACATATATAGTGTAATGTATGTCTATTTTCTTAAGAATACATTAAAAATAAATTACAGGGAACACTTCATACCATACATACAGAAACAGAACTCTAACTTGACATCGGATTTCCCGGAGCTGCTGCAAGATGTATTCACCGAGATTCCCTTTGCTAGTGAAGCGTTCAACAAGAGACCTGATGCTGTCAACTTCTGGATGGGTGATGAGAGAGCTGTTACTTCTAGTTAGTTCATATATTTGCTTTTAATCTTTAAAATCTGGCTGTCATATGTTATTGTTAGGTTTGGAATAAGTAGTTTTTATACAAATATCAACATGCACATACCATAGTATATACATACAGTACATAGAGTAATAACCCTAAAATATTAATGATACAACCAATAAATAGTAATACTTTTAATAAATTCCTAAATTGAAAGACTGTTGTTTCCTATTTGAGGCAAGTCAGTGTTGCCATTGTTTGAATTGAGCTATTAAAAATAGGTACTTTGGAGGCAGCTTAAACTGGTCTGTGTATCCAATGATGCCTTTAACTGACCCAATGTAAATCAGCCTTAAGAAGACGTTACTTGTTGAAATCTAAAGGCGAGTCATAATCTCCATATTGTAACGATTTGCAGTCTTTGTTGATTGCTAACAATTTATAGGAAATATGCGCAAATCACCAATTTGGTTTAAACTTTACATCTAATGCTAATCATTTCTAGTTCATAACGTAATGATTATTATTTTATTTCAATAAATTATAAAAAAAAAACTAGATCGCAACATATATTTAGGTTTTATGATTGATCAAAACGCAACGCCATTGGTCGGACCTAATATGACGTCAAATGCCGTGCTACATTTAAGTGTTGTTGTTCCCGTCAACATCGACACTGACGTCAAAATCAGTAATGAAGGGAAAGAATATGGCGCCTGTTTAAAAAATTATAATAGTAGAAACGAATAGTTATTTTGACATCATATAATATATTTTTTTTTATCATGTTGTTATATTTTGTAGTGTTAAGACGGTGTAAGTGTGTATCTACTAACAATTAATCACATAAAAAGTCGTGCATATTCCCCTATTATAATCTTAGACAATTATTTTGATATATTTCAGTGCACAAAGATCCCTACGAGAACATATACTGCGTGATAGACGGCTACAAGGAGTTTATATTGATACCGCCGACGGACCTTCCATTCGTTCCGTACAAGACGTTCTCTCAGGCTGAGTTCAAGTTTGACACTAGTGGGAACAAATGGGATATCATTCAGGATCTCACAGAAGACAAGGTGAAGCAGACGGACACGGAACAGGATGTGGCGCAGGATGGGGAGTTGGAGTATTCTGATAAGCTGCCCTGGATATGTGTTGGTGAGATTTGTTACCTACTAGTGAATTTAACAGAGTATGAGATGGGAGATTGAAATTAAAAAAATAGCGGGTTCAATTTGGACTCATACAGCGAAAGGTAAGACTGAATGGGAATCTTTAGATGTTGGCTTTTGTCGGACGACTATATTTTTTAATAATTACGTTAAGGCGGATAAATATTACTCTCAAATAATAACTTGGTAGGCCCTTCAAGAACTAGATTTTAAATATTAAAAATTTGTAACAAAACCCTAACTATTAAAATCTTCATTTTCAGATCCTCTGGCCCCGAACTACTCAAAGCATCCAGAATTCAAGAAGGCCCACAAATACACAGTTCGCCTTCAAAAAGGCGACTGCCTATACCTCCCTAGTCTATGGTTCCACCACGTCAGACAAAGCCACGGTTGTATAGCCGTCAACTACTGGTACGATATGGAGTTTGATGTCAAATACTGCTACTTTAAAATGTTGGAGAAACTTTGCGGAAAATATTAGTGTTGCCATATTTGGCAGTGAAAACTACCATGTAGATATTAAATTAAACGCTAAACTGATTAACAGAAATTTTGGCTGTTATAATGTACCGACATATTTAAAATAGGCTAAGAAAAAAAAAGTTGTATAATATTTTAAAATATGGTCTGGTATTCATTTCTGATCAGCATATTAACCTTAAAATTATATGAATGTAAATAATCACGTACTTATTAGTATGGTTTTGCTTTTTCTGCGGACTCAAATATGGAAGTTAAGTACAGTCACCAAAATAAGTATTTAAAAATCAAACGTATTTTTTTTTTAAATTGTAAACCTCAGGTATAGCACAAGTAGCTAAGATCACAGAGATCACATGGATGATGGCTGTACTTAAAAGAACCACAAGCAAACTTTGCTAAAATAAATTGTTATATAATATTAAGCTTCACGAAATTTGTAATACCAAATAATTTATACGAACTGTTAATAAAAATGTTTGAGACAGTACATTATTTTATTAAACAGAACAAAAGTAACGTAATAAATATTATTGACACTGGCTTCAGGCATCTCGAACGATTGTACTTACGGCCCACTAATCGAATATTCTGGAACAATAATGTAGTCAATTGTTATTTAGGGAAAATGGCGCTAAAGAAACTACATAAGTACATTTATGGGTTGAGATGACTGGGTATATAAAGCTAAAATCCAACTAGACCGTCCAATAAATACAAAAAAAATAACAATTATTTTTTAGTTTTTCAAAATAAGAAAACTAAGTAAATAAAGCAATTTCAAGTTCAGGAGTGGGGGGAATGTCGTCATGCTTGCGTACAAAAATCAAATTGTGACGACAAGCAACATTTCAAATCAATGTATCGTCGGGAGTTTTTGGTTACGTTAAATAAGAAAATACATGTCTAATTATTTTAATAATCATCAGACTGACATTAAAAATAGTCATCTACCCTACTATAAGGAACGTGCAGGAACTATAGGTGGCAGCACTAAATCGACAAAAGAGACACGATGCGGACAGTAAAGGAAACTTATCAGACCTGTCATCGTGCTTTCAATTGTGTAAACAAATTTATCTCTTCAATTATATTATTTTTGAATATGATAAATGTTATAAAATATGGATATAATGATCGTCACCGTGGCCAAAATATATGAAAAGGTCAAAAGCTTTTCGAGGCCTGCCATATGGTAAGGTTGAAGAGAAAATAAATGTAGAAAATGATGCTCTTATAACTGGCAAAATTGGCGCACAAACTATTATATCAAATGTTTACGATGTGAAAATAATGGTAAATAATTACCAATGGTAAATAAATGCTTCGGATTGGCGCCGTCAGTCAGCAGCACATTTCGTTGTGCACGTTCCCTATATGGTAGGTAATGATGCTGATGCCCACCAGCAACTATTTTCGGGCCTAAAAGTGGTCGCCATTGTGTAGTCGTATAAAAATACCGCTCACCATAATATCTGGGTAGACGTTGGACCTCGGGCTGAGGTAGTCCATTTTGCAGAGGCCGCCCGGCGAGCACACGCCCACCATGTTGCGCGACACGCACACGGAGCCGGGCGGCCACGCGCGCAACCACGTCTCGTTGCACGAGTAGCCCTCGCACAGGCGCACTGACACGTTCGCTGGAGCAAACAAGTTTACTAATTCAGTTTTATGTCTCACGATACTCGTTGCTTGATTTTTTTGTTGTCGGGGTGAAACTAATGACTTCAAACCACGCCGAGGGCACGACGTGGGGATATGTCGGACTTGCAACGACTTAAACACGCCGGTCTCGTACTTGCCTTTCTTTGCCGAAGCCGCGGGATCGCTTACGCAAGCTCTGCGCGGCCTCGGCAAAGGAATCATTGCCAGCCTGCCTAGCCTTTTCCAAAGCTTTGTTGGGGCCGGCTTCCAGTCTTACCAGGTTCAGCTGAATACCGTATTTTAAATGGAGCGATTGCCTATCTAACCTCCACAACCCATTTTACTGGGTACGCAGTATCCCAAAGTGAGCCTAGGTGTCAGTATTGTAAGGGACCAACGGCTTAACGTGCTTTCCAAGGCACGGAGAGGTCTCAGTATGTTTACAAATGGTCACCCATCCACGGACAAACCGCGGCGACTGCGGCTTAACCTGTATAATCGGTCATACCGTACGGCTTCCACTTCACCACGAGCCCCTCTCAAGTAAAAAAAACCCAGCAAGGATCCAACCAGCACAGGAGCACTCACGTCCCCTGTAGTCCTCATCCGGCCAGCCTACGGGCAGCATGTGGTCGCTGGCCAGCTTCTCGCGCGCCGCCTCTTCCGCCGCCACGCACTGCTCATCGCCGCTCGTGGTCGGCAGCACGCAGCAGATACCGCACATGTTCATCTCGCCGAGCATCGAGCCCTGAACAAATATCACTACAATAGGGGATCGACTGGGATAAAAATCGAAAAGAAAATATCTATTTAGTCCACCAGATAAACAAAGAAAAAGAACTCGTATTTTTTACTTTATCAAATCAATGAAAAATTACAAAGTTAAAGCGCTTTAAAGTTCAGAAGTGGGGGCTTGTGACGTCACGTGTGGGTAAAAATTGTACCCACAAGTGACATCACGCGACATTTCCATTTACTGTATGTTTCTTATCGTTTGCTTAACAAAAAAAGTATTTTTTCTATCTATGTAACGCGTAAATAAAAAAACGTCCGATCTCCTATTATGTACACAGTAAAATAACCCTCCTTTTGGCGCTATCGGATTATATCGCGATATATTCTTAAAATTTACAATACCGTAGTTTGTAAACATTTTCAGCCTGAAAAATTCAGGTATCATGATTTTGGACACACATCCTTTCGTGACCACAATAACTGAAAGATTGTTGTTAGGGTTATTTTTCTACTTTTAAGTTTAAACAGTGCAAAGTTCCAAATTATCATCAAACAATCATACCCTCCAGTTACCTAGGCATGCAAATAAATAAGGGTAAGTAATAAGGGGGTAAGTCTTACATCATTGTTGCAAGGGCGTATTTGTTAGGTAGCTGTATAGTGTTAACTAAATGCCCATTTTAATGAAACGAGGATGTAAATAAATTACATAACTGATTTAAATTCTAAGTCAAAATAATAAAATGGACAGCACCCATTGTTACACTATAGGTACTTATTATTATAACTAGCTTTTGCCCGCGACTTCGTCCGCGTTTCCGTCGTTTTTGTAAAAAAGTAGCATAACAATATGTCCTTCCTCACGGTTCAGTGGTTTTGATGTAACAGACAGATTAACTTTTCGTATTTTACTTCACTTAAAAATAAATACCTATAACTACTATAATTAATAAAAGTACCTACGCTTTTACCTACTTAATACAAAAAAACTGAACATAAATTAGCCAAAACTAACCTATCGGTATCTAAAAATCTATGCTACTACTTCTACTTCTACTACTACTTCACCTAAAAAGAAATAAAATGGAAACTATTAATAATTTGTAATTTGAACGAATATTTAAACACTACCAAAATAACTAATACCTATTTACACAAAAATAATCCTTATAGCATGATTCAGTATTCACGCGCGACGGCGCGATGGCTTATTATCGTATTTCATGTATAAGTTTGGTTTTTCTATAACGATTTCTATGATTCTTTTTTTATATTGAATAGGTAATAATGTTAACTTTTTTTTAATTAGGGATGAGTGAGAGTATTATAAACGTAAGATTAAGAGTAAACAAATTTAATCAGAAAGCTCCGAACTGCTAAGCTATCGGGAATTACACGTGTTATTGTGAATCAACCATAAAAGATAGACATATGCTGTTGTGGGATATTTTTTAGATAATTTTATGTAGAACATTTCCGTCATACATGATTTCTATGTAGCTTTAACCATTAAGGCTGCATACGCGACGGAAGCTTAAAAAATGGAGTAACTTCTCCCGTTTTTCCAACATTTCCCTTCACTGCTCTGCTCCTATTGATTGAAGCGTGATGAAAAGTATACTATAACCTGCCCAGGAGTATAAAGAATAATTGTACCAAGTTTCGTTAAAATCCGTCGAGTAGTTTTTGTTTCTATAAGGAACATACAGACAGAAAGACAGACAGACAGACAAAAATTTTACTGATTGCATTTTTGGCATCAGTATCGATCACTAATCACCCCCTGATAGTTATTTTGAAAATATATTTAATGTACAGAATTGACCTCTCTACAGATTTATTATAAGTATATAGATAACGGATTAATACAATTTACACATACCTAGTAAGTACCTAACTAAATAATAAGTAAGTAGGTACCTATAGCTTTTTTATCATTCCTTTCCACATAAGACGTCTTACTCGCCCGTTACACACAGCTGAGAAGACCAACCAGCACTGACCTGTAGAAACCCACTGGAGTCGCCTTTCTTGTCGCACTGGCACTCCTTAAGCCCGATCCTGGCACACTCGGCCGCGTGGCAAGAGCCGTCTGGCAGGCACCTCCCGCCCAAACCACATCGGCATTCCGAGGAGGCGACAGGACACGTGCACTCTTGCTCCTGAGTACCGCAGTCCTGAAAGATGTAGGATTTATAGTTACGATGATCATTGGTCCACTAATATATTTATTAAGACTAATATTATTTATTAAGGTTTTGAGACGTTCTCCAGTCAGGAAAAGGTGGAGATGCGTACCCTTCTAGCGGGATGAAATCAACAAAGTAAGCCACTGACCCTTTAACGGAGACATATTAACGGCTGCCTATTTATCTCCTACTTTTAAGGTTTAGGTACTTCATTATCTTTTTCTATACTATCTATACTAATATTATAAAGCTGAAGAGTTTGTTTGTTTGTTTGTTTGAACGCGCTAATCTCAGGAATTCAGGTTCGAATTGAATTTTTTTTTGTATTGGGTAGTCCGTTTATTGAGGAAGGCTAGGCTATATAACATCACGCTACGACCAATAGGAGCGGAGCATAAATGAAAAATGTTGCAAAAATAAAAAACCGTTAAAACTAAAACACGCGAACAAAGTCGCGGAGAACAGCTTGTAATATATAAAGCTGAAGAGTTTGTTTGTTTGAACGCGCTAATCTGAGGAACTATTGGTCCGATTTGAAAAAATCTTTCAGTGTTGGATAGCCCATTTATTGAGGAAGGCTATAAGCTATAAAACATTAAGCTGCGACCAAAAGGAGCGAAGCATAATTAAAAAATGTTTCAAAAATGAAAAACCGTTGAAACTAAAACACGCGAACAAAGTTGCGAGGGACAGCTAGTATAGTATAAAACTAAGTCATTCCCGCTGTTTGTACGCTTCAATCTTTTAAACTGCGCAACTTTTTAACGCAACGGATTTTAATGCAGTTTTCAGCAAAAGATAGAGTGATTTAAGAGGAAGTTTTATATGTATAATACATGCATATAGCACACGTGCGAAGTCGGGACTGATTACAGTGATATATAAATAAATATGGATCAATTTGGATTACGTATCTTAAAAGTAGATACTTAAGTAGGTATCTATATTTGATTTTTTCTACATAATCACATTTCATTAATTTTGAGGGTAATACATTCTCCCATACTCCGAAATTAATTCCCTATTCTTGAAACAAAACTTTAGATAATATTTCCCTTTAACTAAACCTACTTTTTTTATTTAAAAACCGCGTAGAAACAGACGCTACCGAATTTCAAATTGAAAGGGGTTTACGTAAAATCAATGCCGAAATACAAGGGCAAGGTCCATTCTAGACTCGAACAATTTGGGTCGCTATGCCAAGAGGCTTAGAATTGACGAGGTTGACACAAGATGGTCCCTTCTGTACACAAACTTGAGATATTGCACGACGCCGACAATTACAATATCGGCACGTTTCCCAGACTTAAAGGATAAATAACATTGGGAACGAGGTTGTACCTAAAAAGTTAGGAACTCGAATGTTTTAAAGTCTTGGGCTTAAAGATCGTCACGAATTCTGAGGGCTGTTGATTTAGTACTTATATATTTTTTTATTTAAATAGTTTTTTTAAATCTATACACGAGGTTCTTTTTCAATTTTAGCTGTTTTATTAGGCGTGAAACGTCGAACCTCTTTATTTTAGTTATGGATAGGTATCTATAAATACCTACAGTTAATAAATAAATGTGGACAACATCACATACATTTCTAAACTTAAAGTAAATAGCTAAAGCCTATGTGTTATGGAAAGTGAGACTACAAACACCCAGACCCGAGACAATGTAGTGAAGAGTGGTGAGAGTAGAAAAGTGGTTTGCTACATTGACTCGTCCGGAGATAGAACCCGTGAGCTCAGAGCTGGCGACTCCTTGAAAACCGGTGTGTAGATACGCCACTCGACCACAGAGGTCGTCTGTCGTACATAGGTATAGTGCTTAGGTTATCGTTTCTATCTCTCGTATTAACGAGACAACAACGAGCTGCTCCCCTCAGTTATCCTCGCCATTTTGGACGCCCGGTTCGAAAGGACTGTAGCGTGAAGATAATAACCTACACCCTTCCTCAATAATTAACCTATCTAATGCTAAACTCTTTAGCATCATAACATAGTTATATTAGGACATCATACGCAGTAAGTACACACCCCTTTTAGCTATTAAAAAACAATTAAAGAAAACGACTTACTCAATTCATTCAGTGTTAATAATCTCTTAACGAGATTATTTAAAAATAACTGTGTAGATCGGTAATGATCTATTTTAGTCTGGGCACACTTACACCGTTTAATTATGATTTGTCTACGACCTACTGTTAATGAGTTTTTTAATTAACTTTTGGACTGTCACGTGACCGTTAGAGTTATTTCTTGTGGACGGGACAAAACTAAACATAAATGAATAAGTACCTACTGATTAGTTTTTTTAAACAAACTTCTTATCAAATACAACGTTTGTATGTAAATTGGTTAGAATCGTGTTATACCTAGTTAGTCTCATGAATTAAAATACCTAAACTTAAGGTCTATGTTGGCCAAACTCATCGTACTCCACATTAATAATTTAGTTGTACGTGAGTTGCCCATTTTCAAATAATTAATATTATCAACTTTACCTAACTACTACCCACGTTGTAGTAAAAATAAAATTCAATTCTACAGATAAATAAAAATCATTTAACTCGTAATACTACAAAGCACAATAAAACTACAAATGAATGAATAAATGAATTTATTACCACAAATTACAATTGCTCAAATTATTCAATACATCAAAATTAACAGCCGAAAGGATAAACATACACAAAATCTTATTTATAAATACATACATAAATTACGAAAACCACAATGCACCTATGAACAAGTAACAAGCCATAACAGAATACAGATTTCTTAAAAAAAATACAATGATATCTCAAGTCATTAAACGCCGAGTCGGTCACATAATAGGTACCTATGTACCTAGGGTATTTGACTCCTTCTTTTTTCAGACATAAATATAAATAATAGAAGAAAATGTAAGATGGAAGGTCCAGGGTGTCATAATGATGGCTACCGTTAGTAATTTCTCTGCCAGAGGCGCTAGTCGCGCGTGATGTCTCCAAAATGACAAATTTCATACTTAGCTTGTTGAATAATATTCTAAATCATTTAATGTTGTGCATATTTTTCAATAACTCTGATTATTACAGCAAAAAGGAGTTACGAATCAATGACTGTCAGTGCTTTTTAAGCAGAGATGCGAAAAAGAGGAGTAAAATTTTGCGGTTTGAAAGAACAGCTAATTCAGAGGTTAGCTAGGTATGGGTAGAGTCAGCAACGAACAAAATCTAAATTTGTTTAGTTCTAATTGTGTTTTCGGTGTTTTGTAAAACTTATTTTTCTTACTGTCAGCTGAAATTTCGCGAAAAACAGAAAATTTTGCATTTGTCATCGACGAAGTTGAAAAGTTTCCATATATTTTCCACACATTATTTTTATCCGAAACATTGCTAAAATGTACGTCTTCTTTAAATTTTAGAAAACAATTCCTCTATATTTTGAGAGTAGGCAGTCAAACACCCAATCAATCCCTTGTACCTACGACTCGGCGTTCAACAAATCAATAGTAGATATTTACAATGATTATAAGGAAGATTGTTATTATGATTATACTACTAACAATACCACTCTTAACGAGATCAGCGAGCTGGCATTTAGCGGTGCAGCAGAGCCCCTGCGACGGGTGACACGTTGCTGACGGCGCTACCGAGCACCCCTCCTTGTGTAGCGTGCTGTAAACACAAGAATAGCTTACACCATAAAGTAATCATAGACAAGCATAGAGCGTGCGCATCGCTAGTAGCCCCTTATGCCAAGCGTATTGCACATTTTTAGCTAAATGTACGCTCGTTTAAGAATTTATGTGATTTTCCGTGCAAGGACAGACGTTTATACAAAAATATCAACGGTTCCGATATTATTAGGGTAATATTAGGTTTTGAAATAGTTTTCATAAAAAAGCGCGCTCTGTTTTGCTACTAATTTTACGATTTTACATGTTTATACTAGTGCCAACAGTTCATACACGATACGCACTCTATAGTTTACTTATTTATTCCTCTAAGGGTTAGACCGATTGAAACAAAAACTCAAGTAAATACGACTTAAAATTTAGGATTTGAGGTAGGTATCTGCCAAATCTTATAATAGAACTACTTATCTTTAAATATTTTAGATAGATTTCGGTCAATATAGCAAACGCTATGATGACTTAAGGAATAATTAGAAGCCTGTTAGTATAAGATAGGTACCCTTCCTCGAAGACCAGAGCTCCGCCACCGCGCGGCGTGCAGCACGGGTCTTTGTGGATGCATCGGGATGGCAGCCCGCAGTCACAAGCTTCGCCTTCTTCTACGATACCTGAACAATAGTTTATGGTCAGACTAATTGATAGATTTGTCTTTTCTTCACTCTTCTTGTGTGGCAAGTTACAAGAATCTAAATGTTTAACTTTAGAATTTCAGGGCGAACAATTTGGTGGCTAAAAGGAGACAATTCATATTATGCCCAAAATCGAAAGTGCCGTAAAATGATGTGTGTGTGTGATGTGAGTGAATGATGTTCTAAACAGTTTTTTTTTAAATATTCGAGAAATCTGATTTTTGAGCCGCTAAAATAATCCAACCAAATGATTAAAATTATGTCCCGAACAGACTAAAAACTTTTTTTTTTACTTTCGATTTGGGCCCAACTTTGTATGAAACCAGAATGATCTCCTTTGTCTTCGATAATTTAGGGCTTCATCGTTAAGTTTAGATATCTGAATTAGGAGTTTTCCATGTATTTTCTTCATCGCAATCTTTCAGTTTTATATGACTATTCATTCACAGCTCGTACTTGGTTAGGACCTAGCCTAGATACAAGGTGAGAAAAATAATCTCTTACCATTCCCACAATACGGCCGATCTTCCTCCACGAGGCAATAGCTCATACTGCTGAGAGTAGCCGCGATCAGTCGCTTGCTGCACAACGAGAACTCAAAGTTCATGCCGTTCTCTGCTGTGGAAGACTGAGAGCCCATGAGATGGCCTCGACACTCCGGGTTGGGGAAATTGTCATCGTGGTGTGCGCCGAAACTGTGGCCTAGAGTGGATTAAGAGATTTATGAAATAGAGAACTTCACTTGTAATAAAGTAGATTATTACTTTTAGTTAGAAGTATCTATAATTATTTTTATTGTTACACCTACAGATAACCGCATTGCTTAAATTTTCATACTCCAATCCATGCATAGATTGTCTGGAAGAGATCACGATTAGTGATAAAACCGGCCGTTGTACAAACTATTCACATTATTCTGCTATTAACTTGTTTGTTGTATTCGGTAATAATAAAGCAGCAACACACCTTAGACCGTACACACCTACTTGGAATACACAAACATACTGTTCAAGATCCTTTGCAGAAATATAATCCTGTTTTCACTTTTTGTAGTTATACTTATTACCTAAAATATAATAAGACATAGGTATTTGCCTTTGCACCAAGCTTTACGTATTTAGGTGTAATAAAAACCATGATAGTTCCAGAGACAGATAAGGACGAAGTTACAGACTGATAGCACCAACTCGGAACTCCTTTACGTAGACAATAATGGGAATGCATGATAAATGGCCAGAAAAAAAAAGTTTAACTACTTCTTACCCATTTCATGAGCTAGTGTGAGAGCTGCGATTCTTTCGGGCACCCTGCCCTTCTCCTCGGTGGTAGCGTGCGCGATGGCCAGAGTGTTGAAGGAGCGGCCGTACGCGCGTCTGTCGCACAGACCGCCGGCTGCACCGCCCATGCCGCCGCCGAGAGACGTGAAACTGAAAACAATATACATCATTAAAAATAGAGCGGAAAATTGAAGTCTTTTCGTAATATATATGGGAAAAATACCAGACACATATTTCGTAGATTTATGGGTGCCGAAACTGTTGAAGGATTATGTTCATGTTTACCTACTTGATCAAAAATTAATTTAATAATAAAATATTATTTCAAAATTCTACACGTTGCAATGGTATAATTATATGGGGCATATCTATGCTAATATTATAAAGCTGAAGAGTTTGTTTGTTTGTTTGTTTGTTTATTTTTTTGTTTGAACGCGCTTATCTCAGGAACTACTGGTTCGAATTGAAAAAATCTTTTTGTATTGGATAGTCCGTTTATTGAGGAAGGCTATAGGCTATATAACATCACGCTACGACCAATAGGAGCGGAGCATAAATGAAAAATATTACAAAAATGAATAACCGTTGAAACTAAAACACGCGAACGAAGTCGCGGGGGACAGCTAGTACTAAATATTATGGTAGCAAAGTAAATAATATATTGGTTATTGAATATTTATATCTACTTTTATTTAGCTCTATTACTAAAATAGGCATAAAACATCGCATTATAGAAATATCTGGGGTAAGTCAGTTGACCATTTCATACCTTAAACCCAGAGTCCTGTTATGGAAAGCATGACCGGAGAAGGCGACTCCGAGACACACCTCGGACAGACGCCGCAACCGCGCGAACCGCATGAGGTAGTTCCGTCCGTCTATCGCCTTGTTGGTGAGCAGGTCGCCGAAGACGCGCGTGTTTGTGTCCGTTGATGTCAGGACTAGTATATACTTGACTGAGAACCCTGGCGAGAATGGAAGAACGCATTGTAATAAGGACTTTCTTGGAAAATTTCGATTGCTTTTGTTATAATATGATCTTTTTCTTTTCAATGTAAATGACCTTGTTTTCCTGAGTCAAAGTTGATTAATTAAAGAATACACGAGACACCATTCTGATTTATGGAATAAGTAATTTTTCTAGTTTTTTTTAATTGTCATAAAAAAAAATACCTGTTTCATTGTTTAAAAAATTTCAAACTCTCCTCACGTCATTAAATCCCCTAAAGCTTTTATAAAGTGGGTTCATGTTTACCACTACCTCAGGCTTTTAGATAACTGTATAAATAGTTTGCAATGGTACACCATCAGGTACACACAAACTAACCAATATTATCAGGCAGCCCATCCTCATTAAAATCAGCATTTCTGAATATGATATCTGCTTGCGCTACAGCGTGCATCATTCTCCGGACCACATGGTTCAGGCTGGAGTTGGCATCCTTCTCGAAGAACTCCTTGTCAGCCAGGAGCAGCAGGTCGCAGATCCTAGCGCGGGCCACGCCGGGCACTCTCTTACGCTCCTCTATCCGGTACGGGAAGATAGTGGCCCGTTCTAAGACATTGTACTGAAAAAGGAAGTAAGATTAGACTCTTGGATGCTTAAATATCGATCCGAAAAATACCTATGCATGTAATTTATGTAGACATAATATAAATTTAGGTAAACGAGCCTTACCTAATATGCTTTGCTTATTGTTGGTGTTTCATAAGCACTTATTACATTATCCTAAATTTTACAATAATTCATTCACTGAATTAGGAAGCCCAAATGTCAAAGCATTTGTTTTCTTCGCATTTAGGAAGATTGAATGCAAGTACACCTTCCTAAGTTCAGGACTGATTTAATTTATATATTATATTTTATTTAGGATCCTAAATTCTGGATTGTGTAATAAAAACAATAAATGAACCTTTTTGCAGTTAAAACTCAGCTACTTATGTTTTAGACATATTGACTCATGCCTTGCCTTTTTCTAAAAAGGTAAGGGTCTAGTCTAGATTCAGACGAACGCCTGTATTTTAACAGAAGCGTCTATCTATCTGACTAAATTGTTGGTTTCCAAAATTAATATTCAAAACGGATACCATCAATAGATCCTATATTTTACATGCTGTCAAATATCCTATTAGGTATGTGCAATACCTAGACTAAAGCACTAGTAGTAAATTCTCATTTACACATAGGTATCAACACCAGGTTTGAGACAGTCACAACTAAAAGCCTTCAGTATAAAGTTCGCATTAATCAAACACGTCATGACATCGACAATGGTGAGACAATAACAGTAGTACACGTGAACGCCATCAATATTATCATTTCAATTAATAACTTTGTCGTACGAGTACTATTGTTAAATAAGTGCACGGTCTTAGGTCGTAGACAATAGGTCAGGCACGAGCTTGCTCCAATTACGAATGAGATTACTATACATCATTGTCAATATTAAACATCTCTTGTTCATAAACATGGGAGGTTTTCTAGATCTAGTTGATGAAGAGCAATTATATTGAGGCGATACACTATTTTTTTAGCTATTTTCATATAGTTTTTGCTTAGCACCTATAAAAATTAATTACTTGAAATTTGGTTTTTAGATAGAAGTGGATAGGATGAATATAAATGTCGATCCGTTACACGATTAAAAAAACTTTTCCTCGAAAGTTTTATTTTTTGAAATCAGCTCTATAAAATCGAATTTTTTGATTAACCTACCAAACTATTCAACTTAATAATATTTTTATCACACTATTTTATGCATAATCATAATATCTAGATTAATTTCGATTGATTTCGCCTTAAGGTGGAAGCGTCACTGTAGCCCGCGAAATTCAAATATTATTTCGTTTTTCATACAATTTGCCGGTCGTTAAAAGTTCAGGCAATCCGAATGATATTTCATGACAAACTCATGTTTGTCATGAAATATCATTCAACAGGATTGCATGAACTTAGAGGGTTTGATAGATGATTTTAATAGCTATAATTCTGTAAATACAAACGTATTACAGCCGCGAATAGTATTTTGTTCAAAAAACAGCCTACAACTGAACGGCTAATTGGAAAAAAACGTCAGTAAATTCGAATTTTGCAGGCTACCCTGACACTTTCATCTTAAACTGATTATTTGCGCTGTCAATGCCTAGAACTGGTTAACGATTTTAACGAGTTCGGCAGTTGGCTTCTAATCTCATCGGAAAGGTATATTCCCGGATATATTGTACATAGGCCTTTCTGACCTCAATAACCCAAATTGGGTTATCTACTCAGTGTTTACTGAGATATTTCTTGTTATGCTACTTCTTTAGAATATCGATGACTGATGATGGTTTTTTCCGCATACCCCAAAAACAGAAAAAAATAACCTCTACATACTTAACCCATTGGCACCGAAGGTGTTTAATCAAATATTGACCAACGCATCAACACGTAACAATACCGACGCGAACATTTTGCAAACAAAATAAATAGTGTAGTAACGTAAGCGGAACACAAAAGCGACGCGTATAGGTAGTTCACAAATTAGTTTAGCAAGGTGAAAAATTGAATTGTACCGACTATTCGATTGCCGCATCCAGGCTTAATGTATTAACTGACAGAATTTATGGCGAAGCAAATTCAGCATTTAAGCTACGACTTTTTTCTTCAACCATGTAGCCATCAGCTCTGCCTACCCTAAGGGCAGCGCTATCACTATAAGAAGCCATCATCTTCACCTGATCACCTGTGCATGCTCGCGTCTCGACCGCGGGGCCGCCATGTTGTCGTCTTCGAAGGCGCCAAAAAACTTGTTCGGGTCATCCTGGCCGTATGGGTCTGCGTGGAGAGTTCTGTTACCTGGCGGAAAAAAATAAATAATATATCTATACATTAGAGTATAATATACCGGCATAGAGTGCGCGCATCGCTAGTAGCCCGTTGTGCCGGCGTAAGCAATTGTTTTGCTGTAAGTACAACGCTCGTTTACTGATTTAAGTGATTTTCCGTGGGAAGTTTATGCGAAAATATTGATATTTTCGCTTTTATTATGTTCCGATATTATTAGGGTAACATTAGGTTTTGATAGTTTTAATATTGTCTTGAGACTAATTTTACGATTTTACTTGCTCATACTATAGTTTACTTATTTGTTTCTCTAAGTTATTCGATACGCTATTCAAGGATTGCGGTACATTGCAAAATTATTCGGACCATCTCTTAAATATTTATTTCTAGTAAGGATATTATGTAACTTAGGTACATACGTCTTTCACTTGAGGAAAATCTAACTTTACATTATTATTATGAAGGTAAATATTATAGAGGCTTACAAAAATAAATATAAAAAGAACAAGCTCCAAACTTCGATCCTGTAAATACACGGTCCAAAACTTACAAGTTATCTTTCAGTTTGAAATGCTATTCTAACGGAAACTTCTCAAGGTTGAGAATTCTTTCTATTCTAATACAGTTAAGGAAAATCAATGTTCTTACATAAGTAGATAATTATGTATCATGTATTACGCTTAGAGTATACATAGACAAGTATAGAGTGCACGCAACGCTAGTAGCCCGATGTGCTGAGCATAAAAAAATTTTTACTTATAAAAAATTGATATATTTTTGTGCTTCCTTATTTTTTAACAAAAGCAATAAAAGCCGAACTCTAAATTAAACCTAGCTCTTTTGATCTTCAAAACTACGTACCCAAGTGCAAGACTCCGTAGAACTGATGATCATCACCGATATAACCTTCAGCAGTCCCCGATGATGGTTGTTCCACGGGGAAGCCGAATGCCATGGTGATGTCAGCTAGGGGCAAACCGGGGCCCGTCGGCTGCCCGTCGTCTGGTTCCCCAGGGTCCAAGAATAGCGCAGAGTGGTGATTTGCTAGGGGCGAGGAACCTGGAATAGGGGTCCGCCAGATACATAAAAAAATCGGATTTTTTCTTTTATCAAACAATAAAAAATTTCAAATTTTTCACTTTAAAGTTCAGGACAAGGGGCTTGTGACGTCACATATGGGTAAAAATTGTAGCTACAAGTAAGGTAACGCGACATTTCCATTGACTGTATCTTCCTCATTGTTTGTTTAAGTCCCCTATTGAAGGAGTTTTGTATACTTAATCTAAGTATTTGAAATGATGTAGCTTCTTTCGTTAATAGTATTTCAAGTAAGTTTTAAGAATTTTTTAAGCGCCGTTTACTCTGTTTGCTGTTACGTTATTTCAAATAAATAAGTAATCTAAGTATTTTATTTCTAAATAAGTAGAGCTTCAATATTTTTTATATTTTGTCTGGCCTGTTTGATCTTGTGGTTAGGTCGTGAATTTGATTCTCTCCCAGGACAATTATTTAATGAGTATAATAATTTGTTCTGTGTATGGGTTGTAATTTACTAAAATATGTTTGTCTTTACAAATATAATAAGTATGTTTATCAATAGTCTGGTTGCTTATTGTTATATACAGGCTCTGCCTAGTTTGGGAACAGAAGGCTGCGTGTGAGTCGTGTGAAGTTGTAGTTTATGGTGTTATCTGTTTTGTAAGATAATGTATGATAATGAGGTGTGATTGAACTACTTTTAAGTACACGGAATTCATTACCCACTTTCAATATAGAACTAAACAGTTAATATTTTATTTGCCTTCACATACTCAGCCCGAAGTAGGTCCCATCTCGCAGAGCAGAGGGCATAATCCCAGAACTTTAAGTATTATCTCAAGAATAAAGAACTTGTTTGTTAAATGAATCCTAACAAACTTTGAGCTTTATTACACTTCGATTGGCCTCATACAATACTTTAGCTTTGAGCTTTCTATAGACTTCTATTGGCCCATTCTATTGGCAGTGATGTTGTGCCTAAGACGATTCTACAGAAACCACAAAATCTACACCTATTTCAAAAACTTAAACAGACCTATAGGGTGCGACTTCAAGCACAGAAGGTGAACTTCCTTCCCAAACTTTGCTTCTGTCAGCTGGTAGCCATACGCACTGCAGAGTGAGTGGCCTTTAGGGTGCTCCGTCGTGATGTCCCCTCCGATCACCCTCAACAGAAGGCTCGCACAGATCACAAGGATAATTGTCATGGCACAATTTTGAATTTCACTAAGCCATTGCGAAAATGTGAGTATGTGTAATGTCAGAATGACGGGCAAGTTTTTTCTGGGTGACGTTCTGCGAGAGGTTTTGTTAAAAAGGTTGCATGGTACCTATTACTTTTTTATAATAAGTAGGTAGGTACACAAGGTCTCCATTGAAATGCAAAGAAAAAAAAAGCTAATGTTTCTAGAGATTACTGGAATGTGGGAGCCTATGCACAAATTATTAAGATTTAGTATATTGTAAGTTAAATTAAGGTGACGCAAGATAAGGATATATATGGCAGGACTTGAAGAGTTCTTGCTCACCGGTAGGTTGCTGGGCAAGACTTTCGATAAACTAAATCTAAATAATTTATAGACATATTATTAATATTAATATGTAATATTGATCTCACAGTTAAACTGTCTGTACTGTTTTGTGAGATACTGTTTAGTTCATAAGTTTATTAAGTATCTTTTAAAACATAAATAAATAAATGAACATAAATAAATAAGGCACAATCAAGCAGTTCATGAAACGCGCCGCGATCCAATTCTTCGACACCGCAGAAAACCACCGTAACCCGCTAATCGTAGCAGCCTCGCGTTACCGACCTCCAGTCACATCTAAAATCAAACGGCCCAGACATACTCTTTCCTACCCCGACGATAAAACAACGCTTCTCCAAGAAGCATTCGAGTTAGCTAGCAGTAGCAATACAAAACACAACCGCCGTATATTACGTCCTCGCCCGTCGAGTATAAATAATTGTAACGTAAATGTTACCCCCCCGTCCCTAGATCAAGCTGGCCCGAGCCGGCCAAACTAGCAATAAAAATATGTCCTTAAATAATAAAAACTTAGATCCAGCCCTCCCTTGCTGTTTTTGCCTTATTAAGATTGTTATTTGCTAGATTGCCGAACCCCACAGAGGGTGTTTTTCTATTGCTCTGGCTGGAGGCCTTTAAGGTTCTCGCCAAAAGTCCGGTGAAGCAGTCAAAGCCTGCGCTCAAGCTAAAAAAAAAAAAAAAAGGCAAGACCTCTCCTAAGACCTTCGATTACAAAAAGCTAGCTTATATAACTTTAAAATATTAAAGTAGGTGTTTAAAAACCCTAAATTAAGTTTATCGCACTAATAAATTTATTAAATTAACTACTGCCCTGGTCAAAATAATGGCCAAAGCTCATCACTTGTCAGAATTGGACGTTAATAGTCGATAAATAATTATAATACTGATGTTTGACGTATGTGAGTTAATACTAATGCCCTAATAGCATTGCGTATTATGCAAGTGACATCTTAATGGCGGCAGTCTCGTATATATTGAATTATAATTAAATTCTGTATAAATAAACGCCTTCATTTCACATTGTATTGTTGAATAGATTTGTTTGTCTGTTTGTTGAAAATTAATGACACTGTTTTACACTAGTATTTTAGGTATTGTACCTACAAAGAAAATAAGTGTGATTTTGTATTAAAAGTTTGTATTGGGATGCGAACTCATTAGCTTTTTTATATTACACATAGCTCACGATATTTCTGAGTGTCAATGGGTAGTTAACATATTAAAAACGGTCTTATTCCCGCGGCTTCTTCTGCGTGGGTGTCGATTATCGCGGCAAAAAGCCTATGTCCTTTCTTGAGATCCAAGGTCATTCCATACCAATTTTGTTCCAAAATAAGTTAAACTTTTTAGCCGTAAAAGCATAACAGACAGACTGTATTAGTACATGACTCTAATTCCATCTCCTAACTTCTATTTAAACTTTTACTTAAAGAGATACGTCCTGTCATCTTATGTTTTTTTTCTAACTCTTTAGTTTTTTAGCTTTAGCGAGAGAGATTAATGGTACGAATATTACCGGTTCCAACTTGACCGGTATTGACCACAAGAGATATGATCATCGCTTGCTCACGTGCTACCTTTGTTATTCATTTAAATCACATGTTTGTGACCACTTTCACTATCTCTTACTTAAACGTTCATATATACACTAATTTAAACCATTTATAGTCGGCAATAGTTATTAACGGTAAAATATATCCTGGTTTGTGTGGTTTAATAAAAATTCTTGAATAGACTAATCATTATTCAACTAATTAAGTAAAGGTTAGGCGATAATTGGTTTATACAATCAACAAAAAGTGCCGCCTCTTGACACTTCAATAATTTATCCTCTGTGACCTGGCGAACTTCGTACCGCCTAACAGTCAATTCCTTAATTATTATTATTTTTATTTTTTAAAAATTTTATCTCCGTATGAACCATCCTCGTACTTCAAGGAATATTCTAAAAAAAAAGAATTAGCAAAATCGGTTTAGCTGCTCTCAAGATTTGCGCTTAGCAACACATTCAGCGATTCATTTTTATATTATAGATAGTCTATTATTTTTAAACATGCAAAGACCAAAAGTGATGATACGCATTTTTTTTATATCTTTTTTAATATCCTATAGAACTGCAAAGGTCCTATTGAGCAAAAGACTTGTAAAAATGAATTTTAAAACGGGCAGATCCAAGTGAACGTCAAGTATTCTCACTCGAAGCAAACTATATATAAATTAATTAGCTCACGTAAAGTTTCGTTAAAGAGCTTACAACGAAGTGATGTCGTGTGAGGCACATTAGGGCGACGATTCACAAATGCACAATCAGTTGAACTTCAAAAATAGGTAACATCTACATATACCGAAGTTAAATGATTCTGGGAACGGAAATGGCGGGCTTTTTTTAGAATTGTGAGTAATTCAGCCACTTTGATCGGTAATTCAAAGATTACTAAGTTAGTTTTCTACTACATTTAGTGTCTAGAATAGGCTGTAGTTACGGCAAATAAGAATTAAGGGCTTTAATTAATTCTAGACTTAAATCAGGTATTTGGAGGTTGGTAGTTATTTTAGGGATTATGTTTTTGCAAAAATAAAAATACATTTGTGTGAATTAAGCCGAGTGTAATTGATGATTTTAAATGATAATTTAGATATTTGCTAAAATATTTTTATCTATTTGAACATAAATATATAATACAAAAATACTATAAAATATAGTATATTAAAATACTATAGTATAATAAAAATATACCTTGTGTAATTTTAAAATTTTTGTTTTAAGTAAGCTATCTTGAGGTATAAACATGGGCAATAATTATATAGAGCTTGTAGCTTAAAAATTAAAACACAATAAAATCTTAAAGAAATTAATTACATACTTAATCATGACTCTTGATGTACCTACCACAGACAGTTGCATTTAAGTTTAACGAATAGTGATTACCATATTTTCATGAATCCCACATAAATCTATGATAAAAGTACCGTTGGCACTTTAATACCGCTACGTGGTGCCATCTGTTCTAAGTTATGTGAAATCTCGACTATAATTTATTGGCGCCAAGCATGAATACCACGGCCGGCGCTTGCGCAGCTTTGCACGCGAACCAGTCTATTTTTAACTGACAATACTTAGATCTATAATTAGAAAAAGCTAGCCTTAAGCTTTAGCTTTATTTGCAGTCGTCCTTACGGGTTGTAATACTTTGTGGAATTGTGGATGTATTATTGCTATGTTTTTATTGCAAGTTTCAATTTCAATTTCAATATTTATTTGCAATTTCAATATTTAGTTGTAGCTTGTGTGAAAGAATTACAACATATAAGTAGGTGCTTACATTACTAATATTTTCTTTTCGTAAAATAAAAAAAAATGTGTAAGTATATTATTAAAATTGTGAGTTAGCGGTAAGCTCTTTTTAAATTTTTTGATGTTCCCGACAGGGTCCATATAAATTTATGGCTCTGTATAATGGAATGCAAATAAAAGTATTGAGTATTGAGTACTTATTGCTATAAGACATTTGAGTTTAATAATTAGTAGGTATGAATAAAGATTCTTATGCTATCACAATAAAATGATTTGATTAGTTTTGGCCAGGTTGCACTGACAATGGTCCTAAACAGCTCTCCATCTTAACTTAATGTAATCTCGTCAATTAGGTGAAGAATTTAACTGCACGGATAGCCGATTGGCATAGCGCTCAACACGCTAACCATTCAAAAAGATCCGAAGAGGACAAATATTTGTGTGCTCCACAAATGTTTCTTCTACAACTTAAAAATGTTTGTAGATTAACCGAAATTTAATTTCCTAATCTAAATATATATAACTCAAAGGTGACTGACTGACTGACATAGTTTTCCATCAACGCACAGCTCGAACCACTGGACGGATCGTGCTGAAATTTGGTATGCAGGTAGATGTTATGACGTAGGCATCCGCTAAGAAGGATTTTGATAAATTCCACCCCTAAGAGGATAAAATAGGGGTGAAAGTTTGTATAAATCTTCTTAGATTTTCGACTGATTGAACTGAAATTAAAGATTGGAGCTACGACGAGGCTATGCTGAAGACGTCGCTAAACAAAAGTAAAGCCGCAAAAACTATACCTAATTAATAATAATACTTTTTAACACAAGCGAAGCCGCGGGCAAAAGCTAATGCAGATATAAATTTCTAAATATCTTTCTAAGTAGGTTTTCTATAAAATGTCTAGTGAAAGGGTCTATGTAGTTCAGTACATAAGAGGAGCCAAACTTTCCTTAATCAGGACGTTATCTTACTGTAGACAAACATATCGGGGTCACATCACAACGATTTCTTACCTACTTAGACACTCGTTTATAATATGAAAGCAAACGTGATGGCTAAAATTTAAATCACTTTCTAACCATCTCAAATATTTTATAACATACCTATAAGTTTAACCTTGGGGTTTCCTGCTATTTCGACGTATAGTTTTTTGCTAATCGATCAACTGTCGTGCAAGTTAAACATTTCTAAATGTTCCTTATAAGCTACTTAGGTACCTATGATTTTTTTTCTTAACCTTGTTTAAATGGTAGAGCAAAATAATCTGTACTCTATACAGGATGTGAAGGAAATGCGTGGTCATATTTGAAATACTGTTTTTGCCCAAAGAAATGAACATCTTTCTCCAGAAAGTATTAAAATAAACAATAATTCTGAAAAAAGAAAATGGTTTTTCAATGTATTTACATTAGTTATTTAACTGGTACATAGTTCCAGAGATTAACGAATAAAAACTAATTCTTAATTTTGCTCCTGGAGGCGTATTTTTTACAGTCTCGCCAACTTAGTCCGGTAAAGCAGTGAAAGCCTCCATCGAGGCACACTGCGGCTGAACGCTTCAAAAAAAAAAATAAAATTATTTACCTATGTAGGTAGACCTATAGCCATATACCGATTATAAATTTAATATTAGTTATTAGTCAGTGCTATTCAGTGTTTCGCCCTGCGGCACGATGGGTCGATGATTTGAAGAAGTTGGCTGGCAGCGGATGGATGCGGACTGCTCAGGACCGGGATGGTTGGCGTTCTTTAGTGGGAGGCTTACGTTCAGCAGTGGACGGCAATTGGCTGATATGATGATGATGATGATTCAGTGTTTTCAGTTTTTCTTATGAATGTAACTTTCTTAGCACGTGGCGTTCTATAAATTTAGCTGTGAAGAATGCCGTTATAATGAAGAGTATTATTAGCTGTTGTGACAAGCGCCGTAAGCCGTAACGTAGGTAACGTACGCAATGAGACATGTTTAGTTTAAAAGTTCATAATAAATTTACACTATGTATGTATGTATGTATGTTTGTTACACGTACTCATTCGTAGTCTATGATAGTTTATGTTTTAATCGGTCAATGAAGTTGGCGACTACCCTGGCAAAATCCCTTTTTTTTTTTTTTTTTAATATCTTGCCTATTCGTCAAATTATGGTAGGGATCAGTTTCTAGATTGCCAGATTCAGCTGGATATTAGTACCTATGTTACATAGGCCTAACTTTTTTTTTTTTTTTATTTGGGTGAAACTCTAATTATTTCAACCCACACCGAGGGCACGGCGTGGGGATATGTCGGACTTACACCGACTAAAAACACCCCGGTCCCGTCCTTGCCTTTGCTGGAGCCGCGGGATCGTTTACGCAAGCTCTGCGCGGCCTCGGCAGAGATTAGGCCTAACCTGCCTCAGAAGAGTATTGCTTAAATCAGCATGCATTTTTCTTAATTTCCAATGGCTCCGCCCGCGTGGATGTCGGTTATCGCGGCCAAAAGTAGCCTATGTCCTTTCTCAGGCTCTAGACTATCTTTGTACCAAATTTCATTTTAATCGGTTCAGTAGTTTTGGCGTGAAAGCGCGACAGACGGACAGAGTTACTTTCGCATTTATAATATTAGTAAAGATTAGAAAAACCCACAAAAGCTTTTTTTTACCCGAGAATCGAATCTTATTTGGTGTTCTATTCGGTCGGTATCCTTCTAAGTCACACGATAATTACTAGAAATTCATTGAAAGATACTTTGATCTACTTCCATATACTTACTAAGCAAAAAAATATTGTCCACTATAATAAACAACTAAGGATAAAACTGGTTTTATATAGAAAAAAAAATGTATCTGATGATGATTAAATTGCTAGAGGACGTCATAAATTCTAAATATCTCTATGTCATGTCAATCACTATGGAGTCAATAACAAACATAGGATGTCATTCTTAATTGTCCAAAAAATTACTTTACCAATATCCATCTATTTATTCAAGATCTTGTCTGTCTAGATTATTCCATAGCAAAAATATTAATAGGTAGTAGATGAAGGCCTCGCGGACTGTGAATAGGCTAAAAGAGAGTAGGTGGAACAAAAAAAAATATACCTGTCGACTTGAGAACCTCCTCCGCTTTTTTTTCGTCGGTTAAAAAGAGGTCAAAGACGCGAAGTCGGATTCAAAAAATTAGGATAAAATAGAAACAAACGCGTAGATCGCAGATATAGTAATATAAATTAGCGACCCGTCCCGGATTCGCACGGCTACACAAAACATTAATGAATTATAGATTGTAAACTGTCCTCTTGAATCACTATCTATTGCAGAAAACTGCATTAAAATCGGTAGCGTAGTTTAAAAGATTTAAGCGTACAAACAGCGGTAGTATCTTTGATTTATACTATGTACAGATTTAAAAATGAACATTACCTCCACCCAACATTACTGAAAATTTGTCTTACAATAAATCTATCCATATTTATTTTACAGTGAGTGTTTTTTTCAAAGAGTTGTGAAAAGGTTTGTTAGTTAAAACATTTGCTCCACAAGTCTCTTACATTAGATCTTAACGCCATGTAGGTACCTACTTTAGTTTTTACTTCATCATATTTGTTTTCATACATGTCTTATAACACTGAAAAATGTTTAATGCGACGGATCAAAATAGTGCGGTGCGGTCGTTATGATGATCCAATAAAATGAATGTCAATCGTTCTTATTGTAAAGAATATATTGTAAATTTAAACTATAAGTAAGTATATATTGTATAGAATCTACATGACTTAAGTTGGTATACAATGACTATTTGGGAGCTTACAATAAAACTCATGTAACTGAAGACTTAGAGTTAATAAGAGAATTAGATAAATTCATTAGAAAATATGAAACGAGTATGAAAAGTAAACTACATATGTAGTAAGTAGTACTTGCGAGTTAAAATAAAGCTAAAAAAGGTGCAAAAAACACGTCTCTTGTATTTTTCACACACAGAAAATTTCAACTGTACCTATATCGGTTCAATGCAGCCTGCTAACGGACAGACAAACGGACAGCGGGGGCTTAGTAATAGGGCCCCGTTGGCACCCATTGCGTACGGTAACGTTAAAAACAAAAATAATCTCTGCTAAGGTTATGTATCCTACACCTAAATTCTTAAGCGTTTTCTAAAAGAATCATTAGACAAAACATAATGTTGAAATAGGAAACAATAAAATAATAATTACTGGCAAGCCTAATAAAAAGTAAAATTCAATTAAATAAGAAAAAAAAGAAGTGCATAGCAACCTCAGAGATTCGCCAAATCGCCAGCCAAATGCTATTTTTTAAATCTCAAAAAACTAAACACAATATTATATACCTTAGTAGTTATTATTGATGTCTTAAAATTTATAGGTACGGTTATGGCAGCTACTTATGATTACAGTTTTAAACAAATACACGGCAGTGTGGCGGGAAGGCTCTGCGCGGCCATTCGACATTTGTGACAGGGAGCGAGCGGACCGGCCTCCCGCGTGTTTTTTTATCTGTGCATTTTCGAAAGACATTAGTGTTGGTTTAAATAAAAATGTTAAAATATACAATGAAGAAATATTGTGCTGAGGGGAGTAAACTACATCAAGTTATTGTCGCCAGTTTAAGTAAGATTTATTTTAATTAATATGAGATTTATTTATCATTTCATTTAATTTGAGAACATTGTTTTTTTTTGAGTTTTAAAAAATAATACTTTTTAGATCGTTTATTTTGATTATTAAATATAATAAATACAAATTACTTAATTACTAAAATAATGAATTATAGGTTCGTAAGAGTTTATAAAATTTGTAATTTAAACCGCTGCGTGCACTCTGCACTAAATAGTAATCAGTAGGATTTTCTAAAAAAAACATAAATTTAGCAAAAAATCGTACTGAAAATACTAATAATATTAATCAATTAATTTAATTAAATAGGGACAAAAAATAATAACTGATTTATTTCAAAGTTAGTTTTAACCCTTAGGTACTGTTGGAGCATATTTTAACTGCTACGTCTTTAACTGGTTAAAATAATTTTTAACCAACCCAAATAATATATAAATAATTTTACTTTTTGCTTAGAAGTTATTACAAAGAGTTTCAGCAGTTTTTACCATGAAGTTTGATATCTCGCCTGCAACCTCTTTTGAAGTAACAATCAATCTCTAGATATTAATGTATTACCGGCACCGATAAAAATGTTCCAATATTGCATAACAATAACCATTTGATTATAAAACAGATTATGTATGAAAACAATATGAAAAATTGTTTAATGCCACATAAACGGACAAACGGATATTACGTGAAATGTTTTGTAAACATTAATGGGAAAGTTTTTTTTCGTTATGTCTCGAACTTCGTTTAATTGTTGATTTTTTCGCGAACACCTGAGAACTGACCGAAAATGAACGATATTACGGAGCAACTTGTGAACGGATTTATTGTACAATATCGATCGCATTCTTTTAGTTCGTTCTTCTTATTTCAAAGAAATTGTAAGTAAATCTGTATTTTGACTAACTACTTTACTATTCGAACTATATTTTAAAGTGCTACAAAAATAAGAGATATAAATAAGAAATCAGAGTTAAAATAAAAAGAGACGGAACGACACATTTCCAATAAATTTTGTATATTATGTAGGTATAGGATTTGGGGTAGGTTTTTCCGCACTTTGCCCAGCAATGGGACAGCTGCGGCAAAAACAAAATTACATTTAAAAAAATCTAAACGATCACGGCGATGCGATGCACTAATAAGATAGATAAATTATTTCTAAAATAGGAGTTGCTAAGTATAAAAATAGCTCTCTGCAGAAATATCTAATTGTAGGTAGCATAATGTGTTTATAATCACTAGCTTTACCTATACGCTGCAATCTTAAGCCTCTTCCTGCAATCTGTGGCTCTAGATTCCAGGAAAGATAGAATTTCTTTTATTTTTATTACTTCTTGCTTACGTAATTAGTGGCGGATCCAGTATGCATTTTACTTTGCGGTTGTTAAGGTTTCTTTAAATGTACGAAACTAAATTATTTGCGTGTGATGCCAGTCACTCACATTCGCACGAATACGCAAACCTACAGGTGTAGGGCGACATTTGCAAATGATTTCATTTCCAAGCTGTGTCGGTTTTTTAACACACATCAATGCGCGCGAATCTTGTTCGAATGTTTGCGCGCATGTGAATGACCGGGGTGATACTTATTTAAGTCAAGACATTTTTTTACTAACTCAATAAATAGATTTAGAAAAGTCGTATAAAATAACTTAACTTAAACTTTGCAGAATATTTAATAATAAAAACTTGCCCCGCGGTTTCTCTCGACTTGTTTTTATCAAGTAACGTGATGTTAAATAGCCTATAACCTTCCTCGAGAATTAGACTATTAAATTAATTCAAAAAGTTTTTTTTCATCAGACTGGTAGTTTCAGATATTAGGGCGTGTCAACAAACAAACTCTTTAGGTTTTATATATCAGTAATAATATCATATCATATCATATCTTGGGACATCTCACACACGTTCATCTGATCCCAAACTAGGCAGAGCCTGTGCTATGGCTACCAGACAACTGATAAACATACTTATATATTTATAAATACATACATATTAATGATAAATTACACCCAGACACAGAACAAATGATCGTGCTCATCACACAAAGATTCGTCCTGGGTGGGAATCGAACCCACGACCTCCGGTTTAGCAGTCAGGGTCACCGTATATTAAGTTATAGATAATTAATAGATTATTAGATAGTCTAAATCTTATAGGTGATCTATGGTGGTCTATGGTATAGAAATCTGCTGAATCTTATAGATGACCTATAGACACACAATCCCTCAACATTTGCCAAAGCATTTTAAAAAGAAAAAGTTTAAAAAACATAACTCGAAAATTTAAAAACTTATTTTTTTAAAAGCTAAACAAAAGATTTATTTTTATTTTTTGACAAACAATTTTCTCGTAGTTGCAGGCACGTAGTGGTGTTTGATCAACTGTCAATTTGTGATCTATAGTTTTAAATAATTAATTGCACGACATAAAAAATATAACTATCTACGTTGATACCGCGATTATTTTGTCAATATACCTAAGTACCTATCCTTAAACTAGCTGTCCCCCGCGACTTTGTTCGCGTGTTTTAGTTTCAACGGTTTTTCATTTTTGCAACATTTTTCATTTATGCTCCGCTCCTATTGGTCGTAGCGTGATGTTATATAGCCTATACCCATCCTTCCTTCCGAACCCCACCGTGCCCTTAGAACGACGCTGACGTAGTTGGTTTTTCTATTGCTCTGGCTGGAGGCCCTGGTTCTCGCCAAAAGTCCGGTGAAGCAGGCAAAGCCTGCGCTCAGGCTTATTGCGTAAATCTCTTCCAAACAAAAAAAAACTCTCTCTACACTATCAATCCTAAAAAAACATCCAGTCATGTGAAGATTACCTATTTATAAATTCTGTGGTAGTGCCACTGAACTATCCTTTGTGAAACATCAAAAACTGCTTGAAACCGGCCTGCTACCGCGTGCATCGGTTTCAATTAGAGCCGCAAACCCGTTCGCTGCCCATGCGAGTGTAGGCGATGTTACATTACACCGTGGTTGCTTGCTACCCTACCCTAATACGTACTATTTATTATTATGTGGTAATACTGATAAGGGTTACAAAAAAGAATGGATTTCATTGCCTAAAAAAATAAATCCGACTTAAATGTTACAATTAATAGATAGTTAAGTCATAAACCAATGAAAATTATGACAGAAAACTGTAAAACATATCTTAATATATTAAACTCAATGTACAACAAAACTAAAAATAGGTTCCAATAGAGTTACATATAGAAGGTCTGATTTTTTTCTTTTACTTGTAACGATAGACCTAGCATCGTGCCAAAATTTCGTGATTCTGGGTTCGCTGAGGTAGGTACCCTATATGTTTTGAGTTACTCGGAAATGAATGGCAAAAACAACATAAATGGCTGTATTTTTGTTTTGTCATAAAAGCTTGAATATTGTATTGTATCATTATTTCTTAGACTTGAGTATTAGATATTAATTTCAACACCACGACACCACCACGTGTTCCTGAGAAATATCAATTAAATTAAAATTCATAATTACCAATCCATATATTTTATACTTAGTGCTTTATGAATAAAAAGATTCTTGGCAACAAAACGAGCAAATAAAAAATCTTTCAATAGATATAGGTATGCCTGAGCATTTAAATCATCAATATTTACATAAATTTAACTAAAGTAGCCCTATTTTGATAAAAAAAGTTAATAAAAATGTTTCGCTTTTTTTACCGAGTAAATAACTAAACCCGTTTAGAAAAAATATTGGTATAAGATGACCAACGGCATAAATTAACTTACACTTAATAAAAAGATATCTGAATTGGTTTGACGAATTGACAACATCCTCAAATCAATTGAAAAGTAATCGTTTATCTCTACATAAATGAGTATGTATAAAATATGGATAATTAAGTAGACTTATCGATCACACTTGTACAAATAATAACCGGTAAGCACGCGTTTAATGACATAACTGTACTAGATGTTTATTAGCTTGCCCTACAAAACGATTGGAGGGAAAACACAGGCTTTGTTTTACAAAAGGGACCATATTTATGTAAGTTTTATCTTAATGCCGGCTGGAAACTGTATTTCTGTGCCATGGCTAGAAAACAAAGTGTTTTGTTGGTTATTCAACGAGGAGACCGAGGAGTACGCTCTAACCCGCAATTGAGCAAACGAGAGCTTCTTTTTCAAATGATTAGCTTTAATTTTATTAAAAAAATTGACTGTCGCACTTTGGAATTTAATATTTGTGTCCACATTCAAATCACATGCACATAGAACACCCAGTCTTGTAACTATCATTTGTGGAGCACACAAATGCTTGTCACATACGGGGATTGAACCCGCAGCATACCTTTCGGCTATCCGTGTTGTCTAATGATGATTCTCTCATTTCTCTGTTGCAATGGTATAGTTACAGACTGGTAACGTAAAGGGTTATTTAAAACAAAACGGTTTACTCACGTATATTCTCTCGACTAGTTTCAGACTCAATAGGAGTCCCTAATCATGAGCTGACGCGGCGGCGCGCGGCGGTGGTGTCGTTCGACTCGCGAATTTTTCTTTTAAATAATTATGAATACTCCTCACGAAAGTTATTATACAAACGTAAAGAGTTTTTGAATTGGAGTTTTTTAACGACTAGAATGCACACATACTACCTACGATTTGTTATATTTATTTAGATTAATAATTGGGGTACGGAACCTACCCACCATTTCTAAACGTCCGGACGATTGAAGTAGAAAAAAAAGTAATTAGGACTGCCTCTATAGGTATCCAACGTTTAAATAAAAAAAGGTTAACTAGATTCTTAATTTTTTTAACAATCGTTAATAATGTTTCAAGATCATTTTATTTCTGAAAATCGATTGACGCGAGCCAGTGTTGTATTCCTCAGAAACACTGAATGGTTAGCCCACATCTCCATTGTATGTGATTGTGTGCATTCGTCGAAAATAATAACGATTTAAAAAGAAATATTGCTTTATTTGTAATCGATTTAACGTTTTTCACAGTGTCTCTATATTCTTTATTGACTGTGTGGTATTGAGGAGTATGATGTAGATAATAGGGAACATTTTTCAATTTGTTAATACTTTGTAACTTTTTTTATAACGATGACGCTTGTCTCTTTAGCTTTAGAGTTCTGTCACCGGAGTTGGGACTCTTACCCAGGGTATAAAAGCAACCTCAAACATACGGAATCGGAAATTTAACAACAAAATTTTAGCTATGCAAATAAATAAATATTCACATCATCCGTGGTGACAAGCCTCGTGTTGCTTACAAGTTACAATACTTCAGTTCGAACCCTCCAAGTTCGAGGCCACACAAATACTTGATAATATATTTGGTTTGGACCAAGTCAATAGTTTCGACGAAAACATTTTCCGATTCAGAATGAAGGTGTCAATATGAAACATAATGTAATTTGTGTTGCCTTACGTGAAATTACTGAATTTGTAGATCTTGTCTGTAGAAACGAGTCTTGAAGTGAGGTTTTACGAGGTTCCTTGGTCAAGGTCTTTGGGAAATTGATAGTATTAAATTTTAAGCGGTTCGAATCATTGCGCCAGCTAATATCAATCCCATCCTTTTATTTTGTGAAGGGGTAAAAATCTAATGACTTCAACCCACGCCGAAGACACGCGACGAATTATTCGCCACCAAAAATCATAACAAACATATCACCGCAGTACGACGGTCAATATATTATTAGGTGACTCGCTAAATGTTCGTATACATCGATTCTGCGGTCTGATTATGATTTTTGGTGTCGTAAATTAATACAAAAAATTAAATATCAATTATTGAATTGACTCATTTTGAAAACTGACTATACCAGATGTATTCTTCACCCCTTTTGGATAGATGTAACCTTTCGGCACAATTTTCTTAGTGAATAGTTAAAATTGACATGTTAAGAAATGTAATAAATCAAATAAAATATGGCGCCCGTTTGAGTCAGGCTAACCTCAAAAGTGTTGTTTATATGCAAAAATATAAATCAAATACAATAGCCTATAAAAATAACCGCGTTTACGATTATGTTGTCTTATTATGTATATCTAATGCATTAAAGAACATATAGCAATAACTAAGTGCAATTCTACATAACAATAATTAAACAGTATAAATGTTTATTAAGCATCAATAAAACATAAAGTATGTCATCCAATTATTTATTCTCAATGCAAAAAATGTGCGTTAATTATCATAATTTTTCATAAAATAATAAAGATTTATCCCTTAAGGAAAAAAAATGTTTTGTGGTTTTATCCATAGACAGAATTTTTCACAGGATTTCCTTAGCATTTTTTTCTTTTAATTATTTTATTTTAAATAGCATAAATTTATGATACTTATTAGATCATGGTAAATTGTTATTTATATTACATTTTGTAGAGACTTATTACTTACCTAGTTGGGGTAGTTGAGGTACGGTTTTCTGAAAGGTTGATCAACACAAAAATTTGTTAATATTAATTCTGTGATTGGTTATTAGTCTTTTGGTCAACCAATGACAGTCGTGATCAGTTGATTTGACGACAGATTAAGTTGATCAGCCTTACAGAAACCGGGAGGTAGAGATTTTTTCCTGCAGCGATCCAACTTACGTGTGTATTTATCTACGAAGCTTCTGAAAGACTTTAGTACAGTATTTATTGTAGAAATTTAAGTTAAGTATTATAGGCGAAACGAGTTAAGGCCTTTTATCGGTATAGATCTATCCCTCACAAACATTAAAACCAAAATTATACCAAAGCGTTTCGTAAAAAATTCGTAGTAGCTCAAAAAAATAAATGAAAAACAAATTGTAATAATATTTTAATTAGGTATAAATTACTTATTGTATAGTTAAATAAAAACATAATAATCAATCTTGTTGATACAGCAAATTAATCGCAATTTAGCTCGTTCGATCGTTAGAGACTGCCCGGCGTCGGTCATGTCAAGTGCATCAATGAGGAATCGGACCTGCTTCAATTGAACTGGGACAATTCATGACCCGGCTGTGGACCTTCTGTCCCTTCTGTTGACGGTACTAATTAAGTAGGCAATGCAGAGATCGTGCCTAAGAATAGTCTAGATCTTCACTGTTGATATAAAGTTACCTTTTTTTAAAGCGTTTTCCATATGATTGGTCATCTGATTTGAGTATTGGCTTATTTAAATTATCTACACTTCTACACTATCTACTATACAAATATAATATAGAGGAAAGATTTGTATTTTTGTATGTTTGTAATGAATAAACTCAAAAACTTCTAGACCAATATAGAAAAATCTTACATCATAAGAATGCTACATTATCTCTGAGTAACATAGCTTATATTATTTACTACGGGTAGACATTTATTTTTCATATAATAAAAAATAAACCTCCTCCTTTTTAGAAGTAGGTTAAAAAAGTGAAAATAACCAAATAAATCAGAGTTATTGACTTATTAATATATCTCTTGACATTTGAAAGGTTCATCAATTTCCTCTTCCTCGTACATGGTTTTAACAAAACTGTGTCAGATGTCAATGGTTTACATACATACATCACCTTGCCCTCCTGATTGGCACAGCGTCAACATTCACTAGTACACGTGCGCATCTTACAAGTAATTAAAAAAATCTTTAACTTAACTGTGCTCTTTATTTTATTCGCTATCGAACTTAAAGGAATAAATAAGTAAACTATAGAGCGCGCATATCGAGTATGAACTGTTGGCTCTAGTATGAACATGTAAAATCATAAAATTAGTGTCAAAACAGAGCGCACCGTTTTATTAAAACTATCTCAAAACCTTTTAATATTACTTAAAATATTACCTTAATAATATCGGAACCGTCAATATTTTCTCATAGGTCTTCTTTCGTCTGTCGTCGCACGGAAAATCACATAAATCAGTAAGAGAGCGTAGTACATTTAGCTAAAAATGTGCTTACGCTTGGCATAAGGGGCTACTAGCGATGCTTGTCTATGTTTACTCTGAAGTATCGATATATTCCCCTGTAACGCCTAAAATACTAACCTGATTTTGATGCAATAGTTGTTTGTTCCGCTATGCTTATTGTTTTATTTTGCTTGGTTTGAAGTGAAGCAAAAAGAAAGTATCCTTCAATACCTAATAGTAGGTACGGTACATAATACTAAGATGTTTAGAGCACTTATAAGGAAGGTAGTTAATCAATATTATCATTAAATATTGATTAACTGTAACTCGACAAAATTGTTTTATTTGTTATCTTATGACATCTGTCCTTGATGAGTATTTAATGCGAAAATATATCTTGTTATGAATGCTAGTTAATTTGGTTGATTATGTTTTTCATTCTAGTTCCGCAAAAGCTTTGAACTATTTTAATTGGCCCATTTAGCTTATCAAATCAAATCTTTAAACACATAATAGACGATTACATAGCTCTTTTGTCTCAACTATAGAATTACATTATCAACATTAGCAATAATAATGATTTGAGGCGTTTAAGGGGTCCTTATGAATTCCAAAAAACGTCAATAATTAACTCCTCTTGGGCCTACCGCGAGGTCCCTACCAACCTACCGTTACCTACTTATTTAGAAATAATCTTTCCTTGTTTCAGTGGTTCTGCCAGTGTTCTCCTATGGCACTGCAATCGGATGGATCTCTCCGATGGGCCCGCGGCTCATGTCGGACGACACCCCGGCCTCGGCTCCCGTGCACCCAGACACGATATCCTGGATGGCATCAGTCGTGTACCTCGTGGGGACTCCAACAGTATTCTTCTTTGGGTATATAGTGGATAATTTTGGGAGGAAAAGAGCGTTGATGCTGACGTCATTTTCTATGGCCGTAAGTATATTGTAACTTGTTTTGTACTTGTAATTAAATACAAATAATAGAAGGACTACCTCAGGCAGGACTCGAACCTGCGACCACTGGCTTGACGCGCCAGTCGCTTTACCAACTAAGCTACCGAGGTCACTGGCTGGAAGTTTAAATTTTTCCTTCTATTTTATTACGTCTTTAGGGCGATTGTTTTATACTTCAAAATATTTTGATGAAAACATAAGGTATAAAGTTAGTAATCATTTAACATGCTATACTAAATACATTCCTGATTAATTATTTGGTTTTGATTGACCCTAGTTAATTTCTTCTAAATTAATTCTTACCTGGATTAAGAATAGTTCATATTTTTGAAAGCGATATGATTTTTGAACCTGTTTTATTATTCCAGGCTTGCTGGGCCCTAAAACTGTACTCAACAGAAACATGGGCTCTCATAACCGCTCGAGCCATAGTGGGGCTTGGAGTGAGTGGCTCCTACGTCGTCACCCCACTTTACATCAAAGAAATAAGCGAGGATTCTATCAGAGGAACCTTGGGAAGTCTGGTGGTCCTCTCTCAAAACCTTGGGAACTTATTCGCGTACGTGATGGGGGAATATCTCAGTTATAATGGATTGCTGTGGGTGTGTTTAGCTGTGCCGATCCTGCATTTAGTGCTGTTCACCACGATGCCGGAGACGCCTTCGTATCTGCTAAAGTGTGGTAAAGTTGAGGTTAGTGGTCCATACTTATCTTTTTTTTAGGAAATAACGTTATTAGGACTGCTTATCACTCAATGCTTACGAATGCATGCAAGTTAGATACGATTGATTTGCATCTGATCATAGATGCCTATATAATTGATTCTTTTTTAAAAACGACTCCCGCACCCGCTGGTTGTTTGATCCCTGTATTGCAGGGATTAATTGCCTAGTTCAGCTCACAAACATTCAATTCACATTCACAAATAACACCCAGACTAGGAACAGACATTTGCACCGCAGCACGTCACGCACAGAAATAATTGGCGTTGGCGTGGTGACCTATACCACTCTGCTATCCGTGCATTCTAAACGTAATAGTTTTGTTACCAACAAAATGTGGCACCCATGGCATCAGATCGTCAGTACCTACTTTTCTTTTTAAATCAGTTTAATTTTTTTTCCATATTTTAAGAGACTGACAGAAATACTAATTCATTCGGCAATACGATTAAAAATTAAAATAATTATCTTTCTTTTAGGAGGCGCGCGACGCTCTCGCGTGGTTGAGATGTCGGGATCCCTCTGAACCTACCGTGGAGAACGAACTGCAGAACCTGCTGCTGGAGCTGGAGCAGAGCAAGTCTGGACAGCTGGGAGCCGCGCTCAAGACCTTGAGTAAGTTTACTGTTGCATACGTTCCAGTTCTCAGAGAAGAGTTTGTTCCTAACGCCCGAATACTCAAACTCAGTTCAACTTTAAGTAACCGTTAAGTCTCATGCTGTCTCTGTCACTTTCGGGCGGAAAGTAGTAACAGATAGACGTTTAAAAATGTCATCATTTGATGTCTGGTTCAAGTCTTCGATTTCCCTACGGCACACAATAAATTCCAAACGACTGCACCAAATCGGATAATTCTTTTTTGTTATGTTATGTTCCTTGTAATGTAACGACAATGTTTTTTTATAAAATATAGACCGTAATAAAAAGACACGTATAGAAATGTTTTGAGAACATCACACCACCAGCGCGAAGACGGGATCTGTCTGTAGTAGATAGGTACAAAGCTTAAGATTTGATTGTGAGTTAAATAAGTAGGTACTGCTTGTTAAAGGCTGTCTAGAAGATATCGCAATTAGCGATAAGACCGCCATTGTACCCTTTACTGTTGTATTATTTTAATGCTGTAACTCTCATGGTTCACAATAAAGAATATTCTATTCTATTCTGGGTACCTACCTATCTATACTTTTTTTAACCTTACATTGTAGCTTCTTTCTTTTGCGTTATTGGGAAACATAACATCTTACTTACTTCGACATAAACTGAAACAAAATTTAGTCTGCTGGCAGAGATTTCTTCAGAAATAAGCAGCACCTTTGTACATCTCAAAATCAAAATCATAATATTTTTACTTCAAGTCGGCCTTTTCAGGCATTTTTATTTAACCTTTAAATTACTCTGAGTATGAAGTAGGTATAGGTAGGTATGAAGTAGCTATAATTATATAGTACCTAGGTACCTAGGTAGGAATTGGGTTTAGCTCCCAGTTGACAACATATTACTTACCTAAGTCAATACAATAATTAAGCCATTGAACTTCTTGAACTTAAGACACGTATGTACTAACATCTAGGTAGGTACTACGAGGTAACTAAAACTTATTTAGCTAGACATTAGCCTTAACAACAAGCTTGCACCTAGATCAGTGTACAGCCAACGGTACGGTATCGACTATCGACTAACAATAAGCAAACGAGCGGTAACGGGCCGTGTGACCAAACACTAGGGATGTGTACTCAACGTCAACACGTCTGGCCGTGTTTGATTTACTTATAATATAGGTTTTTAGGTTAGGATTCTATGGATTTTTGAAACGGTAGTCATTTGTAGGTGCCTTAAAATCACTGTTGTTTTGTTTGAATTAGAAATAATCAGTGTTATTAGCCCATAGTTTGTTGTACCGGAAAGTTTTGTAGTTTGTAGATTTTTTCCTCAGGTAGGTATTTAACAAAATATGTAGGTATCGAAGTAGCTAGATTTTGGTCAGAGGGAATTTAAAGATTTATGGCACGCAAAGAAGATGATCTTTTGCCTATGCCTTTTATGGACCTTTATTTTTTTGCGTAGCAAAGGTATCTTACGTTGGCACATTATGCTAATCCCAAAAATTAATAATTGTAAAGGATTGACTCCTACAGATTAGTCTCAGGGAGATAAATAAGTTCAAGCACGAATGGAAACTTAAGAAAACAGTTTAATCACAATAATATAGTACACGGTTACGGAGATACAATCTTACAACAAACAAGGCGCGTGCGTCGCGGCTGTGAGCGGACTGCCGAACTATAGCACCACTCGGTGCACCTCGCACGAGGCACGAATCAACACGAAGCGGCGCTGAGCGAGAGGCAAGTTAGAAGCGATTCGTCCTCGTGTGTCCGATCGCGAGTCTGAGTTCGACATTTCCTAACAAACTAGATGGCGCTTACGACGTCGCGTTATATCCTCCCCCTCTGACCTAGTTTTATCGCCCCCGCAACTTGGTCAGTCAAGATTCCCTTTAGGTCTACCGCGCCGTCGTTTCCCTTCGACGGGTGCTGGTTGCGGTAGCACACCTACGTACGGGGTCAATTGGGAGACGTGATACCTACCTAGAATTTCGCTGCTCCTAAGCCTTTCTAGCACGTAAGTAGTAGGGCTTGCGACCTCCTTAATACGGTAAGGTCCGTCTCGCCGTGGTATAAACTTTGTCGTTTGGCCGTGGGTCGTATTGTTACTTGCCTGAGTTTTTAATAAGACCAGATCTCCTGCAAAGTAATCAGCCGCAGAGTCGTACGCGTAACGTGCCCTTTCGTAAGCGGGTTTACTCTGCCGCTTCCTGAACCAAACCCTCCCCCTGAACGGTTCGTCGGGTGGTTTATGATCATGAGACCTCGTCGGCGACTCGTTGTCCTTGAGTCGGTTCTCGCAAACATCGAGGCTGCTTGTTGACATACCAACATTACTCTCTTCGACGTAGTTAAGGTCGTCACGCACGCGGATACATGTCGGGTGAGAAGGTGTAACTGGGACGCCACCTGGCTTTTCTTGTAAGCCCTTGGCTGGCCGGTCTTCGAGCCCCTCCCCCTGCACCAGGACTGCTCCGAGATAGCTAACGCTACTAATATCGGGCTTCGTTTTTACCGATATGCCTTTGTTATGCCTGAAACCCAGGTCTTTAGTAACTACTATATTACTGTTCAACCTACTAGTGGTTGGTAGCGTAAAACTTTCGACGAACGGGTACCGGCGGCGTGGTTCGTCGTTAAAATACCAGCTGTTCAGAGGTAAATCTATTACAATACCTGCTTGCATAATAAAATCCCTACCTAACAGTGTTCTAGTCTGCGCGTCCGGTAGCACTAGGAATGTTGTAGGTATGGTCCGACCTTGTAGGGTGACGTCGACGTCACACTCCAGCGTTGTACGTATACGCTGTAATCCGTCCGCAAGACCTATGGTGCGTGACGTCCTTTGAAACTTAACGCCCGCCTTTACCAATAAGTGGTGCAGCATAGGACCCGCAATCGAGTGTGTAGCCCCCGTATCCAAGATGGCTACCCCCGTACGATTTACCACTTTGATTTGTACTAATGGCCGCAGGTCACTTTTGTCGACCACATGAGCTGAGCAAAACTCTGATTCGTTTTGACCTGTAAGATTCTCATTGCTCTTATTGGATTCTAACTTGAGTCTACATATATTACATTTAGAGCGTATGACTCCCAACTGACCACATCCGTAGCAACGAAGCTGCGTACTGTCCGGCAATAAAGGTTGGTCTATTTGATTAGCGGGGTTTTTACGGCATTCGACTATAGTGTGCCCAGGACGCCTACAGTATAAACATCTAGGTTTACTAAGTTTCACACTAACACTATCTATACTATTGCGACCTTGCAGGTTGTCAATAACCTTTGTGGTATGCGACTCTGACAATGGTTTATCTATTTTACTTTTACTATTACTAACATTATCGACACTCAGACTCGCGCTTGAACGACCCTGTGCAGTTGCGCCGGGGTTAACGGGACTCGCGTGGTTATTATCAAAACAACTCACCTCCGCTAGCGCCTCTTCGGCTAACCTTACCTTAGTAATTAGACCGTCCAGTCCGTCCACAGCGTCGAGCGATACGCGTTTTCTTATCCTACGATTTAATAGGCCGTACACAATGTCCAGTTTCATTTGTTCAGGCACTACGTACGGTAACTTCGTAATTTTAGCGCGCACTTTATTTACGAACACATCGGCCCGTTCATGGTTTTGTTCGGCGGCGAATATCTCGCGCAGTATTTTGTAGCCGGGTCGCGGCACGCCGAACATTCCCCTAAGTCGCAGTAGGGCTTCGGACCACGATGTGACGGTCGCCTTCACGCCTTGCCACCAGACGGCGGCCTCGCCGGTCAACAGCATTGGTAGTCCCCGCAATGCATGTTCTTCACTAGTGTTGGTGCAGTCGCGATAAACTTCGATGGCGTCTATAAACGCCTCGAGTTCGTCCGCGTTCTTCGACACTCCGTCGAACCGCGCCGCACACTTTGCGAAGTTGCCCGATCGCAGCGAGTGCGCTCGCGTGTCGGGTCGTGACGAGTGGGTGCCGTGGGTGCCGGAGACGCCGCTGCCACCGCTGCCACTCATTAGACTTTGTATCAACAGCCGGTTTGCCTCGATTTGGCTTTTGGTGATGTTAGCGACGAGAGTCTGCAACATATCCTCCGACATGGTGATGCTTGGTGACGGTGCCACCGGTACGCTGAGCCCTGCGTCTGTGTCAGACTCCGAGCTATCATCTTTGCCTATTCTTCTTTTCGGCGGCATGTTGACGAGCTATTCCTGCTGTCACTCGCACGAACAGTAAGCTTGATGATTTCGTAGGTCCGACGCTGGGTAACGATCACACAGCAAAACCCAATTGTAGGTACTAGCGACGCACAATAATGTCTCTACACTAACAATCGAAACCCGATTTGCGTAAAGTAGACTCGCCCAAAAAAGTCGTTATGTTGTGTGCACAGTTTATGCTTGAATCTTCAACAATCTCTACGTGATGCGTCCCGTAAGATGACTTGCCGAATAAAACGTTACGTTCTGTGCACTATTCACTTATATCGTCTCTCGAACAATCCACACGCGATGCGTCGCGTAAAATGGACTTGCCCAAGGAAAACCGTTTGTAGGTACACTGTTCACTGTAAGTTTATCGTGCCCTCGAGTTGGGCGCCACTGTAAAGGATTGACTCCTACAGATTAGTCTCAGGGAGATAAATAAGTTCAAGCACGAATGGAAACTTAAGAAAACAGTTTAATCACAATAATATAGTACACGGTTACGGAGATACAATCTTACAACAAACAAGGCGCGTGCGTCGCGGCTGTGAGCGGACTGCCGAACTATAGCACCACTCGGTGCACCTCGCACGAGGCACGAATCAACACGAAGCGGCGCTGAGCGAGAGGCAAGTTAGAAGCGATTCGTCCTCGTGTGTCCGATCGCGAGTCTGAGTTCGACATTTCCTAACAAACTAGATGGCGCTTACGACGTCGCGTTATATAATTAATTTATCAATGCAATCATAAGTAATCGCTTCTCTGAAAAATATAGAAAATGGATTATGTTATTTTGTAAATTTTGAGGTACCTACCCTAGGAATACCTATATGAAATACTTTTTTATTCGAAATTAGGTAAGTTGTTTGTAATTTATATTTAATTTTAATTATTTTCAAAGCTGTCAATATAAATAAAAGCCCAACATACCTAAATTGTATCAAATTATAAATATTTGTACCTTAACTTCAACACTAGGCACTTTACTTATCAACTTAAAACAAGTTTCTCATTAGGTGCGCGAGCGCAGCTATATGTCAGTGTAGCGTAGTCTTTATGTGTGCATTGTGAGTGGGCGAGCTTTTAACACGCCACCGTTACTGGCTACCGGACAAGCTTAGCTCCTGAGTAAATACATGCACGCATGTGACTCACAGAACAATAATACTTACTCTAGCGGGATGTGACTTGGTTAGTGGAGGGGTTAGAGTATACATAGACAAGCATAGAGTACGCACATCGCCAGTAGCCCGTTATGCCGAACTTTAGGAATTATTTAGCTGGTAATACTACCCTCGTTTACTTAATTCAGTGATTTTCCGTGCGAAGACAGAAGTGCGAAAATAATATCATTGGTTTCAAGATAGTCTTACTAAAACGGCGCTCTCTGTTTTGGAAAATATTTTACGATTTCACTTGTTCATACTGGTGTTCACAGTTCATACTTTGTTAGGCGCACTCTATACCTACTTTGTTTACTTAAGTACCTACCTGTTTTGTATTTTTGTTTGGCTAGTTTTAGGTTCATAAAGAAGTAGGAGCTATCTCGATTCGATAACGGCAATTTAATCGAAACTATTTTGTATAGCGAAATTCACATCACTAAATCCATTAGTAGATTTTTTCATAGATACCTATCAAAACGTATATTCTCGAATAGCTACCTATACCTAATGACTATAAAAGTTAAAAAATCTGCACTGTTAAATACTTACATAGGTACTTACTACTTCCTTGTACAAAAATAAGTAGGCTATTTCTGAAGCAGTCATCCTGTTATGTTACCTTAGGACATTTAAGGAACCTTATGTAAGTACCTACACTCTGAAAATATAAGAAGGTTTTAAAAAAAAGCGTGTAAACTAATAAAATCCATAGCACATGCTTACTTATTCTTATTCTTAGATCCATTAATCTAGATTCTTTCTTCTTATTTTTGCGACATATCAACCTATTCTGATCTTTTCTTCTTTCCATCCGCAGTAACCGACGTCAGCACATTCCGCGCCTTCCGCATCGTCCTTATTATCACGGTGGCCCGCGAGCTGTGCGGATGTCTGGCCGTGCTGCACTTCGCGTCGCTGATCTTCAGCAAGGCAAGCGCGGGCGACTGGCTGCTGACCGCCAACCAGCAGGCGGCTGTGCTGGGGCTGGTGCAGTTCGTGGGCTCCTGTACCGCGTCGACACTGGTTGAGAGGACTGGCAGGAAGGTCAGTGGAAGAAATATTTAGATTTTTGAGGTTATCTATAGGTGTATGTAATATTATGTTAGACTAGCTGTTTCCCGCAGCTCCGCCCGTGTGGATGTCGATTATCGCGGCAAAAATTACCCTATGTCCTTTCTCAGGCTCTAGAATATCTGTGTAACAAATTTCATTAAATCGGTTCAATAGTTTTGGCGTGAAATTGTGGCAGACAGGCAGTTACTTTCACATTAATTTATAATATTAGTAAGGATTAGCGAAATATTTTCTTGTTAATTGAAATTCATATTTAATATTGAAATTGCCAACACTATATTATATCATTAGATATATATCTAGTGTTGGTATATTTTATTACTGCATGATAAAAATCTTAAACTTTGAAAATGCCTTACAATGTTTCAAAATTTTAAGTATTGTAATGAAAATTATTCCATTATTGGCGTGAAATAAAAGCCTTTTTTTATAGTTGTATTTTTGTGTTGTTTACTTACAACCAAACGGATATTTTGACGATTTTATTTTTTCTTTTCTCCAGCCTTTGTTAGGCACGACGTGCTTCGTATCGGGCTTGGCGATGTGCGCGCTCGGCGCGTGGTTCTACGCGTACGGCGCTGACGGGGCTGTCTCGAGCGCCTCCTGGTTACCCATTGTAGCGTTATGTCTGTGCATATACTGCGATGCAGCTGGACTGCAGCCGGTGCCGTTCGTCATTATGACCGAGATGTTCTCCTTCCAGGTTGGTGTAATTTAGTTTATTTATTGCGAGTAAATTTAGGAGACATTGGTCAGCAGTTGGAAACCAAAAAGGTTAAAAAAAAATGAGCCCTGGTTAATTTAATATTGCAGGTAAATGAAATGTTGGTGGTCGATTTATTGACATCTGGTTTTCTTACCACGTGTGATTTATATGTTTAGTGTGAGCTAAAAGAAAAGCCGATAGAGTAAAAAAGTTTTATGAATTTACTTCTTAGGTAAGAATGTCCAGTTTGTTTAGAATCAGCTGAACTCTAGTAGGTATTTTGCATGGAGGGACTGCATAAGTCACAGCTAATCTATATGTACCATTCAGTTAAAAAAAAGTATTAAAAAGTTCACAGAATTTTAGGATCGTGTAATATCGTGATTGTGTGCTACATATTGCCAGTGCTAATATTAAACATGTTTTTTCTTTTTTCCAGCTTCGTGGCACAGTAACAGCGATAGTAATAGCATTTGCTTGCGGCCTCATGTCAGTAGAACTACGCGTGTTCCAGCCAATCGCCGCCTCAGTCGGCCTATACCTAATCTTCTGGCTATTCTCAGCAGTCTGCCTAGTAAGCACAGTCTACATCGCCTGCGTAGTCCCAGAAACTAAAATGAGGTCCTTAGACGAGATCTACGCGGAAATCGGGAGCAAAGGCAACAAGAAAGGCAAAGAGAAAGATTGCGAGGCTGACGTAACAAAACTGTAGATGACGTCATTATCCATGTCGGTATTTTGAGGTTAGCTTGTCAAAGTATTAATTGTTAAACTACGTTTACACAGTGACACAAATGTCTACAACACTGAAACTTTCTTTGTTTCGTGAGTGTCTGTGTGGCAACAAATGTCTAACTTTCAGACATCTGTGTATACACACGCACACTCGGTAGTACCTACCTACACTGATGACCGAATACTCAATTTTAAGTCTCCGTTAGGTAAGTGTCATAAGTGTCTGTCTCTTAAAGGTATAATGACGTCTTAAATATAAGTTGCGTTTGGGTATTCGGGGGTGAGTGCGTGGTTAAGTGACACAGTGTAAACGTTACATTAGTTCGGTTAGGTTAAACGGCTTCAGTGATATTTTGCACTTTATGAGTGTAGATGTAAATTTATTTTAAGCTTTTAATGGCAAGCTCACTCTAAATTTCGGTGTACACAATTATGGCACTTAATCACGTCTTTTTAGTATGCTATTCTTAATTCTATTAAAAAGGGATTTTAGTAAAGCCATACTTTTTTTAAGTATCTAGATGGTAGTTTTGTTATTTCGGGGTAAATGAAAGTACCAACCTAATGGTTTTAAAATATATTGAGTTATTTATTTATGAGTGAGCTTGCACTAATACTCAACTTTGTTAACGTAAGTAGATTAGTGTTTCTTCTGTTATCTTTCATGGCCGCTATTATTTAAATCGAAATACGGTTTCTTATTTAAATATAACTTTAATATTTCTTACTTATATATTCCTGTCTAAAATAAAATAAAGAAAAAATCTACAGATCATTAGGTATAGTTGTAGGTTTGTGATGTCTTTTGTATTTATAAAAAATAATTTTATAATAAGTGTTGGGTCGGTATCTATAAAGTGGTTTTTATTTACAAGCTACCCATTTTAGGTCACAATTGTCCAAAGGCTAGGTAGTGGCTAGGCAAGCGAATTTAAATTAGATTGCAATACTGTAACACGATGTAAAAATATTTTTTTAGAACCTACCTTCTTACTTATACGTAAATGTCTACTTTTTCAGTGTATGCAACCCACTTATATATTTTAATACCACGCTTAATTTGTGCCATTTCCAAGTACGTACCTACTTTAAATCGTACTTATAAACTGACTATTTTTATGTATTTTCGATGACGTAAGAATCTCGTTTTGTGTGGCATTTTGTTACTTACAAATAAATTAGTATTTTATGTATATTGTTTTTTATTTGCTTCCTAATTGTAACAGGGTGTTTTTGAGTATAGTGCGTTTGATTGATACAGAAAGACGGTCAGCGCCATCTATTTGACAATGCAAGGAGTTACAAGGTCGTCAGGAATACGGATCGATGATTACTTGACAAATTGTCGCTTGATGTCGCTAGATGTCGTTCTTATATGTTTCGTGGGTTCAGTATTTAACTTTATTTAGTAATTTGCTAAATATATTCTAATAAAGCTTAAAATAAATAAATTATGTTATATCATATAAATATTTACCTTCATAAAGTTAAAGTAAGTTAAACTTATAAATATTATATCTTTTGGTCTGTCAATTTGACAAGTTCGTGATTTGGCATAAGGTGTGGGAACACTGATCGTGTAGAGAGAAAAGGTCATTGTCATTTCCGGATTCTGGTGCTCGTGAAGACATGTGAGAAGTCTTAGAGCAATTATTTAAATTGATATTTTTTGGTCTTCGAGCCTCAAAGTGGCTCATATTTCGGTGACTGTACTTACCTGGCACGGGTGTTTTGAAGAGGTCATTCAACCTCGTGTTTTGATTCATCGTGGCATGGCCCACTGATTTGTTTGGGTTGGGTGTCTTGACTGGTGTCAAGGGAGGGCGTTAGCGATCGCGTTAGCAATAGCGATAGTAATAGCTATAGCGATAGAAATATTGCTATATATATAGTCAGTGGACAAACTCCGTGGATTTCCGGTACATCAATAAATACTTCCGATAGTTGGTAGCAGCGCCCCAGTGCGCTGAACCGCAGGTACCCGTGCATCCTAAATATTCTTATTTATGACTTTCCGGTAAAAGACTTTAATTATGTGGTGTGGTCTCCTTGGTCTCATTAGTATAGTGTAATACACCTTGTTCTGAGAACCTCAGCAACCCACGGGCTGAGCTAGCGTGGCACATTTTTTCTGTTTAATGTACCTATGTAATTTTAATTAAGTGCAACAATATATATTCCAGTACCATAAGGTTTGTTTGTTTTATGTGTACACCACCCTATACCCCATTACCATCCCCAGCAATTCCACAACGTTACAAATGGCGCCCAACTTCAGAGGTTAATTATTAACTACTTATTTAACTGACCATTTGTACAACGTTACAAATGGCGCCCACTTTTTGAGGTTTAATACATTCCGTTAAAAATTTTTTTGTAACGGGGGAATTGTAAAGGCGTGGTATTTGGAGGTTAGGGAGAGACCACACCAACAATTTTTTAGATTCTGTAATATTTTGTGTAATTTTGCCTGAGCCTTATTAATATTTGTTTAAGTATTGAACACTTAAATGTAATTATTTCTAATCCTGTGTGTGTTAATTAAGTGAGTTTTTGTATAAGTTTTAAAGATTGTTGTTTGATAAAGCATAATTAATTAAAATCAAGTTATTAGTAAAAGCTTTTTATAAAAAATTTGTTTGTAAAGGTCGCACCACATTGATATTTTTCTAATTTTATTCCGGGTTATTTTTTTTATTTTATAATAATGGAAGGGTCGTTGAACTTCCATGCCCTTTTAAAGGACGAACTTTCTTATGAAATTAAAATTAGGTTAGACACACCCGCATCAACGGTACTAGAAATGAGGCAGCAGTTGCGAGCACTGCTAACCGAATATATAGGTTTAAGAATTTTACCGGAAGATATTGTTGATACGGGGTTGAAACCAAAGGAGGAAATAACAATAATTAAACAAAAATTTGAGGATTTAAATAAATTATTTAACAAATTTCAAAAACATTCCGATAGGTATTCCGGTGTTCGATCCAAAGCACTAGGTCAACATTTAGTATTCCGGTTGATGCGTGTCGAGTCAGATGACAAGGCAGTTATTGACACAAAATTAGAGTTGACTTCAGTATTAGACAGTCTTATGGGTCAAATTTTAAAGTCCACATCTACGCAGAAGGATAGCGGTTCCAGAATTGATGGTGATGTACCCACTGAGAATGATGGTGACAGGAAAACTTTGTCTTCTTCAGGTTACAAAATTGTGACAAGATGGAACATCAAATTTAATGGAACGTCTGATCCTAGGTCTTTCATAGATAGTGTAGAGGAACTCAAAGCGTCACATCGCACCCCGGCAAGAAAAGTGTCACATCACATATTGTGTACAAAATGACATAATCACAGCATTAAATAGCGCGCACGTCATTTTTTCGGCTGCAAAAACGTCAATTTTATGTGGCGCATGGTTACCGCTAGATGGCGCTAAGTACTCTTTTTCACGGAGCCGTTTCGCTCCGATCATCGGCGTGAAAAGTGTCACATTTGTGTTAGTACGGAGTAGACGTGTATTGTGTCGCCAGAAAAGCGTTTTATCGTGTGATGTGACTTTTTATTGGTAAGTTTTATGTTAAAATAATAGTTTTTTTACGAAAAAGGTGGACACAATCTGTGTTATGACTGTATTGTTGACGAAAACAATTGTAAATATTGCCACGTGATATATAAAAAACAGACATAACCTGTACAGGGTCTCTTTTTTTGAATATTTCTGATCTATATTCGTGTTTTATGGAAAATTATAAAGACCCAATACAGGTAATGTCTTTTTGTTCTTAAATATTTCAATAATCATGGATCATTATGTTGTGTTCGGTCTTTTTTTCTGTATAAAATTGAACTAAAACAGTATTATCACTATATTATACCTTTTATGATTGGCTTTTTAAATAGATGTTATTGTGAGTAAACTTAATATGATTTTTTGTAGAATGAAGTATTACTAGTCTTTAATAACAGTATATATTTTTTACAGGTTCAACATGAAAAAAAATAGTCGAGCTGCATTGATAGTACAACTGGCTAACGAAGGATGTAACACACAAAATATTTGTAATCAGGATGCTATGAATATACGATTTATGTACCCAGTCATTACATTGATGCTATTAAGTGCGTTAAAAAAAAAGGCAATCCCTATATCGTGAGAGAAATGTCATCCAGTGATTTTTATTCGTTAAAACGTCTGTCTGAGGATATTGGGTTAACTATAACCAAATCTTTTAAAATTTCTGAGGTGAAGATTTTCAAACTCTTACAGGATGACCCCACGAAACTGTTGTTTAAAACTTCTTATAAAGATGATCAGTTCAGAAGAAGACTGAAGTAAGTGATTGTTATTTAGGCCAAAACTAGTAATTTACATTAAGAAATTTGTTTTTGTTTTTATATTTTTATAAGAAGTTTATAATTTTGTTGTTTTATTTATGTTTAATGAATATTGATTACCTTTAATAATTAAAGTAATTGTGATGCATACATAAAAAAAGTGTATTATTTTAAAAATTACACACATTTCAATCGAAAAAAGAGTCATAATATACATCTTTTTAAAAGTTTCTTGAAAGTTAGTTTAAAAAAAGTACGATTTTGCTGTTGAATTTAAAGCCTTCTAATAAACGTTTATATAACCTATTTACACATAAAATTTCAGGAATCTGACTATTATAGTTTTTGAGTTATTGACGCATAAATGAACTAAAATCTATAAAAGTTACATTTTCTCGAAACAGGTATTTATGTATTATGCCACTTTTTTTGCCGGGGTGCGACATAATATTTCAGATCAAACTTTGTTTCAAACAATTTCATTATTGTTAGTTGACCAGGCTTTGTTATGGTTTAGAGGTGTTCGTTCCGAAGTATCAAATTGGGTACAGTTTAAAAATTTATTATTAGAAGAATTTGAACCAGTAGATTATAATTATAGACTTTTAGGTGAAATTAGAGCACGAACGCAAGGTTCAGGGGAACCTGTGCACATTTATTTTTCGATAATGTTAGGTATGTTTAATAGGTTGAAAGTACCACTTAAAGATGAAGAGAAGTTAGATATTCTTCTTCACAATATTAGACCTTTCTTTTCTCAACAACTTGCTTTAGTTGATATAATTTCTATAGCTGATTTAAAACAAAAGTGTAGGCGATTGGAGGCTGCACAGCAGCAATCTGCTTTGTTTACGGAGCCACAGACTAACTCGAGTGTAGTTGGCAAGGAGTTTGCTTATAAGGCAAGTGCGAAGCAGGTTTCTGTTGTGGAGAGTTCAAATGTCAATCAGTTGGGAGATTCTGTTAAAAAGGTAAATTTGGGTAATTCTGATAAAAATGTTAAAAACTCAGTTCAAACTTTAAATGTAGGTTATTCCGGTAAAAATGATTGTAATAATTCAGGTAAATTTAATAAAAATAAATCTACTTCTGGTTCAAATTCTGGTTTTGGTGCAAACTCCGGTTTTGGTTCAAATTCTGGTTTTGGTTTAAATAGTGTTAAGAGGAACTCAGGCAATTATTCCGTTAAATATGGTTCTCACAGTAGTAATAAGTTTGACAGATTCTCGGACAGAAAGGGTCATTGCGACAGCAACAATTCCGGTTTATGTTATAAATGTGGTAAAGGAAACCACAATTTTAAAGCATGTCGTGAGACTCCTGACGTCATTAGATGTTACACCTGCGGTAGAGTAGGGTATATGGCTAGGAACTGTCCGTCTTGTAGATCAAATTCAAAAAACTAAGACACGACCGTAGCAATCTTAAGTCTAGATACATAATTAACAATAAATTTCGTAAGTTTGGTTCCGTCGCTACGGTCTTATTTTCCGCAAAAAGCAATGATATTAGGCCATATTTAAAAATTAAAGCCAATGATATTGAACTTATAGGCTTGCTAGATTCCGGTGCTAGTATTTCGATTTTAGGTAATAATTCTCACAAAAAGTTGTGTGAATTAGGTTTTAAGTTCCGTTCCGTTAAAGACACTACGTGTAATGTGGCAAATGGGTTTACTGTAGAAACCATAGGCTACATGTTTATTCCGATTACCTTTAGAGACGAGTCACACGTCATAAAATTTTATATTATTCCGAGTATAGTTTCTGATTTAATATTAGGCTGTGATTTTTGGAAAGTTTTTAGTTTAGCTTCCGACATATTTCAAAATGCTGATTATAGAAGAGCACCTAAAAAGTTCATTTCCGTTTGTAGTTCTGGAAAACAGATCAGTACTATTATACCTTTCGATAATTTGACACTACACGAGCAAGAGTTAGCAAGAACGATGGTACAAAAGTTTGAAGAAAGATCATCAGAGAGAATGGGTTTAGGTAGAACGTCACTTATTTCGCATGTCATTGACACCGGCGATGCTCAACCTATAAAGGCGAAGCAATACCCACTCTCTCCAGATAAGAAACGCGCTCTTAATGCTGAGTTAGATAAAATGTTAGAACTTGACGTTGTTACAGTTAGTGAAAGTCCATGGAACAACCCAGTTCTCTTAGTACCAAAGTCAAATGGAGACTGGAGATTTTGTTTAGATTGTAGAAAGTTAAATTCCGTAACTAAAGGTGACTCTTATTCAATTCCGTATATTCCGCAAATATTAGATAGTTTAAAAGAGGCAAAATATCTATCTTCAATAGATTTGTCATCTTCATTTTGGCAGATACCACTGAGTGAAGACAAAGATTCACAAGATAAAACTACATTTACGGTTCCAGGTCGTGGTTCTTTTAAATTTAAAGTTATGCCTTTTGGTCTTTGTGGTGCTCCAGCCAGACAACAACGTCTGATGGATACTTTATTTCCCCAGAATTTTAGTTCAGATATTGAGGACGGCTTAGTGTTCTGTTATATAGATGATTTAGTAATTTGTTCATCTAACATAGCTAGTCATTTAGAACTCTTAAAAAGAGTATTGGATAAACTTAGTTCCGCTAACTTAACAATAAATATTAACAAATGTAAATTTTTCCGAAATTCACTAAAATATTTAGGTTATGTTGTAGATGAACACGGCCTTAGGACGGATCCGGAGAAGGTTGAAGCAGTTTTAAATTTTCGCACACCAACTTCCGCTCGGGAGGTAAAGGTATTTTTAGGAACTTGTTCATGGTATAGGCGGTTCATTAGAAACTTTTCCACTATAGCCGCACCGTTAAACAAGTTAACAATTAAAGGTAAAGAAAGTAAAAAGTTTGAATGGTCCGATGAAGCGGAGGACGCATTTAATAAACTTAAAAATGCCTTAGTTTCTGCTCCAGTCTTAGCTACTCCGGATTTCACAAAACCTTTTGTTGTTCATGCCGATGCTTCCAGCTTTGGATTAGGCGGAATGCTTTCACAGGAAATTGAGGGTCGTGAACACCCCATAGCTTATGTCAGTCGTTCTCTTAATAAAAATGAGCGAAATTATAGCGCTACTGAGCGTGAAGCTCTAGCAGTTATATTTGCGGTTGAGAAATTTCAAGCGTATTTCGGTTCTATGCCTTTTAAGGTTGTCACAGACCATGCCTCTCTGAAGTGGTTCCTTAACTTAGAGAATCCTACCGGTAGACTTGCGCGTTGGGGTTGTAGATTATCTCAGTACAACTTCACCGTTGAACATAGGCAGGGTACAGATAATGTGGTACCTGATGCTTTATCTAGGTTACTTCAGGTAGATTTGATAGGTATCCCTGGTGATGGAGAGAAAGATGAGTGGTTTGACAAAGTTTATTCAGGCATACAACAGTTTCCGAATAATTTTCCGAATTTTTGTTTAAAAGATAATGTTTTATTCCGGTACAGTAAAAGTAAATATAGCTTAACTAGTGAGTTTGATTGGAAAGAGGTAGTTCATAAAAGTAAAATTAAAAGTCTTATTCAGGAATATCACTCCGAACCCACTTCGGGTCATTTTGGTGTTTTCAAAACACATAGACGATTGTGTTTGCGTTATTATTGGCCACGAATGTTTGCGGATGTACAAGAGTTTATTAAAAATTGTGATACTTGCTCTGCGTATAAGCATACCACTAAGGCGACTCCTGGACTCATGGGTCAGCCAAAAAGATGTGAAAGACCGTGGCAAGTAGTTTCTGCGGACTTGGTAGGTCCCATGCCACGCTCCCGTTCTGGGTTTACATTTCTTTTGGTTGTCACATGCTGTTTCTCCAAATATACTCTTTTATTTCCGTTGCGTCGTGCAACAAGTGCTTTAGTAGCAAAACATTTTGAAAATCATGTCATTCTAGCACATGGTGCACCTGAAACAGTAATTGTAGACAATGGAGTACAATTTACTGGATCAGATTTCCGAAAAGTTTTACAAAAATATAATATTCCGAAACAGTTTTATGGTCCCAAATATACTCCTCAAGTAAATTTAGTTGAACGTTATAATAAGACAGTAATGACAGCAGTTGCATCTTATGTAGAGGAAAACCACAGAAAATGGGACGAAAACATTAACAAAATTCAGTTTGCTATGAACAGTGCAGTAAATGAGTCAACAGGGTTTTCCCCATTTTTCCTAGTACACGCTAGAGAACCAGTAATAAACGGAAACTTTTACCGTGATTCTCAAGCAAAGTATGAAGTAGGAGTACCACGTGAAGAGTACGCTGGTGAATTTGGTAGTTTAAAAGAAATTTTTGATTCCGTTCGTGAACATATGTTTAAAGCTCATGCTAAGAATGCCACACATTATAATCTACGTCGCAGGGATGCGAAATTTTCAGTAGGTGATATAGTTTGGAAGGCCACTTATACACAAAGTGATGCACAAAAATTTAAAATGTCAAAACTAGCCCCTAAATATGAGAAATGTAGGGTTACGAAAGTCTTATCCCCATTAGTTTATGAATTAGAAAGACTAGACGGTCATCCCATCGGATCTTGGCATATTAAGGATTTAAAATCAAAATAGCACAGATAGGGTGCTCAGATTCAGCGGTGAGGGGTGTACTGGGATAGTCGAAAGGGGAAGCTACGCGTTTATTAAGTAGATTCTTTCGGTCTTTTCGGGTTGTAGTAAAGGTGACTGTACATTGTACAAGTCACTTCCTGTTCTGCTGAAAATCAGCACAATGGGAAATATAGTTTCGGGTTTCCGATTTTCCGAGTGTCTTCGGTCTTTATGTTTAGTGTTGTTCTGATAAAATAACAATTATATCTCGCAGGCCTAGATGCTCAATATGTCAACTAGACATATTGGGATGCCAAGAGTATAATTGATTTTTTTATTTTCTGGTTGACTTCCGGTTTTCGGTAGTTTTTTAAAAAAGTATAAGACATTGTACTTTATTTCCGGTTACCTTTAAATTATTTTCAAAGGTATATTCTTATTTTCTAAGAAAATTTTCAGAGCTATATTCTAGTTTCTAGGAAAACTAGATTCAATTTCTAAGATTGTTTAGAGGTTGTTATATTAAACTAGTTATATTTCTGCATGAAACACTAAGTTATGAGTGTTAACATGTTATTTTGCTTTCCGGTTTGTTAGAGTAATTTGCTCTAATTTAGGTGAGATACTTTGGATACTCCATTTAACTGCTAGTATTCCACAAGTATAGTTAGGTTTGTGTAAAGTTTCAAGTATTCTGATTATATTAATTTAGGTTAATACTTTGGATACTCCACTTAGCTGGTATTTCACAAGTATGCTTTCAGCGAAGTCGTTTGTTTCTCAGTGATGAACGGAGCATCGCTGAGGGCAGCGATATTTTTTTTGTGGTACATTTATTTAGATTTGTTACTTTTGATACTTAATTTCATTTGTAGTTTTTACAAGTATGCTTTGTTTTCAGCAAAGTTGTTTGTTTCTCAGTGATGAACGGCGCATCGCTGAGGGCAGCGATATTTTTTTTGTTGTACATTTATTTAGATTTGTTACTTGGGATATTTAATTTCATTAGTAGTTTTTACAAGTATGCTTTTGTTTTCAGCAAAGTTGTTTGTTTCTCAGTGATGAACGGAGCATCGCTGAGGGCAGCGAATTTTTTTGTACATTTATTTAGATTTGTTGCTTGGGATATTTAATTTCATTTGTAGTTTTTACAAGTATGCTTTTGCTTTCAGCGAAGTCGGTTGTTTTCGGTGATGAACGAGCATCGCTGAGGGCAGCGATTTTTCGTTGGAGGGAGAGTATTGTAACAGGGTGTTTTTGAGTATAGTGCGTTTGATTGATACAGAAAGACGGTCAGCGCCATCTATTTGACAATGCAAGGAGTTACAAGGTCGTCAGGAATACGGATCGATGATTACTTGACAAATTGTCGCTTGATGTCGCTAGATGTCGTTCTTATATGTTTCGTGGGTTCAGTATTTAACTTTATTTAGTAATTTGCTAAATATATTCTAATAAAGCTTAAAATAAATAAATTATGTTATATCATATAAATATTTACCTTCATAAAGTTAAAGTAAGTTAAACTTATAAATATTATATCTTTTGGTCTGTCAATTTGACAAGTTCGTGATTTGGCATAAGGTGTGGGAACACTGATCGTGTAGAGAGAAAAGGTCATTGTCATTTCCGGATTCTGGTGCTCGTGAAGACATGTGAGAAGTCTTAGAGCAATTATTTAAATTGATATTTTTTGGTCTTCGAGCCTCAAAGTGGCTCATATTTCGGTGACTGTACTTACCTGGCACGGGTGTTTTGAAGAGGTCATTCAACCTCGTGTTTTGATTCATCGTGGCATGGCCCACTGATTTGTTTGGGTTGGGTGTCTTGACTGGTGTCAAGGGAGGGCGTTAGCGATCGCGTTAGCAATAGCGATAGTAATAGCTATAGCGATAGAAATATTGCTATATATATAGTCAGTGGACAAACTCCGTGGATTTCCGGTACATCAATAAATACTTCCGATAGTTGGTAGCAGCGCCCCAGTGCGCTGAACCGCAGGTACCCGTGCATCCTAAATATTCTTATTTATGACTTTCCGGTAAAAGACTTTAATTATGTGGTGTGGTCTCCTTGGTCTCATTAGTATAGTGTAATACACCTTGTTCTGAGAACCTCAGCAACCCACGGGCTGAGCTAGCGTGGCACATTTTTTCTGTTTAATGTACCTATGTAATTTTAATTAAGTGCAACAATATATATTCCAGTACCATAAGGTTTGTTTGTTTTATGTGTACACCACCCTATACCCCATTACCATCCCCAGCAATTCCACAACGTTACATAATCCTACAGTAAAATATCAACCTACTGTGCTTAGAGTAAACATAGACAAGCATAGAGCGTTCTTATCGCTTGTAACCCCTTGTGCAGAGCGTTAGTCCACTTTTAGCTTTAAGTACTGCGCTCGTTTACTGATTAAAGTGATTTTCCGTGCGACGATAGACGTTTTTGCGAAAATATCTACTGTTCCGATATTATTAGGTTTTCAGATACATAGTTTTAATAAAACGGTGCGCTCTGTTTTGATACTAAATTTCGATTTTACGTTTATACTAGTTCATACTCTATATGCGCGCTCTGTAATTTACTTATTTATTCCTCTTAGCTACTGTCAGTGTATATAGATTTATGGAACAAATCCTCCTACCTAAATATCCAATGATGATAATTCTAGTATTTTCTGTCATCAATGGTTCAATACACTCGATAACTTATTGGCTGAGAAACCAATCGTAGCGTTAACTGTGACCATATTCTTTTACTTATACCTACATAGATGAAGGGAAATCAGAAATAAAACAACAAATTCAGAAGCAATGGAATGTTTACAATTGCAATGATAAAGTTCTTACAATATCATGTGTAAGTACATACAAGCCCCGAAAGACAGTCTCACTTTGTCCAATAATCACATATATGTGGATAAACTCTCAAAACTCAAGCCGTTCGTTGAAATCACAACCTTTTTATGCACTCGAATAGGAATAATGGATGCATGCCTTTGCCGGCCTTAATGTCATAGAGTTGTCAAATTATAGTTTAAAAATTTTCTGCTTTATAATAAAGGCGTTGTCGTCATTTCCAGTCTTCAATTAAAAAATGATAAATTAAATTCTGAATTTTGTGATATTTCCATTAAGATGAAATATGAATTTCCTCTTAATATTTTTTTTATTTAATCATCGTCTTTAAGTAAAGTTTAGATCTTTACTTTTGAAGATAAAATAGACTCTGAGGCACACAAGTATTATTATAATATTAGTAAAAACATTAATGCTCCATGTTAAAATATAAGAAAAATCTCGTTTAAATCGTTCAAATCCATCACAGTGCTGCCCTCTATGGACTTTCAAGCACAAAGCAAGACCACCTTTCAAACAGTCAGAAGATATTAAATACAAAAACACTCGATTATTTTTGGTTATATATTACATACATAGTACATAACGATTTGTGTCCTAACGTATACGACATTGATAAAAAATGGAAGTTTTTTTTTATAAAACGACGATCACAATATATAGAAAATGAGTGTTCTTTTTATATAGAAATTTGTGCTTTCCCTAGAAATAGATAATACATATTATATTGACAAAATCTTTGTTCAATTTGTAAAGTTGTCGTATTTAGACCAACTGTTTAACTATACGAAAATTTAATTTATTTATCTATTTAGTCTAACTGTAGGTAAACAGGGTGTACCGAAAATGGGTGTTCTTATTTAAAATACTGCTTCTGCCTATCAAAATTGACAATTTTCTGTATGTAAAAAAATACGATATTAAAAAAAAAACATTGTAAGTACCTACCTCTTTGTACGATAAGGGCATTTTTTTTGGTCTATGGTTTCCTTGAAGATAGTTGTTCATTTTCATGCGCAGAAGCAACATTTAAAATATGACCACGCATTTGCGTTACAACCTGTATAGTCAAAAGAAAGTAAATACTTACTTATAATTATGTTGGTGTTATCACAAAACGATGGCACAGATTTAAATACACATAGACAGTTCTCGCAGAAAACAACCGTCTAAATGTACTTTAATCTGTGGCTGTCACTTTTCCCACAATATAAGAGAAAAAAAAATGACAGCAGACACATTAACATCGTTTTTTAGAACACCGTCAGTTTAAAAATAATAATAGGATCATGACATCACATTTCATCTGTTATTACTATTTCAATTGTTTTATACATGTATACACATATTACAGGTCAATAAACATTTACAAACTGTGCACAGATTTAGCCTTAACCGTACATAATATTACATCTTATGACGTTAACATACAGCTACGTAACTACACTATTACAAAATCTATAGTACGTATAGTATAAAAGATTATTATGTACTTAAGTAACTTTATTTCGAATGCAACACGTACATTTGTGACACTTGGTTTATTTTCACCTGTGCCTAATAGGAAATTATCTAAAATCTCATTTCTTCAAAAGAATTTCTTAAATAATAATTTAAAAGTGTATTAGGGCAAGTGACCCGGTTGTGGCCACCGACCCCTTTGTGGCCATTTAGAACTTCAAATCGTTATAACTAAGGCAAAGACAAATATATTACTCTATGGTTTACGGGAATAAAAACATCTAATATTGGCAACAGTGATAGCGTTGACAGCTTTGATGTGTCAAACTTCACTTCGATCCAACAAGTCATTATTTTTTTACGAGCATAAATTCTTTTATTTCTTAGCAAAAAGGCTAAGGCGAGCGGGGGAGTAACCAATCATTATTTTTTAAACCCTTCTTATTTTTTTTAATGTTTATGTTAATCCTTCATAAAGAATACACTGTCTAAGTGGTACTAATGATATTTTATCGCTATTTGTTTATTAAGTGAGGTTATGAGAGGTGGCCACTAATGGAACCAAAATGAATGAATTTTCCCATCTTTGGCCACATGACTGGCCAAAAGTGGTGCACGTAGAACCCCACTTTTGGCCATTTAGTTTTTATCGTGATTTTTCAACTTAATTACTTAGCTATTTTGATATAAGTAATTTATTCATTTTCAGAGTTACGATTATAATGCCTCCATCGAAATCAAATACTAAAAAAATCGGTGTCGTGAAAAGAAAATTGTTCCAGTACTCACCGCATAAAATAACATTAGTGTTGAACGCAATAAAGAATGGAATGCCCGTTGCCACTGCTAGTAGATATTTTAACGTACCTCGAACGACTTTGCGTCACAAAATTTTATTACTTTGAATTATCTGCTTTTTATTTTTGATGAATTTTGATGGCCAGAACTGGCACATGACTGTGGCAGAAATAGGGGTAAATCTGGCCAAAAATGGCACAAATTCCCATTTTTTTTTCTTTTCTACAGGATTATTTTTCCATTGAATCATTATGAAAAAAAATGTATCCTTAGGCTAGATTTATATATATTTAATCACTTTTTACAAGAAATTTGTCCGTGATAACAAAAACTGTAAAATTATATAGCCTCAAAGTCTAAAAAAATCTTAAAATGGCCAAAACCGGGTCACCTGCCCTATAAGTTATTTGATTAATAAAAATTTGCAGGTCAACTTTTTGATCATTTTATACTTTTTTACGAATACTGTATATTTAGATTAATATGCTTACGTTTTAAGAAATGCAACTAAAATATGTATAAAAATGCTTTAAAAGGTCTTCATACATTTTTTTTTAATTTGTCCTATCTGCACAGGTAATAATAATACATCTTTACTATTATAACTGTCGTAACATTTAGTATTCTCGTTAACTTTATAATTATCACGTCTTCAAGTTTGGGAAAGTAGTAGAGGGAGTTTTACCTTAACAAATAAAATACATGTTAAACGTACTCAATATATCTAAGTGCTTATGTCGATAATTCATCATTTCCAACCTGACATTGAGGAGATCGAATTTGTCGAAAACATACTTTAATTTCGATGAAGTTCGTAAAATGTATGCTGCGAACAAGATGAACGTACATTGGTATGTATAACTATATAGTTCAAACGCAGACATTATACGAATTTCGTTTTTATAATACAGTAAGTTTTATTCTATTTTGTCTTCATTTTATAAGAATTAATTACTCACTAATCATACATCTAATAATATGCTTTGGATTGACATTAAAAAGTAAAGAAAGTATAATATTATGCCGCGTAGTTTTCAAAATAACAGATCATGTAAACTTAATAATAATAAACAATCAATCACAATAGGGCAAGATTCCTTTCGCGAAACATTTATAACAATATTGCACTAATTTAACATATTTTTTAATGTTTAAAATGATATGCAGATACTTAGCCTAAGTTTAAAATAAAACCCCAATGTACATTTTGATTAAAAAAGGATAATTTTAAATATTTTTCGGGTTTTCAAAGAATGTATGTTATGAGCAATTAAGTAAAACAAAACTAAGTTATTAAAATGGGCAAACAGACAACGGTGACAACGCTTAACTTAAATAATTGAAATTTATGATTTTATGGACGTATTCATAAAATCGTTTTTAATCGAGACCTTAGTTAATGTAAATATAGACTAAATATAATTCTAATAAAATAAATATGTACTTAGACGAACAAATAAAGTACAGTTTAAATATCCTACGTCAATTAAATCATAAATACCTACCACAAAATAAAACTATAATAAGAAAGCTGCCACATAAAAGTGCTAAACAAAACTAGCAAACATTTTGGTTTATAGCAAATTTGGTTTTCATATTCGGTGAGACATATTTAATGTATGCGTCAGTCTTAAATAAGTGATGTGTGAGCAAATAATCTTAGATTTTAATCGTTAGACCAGCCTGAAATACGAGCTATGTAGTTATTTATTTAGTGAAATACAATAAACTGCCGTTTACTTGAAATTGCCAAGTTTTTACCGATTGGATGAGAAAAATTAAAAAAAATGTTCGTTTAAGGAAAACCATTTTTTTTATTTTTCAAAATCATTCGAATAATTTAGCAACATAACCACGTTAAGTGTCGAAAAAGGTTTATATCGCATTACAATCAGTCAGTAGATGAGCTCTCTGGAGCGTGGTGTCTAACGATTAAAATCAACATAAATAATAAATACTAGTTAAGATTTTGGTTATCTACCACTAGCCGTTCGTTTCGTAAAACAAAAGTTAAAAGACGTTTAAACTGCAGCCGATGAAGTAAGAAGACGTTTTATATTGTTTTAGAATATTTTGAGATTAAATTTACTAAATGATTAGGATTGTCAAAAATATCTAATCGGCGTAAAGCACAAGGCTTACGTATGGTCAAGGGTAGATTACAGTTGTCTGAAATTTAAATTAACAACTGATGAGATCTGTTTAAAATGTACATAATGATCAGAAACCAGTTTGTCTAATTACTCCATCAACTTTCAGTCTAAGCCATAAAAGAAATGCGTTTAATACTTAAAAGGGTTACGTTAAATACAAATTATGTAAAACCAAGATTATCATAGATATTATGTCAAATAAATAGCGTTTGTAAACACTAATGTTAGCTGCCATAAAGGAATGTTATATTAAAAAATAAATATTTTCTAGCACACAATTGGAAGTGGATGTGTTAAAATTCTGGTTGACAATAGGAGCTAAAAGAGTAGTGCTTAAAAATATAGGTGTACTTAAAAAGGACAATGTATTAAAATAATTTCGTCTAAATACGATTTACATTTTACAAAGTAAGAATGTTTTGACTAAGTAAGCGTTGTAAATAAATATTTTAATACATTGATCGCTCATTTATTTGTAACTGAGCAACTACGCAAGTCCATATAGTGTAGGAGCTAGACACCCCTATCACAGATATTAATAGCACTTAATGTGATAAAGAAAAAGTTTTTTGTTACTATTTCTATTACAATTGGATATTTAATAAAAACATTCTTATCTGTATTTCGTAAATCAATAATGAAGGGAAGTATCAATTGACATGTTTGTACATATTGGAAGGAATTGACGCATGGAAGACGCAGGAAAGGAATTTAATAATAGACGTAACATTATGATAGAAATAGTATTAGCAGGAGACATACAAAATATTTTTGATCAACGTGTACATATATACATTTTTTATTTGTAACACCTGCTAATATGTATTTGATATCAATGAAATCATTGATTTTTTTATCTATTATGTACGATACCTGGTTTTGATCGAAAATATTATGTACTAAGACTGTCAAAGTGTATAAAGTAAGTTTTAAGAAAAGTAATTGGATTATTTTACTGTTTTAATCATTGTGGGTCACTGGGTCCTAGATTAAAGTCTATTTTGAGATAATAACTTAAATCACCAGGCTCAGATTTTCATCATTTCAGGCCCATATTTAAGTTAGAAGGCAAAAGGGTGGGCTTTGGCGCCCTTTGCTTAAATTAATTTAAAAAGCTTTATTATGTAGGCATTATTTTTATATTATGCAAAAAACAAAACTATTTTTGTCAGCCGAGATATATGAGAATTTTTTTTTATTTAATTTACTAAATTAAATGTTAAAATGGATGATATAAGTGAATTAATTTATATACATATAACAACATACATTTTTCACGGTTAGCTGATCAGCCCAAAAATAAAAACACACCAATTATAACTGTCACAATTTCACGATAAAATTTAAACGAATTTCATAGCTCATGACTAGACAATAAGCAAAACGCATTCTTAATGTAATTATTTACAGAAAAATATAATTCTCTACTAAATAATCATTGACAGATTCTCGTTACATAAGTAGGTTCAATAAGGTCTATAATTAACTGATTTAATTATATTAACAAACACCTTGCCTTAAGATATAATTTATAATTAAGGTTAAGTTATACGTCTTCACGATAACCGTTAATTTAATGAATTAAGAATGTTTTGTTTTTAAATTTGATGAAGAATGTTATGATCTGTGAGCACAGGAAACTAGTCGTACATCAAATTACACCCTCAATATTTTTTTCATATCTCTTGATTCCCATATAGATTTTACTATTAATAAACAGTTATGGGAGTTAAAATGTGTTTCCATACTTTTTCGTTTAATCAGCAGGTTTATTTGCTATAGCGGTTATCAAAAAACACTGAAGGGACAAATTTCGTATTTGATGACCAACTAGATCTACTACGACGTAGTTGGTCATCGACGTTAGCCGATACTAAATTAGCGTTTTTACAAGTATTTTATCCAGGAAACATCGCTTAGGTTGTTAACTGGAGATATCAAATAAACCTACAGTGTGCGCAAGATTTACAAATTGATGTATTTTTAATATGAACAGGGTATATTTCGACATGTATTAGAGCAGTTACAGGCTTCTATTTTAATACCTTAGTATTTATAGATATTTGTCTCGCAAATGTTTAGAACTAGCAATGGTCACACATCACCGCATTCGATAACTTAAATAGCGTGGAAAACGTTCAATGGCTATGAATTTGGTCTTGATTACAATAGTTTAGATGACTGGGTATGAAAAGGTAAAGTCAAATTAATCCGTTAGTTATATAGTAAAAAATATTAGACACGTATTTTTGCTTTTTCAAAATAAGAAAACACTAAGTAGATAAAGCGAATCATAGTTAAGAAGTGGGCTCTAATGACGTCATGCTTGAGCTAAAAATTTTCTAAATTGTGACGTCATGCAACATTTCAAATCAATGTATCGTCGCGAGCTTTTGGATACGTAAAATAAGAAAAAATACTTGTCTAATATGTTTTAATAATCTGTGACAAATTTTACCGTTAAAGTTGAAAATAATGTTAACGTATTAGTTTTAAATATCACAAAAATATGTTAATATTTAACATATTATCACCCTGTGAGTGTATTCCAGCATTAGTCGACCATTTGAGAACTATTTTTTGATAAATTTTAACTGCACGGATAGCCGAGATTCAACTGGCAGAACAACTAACACCGCTCGAAAAGCTGCGGGTTCGATCCCCAGACAAAAAATTGAGGACCTGAGTGTTTTTTGTTTATGAGATTTGAATTTATGTAAATCTCCTTTTACACAGGAATGATTTCTTACTGCGGGAACGATTGTTACAACAAAAGAAAAATAGAAATAATTGACATATTCAGAAGTGTTGGTTATAGATTATCTAGCTACATTCAACAGCAATTTTTATTTAGACCAAATTCATAACCGATACAACACATCGACATTTAATAACCAAACAAACGTGTGTAGTATATAGTCTAACATTTATGTATTACAGTAGTATATAATATAATATACATACGCTAGTTATGTAGCTATGTGCGTGGGTAGTAGTGGCCGGTGCGAGCCGGCAGCGGGGGAGGTGTGTCCTAAAATTTGAAAAAAAAAATATATTGAGCAATAGTTCAATAATGTACACAATGAACAAATGATCAAGAACCTTTGCACACTTATTATTATTAGTATATGCATTGCAAAGGTTCCTGAGGACTGCTTAAGAAGGCGAATATACGTATAGTGAACCTTTTTGTCGATTCTAGGTACATATCCCCTATGAAGTTGTAGTTGTAGTAGAATATGATAAAACCACGCATAATTTAGATGTTCTTTAAAAGTTCACACAAATAGGTACCGAAAAATACTTTTGAACCAAGTCAGTAAATAAAAGAAAAAAAAATAATAATAATAAAGAATGCAAAGAAAATAAAAAAAAAGCATTTAAACAAACCTCAAGCAAGCTTACGATCGCATTTCAACACTGGGTGTGATGTTCTGAAATAAAATATACTAAATGCAAAAACTAAAAAAAAAACAAAAGATACGAGCACATAATTGTAGCGAGTAAAATGAGGGCCACCGTTATTGCGCTCACCAGTTGGCGCCACTATCGTGTCAAAGCCCATCACGCCATCATAAAGGAGATTGCGTGTTACTAGCGCCTCTGGCGGCGGAATTGAGAATACTTTAGATAGCAAGGCAATAAAAGAATACTTTAGAAAGCAATTTATTTCTTGATAAATTTATTATACAACAATACAAATTAAATAAATAAAAAAAATATGTAGCATGACAATAAAAATGTCTACTAAACTACAAAAACTAAGAAAAAAAGGCTAAAACACAGATTAGATTGGAACAGAGTTTTCACTTCGCGGATCTTTTTTTTTGGACACGATTTTGCGCAGTTAGCCTGAGCGCAGGCTTTGACTGCTTCGCCGGACTTTAACTTCTCGGTTCGATGGTAAATATATAATATAGATATACTTGGGAAAAGTACGTATCCAAGTGAACGGTTGCATTATTGGCGTGCTTAAACTCATCTAAGGCACAAGTATACGGACGTGCTGGCGTGCCCATAATGTCCGTACTGCTACTAAGAACTTTTCAAAAAGTATATTTCACTACTATAGGGTAAAAAGTATACATTAAAATAATTATATGTCAACATTGTCAACCTGTACATTGTTGTCGTGTAGATAGTGTCGCGGCGGCTGCGGCCGCGGCATGGGCTCGTCACTGTCATCGTCCTCTTCAAAATCTAAAAAGTTTTTAATGAGATCATCAAAAATTATAAAATTAAACTTCTTTTTATTACTGGTGCTATCAGTTTCATAACTATTTATAACATGGCATATCTGAAAGAACTGGCGTCTAATGATTGTTGAGCTGTAGTAAAAGGTTTATTATTATTTAAAGAATGGCGACCGTTTAAAATGGCAGTCCTTTTTTATTAAATAAAATCATTTATGTTCATGTTGCTGGATTCGATAATTCCTAACTGGGAACTAAACGTCGAAACAAAATCAGGGGTCACATGCCTGTTTTAATGTCCAGACAATCGTTGTTAACATATCATATTATTCAACAAGCTAAGCTATTGGGTTGTAAGCATTTAATAGATTACATACATTACTAGGTGCATATTATATTATTCAAAATTTATTTTGTGGTTTATAGTGCCGATACACTTACATTTAACATTAATATAATCTAACAGGTGTACCACGACAAGCTAGATAGGTTTGCAGGCCACACTAAAATTTTATATTACATTATACACTAACATTTTAATTAAATATTATATTATTCAGCTTTAAGCGGATTATAATATGTATTAAAAATGTTAGTGTATAATATAATATAAAATTTTAGTGTGGCCTGCAAACCTATCTAGTTTGTCGTGAGTACGATCTATTTAAAAATATAATTAACTAAATAAACGTTAGTAGTGGTTACTAAATGACGCCGTATAATATATATGCCTACAAAAAGCATTATGGTATATTCTCAAAACAGCTTGACCTCTAGAGAAGCAACAAGTTACAACATAGTCACATTTAGGGACTACGTCGGCTATCAAGAAACTATACTATATTTAATTATTAATTATATCATTTCTAAAAAAGCCGACGTAAAAATTTCTTCAAATTATCCTAAACTTTATCCGAAACTGCATCTATCATCTACCAAATGTACCACGAAAAAAAAAATACTATTTAAAGATACATTAAAAAAAACAGACAATACAAAATAAAGTGCAATGCACAAAAAAGGGAGCCAAACAGTGATAGGTTAAAATATTAATAAAGTGCAACCTAGTTTAATGTGAGCTAAAAAAAGATTTACTTGTATAACTTTTACAGTTACCACCGGTTACCGAAAGACCACAACTTTTATATTTATATTTAATATAAAAAAAAATGACGTGTTTGGTTGTTAGCCTTTTGGTCAACTAATAACATTAGTTGGCATTAAATAAATAATAGATAATATTAAATAATCTTACAGAAACGGCAGCGGTGCTACCTAACTTGCAAATACTTAACAATCAGTGCTATCAAATTTGTAATTGGTATGACTTTATGGCGATATGTAATACAAATTATCATTTTGACAGCAATCATTGTAAAATTTTCGCTGTCAAATTCTATCGCGACCACCTTTTAGGTACCTACAAAAAATACTTGAGAAAGGAGGCCTCTTAAAAAGGTAGTAAAAAATGTGTACATTTATAGACGATAATCGCCCATAACTCTCATCTTAATTCCATACAAATTACTTCAAAGTCTAAAAGTTATAAGGTGCAATTTTGTTTGTGCTAATGAGAGATAGCTTACCTCTTTGTTTCCTGCTGTCTCCTTTAACCGTGTCCTCTGTATCGGACCCTTCTGCAAAACATGTATAGTTATTCTATAGGAGAAACGGTGCAGGAGTTGTACAGAAGTCGTTTGTATCCGCTATTGTTTAAGTTTGGGTGGCCAGTTGCGAATAGTTTGTTTTTAAATATAATTAACCAAGGATTCATTGTAAATTGTATAATAAAATTGTAACAATCAAAATTATATTTTATCTTGATATTTGAGCAAAAAACGCGGTTAAATCCAACGAGGTTGATAAATTATTTGATATATTTATTTTTCCGTATAGTCACTTACACTCAGTAGATTACTTTATTGTCTTATTAAAACACAATAAGAATGCTGACTGAGTAAAAAAAGTAATGGTATATATTTCAAATCAATGTATTATCGTTAGTTTTTGTGTAACCTGTGTTAAGTACACGGGAAAGATACATGTCTTATTATATAATATTTTTTATTAATCTACTCCAAGTTATTCAAAAGTCCAATAAGACATCATGTACATTTAAAATTTTGAATCAATAGACTAATCAATATCAATCGCAACTGTCCGATCCCAAGCCAGATTGAGAATTTTAAGAAACAAACAAGCATGCCCAATGCTTCATAACAATCCGATGTCAATTCAAAGTCGACTATTAATTAATTAAATGACTTGAAGAATTTATAAACGGTATTTTAACAATGTCACTTCCTTAGCCCAAAGGCTTGTATAAAAAAGCATAAATAAATACAGTTTTAGAAAATATAATTTATAGCAAATGAAATCTCGATATATCTGTCAATTAGAGATAATTCTCTAACTTAACTATCACATGATTATTAAACCGTTTATAATCTACACTCGTATTATTTTTCACAAAACAAAATATGTATTGGATGATTTTAGGCTCGGCGCAAACGGCCATCAAACATAGCCCCCGGTGGCCAGCGACTTAACACACCTTTTCATATATTTTGTGTAGACGTACCGCACACGTGTCGCCTGTTGCGGACACTCGCTACAGCCGACAACCGTAATGTATGCATGCGTACATTTTCTAATACATATCACTTTTCGCAACTTTTACCGATAATTATCTCGCTTCTCAAGGCGTAGGGTAGTGACATTATCAAGTACCGCAAGTGTGTCATAGACTAACCGGAATTGAGTTCCCTGACGAGTGTCGACATGGCGTTGGTGACGGAATCCGCGGCGTAGAGAAGGTCGCTGCGGAGACTACGATTGTCTATGCCCACTGGGTACATAAATAATTATATGGATTTTGTCAAAGATATGGTATAGTGGGGAAAGGGGATTATATTAGGCGACATGCAAATGTCATGGATATAACGAAACAGAAGCGAAAAACCTAAATGTTGACCCTGAAAATGTCTGAACAAATTAAAAGGGATTTTCCTAAAAAAAATGCGTAAATTAAAAACAGAAAATGTAAAAAGATATTAGAGGGTAGAGAGAAAAATATGGACCAAACGAATCAACAAAGTAGAACGAACTTATTGATTACAATAACTTCTCTTAACGATCCGGATTTTTCTACGAAACTGTACCCTAAGTCCTATTATTTGTTTGATGAACATAACATTTATTGTAAATAGTATCATATAGTACAACAGCTTGGCTCCCTTTTTATGATCAAAAATATATTTATATATATTATTTTATAGTATATTATAGAATTGATTGACAGTTTTTTTTTAATTTTCTCTTGGTTTAAAGACAGAAGCAAAGCTTAAAGGCATAAGCTGAGTTAACATATAATTAAATATTAACTACTGTTTGTTAGTAATAATACAAAAACTGTTGAAAGCAAATACTGCAGTTTTAATTAGCCTGACCCTAATTGCATACATACTTAACCAGTTTTGATTAAGATTGCATATAATAATGGTCCATACACAAATAATATTACTTGAATATGTTTTTTACGCTTAGATAACATATTCAGTACAGTAAAGGCTAATCAACACAAATCACCTGTCAGACCTCATGAAAAGCGCTGTGATTGGTTGTTAGTTTTTTGGTCAACCAATCACAGTCGTGATCAGTTGATTTGACTACAGATTAAGTTGATCAGCCTTTCAGAAACAGGGGTTTATTTTCCTGTCATATAAACGTCTCGATCAGACTTGGTTCATTATTACGCGTATGTGAATTCTGTACCTGAACCAACTATAATTATGTATATTTATTTAATACAATTTTGTAGGTGCTTTCTAATATTGCGTCATACGCTTTCCATAAAGTAAAAGTGAGTATGATAGATACTCACTTGTCGTAGGTCTTTGATTCTGGTGGAAGTTTCTGCCATCACTGGTCATGCTTTCCATACCTAAAAGAATATACAATTTCATGAAAATGTTTTATTTTTCACAAAAACACATGCACAAGAAACACAAAGGCAACATTTGTGAAACACATAAGTGCTTGACACATGCGAGAATCGAACCAGAACCACACCAGTGCACTTTCCACTCGGCTTTCCACGCAGTCACAAGGTTACTAATTTATATTATAGTTATGACAATAGTAATGATGATGATTACTGCACGGGTAGCCGAGTGATATAGGTCACCACGCTAAATACCTCTGTGCGCGACGTGCCGCGGGTTCGATCCCCGCATGGGACAAGAATTTGTGTGACCCATAAAAGCTTGTTTCAAGTCTGGGTGTTCTTTGTGCATGTGATTTGAATGTTTGTGAAACCCCCCGCGACACAAGGACTAAATTTCTTAGTGCGGGAGTAGCTTTTAAAAAAAAAACAAACACAGTAACATACCAAGGCTATGTGACATGTCGATGCGTTCTCTTTCTCCGAGCGACGGTGTCTGCGGAGCGCTTCTCACTGTGCCCCGTGGCGGCGGCTCCCTTAACAAATGAATGACATGTCTTAACTTAAATAATGTGGGAATTATACTTTCAGTAAATTATATCAATGGATTATATTCAATAATTTTGCAATCTTAGTATATGTTGAAAGTAAAACTTACATAAAATTTGTTGAAATCTCGATCTTTTACGAAGATCAAAAAAGTTTTTGAAGAAATAAATTTTCTATTAATAAATATTTCTAAGAAAATCTATGATATTGAACTGGAACTGACTTAAATGAAATTTATGGCACCACCTTGCCTTATACCTTTTTGATGACAAAAATATTTTTTTAAATAATGCATTACTGCCGGAGGTATAACGTAACAAACATAAAAATAAAACATTGTCGAATTGACAACCTCCTCCCTTTTGAAGTGAGTTAAAAATGGTGGTTATCGATGTCATACAGTACCTTTCAGGGGCACTCGGCTGCGGCTGCGTTCCGGGTAGAGGTGGACTCTTGGTGGATCGAGGCGAAGAGTTCGGAGTCGACCGCGGCGACGACTGCTGCGTCTGTATGATAATTATCATGTATATTATAATATACAAGCAAGCTATATTGGCTAGAAAAATAAATAAATGCTAGAAACACTTTGAAAATTAGTAATAACTGACTGACGACGGGGTACACTTTAGCTCTGACCATAAAACTGCTATCGTATAGTATAAGTATCTTCTGCATGTCCCTATTTATCTACAATAATTTACCTAAATCTTAGAAGGCATTAAGTTTACCGTTATTAAAAAAACAGCTAAGCTCCTTTTTACTACAACATTTCTGAATTTTTTTCAGAAAAAGAAAATGCATTTGTTCGAATATTTTATTGAAATGTTAAATTATTATGTGTAGTTTATAATCATTATGTACGTTGCTGTATGTACCATCATAATTTATTGCCTAGGTCTACTACATGCAGGCCAGCAGGGTTATTTGCTATAGCGGTTGTCCACTAATGAGATAGTCGCTTTACAAGAAACACAAATTTCGTATCGTCTAAGGACGATGACCAACTAGATCCTCAACAACGTAGTTGGTCACCGACGTTGGCCTATACTAAATCTGAGTTTTTATCGTTATTTTTATTCAGTGAATCGCTCGGGTTGTCAACTGGAGGTAGAAAATAAGCCTGAATAAAAACCATACACGTTTAAAAATTGCAAAATGCACGTGGTATTTAAATTATATTTTTTTCTATATATATATATATATATATATAGATATATAGTTATCAACAATAACAAATATTTAACACATAATTAACGTTACTAAGTACATTAAATACGGAATTGTTCCAATATTATCATAAAATAAAATTTATCGCATTTCACGGCAAATTTCTTTATTCTTATTCTGTATTAATAAAGAAATTTCTATACAGATTATTCAGTACACAAAATGAAGGCCATTGTTATAGCGTTGTGTTTTTGGCACGTTGCATCTGCACGGCTTCTGTTTGGCAAATCTAATTCAGACCAAGCAATTAGCCCTGTTCCAAAAAGGCCGGAATCTGTGTGCAGACTAACTGCGTATGCGAGCGCAGTGGCCTGTACCATAAATGGGTCTGTAACGGGTATGTTTTAAAAAATTTAAGTACTAAACATACTAACTTTCACCCTGTGGGTCCACCTATGTTCTTCTCGATTATCTTGTAAAAATTTTGCGTATGTATTTTTTTGGAGTCTTGTGCCCGAATACGAAACCCTTCTCAGTCTCTTAGTTTTAAGTCGCCGTTAAGTCTCATGCCGTTTCTTTAAAGTGTAAAGTAGCGAAATAAATATTTAAATACGTCTTAAAGTTAAATTGCGTTTTAATATTCAGAGAGGGAATAAGTTGGCAATTCCATATAAATTTAAATCAAATGTCGCTTGGCCAGTTTATTTTATCCCACAAGTACATTTAAGTGGCATAATAAGTATCCTATACGATAATTCACATTATAAAGTAACTTGGTGCTAAGTTTAATTAAAATCGGCTTAGTTGTTTTCGCCCGAAACGTTACAAACACACAAACTCATATTTATAATACGTATTACCAGGATACTAGTTTCCACGATATTAAAGTTATGTTGTTAAATAAATAATTAATTACATTAAATTAATTACACTAACTTTTTTTCACTTTAGATACGCTCGACAAAGAACTAGAATGTATGGCGGACGTCGTGGAAAAATATTTGAACTGTACGGGCATATTGCTCCCAGAACTGCCGGGGAACACAAGAAGGATGTGTAATTATTATAATTTTCCTACTACTGATAAATGTACATAAATTGCGCGAGATATGAATGAGGAATTATTGAATAACTAGTGGTTGCCCGCGGATCCGCCCGCGTGATTGTTGGTTTTCGCGGCCTATGTCCTTTCTTGGGATACAAGGCTATTCCATACTAAGTTTCATCAAAATCGGTTAAGCGGTTTAGCCCTTAACGCGTAACAGATAGACATACAGAATGAGTTAATTTTGTATTCATATTATTAGTATGGATTGCTTGACAGGTAACGCGATAGTACAGAATGAAACAACATTTTATGAACCAACAAGTAAAACTTTAATGAGAGTAAATAAAAGAGACCATTCATATTGAGCCCAAAATCGAAAATGCCAGTAAAAAAAATGATTTCAATATGTTTGGGACATCATTTTAAGCATTTGGTACAATGACACCAACACATTGCACCATTCTTTTAGCGGCTATATGAGTTCAAAAATCAGATTTCTCGTACATTTAAAAAGGTTATTAATATGTTTGGGACATCATTTTAAGCATTTGGTACCTTGGCACAAAAACATGGAACCTTTATTGTAGCGGCTATATAAGTTTAAAAATCAGATTTCTCGTACATTTGACGTTCAGCCGGCCAGTACAATAAAAAGGTTTTTAATCCGTTTGGGACATCATTTTAAGCATTTGTTACCTTGGCACCAAAATATGGAACCTTTATTGTAGCGACTATATAAATTCAATAATCAGATTTCGAATGCTTACGCATTACAGTTGTTTGTTTTTCTAAAACCCATGTTTGTTTACAAGTTATCATATATATATATATATAGTTAGCATATATATTTCGAACGCAGTATAAGGACTAACAACCTGAAAAAAACCTACACTAGCTGACACTTGTTTTTTCTAGTAATTCCGGGCCTTGCTGCTACGTTTGCTAGTAAAATAGCTTTGTCTGAAATCAGATGCATTCTGGACAATATATTGGACCTGATTAAATGTGTAATCGACGGTGAGTTGGTAGACGCTGTACCTTTCAAATGTAAGTTATTATAATTGCCTACACAGATAGCCCAGTGTATAGGTCACGCCAATTACCAATGTGTACGACGTGCTGCGGGTTCGATCCCCGCATGAGAAAAGCATTTGCGTGATCCACAACGCTTGTTCTAATTCTGGGTGTTCTTTGTGCCTGTGATTTGAATGTTTGTCAAACCCCCGCGACACAAGGATTAGATTAATTATTAATTAATTAAATTTAACTAAAGTAAGGCCAACCAGACGAGATAAAGAACGTAAACAAGCGGACCGTTACTGAGTTACATTGCGATACCGAGAGATTATTATCTCTGTCCTTATCACTCGTACGCGCAGTTATGGCGTCAGTTGGTCGACAGCTGTCGTTGTGTGTTTCGTGGTACAGGAAAGCAGTCAATACCGGAGTTGTCAATATTTGGTCCGCCATTTTGTGAACAAGTTCATTCCTGTTTGGATTGCGTTCGAAGTAATACATATTTTGTCGTCTCTGTATTTACTTGATTTTTTGTTGTTATTATTCCGTTTCTGTTAGTTTTATTTTTGATTTTTGCTGTTATTGTGAGTACTTAGTTGTTGATTTTAATTATGGAATCACAACCTGGCGGCTCTAGACAACCTTTGAAAGAAATCAATTCACCAAGCAAAAAGCGTCAAAAGGTTAGTTAACTTATTAATTCATTTGCACTTGAACCACTACCATAATTTTGATTTTTAAGGTTCCGTACCAAAAAAATATTCTTTTTTATATAATAATAAGAAAATAGTGTACCATTCTTCACATTTTTTATTTACAGCGGACGTATTTTACATCTAATGAAAAACAAATGGTCGTTAATGTGCACAAATACGTGAAGCAAACTTGGCCTACTGATGAATATCCGTATAAAACAAGTATAATGGAGAAAACAGCGAGCATTTTGGGCATCGGTGTCGCTTCCGTATATAGAATTATAAAAGAATATGCAACAACTGGCAATGTACAAAGCCCATCAAAAACCAAAAAAAGGGTCACATTCTCGGAAAAAGTGGACGAGTTTGATAAACAGGCCATACGAAAGAAAGTTCATAGCTTTTATCTGAAAAGCGAATTACCTACATTAAAAAAAGTACTCCAAGCCGTTAATGATGACGAAGAATTACCTAACTTTAAGAGATCGACATTTCAGAAAATACTTAAATATTTAAAATTTAAGTATATAAAACGACAAAGAAACAATGCTTTAATAGACAGAGACGACATTATACTATGGCGAATGAATTACTTAAGAAAGATTAAAAAATACCGAACGGAGAATCGCCCTATATTTTATATGGATGAAACATGGGTGAATGCAGGTTTGTCAAATATTATTTGTGCCTTTATTATGTTAATAAATACTAGCTTTTGCTCTTACTTTACTTATTCTTCGTGGTAACTGCCTCCGTTTCCGAGTGGGCTCTCAATCTGCGCGGTCAATGGTCGCGGGTTCGATTCCCGCAGGGGAAACACATACTAATAAGTCACTTTATTTGTTGTTCTCTCGTTAGTTTCTTGAATTTTCGGCAGTGCATATCACTGGTAATCTAAAACTGATTATTTCGTTTTCAGGGCACACTGTTTCAAAAACTTACGTGGACACCACAATAACTTCAAAACGGCAAGCTTTTATGGAGGGACTGAGTACGGGTGCAAAGAACCCTACTTCAAAGGGCAGACGACTGATTGTGGTGCATATGGGAAATGAAAATGGTTTCATAGAGGGGGCTGATGATATATTTGAGTCAAAAAACACAGGTGATTACCACGAGTCAATGGACGCGAACCGCTTTGAGCAGTGGTTTGAGAATATTTTACCAAAACTTGGTGAAAATGCGGTAGTGGTACTGGACAATGCTCCTTACCACTCAAGACGCCAGGAAAAAACACCCACCACAGCATGGAGAAAAGCAAGTATTCAAGAATGGCTGCGTAATAAAGAAATAAGCTACGATGAAAAAGACGTAAAGGCACAACTTTTAAAGAAAGTGAATGACGTAAAGGCGAACTACCAAAGTTACGCTGTGGATGAGCTCGCAAAAAAATTTAAAGTGGAAGTCCTAAGACTGCCACCATATCATTGCGAGCTCAATCCCATTGAACTCGTATGGGCTGACATAAAGGGACACGTAGCTCGTAATAATACTACATTTAAATTTGAAGATGTGAAAAAACTGCTACAAGAGGGGATCCAACGTGTATCTGCTGATAAATGGCGAAATTGTGTGGATCATGTAATAAAAGTCGAGGACAATTTTTATAGCAATATTGACTCGGACTCTTCCGACGAATCATCTTTGTCTAGTACAGACGACAGCGATTAAAATTCGAACTTTATAATAATTTATTCAAATAAAAATGTTTTGAACCCCTGAAATTTTGTTTACATTCTTTATCTCGTCTGGTTGGCCTTACTTTAGACTAGTAGGGATTAAAGTCATTAAAATATGAAGTTGTAGCGCAAACTGAACCTTATATGTAACTATTACAGTTGTTTTTCCTAAAACTCGTGATTGTTTACATGTTTGGCATATCAATTACGAACGGAGTATACATACTTAGCCCTTGTCTAGCCTTTGCTAATTGTTTTATTATAATTAAGATGTTTTATTATGATCACGTGGTCGAGTGGCGTAAACACTGGTTTTCAAGGTGTCATCAGCTCTGAGGTCCCGGGTTCGATCCCGGTCTCGGGTCTGGGTGTTTGTGGATACCACAAGTGCTTTAGCTACTTACTTTGGGTTCAGAGCAATGTATGTGATGTTGTCCACATTTATTAATTTATTACAATCTCAATTTAACTATATAAATATGTATGTTCGTTTGTTTACGTCAAATCTTGCAAGCTAAATTAGAACCAATTCTTGACAGACGATTTGAAATATTTGCAAATTTGTACAGGGTGTTTCTGAAAGGTTATAAATATCCAAAATATTATATCGGCTCAAAATGAGTTAAATAAATAATTGATACCCTTTTTTCGCATCACTTATCAGACACAAAAATCATAACTTAACGTGTCACCGCACTACGAGTGTCAATATCTTATTACGTCACTTGCTAAATGTCAAGATATATCGCTTCAGCGGTCTGGTTATAATTTTTGGTGTCGAATAATTAATTGATGCGAAAAATGGTATACATTATATCCTATATCAGATGTACTCTTCAACCCTCTTGGCTTTGACCCTTTGACCTTTCGGTAACACCTTGTATAAGTGTATAAGTTCAGATTGGTTTAAAAAAAAAATTTTTTTTTAAATGATTTTATATACAATTTCAGGGAACTGGGCGGCGTTAGTGAAATGCGGCGTCTCAAATATACCGAAATACTTCGTATGTTTTAGGCCAGTGCTAGGATTTTAATTTGTAAAGAATGGTCTATGCAGCTAAGACGGAGCCATACGACAGCATATACATTTATATACATTTCGTTATTGTATTAACATTTATAAAACTAAAGGTACACATATCGACATCATACACTTTCTATTTTTTTTTTATTGTAAGCTTTTGTGTTTACAAGAAAGGTCTTTCATATTTTAGTTACTTTATACGGCTATCATATAATAATATTATTTTTGCTTATAAATATGTGATTTATTGTTTTTTGAGTAGATATGTTTCAAAAATATACATATCATCATATTATATCATTTAAATATAGCAAAACATGTCATAGTTGGTCAGTAAAAAATGCTGCGAGAACAATGTGTTTTATTTGGTCCAGTTCTGCATCTTAGAAACCCTATCATATAATTAACTTGGAAGTAAAAGTAACTAAACATAATATGATATGAATGAATATGAATATGATGGTCATACACAAGTGCAGGACCTACCATACCTTAGTTCAGACAGATGAGAAAATTGGGAATGGATTCTTTACAACGACAATGAAAGAATACTAGCTAAAGCCTGAAACAAGGCCATGGATTAATTATCTAATATATAAAAATCTCGTGTCACTGTTTGTTAGTGTTGCCCAAAATCGGTCTTGGTCTTGCAGTCTTGGTCTTGTTCTTGCATTTTTGAAAGACCAAGACCAAGACCGCCTAATTTTAGCAAGACCAAGACCGCCTAATTTTAGCAAGACCAAGACCAAGACCAAGACCGCCTAATTTTTGCAAGACCAAGACCAAGACTGACTGTGCAAGATTTAAGCAAGAACAAGACCAAGCCTGCGAGACTCTTGCGTCTTGCAATTAGGTCTTTTTTATAAATATACTTGGTATAAAAATATGTTTTTTAAAGCAATGATATTTTTTTTTTAAAACAATCATGTTTTTCACAGTAGACCCCTTCGAGTGTCGGTTTGTCGGAGTAAGCCTAGATACCTACATGATTTATTAAAATTAAGAGTTTTTTATTGTTTTAATGACACAAAGTAGTACTGGTACTGTAACTTAAACACGATTTAAGTCTTAAGTCGGGAATCAAACTCGTAACTTTTTGTATCATGATCTAGGCTCGGCTTTGGCCCGCCAGACCGTTTGAAAACTAATAGTCATTTTAACGAACTTCGGGCGATCTATCGGGAATCGAACCTTGAACTTTCGTGTTGATTAACCTTTTCAACATTAAATTAAAGTACTGTTCTGTAATTTCATTTGTGTTGTATTTTTATTTAAATAAATGGTAAATTCAGTAAATTGTATATCTATTTTTTTTTCCATTTCATATAAGGTCTATCAATCTCTTTCTAGACAGATAATGTTCTTTAAAATACAGTCAAGTTAATGTCATTAATTGGTTTTCTATGTTAAAACCGTGTTTTAGTACATTGAAGATGATTAAATGTTAACGGTTATTAAGAAACGGACTGACTCCCGCGCGACACAGTTGATAGCTCAGTTGGTTAGTTAGTTAGTTAGAGCATCGGCACTGACCGCTTAGGTCGTGGGTTCAAACCCCAACCGGTGTCAGTTGTTTTTTTGAATTTCTCATGAAATGTTCAGACATTTATTAATTTTTAGTTGGTCTTTACCATGGCAATGTTAATTCGAGCTCAAAATGTACCAACTCTGTTGCGTTGTTCTAATATCTAAAGTAACGTTTAATAAATAGCGACAAGCTAATAGGTAATTGCAAGACTTGCGAGACTCTGGCTGCAAGACCAAGACTGGGAGTGCAATACCAAGACCAAGACCAGGTGTATTGATGCAAGACCAAGGCCAAGACTGGCCAAGTCTCGTCTTGTTCTTGCATTTGGGCAACACTACTGTTTGTTATCAAACTCCTCCGAAACGGCTTGACCGATTTTTATGATTTTTAGGCTATATTTGGTAGGTCTGAGAATAGGTCGTAGATTATTTTTTTCATCTCTAGATGATAACGGTGGCCCTCTCCAGTTTTTATTTCGACAAATTTATATGGCAAAACAACGTTTGCCGGGTCAGCTAGTATATACTAAACCTATGAGTTACGTAAATAGTACCTCGGAAAGCCTATTAAAGCTTAACTACTTACGTAGATATGACTGTCCGTATTTATAAAAATCTCAACGGTGTTTAGCAACTGTTTAGCAGAATCATAATTCAAGTTTTCTAAGAAGAATGAATTTTGAATTTGATACGTAGTTAGGAATTTCGCGACGGTCGAAGTCTAGGCTTAACGAGTAAGCCTTAGACAATTTAGTTTAGTCATAGACAATTGTTAAATTACAAATAGTCTAACCAAGGGTTACTGTACTCAGTAAAATGGGTTGTGCAGGTCATGTAGGCAGCTGAATCTGGTGAGAATCGAGCAAACTCCAACATAGCTTGGAAAAAAGGTTAGGTAGAAAGTTTACTTAAACAGGTAGGTATCAGAAATTTCCAATTCCTTGAGAACTGAAAAGAAGTGGCGCTGAACCAAGATAGATGGAAAGAATAGAGGGAGACCTTTTCCCAGCAATGGGGCAGCACTGGTTGATAATAAGAATAATAAATCAGAACTTAATCGTTCGAAACCTTCATACGTTCGGTCAAGTTGGTTTTTAGCCCGCGTCGAAAAGGAGGTGTGTAATTATGTAGTTTAATATGCGTTTCTGTGGACCTGTTTCTGTCCGTAGCACCGTTGCTCTCAAACAGGTAGACCGATTTAGATGCGGTTTTATCGTTTAACCGTTGACTTGATCGACATGCTTTATAATTTACAAAGATTCTTACCTTCAGCATCCTCATGAGCCCCTCGAGCTGGTGCATGAGGTGTTTGCGCGACTCCTGCAGCGAGGACAGGTGGCCCTCCAGCTCGTCCTTGCGCTGCCGGAGCAGGCGAAGCTCGGACACTAGCGGGGCGGAGCCCACGCCGCCGCCCGCACTCGCTTCTGCTTCTTGTTGACGTCTATAAATAAAACATCCGCTTTAATAAATATATTTAGACCTTTTGAGTTCTCACTTAAAAGGCTCCCACTCTCGTTAAATCGTTTTTTAAAGATGGACGAACTACTAGATAAAGACAGACAGATAGTAAATTAAAAAAAAATGGTTACTAGCACTATGGGTGGAATTAACATAATTAGCAATCTTGTTAACCCCTCCAACTAAGCTAAATATGCTTGTGTCTGGAGCGGGTTCACGTCTATAGTGTAATGGGTGGGGTTCGAAAATGCGACCTCTAGATCACAAGGCGTTCACCCTAACCATTAGGCTATTGCCGTTTATTATTATTATTGCCGGGGATCCACTGGTCTCAAGCCAGGTGCAACACCGCAGTAACTGTTGATTCATGCAGGAATCCCCCCTGCATGAATCACCAGCTAAGCAGTTGATGTTTAACGGCTGAGACAACCTCAAATAAGAGACAGAAAGTATGAACACGTAAAGAATCTCGTCGAGTGTCTATCTGTCGAGTGTATGTCTTCCACACGTCATGACCGTAATGTTACTATTTTGTAAAAATTTTGTCATACCGATACGCAGGAGAAAAACCTATATTATGTACTTACTTGGTACATAAGTCATACTGTAAGTTTGTCGTTTTATATTAAACACTAGCTGTCCCCCGCGACTTTGTTCGCGTGTTTTAGTTTCAACTGTTTTTCATTTTTGCAACATTTTTCATTTATGCTCCGCTTCTATAGGTCGTAGCGTGATGTTATATTGCCTATAGCCTTCCTCAATAAACGGACTATCCAATACAAAACGCGTTCAAACTAACAAACAAACAAACTCTTCAGCTTTATAATATTAGTATAGATGTGTACCAAAGGATTTATTACTTACCTAAGTCTAGCGATTTCCCTCATAATCTCCCTGTTTTTGGCTTCCAGTTGTGAGATGAGTTCACGTTGCTGTCTCGCTGCGTCCACCTCCGAACCCTCAGACGACGAACGACCCTAATAATATACAATAATTCAGGGTTATTACACTACATATATTATAGAAGAAATTAAACTATAATAATTGTGTATAATTTATTTATAGCGTTTAAAACTTACCAGTTCGGGAGTAAGAGACGCTGACCTGCCGGCTCTTGGCTGCAAAAATAACAAATATTTGATTATGTTTGCAATATTACTTTACAGTATATTATTATAAGGTTACAGACAAATATCAGTATATACATTCATTCCATACTTAAATCATAATTGCGAAAGTAAGAGTTACTTTCGTCCGTCATTCTGTCTTAACTAACTAGTTGTTGCTCGCGGCTCCGGCTGCGTGGTTGTCGGTTATGTCGGCAAAAAGTAGCCTATACCTTTTCATAGGACCAAATCAAATCAGTTCAGCGATTTCGCCATTAAAACGTAACAGACAGACAGAGTTACTGTATTATATTAGATTTTTAATACCAGTATGGATTTTTGTCTATTTATTGTGTTGATATTATTAATTTAATACAAACCATCGTCCTGTTCTCGTGGGCCAGTCGCGCCGCGTACCGCGCTATAAGACGGTGCTCGTCATCTACACCGCGCGACAGGTGCTCTGCTATACCTGCGATATAAATAATAAACATCAACACACAGTTTCTACGTTACATCCTTCATCACTTAATTTGTAATTTATTTCATTGTATTCATCATAATCATTTATTCATAAAAACGTAGGTACAAAAAAAAAATACAATATATCTTACATTATATAATGAAGTACAACATAGCACAATAGGGATGTTTCCTGGGTATGAAAACTTAAAATCTATTTAGTCCGTCAGTTAGATAATAAAAAAATATTAGACACGTATTTTGTCTTTTATCAAAACAATAAAAAATACAAAGATACACCGCTTTAAAGTTTCGGAGTGGGGGCTTATGACGCCGCTAAAAATCGAGGAGTGACGTCACGCGTAACTTCCGTTCTCTGTATTTTGATCATTTTTTATTTGCAGGAAAAAAGAAAAAATACGTGTCCAATAAAATTCATAAATCTACAAGACGGACATTAAAAAAAAAATAGGAAACATGCCTATTGTCTGAACTAGGTCGAAACCTATGCCTCAGACTAGTTAGTACTTACGTATCTTTACTGAATGGCCTTAAAATAACTTAAACATAAACAAAAGATAATCGCTGCAGTGACATTTTAAATGAGATGTTATTAAATTACATTTATTTACATACTACAAGTAACTTCTCTATCTGTTCGTACGACAAACTTTTTAATTATAAATACTTAGTTCCCTATTTAGTCTATTGTACGGAAAAGGCCCTAAAAATGCGAAGAATCTCAATAAATAGCAAAGTAAGGATAAAGGAATGCTATTAAATAGATAATTATTATGATTATTCATTGAAAACACATTTTTCTAAAGTTTTAGTTAAAAATTTTTGTTATTTTAAGTATTATTTTATTTTTATTTTTGAAGTAAAACTTCTTTAGGCGCGACTAGGGAGTAACTCAGATTTTTTTTCTGACGGAAGTAACGCTTCCGCCATTCAAAAATTAAAAAATAATTGATGAAAAACTTCTTTAGGCGCGACTAGGGAGTAACTCAGATTTTTTTTCTGACGGAAGTAACGCTTCCGCCATTTAAAAATAATAATTCTGATTGGTTGTAAGTATATGTCATATACTACACGCTTCTTGACTTATACGCCAGCTAGTGGCAAATATCATAATCAATTAGGATTATTTATTTTCAAATTGTCAAACGGATCAATTGTGAATAGCAAAGTGAATGAAAAATTCAACAGTTTTAAAAACATTATTTTAAATTGCAAAATTTTTTGAAAATCTCTAAATATACTTGTTTATTTATTACTTTTAAAATAAGTAAATTAAAAATAAATTTTCTGACAATTGCGACATTTTATAATATTCAATAACAAGGTTATAAAGTTTTACTTCAATCGCGCGTAAAGGTTACACGCACACACTTTTTTTTATTAAAAGCTTCTACTTACTGCGATGCGTAGAGCGAGAAGATCTTGAGTCTAGCGAACCAGTGTTGACATAGCCGCCGACGTACTCTGGAAAACCGTTGTGAGCGGGCACCGGCGATGGCGGACTATGAACCAAGGAAATAAAATAAATATATATTTATTGAATGAGTTTGTTATATGTTAATAGTTTATAAACAGAATCTTCTCCCCGCCTGTCTGTCTGAACAGGATAAATTAAAAAAATTACCCAACGGATTTTCATAGTTTTCACTGGATAGAGAGATTCAAGATGAAAGTTTGTGTGTATAATTTATTAATGTTTTGTCTACTCAAGCGAAGCCAGAACGGGTTGCTAGTATACAATAAAGGATGAGGATAGGAGGATAGATAAGGAGGATATTAATTTCCCGATCTACAGACAAATATCTAAACTGGATAGAGTGATTTAATTGGAAACAAATAAACAAACAAACTCTTCAGCTTTATAATATTAGTATAGATGAGTTACACCCAGACACAGAACAAATGATCATGCTCATCACACAAAGATTTGTTCTGGGTGGGAATCGAACCCACGACCATTGATTTAGCAGTCAGGGTAACTATCCACTAGACCAACAGGCCAGTCAAAAATATAAATCTATACTAATATTATAAAGATGAAGAGTTTGTTTGTTTGTTTGAACGCGCTAATCTCAGGAACTACTGGTTCGAATTGAATAATTATTTTTGTGTTGGATAGTCCGTTTATTGAGGAAGGCTATAGGCTATATAACATCACGCTACGACCAATAGGAGCGGAGCATAAATGAAAAATGTTGCAACAATGAAAAACCGTTAAAACTAAAACACGCGAACAAAGTCGCGGGGGACAGCTAGTATAATATAAATGTACTGACACGATATGACTGAGGTTGAGCGTGCGCTCGGGCTGGTCGGGGTACCGCGGCAGCTGCGGGCGCGCGCGCTCCGGCACGCAGCGGAACGACTTGCGCAGCGTCGCGCCGATCTGCTTCGACGGCGACTTCTAAGGGCACACCAACACCTTGTACGTTACTACTAAGTTCAATCATAATCAAGAACACATTTATTCCAACTAGGCTTAACGTCAATACAATGGGCAGCACCCTGATTCGCCCACCATTCACCGCTTCCTAAGTGCTCTGGCTGAGGGGAAAAAACGGCGCAACAAACTCGCCAGCAGTACGCTGGCATTCCGTTTACAATCATCTTATATATAAAAGAGGAATGTGTATGTATGTGCACCTAAAACTCGAGGACCGGTATCCCAATTGATATGATACATTGCACACACATAAAGGGCGACATGACTACTCCGACGCGAAGTAAGTGCCGGATAGGTAGCGCTGGTGGAGCCAACAGGTCAGCCAAATCCTTTAAACCTAACTTATTTTTATTCAAAGTAGGTTTTCTTTATTTTTTTAAAGACAGAAGAATTATCTAAGTAACTTGGAGGCGACTTACATAGGCGGCGTACTCCTTGACCTCGTGGTCGTTGGTGTGCGCGGCGGACACGCGCCCGCGCCAGAAGCAGTCCTGGCACAGCGTGTAGTTGGCGCAGCGCGTGCAGCGGTAGCGGAACCCGGACAGCGAGCCGCGCCGGCACGCGCTGCACGCCAGCGGGTGCACCACTGCACATAGTCAATACATACATACTTAAATACCTATACCTATACTAAAATGCAAAAGTAACACTGTCTGTCTGTCAGTCTGTTACGCTTACACGGCTAAACAGCTGTACCGATTTGGATGCAACTTGGTATGCGAAAATCTTGGTTCCTAAGAAAGGACATAGGCTACTTTTTGCCGCGATTACCGACATCCACGAGAGTGGAGCCGAGGGCAACAGCTAGTACATTATATATTTAGGTAACACAAAACTCAAATGGTCGTCAGTCTGGGCCCAGAGGATACAACAGAACACGTTTTGGCCTACAGAGTAAAAAACTTTTGACTTGACCGCGCCAAGAGCATGGCGTAGGGAATTTCACATATTTAAAATACCCTGGTCCCCCTTCTTCTATCCTCTATTATATACAACAAAACACTTGTCAGATGACCAGGACAGAGCAAAGCGGGCTGATAATATTGTTGCTGTACAGAGCAGTACAATTACTTTTTTATTAATTTTAATCTCAATACATGCGAATGCAAAATTTATCAGTTTATCGGGCAGTTTTCGTGATAAAAAGTACTGCCAATAATAGAAAATAACTGTAATCTAAACATTAGAAGCTTGTGTGCCTGCTAAATAAAAAACAATTTCGCATTGACATTGTATTAGAATTAAAATTCATACAAAAGTTAACACCCCAGGACTTGGAAGCAAATCTGATTGGTTCTGATTCTGATTGGTGGAATCCGTAAAAATAGTTTAAAGTGAATAGATACATAAGAAAAAGTATTTATTAGAAAGTTTAAGTTAAACGTAGTATGTGATATTGGAGTACGCGTGAAAAACCTACCCAGTGCTATAAAAATAAACAATACAAATGAGAAATTCTAACGGCTCAAAAATTTAAAAAATTATGAATAATAGTGTGTAAAACGTTTAGGAAAAGTGATAAATACGAAGTTATATATAAAAGAAGAAAGAAAACCTACAGAAAAGGTACATAATCCATTCAAATAACACAATAAATAAAATTCCTTATAAAAAGTGAAAGTCATCTTGTTCAATACTATAAAATAGCGCCATCTATCGCTGAAGACCGAAACTAAGTAGAGAAGATCGAAACTAAGTGGAAACTAGTTTAAAGAATTACTATTTTCTACTGCACGCTAGAGGTCGCTTATTCCAGTTTTTGTCACTAACTTAAAAAATACCCAACAATATTAAAATGACATCTGCACCTGTATGCGCTGGATGTAAACAAAAGCTACCTATAAGAGAAAATCTCATGTGTGTGCTTTGTAAATGTAGATATGATCTAGAATGTGGCGGCGTTTCTAAAGACTACTACACTAAGAAAATGACGCTGGAAATTAAAAATACGTGGAAATGCCAGACATGCATCTGTAAAATACCCAAGACTGGAAACACAAACACCCCTTTACGTATCCCTAAAGGCAGCGATATAAATCAGCTACCATCTACACCACCTGAGGAAACAAATATCACTCTGAGGAAAAAAAAAATCCAATAACGACACAAGTTGTTCCGATGATTTGAGTTTTTTAGGCGACACCTTACCTATGGAAAATTATGCTACTATCTACACAGAAGAAAATGAAAAGTCCATGCATGATACACATACTAAATTAACAATGCAAGGTTTAAGTAAACTAATAATCACACATCTTAAAGAAAACAACAAATCTATTATACAAGAATTACAAAACACAATACATACAGAGATATATAGTGCTATTACAGAATTAAGACAAGATCTAGATTACAAAACAAACGCCCTAACAACACAAAACGACCTAAGAATGCAAGAAATACAAAATATAAATAAGAAATTAGAAACACTTGAAACAGAAAATGAAAAGTTAAAGAAAGAAATAATTAAGCTAGCTACAGAAGCACTAAAAGTTCCGAACATACAGGAGAATAATCACAGAAAAATTGTACTCTACGGCCTGGCCGATTATTACAATGAGCCTGAAAATGCACTTCACAACAGATTAATAGAACTGTTCCGAGATATAGTCAACATAGACGTCTCAGGTTATATAGAAGACCTGTACAGACTTGGAAGACCTGGTGGACCTAAGAACCGACCGCTTGTTATCGAATTTATAAGCAAGAGAATGGCTAAATATATTATTAATAGTAGTACTTATTTTCAAGGAACCGGACTATTCATATCTGAATTTCTAAATGCAAAAACACGAAAGTATAGAGCACGCATGCGAGAGGAACTAATTACGGCTAGAAAAAACGGATCTCACGCAGTCATCAGAAATAACAGACTATATATAAATGGACAATTATTTAAAATTGATAAAAATGAAAACGAATGCGCACATAACACCCAAGAAAAAGAAATAACATACAACAACATGACGCAACCCTGCACTATAAACGAAACTTATGAAACTGAGAACCAGACATTTCGTAAACAACGTACAACCTTTTAAACTATTGTTCCAAAATATCCAAAGTCTTAATAACAAACAAGACATACTTGAAGCGTTTATAGACGAAGATCCATCATATAAAGTTATATGTCTTTCAGAAACATGGCTAACTCAAGAAAGACTAGACCTCATACAATTTAGTGGATACAAAATTGCTTCATCCTTTTGTCGCAGTACCAGAACCGGGGGCGGCGTATGCATACTCCTACAAGACTATATTGAAAGCATACAGAGGAACGATATCACCGAGATGTCTGCAGAATATATAATAGAAATATGCGCCGCAGAATTACCAAAAGAAAACTTATTAATTGTAACTATATACTGGAATAGGAGAGAGGACGAAGTTTTTTATGAAAAACTAAAACAACTACTAAGATATATAAATAAAAAATACTACAAACAAAATATAATAATAGGGGGCGATTTTAATATAAATATACTACAGGATAATCTAAAAACTAACCAATTTATAAATCTAATGCAAGAAAATAACTTTACTCAACACGTAAAAAGTGCCACGCGTATTACACCAAATTCCGCAACATGTTTAGATCTAATATTTACTAACTTTAACTACAAAGACATGCACGTAACTATAGACGACTTAGGCTTCTCTGACCACCATAGCACAACCCTACATTTAAAAATACCAAAACAATCTAATATAAATAATTGGCACATAAAGAAAAGGTTATATAATAATATAAACATATTAAAATTCAAAGAGGAATTACAAAAACTTAATTGGAATGATATACTTAAAACTAATAATAATATAAACACAAATTATAAAATATTTAATGACAAACTTACCATAATCCTAAATAAGTGTATCCCACGACATAAAATTAAACTTAATACCAAATATAAGAAATATTGGCTCACTGTCGGTATAAAAAAGTCCAGTATTAATAAAAGATTGTTAAAAATATTAACAACAAAAACAAAAGATCCTACACTAATAAATTATTATAAAAAATATGAAAAAATACTGAAGAAAACTGTTACAACAGCTAAAAAACTACACTACAAAAATAAAATGACACAGTCGAATAATAAAGTTAAAACAATGTGGGGAATAATAAATGAACGCTCTAACAAAAAACTTAAAAGTGAAAAACATAACATAACACTGCAAGTAGATAATAGCTTAACGGCGAAACCGCAAGAAGTAGCCAACATATTTAACAATTTCTTTGCCTCAATTGGTGGTACAACACCGACCAGCACAAAACCTAAAGGTCTACCGACAGCCTTAACTACACAAAATACACTGTATCTAAACCCAGTTGATCCTTATGAAGTAAATATAATAATTAAAAGCTTAAAAAACAAGACCAGCCACGGAATCGACGAACTTCCACCCAGTCTGATAAAACAGTGCGCTGATGAACTAACCTTGCCATTCTATATACTCCTTAACCAATCTTTCGAAGAAGGTGTCTTTCCTGACTTACTCAAAAAGGCCCTCATTAAACCAATTTTTAAGAAAAATGATAAAACTGACCCGAACAACTACCGTCCAATTGCCCTACTACCAACAGCCTCAAAAATATTTGAAAAAGTTATGTGTAACCGCGTCTATGCGTTCTGTGAAAAATACAATATATTCAATGACAGCCAAAATGGATTTCGCAAGAACCGATCCACCGTTTTGGCGGTCTATAAATATATTCAAGAAGCTCTCAAAATTATTGATAATAAAAAATATGCTATTGGTTTGTTATTAGACATGACAAAAGCTTATGATAAAGTACAATTTGATATATTATTAAATAAACTTTATAACATAGGTATCCGAGGGAAAAGTTATGACTGGTTTACTTCATACTTAAAAAACAGAGAACAAGTCGTAGAAATAGAACACTACAATACACTAACACAACAAATTGAACTAATTAGATCCCAAAACATACCCGTTACCGCCTCCATACCACAGGGAAGTGTTATAGGATGCCTACTGTTCTTAGTCTACATAAACGATCTCCCTAACCACATAAACGAATCGTGCGTATTGTTTGCCGATGACGTCTCTGTCTTAACATCATGTAACAATAACCAAAACATAAACCAAACACTAACATCAATACTTGACACCACAACATATTGGATGAATGAACACAACCTTGAAATTAACTTTAAAAAGACAAAAATAATTACTTTCCACCCGCGACAAAAAACCCCCATAAATATAAATTTCGAATATAAAGGATCCAAATTTGAAATAGTAAATAAATTCACTCTTTTAGGCCTAGACATAGATACACACATAGACTGGAAACCACACATACAGAAATTAAAAACTAAACTATCTAAATTTGCATATGCCCTCAGAGTAATAAAGAAAACAACAGACCTCAAAACTGCAATAATAACATACTATGCGTATGCGTTCGCTTGGCTTAGATATGGAATTATACTATGGGGAAATAGTACAGACGCGCCTTCGCTATTTACAATACAAAAGAAATTAATAAGAATATTGATTAACATTGAAGACACCGACTCATGCAAACCACACTTCAAAGAACAAAACATCTTAACACTACCCTGCCTCTATATATTTGAAATTTGCAAATTTGTAAGGAAATATCCACAATTATATAGCAAAAGAGAAGACATTCAAACAAAAATAAAACTAAGACATGGAAATAGACTGAATTTACCAACTTCACGATTAAAAATGCACTCCTCTAGTGCGTTTGTTTCATCCATAAAAATCTACAATAAACTACCTGAATACATAAAAAACATAGAAAAAAACAATATATTTACCAATAAATTAAAACGGTTTCTCTTAGAAAAAAGTTACTACACAATTGAAGAATACCTTAAAGATAAATTCCAACTAGGGTAATAGAGATAAATCTTAAATATATTTATTTACCTTACTTACCGTGCAATATCTTTAATTACATATAATTTAGTTAATTAATATTACAGATTATATATAAATAAATAATAACAATTAATAAATGATCTAGAATATAACTATTAATAATAAATAAATATATAAATATAAATAAATAAAAATAATATAAATCTACACATAAATAATACCTACTTAAATATCAGATCTTCCTTTACTTCAATATACCTATTATGTTTTTAAAAAGCGCTCTTCATCCTCTCCTCTATAAAAAACTAACTTGCTGTGCCCGACAGGGTCCATAATTGTTTCTCTTTAATTTTACCCACCAGCCTTGTATACATTATGGAATGCAATAAAGTTATTGAGTATTGAGTATTGAGTATTGAGTATTGGTTTTTGGGGATTAAGTCAGTTACATGAGGGAAATGATGATAATCCCTTTTGAATAATCTTTAAATAATTACACATCTTGCATCAGTGTTAAAAATTAAAAGTATGTTATTGTGCATACCATTCTCGACGCTCGCCAACCGATGCAACAGAGGCAGCCACACGAGGCACGGCGGCCCGGGATCCGACATTAGAGTATCTAGGAAGTCGTTCACGGTGATCTTGCCATTCTGGATACAGCAAAAAACCCATCGTCAAATCATTCAGTTAATCTATACATAATATTATAGAACAAAGTCCCCAGGCGCGTTTGTCTGACTGACTGAATGCGATAAACTGATAACCCGTGAATCACATATGAATATTTCCATTGTTTAACTATTGTGGCTTCTGGCGGGACAGCTAAGTTTTTAATGCACAGTACGTTCCAGTACCGCAGAGGCTTAAAACTCGGCTTAGTTTTGTAAAAGACGTACTGCCTCTGCGCGGCGATACTCCAAAGTCGACGCTTCTACTCTGGAAGGAGAGATTCCCATCAAATGCACTTCCCAACCCATCACCCCAGAAACTTAGTGCCAGGAGCAGCTTACCATAGCCGATATGGAAGTCTATGAATAGGCTCCGGACCGAAGACGGCCGGTGTAAAGAAAATATGTACCGGTGGGGCTATAGCATACAGGAGCCCTGTGAATGTGGTATATCTCCCCAAACCATGGCTCACTTGATGACTTGCCCAGCGTATCCTACCACCTGTACACGCGAGGACCTTTATAACACTACAGATAATGCTGGGCACTGGTCCAGGAAAATTAAATCCTGCTGCCATTGATCGACACGCTAAGAAGAATGCGCTAGATTTGTGCTTCTGTATACCTTACCTGATTAAATATAGTAAGAGCCAAAGCATCTGAATAGTTGAAAGACGGTGACTCGTAAACAGCTGCCGGTAACGCGAGCACTTCTCTTAGATAATCTGACAGCCTCTTCATCAGTAAGTGACCATTGCCATCTGACAACTGGGAAAATATATCTGGTGGAAAAAATAATAATAATAAGTTTATTTTCAGAAAAAGAGTAACAATAACACCTATAGTAATGAGAATTCCAGTATGTACAGGTGCCAGTGCCTTCCTTATTCAAATTTACAGAAGTAACATAATTATAACAAGAAAATAAGATTAACTAAACGAAATGAAATTGAAGCTACGTCTTTGTAATATGTGAATGTGTGTAGGTGTAAGTGTATAAGAGAATGATAATGTACCTTTTACGATTTTACTTATTTACTTCACCTGCTCTTACTACCACATGGTCTTAGCCGAAATATGTGTACATACTAAACACTATAGTAATACACACAATAATGATTGGATGTTCATTTGTACCATGTGGATATAACTAATGCAACTAATAACAGATCCAGCATACATAATTAGGTAGATAAAGTCAGCTACAAAACTAGATTGATGAACACATTCAGACTCATAAAGCTCCTGAACACAAGCAAATGCAAGAATTTGTTGTGGCAGTTTAAAAATACGATTTTGTTTATCGTCTTTTGTTGCTGACTGTACTTGTCATGACACAATTAAGTAAAAAAAAGAAAAACGTTTGTATTTGTGGTACATTTTATACAAACAAATAAAAAGGTAAATCATAATAATATAATATTAATGAAACAAAAATAATTTACAGTAATGTGCCATCAATTAGCACTAAAAAAATATACAGAGGGTGTTACCAAACGGTCTATCTAAAGGGTCACTCTTCACACTTTTTGGATAGATATATATCCTTTTTGTAACACTCTGCATATACTGGCAAATTAAAATACCCATGACTGATATTTAATATTAAATTTTCATTCAATATTTAAAAGGACGAAAACAGAATCTATAATGTTATATAGTAATAAATTTATAATAAGGTATTAGTTTTGCCGGCGACGTCACACGCATGATTAATTCCAAGGCCTACAATATCACAGCATCAATAACTTGGGTTGTTTGGCAGCAAGGTGAGAAAAAGACACAGTAACTATTGCATTGACTACTTAGAAGTGTGAATTGCATAAATATAATATTCATTGAATTAATAACACTATGCTAATTTGTGACCTAAGCACTGTGAGGTAATATAGCATTATGATTGAGTCAAGCTACCCAATGACTGCACCTATGAATCACAATAGCATTCAACCTTCAAGTTGTTTAGTAAACATACTCACATCTCAGTTTGTCCATTAGTTTGCCCGCGCACATTGTTGCTAGTGCTACTTTGATTGAGAAAACTCTTATTTTACCCACATTCTCACTGAAACAATATGAAAAGTTTTATTTATATATTTATGAATAATTTAATTAATGATAACAAGTTTAGTATAAGGAGAAATTTGAGCATCTCGGAAAGTGACTTATGTTGCTTACTTAAAGCAACTATTGCTCCTAACAGGAAGTCACGCATTCAAGTCCTGCCTGAGGTTCAAACTTCGCCTTTCTGCTATCCGTATTTAATTTAAATGATGTATTTAGAATACACAAATGTTTGAAATTCTGTAATATTTATATACTATTTGGTGAATTTCCTATGTTACTGAATGTCATATTATTATCTTAATATTCATAACAACACATATTTACGACACAGTAGCAAGGATAAGCAATATTATGAATACCAAACACATTTTCTACAAGTTTTTCAAATAGAATTTAATGAAGGCCAATGTTTTATTATTTAAAATAGAATTTGATGGGAAAATCCATCATTAAATGACTTAAATATAGGATTGAGATTCTTACCCAGTACTGTAAGCAGACAGCAACCAATTCAATAGTAAAGCTGAACAAGCTTCAACGGAAACTTGGTGAGCGGGCGGCAGTCTTTTGTTCAAGTTATGATATAACGAAGATACAAGAGTTTCCAGTCTCGTGACATTCACACATGCTGTGGGTTCCAATGTGTTTAATGCATTCTCACGGAATGCTTCTATAACATTCCATATGTCTATCACATGTACTGAAATTTTTTGGGAATGTTAATTCTGGCAGTAAAATGGGTTGTGAACGTCACATAGGCAGTTGCTACATTTAAAATACAGTTTTCAGCTGAATATGTATAGGAATAAATTTAGACATATTTAAAACCATTTTTTTTTGTTAAAAACTAAGGGGTACATATATTTCTTGCATTATAGATATATGTAAAAAAAAAAAACACTTAAATCTATTCTGCATAAAATAAATAATATTCTTGGATGTTTCTTTATGAAAATAAATACTCATTACTTAAGAGATATTGAAAATAAGAATATACAAAATGTGTCTAATTTAGAAAACATTTAAGAGAATGTCTTCATGAGTAGTCTATCAACAATGAAACACATCAATTTAAAAATATGTGGAGGCAATAAAACTCAATTTAAACCAATAAAAAGAGCATAAAATTATTTTTCTCCAGTTACAAACATACTGCATATATTTTTAGAGACAGACTGTCTAAAATAAAAATAGTTTCACCAATCTTAATGTTTTCTCGGAAGACAGTTTTTATTAACAAAAGTAAGGGGTTTATTATGTTCAAACTATACTTTACTCACAATTGCACTTCTTTTGGACATAGCGGAGTTTGCAAGCTGTTCTGTATGATGCAAATCTGATCAAGTCGAAGTTCTGCTCCCTCATCTCCTGCAGAAGTTGGGAGCGAGGGTCTGCAGAGGAGCTTCCCACACTGGGGACTCCTACGCCCCGGACATCCCCAACATTGGGCACTACGCCCACACTATCGCGTTCGAGCGACATTTCTACAACTAGACCAATAAAAACCGATTACCGATTGACCGTTTATAATTAAAATGTTATCAATGACATTCAAATGAAATCGAAAGTGGTTTGGGCGACATAAAAAATATAAACAAGAGCCCGCAGCCGCAGATTTTTAAAACATTTTTTATCACCATATTATAAAGAATTTTAAGATTATAACCACTTCTTACCTTTACTGAACGATTATCTCATAACTGTGTTGACATAACGATAATATATTCACGGCAAACTCTAGATTATTTCCGTAGTTATATCGATTCTAAGATATTATTAGTGACTACTTGTTATTTATTTCACGGTTTAATTATAAGCAGCAGCGGTAATCCGAACTCCGATACACTTTTTTATTTCTTGAATACGTTATAATTATTATCCTGTCATTTCATTTATTATATATATTTTTTTAAGTCACTTCTGTAAGCCAATAAATTACGGAATATCGAAATCAACATGACAAACCTGCCATTAAATAAAAGTACGTTTCTGAATGCCTGACATTTTTCACTTTTGAGCTATCAGCTATGACATTTTTTTGATTTTTGTAACAAATATCACAGTTTATCCGTAAATTAAAATTGAATTATTGATTGGTTTATAACACGGCTTTTAAAAATTCTCCTAAGTTAATTTATTTTTGTCAATAATGAAATAATTTTTAGTAAGGTAATATTTCAACTGCTTGAAACGGAACTCCGCCCCTGCTTGTTGTCTATAGGTACTATATAACTCTTTGGTCTATATATTTTTAATTGAAAATCAGTTTTTTGAACAATTAGAAATTGGGAAATGCTATTAATTAAAATTTTATAAAAAGTAATATATGTGCTTATATTGTTAAATACTTTTGTTATTGTCGTACTATGCATTAGGCATTTTCACATCAAATAACCACAAGCCATCATCTATTTGATTACAACAATAGCGCTGATTCTCTTGTTCTCGAACTAAATAAAAATAAAATTGATGCATTTCTATCAACTAACATAGAAATGTGAAAGTAGTTAACACTCGGTAAAGATATTAGCTTTATTGTTATTGCGTTTTTAAAGCAAACTGGCGCACTATGCTAACCTAACTTAGTATGAAATTTTAGTTCGAACTCAATTTGAATGTTCTAACTTTTCTGTTTGCCTATTATGTAGTGAGTCCTACTTATCTTGATGTAGGTATTTTAGAAAATAATATTTTTTATCTTTCTATTGCAGTTATAGGCCAATGTAACCTTTATTTCTCGCTGAAAAAACAGACATTAAATTAGGCATCGGGTCTGATCATTATAATTAAGTATACCTATATTAAGTATTAAGCCTGAACTGCCTCACTGCAGATCAAATCTCTTCTCTTTCATTCTATTTTTTTTTTGTAAAGGATTATTTTGACATTTTTAAATACATATTGAATGTATTTTTAACGCACGTACCACAATTTAAATGCCAAAACAGCCAAATACTTAGTTATAGATTTAACATAGCATAATAATGTGCTCCGTTTAATGATGCATTCGTTACTAGACGGTAATCATTTCGTTAGCATCTAATTCATTAGCTACGTATAACTAGAGCACGACATTGTTTTTTGACCACGTCCAAGCCTGAAGTTCTCACCTCGGTAGAGTATATTTGTTCTGTGGTTCTCACAGTGGTCACAGCAGTGGTTCTGTTTAGGGATGATTCAATAAAAAATCTTTACTTCGTTATCTAACACATTTATTTATAAATGAACACAGTTTACATTAACATTATCTGCTGCAGACAACTCAATACATTAATTATTTACATCACTATTAAAAATCTAAACATCAATTTAAAACATTGCACAACACTACATTTTTACAATCTTTAATTATTTTTACTCTCCTGGAGCTTTAATTACACATTTATTTTATTTTTAATCTTCATATTGTATTTTTTTTATTATTTCACATTATTAATCATTATTTGTTTGCATATTCGATTAGACAACATGTTCACAATAGAACAAAAAACTAAGTACTTTATTGATTGTCTTTCCGCAAGAAAAGAAATTGATCTTACTAAGACAGGCCTACTTATTTATCAACCGATTCCATTTATGTTTGTATAATAACTTTCGTGAGGAGTATTCATATTTATTTAAAAACAAACGGTTTACTCACGTATATTTTCGGGATCGCCCGACTATTTTCAGACTTAATAGGAGTCCCTAATCATGAGCTGACGCGGCGGCGGTGGTGTGGTGTGTCATTATGACAGGCGGGATCTGTTAGCCCGAGTCCACATTATTAGCCGTTTATCTTGTTAAAAAATATATAGGCCTATGGCCCAGTGGTGGGATCACAATATTTCACCATCATTTCACTCTTCAAATGTATGAAAATTATTATTTATTGGATGGGAATTAGAAATAGGTGTTGTTACTTAAACTACTTGGGACCTTAAATTAAGTAGGTAAGCGATATTTTTAATAAAAACTATGTGTAACAGATTATATCGCATTTGGAATAATATATTAACAAAGTTATCTTTCACAAATATTTAAAATCCCGACTTTAAAAGTATCTGTATGGAATATTTTAATTTGAATGTGTTATTTTTGTGTTACCGTTTGAAAACATTATCTAAGTATGCGACATTTATACTACTTGAAGCGATATAATAATAACCTACGTAAGAATATAAGAGTGTACATTTTTCAGGTATATATACGTACAAAGATAATATATTGTTATATACAACATTATTGTGCTTGTCACAGATCTGTTTGCGAGTTGGTCCAGCCAGCGTAGGACGAAGATTATTCATATATAGATTTACTTATGACTATTAAGCGTTTCTAATGATATCTTTCACTACTTTTTTAGGTATAAACGATACGTAAAAAAGCAGAGTTTTTAAATTAAAGCAAGAATACTGAACTACATGAATAAATCGATGGACCACATTAAAGGCCGATTATACGTGTGCAGAATGCGTTTAGTTGAATCACTCAGTTTACACTCTCAACTGTGTACAATGCACCAATTTGCATTTCATCAACATAAACTGTTCTCGGTGAAGGGTTAGTGGAAATTGCAACTGGTGAAAAAACCCATAAGACAAGTATGCAAGTGGGCACCAAGCGTTTGGGACGGGCCCGTTGAGATTTCGATTTTAAGTACCTACCTACTTACATTATTTTCACAACAGATTAAGGAAAAAATCTGTTAATAAGTATTAATTAATAAGGGCCTTTTATTTTAAGTTGTGCAAAACAATTTTCTATAAAATTTTATATCAGCTGTTTAGCTTATTTAGAAATGCTTTTAGGTTTGTGTGTTACCAATAAAATAAAATCTAACCTATAGAGTCTCGCTTGAAACTATGCTTAGAATAAATATCATGTTTTTATACATAGAAGGTTTGATAGACAGGTACCTAACTGACTTTTCTAATGGCATAGGTAAAGATACCTTACTACGTAGTTTTATCAACATCTATTCATATTTAAGTACATAAATAAATATTTATATTTTTAACAATTACATCCTACTTGCTTACTTACAGAGGAGTAACATTCATCTAATTTTTTTTTTACTCTGGCAAATATTTTGGCAGGACGACATTTAGAGGACTGTTTACAACATTTACTACTTTTATTTTACATGTTTTCTACGATAATTAAATTATCTTATTAATTACTAAAATATTTTACATTCTTTCAAAATTATATTTTTATTGACCGAACTTAAAGTTCCACTTCTTTTTGGATATTCAAAGAAGAATTATAACATAAATCTATATTTTACTAAATCTTTTAAACTAATGTTCAAAAATAAACAAAACCAACTTTATCAATCTTAGTTAAAACAAAACAAAGCAGTGTTTTCATAAAATTAAGTAAGTACTAAACTAAAAAGAGTACCTAACTTTTGTATTTTCTTTTTCTAAAAAGTATTTGTTACAGCAACAACAAAAATATTTAAAACGTATTTCCTAAATGTTTCTAACAAAGACTACAACATAACATCACTTTATGAAACCAATTACGTTTTATTTATTAACACGTTCAGCGCCATGGCACCTCTCTAGAAAAATGATGTGGGAATCTCAATTTTAGCTTCAAGCCTACAAAATCTCAACAATATTTTTGGCGCGGTGTATTTTAACTGATACACTGGCCTGTGAGAGTTGCACTCGGGCATAATAACATACACGTGACGCTGAACAAGTTATACAATGTCCAGCAAACACATTAAAGGTCTGGACTTTGAAATTTATTATTAATCAAAATGATTGCCCGAATGTATGTAGGCAATCACAACCAAATAAAAAAACCTCTTATTTCTGTTTTCTTCATTTACTTCTCCTCTCTACCCATTCATGAAAATGGGCCATCTTTAAATCTGTCGAGTCTTCCAGAATATTCCATTTAGTTTAGTTTACACGTAGAGCCAATGTCGCCAGGTGAAGCGGCTGACGGGAGCACCTCCTCTAATGGCCTCGTGTTCAGATTCAGGTGATATGCAGCATGCCACACGCTAGAAAAGATTAATATATTTAATTATTACTTGCTTTACTGTCGTCTATATCGACCTAGTATATACTTTAAAATCTGAATATACCCAACAAAAGCAAAAAAGAAAAATGAGTAGGTATAGATACCTACTTCTATCAAGTAAATGGGCTGTAGCGGTCAGATGGACAAACAAAATTGTTGTGCGTGTTCTAGATACTAATAAACTAATAAAGATTATAACTAACTACGTACTATGTATACGTTGAGGCAGGGCGGTGTACTGTGGACGACGTGCGAGCCGTCCGCTCGATCCCTTATATTTTAACAAAATTGCAACTCTGCAAATCGCGTTACTAAGTCGCCACAAAAACAAAATCAAAATCCATTAACTTAAAGGAAGCTACAAAGTAGCACTAGCCGGTTCATTTAACTTCGATATTAAGCTGAACCAGGGAGTCTGGAAGCCGACTCCAGCATAATATCTTCCGAAAAGGCTAACCAGAAGAGCAATATGTATCAAAACTCACCTCACGGAAAGTTCCAGGCGTCGAGACGAGCTTGTAAATGGCGACGATGGGGATCATGAGGATGGAGGAGCAGGCGAGCCCCCAGCCGAGCACCACGGCCCACGGCGGGTACGTGTAGTGCTGGTACTGCAGAGGCTGCTGGTAGAGGAGACCGAAGACCACCACGCCCTGGGATTATATAGGAAACATTTGAAAAAGTGGAGTATATTGTGCGACTCTGAAAGATTAAGTTATTACAACGTGTTCTCGAAGTCTCAGAATTAAGTTTGGTAGTTTCTAGTTAGTGTGTGACACTTTGCTATCCCTACACATATTTACTTAAAGAACAGACCCTATGATTTAATTTGGGCTTAAAACTATACATGCTTAAGTAATAGAATCAGCTTGTCGTCATTTTGTCCTTGTATCATAGGGAGCTCTCCTAATACAACTAACCTTTTACTTACAAAGTGGGTAGCTACCAAAGTAATGATTCACTTACAATAATGAAGGTGGGGCTGACAAATTTCCAGCATATCCTCCAGTATAAGCCAGGTCGGAAGCCGAGCATCTCCTCAACGTCATCGGAAAACCGCTTCAAGCCTGCAAACATTTGTAATTTTGTATTAATTATTAATTGGTGCCCATAAGTTTACTAACTATAAAAAAGCGAGCCGTGATTAGTGCAAGCTCCGTGTCCATGTGAGAAAAAAGTTGTGCAAAAAATCAAGTATTTAACGTCATTTGTTTTTGATGATTTCCAGGACATTTATCATATAGGTACAGAACTTTTTGCGTGTTGATTAATGGCAATTTTTTTTCAGCCACACAGCCATACCTAATTATACACTGGGAGTGCCGAAAGCAGTAAAAACTTGATCAATTACACACACAATATATGTACATACTTATATACAGAGGTGTCGGTAACGGTAACAGTGTCGCGAATTTAATTGTTTTTTCCTATTACAAAAAATGCCCAACGCGCCTAAAAAAGTTTTCACTTGAAAATATATTACCATAAAACCAGGACACAGCAACGGCTTCAAAGAGAGCGGAGCAGAGCAAGGATATGCCGGCAGCGTACGTGTCCAGCAGATGAAACATGTAGATACCGCCCTGAAATATAAAAAATACGTGTTAATGTTAAGATATAAAATTATACGAAAGTACTTAAAAAAATATCAAATGTTTTTAGTAGTTTTCTTCTACGCAATCAACAGATCAATGGCCTATTTAATGAGTTGCCCAACATGCCCTGCCACCTAGACTCGCGCGGACCTGTACAAGGCCACGGACAACGCTGTTTGCGTGGCTGAGTACTGGTCTGGGAAGATTTGACTGCTATTGATCGACCTGCTAAGAAGAAGAAGAAGAAGACAGTGAAGAAATATGTGTGTGGCGCTTGTTATATTTAACGCTTAAAAGTTTACACTTATTAGCATAAAACATGAATTTCTTCCATTACATTTTAGTTTTGGATTTAAAAAAATTAAGTTCCTCTCTTGGTAGGTATACACTGCCAAAGCGGGACTTGATGATGAGTTTTCCTACATTTCTTAATTTAACATTTAAAGTAACACTACCGGTGTAACATTAATGCAAGCCACGCAGAACGAGACGCAGACCACGATCAGGGTGAAGTGTTCGCGACGCAGCCAGGTGGCGCCACAAGCGCGCGCCTGGTCCAGCAGCCCTGTTATCACGCACTCCAAACCGCCCATCTGCAAAATATTTGTACATTATCTATACTAATATAATAAATCTGAAGAGTTTGTTCGTTTGTTTAAACGCGCTAATCTCAGGAACTACTGGTTCAAATTGAAAAATTCTATAGTGTATTGGATAGAAGTAGTAGTTGTATTGGATAGTCCGTTTATTGAGGAAGGCTATAGGCTATATAACATCACGCTACGACTAATAGGAGCGGAGCATCAATAAAAAATGTTGCAAAAACGGGTAAAATATTATTTACTGCTGAGGTTATATTATTCATATTTGTACTTTTATTTTAAGAAAAATAATAATAATAAAAAAATTTATTGACATAAAAATTTTTGTACATATATAATGTGAAACCCTGACCCTGTGCTAGGTTTGTCACCTGTGTTACAGGAGTCAGTGTCTTCGCCCAATTTGGTTACAATACTTTTATGTCTAATACTAACACCACAATTTATAATTAATGAATTACTTATACTAAAATTGGTGAGTGTATGAGGTCATATGGTGTGGTGTGTGTGTGTGTGTGTGTTTGTGTGTGTGTGTGTGGGTGTGTGTGAGTCGATTATATTATTTTTTGTAGTATGCTTTCGGTTTGTAATTTTAGAAAAAAAAATTAGGGTTTCGCGCAAAAAACACGTAACCCATGAAAGTAAAACACGCGGCCGAAGTCGCGGGGAAAAGCTAGTAAATCATAAACAATTGTTTCTGACTTTTCTCCTTTTTTGACTTTAAATAATATTTTCTCCAAAAACTAGCCAGAATCTACATTGTTTTCGATTAAAGACGTTACGATCTAGAAAAATGCTGTAAAAGTAATATTTTTCAACAAAACTATTTTGAACCTAACAGGTTTTGCTTTATGCAAAATGCATTATACCCCCGAATCCAAGCCAAGCATGATGAGCATGAAAAAGAAGAGCATCGCCCACAGACTGGCGCCGGGAAGTGTGGCCACCGCCTCCGGATACACTTGGAACACCAATCCAGGACCTGTAAATAACACACATAACAATTTTTAACAGTCGCTACTAGTAGGTATCATACTTGTTTTCTACATAAATCTTGAAACATAGTTAAGTATGATTAGCTTGTCACATTGTGTGCAAAAAGTAATAAGTAAGTAGTAAGTAATATAGGTAAAACCTAACCTAACTTATATTAATTTATTTTATTGAAATACGACTCCCGTACCAAGGAATTTAATCCTTGGGTCGCGAGGGGTTTAACAGACATTGAAGTCACATGCACAAAGAACACCCAGTCTTAGTCATGCGGGGATTTAACCCGCAGCACGTCGCGTACAATGGTAAGTAATTAGCGTGGTGATCTATCCCACTCGGCTATCCATGCAGTCAAACTTAGAGATTAAGATTAGAGAAGGCTAGGCCGAAGATCTTTCACGATAGATACGATATTTTGGCAGACTGCAAGTAAGTCCAATAATAATGTCAATTTCCTAATAAAATTATCACAAAATTGTCACTAGTTTATATTAATTTATGCGCCTGGCTAGGATAGCTGGAAGAAATAGAGCGGGTTTTTTCACATCAGGACAGTACGGGCTGAATGTAATATAATATTATAAAGAGGAAAGATTTGATTATTTGTTTGTTTGCATTGAAAAGGTTCTGAAACTACTGAGCCGATTTGAAAAATTCTTTTACTGTTGGAAAGTTACAACATCCCCGGGTGTCATAGGCTATAATATATATTTTAATTTTGAATTTTTTGTTAAATACCGTAATAATGTAATATAAAAATAATTTCATATTACCTTCGGTAGCCACTGACGATATCGGCACGCCCTGTTTATAGGACATGAAGCCAAGGTAGGTGAAGATCACGAATCCAGAGAAGAATGACGTAAAACAGTTGACGAGCGTTGTCACTAAGCAGTCCCTGAAAACATAAATAATACGAATATATAAAGATTTATTTAAACGAATACTTTGATACTGGTTTATTATTTAGAAAAAAAAAAATGGATAAACCGTTGTATTTTCTAAATAATTATGAATACTCCTAATGAAAGTTTTATTATACTGGTTTATTACTTATTCTGGTCTCTAAGATACAAGCAATTGTTCATGTTTGTCAATGCTTGTTACGATAACATTACCATTAATTTAAGTTTCATTTTTATTTTTAATTAACTGGTTTTAACATTTATAGAACAAATAAGTTTATTCTATTATTAATATTCTAATTTTCACCAAAGTTATCACCCATCCAAGTTATTAAAGTAGTGACAAGGCAATCACAAGATGAGACATCACATGTCTATCATCAATATAGACATGAGATCATTTTATCGTAGAGTAAAATATCGCAATCTTTAAGACTTTCAGTCAACAGACCCATGTTTGAGAATAAGGATGGCTAAGATGTGAATTTTGTAAGTCTTAAAGATCTACAAATAAGACGTGTTTTGTGTTTACCGGTAGCAGTTGTTGTGGAATGTGTTGTAGCTGGCGTACGACAGATGGACTCCGAAACCAGCGCCGACGGAATAGAAGATTTGGACAGCTGCATCCACCCACACCTAGAATCATTTGTAATTAAAGCATTATAAAGACGGAATACAATTTATCATTATTTACCTATTCATTTATTATTTTTAATACAAAACCTATTTGAATACTAAAGTAAATACCTAAATCAGCTTAAAGTTTTTTATTTAATTAACTCTGCGCATAGTAGCGTTTTTTAAATAAAAAAATAGTTGATAAGTTAAAACACAATTAAGTCAGAAATAATAAAAATAAATTAATTAACAATTTTAACACCATAAACGTAAGACTTTTACGGTAATAGTAAATTTTTTGTTTGTTTGTTGAAGTTTTAATACCAATAGTTTTTATAACTGATGGTCATAGTTTTCATTTTTACAACTATAACAGAATCACCTTGTATACAGTTTTGTAGGACATTGGATATAATAATACCATACGCAGCAGATATACTTATGTATATTTATCAACTTAGAGTGCTAGCAAATAGTTAAAATTTTCTAAGGACACTAGGTATCTATTTTATACAACGTACGCATTTCTATGTTTGACATCTCATTCATAGATATAGAACCTACTTGTGTATCCTTCAGTCTGTTCAGTTCTGGCTGCAGGTAGTAGGCGATGCCTCGGGTCGCTCCGGGCAGCAGCAGGCCTCGCGCCAGGAGTATGGACAGCACCACATACGGCATTGTTGCTGTCATCCACACCACTTTACCTGCAAAGAATGTTGTGATGAAACATCCCTACCTATTTAAGGTAGTTGGTTCTGTTGTATAGGTAAATTTAAGGTAACGGAATGACTAGTACCGGATACAAATACACAGAAAATACAGATAAACGAAAAATATTTTTAGTAAAGCTTTAAATTTTAAATATTAAATTTTAAATTTTTTTAATTGGTTTGCCCCAAGGGTTACCCTCTTAACACCCTCCGCCTCCAAACGAGGACGCCTTACAAATAACAGTTAAATTTCAATACTGTTTGCAATAACTCAAATAAAAAAAAAAAAATCTAGACTCTAGAGGGTTTTTGTAAGGCATCATCGTTTGGGGACTGCTGGCGTAAATGGGTGATAAATTAACACCTTTGATGTAATTTTCGAGAAGTCAAAAGTCCGTTAAATACCGGATATCTACTGAACTTAAGTTTTTTTTTGGAGTTGGAAAACTTTTTAGTTACCATTTTAGATGATTTTTTCTCTGTTGTATGTACCTACAAAAGTGTACATATATACATTTTTTTATTTTGTCTAAGTAAGTAATAATAAAGAAATAATCATCAAATGATGGTAACGACTAAAGTTATTTTTACATTTGTGCAATTAAAAGACATGGGTAATATCAAATTATTATCTTAAACCTTACCGGAGCTCTTGACGCCTTTGAACAGAGAGAGGTAGAGAGTGACGTAGACCAGTCCCAAGCAGATCGTCAGTTGCCATTTCGGAAAGCCCAAGTCATTCAGACCCTCGGAGTTTTGCATCTCAAGAACAGCACGACTGAAATGAAAACGCTGATGTTAATGATAGAGAAAAAAACCGGGCCAAGTGCAAGTCGGACTCGCGTATATATTCCGCACCCTTTTATTTTTAATTTATTATTATTATTATTTGTTATAGTGGTAACAGAAATACACACTCAGTGAAAATTTCAACTCTAGCTATTACGGTTCATAAGATACAGCCTGCTGTCAGACAGACGGACGGACGGAGAGCGGAAGCTTAGTAATAGGGTTGGCCTAAAAAGTAAGTAATTAGTATGACAAAGTAAATAGACGGAATTCATTGCTTTGATCTCAATTTATGATTTGCAAAAGGTTAGGGAATGATGATGAGAGTATACGTGATTTTTATTTTAAATAAATTCTCTTCATAAACTTTTATTCTCTCATTCATAGGCAAGTTAGCCGGGAAGATATCAACAAAATTAACCATTAATTAGTTATAGATTGAATCTTTAACAACTTCTACTACCTATACTATCCATATCCATAATTCCATACTGTTCTTACTACGTAATTAACTAAGCCGTGGGCAACAGGTAGATATACACACATAACGAAATAGCAAAATGCTATATACTCTTATTTGTATAATAAAGAATATTTATTCAGTGTGAATCATACTAGTCTAAGAGCAATATATTCGAATCTATGGTATACATATTGAGTTCGGAGCAGACAAATTAGATTACGCACATCACCTTGGAAATAGGGTCAATTTCCGGCAGTTCTGATTGGGTATTATACCTCTCTTATTATAGGTATACATACGATACAAGGGAAAAGGCTCTTGAAATTACTGCTAGTGTCAAGAATATGTTAAGGTTTTAAAACACAGTTAAAAAATTACATACATCAATATTTAGAGGGAAACATCACAAGTTTTCGTATATGCCTAGAGATAAAATATTAGTGTGAAGACTCCTGATCAATAGGAACTGCGAGGCAGAGTCGTACACTACTACAAACCTAAAGAGTATTGTGAAAGTAATACAAGATCTCTAATACTTAGATAAAAAATTTGACCTATTGTTAGTTGTGTCTTCTTATGTCGTTAATTATTCTTATGTCTGCATCGGAAAAGCATAATATGGACGAATTTTGAGAAATCTACTTACTTAATTTACATAATATTAAAAAATTGTGGAAGCTAAATATCAACGCCAACTTTATTTATTGTTTTTGAAAATAAATGTATTTAGTCCACGTGTCGCGGGGGTTTTTCATACAAACAAATTACAGACACGACGAACACCCAGACTTCGAACACGCATTTGTGGAACACACAAATGGTTGACCCATGCGGGGATCGAACCTAGCACGTTGCGTACAGTGGTACGGTGGCGTGGTGACCACTCAGCTAAAAAGTCAAAAAATATAAAATACGTTGTTTTAACTTCGACTAACTACCTACTGTTTAAAGTTCGACCAAATTCCTATATATGAATTTATATTTTATTAAAATCATCTACTTACTGAAAGAACTCGGACGCCGGCGTGAAATGCGAGAGCGGTCCCTGGTAGCGGACATCAGTAATATTGGTGGCATTATCCCGGCCAGAGTCCCAGCACTGGTCGGTGTTCCACGCGTTGTCGCAGTGCACCCACGGGAGCTCCGACCGAGCTGATGATATTAGGAAGTAGAGCGCCCAACCTAGATGAAAAATACTTGTATAAACTTTGCTTTATTTGATAAGAATATCCATATTTGCTATTTACATTTGCTTCTTTAATTAAAATACCATATTATAATAATAATATCTTGGGACAACTCACACACGGCCATCTGATCCCAAACTAGGCAGAGCCTGTATTATGGCAACCAGACAGCTGATAAACATACTTTATACATTTCTAAATACATGCATATTATAGATAAATTACACCCTGACACAGAACAAATGATCGTGCTATTCACACAATGATTTGTCCTGGGTGGGAATCGAACCCACGACCTCCGGTTAAGCAGTCAGGTTCACTAACCACTAGACCAACAGGCCAGTCAAAATTAATATTTTGACTGGCATGTTATATGCAGTTTTAACAAAGTGTAAACAACTATAAGTGGTCACTGGCGCCGATTCCCTTGTACGCTAACTAAACCAAAATTAAACCATTGCTATCTTTTACTAACATACAGCGTGAGAAAAGGACGGCAACAGATAACAACTAACTTAGAAATGTTAAACTAAGTAGTTTTCGCCTTTTCTGCGTGTCGGTAGATTTGTATGAGAATTTTAATCGAAACTAAATGGATAGCTGTAATTTTCGTCTGTCCTTTTCTAATTGTGTACAAGTGAATAAGATACCTATGGTTTAAAATAAGTTTAGTGTGGGTTTAACAGAATCGGGGCATTATATGTCATTTTGGTCTTCCTTATTCCTATGAGGAAGTTCGTTGCAGATTAAGAAAGATTCTTACGACAGAAAATTGTAAACGACAAAGTTTTGTGGATGTATTTGTTACTCTGTCACATAAAAATTGCTCAATGGGTTTGGATAACATTTAGCATACAGTTTACAGCATACATGTTTGTATTTTCGATTTATCCTCGGAACGAAAATCGCGGATCTCAGCTAGTCAATAGACTTATAATACACTTTGTGATATTGTATTTAATATCCTAATTGAGTACTTTATATACTTAATAGGTATATAACCTCGGTATAAGTTATGTTAATTGATAGATCTAACGTGCTAAGTCGGGCTAGCAGATTTGGATGCCTTCCAAATGTTGAGGCTTGCAGTTATAGCATTGCAATTAAACGCTTTGGATCGTTGATCTAATCATCAAATCATTTAGGATTTAAAATGTATATGTAAGTGCAAGTCACATTAAATATTAATGGAATTATTATTATGGAATGAAAATCAACAAGTATTTTGTCAAAACATTTATACTTAAATCAATATCCAATCTGTCGTGATCCTACACGTGTTTCATTATTTACTCAACAAAATTACCTACTTTTGTTTACTCTTGGTTTGACGTTTAATGGTACAAATATAGGTAAACACCGGCAGAATTAGCGGAACACAGTGTCTAAAGTTTGTTATGTTGTTAGTTAGATAATATCGCAACAACGTGAACGTGAATGAACCCATTGTTATACATAGATATAAAAAACTTAAAAAAAATATATAATAAAGTTCTTTTTTTGAGCATGCCCAGACGGACTCGTTATTATTTATTTATTTATTTATTTAATTAATGTTAAAATATCACAATCCTTTAATTTCCAACTGTTGTGTTTCCACAAAATAAAAAAAAATAAAAAACAAATTTACGAAATCTTTGTTATGTCGATGTTAAAAGATTTCAATTGGTGTGTTTGTTGTATTTAATTAAATATGTAAGGAAAATATATGTTTCATACAACTCCCGTTTTTTATATTTTGGTACTTACTAATAATTTTTTTTCAATTCTCTTATTAACAACAGTAACTTTTCCTGTTGTTTAATGGTCTCTAGAAAACAACCAAATCAAAATCACCAAGAGATTTCTTTACTCAGTACTTTTAATAACAATTCATAATAAACCTAATATCACCTGTCCAGTGTTTGAGTATAGTAATATCAGAGACAAGTGTTGATGCTAGTGCACACCAAAACTATTAGTATTGAGGTCAGATAGATTAGGCTGCGAGTAATAAAATGGCAACCTGGAGTATTTTTTTAAACTGGATACTATATACTATTATTAATGTATATATGTAGCTGTACTTATGTTTAATCATTACATACGAAGTTGAAGCTTTAAACCAATATAAGTAGGTATTATAATATAAGTTGTATAAGTATAATACTTACATAACGTAAATAGCCATTAATATTTTTAGACGATTTTAATCTAAACTTACCTTAGAGTAAACATAGACGAACATAGAGCGTGCGCGTTACTAGTAGCATTACCCCTTATGCAGAGCGTAAGCACATTTTTAGCTAAATGTAGGTACTACGCTCGTTTACTGATTTAAGTGATTTTTCGTGACGTTTATGCGAAAATTTTGACAGTTCCGATATTACTAGGGTAATATTATGTTTTGAGATAAATTTAATAAAACGTTGTTCTCTGTTTTGACACTAATTCAACGATTTTACATGTTCATACTAGTGCCAACAATTCATACTCGATATGCGCGCTCTATAGTTCACTTATTTATTCCTCTAAGAAACTTACCGATGATGACGTTGTAGTAAAAGGAGACATAAAAAGCCACCATCACGGCACAGAACCCCACACCTGTGGACACATTATTATTTTAAAATAAATATATTCGTTTGTATTTGATATTTTCTTATTCTATCTATTAAGATAAAACAAAGTCGGATAAGTTACACCATTTTATAACTCAAAAACGGTTGGACCGATTTTTAGGATATTTGATTTGTTGGATTTGTCTCTGTCCCGAACAGCAGAATAAATATCAAAACATGCCTCACGGAAATTACTTATGCGGGTGGAACCACGGGAAATCGCTAGTTACCCATAATTTGTGGAGTTAGAACAGAGGATTATAACATTTTGCTATATTTTTTTTAATTCCCTACTCTATTTGTTATAAAGTATTAAAATAGTATTATGCGTTAAAGGTTATTTTAGTTTGAATCGATTTTAATGGTTTATTAACCGCCGACGCAAAAACAGAGTTATAAGTTTGTCGTTTCTTTCTGTCTGAGTGAAGCTTCGTATAGTGTAAGCTTCGTACCTGCGAAACGAATGGACCAATTATGATGTGTTGTGAAAGTTGACGTGATCGTTATGCTTAAATTTATAAAGAATTGTTCAGCATTATCAGAGATATTAGACACTTTAAAAAATATTCGGGGTTTATTAAAATTAAAATTTATATTTACCTTAAACATGTTAACCTAAAGATTACGTACTGATAAAATCTACCTAAGTGTATAAGGTACCTACCTACTAAGTAAACTTTATTTCTTCACCATTTTATTTGAAAAGATGTAGGCACCTATACCTATTAATATTTTGGAATTAATATGTAGTTTATAAGGTTATGTTGCCTTTGTTACCTTTGAAGAGCGGACATATCTTCCAGAGCGTGATCGGTCCCTGCCGGTTGTACTGGCCCAGGATCAGCTCCATGTAGAACAGCGGTACTGCGCCGAACACCAGCATCAATGTGTAGGGGATGAGAAACGCTCCTATAACAAAAATATATAAACTCCTATAACATAAACTTATATAGAATCTTTATTATTTTCAATCAGAAAACAATTAAACTCTGTGACATTTTTAAACTGAAAACTATAGTTTTTTTTTTACAGTGTCGAGTTTTTTTCTTAATAAAACATAATGGGGTAAATGACCGGGAAGTAAAAAAAAATCTAATCAGTCTTTCAGTTCGATAAAAAAAATATAGAGCACATATATTGCTTTTTCAAAATAAGAAATCAGTTATTTTATAAAGCGAATCGAAGTACAGGAGAGCGGAGCTAATGACGACACAATTTTTAGATATAACGTACAATATTGTGACGTCATGCGACATTTTAAATCAATCTATTATAGTGAGTTTTTGGCTACGTAACATAAGAAAAAAATTGTGTCCAATATTTTATTAAGTATTTATTCTATTTTTCAATCTATACTAATATTATAAAGCTGAAGAGTTTGTTTGTTTGTTTGAACGCGCTAATCTCAGCAACTACTGGTTCAAATTGAAAAATTCTTTTTGTATTGGATAGTCCCTTTATTGAGGAAGGCTATAGGCTATATAACATCACGCTACGACCAATAGGAGCGGAGCATAAAACAAAATTGTCGCAAAAATGAAAAACCGTTGAAACTAAAACACGCGAACAAAGTCGCGGGGGACAGCTAGTAATATATATTAGAGATAGATTAAAAGAAAATGTCATTTACCGCATTATCAACAATTATTACGTTTACAAAAATAAATCATGGATATTCACAAAAAGCTATGTAGAAACAGCGCCAGCACCCAATATCAAGTTATCCAAAGTTTTACGACTCAATGGTTCAATAATTTATAGTTAGAAATAAACAATATTATTTCCATATTTAAAGGTTTTACAACTAAACCCACACAAACTACATGAAATTTCTATTTCATTAAAATGAATCATCTAAGGAGGTTTTGTTTTATTAATGCCGAGCAAAGTTAGTAAAAAGTTATAAAGTCAATAAAAGATTAAGTTAACATTTTTTATGACCTTAAGGCTTTAATTGAATTAACAAGATGAACTCATTTAATTGTGTTCTAAGAAACCAGAATCCATTCTCACCGTTCGTAAGAAGATAATAAAAATGCTGACGACACAAAAGGACGCCGTAAAGTTATTGAGATGGAAATATATTACGAGCGTGTGGAGTCTGAAGACTTAATACTATACACAGATACTATAGTTAGTATCATGGAAGATTTTCTAGGTAGGTAAATAATAATAATATCTATAATAATATCTTGGGACAACTCATACACGGCCATCTGATCCCAAACTAGGCAGAGCCTGTATCATGGCAACCAGACAACTGATAAACATACATAAAAATTTGTAAATACGCACACATTATAGATATATTACACCCAGACACAGAACAAATGATCGTGCTCATGACAGAAAGGTTTGTCCTGGGTGGGAATCGAACCCACGACCTCCGGTTTAGCAGTCAGGGTCACTAACCACTAGACCAACAGGCCCGTCTAATAATAATAAATAGGAATTGATTTCGAACTTATAAAGTACTCTTTTAGGATTTAACAATAATGTTTAACTTAATGGTTTTAAATTAAACAAGGTACCTATAGCAATCCTTACTAATATTATAAATGCGAAAGTAACTCTGTCTGTCTGTCGCACTTACAAGCCAAAACTATTGAACCGATTTAAATAAAATTTGGTACATATAATACTCTAAGCCTGAGAAAGCACATAGGCTACTTTTTGCCGCGATAACCGACATCCACACGCGCGGAGCCGCGGGAAACAGCTAGTATTGAATAAAGAAACTACTCTTTAGTAATATGTAGGTACATATTGTATAATGTGGTGTGCTAATTAATAACAATATGAAAAATAATACTCTTAAAATAAACAATTGCATAAAGTTTTTGCACTGACACTTATTTGGAGAGCCGAGTCGTTACCACGCCAATTATAACTGCACCCAACGTGCTGAAGGTACAATCCCCACATGGTTAATGCAAACATTTGTGTGATCCACAAATGTTTGTTCCAAGCCTGGGTGTTCTTTGTGCATTTCCCGCGGCACAAGGATTAAATTATTTAGGGTGGAAGACGATTAAAAATAAAGTAAGCATGTATGAAACTGATAGTTTTGTTAAAGAATTAAAAAAAACCAAGCGTCATAGGCGGGAAATCTTTAGAGCACTATGGAGTATATAAACATGATTATTATAAGTACTTACCGCCTCCATTCCTGTAGCACAGGTATGGGAATCGCCACACGTTAGCCAGGTCCACGGCAAACCCGATGATGGAGAGCAGGAAGTCCGCGCCAGTGCCCCAGGTCTCCCGCCCATCGTCCGCTTCTTAACAAAGAAGAAGACTTCCCAACATCTCGTAGGTTAAAAGATAAATGCGAATTAAAGACGCAAAATAGGATCGTCTAATATATAAGAAACAAAGCAAATCGGACAACAATTAACAGAGAAATCGGCGAACATAAATAAAAAAAATGCAATCAGTTGAACGACGAACTTAAAACCTCCGCCTTTTTGAAACAGGTACTAAAATCAAATCAAATCATTTATCTTGTAACTAGGATAAAAAAAATCATCACTAAGAAGAAAAATAAATATTCTTTGAGAACGCTGGCTGCTAGTATTTCTAACTGGCTACTTCTGAGAACAAATGTCAAAACATACTCAGGGTCGCCTCTTTTACTAAACTAGAGTCTAGTAACTATTTATTTATGACTAGACTAATACATACCAGTCTTGAGACTATTCGTTCTGAGTCGTTTAGTCGGTTCACTATAGAAACATTCCTCCTCTACTTGTATTTTGGGCTCTTCTGCAAATAAAACAATATATTAAACCACAATTCCAACTCCCAGAAAACTATTTTATTGTCATTTAAAACTTACTCTTATAACACGACAGGGTTACCACCGAGCCTTTCGTGGATTTGTTATCTGAAAAAGCAATACTTTTGATCAAAATTGAAAATTTATAATAATATATGAAGTGATCAGATTGTAATAAAACATAAAACTTTGGTAGGGTGTTCTGGGCAAAACCGAGATGGTACCGAGCTCAAAAAAAAAACTGTATGTATGTCAATAAAAAAAGATTTTTTTTTTAACTTCACGTGGCATTGCAACGCATGCCACTTGCTGCAAGTACCTATAGTATAAAAAAGTAAAAAAAATGCACCTAAGTTTAGGTGGTGTTTTGAATTCTAAAAACCTAACATGAAAGTTTTATAGTTACAACAAAGAGAAAAAGAAAGAAAAAAATATTGTCTACCAAAGAGCGCGCAAAACAACTTACTAACTAAACATAACATGAAAAAAAAACAATAAAAATGTCAACAAATTTAGCAATAACAAAGTACGTTACTCAATTACACTAATTAATCAAATTTATTGACTTGACGCCCAAGTAAATATTTGGCCATACAAGTTAACAAAATTAGTCAAGTCTAGATGGATTATTACAATCACGTCATCCTATCTAGGACTCATTGTTATTACGCAACTTGGTCTTCTAATGGCCACCGTCCGTGCAATTTGATCCAACCTCTCTTCAATTAAATTTTGATAGTAATTATCGTTAAGACACAGACCTTAATTGTAATCTAGCTTAGATTTTGCAATTACGACATTAATTTTCTGTCCTAAATCAACAGTAAAACAAAAACATATTTATTTTTGTGTATTACTTAGAACAATTTACCTTTATAGTAGCTGTTTTATGACGTTTTAAAACCACTATTATTTACAGTAACATGGATGGATGGAATTTATAGCCTATAGCACCAATAGGATAGATAACTGGGTAGATAATAAAAAAAATATTAGAGACTTAATTTGCTTTTTTAAAATAAGATTTAAACTAATTAGATAAAGTTCCGAAGTGGGGGCTAATGACTTCATGCTTGTGTGCAAAATGCACAAAATTGTGACGTGATGCGACATTTTAAATCAATGTAACGTAGTGAGTTTGTGTTTACATAAAATAAGGAAAAATACTTGTCAAATATCTTATATTAATGACAGACATTAATAAAAGAAAATTAGTCATGTGCCCTATTCTTTTTCACAACGGATCTGTTTTGAATTTGAAATATTCATCATTGTAAATCTACAAACAAATCGATTGGCTAACAAGCCTCTGCCATTGATGAATACTTAATGGAAATTTACTATCCATGCCACTGTGCTTAGTAAGTATATACTTAGTTTCTTAATTCCTATTTATAAATTAAATATTCTGCGTCATTAATCTCTTCCTATTAGCAAAGCTACTACGAAATCAACAGGTGAGAGAAGGGTGGCCTAATCTGTACCCGGAAAACATTGAGATTATCCTACAATCAATATTGTGTTTTCCTAAGTGAACTAAACTAAAGAAAAACCTATTTGATATTGTATATAAATCACTAAACTATTACTTTTATATAGAACTTCTCAAACCCAGATAAGTAATTTATGTGAGTACACCAGTGACATTGTCTTGACCATTGTCTTAATTATATATATAACACTAGCTGTCCCCCGCGACTTTGTTCGCGTGTTTTAGTTTCAACGGTTTTTCATTTTTGCAACATTTTTCATTTATGCTCCGCTCCTATTGGTCGTAGCGTGATGTTATATAGCCTATAGCCTTCCTCAATAAATGGACTATCCAACACAAAAAGAATTATTCAATTTGAATCAGTAGTTCCTGAGATTAGCGCGTTCAAACAAACAAATAAACAAACAAACAAACAAACAAACTCTTCAGCTTTATAATATTAGTATAGATTAGTATAGATTAAAAAAAAAACGACATCAGCTCTAATCTATTTGACCGTTGTGTTGCCGGGAGGATTTCACAAACATTCAAATCACAAAAGACATTTAGAACAAGCATTTGTGGAACATACAAATGCCCATGCGGGGATCGAACCCGCAGCACGTCGCGCACAGTGATAGTTAGTGCGTGGTGACCTATACCACTATATACTTACTTACACTTAAAAATAAATTTATAGTTCATGAAATGAAGCTTGACTGCAATATGCACAGTGCGCACTGCTTGGACACTCAAACTGCATTTTGAGATCTTAATATTCGTCAACATTTGATCAGAATATGAACCATAATTTTCGACAGCATAAACTTCACACACCAACAGGATCTAAACTTCGTCCAAAACTACCGCCAAATTAATTCAGCACTCATCGAGCGTCCACATACTCTTGCATATCAATGAGTCACCTAGCCGTCCCTAATACCCCTCATTCCTGCATCCGAACTTCGGATCTTCGGATTCCGAAGACATCTTAATAACGTCGAAAGCATCCGGACTCCGACCGGTATAATAAGATTCCGACGCGGAAAAATTCCGCAATGATCTTGAGGTGCGGAGGCACTCTATTGGAATTCAAAAATGAACGTTAATGTCGGAACGGTATGGATGCGGTTGGAATTCTGATAATTGAGCCGATGCATCGGTATTTTTTCGGATTCGATATTCAATTTGCAGCGGTTAAGGAATTTACGAATTTTAATTAATGAGCGAGTATTTGAAGGTCTCCTCGCGTGTTCATTCGATTTATTGATCTGATGTTGAGTATTATGTTTGATTACCTATTGAGAATTTATTTTACGCTGTTGCATGCATGTATTAAAAAAATTAAATCACTGCAAATGCAATAGTTATGTTGTAAGTACGTATATAAGTAATCAAGTGAAGCCGTGTAGAAATAGTGCTCGTAGTGGTCTAATTAAATCCAGATCGTATCTAGATTTAATGAGAACACTATTCTAATGCGTCGCGTTTCATTTAAATTTCTTAGACACGTGAATGATTCTCTTAAGAGTTGTAAAAGATTATTAAGAATTTTCAAGACCTTTCATGTGTAACATGAAACCATAACAAAAATAGTCTCTAATAGATGAGTAATTATTTTTCTTTTGTTTGATTTTCAATTGTTAATAATAAGATTCTTGCATCAGATTAGGTAACTCACTTTTCAATCTATCGTTTTTGAGACGATGAATCAAGTTAATTAATCATTTATGTGTATTGTATTTACTTGACGACGGTTTTCAAGGTGTCGCCACTCTGAGGTCCCGGGTTCGATCCCCGGCCCGGTCAATGTAGAAAACCTCTATTCTACATTGTCTCGGGTCTGGGTGTTTGTGGTACCTTCGTTGTCTGAATTCCATAACACAGGTGATTTAGCTACTTACTTCGGGTCCAGAGCAATGTATGTGATGTTGTCCACATTTATTCATTTATTTATGAATACTAAGTAGTCTGTCTATAAACTAGTCAATACTTGGTATTATTTCATAAAACAAATTAAAATACCAGTTATAGTACCGACCGCAAAGTAAGTTTTCTGCCCAGTCAAGCACGAGTGGGGTAACAAACACTCAAGTGCCAATAAGTTTGCAGGGAAGCTCCTAACGCCACCTGGCGGCTCTTAGTTTTTAATATATTTCCTCTCAAGGCCCGCATTCATTCACTTGATTCGATACAGATATTTATTGCACTAAGTTTATAAGTAGTTGTTTCATGAAATATTGCGGCTAGTACTTGATAACTTTGTAGCGGTTGATATTGTGGTTTTAAAATGCTCTCTGTATTGTAATACCTTTTCATTTAGTTAAATGCTTCTTCTTTCTAATACAACCTCTTATGGTTAAGTATTGGTAAGTCATTTTAAAGGTGGTAAATTGTACAAGTTTTATTTATAATTGTTTTTCGGAATATATTTGTTATATTGTTTAATTCTGTCTTGCCTATTCTTCACAAAACTGCAATAACACTAACTATAAACTAGAGATTTTTTGGTTATCACTAGCGCTATTAGCGGCGCGACTTAGCAGAGCAAGATTGTGCTACAATATCAACTAGAGTTAAGTCTTGAGCAATTTTAGCGCCACGGCTAAAATCTCTGGGTTGTCACGTTGTTAAATTTATTGAATACAATCTAACATTTGGAAAGCTCTGTGTGTACCTACGGCTAAGCAGTAGCCATCATCTAACGCTGTGACCACCACGCGTGTCACTAGCGCCGTGGCTTAACAGCGCCGTGGCCTAACAGCGCCAGTTTACAATATCAACTGGTATAGGTTAGGTTAGGTTATATGGTACAGTATGGCATACCGAGAGCTCTTGGTGTGCTGCTGGCAGAACAATAGCCATCATCTCTAACGCTGCGACCGCCGGGTGTGCCACTAGCGCCGCGGCTTAGTAGCGCGGGGTTGGCGCGCTGTTCCTCGTAGGACGGCGCTGTGTGAGTCACTACGCCTGTGCCGCTGAGCGTCGCCTGAGTACAAGTACGTATAATAAATAAATAGAATTAAAGTGAGGAGATAAAAAAATATGTTATATATTAAAAACAATTAAAGTTTCTAATTGTTATCCACCCCGTGAAATAAAGATATAAATGACATTTTATGTGAAAATATTTGTCATTGTGCATTTGTTTTCTTTGAATTCATTTGTTATTTGTTGCATGAGCATGAGTTAGTAAATTAGATAAGTAAGTACATAATCCCATTTTCTAAATTTATCAGTGTGTACTTGGCTGACTAATCGTAGATTTCTTTATCACAAATCTGGTTAATCCTATTTCTATGACATAAGTAATTGATACGGTTACGTTAAAAGATAGAGGCACAAGAAATAAATAATACATTTATATGAACATTGGTGTGAAAATGTGAACAAAACACATTTCTTAGCAGGCACCTAATGCTTCATGTTTTGCTTGATTTAGCACAAAAGCAATGTCTTTACTAAGTGATTACTTAAGAAGTAATTACTTTTCTATCAATATGTTGTATCTACATTCTAAAAGTCATATTTACGTACTATTTATAAAAATAATCAGGAATATGAAATGTTCTTTATATATAAATACAAATGCAAGTTATATACCTATATATAGATTTATTTTCGTAGAAAATTTTAAAGTTGTAGTAGTTGCAAGAAAATCTTTAAATCAATGTTCAATTCGAGCTGGATGTTTTTTTTTACATAAATCAGCTTGATTTTTTATATACGACCCAAGAACGAGACAAAATTGTAAAGGCACATAAACTAACACTCAATAAACGCATTATATTTTAAATTACACAAAATACGGATCTATTAAAAGCCGGGTCCGGCCACTTCCCGCCCACGTAGAACTATATAAGGCAGTGATTAGCGCCAACCTTTACTTAACTACAACTTAACTACAATCAAGTTACGGCTAACTCGAAGATCGTTAAGTCAGCTGTTGCTTGATGGAATAATCAGTAATAAATTTGGCGGTAAGCAAAAATAGAACCGATAATTATCTTATTACTTATTATTTGTAATATAAATATCGTGATGTTGTTTGTTTGTTTTATTTTAACACTAGCTTTTTCCCGCAACTTCGTCCTCGTAGAAGTTGCAAATGGTTTTTGACATTCCAATCTTAAAGAGTATTGCATTGCACCAAGGTTTGCATGTGAGTTCACTTTTTTTTGAATAAAATTGAATTGAGTGTTCAAACATGTGACTTAATAAAATGTAATTTAAATCAAAAGCAATTCGGAGTATTGATATCAACTTACATTTGTGTTATAATTTTGTTTTATTATACGTCTTGCGAGTGGTATTTATGGTCTTAAGCTGACTTTTTACAAAGTAATTTTATTGATTTACTTTTCTTCTAATAATATAGTTATCGTATGTCAGACACTCGCTGCGCTACATACGATTAATCCGACAGATTGTCAAACTGTAATCTACATTTTCAAGCGATTCTGATATTGAACCCTTAAGATTCGTAACATTGTAAGTATGTTAGGTAATTTAAACAATAAGTTACTTGAATGTCCGAACTGTTATCAAACTCAAGAGGATATCTTTTAAGTCTAAAATAGATAAAAGGGCGTTAATTATAGGCCATGCGGATGTCTTAACTATGTTGATACTTACCATAGTAGGGACCTTGTCGTGGTATTCCCGATCATAGCTGGTGGGCCGAGTCCTGGTAAGGTCAGGTTTGTTGACTGTCGCGTCACTCGTCTCATGATCCTAAGAGAATCAAAAGAAAAGGTAAAACATATGTAACATATTAAGACTTAGGTATAGGTATTGCAAGCTATTTTTAATAGAAGAAATGGGAGAAGGTTCCATCTTAAGCTGAAAACCTCCAGAGCACAAATTCCACACTATAAATTCCTCTCCGGAGTCGAGCAGAGAATTCACTTGTGATCCCGCGACTCCGGCCAAGGGCAGAGACAGGAACGTGGTGTTTTTAGTCGGTGAAAGTCCGATATATCCCCCCTCCCCCACGCCGTGGCGTGGGTTGAAGCCATTATATTACACGCCGAGGAAAAATGGTGGCACTATTAAACGTACAGACAATTTCCCTGTTAAGCCTACTGTAATCACAGCCTATAACATTTTGAAACGACTAAATGCAACGATATTTTATGTAGATCATATTATCCAGAAATAAATATATAGAAAGCATCCAAATTGATCTACTACAATTGTTCTACGAGTAAAACAATTGTAATAGAAACTAGGATGTAGGTATTTAGAATGTTGTCACCTGTGCGTGGTGCGGGGAGGAGCCGCGCCGGGAGCCGCTACTGGAAGACCTGTTGCTGGCCTCTGTAGAAAAACAATAAGACATTAGATTTACAAACGTCAATTTTTTTAAGAGAAAATGAGGTCAGAGAGACTTTTGAAGATTATGTATTTAAAGAAACTATCGCTGTCGCATCGCGTCCGGCCGCCCTATCCATGTGCGACAAGGACAACTACAAATCCGACTAAATAGCCTTAGTAAACAGTTATAATTCTAAGTTCAGCTGTCGCCTATTTCCTACTTCAATATGCCCAATTAAAGAGATACCTATTTCATAAACTGTGTGAGTAGAATACAAACTCCTAATCCATAGAGTTATTTTGGTCGAATCCCCTGATATGCTTCCATACTAATATTATAAATGCGAAAGTAACTCTGTTTGTCTGTCTGTTACGCTATCACGGCTAAACCGCAAAACCGATTTGTATGAAACTTAGCATGTGGTAACCTTGGATCCTAAGAAAGGATAGATTACTGTTTGCCGCGATAACCGACACACACGCGGGCGGAACCATGGGCAACAGCTAGTTATTAAGAGAAAGGATTTGTATTTTTGTATGGTTGTAACTAATTAACTCAAAAACTACTGGGCCGATTTCAACCTGCAACCTTGTGCACACAAATCCGTTCATTGAACCACTAGGCCACCACGACATTACAAACGAAGATACAAACAAAAGCTTTTTTATCATTTATACCATATAAATATGTCTATGTTACCAACATATTATGTTAAACATAATAAATATAAAAGCTTTAATCAACGACACGTGTAACATTATTTAATACAGAATATTTTCAAGGTCAGTGGTATGAATGCACATTTAATAACAGACATACGCGAAGCTCGAATTCCAATTAATATATTTGATACACAAACGCGTGGCTGTGTATAGCATGTATGTATAACTCATCGATTTATTACGTAAATACATGAGAAACTTCGAACCAAATAACTCGATTCGCTTTTTATATCGAAAGCAGAGGTTTACTTAACATAACGAAACATGACTGGCGTGTTGGTCTAGTGGTTGGTGACCCTGACTTCTAAACCAGAGGTCGTGGGTTCGATTCCCACCCAGGCAAATCTTTGTGTGATGAGCATGATCATTTGTTCTGTCTGGGTGTAATTTAACTGTAATATGTATGTTTTTAGAAGTATGATTATTAGTTGTCTGGTCGATATAATAAGGGCTCTGCCTAGTTTGGGATCAGATGGCCGTGTGTAAGTTGTCCAACGATATTGTTTTATTATTTGTGTGATCCGCAAATTTTTATAATATGTATGGATGTTTTTTGTGTAGGAACCTACTTATGTGATTAAAATGTTTGTAAGACCCCCGCGACTCAGGATTTTCACTTTACTCATGCAATGGTCGTTCATAGTAAAATGTTTGTAAAGTTTTGCGGCTACTGCCAAGCATTTACAATGGGACTGACCGCGGCTGGTGTCGCGCAGTTCGCCGGCTCCGACGCTGTTCCCCAGCACCGGCATGCCCGCCATGCCGCCCGCTGCGCTACCCCCACCTGCTCGCCATTACCTGCACACAAACAAACAAACATACACTTAACACATCTATAGGTAAATAATTCAAATGATTTAGATTTAACTTAGTATGCTTAAAGGTGGGACCGCACTAGGCGGAACTACACAGCAGCGGAAGTGCGCGACCCTACGTGACATAATATTATTTATATGAAACTGTTCGGCATCGGTTCAGTAGTTTTGGGGCGAAAGCGTGACAGACAAACGAGTGGAGCCTTGGTAAAATTTTATCAACACAAATATGATCCAAGTACATTAAATACACAGAGTATTTAATGTATTTCAACATCCCGAAAACGATTAAAGAAAAGCTCTATGAACAGTTTGCATGATATTAATTTATGCGCACCGAAACTCAATCGCCGTAGCGACGTAGCATCGTAGTTATTGCTACGCGTTGCTACGAGAATTACTTTAAAAAAGACACCAAAAATAGTAATATTGGTAATATTTATGTATTACACAAGACTTTTATTAAATTAGGTGTGTAAATTAAAGTGCATAGGAACATTCATAAAAACATGCACTAATTAAAAATCCTGTAGCAGTAACCTTGTGTAGCAGCCATCTTGTAAATTCAAATACCTAATTTAAGTTCTATATCAGATAATATTTGTATAATAACTTTCGTGAGCACTATTCAAAATTATTTAAAAGAAAACGGTTTACTCGCTCATATTCTCGGGATCGCCGAGTCGAGAGTCGGGTGATCCCGAGAATATGCGTGAGTAAACCGTTTTGTTTTAAATAATTATATATACCAAACAATCTTTAAAAAGTATTAAAACAAAGTCACTTCCGCTATCTGTACACTTAAATCTTTAGAACTAAGCAACGGATTTTAATGCAGTTTTCAGCAATAGATAGAGTGATTTAAGAGAACAGTGTAATATAGTATTCAATTCATTAATGTTTTGTCTACCCGAGAGCAAAACGGGGGCGGGTCACTAGTTCTTAATAATATACGACACCTTAAGCCAGTGTCAGAAAAGATGTAATATGTTCGTACTACTTGACATACGTTGTGCGTTAACTGAAGGTCTCTATAACAATTACGGCCCGCGGGCCATTGACGCGGGAGATGTACTCGCGTGACAACCCTCGCGTACTCTCACTTAGAGTGTAATTAATTATGTTCACACCCTGTAGATGCGTAGGGTTGTCAAAGCAACGAATATAAGTGTTTTTGTTTTATTTTGGGCTACTTGCAAAAATACTTTGAACTTAAGAATCATATTTTAAGTTTTATGTTTTTAATGTAAATTAGCAAATTTAAAAAAAAATCTTAGAAACCGTAGCAAATAAAAATTATCAAGAACTTTTTTGTTTAAATAGAATGTATTTTGAATAGAGCTCTAGGTCACAATTTTCAGTAAACAGTTGATTTTAGTTTAAATACTCATTTGCATATAGTTTAAACAAATGTATATAGAAAACGTGAAATAAAAGCACAAAACATATTTTATATTTCACTTTTATACCCAAACTAGCTGTCTAAACTTAACTAAAAAAAAAAACTCTAAAAAATTGCGTCAAAAAATTCATCCACGTCGCTGTCGACTGGAAGTGTACCCAAAAGGCTGGCAGCATTGCCACGTTGTATGGCAATGCTAATTCTTTGTCCGAGGTAAAAGCCAGCCCTTGGGTCACGCGAGGAGTCAACAAGACGTTTTTCCAGATCTTTAAATAAAAGGTGTGCACTCGGACCCCACGGTCCTAATGTTTCAACCCCAAACGGCTGGAAAGTATAACTTCCAATAAGGTTGTTATATTTCCGCCGTTTGAGGTTCTCAGCAGCCGCAGCAGCAGCGCCAGCACAGAACGACGAACTGGGAAGATGAGATGGCGCAAGAGTATCGACACAAGTAGCGTCCCACACTAAAGGCCTACCCATCTTCCAAGGGAACAAAGACATCCCGTCCGGTCTCTTGCCGTCGTCGCGTGCCAGGCCATTAGGTTCAAGTACAGCCGGAACGCCGGCGGCAACAAGAGCACGTCGGATGATGTCGTTTAAATTGGCATGTCGCGCCATGCGACCTGCGCTACGGCTACATGACAGGCCGTGGTGTCCGAGGCTGTTGACTACTTCGCCACAGTGACAGCGATGTGGAGAACAACAAGAAGTTTAGTTAAGTTTAGTTTTGTTTAAAGTGTATATATAGTTAAGTTTGTAAATATTAAGATATAAATAATGTAAAAATGTCAAAAACAATAAATAACTAAACCTCCAATAAAAAAAAAAAAAAAAAAAAAAAAACTAGCTGTCCCCAACATTTTTCATTTATGCTCCGCACCTATTGGTCGTAGCGTGATGTTATATAGCCTATAGCCTTCCACAATAAACGGACTATCCAATACAAAAAGAATTTTTCAATTCGAACCAGTAGTTCCTGAGATTAGCGCGTTCAAACAAACAAACAAACAAACAAACAAACTCTTCAGCTTTATAATATTAGTATAGATTTCACTTTCATACCCAAATAAATAAAAAAAATATATAAATACTTTTGACAGCCCTGACCTACACCATACATTTTACTGGCAGTCAATTAAAAAATATTAAAAACTTACCTGACTCAGCCATCGCGTGTCATTGCGATATATAACTAACTATAAAGATATTTCAGAATAGTGCTTACGTATTTCATTGATGTCAACACTAAATAATGTTTTAATTAATACAGTTAACTATCTACTATATTACTACAATGTTACTCTCTATCACCGGTGTAAAAAGACCCTTTACGTTATCGAAGCCACGTAATGTACCCATCATTGGGATATTTTTTTCTTCCAGAGCATATCTGGAAAACCATGGGTTCTGAAGATCTTGAAGGTCAAAGTGTCTTTTTTTTGTTTTTTTTACTGAAACGGATTCTAATACTGTAGTGTTAATACTAAACCTACTTCCAAACAAACATTTACCAACAACACACACATAGGCACAGTCTGTTGCGTGCATTACATTGCGCGCCATAAAAAGCAGTTCTTTTTTAATGCCTTAAAATAAAATTCGTTTCCCAGCATTTATATTTCGTGAATCTACGTAGTTTGATGTACAGAGTGCATAGACTTTAGTAATGCGATTGGTTTTTTTACACCCTGTATTTGTGTTTACGGGCGAAAATACTCTTAAAAGCAGGTAATATTATAAACAGATCAAATTGTTTGTTTTCAATAGATTTTCTCTAAAACCTCTGATTAATTCCTGAAACTCCGTCTCTAATAGAAAGCTACATTACAGTTGCGTAATGTAGCTTAAGAAATTTATTCAATTAAAAAAAACTAATTTTATTCACTACCCAAATCTTTCATATTGCTTTAGACAGTTGCACTAACAAACAATATAGCTGTATCTTAGATAAAAAATAAGTAAACTATAGAGTGCGCCTAACGGAGTATTAACTGTGAAGCACCAGTATGAACAAAGTTAAAATCATAAAATTTGTGTCAAAACAGAGCGCGCTGTTTTATAAAAACTATCTTAAAACCCTAATATCATCGGAACCTTCGATATTTTCGCATAACCTACTGTGCTCGCATGGAAAATTAACGAAATCAGTAAATGAGCGTTGTACTTATAGCTAAAGCTTTGCTTACGCTCGGCACAATGCGCTACTAGCGAGGCGCGCACTCTATGCTTGTCTATGAATACTCTAAGACCTGTTTACAACGTGAAAATATTTTAATAACAAATTCATCTCGTATAATAAAGAACTAAGCTCTACTTTCCACTAAAGGTAAATGCCATTAAATTAGACTTTATTAAATTCTCGACTCAAAGTTTTTTAAAAATGTTTTAAAACGCAACGAAGTGCATCTTAAGCTTGCATCTAATACTGCGATATAGTTGTAGAGAAATGTAAAATTTCATAATTATTATAAGCAGAGAAAAGTGGAATGAGACTTTCGGCGTAACGCTACACAAACACAACGTGATTTCAGAGACTTCTATGTCGGTTATAATACACGCTTAGTAAAAAAGCTTAACAAACGAATGAAAAAAATACTCGAATTTCAATATTGTAGCCGTATGAGTTTTACGGTAAAGATACATTCAAAAAATATTTTTTTTGTTTTTTGATTTTTTAATACCAATCTTTTTTTATAACCGATATAGAGGTCAAAGTTTTCGTTTGTACTTCAATAACAAACTCACTTTGCATATTGAAATAGATAAAAATTCTTGCTAAGTAGCCATACCCAAAGGCCAATTAAGACATTACAGGCGGAATGTATTCTGCCTGCAAATTTTCAGTTTTTCTTTCTTGCACATGCATAAAAAACACCCTGACTGGGCACAAACATTTGTGAATCACACACAATACTTGTCCCCTGCAGGGACCGAACCCGCAGCAAGTCGTACAAGTGTGGTGACCACTCGACTATCCGTGCAACCATTGTGCAACTTAATGAATAATTACTTAAGTTGTATGAATCATTTTAATTTACACGATTATTAACAACGAAAATGAAACATATAACCAACCTTAAAAACAATCAACCGACTTGAAAAAATAACATTAATCAAAACCTCCCTACCTAAAACCACAAAAAAGCAAAAAATAAACTGGATAATTAATTTACCTTATTTACTCAATTGTTAGGTTACCTACAAAAATAGTATACTTAAGTCATGACACCTAACTGACTTTAATTCGGCACCACGCCCAATAGGTATGCGTTACCAAATTCAATTCGGCACCGACTTTAAACAGATCAATACGTACTAAACTAGCTACAATAAAACTGTATCATTTCTAGGGTGGACCCACATCTGGTAATCTCTGGTATTTTACGAGATATCTGCCGAAAGGTTTATATCTACAACATATGTTATTTAATGGAACATAAAATGTATATATAGAATCATTATATATTTTATTACTTGGCGTTACAGGTTACAGATGTGTGAAATAACTGATTTGATGAAATAATTTTATAGATTTTATGTGCACTAGCTGTGAAGCGCAGTTTTCAGTGTAAAGAGAACCAAGAATTCAAGAATTATTCTATCAAAAATAAAAGATTTTTTCGAATTCGATCATTAGTACAGATATAAGCGAGCTCAAACAAACGAACCCTTCAGTTTTATTAGATACAAGCTTTTACTCGCATCTCCACTCGCCTAGGTGTCGGTTACAGCGGCATAAACTAGCCCACGTCCTTTCTTAGGATCCAAGCTTACCCCATACCAATTTTCATCAAAATCGGTTCAGCGGTTTAGCTATGAAAGTAACAGACAGACAGAGCTACTTTCGCATTTATAATATTAGTTTGGATATTAGTATAGATAGGATGCCCAAGATCATTTTGGGCAATGATTTCGTTGCAAAAGAGTTTTCTTTCTCAGCTAAAGTATGTGTAATCCCCGTGTCGATGTCAAAACATAAAAAGAAATCGCAGTCCCCTTCACTTAATATAATAGACATATTATATACCTTAATGATACTTCCACATGTCAGAGTTTTGAAAGAGTTTTCAAAACCGGTCTGTTTGTTCAAGCTAGTCACTAAAACGACTGAACGGATTGCGATGAACTTTTAAAACACGAAGAATACTTTTTCCATTACGTTTACGTTTAAAAAAATATTATGTAAAACGTAAGTATTAGTTATTAATTAGTTCATCGTTTACCCTCCATATTAAACATATTTTTAAGTCAATTGAGAAAGACTTCATAATCTTGACATTTTAATTTATTAATTAATTTACCATATTCTTGATATTTTATCTATTAATTAATTTACAATTCATTTATAACTCTGAATTTGGTCAAAGGTCGAATAAGCATTACGCGAACATTATTAATCCTGGCATAGACCTTTGCACTTACAATTAAGATGCAGCATATGTATGTAGGTTCATAATCCATTGAACCTAATGCTACGTGTGTCTGACAGACATCAGTAACAGTGTTAGTGGCACGGAGGACTAAATAATGGAGTGATCCTAAATATGATTAAAACTTCATGAATTTTCTTTGAGAGAACGATAAAAGTTCTATAAAAAAAGTTTATGACATTTTGAAAAAAAAGGATACAGATGATATTACGAATTTTAAATGTATGCAGTTCAAAAATACACCCTGAAAAGATCAACATGCAGTTTAAGTTATATGTGAAAAGTAGATAATGTAGATACTTTAAAACTTATAATATTTAAGCCAACCATAGACTAGTGTTTAAGTGATCAGGTAAGTTTTGAGAATAAAAAATATGGTCAATAAAATATTGTTTACTCCTCCGTACACTCAAACCCAACTAACTCAAATTAAAAGTTTTGCGAGTCTTAACAGCTGATTACTCGGTCATAAGCACTTTACAGGTTGTAACAGCTAAATGTAAACACTCCATTAGTTATCTGCTCCATGGCTAGTCTAGTCGTGACAGCACTCAGCTGTGTGACGTACCTATTGTGTAATGTGGGAGTGTTTCGACGTTAACTATACTGACCACGTTTTTAGGGTTCCCTATCCAAAGGGTGTCTCAGGTAGGCAGTAGGCAGGTAGTCGCTTCATGTAAAATACGGTATTCAGCTGAATCTGGTGAGACTGGAAGCCGACCCCAATATATCTAGATTTAAATTACAGCAAAACTGAATCTATCCAACAGTTGATTTGCATATCATATTTAATCCACGTCTGTTTGCATACACAAGAATTTGTTTAGAAATGTTGGTCCTGAAATCTTTGCATACAATCAGTATTCATGAATGTCTTATCATCATAGGGCTTAATAATCTATTGTTTTCTCTTAATTGGTATGTAAAACATATTTTACAACGTTTTATTTTTTAAGAAGTTCATTATGTTTGCTCCCAAGGCTTATTATAAAATTTTAATCAAACTATTTCCCTGCCAGTAAATGGCATTGAAATAGTTTGATTTTAAAAAGGTAATTGTATATTCAGAGCCGCTCTGAATTGACGATACCTAAGTATGTGAGTGTACAGGTTGCGATCCGGTTAAACCTTTTTCCCCCACTTACTCCCGATCGCTGAAACGTTCATAAATACAAAAATTTGTTAATTACCTGTAAAACCTCATGTTCAGAGCTGTCGTTGGTTGTTAGTCTCTTGGTCAACCAATCACAGTCGTGATCATTTGATTTGACAACAGATTAAATTGATCAGCCTATCAGAAACCTGGGTTTAGCATCTTGATTGGGTCATTGTGCGTGACTTATTTTTTTTTATCTCCATTCATTCCAGGGCATTCCAGAAGGTTAGCAGCCTTTTCAGGTTGCTACAGACTTCCAGTAGGTAATGATGCTGGAGACTGGAAATCTAAGCATGTTGATCTCCCATGATCCCGCATTCTAATAGCACGTGCTCTAGCGTTTCTTCCGCCTTCATTCAGCCTCTGGATAAAGGCATGTCTGTAATACACATGGTGATGATGGGTGTTAGTTTTGGGCACAGTACTTTCCGGACTTTATCGCTTTTTAATCTGGTATGGGAGCGGGCAAGTTTTCTGACGCCACCGGTATTGCAGCTTTTGAAGTGTCACCATATTACCTACTTAATACTGACCTAAAGGTTGAAGTTCAATAACATATAATAAAATAACCACATCTCCAAAACCTATTTTTGGAGACCTCTCAAAGAATGCTCGTAGCCTATCAAAAAAAAACTTTGATAACCAATCTTTGCTCAATATTATCTCTACTATAACCCAGGACTGAGCAAACGTATAATTTGCCATATTGCAATGTAGAAACGAAAGGATTACATCCGATCTTAACTCAGTTTGAATGCGTACCATTCTCTAGCCATAAAAACAAAAGTAAAAATCCGTTTATTGACATCGGGCGTCGGTGAAATCTAATAAAATGCAGCTCAATTGACAACATAAAAGAATTGACAATATCATATTGTGGAAACCATTAATAAATACTTCAAATGGACCTTTTCTTATTAAACAAACTTGGAATAAGTCAAATATAGTAAATTTTGATAATGAAACAATCAAAACAAGATTCTATTTATCACAACTTTCCATGTCTCAAAAATAACTCAATCGAATTCAAAAAAATCTTAACTGTTCTCCAAGTTAAAGTAAACAAAGGTAGCATTTCGGAGAAATAATACAAAGATATTTCATATATATAAATACTAGCCGTTTTCCGCGGGTCCGCCCGCGTGGATGTCGCTTATCGCTGTAAAAAGAAAGCCCATGTCCTTTCTCAGGCTCTAAACTGTGTGTATCAAAATTTCATTTAAATCGGTTCTGTACTTTTGGCGTGAAAGCGCGACAGACAGACAGGCAAAGTTACTTTCGCATTTATAACATTAGTAAGGATTTAAAATTTATAGAGCAATGATATTTTATCATTATGTATATCTTAAATATTTACAAACATGACTATATTTACACTTAAAACAAAACTAAACTTAAATAATAAAATCTCAAAAAAATAGCGTCAAAAAATACATCCACGTCGCAGTCGACTGGAAGTGTATAGAGCAATAAAATATAATATTGCATGTTACAAAGATATCTCTGATATTACATTGTCAGTAGCTTTAATTTCTTAATAACAAACAGTGGCGACCTTGACCGAGCGGTGACCTAGATAATACATATCCGTATATTAAACAACCCTGCATTTACAACCCATCTGTAGATATTTTAATGGAGATTACAAATGCAAGGCGAGATTATAATTATGCTAGCTTATGCCCGCGACTTTGATCATGTTCTAACTTAAATTCAAACGGTAAAACGTAAAATACTTCACTACTGGGCCAAACCATAAAAAGATACCTTATCTATCCGACTAGATTTTATGATTATTTACTTATACTAGCTTTTGCCTGCACCTTCGTTCGCGTAGAAGTCGAAAATGGTGAGTAGCATCAAAATTTTAAAGAATATTGCATTGCACCAAGGTTTTTAATGGTCAATTCTGGTAATGAATGTTTGTGCAAAATTTGAAGTATTTTTAAGATTTGACCAAGGTATCACGTTATCCCATACGAACTTTCGTTTGCCTCTGTGCCTCTGGTTTTAGCCCTCTAGGCGCAGAATTTCGGAAAATCCTTTCTTATCGGTTACCTATGTCATACACAGAACACACCTACCAAGTATCAGGTCTCCACGATCAGCGGTTTAGGCTGTGCGTTGTTCCGTCGCTCAGTCATTCAGGACAAAGCATTTTATATGTATAGATAGCTAACACAAGTTTTTTCTAAACTTGATCAAATTGAGCAAAATTAGGACGACAGTTAGCGTTTTAACAACAAAAATGGTATCTTTACTCAACAAAGCTGAAATGAAAGTATTCAAAAGCATACTACCTACGTCTCGCTCAGTTACGAATTTTAAATTTCTAAATTTAGGTACCTAAAAAAACTAAGTTTAATGTTTAGAAGTAATAAAATGGACGATAATCTTGTCAGGTTCTTCAAACACGATGTTTTTTTCCTCTTATAGTAAGAAAAATATCATGAAAGTAGTTAAAAAAGCAGTAAAAGCTTTAGTTAACCATTTCGTAGAAGAAATCGCTGAGAGGAAATGAGATGTCGCCCTCGAAACCGATACTTTGATGTACAACGGCCAGGTAATGGAGAAATTTATGTCAAAAAGACATTGTTAAATGTTTTCCTTTTAAAATTCCCTTTTTATGCGCATTATAAACCTTTTATTTGTTTACAAACCGGGTTTTGCACAAACTTTTACGATATTCGAGTAAGATTTCGAGAGACCAAAATACCAAAAGTAATTACGTATGCATAACATAACTAATTATATAATCTACACGCGCCCGGCCCCGGCTTCGAGTGAATATTTATTTTTAAAATATTATAGCTTATATTTATCTGAAATAATGTAGCATTCAAATGGTAAAATATTTTTTGAAATTGGCCCAGTAGTTTTTGAGTTTATTCCTTACATACATACAAATCTTTCCTCTTTATAATATTAGTATATATCAATTTTATTTTTTAATATTTGACAACCTCCGTGGTTGAGTGGCTTACACAGCAGTTTTTAAGATGTCGCCAGCTTTGAGGTCCCGGGTTCAATCCCCGGACGGGTCAATATAGAAAAACACTGTTCTACATTGTCTCGGATCCTCGACATACATCACAAGGAATGAAAAAAAAAAATAAGTAATACAAACTAAACTTATTTATCCACTTCACATTTTAGTAAATTTAATTTGCAAATCAAATATCCAGAAACAGCTACTTTAATACTATTTGTCAGTAAAAGTAAAATAACTTCTTAAATTATGTTTCATTTTATTATTTTGTTTCTACTTTATTTAACACTAGCGACCACTGACTTCTACTCCTACTCCTTTTCTGTTTATGCAGTACGACTGTGGAATGCGCTGCCGCCTAACATACGTGACTCCCAATCAATCTCGCTATTCAAACGACGTGTTAGGGAACATTTTCTTTCTAGTCTAAATTAAATGCTGTCCATATTATTATTGAATGTGTATATACTTATGTTTGTAAATTCTTCTATATTTATAAGTGTACTTTTTATTTTATTTTTTGGCTTAAATATTGTATAGTATTTTGTATGTTGCACACTGTCTATGTTTCTTTTAAAAATATCCTGTTGCAGGTCTGCTGGTAGAAATTGCATAAGAAATAAGCAGTACCTTTGTACCTACCTGTTTGCTTTTTACATCTTTTACTGTTTGTCTGTTGTGTGTACATAAATAAATAAATAAAATCGATAAGTATGTTTTAGGCGTAAAATTTGGAATTACAAAAAAAATACTAAACTTAATAGAAAAATATTTATATATTTACACCTTACATAAAGGGCACCTTGTTTTAAGTTATTTTTTACAGTTATGTTCCCCATCTACCTATATTTTTTTCTATTAGATAGGTAAATCAATACCTAAGTAGGTAAGTATTTAATACACATATTATTATCCAATTTATTAGAAATACAAACTCAAATACGGCGTTCAAATCAAAGATATCTGCCACAAGTCAAATCGTAATCGCGGTTTGACAGATTCCCGCCTTATCCTCTTACCGATGTCCATGGCAGACTGAACATCCATTAGCAAATTTTACATAACAAGATTTAAGAATTATCACAAGAATTGGCCTTGGAACTTGAATGACCTATTTAAAATGTCTATTGGTTACTTTGCGTAGCTTATTCAAGATGTAAGAAAGTAAAGAATTCCAAAGTACAACATTTTAAAAAACAAACTAATTTTGTTTTTCTTTTTAAAGTTGCTGGCTGAAAACAATCTGACAAAGCTCTAAACCTTTATAAAAAAAAACCGTTGTTGCTTTTGTTTTATGACACACAAAAAAAATAGTTAGTTAAAGAGAAGAAACCTTAGAGAAATAATTTGTAAACTATAGAGTGCGCATATCGAGTATAAACTGTAGCAATAGTATGGAGAAGTAAAATCAAAACAGAGCGCGCCGTTTGATTAAAACTAAGTATCTCAAAACCTAATAATATCGGAACCATCGATATTTTCACATAAACGTTACAACATCAAGGGGCTATCTATATCTATACTAATATTATAAAGCTGAAGAGTTTGTTTGAACGCGCTAATCTCAGGAACTACTGGTTCGAATTGAAAAATTCTTTTTGCATTGGATAGTCCGTTTATTGAGGAAGGCTATAGGCTATATAACATCACGCTACGACCAATAGGAGCGGAGCATAAATGAAAAATGTTGCAAAAATGAAAAACCGTTGAAACTAAAACACGCGAACAAAGTCGCGGGGGACAGCTAGTAGGTATATAAAATGCTTTGTCCTGAATGACTGAAGGATCAACGCACAGCCTAAACCGCTGATCGTAGAGAACTGAAACTGAAGGGCGTGTGTTATTTGTATGAATTAGGCATCCGATAAGAAAGGATTTTTCGAAATTAGCCCTTAAAGAGGTGAAAAAGGATTTTAAAGTTTGTATGAGACAACGTGATTCCTTGGTCCAGTCTACTTCAAATTTTCCATAAACATTCTTTAACAGAATTGATGAACGACGTGTTTTGTATTTTATTGAAACTCAAAGCCTAACGGGGTTTAAAAGGGGTAGAAAGTTATTTTGGGGGTGAATTGCAACGAAGTTGATATTCGTGTGTACTCCTTAGTACTTTTGATTTAAATTACATTTTATTTTGACACATGTTTGAAAACTTAATTTCGTTTTATTCGAAAAACGGTGAGCTCACATAAAACCTTGGTGCAATGCAATACTCTTTAGAATTGGAATGTCATAATCCATTTTTTACTTCTACGCGGACGAAGTCGCGAACAAAAGCTAATCTATAATATAATAAAAATGTCTTCTGCGTAGCGTTTTTGGGAAGCCAAGCTGTGTTGGGTTTGGCTTCAAGTCCTACCGGATTCAGCTGAATAGCATATTTTATATGCAGCGACTGTTCATCTGATCTTCACAACTCATTTTACTGGATAACACAGTATCCCATGGTATGACTGGTTGTCAGAATAGGGTATTTGACTAATATCGAATTATTTATTTATTACAAATATTATTTCTAATAATAGTATTAAATTAAAGCAGAATTGAGAAATAACATTAAAAAATATGCCCAAATACAAAAGGTATAAGCTTTTAAAGTTAGTAAATTACGCATGTGCTCTTTTTCCCAAAACGACGACTTGTACGGGGCAGCCTCAGATTAGCATGGAGAATTGCCAAGGTGACGTCAGCTGATGGTAAAGCTCACTCTGTCTAATTATTGAAGTGCTTGTAGGTAGTTCAGTATGAAAGTAATTTATCTGCCGTTTTTACAACTCGAAATAGTTAGTAATATTTTAGTTTTAAATTAAAAAAAGAAAATACTTTCAATTACCCAATTGTAATGACTTAAGGAGCGCCAAAGATATACAATAGGTTCAGTACAAATAAAAATATTACAGATAATATTTTCAGCCAATAAAATTACTCATCCTTATACAGGATAAGTAGGTGCAAATATAAAACATTTGAGCTTTATTTATAATGGTTAATGGTATAATAAACAAAACGGAATCATTCCTATATATCTTTTCAGTTCAGTAAGTCGGGATTTATACATAAACGATGTCAAAATACATGTCATGGAATGTGGTGTTTAATAAATCATTTGGAAATGTTTGGTTTGGAATCAAAGCGATTCTCGTATTATGTAAATGTCATACTAGAATTCATTCGTGGAGCTCGCGTATTACTTTAAATATATCTTAATAATTTCAAATGAGTATAATATTATAATTTTACTAGCTGACCGGGCAAACATTGTTTTGCTAGGGCTACCCTTATCATCTAGGGCTATACAAATAGCCTACAACCTATTCTCAAACCTACCAAATTTACACAAAAAATATCATGAAAAATCGGTCAAGCCGTTTCGGAGAAGTTCGATAACAAACGTGACACGAGATTTTTTCATTACGAATTTTTTCATTAGTTAGAAGAAAACGTCTGTATAATATCATAGATATAAGGGTTTTTATTATTTTCTTACCTTCCACTTTATTGTACCTAAACTATAAACGAAACTTCTGTCGATAATCATTATTATTATTATAATTTAATTCAAATAAAGCCTGTAAACGATATGAAACACCGACGACTCGCTAAAAAACTGAGAAAAGTACACGCACATATATCTATATATAGTACATTTGAAAAATTTAAGATTCACCGTTTGTATGAATCAACATGCTTGTACTGTCAACACTGAAAAAATCCCCATCTTAAAAAAAGTTTCAATTTGACACAAAAATCTCCATTAACAAAATTATCATCGATTTATTGAACTCATTTGTTACAAAAAATGTGATAAATAAAGAACCGGTCGACAGATTTTGTGCAAACTTCACATAAACCATCTACTAAATAGTCCGAACAAAGACTAAACATTTGGTTTGGATAGGTGAGCCCGTTCTTGAGTTATAAAATTACAACGAAAAATGGCATTGATTTTTATATATATAGATAAAAGATAAATAGGTAGCATCAAGAAAAAAAGATCAAGAAACAGAAAGCAAACAAAACATTCTACAAAGTTTTTGAATAATTTTAGTTCCGGCGATTTGGGCTTGCAGGAGTATACATGGCATCAGAAAATATACTGTTCTCATCTTTGTAAACGGGAGCGTTAAAAACATCTCGTTTTGTAAGAGAGGTCAATGATGTTCTCACTTCACAGACAATTAGGCGCAGGTCTCACTGCCTGACAATAGCCGCCCTTATCAAGGAACGAGCGACTGGTTTCTGCTAGCCTTACCTCCTGTCGTTGGGTTTATAGACGTGAGCCACGAAGATAGCGATAGATATTTATCTAAATTTCTAATAATTTAACAATTTATGTGTGTAATAACTAAGGGTCAATTATACCAGCGCAGCGTAAAAGTTAATATAACAATTAATGCTCATATATTCCTTCTGAGACAACAAAAAAGCGCATTCGTTTGTAAAGAATTGGACGCTACGACTCTACACTAGTATAAATTGACCGATCGCAATAGTGCGCCGAACTAGTGAAATATTAAAACAGACTAAACCAAACTCATTCATAAAGCCATATCATAAAAATTACAGAATTGCACTACTTACTAAGTTAAAAGATCTAATTAATATTAAATAATCTCAATTTATATTTACTTTTTGTTGGACATGGACAGACAAACATACATACATGTTTATGAGAGGCATTATTCATATTTAGAAGCCCCTATAAACAGAAGCATGTATATTATGGTTATATATCAATAGTGATCCTGTCACATTCCAAAAAGAATAACTATTTCCATCTCACCGAGTCAATTTGTTTGTGTATTGAGAAAAACAGACAAAAAGAAAAAAAATGCTTCGTCCAGGGTTACATCGTTTTCGTGGCCTCAACATTTTTGTATGACTCTATCAGAGGTAGGTACGTAGCGTGTAAATTGGCCCTATGCTACATTAACCATAGATAGGGTTGACCTTTGCCAGCGATGAACTAGCGAGTAAAATATACTTAAGTCCGTGTTAACTTAAATCACATGTCTTAACAATTATTACGACTTCTGTTATACACGGTTTTAAAGCTGTTGCCAGCTCTGAGGTCCCGGGTTCGCCCCCCGGCCAGGTAAAAACTACTTTTCTACATTGTCTCGGGTCTGGGTGTTTGTGGTACCTTCGTTGTCTCTGAATTCCATGACACAAATGCTTTAGCTACTTACTTTGGGTATATGAAATATAATTCACTTAAAATTAAATGGCAATTCTTTTATCAATATGCCCTGACTGCTAAACCAGAGGTCGTGGGTTCGATTCCCACCCAGGACAAATCTTTGTATGATGAGCATGATCATTTGTTCTGTGTCTGGGTGTAATTTATCTATAATATGTATGTATTTAGAAATATATCTGGGGGCACGGTAGTGCCCCCGCCAAGACGAGCCAAGCGAAGCGCACGGGCACTACCTACCTTTTCTCGAAGCGCTTCGTCGTTTTTTTGAACCCTCATAACTTGGGTTTGGATTATGCTAGATCAACAAAATTTTCGGGATATATTGTCAATAGCGGACTTATTGAACATATTAAGTTTTAATTACATTAGCTTTTATACTTCAGATTTTATTTATATCTAAAAAACGCTAATTTCGTCACTGACTCACTGATGATCATCAAAATTCTTAAGGTATTTCCTAATGTCCTAGAAAGCTGAAATTTTGTATGTAAGCTAGTATTAGCACACAAACAACAAAAAAATTATAAAACTTGTAACTTTCATCCCCCAACCCCTTAAACTAGGGGATGGGAGTTTGTATGAGACCTGTAATTTTAAATTAAATTTTGATGACGCTAAAGGTCTAATCTAATAATCTAAAACTTGGTTCCCCTAGATATATATATGTATAGGTAATCCTAGTAAAAAAAAAAAAAAAAAAATTTTGTTACAAACAACTTACAAAAAGAAATGAAATCCCACCAAAAACATTTTCATGTAAAATGTTGCCAAGACGAGCCCATATGACTCGCACTGTCAAAAAGTTATCAGATCTCATGTAGAGCCAAGCTTCTAACACTACACGCCCTAACTCTACAAGGCCTAACTTCACAAACTCTACACCTTAGTCAAAATATGTGGCTTGGCCGTTCGTTACTACAAGAACTATTGTATAACACAAAAGTAATGAACAGTGAATTAATTTTTCACCTTACGCCGATGTGAATGTAGCGAAATGGCCAAGCCACATATTTTGACTAAGGTGTAGAGTTTGTGAAGTTAGGCCTTGTAGAGTTAGGGCGTGTAGTGTTAGAAGCTTGGCTCTACATGAGATCTGATAACTTTTTGACAGTGCGAGTCATATGGGCTCGTCTTGGCAACATTTTACATGAAAATGTTTTTGGTGGGATAAGTATGTTTATCAGTTGTCTGGTTGCCATAGTACAGGCTCTGCCTAGTTTGGGATCAGATGGCCGTGGGAGAGTGGACCCAAAAAAAAATGTTTTTGTTAAATAGGTAGTATTGATGGAAGCAGCTAGCAGTTATTTATTAAGCATTTCTTGTTTAAATATTTTTCCTTTACTTTTGACTTAATTAATCCTAAAATAATAATCTATTAAACAACGCCTAATAAGTCATAATATACAAGAGGAACTCTATGTATTAGTAACTCTATACACTATAACCCTCTAATTCTACATAACTCTGTGGCTACCAAATAGCCAGCGCCGGTTGAGTTCACACTGCGCAGCCAGCACATGACGATGGGCTGCCATTAATATAACTGTCCTCTCCGGGACCCGTGACACCGTGAGATATGCATTATTCTGTCCAAGTATCATATATTTTGGTAACAAATATACTTGATTTTTTATGTTATAACATAAGTTGTGAAAATCAGAATTTATTTGTGTGGTAAACGTTTATGGTCTTTAAATTTAATTTCGTAAGCTTTTGTACTTTCAAGACGCCGAAGAGCTTTGACAGAAACACAAAAATGCGGGATTAAATTTGTTGTGTCCATACTGTACAGTAATAAAGTTAAAATCAGAGGTTTAAAATGTTTTAATAACGCTTAATTGACTGCACGGATGGCAGAGTGGTTAGCTCACAACGCCAATTACCACTGCGCGACGTGCTGCGGCCACAAATGCTTGTTTAAAATCTAGGTGTTTTTTGTGCATGTGGATTTAATACTTGCAAACCCCCCCGCGACACTAGGATACAATAAGGGAGCGGACAGGGTATGAAAAGGAAATATCTATTTAGTCTACCGGATACATAAATAAGAAAAAAAATCGTATTTTTTATTTTATCAAATCAATGAAAAATGTTAAAGCGATTTAAGTCCTGGAGTTTTCCGAATTATAGCCACAAGTGACGTTACGCGACATTTCCATTCACTGTATCTTCCTCATCGTTTGTTTCATTAAAAAAAGCAAAAAATACGTGTCTAATATTTTTATTTTTAGGGTTCCGTACCTCAAAAGGTAAAAACGGAACCCTTATAGGATCACTTTGTTGTCCGTCTGTCTGTCTGTCTGTCTGTCAAGACCTTTTTTCTCAGGAACGCGTGGAGGTATCAAGCTGAAATTCATATCAAATACTCAAGTCTATGGTCTCTTGGAGCTGTGAAAAAATCAAACTTCTAAGTCAACGCGATCAAAAGATACTCCCGTTTATGCCGCAAATTTTCGACACTCGCAAGGGAATCAAAACCTACAGGGTACTTCCCGTGAACTCAGAATCTTGAAATTTGGTACGAAGCAACGTCTTATAACACAGATAAAGGAAAAATTGCGAAAAGCATAAATTTTTAGTTACATCATATAATAAAAATATTTTTAATTATGGATTTCATTTAGCAATAAAAATACCATAACTTTTACTTATATACCTACAGGTTTGTACGGAACCCTCGGTGCGCGAGTCTGACTCGCACTTGGCCGGTTTTTTTAATATCTATGTGACGTATAAATAAAAAGAAAATAGTCCAATCCCCTATTCCTTAGAGTAAAAGTCATTTTAAAAAGTGAATTGCAATTTTAATTAACTGTCTAACAATTTAAGTCACATTTGCTTTTAAATAAATATAAGTATAAGAACACAGCATACTGCCCAAAAAGTCTTTAATCCTTAAATGAAATCGAGTTATTTTATATAATGAATGGGCTTCAAAGCAATAAGATGAAAAACAAGATTTTTTGAAAAGCCAATCTGATCGCGTTTGAGATCTAGCTTTGAACATTTGATGTTCAACCCCGAAAAATTAATATTTTCTGCGAACGATTACAGAGCTACTTAATTCTCGAATAGGGAAAAACGAACCTCGTATTTTTATAAAAATAATTGAATAAATCCGACTTGATTGGTTTGTGTACAAGTCGTTTTACTCATAAGTTAATATGAACAGTATTTTAAACTCGCTAAAGTCAGCAATTTCTGATTAAGTACCCGTTTTATAGTAAGATCGTACGTACAAGAAAAATGTTATCAAGTTTGTTAAAATTATCTCTATAACTAAATATTACCCTAACAATATCGGATCCATCGATATCTTCGCATAAACGTCTGACATCACACGGAAAATCAGTAAACGAGCCATACTTACAACTAAAAATTTACTTACACTTGGCACGACGGGCTACTAGCGATGCACGCACTCTAAGCTTGTCTATGTATACTCTAAGAAGCCCTTATTTCTAGAAATAGGTTTTACTATACTAAATGTATTTATTTTTCTAAATAGCGGTTCAAAAAAGACGAACGTACAAAAGAGATTTCGTTCTTAGAAACGGTAAGACTGCCGAATTTAAATACTTTACATTCCTCAACATCTTTTAAAAAGAGACGTCATTTTAAGGTAAAGGTATCATTGTAGGTACAGAACCTTTTTAGAATCTAACTTAATGTTATAAATGCGAAAGTTTTGCCTTAATTACTTCACGCAAAGATATTCAATGAAATTATGGTTACAAGTAAATAATATAGTGTCGTGATTGCCTAGTGGTTCAATAAATGGATTTGTGTACACAAGGTTGCAGGTTCGAACCCATTACAGGCAAGTACCAATGTGACTTTTTCAAAGTTATATGTACTTTCTTAATTATTCTAAGACACCACTGGGAATCGGTAAAGCAAAACATCGTGGAGAAACCTAGATTCCAAAAATTAGAATCTGAAATCGCCAACCCGCAATGAGCAAGCGTGGTGATCAATGCTCGTGCCCTCTCTATATGAGAAGAGGCCTGTGCCCAGCAGTGGGATATTTATAGGCTTGTATTATAAGTAAATAGTAGACCAGATTAACTAATAGGCGACTTTTCCCAGTTGCTTTAAACAGGGCTTACTAAATAGTAAATTTGAACAATGTAGGTAAGTTCTTAGTTCTTTTAAATGATAAGCAGAAGTATATGAAACATAGGTAATTCAGATCACAAGATTGTTCGTGTTTTCATCTATAAGAGTAAATTTTGTACCATTAAATTCAAGTTATCTCCGTAACAAACTACCCAACAATCTTCAATCAGAAAAAAAGTATTTGAAATCGAATTAATTAATAGAAACCATATAAAATAATAATGAATGCTTACAGGAAAATAAAATATTCAAATACAGCAAATAATGTTGATGTATCCAAACGAGCCTTTAATTAAAATCCTTAATTTTTTACAATTTTGCGTAATCCTCGAATCAAATGTGAAACGTAGTCAAAACAGCGGACCTTTAAATTGAACATTCAGAAAGGTTGCTGACTCAGCTATTTTTCTATTTTATGATACGGGAAAATGACAGTTTTATGTAGAAGATATATAAACTCATTATATTCAATACTAGCTTTTGCCCACGACTTCGTCCGCGGAGAAATCGAAAATGGTTTTTGACATTCCAAAATTAAAAAGTATTGCATTGCAAGAAGGTTTTATGTGAGTTCAACGTTTTTTGAATAAAATCGAATTGAGTTTTCAAACATGTGTCAAAATAAAAGTAATTTAAATCAAAAACACTAAGGAGTATTAACCCCCAAAATAACTTTCTACCCCTTTTAAACCCCGTTGGGCAATGATTTTCAATACAATATGAAACACGTCTTTCATCAATTCTGTTAAAGAATGTTTATGCAAAATTTGAAGTAGATTGGACCAAGGAATCACGTTGTCCCATGCAAACTTTGGTCCCGTTTTTCACCCCCTTGGGGCAGAATTTCGGAAAATCCTTTCTCATCGGATGACTACGTCATACAAAGAACACACCCTCTAAGTTTCAGATCACTAAGATCAGCGGTTTAGGTTGTGCGTTGTTCCGTCAGTTATATAGATATTAGCGATCCCGCGACCCGCCCGGCTTTGCACGAATAGCACCACAATATGGCCAATGTTACTCAGGGATAATGTAGTATCCCAATGAAAAATAACTTTTTAAATCGGTCGAGCAGTTTCTGAGTTTTTTCGTTAATAACATACTTGAATCTTCCGTTCCAGGTCTGGGTGTTTGTGGTATCTTCGTTGTCTGTATTTATTTATTTTTGAAGAGATCTACGCAGTTGATCTGAAAGCAGGCTTCGAGTGCTTCACGGGACCTTCGTTGTCTCTGATTCCATAACGTAATTGCTTTATACTTTGTATTCAGAGCTTAGAGAAAAAAAGAACTAAGCTTGTCTATGTTTACTCTAAGATTCAAAGCAATGTGTAAGATTTTGTCCACATTTATTTATTTTAAATACTGTATGCTGTATGCATGCACGTCTTCGGTTTGAACTTTATTTTATTTTGTACATAATCTCCCCTCACCAGGACCAGAGTAAAATAATAACAAAGATTGTTTGTAAGAAATAAACAAAATATTTTTCTTTGTGCGCCACAATCACGTTACTGTTAACAAGATTTGGATTAAATTCGGTACATAAGGAGATTGTGCGCTGGATTACAACACAGATTATCTGTTTCAGAGAAAGTAACTGAGCGCAGTATAACCATTTATGTCTTGAAGAATACTGTAAATGTCATAAACAGAAAATCTCAATATTTGTGTGTTAATTAACTAGCTATTCCGCGCGGCTCCAACCGCGAGGGCGCGCCATAAAGTAGCCAATTTCCCTTCTTATGTCTTCCCTTCCCATACAAAGTTTAATTAAAATCGGTTCAGCGGTTTAGCCGTGAAAGTGTAACAGACAGACAGAGTTCCTTCCGCATTTATAATATTAGTATGGAAGTATGGATAAAACATGTTTTCAAATAGCTATTTAATATGCTACGTTTGGTTTGGATAAGATTATTTTGGAAAATAATATCAATGATTTTATTTATTTTCATTATTTGTTACGCATTTACGCATGCGGAGTAAATATTTTTATTTAAATACATCATAATTATAATAAAGAAAGTGCATTGAAAAAGTCGCAGCAACATAATATGGTACAAACAAATCTAGTTCACTATAGCAACTACCTATCAATACCTAATCTTCTGACCAGCTTTTCCCAAGTATATTGAAGCCTTTCCATATAATAGAGCTTAGTTCCATTATTATTTTCATGAAGAGACAACCAATCTCACCTCCGAATGCCATTAAAGTACTATGCGACCTATTCGTTGGTAAGACTTAACTGAGCGACCGTTAAAGATTATGACAGCCGGGAAAGTCAACCAGAAGTAACAGTGACAACAAATAACTATACTAAATGTGTACTATAATTTATAGTATCACATAGCATTGCAGTGTAGCAGTGCCTTTACTGTACCAAACCGCAACGCCAAGTAAGTCTTTGCTAGTTATTGAAGATCATTGTGAACTCGGTAACAAACTCACTTAACTGTTGCATATTCTTAAGTCCTTGATAACGATTCGAATATAGCTACTTTATACCTGTTGGGAATAGTTCATAACAACAACTATCACTGTACGACGTGTTTCGATTCCCGAATGTGGCAAATATTTGTGTATACTGCGTTCACAATTTATATGCCAAACAGGTAAACAAAAGCAAGTTTTAGAAAAAACAACCGTAATGCTTACTTATAAGGTTCAGTTTGCGGTACAATTTATTATTTTTATGACTTCAGAAGTACTATATTCAGACGAAAAATAATGAATTTATTTTCATCTGCATAAAGTTTGATGTTTTTTAAAATGGAAATAACATCGATTACTTCGGATTTCAAGTCCGGATGTATTTTTTTTTATAATCATTTAATTTTTTATGAAGAAATGAAAAAAAATAATAAAAGTGGTCACTGAATATCAAAAACAACCGCTAAATCCTTGAACCATGGACACTTAAATCAAGCATATAACGTTAAAGTACTTTATTTGTTTACGCCATTTTTACGCTTCAAATATTTGGGTTCGAACTTTCATTATTTTATTGCATTGTCTGTAGCTTTTGTTTCAACTTGAGTTCCTTTTTACCCAATTTCCACAACATAGTCTATAAGACTTTTACTTTTATGTTCAACTAGCTTTCGCTCGCGGCTTCACTCGTCTCACACTAGGTTATACTTTTCTACGAGGTTTGACAGTTGACATGTATTTCTCACATTAATAAAGTAAAAAAAAGGTGTTTATTTTCGTACACATTACTTGAATTCTATAAATTCCTTATAATCTTACTACTATCTTTTTCCCGCGGCTCCGTCCGCATGGATGTCAGCTATGGCGGAAAAAAATTGCCTATGTCATTTTCTGGGATCCAAGCTTACCCCAACACTCCAAGTTTTATAAAAATCCGTTTTATTTAGCAGTTTAGCGGTGAAAGTGTAACAGACAGACAGAGTTACTTTCGCATTTATAATATTAGTATATAGGTTTTAATAGTGAACATAATTTCTATACGCACATAGAAATACATCCTACCATAGCTTCACTTAAACCGGATGTAGCATTAATGTGGTATGTGGTAGGTCGCCCCGCAACCATGACCGTGTGTACTGATTGTGTACGCCGCCCTTGACACTGATGCACTGATACACTTGCATATAACTATGTATCAGAAAAAGACATACAGAAATTCCGGCTATACGCCTTCTAAAACAAAAATACAAAAGCTCATACGATCATATGGCGCAATTTGGACTATTTATTCCGCTAACTCTTTATTCTCCCATCAAACAAAACACGATACAGCTAATTCGATAAAATTATTAAACTTGATAACAATAGCAAAGATTTGTCTATTAAAACGTCATCAAACGATGTCAAATCGATCGTACGCAGAAGATCACAGCAGCATTCATCGGCCAACTTATAATATTTATCCTTTACGAACCCCCGCACCCCTCCCCTGCCCCTCAACCCCCGCAGGCACGCACAAGGACCTGCTTACAGCTGACGAGTGACACTCGAGCGAGATATGTGACAAGACCACGGCTGCCGGCATGTAACGTGTTTACCGACATTACTCTAGTACAATCCAATGACAGAATTAAATAAAAAGTTAATTTGATATCTTTTTTTTCTTTAAATAACTCCCGCATTAAGGGAATTAAAGACGGAAAGACGTTTAAACTTCAAAGAAATGTTTATATAGGTACAACACTACAAATATTAGTTAGGGATCGAACACACAGGTTAATTGTTAAGCCTTAGATTAAAAATAAGTAAACTACAGAGTGGGCCTAACAGAGTATGTACTGAGAGCACCAGTATGAACAACTAAAATCGTAAAATTAGTTTCAAAACTGAACGCGCCGTTTTATTAAAACTATTTTAAAACCTAATATTACCCTAATAATATGGGAACCATCGATATTTTCGCATGAACGTCTGCCGTCGCACGGAAAATCACATAAATCAGTAAACGAGCGTATTACTTACGGCTAAAAAGCAATGCGCGCTCTCTATGATTATGTATACTTTAAGCGTTAAGCCGATACAAGATTAAGTATCAAAAAAATAAACAAATATAAGTTTCTATTAGCAACTTAAAACGCAAAATATATTTATTCTTGTTTTTACTTATAAGTCCGCTTCCTTATAATAAATAAACGGCCCCAATTCCCTTATACGCTAACTAAACCAAAATTAAACCATTGCTATCTTTTACTAACATACAGCGTGAGAAAAGGACTGCAACGGATAACAACTGACTTAAAAATGTCAAGCTAGTTTTCGCCTTGAACATCACTTTGTTTTAGTGCACACGTTTCTGCGTGTCGGTAGATTTGTATGAGAAATTTTATCGAAACTAAATATGACAGCTCTAATTTTCGTCTGTGATCTTCTAATTGTGTACAAGTGAAAAAGATACCGATGGTTTAAAATAAGTTTAGTGTGAGTTTAACAGAATCGGGGCCATAATCCTCTAAAAGACGTCTAAAACAACTGTCTTAAATACAGCTTAAAATGCACCATCACCATCTAGGCAAAGAATGTGTGATATAATATCAGAATTCAAAAATATATGGATAAACTGTTGAACAGTATTCTCTGAGATGCCCTTTGAGTTAGTATAACTTAAAACATTTGCTTGAGTATAAGTAAACATTCCCTTTGTACAATTACTGAGATGTATCGTTCAGAGTTGGAAGGTCTTTGAACCAAGTGCAGTTTACAATTGAATACATTCTGCTAGTTAATGTATTTATTGTAATGTGAATGAAATAAAATTTAACAAAAAAAAAAAAACAACCACGGTTTATTAATATATTTGACTTTGAGTTTCCCACGGCTCCGCCCACGTGGGTATTGGTTATCGCGGAAAAAAGTAGCCCATGTCCTTGCTTGGGATCCAAGCCTACCGCATACAAAGTGTCATCAAAATCGGTTTAGTGGTTTAGCCGTAAAAGCGTAACAGACAGACATAGTTACTTTCGCATTTATAATAAATACTAGCTGTCCCCCGCGACTTTGTTCGCGTGTTTTAGTTTCAACGGTTTTTCATTTTTGCTACATTTTTCATTTATGCTCCGCTCCTATTGGTCGTAGCGTGATGTTATATAGCCTATAGCCTTCCTCTATAAACGGACTATCCAACACAAAAAAAAATATTCAATTCGAATCAGTAGTTCCTGAGATTAGCGCGTTCAAACAAACAAATAAACAAACAAACAAACAAACAAACAAACTCTTCAGCTTTATAATATTAGTATAGATTAGTAAGGATTTAGAAGTAAGATAAGATTAGTTAAGAAGTAAAATAAGATGGTAGTCTCACGTAAACGGTTGACTGTGCATTACCTAGTTAGTAGTAACATAATGTCTGTATTCTGCATTATTCGTTGTTACAAAAACGTGTGGTCCATTGCACCTCATATTCTTTTATTTTTCATTACATCTTCTGATCAAGATAAAAAGAAACTGTCTGTAAGTCAAGGCAACAAGGTTTACTTTGCTGCGTTGTTACTACATGGGCTCTAATATGATTTTATACTCGTGTCCTGAGTATTACAGCGCTTATCTTTCAGGCTGCCGATCGCTTGCCTTCAATAATGTTCCATTCACTAAAGCGAAGAGATAACATTTCTTTCTTTAACTAACGCCTTTGGTACTCTTAAAAAGATAGTACTTCACTCTCACCATATAATAGAGAATTAAATTAAATGAAAAGATTGGATTAAAAAGTGGCTAAACGAGCTAAGGCCATCGTTAATACATGTTTTTATTTTAGCCTGGGTAGCTCTGTCTGTCTGTCTTTCACGCCAAAACTACTGAACCGATTTAAATAAAATTTGGTACACAGATAGTCTAGAGCCTAAGAAAGAACAAAGGTAGCCTATGTCTTGGTCTTCCTGTCTGTCTGTAAAAAAAAAAAGTAAACAAAAAGTGAATATTTTGTTTTCATATATTTAATAAGAAATCAGACACTCCCCCGCGCAGACGGCGACAGTTATCCAGTTGCTTCCACTTGTCATACACCGATTGACAGTCAAAAAGTGTTCGGTGTCGGTAACTAGAAAGTAAAACACGAAAATTGAAGACACAAGCAACATTAAAAAATTTCGTTACAATTCAGTAGGTGTCCGCATCCTGTGTGCGATTCATTTCGTTTGTGAGCTGTGTCGGTAACAAGCAACTAGCCGTATCTGATTGCCGCTACCAGACAACTCAAATATGGTGTCCTGTGACGCTCGTGTCGACATAAAATTATCCACGTTTACGCGACGCCTAAGTTGCTTCACAATCGGTCCAATACCAACATAAAAAAAAACAGATGACCGACTATCTCTCAAAAACCATACATATTAATTTAGAACCTCCTTTTTTCAAAGTCAGTTTACAATCAAGATAATAGATCGAATTTGAAGGAGTTCACTAACCCTTTTACAAGACACACATATTTATCACAAAGAACTCTCAATCTATTTTTATCCCTTCTATATTGTCTATAATTAGCTTTAATCAAAAGTTTTCAAGGAGTTTATGTCAAAGTCATTGGCTTATCGGTATTTTATTAATAGATAGATTAGCCAATCAAAAGTACCTTTATCTTGATCTTGATATTATTGAGAAATTAAATATCAAACGGAAATTAATACCACGCTGTGTGGGTAGAGTTTGAACCGTAACAGGATATAACAAATCATTGTTTTATTTGTAAAAGGTTAGTTTATATTTAGTTTGATTAGAAATATTACGATTAGTGACAGTTACTTCACCCAGAAGAGTATCCTTCAGTAATTAGGTATGATAAAGTCCGGCGAAGCAGTCAAAGCCTGCGCTGAAGCTAACTGCGTTAAAACCCTTAAAAAAAATACATTAGGAATAATACTTAACCGAACTTAATAACAGCATTAAATACAAATAGTAAAAAGAAAAACTTAAACCTCAGGCAGAACTCGAACCTGCGACCACTGTTAAGATGCGATAAATATAAGGAGAAATTTAAACTTCCAGACAGTGACCTCGGTTGCTTAGTTGGTGAAGCGACTGGCACGTTGATCCAGTGGTCGCAGGTTCGAGTGCTGCCTGAGGTTCAAGTTTTCTTTCTACTATTTGCATTTAATTACAAATATCGCCCCGTACCTATGCGTTAATGCGTAACAAATAATTAAAAATAATAAATAACAGCATGTTTAAAATCTCTTGAATTTCCAGTTTTTTGTGCCGGTTTTCTTATAATATATTTGTGACACAAGTCGCCGTTCTCAAGTGATACGCTCACCAGTAATACAAACAGTAGTTATTTTTTTTTATACTTTTCAGTTACGGTTTCATCGTACATTATATTTACCGCAGATCATCGAAAGAGTATATTTACATTCTCAAATAATTGACTGGACATTCTCTACATCTGTATTAGCCAATTCGATTTTAAAAAACTCAAGCTGATGCAAATAAATTCAGTGAAAAATTTAATTGTCACACCATACTACAGATCCAATTAGGCAAACGTCAGTTTTGAAAGAAATTAAAATAAAATATCCGCTGAGTCTACGTTGTCTGTGTGAAAAGCCAAGGATTTTACAACACCTGAAGCAAAGCTAAAAAAGGTGAAAATGTTTTTAAATATAATTGTTCACTTGTTTATTAAATTCCTTTATTGAAGTGAAAACTTTTTTTGGCGCGTTTGCTATTTAGAGATGAGAAAAAATACAATTGAATATGCGACACTGGTACCATTGCCGTTAACGACAACTCTGTATAAGTAGACACCTATATATAAGTACACTATCCAGCGCCACTGTTTTTTTTTAAAGGTTTCGCTTTATTCCGAAAAAAAATACATTTCTACACTACAGTGACAAGTCTAAGTCCCGCGGCTTACCAAAATGAAATGTCATTTACACACATTTAATGTCATTTAAAGGATTATATCATTTGGCTAGAGAAGCTGATTTTTTATACATTTGTCTGGCATGAAAGTTAGAATAACATCTAAATATCTCATAAGTGAGCTATTAAACACTATGAAACGTTATTTTTCTAAACATATTCTCTCAACTACAACTTAAATTAATATTCCACCGACAGTACTTCTACAGAACCTTTTAGCAAAGGTCTCTAAACATAATATTATGAGTGAAACATTTAATAAAGCAGGGTTGCTCGCTATTAGATTTGCCCGGTAAATGCAGAGTGGAGAGAAATGCACCTGCATTTGTTTAAAGCAACAGTAATCTCCGTCTTACGACTGCTGGTTTAGATGTAAATTACCTCTTTTAGTTTTGTATAGTGTTGTTGTGTTTCTAAGGTATTTTGTTGATATTATAATCGGTTTCATGGTATATAGGCTAGCTTATTCGGATAGTGAAATAATGTCAAGAGTTTGAATCATAGTTTAAAAAAAATACTTGTATTGAATCTATTAATGAATCAGGAATAATACAATTTGGTAAACTAATGGGTGTAGTCTTATAGTAAGGTTTTAAATAAAAACTTTGTTTTATGTTATTATATTTGAATTACAATAAAAAAAAAAAAAAAAGGTTTTTAAATTCTAAGAAATTTATATATTTTGGGCATTTGTACTGGATCCAATTAAAATTTATAAAACAATCTGCTATTAGCAAATAGGGATGTTTTCATTTTTTTAATGTCCGTCATGTAGATAATTAGAAATATTAAACACATACTTTTTTATTTTTTTTACGTAACAAAAACTTATAAATCTACATTAATTTGAAATGTCGCATGACGTCTCGTCATCGTGACGTAATTAGCCCCAACTTCTGAATTATGATTCGCATTTGGCCGAATACTGAAACGTCAATCAGTTTTAAGTCGCCGTTAAGTCTCATGCTGTCTCTGTCCCTTTAAGGTGTAAAGTAATGACATATAGCCTTTTAAGAACGTGTTAAATTTAAGTTGCGTATCAGTGTTCAAGGTTTATCTCCATAGTTTTTAGAAATTTAAAAAAAGTACACATTTTTTTATTATCTAATTTACAGACAAAATATTTTTTTACTTTTCATACAGAGTCAACATCCGTGTTGTAATACTCCAGATTACAGACATCTACCTACCCGTTTAGATAATACAAGCGTGTCCAAGTACACAAGTACGTACTTTACATAGTAATTGAAGCAACAATGTGATCTCGTTTAGTTCGCTTGCTTGGATTACCAGTATGTAATCAGGGCTAAGTCGAGTCAAATGTGTTTGACCACAACTTAACTAGGCATGCACTTACTTTATTGATATAACTGTAATTAATGCTTTCTGAGGTTAACGCGAATGTTAGGCATTGAAACTAAACTAATTTTTAAACGGATTTTATCGCGGTTTATTTTGATTTTAGTTCACGACGTTTCGACGCCTTTGTAGGTATCATGCTCACGGGTAGACTGAGGTGGTATTCGTCTTGAAAGTAGAAGTTGCTCGTTCTACCTTCATATTATAATTAATTATTTGTATTCTGACCTAAGCAATATGAACTTACTGTGCCTCGGGAATTAAAATAAAAATAAACAGCGATAAAAGCCGATTAAAAAGTATTTTTGATTAAATTACTGTAATTAATTAAAAATAATTTGTACTATTGTTATAATATACTTCTCTCCAGGGTGTTACAGGAATTCCCCGTCATAATTAAATACTGCTCCTGCCCAAAGAAATGAACAACTTTTTACAAAGAAATTGCGGATTGATTTCATAAAATATTTTAGTCATCGATAGGGTATACAAACACATTAATAGCCAAACTTCTAAAAATCCAAGAAAGCTAAAATAATTATCTACTTTTTTTACAAATTAGCATATTATTATTTTGACTATTATAACTAAACATAAAAATAAATGTCGACTTAAAAACCTCTTCTTTTCAAACATAACTAAACCTAAAAAATAAATGTATAAATTGTAAATGTTACAATTCTTATTACTAAAATTCATATTACATCATATATTTAAAAAGATTACGCGTAGATATCTATAGTAAAATGATCAGCGTAACTACGTAAAGCTTTATATAACAGTTTTATGAAACGACGTAGTAAGAGCTAAGAGTGGCTACAATACCGTAGCCAGCGTAGCAGTGGCTACGGCCGTAGCAATAATGTTTCCATTGCATTGAGTACACTTACTTATCGTTTTGTGTAAAATAGTTATTTATGTTATTATATTTATTTTCGATCTTTAAAAACCGTAAAACCCGTACTTAAGTTGTTTGTAGAAAACATTGTCTATCATAGAATATGCCTAGGCTGAGTAATGAAATAAGAACAATTATATAATTCATCTATCTATCTATCAACATACCTAACTAATAAGTTTAAAAAAAATAAAAAAATAATCACAAGCTATTCAGCTAGGACCTCAGTGCTAGTGGAGACAAATCAAACAAGCCTAAACACGATACGATTACGTCGTTTCGTTACGGATTTTCAATGGCCACTTTCCGGGCCCATAAGCTTGAAAGTACCATAATATTATATTGTCACCGAACTTCCATAAGTATGTAAAATTTCGTCTCGTCTAAAAGTGGTCCTAATTAAGCTTGTTAAATTTGACCTGACCAAACATACATACATGCAAGTTAATAAAAAGCTTATAAAAATCAATTGCCACATGTATGACGGAGCAGCACTTAAAAATGCCCGACCGATTTGGCAGTTTCTTTGTAATGATTGGTCAGGACAAGGTTTGTATTATCGAAAACTTGCGAAACTCCGCGGAAAATGTAAAAGAAATTCAGGATATCGACTCGGGGAATACAATATCGTAAAAAAACAAACATCATTCTATAACCATTCTAATTTAGTGCAAACTTAATCACAAGTATAATCTACCTATACTAATACCAATTAATAAGTAATATATTTAAGCTATAGAGTAAGTTTGTGCGCGCAAATCTCTGAAATTACCAGTTAGATTACAAAAATCATTTTCGCATTCTCGAGGACGATTATAAGCTAACTATAACATCACGTTACTTGCCTTGGGAGAAAAGCAAGGCGATTGAAACCGAAGCGCACAGCTTTAAATCCATACTAAAATCATAAATTTGAACGTAACTCTGTCTTTCTGACTGTCTGTCACGCTTTCAAGGCTAAACTGCTAAACCGATCTGGATGATAGTTGGTATGGGGTTAGCTTCAATCCTAAGAAAGGACATAAGCTTATTTTTGCCGCGATAAAGGACACCCACGCGGGTGAAGCTGCGGGCAAAAGCTAGTATTTAATATTAAACTATCGTCTCAAGCGAGAGACAGGCAGAAATGGAAAGCTTTAGAGGAGGTCTTTGTCGGAAAACAAGCTGTGAAGGAAAACCGACCGTATTGTCGATCTGTTAATAAATGAATATTATTATTATTAATAAAAATGTGTGTATTGTAAATTTGTAGAACAGCAATAAAGGCTTTTTTTATTTTATTATATTTATTTTTATCGTCACAAGGCAACATTTATTTATTTTCCTGCACCGAAATAAATAAACAATCCCTCAATCACATGAAAGTTCCGGCGATCGGTCAACATCACATCATTCGTCAATCTCTAAACTAAAGCATCTCCTCAATAAGCATTTGTCTTGAATTATTCATATTATACGCACTTATTGGGAAAATCCATTTATTTGAGAACGCATTTAATTTGAGTGCTGTTTACACTTTATAACGAGTTGTGTTTAACTTCCCGAAGCATGAATGTTGATTTCCGCGATACGTGTAATTGGAAAAAATATTGAGAGTTGTGTTTTACAACGTACAGGAAAATTTATTGTTGATTTTAAGTTGAGCCGGTTTACTATTTATTAATCTACTTATATTCAATTGAAATTAGTCCTAGTGAAAGGGAACAAAAGTACACTTAAATGACTAATCTGTCAATAATTGAAATAAGTCAAGGTGGCCTGCTATTCGGTTGAAGATGAACACAACAAATCAAAGATCATGGAAATCTGTCCATCATGGAATCGGTCAAAAGGGAACATAATTACATTCATATATTGTAACAACGAATCTTAGAGGCGGCAATTTTTTTTAAATCGGATTCTGAGAAAACCTACAAGTATGAATTAAACAAACGTAGCTGCCCTGCCCACCTTTTCGACGATACAACGTGTCGATAATTTCCTAAATAACATGTATATTTTAATTTATATAAAAGGGTAATTAAAAATTCTAAATTAAAATTGGCATAATTATAACGCCCACAACATAGGCAATTTTCTAACTAATTGCACTAATTGTCAGTTACAAAATAAATAGCTGTTATTGCGACCTTCCCCAGAGATATTTTATAAATATTCCATTCTCAGATTTGCAAATGCTATCGCACTTTCATTTGTAATATAATATATGATAATAATACCAGCCTATAAATGGCCCACTGCTGGGCAAAGGCCTCTTTCTCATAGAGAGGAGGAACGAGCATTGATCACCACGCTTGCTCATTGCGGGTTGGCGATTTCAGATTCCAATTGGAATCCAGGTCTCCTCACGACGTTTTCCTTCACACCGATTGTCAATAATGTCTTAGAATAATTAAGAAAGTACATATAACTTTGAAAAAGTCACATTGGTACTTGCTTGTAATGGGTTTGAACTTGCAACCTTGAGCATACAAATCCGTCCATTAAACCACTAGGCCACCACGACACTTTCATTTACCGTTACCGAATTTAGAACCTCCACCTTATGAATTCGGTAAAAAAATATATAATTAATAATATTAATAATATTAAAAATACTTTGCAAAAATTTCTGTTATTCATTTTGTTTCTAAAATTGAAGATATTTATTGACAAGATGAATTGTTACAAAATATACAGTTACCGTCAAATGACGATCAAATAATTTTGATATTCGAAATATTTATTTCAATACCGCTATCATAAAATGATTTGTATTTACTGTTAATTTAATATTAATTAAATAATCAACATCTATTGCCAAATAATATTGGTTCTTATCATCTATTTTAACATACTATATATGTTAAAATCTATTTTAATATATATGATAAAATAGATTATACATGAATGTAAAGAACAGACTTCAATTAAAAAAAAACGAAGTAAAAAATACTTTGCACTGTTACTACACCAATACGGTTTCCAGTAATTAGCACAGGTTCAATCCTATGTGATTCGTATCGATTTAAACGTCTTATTGTTATTTAATTGTTATTAAAAGCTTGAAATTTTGAAGATGATTTCAAATACAAATTAAATGATTAACTTTTGCGATAAATCAATTAATTAATTAACAATATTAACACTTCAAAATCATTAAAATCTCAAACAACCTTTCAACGAAGTACTTGAAAAACAAAACTTACCAATAAAATCTCAATAAGTTCCGTTTGTTTGGTTGCGAAGGTAAGGGCACTCAATGAGATCACTCGGGTAACTTGCGAAGTATTTACGGGAGCGCTGCGAGCGTGCGTCTCTGGTGACGACTGGCGCGCGACTGAAGACCGACTTAGTTCGACAGTACTGGCCCAAGCACAGGCAGGTAATAATTTATATTTTAAAAATTCCAAACTCTTTTGTTCTTGTGTTTTTTAATTGACGATAGTATTTTAAAATATCTTATAGTAGTATCTGGTATTTGGTGGGGTCAGTAATCAATTACAATATAGTCTTATTAACATAGAAATTAAAATTCTTACGTTAACAATACATTTGGCTGTTGAGGCAGCAATATAATGTTTGAAAATATATTTTTGCTATTGTAATGTAATAAATTATTTTATCTTGTGTAAACCATTATTGAGCAATTTATGTCAAAATTCAAACATCATATCAGTGTCAGTCTAATAATATCAGTTAAAAAAAAGCTGTATATATATTTCTTTTAATCTTTTCTTGACTTGTATACACGTATGCGTCAATTAATAAATAAATAAAATGATTATTATAATAGTGCTGAAGTAACGCTTATTCATATAATTCTAATTCCAGTATAGTTTCCAGTAGTGTGTAATTAGATATTCTGCTATATAATTGTTGGACATTTTGCTATGTAGCAAAATGTCCGAGTATTAAGTGTCTAAGTGACTATATAGCAATTCGTCTATGTAGACGAATTGCTATATAATCTTTTCATTAGTTAGAAATTTTGATACATAGATCTTATAATCTATAAGCATAAAATTATTGTAAAAACAAATGCAATTGATTAATAATAAACAACCACATTTAAACGACACCCTACTACGACGTAGCTACTACGCAGCTACGGTGCTACGAGCGCTCGTAGGTAAGTGTTCGTTGTAAATCTATACTAATATTATAAAGCTGAAGAGTTTGTTTGTTTGTTTGTTTGTTTGTTTGAACGCGCTAATCTCAGGAACTACTGGTCCGATTTGAAAAATTCTTTCAGTGTTGGATAGCTCATTTATTGAGGAAGGCTATAGGCTATATAACATCGCGCTACGACCAATAGGAGCGGAGCATAAATGAAAAATGTCGCAAAAATGAAAAACCTTTGAAACTAAAACACGCGGACAAAGTCGCGCAAACAATCTTGTTTTATGGTAAACGTTTGAGGTTTTTTTGGTATTTTATTAGCTATAAGGATTCCATATAGTGTTAAGATATCTATAACATTATATGGGATTTTGAGGTGGTACTCATTGAACCTTAAATGGAGACGACAGCAAATTTTTTTTTTGAGCATATTTATTGAAACAGTCAAAACCTTCTTAACATTTTGACAAAAAGGCAGGTTTTTATTGATTTATATTTAAATCAAGTTTCTAAAATCTTGAGAAACTTTTGATTCTTCTTTGAATATAAGAGTAAAGCCATAATTAACGAATCTGCCGATAAAAAGTACAAAACGAAAGGGAGGAGGCTGATTATGATCAATCTTGATATTAAAGACTGAGGGTTAATAGAGATGTTGACTAAATTTTATTTTGAATACCCGTCTTTTAGACTATGAAAAAATATTAGACACGTATTTGTTCTTTTGTTACGTAAACAAAAAAATACGAATATAAATCGAACGGAAATTTCGCGTGACATCACTATTACACAACAATTTAAGCCAAATTGTGACGTCACAAGCCCCCACTCATAAACTTTAAAATGCTTTATCTGTGTGAATTTTCATTGTTTTGATAAAGAAAAAAATACGTGTATCTACTAATATTTTTTCATTATTTTAAAGAGACGTAAAATTAAAAAAAAAAATAGTCAACATGTTTATAGAAGGACTCCTTTTAATAAAAGGACAGGTAGAAGCTTGTACTGTTTTCATGAAGCCATATCGTATAAAGGTAAACAATATTGTTACAATCATTGCCCTATCATTGTCTTTATTCTACGAAGATTTTGGTAATGGAGTATCGCTATGTTTCCACACAATAAAAAGTAATGAAAGCCATTCAAATTATTTTTTACTAGCTGTTTCCCGTGGCTCCACCCGCTTGGATGTCGGTTATCGCGGCAAAAAGAAAACCTTAAATTAACATTTTATACAACAACTGTTACATGTTAGTGATAATCATTAGGATCGGTAAGTTTAAATTTAAGTATTTACTATTTAACCGTTTTTAGGGTTCCGTACTCAAAGGGTAAAACGTGAACCGTCCGTCTGACTGTCTGTCACCAGGCTGTATGTCACGAACCATGATAGTTAGATAGTTAAAATTTTTACAGATGATGTATTTCTGTTGCCGCTATAACAACAAATCTATACTAATATTATAAAGCTGAAGAGTTTGTTTGTTTGTTTGAACGCGCTAATCTTAGGAACTACTGGTTCGAATTGAAGAATTCTTTTTGTATTGGATAGTCCGTTTATTGAGGAAGGCTATAGGCTATATAACATCACGTTACGACCAATAGGAGCGGAGCATAAATGAAAAATGCTGCAAAAATGAAAAACTGTTGAAACTAAAACAGGCGAACAAAGTCGCGGGGGACAGCTAGTACATAATAAAATAAATATTTACGGGGGCTCCCATACAACAAACGTGATTTTTTGCCGTTTTTATTATACGGAACTCTTCGTGGGCGAATCCGACACACACTTGGCCGGTTATGGTATCATACATACAAATCGCCTGTATGTCGAGGTAGTAAGGTAGATTTTTCCCAATTCATTCTTGTATAATAACTTTCGTGAGGAGTATTTATATTTATTTAAAAACAAACGGTTTACTCACGTACCGCCGCCGCGTCAGCTCATGATTAGGGACTTCTATTGAGTCTGAAACTAGTCGGGCGATCCCGAAAATATACGTGAGTAAACCGTTTGTTTTTAAATAAACAATTCATTCTTACCACAGACCTGACGGTACTTTCACAGTAGGTACAAACCAGACCAATTACGAACAGTGCCAGTTAAATAGCTATGGTTTCAGACCGGGTTCACGTTACTTACATATCTGATGTCTGCGCAAAATACCATGGCTACCAGTAATTAAGGTAAACTTGAAATGAACATATATATAACACTAGCTGACCCGTGCCCACTTCGTTGGGCATAATGTAAATAATCCTTTTTTAGTTCATATGACCTAACGATTTAAATTATTTTATGAATATTAAAAATTAAATTATCTATACTTATATTAAAAACTACTTTTTGTAACTTAAATATAAAAGTTAGACATATGCTGTCGTTGACTTTTTTGTAGGCATTTTCAAGCTCCACATCTTTTCTCTAGAACTCAAAAATATATCTTTCATAGTTAAGGCAGCGTTCGTAAGAATCGCTTTCATTCGACCGTTTTTTCTCCGATTCACTTTGCAAAACGGACTACCACGTAAAAGCCTTTTTATTTTTCGGTTTTTTATATAGCCTATGACACTCAGCAATAATGTGGCTTTCTATTGGTGAAAGAATTTTTAAAATCGGTTCAGTAGATCCCGAGATTACCCCTTAAAATTTAACAAACACACAAACTTTACTTCTTTATAATATTAGTATAGAAGTATAGATACACAACCTCAAATAGTTGTCTGTTTACCAAGTGGTTAGCCATGCTGACTGCTAAACCCGAGTTCGTGGGATCGATTCCCACTCAAGACAAATCTCTGTGTTATGAGCATGATCATTTCTTCTGTGTCTGGGTGTAATTTATCTATAATATGTAGGTATGTATTTAGAAATGTATAAGTATATTGATCAGTTGTCTGGTTGCCATTATAAAGGCTCTGCCTAGTTTAGGATCGGATGGACGAATAAAAGTTGTCCCAATATAAAAAAAATACAAAACTTAAAAATAATTTGTTTTGAAATCGCAAACTGAATAGATTGCAATAATTTTTACAAACATGTTAGATTCTTTCGAAATGAGTTGCGAAAAGACAACAGACTTTTATTTTTGCGAATAAATAAACAAACTTTCAGGGGTTCATTACATAAAGTGGATTCGTCAGAAGCGTCCGATTAAATGATGGATCAAATGTTGACAGCAGCAGGACCGCGTTCTTGTATCATGAACCGCAAGCCATCAAACCACATCTAACGATGGCGATGAAACAACTTACGTCCTGTCGCTTGCTATCGTCATGTAACTCAGAAGAAGTTATCCTGTTTATATTTTACTAGTTTTTGCCCTCAGCTCCGCCCGCGTGGATGTCAGTTATCGCGGCAAACGTAGTCTCCTCCGTGGGATCCCAGCTTACCCCATACCAAGTTTTATCAAAATCGGTGTCTGTTTGATAGACAGAAAGACAGACAGACAGAGATTCTTTCACATTTATTATATAAGCATGGATATTTTAATTTATGTAGAATATATCCTAAGAATATACCCGAACTTATTTTATAATTGTGGAAGTAACTCTGTCTGTCTGTTTGTGTAAGTCCTGTTAGGCGAAATAAATGATTATAATCTATACTAATATTATAAAGCTGAAGAGTTTGCTTGTTTGTTTGTTTGTTTGAACGTGCTAATCTCAGGAACTACTGGTTCGAAATTTAAAAAATCTTTTTTGTATTGGATAGTCCGTTTATTGAGGAAGGCTATAGGCTATATAAAATCACGCTACGACTAATAGGAGCGGAGCATAAATGAAAAATGTCGCAAAAATTAAATACCGTTGAAACTAAAACACGCGAACAAAGTCGCGGGGGTCAGCTAGTACATGTAATATGTATACAGTCAAGCATCATGTGTAGGTATTTGTTGTTTAACGTCAAATAATGTTCATTACATGCGCTGCAACAGACCATAAGCCAATTAACATTATCGGAGAACTTAAACCGTTTTGGGTGTTCATTATTGTTTTGGAGGCAGATAATTATGACGTACTATCGTTACATTAATGAGTATGTTATTAATATTAACTATTATTTTTTTACATTATTTACGTCTACATAATAAAAAAATACTTAAATTTCCGCATAGGTATAAATGAAAATTATTATTTAATTTAACGTCACATATTTTTTTTTATAATTTAAATCGAAGGCCCGATTTTCCTAGTATTTGAGGCCACCTCGAGTATAAACCTTTTTATTCAGCCTTAGCTTTTATTTAATCTGATGTAGAAACGGATTTTCGCATAAAACCCAAGTTTATTCATTGTTTGATTAGGCAAGCAAGAAAAACTTAAGTGTTCAATTACTTTACTTGGAGTCGGAATACTGGGCATAGTTTAGAAGAATACAGTAAATCAATTATATTTATGATGATATGACTTATAAGATATTTATTAATTCATTGATTCACTGAAGAGGTAGCAATAAGATAATCGATACTTAAAATTATAAATGCGAAAGTACCTCTGTCTGTCTGTCTTTTTTTTGTCTGTCCCGCTTTTAAGTCTAAACCGCTGAACCTATTTGAATGAAACTGGGTATGGTGTAAGCGTGAATCCTAAGAAAGGAATTGACTTGTTGAACATATAAAAAATCTTGTAAATATCACTTGCTATAATTACCTGTTGTTAAAGCGTTGTATGCATTTAGATTATAGTATAATTAAGTAGGCCTCCCACAAGATGGACCTACGACCCGGTGAAGGTCGCCGGAAACCGGTGGATGCGGATGGCGCAGGACCGTGAGTTGTGGCGATCCTTGGGGGAGGCCTATGTTAAGCAGTCGACGTCTTTCGGCTGATATGATGATGACGATGATAAATATATTACCTGTTGTCTTTAACAATAGAGTTCTCTTTTTTGTTTGCAAGTTACGCAATACCTAATTAATAATTACCTTAATCTAAATCACTTGTAAAAAAATATATTGTAAAATGAACAAAAAAATATGAAAAGCAAGCTAAAACCCCGTCACACTGGCTACACACAGGCAATTCCGAGCATAGCTGAGTCGGCAACGTGCGCGGGAAGTAACAAAAAAGGAGGCTTTACTTTGCAGGTTTTACTATAGACCGAGTTTTATCGTGATTTGATCGATCATCTTTGCGACATATGAATCTATATGAAAATCTTGATGAGATCTTCATAGATACTACAAAGTTCATATAATAATTATTATTTTTAACAACACAATTAGATTGCGCTGCATCTCGCGTTAATTTACTTTCTACTAAAATTTAAGCTAAAGCAAAGTTGCCGAAATTCAATAAAAGCATCATTCCTTTATAAATTTTCTGGTATGTGTTATTTGGTTTATAGCTAAGAAGAACCATCCCAACCACGTCAGTTTTCAAAAAAATAACCGCCTCGATATCGGTTCCTCCGTTTGGGAGCTATGTTGCCAAACAAAGGACACAACAAAGGACAAACAAATCTACAGATACACTGGTTAGGCTTATACATATTTTTCATCGGAGGTTTAAACTAACTTGAATTACTGTTTGAAAGTAAACTGGGGCATCAAGTTCAAAGCACTTAATCGAAGTAGTTGGCTCAATTAGTTGACTATAGTGCATGGTTTTGGCATCTCAATCGTTCTTACATCAAAGTTCAAATTAAGGATGCACCGTCCAGTCCTGCATCCGATTGCTAATTACTTCTTATTTAACTGACCTTGGCGTTGTTTTTGGATAATTGATGATTCTACACTTAAATAGCTAAGGTCCTAGTCACACTCACATCTCTTCCAATCATATATATTAGACAAAATACGTCTACGTTTTCAATTTATTATTAAATTATAAACACAAACGTTTGTAAGGATGTTTATTTTGATGTAAAAAATAAGTTTTTATTATATTAAAATATTTAAAAATAGATTAGTTTATTTTATAATTCCTTTAGTATGTATATATAGTTAAGTTTGTAAATATTTAAAATTGTTAATTAATTTAATAAAGATAACTTTAAAAATAAAAGCTTTTAAATAGCTAGGCTTATAAAACTAGTAAAGTCAAATCAAAGGAGACCAAACACGATAGAATAGCGAAGTTCGGTTACAGAGTTCATATGACCACCTGCTGGCCCCATCATCAGACCAGCTCAAAAGCACCATATCATTGTATACGTATGGAAAATTCACCTTCAATCTGATCAGGTCAGGAAGTAGTTCTAAATTTGTTTACACGATTTGACTTGAACGAACATAGGTACCTACATTGCAATTGAAGAATGCTTGTAAAAAGGACTCCTGCGCTAAGGAATTTTATCCTTGTATCCCGGTGAGTTTTACAAACATTCAATACACATGCACAAAGCACACGCAGACTTAGAACCAGTATTTGTGGATCACACGTTCGTTCCATGCTGGGGTCGAGCCCGCAGCACGTCGCGCACAGTGGTAATTAACGTCGTGAGCTATACCACTCGGCTATCGGTGCGGGCAAAATAGAAGGACGATTGTTACTGTTTCAGGGAAAACTATTGTACTGTGTATTTCTTTTAGATTTAATTTGGCACACAGGTAGTTTATTATCTAAATTAACACTTTTATTTCATGCGGATAAGTCTATAAAAACCTTAATAGATTACTGCGAGATACAGTTTTACTTACATATAAGTCAGTAATCGTTCAAAATCTAATAAAATAAAGTATTACACACACCTATTAGAGTCATATGTAACTAATATGCATTATTACATTCAAAACAGTTTTATTTAATACATTTTTAAATGTCCTGGGGTTCACATTGTGGCCGTGTGACTAGCGACGTGATATCATGTCTGAGATAAGACGCCCCGATCATGTTACATCTAGCACTAGCAAAGAGGACATTATAACTAAAGACATCAGTCAACTTCATGACTAGATGAATGGATGAACTATGTTAAATATTTAATGATCAATAGTGCTTTATCATTAGGTGGTTATTGTCATGCTTTATTTTCTAATTTATATGTAGAAATAATAGATATATATCCTAGTTTAAAGTTGATATATCTTTGAAACAGTCATTTTAAAAGTAACCTGGTTTCGATCGTGAATCTTAATGTATACAAAATCGGTTATAAACCTATTACAAAAAATCTCTGTATGTGTGTATGTATGTTCACCTAAAACTTGAGAACCGCTTGCCCAATTAATATGAAACTTAGCACACATATAAACTGCGACATGACCACTCCGACGACTATAGTTACAGCTGGTGGCAGTGATTTTTATCTTTTGATCTATAGGTCGAATTGTATATTTTAAAGGTGAAGTGAAAAGCACCGGGCACCAGCTAAATGAATATATTTTTTGGTGTAAACTAAATGACCCGACTACAACTTTAATTATTATGGTTATCAAAAACCTAGATTTAATTTCAACATAACTGGAGAAATTAGGAGATTATTTAATACAAAAAAGTGCCATTAAAAACAATCTTATAGAGCTATCGTTCGTCAAAATTTTGTATCCTCAGCTAAGCAAGACGTGTCATAAAAACAATACATTACAACCGTCACGCTCCAGTTATTTCCTATTGCTTTCGTTTTAAATCAAAATCCCTGAAAAGGGTTTAAATATTGCGCAATATATTGCTCGCTGTGAAAGTCTGATTAAAATATCCTTTTAACAAAAATTAAATATAAATATTTTATTATTCCTTTTGTGTATGTATATATAGTTAAGTTTATTTGACTTAAAAATAATTTTATTAATGTAAAGGATTATAGAATTCAATATGGATCGGTAAAAAGTGCATTTGGATTGAAATATAAACCCCTTTGCTACGGAGTAAGTATTTACTAGTAATCATCCGCATCACCTTAATTCTTTATTGTAATTGTGTGTTATTGTGTTAAATTACCTAAATTTACGTTATTCTGCACACTATTTTAAATATTAGGTACTCATGATTAATTTCGTAAAATCATGAACAATTAATTAGAAACAATCTTTAAAATACTAGTTTAATTGATAAATAATTTTAGTTAAATAGTAGGTACGCGTATTGAATTTCGGGAGAAGGTACAATTAATTTTTTTGATAAATACCTTTATTTTTTTAGGGTTCCGTACCTCAAAAGGTAAAAACGGAACCCTTATAGGATCACTTTGTTGTCCGTCTGTCTGTCTGTCAAGACCTTTTTTCTCAGGAACGCGTGGAGGTACCAAGCTGAAATTCATATCAAATACTCAAGTCTATGGTCTCTTGGAGCTGTGAAAAAATCAAACTTCTAAGTCAACGCGATCAAAAGATACTCCCGTTTATGCCGCAAATTTTCGACACTCGCAAGGGAATCAAAACCTACAGGGTACTTCCCGTGAACTCAGAATCTTGAAATTTGGTACGAAGCAACGTCTTATAACACAGATAAAGGAAAAATTGCGAAAAGCATAAATTTTTAGTTACATCATATAATAAAAATATTTTTAATAATTTTAAACTTATTACCCCTTTACTCATGAACGCGTAGTGGTATTATATTGAAATTCTTAACAAATACTCAAGTCTATAATATCTTTAAGCTGTAACAAAATCAAACTTCTACGTCAACGCAATCAAAAGATACAGCAATTAAAGCCGCATATTTTGAAACTCGCAACTACTCGCAAGGGAATCAAAACCTAAAGGATACTTCCAGACGACCTGGAATCTTGAAATTTGGCATGAAGCAACGTTATAAAGTACACATATAGGAAAAATTCCGAAAATCTTAAATTTTTAGTTACATCACATAGTATATTTTTTTTAATAATCATAAACTTACTAGCTGACCCAGCAAACGTTGTTCAGCGATTAAAAAAAAAAAACAGATGTTGGCCGATTCTCAGACCTACCCGATATGCACACAAAATTTCATGCAAATCGGTTCAGCCGTTTCGGAGGAGTTTGGAAACAAACACCGCAACACGAGAATTTTATATATTAGACTTGCTGACCCAGCAAACGTTGTTATGCGATTAACAAAAAAAAATAAAAAAATAGATTTTGGCCGATTCTCAGACCTACCCGATATGCACACAAAATTTCATGCAAATTGGTTCAGCCATTTCGGAGGAGTTTGGAAACAAACACCGCGACACGAGAATTTTGCTTCCCATTCCCTCTCGCTCCACACCATGGTCTGAACCAGGGGCCCGGCCCTACGAGAGGTCGCTGCCGCCGATCGCCTCCACGAGGACACGGCGATGCTCCGCCCAAGCGGGGCAGACCTCCACCGTATGCTCCACCGTGTCCTCTGGGCGATCCGCACAGTGGTGACACCCTGGCGTGTCCTCCCGCCTGATCCTGAACGGGAACCTCCCGAAACACCCGTGTCCGGTGAGGACCTGCGTCAGGCGGAACTCACGGTCACTCCTCAAAGACTACCGCCGCAATGGTGAAAACGGGTAGACCTACTTTTATTTATTTATTTATTTATTTAACACTTCATGCACACAAGTACAGAGGCGGACTTAATGCCAGCCTCTTTTAATTCCAGCATACGGGATGATAGCTCTAAAGAGTTTAGAAACTCCACGGGGTAGCTCGTACAATCTTCGAATGACATGACTGTATCGATGGAGTGGTACGTTGATGTATCGCTCGCTATTTCATCCAAGAGTCTTCGCGTTATCACAATGGCTTACTGCGTTGCGTCAAGTCAATGTTATCGTGATAACTTTTGAACGATTAGTCAAAATTACTTAGTGTAAAAGACAAAGTTTCTAAATAGTGACTAAAAAACTTTATAAATAAATAACTTTGATAAAATAATTTTTACAAGGCTAGTGTTAGGTATTTCATTTATATTAAAAAAAAAGAAAAAATAATAAAAAAAAATATTAATAAATACCTATATGTTAATACAAAATAAAGGATTACTGAGAGACCTTTGTCTTACATTTTATGCTCCTCCAGCTCAAACTCAAACTCAAACTCACAGCATTTATTTCAAATAAACCATTTAGCAATAAAAATACCATAACTTTTACTTATATACCTACAGGTTTGTACGGAACCCTCGGTGCGCGAGTCTGACTCGCACTTGGCCGGTTTTTTTTATTTATCGATTAAAAAATCAAACAAAGTAAATTGCCTATTTTTCATAACAGTCAAAAAAAAATACCCTTTTTAAAGATAATTCTCGAGCGATATCTAAGGGATTACACCATCTAAACCCCTTTAACGTCCAATTATTATATATCTTATGCCATAATTAATTAAACATAACAATTGTGTCACTGAAAAGATCTAGATAAGAGAAATTGTCATAAATCGCGGCGATTCCAACCGGGAGCGCTATTAGCCTAGACAATAGAGTTGCGATTAATGCTCAGCGCTGACGGATGACCGTTGAGAACGAATGAACGAGTCGTCTCTGAACTGCGATTACTGTTTTAATCGTTTATTTGAATAATAGTTTAATTTTGTTGGATAAAGAAAAAATTTCTTGTCTTTGATTACAACTTGTGGGCTTTCCTAAACCGAACATATTATTATATTATATTTAAGTAAGCCAACTCTCAGACTTCCGAGAGTGTCTTTACTTAAATTGTCAGTAAGGAATATCTTAAATAACCATTGACGTCTCTGAGCGTTTTATTTTCTCATTGGCCCTTGCGTTTGTAACACGTAACACAAATCAAATTAATACAAGCATCTTAGTTAATAGTAATAGCTTAAAAGAAAACTAATTATTATAACGTACATACAATTAACATAAAATAATACTGTTTAAAATGTTTTGTTACATATTCAGTTTACCTTTTTGCGGCATTGCCAAAACCGTGGTAGAAGATGCCTAAAGATACTATAAAAAATTATGGCATGTTCTCCGTGTTAGATTACTTTGAACCTCATTTAAGAAATAGCTACCCGAAACATTGACTCACAGTTCTTTTGTTTAGGATGTCGCAAGTAAACTAGCACTTTTTGGTGACATAGGTGCATAATATGAACTACAAAACAACAAAAATTACAACACTATAAGAATATATAATAGACACTATAAGAAGTACATCTCAATGGTCGGTCTTAATAGATTTCAAATTAATCCATTTCCGTTTGCAATCGGACACACCTTCAATTTGTTGTGCCGTTAAGAAAAAAACTTAAAAGTATTGAACACCAAATAATGAATATTATAGAAAACGTCAGGGTAGTAAGGGAAATTTCAATTTTCTTAAGATTTTTGCAATTTGCCCGACAGCTTCAATCTTTTTTTTTAACAAAATACTATTCGCGGCCGTAGTACGCTTGTACCTACTTACTGAATTATAATATTAAAATCATCAACCTTTATTCTTTTTTTTTTTTTTTTTTGTTTGGTCGGGGGAATCCTCATGGACACCCGCTCACTCGGGGGAGCGAACGGGTAGTGTCAGACTCTTACTGACTAAACCTGAACCGCCGTGCTACGTCATCCGCGTTTCGTGTTGGTGCGTGGTAATGCGTTGCAATTCGTCACGCACCAACCGCGGGGTCCGCCGGCCAATAGGGGCCAGCGGATCACTACCGTGATTGTTTGGAGACCGACGTGTAAAGAGCGTCGGCCTCTCCGCCTCGTACTAACCATCATGCAATTCGAATGAATGAGTTTGTCATGAAATATCATCTAAAGAAAATTTTAATTTCACGGGCTACGCTGACGCTTCCACATTAAATAACTGGAAAAAAAGTCTGTAAAAAATCAGGCAAGTCTTAACGAGTAGGTACTTAAATATGTATTGAAGACTTACCCCTGGTTTCTGAATTTGTGTTGATCACCTGTCAAACCTCATGTTAAGCGCCGTGGTTGTAACTCTTTGTCAACCAATCACAGTCGTGCTCAGTTGAGTTGGTAAAATATCATTGATCAGCCTTTCAGAATCCGGGGATTACTGTCTTCTAGAAATAAAGCGCAATATTTTATTTACTTAACGTACTTATAACATGACTGGCGAGATGAGCTCGATTCCTAACTGAGGAATTGTTTCACGCTTTATATAGAGAAGAATTGAAGGAAGGCCTATGCCCAGCTGTGGGACAGCATGGGCTGATAATAAATACTAGTAATTAAAGTATACGCCTACCTATATTCTGTGGAATCGTTACGATTCGGACAGGTTTGATATATATACATCTATGTGCATTCTGAGCTGTACAACAACAAATACTCAATTTGCACAATGGAGAACCAAATCTAAAAAAAAAATATTAATTTTAGCCTCGTTTGACAATCCCATTAAAACCTCCTTTTCATCAACTTGCGAATGTGTTTAGCTGATAATAATATAATGTGTTATTTAGAACTTTGAACAAAATTATGTTAAAACTCTCTTCGTAGTAGTACAATGTAATAAATAAGAGATCAGATTGCCGGTAATAACTGGCCATCATTACATGACGCCTATTGTCACGCGCTGCCGACATCTTGAGAATTGATCCGCGGGCATGAAAGGAATCTTATCAGATAGCGGATAAAACGCTGCGTTTTACGACATAAGACATTTATAATCTTACTTACTTAAAAAGCTTAATGCTTATGTATGCTATGCTTAGCTTTACTTGTATTGAACACAAATATATAAAATCGAATGCACGAGCGAACAAAACAAAGTCCCCCGCCGCGTCTGTTTTAACGCCATAAATTAAAAAACTACCGAACTGATTTTCATATGGTTTATACCAATGCATAAATTGATTCAAGATGAAGGTTCGAGTGTATAATTCTTTAATGCTTTGTCTACACGTGTGAAGCCAGGGCAGGTCGCTAGTAGGATATATTTTTATACTACCATGGAAACGATAGGACTGCGCAGGTAAAAATTTGGGACGCTGCTATTAATACCTATGCCTGTAGGTAAATTTTCCTCTGCTACTTAAAATAACAAACAACATCAGACAACATAGAACTTATTTAAAAACAACCCGAAGTAAGCCGATCACGAAGAAAATCTCTTTCTAAAAGCCGAAACTCGAAGGCTGCTAAAAAAGTATTCCCTTAGAGTATACATAGACAAGCATAGAGTGCGCGCATCGTTAGTAGCCCGTTGTGCCGAGCGTAAGCAAATTTTTTGCTGTAAATACTATGCTCGTTTACTGATTAAAGTGATTTTCCGTGCGACGACAGATGTTTATGCTACAATAACGATAATTTCGATATTATTAGGTTAATATTAGGTTTTGATATAGTTTTGAAAAACGGCGCGCTCTGTTTTGGCACAAATTTTACGATCTTACTTATTCATAATGGTGCTCACAGTTCATACTCTGTTGGGCGCACTCTATAGTTTACTTATTTTTACTCTAAGATTCCTTTTTTATTAACTTCGATCTTAATTAGCGTCAGTTTGTCAATCATGGTGTTGATTAAACTGATAATAGCCGCTCATTACGTTGTAAACACTTTAGATTAACAAAATTCTTTCAATTAATTTGTCTTTTTGGATTTATGTAGTAATTTAAAGTTAACTATTAATTTGACAATGTAATACCTACTTATTAATGACAGAACAATGTGTGATACAAAAAATAGATCTAATTTCGTCAATTTAACACTATTTAGATGTACACTGATATTATTAATTAAAATTTTATCAATATTGTTGATTTTATCCAAAAATAAATAAAACGCGGCAGTCGTCCCACCAATCAGTACCCTCCCTTAGTAACAGCGGTGCGGCCGCGAGTATTTTGCGGCTATTCCAATTATACGCCTTATGAAATAGCTGAGACGGTGTCGCTTGAACAGCGCAATATCGCACCGATGCGATAAGCGATCGGAATTTTTGTTAGAATGTCCTTGTGTCATGAGCGGAGCGGTTAGCGGGAACAATTTGCAGATTCTGCTAATATAAGTTAAACTTTTTAGGTCAAATTTGTAAGATTTTTTGTATTCATATCCTTCAATATTTTTAGAATTATTCAATTTCAATTTTGCCATCACAGTTCACACACAGTCAAACGTGATTTCTTTCCTTGAATAAACATGCTTCAAATTGATGAACCAGGCGTAACAGACGAATATACAGCAATCATGCGTTTTTTCTGCCTGTATTGTGGTAGAATAGAATATTCTTTATTGTACACCATGAGAGTTACATTATTAAAATAAAACACAACAATGTGTGGTAGCCATTTTAATTGGCAATTAACTTCGTAGCAGTCTTTAAATAATGATTTAAAACCCGAATGATATAAATTTATAGGTCTACTGTCAATTAACTGGAAGTTATCTAAATAACGAAAATATTTTTTTAAGAAACTATGCAGTTATATTATTTTATCATTATTATGTAGCTACTATATTTTTTTACTACGAGCATCGCATTGTCATTTTATTTCAAAAACCTATTCACCCGCTACCGCGCCCGCTTCGCTCATGACTGTATCCGCTCCCGAAGGCACCTCACGCGTTCGGCGACGAAGAATGAGAGATATAGAGGGACCATCAAGGTTTTAAATTCAGTTCATGGATGCTTAACGGAAGGACGATTCATTTATTAGAATTTTTCATTATTATTGGTATTCTTTTGAAAATCATGTCGACTATAGAAAAAGAATTATTTAATATTGTTCGCAGTTTGGAAATTTGGTAAGAATTTTTAAGGAATATCTAATATCCTTTGACCCATTTATTGATAATTAGATATAGTTTTAATAGATATTTTAATAGGTAATTTAAAGTGGAGCATTCTTCATGTTTTATAATTACACATTATTTATTTTGAGCCTGAGCTGTCCCACTGCAGGGCAAAGGTCTCCCTTTCATCTTTTCACACATATTTAGAAACATATATACAATAGTAAGTATACCAGGGACCGAACTGAACTGAACTATCTCAACCAACTTATTTCAATTATTTTCATTTCGTTTCCTAAATTCATGAAGTTGTACTGTCCAACTTTTATCAAAGACAACATCTACGTAGTAAATTAAAATGGAAGCTCAAAGATATTGCCTACAATTCTTTAGGACAAAACTTATACAAATTGCTCATATTATTTTCAAAATTGCATCATAACTATACCTTCTCCTGTTTACATAACATAGCTACGTAAACACTTAAAACATAAATTGTGATACATGCTTGGAGTATAATGTAAGTCAGCTTGCATCTTGCAGCGCCGGCGGTGGCAATCTATCCTCTATCTCAGATTAGGCCGGAACCTCAGACTAACCCGGTTAACCGGCCATTAAAATTAACATCCCCACCTGTTGATTACAACCACTACGAACCAAGGAGGATTTATTTCTTCTTAGTTGTTTATCGGGTGAAATTGAAGTAAAGAAATAATCAGATCCAACACCCATCAACTAAAATCATGCGATGACGCAAGAGATACGATTATTTAAGACTAGCTGTCCCCTGCGACTTTGTCCGCGTGTTTTAGTTTCAACGGTTATTCATTTTTGCAACAGACTATCCAATACAAAAAGAATTTTTCAATTCGAACCAGTAGTTCTTGAGATTAGCGCGTTCAAACAAACAAACAAACAAACTCTTGGCGTACACACCGGTTGTCAATGTGTCGATAGCTCTCAGGTCCTGGGTTTGATCTCCGAACTGGTCAATGCCACATGTTTGTGGTATCTTCGTTGTCTCTGATTCCACAACAACTGTGCATTAGCTACTCACTTAGGAATCAGAACATTGTACATACCTACATAATGTTGACCATATTTTATTTATTATTGTATCATCACTTTTTTAGTAACGCGAGTAAAAAACATTCGGTAATCACAATCATACATGCTTTAAAACATATACATACTTTATTCCTAAACCTTTAAAGTAAATACAACTGACATGTGACGTTATTTAAACTGACGTTGTCAATCAAAACTTTAGAAAGCCCAAAAATCGTTGTTTATTTTGTATTATTTAATTTTTTTGTTGCGTTTTAATAAATCAGGTAAATATCGTGCTCTATTTTAGAACCTAACTTACATTTTAGTCAACATTCTGATAAGTCTACCCCTTTAACATGTAACCTACATGTATTATCCACATTCCACTACAAATTCATAACTTCTTAGCTAAAGTCGAGTTTTGTCTAATGTTTGAAGTGTGTCAATTTATGAGGAAGGAACATCATGTTAAGATCCACAGGAACCAAAGATAAATAGGGGATGAATCGCTGTATTATATTATAATATAATATCTTGGGACAACTCACACATGGCCATCTGATCCCAAACTAGGCAGAGCCTGTATTATGGTAACCAGACAACTGATAAACTTACTTATATATTTCTAAATAAATACATATTATAGATAAATTACACCCAGACGCAGAACAAATGATCGTGCTCATCACACAAAGATTTGTCCTGCATAAGAATCGAACCCACGACCTCCGGTTTAGCAGTCAGGGTCTTTAACCACTGGACCAACAGGCCCGTCAAATTATTATAGTTGTATTATAATAGTTGTAATGTTTTACAGCCACCATGGTCGAAGGCAAGTGCACGTTTGGCACGAGGATGCCGATAGACATTCACATGCTGAACGAAATTATCTACCGAGAGGTGAAACACTTTAAGAACTACAAGATATACAGACCCAACTTTGGATGTAAGTCTTTCTTATGTTTTAAAGCAACATCGCCTCGAATTGTTGCCTGTATCAATGTTACCTTAACTTGGATGCACAGGCAGTAAATACATAATACTTATGAGCCATATATTACAAATTATAAACACCTAATGATGTTGAGATCAGAGTGCAGTTATGTTCAGCAGGCTTACCTACTTGTTAGTAACTGGTTTGATTCTGTTTTTGATTTTAATTCGAACTTAATTCGGTTCTCGATTCGATCCTGAATTGGTAGTCCCGAATCAAATCGAATCGAAAACCGAGATTCAGTTATAATCGAGTTTTATCCTGTCGTTAGCTGTATACATGTGGATGTGACATAGTCATCATAAAGTTCTAAGTCCTTGATTTATTTAGTTTTAATGGTATTTATTACATCTTCTAACATTTCCTGGTGGATTTACTCTTGGGTTATTCTCGATCGAGCTTGGTTAAAACTCGGCGCCAGCACTCGATGCAATCGGGGCCCCAGGACTTGCAATATAACATACGAATAAGACTTTACGAATTGAATTAGGCAGGCGGATAACTTACCAATCGTCTTTGGAACGTATTTGCTAGCCATTCCGGTGACCGGCAAGTTTTACGCGGCCCACGACCAGCTGACGGCAGAATCTAAAGAGCAGACGAAGAAGGTGGATGATTACCATCACAACGTGGCGCAGACCAGAGCCAAGGGTCCTCGCAGCAAGTACTCCTCGCCAGCTACAGAGAACCAATCGTAAGGTTTTATTTGTTAACCTACTAGCGATGCACAGCGGTTTCAACCGCGTAAGTAGTCCTAGTTACCGTAAGACATTTTTTATCATCGTGACATTACATTATTATTCTGCTATTCGGGGTGGAGAGGACTCCAACAAATCAAAAATCATGAAAACTGGTCTAATCCACCCGTTCTTGAGTTATAAATGGAGTAACTAACCCGACTTTGTTTTTTCCTAATTTATTACAAAGTTTGAAGTACTAAGCTAATAGGGAAGAAAATAAATGAAATAATCCTGCAACAGTCTTATTCGACAAACATTGGTTATTCTTAGGGGTGAACGACTTCCAAATTATGAAAAACGCGTTTTGTCACGAAATATTCCTTAGCCATTATTTATTTAATTAATTATGTACTGTGTTACTAGCCAGTAAACATCCCACAGCTTGGCTGAGGCCTCATCCCATATAGAGAGAGATGAGCATAAATCACCACGCTTACTTATTGTGGGTTGGTGATGTCAGATTTCAACATATGAAAATCCCAGTATCTCTTTCTTAGATGCTATTTATTTTCAGATATGGATGGTACCACACACCTTTAGTGCGTATGGACCGAAACGATAGTCGCTTCTATCACCCAATGACAGAAAGTCCGCAAACCAAGATTGAAATCATCATTCTCATGTCTAATCCTAAGAATAAGAAAGATTAACAGCAGCGGTACAGTACGATGCAAACTTAAAGGCGGCTGTGAACACGAGTCGAGTCGCTGCGCAGTACCAAACTTATGCGCCACCGGGGGTGCGGGGCGAGGTACTGCGCAGCGTTTAGCGCACTTCACAACCGCCATTAAGTTTGAATTGAACTATAACAATAAATGAAATTAAGATGGAAATTCACGCGATTATAATATTATTTTATTTGGCCAGTGGAAACTGGTTAAAACAACTAAATAAAATTATAAATAATATATCTGCGTTATTTCACATCTTATTTTCATAAAAAAATTTGGAACACCGTATTCTTAAAAAGAAGAGAAGTATTGAATAAGACTGTTTTGAATGGCTCCTTCACGATGTTTTAATAGTTCACAAACTCGATAAAATGGTTTTAATAGGTGTGAGGACTGCTTATGAAAAGGAAATATACATTTAGTCCATTCATAAAAAAGATTCATAAAAGAATAAAATATACTCGTATTTTTTCTTTTATCAAATCAATAAAAAATGGCACAGTTAAAGGGCTTTTAAAGTTCAGAAGGGGCTTGTGACGTCACTTGTAGGTAAAAATTGTTGCTACAACTGACGTCGCGCGACATTTCCATTCGCTACATCTTCCCCATTGTTTGTTGAATTAAAAATGAAAAAATACATGTATATTATTTTTGAATAATCTATGTGAAACGTAAATAAAAAAAAATCCGCACCCCTATTCAATATACATAACTATAACAACTAATTGAATGACAGTAGATTTAAATAAGTTTTTATTAAAAATATATTTTGATCATATGTCCACCTTCCGGCTCCATCAACAGACCAGCTTGAAAACTACCATATAATTGCAATTTCTATAAGTATGCAAAATTTCATCTCAATACGCTGTCTGCTGTAACTTAGCTAGCATGATTTGACTTAAACAAACATACATACATACGTTGCAAGTTAATGAGAAGCTTGTAAAAATGTTATTTTTTTGTTAGTAGGGTAAATATCTTTTTTTAAAGGACTCTGCTGTTTTTTTTTGTAAATATCAATAGGTACCTACATTTTATTGCATTTTATTTGTTACATGTAATCATAATTTTTAATCAATATTAGATATTTCAAGCACTTGTAGTTTAATCCTTTAATATTATTATTTTATTACTTTTTATTTCTTTTATTTTGTCAGATAATAATATTCTTACTTAACTGTACAATACGTTACCTTTCTAGTGTATTAATCAATTTCTATATATTTTTTTAAATATATTTTGTTCTCGTCAATTTTGGCTATCGCGGCCTGTGGCCTGTGACTTTAGCTAACGTCATACCAAATTTCATCAAAATTGGTTGTACGGTTTAACCGTAAAAGCGTAACAGACAAATAGAAAGATTTACTTTTACATTTATAATATGAGTATGGATAACAGCCACTGAACATAAATACCATACGTTATATTTAATTATTCGTCTTTAAACAGTATTTATTCGTTCATAAATCTGCCAAAACTACCTTTATACTGTGTTAATATCACACGATACATAAATCTTTAGCCAGCGCCAATCGTTGGCAGAATTTATAGAACGCTGTATTTTATATGTATTTTGCATGTTACCGGCAAAGATATTTTGTCATCTACTTACACATATCGTGCCAGTTCCAAACTATTTGGGTTGCGTTTAACATGAGCACGTAATTAAAGTCTATTATAAATATGAAAGTTACGATTTTTTAACACAACTTCTTTTAAATGTAATATAAAACACTGCGACCGCGCTTCAGTGGTCTGTACGAAAACGTTGATAAATCTCCGCTTTGAACTGAAAGATTATGGAAAAATAAATAAATCAGATTCTTTGTGTTATGCGTATTTTATTTAATTTAATATATCCGTGTCATTTCTCATACCTAAGTAGAACCATGATAAACCCAGACACATTAAATATTTTGGTATTTTATTTATTTTTTCCCTTCTGGAGGGCTATTGTTTCCCTTATAATGAAAGATATTATATACCTTATAAAAAAAAAAAAAACAAACGAATGATACAACCCAGGTGACATCAATGTAATTATTTAGAACTTCAATACCATGTATTGCAATCAGTTACATAATCAGAGCAACTTAGGCCATGCATTCAGGTTGTTCGCCCTACCTGCTCAGTTGGTATACTAAAAAATAAAACACATGCGTATTCTACGTTAGTTTATTCATCATATTCCTTCTTCTCTCTAACCGCATACTGATTCCATTGTTTATTCTTCTTCTTGTAATCACTGCGCTCCAACGGACGCAGGTGCGCTGCGGCCACGCGGTCCCTAACAAATACATACATATAAACAAAACACAAACAATACATACCTAGTTTTTTTTTATGACACAAACCATGACTTTTTTTATGTACTACAGTCATCAGTACATCAGTCTCTTTGCTAGCGCAAATGCGCGGCATGTCTTTGTACAAATCCACAGATTAATAGACATAGTTATTTTATCATAAAGAAGTAATTAGTATCTGAATTTACACATATAATTACACAATTACAGTATATACCTACAAAAAAATAATAACGTATTTAAGACTAGTGTATATTTGTGTACTTTTTTCTAAGTAGGATAGCTTAACATGTCCAACGCCATTCAATAAGTCGATAGACATCAGTAAGTACCAACAGCATAAATATGTCAGACAGAGCTGGAGAAAATTATTAATTTTTCAAGATAACTAATGTTTCTAATTTCTTTAACGCAATTTTGTTGTTGTTTCTTAGCAAAAAATAACAACGTACAAGACATCGTCAAACGCAAGACGGCGAGTAGTAGAGATGACCGGAAGATAACACATATTGCGCCGATCCCAAATTATTGGTAACAGGGCAGAGAGAAGAAGAAGCATTAAGAGGGGACTCGACTGTGTTTTTGTTCCAAACAAACAATTCAGAAGCATTAAGAGTGGAAGCAACTGTATCTTTCTCAATACAAACGATTCTAATGTTTTTGATTGCAATGATATTTTCCCAAAACATATTTGGTTTTTCCAAAACATAATCACTTAAAGAAATTTTACCCTCACACGCAGTGTTCCGACAACTATCAGACATATTAGATAGGATTTTAACAAAAAGGAAAATGACAGAAGTATAAATAAACCTTTCTTTAAATTTAGATGCAAAAAATATTTGGATTAGTCTGGTGTTGGAGAAGAAAACAGCGGAATACTAAAGGTGTTTTGGTCAACAATTTTGTAGGTAAAATCAGCCTGAACTGCAGTTGTCCCTTACGCACTTTACGGAGGTATGCGACGGCAATATATTCTTTAAATACCTATTCTTTATTTTTTTCGGGAATTGAGTCCCCTCTTAATAATTTAACTGTATACTTACGCAAACTCCTCATAAGTCTTGGCAGTGTATATGGCATCACATTTCACATCGTTGACTCTCCAGTACTGCCTGTCCTGTTCAACGCAGCCTTTCAACTGATCCTCGATTGCTGCGAAATCATCCTGGCTCAACGGCTTATCCATCTTTAGTTATTGATGATCAGAAAGCCTGTAACGAAAATGGATTTGCATGTGAAGATTATGAAGATTATTCGTTAATAAAAAAATAGTTATATTTTCGTCATAATTTCACTTGAACATCTGTTTGTCTGACAATATTTTTGTTCTAGCATTCCACGCTTGGTGATATCATGTTGAAATTGTTATCAAAAACGCAGATGTCAGGTACGGTCGGACTATTGATCAAAAAAAGGTCCAATCTTCTATGTCATTGCAATTAAAAAATACGGCCATTTACGTTGTTTTTTCCCATACATTTCCCAGAAACTCAAAACCCGTCGGGTACTTCCCGTCAACCCAACACAAATTCACAATACGGTATATACTCATTGCTATCAGTCTAAATAGGGTTCAAAACTAAATATGTACTTATATCATTCTTGCTAATTAAAAACAACCTTAAAAAACTTTAAACTAATTCATAAAGAAGATAAATTACCTTATTGCACAATTACGACTCGTGAAACTTATTTGGTTTGATTGCACGTCTTTGTGATCGGTATCTTGTAAGATTTTCACAAAACAATATTGACGTAACAAGTAGTAACCATGGAAACAATTTTTACATTGACTGAGGTGGAAGCACAGAGTACTTTTATGGTGGAAGAGATAAGTATGTTTGTATGGTTTACCAATGTAATGTAAAAAAGGTAAATAGGGGTAATAGTAAAGACTTAAGGATAAAGAGAAGGGTAAAGGTAATACAAAATGGGGTTGATTGATTTCTGGCATCTTTATTTTGGCTTCATTTTTATATCTTGGTGCTCTGTTTACTTAATTACCCGACTGCCAAAGAACCCCTTGTTTTGGTGCGTATCTTGTATGTATGTTCTTGTTTTCATGTTTATTAATATCATTATTGCCTCGGTATCTTATAAACGACTGGTTGTTGTTACAATAATTACGGTATCGTTAGATAAGTCTCAAGAACCCTAGTGTCCTTAATGGGTGTTTCGCAAAACAAATTATGGAATAAATGGTGGAATTTTGGCGGTGAATTGGAAGTTGTTAATATACTTACATTTTTTGAACTAAACCTATTAAGTAAGGTGTTAAATTAAAGAGTTTTATAAATGGTTTACAAAAATATATGCAACTTGTACCTATATGTTTTGTTTGTAACAGGGCTGTCGGGTTTTTTTATGTTTTATACCTACTAATACAATTCGTTTTCGGTTTTGTTTTTGCAAACACGATTCTAAAACTTCTTATTACAGCCGCTGTTCCACTAAGAACGTGTCAACCGCAGGGTTATTGAGGATAAAAAGATTATTATGTAACTTCTTTCTAGTACAGAAAGTGCAAACCCAAACAAAATGCAATGGCTTGATAATGTGAGCGAACTGTGTGTACGCTGTTAAACAAACATTACAAGCTACTAATGTAACTCAATCGATCAAATCACGTCACTCGACGCTGTTCAATAACCTTATGTTAGAAAGTCTGAGTCATCTTCTAAGTATTATACCTATACCTATTACCTACCTCCTATCTGACCATAAAAATTAAAAAATCTTATAGGCACATAATCCACTTTGTACAGCATTTGTTTAAAAGTCAACGTAGGTATATTATCTATATACTTATACTAATAAGTATATAAAGCTGAAGAGTTTGTTTGTTTGTTTGAACGCGCTAATCTCAGGAACTACTGGTCCGATTTGAAAAATTCTTTCAGTGTTGGATAGCCCATTTATTGGGGAAGGCTATAAGCTATATAACATTACGCTGTGAAGAAAAGGAGCGGAGCATAAATGAAATTTGTTGCAAAAATGAAAAACCGTTGAAACTAAAACACGCGAACAAAGTCGCGGGGGACAGCTAGTATCTAATAATAGTAAGAATTTGTAAATTATTTTAATCTTTTATATAACGTACCATGTTACAAAGAACAGTGCAATGCTGAAAATGGAATTACGAAGGCAAAAACATGAATCCTTGTTTTGAAACCTTAAACTATACTGTAAACATTTTCGATAAAACTACACACAGTTTTAAAACCTTTTTACAAACAGTAAACCGGCGTTACTTGCAGTATGCGCTCTGTATAGTGGAAAAAGTGTTTAGAATTATTTATTTAGTTTTCTTATTGTTTATAAATAGCTGGCAATGTTTGAACAAAAGCATTTATGTGGGTAAATTTTGTTACATATCATACTCGCTTAATTTGATACAGCAGGGTTTTTTTAAACACTTTTTTGTAAGTTTTTTGGCTAATCTGTCCTCCGCCTTTGGCATTCATCAATCCGGACTAATTCCGCACTTTGCAGGGGTAGACAAAACATTAATGAATCACTCTATATATTACTGAAAACTGCATTAAATTCCGTTGTATAATTTAAAAGATCTAAGCGTACAAATAGTGAGAGCGAGTTTATTTTCTTCTATGTAAAGATAATATTTAAATACCAATTAGCATTTAAATATTATAACTATATTAAGTAAGAACTATTTTGATTACAGTAAACATGTTGCCCCAAAAGCCCACTCTAGCCAAGCATGAAAAATTTCTTGGTTAAAAAATATAAATATCTATCTAGATAATAAATTTAGTAGATAAAAATTTAGTAAAGTAGATTCTAACAAATTTATTTGACTTACAGATCTCGCCGTATTATCACTTAACATTGCATGCACCGTCTGCTATGTAAACTACGAACTGTTCCGAGGTTTCGATGTAGCTAAACACACTCATCCCACCACCACTGTGAAGATGCGCTTTCCGGATCCCACGAATGCCACTACTGTGGAGACCCAACAGACCACAACTGTTGTTTACATTAATACCACCTCTAATGATAGTAGTACATACTATAATATTGTAAGTATAATTTTTTCTACCATCATAGTACTTCAGGCATATTGCGTTAGGGTCGGAGCCCCGCTGAGCATGCCTTAGCGAACCCGGGATTCCGGCAAAGGCAAGGACGGGACCGGGGTGTTTTTAGTCGGTGCAAGTCCGACATATCCCCACGTCGTGCCCTCGGCGTGGGGTAATGTCATTAGATTTTCACCCCGTAAAAAAGGGGGTTTAATAAAGTAGGTAGGTACCTCATAGTGAATCAGCTCCAATATTATTATGTAACTTTAAATTACTACTCTCGTTTTAAATGGATAGGAATTATACTTATTCTTCTTCCTTCGTTAAAATTGACTTACAGGGAAGCCCACCATATAAGACACTTCGTAATTCGGTAAAACCACACAGATTACTAAATACTGAACTAAAGTAATGATAGATACCTACAGGTTCTACTAGTAATGTATTTGTACCTACAACTAAATAAACAGAGTTCACTATCATGACGGTAAAATAGTCTTAATTTGACAGCGTATAATTTCAGACCAAACCTACACCACAGCCGAAACTACGACCAAAAAATAAAGCAAAAGGGAATCGATTTAATAAGAAATGTCCTGAAACTGAGAGACCAATGAGCATCGGGACTTACGAGATACCGACACAACGAGACTTGGTGCTGTTCACCAAGAGGACGTTATTAAAATTCTTTAACAGTTACCATGAGAAAACGTTGTACCTGCTCAAGGATATTAAAGAGGTAGGCTGTGTTCCATTCAAAATCCTATCTGCTTAAGTACTTCGTTAGGTGGTTTTTTTTTGTTCTACTTTTTTTTTTTTTTTTTTTATTTATTATCTTTTTATCACAAAGGTAGGTATCTTATAAGCTAAGCCCCACAAAACCGTTGCAATGGTTTGACTGTGGGATCAATGAGTCTCTAAACAATATAATTTTTAAAAAAATATTACTGGTAATGTAGTTGGAATCCACATTACTAGCAATCTTGTTAACCCCTCCAACTAAGCTAAATATGCTTGTATCTGGAGTGGGTTTACGTCAATAGTGCAATGGTGTGGATCGAACCTGCGACCTCTTGATCACAAGGCCACTGTTTTAAATCACATTTAAGCGTATCACATTGTATCGAAGGTCTAATTAAGCCCAGGTTTTTTGTAGCACACGATTTTAATGTTTTAGATTGTCCACTTACCACCTGCTGCCTTTCGTTGAAAAAGGCAGATATTCAAGTTAGATTTTTTCTTTAAATTCGTCCATAGTTCTCTTAATATGGTCAAGGCTAATAAAGGCTCATAAAGATTATCATAATGTAAAAATAAATTACCAAATATACTTCTCTCTTCACACACTACTATATTTTTACAGGCGACTAGAGCGACGATAGAATTAGAAAAGAAATGCAATCATGGTAAAGCAAAAATAATGTACAGGGAATGTGTAAGGCAAGTGAGTAAGAAATGTGTTGCCATCACAAAGGATTTAGTTGCGTCGTTAGAGAAACAGAAGCTGGAAGTAATGGCTTTAACACAGGTACGAACTATAGAGTATAAGTATTGTTATTGGGCCGCCGCCCTTTTTCGTGTGCCGCCCGGACACGTAGCTTCCTTCGGATTTTAAGTACCTACTTAATGATAAAATATATTTATTCACACCTTATTTATTTCAGGATAAAATATGCAACATGAACTCTATGAGAACAGATCCTATCGAACTCATTAAGATTCTAGCAATGGATGAGGCAACTATATCATTTGCATTGCCGGCCTTCTTAAGGCTACTCGGTGGCTGCTCGTGGTATTGTTATATGTATGTGAATATTCGCACGATACGTTCATGAATATAAATTACAGCTATAAATTTAATATAACGGTATATTCGCAGGATGTCGCCACCAGATCATCGACCACGGCTACGTCAACTCACAGATCAAGATCTTGTCGTTAGACATTTCCTTACGAATAAAAACTACGTGCAACTTATAAACGACAGTAAGACGTTTGTGTAAGGATAAAAGAATGCAGCGCAGTGGTAAACTGGATGCATTCCTCGCATTCATCGCCAATGAACGCACCCACTACGATCGATCGAGCTTTGCGATGCTCCGCGTGCCATACGCTAGATGTCGCTAGTATTAATGAACTTTTGACGTGAACTTGATTGAAACTTAGAATAACTTAACCAAAATATTCTAAGCTTTTTATGTGATGTGAATAGTGATAACTGTGGGAATATCTTTTTAAATAAAAACATTTATAATACAATGAGTGAGAGATGCACATGTGTCTTTTATATGGTATAATATTACATCCTGGTTACTTCACTAAAACTTGAAAAAATCCCTTAGGATAAGGTATGTTGTTTTATTTACTATAAAAATAGACTTAATTTGGCATCTTACGTCAGTATATAGATGAAAGTATTAATAATCATGACACTAATATTGTATTTTATTTAATTAAACACAAGGCGAAAGTCATATTAGCCCACTTTCTCGCGCACCAAAAAGTAAACTAATTACTCGATGTCTACAGTAATTTAGAACACTAAAAGCCTAAAAATGCAAGTATTACTTTTATATTATAAAATTGTGAGTACAGTTTAAAAGTACTTCTTTCTAAGTTTAAGTAATAGGAACTTTTGAATGAACCTAATTTGGCTAATAGAGAATGAATTGCTTCAAAACAACATTATGGCTAATGCTATAAAGCTAAAGTTGTCCTAAAATGATGACCTATGAGTTACAAAGTACCTATATCATGAAACTTTAGTAAATTAAAGTGCTTACTTTATCTCCTTATTAAAATTTACTAATCAAAACATATATACACAAGAATGTGATACTATCCTATGAATAATATAAAAAATGACTAGCTGGATTGATTATTATTCCATGCACTCCTAAGTAACTACTAAGTACTAATATTTTATACAATTTTTACTGATGTGACTTATAGATCAGTTTTAACAAGCTTATTTATAGCAGTTGTCAACCAAAAATACTGAAAACACATATTTCGTATTTTCTATCGCCAATGAACAACTTCTCTATTATAACATCCTGATATTAGTCGATACAAAATTTCCGTTTTACTTTTATTCTTATCCAGTGAACTTCACTTAGGTTGTCAACTGGTGATAGCAAACATTAAAGCCTACAAGACTGAAAATGAAAATTGATATTTGACATGGACATAAACCTAAAAAATACTATTTACCAATAGAATGGATCAACATATTATTTTTGATTTTGCAAATACATAGTACAAGGAACTGTTCACACGTGTTTTGTACAGCAAAAAATTAAACACCATTAATATATTTAAACAAGTCACTGTGCTCGTCAAGCAAAGCTGATGAAATTCAACATATTCAGTTTAACAACAGCGCACACTGTGTGAAAACTGCTGCTATTCCTTTTTACACTAATTATGGTCTGCAGTATGAAAACCCAGCTGATTGTACTTTTGAAATAAAAATGTGCAGGACAATGCTGTGTGGACTCAGCCTTAGACTGCTTGGATAGCTAAGTGGCATAGGTCACCATGCCAACTACCACTATGTAATTGCGAAGCTTTAACCAAAATTAGTGTGATCTTCAAATGTTTTTGATAAGTCTGGGTGTTGTTTGTCTTTGTGAGTTGAATGTTTGTGAAATGCCTAAAGACAGGGTTGAACTTCCCTAATGTCGGAGTTGTTTGTACAACAATAAATAATAATGAAATAGTTGATCAGAAATAGAAAACTCATATAAGTTGCACTGTTACTGGCATAGTAAAAAATTATTACTCCTGTAAGATTACAAAATATTTATTAAATTTAAAGACATAATTTACAAATTTATTCAGAAACATAACTTTAATTTTTACTTATGTTTAATATTACCTAATAAGCCACTATAGTTTATTATCAGCCTTAATTAATTACCTATAAACAATTAAAACTATAAAAATATAACTATTTTAAGGTTGGCAGTAGTAACTTTAACATGCTTGCAATTTTCATAATATGGGGCTATCATAATTAAGTTTGTTGGTGGGCTTTGACAGCTGACGCGCCAGTGACGCCAACTGGTGAGCAAAATAATGGTAGACCACAAATTAAAATTATTTTTTGTATAAAAAAAAATATACATAGGTATATGGCCTAAAGTACTAATTGTTACATAAAATCTTCTGCAGATATGAAAATGATAAAGATGTTGACAAATCTAACAATAACTGTGTAAAAAACACTCCTTAGTACAAATATTATTTTAATAATTAGTACAAATATGGGTCTCTCAAGTAGCTAATTAAAGTATGTATACTCCAGATTCCTTGTAAACCTTTTTTTCTCCAAAACTTTGAAGTTTAGCTTTCCAATTGTTAACTAACACATAGTATGTATCATTGTACATAAATTGTGCGTTACTGACCATTCTCCACTGAATTGCTAAAATAAATTATTGCTATGTTTTTATTAATTAATAATATTATATCACAACTTCCTTAGTTTTCACTTACTATTGTCGAATTATTATGTATTTCATAATTAATTAATTGCTTACTACAGTTATTACTATGGTGCAAAACATTATATCCATATATTTATTTCATTAAATATCTACAACTAATAATAAAAACTTAAAATAACACCACAAATGTTATTTCCTGCTCTTCTTTCTTTCGCTATGAGACAGTTTAGACTTCTTGGATTTCTTCTTGCGTTTTCTCCGGTCTCTGTCGGACTCGCTACTGGATGAAGATGATGAACTGCTCTCTGATGATGTGCTTGATGATCTGTGAACAAAATGTCTTGTAATGAAATTTGTTGTTCCATTTTTCTCTATGAAGAGCAAGCATGGACCAGTCCTTCAGATAGGAATCAACCTCTTTATAGGTTAGTATTTCAATATTAAATGTATCTTACCTGGATTTCTTCTTCTTCTTACTCTTTTTGTCCTTGGTCTTGAGGAGTTTCTCCTGCAGCTTCTGGCGCAGTTCGGCCTCTCTCAGCCTCTGCAGTGGAGTAGCATACTCTTCCTCACTTTCACTGCTTGTACTACTAACATCTAGCACTATTTCTTTGTTGGGATCAACCTAGAACACAAATAAATCTGCAGTTAAAACCTACCTCACACATAATGAATTAAAGTACTCATTTTAGAAGTAGCAAAAAGAAGTAAAGTTGGTAAGTTCGAAATGTATGATGAAATGTTTATTTATGTAGTAGGTAACTTGTACTAAATTATTTACTATACTTATACGTATATTTGTTTAACCATATAGTCATATGAATATCTTAAAAAATCGCAATTAAACAACACAAGAGTAATAAAGTTGAGTAAGTGTTGACTTTGAAATAATTACTAAGTAGTAATTAGTGCAAAGTTTACATACCTTGATGAAGTTCCTACATTGAAACGTAAGATGTCCAGCATAACCACACTTTTTACACGCCGCCCTAGACGTCTCCTTACCAAATTTATTTACAAGATCTGTGTAGTTAGACATTTTTTCAAGAAATTCAAATGTAATGAAATACTAGAACGTAGATTGTAGAAAATATAACCAGGTTCGTAATTTAAACGTCAACGTCGTCAACATCAACAAACAATGTCGTTCCGTTTCAAGTTTTGGTAGGTAAGGTAAATGGCGTGCCGGCTGCCGCGCGTCGTGAATTTTTGTGTCGTATTTATTATGGTACAATTTTACTTAATATATAGTAAATAACGTCGTACATATATAAATATATATTTAAATAAAGAATTACACTATAACTCGTAAACATAATTAATACAAAATACATAAAAGAAAATAATAGGTCTTTATCTACTTGAAATGAAACGTTATTCGTTACGTTCCTTTCTAGGCAAATATTTGTGCTGCATAAAATATTATTTTAAATTCTTTACAGCAAATGACGAAAAACGAAGAAATAAGAAGTATTTTAACTAAAAATAGTAGTTAAAAGAAATGTTTGGAAATGGCGGAGTTCCTGCCGCTGTGCGACGTGCTGTTCAACGTGATCTCATTGGCGGGGTACTTCTGCGACGTTGTTTTCGATGTCGTGATGGGGTACGCGCTACTAGAGCGAGGATATAAAGGCACTTTTGCAGCCGCTATATCCATTGTTATTACCTCGCTTCTTATATCGCAGGTATGTATGAAAATATCAAAAGTTTATTCTTAGCAAAAGTTGAACGGAGCGTAGTCACGTAACGATATGCTTGGGCAAATCGTTATGTGTTATGCTACCAATAATTCCCGTAAAGTTTTCTTTGTTTTGAGATTACTCAAAAATCAACTTTTTGTAATTATGACCGTTTTCTCCAATATTTTCACCAGGTGCTATCCCTCCGTTGGTACCTTCACGTATGGTGGGCCGGCGAAGGTCGTAAAGGCCGTCCGCCATGGCTGCCGATCTTGCTACACTGTCTCCAGTTAGGGGTGCTATGGCGGTACGCTCGACTCCTAGTACCTGTGGAATTGCGGCGAGTCAAGCACCAAGTGCGGGACTTATGTGAGTAGAAGATTATTTAGACGGAGCGAGAAATAACGTAGCAAGTTGCAGTTCATCGCCGTCGATGATAAATCACTTAAGACACCTTCCCCGCGCAGCCCCTGCAATTCACCGCATCTCGCACAACAATTTTCACGCAAAGCTTGTAAAAATAGGAAGTATCTTTGAGTACCTCCTCAATACTTTCCACTCTAGTCAAATTTGCATATTTTTGCCAGAAGTTGGCAGACATGTTGTAAGGTAGATGGATATAACTGAAGAGCGTGCTCAGTGAAGTCAGATTATATAGATAGACATTCAAGAATCATAATTAATCCAGTGATGGAAAAAGATAGAGCTATTTAGACCGAAAAAAGTTATAATGATCGTCTTTAAAACTATAAAATACTGGCACAGGAACAGTAATACTTACACGATGAATAAGGTAAACCCTTAAGGCGTTTTCTGATTTGAAACTGGTGGTGGCTCCGCGTATACCGAGCATACCGATTCAGGACAACTGTCGCACCGACATATTAGAAAGCGGCCGGCGTCGTTTATACAAAAGTGGCAAGTGGCGTATTGGACTACTTTTATTATAAACAAGCGACAAATTGACGAAGCCATGTGGACTCGCACTGTCACACTCACACTCGCACCACATGTTTATTATTATATTTGTATGTCAGGCATGCTCCGGCTAGTACACGCCTTCTGCGAAGCAGCGCCGATGTTACTACTGCAGCTGCACATACTCTTCAAGGACTCCAGCAGGGAGCCTGTCAACGAGCTTGGAGTCACGCCCGAACCAAGCATCGATGAACCTTCAGGTAAATATAACTTAAAGCAAACCAATCAAAAGTCGGACTCAAAAATTAAGTCCGTCCAAAATTTTTAACGACGAATTTTTAATAATAAATAAAAATATAGATATGGTTCAACCAATGGTTGCTGTTACCCTCGTTACCTCTAGCTTTGAGAAACACGTTTATTGAAAGTGGTGAATTTAAAACAATTTTTTTAAAAGGAAAATTATTCGCGTTTCTCATTTACTATTGCTGTCAAAAAGTACGTTGGAGTTTTAAGAAACTATATATATACATAATTTTTAGGGAAATTCAATTTTCGATTATATAACCAAATTTTGCGCCTCCAGGCATTATTTATCTCTTATAATACTGAGATACCAATTAGATACACTAATCTCTTTGTTCCAGCAAACAAAGCGTTCGCGGAACTGAACGTGATATCGGCGTCGTTGTCGCTGTTCTCGGTGTGCTGGGCGCTCGCCAGCTTCAGCAAGAACGTGCGCCTGCAGAACGTGCACCGACTCGTGCTGACGTGGCTCGGCGTTATCTTTCAGGTAGGGCCTTAGGAAGAAACGGAATGAATGAAGATATAATTGTGTAGATCACCATACAAATGTGGTGGGATTCAGTCTCTGAATCATTGACCACACTATTGCAGACAGGTACATTGTAACACATGGGCCAGCCATAGAATGCTCAATCATAAGCTGCAATAAAATGTGTTGATGGTGATAGCTGGGCTTAAGTTGTCAAAAATACCAACCTACAGCCAAATATTGTAATAAAAACATTAGAAGTCCCTTTAAAAAACCGGTCATGTTATAGTCAGACTGGCACTTGAAGGGTTACGCCCCATCGTATAAGGCATAATATAAAGCATAACACTTATTTAGCTACTTTGGATTTTAAATACACACAATTTTAACTGTTTGCCTATTACTTTCAGAGGGCTTACTTATTGGGTCCAATTGACCCCTTATAGTACACACGGTAAACTAGATAGGTTTTCAGGCCACACTAAAATTTTTAAGTAAGTAAATATAATATAGAATGTTAGTGAGGCCTGCAAACCTATCTATTTTGCCGTATGTACCTAAGGAACCCTTAAAACTACCTTTGTGTATCTTCTTTCTAATTTCTTCTGTTCTCCACAAAATTGGCAATTCTGCCGAGATATGAAATGTCGAATTATTTGTCCCCAGTTCCTATGGCGCTTGGGTACAATATCGGCGCGGATATGTGCACTCACTGTGTATGCTCTAGTCTACGAGTATTGGGTCTTCTTAGTTATAGGTAAAATAGATTTTTATTTAGTTGTATTGGTTTTCAAGGTGTCGCCAGCTCTGAGGTCCCGGGTTCGATCCCCGGCCGGGTGAATGTAGAAAACCTCTTTTCTACATTGTCTCGGGTTTGGGTGTTTGTGGTACCTTTGTTGTCTCTGAATTCCATAACACAAGTGCTTTAGCTACTTACTTTGGGTTCAGAGCAATGTATGTAATGTTGTCCACATTTATTTATTTATTTGTCTAGGTACTCAGATCTGCATGTAAAATTGTAAATGCTTGTACTAAGATACTTTAGTTCAACCATATATGGCACACAAACTTTTCCTAAATAGAATATCTTGTTATCAAAACTAATATTATAAATGCGAAAATAACTCCGTCTGTCTGTTTGTGTGTTACGCTTTTACGGGTAAACCGCTAAACCGATTTTAATGAAACTTGGTATAGGTTAAGTTTGGATCTTACTTTTTGCTGCGATAACCGACACCCACGCGGGCGGAGCCGCGAGCAACAGCTAGTATCAAAATAAAGGAAAAATTCTACAAACCCAAAGTTTAGGTATATGTCTGAAACACCAGATACATTTGAAAAGCTTGCGTTAATACTGTACGCAAAGATAATTCGAGGTCCTGATTAAATACCTGACATAACAAGTTCAGGCATGTTTTTAAATGATTTATTTATTTAATTCTTTATGCACAAAACATCACTTACATTGCTCTGAACCCAAAGTAAGTAGCTAAAGCACTTGTGTTATGGAATTCAGAGACAACGAAGGTACCACAAACACCCAGAACCGAGACAATTTAGAAAAGTGGTTTTCTACATTCACCCGGCCGGGGATCGAACACGGGACCTCAGAGCTGGCGACACCTTGAAAACCGGTGTGTACGCCACTCGACCACGGAGGTCGTCAAACATAGGCGGACTTATGCCTAAGGGCATTTTCTACCAGACTACCTTAACTATTATTATACATGTAACTCACTAGGCTATTAATTATCTGATGATAACACAGGTCTCCACTGGCTATCAATGTTCCTTTGGCTGATCTCCCCTAAGAACGTGTTCCACGGCGAGCGCATCAGCCGTCCGCGCAAGGCCTACCTGTCGGCGCTCATAGCCTTTGTCTACGTCTTCGCGTACGTCAACCTACAGGAACTCAACCATCGGCAGAAAATGGTAAGAAACAGTGTTATTATTTTACACCCCGAATACACAAACCACTCGGCATTAGGACGTTCTTAAATATCTATTTGTCGCTACTTTACGCCTTAAAAGGACAGAGATAGCATGAGACTTAATAGCTGCTTAAAATTAAGTTGTGTTTGAGTATTCGTCAATAAGATACATAGAAATATAAAATAAATGTGAATACATACATAAATAACACCCAGACTTGGAACAAGCAATTTTGGATCACAAAAATGCTTGTCCCATGCGGGAATCGAACCCGCGGCACGTCGCGCACAGTAGTTATTGGCGTGGTGACCTATACCACTCGGCTATCCGTGCAATCTTCCTTCTGATGTTGAATATATTGTCTCTGGTTCTTCCCCTATCTTACCGTAAACTCGTAAGCAGTAAATTTACTATTGTTTAGTTTTTGTTCGGTAACTAGTTATTAATATAAATGTTTGTGTCAGGTGACGTTTTACTGCGTGATGTGCGTGGAGAACTGGCTGCTGGTGACGGCGTGGTGGTGGTCGGGCCGGGCGACTGCACCCGCGCCGCTGGCTGCCGCGGCCGCTGCGGCTTTCTGCGCCGGGCTGGCATTCATGCTGCTTTATTATAAGTATGATACATCTCACAACATTACACTTATCCTATACTAGCTGTTCCCCGCTTCGTCCGCGTGTTTTAGTTTCAACGGTTTTTCATTTTGGCAACATTTTTCATTTATGCTCCGCTCCTTTTGGTCGCAGCGTAATGTTATATAGCTTATAGCCTTCCTCAATAAATGGGCTATTCAACACTGAAAAAATTTTTCTAATCCGACCAGCTCCTGAGCTTAGCGAGTTCAAACAAACAAACTCTTCAGGTTTATATATTAGTATAGATATAAAGCTGAAGAGTTTGTTTGTTTGTTTAAACGCGCTAATCTCAGGACCTACTAAGGAAGGCTATAAATTATATAACATTACGCTGCGACGAAAAGGAGCGGAGCATAAATGAAAAATGTTGCCAAAATGAAAAACCGTTGAAACTAAGACACGCGGACAAAGTTGCGGGGAAAGCTAGTAATTTAATTATTACAGACAAAAATAGGACATGCAATTATCATTTATAACCCTGGTCATTCTACTGCCTTTCGGGCGTACTCTCTTTTCATGCAAATTTTATGATAAATTCGTATTTGATTCTAAATAATAAATAAGAATATTTCCTACGTACATAAATTACTTTTTAAGTATCTTTACAATTTGTCTAAAGATTGAAAATATTACAAAATTAGAGCACAGTGTATGATTATATGGTACTAACAGTTGTTACAGTGTAGTATATTTATATGGTAAATAAGCCTTCTTTTCCATTGTCCAGATATTTCCACGTGAGAAGACTTGGCTACATGCTCGGCGAACACCAGCAAGGCACGAACAGCACTAACACTTCCTCGCAAATCAAAGACGGGAAGCAGTCGAGTCCAAGCGACAATCCTACCATACCGGGCGTGTTCAACTGTCGCTTCTCCAACCCAGTCAGTAACAGGTAAATAAACATTTAAATTATTATAAAACATGGGAAAGTTAAGACATCGACACATACAGGGCAACATTTATGTGTGCCTTCGAAGAAGAAAACAGAAATCACACACAATGGCTTGATCAAGAAGCTTAATGCGAAAAAGCCTAGTAAAATTAACTACTATGTGTCCTTTAATAAAATTATTATTTGCGTCTTCATGCATGGCAACCCTAAGGTCGATTTAGCGGTTTGATTATTTTTTATTGGCTTGCGCCGATACGAAGAATAACTGCAAATATTAGGTACCTATTGTATCTCGACCCAACAAATGATATTAGCTATTTCAATTTAAATATTTATTTGCACAACTTAATATCGTGATTAAGGTGGTGATGGTGGTGAAATTAAGATTTTGAGATCATTGTGGCCCCTGTCGGGCAAACAAAATTTAAAAGGAGAGGAAGACGGCTATCCTACACTAAAACTAACTTGATATCCTGGTTGGCAATATTCTAAGTCCCTATGTAAGTTGCTTCTATGGTCCATTTTACCTTGACAGCGCAGCGACGGCCCGTAAGAAGAAAAAGCCGACATCGTTTGTTCCGCCGCCCGGCGCCCCCGCCGCGCCAGCTGCGCCCCCCGCCGCCTTCTGGCGAAGACCGCTTCCAGCCGCCCACAACCATCATGTGAGACTAGCTCTATACTATACTGTTACTTACCCTCCGGTTTCTAAAGTTAATGCTGTGATCATGTTTGACGCGAACTTAAAGCTCAAGTGGTTAGCACTCAACTTGCCCACGGTAACAAATAGTCAAGTCTGGGCGTTCTTTTTTACTGTTCATCGTTTCTTATCTTATTCTAATTAATTTGATTGAATGACTAAAAGACTAACAAATTAAACATCATAGTGAATGACTTCAGTTTTGACAGATGTTTAACTAAGTTTTTTATCGACGTCGTATATAATGATTTTGAAATTGATGCATCTTACAGGGCGGGTCTTCAGAAAACGAAGGGTCTAGTGTCGGTTCCAGAGTCAACATCCAACAGAAACTACAAGAGAAAAAACAAAAACAGCTCGCCGAACTACGTGTCATAGAAGAAGAGATCAAACAGGGCAAGCTAGCCAAAACAACGCCCGTCGCCGCTGAAGAAATATACAGCAGTCTGCAGCGACAGCCGATACCTCGAGCCAAGACTCATGCCGAGCCCCCCGCCTGGCCCAGCATCGAGATGACTCACTCATACCAAAACTACCCCATCTGCAACATTTACCCCACGTACACAGAAATCAAACCAGACTTCAACATCAACTTCCAAAACAACGAGAATCCCCCCGCAGACATCAACGACCCTCTCAAAATGCGAAGACTGCCGAACAGATACGACAACACACGAACGTTTTACGAAAACCCAGCGAACATTAGAACCGACGTTACACGAACACCGATACGGTCACCTAACTATTTAGCAATGAACGAAACAAGAACTTATGACGCCAATGGATGTAGCAGTACGCGAAACGTCCTGAATAATAGCCCCAGAAATTATATGCCTGATGTTAGTAATAACTACGAAACGACTGGCCTCGATAAACCGAGAATACCTCAAAATTCTATATACTCTGAGGACCACAGACAAATCGGGGACTATTCAGGTTACTGCGAAGGAAACCAATACCCGAAATATGGTGAAAATAAAGACGAATATGTGACATCTTTGCACACCGCGTTGAACGTTCAGAGTATAGATAATATTAGGAATAACTACAACGAGGTAGGTTGCGGGTACAACCAGAACTGCGAGCGGTTCCAGTACCCCGGGCTGTCGGGGAAGAAGATGGAGCAGATGCGGAAGATGCAGCGTTGCCGCACGCCGGAGATCCTGCTGGCGCCGCACTACCTGGAGGGCTGTAATAGACAAGTTTGCTGCCATTGGGGAGCGCCTTACGCGTAAGATATACCTATTCATTTTAAATACTTGCGTTGACAAGATTCCGTGACGTTTTTCCTTTATCTCTGAGATAACATAAGAGTCGTATCATTGTCTTACCCGATTTTCTATGGTCCATAGTTATACCGGTGATGGCACTAAGGAAATAATTTAAAAAAAATAGTTGATTTTATATGTGTATGGTGTGGTATAAGTATGCTATGTGGAGAATTAATGTGTTGTCGTATCATATCTCTTATAAAAATGATAACTAAATATTAACCTTTTGATTAGAAACAGAAAGAAAGAGGAGGGTGGCGGCAGTAGCGGCGAAGAGTCCAGTCCCGACGGACCCGCTCGGGAAACACCGCGACCGCCGAGCGATATTGATAGCCAGGTAGATATACCTAAAATAAATTTTAATAAGTTTCGATTTGTCAAGTATTTACCTAAGCTATGTCAACGTATGATTTTAAAATGATCCGGTGATAAATACAAGCAGTAATTATGGTTTTCAGATGAGAATATGGTTAATGACGCTTCATTCGTTTGTTTATCCAGATATCCTTGCCTCGGTCTTACACGCTGCCGCGCGAGTTCCGTTACTGGCGACGAAGGCCGCGACTGCGAGATGCACACGTACCCAGCAACAACAGCAGTGACGGTATGTTACATTACGCTTTGAAAATGTATATAAAAGTGCTGTAGATAAAATTTCTGTAACATTTTCCTTTTGATTTCTGACGATATAAGCAAGTTTTTATAAATCATCCTCATCAGCTTTGTAGCCTTCTGTTCCTATGGACTACGAGATGCTATATCGATTTTGTAGCATAAATAATACAGTTATGACCACCATGCATATTTTGACCGGACTGATAAAACGCTGCGACAAAGGGATTAAATTTATTAGCGGGGGTGTCGACTTTTTTAAAGAAGGAAATGCGTTTTAAGAGTACTAACACTATTAACTATTTTTAGGCGACGTAGACAGCGCAGATGACAACGATAGCGACCACCGTTCGAACTGCTCGGCGGCCTCGCAGCTGCAGAGCCCTACGTACGAGAGCTACTACCGGCACCCCGACATGGTGCCTCGGGACGACGTGTATGCGTGCGCCGACCGCCGCCCAAGGAGACTCCATGCGTTCCGCAAGCAACCCGCCAAACCAGAAACGAAACTATAGTACACAGTAATAATTATGGTATAATAAAAATTCGACAAATAAGTTATTTGCCATTTGTGACGACTTTAATCAGCCTACTATAAATTAAAATTACGTTTGGCCTTGCGTTGGAGATAGTATTTATCTACAATGTTTAGATGTTATATTGTGTGCTAGAAGAAAGCATGGTGTTTTGTACGAATATAATGCTGTGTATTGCAGATTATTTTATACACGTCGTTATGAGCAGTCAGATATTTTACGATAATATATATCAAAATAAAAGGTTCTGTCAGCTTGATGCGTGATATGCACCCAGTCTCATAATATTATGTAGGACTTGTGTATTCTGTTACGAAATCAACTACGTGTGTTATTCACAAAGTACCTAATAAATTGGAACTGATTAAGAATTTGGATGAAATGTTATAGTACATAGTTTACTAACAAATTAATATTTTGTATATTACAATTAGTCAAATATTGTACATACTAACTTTGTAACAATATCCATCCGTAATTGGATCTCGATGTTAGTTCATTAAGATAAAATTTATGTACCTAATTGTAAACAATGTATGTTAAGTTTAAATTAAATGTAACATACCTTTGTATTATTGTATGATAGTGTATATTTAATTAATAGACTGTGAGAGAACAGGTGGAAATAAAACAATACATTTCAAACTTTTATTTACTTTATTATCTATTATCCAATTGTAAAAGGGGGAACCAGTCACTCGCTATCACTCCATGTCACTACTTCGCTACAGATCTCAGCCATTTACACATTTAAAAAGAAACATCAACCGAAATAAGGTTAAAAATTCACAAATACACATTTAATGTTGATTACAACTATCTTAGAAGTAAAAGGCTCGGGCGCGCGGGGAGACGACTCCAACCGAAGTAAACTGAACATAGGACATTATGACAACCCCAAGCGATAACCTGCTGGTAAAGTCTAGGGTTGCTCTTACCAATGCGATCCACGTATAGAGATTAGCGAATATAGACAAAAACAGGTCACCTCTATGAGTGAACGCATTGCGTCGCGTCGCCGCTCGCTCGAACCCACACCTACCATAGCTCACCCACGGACTTAGCGACATCGGCCACAAGTTACATTAAAAACAAATATCAAATGCTATTTAAGCACCTAAAATTATAAGAAGCGGTTGATCCTTCGAGAAAAACATCTTATGCACTATTTCGAGAGAATGCTTGTCTATGTAAGCTAAGCTCGGATTGACCACAAAAACATTGATATGATTTTAAGAATGTCATTGATTAAGATACTTGTTACGCGTTACATTATTGCACTACGGGGATCATAACGGGTTGGGACCACTATAGCGGTGTGTGGATCGTGATATTTTGCCAATGAGCTAAAGACTTCGCCGCGTGAACACATTATGTACTGAACATTACGCTAACTTATTGGAACAAACTAATTTACAACGCGGGACATGCGTGTGATATATACACATGCACTAAGTTATGTCAGTCACTTGTTTCTATAACTAATATATGAGAATTATAGATCCAAGTGACTACTATAACCATATGTAACAGTTCACGTCTACAAATATTAACACGCAACATCCCCCAAAAATCGCAAGTCCTGTGTATTATTTACACTTCTTAAAGTACACTTAACCGATCCTAAATCGAAAATTTTTATTTCGCGATAGTGCTGAACTGCAAGAAAACTTTTACCAACTACATCCGCGTTAAAAAAATAAAACTGTTTCCTGAAACACCATGAAAACAAATTAACGATTTTATAAATTAGGAAACATTATGACAGTATCTTATACATAACCGGTTTTTTTAATACCTAATTATTTTGCGATAGTGTACCAATACGTTATTATAACTCAAGTTAATAAACGACAAAGGCAATGTCTCCCCGGTCCCAATAAAAAAATATTTTTGGATTTTACAACACTAATACTTAAATCCTTAATTTAATAATCGGATTATTATGTGATATCACTATACATACTTTATAGTGGTTAATTTGGAATTTTATTATGTATATCATTATTCCAATATTCCTGAACTTTGTACATATCATTGCATATAAAAAGGGATTACCGTGACATTTCAGCATAACTGAATACGGCTCGAGCGTTAGCAATACACTTACATAAATGTACTTTTAAAACTAGAGCTGTAAAAAAACAAGTACTTATACAAAATGATATTTTGTATAACGAGACGTTTTCAAGGGCGGCATACATTATCATGCGACCACGTAATATGTGAAAAGGAAATAAACTTATTTATCGTGTAGAAGATGCGGCGTGCAATTTTACGATCCCGCATACCACAGGACGCGGGCTATACAGCGTGTTGCGTTGTCTAAACGTATGTTTTGCCACCGCAACACACCATGTGGACGCGCCGTAATACCAGCCAGTTCACCAAATCTACTCAAAAGCTGGCTATAAATGTCACGTCACCTAGTAGCTGCGAAATACGTAATACAAATATCCATTCCATTTTACTGGCGGTGGAAATTCATATGCAGCCCCTGAACACAGTCCTACAAAATGTATTTCGTTCAAAATATCAACTAGTATACCTGCCGTTCGTGTTATAATCGAACTATCCATAAAGCTGCTGTCCAACTGTCAGCGACATCGGTTCAAATCAAATAATAACATAAACCACAATAAGAAAAAACATATTAAAATATATAAACTCATCAACCGCTAACTATCGTGCTGCAGCTTTATGTACCTACCAATACAAAATCATTTGCTTATGTAACTGATTATGAGAAAAAAAAATAAGCATTTTATTATCAAACTATAACTTATAACGTAGAGTAATTCTAAAGAATAATGGAAATACATCAGTTACCAGCTAACACCGAGCCGCATTCCTCATAACATAATCGACAAACGTGATCGTATTACTAATACAGGCACAGTTAAAATAAAAAACGACCTTACAAATCCTAGAGCTGTTTTACTTGGGTTATCCTTACTTCTATGGGAATTATTCCTACAACATAAAATTACACAGGCCCACAGAGCGTCGCCGGCGAAACAAACAAATGTACCTACTTGGAGTAACAAAACGGTGTAAAGATCTGCGCGGTGCGGTGTACAGCCGGCCGATGCTAGGGGCATTAGTCTAAGTATTTTTAAGTGGTGCTTACTCGACTATGAATGTGTTTGCGGCCGAATAGTCACCTGCTCACGATGATATGAGCTGGAAGGAAATAATTCATGTTATAATTATACTGCATACTTACCAAGTTTAGATGAAAACCTAGAAAGTTTGAGTGGTGAGGGTGTGCACCTGATATTAAACCCAATACAATATAAGAAGGCGCGCATGAAGGCTTTATCCAAGAAATGACGGTTGGTTAAATATGCTGTTTCTGTGAGTATTTACGTATTTAGCAGACCTATCCAATCTAAACTTTCATGCGCACGTAAAATGCAATAACAGATAATATGTTTTAACATCCTTAACTATACTCAAACTAATGTCATATGGTACAGAAATTAATGCAACTAAAATTAGAGTGGATATAATGTTTGACTGTACCGTAATTATACATTTCCCTCGTCATAATTTTAAAAGTAACCACCAGTCTCACCAATTCATGTTAAAAATAAATTAATAAAAATATAATCCCTCAAATGAATGAGGTACTCTTGTATCGGGGTTTATAAGGAAAATAAAATGTCAATAAGATAAAATAGCAAAACATAATTTGCCCATAACAAGCAGAGGCACAGCAGGCTGGGTAATAATGTTTTTAATTGATATAACACGTTTTTCTAAATTTAAGCAAACTTTAGATAGGTAACATGTAAGTGTCTGGAATGATCTTGAAATGTCTGTATCGAAACTATTCAAATTTTTCAATCATATGTTTTAGTTAATGAGATAACCTCATCGCCACTATGTATGTGATGGGGAAAAATAACACAAAACAGTCTAAAACGTGTTGCATCGATTATAAGTAAAAAAATATATCATGCATGCAAAAACAAAACAAGCAAAACATCTACCTTGTTAAAGTAAAGCGGGTGTTTATCCGTTCCACTTCATTTCATAATATTTTATTCATAATATATTATTATTGTAATAATATATAGCTATGTCCTTTTATAATCTATAGGTATACTATGTAGACATCTACACTCCGCTCTTAACTCCTATCATCTTAAATACACTGCAACAAAGAAAAATAATAAAAAAATAAATAAAAATAATGACTGTCATGCTTTGGATGCTAAGAAACTAATATAATAATATCATGATGTTGGATGGCCATGCAATGAAATGGGTGACTAGTTTACATTGTTCTTAAACATTTACAACAAACATGTTTTGTTTTGTTTCACTGTTTGTGGTGCATCAAGAAATCGATCTTAATATGTTTAATAATGATTGTACATAAGATTTATATCTTAAAATAGTAATCCGATTTAAAATATTCTTAATATTTAAAATCAGTCATTAATATGGTGACCTAGCATTCATACCTTCACCCTTTATATAATTATACAAACAACATATTTTCCTAAAACAATGCTTTACTAGTTACAACATGATAATGAAACTGTTCCTAATACTTCTAAAAGCGCACAGAATTGTTAGAATATGTCTATTTTCTATCCAAAGATGATATTATGCAATGATTCTGGAATCATTTACAATTTATTTCCTTACAATTATCGATACATGTACTTTTACGAACTAAAATACTACTAAATCGTGATATTTATTCTAGAGACTGACGTAACTATGTTTTCAAATCTTCTATGTTCTATTCTGGTCTGGATCAAGTGCAATGATTATAAATGGCATTGCCGCTGGTATGATGAGCTGTAATGGTATATAAGATAGCGGTTAAAGTTGTGAGATACACACCGACTTGACTGTGGCCTTGATGAAGTCCTTCTTGTGCGCGAGGTCGAAGTCCGGATAGTGGCTGTACACCTGTTTGCAAACCGTCTTCATCGTAATCTGCTCTAAGTTCGCACCTTCGAGGATTTGCTTCACGTACTTCTTGATCTCATCGTCCTACATTCATTTAATTATTGCATTAATTATACACAACTATATTAATATTATTCCAGATACTATTACACGAAAATATCTGGTTCTCTAGATAGTAGCCTGAAAATATCAGAACGGAATATATACCTAATGATAAAATCTCGCTAAAATAATTCAAAATTTCAGAGCACCACATTAGATTAGCCAAAAAAACCTAAAAATTTAGTTTTAATTCTATGTTATCATCTATAAACCTAGTTCTATTCTAATCTTAATGGCCTCGACTGCGCGTCGAGGGCATTTTTCAAGTTCATTATCATTTTTCTAGCCTGGAGTCACCCACTGCTGAATAAAGGCCTTTCCTTTTGTCTGCTATTATTCTCTGTCTTGCACATCTCACGTCCAGGTATAATAAGTAAATTAACAGGCATCATCAACCCAAAATGCTCTCGGTCGTCATTGACTCCACATCATCGATCGTCTACTGATAACTATAGTGAACTTAATACAAAATGTGTACTCACAGTGGGCGGCCGCTTGGCCTTCTTGTCGGCGGGCGTGTCGGACTCGTCCCCGCTCTCCTCCTCCTCGTCGCTGGCCTCCTCCTCCTCTTCTTCCTCGCTGCCCTCGCCAGACTCATCGTCGGACGACGCCTTCTTGCCGCCCTTCTTAGCCGGTCGGCCGACCGCTTTGCCTGCGACTGCCTTTTTCTTAGCTGAACAGATAACGCGACATTGGGCAACGAGACCAGAAACAAGATAGACGGTGCAAACAGTGGCGATTGACGTCAAGCTGGCAGATTTCGTATTTAAATAGAAAAAAATTATACATTCGCGGTTTTAATAAATTGAACAAGACATAAAGCGCGACCAGCATCTCATTTGCTTATTGGCATTTGGGTTTCGATCTTAGAGTCTGATGCTCCGTCTTGTCAGCAATATATAAATGCTATGTAGGTTATTATGCTGTTTCTTTTCCCAGTTATGGCACCAAGGAGTTGGACCGAAGAATTTAGGTGCTGGTTTATTTTACTTAACGTTCAAAAAGAGCTAATTGTACTATGTTGCATGCTAGTAACCTCGAAATATACAATATAATGTGTGGATAAATAAATAATGACGGCATAAATGGTGTTGTGTACGTACCGGGCGGTGTTGGTGCTTTCCGTTTGACGGGCGTGGCCTTAGCGTTAGCGTTCTTGGCCACAACGCCCTTACGGCCCTTCGCCACGGCGGAGCCCGCTGGCCGGCCGCGTTTCGACTTAGGCTCCTGTTTCAAATACACAATCAAACAATTAGTTGAAGATAAATATGAAGTAAAACAGTGACTGGTTGCTATATTACAGCATTGCCTGCCATAATAGTGACAGTGCTAATGAGGAACAGAGCTATACAAACAAATTTTATAATCCGCAATGAAACTAAAATAAAAGTAATTGAAATAAACCGAATTTTAACCTTTAAAAAAATTTAAGTAATATACAAAATGACTGAACACTATTGATACAATACATGGTGTACGGATAGTGATGGTCACCAATATAATTATTTATATTAACTAAATACATATGTACTTACATCAGACTCCTCTCCCTCGCTTCCGGACTCGTTCTCACTTTCGCTCTCTGACTTTTCACTCTCCTCTTCACTGTCGGACCTTGCTCGTCGGCCGCGACCCGATTTACTCGGCTGCACATTACAACAAAATATATATCAGCATTACAAAAACATTAAAGTTACAGGTTTATTTCATTTTTATTAAAATATTATTATCTTGTATATTGCTTCTGCTAAAAAATTATAAAATCAAGTGGCCTTATTAATAATAGTCGCGACGGAGCTTAACAACGGATTAACAGATTCTAATTTTAAATTCTCCATAGAAAAATTGAATATGGAATCTTCTAAGCTATCGCTAATCGCAGTCGAGATTTTTATTAATAAGGCCAAAGGGGTTTATATCAAGAACAGGTTGACAACCCCGACGTCGCAACGTGTTTCAAGTTCTGTGTATGTACGGCATCGCTTTGGAGACGTGCCGCCGAAGCAAGCCTTCGTGAGCAGCAGCTACAAGCGGCGCGTCTGGCAGCGTGTAGGTACGTACCCGGCCCTTCTTGCCCTTGGGCTTGCGGCCGCGCTTGGCGGGCTTGCCGGCGGAGCGGCGGCGGCCGGTGGACTTGCGCTTGCGCGCCACGCCCGCCGCGCTCTCGCCCGCCTCCGGGTCGAAGTCGCTGTCCGCCTCCTCCGACCCGCTGGGGTTGAACGAGCCCTGCGCAACATATAACTCGTTACTATACGATACATAGCTATGAAGTTATTTATTCATTTAAATAAATAATGGAGCCTCAAGTATCCAGATAGTGTTAAAACCATTCAAATAATCGGTATTCCTTGAAATATTTTGACGTGACAACGTCTTATAAATTGGTTTGCCGGGTGACACTTCAAGAAACTGGGTAACGCTCCGCTCACGTTATGCGCTCACAATGAGAGCGAGTGAGAGGCACGCGTCCCTTCCACTCGGGCATGGTTAGCCCGCCTAAGAGCGAGAGAGACAGACATTGACATTGACAGTCGTTGTCACGTAAAACTTTCGCCCGTATACCGACTTTACAGGCAACCAACGATTTTTTTATAACTAAATAAAACGCGCCAACGATTGCAATGTTTTTAAATAATTGTTTTTTTTAATAGTTTTTTTTTTAAAGTAATAATATACTAAAACATTGTCAACATACAAAACTTACATCGGAATCTTCAGATCCATCTTTAGGCGGCTTGGGTCCTTTTACTTTAGTTTCCGGATCAGATTCATACTCTTCATCGGAGTAGCCTGTGGGATGAACACAAAAATGTTTTACTCCTAACTAAAGAGTTGGCTTTTTTTCTCAACATAGATTAGGCATATCTGCAGGAGAAGGAGATATTTCAGAGCTCTTTATGTTCTCGCGACCACATTGTCCTTAAATAGAGATATCATTTGCGAAGGGGATATGTCCGAGCACAAGTGCTTGCCGCGCGGGCCGCCGCGCATGTGCGGCGAGTTGCTAGTGCTCAGTACTGGGAGCTAGTTAGACACAGTTGTGGCTGACCTCTGTTGTGCACCTTGACGGCGGCGGAGCGGCGCGGGCGGCCGCCGGGCGCGGCGGGCGGCGCGGCGGCGGGCGCGCGCGGGCCGCCGTACGAGTTGCTAGTGCTCAGTACTGGGAGCTAGTTAGACACAGTTGTGGCTGACCTCTGTTGTGCACCTTGACGGCGGCGGAGCGGCGCGGGCGGCCGCCGGGCGCGGCGGGCGGCGCGGCGGCGGGCGCGCGCGGGCCGCCGTACGAGTTGCTAGTGCTCAGTACTGGGAGCTAGTTAGACACAGTTGTGGCTGACCTCTGTTGTGCACCTTGACGGCGGCGGAGCGGCGCGGGCGGCCGCCGGGCGCGGCGGGCGGCGCGGCGGCGGGCGCGCGCGGGCCGCCGTACGAGTTGCTAGTGCTCAGTACTGGGAGCTAGTTAGACACAGTTGTGGCTGACCTCTGTTGTGCACCTTGACGGCGGCGGAGCGGCGCGGGCGGCCGCCGGGCGCGGCGGGCGGCGCGGCGGCGGGCGCGCGCGGGCCGCCGTACGAGTTGCTAGTGCTCAGTACTGGGAGCTAGTTAGACACAGTTGTGGCTGACCTCTGTTGTGCACCTTGACGGCGGCGGAGCGGCGCGGGCGGCCGCCGGGCGCGGCGGGCGGCGCGGCGGCGGGCGCGCGCGGGCCGCCGTACGAGTTGCTAGTGCTCAGTACTGGGAGCTAGTTAGACACAGTTGTGGCTGACCTCTGTTGTGCACCTTGACGGCGGCGGAGCGGCGCGGGCGGCCGCCGGGCGCGGCGGGCGGCGCGGCGGCGGGCGCGCGCGGGCCGCCGTACGAGTTGCTAGTGCTCAGTACTGGGAGCTAGTTAGACACAGTTGTGGCTGACCTCTGTTGTGCACCTTGACGGCGGCGGAGCGGCGCGGGCGGCCGCCGGGCGCGGCGGGCGGCGCGGCGGCGGGCGCGCGCGGGCCGCCGTACGAGTTGCTAGTGCTCAGTACTGGGAGCTAGTTAGACACAGTTGTGGCTGACCTCTGTTGTGCACCTTGACGGCGGCGGAGCGGCGCGGGCGGCCGCCGGGCGCGGCGGGCGGCGCGGCGGCGGGCGCGCGCGGGCCGCCGTACGAGTTGCTAGTGCTCAGTACTGGGAGCTAGTTAGACACAGTTGTGGCTGACCTCTGTTGTGCACCTTGACGGCGGCGGAGCGGCGCGGGCGGCCGCCGGGCGCGGCGGGCGGCGCGGCGGCGGGCGCGCGCGGGCCGCCGTACGAGTTGCTAGTGCTCAGTACTGGGAGCTAGTTAGACACAGTTGTGGCTGACCTCTGTTGTGCACCTTGACGGCGGCGGAGCGGCGCGGGCGGCCGCCGGGCGCGGCGGGCGGCGCGGCGGCGGGCGCGCGCGGGCCGCCGTACGAGTTGCTAGTGCTCAGTACTGGGAGCTAGTTAGACACAGTTGTGGCTGACCTCTGTTGTGCACCTTGACGGCGGCGGAGCGGCGCGGGCGGCCGCCGGGCGCGGCGGGCGGCGCGGCGGCGGGCGCGCGCGGGCCGCCGCGCATGTGCGGCGAGTTGGGTCCCGGCTGCTGCAGGAACCCCACCAGCCGCGCCGACAGCTCCGACGCCGACCCTGCGCAATACACATCACCTTACAAGCGCCCACTATTATACAAAACACAGTTCTTTAATTGCACCATCCTGCACATTTACTATACACAAGAATAACATCCATATTTTATTTATTAAATTGTAACAACACATGTAAAGTATAATTAAGTTAACCTCTTATCTCTTCGTTCTTAAACTTTTGTGTATTTATAAACGTAAATATATAACAACACCAACCTTTTTTATCGAGATCAAGCATCTCGCACATGGTACGTAGCTGCTTTGACTCCATCTTAGTGGTTTCTTCGAGCTTCGCCTTGTATTCTGACGAGCCGATGGCCCACTCGTAACCCTTGAACTTCTTTACGTTACGCTTCACGTTGCGGTCCAGACATAGTTGCTGCAGAAGTAATAATGTTTATATGTTGTTGATCCTAAATAAAAAATCGGGATCTTCCCTGACACGCCCAAGTACTGGGCGAGTACTTATAATATAGAGGTGTATGATAATAAACTTACCCCATACAAATACTGATGCAACAGTTTCTGATCCTGCGTCTTGAACCGCGACAGTGAGATCTCGACATTGTTGATGTGGCCCAACGGGATTCCTTTACCGGCCGGCAGCGGGACAGGCGGCTCCGTTGGCTAAAATAAAGCGTTTTATTTTAAAACATGTTGACTTGAAGACTGTTTATAAAATGAAAATAGGCATCACATTAATTGATTATTGAACGAATGTATTAAGGTTATTATTTGTATCGAATAAATATTTATTTAGCTATACTTTTGTGTATAAATGGCAACTTTATCATTGATTGCCTTTTTACAGGGGTTCCGAAAATTATTATTTAAGTCTCTAATGATCATTTATCTGTGAGTCAGAGAAGCAATAAGTACATGAGCGCGAAAAAATAATATTTGATATTTTTTTTATGTGTTCTTGTTATCTTGTCCACGCCCTAGTGCTTACTTAATAGTCAATACAAATGTAAATAGTAATGAATACGCACCTCTTTCTTAGGCTTTGGTTTAGGCGCCTCTTCTTCTTCCTCTTCTTCCTCCTCTTCTTCTTCTTCTTCCTCCTCGCCTTCCTCATCATCGCCCTCGTCGTCTTCCTTAGCTTTCTTTGCTGGCTTCTTTACTCTATTAAGATAATTGAAAAACTTATCTAACAGAAGATAAACATACTATTTTAATTGTTTTTTTTTTAAGGTTACAGTGTCCATTTAAAATATAAACTATCTTTGATGCTACCTTTGAGTAGGTTCTGATGATATTACCTACAACGTTTTAATGCCTTCAAAACAAAATAAAAGTATCTTTAAAAAATAAATAAATGTAGACAACATTACATTCATTTCTAAGAACCCAAAGTAAGCCCACTATCGGCGGGCGCCTACACTGACCCGTTTCGGGATCGAACCGGGACCTCAGAGCTGGCGACACTGACGACGATAGTTGACGATTTCTTTGACTTGGATTTTCAGGTTGATATAATAATTTTTGAACTCACTGTAGTCAACATTTTCTAAGTGAGAACGCTAAATATGAAATATCAAAACAAACTCAGCGGTCTCATCTCAGGCCTGGTACAATAGATAATATTAATTATTTACATACTTTTCTTTAGCTGGTTTCTTATCCTCCTCTTCGTCTCCCTCCTCTCCTTCGTCTTCCTCCTCTTCTTCTTCCTCATCTTCTTCGTCCTCTTCTTCTGTATCCTAAGATTATAAATAAACTTTTAAGGTCTATTTTATGTTTTAACGATATAAAAATGCAGACTGTGTTGAGATGTCGTGTATAGCAGGCAAGGTATAGCAGGGTATTATCATTTTTATTTACTAGCTGTCCCCCGCGACTTTGTGCGCGTGTTTTAGTTTCAACGGTTTTTCATTTTTGCAACATTTTTCATTTATGCTCCGCTCCCAATACAAAAAGAATTTTTCAATTCGAACCAGTAGTTCCTATGATTAGCGCGTTCAAACAAACAAACTCTTAAGCTTTATAATATTAGTATAGATTATTATCAGCTTGTATTATCCTACTGCTAAGTTCAATCTACATTATATCTATGAAATAATCATTGCATAAAGACCATTTTTATTCTTGGTATGGCTAAAAACGCAGCACCTTGGGACCTTGTCTACATAGCAGCAAAATTGACTTCAAATACAAAATAGGGTCTCTGATTATAACGCTCGCGCTTTTCGCGTCTTACAATATCTAATGCTTTTATTATTTATTATCCATATATAATAAATAAATAAAGTACACTACACAACAACAAAAAGCACATTATAGTATTTAATTTTAAAACATTTTTACATATTTACCTCCTTCTTAGCTTTCTTTTTAGGAGCTGGCTTCTTGGCACCCTTGTCATTAGATTTTACGTCATCCTTTTCATCTTCATCGTGAGTTTCGCCATTTTCTTCCTAAAACAAAACGTTAAACGGGTGTTTATTAGTTACATTCAAAACTTAAGGTCGTCACAACTATTAGTCCAGGCACGTTGAATATGGAGAACAAAAAAATGTTATCCAGAAACTTACGTTTTTAAATGGTTAAGAGGGTTAAAGTCAACATGAGGAAAATGAGTTATGTACCCAAGAAAGTCAGGGGATGATTTTAGGGGTTGAAAAGGGGTGAAAATGGATACATCTCGTGTTTTTTGCAATTTCACGCGAAATTTGATGTCCTACTGAAAAATGTTAAATACAAAAGTTGTAGATCTTGGAAAAATCTACAACTTTTGTATTGGTCATTTTTTAATATAACCTCAAAATTTCAGAAAAAAATGCACAAAATCAAAAAAATATATATTTTTTGTTTTTTACTTGTCAATTTCTCAAAAATAAATATTTTTTAACCAAACTTCCTGAAAGTACTCCTTTTTGTGTCCCAAATAACAAAAAGAAATTTTAGATTGAAATATTAAAAACTGATTGAAAGATTCATTTTTTTCGGTCCGAAACACGTTGTTTTCAAAGTTACTTTTTACTACAGACAATCATCGTAGAGAGGTCATACAGGGCTCATTTTTTTCGTTTTGACGTCTACTTTTAATGAAATAATAAAACAATACAGCTTCCATTTAAAAACATGTCTAAAAATTGAAAAATATAAAAAAATAATTTTGCAAAAACAAATGTTTTGGTTATTGTTAAGAATTTGTTATAAATAAAAAAAAAATCAAAAACTAATAAGACCATTGAATTGTACGGGAAAAAACACGAAGAAACATATGTTTTACTATTTAAATACATTTTTTATTTTTGTACAATACTGCTATAAACATTGTAATAGCATATTCCGTGTAGTTGAAAGATGTCAGGTAAGTACATACAATGCGATCGACTTTTACTTTAATAAAAAAAGTTTCTCATTTCTCGCGATGAAATTAATTAATTCAATTATTTTCTACATATTTTGATAAATAAATCGTCTTATAATTAATTTTTTTTTTACAAAATTTAAATTTGTACAAACTTATTTAAAACATGCTTTTAAATAATTGAATGTTTTTTTAAAATGAAATTAACATGATTTTTATTATTTATGTTTTTATATAATGAAATTAACAAATTAATTAATTCAATTATTTTCTACATATTTTGATAAATAAATCGTCTTATTAATTTTTGTACAAAATTATTTAAAACATGCTTTTAAATAATTGAATGATTTTTTTAAATGAAATTAACATGATTAAACATTTCATTTTATCAATAGAAATTTCAATATAAATCAAACAAATTCTTAACAATAACCAAAACATTTGTTTTAGCAAAATTATTTTTTTATTATTTTAAATTTTTAGACATGTTTTTAAATGGAAGCTGTATTGTTTTATTATTTCATTAAAAGTAGACGTCAAAACGAAAAAAATGAGCCCTGTATGACCTCTCTACGATGATTGTCTGTAGTAAAAAGTAACTTTGAAAACAACGTGTTTCGGACCGAAAAAAATGAATCTTTCAATCAGTTTTTAATATTTCAATCTAAAATTTCTTTTTGTTATTTGGGACACAAAAAGGAGTACTTTCAGGAAGTTTGGTTAAAAAATATTTATTTTTGAGAAATTGACAAGTAAAAAACAAAAAATATATATTTTTTTGATTTTGTTCATTTTTTTCTGAAATTTTGAGGTTATATTAAAAAATGACCAATACAAAAGTTGTAGATTTTTCCAAGATCTACAACTTTTGTATTTAACATTTTTCAGTAGGACATCAAATTTCGCGTGAAATTGCAAAAAACACGAGATGTATCCATTTTCACCCCTTTTCAACCCCTAAAATCATCCCCTGACTTTCTTGGGTACATAACTCATTTTCCTCATGTTGACTTTAACCCTCTTAACCATTTAAAAACGTAAGTTTCTGGATAACATTTTTCTTTTTTATCTCTGTAAATGAGTCAATTTGCCTGGACTATATAACCTATAACCATAATGGGTTGAGCTGGAGATCCCTATCGTATTTCATAGAACTTGCAACAACTTATCAATATTTTTGTTGTTATGTAGGTATATCGATCGATAAAATTAAATAACGAGTTTGCATATTTGATCTAGAATAGCGAGCTGACAAAAAGAGGGAAAAGAAACATCTAGAATAAAGTATTATCATCCGTTTTTGCGATGCTAATTAGATAATGTAGGTACCTATAATGTTTTTCTATTTTGAAGATGTTACATATTTAGCAAGAACACATCCTTGACATCGTATCACAGGTACCTAGATATTTAAATACTATTTAAATTAAAATGTCAAGTAATATATTATCAAGTAATGTACTACTACTGTCGTTAGGACTTCTCATAATTTTTATTAAATTAGTACTCCCGTAACTAAAACGCAAATTAACTTTAGGGCGTTCATAAATGTCTATCAGCATGAGACTTAATGGCGGCTTTAAACTGATTGACGGTTCAGTAATCGGAAAGTAGATTTATTTAAACAAAAAGATCATTTTTTTTATTCTTTATTCATAACATGGCTTTTCTAATAATTAAAACACAATACAAACTATTGTCTATATTTTTTATTTGTACTTGCTTTAAAAAACCAATTATTTGACTCTACACATTTCGTTTTCTATTATAAATTAAATAAATTTTAATCAGTAATTATTTAATTAATAATGCTCAGACTTAATAAATGTATACAACTTAAATTTAACTTTAATAACTGCTTAATATAAACAAACTTTATTTTACATATTTATATAAACCATTTATTTCATTTAGTAATTAATAATATATAAATGATGAATAAAATCGTAAAAATAAATGTAGTTTGTAGGTTTGCATTTTCCCGATGTAAAAAGGTAATCAACTATAAGACACAAAAAGGTTTTCAGCATTGACGTAATTTTTATACAGCCTTTTTTTTCATGCCAATGTCTTATGTTTTATGAAGACTTATTTTCCTAATATTTACTATTCTATTACAGACTTACAAATACAGGATAAAATTTCAGTGTCCATTAAGAAAAATCCATTATTTCCATCTTAGTTTCTTTTTTTATTTCATTTAAGTTATTTAAGTCCTCGTCTAGATCTTCTTTGTCTTTTAACTCCTCATTAACATCTTGAGGAAAACTAGTCTTAAGCCCTATTCGCGGCTCCTTACCAAACATTGCTTTAAAAGGCGATTGCTTAATACCAGAATGGAAAGCCCGATTTTTCATAAATTGTACAAAGCGCAGACCGCTCGACCAATTCGTAGTTTTGTTGTCTTGCATCCATGAAGTCAACATTTTGTTAATGTTTTGATTAGTCCGTTCAGCAGCTTTGCTGGGCCTTTGTTTTCCGTAAACTAACTCACATTCGGGCCATAATACCGCAACCTCATCTATGACTGAATTAACAAATGCCCTGCCACAATTAGATTGTAAAATACAGGACGGTCCAAATGTCAAAAATATATCTGTTAGTTGTTGTGCCACTTCTAAAGCTTCGTTGCTCTGTATTGCGCGTAACAAGACAAATCTTGTCGAACAATCCTGATATACCATTATAAATTTAAATCCACGATCTTCTTTTGATTGCATGTCGATTAGATCGACTTGGCAACGACTGTTCATCTCTAGAACTGTAGGTTTTGCTTCAAGACTCTTCTTTTTCAAAATCTTTTTATTTTGACATGTTTCGCACATGGAGAGAAATATTTTAATCATTTCTGTTGTTATGTTTGCGAATGTTTTAGAAGTTTCCTTTCTTAATCTGTCTCGACCGCCATGGCCAGCTGCCACGTGAGCTGTTTCAATAGTATCGAAAATTTCGTCTAAATATAAATAGAACCGCGCAGGCTTCTTTCTTGTTACCAACTTTCGCGCTCCACAAATATTAATAACTTCAAATCGATTTAATCGTCTATACTGTTTCTGTGTTTTCTTTTGAGCTAATTGCGCTTCTTCAATTTCGTCCATTAATTTCACATAACCCTCTTTTGTCATAACATTGTAGTGGTCTTCTTTTTTTTCATGTTTATCGATCTGTAATATTCTTTTCATAAATATTTCTTTTAAATGCGTGTCTTGTTTCAATTCTGCCATGATGAATAATATGACTATTTATACGTGCATAGAGGAAGGCTGTCAGAGCGTGTGTGCCGGTAATGCCGGTATCGACTCGACTCGCCGAGTTACGCAAAGTTGCTCGACCAATCAGAATCGTTTTACTGCGGCGCACGCGTTGTCAAGCGCTAGCTAGATGAACTCTAACCTTGGTAGAAACAGTACTAACTAAGCCAATTTGCCGCAGGATCTAGATAAAACTAGTTTCAACTCAAACTCGTTGTTGCCTTGTAGTAAATTCTAGTTATAACGAACGCCAGTACAAACTAGTTATTTTCAACGTGTAGGCGCGTTAGTAAAGCGTGTTCTAACTAAAAACGGGTTTTCACAGTATCATATCGTGTCGGCCGTTTTATTATTCTGCGCTGTTCAAATTTCAAGGCCATTCAATACTTAATAGGTTATTTTATAAAAATACATTCATTCTACATTACTTGAATAAATTACATAACAAATAGATAACTTCCGCATTGGTCACGCTCTCTTCGGTAAGTGGGTAAGCAGCACGCGAGATGCTTAGTTTAACATTAACTGAATCAACTTGTTATCGTCACTTGCACGCAATAAATCTTTGACACCTATTACGTAACAAATTAATAATCACATACACGTAGGTTGGAAGTCTGAAAACTATATGAAGATAAAGGTGAAACATTATGTATTACGACCATTATAAAAAAAAAAAAAAAACATACAATAGGTGAAGGCGGACTAAAATGTATAATCCAGAAGTGTAATACCTCTAATCACTATAATTTTGAAGTAACATCTTACGTTCACTGTTGTATAAAGACCTCCCCCATATAACGCCAAGTACCGCTGCGTATTTCCATTCTGTACAAGGCCAGGATACAAGGGTGTGAAACTAGTCGCGTATAGATTTTAAATTACTTTTTAATCAAGGTCTTCCAATCTATACAAGAGTAGAACGCTGATACTCGTATCATAATCAAAATTCATTTATTTTAAATGAGGCTACTAAATAGCACTTTATGAAAGTCAATATATCAGACAGCACCCCGATTCGCCAACCCTTCACCGATTTCTGTATGTACTTGTATACTTTGTAGTGGCCTAACTAATTACTAGCTTGATCCATAATATACAGTGCTAGTACGCATCCAAGCCCAGTGAAAAGTAGCTAATTGAATCATTTTACGTTTTCCCTAGTTAAACCTACATTTTATTGATATTCATTTTTGAAACAGTTAATACTATTTCTAAAAAAGGCAGTTGGGAGAACGCGTTCTAACTAAGACCGGGTTTGGCTGTAACATACAACAACATTGGATTTAAGCTATCACAGATTTAAAAATAGGATTGCAATAAGCGAGCAAATTATTGCGGCATTGTACACTTTACACACTATACCGGTTTTTTTTTTTATTGTGTTCTATTTTTTGTAAAAGTAGGTTTCATTAAAAAAAAATACGTCTTTAAAAAAATAGGTGGGTAAAATGATCAAAATACGAACGCGAACGAAACGTGAACAAAACGTGACGTGTAAACGAAACGTGAACAGCAAGACATGCCTTTCGCAATTTGCCGATCGTAAGTAAGCCTTTGAAAGTATGAAAGAAAAATTTGCAACTTATGTTTTTATAGTTATCATAATTGGGGTTTTTTGGACAACTTTGTAATGTAATCTCAATATTTCAGTATTGAGTGCTATTAAAAAAACACGTAGGTATTCTATTATTTTCAATATAGATCAATGTTACGTCTTTCTGTATAGATACGAGTAGTAACTATACAAAATTCGTGTAGGTTTGTACATTGTATATACATTGTATTCACAGATTTAAAAATTGCATTACAATGTAAATAGAGCAGATTCTTTTGGTTGCGTTTTGGCCTTGTAGAGAAGGGAACTACGCCTTGCCGCTTGCATCCACCGTTTCGCGACCATTAGTTTTATACCGCCCTTTATTATACATATTTGCTATATCATAAAGATCGGGACCACGTAAGGTTCTTCATAAACTCACTAAAGACCTCCATACGTAAGATTAACTGTATCAAGTTATAATAATAATCCATTGCTTTTTTTATTTATTTTTCCGCCTAGTCAACACAAGTCAGTGCTAATATCAACTTCGTGACTACCCTTTACGTACAGACTCCATATAACAGTCGGCTCATCACCATCGTAGGTGTATACTCAAACGAAACTTAGCTTTAAGACACTCTTACTCCATCTGCTGTTACATTAACCCTTTCACAGAGACTGTATGACAATTAACGGCGACTGAAAATTGAGTAGTCGGCCGTTGAGTATGGTTTGGTAAATTATTTACTAAACTTACCTTTTTAGAGTCACCATCAGCCTTATCATCTATCGTGTCATCCTTAGAGTCATCTCCTGCTGGGTCGTCGTCCTTGCCGTTAGCCGTAGTGGATTTTGTGTCACCTGTTCACAACAATACATAATGAAACTCCTGTTACATGCGATAACTATCGTCGCCCGTACATTTATAATAAAAGAAAAATGACGTTACTGCGAATATTTATATTGTGTCTGTGTATTAAACTTTAATTATATAAGGTCTATTTTTTTAAATTAGTAATTTATATATTTGTCTTAAGGTCTTAGTACAAAGTCTATGCTAAAAACATAGATTTAAATGGTAGATAATTAGTTGTCATGTGTAATTTGTCTGACGTTATGGAAAGTCGAATAAGATATAAAAACAGTTTTCCGTTATAAGTATAGCATTATCCAAAAATTTTATAAACCGAATAATTTGAAAAAGCCTTCGAGGTACCCAATGAAAGCGGGACTTATTTTGTTTACAAAGCACAGAAATAACCCAGATGAATGAATATGCAATTATTAATGTTATAATTATTTTTACTACTAGTTTATGTTTATAGTTTTATCTAATTCGTACCAAGGTTTGAACGCCTGGCTCTGGCCAGTGGCCACTTATGATTATGCGTCTACATAGATTACCGGTCTCTACAATTTCTTAAAAAAAAAATATTACACTAATTTATACATATTAATATTAAGTACAGGTAAAGTCTGATGTGATGTCAAGGGCAACACTGCGTCTAAGAGCTTGTGTTAAAGACTTTACGATTAAGACGAGCGACTACATCAGGGAGAGAGAAATATGGAGATAGCACTTAGGATAAGATCGGGAGTAACAATAGAAATAACTAATGCGTCACTTAGTATAGATTAGTTAGGTACTATCAATTCATAGTACCTAAGTATGGAGACTTTGGAATATATATGAAACCTAAACTACTTTGCCTGCCAACATTACAAAAAAAGTAAATATGTAAATAAATAAAAACCAGATCGACTGTTTCTTGTGTATTTGGCGTATTTGCCAGTTTTCGTTTCTGATAAGAATAACTTCAATAAGATTACATAATTATCGTCTTGGTCAAACGACCCAACATTAATTTGATTTATTTAATTTTGTGATCACCTTATCGTTATCATTTAGATATTTGTGTTGCGGTTGCTCTTCGAGTCGCCAAAATTATATTATCAACGATAAGAGAGTCATATCGTTCAATGACTGTTAAACATTTTATTTTAAAAGTTCAGTTTAACAAGATTTTTGAAAAGGATAAAATTTCATAGCTAACTTTCTCTCGTATTTTTCAGTTAGAAACACTGTTAACGACAAATATCGACAATAAGGGATATCGATACTTATGTTTTCTCTAATTAACCTTTACAAAATTAACTTAGTTACTCTCCTTCCTAAAATAGAATAACAACTGCCTCCCTCGCACAGTAACAGCTTTCATATATGATCAAGTAGTTCTAGGTTATACATCGAGTTAACTTAGTAACAAAAACATAGGTACTCGGATTCATAATATACCATTTTATTATGAGCTTTGTCACCTCAAAATAAAGCCTAAAATCAAATAGTAGCGCAACTGATTTGCAAACGCGATAAACTGTCAACGATAAACGCTATCGATTAATTTATTATTCGATACTACATACATAGCACACAATAATACTGGTTAAGATAATTAAATTCTATAATATAACACATTTCACTACTGTGAAGATAAGCTCTATTAAAAAAAAATGCTGCATAGACGCGTAGCTTTGAATGTAGATGTCAGATTAACAAAGCTTTTTATTATTTCAAAGATTTAACTGTCTCGAATCTAGAAGATGGATAAATGCATTTTCAACATACATATATGGTAATTTTCTCATAACTTCTAATCTCAATAAATATAAAGGGCTCGGTTTCGAATAATGACTTTTTTGTGTAATCAGTACTTTCTACAAAAAAAAAAAAAAAAAAAAAAAAAACAAAGATACCTACATAGTAGCAATATATCGTTAATGAAAAATCCAATAATACTATTATTTACACGTCGATTATAAGAAGACAAGTAATTGGTTGTTAATTAACAAACAAATCTCGTAGGTGTATAAGAGTTAAGACGCGTGTCAATGCCCTTAGCTTAGGCTGCAATAAATCGATCTGTCTGCAAACTGACGTTCTTGGTCAGTGAATTATGAATGAGTGATCCGCTTCTCTTATGCACACGTATGAAGATGTACTATATTTAAAGTCGTATTTGTAATTCTAATTTGTGTACAATAGGGAATCATCGATTTGTTTTAAACTATTACATATATCTAATCCAATTTCAGTTCTAATTCATAACGTAATTATTATATTTTTTTTTATAAATCACTAAAATACGAATAATTAAAATATACAAGGGATTTATGAATTATCAAAATGCAACGCCATTGGTCGGACCTAATATGACGTCACGGTCCGTGTTGCGGTGCGTGCTTACGTTTTGTTCCCGTTGGTATTGGCTCAGACGTCATTTTGACGTCAAACATCGTAATGAAAAGCCAAGAGGATAGGCCTGTTTCAAAATGCTACAATTCTTAAGTTTTTTTTTTATTATAATGTTATATTTTCTAGTGTTAAGAAAATGTAACTGACTAACATGTAGCAAATAAAAAAAATCGTGTATATTCCCTATTGTTGAATTGTACATGCTTTACTTAGCATCATAATAATTAGCTTTGTACTCTAGCAGCTCAAGGTAATCTTGGACAATTACGACTGCTGACTGGTTATCAATTCGGTAATTTCAGTCCTGTGTGACTCTTTTAAGCCCAATTTTTAAATACTTTTTTGGTGATACCTTTTGTATTAAGTAGGCGCAATGTAGGTTTATCCTGGTGGTGGAAAATGTAGTAGTTATCATTTCTTTTTTTAATTTATAGACTCACAAGCAGGCATTTCATTTTCAATCAACTGAATCCCGATGTTATAAAGTTTGAAATTTAAATATAATTATCACACGCCCGCAGCAGTTCGTGTCATTTCCTCGTCCAGTCTGAGATTCTGACCAACCCGTTAACTGATGATCAGTTCGCACAGTTAAATTGCGCAATTTATCAGGTGCTAACTACCTTAACAGTGCATAAGTAATTTGAAGCTCACATTTTGTCGATGACCCAACGACTTGTTACATTTTAACGACCAGTATCAAAGATTTAATGACGTTTTCGACACTAGTGAACTAAAATGTGTTTGTTTAATGTGATTCCTTAATTGATGTGTTAAGAGCTTTAATTAATGTTTAAAATCACTTACAAGGTACTAAATTACTGCTTACTTAACTATGGGGTCGATTTCTCAATGATGATTGTAACAATTAAACTATATTATAATTTTTAGTTATTAAGAAACGTACATACAGTTCAGAATGCCAAGAATAAAGTTATGAAAGTGTACACAATGGTCGTTTATCTGTTCCCACATGATTGGTTAAATTGCTCAGGACGCTAACTGAATCTCGACGGATAGAAGTAAGCGGTTAGCTCATATAGTGCTAAGATTTTTTATTTACTTTTACGATATAACCAACGAAATAGAGGTTCTCAAGCCGACGTATTTTTTTTAAGAAGCATGTTTATTTTGCGTTGTCCCAACCTATTCCGATGTCACACAATCAGTTTCTGCACCGTTCAGGTTGTCGTGTGGACTGGTAATGCAAAGATACTACTTTCTAATAGCTAAAGCCAGCTATTTCTATAGCCAGATGTTAGAAGACTCATTTGCCGCAGCTTTTATTGTATTTTTAAAACTTACTTCATTCATAAATTACATTTTAAATCCTCCCGAATGTAAAACTTACACTAAATTATATAATCGTGCAAAATATCATTTAATTTGTGTTAAAACCGGTGCCTATGCATTAATTTGATGCTTAGTCCGTATTATTGACTAGCCGAAGCCGTTGATCCCCGATTTCTTAAAATTTCAGTTGCCAAAGAGGTAAAATTTATGGTAATTTTATAACTCACACTTATCAACCAACTTGAATCTATAATTACAAATATCATCTAAATTATTGTATAGCTAAAAACCTAGATTTTATCGTTTTAACTAATGACACTATCGGTTCAAATAAAAAAAGGATATATTCAAGTTGTACAAAATCATAGACACATACTTATTAGGTACATTTGTTTTTTTATCTCGCTGTAAATAGGTTAAATGTAAGATTATAATCGGAAATAACAAATGTATAAATTTAAATGTTAATTTGGGAGGACTGTAGGATACAAAGCATATTTTTGATTATTATTATGTCTATAACAACAACATTAGTTGATGAATTCCTAATTCAGCAATAATAATTGAATGCTTCCGAAAACACATCGTTTGCGGTTTTTTTACACAACGGGTTAGTATGAGCGGGAATGTTTGTGTGCTGATGATCAAATACTATAAATTTTATACCTGCTGCATAATAGCTATGTCCACAGGGTTTAAAATCTACTTTTATAATAGTGAAAAGACACAAATCAATTTGGTTTAAACTTATACATCAAATGCTATTTAACGTAAGTAATTTCAATTTCAATAAGTCAATAAAATACAAAAAAAATAGATCTCTAAATATACGAATGATTTATGATTTATCAAAACGCAACGCCATTGGCTCACTATGACGTCATACGCCTTACTGCCTGTGTGTTAATTTGTTCCCGTTCACTGTTGAAATCTACTCTAGACGTCACTTTGACGTCACAGGCTAATAAATATATCGCCTGTTTCAAATGCTATAATAAATAAGAACTAATGGTTATTTTGACATTGTAGGTATATCTCATTTTTTCATTGAGATTTTATTATTACAAATAAGCACATAAAAAATCGTGTATATTCCCTATTATGGATCCTGAATGACAATCTAATAAAAAAGGACTTTGATTTACACGAAATTATAATAGAATTGCTATTATATGATTTCTAATGAAAGAGAGGTACTGTGTTGACAGCACTGATGGCGGAGTGCGGGTTCGATTCTAGCACCAGATAAATATGTTATCTTATCCTAAAATTGTACAACTAGAACAAGGAGATGATAATGCTGCATACATGTGCTAATGATATTTATAAGATGTAAAATGGCAAAATTAAATGCCTGATGTTTCCGGCTGGCAGTTTTAGACATTAATTAACACACGTCTTACTTTTTTTTTTTCCTACCATACGAATAACAACGATAAAGTTTGATATCTATATTATAGACAAATTATGTTACTAACTATATTTGTTATTCCATCATGATAAGGTTAACACATTTTAAAATGAAATGGAGTATGATTTTGTTAATTCACAAACAAGACAACATAAAACTGAACAATACATTAACAATTTTATATTATCATATCAAGTAATTTAACAAACATAGAAGTTAATTATACAAAACCAAGTCCACTGCCGCCATTTCCGCGGCAATATCCGGAACTGTTGGTACAAACAAACATGCAATGGACAAGAAAACAGCCCCAAAAGGTTAGTTGCCATGTAGATGAACACTGACTTATGAACATTGACGCAACAGGACTGAACTGCTTGAATAACCTGACCTTCATTAGGCTGTACGTCTTCCTTGCTGTCTAGTTGATCTACATCGGCGTTACCTTGGTCAGCAGGCTCAGATACCGGCGACTCACCCTTCGAGTCCTGGGAGGACTCATCTTCTGTGGTTTGCCCGTCACCTGCTCCGGACTTCTTGTCTTCATCCTGGACACAGAATATCAAGGGTTAGTAACTAAAGTCTTACCAATACTGCAATTTTAATCTTACGGTTAAAGTTACTTGACATGGTCTTAAAACTGAGCTACTTTTTACCTTTAAAATGTGAACAATGTGTATAAATTTATTTTAAAACCTTGTTGTTTGTGTGCTTTATTAAAGTAAGATGGTAAGTTTAGTTAAGACAAAACAAGCAAGTTTTCTTCTTATTTTTGTACCAACAAAAAATTTTAGATAACAATGAAAACAGTAAATTTGTTTTATTATAATTTATTTTTGCAGGATTGCATCGTTCCATGACAACTTTCCTATGGCCAGCTTCAAGCTGCATCATCAGATCAGCTCAAAAGTACTATTTATTATTTTGTATTATCACCAGATTCATATAAGTATGTAAAATTTAGCTCAATTGGATACAAATGGTAAAAAGATAGGTTTGCAAATTTTGACAGCCATATTACATATTAAAATTGCAAGTTAAAATAAAAGCTTTTGAATTGTAGATTTTGGATATAGGTAGAATTGGTCACACAGAATGGTTAACCAATTTGATTAAGTACTACAGATTGTTATCAAGTTCTACATAGTGTAGTGTACACAACACTTTGATTAAATAAATATCATTTACTGGGTGTTTTGTCTCTCATTAGACGTACTAACAGGTTTGAGGTACCTATTTGTAACTATGCAATTAAGCAGGCAATTAAATCAGAATTATTAAGGAAATGGCTCGTAATTTATGATTAAAATTTTATGAAGTCAGTACTTTAGTGTACCAAATTAATATAGACAAAGTTATTTAAACCTATATCTGAAAGAGTATAGCCTGCATTATATGCACCTAAGTATAACTTGAACATAAATGCAACTTGAGTTTGCTCTATTAACAAAACCAATTAATTCCAAGATAATGAAACAACCTGGATTGTGAAAGTACATGAGAATATTGGTAGTATGTGAACTGTTCAAATTCTGTGTAATCAACACAACAGGTGCATCATGTATTTTTGTTACAAATATTTGACTATTATATTAAAAAACAAAAATTTTGCAACCATGCATTGTCAAATCTGCCTGCCTGTCGAACACCATTCTATTGGTGAAGTCGGCGTCACTTCCGCGCGCCATCACTCAATTATCAACCTTATGTAAATAGACGCAAGTCACAAATTTTAATGCTTCTCTTCTAGCACTACAGTAAGACGCATACAGCTGTGTACATACAATATCTATGTATGTACCACCATAGAAAGGAATATTCTGCATCTCTCCAGCCAAATTCAATGCATCTATAAAATATTTCATGCTAATTTATTTACGTTCGCGCCATAATCCGATCGTAAAGCTACGAACACAAAAAATGTACCGGAAAAAAAAACCAAAGAGGTCAGCAATAAAGGCCCCCGAAAGGATAAACTATGTTTTATTTACATCGCCGGGCCAGTTCCGAGCGTAAATAATGAGGCGCGAGTTCGACACTCAGTGGAACAACAACATATCGTGCTACCTCTAAAATTGAATAATCGTAAGAAACCAAATATCAAGGTCATGCGGATTTCATATCAATGTCATATAACATCGTGCACATTAACAAAGGCCCTGCAACGAAATGCAAAGGGGCGGGGGTGGCCAAAATATGCGAAATCCTGAAAAATATCCCATTAGAATCAGTTTCGATAACTGATCAAGATAGCATTCACAGTTTTAATTGTGAAATATTAACTAGTATCACAACCCTCCGTGGCGTAGTTCCCGCTTTTAGCGGGAAGCAAACGTTCTGTCAGCCATGTTGAGACGCAGGCAAACATTAGTGATATAACACGGAAATAACAGCACTACACAACTCAAATCCTTCTTATTTGACGCGCACTATTACGAAGAAAATTAATACAAAAACATATTTCACAACTATACCTGATTGTCACTGATTTTCGCTTTATCGGTATCACCCGACATTTTTCCTACGAAGAAATTGAAAGCGAATTCCAAGCGTCTTCAAACACCGGACAACACAAATGCACGCACCCATAACATAGAAAAAAAAGTTATTACGTTTTGTTATTTTCAGTGCATCGACCTTTTCATCCGGTTGTAAATTAAAATATTTTATTTATAATAACGCTTCACCTATCTTTCGTTTGATTAATTAAACAATTCTAGAAATAATTTAGCTGTTTTTATAAAGTGCAAATTATTATTTTTTAATTAAAACCCATTTAAGTTTGATTTTATTGTAATACAATAAAATTCGAACTGGAGGCATTTATATTGATCGATTTGTAAATAACTCATTAAATGTTTTGGTTAAAAATATAAAAAAAAATACATTAACGTTATCAAATTTATGTTTGCATTGAAACATTCTATTATATCATAGCTTGCGCATGCAAAATTTCATATGATGTTTTTTAAACCTATGAAAATTTTCATTTTTTTGTCTTAATAACATTTAAAAGGTTTAGCTACATAATTAAATAATTTTATTTAGTTTAACGTAAGTCAATCTTTTCGTGCGCGACATGATTACAGATCTTGATCAAAATCCATGCTATAGGACAAACCAAACGTTCATAAAATGCTTAACCAAAGACAACAATTTTGACTATTCTAAAAACTCAATAATATCTTTTCAGTAGTTATTCAAAACAGTTCATTCGTTGTTCTGATTTTCTGAGATAGGCATGACGCTTCAGTTATATTTGGGAACTTATTAGACCATTCAAGTTTGTAGATAAATACAAAACGAAATCTATTTGGTAAGCGACATTTAAAACATCTCTCATTTTGTCTATGGTCCGCGTCGTTCTCGCAACGAACTTGCGTTGCGAGAGAAACCTTTCATAAAGTTTTTGGGTCATTTTGATCCTTTTTAATGGCTGCGGTATTGCGCGGTTGAATGTGAAATTGGGTTCAAATATGAGTGATTATTCTTCTATGGCTACGCTTCAAAACAATAGCCAAACGGCGGGATTTGCGGCTGCTGTACAACGTGCTAGATTGGTAAGCGCATCTTCTCTTTACAAAATTCGCGTCTATTGACATTTGCGTGTTAATTTCCGTTAAATTTTGTGTTTATACCTTCATCATGGAAATTATCATTCATTTTTATTATAACCCACCTTTTTTCGTTCATTTTATTGATGTTCTGTTGAAGGATCGTAGGTAAGATGCTTTTACCTAACCTACTTATTGATTGCGATTTTTCGTATTGCTAGATTATTGTTAGTACTTAGTAGTAAAATACTATACGGTTTTGTGTTGTTAGTATTCGTGTCTTAGTATTCGATATTTTTAGTTTGCTTACACGCAGAGTGGTACTGTCGCCAACTGCGCCGTGCCACATAATGGACGCGAAGTCGCAAATTATTATGCATCACCAAACTATGAAACTTTCAAGACCACTGAATATGCTATTTTCAAGTTATTATGTTAACACGACAATCTGCAATTCTGCATCTTAAAATTTATAGTAGTGAAAAACAGATCTGATCAATATTTTGTTCAGTCACAAAGAAATAATGTAACAAAGTATGTACATTGTTTTATTTTGTTAAGTTTTTAGCTGATATATTTTAGTTATTCATATGTATCTATTACCTACACAGAACTAACTATAAACTCACATTGTTTGTAAACCGTTAATGTTCAAGATAACATGGTAACTTGATGGTATAATGTTAGTAGCTATGAAGTGTTATATTGGCAACACCTATATTTCTAGGTAGGCCAAGCCAGGTGGCTTGCCATATCAAAACCCTACATTTCGCGCCATTTTTTATTGACTATCTAACCGGGAACTCCAGTTAAGGCACAAATGTTATAAATATGATTAGGTACTAGGTATTGTAAGTAATTTTTCAAATATCACACTCAAGATAACTAAAAGGAAAGAAAGGGTCTAACTTTCTTTTAAGGAGGAGATTCTTAATTTGAAGGAGTTTTTGATATATTATTTGTATTTTGTTATGTCTCAAGCAATTATGAATCAAATTTAAATACTATTTTAGTGATTGATTGGGTACTTGGTCTAATATAAATTTCATCAAAATCAATCAACTAATAAACTATTTGACATCTGTTTTTTTTATATATATTATGTGAAATCTTTGTATTCATAAAAGTGGGGTTAGTTGGCAATTGTTTAGAAATATCAAATAAAAGATTTAGATGTTAAACCATTTTATAACTCTGTAGACAATTTTGATGTTAAGAACTGCTATAAAATGAAGAAAATGCTGATATCATTTTGTAGGACATTCAGATAGCTTTAGTTTGCTTATAAAGGGTTTTTTTTTTGTTTTAATTCTCAACTAGATGTACCCTATTCAGCGCATGTTGTTAAAGCCATCCCTCCCTTCCTTCCATTCTGCTTTATGAAGAGCAAACATGGACCAGTCCTACAGATAACTATGATATTTTATTATACTCCAAATGTACCCTATGATCTTGTCAATAATTAAATTATAAATACCTAATACTAAAGGTATCCTAAACAACAACTATGAGTATCATAATTAGTATCCTACAAAATATGTTGGGCATAAATATCTAAATCATTAAACACTTTCCTAACCTTATTTATGCTGACAAAATTACTCATGTCTAATATTGAAAAAAGAAACTTCAATAACAAATTAATGTATCCTTACACATTATTAATTTCCTGAAAAAAGTGATGGATATACTACCTTAATTTTTCTTCCTTGCTTGAAGTTTATTAAAACAAAACTTTCTGCATAGATCTGGTTGCCTTATCATAATTGACATGTCTGTTAACGTTAAATATGGCCTCTTGTACGAGAATTTCATACCAACTTAATATTGATGTATGAGCTTACAATAAAAGACGGTTATTGTGAACCCCACCGTAAATCTCTCAGTCATAGTCAAAAAGCAAATTTTATTCTATAATAGCCTTAGACATCATATTCAATTTTCCACTTATTATTGTCGAACATAATAGGGTAGATATTGGGTATGAAAACAAATACTATTTAGTCCGTCAGTTAGATATCAAAAACATTTTAGGCACGATTTGATGCTTTTTCTAATATATGTAAAAACTAAGTAAATTAAGCATATTAATGTTCAGGGATGGGGCTAATGAGGTCACACTTTCGTTCAAAATATAAAAAAAATATGATGTCATGCGACATTTCAAATACAAAAAATACTTATCTGTTTGACAGACAAAAAAAATCCCATTACCCCATTGCTTTTGACAACTTTTGAGACAGATCACTACATACATAGCAATTCTAAACAGGTTGCTGCTAAGCTAGAAGGAGGTGGAAGCAAGAGGCCTTTGGAGGAGGGACCTGAACCGAATGCAAAGAAGTTAGCGTCCGTTGAAGTCGCGTATCAACAACAACAACAAATGAGGCAAGTATTGTGTGATGTTCAAGAACTTAATATACTGAATACACTGGGTATAATCATTCAAAAGAAAAAAAAAGCTATCTGGAAGGTACATAAAACTGTTTAATATTGGTACGTGTAGGTAGTACATTTTAGGGGTCAATGTACCCTATATTGACCCCTAAAATGTACCGTGTAAAAAATACCGTGTGAACTAGGAAATAATAAATTGAAATAGTTTTTACCTGAATCAATGCAGCCCACATCAGTTCTTTGGATGGACCTGTCATCCTCCAAATATAACTATAACACTGCTACCTGTTTACCTATTTAGACAACACATAAACTAAATTACAATTTTAAAAGTTTTTCAAGGGACTACCCAGATATCTTTCCAAGGGTTAAAAAGAAGTTAATTTCAAAAATAAAATAAAAACTACTTTATAGTAATCGATTTTGTTTACCATAAGTTTGTATGTCTATGAATATATCGGAACTTGGTTGTTGCTAAGTCGGCGCGTCTCGCGACAGCTGCATCCTTCCCGCGCACGCAATTCTAAATGCTTATGTATCATTCATACTGGAAAGTTTATTCTTATATACGTTTTCATGTAGTTACTTACTTTTTAGTGTTCCGTACCTTTCAAGGGTATTACTAAGTCTTTACTGTCTTTCCGTCTGTCTGTCAGGGGGCTGTATCAAATGAACCGTATTAAATATATCCTATGTATGTACATTAAAAAACAACTAGTATTTTAAAAGTTACGCACAGAATCATAGCAAAGGCATATATAAAGTGCCTTATCCTTGAAGACCCGTTTTTGAACGCATTCTTCACCCAGTTGTTTCTGTATGCTATGTAGTTTTAAGCACCTTTATTTTGGGTGTATAGTGCACCAGCCGCTGTAGCGGTCGTGAGCCGTGCCACAGCGCCGCCCGCGAGCGCGGCGCCACCACTGCCGCCGAGCGCGGGCCCCGGCAACCTCATGGCCGACCAGACTCTCAATGAGTACATTAGAGTACCCGACAAGATGGTCGGACTCAGTAAGTAACACTACCATTTCTACGTAAAGTACTTGTCAGTACATAACCAAGTTTTTTTTTTCTAAATTTTTACTATTAAAAAAACATGTTTATGTTATAAATATATTTGGTACTCACTGAAGATACGCAAGTCAACTTAACGTAAGCAATAGCAATGCAGCAATGGTTACACAAAAATATATTAAAACAAAAAGTAGCGCGAATCCGGGCGCAACAAGTCTTGGCGACATCCGTGTTGCAGGTAAAAGTTTTTACACAGCAGCGAGTAAACTCACATCTACAACTGTTAAGATATTAATCAACTACAAAGAACTTACACTTGTCCACAGTTATTGGTCGCGGAGGTGAGCAGATAACGCGCTTACAGGCCGAGTCTGGTTGTAAGATACAGATGGCCCCAGACTCGGGCGGCCAGCCGGACAGGCTGTGCACCCTTACGGGATCCAGGGAGGCGATACTGAGAGCTAAGTATGTATACCGATATCTATTTCTCCAACCTTTAGAGCGCCACGACCTAAACTGGCGTGCCTTGTACCCTAAATGTTAAATACATTTTAAAATGGGCATTCTAAAAATGTTTTTTTAGACTTGATTTTTTGACAACATTGATAGCCGAGTGGTATAAATTACCACAGTAATAATGGCGCCATGTTTTGTGGGTTTGACTTTGATCCCCGCGTGGGTCAAACATTTGTGTGATCTCTACCAATGTTTGTTTTAGACTTGGTGTGTGTTTTTCTTACATAAAGATGTACAGGGCAAGCTTGTTTGTCGCATGTAGACGACCGTGGCGTTCAAAAGGTTTTTGCATTATAGGTGCAATCACAAATTAATGCTACCACCAGAGGGGCTAAGACCACTCCTGGTACAACTCTGCTTAAAGTTATTGAGATAAATGTATTCATTTGATTATATTTAGTGTGTAATATCTATTATACTAAGACGAAAAATCGAATAAGTTACTGAGAATTATTGAACTAATTTACTTTCAGCAAAATTGTATAAAGTGGTCTTTTTAGCCTCTCAGACCTACTTTGCTTGTAAAAAAGCTATATAATATGTAAATATTATTATGTTACTAAGTAACTAACTTATCAAATGTCTTTTTTGGTTAATGATAACTCGCAATTAATGTTGAATCATTCTAATTTCAGTGTCATACTTGTAAACATATCTCTCGCATAAAACAAGTGCAAAATTGAACTAATCGATGATAAGATATAATATTATTTTTATTGTTTATCACGCATTAACGCATGAGAAGCGAATACTTAACAATATAAAGCAAATGGTGCGTCTACCAGTAGACGCAGGTTCGAGTCCTGCTCGAGGTTTAAATTTTCCTTTCAATTATTTGTAATTAATTACAATATATATAATATTAATATGAAATGATTTTCAAAAATCCCATGTTTATGTTTATCTATGCTCCAAAGATATTGTTCATGGTGACGCGATAACATATTTTTATACAAATCATTCTATTTTATACAATCATATCTTCATGCGTAATTAAATATAAATTGCTAGCTGTTACCCGCTGTTTCGCCTGCATAGTAGTTTATTTTAAAGATTTCCTCAGCACACAGTCCAAATATTAAAGTTGGACGGAGCTTAAATAAACAAAACCATCCAAATTAGGAAAACAAATGAGAAAGTCTTTCTATTTCAACTTTTATTACTTTTTCGGATTTATTGTGAAAGTTCCATCTACCTTGTTTATTTGGTCTGTGTTGAAACAATAGTTTTCTATCAGAAAAATATTTTTTGTAGCTGGATCAATTGTTCCAGAGATTACCTTTTGCAAAATGCAAACATGTAAGTTATTTGTCATAGTCAGATTATCATTATCAGATTTTTGTTTTTATTATCTGTTTTATTTTGTTGTATGTATTGTCTTAGATGTTAAGTACAATCTGATAGGCTGATAATTAAGATCTGCCAGACCTACATTATTTAAGAAATGTAGATTTCTTTTAATAAGTACATATGTTACCATCCAAGAATGTAGGTACTACATAATAATATGGCATAGCATGGCATTCTGCGATAGAACAATTTAAAAAATACATTTACTTGGCTGGGCCAATACAGATTCCAATTTGAAATCCAGGTTACCTCGTTGGCTCCTTTGCTGTTAGTCACTATCTAAATACATGACAAATTAAATACCTTACAAAACTCTTTGGTTTTATCCTGGGTTTAAACTCTCTCGTGTATACAATTTTCGTCATCCACCGCTACATATGCAAGTTTGAGCTTTTCGTAGTCGTGTTTATGTTAAAATTTTCTATTTCACCAGCAGAGGTATAACGTAACACATTTGTTGTAGGGAGCTAGTGAACCAGATAGTGAACCACCGCGGTCGCGAGAACGCACCGCAGCACCCGGAGGGGCAGGGCGCGGGCGGCGGGCCCGGCATGCCGCCGCCGCCGCCGCGGGGGGGAGGCGGCTCTATGACGGTATGTACACCCATTGGAACTGTTCGACTGTATGTTACAGTAAAGTTGTACTCCCAAACAGCTACAGCTGCTGTAGCCAACAAGTAAGAGTGACTTCTGATTGGAATATTGGAGATGCAACAACAATTTGATATGCTGCCGGATGCAGTTTATAGCTAAGGGTAGATGACAAATTCTTTTTTATGTCCTTCAGATAGATTATTAACATATATTAGACACATATTTTTTTATTTTAGGCAACCAAACACTCATGACGATACTTTGTACAATTTTGTGCACAAGCATGACGTGATTAGCCACCACTCCTGAACTTTGATTTACGATATCTACTTAGTGTTTCCTTATTATTGAAAAGCAAAAAATACGTGTTTAATACTTTTTTATTATAGAACTGACGGACAAATTATATTTTGACTTTTTATACCCAGCCATCTACCCTATTTAATTTAATGTCAACTGTCACCTTTTAGATGCAGTATTATTTTATGATGTGGGCATCCATCCTTTTTGAGTTTTACTTAATCATTGTTTTGCGTTTTTAGTGTAACATGAAGTTCAATCATTTGACTATTTATCGTTTTTTTTTTTCAACAGCCTGATCTAAATTTATGAAGATCTAGGTTCTATTACTTGTAAATAATGCTTTTAACTGGTTAGTGTTAAAACTGCTAAGTTATAGGTCCTTTTATTGTTGATTTTAATGTCTAGGTTTTTCTTTTACAGTTTTTTTTACACAACAATGACCAGTGCTTTCTTTGTTTAATTAGTAGCATATTAGTAACCACATATTAACGGTATGTCTCAAGCGATCTTCTAATGGTTACCAAACGCTATAACCTCGTTCCTTCTACACTAGATTGCTTGCTATATTCTACTAAGGAGGGGCTCGCTGTATGAGATAGACTTGGTTGCTTTTTTATTTTTGCTTTTCAAGTTTGGCAGTATATACCCTTATGCTGGGAGTTTGTCTTGAGGCAGTGGAACGTTTAGATAACGGTTTAGATAATTTCTAGGACTCTGTCCTCTATTACCCCCTTCGTTCCCGTATTAGGATTAGGTTTTCTTTAGTTTTCCGGCCGATGACGTCACAACTTCGCATCCAATCTGCAGTCGATACAGTTTTGTTTTTCAGTCTCCTGTATATTTAACATACAAGTGCAATTCTTCATAAGTTGCGGTTCGGAGTCGACTAAGGAACATTCAAACTAATATCTTGTAGGACAGATGCAGAGAAGTTAATTAATATATATGTTCGTGTTACTTATTAAATAAAACCCAATTGCAAGAAAAAGGTCCGTCCCGGTAGGATCCGATCTCTTGTAGGATGTAGTTATTCCAACTTGTATGAATCCACAGGGCAACCTACCGATCGGACGCGCAGATTGGGTGCAAAATTGTGACGTGAGTAGACACTTTATAAGCTTTCGTAATAAATAAACAGAAGAGAGTATATAGGTATTAGTAGCAATAGCAAAAAGTATCACAACGAAGTCGTAAATTAGTTAGTCGTTCACGCTTTTTGAATGATGAAAGTACAAGTCGATCGATTAAATTATTATATTTAGTACTTTGATTAATATGCTTTTTTACGTAGCGAACACATTATGTTAGCGTAATTAGTAAAACAATTTTATCCAAATTGAGTAACTTTGATTCTAAAATCTTACGAAGTAGGTTATATATTTAGGTATTTCACCGAATGGGTATTGCTTTTCATGCATGGAAACCACTGTATTTATTTAAGTGTTTTAACATTTGGATGTTGACGTACATTGTATCAAAAATAAAATCAATAATATGATGTTATCTCAAAGCACAGACACTTTATTCAAATAGTAATGTAGAAGTAATTATATTAATGTTGTTCTGTTGAGTTTGTATTGTAATGTTTGTAACCAGTAACCACAACAACGGACCATTAATTTATAAATCTATTTTGGAAATTAAAGCAAGCCGAAATAATGCTGCCGGGTCCCAAGGTGGGCCTGATCATTGGGAAAAACGGCAAAACAATCAAACAACTGCAGGAACAATCTGGAGCCAAGATGGTGGTTATACAAGAAGGTCCTAACACAGAATATGTAAGTACAACACTAATATTACTTTAAAATGTAAAAATTCTATATTCTTCGGTAAAGTTGTCAAGATGCTAATGTAAATATTACGATCGAAAAAGGTTTGGTTGTTTAGTTGTACAGCTGTTCAGTCCCTGTTTTCGATTTATCTATGTAAATACAAATCAATTAACATATGTATGATGGAGAACTACTTTAGAACGGCTTAATCGATTTGGTTGTGAAGCCTGTCGTTTTAAATTTAATAGTAAAACTTATAAGTACTTAAAATCTATAAGTTCATGTATATTTTGTAATAGATGGATGTTTGTTCATTTGGACGAAATTTGACACACATAGTTTAGAATATTGATAAACGCATAGAGTACTTTTCATTCCGATAAGTTCAAGGGAACTATGCGAGTAAAACCGCTGAGCTCAGCAAGTTGTTATGAACAAGACAGGGAGAACTGAGTTATGAACGGAACAAGGGTTGCCAGATCTTGAAACCGAAAAGACCGGTCAGACCAGATTTTAAACATGATAGATGTATAATTTATAGATAATAGACGTTAACATAATAACAAAAAGACGATCTTTTTTTATTTAAGTAAACCCATCCTTTAATTTGATTTCTTTTTAATTTGAGGAAACAACAACAAATAATCAAATTTAAAAAAGCCGGAAATTCCGTTGGTCTCCGTCTAATTTGGCCGGTCACGCAACCGTGTCCGGCTTTATCCGGACGTCTGGCATCCCTAAACGTAACATTATACCTTCAAAAGTAGTAACAATAACATTCTCTTCATAGGAGAAACCGCTTCGCATATCGGGCGACCCAGCGAAGGTGGAGCACGCCAAGCAGCTGGTGTATGAACTGCTGGCTGACAAGGACATGCAGCAGGGCGGAGGCCCGCGCCTGCCGCCTTATGACGACAACTATGCGGGTCATGATCAGGGCAACGGACTCGCTACCAACTCTACCGAGGTATGTCGATAATACTAAATAAATGTGGACAACATCACATACATTGCTCTGAACCCAAAGTAAGTTAAGTTTTTGTTCAACCAATCACGTTCGTGATCAGTTGATTTGACAACAGATTAAGTTAATCAGCTTTCCAAAAAAAAAGGGGGGGGGGGTGGTTAGAATCATATAATTATGTAAAACCTTTTTTTATAAGTAAATGTGTAATAACAAAAGGTGTTTGTAATAATAGGTCCTAGTACCGAAAGTCGCAGTGGGTATCGTTATCGGCCGCGGCGGCGACATGATCAAGAAGATCCAAGCGGAAACCGGATGCAGGGTACAGTTTCACCAGGAGAGAGACGACGGACCTAATGACAAGAGGTAATAAACATACAACCTCTTTGTCAATACAAAAAAAAAACATTAAGGTTAAGTAAATAAAGAGAATAATTTTTTCATTGATATTTGATGATAAGCAGTAATAAATATGTGTGATACAGATGCTACCTGCAAGGCAAGCCACATCAAGTAGATCAAGCCCGGCAAATGATCGAGGATCTCATCTCAAGTGTAAATGTAAGTACACTTATTTATACTTGTGTATACTTGTGTCTTTATTCTCTACTGTCATAGAAAATAAAAGAATTTTTCTATAATTATATTTCAGTTCAGATGTTAAAACTATATATAGATGCTTTTCATTGTTCAATAGTTATTTTCATTCAACAATGCTGTACTTGACAATTGTTATGTAGACTGAAAATTATGATATAAAAGATTTAGGTTAGTGATGTGACATTATTGACGACTGGCGCGTCAAGCTAGTGGTCGCTGGTTCGAGTCCTGCCTGAGGTTTAAGTTTTTCTATTATTTGTATTTAATTACAGATTTAGGTTATGTTTGAAATCTTATATATAAAAATGAATTGCTGTTCGTTAGTCTCGCTAAAATTCGAGAACGGCTGGGCCGATTTGAATAATTCTTTTTTGTTTTGTTCGCTAGAATACAGGGAAGCTTTAAAAACAAAAATATTAGATAGGGTAGGTAGTCAGTTGACAGGAGCGAAGCCGCGGGCACAGCTAGTATGTAATAAAAGTATGATGAGTACGTAACGGTGGTTGGTTGTGTGTCCAGCGGCGCGAGCAGGAGGTGCGCACGGGGCGCACGCGCGCGCCGCAGCGCAACGGCGAGCGCGGCGCCGGCGACTACGCCGCCTGGCCCGACGCGCAGGAGATCCGCGTCACCTTCACCGTCTCCAACGTCAAGTGCGGGCTCATCATCGGCAGGGGTACGCCTACACCATTCTTATCATCCCGATTACGTCCTAAACTCTATATAGAATTGACAATTTGTTTTTATTAACCCATACTCTGTGTAATTTAATAATAAAATGTAATCTCCCATGCTTTAACTTTAACAAAAATGCGGTACATATTTAAATAAAGTAAAATATTAGTAAATTATGTCATTATAAACACTCAACTAAATTCTACATTCTAATCCATGTATTATAAACCAAAGTACTACAAAGCTGGTTTAAATTAGGTGGTGAAGTAATAAAGCAAATAAACGCGGAGTCGGGCGCGCACTGCGAGCTGGACCGGCGCGCGCAGGGCAGCGACCGCAACAACCGCACCTTCTACATCCGCGGACATCCCGATGCTGTGGACCACTGCAAGCGGATTATCATGGAGAAAGTCGGCATGGTAAGCACTTAAAACAATAATAAGGATGCGTAAATAACTTGACTAAATACTTAAACGACACTCAAATTTATTTCATATTAACTTTTAAACAGCCACGAAATTGTGTAAAATGTAAATTAAAACATATTCTTTTCCATTGTCTCTTGTAGCCAGTAAACTTCATCCAAGAAGGCTCTAATGGTGGTAACGGCGGCAATGGTAACGGCAACGGTAATGGCGGCAACGGCGGCGAGTACTACGGCGGCGGCGGCGGCGGCGGCGGTGGAGCTGGGCCGCCCGCCTGGGGATACAACCCGCACTGGCACCAGCCCGCGCAGCAGCAACAGCCGCAGGTACGACATAACTACATCTCAGATTTGCCACCCGATACAATACCGTGAGACGTAATTGGGAAAAGTATTGATATCCGTAATATAGATCTACCTTTTACATATAAACTATGTATTTTCATAACTTATTTGACACCCGAATAGGGTGTCCTCGTATACTGCCCTTAATCTGTAAAACGTATGAAACTCTTACAAAACTTGTTTTTATCACATTTTACTGGAGCTCTTATAGATTGACCAATTTCAAAGGTTAAGCCATTGGTCAAGGATTCAATCTTCTCCCTGCCCTGTTCCCATTAAGCCAAGTATTCAATAGTGAATTTCAAAACTATTGTTTGTTTGTATTATGCAGCAACAAGTGCAAATCAACCCGGCGACGGGTCAGCCGGACTACTCGCAGCAATGGATCGACTACTACCGCTCGCTGGGACTCATGCGCGAGGCCGAGGCTATAGAGCAGCAGGCTAAGCAGCAGCAACAGCAGCAGCAGCAGCAACAACAACAGCAGCCAGGTATGGGACTACAGATTATATTACCTAGTCATTAAGTTTTAGGCGATGAGCAGACAGTATGATGGATGTAATAAAAATATACTTATTGTGATGTCAAAATGTAAAAGACAGTATATTACTTTTATATTGAGCCGCTCACAAGCTTTTAAATATTGCTTAATAGACAGAAAGGGCTATATACGTGAGTTGCTTGTACGTATCTCCATACTAATGTGTGGTTGCCGTATACAAGTCGTCGTCGTATATGAAACTAAAGAAACACTCAATTTGGCCGCCGTCGGGTATAAATTACCACGCTTGACTATTGCTTGCCGCGATCACGTTGACTGTGAGCTAATGGCTAGTGTACACGTGCTTAGTAACTAATGGTTAGTATGTGTCACTTACACTAATTACATGCGTGTAAACATGCTACATTAGTAGCTTAGTATTTTTTTATAAAATTGCCAGTGAAAGTGAATAGCAGCCGATCCTATGTACTAAGCGACTTGTCGACGACCCCACCACAATGGGGTAGATGACTATTTTTTTTAATGTCCGTCAGATAAATATTAGACAAGTGTTTTGATTTTTTATTTGCGTAACCAAACACTCACGACGATACATTTACTTGAAAAGTAGCAAGACGTCACTCATTACCCCCCAAGTGTAATATGTATATAATATCTTTAGTTCTCACTTGCCGCTAATCAAATAAGTACTAATGAGAAATACTAATGGCGGGTAGTTTCTAACCGTACGGCAACGTTAAGTCAGTATGAAATTCTGATATAAGCAGTCATATTAAATATGTCAATGTATGTTGAAGCAACCAGCCATAAGCTCGTATTAACTTGGCATAAGTACTATTGGCTGTGCGCACAAATCAAAATAGTCAAGTGTGGTAATTCCTGTCCAGCAGACATATAGTCCATCATCTGCTCAGCGCATTTCTAATCAGTCTTTTTTAACGTCAGTTAGTTTCATACGTATGATAAAAGTTTAAGATGCACTTTTTAAGTACGGTCACAAACAACCATTAATAAAATAATTATTGTGTTATTTGTGAAATGTGGCTGAATAATTGAACTATATATTTGTAGTTTAATACATTTATTAGGATAAAGCTTATTAATTGAAACATTTAATAATATTATGTCGTGCGGAAATAATACTTGAATTATTTAACAAAGTGCAATACTAGAAAATAAAAAATATTTATCATCTCGCTACTTAACGTTGATTTTTCTGTTTGTTTACCTTTAAACTAACAACCGTTTAAAAATAAACCGTGCTTATATACAAACATTTATGTTGGGTCGAAATCTAAAACATTTTTAAACTTAATTTTATGTGATTTTGAATATTGGTGATGTGTCTCAGTGAGTTAAAAATTTTGGTCATCAGGCGATGAATACTCAAGCCAGTTCAGCGCCTCGCAACAATACCCTAGTCTCCAGCAGTATATGGAATAAGGATTGCAATACATCTACCAATCAAAACTATATTAATGTATTCAAAAGTGTGAAGATTTTGTATGTTCTGTGTAGCAATGATACCAAATCTATACTTTATCATAAAAATAGTACAAACTTAAGCGATAGGATTAGTTTTTTTAAATTCATTCAAAACTATGATTGTCATGTATAAACTATGTCTTCTATGGATCTAATTTAGTATTCGCTAGCTATGTAAGTACGAAAGGTTTTTTACATTATTTATATGGTTGTAAAATTTGGTAGCACGGCATTTAACTATTAAAATTCACGTTTTAATCTCTTTCCATTGTAATATTTTACTCTAATAAATTTATAAGGGATGAAATGCAAAATGTCCATCACTACTTTGAAATCTAATTTTAATTGGTCGACTTTCACAATGGTCTAATACATTGGTAAATGAATTATTTAGTTTGTTTTATTTGGAATAAGTCCCTGAGCAATAAATAATTTCTTGAAACGTAGTTTTCGTCGTTTGTGAGTCCAAGACCTTTATCCATTTCCGTTCCTTAAATCATTCCCATGAAATAGACAAAATATTACTAACTATCTCTTGAAGAAAAAGATTAATTTAGATTCATATTATACATTTCACACTAGTACATTATTTATTTAGTCCTAATTTCATATGTCTTAAGTGTAAATAAATTTGAGGGAAGCACTTGAAAAAGGCATAGCAGTAATCAAAATTTACTTTTTATTATATTATTTATCATAAATTTAAATTTATTATTTTACATATTAGGATTAAAATATATTATACTCGAAGACACGATTTCATATAGGTACAGTCTGAAATTTCGCATTCAAGGGGTGTACGATACTGTTGTGACAGTGGCTCGCTTGCGATTCTAAAGTAATATATAGTTTGAGATGTATGAAGTAAGTATAACTAACGTACGTGTGATGTCAGGCGGTAACGGCAACGGCGGCGGCACCCCGCCGGCCTCGGCCGCCACGCCCGCCCCGCCCGCCTCTGGCTCGCAGCCCGACTACAGCGTGCAGTGGGCTGAGTACTACCGCAGCATCGGCAAGCTCAAGGAGGCTGAGGCCATCGAGCAGCAGATCAAAATGAAGGTACGATTCAACCCCAGTTTCTGTAAAACTGATCAATTTATATCTACTAGCTATATCCCGCGGCTCCCCCCGCGTGGACGTCGGTTATCGAGGCAAAAAGTAGCTTATATCCTTTCTCAGGCTCTAGACAATCTGTGTACCAAATTTTATTCAAATCTGTTCTATAGTTTTGGCGTGAAAGCGCGACTGAAAGACAGACAGAGTTACTTTCGCATTTATAACTTAAGTAAGGATATAGATAATATAACTTTTGTTAATCCAATGATCACGATTGTGATAGGTTGACCAAAAGACTAACAACCAATCACATTTTTTGGGTTCATCAGCCTTTCAGAAACCATGGGTCAGTTTACTAAACTAATAAAATAACACTCAAGTAATTTGAGCAGAGGGCAAAAGACTGAACCAGATATGTGTATTATGTATATACAACTGAGCTTAGCTGATGACCTTGATCAATATTACTGACAGCATTATGAGCTAACATAGTTTATACTGCCATTAATTTATCGTGGTATGAAGAAATATGTAAAATAAATTAATTTTATACAATTATACGATTTTTATTTTAAGTTAGCAATAGAAAGATATTGCTAATATAGAAACACAATAGGAGCAGGTACCACGAAATTTAATCAAGCTGTAGATGTGCCAACCATTTATTTAACTTTGACGGATTGATTTAGTGACGTCATTGTGAGCTACCGATTCGATTTCTTCTAACAATCGACTTTATCTACTACTACTACGTACAATCGAATTTAATAGATATTTTGTTTTAGGTTTATGTGTCACTTTTTTTTGGGTTCCGTACTTGAAGGGGGCCAACGGAACCCTATTACTAAAGCTCCGCTGTCAGTCCGTCTCCGTCTGTCAGCGGGATGTATCTCATGGACCGTAATAGCTAGGCCGGTTTTTTAACACAATCACAGTCACCAATTCAATTAAATAACCAACTCAATTTGTCGGACAATATGCCTTAAATTATATAAATATTAACTAAGTAAAATAAAAAATCAGCTGGTTAGTAATAATTTTTGATGACCTCGTTATCGATACATGTTGGAAGGAAGGGACTCTTTGATCAAAGCATACATTTTGTAGGACAAATATTTTTTCCAATAATTCAGATAATTCACCAGGTTTAACAAAAAAAAACCCAGTTAGTAATAAATTTTTGTGAATCATCAAATCAACATATTTTATCCTTGCTACTCTGTTAGCTACCACAATCGAGATTATTCGTACAGGAAATTGTAGGGCGTCTCAACAAAATGAAGTTACTTACGGAAAATTTGCTTGATAGCAATCAAGTGCAAAAATGGACCATGGATCCTGGACTAATGCTTTTAAATATGTAAAATAAATGTTATGTTTAATAAATGAGTGGCACATCTATAGTTGTAAAATTGCATTGTTCAATGTTGAGTCTATAGTCGGCCTAAGAAGAAATGAATGTTAGTTGTGTGTTGGCAATCGTGCGAATTCCTTGCAGTCAAGCGGTGGCGGCGGCGGGGGCAGCTCGACCCCGGGCCCCGGCGCCGGCGGCGCGGGCGCGGCGAGCGCGGCGGCCGGCGCGGGCGCGGGCGGCCAATACGCGCAGTACGGCGTGTACGCGCCCGCCGTGTACCCCGCTTACCAGCCCTACCCCTACCAGCAGCCCAACGCCGACCACCACCAATAGGCTGTGAGTATCGCACCACACAACAGAATACCCACCACACACGCACTTCTATTATAATATAATATGTGCTCCATCAAAACTAACTCTGAAAAATCATCACACGATTTTGTATTATTCTGCTCAAATATGTGTGAAAATTGTTTGCCATAAATGGTTAATAACTGAAAAACTTAGCTTCATTACTAGTTAGCAACACTTATATACCTAGATTATTTTTATTAGTGGCTGACCCGACAGTCCTGACAATTTTCGACATGTCCCGCTGATTTTTTACAAATTTTCCTTCATATACGTAAACCTTGCCCTGACAATTACACACACGACAAAAAAAAACAGCCAAAACCGTCGTTATTATGTGCATTATGCTCCGTGAGACATGTGGCAGTTGATTTTTATTTATGTAGAATAGAATATGACTTTTTTTATATAGCTTTTTGCTTTAGTTTTTATTTGATGCTCCTAAATTGTTATAGACATGTGGAACAAGAAGCTACCAACAATGAAATAGTCATTTATTCCAGTTGTCTTAATAATCTTTAAATATATGATATTGTGGTTGTATTTAATTTCATGCCGGTCTATTTAGCATGTCAATGTATTTTGTGTACTTTATTATGGGTGATTGGTTTATATTTTTACATTGCAAATTAATCTTTGTTTTACAGGCATTTTGCGTTATATATTATAAACATATATTGACGAAATGCATGTGTTAATTTATAATATATTCTCTTTCAGTTTGCATGTCGTAAAATCATATTGTAAATTTATATTATGCTATTATTGAAATGTCTAGTAGTTATATGTGAGATGTTTGAACACCAACTACTGTGTGTGTAGTGTTGCAGATGTAGGCCAGTTCCGGGGTTGCCTGCTCGTGAGCGCAAAATCCACAATTTGTTACGTAGCAAGTGTTGCCATGTTCGTTTGTTTGTGTGATTGCAGAACGCCGACGGAGGGCCAGGAGGGGAGCCGCCGCCTGACACCCCCGTTTTAGTTATAGACAAATTAAACCTTTATCCGGAAAACGTAGACGAGGACTCATCGAGCTAAAACTGCTCCAATTTGCTGATGAAGTTTAGTTGTAGGCGCACGCGGGTTTAGATCTGAGTCGACCTCTCAAAATATAATACAAACGAAATGTGTTACAATCGCTTATGGCAGTTTAACGCATCACTTACACACTTGCAATGTTCCAACTTATATGATCTGATTATTTTACGAATTACAATGTTATTTATCAATGTAAATAAATAAAAATAAGATTTTAAATAGACATATTAGCACCGATTTTGAAGTCAACTCATATCTGAATTCACGTAATCGTGAATAGACAGTACATAGCCCCGTATCAACTATTTATTTCTTGTGGGTAACTAACACTAATATTGTCAACAAAACTTGTAGGATAAGATTATTTTTTACGAAACACTATATAATATTACCTTACGGCTGTGTGGTTTATTGTTTTTGCTGATATATCATGTTCTATCTATACTTACTGTAATGTTCTGATTGTTTCTGTGCCAATATTAAACATTTGACATGCCAGTTTGTCCAGGTATAAGTTAAAAAGCCACACTGCCTTAAAAGATGTAACAGAATGATCCGACCTACCACGGAGCTTAGAGAGAAAGAAAGAAAGCGGCCAGCGCACCGCGAGGAGTCGAGGTAATGCACTGTGCTGAGTGACTAGTGACACGCATACTGTCTCATACATACATGTGTACTATACTCGTGAATTTGGAGCTCCTTATTTAAGAATCAGTAAAAAATCATGAAAGTAGAACTCCCAATTCACGTATTTTGAACTATATTTAGCATAAGTTAGGTTATTACGTTTGGCGCCGCATCTCTCTTAGCAGCTCTTAGGTTGTAAATGCTGGTATCAGTGATGTACGGTTCTAAAGCCAAGGATTAAATAGGTGTTAGTCTATATGAGAAATAAATGAGATGAAGGTAATGTAATACTATCTACATTCCTTTCGACACTGTTCAATAATGGTTCGACGCGATAAACACGCGCGACACGGCACCGAGGGCGCGAGCCCCCCAGACTTGTATTAATTTTTAAGCATATAAAGTGTATATTGATTCACTTGTGTGTTCATTTTATTTATAATCATGGTTTCTGTCCACAGTCCTGGAGGTAAGTGACCCTAACTCTTAACAATGATAACGTGCTTTCATACTGTCTCGTCATATGTTTGAGGATGTTGTGTCTATTGATGATATAATTTAACTTATTTACTTGATAAGATGTTAGTTGAAATGGGTCCCTTTACCTAACAACAAATATATTATTGGTTGGTAGTACCTACCTAGTAGGCAGTAGCATACAAAAATAATAGGCCAATTTCTGTCACATCTACCTATTCAAATTAAGGTGACAGTGAAACTGACCTATTTAAATAAAATAATTTTCGTCGGTTCTTAGGATTATTCAATTCAAACTTTTATTGCATCGATGTTTAAAGATACTCATATAAGAAAAAGCAAATAGGTATCCACACATTTTGTATTAACATAAAAGTAAAACAAAACCAATTTTAGACGTGAATTGTCATAATAAGACTTATATAATTACTATTTAAGAGTATTTTGCAAGAAATCTAGGTTTTTCCGAACATATTGAACATTAAATATTTTTAAGTCATCATATGTCTCAGTTATTTGTAAAATTACCTGAGCTATTACGCTTAATGCTGGCCGCCACAATTAATTTAACAAGTACGCCAGAGACGACAACAAAGGGGGAGTTAAAAATAATAGTTGAGTTTAAACTGAACTAAATTTAGTATCTATAAACATCGATGATTAGGTGTACTTCCTAACTAACGTTAACATTTTGTAGATATTGACCTCACTGTTTTATGGTATTGGTTTTATGATGTTTGCATATTTTAAATGTGCTTTTCACAGAATCGCATATGCAGAGATTTCTAACCGATTCACACGAGCAAAACGTCACCATCACAAAGGCGGAAACATCTTGACGTTTTATGCAATATTTTAAACATTTTACAAATGTTTTTGTGTTACATTATGTAACATTTCCTATGTTTTCTCTAGTATGCCCTTTATCATGTACGTGTATTTTTTACATGACTGTGTTCTTGCTATACTGATTTTGATATTATCTTGTGTGTATGCAATATTTGCAACTCATCGTGTGATTGTATCACTACCCTCATTGTTGTCGATCTGTTAAAGGTGGGAGAAGTACTGCCACTCGTTAATATCATTGAAACTGACACAAAAAATGATACAAATAATTTGGATTATGGCGGAACGAGCACGAACGCTGACGTTAAGGTGGTATTTCTGAGATTAACTTGGTAAGTGTAATTATAAATGAAAGGATGAATTGAGCTCTGATTTATTGACTGTCTGGTTACTCTCATACGTAGTTTTGGTATAAACTTGATCAAAACATTATCAACAAAACGCTAGTGTTCCCTTTCCCGAGATTGGTGCTGGTCGCATTCGAAATTGTTACGTACGTTGTGAGGGTAACCCCCATGAAACATGATTTTTGAGTACATATTTTGTTTTAAAGCGATTGTACGACGTTATTTTAGCTATTTAGTAATGTTTTCTACATCACAAGTGATAATCAAAAGCAAAATTACTATTGGTTTAGGGTTACAAAACTACAAAAAAGAAATCTACTGTACAGGAAAGATTTTCATGGTTAATTTATACAATTAATTTAATTAAACAATTACAATTTATAAAAAGAAACTTACACTTAACATAAAACTTAATTTAATAGTCATTTACTGTAAACTTAATTTACATTTTGAATGATGTACAAATTTAAATAACTTTGTTATTAACTAAATTCTAGCAGGCTAGTATGTAATTCACAGGGTGTATAAACGGAATTTTATGCAGTCCGTATATTCTAAACTATAAACAATATACCTAGTTCTTCACAATATGAAGTGTCAACAGCTATGTTTTAGACAAAATCTAGTCAATAATCTATATTTATTTTTGTATTATTATTTATAACTTATGTTCAACATATTATTTTCATTTTAGTTACCAACATACGTAGCAAATTATAATTGAAATAACAGCTACCTATACATTTTGAAATTTATTTTATTTTATGTTATAACTTTTCATTTTTATTTCATATCATTGGTTTTCACAGCGGCAAATTAGGGGCGAATATAATAAACATTATATTTAAACAATGTGCTGTTTCATTTCACCACAGATAAATACTTCTCGAGAACAGGCTATGTTTACGCCCGTTATCTTCTCACTTACACAATTAACATTATTAGATATATGTTATTTTACCTAGTACTTTATTTTGTACTCATTATCACTGATTAATTAAAGCTATAAGATGAAACACTAACATATAGACATGCATTACACTAAATAAATGCTTTTACCTACTATTTACTAGACTATATTTTGACTACCTACCTACATAGTAAATCTGGCAGTGTAAGTAAAATGTTTTCACCTATTCTGAACGATCAATATCTTTGACGATCAGATTCATCAGTTGAAGTGTGAGAGTTGAGCGAGGCGGTTGATGCGCTAGATGTCCGTATAAGTTGCGAGAGGCGCGACAATGGGGCCGTCGCCCATGGCTGCAGAGGACTCCCTGCTTCGACGACTGACAAAGGAGATACCCTAGGAAAACGATACGGATTATTAGAAAATTCAACATATAAGTGTAACTTAGTACCTTAGCTATAAACAATATATCCGGGTCGGTACATAGAGCAAAATAGTTCCTAGTTCGACATGAAAAGGACTTCTATAATATTTCTCTACCTGTTCCGTCTGGTGCGAGCAGTTTTCGGCCTCCTTGTTTTCACGTGTTTGGACTGTGCAGGCACGCCGCTCTCTACGTCAACACCACTACCAGCCCCTGGTGTATAATTAAACAATATGATTAGGTACTATACTACTTATGTGACTGAGCTATTGGTCTATAGATCTTATGAAGGGTGAACTTCCCTTATCCCTTAAAAAAAAAGACTCATGGGGAGAATGCAATCGTCCTATTGCATTCTCCCCATCCTCACATATGGCGCCCAGACATGGTCTTTTACTTGTCAGCAGAGGTCTGCTCACGAACTGAATAGTTTTTAAAGTTTATCGCGAAGATAATAAAATTCTTTAGTAGAAAAGCTAAGTAAGAATAAGTATTTAGTTTTTCAAAAAGTTTCAGCAAATTCAGTAAAATATAACAATGGCACTGGCTTATGCACTTAAGAAAGGAAAAGAAGGAAACTGAGTCTTCTCAACATTAAAACTAATATAGGCAAAATAAGAAACTCCGCTATCCGTTCCAAACAAAAAAAATACTGTCGTGTCTAGAAAAAGCTACCACGTTAAAGTACAAATAGGCTGGACACGTCTGTCGTACGCCATGGGTGCCGTGGGCTTAAATTACCACCGAATGGTCCCCTACACATAGCGTCAGCGAGGCAGACCCTTTTTTTTTTCCCCGGGGAAATCCTCATGGACTTCCTCCGCCCTGGGGAAGGCGGAGGGGTATGCCGGACTCTTACCGGCTAAAACCACCGGAGTGCTTCTTCCTTCCCTTATACTGGAGACTACGGGAAAGCGGTACAAACTACCGCGATTAAGGCTAAGATTGCAGGATGACTAAGACAAGTTTTTATCTAACTGGTCAATCACGGCCTTTGAGAGAAGAGTGGGGAGGTCTTTGCCCAGCAGTGGATCATTTTAGGCTATAAATAATAACTAAAGTCTAAGATATTGGTTAATTTCATACAAGGCTAGCTGGTCCGTGCTAGTAGCAACCTACCTAACTAATGAGTTAAGAGCGACTTACCAACAACAAGCATAGAATGTTGAACTTGGGTAGGCCCAGGCGTTCCAGTAGCTGTCAAAATGCATAGAGGACGCGCTGCCTTGATGCGTGCCACGTCTCCCAATGCTCTGAAATATTCATACAAACAGGTGAGTACTTATTCTTGTAAATAAATTTTGGTATGTATGTCTATTCTCGATATATATCGAGTTTTTATTACAGGATGACTGATAGGATGATGATAGTCATCCTGTAATAAAAACTCAAGCAAACGAACTAAAATATTCTACACGTGGTTATTGATCAGCCATCTTAAACTTATTTATTATTTCACTGGCCTACCGCAGTCTAAGTTAAGTGTGAGTAGTAGTAGACCAGTAGGTAGTTTAGGAAATTACATTGAAAAGAAGATCGAGTACATATTACTCCGTTATCAACTTTTGAACACCCAAATACTTATTGAGCGACCTATTTAACAACACCCACAACATGGGAAACCCATTTTCCATTTAGAAGAGCTAGCAGTTTAAATACCTATATAGTTCCGTTTTGAGATTTAAAAGTTTTAAAGTTAATGCTATAGGAACTAGCCAGTTTGCAAAACTTTTCAAGTCGTTTCTAGCTAAAAACCTTGCTAATTAATTATATTATTTAGGTAGGTACAATTACATTGTATGAATAACAGTATTTTATTTTTAAATTACAATGTAAATACGTACCTATCTGTAAAGTAAAACTAATGACTAACTAATACGCGTTATATAAAGGCAATGTTTCCAAATTAGTTGTAGTCGGGGTGGGTCAGTAATTGATAAAGAGGCCTTTAGAGGCATAAACTTTTATTAAAACTGGTCACAAATTACAAGTTACCAAAACAGTACTAAACACTGTACTAGTGTACTGCCTACCGGATACTGCCGTGCGGGCGTCTATCACTCGCGCGTGCCGGCGCAGCCGCCGCGCTGTGATTGGCCGGTGCAAAGCGCATGCGCGGAGTGCGTTCGTTTCATCGTCACTCCGCGTAACGAGCAGGCGCTTTACCCCGGCCCATACGTTGAGGGAGACATCGCCGTTCGGAAACATACTCCGCTATATAGTCTATATGCGTAAAACTTAAAGAGTACTTTATAACAGACTATCTAACATTGTAGGTACCAATAGTTTTATAAATCGGTCGGATTATACCCGCCATACTTACTGTTTATTTACCATTGATTTGATCTAAGGATTTGTTTGTTCAGGTGTAATTTTTTATATTCTCGATAAGTTGAGAGAATTTATAGAGGAACAAATTTTTTCGATGAATACCTTGCGAATGTAAAGTTTTTATAATCTAAACTTATTGTAGCTAGCAACCCCGTTAAATTGTCAAATTCTGTCGATCAATCAGTTTTGACTGTATCAGTTCTTCAAGCCATTCCTGTGGAGCCATAATAAACCACAAAATTGAATTGATTTGGAGCTATATACGCGATGAGTTTTTGCGACAAACTTTATGTCAAATTGTCGCATAATTTTGTCTAAGTAATTTGATTCTTTAGATAATGATGGAAAAGGAGACTCGAGCGTTGGAGGATGAATTTATTAAAACTTATGAAAAATTACCTGAGCTTTGGAATCCAGATCATGCACATTATACAAATAAACAAAAACGGAATGCAGCTCACGATGTTCTACTACAAATATTAAAAAAATGGAATCCAAAGGCAACAAGATATAGTGTAAGAAAGAAAATTAACGTATTGAGATCATGCTACAGAAAAGTATTACATAAATATCTAGCATCAAGGAGTATTGGGCCGGACGGTGAAGAAGTTTATGAATATGAACCTAAATATCGGAAATTCCATCTATTGAGATTCCTTGACGAAAAACTACATCTTCAAGTTAACACAGTCGAAGTTAATATGGATGATAATAACTTTGAAGTGAGTATTACATGGTGGCATGGCATTATGTGCATGGCTTGACATTGTTTTCGAACTTATAGAATTTTGACTGACCAAACTTTTTTTAGGATGAAGCCAGTGATGGGTCCGAGTCTGAAAATAACGAGACTTCATCTCACAAAAGCGATGCATTAGCATCGATAGACGAAGATACAACTATCGCCCAAAATGTGAATGAACACAAAGTCAAACGTTTAAAAGTTGAGGTTGAACAGATTCATTCAGAGAACGTAGATATGCTTGATAGAGAGCTCGAGGCTATTGGAGCCAACGTGGCTTGTAAGTTAAAAAGAATGAATCTAGAGCAAAGATATCACGCCGAGTTGTTGATAAACAAAGTGTTAATAACTGGCTTGAAGAACAATTTGACTGATGGTACAGATTTGACTGAGGTTTATAAAATGTGATTTTATCCTAATAGTATTTATATTTTATTTATTATTTTAGGCCGTTCGAACACGGGGTAACGCAGGTCTCCGATATCCGGAGCCTTATGTCTAGATACGCGTAACTATGGCCGATACTCTTTGAGTTTGTATGGCGAAAGTTGCTAGGACACTAAAGGTGATGGGTATCAGAGACTTCCGTGGCCCCGTGTACGAATAGCTTAAGGAGATTAGAAAACTTAGTAAATAGTACAAAGTAGTAAAAAGTTAGTGTTACTACGTAAATAATTTAACTAGTGCCTACATCAAGGCGTGCAAATGTCTGGAAATACCAGTCGGATTTGAGAAGATTATTTTCGCAATATAGCTTATGATGAGGAGGACAAATTTTTCAACATCACTGTAGGTACGACTATCAGTATGTAGCCGAAAAAAAAACAGCACGGCACGCATGCGACATTGCTAATCGTTAATAAGTAGATACGCAAAGACTCGGTGTTACTAAATAATTTAGCTGATAGATATTTACATCTTAAGTAGGTCGAAAGAAATACACACTCCCCAACTACGTGTCTAAAAATATATTTATTTTGAAAAATACCTATAAAACTCTTTGATTTCCTTATTGGTGTACCTATCTACAATCCGCTTGCAAACTGTATAAATAACCAGAATTGAATTGGTAGATATTTGACAAGATATTTTATTATTTTACTTTAAAAAAATATATTACAAACTATTTCGAGTTGTAAAAACGGCAGATTAAATTACTTTCATATTGAACTAGTTACAAGCATTTTAATATTGCTAATTAGACAGAGAGAGCTATAAAAAATGTGACGTCACTATTGTTTTCTCACTTACTAATCTGGGGCTAACCCGTACAAGTCGTCGTTATGCGAAAAAGAGATAGAACATGCGTCACCTACTAACTTTAAAAACATTAAAACTTTTGAATATGTAGGTATATTTTTTTATGTTTTGTGCTTCAATTTAATACTATTAATAGAAATATTTGTAATAAATAAATAATTCGATAGTAGTCAAATACGCAATTGGATAAGTCGCGTCCTTTAATTATTGAAATGATTTAGACAAATGTTTAATTCATAGAGATAGTAAAGGGAGGACTTACCTTATTATCCGACTGCGCCAGAAGGTAGGTTATGACTTATAACTAGGGACCGGATTATATGCAATATAAAAAGCTTAAATTTGCACAAAAAAACTTCAATTAAACATTAACCGACTTAAAAAAACATCAAATAACAACTCCTTACCTTAAACAACGTAAAGCGAAAAATAACCCTAATTATTTATTTACCTTATTTACTCACTTATTACGATACCTACTGATCTTCGAAGTCGGCGTCGAATTAAAGTCAGTATCGAATACCTAATAATAAATTAATTCTGTTTCGCTTTTAAATGGTTTTAAGACTTTTAAGTACTTGTTTACAGTCAGTTTTTTTTCATTTTCAGTGTAAATAATCTTAGATACGAACGTAGTAAGTTTATACAACTTGAGTACCTAATTATTCATGGGACTATTTTCTTACAAAAGAAATAATAAAATAAACTAATCTAATTAAATATAATCCTAAAATCTCTCATCACCAGCACCATAACAGGTTGCTAAATCTGCAACTTAAAGCACATCTAATTCCTAACCGTTAAGAAGTTTTGCTTTCCGTCTTCAGCTTACCTGATAACCTGAAAGAATACACGTATCTAAGTATTATACGTCCCCATAATGTTGAATTAAAGAATTATCCTCAAACGTGTAACTGTTACAATCGTTCATCCACCACCAGCTCATCAACATGAGATGATGAACGCCAGACGTAAATACGCGAATACCTTTAGCTAGAAAAACTTGAAACACGTAATGCGGGCCTATAAAATTTGAGAGTTCATACTGATTTTCCTGGGATCTCATCAAGAAATCCTGACTTGGTGACAATGCGACCACCTTAGGAATATGTATACTCTTTCTAACATAAAAGGATTATTATTTAGCTAAAAAAACAAAACTTTTAAAGCTAGAAGCACAAAAAAAAGGCGTCCGATTAATCGGTTTAGGCCCGCTTGCACAAACCCGGGTTATCTATTTAACCTCGTGTTAGAAACTAACTCTGAGTTTGCTTTTTCGCGCGATTGGGCGTTAGCCGGCGTATACCATACGAATTCATAAAAAAATCAACCTACTACCTAAAATTCTAACAATATTCACAACATTTCAATGAAACAGATTACAGACAGATTACACATTATAACAGATTTCAATGAAATCTGGTACACAGATAATCTAGACTCTAGAGCCTGAGAACGGACATAAGCTATTTTTTGCCCCGATAACCGACATCCACGTGTGCGAAGCCGCGGGTAATAGCTAGTATTGATTAAAAAAAACAAATATGAAGTCTGGGATTCACGAAGATCACATACTGGTAGGCTAGTCTAGAAAGCTAAATGTAATATTCTTACGAGTTGTTTCCAGAGCTGGGCGGTTCATCCAAAGGTACATCACTCTCAACAGCACTGCTTTCAGATGCCACCAAATACATAGACCTGTTAACCATTTATATACTGTTTATTTCTAATTTTGGTCTGCGCTTGACGAAAACTGAAGTAAAATTGGTCCATTGGTATGGATATCTAAAAGACGTTTTAATTTTACGTAAATTATGTAAGTACCACGTAAATGTGTAAAATTTCCATTACATAAGTACCTACATGCAACATATGAGGTGAAGCTTATAAATTCGTTTTAAATACATGTAGAAATAAAATTAATAGTTAAACCCCACCCCAACATAGCTTAGGAGAGGGTTAGGCAGAAGTAAAATTTAAACAAAGATATAATGTTACAAAGTACCTACTACAAGAGTGCTTCACTTTGTACGGTGTTAAGTGCTGGAAAAACAGCAACACTATTTTTCATCCCAGAAAGTCCTATTTTTCCAACACAGATAAAAAAAATACAATTAACTTGAAAAAAGACGTTAATGTTTGTACCTGGCGGGCACGTAGAGATGGGGCGGCGGCGGCGCGGCGCGGCGAGACGCGGAGCGCGCGCGCCGGGCGCGAGACGCACGACCCAACAACACGGACTCTAGGATATGATCAAAATATTTTTTTTATCGTTACCAACGTAAAAAAAAAAGACTTAAAACCTACTTATTTATCATTGAGCTATTAATAACAACTTGAATTGATTTGATTAAGGGCTGTTTAGGAGCATCAGTCAATTTTGAAGACTGGCAATAAGTTAGAACTTAGTTATTGAAAAACTTTAGTTAGAATTTAATAAAGATATGTCCGATATACATTGCGAATTATTATTTTTTTTATTTACACGTCACATAGATTATTAAAAATATTAGACAAGTATTTTTTTTTTAATTAAACAAGCGATGAGCAAGATACAGTGAATGGAAATGTCGGATGACGTCACTTGTGGCTACAATTTTGACCCACACGTGACGTCAAAAGCCCCCACTCCTGAATTTTAAAGCGCTTTAACTTTGACAGTTTTCATTGATTTAATAAAAGAAAAAGTAAGAGTTCTTTTTTCTTTTTTTATCTATCTAGTGGACTTAATAGATATTTCCTTTTCATACCCAGTCCGCACCCCTATTCTTTTTGACATGAAAAAGGTAGCCGGTTCGGACTGGATGCGGAGACGGCGACCGGATGTTATAGCGCAACTTGAAAGAGGCCGAGTTGAATTGTTTTCCCATCCACTGATGGACCTCGAGGATCCCTCTCCCAGTGGAGGCTGCAGCTAGAGCGCGCGGGTACCTGAGACGGGGTCGCTGTCGCTGTTGTCGTGGCGCTCGCGGCGCCAGGCGGGGCCCGCGCTGGCCGGCGCCGCCACGCCGAACAGCCCCGACACGGCGCCCGCCACCACGCGCCGCGCGGACTTAGCCGCCCTCTGCCACACATCAAACTTACATATAAAAATGTATTTTTTTTGTTTTGTTCGCTGGGGATTAAAAAAAAAAGGGAAGGTAGGGTAGGGTGTGACGGGAGCAAAGCCGCGGGCACAGCTAGTATATAAATAAATGTGGACCCAGGACCTCAGAGCTGGCAACACCTTGAAAACCGGTGTGTACGCCACTCGACCACGGAGGTCGTCACATAACACCAGATATTCTAAATAATACCCACTCACGTACTTATTAATTGTTTTTAGGTATTTAATGGGTAATCACTCCTATTACTGGGATAACCCGAGTAAATTTCTACCTAACAGAGGCTTTCATTCAAACGCACGAGAAAAAAAAATAACACTAACATTTTAATTTTAAACTGAACCTAAATTAAGGTTAGTTTGGTGCATTTTGTGCCATACACAAAACACTTGACATTCGTTAGTGTGAGATAGCGTGATATTCGTTAGATCTGGAACAGTGTGTAGGTACCTACCATTGTAACTGTATTTATAAAGGTAGGCTAGACTCACAGAGACGGTGATGTCGATCTCGGGCACGTCCTCCAGGCTGGCGGCCCTCTCGGCCAGGAACATGAGCTGCGCGCCGTCCACGTTGAGGCCCTCTGCCAACGTGATCAGCTCGAGCAGGTAGTCTCGGAACACTTCTTCTGAACCTAGTGCCGACGAGTCACTTGTAATTATTTTTTCATGAATAGTTCTTATATTGATACCTATTACCACTTACCTACACAAATAACACTGAAACCTTTAACTGTGTCCCGACAAGTGACTGGATATTAATTTTTCATGACATCCCAATTTTTCATGAGTAGTTCCTATATGTTTTTTTTTAAGAAAAGTTTACTAGTCATGTGGGTGGAATTCACATTACTAGCAATCTTGTTAACCCCACCAACTAAGCTAAATGTGCTTGTATCTGGAGTGGGTTCACGTCAATAGTGAAATGGGGTGGGATCGAACCTGCGACCTCTCGATCACAAGGCCGTCACCTTAACCATTAGGCTATTGATACCTATTACAACATACCTACACAAATAACACTTAAACCATCAACTCAGTCCCGACAAGTGACTTGATATTATAATTTTTAATGACCTCCGCAGTATGGAATATCCCCTAAAAACCATATATTTCTGTTACACACATAATAAACTTAAACAACTACACAGTAACATAAACTATGGTATGTAACAAGGGAACTAGCTCAGTATTTGCGGCGCTGATGCACCGCACTGGTTTTCAGCTAGCCCCTGTCATTTGAAAGTATTACATCGAAATTAACTTAAATTATATTGATAACTATTACCATATACCTACTCAAATAACACGTACACCTTAATACAAATAATTAATTAAAATATGAAGGTAGAACGAGCAACATCAAGTGACAAGACGAATACCACCTCAGTCTGCCCGTGACCATGACACCTGCAAAGGCGTCGAAACGTCGGGAACTAAAATCTAAACACAAACCGCGATAAAATCCGTTCAAAGTAGTTTTATTTCAATGTCTAAAATTCGCGTAAACCTCAGAAAGCAATAATATTACACCATCAACTGTATCCATATTAAGTGTTTCTAGTAAATACCTAAATACCCATGACTCTTGTGCAAGTATAGACATTCATATTCTATGTAACAGTAGATATAAGTAAATAAGAATGTATGGGTTTCTAACTATATATTTGTTTACAAAACGGGCTTTACCAGAAATGTAATTGGGTATATGACAAGATTTTTCTTTATTTAATCTAAAAAAACATATGTCTATGTCAATCTTTAAAAACGGCAGATTAATTACTTTCATATTGAAGTAATTAATCTGCCGTCTATAGTTACAAGCATTTCAAAATTGCTAATTAGACAGAGAGAGGTATAGTGACGTCACTATTATTTTCTCGATTTTCTCCATACTAATCTGGGGCTGCCCCGTACAAGTCGTCGTTTTGCGAGAGAGAGATAGAACATGCGTCACCTATTTATTTATATTCGCGAATATTGTTTTGATGTTATTTCGCATTTCTGGTTCAATTTAATACTATTAATAGGAATATTTATAATAAATAAATATTTCGACACTTTTATGTGCCTTACATGTTAATTGTCTAAATAATTGTCATTGGCTAGAGAAAAAGTACGATAAATCCGAACTTTTTCTGCTCTAGATGCATATTAGCAGGTTCACTGACTAGATAATAGACACAATAGTTAAAAAATTGACATGAATCTTATGTGATACATGGGACAGGGAAAAGGTTAGTGAAGTCAAACTTACCAGGCTTCTGAATTTGTATTTCTGGTCCAAACATTTGCCCTTGTAAGACTTGCATTGGCTGTGCTATTGGAAGAGCTTGTACCATCGATGTTGGTACACTTGGTGCTAGAGGCAATGTTGGTATCGAGCCGCCAATATTGGCCTCCAAACTCGACTTGTTTGGCGGTAATATTGGCGGAACGTGGAGTTGGTTGGATGTTGGTAGACCAGGTTGGGTTGGGGCAATAGATGTTGGCAGTATTGGTGGTGATGTTCCGTTGACCAGTAATTTGTCTTGTGGCTGTTGTTTTTGCTCTGCACCTTGAAGAGAAAAGAATTACCGTTTTTGCTATAATTAAGGATAGGTAAGTGATCAGTGATATGAGTATTCTATCATTTTCGTTTTTTTGTTAAAATCCAATCAAATATGTCGGATAGTCGTCGGCGGTAAAAAAAGGCATTTTTTGGAGGATATTTCTTGAAGTGATTATGTTTTGAAAACACGGAATAATAGGGGCATTAATGTTTTGGGAAAAATAATTGCTCTAGAAGTATTTTCCACGAAGAAAACAGCGAAATACGTTTGTATGAAGAAAGATCCCGTGGCGTCCCCTCTTAACTTAGACTACTCCTACTTGCACAAAAAAAAAATAACTAAGAGTTAGTTGCTAAACGAAGTTTAATTGACAATATTTTATGGCAAACTGTCAATTTAACGTCGTGTTAGTATTTAACTCTGACTTAAAAAGATAACACGGGGTTGTGCAAGTGGGCCTTAGAGTAGTACCGAACATAATTTTATATATTATATTGTGATACCTGGCGTGGAGCCCGGCAGGTCTAGCTCGGTGAAGGCCATGACGTTGAGCGCGGAGCTGAGCGCGGGCGCCACGCCGCCGCCCTCCGCCGTCGCGGCGGGTGACGTCACGGCGGGTGACGTCACGCCAGCGGGCACGGCGCCGGCCGCCGGCGGGCCTGCTGCTGCGCCGCGACGACTACACAACGACACGGATATATTATTAAATAACAGCTTAGAGTAAAAATAAGTTAACTATAGAATGCGCATAACAGAGTATGAACAGTGAGCATCAGTATGAAAAAGTAAACTCGTAAATATTGTGTCTAATATGTATAATAGTGTCAAAACTGAGCGAGCGCGCCATTTTATTAAAACTATTTCAAAAACAAATATTACCCTAATAATATCAGAACCTTCGAAATTTTCACATAAACGTCAGTCGTCGCACAAAAAAACACTTAAATCAGTAAACGAGCGAAGTAACTGCAGCTAGTTAGTTAGCACAAGGGGCTAGTAGCGATGCGTGCACTGTATGCTTGTGCATGTATAGTGCAAGGTTAGCAGGCTCACCCTAGCGGGGCCTTGGTGGGCGTGGAGATGGACACGCGGCCCCACATGAGCCGCCGCAGCTCCTCGCCGCTGATGCCGCGGCGCCGCAGCTCCGCTATCGTCACCTTGCCCACGCGCTGCCACACACAATTCATTATGTTATAATAAGGTTTACTCTCGCATTTTTTGGTATCGCCCGACTAGTTTCAGACTAAATAGTCTATACGATTAATAGGCTATTTGACAGATTTATAATTTCTATCTTGAATTACTTGGTTACGGTTAAGAATTTCACCCATAAAATTTTTTCAAAAAGAAATTACGTATTTCGTAAGAAAATTGCAAATAAAAATTCAAAATTCAAATAAGCCGCCGAAACGCTTTATTCAAACAACAATATGTTTACGCGCGGATGACGTCATTATAACATTAGCCAATCCGGGTCGTTTCTCAATGTGTGGCGCGAGAAACAAATAGCCAAACATATTTTTGTGTTTTTGGATATATTAATTGTTTTAATTTTTAATAAAAATGATGTGATTCACATGAAAAACTCTCATTTTATGCATTTAAAGCAAATAATCACAAAAATATTCATAGTGTCAAATAGCCTATTGCAAATAAAAATTCAAAATTCAAATAAGCCGCCGAAACGCTTTATTCAAACAACAATATGTTTACGCGCGGATGACGTCATTATAACATTAGCCAATCCGGGTCGTTTCTCAATGTGTGGCGCGAGAAACAAATAGCCAAACATATTTTTGTGTTTTTGGATATATTAATTGTTTTAATTTTTAATAAAAATGATGTGATTCACATGAAAAACTCTCATTTTATGCATTTAAAGCAAATAATCACAAAAATATTCATAGTGTCAAATAGCCTATTGCAAATAAAAATTCAAAATTCAAATAAGCCGCCGAAACGCTTTATTCAAACAACAATATGTTTACGCGCGGATGACGTCATTATAACATTAGCCAATCCGGGTCGTTTCTCAATGTGTGGCGCGAGAAACAAATAGCCAAACATATTTTTGTGTTTTTGGATATATTAATTGTTTTAATTTTTAATAAAAATGATGTGATTCACATGAAAAACTCTCATTTTATGCATTTAAAGCAAATAATCACAAAAATATTCATAGTGTCAAATAGCCTATTAAAGGCTTAAGCAAAAGAAATGCGCGTAAATAAACCGTGTGTGATAAAATAAATTATTCATTCACAAAAACACAATTTATTAGTAATTAAATACAAATAGTAAAAATTATACCTCAGGCAGGAATCGAACCTGCGACTACTCGCTTAACGCGCCATTATACAATACACAATTTATTACCTTTTTTTCAAATAGAAACACAGTAGACACATAGTTATACGCAATGTATGAATTAGGAGATGATGGGTCGAACACAATTGTTTTGTGCGGAACTAGGGGGTTACTCTTAAATTAATAATTTTAATAATACAATGCCAATGCTAAATTCATATTAATTTAGCGGACTCGCAATACAGTTTTCTTAAAAAAAATACTACCAATGGAAGGAACTAACCGAAATCTAAACATTGACAGTATTTTTTTGTAAATTGCATTGCATTGGCATTGTATTAGAATTAAAATTAATTCAAGAGTCACCCTCCTGTACTTGCAGAAACTTGTGAGCGTTCTCCTGAGCTACCGACCGCCCTAAAGACATCACTACCTTACTAAGATATGTCCTCACCTTCCAGTTAGTGAGGGCGCCCTTCCGCTGCTTGGCCCTGGTCTTGGCCTTGCTCTTGATGACCATCACGGCGCGCACCTCGTACCGCGGGTCGTCGGACGGTCCCAGCCCTATGGAGTACTCCTGAAGGTACTTGTGAGCGTCTTCCTGGGCTACCGACCTCTCTAATGATACCACTATTTTTGCCCACTGGAAATAACACACGTTTATAATTTATAACTGTTTTCCTTAAGGGTGTACATAGGCGGATATATTAATTTAAAATTTACTTTGCCATTTGATTTAGCATCCAAATTTACCGGATACAGTTGAGAAACCGTTGAAGGTATATTACGTTCAAGTAATTTATCTAAGTTTACTTATAGCTGCACGCTGTAGCACTGTCGGAATACTTATGAAAGAAAGCGCGAATAAGAACAACTATGACACAAAGGTCCTTATAGGAAACTACTATAATTATTACGTGGAAATAATATTGTTATGTTAATAGAAAATAAAGTGATAAATTGTGGGTAATTTTGAGCCACTAATGGCCGGGACCAATAAACAAATAACGAATCGATTCCTTAACGAACTGTTAAAATATCAACGAGGAGTTAAAAAAAGCTGTTCCTATAAAAAAAAATTGTAACTGTTCGTTACCCAAATAACTGAAGTCTGGTTACGAACGGCTGAGAGACAGCCTAGTGACGGATCGTCACGTTAACGAATCAAAAGATATAGGATCTAGGCGTAAGCCGTGTGGGTAAAAGGCAAACAAACAAAACTTTATGAGGGTATTCATGGATGCCTTTTTGAAGTAATAAATTCAGATAACAAAGTTTCCTTACACCAACTGGCAACACTTCTCTTTCTCTTAAAAAAAAGACTCCCGTCCCGCACTAGTGCATTTAATCCTAGTATCGCGGGGGGTTTTACAAATATTCAAATCACATGTACAAAGACCACTCAGAATTAGAACAAGCATTTGTGGATCACACTAATGCACGTCGCGCACAGTGGTAATTGGCGCGGTGACATATACCACTCGGCTATCTGTGCACTCAAAATGTGGTTTCCCTCACCTGTTTAACCCACTCCTTCTCCGACTGCTCTATGACGTGGGCATACGTGTTGCCCATCATGGCGATGAGCATGTTGAGCAGCAGGATCGGCACGAACACCATGAACACGGCGAACACCGTCTTGGAGAGGTTCGGGTAAGTCGTCATGCTGAGATCCGTGTACTATGGTACGGAATTATAGAGTTAACTTATTGCTAATTGAATTGGAAAAGGAGGAAGTTCTCATTTCATCAGATTATTAGTGTAGGTTTTCAGTCATAATTATGTATGGGATCATCTATAAAAAACATTCTTAAAATTAGTTGTAATATATGTACAATGTTTTCGTAAGTAGTAAGCTGATTTTAATGATAGTCCCATATAAATATTATAAACAAATACCATTTCTGAGGAATTGAGTTTTTAATTTTAATTTTTTTATCAACGTGGAATAGTTTTTTCACTTAGGGTCACTAATGGCCTTATTAATAAAAATCTCGACTGCGATTAGCGATAGCTTAGCAGATTCTATATTCAATTTTTCTATAGAGAATTTAAAATTAGAATCTTTTAATCCGTTGTTAAGCTCCATTGCGACTTTTATTAATAAGGCCATTAGGATTTTACATGATAATTCACGACTTACACTGTAATCTCCGAGAGTGATTTGGAACAAAGCCATCCACGTGCTTGGGTAGCTCGAGAACAACGTGGACTGGACATTGGGGAAACCTTAAAAAAAAGTTACGTTTACTACAACAAGAGATCTCTCTGACCTAAGTGATCCTTACGACGATTTTTCCTTGGTGGGAATCGAACCCACGACCACCGGTTTGGAGGCAGGGTCACAAACCACTAGATCAACAGGCCAGTCAAAGATAAAAAAAAGACTTGAATCATCATCAAATAAGCTCGAAGTAAACAACACTTTTGTTTTTGTGTAAACCGCTTAACAGAACCAGATTTCGACTATTGATTTATTTATGTTATGTGTACATATTATTAGAAATCTATGGTTTTAACAGTTTAAAAGACTATTGCACCGATTTGTGAAAGGCTTATCAATTTAATCTGTTGTCAAATCGTTGACCAAAATACTAACAACCAATCACAGCGCTTAACATGAGGTTTGACAGATGATTACCTAATTGTTGTGTTGATCAGCCTGCAGAAACCGGGGTATATCTATGGGAGCCTATAAAAGTACCTTTGTATAAAAAGTAGAAGGACTGCGAGAAGCCGAAGAGCACGATGGTGTAGATGATGCCGAAGGTGAACATGTCGCCCGTGATCATGCTGTAGATCATCGTCACGAACGGGCCCGTCAGCTTCACGGCGCTGCGCACAACAAGTTGCAATATACTACTTTGGATAGGATACTACTTTACTAGGATAATAGGCGTGTCTCCTAAAATCTTTTTATATGTCCGCCTGGTAGATTAGTGAATTTTATTGGACACGTATTTTTCCTTTTTTTTCCTGCAAATAAAAAATGAGAAAAATACAGTGAATGGAAATTTCGCGTGACTTCATTACGTGCAACAATTTATACGACGGCGTGGCGTCATAAGCCCCCACTACTGAATTTTAATTAGCTGTATCTTTAAAATTTTGTATTGTTTTGATAAAAGAAAAAATACGTGTCTAATATTTTTTTATTATCTAACTGACGGACTAAATAGATTTTAACTTTTCATACCCAGTCAACATCCCTATTATAGAAAAGATCCATTTAAGAACAAGGATTTGTTTAAGTGTTAGTTACAACAAAAATAAATGGTTTTAACCAATAGATTGCGTCATTTAAGAGAAAAGTTTTTGTGTATAATTTATAAATGTTTTGTCTACTTGTACAAAGCCGGGGCACTTCGCTAGTATAAATGAAAACATGATGTAGTGTCAACATCCTGTTTTAAAATACTTACCCAGCAAAGAACATGAGCAAGAACCAGCAGCCTGGTAGCAGGAAGATGAGAAGCGCCTCCTCCAGCATCGTCTGCCTCATCAGGCGAGCTGGGATGCACGCCAGCAGCAGCAGGTTCGACGTCAAGAAGATGAACTTCGCGGGTTCGTGGATCTAAAGTGTTTAATGAACAAAAATGTTGGGCGATAGAGCTACCATAGTATATATAGATGGTAGAAGCTTCATTTAAAGCTCGGTTTGAAAGTCGACCTTAACACAGATAAGAAAAAATTAAGCAGAAAAAGAATTCAGACGTGTTCAAATTATATAATATATACTAGCTGACCCGGAAAACGTTATTTTGCTATATATACAATACAATTTTGGCGTGGCCACCCTTATCACTTAGGGGTATATAAATATTTACGACCTATTCTAAGACCTACCGAATGTACACAAAAATTTCATAAAAATCAGTCAAGCCACGAGAATTTTATATACAGCATGCAACAAAAACCCTGTCCGATCCTTGTGAGTATTATTCGGCATCGCACTGCGTACACATATACGTAACTATTGAATGGATTTGAGATTATTGTTTTTATTTTTTTTTTTATTTCACCTACAGTTTTGTATTAAAGAAGCCGCCTAAACAAGACATTTTTTCTAGTACGTATATTGAAACAAGAATACGCCTTTCCCAGTAAAGCAGACAAAGCCAGCGCTCAGGCTAACTGCGTAAATTATTTCCACAAAATAAAGAAAAAAAAGAATAGGTCTTTATTGGACAGGGTTTTTGTTGCATACTGTATAGATTGTTGTCTATCATTAATTATTCGACATTTCCATTGATAATTTAATCACGTTTTACGCGGTATAGAACTATTACATAATGATAGCAAGAGCCACGGAAGCTAGGTAACTTACCAGCTGCTTGAAATACGCGACCAGGCCCTGGTTCTTCAACTCGTCTCCTTGCTGCAGGATGATGTAGGCGAGCGTGCTGGCGATGGTGCCCAGCTCGCTGGCCAGGCGCACGCCGCTGCGGGGCTCGGACACGTCCAGCCCCCAGTCGGGGTGCGCGTCGGCCTCCGCGCTGCTGTGGCGCAGGTACACCGACAGCGACAGCAGGAACAGGTGCAGCATCAGGATCAGCAGGCGCTTCAGGAATTTGTTCTAGAAACAGATTAAGAGTGAGTAACATAAAAATATTTAATTAATAAACAAAATACAGATTATTGACCATAGAATTTAACAGTATATTTTTTCAATCTTTAAGTTTACCCTTTTGTATGTATTTTTCTACCATATAATCGTAGAATATACGATATATTCATAGTTTTACACTTAGAATATAAATAAGTAAACTATATCAAATCAAAATATATGATTATAGCTTAGAGTATGATGCTACTAGCGATGCCCGCACTCTATACTTGCTTATGTATACTCTAATGTAGAACATTTTAGATGTTATACATACTCTAGCAAAGGTCTTCCATTTTTCTTCGAGCAGCCTCTGAATGATGCCTCCATCCAACATGTTAAGATGCTCTTGCTTTGTCCCATTTAGAATGATGAACAATGCCGAATTCCAATCTAGAAATAATGAAAACGAATAGATGACATATAACTTAACTTTTCCCTAATTGATCCCTTTGGAATAAGGCTTGAAAATAAAAGGCTCTGTAGAGTTTCAAGCTGCTTGTCAAACTTTACGTGCTCGTCAATCAATTTCATCGGCTGCGGCTATGCTTGACGCGTTGGTCAAGCATCTAAGTATTTGACAAGCTTGATGAAAGTCTTGCTTGATCGTTTACGCCATTGCTTGACAAAAACCGTGATTTTTTTTTTTTTTTTTTTTTTTTTTTTTGGATGAGGTCTACTGCAGTTAGCCTGAGCGCAGGCTTTGACTGCTTCACCGGACTTTTGGCGAGAACCGTAAGGCCTCCAGCCAGAGCAAGTAAAATAAACTAACTACGTCAGCAACGTTCACTAAGGGCACCCCCTGCGGGGTTCGGACCTCGACTTAGTGCGTTGCTGACTATCTTAATAAGGCAAAAACAGCAAGGGATGGCTGGATCTGAGTTATTATTATTTAGGGACATATTTTTATTGCTAGTTTGGCCGGCTCGGGCCAGCTTGATCTAGGGACGGGGGGGTAACATTTACGTTACTATTATTTATAATACGCGACGGGCCTCGCCGGCGAGGACGTAGTATACGGCGGTTGTGTTTTGTATTGCTACTGCTAGCTAAGTCGAATGCTTCTTGTAGAAGCGTTGTCTTATCGTCGGGATAGGAGAGAGTGTGTCTAGGACGTTTTATCTTGGAGATGACTGAAGGTCGGTATCGCGCGGCCGCTACGATAAGCGGGTTACGGTGGGTTTCGGCGGTGTCGAAGAAACGGGTCGCGGCGCGTTTCATGAACTGCTTGATTGTGGGCAGCTTTAAGTCACAGTGCAGCTGCAAGTTACGAACGTAACCTGGAGCACCCGTGGCTCTACGCATGAAAAGGTTTTGGAGAGTTTGCATTCGTTTGAGTCGATAATCGGGTACGTGAGAGAATACGACGCTGCCGTAAGTCATGATAGGTCTGACGCACGCAGTGTAAATTCTCTTCTTGCAAGCAAGAGAGAGTTTACTGCGCTTGTTCAACATACAATGAAGTCGGCCGAGGGCGAAGGCGGCTCGCGCGCGTGCCGCTTTGATATGAGGTACGAAGCTAAGCTTCTGATCAAGGATCACACCCAGGTATTTGGCTTGCTGCTCCCAAGGGATAGGCTTGCCGAAGAGGCTTATGGGTGGAGCGGAAGCGGGAAGCCGCCGTTTTCTACTAAATAGTACGGCTGCGCTTTTGGTAGGGTTGACTTCGATTCTCCATTTCGTGAACCACTTCCCGAGGGCCGTGACCGCGGTCTGGAGAGTTCGACCTATCGCTAAGGGGCTGGTACCTGAATAATAAATGGCCGTGTCGTCGGCGTACAGAGCTACTTGGGGCTTGCCACCGCGTGGAATGTCGCTGGAATACAGCGAGAAGAGGAGTGGAGAGAGGACGGAGCCTTGCGGGACTCCGGCGAGGATCGGGTGAGGGGAAGAGAGTGTGCCTTCAACGCGATAGCGAAAGGAGCGATTCGACAAGAAGTCACGGATGATGTGCACGAGACGATCTGGCACTTCGAGTTGGTACAGCTTGTAGATCAAGCCGTTGTGCCAGACCTTGTCGAAGGCCTTCGCTATATCGAAGAAGAGCACACCGGTGAGCCGTCCACGCTGAAAACCAGCGCTTATATGCTCGACTATGCGGTGGACTTGTTGGACGCACGAGTGTTCGGTTCTAAAACCAAACTGCTCGTCGGGTATGAGACTCCTGGACTCGGCATAATCCATTAAACGGGAGTAGATGATTCGCTCGTATAGCTTCCCAAGGACTTTGAGTAAGCTGATAGGGCGATAACTAGTTGGCTCAGACTTCGGTTTACCGGGTTTGTGGATGCCGATGACTATCGCCTCTTTCCACTGCTGTGGAAAGAGATTGTTGCCTAATGCTGCATTGAAGATGCCTGTCAAGAGGATAACTAATGCTGGAGGGAAGAGTTTAATCACCTTATTGGTGACTCCGTCTGAACCGGGCGCTTTACGAGGGTGTAGGTCCTTGATAAGAGAACGTACTTCGTCTACTGTAACCGGCGCGAGAGGGTGTTCCGGATCCTCTGAAGGAGGAATCGTGGCCTTACGTTCGACTTCGGCGTCAACTCTGGCGAGGTGGGCCGGGTCGACCGGAAGGTTACTGGGCGTACATTGAGCCTCCAGGCTGTCGGCCAGGCATTCCGCTTTCTCGTCGTCTTCAAAGGCGAGGCTCTGATTCGGACGATTCAACGGGGGCATGACCGCTTCGTCGCAACTACGTAATCTACGTTGAAGGTTCCAAAACGCGTGATGGTTAGGTTCTAATTGGTCGAGAAACCTATCCCACCGATCCTCACGCAGAGCCCTTATGCGTTTCTTAACAGCGCGCTGTAGAGAACGCATACGGGCGCGATTAGAGTCGTTGGGATAGGTGTCGTAGGCGCGTATAGCCGCGTTCTTCTCCGTCAATAGGGCACGGGCGTCGTCCGGTAGGAGCCAGCGAGAGTCTTCTGTCACCGGTACCGACCGCGAACACTCGTTCACCAGGGACTGCACGTGCTCAGTGAGGGAGTCGATCGCGCCTATAGCGTCTGTCGCGGATTCTACATTGTCCGGTATCGAGTCTAGGTGCGCGGATTGGACTGACTTAAGGCGAGTCCCAAGCTTCGTCCAGTTCGTAACTATCTTAGTGGGGATGGGTTGACCAGCGTCTGGAGGACCTACTCGCGGACTAAAGGACATGATCACTGGTCGGTGGTCAGAATCTAATTCATGAATAACTTCAATGGACCGAAGCGCTAGGTTGACGTTTTTGAGTAAAGCTATATCTAGTATGTCGGGGCGGTGGTTGACGTTCGCGGGAAAGTGAGTGGGATTCATCGGAGCGATGATATCGAAGTTTAATTCGGAGCTAAGAAGATCAAGATGTCTACCTCGGTTGTTACGAGTGTGGCAATTCCACGCCTCGTGTTTCGCGTTTAGGTCGCCTGCCATAAGGACGGAGTCGCCTAGAGCTAGAAGAGCTCGCAGGTCATGTCGTAAGTCGACCCTCTCTGTTGACGGAGGAATATATATTGAAACTAAATACAAAGGTCGATGCCCGGTCATGCCAAGACGACAGATGGAGGCTTCGATGTGCGACAGCGAGGGTGGATCCATCGGAACGCAGTACAGTGACCTTTTAAAGTAAATGAGCGTGCCGCCGCCTACGGCTCTGGTACGATCGTTACGGATTAAGTTGTAATTCGCGATTCGCGGGTTTTTATGAGACGGTTTAAGAAAGGTCTCCTGTACAAGAAAAACGTCGAGTTGATGATCACGGAGAAAAGTAGCAATTTCGTCGCGTTTTTTATTAATGCTATGCGCGTTAAAGTATCCTAATTTAAGGGATCGGGGTTTGAGTTTACCGGTGTTAGTAGCCATTAGAACGCGGCGGCTTTGTATGCGGCGAACACATCGCTGAACTGCTCCCTAATGAAAGGGGCGTGCAGAGGGTTGGGGTTGGCTCTAATCGCCTCCGCCATAAGACGGATGCGATTAAAGTCAAACGACTCATACACCTCTATGTAATTCTTGACCGACGCTGTGATGTCGGCCGGAAGCGTCGGGGCCAGAGAGGCCGCGGCCGACGGTGACGCGAGCGCGGGTCTTGGTAGAAGCGCGGGTTTAAAAGCGGTAAGTGGGATGCGAGGGACGGCGGGTCCCTGTAAAGCGGGGAGAGACGCGACCCCTTTAGGAGGAGAAGCGAGAGTAGGGAACGCACGCGCGTGCGTTTCCATGTTCCAGCAGGCCCCGGTTGGGCGTTGCGGGCTGAGACGCGGCGGAGCGGACGCGGGGTTTTGCACGGGGGCCGGCGCACGGGCGACGGGCCGTTTCGCGACGGTTCTCGTTTTGGGTGCCTTCGGACAGCCGCGGTAGTTGGCTGGGTGACCCTGTTCGCCGCAGAGAACGCAGCTAGGGGGCTCAGCGCACTGGGTGCAGTCCTTGGGCCGTGGGCAATCGGGCGTTCCGTGCTCGCCGAGGCACTTCACGCAGCGAGGGCGCGCGAAACAGTTACGTTGCGAGTGGCCGTACAATTGACACCGGTGGCATTGGCCAACGTTGGCGCGCTTGTACGGCGCCTCGACTTTTATGCCAGAGAGTTGGCAAACAGTTTTAATATTAAATATGGACTTGCCGTCCGCTGATCTCTCAGCAACGACGAGTACCATTTCGTAGGGTGACTTACCCCGCCCGCGGTACATACGGTGTACCTCTAGAGCAGGGATACCCTGCGCTTTTAGGTCGTCTAGGATCTCCCTAGAGCCTATGTCCGCAGGGACAGACTTGATGACGACCCGGAGGACCCGCTCCTCCGGGAGGGTAAACGTATGATAAGGCAGGGCTCTCTCCTGCAGCATACGGGTGAGCGACCGAAAGTCGGCCACTGTGGGTACAGCTATTTTAATGCCGTCCTTGACAGAGCGGGCTTGGGTGTAATTAACTTGGTGCTGCGTGCACCACTTGGAGACCTCAGTCCACTTTCCTTTCTCCTGAAGGAAGATTGGAGGAGGGACCGAGCCGCCCTTCTTAGGGGCTGACGGAACTTGGGGCATGGTGTTGGACACCTGTGGGGTGGTAGTGGGCGCGGGCGAGGCCGCGGGCTCAGCAGCGGGCTGGGACGCCGAAGCGTCGACGGAAGGAGGCGAAGCGCCAGTCTTGGCGGCTTTAGAAGGCACCTGTTGGGATTTGGTCCTACGGGTGCGCTTCTTGCCCTTGCCAACAACTTCAGTAAAGCCGTCGGTGGAGCAAGACGAGTCCGATGCTGTTAAAGCATCACCGGAATCGTTAGAAACAATTTCCATTTCGATGTCTACCGGGGACGGTGAGACAGAGCGAGGGCGGGGGGAAGGGGCCGGAGATGCGTCACGCGCAGGTGTGAGGCTCGGCGAAGCGGATTTGGCGTTGGAATTCGGCTTATAGGCCGGAACAATAGCCGGGGAAACAATAACTTTCGACGAAGCCGTCGAAACAATGGGGCGCGGGCGCGAGATAACGCCTCTGTCGGCGCCGATCGGCGATAGCGAGCTATCGAATTCCGCTAAGTCGGAAGGGTCTAATTTGCGGGCCCAAGCCTTGAAGAGGTCTTGGAAGACCCGAGAGTCCTTCATCTCCTCGATAAAGCGGGGCCAGAGGGCGTCCATTCTTCTCGAGAAGACGAGAGACACTTTTTAATTAAAAAAGAGAAGCTAAAAGCCTAACATGGGTAGAGGGAGGGCGCGCCTACAACAAATACCCTAACTAATAACTAACTCCCCGGGTGGGTACGCCCGGGGATGTGTGACCCTCCCTGCTGGGTGTAAGCAGGGAGGTGAGTACCTAAGGTGTGCCTTAAGCTGTGGTGTACCCGTCGCCAGTCTTATTGTGCGAGCGGGGCCCTGACCAGTCTAGTGCGAAGGGTGTAGACACACCCGACCGACACTAGGTGTGTAGCTGAAAGGGAAGCCAGAGACTAGAGCCGACTAGGAGACCCCCCAAGGCCGGTAATCTAGTTCCCGTCCAATTGACTGCTTTACCCTAAAGGGGCTCAGCGGGTGTGATTGGGTCAACACCCCCTCGGTTTCGTTGGCACCGAATGGTTTCCACCGAGGACCGCGAAACTGCGGTTTTATCCTGAAGGGACCAAGTGAATTTAATTCGCGAGCAAAAGAAACAGAGGTTGATCTGCCGCCGCCTTGAAAAAGGCAGCTTTAGATCGATCGGTTAGCGTAGGCGGGGCTACGCAGAGTGTTACGCGAGCGTAACAGGTAGCGAGACGGATGACGTCAGCGGGCGAGTCGCAGAGCGGCACGTCCGTTCACGGCGAGTGTCGGGCGCAGAGTCCACAAAAACCGTGAAACTTTACAAAAACGCCTGTCAAGCATGCTTAATCGTTTACAGGGCCTTTTAGTGGCGAAATGTTTAAAAGGCTTGACCCATTCTTCAACCGATTTCAAAAATCTTTTTGTGATGGACAAAGTAGTCATACATTTCATCAAAATCGATTCAGTAGTTGTTTTTTTTTTTCATTGAAGTCCCTTGTTTTTTACATTTAACTGTGTAATCAATTATTATAGATAATGTAATCCCGCAAGGTATAATATAAAAACAAGGACAATGGAGAAATAACTTACTGGTCCTTCCATCAGGCAGCAACGTATCCAGAGCGTTAAGCGGGTAAGCTGAGCAGGTGATGTTGGAGTACCGCCAGAACTCCTTGGCGGAGAGCTCGAGCATCTCCCTGAAGACTGAAGCTCTGCCCAGCTGGCAGGCTAGGGTCAGTGGTGTGAATCCCGCCAAGTTCATACGACCGTTACTGGCTGGGACCTTGGGGTGGCGGAGCGCGTAACCAAACATGTCCTACAAAAAGAAATGTTTTGTAAGAAGTGTATTGTTTCTTACTGTTTAATAATGAATTATCAAGTTGGTTTAATAATGAATTAAACATTCATGGTTAGGTTCACCCTTCTCTAAAAGGGGGGAGATAAATTATAAGCAACTAGCTGTTGCCCGCGGCTCAATCTGTGTGGGTGTAGGTTATCGTGGCGAAAAGTAGCCTATGCCTATCTTGAGATCCCAGCTTATCCTATGCTAAGTGTCATCAAAATAGATTGAGTGGTTTGGCTGTGAAAGCGTAACAGATAGAGTTACTTTCGCATTTATAATATTATTTATGGATAAGCCATCTTCTCCCTATACTCTATAATTATTTATGAGTTCCATGTTAAATAGGTATCTTAAGCTGATTGTCATTAAAAAAAAAAACATCAAACATATGACATTGATGGCCGAATACTGAAACGTCAATCAGTTTTAAGTCGCCGTTAAGTCTCATGCTGTCTCTGTCACTTTAAGGTGTTAAGTAGTGACAGATAGACATTTAAGAATGTCTTTAAGTTAGTGGGGTTTAGTATTCGGGGGTTTATGGGTCATATTATTGCTTCGAAATAAATTAGGTGGTAGGGTTGTATGAGATGATATGTGGAAGAAAAGTTTTAATGACAAGCAGCAGTGTAGTAGTAGGATAAATGGAAGAAGCAAATAAAATAGGAATTAGGGCAGACCGAAGAAAAAATTGAATGCTAATGTTTACGCCGTAGAAAGAAACGTCGCTGTGATCACGAGCGCACACTATACTGTACCATGACAGAACGTGAAACCAAACAAAAGACAACACCGTTTGACACAATGTCATCGCTAGTAGCGACACCACGACGGATGAGATAATCTGGGCGTGATGTTAGCCAATAAGCTTAGTTTAAGCTAGCCAATAAGAATAGTTTGTAATTTCACAAGTTTTCACAGATAATTTTCCAAGCTCTATCTCTCTCTCAACTTCTCAAGTCTCAGTGAATACACGCAGTTATTAAAAGTTTAAGAATTTTATTGAACCTAGTATTATAGAACCCAATACATAGTAGCCATGACCTGTAAAGCAGTTACAGCTAATACAAACTCACCAGCTTATCACAAACAACCACCATATGCAGTATCATGTTCCCGAAGGAGTCTTGAGCGTCGGGATCAGCCCCGGAGTCACAGAGCAGGTTGTACACCCCCTCGTTGGCGCAGCAAGCGGCCCAGGCGAGGGGGTACTCCCCGAGGTACGCCAGGCCCTCGTAGTTGGTCTGCCGCGCTGGCGGCACGCGCTGCTGGTCGCGGGGGAGGAAGAAACTGCCTGGAAAGGCCCAGGAGTTTTGTTTCGGAGAAGTGGAAGAACAAGCTTTCAATTTGGCTAAGATTTGGACAAGGAGTTTTGCATAAGAGGACAGTTAGAAGCCAGATTGGGACATCTTTTAGGCAGAGCAAAAATATAAAATTACAATTCACCGATGACAAGATAAAACAAACACAGTTATAATACTATTTAGGATATAAATTTGGGATGCGGATTGTTTATTTATTTTATTTAATACTTCATGCACAGTGGACATATGCGTACTTAATGCCAGAAGGCAATCTCTACCAGTCGACCATTGGGTAATACAGAAACAAACTTGGTAGAGGTACTGTAAAATATGGTATCTTTAAAAAAATTAAATAAAAAGAAAACACATATACATATGTAGCTATCATACAATATATACATATTTAAATATTGTTCCTAAAGATTACAGTTAATTATTGTCTGGCACGGGGGGACAAAAACATTAATTTTATAATAACCCAATTCGAGTGGCAAATCATCCACACATGTAAGTAGTGACAGTGGTAGAACAAGTAATTATTTCTGTCACTTACCGATAGCTCTCTGGTTTACGTCAGCCCCTGCTTCTACCAAGTCTTGTACCAACTCGTTGTTGCTGTAAGCTATGGCCAGGTGAAGAGAGCTTGCACCTGAAAACCAGTTAATTGTTTCAGATCACTTCTTAGCTGTTATATATAGCCCTATAGTAGTTTTAAATACTAAACCCCTATATAGTAGCCAATAGGGATGTTTCCTGGGTATGAAAAGTTAAAATCTATTTAGTCCGTCAGTTAGATAATAAAAAAATATTAGACACGTATTTTTTCTTTTATCAAACCAATAAAAAAATACAAAGATACACCGCTTTAAAGTTTCGGAGTGGGGGCTTATGACGCTACGCCTCGCTAAAAATCGTAGCGAGGAGTGACGTCACGCGTAATTTCCGTTCTCTGTATTTTGATCATTTTTTGTTTGCAGGAAAAAAGAAAAAATACGTGTCCAATAAAATTCATTAATCTACAAGACGGACATTAAAAAAAAAAATAGGAAACATGCCTATTAATGAAATAGGTTAATGGCCAAATATACAATTTTAAGTAACCATAGTCTCATGCCGTCTTTGTCACTTTAGGGTGTGAAATGGTGGCAGATAGACATTTGAAATAATCTTAAAGTTAATTGATGTTTGAGTATTTGGGTGTAACTGTTTCAAACTCACCTAAATATTCTTCACCTTCAACGACATCCAATGATAGTTTCGGAAAACATTTCACTAATGTTCTTGCTAACCTTGTGTGTATCTGAAATAAATGATAAGTTAAGTATAGAAATTATTATTGCCACATACAGGTAAATACCTACTTTAACCTTACTCAAAAGTATCGGAAAGTTTATAACTCCTTCATTTGTTTAAAAAGGATTATTTCGAATTAATTTTTATTCCAATACAATGCCAATACAAAATTGATATTAGTTTAGCAAACATGGAAGGTATTAAGTGGAATCCGAACATTATCAGAATGTTTTTGTAATATGTGTTGTTTGTGTGCCTGCAAATTAAACAATTTTGCATTAGCATTGTAATAGAATTGAAATTTATTCAAGAGTAACCCCCCAGTACCATTAAGACTAGCTTATATTGTTTTATTAAGATAAGAAGAATATAGGGTAGGAAAAACGAATTGGCTCACTCTTGAACTCAAGAATGATTGATTCTGGGTTAATTAGCCAAAAGCAGTTCCCAAGAGTTTGAAAGTGTTCTGACCTTCGTATCGCAAATGATGAGCACATGTAATAGTGACTCTCCCAGAGCTCCTCTGTAGCACATCTGCCAGCACGCCGTGTGGTCCTCCCACTTTGCGAGCGGGTCGTGTGGGGACAACGACGCTTCAATTGGTAACACCACCTGTAAATGGTAATGGGTTTATTTTATAATTGTGTAAAAAAAAAGGTTGAAGGTTTTTAGTCAATAATGGATCGGAGAATCGACTCTTTAACATTATGAGACTTTTTAACATATCAAATTTTATTTCAGGTCTAAAAGATAATAAAGTTGTATACCGGGTGTTAGGGCAATGCTCCCGAAAAAACAGACAATAGTACTAAGGATAACTTTGACGATAGGTCAGCATATGCTATTAAGCTTCTAGCTAATCTCTACCTAGCCACTTCCATTCGAATTTACTGGTTAATAACCACGTGCAGGGTTCAATTATGAATTGAAATATTGAATTTTTGTTGGTAATGAAAAATTTACTTTAGTTACATTTTAACAAGGAAAGACATGATTTTTGTGGTATGTTTATAATTCTGATGTATCTCAATACATCAGCGCCAGGTAGCGCGATGCCAACACCACGACGCACGCTGTCGCACCACCAGGCCCTGCCTCACTAGTCGTACCAATCCAAGATACTGAAGACTCTGCTACAGCGCACCAGCCGCCTCCGACTCGTCACCCGCCGCCTAGGAAGAAGAAAATACAATCAGCATATAATTATAATTGAGTATTCAGATCAGTACTAAGTTATTTTAAACAAAATGTAGATATAAATAAGCTTACCCATCTAAATCTTCCGAGGCCTTATAAGACACGGTTTAAATTGTGTCCCATTCATTTTTAGGTACATTTGGGCTTGGCGGTAAGTCTCCTCATGCAGACGGGGCATCACGGGGTATCATCTTTGAGGGGTCTTCGACGCAGTCCGCACATACTTTGTCGAAAGCATCTAAGATCTTTTGGCTCTTTTCACCAGGACTATCACACTTAGTACTCAAAACCTTTTCCGTTACATACCTCCACAAAAAGAAATCTACTGGGGTCAGATTGTGTGAGCGAGTTGGCAAACATGTGGTCTGTAGTCTGCTGATCCAGCGATCATCAATTAGCTTAGTGAGGAGCTCACAGACAGACCTCACAACATGTAGAAGTGCACCATCATGCTGGAACCATGTACTTGTAATCAAGAGTTCATTTATAAAGTTCAGGTTTTGCTGTCAGTCAAGTTGCTTTGGCAGAAACACTGGTCCCAATATGCGATCCTTATATAAACCTACCCATATGTTAATGGACCATTGGGTTTTGTGCCAGGTTTCTTGAACAGCATGTGGGTTCACTTCAGAATACACATGTGTATTTCTTGGGTTCCACAGCTTGTTTTTTGTAAATATCGGCTCGCTTGTCCAGATCTTGTGCTCAATGAAACCAGGCACACTTTGTTGCTGGTCTAATATCCAACGACAGAAAATATGGGCAGTCTCGATCATCAGGTAATAAACCTGGCACTTTATGCACTCTATATGGGCGGATATGGTTACGCTTTAACACCTTATGAACTGTCGCGTGTGATACACTAGTTCCATCCCGACCCTTTAACAATTTAGCAACACTTCGTGTGCCTAGGTTCGGGTTCCGGCGAATTGTGCGAAAAATTCGATCCTCAGTCTGAACAGAAGCTTGACTACCGGAACAATGGGCAGATTTTCCAACACTCGCTGAAAGGCCGCTGTTATCAAACGAGAGTCACCCCGTTGTCGAGCGGTTGGGAATCGCTCTAGATAAATTCGCAATGCATTCGCGGCATTCCCCCGAGCTTGTCCAAGGCACATTAACATGTTGCCGGATTCACGTGCACTATATGCGTGAGGCATTAATGCAACAAAACAACTCAAACTTAACAACAAATAACAAACTTAAAAAGTTACAAAAAATAATAAAAAACGATTGAACGAATTATATCTGTCGCTCACACGCACATGAAAGTATTCTCTATTCTCTCTACTCTATTCTGAATTAGTGTTCTTTGTTGTGGTGTGATGAAAGTCAACACAGAGCAAGTAATCACTCACAAATCACTGGTTATCACACAGAACAATATAAAGGAATTACTAAGTTTTAAAAGTCAACACCTCAGAGGTCAACACTCAACAATAGACTGCAAAGAATTTAGTATGTCGCAAATAAAACGTTAATTTGCGACTTTCCACCCTTCTTCCCAACTATATTTCTTCTTTCCTACTGTTCCTACTACTGGTCTACCGGCAGACAGCAACACTATCAACAATCAACAAGTCTTAATCAAAACAAATCAAATCATCTGTCACCTGTCACCAACACGTGGTCAGCATTACGGAACCGACGGCGCTGCCAGCGCTACAATCTTAAATTACCCACAAATGTCTGTTAAATAAAAACCCTAACAGACCATTCATATTGGGCCCAAAATCGAAAAAGTTCAAGTTTTTTTTTGTCAGTTTAAAACCGTACAAGCACTTTGTTTTTGTACTTACCTACTAGGAAAATATATTTAATAAGTTCTTTCTTTATTTGGATTTTTTATTTAACCTTTAACATCATTATCACCCTACATTAACGATATGGTAAATTTTAGCTGGCCATATCAGGAAATGGCTCTATTTTATGAAAAGACTACGATTTGGCCACGACATAATATAACACAATTATTAAGTATTTATAGGTATAGACCTAGATATATACCTAGTTATACCTAAGTAAGTAGTGAAATTATAAATTTTATTGATTTTGTGTTTCACTGCTAGTTTTTTTTTTATTTAAGTGATGTCTTTGTTTCAATCGAGATCGATTTTTTCTCTAAACCATTATCGTCTTTATTTTCGGGAGCGTTCCTTTTACATCCTGTATTTACTAATAAGATAAAAAAAAAACTACACAGAGAGTTTTAATGAGAAAGCGTGATAAACAATGTTAGTTTTTTGATTAGGAAGAGATTTTTTATGTGCAGTTAAAAGTCTGTAAGTACCTACATGTTTAACATAAATAAAAACTCAATTAAATAGGTGTTCGCGACACCGCCAAAAGCTTCCGAAACCCGCTAATAGAAGTGGCCGGGCCGGGCGATATCGACCCTGTCATTTCTAAAATTAAACGCCGCAGAGAAAGGCACCCACCCTATCTCATCCCAACGACGAAACCACGCTTCTCCAGAAGGCATTCGTATTGGCAGAGGCCGTCGCGAAAAAAATCACGTTTGTTACAATAAACGTGAATTTTTTGTGTGCTCACCTCCTTAATATTTGTTTTATTTTAATTATAACTAAATATTCTGTGAATATTTTTATAGAGTCTATTACTCTTGCCGTTATCAATATCGAGCAAAAGAATCACGTTTGTTGTATGGGAGCCCCCTCAAATATTTATTTTATTCTGTTTTTTAATTTGTTGTTATAGCGGCAACGGAAATAAGTACATCACCTGTGAAAATTTAAACTGTCTAACTATCACGGCTCATGAGATACAAACGAACAGACGGACGGACAGCGGATTTTTAATAATAGGGTCCCGTTTAGGTACGGAACCCTAAAATCTAGCTGTATTATAAAAGAGTTAAGTAGTGTTTGTTACCTGTTCTTGGTCTCTGAATTTCCACCGGAGATATTCTGCCCGGTTGATCACCCTCCCCCTCCCGCCCGCGTACATGTACGCGGCGAATTCGTCTTTTATTAATTTTTCTGCGGCCGCCATTCCGCCTCTCGTGTAAGTCTCAAGCAAAAGACCGCCTAAAAAATACCACGACGTTACTCATATTTAAAAACGGCAAGTATCTTTACTCAATATAGAAAAAAGTGGCAGCTCTTTGTGTACCATTTTAAATAATTTACAGTCGAGAGTTTTAAAATAAGTTAACATTTTATATGATGTACCATTCTGGATCGTTTAAAATACCTCATAATTGGCCTTTCTGTTTCTAAGTGAGAAATAATGCAGTGCTAATCAATAAAAATAATTAGACACAATGCGAACGTACCTACTCATTGAAATATTATAGCCATAAGTAATTATTAAAAAAAAAAAAAAAAGTGGACAACATCATATACATTGCTCTGAACTCAAAGTATGTATAGCTAACGCATTTGTGTTATGAAATCAGAGAAAACGAAGGTACTAGAAACTACTAGGTATGAGGTACTAGACCCCAGACAATGTAAAAAAGTGATGAAATGTTTTACATTGACATGTCCGGATCTCGAAATCGGGACCTCAGAGTTGGCTTCACCTTAATTTCGTTTGGACCTAAAACTAAAAATGAGTAAATATGAAACATATATTTATATTTATTTATTTAAATAACGTGTTTTTTTAAAACAAACTCTTTTAACAGCTTTAAAATATATATTTACAGCCACCCGAGATGTAACTTGGTAAGAAGGTGAGGTTTGAGTGAATTTACTCCGAAAACTCAAATAGAACTCAATTTTGTCGTCGTTTAGACTTATGCTGTCTCTGTCACTTAAATGAGTAATGAAGCGATAGATAGACATTGTGTTTGAGTATTTGAGGATATTGTACTACCTTTTTTGTAATCTGCAAGTTTGTACAAAACAGTATGGTCTTCGCTGCTTGGCTGTGATATAACTCGGTCTAGAACTGAACCGCCGCCCTGCACTCCACCGGCAGATATCAGTTTACTTAGTGCTTCCCCCATTTTATGTTGATCTTTTCATATTAATATTAAACTGGCTGAAATAAGTAATATAAATAGATTTTAAAACCCTTCTTCCGGAGCAGTCGAGTAATAAAACGCAGGAATTTATTTGCTTTAACCATAAGTTGTTTCAAAATTCCTATGATTCTGTTAGTATAAAATACCAAAACCGATCCGAGAATATGCGAGCACGAGAACAAGAGAAGCCTCTTAGCCTCTGTTTTATCCCGTTCACCGCGCATGACGCCACAGCCAAATCTCAGTCAAACCCCGAAGGGCGACCGGTTGCCGCACTACCTCCACTGGATTTGAACCCTTTTTTCCTGTTTAGAGTCTACTTTTGTAGGAAGAAGTTTGATGGTATACGATTTAATATCTTTAACTAACATCTAGTTCAACGAGGTAAAACTCAGAATCAATTGGTTAATAATATGGTGTTAACGTAGATAAAAATACAAAACTTTGTAAAAAAAAACTTACTTCATATTCGACGATATTCTACTTAGTTTCTTTATAAACTTCGTTGTGTACATATTAACACGTATTGTCCGCAAAAACATGATATCGAGTTTAATTTAAACTAGGTAAGTAGATATCACCTACACACCATTTTAAAAAACTGTTGTAACATGGTAAGGTGTTAGATATTTAGTTTTTCTTTCTACCGCTTAATGTTCGACCCTCGTTTTTAGGTCAGTGTGTCAATTTCATTAATTTGGGTCAAACTATCATTAAATCTACATAATAATTGTCACAAAATCGTTAGTGAATAATAAACATGTTCGCACAATTTATAGCTAATTAAACATTTAAGTCTTTTTTTTAAATCACACATCTGGCACAAACTCATAATATGTAAATAAACAAATAACACTGCACTATAGTACTTAACAAAAATATCGAGATTATCATTGTTATTTATTAAATTTATTGTGTAAAATTTAAATATTTGCTTGATAACAAAAATTGGAATGGTTAATAACTACGCGACACGTATTTTTAGGAAGATACACATCGAACACAGATATCGTTGTCATGGCAACTACAATATGGCTGATTGGCTGCTGAAAACCTGTAAGTACAGTACTACAAGCATAGCGTGAAATTGAACAAAATTCCCGACAAATGATAAGTCATGGACATAGATTAAAGTAAAGCATTTTATTATAATTCATGTCTAATAACTTTTTATACAAACGCGAACGGAATACGGAATTTATGAATTTTTTTACGTAGGGTTCGTTACTTATTTATATTTATTAGTAATTAGCTACGGGTTAAATTATCAAAATTAACCATAGCCAATCATTTTATGTAATAAACTAGCTTTTACCCGCGGCTTCGCTCGCGTTAAAAAGTATTATTATTAATTAGGTATAGTTTTTTCGGCTTTACTTTTGTTTAGCGTGTGTAAAATATTAGGGCCTACAAAACTTCTTTGTACACAATATTCTTAACTAATCTGGCATTAGGCGCCCAATCTTTAATTTCAGTTCAGTCAGTCGTAAATCTAATAAAAACTATCACTATTTTATATCCTTGGGGGTAGAATTGATCAAAATCCTTTCTTAGCGGGTGCCTAAGTCATAACACCTACCTGCATGCCAAATTTCAGCCCGATCCGTTCAGTGGTTTGGGCTGTGCGTTGATAGATCACTATGTCAGTCAGTCATTCACCTTTGAGCTATATATATTTAGATAACTTATTCAGAACAAATATAAATCTTTGAATTCGTGCCCCGGATTGGGATTTAAGGTATTTTAGCATTAATAATGGGGTAGAAGATTTAATTCCTTAACTACAGGTATTTTTATTTAAATTATGTATAGTAAACATGTCCGAAGTGCATCAGAGCCACATAAATCAATATTTCCCGGGAGCTTAGCTCTATCCCTCCAGCTTTCTGGCTTTCAAGACCACTAGCCGTGTGGCCAAGCTCACTTAGTTATAGGCATTCTATGTATAACCTGCCTGCGTGCACTGTGCAGGTACCCTAACACTTAACAGTCAACCACATCCCTTCCTTCGTATCGCGCTTAGCGCTGTTGATGTAGCGCAGAACGCATGTTGCTGTGCTCGCGCGTCCTTCATAGCATCGCTTTAAATAATTATTTGATGACCTCTTTATTCTCCACAAGAACGGAATATACAGTAAGGTTATCAAAACGACCTAATACTTTTTCTAAAATGTGGAAAGAATGATGTTAGTATCTTCACTGAAATAACGTTGTTGTTTTTTAGTCTGTGGTTAACATTGAGATAGCGTAGAATTTCTCAGAATTAGATAAGTAGGCGTCTGTCAGGATACATAATTATTTATTTTGGAACATAACTGGCTAGCAAGACTCATCACTCAACACTATTATAGCAAGCGGTCCACCCTCGGTAGAGTATATTTATTCTGTGGGTCCTCCTCTTCCCCCGTAACCTCAACCAGTGTTGCCAACCTAGTGGATTTTCCACTAAAACTGGTGGTTTCGACCGTTTAGTGGCGAAATATTGCCTTTAGTGGCTAGTGGATTTTTCTAGTGGTTTAGTAGTAGAATTTAGTTTCAATTACTGAAAATATAATAATAATTCTTTATTTTCAGATAACTAAGACCCAGTGTGTTGGTAATTAAAATAATGACTTACAACTATAGTTAGTAAAGTGACATGCTATTGGTGATTCATGATGACATTAATTTATCACCGTCCTCACTATCTTTTTTAAAATTGGAGAGTTAACATCCTCCCCTATTATTTTGACGATGCTGTTGCTAGTATCTCGTATTCTGCTTATAATGCGATCACTCAACCGCTAAGCTTCTTAATTTAATTTTCAGGAGTATTTACATTTCCTGTGTAACTTTTTAAACTGTTATCAAACGAACCATTTAACGAACCACCGTTACTATACGCGGTGATTCCCCTTGAACTTTTGTTTACAACTGAGATTTTCTTTTATTTTTTGGCAAATTAATATAAGAGTATGCATAATTATGCCTAAACCACAATATCAGCAAAAGTTTCGGGATTCTTGGCTTCAAGACCCACATTTAAAAGATTGACTTCAAGTTATTGAAAGTACGGCTGGTCAAGTAGCAAAAAGAAAATTTTGTGGTACGATTTAAGGAGCCACTACGGTGATTTGAATTCTCATGGGATGTCAAAGAAGCATCTACAACACATAAAGTTAACATTTTAAAACAAGTAACTTGTTGTTGTTGAGTAATAATTTTATGTTCCAGATCTTGATTTGTTGATTTACTATTTGTATGTTGATTTATTGATTGTTTACTATTATTATATATATAGTATTTTTATTACGTAATAATAAACAAAACTAATTATTGAAATATTTATACTTGTTTTTTTTTGTACTTAACTTTTATTTATTTTTTAAAAAGTAAAAAAATGTCTAGTGGAAAATTTAGTGACTATAGATGTAAGTCGTTAGTGGTTTTCTGGTGGTTTTAGATGTTGAATCTGGTGGAAAACTATTTTAACTGTTGGCAACACTGACCTCATCTTACTAAAATATGACATTTGTAACGTAACATAACAACAATCCGCAAAGCTCGTAAAGCATTGATTTAGTTGTATAATTGTGGTGATTGCTTTCATTTGTTTTGAACAACTGTGATAATTAAATTAGTGCCATGGATCTGGTTAGTATTTTTTGGTTACCTATCTGTCATATTCTGATTTCCAAGCAATAATATGGATAGAGAAAGCTATACAACGCAGTTGAGAAGTATGATTTTGTTAAAGACTTGTACATAATATATTAAATGTATTTGTTGTTATTATGTATAATAATTGAAAAGATTGAGAGCTCACTTTGCGTCTTGTAGAGCAGGCTAGCTATCCTATACGATACGAACGCTCACAGTGCCAGACTGCCAGTCTTGTATTGTATCTAATAAACATAAAAAACAAAGTTTCCCACCGCGTCTGTCTCTCTGAACGCGATATACTAAAAAACTACCAAACGGATTTTCATATGGTTTTAAAAAACGGATTGTGTGAATAAAATGGTATTAAGAGGAAGGTTTGAGTGTATATTACATTAATCTTTTGTTCAACTGTGCGAAGCCGGGGTGCGTCGCTAGTGGAATATAAAATGTTGTAGTCATAAACATAGTTAACCCATGCAATGCGACTTTTAGTATTTTAAATTTTTCACCTCTTGAAACTAGTAGTGCAAATGATATTAAAAAAATATGTTACTCTAAAATTCAAATAAGTGGTGTGCTTAATTGAGAAACTGAACGAAAACTAGACCATTGTTGTCTTTTTCTAGAGTAAGGCACATAAGGGTAATTTAACATAGTACCTATTAAACAAATGCTCCCACTGTTTGTGCACTTAGATCTTTTAAACTATGCAACAGATTTTATTGCAGTTTACAGCATAGATATAGTGATTCAAGAGGGAGGTTTATATTTATCATATAATTTGCAAATTACGGAAAAGCTGAGAAATTAAATGATTTGTAATGTTAATAAATAGTTAACCATGCAAAAAATATTTAAAATTATAGGCCTTAAGTAATTTTCTTTGTTTTTTTGGATGAGGGTGTACCAATATTGAGTATTTTCTTTTCAAAGTATACTAAGAAGTTCTTATTTAAACATTTTTTTACTGAAGAAAAGCATTCCACATGTGTTTTCGCCTTCCTCATGTTGTCTTATAGCCTTCCTCAATAAATGGGCTATCCAACACTGACAGAATTTTTCAAATCATACCAGTAGTTTCTGAGATGAGTGCGTTCAAACAAACAATCAAACAAACTCTTTAGCTTTATATATTAGTATAGATGTGTAACAAATAATATATTGTGTGTAGTAACGAACCACCGTTACTATACGCGGTGATTCCCCTTGAACTTTTGTTTACAACTGAGATTTTCTTTTATTTTTTGGCAAGTTAATATAAGAGTATGCATAATTATGCCTAAACCACAATATCAGCAAAAGTTTCGGGATTCGAGATGAGCGCGTTCAAACAAGCAAACAAACAAACTCTTTAGCTTTATATATTAGTATAGATGTGTAACAAATAATATATTGTGGGACAAAGTATGAATACATATTATTTATTTTTCCAGGGCAATAATGATTCCAAGAAAACCAGCGATACTCCCACTGAGCATAATCCTGAGGTAATAGTTAAAATAGAAGTACCTGATAAATTTTTTTCCCCTCTTGTATACACTACTAGACTTGATCAAATGGATGTGTTTAAAACAAACTTAAGAAATATGAAAGCACAAAATATATATGAATCCGCGACCCGAGAGAGTAAACCAGAATATAGCCTTAAACGTAAAATGCGTTCATTAGCCGATTCTGGAATTACTTATGAAAAATTGGCTGAAAAAATTAATGCACTCAATGCCAAGGAAGCTAGAAAAGCTGCTAAATTAAAAGAAAGAGGTATATCTTTAACTGAATATGAACCTGCAACTGTCGGCATCCGCAATAAAAGAAACGAGTCTTATGTAGAAGATACTGAAAGTTACAAACCTGCAAGTGAAGATAATTTGAAGGACATGGATATCGAGGATCCACTTAAAAATCCGAGTCCATTAAGTAAACCAAATGGTCTACTTATTTATGATAATCAACAGAATGAAGCTGACCTGTATTACTTTGATGAAAAACACTGCATCACAGAATATAAAAAAATAAAAATTGGTAAACTTAATGACCATATGACACCGTCTGTAACTAATGATCCTCTGATTGAGACAGTTTACTGTTGTTGCTGGTTTGAACGACAACGAATTTTAAACGTATCACCCTTTCCTCAAGAAATCGTGAGATTTTTGAGGAAACCTCACCGGTGTAGAAAAAATCTTTGTTCATGTTGCTGCAATAAAAATAAAACAGAATCTGTGCCGCAGCCTATAATAACGGTCTTGGAGAAACCGTCGCCAAGTACTTGGTTCAAAAGCTTAACAGACCACTATCAGTCGCAGAAGAAAGCACAATCGATTAAGCTCCTTGCAAAATGTTTGAGCCTACCCCCAATCGCATCAAAACCGCGGAATAGTAACCACACAAAAGAAAATAGAACATTTTTAAATTCAATAAATCTTCAGTTTCAAAATGAATGTTATCAAATCGGATTAGGTGGTCGAATGGAATTATTATTTAGAAAAATAAACGAAAAAGAAATCGAAAATGTAAATCTTGCTACAATCATGTCGAAAACGAATGCTGTTAATGTTTGTTGCTGGCATAAACGTGAACAGTATGCTTATATTTTGTTTAAAGATGGAGTTCCTGACAACTCTGTTAATTTTTTTAGAAACTCCCACCGCTGTCCCGTAAATAGCTGTTCTTGTTGTTGTAAACAAATAAATATGGAACAATCTAAACTTGCATTATTATCAATAACTGCAAGACATTCTAATGAAATAGCTTATAATAAATTAAATGTCAATAATAAAGTATCGCCTTTTTCAATAGAAAAGTTCGACACACACCAATTTAATCACTCGTTTTATCTTCCATTGGAAAATTACATTATAGCTCTAGAATATTCTGACAATGAACGCCTGAAATTACATGATCCAGAAAAAGTAAAAAAAATCTTAACCACTTTTAGTAAAGTAAAGTTCACTATTAAAGGAACTCTTTTAAAACACAGTGTAGTAGCTGATGTTAATTTGCTTGCTTTGTCAAAAACGGAATTGAGTATTTTAAAAACTACACTTTCAATTATTAAATCTTCAATACTGAGTAAAAAACGCAATTTCACTTCAATATTAGATAAGAAACTAAAGGAAAGTAGTTTTCTTAAACCATTACCCAAGGCAACAGTGATTAAAAAGGGTACCACCGAAATCTCTTTGTTACTGTCACAATTGTCTCATATAGCGGATATAAAAAATAAACGGTACATTCCATCGTTTAGAGGATACACATCCATGAATTTTCCAGAATTAGAAATTAGTCAAAAAGTATTTAAACCAGTACCTAACACTTTATAGATGCAATAGAAAAATCGTAAGTAACTCTGTAAGGTCGGTCGGCTAAACGTGCTATTTTTCAGCGTCCAACCAAAATTTTCATTCAGTTTATATGACTACATAAATTAAAATATATCAAGTTCATACTTTACTATATATACACTTAAAACAAAACTAAACTCTTAACTAATAAAAAAAAAATCTAAAAAATAGCGTAAAAAAATTCAACCGCATCGCTGTCGACTGGAAGTGTACCCAAAAGACTGGCGGCATTGCCACGTTGAATGGCAATGCTTATTCTCTGTCCAAGGTAAAAGCCAGCCCGTGGGTCACGCGAGGAGTCAAGTTCATTAAGTATAATCAGGGATTTTATTATAGTCAGCTTGTGTTCATCTATAAATGGTTAATTTAAAATAAACTATGAAAATATCGATTAGGTATTAAAGAAATGTTTAAGCATAAGAAGAACTTGTTAGTATAATCCTGTTTCAGACAAAGACGGTAATTTGCATGGAGCAGCCGAGATGGATTTACGAAATGTTCTTGACGCATCTCGAGGTGAACAATCGAGTTTAATTCAGAAAAAAATGCAAAACTACCAAAGACGATCGACTGCAAAAAATCGCAGCGTACCAAGAAACAAAAATAGTGCAGTGCAATAAGTAAAAGTAAGATATTATATTATATTAGTGTAATGAGACTTTGTCTCACCTATGAGCTTTTGGCAGCAACTACTTTTGGTGATCACTCACACAAACTCAAAGCTCAGCTTAGACGTCGCGGACTGTATGTGTGTCGTGATACACTTGCTTCGAGGGCGTCTACACCTGCTCACAAATCAGCGGCTTGTCGCGGGTCACGGTTTTTGTGTTATTGAAGTGAAACTACAATATATACGGGGCCTATTAGGACGGCCGCGTGGACGGGGTAGACGATATAAGATGACCTTGGGCGCCTATTGCGCAACCAATATATCTCTAAAGTTTTGTATGGGAGCTTTTTGTAAACTTATGTCGTTTATTTAAAACTAGCGACCCGCCCCAACTTCGCACGGGTGCAATGCTGATGCTAAATACACTACAGAAAAACTGTGAACGTTGTATATAAAAACATAGCGGCCCGCTCCGGCTTCGCACGGGTATAAAATATATAGCCTATGTGATTAAAATCGATCCAGTAGTTTTGATTTATACATTACTGCCCGTGGCCCGCACGCGTTAAATTTGGAGTAAAACAATCCCCCTTTCCCTATACCATGAAGACTTCCTGCTATCTTTGGAATATCTAAATTCATACACTACATTTTTACTTATTTACTTTTTACATTTTTAACTATTTATTTTATTTTTACAACATATTACAGAATGTCTTTATAAACAACGTTCACAGCTTTCTTGTCATTAGACAATACAAACATGTTTTCTCTGGAGGTCACTCTTGAAAGAGCGACATACAGTTGTCCATGTGAAAAACAGTCAACGCTCAAATCTAAGCCTGCATCGTTGAAGGTTTGACCCTGCGATTTATTAATGGTCATTGCAAAAGATGTCTTTACCGGAAACTGTAAACGTTTAAATTATCTATAATATGTATGTATTTAGAAATATATAAGTATGTTTATCAGTTGTCTGGTTGCCATAGCACAGGCTCTGCCTTGTTTGGGATCAGATGGCCGTGTGTGAAATGTCCTAAGATATTTATTTATTTTAATGTAAAATAATTTTTTGTATATTTTTTTCAACATTCAAGGTAACGACTTTTTATTAAATAGATAGAATTCTTTGTCATACATCGTATAAATTAATTAACAAATATTAAGTACCGTATCTATTATCGTGACTACGCCGATCTTTCATCGGCCATTAAGACAGTTTTAACGCCTTTTTCCGAGTATACAATGAGAGAAGAACAATCTCTTTTAATCACTACATAGTATAAAACAAAGTCGCTTTCTCTGTCCCTATGTCCCTTTGTATGCTTAAATCTTTGAAACTACGCAACGGAATAATAATACGTCCCGCAATTTTTAAATCTGTAATATCTTCGAAAATATTCACTTAAATCATACGGTGTAAAGGGCCATATAGATCTATATTAAATGAACAATGTATTTAAGGTATTTAATTAGTTAAGGATTAATGCTGTATTGGTTAAAATCGCTTCGAAAATTAGCCATTATTTGTCGTAAAAAGTAAATGACAAAAAAAAGTTATTGTGGGTTATCCATAAGAGATAGACATATACCATCACGGACTTTTCTGTAGACCTTTTCAATGTGTACAATACTTAGTACATTATTTTGATAAAACTCGTAGGGTTCAGCCTGCGTTTGCAATGTAAGCGGAAAAAATGTAATTATTTACGACACCACATTAGAAACCTCAAAAATTACAGTACTTCTCCACTATTTAATGGATGTTATTATACATATAAACCTTCCTCTTGAATCACTCTATCTATTAAAAAAAACCGCATCAAAATCCGTTGCGTAGTTTCAAAGATTTAAGCATACAAAGGGACATAGGGACAGAGAAAGCGACTTTGTTTTATACTATGTAGTGATGTATTAGTCCTGTGTGTACTTGTAATTCTACTTTGAAATTAGAGTTTCACTTCTACTGTGTCCCAGCAGACATTTCGAATTTTTTATTTAACATTTTTTGTTTATATCCGACCACAGTAATTTTTTGCGCTTGGTGTATGACTCATTATTGATTCTAAATTTACATATTACTTAGTTTAACTAAATTTCGATGCTTTAGTTATTAATGCTCGAATTATAAAGTTATTTAAGGGTCAGTTAGATCTGAAACTAAACATATTTTAACTTTTCTGATATCGGTTACTTAGTTGATTGTAACAGCATAGTCGGGGTTGTTATACTACCTACTTACAATATGGTAATTATCAATCAATATATTTATAATGTCATTGCTCAAGTAGATTCTTTGCGAAAGATCTGTTTAGTATTAATATTATTAAAAAATCGTCTTAAGAGTATGAATATAAGAGTTAATTACTGCATACTACACATTACTATTACGAATACGATACAAAAAAAGTTTATCAGTTCTTATTTACCAAAAATAACGTTACTTAAACGATAAAATGTAAGTTTGGATGTAAATAAACGGAAGGTACAAGGTATGTAGGTATTGCACTTATGTAATACCAAGATACTTAACTAAGGTTTGACAAAATGTAGATTTATTTTTAACATAACAATTCAACATATAAATTGGGTGCAAAAGTTATATACAATTTGTATAAAACTATTATTATCAGGAAATAGTCAAAAACACCCACCTTTTATACTTATGTACTATGAAAAAAGTATGTTGATCATCTTGAGACTGTTGTTTTATGTTTATAAATATTTTATTGTGATAAAAAAAACACAGTGTCGTTATTTTTTTTTAACGTTTTGCTCATCCTTAAATATGTATTCGATGTAAATAATAAATGTTTAGGTACAACAATGTTTTTTAATATTCCTCTTGCTCTATCTCAAGATATATAAAAAAAGAGAACAGTCTTGGGATTGAGAGCGCTGCTATATTTAAATACCTATCGTTTTTTTTATATCTAGATATAATTCCAGTCGCACTACAATGACGAAACGGTATTAAAACACAGCAGCGCCCTCAATCCCCAGACAGTTCTATTTCACACAGACTAACATTATTAAGTACTTTCATGTGCACGACGTCTGTAAAGCTAAATGTCACCAGCAGAGCTATTCGCTGGCGGTTATCAACTAAAGCGATAATTGCTTTATAAATAAAGTCGGTATACGGGCGAAAGTTTTACGTGACAACGACTGTCAATGTCAATGTCTGTCTCTCTCGCTCTTAGCCGGGCTAACCATGCCCGAGTGGAAGGGACGCGTGCCTCTCACTCGCTCTCATTGTGAGCGCATAACGTGAGCGGAGCGTTACCCAGTTTCTTGAAGTGTCACCCGGCAAACCAATTTATAAGACGTTGTCACGTCAAAAACACAAATTTTGTATCGTCTAACGTCGATAACCAACTAGATCTACTACAACGTAGTTGGTCTACGACTTTAGTAGATACTAAATTACGTTTTTACCGTTATTTTTATCTAAACATCGCTGGGTTGTCAACTGGAGATTTCAAATAGACCTATTGGCCTCACACCTGATGCCGTTTCGATGTTTGGTGTGTTGGATGCAGTTGACAGAGCTCAAGATTTTTTCTCAGGAACGAAATAAATAAATCGGTATTCAAATATCTCAATATATATATATTCAAATATAGGGTAAATATAGGTAAGGTAGATATAGGTGTATGAACTCTTAAAGCAATATTATAATTGATTGCACGGATATGGCTACCACGCCGGTTATCACTGTGCGCGACGTGCTGTGGGTTAGATCCTCGCATGGGACAGGCATTTGTATAATACACAAACGCTGGTTCCAAGTCTAGTCTAGGTGTTCTATGTGTATTCGTTTTGAATGTTTGTAAAATGCCCCGCGACACACACACAAGTATTTAAATCCTTAGTGCGGGAGTGAACAAAAAAGAGTAAGTAAAATCTCGGATATTCAATATACCTACTTAATTCAAGATTCTATAATAATAATAATAATAACGTCTGAACGTCTTTCTTCTACATATTTTACAAATTTCGATAATATACAAAGTTTACGACCAATTTAATCATAAAAATCACGAAATCAATAAAGAAAAAGGTCCTACAATATTCTAAAATAATATTTAATCACGAAAATCACAGAACATGTCTTATAAAAGAAAAATATTAAAATTGACACATGTCATTTGTGCAATACATGACCAAATCAAAATTAATTATGAATAAAATATGAAAATGTGAAAGATGCCGCTGACAAGAAGCCAGACAAGAAATATAGCACGCCCACCATCCCCGGACTCGTCGCCGAGCTCCGCCTCACAGATGCCGCCTGCCGCAGTACCAGCGCCGCCGGCACCTGCAGTTGCGTCGAGCTCCAGCGACGAGTACTTCTCCCCGCCGACGACGCCAACACCTGTGCGTCGGCAGGGGAGACGCCGGCCACCGACCAGCTTGGCGCCCGCGGGCCAACCGGCCTCGAACAGGGCTCCCGCTCCCGGTGGTGATGTGCGGCGCATGAAATGGACTCGCCAAATAAACGAGAACGTCATGCGCGCATATTACGGGTCTACAGAGGGAGGAACTAACCTCACTGCGTACCGTGCGAGAATGCTGTGTCTGTTTCAGGCTCTTGAACCGGATGTCAGCGTATCGGCTCAGCGACTGTCGGATCAGGTGCGGGTCATCCAGCGCAATCATAGGCTGGATGACGCTACACTTGATCGATTGCGCTCTGAACTACAGCGTAGCCCCGCCGCCAGCACCCCGTCATCAGCGACGGTACCAATCTCTGGTACACCACCAATATATCCTGCTGACGGGGAGGAGGATGATGGGACTATAACTGTAAGTACCCAGTGCAATGAAATTATAAGGAGTACTTTGGAGGATGCGATTCGGGAGTACCGGTCATCACCTCCCGGCCTTAGACCCCGACTACCACGCTTGCCCATGCACAACCGTAATAAAGCTATAATGGGTGCCCTAGATTCGCTGCTTCTCGATTACTTCGAAAGCAGTGAAGACCTGGGTGACACACACTCGATTCTGTACTGTGCGGCTGTTGCGGCATGTCGTGTAGCTAATGTTAAAATAAATAACTGTAACATAGCTACACGACCTAAACCAGCCGTACCACTTTGGCAGTGCAGGATCGAGCGTCGTGTCGCTGAGGCTAGGGCACTCATAGGCAAATTAATTGCATTTAAAAATGGCAATTCGCGACCTAGAGTAATGCGCTTTGTAAAGCGGGCATTTGCTGGGACTAACAGTAGTCCTAGTGAATATACTGCTCGCGTTACAGAGCGCATTGACTTCTTTAAACAGAAGGTGTGTGCATGGGTGAGCCGTATTCGTCGGTATAAGTGCCGGGTAGAACGGTTTCACCAGAATCGCATGTTCCAAAGGGACCAAAGATGGGTATACAGGACATGGGAGCGACCTGTTCTAGGTGTGGATGAGGGGCGCCTACCAGATGATGATGCCACTAAATCGTTTTGGCGCAGCATTTGGTCGGTGCCTGTCAGCCATTCCGAAGGCGATTGGATCCGAGAGGTTGAGCAATTGTGTGAACCAATACAAGAGATGGGGGCAATTACTATCAGCCCCCAAGACGTAGCTAATGCAGTCCGTCCGATGGCAAACTGGAAAGCACCAGGACCGGACGGACTGCAGAACTTCTGGTTAAAATGGTTACGGAGTTCACATGGTTGCTTAGCGTCTCAATTCCAATCTGCTATAGAATCGGCTTCGCTCCCACAGTTCTTAACTACAGGGTCTACCCATCTGCTCCACAAAACAGGTAGTACCACGGACCCTAAGAATTATAGGCCGATCACCTGCCTACCAACGATTTATAAACTTCTTACATCCATTCTGAGGGCAAAGATTAACGATCATATTGATAGTAACTCTGCAATGTCTGCCTCTCAGAATGGATGTAGGAATGGGTCCCGTGGTACTAAGGAGCTACTCCTTATTGACACGACTATTTGCCAACAGGTTCGCCGCTCTAAAAAAGATCTGTCGACATGTTGGATAGATTATAAGAAGGCCTACGATTCGGTGCCGCATACATGGCTCATGAGGGTGCTGGAGTTGTATAAAATTAATACAACTTTACGCACCTTCTTAGTGTCATGTATGCGGCAGTGGAGTACGGTGCTTCACTATCCAGGATGTCGGGATATCCAACAGAGTGGTAAAACAATTAGGATTGAGCGGGGAATATTCCAGGGTGACAGTCTGAGCCCACTGTGGTTCTGTTTGGCCTTGAATCCTCTAAGCACTCTGCTTGAGAATTCAAGGCTAGGCTATTCGTTGCGGAGAGGAAGCCAGGTAATCTCCCACTTGTTGTACATGGATGATCTTAAACTTTTTGCCACCAACAAATTGCAACTGATGAAGTTACTGAAGATCACTGAAAGCTTCAGTAATTCCATCAGAATGGAATTTGGTGTTGACAAATGTGCAGTCCTGCATGTAAAACGAGGCGGGATTATAGAATCCCAGGGCATACAGCTCTCGGATTCTATAAACCTAAGGTCACTCTCTGCAACGGAGACCTACAAGTACTTGGGTATGTCAGAGGCGTTAGGCATCAACGTTGCTGACATGAAACAATCATTACAGACACGTTTCTTTGGCCGCCTGAACAAAGTACTGAAAAGTCTTTTGTCAGGGGGCAACAAGGTGCGTGCCTTTAATGGTTGGGTCATGCCAGTGTTGATGTACTCCTTTGGTGTACTCAAGTGGACTCAGACTGAGTTAGACGCCTTGGATAGAAGAGTCCGAACACTACTGACCGCAAATCGAATGCACCACCCACGGTCTTCGGTAATGAGGTTATATATCCCGCGAAAATGTGGGGGTCGAGGCTTTTTGAATGCTAAGACCCTCCATAATCGCGAGGTATATAACCTCAGGGAGTACTTCCTCCAAGTTGACGTGGGGATGCATCGAGATGTGGTGGTAGTGGATAAGGGCCTCACTCCGCTCTCCCTAGGTAAAGAGAACTGGCACAAACCTGTAGTACTGAGTGTCAAAGATCGCAAAGATGTATGGCAAAGCAAGGAGCTACACGGACGCTATTATCGGACCCTTCATGGGCCTGATGTAGATTTCTTAGCGTCCGTGGCCTGGCTACGCTTCGGTGATCTCTTCGGAGAAACCGAAGGGTTTGTATGTGCAATTATGGATGAAGTTATCATGACGAACAACTACCGGAAATATATTGTAAAGGATGGTACAGTCGACATATGTCGGGCATGTCACTGTCCAGGTGAGTCCTTAAGACATATAATTTCCGGTTGTTCACGTCTTGCTAACGGCGAATACTTGCACAGACATAACCAAGTGGCCAGGATTATCCACCAGCAGCTTGCTCTGAAATACAAACTTGTGGAATCTGAGATGCCGTACTACAGGTATGTTCCCGACCCAGTTCTCGAAAATGGTCGTGTCACATTGTACTGGGATCGATCTATCATCACTGACAGGACTATTGTAGCCAATAAGCCTGATATAGTGGTGATAGATCGATCAGAGCGCCGGGCAGTGATTGTTGATATCACTATCCCCCATGACGAGAACCTCGTGAAGGCTGAAAAAGAAAAACAAATAAAATATTTGGATTTAGCGCACGAGGTTGTCGACATGTGGGAGGTGGACTCAGCAATCATTGTCCCGATAGTCGTGACAGCCAACGGCTTAATAGCCAAGAGCCTCGACCAACACCTTCAGAGGCTCTCGTTGGGCATCTGGGTCAAGGGTTTGATTCAGAAAGCGGTACTTCTGGACACGGCGCGTATCGTGAGGAGGTTCCTCTCTCTGGGACCCTAACCACCGGCAGCTTGAACCCTGTTTCCGATGCCGGTTGGAGACTGTATTTTATATTTTTAAATGTATGTTTTTTTTTTAATGTATATTTAAAAATGTATTTTATATGTTTATAAATTGAATAAAGGAAATAATAATAATAATAATATTTATTTATTCAGATTTGTTTTTTATAAATCACATAATCGTCGAGTCACAAACTAAGTTACACTTGTATCTTGTGACTCTAGTTATCGTTACAAAAGCTAGTTACATTAAATCACAGTGATAAAATTTGAACGACTACAAATATAAAACAAAACATAGAAGTTAAAATTTAAAAGGAAATTATGTTAAAACTAAAAACTATGTATATCTATGTCTACCTGTATCGTTTTTCACTTATATTCCTAAGATAATTGCAAACTATAGGGTATTTCCCGTCGACCTAGAATCACAACATTTGGCATAGTGCTGTCACTGTAACGTTAGGTAAAGGAAAAAAAAATTGATAATTGATAGAATAAAATGTAACATTAAAAAAAAACATCTAATTTCATAATAATTCGACTCGAGCCGAGCTCAACTTTGACATTTGTATTGTCGTCGGGGTTCGGGCGCTGAGGCGCACCTGCGCACAGAACACTTAAACCCTAGCGCGCACCTGCGCCGCGCATGTAAACGAAGTCGGCAGTTTGGCTGGCACTGAGGTATTCGGCAGCTAAAGGTTACAGGTACCTGCTGTTTGATACCGATAGTTGTTGTCGTACAGATAGCGTTGTGATTCTATTCAAATAAACAGTCCGTGATTTTACTGTTTTAACTTGTCATACGGTGTTTATATTATCTAAATACCTACTAAATCGTTTACGATGACCGTGAAGAAGCCTAAAAATCCTGAGAAAATATTAATCGAAGGGGAACCTGTTATACACACTGAAACTGCTTTGATGCCGTACAGGATGCCTCGGCCGAGGGCGCCTCGGCCCGTCTTACCTCCTTCGTTTTTCAACAGTATCTATTTTGACAACTTATTTAAGCGCTGCGACGATTGTGGTAAGAAATACCTAACTATTTAATTTTAATCATAATTGTTTGTTTAGTAAACAACTTTAACATAACATTTTATACTCGTAGTCAATAACACAAAAATACATAATTTTCCTAGGCTTAGACGTATAAAATAAAGCTATTTTAGCATAATAGTCGATTCCCTTTGAACTTAATACCTGTAAAGGCATCGCGAAGTCCGGAATATAAAATGATCAGTAGGGTCTCTTCAAGTTTTATTTTTAGAATAAAACTAAAAATAAGCCTACTTACGTTTTTAAAACGTAAGTACTTATTTTTAGTCGTAGTTAGTAGTACATTTGAAGTGATCTAGACAATAACCCCTATATAATAATGTTATCTGTTGTTGGTCTTATACTGTTTTCATCTACCACATATAAGGCCTCCAAAGAGGATATATTTATCATTGTAGAATTAATATCAAATGTCTTCTTTTAGCTACCCAGTACTTCAATCTGGAACCGTGGGACCTGACCCTGGCGTTCTATGACAAAGCTTTCTGCAGCTGCTCGCTGAAGAGACTGGTGAATCGTGTCCGTGGCGTGCCGGAGGAGAGTAAGTGCTTCTATTCGAATACATAGTTTCATTAGGCACAGAACATCACTTATCTATGATTATACTTTGAAATGCATCTTCAATAAAATGTTAAGGTTGAATTGCTCGTAGTTTTACCATGTTTTTTATGCAAATTTAAGTATTCAATTATAAAACTATGCAGTGGTAATCTTAAAACTATTTACATAACACCATCCTTCACCATAGGCTAATCAAATCAAATATCTTTATTTGCAAAAAAATGTGGTACAAAAGATGGACTTACAAAAGAAGTACTTACAATCACACATTTTGCTAAATTTGATTAGCATGTAAATTTAAAAAAAGGTGTTTACTTACAATATTACTTAGTTATAATACCTGCTAAAGTAAAACAAATTTAAAATATACAACAAAATATATAAATGTAACTTTAAGTGAGTAGTCACAAATATTAATATTAAAACTTATTATGAAATTATTTTATAATTAGTAGATAAAGTGAGGTAAGATTCTCAGTTACTAAAAGTTAAAATCTAATCTCTTATAAATAAAATTTATAAGATAAAAATCTCACAAGTAAATTAAGGATCAGTTGAAATGTAAAAAAATCCTGGTACACTCCTATTCAAGATCCTCATATAGAGATGGACTCATATTGGTCACCATGCTTAATCATTGCAAATTTGAAATCTCTTATTAAATACTGTCCAGTTTAAATCTGGGACTGTGAATGTCCAAGAATAAGGTACCATCACAATCTTTATTCAATAATATACTAACTACATAAAAAAACCAGTCATAATGTATCTACCTGTTTGTATTAGTGCACAGAACTTGTTGTTTTTGCCCAAGATTTAAATTCATTCACATTTATGTGTTGGCTGAGTGATTATGTAAAGTTATTACTATTAAAGTATTACTATAATATTAAAAAAAAAAACTTAATACTAAAACCCTAAACAAAATATAATCATAACCGAAAATCGAATATAGATTATATTATTATACTGATATAATGTCGGATTAACGACTTCCTCCATGGTCGTGTGGCGTATACACCGGTTTTCGAGGTGTCGCTAACTCTGAGATCGCGGGTTCGATCCCCGAACGGGACAATGTATCAAACCACTTTTCTACATTGTCTCGTGGTGGTCTCGTGTCATGAGTGTTTTTGGTACCTTCATTGTCTCTGATTTCATAACACAAGTGCTATAGCTACTTTGTGTTTAGAGCAACGTATGTAAATTTTTCCACATTTATTATTATAAGAATTAATTAAGATAAAGTGAATACTAACATTAATGTCATATTTTTTTTTATCATTACAGCTGGACTCAAATCGCTGATGGACTGTCCTCACCGATTCTCCTAAATCATGCATTTTAATGACATTACCACAATTAGTATTATGTCCCAGTGGAATGTCAAAGCATGTAGGAACACCCCATATTTATTTGTAGTGGACCCATGTCAATAAATGTTGCTTCTTATTGTAAAAATTCTGTTAAGCAATTTTTAATTTTATAGTGTTTACATTATGTGTCAAAATTGCAGCCAAGCTGTTGGATTCGGGTCGTTTAGGCATTGAATGTCTATTTACATGATGGGTTGATTACAAAGTACAAGTTGTGCCAAATTAAAGTTTGAGAGCCGAATCTCAATTGATAGAAGTTATTGTAACATGCAGGTATTAGGGTAGGGCTGATAGCGCGAAATGTAATTTATTAAGTATACCTATGCTTGACCGAATATTCAAACAATACTCAATTTTAAGAAAGTTTTAAAGTTGAGTTTCGTTCTAGTATAGGAGGTATGTTTTTTCTATATTAACTTATTTAATTAAAATAATTTACAGGATATTATGTTATAAGAATAAGATTTATTATGTTTTCTAGTCATTTCAACATTTGTACCTAAATAATATAAGTTGCTGTAGTGAAACTTGATGTATTTTTCTTCTCGAAATATAAATTTGAAAGCAATGTTTGTTTTATTTAAGCAAATTTGATTCCCATATAATTGAATTAATATGCCCCCGACGCAAACAAGGGATCTATAAATTTAACTTGACATCAGTACGTATGATCGTAGCTCCCAAACGAATGGACCAATTTTGATGCGGTCTTTTCTGTTTGAAAGCTCATACGACCGAGATATTCGTCTTCGATTGCATGCATATTGAATGTTTGTGAAACCCCCGCGACACAGGCATTTAGATTAAGTTCCTTAGCGCTGAAGAAAAGGTCTAATTAATGAAGATCTGATCGTCAGCTCATTTTGGATTTGACATAAAGGTCTTACCAACATTCACATGTCCAATTGTTTTAAAAATAGGGTACCAGTAGGTACAAATGATTAATTTGTAGAGAGGTGTAGCGGCGCTAAGACAACTAATAAAAAAATCAGCTATCTCTGCCAGAGACGTTAGCTTGGAGAGAGAAAGAATAAAAGTCTAAGTACTGAAGAAAAGTTCATGGCGAATGGCATCGTTGATTTGAATTAGAAACAATTGGTAGGTAGGAAAACAACCAAAAAACGCTAACCTGATGAGATTATGTATTTACTCTATTTCATGCAAGTATATAATCCTATTGGGGCCGGAAAGTTTTGGAGTGGCGACCGCGTACAGGAAGACGCAGCGCGGGCAGGCCTCCTACAAGGTGGAGTGATGACCTTGTACGGGCTGCGGGAACTGGCTGGAGGCGTGTAGCGCAGGACCGATCCTTGTGGAGATCTTTGGGGGAGGCCTATGCCCAGCAGTGGGCGTCTAATGGCTGAAATGATGATGATGATGATGATATAATCCTATTATAGAATGTTTCCGTGCCCGAGGAGAAATCAGAAACGCCAAAAATCCACTCAAATCATGAGTATACTGTAACACCACCCAGAAGAGAGTACCATTCGTTGAGAGATGTTAGTGTCGGTTGAATTAAAAAAAAACCGAGATATTTGACGATTTATAAAAAAAACTGTCCATTAAGATATCCGTTACAAGATGGTTTCATGTCAGTTAATTTTGAAAAGGTCTTAAAAATATCAAGAATACAATGCAGTTAAATCTGAATAACCTAAGTAGTAAAATAATTTACTAAAATGAAGTTAGTTGAACTTTGATCTTCAAATAGGTAGGTTCCGGCTCCGGGAGACATAATATATAAATACCAATACCAATATTTGCTTGCACGGTGCACCGGACGAAGGCAATCAATAATAAAATGAAACGGAGAATCTGCTATTGCAAGTGGGGTCCGAACGTTACATGCACACCATCATATCTATAGATTAAAGTCTATAGATTGTGTCTATAGATATTCGCCGTCCTTGTCGTGTTAGACCTTTTGATTATAGTATATTATGCTCTCTGTGTCGGACTATATCGGTGTCGGTCAAATAAAGAATGTTGCAGCCGGTGTCTGGTCGTCGATTTCTTTTGGTGGGCAATAGGTAATACTTAGTAGGTAGGTATTGATGAATAAAAATGGCATAAATAAATCTGATTGCCCTCCCCTGGATCAAGCAATCAAGTAATAAATATATTTAATAAGGAAGCCAACACATCACCTTTGAAATACCATAATCTAGTAAATACTTTATTTTGACAGGCTTGTTGGTCTAGTGGATAGTGATCCTGACTGCTAAACTGGAGGTCGTGGGTTCGATTCCCACCCAGGAAAAATCTTTGTGTGATGAGTATGATCGTTTGTTCTGCGCCTGGGTGTAATTTATCTATAATAATATGTATGTATTTAGAAATATATAAGTATGTTTATCAGTTGTCTGGTTGCCATGATACAGGCTCTGCCTAGTTTGGGATCAGACGGCCTTGTGTGAGTTGTTCCAAGATATATATTATATAAAAAAAATACTACATTACCTATATAATTATTTTTATGTTGCTTATTTTAGTTCGAGCTTTCAATTCAATTTGGCGGGACGGAAGTCGACGGATACGGAGGTGTGTTCGTCAAACTTCGGGTGGACTCGGCTCGTGACGAAATGCAACCGTTGCAGGCAGCCTATGGCAATTGCCGACCGCACTCACCCTCCCGCGTGCCAGACACGTGCGTGTCTATCATCGATCTTCGACATAATAAATATTACAAACCTATTTGAATGACCCGAGTGAACCCGATTTACGCCCTACAGTTATAGCGAAATAGGGTGCGTGATTCCGAATTTATGAATCTAAATTAAATTGATTGTAACATGCGGGGATTATTATTGGGCTGTTAGCGCATAAATTGGGTATTTGACTACTCTAGAATTATTTATTTATTACAAATATTTCTAATAATAGTCTTAAATTGAAGCAGAACTGCGAAATAACAAAAAAAATGCATGAATACAAGTTAGAAGATTTTAAAATTATTAGACGACGCACGTTCCTTTTTTGCAAAACGACAGATTAGTATGGAGATTTACTAAGATGACGTTACCTGATGGTGTAGCTCTCTCTCTGTCTAATTAGCAATATTAAAATGCTTGTAACTAGTTCAATATGAAAGTTAATCTGCCGTTTTTACAACTCTACATACTTAGTTTGTAATATATATTTTTTAAATGAAATTAATCTTATCAAATATTCAATTGTAACTCAACCCGCATCATAATCGGTCCATTCGTTTTAGAGCTACGATACCACAGACACATACAGACACGTATAACTTATAACACCCTTCTTTTTGCATCGGTAGTAAAAAAAAGCCTCTTATACCATTGGTGACATTTATGTGATAGAAATCGCTTAAAAAGTTAACAAATAGAATTAACAACAAATAAAAGTTATAAATAAGGCACCTAATGTGCCTTATTTATATCTATATTTAAATGAAGAAATATCTATATTTCTTTTCCACAGAGTACTTTATATATATGTATATGGTTCTTTTCTTTACGATAAGTCAGGTGACCTAGACTTTTCACTTCCTTGCTGTGTCTTGCAGTTAACGCTTGGAGAATACTTAGCTAGGGGCTACGCAGCTAAGCACGTTTTAGGTCGTTCAAAAACGGTAGGAACATGGGTATTTTTCCCGCGACTTACTGAGTGAATAAATCTAAAACTCAATTTTATAATCCACATATAGCGAGCAGCTTCACAAAACAATAATTACACTTAGAATTAGAACAAATATTTGTGGATCGCGCATCATTTATATAATTATGGTTGTCCCATGCGGGGATCGAACCCGCTGGAAGCGCATAGTCTGCTACTCGGCCATACTTACCCTGTCCCTAGATCAAGCTGGCCGGAGCCGGCCAAACTAGAAATAAAAATATGTTATTAAATAATAAAAACTTAGATCCAGTCCTCACTGGCTGTTTTTGCCTTATAAGGATTGTTAGCAACGAACTAAGTCGAGGTCCAAACCCCACACGGGATCGTCCTAGTGAACGTTGCTGACGTAAGTAGTTAGTTTTTCTATTGCTCTGGCTGGGAGCCCTTAAAGTTCTCGCAAAAAGTCCGGTAAACAGTCAAAGCCTGCGCTCAGGCTAACTGCGTAAATCTCATCAAAATAAAAAAAGAAATACTCGGCCATCCGTGTAGTCAAATGGTATGTGATGTGTGACTGTAATCTTAATTTGCCTATAATAGTTTCTATAAACTATTACGCTCTACAATAAAAATAAAAAAAAAGCCTCTGTGCTAGTATCGTTGACTGCACATCCCTATTAATATTTTCACTATGACATCACCTGTCAAACAAGTAGTTATCTATACTTCTATACTAATATTATAAAGAAGTAAAGTTTGTGTGTTTGTATATTTGTTAAATTGTAAGGGGTAATCTCGGGATCTACTGAACCGATTATAAAAATTCTTTCACCAATAGAAAGCAACATTATTGCTGAGTGTCATAGGTTATATAAAAAAACCGAAAAATAAAAAAGGCTTTTACGTGGTAGTCCGTTTTGCAAAGTGAATCGGAGAAAAAACGGTTGAATGAAAGCGTTTCTTACGAACGCTGCCTTAACTTTGAAAGATATATTTTTGAGTTCTAGAGAAAAGATATGGAGCTTGAAAATGCCTACAAAAAAGTCAACGACAGCATATTATGTCTAACTTTTATATTTAAGTTACAAAAAGTAGTTTTTTTAATATTAGTATAGATAATTTAATTTTTAATATTAATAAAATAATTTAAATCGTTAGGTCATATTATGTACTAAAAAAGGATTATTAACATTATGCCCAACGAAGTGGGCACGGTTCAGCTAGTGGTTAATATTCGTTACAGTTATGCCTTGTTACCTGTCTTGCGGTTGACACACCCAGACACACACATCCACAGTAACACGATAATGTACTCGATAAAGTAAAAAGTAGCAGTACCTTCATGTAAAAATCAACTTTAACCCAAAGGATTAAGAATTGTATTCTTTTGTACAGATTAGTCTATACGGTCACGGCTGTTTGAATTTGTTTCCACAACTCTCGCACGATACGATAACCTAATTCGGTTGAAGTTTTCAATTTTGCAAATACCTAGGTAGCAAGAAATTGTTAAGATTTGTGTGGCACTTATTATACAAATATCTTTCTATTTAGTATCGTTACTTGTTTGGGATAAGGTTAGCGAACTATGTAGTTTAATAATTCGGATTATACCAAATTATTGATAGTAGGTACTGAAAAACACCTCAATACGTGACATTTAAATCAGTTGTAATCGAAATTAATTACTTTTTACTGCCTAACATAGTCAAAATAACTCACAAATGCACAATAATTGTTCATACCGATTCAAGCGAGAGAATCGGATAAACTTGATCAGTCTTGATGCAGTAAATAAAGTGTTTAAAGTTAAGGATAATTGTACCACGGGGGTTGCTGTTTCGATGCTCTACAGCAGGGGTTCCCAAACTTATTTTGTCTACTTCCCACTTTGAGAATAAATTTTATTTTAACGTCCACATTTTTTCACCTACCTACTTAAAAACCATTATAACTTCAAATTAAATTTATTATTGTGAGCTATATTAGCGGAGATTCGATTTTATTTCTGGGTCTCATAGCGCCCCCCTTTAGGCCTGCAGCGCCCACAAGGGGGCGTTATCGCCCACTTTGGGAAAGGCTGCTCTTCAGGACAAACGAACAAAATACTTATTCAAAAAATCCGACCCCTAAAAACGACTAAAAAGTTCCAAAAATGTCGCTTTTCATCAGTCTGATGCAGTTTGTAAAATCAGACACACATTATAATATTTTTGGAATCGTCTCCTCGTGCCCTTTATTTAGATACCCCACTTGATAGGTATCGAAGAAAAAAAACAATTTTTGAACAAATTATGGTATAAATCGTCCATTTCATTATTAATAATAATAATAAAATCATTTATTATTAATATACCTACCCAGTGTCAGTTCACAATTACGACGAATCTAACTCTCAAGCTAAAATCCATCAAGCCGTTTAGGCCACATAGCGTGCCTAAGGAGTTTCTCGGTCTTTGAGATTTTTAGTATGAAATCTTAAAAAATTGGTAATCGTGTAGGATTAAATAAATTAAGACTAAAAAGCATTTATGTTTTGTTTGTATAAGAATTTAAATTAGCGCAGGACATATATTGACGTTAGACTATTGACAATGGAAACTATGGACGACTATTCACAAATTAAAAAAATCCCCTACCATGCGTTTCCAGTGTCGATACACAAGTACTCTTCTTTTATTTGAACACTTAATCAATCGAGTGTCCAAATATCGAATGTTTGTTTGAACGATTTTCGAACGTATCGGATATTCATATTATTCATTACATTGTAACATCAATATTATGCTAAACGATTATTATTATTTTATATACCTACTTTTTTTTTTGTATTTGCGCGGAAACGTACTAAAAGATATTTTTTATACTTTATACCTATCTATAAACGTCCGACTGCTAGGCACAGGCCTCTTCTAATATGGAGAAGAAACGAGCATTGATTCAAAATGGAATAGATATCTAAATGGTTTTGTTTGTAGATATATAAATTACTTTTATGTTACACCTATCCCCACTTGGACCCCTAATATTTTAAACATAATAAATTAAACATCATAAATACGCATTTGATTATTATATTTTTAGGCAGTATTTTTCAAGGTTTTAAATCAAGTAGTCACTAATTATGACTTAACTCTCGTTTATATCGCACAAACAACAACCGAGACGATAGTAGGGGCTCTTATCAGCGATCGTTTCGTTATTACTTTACGAGGTAAAATCTAACAACATGCAGCATATAGAATCATTTAGAAACCTGAGAAAACAAAGTCTTCTGATAGTTTTACTCTCATGTTTGAAGTGCAGAATAATATAGCTTCTCAAGATGTGAGTTCCCGCATATAGATATTTTTTTGTTACGTCAAGGTCATATTGCTAGCCACTACTCGGTAGTGACAGTATAATCATAATTATGCAAGGTGTCGTCAGAATAAGAATACATTAAGTTTATTTATAAAAAAGAACCTACAAATATAGATATAAAGTTTCTTCGAAGGCGCTGTAGAATTCAGAGAACATAACATTCATTAAAACACACACATTGCAGCAGATTGTTTGAATATACAACGAATAACACTCGAAGTATTTGTTTGTAATTTCGAAACGCTGTACCACAACTTACGTCCGACTCATCCAACGTCTTCATTTCAAATGAACTAAATTTCTCCTGCGATCAATGCAATGTTTTATCTCCCTCGCGCAATGCCCTTGTGAGTAGAACATCAGTAGGGTGTGCGAAAGAGATAGCTAGTCTCGCTATTTCTGTCAAACGTAGTTCCAAGCCACGAGGTAGATATAGAAACCGTGCTCGCTCATTGAATGATGCGCATTTCGCCATATTGTTTTGAAACGTTGACGTGTTCACAAGTGTTAAGAAAAAAGTGGACTGTAAAAAGTAACTTGTATTTGATATTAATTTAGTGAATGTGATAAACAGTTATGTATGTGACTTGGATTTAGTGTTTGAAGACAGCTGTGATCGATGGGTAAACTATAACCGTGCTTTTTCTTAACTCTGTTTGTTCCCAATGTTCATTTGCGTTCATGTGTCAGACGGAGGTAGACGTGTTTGATGAAAATATTTTTACTGAACTGAATAATTTCGACTTGATTCGAATAGAATAGTTGATTAAGAGTAGTTGCGTAATAGTAATAGGTATTAATTGTAAGTGACTAAATTTATGTTACTCTTTAATCAATTTACTAAAATTAAAACGGTACTTTCTGTTCCTAGTTTACGTTTAGTTTTTCGACAGTTTGTACTAAATGTTCATTCGCAAACATGTTTCGGATCGGGATAGACGTCTCGATTGCTATGGTTTTATACTTATATAATACTTAAAAGCTTTAAAAAAAGTAGTATAAAACAATATGGCGTTGCTTTGAAACTGGCGGATGGTTTAAAATTTTGCTTTTTGAATAATTGAAAATTCGCGTAATTTTTTCATTTATTTATTAAAAATAATTTTATCATCGGTTTCACGTCATTCGTCACTTATTAAAAAAACTCTTTTTTCTTTGGTCTGCGGGTAGTTTGAGCGTGATGCAGAAAGAGATGGCGCTATCTTGAGAACTAGTTTTAGACGCAACTACCGTACATTAGATGCAAAGTGTCAATGCGCGATGCATGAAAAACGCGGAGTCTTAAATGTTTTAGAACTTATTACCATTTAATTTAAATTAAAATGACATTAAATAATGCGACTTAAAATAAAATTTGAAATGACCTCCCGCCATTCTACAATAGGGATGTTGACTTAATTTTTTAATGTCCTTCAGGTTGTTAGACAGATTACTAAAAAATATTAGATACGATTTTTTTTATTTTTTACTTTATCAAATAGGTACTTACGACGATACTTTGATTTGAAATGTCGCATGACGTTACGATGTCGTACGTTTTGTGCAACATCTTGACGTAATTAGCCCCCACTCCTGAACTTTGATGCGCTTTATCTCCTTAGTTTTTAATTATTTTGTAAACGCAAAAAGTTCGTGTTTATTATGTTTTATTATCTAATATAAGGAATAAATAGATTTGTACTTTTCATAACCAGTGAACATCCGTATTAATTATTTTAAAAAATCTGTAGCTTTAAGAAAATTTTCATTACTTAACTAATTTAGAGTAAAAAGTTTTGATGAGCCCAAGTATGAGGTAATTAAAAAGGAGTTTTTAAATCTGACTGCCCAGTAAAAAGTTATAATTTAAATGGTCACATAATAACAACTAATAAATATAGGTACATATCTCTGAGGTACATATCCACTCGAGAACTTCCTCCTTTTTATTGTTGGTTAAACAAAACATTTCAATTGTCGTGACAATTTATAGTCATTGACTGACATTCATATATTATAATAAACATTAAATTACCTATAAGACGACTGTTCCATTTGTATTGTAAATTAATTGCTCAAAACTATTAGAATGTAAAATAAATTATACTTTGTTTTCAATTATGGATGCTGTTAATTTTTTGATCGTACCTACTGATAAAAGTAAATGTATTTTTTTGTTCATCGGAGGCAGTTCAATATGCACTTTATGCAACTCATCTTAAATCACGGACATTAAAAAAGGTGATAAAGTACCGAACAAAAAGCTGCGGGAAAACTTAAAAAAAAAGTCTCTCGTGTAATATAAATAATTTCATAAAAAAAAATCATTTATAGTCATTTTCCTACTACCCAGATGCTTCTTTATATCCCATAATATTGATTTCGTTTATCTACTCGCTTGGGGTTTCGTCCACAAATTAGGAAGCCCGGTGCGTTCGTTTTAAAAATTAATCAATACTTAGCGTTGTGTGTTTTCTGTAACCTAGCGACAAGTTGACTGATATCAACGGTTTTTCGGGAATTCCGTTTAAAAAGAAAAAATGAACGACCTAAAATAAAGAAAGGAATAAAAATAAAATTGAAAATAAAATATCGGTTACCGTTTCACTTATAAATAATACTCTTTGCTTAATTTGTTTCAATTGGCAACCCTGTAACAAATTTACGTCAAATAGTTTTTTGACAATTTTGATAGTTAGTTATGACATTGACACTTGAATTTAAATCACACCACAGCCACACGCCACCAAAGAGTATAATTGAATTATATACAGGGCACGCAACGTGAAACACAGAGTACTTTTATGGTGTGAAATTCACCAATTTTTTTTTGTTTTGTACGTTTTTCTGTGGTCTTTCTCCGCCTGGTACGTTGAGTTGAATTTAATTCCTCCGGCCAAGCGTCAAGATTACTGTGATAGCTCTTGTAAAAACTGATACTCTTGTATTTAAAGTTAACAATGACCCAACGATCTTGTTGCGTACCCAACTGTTTTGTGAAGCGTGGAGATGGTAAGTATGCCTTTTTAATCGTTAATTTAATCCTGATATCACATGACAACTTTATCAGGTACACAAAGATAAACACTAATTTTAGATCATCATTCATAAAACCTTATTCCTAACAATGTTAGGAATATATTTATCAAACCGATATTTATCAAATTGCTTTATTGTTATAACTTTTAAATAAATATTTTAAATATATAATATTATAAAGCTGAAGAGTTTGTTTGTTTGAAAATGCAAAACTCAGGAACTAAAGACACCATTTTAAAAATTCTTAAATGTTAGATAAATTAAATAAATAAATTAAATTAAATGTTAGATAACCCATTTATCGAGGAAGGCTATAGGCTACTTTTTTTATGCCCATGCGCTAAAGCTATTAACTTATAAACATTATTTCACACATGTAATATATACATAAAGTGTATCTTTAGTATAAAATATAAACATACAACTGATTAACAGCTTTTTTGTGTGACTTACATTGGTAGTCACATTAGCTGACATTGCCTATGTTTTAATACATCATTTACTCATATTACTTAAGAAAACAATAAAATAATCAGATACATTCTATTTTATTACTTGTTTCAGATGTATTACACCATTTTCCTAATCCTCACAACCCTGCTCAAATAGAGCGCTTTCGCACCTGGGTTATGAAAGTTGGAGGAGATATAATTAGAGAAAAATATAACAACATTTATAATAACAAGAGAGTGTGTCATAGACATTTTGAAGAAGTTCATACCTTCCCAAATAAAAAGTTGTGTGCATTAGCTATTCCATCACTTCATATACCAGGTATGTATTATTGACAAGTTTTGTATGATAGGTGAATAGAACAAACTTGGGTATCCAAAGTATCCTTTATACTTCAAGTTTTTATATAAATACTTAAACTGTTTATTCACTTAGGTTATAGTAAAAGCTAAGATTTATACAATGTACAAATAAATAAAATTGAATTGTATGTTTTTAATATTAAAACAACAGTATTTACTACATGCATTTATGTTAAAACTATTTAATGCAGATGGAGCCTTTGTTGAATATTTTAGGTGTAAATGCTGATCCACATACAGTTATAGTGCAGGATGCTACTATGTCTCTTAATCCAGGTAATGAATTTGAATTGTCTGTAATATAATACCTAATAACAGCATTTTACTAAATGCTAATAAATTAAAACTAGTAAAACTATTTAATACAAGTTAACCCTTTGTCGAATATTTTAGGTGTACATGCTGATCCACATGGAGTCATGGTGCAGCGGGCAACTGTGATGCAATCAACTACTGACAAGGATGCTCCTATGTCTTTTAATCCAGGTATGTTATTATATATAAAAATTATTATCTATGTAAATCTTGAACAAATAAAGTCATATGTTGTATAATTGGTATGAACCAATAATACAACATATAACAGAATAAATGCAATACCTCGTAAGGGGTCATTGTACTCATCATTAGGAACAACTTTTACTATGGGACCAACCCCGAAATCGCGAAAGAGGAAATAAGTTGTTCAGTACATTTTATCGAAATCTGCGCACATAAATGTATGGGGCAGTGGACATGGGCATGTGGTTTATGCGGACGCATTAATCATGGGATTTAAAATGCAAATGTCTGGTTAGTTATTGGTGATAGCACAAATTGGTGAATATATATGAATAACTAGCTGACAACATTTTACCTGATGAACATTAATTTTACTACTGATTTAAATAAATGATTATTATAAAAAAAAAAAATGTATATATAAACATATAAATTACATAATTATAAATTAAATTATTTAAGCCCGCTGTGCCCAAACGAGGACACCTAACAAATACCCTCTAAATCGTGAATTTTTTTTTAGTCATTGGAGAGTATGGTGTTCCTCAAAAGTTAGAATCAAATTTTACTTAGTATTTGTTTAAAATTATATGTATTTCTATACTTAACGTTTTGAATATACTGTAAGGTAAGCAATACAATTTCATTTTACAGTAAAATCTTTTTTTACACAATCTGAGAAGCATGTTTATAGAGGTGTCCCCATTTGGGGCCAATGGGCCATTAGGAGTCATTTTTTCCATAAGATATAAAATAGCAGGATTTGATTTTTGAGGCTAAAATTAACTTCAAGGGCTCAAAATAGCAGTAGATACTATAATAGGATAATTATGACTCAGTTGTACGATTTATTGGCATTTTCTCCAAAACCAAGAACGATAATTGAAGAAAAAAAACGTGATAGCGACTGTATACAGAAACATAACATACCGCACGGTACTCAATGGAAAGTAAATAACGTATCCAGAAATTACGAAGACACCCGCGGGGATAGTGGTGGTGAGGAGCCATCGACTGCTGCTATGGCTAAGAAATCAAAATTGAGAAACGAAACCGAAGAGATCCTCAGAAGCCCAAACCGGGATAGAAGTGCCCCTGTTTATGAACGTATCGTAGATTTATGAACGTATCGTAGAGTCTATTGTTGCACGAAATGACTACGATGATGACATATAGATGGTGAAGGTACTGTAAATACCTAGGCTATTTCGAAATCAAAAGGGAATGTGTGAAGAAATCCAAGCCAACTAGTCGTTTTCTTTGTAGGTGGTGGAATTTTGCTCACCTAAATATCTAGCATTTAGGTGAGCAAAATTCCACCAGCATTTAGGTGTTAGATATTGCATGTACTAACTAAAGGCACAAAGTTGTAGCAAAGTCTGTTTCGTTGATTTATAGTTTGCCACTAGATGGGACTAAGTATCCTTCAGATAATAATTTACCAAACTGCTTCTTAGGTTCCGTGTCTGCAGTACTGGTTTTCGTCGCTGTCCTATCTCTATAATTCATACCACAAAAAAAAAACATTATGGCAATTGCAATTGCAGACGCTCACGTGGCCTGCTTCCACACTACAATGCGCAAAAGATGCGCCTCCCTGGTGCGCAGGGTGTGGGGCAGCCCTAACAGTGTCTTGACCATGATTGCAAGTAGGTTAGATTGCAAGTATTTGAATCGCAGCTGTGCAATCTCCCACGGAGTGGTACAGGGGCGAGCGTTTAAGTTACTAACCTCTGTGAGTGTGTGTTACTTGAATAAAGATTATTATTATTATCTCTCTTTTTTCACGGGCTATCCTCAGTATTGAGAATACCCGGTCCTTTGAAAGGCTTACGTGGGGACACAGGTCCAACACGCAGTGGCCTTGTTGAGAACTTTACTCTAAACTGGGATGGGGCATCTACTAGGGCCCATCCACCTCTGCTCTATGGAAGAACAGACATGAATGGTCCAAAGTAGATACAGAGCTATTGTAAATTATGAATGGAAAGTAAAAATTTTGGCTATTTGTAGGTAAATGTTAGTGGATTGGTTATTAGAACTAAATCGGAAAACTATGGCACCTGCCTTCTCACACATAAAAATGCAATCAAATAGGCAGGTGGTGACTCGCCAGCTCACCGGATGGGCCCCCCAACATAACCGCCACGATAGGCAGCAGGAGGCAACACCAGTGCGAGCGGCTAGGGGTGTCGAGCGGTGCGGCCCCGATTTCACCATCGCGGGTCACAGTAGCGGACCCGGAGCGGGTTTCCTCGCTATTACGTCATTAGACACTTCCACCCCCGAGCATGTAGCTCTAGCGACCCCTCTCTAGCCAGCCAGTTAAGACAAGAAAGAGCTGGGAGCCCTCCTAAGGAGTGACTCCCTGGAGCACTCAGGTCCGTTGTGTCGCTACTCACAAACAGCTCGCCACAAGCTGCCCTGCGGATTTATTATTATTATTATTATTTTGTATCTCTCTTTTTTCACGGGCTATCCTCAGTATTGAGAATACCCGGTCCTTTGAAAGGCTTACGTGGGGACACAGGTCCAACACGCAGTGGCCTTGTTGAGAACTTTACTCTAAACTGGGATGGGGCATCTACTACTTATTATTATTATTATTAATACAAAAAAAGCTTGAAAATGATATTTGTTAATAACTAATAATTCGAAAATTTTTACTATGCATGTGCCCATTGGCCCCATTTGAGGACGCCCTTTTTTTGTAACTTCTAAAAAATTATATTACTTTTTTATTGTTTTTTTTTTCATTATTAGATAAGTATCTAGCTAAAAATACAGAAATTTGTATTTGGGTCTAAATGGGTTAATGAAAGTGTGTTTTTTTTTATAGGTTACAGAAAAAATGCAAAGCCTGCTACTGCATTAGAAAAAGAACTGAAGACTATTATAACTAAAACCAAATTGAAATTACGTAAGATGTAAGTTGAAAATACAAATGGAAATATCAGCAAATTTTACAAAATCTTCTGGCTACAGTATATTGAAAGATAAAATGTCACCAGCAGCCCAAATGTTTTTCAATATGCAATTGAATGAGTTCGGTAAAAAGCCCACTGGTCGACGTTTTACTCTAGATGAGAAGATTTTATGTTTGTCTTTATACAAACCCTGCCCTAAAGCATATCGTTTGTTGGGTCAGTTATGTGTACACTGATAACTGGAATACTGATATAGAGGCAAACATTTGAAACATATTGTACTATTTACTATTTCATAATTAGCATGAAGGTCTTTATACCTTTTTTTAATTTTCAGCACAGGACTCAAAATATAGCATGCTGCACACTGAGTAACCCACAGATTAAATGATGGCTGCAAGCTGTGATCATAATTAAAGAATACTTAGTTATAAAAGTAGAAGAAAGATCAAGAAAGCAGTATTTCTATTAAAGAAGTGAATAGTATTCAACAATTAAATAATATAGTGTTACAAATAAAATAAGAAAACGTCTAAGGGGTTGTGGCTTAGCTTCCGTTGATAACATGTGACCGAGCTGTCAAGAGGGGACACACTCATAAATCAAACATGGTGGACATATCATATCATGACAGCGTGCTGCTGGGAGTTTGTTGCGCCGTTTCTTCTCCACAGCCAGAGCACTTAGGAAGCGGTGAAGGGTGGGCGAATCAGGGTGCTGTCCATTGTATTGACGTTTTTAAAGTGCTACTTTGTAGCCTAGTTGGAATAAATGAGTTTTTGATTAGGCGATAGTTGCATAATTAACATTTAATTTAATTGTTAACAATTTGTTCTTGTACCATTCATAATTTAATAAAGTTAATATAAATCTGTTAATGTTTGTTTTTATTAATTCATTGCAAGTCCGCTCCATAACAATAGTTATAATTTATGTTTTATGTAAGATATATTTTATATTGAATGGTCAATAAATTATAAAAAATATATTTGGTTTTAGTAAATATAATTGGTAAGGATTGTTACTATAATATGAACTACTAGCTGTCCCCCGCGACTTTGTTCGCGTGTTTTAGTTTTAAGGGTTTTTCATTTTTGCAACATTTTTCATTTATGCTCCGCTCCTATTGGTCGTAGCGTGATGTTATATAGCCTATAACCTTCCTCAATAAACGGACTATCCAATACAAAAATAATTTTTCAATTCAAACCAGTAGTTCCTGAGATTAGCGCGTTCAAACAAACAAACAAACTCTTCAGTTTCATAATATTAGTATAGATATTTAACTTAATTTGCTTCCTTGCTCCTCCTTTCCTTACTGTATAATTTTTATTGTTAACTAAGACAGTTATAAACTGTAAATAACTAATTTAGCACAAATAAATGACACAAAGGGTAGCTGTGTTACACAGCAATTTTTATAGGGGAACATATGGAAAATTAAGTAAAGTTAGTTTCTGCGCTAACTGCCGCATGGATAAGGGATTCCTTAGTATCAATTTAAGCTCGCCACCTCTTAGAAATTTAAAGTAAGCCAACTTTAAATTTCTAACATAAATTGATCAAAAAAATCTTAACTCTCTGAGTGTGGAAGTAAGTGATTATAAAGTTCAGCCACCCTTGTTTCAAATGGGTGACCAATGACCATTTATGTGCAGAGTTCCTTTTTGCAGCTGAAAGCTTTGACTTAGAATAATTAATGTCCATTGGTTTGGTACCAAATTTTAGAGCCATGTTGAAAACACGCCATGCTCATCTCATTACAGTAGAGTGTATGTGTTTGATCATGAGTGTCCGTGTGTAGGCGTCTATTGCGAAACAGACACTATCTTGACAAAGGAAGTGTTGCAGTTTCATGAAATTTGAGTCCTACAGGTGTCGCAATAAGGTCAAACCCCTATTGATAGGTGAAAGTCAATCCGAAAGGATATAGACACTTAGGCTTTTTCCATGATAATCTACGCTGCGATACGCGGGCGCTCAGTCGCTGGCGAAAGCTACTCAATAATAAGTTTCTGATAAGTATAAGCTAGAACAGAGAGAGAGAGAGAGAAAACACCTTTATAAAAAAGCCTATCCCAAATATACAAACGCAACTTAATTTTAAGACGATCCTAAATGTCTGTCCTTTATTTACGCTTTAAAGTGACAAAGAAAGCATGAGACTTAACGGTGAAAAAACCGTCAGTTAGGTAATAAAAAAATGTAAGACACGTATGTTTTGCTTTTTAAAATAAGGAAACACTGAAACGATAAAGCGAATCTAAGTTCAGATGTGAGGTATGCTTGCGTACCTTAGAGAAATAAATAAGTGAACTATAGAGTGCGCATATCGAGTATGAACTGTTGACTCTACTAAAAAAGAAATATGCATATGATTCCAAAACCAGACCTCTTATTCGCTTAAGTTTAATAAGTTCATCAGTTATCATGTCCCATGATGACGACAGTAATTATTATCTTACTATAATAAACAAAAATCTGACTGACTGACTCATCAAAATAAAGACGAAACCGCTCAACCTAAAATGATGAAATTTTGGACAGTAGGTTCCTTTTATTAACTAGATAGTGTTATATATGACGGGCCTGTTGGTCTAGTGGTTAGTGAACCTGACTGCTAAACCGGAGGTCGTGGGTTCGATTCCCACCCAGGACGAATCTTTGTGTGATGAGCACGATCATTTGTTCTGTGTCTGGGTGTAATTTATCTATAATATGTATGTATTTAGAAATATATAAGTATGTTTATCAGTTGTCTGGTTGCCATAGCACAGGCTCTGCCTAGTTTGGGATCAGATGTCCGTGTGTGAGATGTCCCAAGATATTATTATTATTATTATTATATGTTACTAGCTGTCCCGGCAAACGTTGTTTTGCCCTATAAATTAAAAATACGTACCCTACCTTACCTACCCTACCTACCCTACCCTACCTACCCTACCCTACCCTACCTACCCTACCCTACCTACCCTACCCTACCTACCCTACCCTACCTACCCTACCCTACCTACCCTACCCTACCTACCCTACCCTACCTACCCTACCCTACCTACCCTACCCTACCTACCCTACCCTACCTACCCTACCCTACCTACCCTACCCTACCTACCCTATCCTACCTACCTACCCTACCCTACCTACCTTACCCTACCTACCCTACCCTACCTACCCTACCCTACCTACCCTACCCTACCCTACCTACCCTACCCTACCTACCCTACCCTACCCTACCCTACCTACCCTACCCTACCTACCCTACCCTACCTACCCTACCCTACCTACCCTACCTACCCTACCCTACCTACCCTACCCTACCTACCCTACCCTACCTACCCTACCCTACCTACCCTACCCTACCTACCCTACCCTACCTACCCTACCCTACCTACCCTACCCTACCTACCCTACCCTATTTTTATTGTAAGCCATCAAAAAATAAAAAAAACTTTACCAAAAAAAATTAAAGTTTTTAATTAACAAATAAAATATAAGGGTTGATCGTAGAGGGATGAAAATTTAGGGTTGTATGTATTTTTGTATGTTGTGTCATAAAAAAATAAAAACAAAAAATTTTGCCTAAAAAATAAAAAAAAAAATTTAGGGGTGGACTACCCTTAACATTTAGGGGGATGAAAAATAGATGTTGGGCGATTCTCATAGATACCGGATAAGCACAAAAAATTTCATCAAAATCGGTCAAGCCGTTTCGGAGGAGTTCAAGTTCGAACACCGTGACACGAGAATTTTATATATATAGAGATAAACAGCTAAACTGAAGTATCTTTTCAGAGACGATTCAAAGAGACGTGTCCGATTTGGACAAGTTTAAGCGGCGGTTAATTCGCACGGTCGCACGCTTGCTTCTCCAGGAAAAGAGACCGGAGGAAGAAGTATGGTCCTGCTTGAAGAGGGAAACGAACTACGAATGCAAAGTGCTATGGTCAGTATACTGGTTAATACCTGCCTTGGGAATAAACAACGTTATTGCTTAAAGCTAAACCTTGTTTTTTGGGTGAAAAGCTAGTAGCTTCAACACACGCCGAGGAAACGGCGTAGGGATATGTCGGACTTTCACCGATTAAAAACACCCCGGTCCCGTCTCTACCCTTAGCAGAAGTCGCGACACAGATATTTAAGAACTTATTCAAGTTAACTTTCGTTTGAGTATTCGAGGATAAGACCACTAGATGACTTTACCTACTACAATTAGATATGATGCGATCCGGACATTAGGCCGTTTAAACAAACAAAGTTATAACGAGCGACCCATTATCGGTAGACAGAACATTAATGAATTATACATATAAACTTTCCACTTGGATCACTATCTATCGCTGAAACTGCATTACAATCCGTTCTGTAGTTCCAAAGATCTAAGCGTACAAACGACTTTGTTCTATAGGAACTATGTAAAGGTTTAGTAGATTAAAGTTTATTTTTTTTGCTCACAGGTCGCGGATGCGAGCTTTAACTTTGAAGAAGTTAGACAGACTGTTTGACTCCAACGACGATGTAGGACGCATCCCAAAGGCCGCCCGCATGTCCCTAACTGACTGGCTCCTGTTCGACATGGTCCTCGTACACCAGAATATAGACGTTATCAAAACGGTAATAAAGTTTAATTTCAATTGTTTCGAATAATAATAGGTATAGTGGATATTTTCAGATGTTTCATGTCCGTCAGATTAATATAACTTATGGACATCAATTTTTTTTATACGTAATCTTGCGACTATTGACATTGACATTGACATTGATTGGAAATGTCGCATGACGTCACAATCCGCTATTAAAAATGTAGCGGTTAGTGCGAGCCCGCCTTATCCAAGTTTTTTTTTCTATTTCGAGGAAGCAACAAATATGTGTCTAATATTTTATGTTATAAACAAAGTATATATTTTCAGCACAAACTTAAGGAAGATCCCAAACCGCTGGTGGCTTTGGTGGCGCTGGTGAAGAAGTTTGATATCGAAGGGAAGCAGAATGAGGCTCTGGCGATGGCCTGGTCTTCTGCCACACTGTACTATAATAATCTGTAAGTTGATTGCAAGGAAAACCCATACAAGACAATATTTTTCTTATTAGTCAATAGTAATCTAGTAATCTAAAATCTTAAGTTTACAGAATAGTTTAACACAATAAAATAGTGTATGGTCTGCAAAATATTTTTTACAATCTTGATTGAGCCCTAGATTCCACACTTGGATTCCCTGTATTTTAGGAGCAGGAGTAAACGGAACGCGGAGCATACCCCGTTTCGTTTACTGCTTAAAAATAGTAAAAATCATGTTAATATACAAGACCAAATTAAATTATTATTTAAATATTTTAATAAATAAATAATATTCTTTATTTTAAATACTATATACTTTCATTACTAATGAATTACAAATTTAGTTTATTTCTAATAAATTTTGATACATTTTTTTAATAATAATCTGTGAAAAACTATATTGAATTTTATTGCGAAAACAGCATCATAGTATTTTACTTTCATATTGAGGTAGTTACGAGCACATAATTATGGCTTACTAGCTGTTTTCCACAGCTCCTCCCGCATGGATGTTAGCTATCACGTCAAGAAGTAGCCTAAGTCCTTTCTCAGGCTCTAGTCTATCTGTGTACCAAATTTCATTTAAATCGGTTCAGTAGTTTTGACGTCAAAGCGCGAGAGACAGATAGACAGAAAGACAGAGTTACTTTCGCATTTATAATATTAGTTAGGATTAAGTATACTGACCTGTGACGTCACTTAATAGTATTTAGCTCCATTCTAAGCTACGGCTACCCAACACATATTATTTGACAAACCTATGTTTAGTATTTTGTCAGTCTGTCTGTTTGTTCCGGCTAATCTTCAAAATAGCTGAACCTATTTTGATACAATTTTGAATAACTTAGGCTGAAATCGGATTTTGATTAAATTATACAGTTTCACAGTTGTTTTATATCCTATTGTTTGTATATTATTATAGTGGCCACCAATGTTCTCCGATGCTGCTTCAATTGCGCTGGTACCAGTTGAAGCGCGCCACCAGGGACCAGTTCTATAACTTCTGGTTTGCATACCGGGGCGTCGTCAAGCGACTGTCCTTGGCTGAACCACACACGCCGTCGGCCCTGCAAGTCGAAATAGCTAGAAGGTAACATTTATATGTGTATAGGTTATAGGATGCAACAAAAACCTCCCATAATTTATACTTGCATTATATACTAGCTGTACAACGCGGTTTCACTCGCCTTGCTTATTTCTCAAGGCAACTATCGTGACGTTAAATATCCTATATTATAGGTAGACATATACATGTGGCAAAAGGTAATATCTATTTAGTCCACCAGATAGATAAAAAAGAAAGAAATCTCGTTATATTTTCTTTTATCAAATCAATGAAAAATGACAAAGTTAAAGCACTTTAAATTTCTGGAGTGGGGGCTTGTGACATCACTTGTGGGTAAATATTGTAGCCACAAGTGACATCATGTGACATTATGGAGTTTCTTGCCGGTTCTTCTCCATAGGAGTGACATTTTGGAACCGCGCAACTAGAGTCATTTAACGTTTTGAAAGTGCCTGAAAAGGCCTACTCGAAATAAAAATATTTTGATTTTGATTTTGATCACGCGACATTTCCATTCACTGTATCTGCCTCATCGTTGGTTTATATGTTCATCAATATGACGAGTAAATTAAAAAAAATTGTCCGATACCCTATTTATTTTTATTTATCTTCTTCTAATATATAAAAATCTTCTGTCACAGTGTTTCTTATTAAACTCCTCCGAAACGGATTGACCAATTTTTATGTAATTTTGATGTCTGAGAATAGGTTGTAGGTTATTTTTTATAACCCTAGGTGATAAGTGTGGCCTTGGCAAAACCATGTTTGCCGGGTCAGCGATATATAAAGATAATACGATGATCCTAAAATCTAGCGCACTTTTGTATAGTTTTAAATTCTCTTTAATATATTTTTTTATATTTTAGATATAAACACTTGGTAACATTGACGTTCTTGGAGTGGGACGAGATGATTGCAAATGGTGAAGTGATACTCCCTGAAATGCTTGTAAGTGAAATTGTTTTAAAATTATTGTATTTAAAATATAGTGTATTAGTTTTATTTATATTCTAGTAAATGCACTGTTTTCCTAAATATATATTATTTTTGTTAAATTTATTTTTAACCAATTTCGAATTGAGGTAATTCTCAATTCGACGATTTTTTTTGTATGTTTGTTACGCGATATCTTTGATAATTATGGATTGATTTCAAAATTTAATTTTGTCAGCGATAGGGTTAGGTATAGATATACCTAATCCTTATTTCCTTTTTACATTAATGTGTATTTTAGCTAAAGATTCTAGATGGGAAACTGTGATGTTGGCTGCAAATTACACCGGTAGTGATTAAGACGTATTTGAGCACTTAGCTATTATTTAAGCGAAAGGTCCTTTGAATAGACGACCTTCGTGATCGAGTGGCGTATACACCGGTTTTCAAGGTGTCGCCAGTTCTGAGGTCCCGGGTTCGATCCCCAGACTGGTCAATGTTTGTGTATGCGTTGTTGTCCACATTTATTTATAATAGTCCTACAGTTATTTTTCCCAACATCAGCCCTACAGTCCATATTAGTGTTTATGAAAAAGAATAGCATTTATTTCTTAGTGTATAGAGGTCTTACGTTAAATTAAACATGGTTTTACATATTATATACTAGCTGTCCCCCGCGACTTTGTTCGCGTGTTTTAGTTTCAACGGTTTTTCATTTTTACAACATTTTTCATTTATGCTCCGCTCCTATTAGTCTTCCTCAATAAACGGACTATCCAATACAGAAGGAATTTTTCAATTCGAACCAATATTTCCTGATATTAGCGCGTTCAAACAAACAAACAAACTCTTCAGCTTTATAATATTATAGTATAGATTGCCGGTGTAGAAATATTGAATAAACTATGCATGCGAGTGATAATTACATTAAAAATTAAATATCATTATTACACTATAGAAATAACACTCGACTATGGAATAAACTTATGGAAATAGATCCAAATATAGTAACTGTTATGTTACAATAATAAAATTTATTAAATATTTATAATAAAATGTTTCAGGCAACCAAAATGTCTAAAAGAAACGAGGCAATTAGAAGGATCACCGGTAAGACTTTTTTTACCTATTCTGACATCGTTTGTTAAGGCCCCATATACAGCAGGGGTTCCCAAACTTATTTTGTCTACTGCCCACTTTGAGAATAAAATAATTTTTAGCGCCCCCATTTTTTCCACCAACTTAAAAACCACTATAACTTCGAACTAAATGAATTATGGTGAGCTATATTAGCGGAGATTAAACATTAATTCTGGGTCTCATACCGCCCACCTTTAATCCTGCAGCGCCCACAAGGGGGCATTATCGCCCACTTTGGGAAAGGCTGATATACAGGATGTTTCCGAAAAGTTATATCTATCCAAAAGGGGTAAAGAGTACATCTGGTATAGCTAATAGAGTTTATGAAAGAATAGATTTCCAAGTGTTCGCATCATTTATTTTACCCCAAAAATCAATACCAGACCCCTGAAGTAATATTTAGCGAGTGACTTAATAAGATATTGACCATCGTGCGGTAACACATTGTTGTGATTTCTTGTGTCTGATAACTGATGCAAAAATTTGAGTATCAATTATTTTATTTACTCATTTTGAGCTGAAATTCTGTATAACGACGCTATCCACATATACTCTGCTCCCCTTTGGATAGATGCAACCCTTCGGTAACATCCTGTATATAACTCATTTATATAATTTTCTCTTTTAAAAGCAGGATTTGATTTTATCTTAAAATCCAATAATTGCTTTTCGTTTGGCAACAACGTCTTCAGTTGATGTCATCGGTGCTCTGCCAGGTCTGTGGGCCACTTTTGTTGATTAAATTATAGATAGTAAATAAAGAATGATCAAAATAAAATGCTATCTGCAAGCTTATTTTCTGACATGTAAAACAGTAAACTATATTTTTTTCTTCAGACCGTACTCCGGACCTAATGGTCATTGAACCAGAGATAGAAACCATAGATCTTGGAGTAGACTCCGATAGTGAGGGTGACGCGAGTAAGTCTGATACGGAACCCAAATCTCCTGTGGAAACCATAAAAATTAAGCAGGAACCGCTAGAAATTGATATTGATGGTCCACACGTCGAGAAACCCCGAAAACAACATTGGTTTGACGAAGTCTTACAACAAACTGCAGTAGAACATGAAAATTTAGACAAATTAGCCGAAGATGTTGAATCGTCTGACGACCTAGCTGACGAAGAAAATGAAATAACACAAGCAATAGAATACACTTTGAAGCAACAAAAGGAATCTATGTTGCCACAAATAACTTGCGTGTTTGGTAACGTCGACGAATCCAATGGAATACTATCGCGAATAGATGCGACAGGTGCTACTATTAATAACCCTACAGTTATCGATAAAAACCAGTCTATTGCTGATATTGAAAACCCTACTGATATTGAAAACCCTAGTGATTTTGAAAACCCTACTGATATAGAAAACCCTACTAATATTGAAAACCCTACTGATATAGAAAACCCTACTGATATTGAAAACCCTACTGATATTGAAAACCCTACTGATATTGAAACTCCTACTGATACAGAAACTACTACTCATATTGAACGTCTTTTCACTACTATAGAAGTACCTGAAAATAATGTATTTGAAAATATTGAAAAAACTGTAGATTCAAATATCATAAATTTAGATGAAGAAGAAATAGAGTCGCCAGAAATAGTGCCGGAAAATGAACCATCTGAAGTCAAAGCTGAAATAAATACAGAGGTTAAACAAGAAGATGGGAATTTCACGTTTGGAGAGCTATCGAATGACATGAATTTCGCTGATGACGGCATAGCGTTTGTGGATGATGGGATCGCGTTTAATGATGATTATGGTAAGTTGTTTAATTATACAGCAACCCTGTATGATACGACCTACAAGATTTCCTTTACGCTACGTTTACTATCCGTGGTTAGTATCAGTATTTCTGCAGCTTGCGGTGCCAGGTCGAGAGTAAAATAAATTAACTCTGTAGTCTATGACCTCCTTTAAGTGATAGCTGCGCGCACAGTTAATACATTTTGAGCTACACCGTTCGACGTCATCAAGTCAACGCCGGCCATCGCTGAAATCAGCGCTGGGTCTGCTTTAGGACGAATCTCAGCACATGCTGAGCGATGCCCGTTTCGCACGGATGTGGCGCATATTTTCCTGAACCTTTTAGTGTTGTTATTTGTATTCTTTTTTTATTTTATGTGTCACATTTGGCGCTAATAAACGCTACTTCTTTTTGTCTTTCGATCAATTCCAATCGGTAACGGAGGTTTATAAAATAAATAACACGCAAAATAGGATAATATTATTTTCAAACAAATGATCTAACTTAAAATTAAAGTAAAATGCAAACACCATAATTATATAAACGCCTATTTAATTGATTTTTGGTACTTATAGCCTGAAAATGGTACTTAGAATATGTGGTGTAAAGGAAATGTCATAGGTCGTATCAACCACTGTATCTTTTTCCTATAAATATACATATTTTTAAACCCTGACTCACTTTTTACATAAGCAACTTTTGACTTTTATTAAAGACTATTTTTAGGTTCGGGGGCGTAAAGACGTAAATAATAGTTTGTAAATAATGCTTTACTTTTCATTTGTACAGGTAACATTATCCCTTTTTATTTGTAATGTTATCTATTTTCTTACTTAATAACTTTCTGTATAAATATAATTATTATTTTTATTAAAAAAATAAAATTGTTTTAAATACTGTATTTTTTTACCGAAATTTACATACCCAATCTTTATTATATTACCATATTATTTATAAACTAAAGAATAATAAGCCTAAAACTTTTTAATTTTAACAACTGGAATAAAACCACTAGCGTCAACAGTAATTAAACTAAACTTCAAACCATTTTTACAGAAACTACTAAAAGTAATAAAGCAGAAGAAGAAGAAGAAGAAAAAGTTAAAGACGATGCCGAACCAAAAATAGACCTGAAACTCCTTATGCTCCCTATAACATATACAACAAGACTAGACGATATGGGCCTTGAGAATTTCCGACAAATACAAGATAAACAACTGATAGAAATAATCAGTAAGAAAAGCAAACCGGTCATGAAGACAGCTGCGGCTGTAAAAAATAAAGTAATCGAAGAAGATGAACCAACAACTGAAGAAGAATCGATATCAAATGTGGTCTCAGATAATCAAAAGGTGAACCCATCTAGTTCCTTGCTACACAAACCGCGAACTCGCACTTACCATCCAATACAATTATGTAAAAATCCCGATTTCAATACGAGACTAAAACGTTTAACAGTCGGTTTCTTAAGCTCGCCGCGCAATCGGGGACTTCTAAAAGCTTGCAAACCATTAACGATAGATCTAACCAAAGCTTTTGAACATAAACTAACAGATGGCACTCTGTTTCTTAAAACAATTGATCGTGCCACTGTTTCAAAAGATACAGAAGTTATGAGCCGCCAAAATGTGTCAGTGATACCTTCAGCGATGCCAGCCCAAAGTCTTATAGATAATACTAAACCAGTTGAAATATTTCCATCTGTTTCCATTTATGAACCTTCAAAACCCAGCGAACATTCAAATGAAAGAAAGAAAGTAATTAATTTACCAGATATATCAGAGATTCGTCGCATCAATCAGACCCTACTCACTGCGGAGGTCAGTCCTATACAGGTGCAAAATAATACACCCCAAGTACAGGTGTCTATTGTCCCACCGCCGCAGAAAACAGGAAATTTCATTCAGTTTCCACCTAGTGTAGTCGACATAACAAAATATGAAAATAATTTTCGAAATGTGAAACCTCTTCAGTTGAAACAGAAAATGATTGTCGAACGCTACCAAGACATATTAACATTGAAACATCCTCGTACGGGACCTAAGCTACCTAGTTATAAACCAAAACAATTCGTACCAAGAATTCCTTGGCTCTCTAAAACCGTTGATCAAAACGCCCCTGGTTCGTCAAGTAAACAGGACGAAGCTCTCCTAACAATAGATACGCTGAACAAAATGTTATTCTTATTTGTGAATGAACATGAGCACGGAGAACTTTCTTCACAAAAAAAGCCAAAGATTAAAAAGAAAAAGAAAGCAACAGTTCAAAAAACTGATTTTACACCAAGAGTGTGCCATTTTGATCATTGTACTAACAAAACTAAGGCGCCTAAATTTAATGTAAAACCCGGAGATTCTCACAAAAAGACGAAGCCTACTGAAAAATCTAGTGAAAGCGAACTAGCAGATGATGAACAGAAGACACGCAATTGCTGTTGTTGGGCTCAAATGAAAATTTTACATTTGAAGGGTACCATTAAGAACATGCCTCTCCATGATTGCAACTACCCTATATGTACGTGCTGCTGCAAGAACTTATTAGAGGAGTACAATGTTAACGACCAACTTCAGAAAAGGGCTGAATTAAAACGTCAATGGAACTTACAGACGGATGATGTTACAAAAGATGAAGATAGTAAGTCTAAAAATGAGAATAATGCGCCAACTCCAGCTGTAAACACTATTGAAATTCTAGATGACAGTCCCGAGCCTAAACCGGAACCAATAAAAAAAGTAAAATTTGTTATCTGTTGTCCCAAACCGACTGTTGAATTTCCCAAACAAAAACAGGCGACTAAACCTAAAGCTGTCGAAATTGTTGACAAAACTTCCGAAGTAACTGTAATCTGTGATTCACCTGTTAAATCTGTTGACGCAGGTAACCAAACAACTGAAAGCGATGAAAAAACTGATACAGTTATAGATCTAGAAGGTTCTAACGATGAAGCACCTACTGTCGTTGTTGATGATGAACCAGTAACTACTGAAGTAAAAAATGCTGAAGGTAGCCAAGTTCCAGCGTCAGGTGATGATACATCTGTCATCACTCAAATTTCAAAGTCTGCTGTAACTACAATAAGCAAAAATGTTATTTTAACTGTAAATACTGCACCCTCTAAACTTTGTCGTATTCAAAAAACGAAAACAAATCTCAAACAAAAGCCTCAGCAGAGCTTACTAACCTCATACAAGAACAGCACTCTTCAGAACATAATCAGTACGAGTGCGGTGCCGAGTGCTCAAACAGTGACAGCGACTCGGCTGCTACCCGCTGGCGCGAATCAAGTATCTTCTAAACCAAAATACGTACAACTAGCTCCAGCACCAACTACGCCACCAAATAATATACCAGAAAAATTGATTTACTTAAACAACAAGCAGGTTTCGCCAAACCCTACTGAAAACCCTATATTCTTAGAGAAAAATAAAATATTGTTGACAACAGTTAAATTTCCACCTAATTTATATAAATTTGAAAAAGCTAGACAAGTTTTAAAATCTTCTATAAAATTGCCGCACGGTGTAAATTTAGTGCTGTCAACTGATGGTACCGTGACATACGCAGTTAGTCCCAACGTCAAGGTTAAGGCGACTGACATGGCTGCAGTACCGAGTATCGTAGCAGCTGTGCAACAATATACTAACAAAAACTGTATGGCACCTGAACCAGTTGCCAGAATTAGTATCAAATTTGATAGCCCATTTATTAATTTAACGAAGGACGACGATACTCCTGCAGTTAACACAATCGAAAGCAGTTCAACGGTTGCTGTGGTACCTGGAGCTAAAAGCCAGACGGTCAATAAAGAGACTACAAAAAGCAGCGACATAACAGCAGACGTCGGTCAAGCTGAAGCAAGTGAAAAGTCTAATGAATGCCCCAAAGATGCTGATATTGCTGAGACGAATAATGACCAACAAACAAATAATGAGAAAATATCTCACGAGAACATTTCCGAAACGTCGACAACAGAAGTCAAAGAATCTATTGAAAAAGGAGAAAATACAGGTGCAGCAACAAAAAATAATATAGGAAATGATCAACAATCAATAAATAAGGAATCACCTTTAGAAAACAATCCCGAAATAACAGTCGAAACAAATCTAAATACAAGTGTGGCAACCGACAAAAAAATGAATGATGGCCAACAAACAATAATTAAGGAAAATTCTCCACAGAGCATTCCTGAAACAGCTACAACAACAGCTCAAGAACAACCCCTTGAACCAAGTCAAAAAAGTTTTGAACAGACCACAAATGTTTCTTTAGAGCCAGATTCGAAAAGCCAAGGTAGTAAAAATATATTGTCAGATTTAATGGAAATGTCGGGCATATTTGACGAAGATGTAACAGCGCCCCATCCGGAGGCCCCGGCCCCGGCCCCTGTCGCACAAGAGACAACAGAACCTATTGATTTACAACCCAGTGCACCGCCATTAAAGCCAACTGTTAATGAACCACTAACGCCATTATCAGTAAGAGGGATAATCAACGAACTGTCTCCAATCACATCCTTATGTGAACTAAAGTACGCTTGTTTAAACAACGGATTATTCTTCAAACTTGATTTCCAAACGCGTTTGCTTGTGCCAATAAAAGTTTGTATGAAACCGCATACCTCCATACCTATAGCACCAAAACCTAAGAGAGTGGGTCAAATAAAATCTGTCATTGATTTGACTGAGGACGAAGATGCGCAACCCGAAAATGTAGTCCCAAAAATAATAGAAACACCTTTAAAAGTAACAAGCGGGCCAATAATACTGAGCGGTAAAACCAGCAAAACGGTAAAACCAGTCAAATTATTTAAACTTTTATCGGCACCCATGCCACAAGTTAGGAAAGATACAAACAATGAACCTGGTACTATAAATCCAAGGTCTGTACTCCGAAAATACAACAGAAAACAGTGTTTAAAGGAAAACGTACTTATGTACGATCATGATGGCATTAAGTTGAAGAAAAATACAATAGTATCTGAGCAATTCATAAATAAAATAAATGGGCCGGCCCAAAAATTAATTATGTCGACTATAACGGATGATCAGAGTAATGTTACTGTAAATATAGAATTTGATAAATCAGAAGCGAATGATTCTGATTCTTCTGACGAAGAGCCTTTAGCGAAGAAAGTGAAACGGAAAGGAATTAATATGGACTCGCCAGCGATAGGAAATGAACCAGTACCAGAAATAGCAGCACAGGAAGCGGGTGTAGATGGGCCTACGGATGTAGATGTCCCTATGGATGTAGACGACCCAAACGAAATGGAACCACAATTTGAAATATTTCCAGCTGATGAAAACGATGAAGATTCTGAAGAAAATTGTATATTAGGTTTTTAATTGTCATTCAACAACAAATCTATAAACAGTTTCATGTATAAACTGCAGCATTTTGCGCGTCATATTTTTAATACCTCATTCAAAGAAGCTTAAAGCAAAAAGTGGTGGCGTGTTTATCGATTTATTATCACAACAATGTTTCGACGAAAACTACGTAAGTATCTGTAGAATAAATAGTATTAGCAAAATGTATTTTACACCACACTAATATCAAGTACCCAACTGATTGGTGCAACAATCTGTTTACGAGAAACAAATATTCGTACGAACTATTCTGGAATACAAGGTGAGTTTTTTGACGTTATAAAAACGAAAGCCATGACTTCATGGGTTACAAAAACGCTTGGTATAAAAAGTTAAAAAAACAAATGAAAAAAAACGAATTTCAATACTGTTTGTTGTTCATATTTGTTTGTTTAATTTTTGATACCAATTTTTATATCCGATATAGAGGTTGTAGTTTTCGTTTGTACAACGAAAAAAAACTCACCTTCAAGATTGTATGCAAAAACCTTGTTTATTTCCTTTTTTATTATTATAAAATACAAAGTTATTTATGTGTGTATTATATGAGGGTATAGATGTTTTACAAATAAACCTGCGCGCTTCCTATGAGCTCTTATAGCAGAGCAGGACTGTTGCCGTTGTGTAAGCGAGACGCCGCTACGTGCAGTGTGCTGTCTCGCTTCCACATTGACAACGCCCTGCTTTACGAGCTAGTAGATAGTACAGGCACTAAACAGTTTAATTTTAATGGGTATGTCTATGTGATTAGGCTTAACAATTTAACAATTCTATAGTTATAACTCAATTTTAAGGCGTCTTTAAGTCTATTGCTATCTTAGTTATTAAGGTAGATAGTAGGGACAAAAGTATTCGAGGATTATTCATTCAGAATTAATTTATACTTAGAATTTGTTGTTTATGTTTTGTAGTTTATTACTTGTATACAGAGTGCTACAAAAATGCGTAGTCATATTTGAAATACTGCTTCTCCCCATAGAAATGATCAACTTTCTTCGATAAAGTTATTATAACTTTTGATTAGCTGATGATATTCTATGATAAGTCCTTTTGAAAATTGACTATGGGTTTCTTGAATTAAGTTGGGTCACTTCTATGGGCAAAAGCAATATTTCAAAAGTGACCACGCATTTTCGTAGCACCCTGTATACATAGATATCTTAACAATATAATCTTGGATTATTTTGACGGGCCTGTTGATCTAGTAGTTAGTGACCCTGACTCCTAAACCGGAGGTCGTGGGTTCGATTCCCACGCAGGACAAATCTTTGTATGATAAGCAAGATCATTTGTACTGTATCTGGGTGTAATTTATCTATAACTATAATATGTATGTATTTAGAAATATATAAAGTTTATCAGTTGTCTGGTTGCCATAATACAGGTTCTGCCTAGTTTGGGATCAGATGGCCGTGTGTGAGTTGTCCCAAGATATATATAAGATATATTATGATACATATGTGTATTGTAGGCCACTACTTTAAACTATCACAATTGGGATGCATTTAATTATAAGAGTATAAAATACTTAGTTTCTTTAATTATATAAATATTTGAGTAAGTATTTTAAGATTTTATTAATGTAAATATTGGTCCTTAAAGTTTCATGGAAAGTATAAACCATATGGTCATTGGATGTAAAGCTTCGCTTGACGCGTTTGGTCCGAAGATAGGTGACCAGTTTAATATCCTCAGTGCCACGGGAACCATATTGTTAGTAGTACCTCATTGTTCGTGATCCTGATCTATCGTCGTGTCGGCTTGGAATATCGGCCGTCATTGTTTTGTTCTCTGTTGAGATAAATATGTAAAGACGCCAAAAATCTGTCAATATAACATCATTTGACAACTGACCACTGAGCGGTGTTTTGTGTAGCTACTAAGATCATAATAGTATTCGATTAACAAGTTTAGGTATTAGTTATAAATCTCACGATAAAATCTGTGTAATGTCTGTGATACTACTTATAGAATTTTGAACCACATATTTTATTGTGGATTAAATTTAATTGCTTGCTCAGTTTCTAATGTTTCAATGAAGGAGATAGTACATAACTATCTGTAATATGTGCGTATGACATATACAATCGTACACTAGTATTGTTACTTTATTAAGAATACTTTTTAAGCGTGAAACATTTTTGATGTACAAATAGATTCGTCTGTATATTTTTTATAGAATAAGATATCTTTTAGTCTTTCGATTTAACCCTCTTTACAAATACTACTGAAGCACTACTTAATCTGTTTATCAAACCCTTCTTACATGCATGAGTAAGTACAGATAAGTAGGTAAATACATAATATGAAAATCTTTTTTCAAATTTTAATTTCCTTTTTAAAACATTATTTTGTTGGCTAGACTTCACATTTCACTTATTTATTATTTCAAGCCTACATTTTTAGTTATGTAAAACTTAAGTTACCTTAATTCTAAGTATATTACAGAAAATTGTTTTTACTCTGACTTGAAATTTAAATAGGTATTTAATAGATGTCAATGCCCCCTTAGACCTGTGACATTTAAAGACGATGATAAAAATCGCCAAGATGCCATTAAATGTATGGAAATAACATTTCTTCACGATAAGTCACGTGACTTAAGACTTGTGATTTCCTTACATGTGAGTGATTCGATGGGCGATAACTTTTGTTGAAATGTCACTTGTCTAGGGAGGCTAAATGTGGACTTACAAATCTATATCTATAAGAACATAATATCACAGCGTGTAGCAAAGATTAAAAGTTGTTACAGGTAATAAATGTTCTTTTAATTTATTATTTCTAGTTTTATTTGTCTACCAGTCTGTAATCACCTCACTGCAGGGTTAAAATTGATCATTATATGATACATAATAAAATGATCGATTTTACTATTTGTTGGTTGATATTTCATGTGGTCAGCCGTATCATAATATGACCAGGCCTGGCCAGATTAATGAATAGTAAGCGTTTGACTATATAAAAAGCTAAATGCACGGCCACTTCATGATTTGGCTAAACGTTAGCATATTATCGTAAAAAAGTTTCATTATCCACCGTTTGAGGCGCTGATATCGTTTTTTAAAGTTTCAAATAGTAATATTTAGTGGTAAACTATTAAAATTATAGCTATTGAAAACGATGAAGAAGAAGAAAAATTATCAAGTGATTTAAATTACTCAGATAAAACGAATTCTAGTAACTTTTAAAAGTACCTACTTACATTTTTAGGTTATACAATAAGAAACAAAAGATAGGTGACCACGCAACGAAAATCAGTGAACTGAGTGAACTATTGTCTTCAAAATGTGTAAGTAACTCGGGTGAAGAAATGAAATAAAACTATATTCTCATTTCCTTAATAAGAAATATAATTATACTATTTGGACCCCCACACGGATAGGTTAGATTCGAAAGAGTTAATGGGGGCAGATGAGCGAGCGAACAAAGCTACCATTATATCCTCCGTGTTAGGTTACTTCAGACCCTAAAAACGAAGCCTAATAAATAAAATAATATGTTTTATCTGTTATGTCTCCACATACAAAAAAAAAAATAAAAGAAAAAAAGTATTTATGTACAAAATATTCTGCAAAATTGGCATTTACTTATTAGTTTGTGCATAAATTACTTTTTATAAATTATAAGACAAGCTATTAGAAAGAATAAGGTATATAAAGTTGTTTCTGCTCACCTCACCTAAAAGCGACAGGACGTGTTCAGAAATTTTAATAAAAATCCCACATATTGTAACATAAAATTTTATTTACAAGTAACAACTATTTACAAATTCATCATAATTATACTATTTCATGAACAATCACTTCTAGTCCAACTCTACAATAATCTCTATCAATCTTTGTATAAATTTGAAACGTCATTTAATTAGACATATTTTGTCAAATATAGAAAGAACTATAAAAATTGTAATTGGAGTTCAAATAGATTTTGTTTCCAATTTATCTCATGCCTGTCGATGTAGATGTCGAAGGGGTAGATGACTGGTTATAAAAAGCCAAAATCAATTTAGTCTATCAGTTAGATTTTCAAATTAAGAACATAATGAAGATAAAGCTAATCAAAGTGGGGTCTAATGACGTCACGATTTTGCACAAAATGTACAAAATCGTGACTTTATGCGACATTTAAAAAAAATATCGGCACAAGTTTTTGGTTACGTAAACAAGGAAAAAAGTACGTTTATTATTAACTTAACTAACGGGCATTAAAAATAATATTCATCTACCCCATTTATCCATCGGACAAAAATGGCCGCGATCTCACTGGTCACATTAACCGCAACCGCGAGGATTTGTTGATCGGCTCAATTTGTCCACGGCAATCAATACTCAAGGGTCATTTCTGTCCGGTGAACAAATTGACTGTCTTTTTCTCATTACCTAAATGTATTAAGTAGGGGTTATGTTAATGAACCCTAAATTATGAATAAATATTCAGAACATATTCAGTGGGACCCCTATTGAATACTTTACCACCATTCAGACCTTCTTACCATTAATTCTGTTCAATTTACTTCTGTGTACTTTACTAAAGAACAAGAGGCCTGCTGCCTTCTCAATTGTTTCTGGTGGGAACTGGAATAATAGAAAAATAATTAATTAATTGAAATACTTGGACCGTGGGGTCCGAGTGCACACCTTTTATTTAAAGATCTGGCGAAACGCCTTGTTGACTAATAAATAAACACATTTTAATATTATTGAAAAATAATTTAAAAATACTGTCAAGCTGAAACTAACTGTAATCTAAACATTGACAGATTTTTTTTATCGAGCGTTGTTTGTGTGCCTACTAAATAACAACAATTTTGAATTGGCATTGTATCAGAATTGAAATTAATTCAAGAGTAACGCCTGCTCTTGCTCGAATTACTCTTGCCGTTTACTATTGTCTATTAACCGATTGATTCTGAGTTGTACCTCGTTGAACTTGAGGTTAAAGATCGTATATCATCAAACTTCTTCATACAAAAGTAGACTCTAAACATTAAAAAAAAAAGGGTTTCAAATCAAATGGAAGTAGTCCGGCGACCGGTCGCCGCTCGGGGTTTGACTGAGATTTGGCTGTGACGCCATGCGCGGTGACCGGTCGCCGCTTGGGTAAATGTGGGTTAATCATATCAAATAACAACCATAAATAAATTTACCATGAATGATGAGAGAGGCGTTTCATCCGGTATCTTCTGGTTGGGCATGACGTAGGCCTCCATGTCGAGGGCGCCATCAGCAGCTTCTCCCACCACCACCTTATAGAAATGAGTCGGGACCGCCACTGTATTAGCGCCTATGACTTGATAGCGAACATACATCTTGCCGTCTGACTCCCGCCTGTTAAACGAATTGCTACTTTAATAATAATGTTATAAGGCTTTTATTTATATAACCAGCCCCCTAGATAAGTGACGTTTGATCAAATCGCTCAAAACGCAAATGTATGGAAGTAAAGAATATAATTAGTACTATGGGGCGTGTCGCTAGTAATAAAATGGCCCCGATACTGTTAAACCCGCACTAAACTTTTTTTAAACCATTGGTATCATTTTCACTTGTACACAATTAGAAAAGGACAGACGAAAATTAGAGCTGTCAAATTTAGTTTCGATTAAAATTCTCATACAAATCTACCGGCACGCAGAAACGTGTGCACTAAAACACAATGATGTTCAAAGCGAAAAGTGATTTGACATTTTTAAGTTGTAGTTGTTATCTGTTACCGTCCTTTTCTCACTAACCGCCAGTTTCTCAAAGGCTGATCAATTAAATCAGATCAGTTGTCTGATCAACTGATCATGACAGTGACTATTTGACTACTACAACTAATCACAGCATGACAGCACTCAACATTAAATGTGACAGGTGATTACTAATTGTTGTGTTGGTTAATAAGCCTTTTAAAATCCGGGGCTAAGTACATTATACTATAGTTCTCTAATGTAACACATAGTAGCATCTTAGAATTTTAGAATTCAATAGCGACCCGCCTCGACTACGCAAGGTAATCGGTAGCCATTTAATTACGTTATTATTCAGACATTATAATTATGAGAAATATCTACACACTAGCTGTCCCTCGCGACTTTGTTCGCGTGTTTTAGTTTCAGCCTATAGCCTTCCTCAATAAACGGACTATCCAATACAAAAAGTAGTTCCTGAGATTATCGCGTTCAAACAAACAAACTAACTTTCAGCTTTATAATATTAGTATAGATTATATTTATACGGAAACCTTCCTCATTTAATGCTCTTTCTGTCAGAAAAAAACCATAACTATCAAAAACGTTGAGTGGGTTTATTAATAACTTTTTTAATGAATTTAAAAGAGAATTAAGAAAGTTATTGTTGCCAAAATATTAATATTTGGGTTTTTTTTATAATATAATAAAGTGGGAAGATAATTTTTATGAATTAATTTAAATTGATACATATTATATATAATTAGGTGTTAGCGGCAAATCAGGCAGTCGCGGAAAGCGACTTTGTCTTATTGATTATGATACCTATTTGTTTTAATAGTTACCTGGGCAAGTATAACGGACCGGTGCAACAGTAGACATTATTATACACTTTTGTTAGTTTTCGCACATGTTTTTCCAATGTATTCCATGCATGTCTGTTAAATCCTTCCCCAACCTGAAAATTACCGTATATTTTTTTTTATAATAAGTAACTATTACTTATAACCATTATTTTAACATCATATTGTTGTAATGTAGTTTTTTTTTTCAGCTAAACACTTATATATTTCGAAATACATACATATTATATATAAACCCAGACACAGAACAACTGATCATGCTCATCACACTAAGATTTGTCCTGGGTAGGAATCGAACCCACGACCGCCGTTTTAGCAGTCAGGGTCACCGACCCCTAAACTACTATTACCAACTGCCATTGTAGTCCTCTAATCTTAAGTAACAACCAATTATAAGTGTCCAGAATCGCAATTTAGATAATTTCTAGGTTATAATAACTAGGTTTGATTACTTAAATTAGAATTATGAACAAAGAGTGCCGCACTGCCGAGCACTAATTATTATTATTTGAATTAATTATTGTCTGTCGATGATTTGTTATAAATAAACTGTCTCTCAGTTTAATTATAACAAATCAGTTTTTTTTTCTATTTAGTTTATATCTATAGATCAATTTTTATTACGCAATAACGCCTGCAAAGCGATAGCTTGTAATTAAATTCGAATAGTAAGTAGAAAGGAAATATTTAAACTTTAGGCAGGACTCGAACCCGCGACTACCGGTTAAATAGAATAGAATATTATTTATTTATCTATAGATCTTGTTATTTGCGGTGCATTTAGTGCTGTGAAATATGCAATGTGGCTTTACACACTTATTACATTGACATATTAAATATTCGTGACACATGACGTCATGCGACACATTTCTTTGAGTCATTTAAAAAAATTGTGACGCATGATATCCAAATGCCGTTTACACTTCACGCAAAGAGGTAGTTACCACAGTCAGGTCCACCACCCTAGAGCTTATTGACTATCTCAGTTGATCATCAAGTGATGGTCACGTGAGTAACCAACCAATATAGCCATTATACCTTTTTTTTTTGTTTGGGCGGGGCATCCTCATGGACAGCCGCTCACTCGGGGGACCGAAAGGGTAGTGTCAGACTCTTACTGACTAAACCTGAACCGCCGTGCTATGCCATCCGCGTTTCGTGTTGGTGCGTGGTAATGCATTGCAATTCGTCACGCACCAACCGTGGGGAGCCTTTTATGCCTGCTGAGCTGTCAAAATAAGAAGAATTATATTTTGACAGCTTGGAGATAAAAAAGAAACTGAAATCACCTGTGGAGCCATATTAGTGAGAAAGAATGTCTGTTCCACATGTTTCTGTGATAGTCTATGGTTACCAGCCGCCGCCATGTGGCCGCGGTCAAACCCTGAGCCTTTATAGTCAGTGTTCTGTGATCTGAAAGGCAATAAATAATAATCAAATAAATAAAATCAAAATTATTTTATTGTAAGATAATCTGTTGTAAAGGTTTTTTGAAATAGCTCAAGTTTGGGAATAAAAATATTAAAAAAAATATTTTTCCGTGACTTTACACAGTATAAGTAAATAGTTATCAATTGAGAGGACTTATTTATGGCCACTTACAATAATGACTGGTTTGCTAAGTTTGTCAAAAATTGTAGATCATCAACAAGATCATTACATACAAATACCAAATATCATTAAAAACTGTTTTTAATTATTTAAACACAAATAGCAGACAGGAAAAGTAAACCTCAGGCAGGACTTGAACCTGCAAGTACTGGTTCAATGCACAAGTCGCTTTACCAAGCTACAGAGGTCACTGACTGAAAGTTTAAATTTAAACTCCCACTTGTTTTTAATTACCTTTACTGAGTAAAGGTATTTCAAGCATTTTTATGTAACTTTTCAATTAAATTTGTTACCTGAAAAAGGGATGAACACTTTCATCAGCTTTAAAGTCACATTTGCTGCGGTCAACCTGATCGTTCTTAGCAATGTGACTTTTAGTCAAGTGTTCAAACACCCAGTGAGGCACCTTGTTCCGATTATCATAGGACAGAACAAAGTCTTCGTAAGACCTCACATTATCTAGCCCTGGGAAACCATACTTCATTATTTGTGATATCTGAAAATTAGTAAAACAAATATTAAAATTTGTAATGTATAATATATTGATGTTTATTTTTTGTGAGTTGTCTTTTTGACATTTAAACAGAGTTTAAATCTACGTATGTTGTAATTGTCCAAGATTTCACTTCTGTTGGCACTCCGGGAGTGCCAGTTTTTTTTTAATGTACAGATTGGCACAAGAAAAATCTGATTAACCAACCATAAAATCACACCCAACAAGCTGTGGAAGCCAGACGAGCTCATGTACAATAGGTGAGAGTAAAGTATTTGTAAATATAAAGATCTTTTAATTCATGTACTGTACCCATATTCGCTTAATAAATTATCTTATGTTACTTAAATATTTAGTCGCTATTTTGATTCCTGAAGACTGAATAATAGAAAGTATATACATATATCACTATTTCGGTTAAACAGATACCAATGTTGTGAGGTAATCTGTGATGCCTATCTTGTTTTTATTTTATTACATTGTATTTTTTATTTAAGTTTACAATAGCAGTGGTGAAGTTTTAGTGGGATGAGAATATAAAAAAGTCAATAAACCTTAAGGCAGTGCTATAAAAATAAACATTTTATTACCCTATCATTGCCACCCACTGTCTCCACGTAAGGAGAAGCCGCTGATACGGTTCCGAATACTGGTAGCCCAGGCATGCTGTTGATCCGCTTACCATCAATAACGACGGAATCATCCGAGAGAATATCACAAAGTTTATCTTTATATTGACCAACATAATACCCGGTTAAACCAATAGCACTTAGTTGCGCGAAATGCAATAGTCGATTACGAAACATTTTATTAAGTGATAAATTATAGCTTCAGGAAAAGGTTTATAAGAGTTTTTGTTTTTATTTAATTCAATTTCACTAATTTAATCGTATAAATTTCATTCTACTATGTAGCTCAAAGGTTATGTAAAATGACATAATATATTGACATTTAGGAAACCTTTATTGATTTTTCAGATGACAGAAAAATTAAAAATAAATTGTTTTTAAGACAAATCTACAGCGCCAGTTTTTGAACAAAGCATTAAAAAAAAATATACAAAAACGAGTTAAGTCTGGCTTGCAGTGGCAGTTTTTCAATATAACATTGTTATAAAATATAAATTAGTAGTGTGACCAAGCATGTTCGGCTTTAGACCCCCTAATGTTTTGTAACAATGTAATGTTCAAAAACTGCTGTCGCAAACTCGGCTTTAAGACATTCCTAAAACAATACCGTTTTTGCTTTACTATAATATATATTATTATAGATGTTTGTTTGCTCAGACAAATCTTACTTTATCCAACCATTGTTGGTTCCAAAAATGTGCTGTGAAAAAACGAGTTGCAGACTTGGCTGTAAAATAAATACTGTTTTTTTTTTCTTTTTACTAAGAGTTCATTACTACAATTTCGTGATAAAATACTTGTAAAGTATTGATTACACCATTTTGATTAATAGCCACGGTAAAATAACAATAAACATGAAATAAAATTAATAGAAATAAAAATCCGAGTTGTTATGGAACATCAAACATGGAGCGTTTATATCCTTAGAGAAAGAATAAGTAAACTATGCTTGTGCAAGTGCATGCTTAGAGGAATATATAAGTAAACTATAGAGTGCGCATACGAGTATGAACTGTTGGCACTCGTATGAACATGTATAATTTCTGTCAAATCAGAGCGCACCGTTTTATTAAAACTATCGCAAAACCTAATATTACCCGAATAATATCAGCAGATCGAATATTTTCGCATAAACATCTGTCGTCGCACGGAAAATCACATAAATCACGTAAACGAGCGTAGTATATTCAGTTAAAAATGTGCTTACGCTTGGCATAAGGGGCTACTAGCGACGCCCTATGCTTGTCTATGTTTACTCTAAGATAAGTGATTGTCAGCTGTCCTGTCAGTAGTGTCATAATATAACACTGTCAGTCACTGTCAGTGTCTTTATTTGTCAAAGAGAAGAGTGTTGCGTGCGGTGTTTCAGTTAAAATGTTTCACTAAAAATATTATAACACTTATTAATTTATTACTTAATGGTATTAAAAGTAGCTTCTTTAAGCTTTAATTAAAATAATCTGCTGTAGAAATATTAAGAATCATGACGAAATTATTTACGAAACAAAATCGCATTTGGTCGGCGGTTTTATCAAAATATAATTTTAGCACAGCGCCTAAATCGGTGGCTTCTGTACAAATAAAAGGCAAGAAGTTTATATCTGATGACTATACTAACGTGACACCTAAAATGATATCGTATTTAGGTAGAAATCTGCATTTACAGAAGAATAATCCTTTATCAATCGTAAGGCAGAGAATAGTGAATTATTTTTACTCTTCGTTCACTAAGAGAGGTCACCCTGCATTTAGTGTGTATGACAACTTATCTCCTATAGTTACTACAAAGCAGAACTTTGATGATTTGTTGATTCCGACGGATCACCCGAGTAGGGCAAAGTCTGACTGTTACTACATTAACAGAGGGACTCTCCTGAGGGCCCACATGACTGCGCACCAGAGTGAACTGCTGCGGTCTGGTCTAGACAATTTTTTAATGATTGGAGATGTTTATAGAAGAGATGAAATAGATGCCACACATTTTCCTGTGTTTCATCAAGTAAGTTTATATTTAAATGTTCATATGTATTTACCTATAAAATCATATTATTCATGTTCAGGCAAAACTTATAAATAAAAAGGCTAAGGTAATTTTAAACTTCAATAAAAAACGATTTTTTGTTATTCATGCTAACTTTTCTTTTTAGATCTCCATTACGCAGCTTCATCTAGTACAGTTTAACCTGCATTGATATTATCTTTAACTTAATCATTGTTTTTTTAATTTCCAGGTTGATGCAGTAAGATCTCAACGGAAAGAAGAACTGTTCATCGGAAAGCCAGACCTTGAAATATTTGAGCCATCATACGACCAAGACAATCCCCATTCATGTATAAACTCTATAGAGGATCCCATGAAACAAAGCTGCCATACTTTAGAAGCCGCAAAATTAATGGAGGGTCAATTAAAAAATCATCTCATTGGACTCACAAAGGTTTTATTCGGAGATGACATAAAGTACCGATGGGTTGATGCATATTTCCCATTCACTCACCCCTCTTGGGAACTCGAAATATACTACGAAAATAATTGGCTTGAGGTTTTAGGCTGCGGTATAGTAAGAAATGAAATCCTGGTGAATGCAGGACCCAGTACTAATACTATTGCATATGCATTCGGTTTGGGATTGGAGAGGCTTGCTATGGCTCTATACAAGATACCAGATATTAGGTTAATGTGGAGCACTGATTCAGGGTTCCTAACGCAATTTGAGAATATTGACCTAAATGATGCTATTACGTACAAGCCGGTGTCATCTTACCCCCAGTGTACAAATGATATGTCATTTTGGCTACCCAGCCATCTCACAATAGACTCATTTATGAGCAATGACTTCTATGATCTAGTCAGAGATGTTGGCGGTGATATTATTGAACAGGTTTGTAAATTCTGGTTACTAAATAGAATATGTTTACATGTAATCCTATATTATTAAGTAATTAGTATAGTTAAGAGATTAGAGTTGGACCTTGTCATTTGTCCTCCACCTCTTTGATTTCCATATTTTTGCGTATCAGAATAAGCTAATCATGAAAAAAAATCGACTCCCACACTAAAGAATTTAATCCTTGTATCACAGGAGGTTTCGCAAACATTCAAATCACTTGCACAAAGATTTTGTGCAAGTGATTTGAAAAAGCAAAGAGCATTTGTGGATCACATAAATGCTTGTCTCATGCGGGGATTGAACCCGTAGTACCTCGGGCTCAGTGGTAATTGGCGTAAAATGATTTCAGTCAAATACATAGTTTACGTCAGTTGTTTAATTGTTTATCCTCTTGGGGTGCGTTTTATAAATGACGGCGAATGTGAATGAGGTATGTAAGGGCGTATTTTTAACATGCCGACGACACACGTTTCACGGCGCTGTAGATGACCGAAAAGCAGATTATCACACGCGAGAAGCACGTTCAAAGGTCGTCTGTATCGTGCATTGTTTATAAATGAATGAGTGGCGAAAATGCAGTTTTCTGCATTACAATATTTTAACAATACATACGCGCGACTGCAGCACGCTTGTATCGTCGTTTTCGGCCACGCCAGAATATTTTAACGTGTGTAAATGTTTACTGTCCGCGCCTACAAGCGCGCATCATCGTTTGGAGTGGGTTTACGTCAATATTGCAATGGGTGGGGTTCGAACCTGAGACTCTCGATCAAAAGGCCGTCACCGCTGACCATTAGGCTATTGCCGCTTAATTTATTAATCTATTTAAACTTTATGGATTGTCTAGATCTGTGAAGTTATTGTATAAATATTTACAAGTATTAATAATTCCTTTACAGGTAAAACTCAAGGACAAGTTCGTTCACCCCAAGTCAAAGAAGCACAGTTTGTGTTACAGCATAGTGTACAGGCACCTGGAACGGACCCTGACTCAAGCGGAGGTCAACCGGGTCCACCAGGAGATTGAGAAAGCTGTGGTGGACGCTTACAATGTCGTCATCAGATAATTGTTTAGATAATATAATTTGTTGAATTTTATTGTTTTTTAGTTTATTAGATACTGAACTGAAACCGGCCCCATAGACAGTGACATTTCTACAATCATTTACTGTGGTAGGACCCGCTTTGATAGGTCACGTGACTTAAACTTGTAGAAATGTCACTTGTCTAGGAGGATCGGTGTTTTAAAATAGACAATAAAAAATAGTTTATTTTTATTTTTGTGGCCATTTCATTCCACATTTATGTATATACATATTGTAAATTTTAAAGAAATAGGACCTATAGTTATTATATAAAACTGCTAATATTTATCTAAAATTTATTTTAAAACAGTAATAAAACAAAAATACAGTCTAATTGTGTATAAGTTATAGGTGGCTTGATATCAAAATAGATATAGTCTAGTTTATTGCAACCTATCATGTGATAAATAGTCAAACTATTGCCGCAAGGGTCCACCCTAGGTCTAGGTACATCCCTTCTCCAACACAATGTTACAATAAAACACATAGATGTATAAAATTTCTGTATATTAGGTATTAAGGAGTCTGTACCAACAATCACTTGTATATAGATATAACATATAATGGAGTCTAGCCTTCTTCCTCATCTGAAGCGCCATTCTGCTGCGGTTCATCATCCATGCGCACGTCGCCCATTCCTGTACAAAACAGATATTATTAATAAAAGGCAAAAAATAGTTATGGCACGACACCCGCGATGTGACTTAAATCACTGTATCGCGGGTGTTCAATAAACACATAATGAAGAATGTAAGTATATGTGTACAATTTGTTTATGTCAAACACAAATTACACCCAGACTCAGAACAAGAATTGTGGATCACACAAATGCTTGCCCCATGCGGCATCGAGTTCACAGCACGTCGCGAACAGTGGTTATTGGTGTAGTGACCAATAAATACCACTGGGCTATCCGTACAAACCTCTAGAAATTGTTCGTCGCATTACGGCGCAGAACTCAAGTTTTCTGCCGGTATCTCTCAAAAAGGTTTCCAGACTACCTTGGTCTGCCAATATCTGTCCGAGGTGTTTTGGTCTATACCTCGGTAGTTGGTCCTCGTCTTCTCGTACGGGATACGAGCGTTACACTTACGCCCAACACCAGGCATTACTCAAGTTGTCTGCCGCTGTCAATCTAAAGTGCCTACATTGACTTCATGACTGCCTCGTTGGTCTAGTGGACACAAGAGCGACTGTCGTGTAAGTTGTCTCGGGTTCGAATCCCGGGTACGACCAAAATATAGTTACTGGGTTTTTCTATTACTGCACGTATGGCTGATCTCACTTAAGATTGGGTGCCGAGGCCGAAATTCGGTTTGGAGGTTATTAATATTAAGGTGCCTACACTACATACCTTGGTCCTCGTCCTCCTCGGCGGAGTCTCCGGCGACTTCCGCGTTCTCGGCCTCGGCGCGCTCCATCTGTCTCGCCAGCTCGGCCTCGTCTGACGCCGTCACCACCTTAGGCTGTAAAAAAAATATTAAAGTTAAGTATTTCTTGTGGCATGGAACATGTAGCTGTTATTATAGCAGGTTCATGAGATATAGTCCGCTGACAGACAGACGTACAGACGCACTGCGGAGGCTTATTAATAGGGTTCCGTTAGGACCCTTTAGATAGGGAACCCTAAAAAGGAACTTAAAGAAGGGGAAACTGTCTGCACATAAATAAGAAATTAAAAAATCTTTTGCCAAGCTGTGATCATTAGGTCGTAACTGAATGGGCACTGAATGGAACGGCGCGCCCGGAGAAGCACCACTCTCACACTTTAAACGAATACCGACGTAAATGCAGTGCCAGAGCAGGTTGGGGGCGTGCCCTATTTATTGTCAAGTGTTTTTAATAAAAATAAACTAAAAGGATTCAACATACCGCCATCTGTACGTTGAATACACCGCCGGCGGTGTCTATGGTCTCCTTGATTTTGTCTATGGCATCCTGCAGCGCCTTGAGACCGTCCGCCTTTTCAGGAGTTGACGTCGTCATTACTGAAAACGACAATAAATTCTTTAGTTATGTGTTATTATGTTTTTGAATCGCGTTCTTTAGCACTGTATATTTAGACTAATAAATATAAATAAAATACCTAAATATATACCTATAAATTCAAATAAAGCTTATTATAACATTTGAAATAAAACTATATAATAATATTTAAGTGACTGCCAAAAAGCAAAAAGTTATACTCATTCTTTTTATATTTTTACTTTGAGATCTAAAAAGTTCTAACTGGCAATGTTTACCATACTGTCTTCATTTAAAATTATACTGTCGTAGGGATATAGTCAAACATATCACAAAAATATCACCGCAACACATACATACAGGTCAAACACATAACCCTCCTTGTCAGGCTTTGCCACAGTAGAGTAAAAATATATATATATTTTACTTTGGCACCTAGGTAATAATTTCAGAAAAATTGCAATAATGCGCAGTTTCTCAAAGGTTGATCAGTTTAATCTACTGATCATAATTGTGATTGGTTAATTAAAACACTAAAAATCACAGATTTGACATGAGGTTTGTTTGACAGACAATAAAATTAAAACAAATTTTTGTGTTGATCAGCATTATAGAAACAGGGGTTTAATGTGCAACAAATCTTTGACTACATTTTGAGAATAATGTATGATTTTTACATTAGTTTTTTTTTTTACTAACATAAATAAAAATAAAAACTGATTCTACAATGCTTCATAAGGCCATAAAGCATTAAATAAAATCTCAAATAGACAACTTATATGCTATAATTTACACAAAACAACTTACCATACAAAGGTGGAGCAATAAGATTAATCTTGATTGGCAAGTCAACAGTGGAAAGAGCTAGCCCAGCCTTCAACGCAGCTCGGACTGCATCAATGCCTTCGTAACCGTAGCAGGCACACTCAATGTCCGCTCTGATCTTCACTGCTTGTGACGTCAGCTTCCTCTTGATATTGGCGAGGAGGACTTCCTTCGTGTTCTCGTCGAGACCACACTCATTTAGCACTGATGGGTCACTGGAAATTAAATCACATTAAAACCTCTTCAGGTAAATGGAAGCTAAATTTACTATAGCTTCCATATGCCTTAATATGTTACCCTATTTATTACAATTAATTTATTTATTCTTACAAGTCTTTATTTTTATAGGCAATATAAACATCTGAAATGATATTCAACCTTTTTGGGGTAAGTTAAAAATAAATAAACTAGCTTATACCTTGTTCTTGAAGATAGTATGGGACTTTTCTCTTATAATTACTTTTTTAGGCTTTAAGTACTAGTCTATTAGTTCACACACATCTTCATGAGTTAGATATTAACATTTTCATTGTTCAAGCATCTAATTTTAGGACTGCAAAGAAGTCTAAATAAACTAACAACACTTACACAGCTGCCTGTTTGAAGAAGTCATAAGCAGATGCCTTCTTCTTGTATTTCTCTTCAAAGAGCCAGGCTGTCCTTTTGTAAAGCTCCTCCAACTGTTCCGAGCTCTCATAGTGCAGAAGTTCTGCCACATGACGCAGGATGGAGTTCACTGCTTTAGCCTTTGCATACCTCTCTGTACATTTGTCTATGTCTTCTGCCGATACACGACGTTTTGACAAGTCTATGTAACCTGGAACATAATCAAATTTATGTACACATAAAAAAAAAAATGACTAACTGACTACTCTACTATATTGATTAAGATAATTTTGTCTCCATCTTTGTACTGATTGTAGCATGTTGTTTAACTTAATGACCATAAAACATGAAGAAACAAAAGGAGAGCTGATTGATTTTATTAAAATGTTTTTATGTTCCTACTTCCTGTATGAGAAGTGGCCTGTGCTTTGCACTTTGCAGTGAGGTCTTTACAGGCTGTAATGTAGAATTAAAATGCTTACAATGTTCATAAAATCATTAAATAACTTACAGAGCTACACACAAGTCTATTTGACTCCTACTTTGTCTAAGCCTCATCTAAAGAATGATAGCCAAGCTACCACCATTACCTTTCTCTTTGTCCACTCTGATGACGACAACGGGCTCAGTCTTGCCGACTCTGATCAATTTATTGATGGACCTGATACGACGTCTCGACAACTCAGACAGCAGGATCATGCCCTCAATGTTGTTGTATTCTAGCAGGTGGACGTACGCGCCCATCTCGGCGATAGACCTGACGTTCACCATCACAACATCCTCCACCTCAGGATACTTTTCTTGATAAAACCGACACGAAAGTGGCATCTGAAACAGTTTTTTTAATTCATAACCTAACACATTCTAAATACCACACATTTTACTTAGGTTATATATTTAGTTAATCAGTCTTATTACCTTGTTTTTGTTTTAAATCTTATTTTGAGAATAATTGAGGCAAATAATTAAAATAATGATGAAATACACTAGTTGTTCACGTTGACGACAGAAGACAACTTTGACGTTCCGTTTTGACAAGGTGAATTATATTTACTGTATGGTCTCGATTGAAGGTTATATTAATTTAATTAGCTCTGATAGTTAAATTAACATATTTTATTTGAAAACTAATAATTTAAAAAAATATATACAACTGCTATCGTTGTTTGAATAACATTCTGCATAAATCGTATACGAGGGATGAAACAATGTTGCTAGTTAATAAAATAATGTATCATTTTAAGGGCCTCCAGCCAGATAGAAAAACTAACTACGTCAGCAACGTTCACTAAGGGCACCCCCTGTGGGGTTCGGACCTCGACTTAGTACGTTGCTAACAATAAGGCAAAAACAGCAAGGGAGGGCTGGATCTAAGTTTTTATTATTTAAGGACATATTTTTATTGCTAGTTTGGCCGGCTCGGGCCAGCTTGATCTAGGGACGGGGGAGTAACATTTACGTTACAATTATTTATACGCGACGGGCCTCGCCGGCGAGGACGTAATATACGGCAGTTGTGTTTTGTATTGTTACTGCTAGCTAACTCGAATGCTTCTTGGAGAAGCGTTATTTTATCGTCGGGGTAGAGTAGGTAGGTGTCTAGACAGAACATTAGTCGTCGAAAAGGGCTCAAATTATACAGGTACTAGCTGGTGCCCGCGACTTCGTCTGCACAGGATTAGTACTTCCAGTAGCTTATTTCTTCTCCAAGGTCCTATCTATCTTTATACCAAAATTTATAAAAATTGATTCTGCGGTTTAGTAGTGAAGGCGTTACTTTGAGAGTCCCTTGTTCTATATTGAGTAATGTTAGTAAATTGTAACTATGTATTTTTCATTTTATCAACGCTATAGTTTGTGAGGATAGATGTAAGGATGTATATGATTATTGATGGTAAGGCAAAATTATAGTGTCTACTGGAAAATACTCCTGTAAACTATGTCACTTAAAATCCAAAAGTTAATTTATGATGGCAGCATTCTCATTTTCCTTTGTATTTTTATTTCGCAACAAAAAACCGAAAAACAAGCATAGTCAGTCATATAACTAGAATTTGAAGAAAATTCTGTGAATAAAATAGGGAAGGTCCATGTTGTAACGGAACCACAGAGTACTTTTATATATATGGAACGGAACTTATGAAGGAATGTACTAGCTCATAATATTTATGTCAAGGTCAACTTTGAGGTTCCCGTTACATTACTAATGTAATATTATACTCTTTGGTTATGGTTTCAGTGTTGCCAACCTAGTGGATTTTCCACTAAAACTGGTGGTTTCGACCCCCCTTTTAGTGGCGAAATATTGCCTTTAGTGGCTAGTGGATTTTTCTAGTGGTTTAGTAGTAGAATTTAGTTTGAATTATTGAAAATGCGATCACTCAACCGCTAAGCTTCTTCATTTAATTTTCAGGAGTATTCACTTTAACTCTGTAGGCAGCCTTCAAAATGACGTGGTTGACGTTTTAAACTGTTATCAAACGAACCATACCGCTTTATAGACTATACGCGGCGATTCCCCGTGAACTTTTGTTTACAACTGAGATTCTCCTTTTTTTTTGGCGTGATAATACATGCATAATTATGCCTAAACCGCAATATAAGCAAAAGTTTCGGGATTCTTGGCTTCAAGTTATTGAAAGTACGGCTGGTCAAAAATTTTTTTACTTTTTTAACAGTAAAAATGTGTTTAGTGGAAAATTTAGTGACTATAGAAGTAGGGCCGTTTTTCGTTAGTGGTTTTCTGGTGGTTTTAGATGTTGAATCTGGTGGGGAGCTATTTTAACTGTTGGCAACACCAAAACCATAATGGTTTGTACTTTATAGTTTTAAGTTTACAGAGCTGCTGTTTGTGATTTGAATAGATTCTTATTTCGATTAACCGCTGGAAAAAAAGTAATAGTGATAAAGAATAACACAAAGAAACAAAAAAAAACAGGAATAATGCGTGAAGTGATGAAAAAGTTGAGCACAGAGTACTTTTATAAGTTGAGTTTCTACGCACGAACCAGGAAATGATGGCAGGTGTAAAAGATTGAAATGTTTGGATAGAATATCATCAGAACAACGTTAAAGACTTCAACAGCATGAATTGCACAGATAAATAAAATGGGTATTCAATAAAAAGGATGTGAAGTAGAAAAACAGAAGAAATGGATGCTTTCCAACCGTTTCCAACAAACGCATTTCATTCACCAAGTGAGGGTGATAGAAAGAGAAGGTGAGACTGGTGAGAGATAGAAGAAAATGATGAGCGAAAAGAAGAACCTATTTGTTGCAAGTAATTTTTATCCATATTTGGCATTACCATAGGAAAACTTGAATGTCTTTAAATGTCATTAAAAATCTCAGGTACCAATTGCATCAAGTGACAAAAGAGGCAAGTCAAATTCAAACAAGAGATTGGACAATAAAATTACAGATTTGATATGTGAATATCCTTTAACCTAGTAGCGACCAAAGATATTAACCCACCCATCCACTGTCCTTTACAAATGACCAAAACAAATGCCCAGAAAGGATTTTTAGCAGTTAATTTATTTTATGTAGAATATCTTCGCTTATCTTACAACACTGATCTAGTCATTGAAACAATTTTTTACAGAATTGACGTAAACTATATATAATCAAACCTGGATAAGCGAGAGTTCAAGGCAGCACAATCTCAATCTTACTTATAGAGGTTTCTCACTAACCCGAGTTTTTCGCTAATGCAGGTACATGGGTAGCGTTTCTCTCTTATAGGGGTACGCAGCAATAACAAGTCACAGCAAGTATGAATGTAGTAAATATGTAATATGATAAAATTATGTGCATGATAATTATGCACAACATATATTATGTACATATATATTTTTAAATGCTTACAAAAACAAAACAACAATTCATGCACTATGTAATTTTATTTATTTAGAACTAATTTACACTTAAAATAATCCGTCAATTTCATTTTTGTATTTTGAATGTTTTTCTCTAACTCATCAATTTTATAGAATATTGCTTGATCAACAACCGCTGCGTATTCAAAGTACAGTAGAATCCAGTTATAACAATGGTGAAGGGACCGGTGATATTAGGTTGTACTAACCAGAAGTTGACTAAACGAAATGACAATTATTGATTTTTATTTAAATTACGTTCATATAAAATATGTATATGTACATACATACATAAGTAATGTATTTAATAATATTTATGCGACAAAGAGAAAAAAAAAAAAAAACAAAATATGTATTTATTTATGTATGTATTTCACATAATGTATCTATAATAGTAATGAAATGAAAAATAACTTTAATTGAAATAACAATTATGTATGTACTTATGTACTTAAATGTCGAATGTAGGATAACAAAATAACGAATGTAGGATAATAATCTATTGTATAACGAACAACAAAATATCTAGTGCAAAAAGTCCGTAATTTTTGATTATTTTTGGTTTTTATTTGTATAGTAAGAAGTACGGATTCTATTATGCAAACGAGACATCATACTTTTCATATTGTCATCTTCAAAATTAGAGTGCACAAACACATTCAGCACTTCTGCAGCTTTTAGAGCTTCAGATACAGTCGGACTGGTACAATTTTCTTCCAGGTCGTCGTCGTTATTATCGTCGCTATCTTGACCGTTGATGATAACACTTTGTAGAATATTTTCGTCAGTCGACTCCTCACAAGTTGCGAGATCGTCATCAATAGCAGAATATTGTTCAAGTTCTTCATTTGCTATGGGAAGTCCTTTATCCAACGCTCTTGCCCAGACAGACAGCGGCAAATCATCATCATCATCGCTGTCGGAAACAACACTGAGACTGTCTCGGACAAATCCAGCGTGTCTATAACAGTTGAAAATCGTTGCTGATGTACGCTTATTCCATGCGTCATGAATCATTAGAATAGCATCCAGTATTGTGATCTTCGGATGTTTGGCACTGCTGGTGTCTTCATTTGCATTAAGATTGGCGATAATTTTTAGAACCAGGTTTTTACGAAAGTTTGATTTTAACACTCGAATTATTCCTTGGTCCATAGGTTGTAATACAAATGTTGTATTTAGTGTTGCCAACTGCTATAATAAGAAATTCGCTAAACAAACCCTAAAATGCACTAGGGTTGTGCTAATTTTGATAAAAGAGCACCAAATAAATAAAATCAATCCATATTTAAAAAAAAAAGAAGTTTTTATTGTGAATATAAGTTTTTATTACAAAATTAGATCGTCGTCCGAATCAGAGTTGGAATCATGGTCTGAATTCACGGTTGCTGTGGTGGTTGTTTGAGAAGTTGAGGGACCAGGAGTTGATTGTTGGAGTTTAAACTAGTACATCTCTTTCGAACCGACTTTTTCAAGAAATTCCTTCGGAATATCATAATTGTAGCAAGTTTTATTTGCTGCTCGTAGCCCAGATCGAATATGTAATATTGAATTAAATGTGTGAAGACTCATTCGATTTCGTTGCTTTGTTTTTATTATGTTCATCTGGCTAAACACTCTTTCAACATCGGCATTTAAATGTGGTAATACTAAAACGAGCAAAGCAAAATCAACTAATTCTTGGAATGGGTTATTCATTCCAGCATCTTTGTAATGACATACTTCAAGCCAAAACTTGAAAGTGTCATTGGTGTGAATCCATTTCTGAATGTGTATTTCCGCCACTGATTAATTATCTTATCGATTTAATCTAAATTCACACCAAATTTTTCAACTAAATTGACAAGCAATCTTAAGTCTTTGTTGGAGTTTTGTGCTTGCGATGCGCTTAAAACATTAATATTTTTCAAAATTTTGATGTTAGATGGTAATCAGCCTTGTAACTCTTTTATTAGTTTAACCGTAAATTCAATGCAACGTTTTGCCAATACTTGTTTCTTTCCACCAGGAATATGTTCTAGCGCCTTTTCGAAGTTGTATCCAAGATGCGGCGATGGATCCAAATATTGCTCAAAATGTTTCTTTGTGAGAATATCTATCGAGTGGCGTCTTGTAGGAATTATTATTTTTCCAGCTAGTGACTCAATAAGGTCTACGAGAGTCTGCAAAAGTTTTGTAGGGTCCGCATTTTGCCCTTTAAATGCCTTCAGAAAGTTTTGTACTTCATTCAGTATACTTCTTAAGTATATCAAATAGGCTTTATTTTTTGTATCTGAAAACATACAAAAAAGCATTTCTGAAGTATAACAATTGTTTTTAGACTTTATTTCAAAAAATAGTCTCAGTTCGTCCCACTGGTTTAGTATTCTGTTTACGGCAGGCTCTATTGAGAGCCATCTTGTGTCACACTTCTGCAATATCTGAAGGGGTTTTTTCCCGCAATTTATAGTTTCGTAGACTTTTGAGTACTCTTTGCGGCGTAATGGTGAACAAGAAAACCATATTATGAGGAATTGTCTCTTCAGAGGCAAGTGAAACCGCAAGCTGCAAGAAGTGACATACGCATTTCACTAAAATCAGATGTGGTATCATCATCGATGTGGATCATATTCTTCTCTGAGAATTTTGTGAACTCCGTTATTCACTCCTACCATTACGCTGGCATTGTCAGTACCAAGACCAACCAAATTTTTCAGACGTAAATCCATGTCATTTATTTTATTTACAATTGCAGTCGCTATACCTCTTGCATCTGCATATTCTAGAATCTAGATGAACTAAAGCAAAAAATGTACGAACTATCTGATTTCTGCTCACACTAAAATATCTTATGACCATACCCAAATACTTGTGAACCGATATATCAGTTGACTCGTCTATGATCAGGCTAAATTTGCTGTCACCAATATCTGTTTTGATTGCTGATATAAAATGTGGACTCAATATATTTTGTATTATTTCTCCATTTTGTATGGTGCAATTTTATATTCTGTACTCCTTTGGAATCACTGAAAGCCCTTTTGCATAACTCACTCAAATGGTCAATCGGGAGTACAGATGAATGTTCAGCTATGTACAAAGACAACAAAGTTTCAACAGTCTGCGAAGCTGGGGTGGCAACTTTTTCAATCACTAGTGTTGTCTGAGTAGGCTGAAAAGGTTTAGATTTTTCTGCATGTTTCTTCGAGTTCAAATGTCGTTTAATATCATTCAGCCTGGCATTCTTTCTACCTTACAATATGGACACATAGCTTTCGTCGTGGTCCCACTGACTGGCCGTAACCAAAGCTTAAATTCCTGATCACTTTCCCACTCCTTGCGAAAGTTTTGTTGAAAGTTCTTTTTAGAAAACGGCAACTCCATGTTGTATATAAAAAGTTATTGTTTATTTTACACAACACACACAATGATCGGACACTATTATTACTCAAAGGTGGGTGTTTGTTGTGAATAAGAGAAATATAGAATAAAAGGTCATCTAAAGAAACAATTCGGGAATTCCCCTAGAGAACAAAACTCAGATCGGACGTCCTTGTTCCACTCTCCACAAAAACAGCTAAGTATGCTATCCTTGTCGTATGCAAGTCAGTGTTTCTAGAATTCAGGAAACACGCCTTTTCATAGATAATTAATTAGAGGTGCTTTCTGAAATTTAACTGTGTTTCAGAACGCGTTATTGATTGCTTTTGTTTTTACCAACGTGCGTGAAAAATTGCAGACTTTGAAAAATGCGCTAGTTAGGGTACTAGGCACTGTTATGGAATTATGAGCGCTAAAACATCAAGAAATGCACTAGATCTATAGAGCCTGCGCTGTAGGATCGTGCGTATGACATTAGACAAACCGTTCCTTTACACTATTGAAAATTTTAGTGATCAATCGGATCGTAAAAAAATTCTGAGCTATCCTGAATATTACAGGCGTAAAATACTAAATCATTGGTAACACAACTAAATTAAATCATTTTTACCAAACTTCTACTCATTTACGGTGTAAATACTATGAAATAAGTTTAAAACGTTTTCAAGCGATGTTAATCTTTATGCATGTAACGTTATGTCATCGACTTTTTTAGAGATGGGAAATTACTGCTACGAAATTCTCGATAATTATTATAATCATATTTTACATTTAATTTTTTGTTATTACTAAAACTTATGTTGACTTTTTGTGTGTCAAAGTAATTACTATAGGTTATGTACCGTAAATACTACATGTACAGTGTAATGTGTAGATTCATATTAATTGCATTATAATATAGGTTTATTATGTACATGCACAGAGTACGAAGTTATTTTATTAGTTCTTACATAGCAATTTAGGGGAAAATTACTTTAGTATGTAAATAAAACAAACGTTATATAGAGAACACAATATTTTATTCGCTTAAGGGATGGCAACCTAAACTTACATCAGAGTTTGTAATTTCCGAATTGTCACTTGACTCAGTCTCTGAACCATTTAAAGTTATAACTAATGTTGAATCCATTTCGTTGTCGAAGTGAACGTCACGATCCCAGTCAGATATTATAACTTTTTTCGTTTTTTCAACAACATTTGACCAGTCTTCAGGTTGTACATTATTGATGGCTTCGTTGAGTAATTTAAGCATCTTGTTTGCAGTAAAAGGAGGCGCGGTGTTATGTCTTGCAGCGTATCCTTAAAGTTTAAGTTTGTTAGAAGTTATATTGTTTTGGTATTAGTTAAATCGGAATTGAGTCCATTAATAAAAGCTAAAATTTTAATTACCTTTAATTTGGGCCCAAATAAGTTCAATGGCATTGTATTGGCAATGGTACGGTGGCAGCCTCAAGACCTGGTGGCCCCTTTCTTTCGCCAATTCGTCCAGCGCATATGTAGGACACAGCGGCTTATGACGCCGGACCAAGGATATAAGCTCCGATTTCAACATAGAGCTATCAGCTACAATGCCTTGTTCATTGAGCCACTTTATTAATTCGCACTTGCGGTTAGATTGATTCGGCGGTTTATTTATTTGTACCGAATGGTATGGTGCGTTATCCATGATTATAGTCATAGGCTCATTTAAGTTGTCTAAAAGACACGTAAACCAATCTTTAAATTTATCAAAATTCATTTCTTCATGATAATCTGTAGTTTTTTTCGATTTGAAAGCCAATAAGCAGTTAGGGATAAACCCACTCATTGTCCCAGCATGGCAAATTATTAAACGCTCACCTTTTCCTTCCGGTACTTTGGTACACGAATGCACAGTGTTGTCGGTCCAAGTTTTTCCAATTGTATGATTTGCATTTAGCCACGTTTCATCCAAAAATACAATTTTCTGCCAGTTTTCAATAGTTTTTGCTTTTCTTAAAAACGTACATCTCGCTAAAGCAATGTCAGTCCTTTCCATGATAATCTTTCGTTTGTTAATTTTTTTAAAAGTAAAGCCAATATTTTTTAACACATTCCTTAGAGAGGTCATCTTCCCACTGAATAACTCGGCATCCTTCAAAGATTTTACTAGCTTAGGCAATGTAGGTAACTCCATTCTACTGAAATAACCGTAAATGTGATTTCTGATCGCATCTTTAGCGAAACTATCCAAGTTTGTAATTGGCTTTACTTTTGTCCGCTTTTTGTTAGGTGTAGACAGTCTATTCTCAGACATTCCTTCTTGTCCATATTTCTCTCGTGTTACACATGAAACTGTATTGCGGCCAATATCAAGTGCTTCAGCCACTCGTTCCACAACTCGATTGAGTGGTAACAACGGTCCGTCGTTTTGCAGTTCTCGTTCGAAGTAGTCACGAAGTCGAATAACGAACTCCCGTGCCTGACTCCCCAAGACAGTCTTTTTTGTGCGCTTAGGCATGTTAATAACAATATTAACAAAAAAAAAAACTTAACAAAACAACAATTCACAACAAGAAACGAAATCAAGAAAAAACGTGTAGCATACAAAGCGTTACCACTTGTACTGATTTGAAGTAAACGGTTATCAAAATGGCGGCCGGCGGACGTCACAGGGTAAAAATATTCGGAAACGGAAATATGAGATAATTCGGAAAAAATATTCATCATTTGTATTTTATATTATATAAAAAGATAATTAAACAAGATGTTAATAAACGATCCATAAAAAAATAAATGATATAAAAAAAAGGTTGATATAACTATTATATTTTATTATTTTATCGATATCACCGTTCGAATAGTGCCACTTCCCTAGTCGACTCATACTGACAGCTGTCATACGCACGATCCTACAGCGCAGGGACTATAGTGCCGAAAGCACTAAGTTGACAACATTGGTTGTATTAGGCGGCAGAAAAATGAGAGTTATGCTGATCGAGGGATGAGCGGAACAATTGTCAACCAGAAGCAGGTTTTTTTTTCTTTCTAGTCAATTCACGATCCCATTTGCGTACCCATTTGATAAAAATATCAGATGTCATCCAGGCTTTGCCATTGCTTTCATAATCTACCGGCAGAGATCGTACATTTTTAAAACATCGTGGGTTCTTTGACATGCCTATAATTAACAACTTCTTTTTTATCGTGGCACTCATGTTAGCCGCAACCATCACAGTTATTCTGTCTTTCGAAAGTTTACCTCCCGAGCATTTTTCGCCTCTAAATTGTGTTATGTGGCGTTAGTTTAAAGAATAATCCTGTTTTATCTGCATTAAAAATTTCATCGTCACTAAATTTTTCTCGCAAATTAGGCCTAACTTTGGTTAGCCACTCAGTCACATCGCTCTGTTCAACCGCCACAGACTCACCAGCAATTTTCCCGGCAACAATATTGTGTCTCTTCTTGACACGGTTAATCCAACTCGCCGAACAATCAAATTTAAGAATGTTTAGCTCTTTAGCAAAAAAAGTCGCCTTTTGTTGAAGCATAGGCCCATTTACGGGTATTCCACGATTACGTTGCAGCTTAAACCATTGTAAAAGTGCCGAGTCAACTTTTCTTGAGACGACAACCTCACACGTTTAGGTTTTAAAACATTCGCATTGAACAAAGGTTCTATTTTGTGTTTATTTTTCTTAATTGTTGATATTGTCGAATTTTCTTTGTTGCAAACTCAGGATTGAAAACAATATATTGGCAGATAAGAGCCATCTTAATGTTTCGGTTTTGGCCGCCACATTGGTCAGAGTACATAATCAGGTGCTCAAATTTTACATTATTTTTAAGAAAATACATAATGCAGGAACCTATTTCCTGTGGGCCACGAGAAGCTATGCTTTCATCCCAGGTAAACATATAAACCTAATTAGTTTTCATATCATGAATAACCAGAAAGTACGTCCAAAGCTGACGTTTATAATTACAAATTCCTGTACTTATAACTGGAGTTGGCAGGGTCTTCATCAGATCAAATAAGTTGTTACGGTTCTTTGGTTTTTTAGTAGTCTACTAATACGACCATCCGAAATACATAATGTGTTTTTGAAAAACTTTTTGCAGACTATAACTTCTATCCTTCAGAGTTACGTAAGTAGTAATGCCTTGTCATTTGTCTCCTTGAATTTGCATTAGTAGTGTAGCTACGGGACTTGGAAACAACTTTAATATGTGAAAATAAATATGATGTTTGCAAGTCAAAATTAGCCAAAGCATAGAATTCTTTGAATAACTTGTTTTGTTGGTCACTGTTTATTTTCAAATTGTATTTATTTGGACATGGACACAATCCTACCTTTGGTGTCTTGGCTGATACAGTTATCCCCTTGTAATTTACATATTCCTCTCCTTTAGCACGTCTTAATTTCTTTACATTCCGGACCCAATTCTCACTGTTTCTTAATCTTTTCTTTGGTTTCCTTGCAGTTCCGTCTTCTTGTATTTCTGAACTTCCAGCCACATCCAGTCCCTCTCGAAAAGCGCTGAAACATATCTAATAATAATAATAAATAATAATAATAATAATAATCGATCTATCATCACTGACAGGACTATTGTAGCCAATAAGCCTGATATAGTGGTGATAGATCGATCAGAGCGCCGGGCAATGATAGTTGATATCACTATCCCCCATGACGAGAACCTCGTAAAGGCTGAAAAAGAAAAACAAATAAAATATTTGGATTTAGCGCACGGGGTGGACTCAGCAATCATTGTCCCGATAGTCGTGACAGCCAACGGCTTAATAGCCAAGAGCCTCGACCAACACCTTAAGAGGCTCTCGTTAGGCATCTGGGTCAAGGGTTTGATTCAGAAAGCAGTACTTCTGGACACGGCGCGTATCGTGAGGAGGTTCCTCTCTCTGGAGCCCTAACCACCGGCAGCTTGGACCCTGTTCCCGATGTCGGTTGGAGACTATATTTTATATTTTTAAATGTATATTGTTCTTTTTTTATCTTGTTTTAATATATATTTAAAAATGTATTTTATATGGTTTAAACTAAATAAAGGAAATAATAATAATATATTTATTTCATAAAAGGTTATTTGTAGATGGGTACACGGTTTTGTCTTAATCATAAATAGTAAATAGGTACAAATCGGTGGGTGAGCCACTGTTTGCCTAGCTAGGTAGCTGAGCAACCTGTATTAAGGCGAAACAGTTTGCCTCCCTAGTTGAGTGTCACAAAGTACAGATTAGTGCATCTACAAACTATTAGGTACAATAATAAACATTTATACCTAGCTAAAAAGTTGGATATTACGGTTATGTGTCTGTAGGTTTGTGTGTGAAGTGTATGTATGTTTGTGTAGTGAATGTGTGTGCGTATAGGTGTGAGTGTGTATGGATGCGGATGGATATACTGGATTTCAGGTGAGTATTTTCAACAGATCCTCAGTTTAATATTTTTAAGTAAAACGTTTAACACCAAAACAAACACGATAATCCTTAATTTGCTGTACTTACATCGCATATTACCTTCTACAACAGTGGTTCCCAAACTTATTTTGTCTACTGCCCACTTTGAGAATAAATATTTTTTTAGCGCCCCCATTTTTTCACCTATTTAAAAACCACTATAACTACAAATTAAATTAATTAATTATTGTGACCTATATATGTATATTATGTATATTAACGGAGAATTCTAAACGAAACTTTTACTATAAGCCGCAACTTGAAACCTGAGCGCAGTAGGTAACATACAACGGCGCTTAGGTCTCAAGTTAACTCTTACGGGCTCCACCTGCCAATAAGAATGATTATTGAAACGCAACTTTATAGTATTAAAACAGAGTATCTTTTATTAAAAATATAACTAAAATAATCAATCCTTATATAAAAACTAATGTGAAGGATGAATCTGATGCTGTTTAATAAGTTTGTTGATATCAGGTTCCAATTTACTCAAGAACAGTCGCAAGCCGCCACGTTCGGTAACAAGCAAACGATTTCTCTTTTTAGTAAGCAGTGTTGTCACAGCACTAAATCCACGTTCACACAAATATGACGATGGGAATGCTATCAACAATCGTTGAACGATTGACCACAATCCAGGGTAGAATTGCGGGATCGGTTTTTGTAGCCAAAATTCTTGGTAACCATTTTTGAACTTGATTTTTATTTCCTCGTTTGTTGTCAATTCTATAAGTTCTTCTTCCAGCTGAGGTGACATTGCTGTGTTGACATTTGAAAACGGATCCAACACCCAGTCTGGTATTTCCAAGTTCAAAATGTCCTGGTATCGTTCGGTAAAGTCAATGTGGAGGTTTTCCAAATGTTGGCAGTAGGCAAACAATTCGTCGTTACTGCATGATACTGATAAATTTGGAATATTGTGAAACTCACGTCTGCCCAGATTCCTTTTGTGTAGAAGCAGTTTGGCTGCGAAAGCAGCAACGACGTTTTTTGTTTTAATTAAATTTAGTTTATCGCCTTGCAGTTGGAGATTCATGTCGTTGAACAATTTATACAGGTCTGTCATGTAAGCTATATGTAAGTAATTTGAGGTTTAGGCAGTGAAAAATGATTAAAAATCAGGAACTGTTAAAAATATGTGTATTCCGAAATAGAAAAAAAAACCACAGATACAAAAAATTATTAACAAGTAAGTACACTCCATTTTTAAACGCCAGATAATAAAAGTTAAGCACTTTTTGGTAGGAGCAATCTTCGAGATCTAAACATGCCCCCGGGCGTTGAAAGGTCATCTTTCAACCAGAAACTTCATTTAATGGCAGCGGACAAATCTTGCTAAATGCACGTCGAATTACTCCAGTGGTGGTGCGTATATCCGCAACACGACTGATTCCATCGGGTCCTGGAAAGACTGATGAGATTCGACCTAATCGCCATTTTAGTGGTGGTAGATTATCTTCCTTTATTACAACCATGCGATCTATTTCCAAGGCAGCCTTTGAAGATCTCCATTTAGTACGCTGCTGTAGCTCCGAGATATATTCCTTGTTCCACCGTGACCAAAAATGTTGACGTAACGCCTCTATCCTCTCATATCGCTTTAAGTGAGTTAGAGAAGCTTCTTCATAGGAAGGTCCAGGTAATGATGTGAGCGTGCGTCCTATCAGGAAATGTCCTGGAGTTAGCGGCAAAAGGTCATTAGGGTCCGACGACAACGGCGTAAGCGGGCGCGAGTTGAGGAGAGCCTCAATTTGAACCAGTGCTGTGTATAACTCTTCGAATGTTAGGTGACAATTTCCCATTACTCTTTTTAAATGATATTTTACTGATTTGATGCCTGCTTCCCAAAGGCCACCGAAATGTGGAGCATAAGGAGGAATAAAAGAGAAATTAATTCCTTCAGAAGCAATATCACCAGACAACGAACTATTATTTTCTTTTAAAAATTTACCGAGTTCATTATAGGCGCCTACAAACGAGGTTCCGTTGTCGGAATATATGTGCGTAGGCTTACCCCTACGAGACATAAAGCGACGAAGTGCTGATAAATAATTATGACTGGTTAAATCACCTACCAGTTCAATGTGCACTGCCTTCGTCGTAAAACAAATAAAAAGTAAGATATAAACTTTGACAAGTCGACAACCCCGACCTTGACGAGAAGCTGACAGTATAGGTCCCGCGTAATCAACTCCAACACATTCGAATGGATGACCACCGGACGTCACACGTTGTTCAGGTAAGTTTCCCATTATAGGAATGATAGGTTTAGCTGTAAGACGACTACAAATAATGCAGCGATGATAACTCAACTTAGCTAAGTTGCGACCACCTATAGGCCAGTAAGTATCTCTAATAGTAGCCAGTAACAATTGCGGTCCAGCATGCATTAAATTCCTATGAGTAAATTCAAATAATAACTTAGAAAATCGATGAGTGGACTGTATAACTAATGGATGTTTTTTATCATATGAAAATGTTGAATTTTGTAAGCGACCACCTACACGAATTAATTTATTTTTGTCTATGAATACGTTGAGTTTATTCAATGGACTTCCTTTTGGTAAGCACTGTTTTTTAATTAACATATCATATTCAGGAAATGATTCCATCTGAGACAATCTAACGAGTAAATTCAACGCATTTTGCAATTCATGTTCACTAAGGTGTAAAGTGGTAGGTTTTTGTTTATTACAAATATTGATAAATCGTAACATGTATGCTACCGCGCGTATCATCCGTGAAAGGTTTGAAAAACGATTAAAATCAATTAAATGTAGTGGAGTGTCAGAAGTGATTAATAAAGAAACCTCAGTTTTAGTTTCAGGCAGCCGACCGACAATAGTAGGAGAAGGAGGCCAATCGCTCGTATCCTGATTTAAAAAATTAGGTCCCGACCACCATAAGTCAAGAGTTTGAATTTGACCTACATCAGTCCCTCTAGAAATAAGATCAGCGGGATTGAGATGTGTAGGAACATGTCTCCAGGTACAATTAGTACTAGTTTTTTCTACTATCTCCGCTACACGATTCCGTACAAATGATTGCAATTTACTTGGAATCATTTTCAACCACCCCAGCACAATTGTAGAATCACTCCAGAATATACTATGATGAATTGGTGCATTAAGTGAGTGAATCACCTTGTCATATAATCTCACTCCAACCAAGGCAGCACAAAGCTCGAGCCTGGGGATAGTAGTTGGCTTGATGGGAGCCACTCTGCTTTTGGCTGTAAGTAAACGAACCAAAACTTGACCATTAGTATTAACACTCCGCACATAAATGCATGCACCGTATGCAGTTTGTGATGCATCACAAAATATGTGTAAATCTATAACCTTCCATGAATCACAAAGAACTACACGTGGAATGCGTAAACTATTTAAAATAAACAATCGTTCAACGATATCTTTCCATGTCTTGGCGACATCTGCAGGTAAACAATCATCCCAAGATAATTTATGCAACCAAAGTTTCTGCATTATTACTTTCATTGGTATGACACATGGAGCTAATATACCTAAAGGGTCAAATATCTGGGATGTTATTGACAAAACTTCACGTTTAGTTACATTATTTGAAATTGATGTACTATTTATGGAAAAACAGAGCTCATCTGAGTCTGTAAGCCAGTTAAGACCCAATGTTTTGCTTGGTTCAGTACCTCCAATATTCAAATTCACTGATAAGCTAGTGGCTTGATCAGATATAATCTGTTTATTGTTGGACTTCCATTTCCGTAATGGCATTTGCGCGGAAGCCAGCTCAGCAGTAATTTTTTGGCGAATATCTATGACGTCATCTATTGAATCCCCACCTGTGAGCAAATCATCGACATAGAAATCATGGATTATGATATTAGCGATAGTTTCATCCCTACACTCTAGACCGATTTGCTTTAAACACCGAGTTGCCAAAAAGGGTGCACTTGCTGTTCCATATGTCACAGTATTTAGTTCATATGGTTTTATGGGATCAGATGTGTTTTTACGCCATAATATTCTTTGTAAGTATCTATCATCGGGATGAACAATCACTTGCCGATAAGTACATTTTTTCTACGTCAGCAGAAAGAATGTATTGATGTTTCCTGAATCTTAAAAGTATAGACATTAAGTCATCTTGAACAACTGGGCCTACCATTTGAAGGTTGTTAGATGAAATACCCGAAGTTGTAACACTGCTGGCATTGAAAACTACTCTTAATTTTGTAGTTATACTTGCTTCACGTAGCACACCATGGTGTGGAATAAAATATGCCAGTTTTGAATCAATTGAACATTCAGTCATATGTTGTAATGAAATATATTCTTTCATAAAATCACAATAAAGTGGTTTTAAATTAGGCTGACTTTTAAACCTACGTTCAATGGCTAAGAGACAATGTTTTGCTCGAGACAGTGAGTCACCTAGAACATTGGGTGATTGTTTGAGTGGTATTCGAACACAAAACCTGCCATCTGCTAACCGAGTTGTGTTGTTTACAAAATGTTCTTCACATTTGGCTTCTTCATTCGAATATGAAGATGACTGATGGGATACTTCCTCCAGTTCCCAAAACCGCGATAAAAGGGTTTGTATGTCTTCTTCAGAAGAAGTTCGTTCTGTAACTTGTGCAAAGTTAACTTTATGAGTTGATGGTGAACGCGATACTTGGACACTATTTATCAAAGGACCTGAGACTAGCCACCCTAGACGAGACTCAAATAGTATCGGTTTACCTTTACCTAAATTAATCTTTTGCCGTCCCAATATATCCCAGAAAACATCTGCGCCTATTATTAAATCCACGGATGCTGGTTTATAGAAATACGGATCGGCTAAACAAATATCACTTGGTATATGTAAATTGTTGATAGATATATTTTGACATGGTACTTCATCTGTGATGCATGGTAAAATAAAACAATAAAGATTGGTAGAAAAGTTTTCACTCAAAGATGTTATAGAAACACTACACATTTTGCTAATTTGTGATTTAGAATTGTTAATGCCTTGTACCGCTTCATTTACTTGAACGGTAGATAAATTCAGTTGATTACATAACTTATCTGTCATTATACAAGTCGTACTGCCGGTATCCAGAATAGCTCTCGCGAGATGTTCACGATTATTCTTATCATAAACTTTTAATATTGCAGTAGCTAAGAGTACTTGACTTTTATTGCGAAAGTGAGATGGAGCCAGTGCAGCTAACGTAACATTTGGGCTAGGTATGTTTCCAGATGCACTGACATGCACTGACTCTGCAGTAGCAGTGCTGTTAGTTTGGGAGGTAGATGCACTGGAAGCAGCTCTTTGTGGAGCGCTTGCCACATGGACCATGGTATTGTGTCTACGCTTACATATTTTGCAACCAGCAGCCTTACAATGATTAGCGTAATGACCGGACCGGAAGCAGTTGAAGCATACCTTGTACTCAGGCAGTAATGTAAGCCGTTTCTCGTTACTGAAACCAAGAAACTGCGGACAATTGAATAAATTATGTTTATCTTTACACTGCGGGCATGATACCTGTGAATTACTATTTTTGTTTTTATTTTGTTGTGCTGATGGTTCACTGTTCACAGACACCAATGTTTTATGTCTATTAGATGTCATGTCATGTTTAGATTTGGAAGAATTATTGTTTGACTGAGAGCGACCAGATTCTATTGTTTCAAGGAAGTCAGCACGATTTTTCAAGAAGTCAAGTAAATTCTCTAATTTAATTGATTTACTTTTATCTATTCGTCCTTTTTCCTCTTCCCACTGTCGATAGGTGCGTGGATCAAATTTATAAGTAGTGATTAAATATAGTAACAATGTATCCCAGTATGAAACTGGTTCACCTAAAGACTCTAAAGATCGCAGGTTTTTATTGACAGTATCAATAATGTGTTTTAAATTATCTGAGGATTCTTTACTACACGTTTCCATGTTAAAAAGCGCTGCTACATGATTATGAATAAGGAGCCGCGTGTTATCAAACCTTTCACACAATACATTCCAAGCAATAGAATAATTAGAAGCAGAGAACTCGATAGACTGTATGACGACGGCAGCTGTGCCTTCCAAGCATGCACGCAGATAATGAAACTTATTAATTTCATCCATGTTGTCATTCGAATGTATTAAACTTGAAAATGTGTCGCGAAACTCTAACCACTTGTCATATTTACCATTGAACTTGGGCAATTGAATCGTAGGCAACTTAACCAGTTGGTTATTACTGACACGAGAACACTTATCACTATTAACCACCTCATTTTGTTTAGAGAGAATGTCTTGTGCCCTTGCGACAAGTTTAAAGTACGCGGATTCAAACTCAGTACGTTCTGTTAACTGAGTACTTACATCCTCCGCCATACATTCCAACTTTAACTGAATCTCGTCATACTGATTATAAACGTGTTCAATCTTACCGAGTCTTAGCTGTAGTTCGTTGTACTGGGCTTGCGTTAAAGGCTCTTTTAATTCTGATAAATAATTTGAAAATACCGTTAATCGGCCTTTATAACTTGCTCTGCGCTTAATGAGATCCTTTTCCTCCTTATCAGTCATTCTTTGGAAAGCAGGAACCAACTGGAATGTTACAATTATAATGTTTAATAACTAACTCTTAAACTATTGCTTATTACAACAGGACACCTATAAAAAAGCGTATTATATATATACCTAACTATATATATAACTGTAACAATGCTTTTTACAAATGGCTATAAACTTTAATCACTATGTTTTAAAAAACTTATTTATTATTGCAAAATAATGGAACAAATTGCTTAAAATAATGGTTTACAATCACTGTAACCTAATTTGTCACTCAATTACCTTAACAACATTAGATTGACTTGAAAATGTAACATTCATTTGTAATTTGGACAAAGAATACGCACGTGCTGTATGATTTCTTTTGATATCTATTGTAAGATAACAAGGAAACTGCTTAAAATAATGGTTAACAATTGATGTAAACCTAGTTTGCTGCTTAATTATCTTTAATGTAATAGATTTACTGCAAATTATAACAATAACTTGACGATTTGAATAGAAATCATACATGTGCAAAAGAACAAAGAAAGATACAACTTGATACTAACCTCAACAATTCCTTAAAATATGTTAAACACTACCTGAATTTGAGTAATGGGTTCTGAAATAAACAATTAAACACAATAATGGACAATGCACTGGCCAAATATCTTCAAAATATCCTTTTCCTGAAGTGATGACGATGTGCCCTTTTGACCTTTGCCAGCAACTCACAATGTTCAATCGGCATATATCCTTTCCCATTAATAATCCTCAATTGTGGATCTTATATCCGGCTCGAAGGACCAAATTATGTAAGTAATTTGAGGTTTAGGCAGTGAAAAATGATTAAAAATCAGGAACTGTTAAAAATATGTGTATTCCGAAATAGAAAAAAAAACCACAGATACAAAAAATTATTAACAAGTAAGTACACTCCATTTTTAAACGCCAGATAATAAAAGTTAAGCACTTTTTGGTAGGAGCAATCTTCGAGATCTAAACACTATATCATTCTTTGATGTTATGAGCTTGTCGTGCAATTCTGTATCTTTAGTTTCCAAGAACTCTATAACAGAGTCAAACAGGTTGTAAAATCGAGGCAGACAATTGCCTCTTGATAGCCAACGAACTTCAGTATGAAACAACAAACGGTTGAAATCCTCGTCATTAGTAACACAAAGCTGATGAAATAATCTATCATTCAAAGAGCTGTTGCGGATTTTATTGACTGCTTTGATAACATATTGCAGTGATTGAAATAGTTTTTTACTTAAGTTTCTAGCAACTAAATGTTGTCTATGAATAACGCAATGTACACCAAGGACATCTGGAATTTTATTTTTTAAGTACGCTATGAAGCCTTTATGGCACCCTGTCATAGCCGGAGCGCCATCCGTAGCAACTGAAATAATATTTTTCAAAGTTCTCTTTCTCATCGCAAAACTTTTCCAATGTATTGATTATGGTTTCCCCTTTTGTATCGGTCTCTAAATTTCTAGCAAATAATAGTTCTTCACATATTTTCTCATCTTTAAGAAACCTCACGTAAGACAACAACAATGCTTCATTAGTTGGTAAAGTGGACTCATCGCGCTGAATTGAGAATTGACTTGTCCTCAGGTGATCGCACAATGATTCTTCAATGTTTCAGCCATTTCATCAATTCGTCTTTGCACAGAATTATTACTCAAAGGAATTTTTCGGATAATATCTGCGGCCGGTTTATGAAGCACAGTAGTTATTACTTCATTTATTGCTGGCTATATTAACTCTTCTCCGATGTTATGTGGTTTGCCTTTTTGAGCAATTAACAAAGAGATATTGTACGAAGCTCGAAGTCCGTCGTCATCTTGCTTAGCAGCCGCCGAAAATAGTTTTGCTACACTTGGCTGAGTATTATGCTTCTTCTCTAGGTCTTGAAAATATGCTACATTCTTGTCTTTCTTATCTGGATGCATTTTATTCAAATGATCTTGCAGCCTTGAAGGCTTCATTGCTTCATTCGAAAATGTTTTTAGACAGAAGACACAAAGGCGACGATGGGTTTGTGGGATTTTCAATAAATCCGAATTTAATATATTCCGCACAGTATTGCCGTCTCTTCTTTTTTACTTCCGACATTGTTTTGCTTTGAGAAATACGTTCAACTTCGCGAGTAGTGTAGAGGAGGCGTAAGTACTGCTCATCTATTGCGCGCGAAACCACAAATGAAAATAAAATAAATATTACATTGTTTATATCGCTGACTGAATTCGATAGTGGCACAAGACGAAATTCAACAATTTGAGAAAACGTACAATAAAGATTCGAAGACTAGTACGCGCGCACAAAAAAAGCTCTTAGTGACTGTATTTTATGGAATATATAGTTCATGTTTGGTTTATAAACATCTACATTATAGCTTCAGTTGCCGGCAGTAATAGGTTTGAATTTTTGTTTGTTATTTTTATTAATATGAGGTTCAGAAGATGGCGACTCCCGAGTTGTGCCAGTATTGCATTGTTTTGTTTTCACTTTTTTGAGTAATGTTAAAAATTATGTTATAAAAGTAAAGAAAATAAGAATGCATTTTCACGAAAAACTAGCTAAGTCGAATATAAGATTAGAAAAGCTCATCAATGGAATTTTTAAAGCGTAAATAAAAGTACCATAAATGTTTAGTAATTTAATATTTATTAGCTTACTTTTCAGTCTGACTGACATATTGAGAATCAGTTTTAAACAAATCAATAAACGAAATTTAGTTATTGTACTCTATGTTTGCACTTATAAAAAGACTTGCACTTAAAAAAACAAAATATAAAATCTACTTTACCAATATAAAAAAAAAATAACCAACATAAATTTATCAAAAACTTCTTAGATTTCAGTTCAATAAACTATCAAATCACAAAAAATCAACTTTATGATTCCAGTAGGAAATTATAGGTCAGTTATTGTAATCTATGTTAGCACTTATAAAAAGTACTACACTTAAAAAAACAAAATATAAAATCCACTTTACCAATATAGCAAAAATTAACCAACATAAATGTATCATAAACTTCTTAGGTTTCATTTCAATAAACTCTCAAATCTAGAAAAAAACAGCCTTACGATTCCAGTAGAAAATTAGGTCAGCTATCACATATTAATTAACAATCTCAACAATCACATTTATTAATTAACAATCTCAATCTTTAACCAAATCAATCATGTTTCAAGTTCTGAAAAAAATCTGCATAACATCGTGGAATAGTATTAGAATTAACCAATGACATCAAATCTTGAAATTTTCTTTGAGAAATGGGTATCTTATCAGGGTAAGCTTTTTTCAGTTGCACATCTTGTCTTAATTGTTTTCTAGTTCTGCTGGATCTAATGTTGACCGTTTTGTAATCATCATCTTTGTATGATGTCTTATAATAGAAGATACCAGGACTCTCTTTTTCCACTCGTAAGACACAAATGTCGTTAAAATTAAACTTATCCCCACATGATGTGTTAACATTAAAATTGGTTGCAGTGGTATCTATGAGATCTTTCAGGTCAAAAAAGAAGCTATGATCTAATTCATGCACCTTAAATGATTCGCCAGATTTTTGTGCTGTTGAAATTAAAGTAGCATATTGCGATGGTAGATATATTGGGTTAGATTTCAATGCTTTCTTGATATTTTTTTCGATTAATGAATGGCTGACATCGCCTTCGTTTTGTGTATGGCCAACGACCAAAAATTTATGTGTAATTCCATTTATGTTAAAATTTGACACAGCATAAAGATAGCAGCAATTATAAATTTGTTCTTTCCTTGACCACCACAATTATCGGATTACAGTACAACTTCTACTTCGTCGACATCACTTGAGCAACCAGCAATATCCTGTCTTGAAGCACACATTTCTAAGTAATGCAGTAAGCAAGATCCTATCTCATTAGATCCTTTATGCCCTTCACCTTCATGCCAAATGTAGCAATTAACTGTGCCCAATCCTTTCTTATTCAAGTCACATATGGTAAAATTGTATGTGGACAATTTGCTTTTATAATAAAAAGTCGAAACCTCACCTTTCGGGGTTGGTAAAGCGGCCTGAAGATCGAAGCATGCAACTCTGTAATTCATAGAAATTTTTATTTTATCTTCTTCTTTCTCCATTCTAGCTATATTTTTCTCTTCGTGGTGTCTCATGTACTCGATTTCTGTCTAATCTTTCACTGTTATTTTTATTTTTGTACTAGCTGTCCCCCGCAACGTTATTCGCGTGTTTTAGTTTCAACGGTTTTTCATTTTTGCAACATTTTTCATTTATGCTTTGGCATTTATGATTGGTCGTAGCGTGATGTTATATAGCCTATAGCCTTTCTCAATAAACGGACTATCCACTACAAAAATATTTTTTCAATTCGAACCAGTAGTTCCTGAGATTAGCGCGTTCAAACAAACAAACAAACAAACAAACTCTTCAGCTTTATAATATTAGTATAGATGATTCACAAAACTGGCATAAATCTTTTTTTGGCTTAAAAAAAGCGATATTAAATTCAAAATTAAATATTTGTCTATAAATTGAGAAAGTAACGAGGTCACGATTTTCTTTTTGACAATCTTGCTTGTAATCTCTGTATAGGTCCATCAGAGTTCTTCCTCCTTCTATGTAATTTTTAGAACTATCTGCACGCGTGTAGTGACTTTCAACTGTCGGAATACTAGAAATATGATTACGAGCACCATCTTTTACTTCTTGAGGTATTATACCGTGTTTTTCATGTTTGCCTCTTCGATCTTCTGAAGTGAAGCCTTTCTCTGTCTTTTCAAGTACAGTTCTTATGCATCGGTTTGTTATACCTAGAGTAGAAGTAAAAAACGTTTTGCAGACACTTACTTTCTCTTGAGCCTTGTACATAAAAAAAGTATGGTTTAATTTGCGAGCTGTTCGATTTTCACGTAGAACAGGATATCTATATTTAGGTTGAATCAGTTCCATAGAATTTGCAATGAATTGTCTTTGTCTGTTAAGGTCTTTTAAAGACCAAAACGATTGAAAATATTCCTTCCGTTCATCTTCGCTTATTTTTAGTGTGCATTTACGTCTGCAAGAGTCAGTGCAGGGGAGCCCTATTGTTCTTGAAGGCACCATTTTACCTTTTTTTAAAGTTTTATACTCTTGTCCAGAATTACGAAATTCTTTTGCTCTATTTCTTTTCCACAGTGCAGGATTTGCTTTTCTTTTGCGAGTTTTAGGCTTAATGTTTTTTTCCTGCACAATTTCAGATAGACTTGATAAACTTTCATCAGACTCAGAAATTCTGGATTCAATCCTAACAAGATTTTCATAATCAGGGTCGGCATCAGAGTCGTCAATCTCTGACTCCGAACTTAAAGACACTTCTGTTAGAAACGCAGAAGTTGGTATTAAATTGTCTTCGGAGTAATGGTGCTCTGGAGACACATTCCAAGTAAAGATATATATCCGATTAACATATCCATATCCGCTTAATATATCCGGGAGTGAAGTAAACCCTAAGGAGTGAGATAAGGTAATTCCGACTTTTAAACAGATCCACGAAATGAGGTGAGTTGTCTGGTCTGGTTGGTATATCTCGAACTTAGTTCTAATGTAGCTCAAGACTGATAAATCCGCGAAATGGTAAATAATACCTAATAATTGATTTTCCTTCATACTTAACAGGCTTAGGACTGTCTATCAAATTCAAATACTTGACAGGCGTATTTAAAAATCAATTATGTACAATGATTATTATTATTTTTAGGCTTTTTTTTTTTATATTTTCTTAGTATGTACATATGTATGTATGTACAGCATTTATTTCATATTGCTACCTATAAATAGCAGCTCAGCTAATTTTTTTGCTGATAACCTTGAGCGTGATTCAGTCATAATGAGACCTGCCTTCGAAAATGTTCGTTCACATGGTACTGATGTAGCTACCACATGAAGTCTTTTTAAAATATATTTGTATAGAATTGGATAAACTTGTTTCCGCTCATACTACCAGGTTAAGGGATCTTCATTGCGGCATAATAATGGCTCTTGTAAATATTTGTCCATTTCTACAATTCCAGCGGCAATTGGGTTAGAAGGAACAAGTGCGGCAACTTCTCTATCAAAATCCTGCCATATCGATGACGACGACGGCATAGTGGTGGATGTTGATGGTTGTGGTGCCTGGGGTAGTCCCTGTGTAATTGGATTACCCTCGCTATCAAGGCCGACCTTTTTCTTGAGAGCTGACAATGCTTTATCGTATTTGATAATGTTCACAAACCCTTTCGTTTTAAACCTCGGGTCCAATATGGTTGCTTCGGTATATAACATATTAGATTCAACATAATTTCTGTCGTAAAACCTTTTATGGATTTGGTCTTTAAGGTTTTCAATTAATTTTCGTATTTGCAACTGCGTTGAATAACTATCGGAATCATATTTGTTCATATGTTGCCTGAAGAGTCGACAATACACAATTACCTTCGAAAGGCTAACGTATTTTTCGGTGGAAATTTCGGTAGTTACTTCATAAAATATTTTCAAAATAGGTACCACCTCTTCCACGATCTGCCATACCTCCGGTTTTAAAGAATCATGCCCACTTTCCATACATTGATTGACCTGTCACTTGATTATTTTTACAGGTCGCGTCTACCTACAACTAGTGTTCCTTAAAAACAGTTATTGTTTATAATAACACAATAACTTATCATCTTTTCATTTAGAGGCCAGGGAAAAATGCTATTATGTAAATAAGTTTTGGAGGTTATAACAGCTGTCAAACCTTATCTGACAGCTGTTATAACCTCAAAAATAATACTATAATTATAATCAAATTGTTTTTTAATCGCTGAGAGACACAGATAATCCCTAAGTAATTTGTGCTGAGAGAGTTACAATCACTCACAATTAAATCCGTCTTTAATTTAATATCATCACCAAATCGGTGCGCGGTCGCAAACAGCAGTTATACTTATTCACGTAATATCTTGCAGATGCCGAGTTTTAAATATTACCTATTTATTAAATGGGTTAGCGATTTCCAAGTTTCATTGATTATCTTATATTAGTTCAGGTATCCTCACGATGTTTTCCTTCACTGATGTCCAAGATAAACTTAGAAAGTAAATATGAACTCACAACCTCGTGCATGAGAGGTGAGGTGTTAACCTCTGTGCCACGACATCAATTGATAACAAAAAGAGCTGCTTGCCTACCTACATGTTTTTAGCGAGGACAGGGAAATTAAATAAAAAAGGATTTGATTTATTATTATTTATTCAAAGTCTTCTCGGACAACCACTTCATCTAAAAATGCCGCTGGAGCCACAATGTTGCTTTCATGCCTGGCCCAACCCAAGTACCACACCAACGTCATAACATGCGCACAACAACCTACAGTGCGACGTCCAACAATGCAGTTACAGCAATACTCTTTAATGCCTTCTCGTCCATTAATACCATTCGCTATCAAAATATACACATAGTACTGACGTCTTGAGATATGTCTTGATTTAATTTTTCCTTTTATAAGTGAATTTTCCCCACTGTCCAATTCGGGTATACGATTAGTGTCTCGACAAACTTCTATTCTGTATCCGCCATGGAAACGTACGTGTTCACCATAATATGAACGTGCTTGACGAATTTGGTACGTTCCCAAGGCGAATAATATTAATTCACTGAATTCTAGACGGGGAAACTCAATATTAGTATTATTAGCTGTAATGCTTTGAAAAAAGGATGCCCGGCGATTTAAATTATATTCTGTAACTATATTAGATATGTTATTTTCCAGGGGCATCCTTTCATTTATTATATCAAGAATTTGAGCAGCATCAGCTCTATTGCGAAGGCGAACACCAAACTTATTTATTAAACTTGCAGCAATTTGGAAATAAGTCATCATATTTGGTACAGTTTTATTAAAATGGTCAAACCTAAATAATCTAAAATCTCTCTTAAAATATCCATTAACAACCTCCACCACCCATCTGCATATAGTTACACATCTACTTCTATTTGCTTGGGTGGTGGTTAACTGGTGTTCGCCGTCCAAAAGTAATAATAATAATAATAATAATAACTTTATTCAAATTAAAATGTTACAATTAACTATTTTATTACTAAGTTACATGAAATCTTAATACATAGAGCCTACGTTACATGTGTGCCTGAACTAGGTAATCCTGTGTTTCAGGCGTTCAGTGCTAGCTAAATCTAAAACAAACAGAATTTTTTTTTTTTTATTACAATATAATTACAATATAATTGTTAGATACATAGTATAGATGAATCTATAATAGAGATACAGGTAAGTTGATTATTTTGCGAAGTAGACAAAATAATAAAATCTTTACATAACATAAAAAATCTTAATCCATTACCTTTACTAACTATTAACTATTCTAAATAACAGATCAACAGTATTTACCTTAACACAATTAATAGCTTCTCTGTATCTTCGTAGGACATGCTTTGGAGGGTATCCTTGAGGGTTAACTTACAATTTCGATAGTTGAGGGAATATATGCTTTTTATCGCATTTAATCTATTATAAAGAAACGGTCCTAGGAACACATAAAATTTAGTCGTAAAAGCATGCAGTGTTCTTATTTTTTGGGGGCAAACCATATCTTTCCGTCTTTTATTAGTAAATTCAGTGCTGAAAGGAAGGGCTGCATGCTGTTTTAATACAATGCTCATTATGAACAACTGTCGGACTGTTAAGACTTTACACGATTCATAGAGGAGGTTAGTGGGAAAAAGGAAAGGGCGGAAAGTACATACTTTGAGAATGGCTCTCTGGGCACGCTCGATGGTTAGTAGCAGTGTTTTACCCGCTCCACCCCATGCGGCAATACAGTAGGTTAATATAGATTGACATAAGGCAAAGTAAACTTGTTTAATTATTTTTTCGTTTGCAATGCATCGTAACTTTTTGAAGGTAAATATCAATTTACGTATTCTATTATTAAGAGCTCCTATATGATGTTTAAAGGAGAGAGTTTCATCTATTATACAACCTAGGTATTTTGTGTTATTAGTCCTTTTAAGCTTGGGGCAGACACATTGGTTAATGGTGGGGATCCTACAGTAATGAGCATGTAATGTTGGGTTATTTATTGACGCTAGTTTACGCATGCTAAACCTTATATAATTTGTTTTGTCCGCATTTAATGTTAGTAAATTCTGCTGAAGCCATTTATTTACAATATTGAATCCGTGTTGCGCGTGCATGTAGACGTTTTTTTCTGAATCAGCCGAAAATAGTAGAGCAGTATCGTCAGCGTATGAAATGATTATGCCATTATCTAGGTTAAGCTTACATAGGTCATTAATGTAAATTAAGAACAGAGTAGATGCTAAAATACTTCCTTGAGGAACTCCATAGGAAGTGTTTTTCTGATAAGTACTGTGTATATTGCCAATTCTTACGCATTGAGTACGGTCTTCTAGGTAGCTAGTGAAAAGTTTCAGCTGGTTACCTCTTATCCCTATAGCTTCAAGCTTACGTAATAGAATAGGGACAGAAACTGTGTCGAACGCTTTTGCGAGGTCCAGGAATATTCCTACAGCATGGTTACCTTTATCGAGTTCTTGTGCTAGATAGTCAGTCAGATTATGTACGGCGTCGGCAGTTGATAATTTAGGTCTAAATCCAAACTGAGTTTTAGAAAGAATCAATTTATCCTCCAAATATTTAACCAATCTATTATTAATAATTTTTTCTAATATTTTTGACATAGAAGGCAACAAGGAGATTGGTCTATAGTTTGTCACTTGATCTTTGCTGCCAGATTTATGAACAGGAACAACAACAGCTTTTTTGAGACACTTGGGAAAAATGCCTTTGGAGAGGCATTTTTGAAAAATATAAGTAAGTGGAGGCCCTAAAATGTGTTTGAACTGTTTAATTATTTTATTTGGGATATTATCCCATCCGACTGCACAGTCGTCCTTTAAACTCATGATTATGCTTTGCACTTCTGTTTCGTCAGTATCTAATAGCGTAAATGATGATAATGTATTGCTACTCGTAAAAGGAGAACTTGTAAGGTATTGCGATTGACCCTGAACTTTTTCCGCCAAACATTTACCGACATTAACAAAGAAATCATTTGCAATGTTGGCAGATGTCAACTGTGATGAATGTACTTGCAATAAACTTGAAGATGACTCATGTTGTTTCGACATATATGTAACATTTTTAATATATTTCCAGATTTTCTTACTATTTGTTCCAGCCTTTTCCAATGCAATTTTATCATAGTTCGTTTTAACATTTTTTAAAAGATTATTGCAAAAGTTGCGATATCTTTTGTACGATAATTGCAATATGGAGTTATCTGGGTGACGCTTAGCTTTCATATGCAGTTTATCCCTATGTCTCATACACCGAATGAGACCTGGCGTGATCCAAGGTTTTATGTTATAATTTTTATTACTCAGCCGAATATTGGTTGAGTTTTTCTGAATTGCCTGTTGCACATTTTCGATTAGGTATAACATACAAAACTGTGGGTCAGCATTATTGTAAACTGGGTCGAAGTCAATGTTGCATAAATCTTCTTCAAGTTTATTTGTGTTTAATTTAGAAATTGAGCGAGTATTATCTTGTTTGGGTAATTTGCAATTTAAGGTTAGTAGGATAGCATTGTGATCGGTTATTGTCGAGTTAATAATAAGCGCAAGTGAGGGGAAACTCGATTTAAGCATGATATGATCTAGGCAGGAACCACTTTGATGTGTAGGTAGCGTATGTGCTGGGTTCATGCCATGAAAAGAGCAGAGGTTAAGGTATTCCTGTGCAGCTACATCAAGGCATTCTGTAAGAATGTTGATATTAATATCTCCAATCAAAACGATTTTTTTATAGGATGATAACTCTTGCAAGGTATCATTCAGAGAGTCCACAAACTTGTATATATTTCTAAAAGAGGGGGGTCTATATAATGCTAGGATCGCAAAATTTGTTCCAATTTTAATTAACAGACTGTTACACTCGAGTATGTTTGGTTCTTCAACAGATATATCGTAATGGTTCCTTGCATATACTACCACACCATCGTTTTGATTGTAATTTTTAGTACTCTTAAACATACTATATCCCGGCATTAAAGGAACGTTGTATTGTTTGGCAAGCCAACATTCGGTTAAGATAATAAAGTCACAATTTATGCTTAATCTTTTTTGAAAAATACTAAAATTGTCAAAATTCTTAAAAATACTGCGTATATTTTGTGTTAGTATTGTTAATGGTTTACTGTAAGAGGATAGATATTGTTTGCAATTTTCAGGATCACAAGTCTTACACTCGGATACAGAGAAATTATCTAAGTCATTAATAATATTATGAATCATAACAGTATAACTTAAAAGGAAATAGGTCAGAAACTACCTTAGTTAACGGCGCTCTTAGGCGCCTCCATAGTCAATTGAGTTAATGTACCTCTTTTCGGCCAAAGTTTTCGCCGGACAGTCAGCAGCACCGGTTTTGTGGTTGCTCGGCTTCTTGAAATGCAGACAAGTGGCGCATTGTGGTGCCTCAGCCTTCTTCATACATTCCTTTATTGAATGTCCTTGACCTCCACAGTGTCCGCAGGTGTGTGTTGATTCCCGACATGACTTGGCTGCATGACCATACTGCTGGCAGTTATAACACCGTGTTACCAAGGTAAAATCTCTCACTGGGCAAGATGACCAATCTACAAAAACTCTTTCTTTTGTTATCAGGGCTTTCCGAACAGCTGGAGATACTTCTATAACGAAATTACAGGTCTCATCTTCCTTTTTTCCCGACTTATGGCTTAATCTAATAGTATTCAGAAACGCTTCTAGGTTGGTATCTTAAAGTTTATCGGCTAGATTTTGATTATATATGCAAGTAAAAAGTTCTTTTTCTTGCATAGATGACGGTACTCCGATAACTACTACTCTAGGCTTACGTTTAGGCGGCTCGTCAATCGTAAGGCCTGACTTCATTAGCTGCTCCGAATTTTTTATTTTCTCGATATCGTCTTTTGAGTCCGTGCTTATTATGACACCGCCATTTTTAGTCTTGCGTAGTCCTCTAACGTGTAATTTCATTTGTTCAGGGCAAATAATTTTTTGGACTAGGGATTTTGTCTCGTCGCTCGATTTTAATTTGTTATTCGGGTAAATGGCCACTGAACTCAAATTTATCGGCTTAATGTAGTTGTTGGTTCCCTTTTTCACCATGTCAGCAAACGAACTTCTGTGTGCAGATTTCGATGACTCGTCAATACTCAACTTAAGGTCGTCTAATTGTTGTGAAAGATCAAGTTGGGCTTGAAGGGTTCCAATCGTAGAATGGGCTTGGACGGCTTTCAGTTTGAGGGACTGGTACTGCACTGCCATCTGCGAAGTACCGTGACCCACTTTTCGGCATAAAGAACTAATTCGCAATTTCTGTTCTGAGTTCAATTTACCCTCGGATGAAATACAACACACCTCATTTAGGCAGGTTTCAATTGATGTCATCCAGTTCTGGATTTCCGGAGTTGAAATGACTTCGAGGACATTGTCCTCCTGGCTCGGCGTGAAGGGACTGCCTTCCATAGTGTAAAAGTCACCTAACAACTTTAAACGTTCACCATATTCACTTTACACACTATTATACCTAACTTATGACATAGTTTTCATGAAAGTGACTCTGGCATATATGCCTTATAATTACAATGCTCTAATAAGCTGATGCTGTCTCTGAATCCCCTGTCTAAAATAAATATATCATTATCTTGAAAGTACCGTCTCAGTGGGGAATTTTCGTTGCTGAACAAAGAAGACATTATTTCTGCATCAGATGTGGTAGCCTTGTATGGGCCAAAACAATCAACAATGTAACCATCACAGGCTACTATTAAAAATGGCTTTAAGAGATTTTTGTATTTGTGTAGTGAATATGTGTCTTTTTGAAACATATAATTGCTACTTTTATTTAAAAAAATGTATGTTCCATCACACATCACAATGCATTGTTCTTTATTTTCATTATAAATTCCATTTGGGATCATGAGATTGTGTTCTATTAATTGTTCTCTTGACAAGTGGTTTATTCCGAGGTTACATGGAACAAAATCTTGTAAGAGTATCTCTCGTGCTGTCTGCATTAACCTTTCTAGTGTAGTGCGAGGAACTTCTAATAACGTGGAGATTCTTAAGTCGGAATCACCTGTCCGCATCTTTATGAGAACAGCAGCTAGACCTAATATACCCCTGTGTTTTTCCAACAGTCGGGGGAGGTCTTCTAATAAATTAAGGAATTTCGCTTTTGTTAAGCCCATCCAAAATCCAAATAATTGGTCATCAATTTCCTGTACTGATTCCATGCTTGAAAAATCCAAAAAATGTTTGTGTTTTTGAACAAAAGAAAAAACGTGCTCAATTTGTTCAACAGTGAAATCGCTCATGCTGTTTTCACTGGCATAAAGGGAATCCCAACTGTTTCCATGTAAATGTTCTGTGCATACTCTAGCCAGTTTGGGAATATAAAAATTGTAATTGGACAAAATGGTAGCATGCATCTGACACAGTATGAAGATTTTCATTCTCACACCCATAAAATGCACAATGAGATGCTGTCTTGGGAGCACGTTTATAATTATGCAATGTTATGTTACTTGATTGATGGTGTCTCACTGGTTGGGTTTGAGGCAAATGAACCTCAGGAGCTGGATCAGATTCTGCAGATGATTCCCTTTCATGCCCCTCATCTGCACTTGCAAGGAGCGGGGGAGGTTGTATTTCCGGAACATGGACTGGATCAACAGACTGTTCCACTTCTAGTTCAACCACCTCTTCACCTTCACCGTCTAAGCCTCTTCTCTCATCCTGTTGCTGAATCGAAAGAGCTTGTCTTTTAAATCGCAACCAACAGGCATGACATACACGATCAGATTGTAATATCTGTCAACAAAAAACAATATAATTGTAATAAATGCAGTGACATACCTAGTAACATAATGGATTCAACAATGATATTTAAAGCAAAAATTGCATGCAATTTAAAATGAGTTTAAAAACTTAAATACAAACCTGACGTGGTGCTACAGTAGTTTGAATTAAGTTGATCATCCTTAGTGTGAGGCTTGATGAGTTTTCTTTTAGTATGTGGTCACTTTGACGATTGAGCAATGATCGACCACAAACAGGGCATACTTGAGCATGACCACGGCGGGAAAAACCAGCAGATGGATCACACTCATTGTTTCCATGAATCTGAGCATTAATAGTCTGCATGGATACATCAAAACACGCTTCACAAATGTAATCTTCTTCCGTTATCTGAAAAACAAATCAATTATGAGATTTTAAAGCCTACAATGGAAATAAGTTTATTCAATTTGCATTTTTACATATTTGGTTTATACTGCTGTATAAAAGAATACTTTAGCTAAACATAGGGAAAATCTACATGTAAGTAAGTAACACATTCGGTCAGTGGGTCATCTTATCATCACCAATTCTAGTAGTACTAGTTCTATTTATAATGTAACTTGAAAAAATATAATTTGCCACTTCTGAATATCAATCTTTTTTATATAACAATCATTACAGCATTAGCGTTCGTTGACTAGATACTAAATCTTTAGGTACTTGATTGTTATTATACTTACAATTACTGGAGATATCGAAGTACTAATTAGCGAGATGACTCTGCTATCAAGCTGAAGGGCCCGATAACGACGAAGCGTATTAACACATATGTTGCAGTTAATGCAAAGCAATCTCGTAGAAGGATCCATAACGCTTTCCAACGAAAGTTATCCCAATCAAAAAGCACTAAATCGGTATACGTGTAACAAGGCCAAAGTAATCGTAAGTAGTAGGTATCGAAGTCCGTGGAAAATGCAATAGTTGTAGGGGTATGAGAAAATCCAAAATCGCACAGTACAATATGTAGCAAAAGCAAACAAACGACTGCAAAAAGTCAAAAAAATGACAGCCTGTCATTCACTCAACGTCCGGTGCCGGCTAAAGAAGTTCGTTTTACGCAACCTTTGCTTTGTAACTGTACACTTATTTTTCTTTACACTTTATACCTTAATATAAAATAGGTAAAAATCCAAAAAAGGCAAAACTAGCCTTAAATTAGTTATTTTGAACATTTATTAACCACATGACGAACGAACAAGTTTGCGTATTCTGTGAAACGGAACGTGTATAAGTCTATTATATTGTAATTGCTTTTGTTCCTGGCTTTAATTAAAAATTCAATTAAACTATACGAAATAAGAAAAAAAAATGCAATTTTATTAGATATTTTACATTACTAGACGTGTTAGAAAATTTTCAGGTCAAGATTGGACATGATTCTTTATGTTATGGTTTGTAAGCGCCAAGGTTGCTATCACAGCTTCTTTACAGGTTATTATACGATTTAACATGTCGTATGTGGAATTCCACCTGGTTACCACATCTTGTTTTAATTTAAGTGGGGGCAAATTCATTTGTTTTTGGATTTCTTGTAATTTTACCAGAGCCTGAGAGCTGCGTTTAAAATATTCTACAATTTGCTTTACTTTTGTTACAGTTGCCTGGATATCAGAAATCCCGGTCAAAACCACTAGATTTAGGGTATGCGCGAAACAACCAATATGGCGCCAACCTTCGATCCGAATAGCTGCTGCAATGTTGGCAGCATTGTCGCTCACAATGGCTGTAACTTTTCTATTTATTTGCCACTTGTCCATTTCGGCTTTTAAAAAAACAGCGAGATTTTCGCTAGTATGCCGCTCTCCATACTCGATACAGCATAATAAATTAGTGCATAATTTGGCGTTTCCATTGATATAATGTGCCGTTACAGCTATAAAACTCTCATTATTTATCGACGTCCAGGCGTCCGTAGTCAAGCATATAGCATATATTGTGCTCATTTGTTGCTGAACTTCGTTAAGTATTTTGGAATACAGTTGAGGAACAAGTACCTGGCTTAAAGTTTTCCTAGTTGGAGGTGAATATCTAGGGTTGAGCATATTTATAAATTTTTTAAATTCTTCACATTCAACTAATCGAAAAGGATGGTACTCTTTTGCTACCATTTTAACTATTTGGTGATCTAATTGCACTGCCATAGAAGGTGAGAGTGGTTTAGTATTTTGTACAAAATCAGTTATTTTCGTAAAGTTGCGTTTCCTACTATTATTAGTATTAGCGGTTGCAGACGTTGATGGTGCTGTTAGTGATTTAGATATTTCTTCTGATCCAGGCTTTACTTACATTCGTGGCTCATCTGCTGCAACAGTATTTTCTGAGGTAGCAACTTCATTCGGCATGACTTCTCGTATTACGGGGCTGATTGGAACAGTAGGGTGTTTTCTTTTTAAATGTCTGGTTAAGTTTCCAGTGTTTCCGGCAGAAATAGTGATATCCGCAGAACTATAATTACACGTAGCTAATTTATTATTATCGTTATTTTGAGAAAAAATATTCCAAACTAAGCTAGTTTTTCTTCTCATTGCCATCTTTGAAATATAATAATAAAGTTTTTTACTATTAGGTTATTACAAAATAGTACAAGTTTGCACTTTAAAAAAAATAAAGGTATTATAGAAAGTTGTTAGTTGATGTTCACATCACACAGCAGTTCACAGCACACACAAATAAGGAGTTCTAATACTACTAACTACTTATCTTTTATTTACAATTAACACAGTCACACACAGTACTGACGGAACAATATCTCATACTATACGATCGAGTAAACAAAACATAATTACTCAAAAGCTTGCATCTAATTTGTATTTCGTAAAAAATATAAACAATAACAGAGAAACGCTTTGATTTCAAGCGGAAATAGTTTACTCAATATGGTCGCAATACCTACTGTATCGCTTTAAAGCAAAACCGAACTCCGCTAATAAAAGGGTGCGTCTATTAAGTTTATTCTCTTACAGCGCTTTAGCGCTTAAATTACATGGGTCGTACATCGCTGTGTTCGGGTAGGTTCGGATATACTCGTGTCGTGTCGTTTCGGGAATATGCTTTGCGCGCCGGAGCCGTGCGCTGCGCTCCCCTGTCTGCTGTCTCACTCACTCATCGAGTGACGTGTGGCCGGTCGGAGCCAGTCGGAGCGCTCGGAGCAGCTCGGAGCTAGTTGGATATAGGATATGTTAATTTTTTTGACAGTGAAGGAGTGGATATGTATCCGCGTATGGATATATATCCAGAGATATAGACGTGTCCGGAGTTACCCATGCCTAGAAGGTATCCCGCAAGAATCAATTCAGAAGCTGATTAGGTCAATGAAGAACCGTCTTCGAGCAGTTATTAGGGCGAGGGGAGGGAACACAAAATATTGAAACTTATAGGAGAGGTGATGACGGAAGCTCGATGACGTCACTCGTTCCGGTGGAAATGAAACCAGGTTGGCAGGACGATGCGTATATTATGTAATTTCCACAAACTTGGATGATTACAACAAATCCAGAGAAAGGGTACTTCTGAGAATTATATATATATATATATATATAAGTTTCCACCAGCCGGTCCACGCTCGCTTGATCCAGGAAGGCGGTCGATGACCTCTAAACCAAAAAGAATAAAAGTTACAAAATCAACTAGCTCCGGAGTCCCGTGCGACTATTCCAAACAGGACGTAGTCCACAGATGCACCTGATTAGTAGTCAATAATACAACAGTACTGGCGAGAGTCATTAACTCAAGGAGAATCTTAACACCGCGATTCAGAAAAGTGACGTCACGGTCATAGCGACATCTATCGTCACTTATCGTAACTAATTACAAAGCAATCGGTTAAGTTTACAAGTTTGTACGTAGATGGCTTTAGTAGCAGCTTACATTGATACTACAAATAACATTAAGGTAAAATAAGCGTGCTACAGTCTCCCCCTCAGTCCTTGAAGACGTCTCGGCGAGAAGGACTGGATCGACAGGAGTTATTTTAAACTGAATTGAGTTTTGAATTGAGTTTAAACTGAAGCATCAGCACACAGCTATGCGAGATAGTATTTCTTCTGCCGAAAGGCTGGTTGTAACTTTGAGGTAAGTAGTCACGGTCTCGCTCAAGATGACCGAGACCGTGATCGCTCTGTAGCTTGCGCGTATGGTTGAAAATATTTTTGTATTTCCGAAAGGTTATTTCAAACTATAGTAATATGGCTCCAATTTTGAACGTGACTACATTGAAACATATTTTTATGTAAGATAATTACATTAATCAAAAACGATAATTATCTTAAATTACAGCGGTAGATATTACAGTAGAAAAATAATAAAATTAATTCAGTGTCGCTAAGTCAAGGTCGTCACTCATACTGGATTGCACACTGGGTTGACTTTGTTCAATTCTAGTGTAAGTGTCAAATTCTAGTTCGGAACTATAATTAGTAAGCCTAGATTGGCTTCTCACATTAAAGGGGCCAGGTGCACTGGAATATCCATAAGCTTCTCGGCTCCTCACATTAGAAGGTACAGCTGCAGTAGAATATCCATAAGCTTCAGTATCATAGGTTGGCTGAGGTTGGATGGGCTGTTGCAATTGTATATTTTGTGATTCTGACGTGTTGCTGTTTAGATTTCTTTGTTTAAAATTTCTTAGTATTGAAATAACTTGATATTGGAATTCGATAACTTCATCGTCATTGAACTGCTCTGCTGTTGGAGCAATACTCTTGAAAAATGACATAATTCTGCTGTCATCAGAAGTTTTATTTTCTTCTTTTTGCATAGAATCGATAAATTGCATCATTTTTATATCTACTGCACTCAAATGTTTATCTTGCACTTGGTCTTTCTTCTTCTTCTTGATCATTGATGTATCATGGCTGTCATCGCTTTCAGTGTTGCAGGGTGGTACCATATTTGACTCAGTATTTCTATGTTGGGCAATTTTTGTCAAAAAATTTCATATTGTCGTAGTATGTGTACTTATGAACTGATGGATTAGCTCCCGATCCCGACTTGCTCTCGCTTAATTTTCTATGACATTTCATCCATTCGTCTCTCATAGATTTCCACTTTTTTACAACCAGTTTTCCTGTAAATAAGTCAAACAGATTTTATTAATTATAATAATTATTAATTATAATAATTATTAATTAAAATAATTATTAATTATTAATTTTTTTTTTTCAGGTATTTCGCAACAGGACATAATTTCGCTGATCTACGATGCGGATTCAGAATCGGAAAAAGTACTTTAAGTTATATAGTCAGAGAAGTTTGCCAAAGTATCTGGGAAGAATTATCAGAAACATATATGAAAGTACCAACTAAAAATGAGTGGTATGAAATTGCTCGCAACTTCTGTTTAAAAGCCAATTTTCCTCATTGCCTGGGTGCTATAGATGGCAAGCACATAAGAGTTATAAAGCCCAAAAGAAGTGGGTCAAAACCTACTATATGCATAGCAGGCATAATAGCACCTTGATAACATCGACAAACGACAACATGGCCGATCTCCCATCTGTCAAAATTAGTTCCACAATTGTCCGCGGGACTTCTTTCGTGAAATGGACTCTACACATGACTGCCCATAACAAACCGCTGTCATCCATACAAGTTGACTGGGCCCGGGTTGAACTGTCATGGCGTTGCCGGTCGCACATGTCGACGTGACTTGAGAAAGTGTAATGGCGCCATCTATTACATATTTTTGGAAAAAATCTGTTATTCTGCTTACGCGCACTATGCTTCTTGCCCGGGCGTGCCAGCACACACAAATAACGAGTCCTAATACTACTAACTACTCATCTTTCATTTGTACACACAGTATGAATGATTGTACCCGTTTTGCCCCGTGATTAGAATATTCTTTTTACCAGAATCTGCTTTAGACTTTATTTTCTCAGTCAGTTCTAAGCACTTTGAGCAGACGTCTGTTTTTGGGGTCCCAATTATATATATTTAGTATTGTAAAAAATATTAAATATATGGCGGAAATATGACTCTTTTACATTAGCGTTAAAAAATTCACTGTCTTTGTTCAAACCATATAATTTATTAATCTTGAGTTCGCATGGTAAATACTTCCTTACAGCCGTTTTAGATTTACGACAGTAGTGGGACTCAACGCAAGATAGTTTTTGTATAAAATTATTCCTTCTGAGCTTCAAATTTACTTTGTTTGCGGTTACAACCGCGTTTTTCCTTTTTATATGAAATTATGTGTTTTGTCACTCCGAAAATAGTCATGAATTTTTTTTGGCAAATCCGCACTTTTTTATTATTTTTATAAACCGAATATTGCATAGTAGTTTCCTTTTTGCCTTTGCTTGTAAGTCTATTTTTGATAGGTACTATAGAACAAAATTTTAATATCATGCTGTCTTGGTCAATTTTGTTAGTATAAGTATATTTTTTTTTATGTAATGCCATAATTTGAGCCATGATTAATGAAGTACACCCCTTACTGCATACAACGCCATATATGGCTTCTGGTTTTGTTTATTTTTTTTAACATATTAAAATTATTATTTTTTCTAAACCAACTAAGAAAAAATATTATAGAATTCTTCGTGGAACGGAACGCATTTTTTGTTGTCTATGGTAAGGTCTATCTGTCAAGTTATTAGAGGTTATGTTCAGCAACTCCGATCGGTAAAGTGAATTTATTTAGTGCTGATTTTATAATTGGAAAAAAAGCAATAATATGGTAAGTAAAAAATGCTGAATTTTTAAAATGCATTGTACATTCATAAACATAAAATAACTCAGATTTCAGTGTTTTTTTTTAATTTTGTTTGGTTTTTGGGCCCCATTTTTCAGTTGCCATATATGGCTTCATATGCATTCAAAGTTTGCTGTCTTTTCTTTGCAGCAATGAATCCCTCACGCTTTTATGGTACATCCAAGCATGTGAATCCAATTCCCGGTGACGGCTGTCAGAGTGATGATGATCTAGCTTCTGACTCTGATCCTGAATATGTACCTGCATCCGTCCCCTCACGCAGTGGCGTGCATTGGTTTTCCGACCAGGTAGGCAGAAATAAGGCAAATCGAGCAAAATAAAATACCTACTACTATAAATAACGAAACAAATGTAAAAAACTATTTTCTACTCACTTTTTTAAAGTTTCGTATTTCTTATTTTGTGGTTCGGATGTTATCCTACAAATCTTCATTAATTTGTTTTGTCAACAAATGAAAACTTTATTAAACTTCTTGAAGGGATTTGCACGTAATTTATCCATACAGATTGTATTTTCGAAACACAAACAAACTACGCACTGTAACTTTTCCATATTTATACAGACACAACAATTTCTGTTTATAACACTACAGTAACTTTACAAAACCACAATAAGTCAATAACACACAAAACAAATAAACAAACTACAACAGATTAAAAATAACAAAAAGACGAGCAAGTTGCAACAGATAAAAGAATAAAAATCATTTATTGCAACTAAAACATGTTTACATTATTAATGATGTAGATGTTAACTTTAAAAAAATTCTATATTCAATTTACAAGTTATTAGTATTTTATAATATTAGTTAGATATATAAAAAATATAATAATAACTAGAATTTATATATTTTTTATTTGTTGAGCTGTATGGTCAATGCCTTTGCTACAGAGTAGGCATGCCTACTATAGTTCTGGGAAATTGCGAAGGTCAAATGTCAGGGTGCTGTGCATGTCAAACAGATATTTTTTGCGTTCACCGTATTATAAATTTGAGAAAAAAGTAGCTTATTATGAAGTGTGCGTGCGTATATGAATACGCCAAAATGGTTTGAATGTGTGAGTGTAAAGTAGGCACTGGCGCGAGTGCCTACTTCGCGACGTATTGTGAAATTGTGTTGAATGTGACGTCATTTTTTATTTGTTTTGTAATGAAATGTTTGGTTATAAGTTTTATTATATGTAATTTAATTAATGAGTATGATGGGTGTTGACTGATTTATTATATTTATATCGTAATAATTAAGGATAGTTAGTTGGATCTTAGGAGGTAGGCACTGCCTAATTGCCTATATGGTATGCACGCCACTGCCCTCACGCCGTACCCGTAAAAAAAAATATTGTCATATCTGAATCGGATAGTTCCGATGATGATGAAATCACCACACAAAGCTTGCATGCTCCATCCACATCCACAGCAAAGGGCAAAAAAAAACAAAAAAGACCCGGTAATTTGGAAAAACCAGAAAATGTGATGCAGAAAACTTCAAATTTTCAGGAAATTCCGATCTGCCAGAAGAAATCATAAAGTTGGATTCACCTAAAGAAATTTTCAAGTTCTTGTTCACGGATGAGTTGATTGATATGATTGTTGAGCAGTCCAACCTAAAATCTATTCAGGACAACGCTGATAAGCCAGCAAACATAACCGAAGAAGAGATTGAGCAATTCATTGGCATGGTAATTTTCATGTCTTGTGTAAAATTGCCGTCAACGAGACTGTAGTGGTCAAAACATGTAGGCCAGCAGCAAATTTATAAAATTATGACCTGTAACAGATTTGATGCGATTAAGAAGAATTTGCATTTCAATAATAACGAAAACTTTAAGCCCCGTGGCACAGATGGTCACGACAAACTCTTCAAAGTTAGACCGTTGTTGGATAAGATTCGTGAACGTCTGCTGCTGGTTCCAAAAGAGGAGTACTTAGCCGTAGATGAGCAAATTATTCCCACCAAATGTCGTCATGAAATAAAGCAATACAATCCAGCAAAACCTCACAAATGGGGATATAAAAATCAGGTTCTGAGTGGTGTGTCAGGATTCAGCTACGACTTTGACATATTTGCTGGAGACCAAAGCAATACTTTTCCGTCAGATGCACCTGATCTTGGAGTAAGTTCGAATGTTGTGACCAGACTTGCTTCCACAGTACCAAAGCATCAAAACCATAAACTCTGTTTCTATAACTGGTTCAACAGTCCTAACCTGCAAGTTTATTTGTTTCAAAATGGTATACTGTCACTGGGAACTGTCAGGCTTAACCGCGTGCCGAACTCGAATATGCCTACTGAAAAGGATCTAAAAAAAGAAGGGACGAGGAAGTATGGAAGAGAAGACAGCTGTCATAGACGACGTGAAGCTGAGTTTAGTGTCCTGGTTTGATAATAAAATCGTAAATATGCTCTCAGCTTACGTAGGCAGTGAACCGCCAACAACAAAGCAGACCGCTGCTTTGTTGTTGTCGGTTCGAAAAGAAAAACAGTACCAGAATATAACGTCGCCCCAAGCAGTCGATGTTTATAACCAACACATGGGTGGCGTCGATTTACTCGACTCCATGCTCGGTTATTACAGAATTCAACTGCGATCTCGGAAATGGTACAAAAGAATCTTTTTCCACATGATTGATATGACAGTTAATGCCTGGTTATTATGGCGCCGAATTCATGGACTTGAATACCTGCCGCTGTTTGATTTTAAACTTGCAGTGTCGGAGCATATGCGCAAAGCTGGAAAGGTTATGGTGGCCAAAAAACATGGTCGTCCAGCTAGTCTCCTTGGAACACCGACCTCAAGTCGAGCCGTTACTCCCACTAGCGAAGTCGGTAGTCCAGCAAGCGAGGTGGCAAAAAAACGCGGACGTCCATCTTGCCTCAGGAGTCTCAACTTGCCTGAGACTTCAAGCCAAGGCAGCAATGAGTCTAGCTTGCCTGAGTCGCCATTGCCTTCCAAAAAGGCACGAAAAACTCCAGCTAGACACCAAGAGTTACCTTTGGATTCTGTTCGAACAGATAACGTGGCCCATCACCCAGAATGGATGAAGTCAAATCGACAAATATATCAAAACTGCTTAAAATACCGTACCTTCACGAAATGTGGAAAATGTAAGGTTTCTTTATGTTTCAATGACAAACGCAACTGTTTTCTGGAATTTCATAAAGTTTAATTGTTAATGCATACGAAGCCATATATGGCTTCGTTGGCTATTTTCTTAATAATTATTACTTATTTTTTTTTCTCATCTCAACTTATTATATAAGGTTTTGTTTCTACAAGCAGGAGCCCAACTTCAGGGGAAATACCAAAGGTAGGCCAGCACAAAAAAAACTAAGCAGACACTTTTGTCTACTACACTAACTACAAAAGAACTAAACCAGAAGCAAACCCAAAATATTGACTCTGCTCTTTTGCAAATGATTTGTGTAGATTACCAACCGTTGCAAGTAACTGAAAATAAGGGATTTCTTAACTTTTTTAGAATCTTGTAATAAGATATTTGTGGCAGTGAAACGGTCTACATACCTCCGAGCAGAAGTTTATTTTACACAAACACTATGAAAAAGCAAGTGCACGTTTGAAAGTAATTTTGAACGAAATGGAATACATAGCTGCTACCACAGATATATGGACATCTGGTTCTAATAAGTCTTATATCACTGTCACTGGCCACTGCCTTTACAAGGACGAATTGCGATCACTAGTTCTTGCGACTAGAGAACTTCCAAGTCCACATAGCAGAACATTTACGTCAAATATTTGAAGAATTTGGAATTCTGCAGAAAATTGTTACAATAGTTGCAGACAATGCACAAAATATGAAAAAAGCGATAAATCAGAATCTTTACAAACACTACCATCCATGTATTGCACACACTCTTAATCTGAGTGTTAAAAAAACACTTACTGGAAATCCAGCTTTGCAAAATGTAATTCAAAAGTACTGAGATTCTGTCTGCAAAACAAAAGCAAATTAATATGCCAATTTTAAAATTAAAGCAAGACATTTAAACTAGTTGGAACAGTGTAAGTATTATGTTTGCGAGACTTTGTGAAGTTAAAATCCCACTTACGATCGCTCTAGCAGAAATAGATCTTGCACTGGAATCCCTTGATAATAATGTGTGGAAAGTATTAGTGGACTGTGTGGCACTTCTGAAAAATATCGAAGAAATTACAGAACAGCTATCTGGAGAAAAATACCCCACTATGGGAATGGTAATTCCATTAACACGAGGACTGCAGTATAACCTAAATGGAAACAACACCGAAATACAAATTGGACCCCAGTTGAAAGAAACGTTATTAAAAGTCCTAACCATGTGGCAATAGCTTGTCTACTAGATCCACGTTTTAAAAAACTTGCGTTTGGTACAGAAAGTAATGCAGCAAACGCCCAACAACGTTGTCTGGAACAACTTACATATCTCAGAAACACCACTTCAGACTAGTGAGCTTGTAGAAACACAGCCACAGCAACTTGAGCAAGTAACTGTAAAACCATTGATATTATGTGAGATCCTGTGATGTGATGAATATCCTGGGATCATTTTGAGCTGAAGAAATCAAATTTTGTCGCAGCATCTACATCTTCAACAGAAAACATAATAACATTACGACAATACTTAGAATTGCCTCTACTTGCAAGGACAAGCAATCCTCTACTATATTGGAAGAGCATGAAAACAAATAACCCGCATCTGTACAAATTACATTTAAAATATTCCTGCATCCCAGCCACCTCAGTTCCCTCGAAGAGAATTTTCTCGAAAGCAGGTCAGTTGACAAATTTAAGGAGGAACAGCCTGCTGCCAAAGCAACTGGATTATATAATATTTTTAAATGCTAACTGGACACTTGTTGGAAATTGATTTGTTCGTTTGATTTTTAATATAAATATTTGTTTTTTTTTATCGCACTAATAATTGAACCAAAACGATTATTTATCGATTAATAATCGATAACCTTTGTTTCCATTATCGATTAATCGATTAGATAAATAATCGAATCGGCACAGCACTATTAGGTACTATATTTTATTATTATTGTGATATACACATATTTTAAATTTTCTTTGAAACAGATATTAACGTGCTTGCTAAGCCTATAAAGGTTTATAACGATAAGAGTTTCAGGGATTTTAATTTGATTAAAAATATATTTGTAAATGTTTGTAGTCAACAGATTTATATAAGCAAAAAATAGAAGTTCGTTTATTTAGTTCGTTGTTACACTGCATTTGTTTATTAATAACGATTTCTCTGCATTATTAATTAAACAAAAATTGTGTTCATTTACTGGTTTTATTAAGTTCATTAACTAAAAACATTTTGTTCATTCACTGGGATTTTAAGGTATTTTTCAATTTATTACTAAATATCTAAGAAAATATAAAGATTTTGTCGTAAAACCAACTAAAAAAAATATTTTTTAGTAATAATATTAGATTACCAAAATATAGTTTTGGAACGTATCCCTAATAGGCAACATACTGTAATATTTTTTTGAAGTTCGAAGATCGCTTAAGTGTTCATTCACTTGAGCACTTACCCTACATTACGTCTTTCAGTGCCAAAGTCGGCAATATGACGTTAAAACCCAGTGTAAAATAGCAGTTCCATATCAAATGCGGCAATCATTTGAGTCGTATAGAATCAAAAACAGCAATCTGTCATTTTAACGAATATGAAGTTATATGTAGGGCAACACTGTTCCATTAGAATATTCTTTGCTTATTTAATAACATTGTATCAAAAACAGCAATTTACAACTGAAAATTGAACTTTAAAAACTGTGTTAGTATCAAATACAGCAATATACTGACGATAAGTTTCAAAAACAGCAATCTGTGAGTTTCAACCAATCACAAGCGTTACTTCGGTTGTGCGTCAAAATGGCGTCCGCGTTGTTTTTGTTGTGAGTTTTATGCGTGTATTTTCTTGTTTTATTATAAAAATAACGTTGAAAAGTTAGTTTTAACATTAAAAAACTGGACATGGAGGTGCACCCCACGCGTGTTAATAATAAGTTTGCACGAAAGAAGAAAAAAGATCCCTCAAAATTGAAAACAAATATTGCAAAATGTTTGAGGTATGTACTAACATTGTTTTAACGTAGGGCTGTTACAAAACATTAAACTGGTTTACACATAATGAATGTTGAGTTCAATTATTATGAAATTATCAAAATAAATTTTAATTGAATGCGCATTATTATTTCAAATCAGTTTTGGATTTCTTTATTTTATACACTATTTTTTAATTTAGTTTAAATAAACACATGTTAACACGCTTTGTTTTTCTGTTTAGATATTCGTCAAAAGGCATGCCAACTCGAGTATGCGAACATAATACGAAAGCCTTGCAATGTGCAACATTGACAATGAATAATCTATCAAAAATACACTACGGATACTAGACACAATACGGGATTTTTATAAGAACTCGACAAAGCATGACCAAAATATAATTATTTTCAAACTGTGTTCAATAAAAGAAACTCAAAAAAGACCTAACTTTAAAGACAAAAAGAAATTTAAAACTAACTATTCCGTATTCATTAACAAAAAGAGAGTGCCAATCTGCCAAAATTTTTTTCTGAGTATTTTTGGCTTTTAAAAGTATAGAGTACTTGATAAAAAAGTTTTATGAAACGGGAGAATTTCCTCGTGAAGCCCGTGGAGGTGATCGGAAGACTGAAAAGTATGCAGAAAAAAAAGAATCTGTTCATCGTTTTATTCAAAATCTCAAATGTATAGAATCTCATTACTGCCGAAAAAGCAAGGAAGCTGAAAGAAAATACTTGCCATGTGAATGTAATGTATAATACTGACTAGCGTAATGCACTACTTGGGGTAAAATTATCATACTTTCGGCATATTTTCAACACTGAATATAACTTCATAATCTATAGAGTTTATGTAATTCATTTCTGCATATTTACGGGCCGGGCAACTTACCTCACCAGTTGAATGGTCACATTTCCTCTTGAAGCGTTTACACGATACGCATAGAGGGGTTGACGATTTGCTACTGCATTCCTTGAAGGAGTGTCCGCTATCTCCACAGTGGTTGCAGGTAGAACTGGTTTCCCGACAGAACTAGGCTGCGTGTCCAAACTGCTGACAATTGAAACACCTGGTGACGATATTGAAATCTCTCACCGGGCATGATGTCCAATTGATGAAAATACGGCTTTGGTTAATGATAACCTTTCTTATGCTAGCCGGTAGTTCCAGGATGTAGTTACAAGTTGAAAGGGTCTCTCTTACCAGATTTATGGCTTAATTTGATGCACTCTAGGTAGGACTCGTGAGTTAAGTTCGGCAACTTGTCTTATAAATTCTGCTCGTAGATACATTCAAATACCTCCTTTTCAGTAAGAGCGACGGGAACACCAATGACAGCAATCGTTTGGAGGCTTCTTCTATTTTAAGGCCAGATGATACAATTTTTTCCGAATTTTTCACATTTTTTATGCCACGAACGTGAAGCTTCAGTTGTTCTGGGGAGATGATCTTTTGAACAAGAGACTTGGTGTCGTCACTTGTCTGGGTTTTATCGCTGGGATAGATGGCGACTGCTTTTAAGTTAGCTGGACGGACGATGTCGGTACCCTTCTTAACCATGCCAGCATAAGATGTATTTTCCGGCGGGTTAAGTTGTGCTTCTACAACCTTTCTGAACTTCTGGAGAGAGTTCCCAAAATTCTGCTGATCCTGAAGGTGCTGGATTGTGGTATGGGCCTGGATAGTTTTTGTCTTCAATGATTGGTATAAGACCGCCATCTGAGATGTCCCACTTTGTACCTTACGGCAAAGACCGGAGACACGAAGCTTCTGTTCCGAGTTAATTTTCCCATCCCCGACAATAGTGCAGACTTCATTCAGGATAGCATCTATAGATACTAACCAATTCTGTATCTCCGGGGTACTGATGACTTTACTCGGCTGATCATTCCCCGTAGGTGCTGGTGGGTTTGGGTCGCTAGAGGGTAGTGGTTGGGTAGGCGTCGGTGGAGGACTTCTCTGGAGTAATTGGCTACGACCAAAGGGGCTCGCTCCGGTAGTAGACATACTACTGGAGAACACTATTTATAAATATAGATAGATCTATTTAGTACATCTTGTTTACGTTCATAAGTCGTTAACAAATCACACGCGACACACTTAAATTTTATGCTGACGGAGCAAAATTATATTTATTTGTTGTAATTGTTTATTTCATTATAATCAAAAACAGAACAGACGTCCACTTAGTCTCGCGACTCGTAAAGCGATAGTTTTTTTATTAACCCTCTTAACATAAACACTTGCGCATGGTCTGCATAATTAGGCTGAGTCTCTAGGCCATTTGAGACAAAGCCACAAACTTTGTCTTTTCTTTCATTGTATGTCACATTGGGTTTGAGTGACATTTCGTCAAACAGAACGATACATATTCTAACTTTATTTTTTATGTAGCTTTCTTTGTTTGCTGTATCATATTTTTGTTGATTCCCGGATTGATGTCTGTCATATTAAGCAAGTTCATGATAGTTTGGCGTGTTGAAGGGATAAATATTTTTCTAAGAAATCTATACCCGTTTGGGCTCTGTTTGAGGAATGACAAAGCTTTTTTTTTCCTTTATAGTGAAGCGACGGCCTTTTCCATCTTTTTGATGCTCTCTGAACTGTAATAATGTCATAACTTTTGATGTGCTTCGTAATTCGTCGAGTGTTATCAATCCGATTTGACGTAAAAAAGGTAAAAATCACATGTTTTATAAAAACAAAAAAAAATGTGTCATGCTTACAATATCAGATAATTTCACACGAAATGCTGCATTTTTTCTTATTACTTCACCATGTTCCAGCCAAATCTACTTATAGCTTGAAATCTCCCTGTATATGTTATAAAATTTCTATGTTATAAAATGTCGATTACTGCATTTGCTGTAACAAGGGCAGAAATATGAACGCACTCATCCTTTATGAAAAAATATTTATTTAAATCAAATACGTATGAGCTCTACAATCGTACAATCAATACATTATGAATCTTCCAGAACAACGAACGGCTTAAACTAAGTTACAATGCTTTTTATACAGTATAATCGTTTACAAGTGTGCGTCTGTGTAAGGGCCTCACAGTAGGCTTGATTCACTGAAAGCGCTAAGTTTAATTAATACAGACTTACTTAATTTTATAGTCATTGACAATCAGTAAACTAATACAGAGGTGTTCAAATCCAATGTGTTTGGCCATCGTTAATCTTATGAATATTGCCTGGTATGACATCAACAAGGTACGAGCTAAGGGTTTGGCTACGTGTAAGTTCTCCCTCCGTAAGCGCAAAATCATCATCCGAATTATGAGGATGTTGATTTTGATTAACTCTACGCATTACTATTAATCTATAACGGTACATGGTTATAATTAACTAGCTGTCCCCCGCGACTTCGTCCGGGTGTTTTAGTTTCAAAGGTTTTTCATTTTTACATCATTTTTCAATTATGCTCCACTGCTTTTGGTCGCAGCGTAATGTAATATAGCCTATAGCCTTCCTCAATAAATGGGCTATCTAACACTGAAAGAATTTTTAAAATCGGACCAGTAGTTCCTGAGATTAGCGTGTTCAAACAAACAAACAAACAAACTCTTCAGCTTTATATATTAGTACTAGCTGTCCCCCGCGACTTTGTTCGCGTGTTTTAGTTTCAACGGTTTTTCATTTTTGCAACATTTTTCATTTATGCTCCGCTCCTATTGGTCGTAGCGTGATGTTATATAGCCTTCCTCAATAAACGGACTATCCAATACAAAAAGAATTTTTCAATTCGAACCAGTAGTTCCTGAGATTAGCGCGTTCAAACAAACAAATAAACCAACAAACAAACAAACTCTTCAGCTTTATAATATTAGTATAGATATATAGATTAGTAATTAGTATAGATGCAAGGTAAAGAATAATAGTTCCTATTCTAACACTGCATATTCACTAAACTTTTTCACTACTAACCACTGCACTGTTGTTCTTTAACGCTGTAACTTAATATCATCTAAGTTGATAGCTTTACGTAGTACGTCCTCTGGCGTTATGATTCTAGGGAGATGTATTGTACGTACTGCGGAAGTCAATCTCTGCTGCTTGAAGGCGGCGTTTTCTTAAGGGAATTTTACCATTTTTCTTCACAGGCACTGTCAAGGGTTATGATGTGTGTAGCAATGACGTCGTGCTGACTCATTTCGTTGTCTCAGTATTCTGTTAAGAATGTAGCAAAATCTGCGTGAATAAGCCATGAGTTTGGCTGTAAATACTTTACTTTGACGTCAGATGCGTTGACAGGAAGAGGACGGCAAGATGTTATTCTGGTAGAAAATGTCATCAAGTCTTTGATGCATCTACTCTCTTCTTCAGAGGACACGTCGCTCTCGTAGCAAAGGAACTTCCTTTCGCCAATCTCAATGCAAGGCTTGGAAAGCGAAACTATTTTCGACCCTTTCGCAAGTGTGTATTAATAAAAGATGGCTTGAGTATATATAGGTACCATTTATTATTTAAATAACAATGTGTGCGGTGCGGCGCGCTCGGTGACGTAGCGAGGCGGAGAGTACAGGCATGCAGTGACGGCTGGAGCTCGATGAAAAGTGGGATGAGTGGGGCACGTCGGCGCGGGAGCTCGTCGACGACACAAGGCTATGGGAATGTCTAGGAGTTACTAGGAATGATAGGTTAAGGTGGGAGTTATACATACGGAATGGATGTAAGGTATACTAGTTATAATCATCTGTTTGGACTGTTGGTACCTACTGACATAATAAAAGTTATTTGTTTGCCTTTTACATAAGCTTTGATGTCTATACAATGTTCTATTTTGACTAAGTTTTCAATAGTAACAGGAAAATTTAACCTATCTGTTTTTTCTATATCCTTAAATATGTTAAACGATTCATTTGTAGGTATTATAGATTGATGTAATATATTTACTCGATTAATGAGTCTGCAGTGTCCACTTCATTTAAACGGGTTAATAATATTTGAAAGTTATGTTTTAACAAGTTACCTATATGTATTTAAAACAAGACTTAACTCGTTGGAATTGCGTTTTGTTTAAAATTTCTTTAAATAAGTGTTACTTTTGTTCGACCCGAAGGTTACACAGGTAGGGAATACAGAACATTTGAATTTGTTTAATTACAGGCAAAAATAAAATAAAAATCGTTAATAACACTCGTATTTATCGATGCACATACATATGAATCTACAAAAGATTTCTCGTGGCTCTTCTCCCTTTCTTAACATGTTACCCTTTGTCTCTTGCAAAAGATATTTTATGCAGTTCACATTATTTGTGCCTTGGTCGCAAACGGTTGCTACAACAGTAAGACCGGCTTTGTAGCTCGGATATTATAGATTTTAACTGTTTCGCAAGTTCTGCCCCTTTGTTGCTTGTGAAAAAGTTTATGCAACCGGTTGATTATAGTTTTTTTATTAACCCTCTTACCATAAACACTTGCGCATGATCTGCATAATTAGGCTGAGTCTCAAGGCCATTTGTGACAAACCCACAAACTTTGTCCTTTCTTTCATTGTATGTCACATTGGGTTTGAGTGACATTTCGACAAACAGAACGATACATATTCTATGTTATAACTTTGTTTTCTGTAGCTTTATTTGTTGAATCATATTTTGTTGATTCCCGGCTTAATGTCTGCCACATTAAGCAAATTCATGAGAGTTTGGCCTGATGGAGGAATAAATATTTTTCTAAGAAATCTGTACCCTTTCGGGCTCTTTTTGAGGAAGGACAAAGCATTTTTTTCCTTTAAAGTGTGAAGTGACGGCCTTTTCCACCTTTTGTATGCTCTCTGAACTGTAATAATGTCAAAATTTTTGATGTGCTTGGTAATTTGTCGAGTGTCATCAATCCGATTTCGCGTAAAAAAAGTAAATATCATTTACTTTTACAATTACATTTATAAAACCTTATTATTATTTTTTATAAGTCCTCCTTCCGTAAGTACAAAATCATCATCCCAATTATAAGGAATGCGTTTCAAGTTCAAGTCTATAATGATCGAATAAATGCGGCTACATGAGAATAATCTCATGTAGCCGCATTTATTATAAATACTTACAAACTAAACACATGAGTACATACGTTACATTATTACACCACACTATAAGTACTAACACTATGCATATTCACTAAAACTTTTTCACCATTAACCACTGCACTGTTGTCTTTTAGCGCGTGGGATAGAAACTGCAAGTTTTTTAAGTTAATGTCATCTAAGTTGATAGTTTTACGTAGTACTAAACCTGCGTGAATAAGTCAAGAGTACCTATGACTGTGAATACTTTGACGTCGGATGCGTTGACAGAAAGAGGACGGCAAGATGTTTATCTAGTAGAAAATGTCATCAAGTCATTCATGCATCTACTCTCTTCTTTCTTCTGAGAGAGCCAAACTATTTTCGACCCTTTCGCAAGGATGTGCTAATGTCTAGGAATTATTAGGAATGATAGATTAAAGTGGGAGTTATACATAGGGAATGGATGTAAGGTATAATAGTTAGATACATCTAATTGGACTGTTGGTACTGACATAATAAAAGTTATTTGTTTGCCTTTTACATAAGCTTTGATGTCTATACAATGTTTTATATTGACTAAGTATTCAATAGTTACAGGAAAATTTAACCTATCTGTTTTTTCTATATCCTTTAAAATGTTAAACGATTCATTCGTATGTATCATAGATTATCTATGTAATATCTTTACTAAAATCGTTGATAGCAGTCGTATTTATCGATGCACATAAAAATTAATCTACAAAAGATTTCTCTGGGCTCTTCTCCCTTTCTTAACAAGTTTCCCCTTGTCTCTTGCAAAAGATATTTTATGCAGTTCGCATTATTTGTACCTTGGTCGCAGACGGTTGCTACAACAATAAGACCGGCATTTTGTAGCTCGGTTATGATAGATTTAACTGTTTCCCAAGTTCTGCCCCTTTGTTGATTATAGTTTTTATAATAACCCTCTTACCATAAACACTTGCGCATGATCTGCATAATTAGGCTAAGTCTCTAGGCCATTTGTGACAAACCCACAAACTTTGTCCTTTCTTTCATTGTATATGTCACATTGGGTTTGAGTGACATTTCGTCAAACAGAACGATACATATTCCACGTTTTAACTTTATTTTTTCAGTAGCTTTCTTTATTTGCTGAATCATATTTTTGTTGATTCCCGGATTGATGTCTGCCATATTAAGCAAATTCATGAGAGTTTGGCGTGATGGAGGCATAAATATTTTTCGAAGAAATCTGTACCCTTTTGGGCTCTGTTTGAGGAGGGACGAAGCATTTTTTTTTCCTTTAAAGTGAAGTGACTGCCTTTTCCACCTTTTTATGCTTTCTGAACTGTAAGAATGTCAAAATTTTTGATGTGCTTGGTAATTCAAGTTTCTGTGAATGGACAACATAGAATGGATTCCAGAGTACGCTTGCATATTCCAGTGGACTGCGTACCAAAGTATTGAACAAAAGTATTCTAGTCTTTGGTAGTTGAAAGCCCCTGAATTGCTTAGAGGGGTAAATCTTAGTCCGGAATATATTTTTGAAGATTTTATCAAACAAAAATTAAACCTTGTGGTACAACAAGAATTTTATGCCAGACTCATAACTTGATTATTAAATTTGAAATAATTCAAATCATGTTTGCTTACTGGCAAAACATTCTTCTTAAATGTAAAATTTACATCCGGAGATGCATAAAATCTTAGGGTAATTATCACTCCTTCAGGACTAAATGCAAGTTTAACATATTGCTGTATAGCAAACCGAACTTTGTTTTTTCCTGTGGCTGTGGGTGTCTTAGACAAAAAGACTTGTAAACCTTTATTCCAATCTTCAATAAGGTAGCTAGCCATCAATACATTGAACGGGCTAGGATTGCTTCTTGCTGATGACATCACTTTTAAATATTGTTCAGCTGACTCAATTACTTTAACTTACCATACTGGAGATAAGGCTTTGTTTTGTTTATGATGGCATCGAATGTATACCATATCGCCGATGTTATAAGTTATAGGACGAGAATTTGAATCGTAACATTGTTTGGAACGTTCTTTAGATTGTTGGATGTTATTCAGGGCCTTTTGTCTGCTATAATACAACATGTGATTGAGAGCGCGTATATAATCTGTGTAGGTATTGTTTTCAAGAGTATCGATAGATTTTGGTATATAAAGCTTATGACCGAATATAAGTTTAAATGGGGCGAAGCCTGTCGTCGAATGAATGTTTGAATTGTATGCTAAAATTGCAGTATTCAGGTACAAGTCCCATGTATGAGAGTTTTCCTCGATATAAGATCGTAAATATTCTTTCAAAGTAGAATGGCTCCTTTCTAATGCACCACAGGTCTGAGAGTGATACGGAGATGCGTATATATGTTTAATACCGAAGAGTTTCTCTAACTGTCTGAACGCTTCTGAACAAAAGTTAGTGCCCTGCACGTTGATTCTGTAAAATTCTAACAACAACTCGCATCTCACTGATTACACAGTAGGACTGGTGTCACAATCGGGTCCGTGGGTTACGCCCCCAGTGTGTTTTGCCCCCGTGGTGGAAGCCCCCGATTTCGTTTTAGTACTATAATATTTATTAGTTAAATATTTTTATCAAAAGTACAGTCAGATAGCAAAGTGTAACCTATTATAAAAAATGTCTAAGTCATGGTTCATTAAAAAAAGCAAAATCATAGTAAATTATTAAAAACCTTTAATAACAATGACGGTGTAACAAACGTTTGCTTATCTAATAATAGGTACTAATGGGTAATAATAGGTAATACGTAGGTACTTAATATGTAATAAAAATTAAATTAAATGTCTAATAAATAATAATAGGTATCTACGTAAATACAACTTTGATAACAAATAAAACCAAACATTAAAATAAAGCAACAATAACATGCAAAATCACAGATACGAAATTAAAAATCACAGTTTAAAATTAGGATTATTTTAAGTACTTATATACTATTTACGTACTAAGTATATAGGTAGGCATCTACTTAAATATTTAGAAGATTGGTAACAGAATGTTCAAACACTAAAATATAATAAAAACAATTAACATTTAAAATCACAGATAACAAAAGTAACAAAAGAAGAAAAACATAGTAAAAATATTAGGATGATTTGAACTTTGTAATTAAATTATGTAATTTAAGTCATTTATATGCAGTGACTATGGAGGTTACAACATTGATATAGATATAAAATTAAAATGTAGTAATTATGTAACAATAAACATGCAAAATCATTATTTTTAAGCTAAGTAAGTAGGTGATTATTTTTGCTTGACTTGCACATACGGACGGATTTGTTCCAAAAACTCCATAATTGTAATTTGTTTCTTTTCATATTTGTCTGTCAGCTTAGCAATGAGTTTGTCATTGATTATTGAAGATTTTTTCCTTTTACATATAGGACTGTCATTTCTTCGTAATCTGAAAGTATAAGATAAAGATTATTTACTAAGAGTAAAAAAAATGAATTACTGATATATTAAGCGTAAGTAATCAGCATTTTACCTCACTTGACCTGTGCTATACGTAGAAATATCAGTTGTTATAAATTCCAAAAACGATAATAATGATGGTTTTCGGCCCAGATAGCACTGAAGCCGTTGATTCCAGGCCTCCACTAAATTTGTGGTTCTATGTCGTTCTTTATAGCAACACCACTTTGAGATCATCCCCGGAGGCTCAAGCCATTGTTCAACGAAATAATCGTTGAATTGGGTGACTTTTTCATCGGGAATACTGAAAACAAAAATTATGATATATATGACATGTCGTATATACCTAAGCATTATTTTTATTTTTGCGTACTTATAAAAACAATCTATGAGCTGTTAAAACTTTAAAATAAAATGAAAATTAAAATTACCTGTTTTCCATTACGGAAAGCCAACCATCTTCTATATCTTCTTTAGGAAGAAATGCTAGACAGGTGCACAGTTTCACATACAATGTTGTTTCTTCGTGTGCCAATAAACCTAAAGACTTCGCTTTTCTGTAAATGGCTCTTTGGAAGTGAACATTACAGCCATGTATTGTGACCGCTGGCAATACCTCTTTTATTGCCAGCATTGTAGCTAATTCAAAATCTACAGTGAATTTCATGGGGCTGAAGTCCGGCACAGCTTCTTTAATTTTTTTAAACATGACTTCATATGTACTTTTTTCTTTATTAAGTAGTAGCACATAAAATATAGGCACAATATTGGTTGCTTGTGCATCACTTCCCATATCTCCATGAATGGTAAATATTTGGTAAAATGGACCTGGACAACAATCAAATGTACCATCCCCGAAGTAGTGTTGTATATTTTTGATGTGTTTTAAAGCCTGTGCTGATACGAATACTATAATTCTGTTGTCGTTCTCACAGTAATCAACTAATAGATATTTTTGAAAAATCTCAGGTATAATGACTTCAGCTGGATTACGAAACTGTGTCTTTTCTACATTTAAGGCTTTCTTTCGAGATTTGTATAACTGTTGCTTGATATTATTGAATTTGGGTATGTATTCATCGAAGGCTGTGTCTGTGTTTTTTAACTCGGCAAATTTTGTTTCAAATTTTTGTTGTATAGAGCTCGAGAAACTCGTTTTCACTTCCTTTTTTAATTTTTCCATAACAACTCTAACTTCATTTTTCATTAAGTTAGGTTGACACTCAGCATTATGACACTTTTGGATTTGTACATTGTCACTTTCCTCACTTAATTTTATAGAACCACTACACTTGCCATGTCTTTTATTTACGCATGTCCACACACTCGATTTATTATTTTTCCTATGAAGATTATAAGCAAATCCGACATGTAGTAACGTTCTTCCACCTAGTTTATTTGAAATTATTTTGTAATTGGTTTGTGCTAAACCCCGTGAAGGACCTGGACTTGCCATTTTGAGTTAACATGACCGACTAAACTTTCTTATCAGTAACATATTGCAACTATGTGGGAAAGGGATAGAAATAGTGCCCATCGCTATGTTTGCTATTTTCACTGTCCGTCACCCTGGACTCTATTGTTTTCAACACTATCTTTCCCTTTCTTTGACTACCTATCTCTTTCTTTTAGAATTCGATCTGGCTATTGTGTAAAACCAGTTTGGCCGGGCACGGGCGCCTCGTTTAGACAAAGTACAAAGTAATGCATCTAAAGTAAATAATTGTAATATAGTAATAAAGTGAATATCCTTGTAGCATGTTTATAGTATCCAATATTGTGTTAGTTAGAATACTTATTTAGTAAGTTTGTCTACGTATTTGGTTCCGAAACACTTTTTTCATCGTCTGTATCTAGTAAAAAATATTTTTATTTCGGCGAAATCAACTATTATAACTTAATTTAAAATCGGGGGCTTCCACCACGGGGGCAAAACACACCGGGGGCGTAACCCACGGACCCTCACAATCAGAGTCAGTAGTCAGGAGTCATACACAGTAGGACTGGTGGTGGGGTGGAAGATGAAGTGGAGCTGTCAGAGCTGGAAGAAAGAGTTGTTGCTTTGTGTGGTGGTGAAAGCTTTTCAACAGGAGATGCATATTTAGGCATACAGATATTTCTGGTAAAAAATAAAAAAATGCAATTGGTACTACCCATAGAGTAAACATAGACGAGCATAGAGCGAGCGTATCGCTAGTAGCCCTTACGTCAAGCGTAAGCACATTTCATTTTGCTTCATGTACTGCGCTCGTTTACGTATTTATGTGATATTTTTATTTGAATTATTTGGAAAAATTATGAATATTATTATGACCTGTTTCAGGAAAATGATTCTCCATTTCCATCACATGAAGCGCAACAAATAAAAAATGCTAATACTGACAATGTATGATATTCAAATTTAATTAATAATTATTATATGTGACCAATTGTTCTCCCTACCGAATTGCGAGGAGTCGAATGACGGTCATTGTAAAACGCTTCTGGAGAATTATCTTCCGCTCCATTAATTAGCGTCATAAGGTAGGCGCGCTGAGCATATCCTGAATCTGCTGAAAAAATAATTAATATCAAATAATGATGTAGTTCTTATTTAGGTATAAGAAAGTTTATATTCTGATGGACGGGTAGGTAGAGATTAACTAACCGAGCAAAACAACTTCTTCACCAGTGTTTGTCAATTCCTCTAAGTGGGCTTGCATGACACCATAATTAAAAATAAAGCTATCATGGGTAGCGCCACCATATGTTGGATCCACACTTAAAATATTTAGATCTGCATCCGTAATCTGAAAAAAAAGACAATATTACGTAAAATATAAATATTACGTAGATTAATTGAATACCTAATAGTAATAGATTACAACATTAAATCCATTTTACCAATTGCACATTTCTTGCATGGTAACCTTTGCGACAGTAGAAACGTTCTTCATGCTCTACTGGTTTTTTCAATGCCATCAGAGTTCCATCGACACATCCAAGAGCTGATGGAAGGCCAAACTTTTTGTAGAACCTGATATTTAAAGTAACATGACTAACTATCACAAAAATGTAAAAATCAAGGGTCACTAACCTAAAGGGTACTAACCTTTCTTTCAACATTTGGCTTTCTTGTATATTTTGAGGAAACCTTATATATTTTTTCACTAATGCCGGATTATTAAGAGCTTCCACTACTTCATTTATGCAACGAGATACTGATGGCTGCGATAAGTTCTTATATTTATATTTTGGTAACTGCCATTAGCAAAAAATGACAAGGTGCACAATATCTGTGAAACAATAGCATAATAATAATACCAAGTACATCTATTATAACTATAAATATAGGGTCCTTAGACTTACATGAAAACAGCTAGCAGGGAAACAACCTAAAGGGAATACTCCTTATTATGAGTATGAAGTGTTTTCATGAGTAGGTATGCTTGGTTACAAATCTATAAGCTATAAACTGTGTAAATACTTACAAAAGTAACTTTATACTTAGTAAAATAAAGCACTTACATTTACACAAGTTGAAAGGCCTTTGCCTCGACGTTTTGTGGGCTTTATTAGAGGCAGGTCATTCTCCAGTTGGTCAATTAGTTCCTTTGACAATCTGTATACGCTAACATAGTCTACACCTCGGATCAATAAAGATAACCTTTGAATTTGACTAGATTGTCGACGCTTTTCAAGTATATCCGATGCATGAGACTCTTCCAATAAAGATTTTCACAAAAACATTCTCGCCATCGTTATCGCGTTTCACAAACACAAACACAAAAAAATCACTTTGTGTAGTTTTAAACCACAAATTATATAATTTTTTTAAACACTGTGACATAAAAATGTAATTTTAACATAATTTATAAAGAATGTCTTCAATTGTCACTCGTAAAATAGATGATTTTATTTGATATTTTGAATCGATTTCGAGTACGAAGTAAGCGTCAAAATGACAGGGGAATTTAGTACCTTACTGAATCCCACTTCTTACGTCATCTCATACTTTATCAGTCAAAATCTCGTAATTAATTTAGTTCAACTCGCTGACACGCTCGCAAGAGTAGCGCTAGTGTAAATTCCAATGTCAATCAAGAAACTCACGGCGGATTTAGATTCGAAGTTTAGAACGAGGTCTTACAGAATCACACCCCTGATCTGTTACGATGTTTCGAGGTATTCCTAGGTGTGAGATGAAATGAACTAACCGTTGTGCGGTTTCTTGAGCGGAACATGTCTGAATAGGATAAGCCTGAGAGTATTTCGTCAAGTCATCTTGGAGAGTTAGAATGAACTTGTATTGGTCTATTCTTGTCTCCGGAAGCGGTCCTACGATATCTAGGTATAATTTTTCATTTGGTCGAATAGCAGTAGAAGGTATAATCATGGGAGCTTTATTGGATTGGCGCAATGGTTTGTTAACTGGGCATGACTTACAACTTTTGACATAATTTTCTATATCTTGGCGCATATTTTTCCACCAATAAAGGGTTTTTAGCTTATCGTACATGCGCGTGATTCCTGGATGTCCTGCGGATGGTGAATCGTGGTTGTCCTTCATAATACGAAGAACTTCATTGGGGGTTGGAAATAATACATTATTGTTATAGATATGAACTTTGACATCTGTTTTGTTAAATAAAATTCCTATAATATTATAAATTTTTGTAAAAATGACAATTTTGTAAAGGGATCTTGAAAATCGGATATAGACAATTCCTTTTCTTCTGAATACCACGTAACTATCATATCTCGGTAGTCTCTTAATTATGTTAAAAATATTTTTTTAAGATATTTCGTCATAATGATGAACGCGTAAAAATAAATGAGTAAATATGTGTTTGTCATTAGACGTGCTTTGAAATGTATATAGCTCGCGTTCTACGTTTTTTATGTCAGGAATGTTTTCGTCGAATTTGGAGATTTGAATGATTTCAGAACAATACGGGATTGAGTCATCTAAGACGATTGCAGAGGGGTAAGTAATAATTTTACACTTAGTTTTCAATAATCATTCATTATGTTCTTCAATTACAGTGTTGTAGGTAAGTTGTTGTTGTTGACAAATTTGTAGGTATTTTTCATATGTTTCAGAAGTGGAAGGAGTATTAGGGTCTACTGCGAGGATTGGGTTACGAGATAAAGAATCAGCATTACAATTTATTTTGCCCTTTTTATAGACAATTTCGTAGACAAACTCTTCTAGTTTGAGACGCCAGCAGACTAATTTGGAACTAGGGTCTTTACAATTGAATAACCATTGAAGTGGTTTATGATCCGTTACTATTTGGAATTTTCGACCGTATAAATAGGGAGAGACTTCCGGTTGATCGCCGAACTGTACAAACGTCACGAAGTGCGCTCCGCAAGATTTAACACGTTAACTGCCATGTCAGGCACAGGTGCTTGACAGACATGGCATGTGTTAAGGCCATGTCAGTCCCGGGTGACTGACACCACAGTATATAATTTAGATGATCTCAGGGAGCTGTCCGGCACGTTTAGCTTGTTATTATCTATTAAAAATGACTGACAAGGCCCTGGAAAAACTATGTTCAACTTGGCCTAACGTTTTTATATTTAGAACTGGATTTATGGGGGGAAAAAAATGCGACACAATGAAACTATAAAAACTTTTTATTGTAAGAAATAATCATATATTTGGCTTATACAGATTAAAAAATTATAAAAAATGCAATTTAAAGTAATGAAATGCAATAATCAGTCAGAGAGGCCAATGAAAATGAAATGCAATAATCAGTCAGAGAGGCCAATGAAAAGTTACATTGTTTTATGTTCCTCGTTGAAACAAGATAGGCAAAAACGCGGTTCATTAGGGCATTGTAGGCAATAAGTATTCACTTGCTTAGTCGTCTTTCTAGCATAATTTCTGTCTATTGTTTGAACATTTACTTTATAGCACCGTGAACAGTACTTTCTAGATTTTTTTACAGGTCCTTCTTTCTTCTTTAGCTCATGCTTTTGCCTCCTATTTCTTGTCAATGGCATTTCAGGATTACTGTTTTCTTTTCCCGATTCTGTTAGATATTTGCACAACTTTTTCCTATATTCTACTATCCCTATTTTAGACTTCGTGGTTTCTTTATAAATTACGTAAGAATTGAGTAATGCAGTGTTCAACAACAGTTTAACAGCAAGTTTTCTGTACCATTTTACAGTTTTTCTCAATGGTGTTGAGTATGCGATCATCTGATCAGATAGGTCTACAGAAGATTTTGCTTTGTTATAATCGACTACAATTTTTGGTTTTATTATTTCTTTGTCTCTTTTGTAAGTCCTTGTAAATCCAATAGAATGTTTTGTAGACAGTAAATAAACATCCCTTTTATCCTTCCATTTCATACAGGTCATACCATCTTCATTTTCTTTAGCTCTAAACTCTCCTTTTTTTATCTTTCCATTTATAACATCTTTAGGCAAATATTTTCAATTTTTACGTAAAGTGCCCACAAGATGTGTTTCTTTGTCCAACAATTTGCGTCCAAGATCAATACTGGTATACCAGTTATCGGTATATAATGTATGGCCTTTTTGAAGATATCCTTCCATAAGTGACATCACAACATTGGTTGGGGTTGTAGTTTCCGTCTCATCTCTCTTTCCCGCATATATTTGAATTCTGTTAGTGTAGCCTGGATAAGTACATAATTTAAAAACTTTAATTCCATATTTGTGCCTCTTCAATTTGATATATTGTCGGAATATAATGCGACCCCGAAATGGTACCAGAGACTCATCAATACAGAGTTTTTCTTGAGGATAGTAATATGTTTCAAAGTTGACATTCAAAGTATTTACCAATTCACGTATTTTGAACAGACGGTCGCCGTATCTTTGGTTATCGTTGTTAGAAAAATGTACCATTCGTAACAAAATTTCAAACCTGTTACGAGACATAACCGTACGCGGGAAAGATTGGCAAATCAGGGGGTCTGTTGACCAATAATCCGCTAGCTTAGGCAATCTAACTAAGCCCATATATAAAATCAAACCAAAAAACCTTTTGATTTCGTCTTTTGTATGTAAGTTCGATTTGTATCAGTCCAACTAAGCAGTCGCGATCCTCGTTTTATTTGATTTTTTTAACTAAGTTTAGTAATTGTCTGAGCAGCAAATCGGTTGGTTTCCATAGCTATATCATGAAACACACTATCCGGAACTAACAAACAATAGAAATCCTCTGGTTTGGATTTTGCCATCGTATTTCTCAAACTATAAGGTTTCAAACCAGGGCACTCTGTGAAAGGTATAATTCTTCTTTGCTTACCCGCTGGTTCATACCATAAATCGGTCTCAAGCCTTGTGCTAACCTGCTGTTCTGGGTTTTCATCTTCGTCACCACTTTCTATGAAATACCGCCTCTTTCTGTTTCCTCGCCTATGCAAAATTACTTCTGTATCGTCACATATTTCACTACAACATAGAATTTCTAACAGCGGGGAATCTCTTTGAGTCAATTGTTCGTCAATTGCTTGCAGATCTAGCAACGACAATTCAAGATCACACGTATTATCAATAATGGACATGATTGAATGAATAGCTATCGTCACCCAAAATCCCCAAAAACACAAAAAAAACTAGAGCAATGGGTGCGCGCACTTAAGCTACTGTTACACATGCTCTAAAATAGCATGCTATTGAGTATGCTCAATATGAGCATGCTTATGAGCAGTTTACATTTGCTAGCAATAGGCATGCTAGTTTTAAGTATGCTCCTGAATTATCATGCTCAAAGCAAACACTCCAATACACATGCCATTTTATAGCATGCTCTCTCACTCTCTGTCAGTTCAAACAAAGCCAAAATCAAACAGCTATCCGTATGGAGCTGAATAAGATTATCCTTTTGCTGGCGATGCAATGCATCCAGAGGCTTATATCAGCTTGGCAAAAAAAGAAAAGAAAGAGAAAGATTTGGGTTCGTGATTGGATATCTAGAAGACAGGACTTAGGAGCAAGTGCGCAATTGCTTACAGAAATGCGAGTAGAAGATGCTGCGGGTTACAAAAACCATTTGAGGATGCTACCGCATCAATTTCAATTTTTACTCTCTCAAGTTGAAAGCGCTATACAGAAACAAGATACACACATGCGAAATGCTATCCCAGCTAAAGTGAAGTTGGAAGTGACATTGAGATATCTAGCAACTGGAGATTCTTTACATACATTGGAAGCACTTCACAGGGTTGGAAGATCTACTATATCGATATTTCTACCTGAAGTTTGTGAAGCAATATACAGTGCTTTGAAGGATTATATAAGGGTAAGTAAAACATTGATAGTAGACATAAGGCATTTATTAAATAAAACAGTAATGTTTAAACATTTACGATGTCATAGTAACTATATATAGGTACTATTTTTTTTTATTTGTATTAAGTAAAATTAATTTCTTAATTAATTAAGAAATAATTAACTCTTTTATATACTTTTATTACTTAAATGAATTAAGTAGTTAGGTAATCAACAACACTCTTTTATATAAGTACTTCTATTATTTATACACTTATATGAATTAACCCGGCGAGCATGAGGTGTAATAAATTTACATCAAACATGAGGCAGGGTATGACATACCCTTAAGATAATGTAGCATAATTTAGTATTTATTATTATTTTCTATACTTTGTTGATTCTAATGTGTAAAATTATGTTTTTGTAGTGTAAAATGAAATAAAACAAGTTCAGAGTTATACATTAATTATTATTTATTCTAGTTTCACATAATGATGAAATCACAGCAACAAATCTTTATGAAGTTACAAATTATATGAATTTAACAAAAAAACTTTATTCTTTGGAATGTAATCAACTTAAAATTAAAAAATAATGAGATCTTCTTCTTAAAAAAAATATGAGTTTTTTTTTTTTTGCTAAAAGATTACTAATCACTAGTGTCAAAATCAGCACAATTTTCGCTCATGAATTTTGCATGCTCCAGACATAAGGGCTTGTTACAAGCTTTACAGGAGTATTTGGTTTTTCTGTCCTTCTTGTAAGGACAAACCTGACATCTGACATATCGTCCGGGTGCATTCGCAGGTCTAGATGAGGACTCACCAAGCTGTTTTTCGATTCGCTGGCGGATGTAACTTGGAATATGCTTTTTTGATTTTCTTTCATGTAGGTGTTCGGAAATCATTGATAAGCCCAAGTTACGAATGAATTCTGTTCTCTTGATGGAAACATTATTGTTTTCCCGATATATAATGCAAGCATTGATAGCTGCCATGTTCAATACACCATAGAATAAAGTCATAGGCCACCTTTTACTATTGCGACTAACATTGTAACTGGCACTCAATTCATCAACCACGTCAACGCCAGCTTTGGTCGAGTTATAAAATGTTATCATTTCGGGTTTTTGTTTCTCGCCTGTAGATTCATCTATTGCATTATCATGATGCATAGTTGACATAAGAACAACCACCTTGTTCTTCTTTGGCGCATAAGAAACAAGTGTTATATCCTTTTGAAACCCAAAGAGTGAACTATTTGGTTCTCTGTTAGTTCGAATAAAAGTTTCAGGAATCTGTCGCTTGTTCTTCCTTACAGTTCCAACCAACGTAAGGCGATGCTCATTTAGGAGATGCAGCATTAGCTCATATCCCGTGAACCAGTTATCAAAAGTTATGTTGCGATGAGATTGTGAAACTGGTTGAATAAGTCTCTCCACCACCTCAAAGGGTCTATTACTGACTGCATATGGTCCTTCCGGTTGTTTGCCCGCGTATACTTCCAAATCAAAACATAGAAGCTTTTCGCATCGACGAGAGCAAAAATTTTTAACCCATACTTAGCTGGCTTGTTAGGGATGTAGACGCGAAACAGGCATCGACCTCTAAATGCTAGTAACATTTCGTCAATGGTCAGTAATTCACTTGGAGAGTACGCGTTCACACAACATTGAACAAACTGGTCAAAAAAGCTTCTGAAGGCTGCCATATTATCAGTTTGTTTGCGCTCCTCCCTTGTGGACTTGTCATCAAAACGTAAAGCATTTTGAAGGAACTGAAATCTCTGTAGTGACATGGTGGTACGAAAAATATCAACACCGGAACTGGTGTTGATATTTTTCGTACATCAGCATCAGTGCGCCAAAGATCTTTCAAACTTTGTCGATTAGATTTGACGACGCCAGCTAAGTAAAGCAAACCAACAAATGCTTTCAGTTCACCAATAGTGGTTTCTTGCATATAATAAAGAGCTTTCCCACTGTCGTTATCTGTAGCACTAGCATCAGCATATTCGCGCTGTCTTTGGCGAATTTTGGAATTAGTGTGAATCAATATTTCTTGAAGCATGGCCGAAGTCACAAAAATATTCCAGCATTCGTACTCTGTAGCAGCATTCCTTGCAGTATTCTTCACTCCAGCATGCTCTGTTACAATGTTTTCTGATCGGAGCCTTACGTTTGGACGCTGACAATTTTTGTACCACTTAGTACCATCTTTCGATGAATAAGAAGGACCATTTACTTGCCGAGAAACTGCGACTCTCTGTCTGATCAGAGAGAGTGGTAAATCGTCTTCAGGGTCGTCACCCGCTTCATTTACCAGAGGTCTTTCCTGTCTAGTGTTGGATGAAATATCATCTGAATCCTTACCTTCTTGGTCCGTCCTAGAACCCACTTCGTGTATACTACAATGGTCAGTTTCCTGCTCTGAACTGGATTCATCACCCGAAGAATCAGCATCTAATACCTATAGTACGGATCCATTCCTCATGCGTTTCGTTCTCCATTTTGACGAAAAACTAAAAACAATAAAAAAAGCTCAAATTAATGAATAAAAAACGGATTCGCAAACACAGATCACACCACAGAACTGAAAAAAACCATTTAAATCAGTAAAAAAAAATATAATAAATAATTAAATATTTACGAAAAAAAATACGTCAAATATGAGGCAGGGTCTGACATACCCTCAACGCGTTTGCGCACGATTATCCCGGCCGGCGTGTCGCGCCACACTGCGATCACGCCACTATACCGCACCGCGCGTCCCTCCTTCCAGCTACTGAGCGCGCTGGTGATGCCGCACGAAAAACTTAAAAATTACACGACTTTAAAATTGTAACAGGGTGTGAGATACCCTGGGTCATGCTCGCCGGGTTAAATATTAGATAATCAAAAAAGTAATCAACAACAATTGAACATATTGAGTAATAACTAGGTTTAAGAAGACTGCCATGCTTGATGCAACAAATCAACGCAGTTGTTATCAGGAAGTGTGTGAAATTGTGTGCCTGTTTGTGAAGCTGCGTTTAAAGCAGAGCTTGTTTCTGTCACGGCAGATAAGTTAAGGCACAGGTGGCGACGTCTTGCTGTAGTCAAAATGTTATGGATTTGAGTTTGTACTTCTAATGCATCATACAGTGGCAGGCTTCGCAGTTGGGCTGCAAGATTCAGGCTAAAATAATGGAATTCGTCATATTCTGTTTGTGTATTTATCGCAGAACTTATGCTTTCCAACCGGTTGAGTGCATCATTCATTGGCTCATCCTGTGGAGCTCTTCTTTTACGTAGTGTCGATGTGACACTAGATTGATTCGATGAGCGTGATTGAGGTCTGTCTTCTAGGATCGTCGAAGGTGGTGACATTATATTCTCTGGCGTAGTTGAATTTTCCGGACGCTGCAAAGACGCGTCCGAATACTCCGAAGACTGGTCTGAATACTGCAACATAATAGTGTACTGTAATGTAATAAAGTTTTTTTTTTACAGATTCCAAGCCGTGAAGACTGGATACGCATTGAGGATGGTTTTCGTACAAAATGGAACTTTCCAGGTTGTGTTGGAGCGTTAGATGGGAAACATAAATATATTCGCTCCTGATAATACTTCTGACTACTATAACTACAAGGGCGCCAATAGCATTATACTTTTGGCATTAGTAGATGATGACTATTGTTTTTCATACATAAACGTTGGAACTAATGGAAGAGCTTCTGATGGAGGTGTTTATTAAAAATCTAATTTGGCACAAGCTATGGAAAACAATACTCTCAATTTACCGGACCAATCGGTTTTCCTCTAAAGTCATATCTTATGAAGCCATATCGAACAACCCCAAGTCCCCAACGCGTAGAGAAAAAATATTTAACTACCGTTTATCAAGAGCCCGACGAATCGTTGAAAATGCGTTTGGTATTTTAGTAACTAGATTTCGAGTTCTTATGAATGCCATCGATATGACCCCCAAAAAAATTGATTCAATTACATTAGCTGCCTGCGCTTCACACAATTGGCTTCGGAAAACATCAGATATGTACATCACGCAAAGATGCGTAGACTTCGAAGATATACAACAAGGTGTTGTGGTACCAGGATCATGAAGGGCACAAATGCGGCAAGTTTTGGAAGGCTTACCACCTACACGCTACAATAACCACGCTTCTCGGCGGGCAGAAGCAATAAGAAACACCTATGCGCAGCTCTTTGAAACTACAGAGGCCGTGGCAAGGTCATATGATATAAATTCGGGATCCTGCCGTTTCGCCAAAATATTTTTGGTCAAATGTTTCATTTGCCAAATGTTTCATTTCCCAAACCTCCGAAACCAAAAAAGAAACACAGTGTATTTTGTTATGGTTTTATAGAATACAGTAGGTTAGGTTTGTTTTATGACAGTTCTGAAAAACGTGTCAGAATTTAATAAAAATATAGATTTTAGAAATAACCTCAGAGATTGGGCAGTGAATAAAAATATATCCCAAGCGGCTGTAAAAGATTTATTGGGTGTGATTAATCATAGATTTCCTGGAATTTTACCGACAGATCCTAGAACTTTATTGCAATCACCGAGACAAATAATGATTAAAAATATTGAAGGTGGAGGGGAATACTGGCATAACGGCCTCACGAAACCATTGCAAAACGTTTTGAGTACTTGGCTTAATATTCCAAACACCATTAATTTAAATGTAAATTTTGATGGATTGCCAATTTTTAAAAGTTCCAAAAAAGAATTTTGGCCTATTCTTTGCAATATAAATGAAAAAACTGATCTACAGCCAATCATTGTTGGTGTTTATTATGGATCTGGTAAACCGAAGAGTTTAAATTTGTATTTAGAAGATTTTGTCACTGAAATGGAAACCTTACTAGAAAATGGATTGCAGATAATTAAAGAAGGCACAGTATTAACAGTAGCTATCAAAATAAGGTGCTTTATTTGAGATTCTCCTGCGAGGGCATTTATAAAAGGTATTTTTATTTATTAACTGATTGTCATAACTTTTCATATGCATGCATACCTATCCGCTATTCCGCTATAATTAACGCTAACATTTATTTTCAGGTGTTTCCAATTTCAACTCCAAGCAAGGCTGTCTAAAATGTACAACAGTAGGTGAATACTCACATCAGACTCATACAGTTGTGTTTCCAAACTCAAGAAGCCCTAAGAGAACAAACGAAGGTTTTAGGATGAAAAGCTATGGAAATCATCATAAAACAGACACCCCTCTGTTAAAATTACCTTTTGATATGATCGAAGACTTCCCGGTTTCTGATTCATTGCATCTCGTGGATTTAGGTGTAATGAAACGGTTGCTCGTTGGGTGGCGCGATGGTAATTTTCCCAAGCTTCTAACAAAGTAGAGAGCGCATGATACGCAGAAAGTTACGCATTTTTTACTTACTTGTAAACTTCCTTCTGAAATACATAGATGCGTGCGGGGGTTAGATGAGCTTCTTCATTGGAAAGCAGTAGAATTTAGATCGTTTTTTTATTACTTGAACATTGTAATTCTTCCAGACGTGATGTCAAAAGAATCATATGAACATTTTTTATATCTTTTCTGCGCAATTACTATTTGTTCTTGCCGAAAATACAGTTCACTACTAGATTTATTTTATGAATTAGCATTGTACTTTGTAGAAAACTTCAAAAACTTTTACGGTAACTATATTACAAGCAATATTCATAACTTAGTACATGTAACTGATGAAGTCCGTAAATTTGGGCCTATAAATACATAAGCTTCATGTCATAAAAATGATGTTAAGAATGGAAATAAGCCGTTAATGCAAGTAGCGAAAAGGCTGTCAGAATGCAGTGAACATAGTCATTTAAAAGATGGAAGTCAAACTAAATTTCCGATTATAACAAAAAGTAGACAAAACAAAATAGTAGAGTTTGAGACATTCAAAATTTCACAAAAATCGCAAGATAAATACTTGATGACTACAGATGGCCAGATTATAGAAGTGAAAGAGATAACTGACACAAATATTATAGGCTACAAAATTGAAAACTTGTCTGACGTTTTTCAAATTCCTATAAAGTCATCTTATCTTAATATATTTAAAGCAAGTTTATTTGATGACAACCACATAACAGTTAATGTAAATTTTGATAAAGTCAGTTACAAATTAGTAGCTACGGCACATAAAGACGAAATTTATTTTGTTCCTCTATTACATACGGTAAAAGAATAGTTACTCAGTCATACAAAACACACACACGAACACCTACACAAATACAAACACATCAACACATACCTACTCACACACAACACACACACCCTACAGTCACACACAGCTACTCACACCACTTACTTTATTACTACAATTATATTCTAGGAAATAACTCGGTGTTGTAATAATTAACTAAACTAAGTGTAGGATTTAAAAAAATAAAATCAAACTTGAAATCAAATATGTATGTGTTTTATTAGAAATTATTATCAATTGAAAATCTTATAATAATAAGATAAGATTATTATTTCTTAATAATCTTACACTTATCTATTAAGTAATACAATGTGTTTTGTGACTATTCTTTTAAGGAAAGAACCTACACATAAAACTGAACAACTTTTTCAAAAAAACATGGATCCGGCAACGAAAAGAAATTTTCAACCTCCCATACAAAAAGCCCGATCAGCTGACTAACAGCATGGGAGGGGAGTCGAAATTTTTTTTTCGCTTCCGAACCCAGCCTTGGGGAAAGTTGTTAAGTTTAATAGTCAGAACTCACTTTAAAAATTTGTCCAAATAATTCAAGTTCACCCTGTAGAACGCATCGTTCGTGCTGGCTGCAACTTATTATACCTACTTATAAATTCACGTAATTATTATCTACTTTTAAAAGAAAACAAAAATAACTAATAATAATATTGATTTAAATAATCATAAGTAATGTAATAAAACACGTGAATAAGCTTATCATATTCAATAATCAACTTTTAAGGAGGAACCTGGCCCCTGAAAAATAAAAAGTTTTTTGACCTCCCACAGAAATCTGCTAGCCTCTAGGCTAGCAGATTCGTCCATTTCAGTATTAACCTAGTTTTTGTAATCACTTGCACTTATACCTACAACAGTCTTCATTGCCTGAACTAACAAAATCAGTTCGTACACAAATTTAATATTAAAAAAAAAAACACGATAGAAAATCAACAGTAATTTAACAAATATTCAAAAGTAGACCTATTTATCAAAATCTCCAACAAGATGAGAAAAACAAGACATAAAAATGTACTCAAGTAAAAAAAAAACTTCCTACTTTTCACGTGGACATTCAGCGATATTTTTGGACGATATTCGGATTATTACAAACATCAGTCTTGTTTTTAATTGAACTCACATTTTTACGTTGGTCGTTATTATTTATGTTCTGTTTAACTGAACGGCTTGAATTGGCTTCACTGAAATTAACCCTTTAACCGCTGTATAATCTTGCAAAAAAATGTGCCCCTAGTGCCAATCACGTATTTTCAAGGTCAACTATAGTGTTGTGAACCATTCACAATTTTTTTATTTTTTTTACTAGATTTTAAGAGTAAAATTACACGTTTTACGAAAATCGAATGTTTTTTTATAAGTCATTAACCTTATAATTAAAATTACCCGAATAAAAAAAGCTATAAGCATTGATAGAGTATAGTTCATAATTCTACTAAATACGTCTTTCGGAATCCCTATTGTTGCATTTATACAACCTCGGCGCTAACATTAGAGATAAACAATAGCGTAGATAGTGCGGAAAGTGAAATTATTTCCGGTTATCGATGTTATTCATCGAATATGAATACGTGCAGATTGTTTATGATAAAGGGTAATAGAAAGTAAAGTTTTCTTGTTTAAAAAAAACATTATGGTCAATGACTGGGCATTTAATTGCCACTGCTTTAACGAACATTGTTGTGCTAGTCTCCAAAATGGGTGAGTGTGTTAATTTTCTCTATATATTAAAAAATATCAATTTTATTTGCTTTATGCCAACTAAATATAGATACAATGTTGTGTTTAACGTCTAAAAATAATAATTCTCATTATTTTTTGCAGGTTCTAAGCGTTCGAGATTGGAATTAAACGACGATGAAAATACCCAGGATCTGTTTGAAAAACAGTTCCATGCAGAGTCGAAAACCAGTGACATTCGTGCACCGAACGCAAGGCCACAATGTGAGAACTGCACAACGTTTGGTGCCGACCAAAGAAACGAGCATTTCACTCATCTAATTCTTGAAGAGCTAAAGTATATAGCTCCGTGTTTGCGTAGCCGGGCTTATGTAAAAATATTAAACTTTTTAAACACACTGAAAAATTGTCACACTCAAGACATTGATTTAACGGAAACTGAAAAAAATTAACTTAATTGTACAGGTAAAAATAAATAAACATAATATTTTATTAATAAAACACTTTAATTATTAAATCATGGGTTTTCTTTTACATTCTTCCACCACTAGGCTTTCTGTGAAATTCTGTGATGCAATTTTCTAAACATAAATAAGTGTTACACTGTTTGCACATATATCTTGTATATTTTGGTTTATTTTTCAGAGCGCAAACTCTGCAACGCTGTCTTTTCTTATTTGGTATGGTCACAGGAAAATGTTTGAGAACATCATTTGGTAAAAAGCGACAGGGGTCATTCTGAACGCCACGCGATGTCGAAGGCACCGGTTCATAGTCGTGTATTTTGTTTTTACTAACGATTTGCCGTATAACTGCCAGCTGAAATTCACAAAATGGTTTTCTGGGACAATTATTAATAACTTTGTATGTGTAGAATGCATTCAACATAGACATGTCGATTATACGAAGTGCTAGTTTTAAATACCATCGTCTTGTTTTCCTTATGCACGATAAAGTACTCATCATCATGTCTGCGGTGTCAACCACTCCCATATTATTAGTATAATCAAGTACACATTCAGGTTTCAATTTTGGCAGACCAGTAGCTCTGTCTTCCTTATTTGACGGTAATAATTTAGCATCATGCATGGTGCTAATCATGGTTACCGCTTTTTTATCCTGCCATTTTAAAGTCATTAAAGGAGGAGAATAGCGAGCATCAACTTCTCCTTTAGACAACTTCTTAAATTTAGGCATGCCTTTTCTATTTTTCTTAACTGTACCGCATGCATACGTTCCGTTATCTTTCAAATAACGGAATAACTTAGGACTCGAGTACCAGTTATCCACAAAAAGTTGCCTGTTGGTGTTAAAGTATTCCTTAAGGAGAGCAACCACTACTGACCCGCTCACCCCCAAATCAGGAATCTGCTCAATATCCGTTTCCGTTCCACAATAGACAATAAAGTCCAATATATATCCCGTTTTAACATCGCACAATACGAACAGTTTTATTCCAAAGCGATTTCTTTTTTTAGGCAAGTATTGCTTGAGTACAAGACGGCCTTTGAAAGGGACGATACTCTCGTCGATACATAATTTATGGTGCGGTGTTAAACCGCTTTTAAATTTATCTCGTGCATGATTTATGACAAATTGCAGTTTATGTAATCTTGGTAATCCGGTGCTGACGGAAAAAACATCAGTGAAATGCATCATAGCCAAAATTAAACAATATTTATTTCTGTTCATGGTCTTATGAAAGATTGGTGAGCTCAGTAGTGGATCCGTAGACCAATGTTCTTCAATAGATATCCTTTTATTCCTGGTAAATAACATTGTTACCGCCAAGAATAAATAAATGTCTTTCGCATCAACGTCACGCCAAGCATGGGTTCTCGAATGTTCTCGTATATCGACACGTCGAACGTAAAATTGGTAATACCTGTTGGTACACCTGACTATCTCAGCCACCAAACCATCATCGACGAAGTATTCGAAAAAGTCTAGTTCATTAGAATCGGTCGAAAGGTTTATTTCTGATGAAAAACCAGCGTGAAAATCATTAAATGGTTGTACGATTGGCGTCGTTTCCGTTTCAGTCCAATGGAATTCATTGTCACCGCTTTCCTAAAAAATAAAAAACAACATTTAGTGAGTTGTAAAAAATAAAAGGAATTGTATTTATAGAATTATTAGAATCAATCAAATTTGGGTACATACCTCCTCCTCTTCTAACTCATTATCGGTCACAAATTCTTCTACATCTTCCTCGTAACCTTCTAAAATCCTTATTAATTCCTCTGCACTCGACATTTTGCGATTCAAACACGGCCACAAGACCCAATGAAATAAAATAAGTACCCACTATTTCATTAATAATTCTTAACAAATAAAACAGATGTACCCTCACTATTATCATTATGAGTTCGCTTATGACGTCACAAGCGGTTGCATATGTACAACTCCGGCGCTGGACTTCTTTGATAACGTTAAAGTACTAGGGTTGTTACTAAAATACAATTTAGTAAAAATCGTCTATCTAATTGTAATATGAATCTACCTTAAATCATGTTCAGTTTTAGATATTATAGTTAGAAATAGGTTCAAACAGCAACAAGCATTGAATTACTTTTTAATTCTGAATGCCTAACCTATTTGTATATTATTTGAGTAAACTAAAGTTTGCATTAAGAGTAATAAATAAACTTATGTGCTACATCACTACTGTTGTATTTATACAACTCTGGCGGTACAGGTTAAGGTCAAACCTGCATTTTGCGATGGGTTTTATGCATTTTTTTCACCGTTAATTTGGTGCTTTGCATAAGTGATTTTAGGGAAAAGGAAAGAAATTCCTTGAATGGCAACGGTGGTCTTTATTTTTATTATGAAACTGCTCCTACGTAAATAAAAATACGTTTAAAAATAACTTTGGAGACTTAAGTTGCAAATTTACAACTGCGGTGCTAGGGGCTCAGAAATGATAAGTTGCTTATATACAACTGCGGCGGGTAATGGGTTAAGCGTCTTATTTTCTGCGACTTTATCAGTTTCATATAATTTGGATGTACTAGGGATGCTTTCTCTGTTATTTAGAATTCGATAGTTTTTTAATTTATCATTTCCGCTACGTCTTGGGCTGGTTTCGCTATTATTTGGTGCCTTATCTTCCTGAATGATACTATCTATGGCTGCACTATTTGGGCTGGCTTCGCTATTATTTAGTGCCTTATCTTCGACTTTATCATTTGAATTCTGTGTGATTGTACTTATGGGGTTTGCTACACTGATATTTAGTGTTTCTTCTTTGTCAACTTCACCAAGTTTATGTTGCCCATTTTATGGTTTTGTGGTCCTTTTGCATTTTTTACTAGATTTACGGATGTTTTTCGTGTCTTTTCTTTTTAATGCGTTTCTTAGCACTGACTTTAAAAAATCTTCATTACTTTCTACTGAGTATGTGAGGTCCCAGTATCTAACCATCTCAAAAAAAAATTAATGATATTTTTGTAACCCTTAAATCCAATTTTTACTTCATCTCCTCGACTACCTCCAGTCCAAGAACACTTGCACAAGAATTCTTTAGAGAACAGAGAATCTAACAATCTGTATGCACAGTTAGATCCACTTCCTTCCGCAACAGAGCATAAAATTGAATACTTTTCCTTTAGTTTATGATTTTTTCCTGATTTTGCGTAATAACAGTTAATAATTCGTTTGAAACCTTGATTTGATCATTATTGTCATATACTGTGGATGCTTGTTGTACTGTTTCATGTTGATGATCTTGAGTTATAACCTGATAAACTTCGCCGTTAATACCATGAGCTTCAATGACTTGATGTTCTGTAACTGTACTTGTATTTCCAGCATCAACCTGTAAAAAATATAACAAAAACATGAAATATTTTAAGTACCAAAAAAAAGAAATGTTTTACAAGAAACAAAATTATTACCAGGTTAATAAATTAGATAATGTATCACATTTTTTTGTAAAACTAAACGAAATCAAGACTAAAAATAAAGCAAAATAATATTATATTTTTTGTGCTAATATTCTTGATGGAAATGCGTTTTTAAACAATTGTATTTATTTTACTAAATATTGATTTTCAAAAACACTTCTCGTGTTGGAAATCTACATAGAAAATACCTACTAAATATTACTCCGCGGGCGGGACTCAAGCCTGCGACTGTGCGATCTGTACTCGCACCGCTCTTCCGACTGAGCTACCGTGGGGCCCCGTAGACTAATCTACTTCTCGCACTTATTATTTTGTAACCAAATCTTACTATAAACATAGATACGATGCATTGAATTACGTATGAAAAGTTTGGTTGTAAGTATGTACCATTTTAAAATGAAAACGAAACTAAATTTGTATGGCATTTCGGCTCACGTAGGCCTCTTTAAGTTTCTGACATAATATTATTTACATATATTCATTGACATTAAGCATAACTTAACATACTGGCTGCATCCAAACCTACTACACTGTGACATACTTAATATAAGTTGTCTTAAAAAGAAGGTAGGTACCTAGTTGGAGTTAGGTAATAAAATTGTTTTGCTTTTTGATGATAAAGTAACAAAAATATTCCTTACCAAAAATTCTGCCATAGCATTAAAATTTGGATGTTGCGGAATTGATCTGACTGCTTGCTGGCTTTCTTCAAAATCAGTGTCTTCGGTATCTGTTCGATCTAACATTCTATTTAATTCAGCTTCAGCGTCTTCATATGAAAGAAAGTTTGATCGCTTCAAGACGCAGTCAGTTGTCCCCCAGTCTCGTTGGGGGACAACATTAGCATTTTTTGAAAGTATATCGCCATTCCTTTTGGGCCAGCGCAACTTTCCCCTAGTTTCCCAGGAGGCAGGCACAGTCGACAGCTCAACCCGACCTCTGCGACGCGTAGCCACTATTTTGAACATTTTTCTAAAAACAAAGAAACTGTGATACCTATTGTTACTGAACAAAAGTAATTTTCTTTATGAAAGAAAGTTAGTAGACAGTATCTCTAATACACGCCGAGAAATACGAGCTTATTTTTAATACCGGGACTGTGATAGGTACCTCTACCTACGTGTAAACAAACGCCCCGCGAGCCCGACAAAGATCTGGGTCTGCGTGTGCGCGCAGGACCTCTCTCTTAAGTTTGGACTGACCGACTGACGTTAACTAACCGCGCGCCGCGCGCGCTAGGCTGCTAGCCGGCGCCGACAGACGCCGCCACTGTACTTAGGGGCCATCCATAAATTACGTCTCACGAATTTCATGATTTTTGACCCCCTCCCACCTCCTTGTCACACAATGTCACACTTCGTCGACCCCCTCCCTCCCCCTTAACATGCGACGTAATTAATGGATGGGCCCTTAGCTATGTTTGTGTAATCGCGCTTAGCATGTAATTTCGCCAGTCACACTCGCGCGAGACATAAATAAATATGATAGGTAAATTAAAAACTAATTCCAATTTTAAGAAACTCAATGGATGTATTTTTCTTCAATAGAACCGATGATTATAGAACCCTAATAATCTGAATAAGAGTACTGAGACGGACAGCTTAGAACCGTTTATCAGAACTGCGATATAAAACGTACTGTTAACCAAAAAATATCTGGATAAGACAGTTACAAGTGACTTGTTACGCAGACATATTTAACAAATCGTCTGCGTGAACAGCTTATATTCAAAATCAACATCGTCGCCATTATTTATCCTAACATAACCTCTCTTTTCTAAAACTAAAATAGATGTGTTTATTAAAAAACATCTGGGTAGTATTCAAATACCTACCTGATTGTTTTCTACCACTTTGATTGGTAACAATTGAATAAAAAAATTTATTCGTCGAATAGGGTTAATATAAGTCAATTGTTTATTTTTTTAAACTGGTTTTATCTTGTGGCGCTCGAAAATTTTACTATAATCTTATATATATTCTCACAGTAAAGTAGCATGCGTTTTAATAATTGTATTGTTATCAAAAACATTTTAGCAAAAATTACTTACCAATATTTATAATTTCTTCCAGAGCGGTGCCACCATCACTTGGAAATTTAACGCAAAATATATGTGATCGCAATTAATTATAAGAAACAAAATGCTGATTTTGTACTTTTAATTACATAACTTCTTTATAAAACAACGACAAAGATCTGAATTATGAAAATTATCTGAATATCAGAGTTAAATGTTTTCATCTGCTTAATAGAGTTTTAAATTCTGAACAAAGGGTCGATCAGCTTTTATGCAGAAGTTAACCAACCTTTCTGTTTATATATCCAGCTGGTATCCAGCTATTAACAAAATGTTATTCAGATTAAAGCGATTTATTATGTGCCCAAATTGCTTGAATATCGCCTGTATAAGCGCTTATACAAACCTTATCCCTAAAAAGTCCCCGTCACGAGAAGCTATAAATTTTGTAAACAAGTGTTCAGGAGTTCACAACATTTGGACCAATAAAAAAAAAGAATTTGTTTAAGATTTAATAATTTATTAATTAACATATATTATTTCAGAATAATTATTCGTCAGATTCAGATGTTTCCATTTCTGTGTCAGAATCAGTGACATGTATCACGAAGCTGTCTACAGTTTTATCAATCATCTCATCGATTTTGGAATAAAAGTTATCTTCTTCCTTGATAACATGCTCCACACAACGCTTCCAATTTTCCGAAGTAATCTGCTGCAGTCCCTCTTGTAATAATTGTTTTACCTCGTCAAATTTAAAATTTGTATTTTTGCGAGCAACATATCCTTTTACGTTGGCCCAAATTAGCTCAATTGGATTAAGCTCACAATGATATGGCGGGAGTCTCAATACTTCCACCTTATATTTTTTTGCGAGCTCGTCCACTACATAAGTTTTAAAATGGTCTTTAACATTTTTTACTTTTAGCAGTAATTCAGTCTTAATTTCATTGTCGTCGTAAGAAATATTCTTACTTACAAGCCAATTTTGTATATCATTTTTTTTCCAGGCAGTAGTAGGAATTCTTTCAAGACGCCTTGAGTGGTATGGTGCATTGTCCATTACCACTACTGCATTTTCTCCAAGTTTTGGGAGAACGTTTTCAAACCATTGTTCAAAATGTGTTGCATCCATTGATTCATGGTAATCTCCCGTCTTCTTGCATTCAAATATATTTTCGCCGCCCTCTACAAAACCGTTCTCATTGCCGATATGGGTAATTATTAATCGTTTACCTTTTGACGTTGGGTTAGGTGCACCAATGCTAAGTCCTTCTAGGAAAGCCTGCTTCTTACTTTTAACTTGTTTGTCTACCCAAGTTTTATTTACGGTATGTCCTGTAAAAACAATTAAACATTTCGTTGGCTAAATAATCTAACTTGCTAACTCCTTTTCGCCCTAAAATGAAAAAAAAAAAGACACTAACCTGCATTCACCCATGTCTCATCCATGTAAAATATCTGGCGATTTTTACGTCTATAGTCTTTAATAGATTTTAAATATTTTCGCCGCCATATTACAATGTCATCTCTATCAATCAGTGCGTTATTTCGCTGTCGTTTTATGTATTTAAAGTTTAAATGCTTTATTAGCCGCCTGAGAGTTGTTTCGCTAAAATTTGGCAAATCTTCATCGTCATTTACTGCCTGAAGAATCTTGGGAATTGTTGGTAATTGGCCATTTAAAAAGAAACTGTGAATTTTTTTCCTAATTACGGATTTATCAAAATCGTCTACTTTCTGATAAAATTTAGGCCTGTCTTTAGACTTGATCGGTGATTTTATTCCCTTTTCTGATTTATATTCTTTTAATATATTATACACAGATGCGATGCCAATTCCCAAAATCGTTGCTGTTTTTTTATTTATTTCGGTTTTGTAGGGATATTCATTCGATGGCCAATTTTCTTTCACGTACTTATATACGTTGATCACCATATTTTTCTCATTAGAAGTAAAGCTCGTCACCTGTAAAAATCACCTGTTCAGTCTCTTTCACACGAAGCTCAAGCTATATCTCCAGGTATACCAATTAACCTAACCAATTACTTCACAATTTAAAACCTACTTCTAATATAAGTTTCCAAAGATTATCGCGTTTGAACAAACAACTCTTTCTTTTTACTTTATATATATTTTAGATAAATTGTATTACGTACCTTTTGACGTTTTTTTCGTGGCGAATTTATTTCCTTAGATGTACTGGCTACTGGCTCCATTATACGTAATAACAAATAAAATTAACGCAACAATTAAAGTTACAACAATTAAAAAGTGATAACGAAACAATAACAAAATTAACAATAACAACCAGATCCGCGATATATGCAAAGCAATGAAACAAACAAACTCGTACGCATTCGAAACTCGAATGACTGTTTATTTCAAAATGATTTACAATCCCTGCGACGGACGCGTTCCGGTACCAAGAAACACAAACGATAGCGCTTTGCGTCGTTAAAATATAATTCGACTAAATTAAATAGGTTGTTACTTTCATATAACCCGTCTATATTTCATGTCGATTGAATATGTTCAAGTTATTATTATCTCGCAGTATAAAATGTTTACTTAGTGAAAGATGTTTGTTTACATAATTTATAGCTTCTCGTGACGGTTACTTTACATCTTTTACAGCGCTTAGTCAGCAGAATTGCTATAATATAAAAGTTAATCAGCTAGTTTGTGTTGCTTGGGCGTGCATACCATATAGGCAATTAGGCAGTGCCTACCTCCTAAGATCCAACTAACTATCCTTGATTATTACGATATAAATATAATAAATCAGTCAACACCCATCATACTCATTAATTAAATTACAAATAATAAAACTTATAACCAAACATTTAATTACAAAACAAATCAAAAATGACGTCACATTCAACACAATTTCACAATACGTCGCGAAGTAGGCACTCGCGCCAGTGCCTACTTTACACTCACACACTCAAACCATTTTGGCGTATTCATATACGCACGCACACTTCTTAATAAGCTACTTTTTTCTCAAATTTATAATACGGTGAAAGCAAAAAATATCTGTTTGACATGCACAGCACCCTGACATTTGACCTTCGCAATTTCCCAGAACTATAGTAGGCATGCCTACTCTGTAGCAAAGGCATTGACCATACAGCTCAACAAATAAAAAATATATAAATTCTAGTTATTATTATATTTTTTATATATCTAACTAATATTATAAAATACTACTTAATAACTTGTAAATTGAATAAAGATTTTTTTTAAAGTTAACAACTACATAATTAATAATGTAAACATGTTTTAGTTGTAATAAATGATTTTTATTTCCTTTTATCTGTTGCAACTTGCTAGTCTTTTTGTTATTTTTAATCTGTTGTAGTTTGTTTACTTGTTGTAGTTTGCATTATTTTCGTAATTATTTGTTTTGTGTGTTATTGACTTATTGTGGTTTTGTAAAGTTACTGTAGTGTTATAAACAGAAATTGTTGTGTCTGTATAAATATGGAAAAGTTACAGTGCGTAGTTTGTTTGTGTTTCGAAAATACAATCTGTATGGATAAATTACGTGCAAATCCCTTCAAGAAGTTTAATAAAGTTTTCATTTGTTGACAAAACAAATTAATGAAGATTTGTAGGATAACATCCGAACCACAAAATAAGAAATACGAAACTTTAAAAAAGGGAGTAGAAAATAGTTTTTTACATTTGTTTCGTTATTTATAGTAGTAGGTATTTTATTTTGCTCGATTTGCCTAATTTCTGCCTACCTGGTCGGAAAACCAATGCACGCCACTGATTATGCGTATTACACGAATTTTAATTTCTTCTCCACCCTATGTAGTCTTTTCCCTGTTCTCGTAACTTTTTATTCATACGCGCTTTCCAATCCTCTGCTTCAGCTAAGCCTTTTCTTTTCTTTGTCTTCTTTCCAGTACTATTCCCTTCGTTCATACCACTGTCATCATCTTCAGAAGAGCAGGACGTCTGATCCGGATCATAGTTTTGATTATCACTCATTCTACTACTCGTAGGTACTACGAGAGAAGTTGATGTACGTTGTGTTGATGAACCTGGGTTAGGTTCTAAGATAAAATCATACGAGTTCAAAATAGTAGGAGAGCTTGTATCACTTCGCGTCTCCTCAACAACATGAAAAGTTCCAATTTCAAAATCATATGGATTCAAAATTGTAGGAGATTCTGCTTCAGGTATGACTTCTACAATACTCTCGATAATGTTTTCCGAGTTATGACGTGGACTGGAAGGTAGCTGAGGCTGGTTTAAAAATGACGAAGTGGTAATATCGTTTAAAACAGTAAGTGATGAACCTGTATCTCTCCCGCCATTATCTTGAAGCTCTGTTCGGTGTTAAATACAGGCGTACAGGCTTGAGAATGTTCCAGGAGAACATTCTCAAGTCGATCTGATGTATAACTTTTCGCTAGAAATAACATTTCTCCGTTTCTATTTACCTCATAGGTGTACAACTGTAACTCGGAAGAGCTCAGTGACTTTTGAAATGATTCTTGTGATTGACTTTCGCATACAAACTCACTCCTCTTATTACGAAAAACGTTTACAGAAACTAGTCCTTGTTCCTTCAAGCCCGTTACAACATCGTTAAAAAGCTCTTCTTCACTGTTTTTCTTCATGTTAACACTAAAACAAATGACGACGAGATAAGTACCTAATTATCCTATTGCCTGCTTAAATGATCCATGTTGAAACAAAAGGGCTATCTAAAACAGAAATATTTTTTTTAAATCGGACCAGTAGATCCTGAGATTAGCGCGTTCAACCAAACAAACAAACAAACACTTTTCAGCTTAATAATATTAATATAGATAACTCAATACATCTCATTAATTAGTTTTACATACCTACCTATAAAATAAAAGATGGCTTAAAATTTCAATAGTGAGCTTTTATTGAGCGTTCTACGTAAAATAAAAACTTACCAATATACCTTCAAGGACACTTTTCGAAAATAAATAGACGTATTTAAAGTTGTACTTAATTAAATATAAAATTATTTTTAAACAATTAAAACCCGCGCCGTAATGTTACTCTGTCAGTGAATTTTGCGAACTGCATTTTGCGTTGACACCGCGTAACTCGCGCAATAGTGAGTTCAAGTTGATACATGTTCGTTGTGAGTTGTCAACTCTGGCACAAATTGTTCGAGTGACATTTTTTGTGAATTACGAGTTATCAATAGAAAGATTTGGCGCTTAATTTCAAAATTTTTGATGTACATAACCCATTTTGTGAAAAAATGTGGGTTACGAGTTGTCAACCTATGACCATCGATATGTCCTTTACTTGACTCGGATTGTACGAAAATCCAAATCTTTTGGAACAAACTGACAGAGCCACGTAAAATTCTTGTTTGGCAGGATTTTGGTAACTTAGTGACGACATCTGTTAACAAAGTTGTTTCACAAGTCGGATTTGCAATCGTTGAGTATACATAGTTTAGCGCGCACACAAAACACAGAATTTTTATCACTTTACACCCACTAATGTTTTCGAATTGTGAGTAAAATAATCTATCCAAAGTTATTGCTAGATACTGTTTACGAGGAGCAATTAAGATAAAAGTATTTGGTGTCTGATTGGCAAAAGCGATAGGCAGGGGAATATTGTTTAAAAGATTATAAACTTGAGAAAGAACCAGTGGTAATTTTAATATAAGTATAAGCTTGCTAAAATGATAGTAACATTTATGATGTTTATTAGTTGATTCAGGTTTTGTAGCGTCAATGGAATAGGCAACTCAGCATGACGGGGTAATTGATTAGCGTGTAACTCGAGCTCCTAGTACAACTGCATAGAACTCAGTACAGTTGGGTGCAAAATGTTAATTTTACTAAACAATATGACATTATTTATTTCATCAATATCGAAAGATAATGTCATAATGATACTTTCTAAAGAACTTAGTAACAACGTTAATTGAGATCTGATTTCTAGTTTATCATTGGTATTCATAAGACTGTCAAAAGCTTTCTCGATTTTATTTAAATACTGATTCAAACGGTTTTCATTATCTTTAACTTTCGACATTGTGTTATTGAATGTAGAAATAGTGGACTTAATGACATGAATATTATCGCGCATTAAAATAGTTAATTGTTTCTCATCTGACTGTACTTTATTTATAGCGTTTGTAAACATCATTGCGTTATCCGAGTCTAAAGTGCCAAAGAAGGTTTTTAGTAAGGATCCGCCTGCATTGATTAAACCACGTCTAACACGTTTAATATCATTGACTTCTACAAGATATAAAATGGATGAAAACTTCTTAACATTATTACTATGCTGTGATTTTATGGAATTCAATGAGTTTAAACAGTCTGTTTTAATTTGAGCTGATGATACAGAATCACAATATTGAGATACTTTATTAAATAAACATTCGACATTTTCTAAGTGTAATTGTATATGACTAAGATCTACGTAAGTTATAACATTCCAATAGTCGCTAGTAAATTTTACATCTAATAACTGATCGAAATATAACGCCGGACTGTTTACGATTTGTGTGACGAATTTGTTCGCGTAAGCTGACACCGACAATCTGTAAACAATAGACATAAGAACGCTTATTAAATATGATTTATTATTGGAAGGCCGGTTTTGTTACGTCATAGTGATGACGAATATGTTTCCTTTCAATTTGTAATGTAACAGTATGATTACCATTTATTTTTATTATTTTGTAGGGGCCTTTCCATACTGGAGATAAGGCTTTGTTTTGTTTATGATGGCATCGAATGTATACCATATCGCCGATGTTATAAGTTATAGGACGAGAATTTGAATCGTAACATTGTTTGGAACGTTCTTTTGATTGTTGGATGTTATTCAGGGCCTTTTGTCTGCTATAATACAACCTATGATTGAGAGCGCGTATATAATCTGTGTAGGTATTGTTTTCAAGAGTATCGATAGATTTTGGTATATAAGGCTTATGACCGAATATAAGTTTAAATGGGGCGAAGCCTGTCGTCGAATGAATGTTTGAATTGTATGCTAACATTGCAGTATTCAGGTACAAGTCCCATGTATGAGAGTTCTCCTTGATAGAAGATCGTAAATATTCTTTCAAAGTAGAATGGCTCCTTTCTAATGCACCACAGGTCTGAGAGTGATACGAAGATGCGTATATATGTTTAATACCGAAGAGTTTCTCTAACTGTCTGAACGCTTGCGAGATGCATATTTAGGCACACAGATATTTCTGGTAAAAAATAAAAAAATGCAATCGGTACTACCCATAGAGTAAACATAGACGAGCATAGAGCGAGCGTATCGCTAGTAGCCCTTACGTCAAGCTTAAGCACATTTCATTTTGCTGCATGTACTGCGCTCGTTTACGTATTTATGTGATATTTTTATTTGAATTATTTGGAAAAATTATGAATATTATTATTACCTGCAGGCTTACTACCGAAACTGGTTTGGTTCTGTTTTTGGTTTTGATTGGAACTTGGTTCGGTTCACGATTTGATCCTAAAATGGTACTCTCAAACCAAACCAAATCGAAAACCAAGATCGAGTTACGATCGAGTGTTATCAGCGTCGTTAGCTGTATCCGGTTGAATACGTCATCGTAAAATTTAAAAACTCTATGATTCATTTTTTGTCATGTAAAGTATTTGTTGAACTCAAAATATTATTAATATTTTATTCATCAAGATTTATTAATAAATATTTATCGAAATAGTTCTATTTAAATATGTCTAAAAGACATAATATAAAATGTTAAAAAATATCAAGTGTTTGTTTATTGTGTTTGACAAGAGGGCGTCAAATTTAAAAGTTATCTCACAGCTCACAGCGACCGTACAAATAACAATCTAACGTTTACGTGTGTAAGTACAAGTATATATAATTTGGCTAATGCCATAATGGTGTCCGGAGATGAGATTGCACAAGCTCTTTTAAATAGGCCATAATGCCTTTTATGTGTTATTTAAAAGACTGTTTTCATTAATATCTTCATATCTATATATCGATACCTCCTAAGTATAATGAGTCAACTGACATTATAGTAATTTTACAGGAGAGTGATTTGAAGGAAAATCATTTATATTTTAATGAAATCAAACTAATTTAAAATAAATTAAATGTTATTTTAATAAAGATTGCAAGCTCTTCCTTTGGTATAAAATGATTTTGCTGAATTTTGTTTTTAAATGTAATTTTATGTATATAACTGGGTATACGCTGGCGGAGCTCAATAGTAGAATGGTATAACTACCAGTTATATTCATGTACGTTGTACATCAAAAGCCATGGTTTACACCTAAATATTATGAAATATGACTGTCATTATAATAATATAAACGTACTTTTGTAGTTTTTTTAAATTTACTGTCTCAATTAATAATAAAATGTTGAAATTACATCACTTGACTCAATATACTAGAAAAGTACTTAGGTATGTTAGCATTTGAAACCTCAACGTATACTAGACAAATATAATGTTTTTTTACTGATTTTATTTCTAATACCTTATGAAATGTGGTCTTAATATCGGCTAGAAAGAAAAAGAAGAATCTTAAACAAAAACAACTTATTTGAAAGAATTATAGTGTATTTTTCTCTTTAATTAAGTAGGAACATATTTTTTAACATTATTTAGCCTTAGTAAAAGCTACAATTTGAACAACTCAACAAAAACAAATAATCATTGCTGTATCATTAAAGTTTCATTAAAAAAACAAACAATCAATAGAAATAAAAACTAAAACAAGTACTTCTCTAATAGGTCAATTTAAATAATAAGAACTAAAAATGGTAACTTACGTTAAACAATGTTAATAAAAAGAATAGAAATGAATAACATTAATATCTAAAAAGTCTAGGCAATTCTAATGCTCAAAAAATAGCAATAAGGTTTAACAAAATAAAGAATATTAAAGGTTTAACAAATTAAAAATCAGTCTGAATCGCTGTCATGAGCTCCATTAGAGTTAGTCGAAATCAAATTATTATAAAATAAATGATACTCCTTAGGAATCACCAGCGTCTTACAAAGCTCCATCAAGTCTTTGTGCTTATTTTGGTCAATAGGAATGGGTGTCTGATAAGCCAAAGAAATATTATCTATATCAATATTCAACTCTCTTCGATTTCGTGTAGCTTTAGGTTTCTTTACACAATCTATCCACTTGTAAGCATCATCTTGGTAAATTGTTTTATAAAACACCCTAAATGGATTTTCTGCTTTCACTACTACTTCCGTTACTTTATTCCAAGGCATTTTAGATCCATCGTTAGTAGTTGTCCAGTTGTTTATAAGTTTAAGCTTCGATTTGAAGTCTTTTATTAAATCCTGAGAGACTTCGATAATTTTGTATGGCTTTTCATCGGATTTGGCAAATCTAAAAGCGGTATACCATTGATCAGGCGTATAAAGCATTTTATCTTTCGTTTGTCTCTTAATTAAAGCGTGCATGCTGTCGCCTTCATTTTGAGTGTGACCCACGATTAGAAAGCGATGGCTTATATCTATACTGAACTTCGAACGAGCTAACATGTACATTACGAAAACAATTCTATTTCTGTTTTGACCTCCACAGTTGTCTTACCAGAACCGATAATCTTTGACTCCTTCACCCACAATGTCCTCTATAAACTTAAACACACAGCTGGAAATTTCATTTACACCTCTCTTTGCTGTCTGTTGATGCCATGAAAAACAATAACCTTGGTGAGATCCTAGATTGAATATCGTGAAATTATACAAAGAAAGTTTCCGTTTATAATAGGAAGTACTCACGTTTCCGTGAGGTACATTAAGGCACTTTTGAAGATCAAATGCTGCTCTGTTAGGATTTCATTATTTTGTAACGTTGATTCTTTATCCTGTGTTTTCATTTTTCTAGCTTTCTCTTTGTCTTTTAAATGCTCTTCATGTTTCTCTTTATCTGTCTGTGTAACTTGCTTGTTATTTTCATAAATGTGACATTGTTCACAAACATCTTTTTTGGGTTTATGAAAACCCATATTGATATTTTTATTAATGATATCTCGGTATTGTCTCACGGTAGTCGCTTTGGAAGTTATATAACTTGAACATTTTTGGGAAGGATAAAGAGCCCTCAAGATATTTTTTACTTGATTTTTGGCGAGTGTAATGAGATTCTACAGGAGAAAATGCTTCAACGTTATTTATAACACTGCGAACGATATCTTCATTGATAATCTTTGGATGATTAATATGTCGACCACGCTGATCTGTTTCTATAAATCCATTTCCTTTATCAGACTTTTCTAAAGCTGTATACACAAAATTAAAACTAATAGAAAGGGTTTTCAAGAACATAGTTTTGCAAACCGATATTTTTGTAACCTCAATATTATCTCCTTGACTACTTGGAAGGTAATAAGAAATAGTATGAAGACGTTTTGAATTTTCCTTATCCACGGTAAATCTTTTTTTTCAGCTCTTACGGCATACCTGGCCAAAAAATCCCATTGTCTTGAGTGGTCTCCAATATTCCAAAACATATCAAAAATTCTTTGCCGAAATTCTTCTGTTAATTTCTCACTGCATTTTTTCCGACAAGTTACGGGGCAAGAAGTTTTCATAATTCTCTTACCATGTACTCTTCCGTTTCTACTGACATATTCCAAACCTCTATTAACATTATGTTTACTCTCCTGATCCTTCAATTTTTTATGAAAACGTTCTCTTAGCCTTCCTTTATCTTTTTTAGCCATGGAAATCCGCTTACGACGTTTGGCGTTATTGGACGGTGAGTATGTAATATCATTAATGTCAGACGCTGGAGTGGCGACCGCAGGACTATCAATTAACTCTAAATTAACAGGTGATGGTGCAAAAGAATTATACGGCGATGGTACTGGAGTAATATCACAATAATTTTCAGTAATGCTATTCTGGATAGGCGAATTCTCTGGAGTGTTTTCTATGACTGATGGCGATCCATCTCCTTTTTGAATTATATTATCCCCATTCGCTACCCAAGGCGAGGAGCAAGGAATATCATCCGGGAATATCATGGAAGCGTTAGAAGGGATATTTTGCAATACATCCTTGCTATCATTTAAATCAACATCATCAAGTATTGATAGCTCCTCTTCCGTAAAATTTGCATCAGGTGGCAATGGAGACTCTAAAACAAACAATAATTTAAATTAAAAACACAAGAATTCATAGTTTTGTATAAAACATGCCAATAACTAGTAATAATATATAAAACAAAATATATTAAAACACAATTAACACAAAAATATCATAAATTTAATTAGTACAATATTATAGCCAGATGAGTCAAGTGTCTGCTTTATAAAGTTTGTTCGCCGTATACTGGTGTAACTGTAGTTGTATCAGTATACGGCGTACTAAGCGACGTGAACAACAATTATCAAACAAAAATAACAATATCACACTTATATACACAAATAAACATAACTTACCATCATCATCCCTGTTTTCCATTATAATATCACTGTTCCGTTCGATTCCTGTGTTATTATTTAATGTCTCATTGGTAGGGATTGCAATCCGGCGTCGTTTTCAGTCCGGCCGGATACGACCGGATTCCCATCAATCCCGGATTAATTAAATCAAGATGAATTTCGCTTTTTAGTACAAAATAAGTGAGTTAATCAAGTGTCACTGCACTTATATAGGTAGTTTATAAAAAATAAATCACAAATATATAAAATCGACTTTATTTCCTAACCAATGTTAAGACAAATAGACAACAAGAAAACAATTAAAATTTAGTAGTGTAGGTAACTAGTAATAATTTTACGACGTAACGAGTAGCTCAGTTTTTCTAGATTTCACTTTCACAGGTAGATCAATTTATAAGTAACAATATTAATTATCAAGTAACTATAATATCTAATAGATATAATTAACCTTACGTAATTAACTGAAATGAGATCAAAATCACTATTAAAGTATTTGAGAATGCTAACAAACAAGTCTTATAGGTATTTATGATTATGACAGATACAATCATGATTTGATGAATCTGTCGAACGAATGAATGGCAAAAATTATCACAATAATGAGTTTAGAACTCTTTAGTTTAATCAACTTACGATAAATAATTATTTTAAGTAATAATTGTAAAAAAATATAATATTAAAAGAAAATCAATATTGATTGTGAAAATAAGATGAACACGCATGAACACCACGCACAACGCATTTAAAGTACCTACTCATGCAACAGCTATATTATTTTCCCTCAAACTGCTAGCACCGGATCCGGTCTTCGGATCCGGTATATTAATACCGGATCCGGTAACCATTAAATGATGCCGGATCCGCCGGATTACCGGATCCGTTTTTCCGGATTGCAATCCCTACTCATTGGTATTATTCACATTTTCATTGAGCAAATTTAAAATTTTTCGCGCCCTGTTTGACTGCATTCTGTTACTAATATTAATTTAACATATAAAACAATATAAGACACATAAATCCACATTTACTTTATTCACTAATTTCGCGAAAAAAATGTTAACTAAAATTACATGCACTCTCGCCGCCATTCATCGAATACTGAGCCGGAATGAACTTGTATCGATGCGTCCCCCCTCACGCCCCGCGTACACTGGAACGATGTTATTTGGAACAGTATAAAATGTACGATTTTAACTGATATTGAAATTGATTTAGTGTACTAGTTGACAAAATTTGGAAATTAGTTTAAAACTATAGCTTAGCATCTATTTCACCCTAAAAATATATTATTTTAAGAAAAATAGGTCTTTTACATCAGTATTTTGAGTTTTTAGAAATGAACTTGAAATTTACCGCAAAAAGGCCAAAGACTGTCATGGCGTCTTGAATGACGTCACGCCCCGCGAAACAGCCGTGTTTGTTTATGACAGTCAATTGTGTTTTTAATAAATAATGAATTCCTCGTATTATAAATACTGTATAGTGCCCCAATGTAAAAGTACAATGATAAAAACGCCAAACAAATTATTCATATACGTGCCAAAGAATAAACAAATACGAAGAAAGTGGTTAAAAATGGCAAGGAGGCAAGATGCTCTTACTTTATCAACTAATTCCACAATTTATTTCTGTGAAGATCATTTTGAGGTAAGTATTAAACACAACTTGATGTATCTATTTATAAAAGTATAGTAGAAGAGATAAATTTTGCATAATCTACCATAATATACCACACATAACCTATAAAATGACTTGAATAGGGTTTTATGATTTACTAGCCTACCCGTGCGGCTTCACCCGCGTATTGCAAAGAACGCAGGCGGAGCCGCGGGATTAAATATAGCCTATGTCCGTAAGGAAGATCCTTTCTATACAATGGTGAAAGAATTTTTGAAGTGTCAGACTTCAGTAGATCCGGAAATTACCGGTAACAAACAAACAAAAAAAACAAACTAGCATACTTTTGCCCTTAATTATATTAGTGTAGATTGAGTTAAAATATTATTTTAGTTTTATAAATGTAATAATTCATACTGTTCTTATTTTTTTAGTTGCCAAACGATATGATTAATTATACAGAGTATCATATTATGGGTAAAGTCTCTCAAGTGCGCATGAAACCAGGTTGCATACCAAAGAAGTTCGAATGCCAAGAAGATAGAAGGAAACGGACATGCAGCTATAAGGAACGACCATATCTGTTGAAAAAACAAAGGATGTCAATAATCGCAGAGTGTTTGAATGAACCAGAACAAAGTAGTACCCCAAGTTCATCTGTCAAGGATACTTCTAATATAAGTTCAGGTAGGTAACAAACAAAACAAACAGATGGCAGTTTGAAACAAGCATGCAGTCATTATTTCCTTTATTCAATTTATAAACATATAAAATACATTTTTAAATATACATTAAAAAAAAAAAACATACATTTAAAAATATAAAATACAGTCTCCAACCGGCATCGGAAACAGGGTTCAAGCTGCCGGTGGTTAGGGTCCCAGAGAGAGGAACCTCCTCACGATACGCGCCGTGTCCAGAAGTACCGCTTTCTGAATCAAACCCTTGACCCAGATGCCCAACGAGAGCCTCTGAAGGTGTTGGTCGAGGCTCTTGGCTATTAAGCCGTTGGCTGTCACGACTATCGGGACAATGATTGCTGAGTCCACCTCCCACATGTCGACAACCTCGTGCGCTAAATCCAAATATTTTATTTGTTTTTCTTTTTCAGCCTTCACGAGGTTCTCGTCATGGGGGATAGTGATATCAACAATCACTGCCCGGCGCTCTGATCGATCTATCACCACTATATCAGGCTTATTGGCTACAATAGTCCTGTCAGTGATGATAGATCGATCCCAGTACAATGTGACACGACCATTTTCGAGAACTGGGTCGGGAACATACCTGTAGTACGGCATCTCAGATTCCACAAGTTTGTATTTCAGAGCAAGCTGCTGGTGGATAATCCTGGCCACTTGGTTATGTCTGTGCAAGTATTCGCCGTTAGCAAGACGTGAACAACCGGAAATTATATGTCTTAAGGACTCACCTGGACAGTGACATGCCCGACATATGTCGACTGTACCATCCTTTACAATATATTTCCGGTAGTTGTTCGTCATGATAACTTCATCCATAATTGCACATACAAACCCTTCGGTTTCTCCGAAGAGATCACCGAAGCGTAGCCAGGCCACGGACGCTAAGAAATCTACATCAGGCCCATGAAGGGTCCGATAATAGCGTCCGTGTAGCTCCTTGCTTTGCCATACATCTTTGCGATCTTTGACACTCAGTACTACAGGTTTGTGCCAGTTCTCTTTGCCTAGGGAGAGCGGAGTGAGGCCCTTATCCACTACCACCACATCTCGATGCATCCCCACGTCAACTTGGAGGAAGTACTCCCTGAGGTTATATACCTCGCGATTATGGAGGGTCTTAGCATTCAAAAAGCCTCGACCCCCACATTTTCGCGGGATATATAACCTCATTACCGAAGACCGTGGGTGGTGCATTCGATTTGCGGTCAGTAGTGTTCGGACTCTTCTATCCAAGGCGTCTAACTCAGTCTGAGTCCACTTGAGTACACCAAAGGAGTACATCAACACTGGCATGACCCAACCATTAAAGGCACGCACTTTGTTGCCCCCTGACAAAAGACTTTTCAGTACTTTGTTCAGGCGGCCAAAGAAACGTGTCTGTAATGATTGTTTCATGTCAGCAACGTTGATGCCTAACGCCTCTGACATACCCAAGTACTTGTAGGTCTCCGTTGCAGAGAGTGACCTTAGGTTTATAGAATCCGAGAGCTGTATGCCCTGGGATTCTATAATCCCGCCTCGTTTTACATGCATGACTGCACATTTGTCAACACCAAATTCCATTCTGATGGAATTACTGAAGCTTTCAGTGATCTTCAGTAACTTCATCAGTTGCAATTTGTTGGTGGCAAAAAGTTTAAGATCATCCATGTACAACAAGTGGGAGATTACCTGGCTTCCTCTCCGCAACGAATAGCCTAGCCTTGAATTCTCAAGCAGAGTGCTTAGAGGATTCAAGGCCAAACAGAACCACAGTGGGCTCAGACTGTCACCCTGGAATATTCCCCGCTCAATCCTAATTGTTTCACCACTCTGTTGGATATCCCGACATCCTGGATAGTGAAGCACCGTACTCCACTGCCGCATACATGACACTAAGAAGGTGCGTAAAGTTGTATTAATTTTATACAACTCCAGCACCCTCATGAGCCATGTATGTGGCACCGAATCGTAGGCCTTCTTATAATCTATCCAACATGTCGACAGATCTTTTTTAGAGCGGCGAACCTGTTGGCAAATAGTCGTGTCAATAAGGAGTAGCTCCTTAGTACCACGGGACCCATTCCTACATCCATTCTGAGAGGCAGCCATTGCAGAGTTACTATCAATATGATCGTTAATCTTTGCCCTCAGAATGGATGTAAGAAGTTTATAAATCGTTGGTAGGCAGGTGATCGGCCTATAATTCTTAGGGTCCGTGGTACTACCTGTTTTGTGGAGCAGATGGGTAGACCCTGTAGTTAAGAACTGTGGGAGCGAAGCCGATTCTATAGCAGATTGGAATTGAGACGCTAAGCAACCATGTGAACTCCGTAACCATTTTAACCAGAAGTTCTGCAGTCCGTCCGGTCCTGGTGCTTTCCAGTTTGCCATCGGACGGACTGCATTAGCTACGTCTTGGGGGCTGATAGTAATTGCCCCCATCTCTTGTATTGGTTCACACAATTGCTCAACCTCTCGGATCCAATCGCCTTCGGAATGGCTGACAGGCACCGACCAAATGCTGCGCCAAAACGATTTAGTGGCATCATCATCTGGTAGGCGCCCCTCATCCACACCTAGAACAGGTCGCTCCCATGTCCTGTATACCCATCTTTGGTCCCTTTGGAACATGCGATTCTGGTGAAACCGTTCTACCCGGCACTTATACCGACGAATACGGCTCACCCATGCACACACCTTCTGTTTAAAGAAGTCAATGCGCTCTGTAACGCGAGCAGTATATTCACTAGGACTACTGTTAGTCCCAGCAAATGCCCGCTTTACAAAGCGCATTACTCTAGGTCGCGAATTGCCATTTTTAAATGCAATTAATTTGCCTATGAGTGCCCTAGCCTCAGCGACACGACGCTCGATCCTGCACTGCCAAAGTGGTACGGCTGGTTTAGGTCGTGTAGCTATGTTACAGTTATTTATTTTAACATTAGCTACACGACATGCCGCAACAGCCGCACAGTACAGAATCGAGTGTGTGTCACCCAGGTCTTCGCTGCTTTCGAAGTAATCGAGAAGCAGCGAATCTAGGGCACCCATTATAGCTTTATTACGGTTGTGCATGGGCAAGCGTGGTAGTCGGGGTCTAAGGCCGGGAGGTGATGACCGGTACTCCCGAATTGCATCCTCCAAAGTACTCCTTATAATTTCATTGCACTGGGTACTTACAGTTATAGTCCCATCATCCTCCTCCCCGTCAGCAGGATATATTGGTGGTGTACCAGAGATTGGTACCGTCGCTGATGACGGGGTGCTGGCGGCGGGGCTACGCTGCAGTTCAGAGCGCAATCGATCAAGTGTAGCGTCATCCAGCCTATGATTGCGCTGGATGACCCGCACCTGATCCGACAGTCGTTGAGCCGATACGCTGACATCCGGTTCAAGAGCCTGAAACAGACACAGCATTCTCGCACGGTACGCAGTGAGGTTAGTTCCTCCCTCTGTAGACCTGTAATATGCGCGCATGACGTTCTCGTTTATTTGGCGAGTCCATTTCATGCGCCGCACATCACCACCGGGAGCGGGAGCCCTGTTCGAGGCCGGTTGGCCCGCGGGCGCCAAGCTGGTCGGTGGCCGGCGTCTCCCCTGCCGACGCACAGGTGTTGGCGTCGTCGGCGGGGAGAAGTACTCGTCGCTGGAGCTCGACGCAACTGCAGGTGCCGGCGGCGCTGGTACTGCGGCAGGCGGCATCTGTGAGGCGGAGCTCGGCGACGAGTCCGGGGATGGTGGGCGTGCTATATTTCTTGTCTGGCTTCTTGTCAGCATTGTCGGCATCTTTCACATTTTCATATTTTATTCATAATTAATTTTGATTTGGTCATGTATTGCACAAATGACATGTGTCAATTTTAATATTTTTCTTTTATAAGACATGTTCTGTGATTTTCGTGATTAAATATTATTTTAGAATATTGTAGGACCTTTTTCTTTATTGATTTCGTGGTTTTTATGATTAAATTGGTCGTAAACTTTGTATATTATCGAAATTTGTAAAATATGTAGAAGAAAGACGTTCAGACGTTTTCAGTGTTGCCAGTCATTATTATTATTATGAGCATAATATTGTTTATTTTTCAGATTTTCAAGTAGTTGGAGAGAATGTACCTGAAATACCTGAAACTTTAAGTAAACTATCAGCGGATAAATCTGTTCAAGCATTAATAACACACAAATTCAGAAGTAAAGCTGTCCAGACTAAAATTAAATCAACAGACAAGGCACTATCACCTTTAAAACCACCACAAGTATCTATCTCCACATCCCCGTTCAAATTGAAGACCATTATCAATTCAAGGCCTTCTGTGTCCGGCCTCAGCAAAATTACAAAAAATATATCTATTGAAGCAGAACAGTCTGATAGTGAAATTTCTTTATATGTACCATCTGCACCTACCACCAGTTGCTCGCCTGTGCATTCTTTGCAAGTTAAATCCTCTTCTGACTGTAGTGAATTTATTGAAGAAGACAAAAAGATAGAAGCAAAAGAGACCATATTAAATATGATTAAAAAAATTGAGAAAAAGCCTCGACTATACATTGGTGTTCCAAGCAAGTGTTACTATTTGATTGATATAATTAAAGATGAAATCAGTATTCCCAAACATCATTTATTGTTGTGTTTAAATAAAATAAGAGTGGATAGTTCATTTAATCAACTGTCTGATGATTATGCAATGACTCCATCATATTTAAGCAAGATATTTTCAAAAGATATACCATTAATAGCCAGTGTTATGAGGCCTTTTATTGTGTCGCTAGATAGTGAAATGATTAGAAAAACTTTACCCATGGCATTCAGGCACAAATATAATAATGTTAGTTGCATTATAGACTGCCTTGAAATAGAAATAGAAAAACCATCTAAAGCAGTAAATCAAGCATTTACCTGGTCGGATTATAAAAAAGCCAACACAATAAAATATTTAATATCCTGTACACCAAATGGACTAGTGAACTATATTTCTCCGGGATTTGGGGGCAGGACAACCGACACTTGTGTAGTTGAATCCTGTGACTTTGTCCAAACATTAAAAAGTGGTATGTTCGTTATGGCAGACAGGGGTTTCAAACATTTAGAACAATATCTAAAAAAAGCTGGTATTACACTAGTAAGACCTCCTAGTGTCGAAACAGGTGTAAAGATGAGTAAAACTGAAGCAAAACTAACTAAACAGATAGCTAGCTTAAGGATACATATAGAGCGAGTTATTCGGCGTTTACGTGAATTTCGTATGCTTAAACCACATGCATGTATTAATTTTAATTTTGTAAAAATACTCGATGATATAATAATCATAGCATGTGCCTTAATTAATATACAAGATTCTTTAATAAAATAAAACAAATGAAAATCAAGACTATTTTTTTATTTAAAATACCTACATTATAGTTCTACACTCTTATATAATAATGGATATATATTCACTTTCCAAAACTCTAATAACTTAACTTTTATATTTTCAATATGTTCAGGATCATATTGCACTCTTAATACATCAACTTTTTTATTTTGGCAATAATCTGGATCGGCTACACAAAAGAAACAGTTTTTCTTTCCTGTTAAATACATCTGAAGTTGCATTTGAGTATTGTACTTCTCTGTGGCTTCACCGTTTTTAATGTAAGTTTTATATGTTTTCACACTATAAGGACATTTAATTTCTATTACACCATCTTCAAATATGCCATCTGGGGAACCAGCAATCATAGGATAAACTGAACTTAATACCAGTCCGCATTTATTTATATTTTTATGTAGTTTTTCCTCCACAGTTTTTCTTACTTCATCTTCTAGTATACGTCCACGTTTCATAGCTGAAGTATCTGGTATCTTTGCACCTAATATGAGAGATACGAGTGTACCATCATTCTTTTTACAGCGGCTAACCTCAAATGCTCTAGATGCAGTGATTCGTCCATACCGCAGCTCATACCAAAGACAGCTACTGGCTTGTTCTCTTGTTTCTTCTTCAACTTTTGTTATTAGAGATGCAGATATTTGAACTTTTTTTAAGAATTCATCAACACATTTCTCTTTAAAATTCCACACAAGTTGATGCATTGAGACAGCCTGTGTTTCATTCACACTATATGTGGGTTGATACTTCAAGAGTCCACAATCCTCAATTTTCCTCTTCTTTCCCTCTTCTAAAAACTTCAGCAAAACCGATGAATTTGGTTGTAAAAGAGGGCTGCCCTTAGATAAATCTTTTGCTGTCATATATTTAAGAGTACTACCAACTCTCGATAATTTGGATTTCTTCCAATAGCATTCAATCGAAGTGCATGAGGGTTCCTCACTTCGTCGATGAACCCACATTAAGAAGGCTATTGCGTGCTTACAACCACCCTGTGAAGCTACGCAGTCTTCACATTGTACAGAGAGAATACTCTCATCTTCCTCATCAACAACTAGTGTGCATCTATACAGCTTTGCATGAACTTTGTGCTCAGGACATATTTTGCACTTTACAATACATAATTTGCCGTCACGCTTAAGCTGCACATAGCTTACAGCATCATCTCCGTATGAAGCTCGTGATGACCTGAAATTTAAAATTAATTAAGTTGAAGTTATTAAAACTTTGTATTCGCTAACCTCAAAATCAGTTAAGTATTTACATTCCACAGTAGGTAAATGCGACTCTCTGGTAACTGCTAATTAAATAAGACTTTGTTCTTCATATAATACTTACATAGAAGTTTTAACATTGCGGAATTCCGATGAACAAAAGTCGGTGTTCATTGCAAAATAATTGCCAAGCATAACGGCGTCAATTTTGGGCAAATTATTGCTGTTTGCTTTGTTAAATCCCGATTCCATGGCAAATGATACCTGTCTTTCCACATTAAACTAAAAACGAATTGTATTTATTTAATAATAATTGCTGAAAACTCGAAATAACCTGTTCACTTTATACGAAAATGACAGCTATAACATGATGTTTCGCGAAGTGTGACGTCACGCTGCCATGAGCTTCTCTGATTGGTGTTTAATGTCACGTGATTAAACGCCTCATTTTGTCGATTTTATTTTCCAAAAATATTATTAATCGTGTATTATTTTAATAGAAGAGTTGTTTTTTTGTTTACTTATTATCATGGTTAATCATTAGAAACTCTAAGCCATCCGATTTATTCTTAGTGGAAACAAGCCTATTATTGTTCTTTTTTATTTCTTTTTAATACTAATATTAAGATCGTGGTTTATTATGTACGTTGATGTAAAAATAATAAAATACCTAAATTTGTTAGTTGACTCGGTATATTTAGGAGGTATCGATATATAAAATGATTTGTCATGAAAATACTTTTGTAGTGTGTGTGTTGTGTTGATTTATTTATTTTTTGTCTATTGATGTGCCTTTATAATTTTAATATATGTTTAATAAATGAAAATTGAAAAATCCCGTAAACTTGTTTATTTGACATCTATGTTGTACGACTCCCTCAAATTATTCGTTCTTTCTACATCATCGGGCACAGTGCAGATACTCCTATTACACAGAAATGGTAGAAAAAAAAGGATGTAGGTGGTTCCTGGCTGAAATGACCACTAATTTATTGCAGCCGTCTGCTCCTTTGTTGCCACAAAGTTCGTACAAGGGCACGATGTGCCGTTTGCCCCTGTCTTAACTCGTCAGATGGTGGCTGCTGGTTGACATCTATGTTGTACGACTCCCTCAAATTATTCGTTCTTTCTACATCATCGGGCACAGTGCAGATACTCCTATTACACAAATTATGCAGCACGCAACAGGCATTTATTATTTTTGTTTCTGTGCAGGGCTTGTGATGCGAGACCCGATGACGCAACAGACATCTCCACCTAGCTTTCAGGAGCCCTATCGTTCTCTCTACGGTGTTACGCGCGGAGCAATGTCTTTCCGTGTAGTACTCCTCCGGTGATCCAGCTGCTGCATTTATGATCGGGGTCATCATGTAGGTCCTCTGAGCGTAACCAGAATCGCCTTAAAAAAGATTTTTATTGGTCACTCTACTTTTATAATTAAGCACATTACAAACATTATTCACTTATTTTTATACCTAAGAAATATGAAGTTTCTCCACTTCTGGAAAGATTAATCCCACCAAAAACATTTTCATGTAAAATGTTGCCAAGACGAGCCCATATGACTCGCACTGTCAAAAAGTTATCAGATCTCATGTAGAGCCAAGCTTCTAACACTACACGCCCTAACTTTACAAGGCCTAACTTCACAAACTCTACACCTTAGTCAAAATATGTGGCTTGGCCATTTCGCTACATTCACATCGGCGTAAGGTGAAAAATTAATTCACTGTTCATTACTTTTGTGTTATACAATAGTTCTTGTAGTAACGAACGGCCAAGCCATTTTACATGAAAATGTTTTTGGTGGGATTTCATTTCTTTTTGTAAGTTGTTTGTAACTTTTTTTTTTTTTTTTTTTTTTTTTACAAGGAGTACCTATACATATAATCTAAGGGAACCAAGTTTTAGATTATTAAATTAGACCTCTAGCGTCCTCAAAATTTAATTTAAAATTACAGGTCTCATACAAACTCCCATCCCCTAGTTTAAGGGGTTGGGGGATGAAAGTTACAAGTTTTATAATTTTTTTGTTGTTTGTGTGCTAATACTAGCTTACATACAAAATTTCAGCTTTCTAGGACGTTAGGAAATACCTTAAGAATTTTGATGATCATCAGTGAGTCAGTGACGAAATTAGCGTTTTTTAGATATAAATAAAATCTGAAGTATAAAAGCTAATGTAATTAAAACTTAATATGTTCAATAAGTCCGCTATTGACAATATATCCCGAAAATTTTGTTGATCTAGCATAATCCAAACCCAAGTTATGAGGGTTCAAAAAAACGACGATTCGCTTCGAGAAAAGGTAGGTAGTGCCCGTGCGCTTCGCTTGGCTCGTCTTGGCGGGGGCACTACCGTGCCCCCAGATTAAATGGGCTTTGACAGGGTGCTGATTAAAAATAAATGAGTCGTGTGTTGTTCCACCAAATGTTGCATCTGCGTTTAAAATAATCATTTCACTATCACATATATGTAAATAAAAATTAGCATATTAGAAAAATGGTGTAATCTATTACTTAATAAGACAGTTTATCCTAATGTTTTACTTACTATCTGTACATTTCTGTAATGGTAATGTTTTCTGTTAAAAAACCTTTCCTCATGCTCATTTTGAGATGGTTGTATGATAGCCACGTGTGTTCCATCTAAACAACCTAAAACGCCAGGAATACCAAACTTTTCGTAGAATCTAAAATGGGAATTAAATACAAATAATAGAAGGAAAAACTTAAACCTCAGGCTTCTATTATTTGTATTTAATTACAAATATTCGCTCCGCATGCGTTAATGCGTAACAAATAATTAAAATACTAAAATGGGAATTTAAATATAGTTAAGATTGTAAGAATGAATTATGGTTTAAGCTACACTTAGTCAAATGAATTGTTTAAGCTTAAAAGTGAGCTACAAAACGCTGAAAAAGGTGTACACGAATAATAATTGAATACTTACTTTCTGTTAATAGTGTTTCATTCTTCAGCAGTTTGTGGAAACCTAATAAATTTACTCAGAATATCTTTTTGGTTTAATGCATCAGTAACCTCCCTAATCGCTTTGGACACTGACTGCTGAGACATTACTGTGCACACGCTTCTTCCAATTCATCTTTGGTAGCTGCCCGTACCATAAAATGATAGTGCCACTAAAATCTGAAAATAATTCCAAATCTAATAATACATGCTTAACTGTAAACACTGTTAAACAGAATCACGCTCAAATTTACAATTGGTTTAAAACTCACCTTGCATTTAATGGATATGTCACCTCGTCTCGGGCACAGTTTACTCATATGTGGAGTTAATTCTTCAACCAAAACATTAAATAGCTCTTTAGATAGCCGATAATTTCTTCGGAAAGTATCGCCATCCATCTGGATAGCCCGTGAGTTATAACGACTCATCCTACGCAAGTTTTTAAGAACTCTCTTGTCCGCATGATTTGCTTCCTCTAGCACATTAAAAAACGACGCAAGACGAGCCATAATTGTAGCGAAAAAAGATAAATACTTGAAACAATGAGCACACTCGATCGTCAGAAATAAGCTTTTTTGGTATCGAGAATTTTGACGGTTATTTTCAATCGTGCGACTCGATCGATAGTTTTCGATGGTCTCAAAAGTAGTCCTTGTCGATCATAACGGATTTCTCGATCAAGGTTAGTTCCAACTCGTACCACTGCTCGATTTAGCGCTGGTGTCGGGTTTAAGAGTACCAAGTCGATCTCAACTCGATTGAAACAGAACTCGATGCAGTCGGTAGTAAGCCTGCTGTTTCAGGAAAATGATTCTCCATTTCACATGAAACGCAACAAATGCAAAATGCTAATACTGACAATGTATGATATTTTAATTTAATTCATAATTATTGTATGTGATTAATTAATAGTCGAATGATTATTAAGTGTCGAATGACTACTATGACTACTGACTCTGATTGCAGGCATTCCTGCGCGATTGCACATGTTGTGCAAAACACAACATGCAATGACTATTTTTGCGACTACATCCGGGTGGTAATCGAGTATCCTTTGTGCCAACAAGCACCTAAATCGGCCTTTTAGGAGACCAATTGTTCTCTCTACCGAATTGCGAGCAGTCGAATGACGGTCATTGTAAAACGCTTCTGGAGAATTATCTTCAGCTCCATTAATTAGCGTCATAAGGTAGGCGCGCTGAGCATTTCCAGAATCTGCTGAAAAAAAATAATAAATATCAAATAATGATGTAGTTCTTATTTAGGTATAAGAAAGTTTATATTCTGAAGGACGGGTAGGAGGGATTAACTAACCGAGCAAAACAACTTCTTCACCAGCGTTTGTCAATTCCTCTAAGTGGGCTTTTATGACACCATAATTAAAAATAAAGCTATCATGGGTAGCGCCACCATATGTTGGATCCACACTTAAAATATTTAGATCTGCATCCGTAATCTGAAAAAAAAAGACATTAAAACTAAATATTACGTAGATTAATTGAATACCTAATAGTAATAGATTACAACATTAAATCCATTTTACCAATTGCACATTTCTTGCATGGTAACCTTTGCGACAGTACATTTTTTTTTTTTTTTTAATTGTGGACAACATCACATACATTGCTCTGAACCCAAAGTAAGTAGCTAAAGCACTTGTGTTATGGAATTCAGAGACAACGAAGGTACCACAAATACCCAGACCCGAGACAATGTAGAAAAGTGGTTTTTCTACATTGACCCGGCCGGGGATCGAACCCGGGACCTCAGAGCTGGCGACACCTTGAAAACCGGTGTGTACGCCACTCGACCACGGAGGTCGTCATTAACAGTAGAAACGTTCTTCATGCTCTACTGGTTTTTTCAATGCCATCAGAGTTCCATCGACACATCCAAGAGCTGATGGAAGGCCAAACTTTTTGTAGAACCTGATATTTAAAGTAACATGACTAACTATCACAAAAATGTAAAAATCAAGGGTCACTAACCTAAAGGGTACTAACCTTTCTTTCAACATTTGGCTTTCTTGTATATTTTGAGGAAACCTTATATATTTTTTCACTAATGCCGGATTATTAAGAGCTTCCACTACTTCATTTATGCAACGAGATACTGATGGCTGCGATAAGTTCATATATTTTCTTTTATTATTTTTTGGTAACTGCCATTAGCAAAAAATGACAAGGTGCACAATATCTGTGAAACAATAAATCAATAAAAAAATTCAGTAATCTAGGTCTAGTCAAAACAAAATAGGGACCAATTTGGTTATTACATGCATAATAATAATACCAAGTACATCTATTATAACTATAAATATAGGGTCCTTAGACTTACATGAAAACAGCTAGCAGGGAAACAACCTAAAGGGAATACTCCTTATTATGAGTATGAAGTGTTTTCATGAGTAGGTATGCTTGGTTACAAATCTATAAGCTATAAACTGTGTAAATACTTACAAAAGTAACTTTATACTTAGTAAAATAAAGCACTTACATTTACACAAGTTGAAAGGCCTTTGCCTCGACGTTTTGTGGGCTTTATTAGAGGCAGGTCATTCTCCAGTTGGTCAATTAGTTCCTTTGACAATCTGTATACGCTAACATAGTCTACACCTCGGATTAATAAAGATAACCTTCGAATTTGACTAGATTGTCGACGCTTTTCAAGTATATCCGATGCATGAGACTCTTCCAATAAAGATTTTCACAAAAACATTCTCGCCATCGTTATCGCGTTTCACAAACACAAACACAAAAAAATCACTTTGTGTAGTTTTAAACCACAAATTATATAATTATTTTACTATTTTTAAACACTGTGACATAAAAATGTAATTTTAACATAATTTATAAAGAATGTCTTCAATTGTCACTCGTAAAATAGATGATTTTATTTGATATTTTGAATCGATTTCGAGTACGAAGTAAGCGTCAAAATGACAGGGGAATTTAGTACCTTACTGAATCCCACTTCTTACGTCATCTCATACTTTATCAGTCAAAATCTCGCAATTAATTTAGTTCAACTCGCTGACACGCTCGCAAGAGTAGCGCTAGTGTAAATTCCAATGTCAATCAAGAAACTCACGGCGGATTTAGATTCGAAGTTTAGAACGAGGTCTTACAGAATCACACCCCTGATCTGTTACGATGTTTCAAGGTATTCCTAGGTGTGAGATGAAATGAACTAACCGTTGTGCGGTTTCTTGAGCGGAACATGTCTGCATAGGATAAGCCTGAGAGTATTTCGTCAAGTCATCTTTGAGAGTTAGAATGAACTTGTATTGGTCTATTCTTGTCTCCGGAAGCGGTCCTACGATATCTAGGTATAATTTTTCATTTGGTCGAATAGCAGTAGAAGGTATAATCATGTGAGCTTTATTGCATTGGCGCAATGGTTTGTTAACTGGGCATGACTTACAACTTTTGACATAATTTTCTATATCTTGGCGCATATTTTTCCACCAATAAAGGGTATTTAGCTTATCGTACATGCGCGTGATTCCTGGATGTCCTGCGGATGGTGAATCGTGGTTGTCCTTCATAATACGAAGAACTTCATTGGGGGTTGGCAATAATACATTATTGTTATAGATATGAACTTTGACATCTGTTTTGTTAAATAAAATTCCTATAATATTATAAATTTTTGTAAAAATGACAATTTTGTAAAGGGATCTTGAAAATCGGATATAGACAATTCCTTTTCTTCTGAATACCACGTAACTATCATATCTCGGTAGTCTCTTAATTATGTTAAAAATATTTTTTAAGATATTTCGTCATAATGATGAACGCGTAAAAATAAATGAGTAAATATGTGTTTGTCATTAGACGTGCTTTGAAATGTATATAGCTTGCGTTCTACGTTTTTTATGTCAGGAATGTTTTCGTCGAATTTGAAGATTTGAATGATTTCAGAACAATACGGGATTGTGTCATCTAAGACGATTGCAGAGGGGTAAGTAATAATTTTACACTTAGTTTTCAATAATCATTCATTATGTTCTTCAATTACAGTATCGTAGGTAAGTTGTTGTTGTTGTTGACAAATTTGTAGGTATTTTTCATATGTTTCAGAAGTGGAAGGAGTATTAGGGTCTACTGCGAGGATTGGGTTACGAGATAAAGAATCAGCATTACAATTTATTTTGCCCTTTTTATAGACAATTTCGTAGACAAACTCTTCTAGTTTGAGACGCCAGCGGACTAATTTGGAACTAGGGTCTTTACAATTGAATAACCATTGAAGTGGTTTATGATCCGTTACTATTTGGAATTTTCGACCGTATAAATATGGCCGGAACACTTTTGTAGTCGGGAAACCGTGCTTCGTCAGAAACTTGCGAATGGAGGCAGCGACGGAGACAGAATTCGTAGATGGACACAGCGGCAGTTACGAAATACAGTTTAATGTTTTTCCACAGAGTTTATGACACAGAGTTTTTATTTGGTTGGCACGATCTAAAATATGCTAGGGTTTTATTTGAGATACGGCAAAGTGGACACGTGTAAATTTCTTATTTGGTTAAGACCTCGCAAAAATCTACCAAACAATCCCACTTCTGACACCACTGTTTCGGGGTGGGATGTTGAAAACAAAAAAAAAGGAAGGACTTTTAAGAACAACCGAAGCAATTTAATCCAAATTTTAATATTACAGAGAAATAGGCATGATTCCTATTTTTTTTTATGTCCGTCTTGTAGATTAATGAATTTTATTGGACACGTATTTTTTCTTTTTTCCTGCAAACAAAAAATTATCAAAATACAGAGAACGGAAGTTACGCGTGACGTCACTCCTCGCTACGATTTTTAGCGAGGCGTAGCGTCATAAGCCCCACTCCGAAACTTTAAGCGGTGTATCTTTGTATTTTTTTATTGTTTCGATAAAAGAAAAAATACGTGTCTAATATTTTTTTATTATCTAACTGACGGACTAAATAGATTTTAACTTTTCATACCCAGGAAACATCCCTATTGTGTCCACATCGAAGTCGAAAACCGATCTGATTGCGTTACGCCGGAAATACTTACTACGATTTTTGATTGACGTCATTTGTACTAATTTAAAATTAAGTAAACAACTGAAGCATAGTCAGCAGTTTACTTTATAATGACTATAGAATATGAAATACTAGCGACCCGCCCCAGCTTCGCACGGGTGCAATGCTGATACTAAATACACTACAGAAAAACTGTGAACGTTGTATATAAAAACATAGCGGCCCGCTCCGGCTTCGCACGGGTATAAAACATAATAGCCCATGTGATTAAAATCGATCCAGTAGTTTTAATTTATTCATTACTGCCCGTGGCCCGCACGCGTTAAATTTGGAGTAAAACAATCCCCCTTTCCCTATACCATGAAGTTTTCCTGCTATCTTTGGAATATCTAAATTCATACACTACATTTTTACTTATTTACTTTTTACATTTTTAACTATTTATTTTATTTTTACAACATATTACAGAATGTCTTTATAAACAACGTTCACAGCTTTCTTGTCATTAGACAATACAAACATGTTTTCTCTGGAGGTCACTCTTGAAAGAGCGACATACAGTTGTCCATGTGAAAAACAGTCAACGCTCAAATCTAAGCCTGCATCGAGGTTTGACCCTGCGATTTATTAATGGTCATTGCAAAAGATGTCTTTACCGGAAACTGTAAACGTTTAAATTATCTATAATATGCATGTATTTAGAAATATATAAGTATGTTTATCAGTTGTCTGGTTGCCATAGCACAGGCTCTGCCTAGTTTGGGATCAGATGACCGTGTGTGAAATGTCCTAAGATATTTATTTACTTTAATGTAAAATAAATTTTTGTAGATTTTTTTCAACATTCAAGGTAACGACTTTTTATTAAATAGATAGAATTCTTTGTCATACATCGTATAAATTAATTAACAAATATTTAGTACCGTATCAATTATCGTGACTACGCCGATCTTTCATTTCCATTAAGACAATTTTAACGCCTTTTTCCGAGTATACAATGAGAGAAAAACAATCTCTTTTAATCACTACATAGTATAAAACAAAGTCGCTTTCTCTGTCCCTATGTCCCTTTGTATGCTTAAATCTTTGAAACTACGCGACGGAATAATAATACGTCCCGCAATTTTTTAATCTGTAATATCTATCGAAAATATTCACTTAAATCATACGGTGTAAAGGGCCATATAGCTCTATATTAAATGAACAATGTATTCAAGGTATTTAATTGGTTAAGGATTAATGCTGTATTGGTTAAAATCGCTTCGAAAATTAGCCATTATTTGTCGTAAAAAGTAAATAACAAAAAAAGTTATTGTGGGCTATCCATAAGAGATAGACATATACCATCACGGACTTTTCTGTAGAACTTTTCAATGTGTACAATATTTAGTACATTATTTTGATAAAACTCGTAGGGTTCAGCCTGCGTTTGCATTGTAAGCGGGAAAAAATGTAATTATTTACGACATCACATTAGAAACCTCAAAAATTACAGTACTTCTCCACTATTTAATGGATGTTATTATACATATAAACCTTCCTCTTGAATCACTCTATCTATTAAAAAAAACCGCATCAAAATCCGTTGCGTAGTTTCAAAGATTTAAGCATACAAAGGGACATAGGGACAGAGAAAGCGACTTTGTTTTATACTATGTAGTGATTATAACAAGCCTGCCAAGACAACGCGAAGTTTGGAGGAGACAGGCCCGTATCGTCACGATGCGGAATTGGGAGCTTCGGCTCGCGAGACCGACGGCGGGACGGGCAACCGTGGAGGCGATCCGCCCACATTTACAACCGTGGGTGGAGAGGCGGTATGTTGTTTTGACCTACCGCCTCACGCAAATACTGACCGGGCACGGGGCCTTTGGCCACTACCTGTGCCGGGTCGCTCGGAGGGAGCAGACGACTGCGTGCCACCAGTGTGGTGACGGTGATGATACCGCACTGCCCACGTTGGCCGCATGTCCCGCCTTCGCCGCGCCTCGCGCCGTTCTCCAGGCGGCGTTCAGGATGACGACTCCAACGCGCCCCAAATACGACGTCGAGTAGGGCGGCGCAAGGCCATGAAAGCGCTCTTCCGCCCTAACTAGGGTCCTGGGCGACGGGCACGGGGGTGTCCGAAATGTAGCTAGAAACCAATACTTGTTAAAAGAAAATTATAAAAAGTTACATTTGATATTAAAACGTTTTGTTTAAGTTAAGCCCACTGTACGTTTGAATGGACAAATTTTTTTAGCGTTATATGATTACAATAAAATTATGCGATTTACTTACCGCGTGTGTGAGAACCTGCCATGTTGCCGCACACTTTCTCTATTTTTGCATCTGTCATAACTGTCACTTGTCAAAAACGATGACAATGTTGAACAATGTGTGTGTTCCGAAATATAACCCAGTATACTGGCCAGTGCTCATGACGTCATGAATCGACGCCATACTGTTGATTCGTTCCGAAATATACTGGCCAGTGCATTGACGTCATAAATTGACGCCATATTGAGAATAGTGTTTGTGCTCGTTTACTAAAACAATTTTGCTCCAAAAGTTATTAAAGTTTCTATATTATAAAATTTCGATTATCATCTATTTCCTAAGGATGGAGATACCAGCAGTTGTGACAATATGTCGTGTTGTTGTTGAAACACAATTTGACTCATCTGATAGTGATTCTGATGATGATGAGATGATGCTTGCTCTTTGTAGTGAACATGAAAGAGAAGAAGAAATTCCGAAAATCCAGAATTACATTGCACATACTGTTCTCCGAATGTCAGATAAGACATTTAAGAGTCATTTTAGGTACTTTGTTATATTGTTGTTGAATATATGTTATTATATATTTTTCCGAATGTCAATGTCATTTATTCCAGAGTTGAAAGGAGCACTGCAGATTATTTGATGGATTTACTGGGACTAGATTTATCTACAGTGATTGGCAGCGTTGGTAGATGTCCTATCCCTATTTACACACAGATTCTTATGGGTCTTTGGATGATGGCCACACCAGATTCTTACAGGTCAACAAAAAAACTTAATTTATGTAAATAACATATATTTTATATACAAAAATATTGATTGTTCGCACTTACAGATCTGTTTGCGAGCGTTTTAATATTGGTAAAGCAACTGGTTGGAGAACCGTTTGGAGATTTGTAGGAGCTTTATATAAGTATTTGCCAACCTTCATCAAGTGGCCTAGTGATCAAGAAGCTCTGGTAACTTCAACCTATGTTCAAAGAAGATTCGGATTTCCAGGAGTAATAGGGGCAGTTGATGGAACCCATGTAGCTATTGCAGCACCACATGTAAATGCACACAATTATATTAATAGGAACGGAAGGCATTCAAGTAATTATCAACGCATTTTTTTATCAGTTCTCATACAGAATAACTCATACAAAAATTACGTTTGTTTAGGTTGTTTGCGATCATACCTTGAAATTTATTCACGTTTATGCCGGCGAAGTGGGATCTGTTCACGATTCAAGAGTGTTTCGACTGTCGGGATTACAGGATCTATGTACTCCTGCTAATTTTCCACAAGACACTCATTTGCTAGGTGATCAAGCGTACATATTGCAACCGTGTGTAATGGTGCCGTACAAAAATAATCGACACTTGGATAATGCTGAACTTCATTATAATAGAGTTCATTCATCAGCACGCATGATGGTTGAACGATCAATTGGATTATTGAAAGGACGATTTCGGAGTCTGTTGGATAAACTGCCTGTTAAACGAACGGATTTAATACCATACTATATTGTTGCATGCTGCATTTTGCATAATATTTGCATTTTGCAAGATGATTTAGTTGACATTCCAATAATCATTAATAACAACTTTGGAAATCCACGCCATGTACCTCAGATAATAAACAATGCCCTGCGGATAAGAGGTGTCGACAAGAGAGATCGTATAAAAGATGACATAGATGTATAATAAAGTTTCCAATTTCGACTGTATGCAATTAATACTTGAGAAAATTCGTTGTTGATGATACATCAGCATCAGCTTATTTCAACCATTGTCTACTGGGTCACGGAGTTGAAAAAGTATCATTTTACTGTCATCTTGGAAAGAAGGACTGGAAAGAAAGACTTCCTGGAGTTGATAAAACTGTTACAAGTGCTACAATCGTCTATCGATAAGTGAAGTAAAATGTTGGTCCAGTTTTAGTATACGCACCATCGAATACTGCAGCAGATTAACTAACAGAAGCTCAATAAGTACTATTTTCAGTACTTACATATTGTTTTACAAAATGTAATTTTAAAAATAAAAATTAGTTTTATCAAAATTTATAAGCATTCCACATTTAATGAAATAATAAAACAACAATTTTCTATACTCTGTGTTTACTTTATTCACCATAACTGTGTAAAATATTTAAATGAAATAAAAATGATACATATTCATAGAAAATGGAACTTTATTAAAGTAAAAACTTGAGCACAGTCTATTCTTTGGCGTAAAACTAAGTTACAAATATTTTCAAGCTTCCTGGTCTTGTTTTGTATTATCAAAACTTACAAATGAGATAACATTGTACTTAGAAAAGTTTTTTCTTTATTTAATGTTAATGTAATTATTCGGACTAAACGTGATATTATTATTGGATATTTGAGAAAACGAGAAAAAAAACGATTATTGCATAACAAAAAAAAAAGAGCACTAATTAGTTCCGAACTGAAATAAATTAAATGAACTTGTCAACATCCAAATATAATTAAAGTTTCTAAATGTAATATAGTGAACTCACTAAAACATAAAAACATTCATTTATTATAAGTAACTCCAATTAAAAAGTTCTAACCTGCATTTAACATCTTATTTATGGTTATTGTTTAATTATTTAATAGAATTATTTGTATGAAATAAGTCTAATCAGTATAATAATTATCTGAGGCGAACACAACAATCTTATAGATATCTTAAACAACAATAACATGACATTTTTCCGCCATTCAAGGACAGTCTCTTGACTCAGCGTTATTTTTCAACTTGACCAGATTGATAAGTTGAAATTTCGAATACTGACAACAATTATCTCTAATATTAAACAGTTTTCCATGTTAATAACATAACTTATATCTACTTGGGAAAAAAACCAGATCTTATTAAAACTTCGTTTTGTTTAGATCTAATTATACCTGATCTGGGTAATCTATACAGATCTGATCCTAGTACATAATTAAATCAAACTAGATTTGTGCAAATCTAATTGGATCTGTGCATATTACCCAGATCAGGTATAATCAGATACGAACAACGCTAAGATCTTATAAGATCTAATTAAATCGGCTTTTCTACAGGTATTAATTAACTTTGATAGTTAAAAACCTAATAAAAATGAAAATAGTGATTTATCTAATTATAAAGCCTAAGAAGTATCACGCTCTAGTTTGGCCTTCTTCGCAGCTGCAATCATGGAGAAGCTTTCTGCCATTGACTCCATGCAGTCATTGAAACGATCCAACCTGCTCATCTTCTCCTTATGTTTTAGAACATCAGACTGTTGTTTGACATGTCTATCAACTTTTATTTCTTCGAACAATGTTTGTAAAGGTGTCGCTTTCTTGGGTCGTGGTTCTATCACTGGGACGTCTACTTCAATGAAAAAAAAAATGTAATTTGATTTCCAATTTGAAATGCCAAACAGAAATTACCTAGGTTTGCTGGGACATTACTTCCGGCAACAGACAGCGGCTTCACCCAGTTCTCCTTATGAAATAACTCATGCAAAACCTGTCGAAAAACAATGTAAGATTGTACCATCGAATTAATGAAATACGGCAAGAGAGTGTGTCAGTTCCTTACCTCAAAATAAGTCCAAGTAATTGATGCTCCACCCGATTTATTTTTCAAATCCAGCTTTTCACGATAAATTCGCTTTAAGCTGTCGATTTTAGAAGAACATTTAGAGAAAGGTACCGTTTTACCTTTTTTCTCTAGTAAAATAGAATTAAAAGTGGAGACACATTTTTGTAGAGCAGCTGAAATATCTGGTTTTCGCACCAGTAGATGAATACCTTCTTTTCGGTAGCACTCAATCAAAAGAAAGGTTTCATCTTCTTTCCAATTATATGCGGTAGCTGGAATTAGTACAATTCGTCATAAAATGGCTACAGAAATCAAATAATTACATTGAAAACTATGATTTAATGATGATTGGACTATGGACATTGATCTTCCATTAAAAACAATAATAATCTACTTACACTCTTGATCTTTTTGGTGGGTGTCTAGTCTGTTTTTGTGGCATGATACATCAAGAGGCTCGTCTTCAACTCCTACATTTTCAGCTCTAAAAGGTTGATCACTTTGATGGTTGGCTGGCACATTTTCATCATTACACGATTCACCAATACAATTATCTTGAATTTGTATGTCTTCCATTCTAATAGCACGACCTGTTTATAATAATACTAAGTAGTCAATAAATTCATTTTGTAATTAATGTAAATATCTTGTAACTAGTAATACATTCAGTTACATATTGTGTGCAGTAATTAATGTAAATATTATGTAAACTGTGAATAAAAGTTGTAACATAGATGTATTTTGTAATAATTTACCTGCTTTTAAGTGCTCTACGAGTAAAATTCCACCGTAATCTGGGTCTGTAAAATATTGGAATTAAAACCATTACATTTTAGGTTAGTCAACTAAGTACAATCAAAAACATACCTATGCTTGCTTTTTCATATTCCTCTAGAGATACAGTTAATGTATAGGACTTCTTATTTGCTTCGTCCACCAAAAATAATTGATGACTTTGTTCGGATGTCATTATTGCAAATTTGTAAAATAATATACGATAAAAAATTCCTCCAAGTTTGATGCACACACGCCCGTTTGATGATCTACTACTAATACACGTCACACTTGTCTCACCAGTACAATATGGCGGCACACCAGTACAATATGGCGTCGGATTCATGACGTCATGAGCACTGGCCAGTATACTGGGTTATATTTCGGAACACACACAATATAGTGTCGTTCAGAAATGTTTTTTATCGCTCGGCCGTTGCGCATCACCGACTATCCGGCTCGTTGTAGGCCACTATAAACTTTATGTGTAGTAGATAAGGTCTTGTTTTGATGTGTTCCTGGGATATGACATAAGCGTGTTCGCTAAGAGGATTTATGTGCAACTGAAATAAGACTCGAATACGTTATCTGTCTTACAATATGTAATACATTTTATTAAAATGTGTAGGACAAAGTTGGTAATTTCGATAGTTATCTATAAAACCCCCGATTGAACCTGGCTACATACAACGGACGCACGCTACGGCTCGATGACCACCTGGCACAACTAGAGGAAGAACTGGAAAACGTAAGATGGGACGTCTTGGGACTGTCCGAAGTCCGAAGAGAGGGGGAGGACACGGTTACCTTGGAGTCGGGCCATCTTATGTATTTCAGAGAGGGAGACCAACCATCCCAAGGTGGCGTTGGGTTCCTTGTTAATAAGATACTCTGTCACAACGTTGTCGAAATCTCTAGTGTGTCGACGAGGGTAGCATACCTCATTTTGAAAATAACTGAGAGGTATAATTTAAAAGTCATTCAAGTGTATGCTCCAACGTCGACACATTCAGATGAAGAGGTTGAGGATATGTACGAGCACATATCCAAAGCCTTACATAACACCACAAAGGCTCACTTCAACGTTGTTATGGGAGACTTCAACGCTAAAGTGGGAGTACAGACTTGCGGCGAATCGATAGTAGGACCACACGGTATTGGAATCAGAAATCATAGGGGGCAGATGCTCGTCGACTTCCTGGAAAGAGAGGGGCTTTTCTTGATGAATTCATTCTTTAAGAAACAGCCCCAGCGGAAGTGGACGTGGCAGAGTCCCGACGCTATGACGAAAAACGAGATTGACTTCATCATAGCGGACAAAAAGCGTATATTCAGGGATGTCTCAGTGATTAACAGGTTCAAAACCGGTAGCGATCACCGACTCGTCCGAGGCACCCTGGATATTAATTGCAAGCTTGAACGTGCCCGCTTGCTGAAGTCTACGCTCCGACCCAACATGCTCCAAGTCGTTGCTGGATCTGAAGCGTTCCAGTTAACCTCTTACTGCATGAATTATGAAGGATGTACAATAAAAAATATTTTTATGTAAAATGGTCTTTATTTATGTTTGGTTAAACTCTAGAAACAGGAAAAAAAAATGTGTTCTTATTATATAAGAAGTTATATACTAAAGCCATATATGGCTTCGTATGCATTTTCGTAAAATGGGCTGAAAGCATATATGGCTTCGTATGAACAGTTATTATATTTTGTGAAAATCTTTAAAGCAGTTTCTTTTATCATTGTAACATAAAAATACCTCACATTTTTCACATTTAGTGTAAGAACGAAGCTTTGAGCAGTTTTGACATAATTGGCGTTGGTTTTTGACCCAAATAGGGAAGTGATCGACGTTGTCAGTACGTACTGAATTCAATGGTAAATCTTGATGCCTGGCTGGCGCCCTTCGAGACCTTTTCGAGGATAATGGCGAACCTGGTATGCTGTTTGGAGTACCAGCTCTCGAAGATGTCGGTGTTCCCAAGACACTTGCTGGACGACCACGTTTTTTTGCCTTGGAAATAACTTTGCCTGCTTTACGCATATGTTCGGAAACTGCAAGCTTAAAATCAAATAGAGGCATATATTGATTTTCATGTACCCTGCGCCATAGAAGCCATGCGTTAACCATGCACAAGTCGATCATATGAAAGAAGATCCTTTTGTACCATTTGCGTGATCGTAAGTGAATTCGATAATAACCGAGCATTGAATCCAGTAAGTCGACCCCTCCCATATGCTGGTTATAAAGATCGATAGCTTGGGGAGAAACTACATCTATGTACTTTTTTTCTTGACGGGAATAACGTCGTTTTGTCGTGGTTGGTTCACTACCCACATAATATGCTGATAAAATATTTACATTCTTATTATCAAACCATGAAATTAGACTTATTTTGACGTCATCTACAATGGCAATTTTTTCTTCGAAACTACCTCGTCTCCTTTTCTTCAAATCTTTTTCCGAAGGCATATTTGAGTTTGGCACACGATTGAGTCTTACTGTACCTAAAGGCAACAAGCCGTTTTTGTACAAATAAACTTGAAGATTCGGGCTATTGAACCAGTTGTCAAAACAAACTTTATGGTTGACGTGTCTTGGAACGGTAGCGGTGAGCCGAGTCACAACATTTGAACTGACACCCAGATCAGGTGCATCTGTAGGACGAGTATTGCTTTGGTCTCCAGCAAAGATATCAAAATCGTAACTAAAGCCTGATACGCACTTATGTGGTTTTGCAGGGTTATATTGTTTAAGCTCGTGACGACATTTTGTCGGGATTATTTGTTCGTCAACAGCCAAAAACTCTTCTTTTGGGACAAGCAACAAACGTTCACGAATTTTATTCAGAAGAGGTCTAATTTTAAAAAGTTTATCATGACCGTCGGTTCCAAAAGGCTTGAAATTGTCATTGTTATTGAAATGCAAAAACTGTTTTATGACTTCGAAACTATTGCACGTCATAACTTCATAAACTTGTGCCTGACCGATGTGTTTTGACCAATACATTCTCGTTGCTGGTAATTTCACACACGACATAAAAATAACAATACCAATAAATTGCTCCATCTCTTTATTTGTAATGCCTGCTGGCTTATTGATATTTTCCTGAACAGATTTTATATTAGACTGCTCAATAATTAATTCAATCATATCATCTGTGAACAAAAATCTGAAAAAGTCTGCCGGTGATTCTAATTGCTGTATTGTATCCGGTAAATTTGCGTTTCCCATGAATTGGAAGTTATTTTTATCGTATGGTTCCATTTTGTCAGATTTCCATTGTACCAGGTCTTTTTTTAATTTTTTACCCTTTTTTTTATTAGACTGTAGTTTCTGTAAAGGTATGTTGTCATCAGAGCTTTCTGAGTCAGACTCAGGTATGAGGATAGGTCTTTTTTTGGGTAAACGAGAAGAGGAAGGTTCGTATTCTGGGTCTGAATCGGAAACAAGGTCGTCATCACTCAAAAAGTCATCACCAGGGATAGGATTTACATGCTTAGAATATCCATCAAAGCGAGAAGGATCCATTTCTGAAAAAGCAGAATGATAAGCCTTAGTGTAGGGATGTTAGGGAGCTCCGTAACCGTAACCGAAACTATCGGATATCCGATATAAAAAATCATCCGTAACCGTAACCGAATCCGAAATGAAAGTTTCGGATAGTATCGGATAGGGGCGGAGCCTAATTGAGACACGTTATGACAAGTTGTTTTGATCGGCCGGCCGCTGCCAGTGCCGACACACAAGCTGCGCGTATTGTTTGTTTTTTTTCTTCTTTGACAAAGTGTTGGTTGTGTTACGGAATCGATTGAATTTGTACAAAATGCGTCCTAAGTCGAGTGCAGTTTGGTCGTTTTTTGATGAAATGACCGATTCCGCAAAATGTAAACAGTGTGGTAAAAGGTTTTCAAGGAAAGGAGGTGGGACTACATCGCTAAAACTTCACCTTAAATCACAACATAGTGATAAGTACGAAGAACTTTTGCTACTGGAAAAAGGTAACCAACAAAATAACCTACAAACAGCCAAGCAGCTGACACCTTTACAAGAGTGTAAAAAACAGTTGACACTCAAAGATTCGTTAAAAAACAAAGGTGCCTGGGATGAAACTAATACCAAACAAAAAGAAATTGATAAATTAGTGGCTGAAATGATAGCGTTACAAAACTTGCCATTTAATTTTGTAGAAGGTGTGGGATTTCAAAGATTAGTGCAGGCAGCCTTACCACGTTATAATCTTAGAGGTCGGCAGTACTTTACTAATTTACTGTGCAATGATATCTACAACAAAATGAAGTTAAAGATTCTGGACTTATTGAAACAATTTGAGAAGTTATCATTTACTACAGATGTGTGGTCCGAGCCCAGCGCAAATGTCTCGTTACTTAGTCTTACTGCTCATGGCATCACGAATAATTATGAAAGAGTTTCTATAATACTCAAGTGTGAACAATTAGAGGGTCGGCACACAGGTGAAATTATAGCGAATAATTTAAACAATATTTTGCAAGATTGGGGTTTAAGCAATGAATCAGTTCATTGTATTTTACGCGACAAAGGATCAAATATGATAAAAGCTATGAGAACGGCCAATTTCCCTGATGCAAACTGTACTATTCATCAACTTCAATTATGTGTTAGGTCAGCAATGGAAACCGAAGAATTTATCTCGCCAGTGATTACAAAGTGCAAAAAAATTGCTACTCACTTCCATCACTCACTAATTGCTCAAAATGAATTAAAACAAATTCAAACAGAAAGACTGAACCAAACAGAGTTATGTATCGTTCAGGATTGTTCTACAAGGTAAGATATTTCTATTTTAAACTAAAATAATTTTATATAAATGTTTTTTTTTTCTTCTGTACGTTGTTTAATTTCACATATGTTTTATTTATTCACAGATGGAATTCGACTTATTATATGATAGATAGAATATTGAAATTAAAAGACTCCTTGATACTGTATTCGGGCGCGCATACTATACCGATTCCTACTGCTGATGAATGGCTCGACTTGGAAAAGTGTATTGCAATATTAAAGCCATTCGAAGAAATTACACAGGAGTTAAGTAGTGCAACTGCGACAATAGCTTCAGTGATTCCTTTAGTCTATACTCTTAAAAACACATTAGAAACAGAAAAGACTAAACAAGACACATCAGAAAACTTTAAATTAATGATTACAAATATGGTCCATAATATCAGCGTCAGATTTCAGGACATTGAGAATAATAAAATATATACAATAGCTACTTATCTAGATCCACGCTACAAGCTCAAGTTTTTCAATGAAATTACTAAGGAACAAGTACAGACAGAGATTCTAGGAATCGTTGGGTGTTCAAGAACTTCTCATGATGAAGGTCCTTCTTCACCAAAGAGATCACGGACTCAGCTGCCATCAACAAGTTCATACATTCAATCTTGTCTAGCTGAAATATTAAGCGCAAGTGACGAAGAAGAGCACGTAGGTGGTGATGAGGATGATACAGTACCCAATCAATTAATTGTCAAAAAAGCATTGTTAAATGAATACAATAGAGAGAAAAGGTTGACACTCAGTGAAAATCCACTTTTATGGTGGAAAATGCATACGAAGTACAACAGTTTAAGTGCTTTAGTCAGACAGTACCTCTCTCCGCCGCCTGGCAGTGTACCGAGTGAACAGCTTTTCAGTGCTGCTGGGTTAATTTATGATCCTTTAAGAAATAGACTTTCTGGTGATAAGGCTGCGAAATTACTTTTAGTCAAGTATAATTTACCTTTGATAAAATTTGATTATTGAAAATGTTTAATGTTATTATAAATTAATGTAAGACAATGTATGATTAAGTTCAGAATAAAAAAGGAAGATATGATTGTTATGTTTGCACAAATTATAAAAAAGGAAGCTATGATTGTTATGTTCGACTTAAATTATAGTTATAGTAAACTTAATTTAATTCTGATTTCAATATTTTCTTTTAATACGAAATTACTGATTCAGTATGAGTAATAATTTTGTTATTACATTTTCATTTTAGGTGTTTTTGATCTAAATCATCTAAAATTTAGATAATACTCAATATAATATAATTATTTATATTTATTTTTATTTTAAATAGCTGTAATAATTACTCACAGACTGATTGTAATTCCTGCCAAAAACGAAATAAAACTACTTTATTACCTATTAGTATTTTACTTTTAAAATTCCTTAAAAATATAATATCCGTAACCGAAACTAAAGGATAATCCGAAATAATTTATTATCCGTATCCGTAACCGTATCCGGTATAATAATCATTCCTATATCCGTATCCTATCCGTAACCGAAATTTCATATCCATAACATCCCTACCTTAGTGCATACAAAGCCATATATGACTGACAGTGCTATAGCGGGAACGCATACGAAGCCATATTTGGAATTTGCAAAAACTGGGTCAAAAATATACCAAAAACAAACATGAACACAAAAATAAATAACACTCGTCATAGTGCATGATTCAAGGAGTATATAATTATTTTATATGATTTACTCACTCACCGTTTTATATTTGTTTTTCACTAATATGTTTATTACTCAATTTGTTGCAATTCAACAGCCGGCCGCGCATCAAATAACCTCAAATATATGATTAACCATAGACTTACCATAGATTAAAAAAATACGTTTCGTTTCACTGACAAATGATAGACACTATCCCATATTTGTTTTCTTATTTTAATATTTTGATAAATTATAAAAAAATATTAAAAACGGGAAGCCATAAATGGCTTGGCATGCGGTAAGGGGTTAAAACTGGAGAATCGATTCGCTGCCTTGGAAACCACTATAGACGATGACATTGACCAGGACCTTGATCGAGTGCTAGAAATCCTGCGGGAAGAAGGTGCCAAATTCAGCGAGACTCGACGCTCAGGCAGAAAGTCCAGGCTTTCGCAGGAATCTCTAAGGCTTATGAGAAAACGACGAGAGGACCCACCTTTCACTTCGTCAGATCAACGGGCTCTTAATAGGACTATCTCCAAGTCTGTGAGACGCGACCTCCGAAGCTACAACACCCGCTCCATTACGGAAGCGATTGAGCGAAATCGGGGGTCGAAGGTCTTCGCTCACCAATTGGGGAGGAGCCATCTGACAAAGTTGACCACACCAAGTGGGGGAGTCGTCACTTCTAAGCTGGAGATTCTTGCGCAAGTAGAGGACTTTTACGGCCAGCTGTATACCTCGCACGCCTCTCAAATTGAAACCCGCAGAGAAGATTCTAGAGCCACTCTGATCCGCCACTACACAGAAGACCTGCCAGACATTAGTCTAGGAGAAATCGTGATGGCTCTTGGGCAGCTTAGAAACGAAAAAGCCCCTGGGGAAGATGGAATTACCTGGGAACTCTTGAAAGCAGCGGGTGCGCCTCTGCTTAAAGAGTTTCAGCGTATTTTTAGTTCTGTTCTCTTCTCAGGGAGAACTCCGAAGGCATGGAGCAGGGGCTTAGTGGTCCTGTTTTTCAAGAAAGGCGACAAAACCTTATTGAAGAACTACAGGCCCATTTCGCTTTTGAGCCATGTTGATAAGCTTTTTTCAAGAGTCATCACGAACCGGCTCGAGCGTAGACTGGACGAGTTTCAGCCACCAGAGCAGGCTGGGTTTCGGCGTGGATATGGCACCATAGACCACATACACACAGTGCGGCAGATTATACAAAAGACCGAAGAGTATAATCAGCCCCTGTGCCTAGCATTTGTGGACTATGAGAAAGCCTTTGACTCCATCGAAACCTGGTCTGTTCTAGAATCGTTGCAACGATGCCAAATTGACTGGCGATATATCCAAGTGTTGAGATGTCTGTATGACGCTGCCACTATGACCGTTCAAGTCCAAAACCAGCAGACTAAATATATCCCTCTACGAAGAGGTGTGAGACAAGGGGACGTTATTTCCCCCAAATTGTTTTCATGCGCTCTTGAGGATATGTTTAAGACGCTGAACTGGACTGGTCGCGGAATCAACATTAACGGCGAGTACATCTCACACTTGCGATTTGCAGACGATATCGTCATCGTAGCAGAGTCGTTGCTAGATTTGCAACATATGCTGACCAGCCTAGCTAATTCTTCGGAATGCATTGGTCTCCGGATGAACATGGACAAGACCAAAATTATGTTCAATGAACAGGTCGCTCCGGAGCCAGTTGCGGTTAATGGTTCGACTCTCGAGGTTGTTAAGGAGTATGTCCACTTGGGGCAAACAGTGCAGTTAGGTAGAAACAACTTCGAGAGGGAAGCCAGGAGAAGAATACAGTTGGGCTGGGCAGCATTTGGGAAACTTCGTCAAGTCTTTTCGTCGCCCATACCCCAGTGTCTGAAGACTAAAGTTTTCGACCAGTGCGTCCTACCTGTTATGACATACGGAGCTGAGACGTGGACACTCACGGTGGGACTAGTCCATAAGCTGAAAGTCGCTCAGCGAGCTATGGAGCGGGCAATGCTCGGTGTCTCTCTAAAGGATCGCATCAGAAATGAGGTGATCCGGCAGAGAACCAGAGTTACCGACATAGCCCAGAAGATTAGTAAGCTGAAGTGGCAGTGGGCTGGTCATATATGCCGCAGAACCGACAACCGTTGGGGAAAACGTGTTCTTGAGTGGAGACCGCGTCTCGGCAAACGTAGTGTAGGACGACCGGGGGCTAGATGGAGCGACGACATCCGCAAAGTGGCTGGCAGTGGTTGGAGACGAAGAGCTGAAGATCGAGCTCAGTGGCGTGCCATAGGAGAGGCCTATGTCCAGCAGTGGACGAAGATAGGCTGATGATGATGATGATGATCTATAAAACTATTTTAATAACTTTATCATCACCAGATATAACCAATCAACTATATTATTTAAATCATTTCATGACATTTAATATAGAAAATTAAACATAACAAATGTTGTAACGATTTGTTACTATGTTGTTAAATGTTATAATTAAAGTGGGAGTGTGGCGCGCGTTTATCATCTGCGTCCATTAGAACCCATTAACAAATTAAATCTATCGCATTCCTTGCTGATGCACCAGATATGTTCTAGGAAGGCCTATTTAAAGACTCTATCCTTGACAGTGTGATTGTATTGCGAGGAACTATCATTGTTAATAATTCTTATATGACATTTTTTGGGTTCCGGTACTCAAAAGTAATAAGGAACCCTTAAAGGATTACTTTTTTGTCCGTCTGTTCGCTTTTCTGTCAGTCAAGATATTTTTTTAGAGGAACCTTGGTGATAATTTTGAAATAAATAAATTATTAAAAACGAAAAATCTTGCGTCAGCACTTTTAAAACGTTGATAATGCCCTGTCAACAAGGCAGCAGAAGACCGTTTTCTGATTCGAGAATCGCTCTGCGCATACTTGTACACTACGCAATCTTGCACACCGCTACCCAAAAATAATAACTTAAAAAAAATACTTATCTGTCACAGTAACTTCTTGGTTCTCAGATACGTGTTGACCATAAGCGTAAAAAGCCAAGATTTGACAAGAGAATAAATGGCCTAAGAGGCCGTGAACGCCAGACCTTCGTTATTTTATAAAAGCTGAAAGTTTGTCAGCGCATGCTCCCAACACAGGTAAGAACTAGAAAAGTAGGTACTATTTACATGAAAAGACAGCGTGCTGCTGTGGAGTTTGTTGCGCCGTTTCTTCTCCACAGCTAGAGCACTTAGGAAGCGGTGTAGGGTGGGCAAATCGGGTGCTGTCTATTTTATTATTTTGACGTTTAAAAAGTGCTACTTTGTAGCCTAATTTAAATAAATGAGTTTTGATTTTGATTTTTGATTTTGAATCCTCAGACATAAATACAATCATTAAAACAAAAAGTATGACTCGTAATTTTAATTGAAACGCTAGTTGTGGGCGAAAAAATGACAAGACAGATCAAATGTCGGTCAGAAGTCAGTGGCCTGTGAAACCATAGTATTTTTCATAAGAATGATGTCAGTCTAGATATCTCTAATTAATTATGATTGACAGAATTTATATCTACAAGCTTGATTAATTAATTAGTGTGTGGTGACGGTTCTTGATACAGGGTCTGCCAGATAATATAGACTAGCAGTTGTCCAAATAGAGGTACCCGAATCATTTCCATGTGTTCTGCGGTTTTTTGTGTTTTTCGAGTAGTCTTTTTCATTTTTTTTTAACTATGTTAGAAAAATGCAGTCCATGTATCGCGACTTACCACGGTATAGGTAAGTATTTGGCGTGGAAGAATTATTAAAACATCTCGTCATTATTCCTTGCTTTATTAAAATATCCTCATTTTAATTAAACGGCGCAAACTTCAGACGTTTCTTGTTGAGCATTTCGCATTAAATTGTGGCTCCAGCTGCGGTTGGGAATTAATTGATGTATGTATACTATCATGTGTGGTGGCTACTAGCAAATCTCAGTGGACAGTGCGTTTGATTAGCCGTAGCTGCTGGTACACGCGGGATTGCGCGCGCGCATCTTGGTATGCGTTCGTTGTTTTAAATATTATGATGGCGGTTTTTCGGTAAGTTTTATATTTTGGTTATTTTGGGTGTGAAATATATTATACATACGTACAAATTATGACTGTGCACTATACCGTATAGTGATATCGACTACATTTTGTTTATTACCATGTATAGTCTATACATGGTAATAAACAAAATGTTGTCGATCGATTAGGTAACTAAAGACTTGTTTATAGGGTTTTGTACCTACATCCGTCCATCCATCTGTCTGTCTTGTATCTAGCGGGCTTGTATCTCATGAACCGTAATAGCTAAAGAGTTGAAAATTTCACACAGCGTGTATTTCTGTTGCCGATATAACAAAAAAAATATTATATTATATTTTTTTATATGTTTGGTGTTCTATTTAATCGTGAAAAATAAAAAAAGCTACTGTGTGTAGATTTACTAAAAATGCCTGTCAAGTATATGCTGGAAATTACGTTATAAAATATCGAATGAAGTTACTGCAAATATTGGTGTACAGTATGATGTACTTTGCCAAATTAAGATTTTATTTTATTCATTAGTTATGATGTTGATTCAGGGATATAAATTAAGAAAATATATTATAAATACTTTGTTACGTTATAATAATAGTCTGGTACAAAATTGTGCAGTTTGTTTAACATTTTCTGAATACGTACTGACTAAAGTGACCACCTTGTTGTCGAACTATTTGACAACTGCCAACTTCTTTTTATTATGAACCTGACTGAAAGATTTGAAGAAAGGAGGTAAGGGATCAAGACCCCTTCCTCTTTTATACAAAACTTTATCAATTGTAAGTAATTTATCAAAACCTTTTGGCTTGTTTTGTCAAATAGTTCCAAGACTAAAAATGCCATAGTGATTTAGTGATTTCTCAGATGCGTCGCCGAATTCAAAGTAGAAAAATAATTATCGTAGTGTTCGACACTTGCTCTTGTCTGAATAGTTTTACACAGAGCAACTACTACTTTGGCCCTTAAAGTTAAACTTTCTTCATCTTCAAAAAACGAAATGTTGCGAAATGTGTCTTCAACTGCATAGAGTAAAAAGTCGTAAACGATTAACAAATAATAAAATTGCTGAAAGTTTAGGAATATAGTACATATTACTTATTGTGTGATAGGGTTTAAAACCCTTATTTTTCAACTGTACTTGCACACTACTAAGTCATTCACCTTCAAGTGATTTAGTACACAGGAAGTTCTCCATGATATCCTTGTTGTTGGTCATATGGTTGGTCGACCCGCTTTCCACATACCAGATATCATTCTGCAATTTCATAGACGAGGCTGTTAACAATGACTTCTCCGCCTTGGGAGTCTACTTTGGTTTACTTGCAGCTTTCTTTGGGCAATCTTTGTTAACCCGTTACTTCCCAAGCATCAAAATACTTAATACACTAAGAAAAAATAATACGATCAAAAAAATAAAAAAAAAATAGTACCTTTAATGCCGAGTCAGCCTGACCTTTAATTATGACAGTAAGTAAAAATAAATTTCAAAATAAACAACCAAATTCCCCTTCACCAGTTATGATATAAAGTAAATATTTGTAAACAAAAAAATATTATTAATACTGCATTTCACAAAAAAAATAATTCATATTTCTACCCATAAACATTTTGCCAGATCCCACCAGTTGAGTATCAATTTCATCCCCAGGTGCATCCACTCCCAAAGTTTCAATAGATCTCCACACTGCAGTCCCCATTTTGACCCTTCCTCCATCTTTTTTTACCTGTTGGTGTAATTCTTCTAATGTTGTTGTCAAGCCTAATATAATCTGTTGGAGGTTCTTGCCACCTGATCCAACTACCCTTCTCTTCTCTATATGATCGAAGAAATCTTCTCCATAGGTTTGGATGCGTGGTCCACTGAAACAGGGCTGGCAACTAACTTTGTTGTACACTCCTGACAACATTCCTGTTTGGTTAGCGCATGACATTTTTGCATACATGACTTGTATTGGCGGTCTTAATGATACCACACTCTCTCACATCTCATCTCGTGTAAACCAGTTTCCAGTTCTGGTGGTCTGGGAGAGGATGCTGAGGTCTTCTTTATATGTCCCGAAAATGCTATGGTATAGGATTTGGGATGCCACCTCTTCAGTCATTTGCCCCAATATATTGATTTAAGTAAATTATATATACAATATATATATATATATTTATAATACCGTAGAGTCGTATGACTTTGACCCAATATTCAGCAATAATTATTTAAAACAAAACGGTTTACTCACGTATATTCTCGGGATCGCCCGACTAGTTAGCTAGAGAATATACGTGAGTAAACCGTTTTGTTTTAAATAATTATGAATACTCCTCACGATAGTTATTATACAAATATTCAGCAATATTTTCATTTTCACCTTACAGTTGAAAGGGGTTTGTCTATATTTTTATTTTATTGAATTAGTTGCATTGTTGGGGATATAAGGAAACTATACACATAAATATTTGGTAGCCATTTAAAAGATTTAGTTTTTTTTTTTTTTTTTGTCAAATTTTGGGCCAAAGTTTCTCTAGGGCTTGCGTGACTTTGGCCTGCTCATTTTCTTGTTCTGAAATCGCAAGGTTGTTGATGTTGGGATAAACTAAACTCCAAAAAAATATATCTACTGATGAAAAAATACAAAACCACATCAAATAGCGTAACTTTTTTTTAATATTAGTTAAATATTTTTATACTTATGTTAACAAATGCGTTTTATTTTACTCCGTTCTCAACAATCTTTTAATAAAAAAATCTAAATGGGAATGCAAAGAATAAAACTGCTTCATAAAGCACATACATGGTAATGTTAACGTTTATTGTTTCAATATTATTAAATTGAAATCAAGAACAGACAAGAAAATAATACTAATCAAATACCATAAAACTATAGCAAATCTGCTTCAGGAACTAAGAAACAGCCTTTCTTTTCGAAGTTTGGTACTTCGATTTTTTTGATCACGTCCTTCCAACGGTACAACTGCTCGTCTTTAAATGCTGGCCATCGCCAAAATTTGGCTCCTCTTTTCATTGCACTCACCATAAGCCCCTCGTCACATGTTGAAATCACCTTGCCAGGATATATGTGGGCTCCCCATCTGACAAGCACGTGGTCGTGTAGTTTAATATCTAATTTTAAATCTAACCGATTTTTGTTAGAAATTGAAACCAGCGGAAGGTTTTCGTCTGATTCTTCGTTAACATCCACAGCATTACTTTCTTCAGATGTTGAACAACTAGAGCTTTTTGTGGTGTCATGTCCTTTTTGATTTCTGATTCAACTTCGAACTCGACGTTGTCATCAGGTAATTATTGAGTAGACGAGACTTCGCTCATCCAAGAGTTACAACTTGTAGTAGAATCACAGCTTTGTTGTCGTCGTTTCTTAGGCTTGCCGAGTGGTTTTAGCGTCAAGCCTGATGAAGTTGCTTCTGCAATGTCTGCTGCACTAATTGACTTTTTTAGCAATTTTTTGGACTGGGCTGCTTTCATTTCGTGCTTGCTCTAACTTTTGTATGAAGGTCCCTGTGATTAAATGTAAATTAACAATACGGTCCTGTTTAGGCAGCCCACTCAGAGGTTCGTCTTTATTTGTGGGCATGATACCCGTCTTTCTAAACCCAGCAATAATATTTTCGCAAGCACCAGTCAAACTATTTAATGCGTTTTTTAATAAAGAAGAAATTTATAATAATACAACGTGCTGCTACGGAGATTCAAAAACGACAGTTTATTCAGATCGAATGACATACAGAATACACAGTGGAATTTTTCACAAGTTTGTCACAAGATGGCGCTAGTTGTTATTTACAACACTCCCACTCAAAATATAGTATATATTTCAACTTTACAAAATTAAAAACAAATACTTAAATGAAATTATACTTTAACAATTCCTAAAGCATCCAAATGTTTATAATGTTTTACAGCACTTAAACTTTTAGTTAATAAATCTGCTGGCATATCTGATGTACATAAATATTTAACATGAACAATGTTTTCATTTAACATTTCTCTGCAATAATGATATTTAACATCAATATGCTTAGTTTTATTATGGAATACAGGGTTTAATAATAACTTCTGCGCACTCATACTATCATTATACAAAGTAATACAATACATTCTTTTAGTTATTTCAAGGTAATGCCTAAAATGTTGTAACGCTCTGACAACCGCCAGCGTCTCCAGCTCATAGGAGTGGTAACGTTGCTGAAATAGGCAACAGGTCTCTTTAGGCCATCGTCCACAATCTGGAACAATACAGCGCCGTAACCAACCGACGAAGCATCTGTGTGGAGCTCAGTCGAGCGTGAGGGGTCAAAAATAACTAGAATAGGCTCTGTGGTTAGACGGTTAATAATGTCCCCACATCTTCTTGTTGCTCGCCCCAGCTAAACTCGGCTTCTTTGCGAAGTAAAACAGCAATGCACGCAGTTTTTAAGGAGTAATTAGGAATATACCTCCTGAAGTACCCTGCAAGACCCAGGAACTGTCTTACCTCCTTGACATTAGTCGGCACCCTCACATTGGCTAGAGCATCCATTTTATGAGCACTCGGCCTAACCTGACCGTTACTAATCGTCCGGCCTAGGTACTCGATCTCTGTAACAAGAAACTAACACTTTTTGAGGTTAATGGAAAACCCAGCAGCCTTCGTCAAAGTGTCCAAGACTTCTCGTAAGATCTGCAAACCTTCGTCAACAGTCTGGCTTTTCAGTAGAACATCTTTGATATACCGGGTGACGCAAAACATGTATGTTAAGCGAGAAACCCTATATTGTTTGATACACTATTAAGTATTTTGGAACTAGAAAATGACCATGGCAACCGCCATGGTCATTTTCTAGTTTTAAACAATTTGGCTTTTGTCTCACAAAAAACAATTAATACTTTAATTTTACTATGCCGGTGCAGCCCTATCGATAGGGCGGAGCCAACAAAGACCGTAGGTATGTAGGTATTGGCGCGTCCTTGGACATCGCCAGCTGTTTACTCGTTGCTTTAAACCACACATAAGTATATGTCGGCGCGTCCCCAGGACGCTCCCCAGAACACTCCCCAGGATCCATCATAAGATCGCAATGAAACTTCAAAATTAGTTACAAATACAGACGGTTATACTTGACCAAGTAAATTAACCCAGCGAACACCCGCCTGCTCGCGAGTCCAAGATGCAAGAGCGCGAGCCCCCCAAAACTTATAGCAACCAACCTTTAAACATGGCTTTCGGTCAACTGCATATTTATTTTATTGTTTACTACAAATATCTATTTACTCTTTACAATTTAATGAAAAACAATATAAATGAATTAAAAGAATTAAGAATTTTATTTTGCTTGTAAAAAATACATGTAAAAAAAGTTTTTAATGATAAGAGATAAATTATTGGATAACCCATTGTCCAGTCTTAGCGGGAATTTCTGTAATTAGACTTTCCAGATGTTTTTTCTTCTGAGTTTTGTCGCCTGTTGGGATGCGATTGTATATTTCGGAAAAGCATGGGTTTCTCTTAAAATATTTAGACAGGAGATAGAGATCTCTATTGAGTAGCATGACCCGAATAGAGATGGGTACCAGAAGTTTTGTGATTTCAATTAATCCAGAACCCTCTTTGGCTGTGATCGTCATTGTGAAGTTACCGTCATCATCAAAACTGATGTGAGCTAAAGAGCTAATGTAGCGGGTGGCAGGAATCACTGTGAGTTGTTGGGCTATAGCCTGCTGCTGGGGACCTGAAGACGAGGTGGTGGGAGAAGCAGACAAAAATTCTACTCTGTTTCCTCGGGGCTTGCTGTTAATAAAATAAATATAATATAAAATAAATATTGGTCTTTCAAGGTTTTAATAAATCTTAATTAACTTAATTAGTTAACAATCTTTATAAATTGGGGCGGAAATAGTAAAATAAATTGTTGCAACAGAACTTGTGATTAACTCAAACTATTTATTGACATATTAATATAAATATGAGAAATACTAAAATTGTCCAGCATAAATTATAAACTGTAAATTACAATTATTTGACCCGTATTATTTAATCTAATTAATAATTAACTATAAATTGCCAATTGCATTACTGTTGTTGTAATTAGTAACCATCGCAGCACAATCGAGTGAAAATGTTTTTGTTTTAAAATAATAAAGTTAAGTTAATATGAAAATATCCAAAAGATTGCCTACTATTTATTATACAATTAATGAACTGATAAAATTAACCCTTAGGTAATATTAATTACAATAAGATTGCTGTATTGACAAGTTTGTAACTTCCATATTGACCACTAGATGGCAGTACAATCAGGCGCCGCCCATATATACCATGGCTAATTAACGCACGAGTAAAAGTATCAGTAATTATTAAGTTTTTAGGTTTCTACATACCATTTTCCTTTTCGTCTCCTGCGCAGTTTTATTAAGAGTTAGCAAAAAAAGTCGCGTACACTCATAGTTTTAGTACATGATAGTATTCACGATAGGGATAACAAACGCAACACGTACACAGAACTTAGTTTTTAAGTCTTTACTAAAATGGTTCGATATGCCTAGTGAAAGTGGCCTCATCACTCCACAAAAAAAGCCTACCGAAGTTTGGGTCAGCACGGATCCGGTCTTTGTACCACTGGCAAAAATCGATGCTTGGTCTGTAATCCGCCTCAATCAGTTCCAAGGTCCGTTGGTAGTGGTATGGGTGTTGTCCGTCTCTCTTTAAAGCACGCTAGGCACTAGTCTGGGTCACACCTAAAGCGGCTGCGGCACCACGTGTACAATTGTCTGGCTGCTGCGAGATTGTTATTGTCACTCGCACCTACACACATTATCATATCATAATATTCGTTATTCGCATATTCAGACATGATTCCGCACTAAATTCACTGCAGTCCAACGCGAAATGACACGCGTGATCTAGCAAACTTACTCCCATATTAGCCTACAGCGTACCTACACAGTTTTAGGGATCGTTAAGTAATTAGAGAATTCCGATAGGTAAATACTATTTTTAAAATATGGCGTTCTTATTACTTTGGATAAAACATACACATCACGACACTGGTTACATTGCCGCTGTAACTGTAACATCGAAGGACTCCTAGGTGCAGGCACACTGTAGGTTACCTACACTACCTACATTTTGCTTATGGTATTTTTGTTCCAAGATGTGATGAGGGGCGAGTCAAACTTGTAATATCTAGGTTTAATAGTAATATTATTTACTTTTAGTGGTTAACGAATGCTATTTTCCTTATTTTCTGCAATTTTTAAATGAAAAAGAGATGAAAAGAAATTGAAACGAATTAGGTATGATTGAATACAGTTTCAGAAAAGCTCAAAAAGAATAACCGGCCTTGAAATAAAATCTAAAAATGTTCAGATTGTAAATCATAAATTAATTTAAAACAATTAATTGTACGGAATCTTTTTAACTACGGCGATATCGAAGTCGGCGACAAGCGGCAAACTCAAAGGCTTGTGCCGACGATATTTACCGGCGAGTACAAAAGAGTACATGCCGCCTCTTTTGTACTCGCCGGTAAATATCGTCGGCAAAGAATTTTGTATTTTTATGCTTTAAAAATTCTTTCGAATTATGGATCCAATAAGAAAGCCGGAAAAAATGGGCGTGATGGTGTAGTGTAGGAAATGGTTTTACATTGGTTGCTTTTTTACCAATCAGTAATGTGTAAATGTTCTTCGCCAAAGAGTAACGAAACAGTTATAAAAGACTGGTACCTATTAAACAAAACAATGGAATTAGATTAATAAAAGTTTACTCATAGCTTTTTAATTGGTTTTCGTAGCGAGATGCGAGAGACAATTTTTTTTTTTTTAACTTTATAGCATTAGTTGAACAGTTATGTAAAAACCTAGTAAAGTTATGTTTTAGCTAGAGTTTTATGCAGATGTATGTAGATCCTTGCGTACTTCTATACTTTTCGTCCATACTTCTACTCTGCGTACCCGTAGAGGTACATAAGGCCAAATTCGGTTTTAAAAAAATCCACAACTTGCCTCTCTGATGCAAGAAAATGATAGGCCTTTAACTATGATGTGTCATGTGTCGTGTCTGTCGAATTCGTCACTATATCAAAGAACTTCAACAGAGTTCAAACAATTTTAGGGTTGATGCCATCAAACATGTGAACAAAAACATGAACATCTCGAAATCATTAAAAATCCTTAAAGAATATTGTTGGGGATTTCACCTAACGCTTAATAATGGGCAACAGAATATGGGGTTCCCGGGATAACATACGTTTTTCGCATCACCCTGTATACGTTTTTACCATTATCGATGAACGTACGCAACGTATTGGAAATGATTCTTTGGTACACAATGGGCGCGTTTGCTAGACCATATGGCATCTTGAGATACTCGTAATGCCCTTCGCTAGTTACGAATCCGGTGCGATAAAATAGACTCCGCATCAAGGCGGATTTGGTGGAAGCCGGTTATAGACAAAACATGACCAGCTTATCAAGATTTGATGTTATAAAGTGGATAACGACTGATGTTTTAATTTATTTGATGCATCGATATTGTATTAAAATGTTAAATCAATTATTGTTATGGTATACGTATAAAAATATCCTTTATTTGTATAGAGAATGTTGGAGGAAATCTTCCCGTTCATTGCAAGGCCACACATAAATTATTATATATCTATCCAACCTTTATATTTTTGCTTTTACATTTCAGGTTTCCAATTTTCTTAATCCTGTTAATATCATATCCAACCAGTAATGGAGAAACAGGTGAGATGTAACCATAACCAGATGATTCTGAACATACAGTAGTTCGAAATGATCGTTAGTTTATGATTTTCGGAAAATTATTATAAAGTAACAATGTTCACAACCATCAGATTATAACAACAATATTGATATGCATTAAGCTAAAAAATACAGCTTTTATACAACTAAATCCAATGAGGTCCGATTTTTAAAAGCTGACTACTCTGTTAACTTCTTGTACATTTCAATTTAAATCACAGGTCAATAGCGTGTCTCTTATTGGTAGAGAATGAGAGATAGACATGAGGCGAGAATGTTTTAAACCGGTAGCCCTCATTTCTTTCATTCATTTTGCTCATATCCAAATGCTCACTGGGTTTTATTGTTAAAAAATACACAGTAAAGCTATATCCGGTGAGACTGGAAGCTGATCCCAAATTAGCTGTGGATAAGACTAAAAGACTAAGCTAGGCAGAAGAAAGGTTCTTTATTCCTTTTTTATTTATTGTTCTTTATTCCTTTTTTATTTATTGTTCAGAAAATACAACGACTGAATTGCCTCAAGCAGACATGCTGCCTCAGGTGGCTCCCTGTTCTCCGTTCCGGCCTGGTGACTTGGAGTTTCAGACGGTGGACCTGATCGCGGTGTACCGGCTCGACCAGCCCGGCACTAAGGGGGTCACCACGGTGCAAGGGTCGCAGGATCTGCAAAAGGCCTACAGAATCGGGCTTGATGTCAATTTCACTTTGCCTCTGAAGTAAGTGTTATTTTGTACAGTAAAAGGAAACATAATTATGTTTAAATCATTCATTATGTTAGCCTGTATTCAAAACATTTTTGACGTGACAACGTCTTATAAATTGGTTTGCCGGGTGACACTTCAAGAAACTGGGTAACGCTCCGCTCACGTTATGCGCTCACAATGAGAGCGAGTGAGAGGCACGCGTCCCTTCCACTCGGGCATGGTTAGCCCGCCTAAGAGCGAGAGAGACAGACATTGACATTGACAGTCGTTGTCACGAAAAACTTTCGCCCGTATACCGACTTTACAGGCAACCAACGATTTTTTTACTAAAAAAGTATTGAATAAAAAAAAACTTAAATAAATTAAAAAGACAACTGTTAAGTTTTAAAGTATGATACTTTAAAAAAAATATAGGATGCAATCAGTGTCCTATTTGAATTAAGTCCCTTATTTTCGTTTACATTTATCAGAGCATGAGGTTTATGTTTGGTCTTTGCTTTACATAATATAATCTAAATACAATAGTATCCGTTAACTAAGCTCTAACTTGAGGTTTCTTTCCTATTCTTGCTAGAGAGGTCTTTCCAAACGGGCTGCCTCCTAACTTCAGCATAGTGGGCACATTCAACGCTCGCGGGCAGCGCATGCCCTGGAGCCTGGTGCGTGCCCGCTCCAAAAGTTTGCTGTTCTCACTCACCTTCCTGCCCGACTCCAAGAAGATCGCCGTCTTCTACGGAGGTTCAAAAGTCCTTTTTAACAGCTGGGAGGTACAGTGTAATTATCTTCTTTTTTATCTATTTTACAGGCAATACTCATAGCACACAATTTTAATTAAGTTAATGACCTAACTACCTGTCTAACTTTATTCAATGTTATTGGTTTGTCCTCGACTAAATTAAAGGCACGTTATTTTACTTAGCAAGTATTTACGAAATAATTTTTTTTGGTAGCAAGGGTTTTGAGCTACGAATAGGAACTTGTAGCCCAAAAAACTTATTAAACTTGGCTACAGTAATTACTGATTTTACCACATTTAATTTCCAGATATTTTCTCCTGGATGGCACAAGATACATGCAGCAATAACCAACGACTCAGTCCACGTGGCTGTTGATTGTGTTGAGGTGAGATTGTTACCTTAATTTAATTTCTCTAATTTAATTTTAGAGTGTGTATTTTACTGTGTTCCTCTACTTGTATACTCATTCACAATCATACTCATAATTTGTTTAGTTATGTATGTAACTTTCATTCCACCTCGTAACATGTCCATACTTACTAAGATTATAATAATTGTAGTTAATGGCAGAGAAGATCAACATCCGAGACTACACGAACGCGACTTCAGTGACCATCGTGTCTAACGAGGATGGTACAGCGGCACCTGTAAGTAATTATAAAGCCACGTAGTAATTAATTTATCGTTTATCGTCTTATATCAACTTCAACAAACGCATCAAAATTATACATCAACAAAAGCATTTACACTTCATTAAAACTTTGTTAATTTACAGAAAATTTTAGCTATTCATATTTTTACTTTTTACACCATGTAATATTGCTTATTAAGGAAGTATTAGAGAGTATAGTATTTAGTCCATCTCTTATTAAAACGCAATGACGGTTTTTCACATACTGTTTATTCCAATAAATCATTACTACATATTTTAGCACTAGATGACGGTACTAGTCTGAAGGATGCATTATTTTGTCATGATTTTAATATCCTTTACCAAAATAAACAAATTGCTCAAGTTTCTGCGATGCCTAATAACTTTAGGAATTTATAATGTTTACTTGTACGCAGAAACAAAATCTAATCTATCCAACAACGCATATCACTTGTTTTGGCCCAAATGACGCTTTAGCATTTTTACCTTTCTACTGACGTTGTAGTTATATATATTTTATTTAAACCAGTAATATTTGTACTCCTTTATCTTTACTTTAAAATCGTTAAAAATCGTATGTATGCTCCTTAGTCAATATTAATAAAACACTTTTTCAGATTGATCTTCAATGGCTGTCGTTGAGTTGCAACCGGTACAACCTAAGTAGAGACACCTGTGAAGAAATTGTAAGTAATAGTACCTACGACCTTTGCGTAAGCAAAGGTAAGCAAAATAAATTTGTTTTCTTGTATTTCTTTCTTTCTACATTTCTGAAAATAATGTATAATTATGTATTGTAGTTCTTTATGATGTTCATTTGACCACAACATTGATTTTTTTTTTTTATTATTTGAACTTTAGATTTGTAAAAGTCATGTTTGGTTGACTGTACAGTATAACACTATGGCCGACTATACACAAACTGCATGCAATCAGTTTTAACTGCTTGAAGTAGTACACATTATACGGACTGCTTGAAGCAGTAAACATTATACGGACTGCTTGAAGCAGTACACATTATACGGACCGCTTGAAGCAGTACACATATACGGACCGTTTAAAGCAAATTGACTGCCTCGAGCGGTCCTTGTATGCTGATTACTAGCTAACTGCTCGAGTAGTCCGCGTGTGAGCGGCCTAACTTAAATAATATGTATTTTTTAGGATAAGCCACAACATCTCATAGCAACATCGTCACCGACGGTCAGTTTATTTTCATTTAAACTTAATTCTAGTCTTCTATTGCAGTGTGCCTCAAAATCCAGCAAGGAATTTGAGGCACACTAGAAAAGAACATAGGTAACGGTTCTTTTCTTATTTCTTCTACTTAAACCTCACTTAACTTTACGATTTTTCAGTTCACTTTCAACCTATTATGGAGTATGAATTTTATAAAAACATATATGATAGACAGAAAATATTTATTTACCTAAACTATAAAAAGTAAAAACAAAGTCTCTGACTATGTTAGAGAAAACAAGCATAATTAAAAAAAAAAACAGGCAACCGGCAACTATGTCCGAATGCCGCCACTGGACACAGCAACTACGATCGGGTTGTGCTGTGTCGGCAACTAAATGTGTTTACTTTTGCGCTTGTCCTCAAATAGTGCCTTCTGAAGCTTGATTGGAACGGGTCACGATTTTATTTCTTAATTCTAGGAATCCCAGGTTATTCTGGAGAACCAGGTCCTCGAGGATATCCTGGTGAAGCAGGAGAGCCAGGCAGGCCTGGTAGCCCGGGTTTTCTAGGCGAGAAGGGAGATAAGGGTGACCGGGGACCTGAAGGAGTAGGAGTGCATGGGCCAGAAGGACCTAGAGGGATAACAGGTAATGTACTATAACAAGGCAGAGCTTTGATAGAAACGTACATTTGGTAAACTCTTGGTCGAATACTCAAACACAACTCAATTTTAAGTTGCCGTTAAGTCTCATGCTGTCTTTGTTACTTTAAGGTGTAAAGAAGCATGTCGCTTCTTTACACCTTAAAGAACAGACATTTAAGACTAGTATATTGCGTTCGAGCTTACTTTTTTGTTTTGTTTAGCTATTGGTGTACCACTGCAAAGACTTACCTTACATTTTTGACTTTATAGGTATCCCAAGTAGCACACGACAGCCGCACAGGGGCTTGACTATAGAATTTATGACTACTCAAGGCTGTTTAAGTTTCCTGCATAAGGGTTGTGTAGTTAGCTACGCAGCCCTTATAACTCTAATTTGGGCCCCAAATTAACCAGCCTTGAGCATTACAGCGGCTGTATAATAATTGAAACAGCTGTAGAAAGCCTGTACAGTAGCTTAAACAGCTATTCAACAGCCATTGCAGCCTAAGATTCAGCCACTTTAATTCTCTCCAACAGCTTTTAGATGTTTTTAGGCTTGACAACAGCTTTTATTAAGGAATAATAACCAAAAAAAAATTTTTATTTTATTTATTTTGTGTATACGACCTGACGACAGAGTGACGGACGACATTTTATTGTTTGTTAAAGTGCGCAGGCGGACATATTTAAGGTAAGATTTTTTTTATTATTTTCACGTTACTTTTGAGTGTCCCTGTATGTAAATTGAGTTGCGAGTACCATTTTACTGTAAATGTGTAAAGGTATTTCACAAGATAAATGGTGTACGAATACTTATTAGATTTATTACTCAAATTATTGCTTTCTAACTTGTTGTATTCTATTAGGAAATAAGTGGAAAATATATTGTTTGAATTAAAAGCTTTCAAATATTCTAAAAATTTTAGAAAATCATTTGGATATTTAATAGCAAATCGTTTCTGTAATGCTATAATGGCGTCCACTGGCTATCAGCACAAATTCTCCATAAATTCTTTTGGAAAGTTATTTACTGTACAGTAGTGTTACCAAAGTCTATGTACCAGCTTATAGCATTATGCTGGCTGGACAAAGGCTTTTAATTATCTTTCTTACTGGGTACTGGCATAAATAGAGAGCATACAACTGCTTTACAGGGATAAAGAAATCTCAACAGAAAACCATTTCATTACTTATGTACTAACGACTTTCCGGATACCCTTGCAGGCCCAGAAGATATGATTTAGGTTTTTAAGTAATACGTTACAGACGATTCGGCTAGCTCAACAGTCAGCTTTTTGGAAATATTTAGTTTAGTTAGAGTTTGGTGTAAATGTGTGCGTGTGAGCGTGTATGGACAGGATTAGGTGTATATATTGTTTTTTACCCGACTGCGGCGAAACCAAGAAAGGATGGTTATGTGTTTGACCTGTTTGTATGTATGCCCGTTTTTATGTTAACTCGAGTAACTACTCAACGAGTCAACCGATTTTGATAAATGATGCGTCATCAGATTCGTCTCGATAGCGCGAGTATCACTGGCTGGGTATATAAACTTCTTAGATTTAAAAGTGTGCACGGTTCTCGACTGAAATAACAAGCAACGAGTACATCTTGTTTTCTTAGTTTGTTATGTGGCAGTCGGGTTTTTTTTTAATAAATGTGGACTACGTCACATACATTGCTCCGAACCCAAAGTAAGTAGCTAAAGCACTTGTGTAATGGTGTCGGAGACAACGAAGGTACCCCAAACACCCAGACCCGAGTCAATGTAGAAAAGTAGTTTTTAATTACCTATTTATTTAGTCTTAGGCAGCGACATACATGTCGTCATCATTATTTCATTTCGTCAAAAACCCCCAAAAAAACATTAACTCCACGAAAATAGAGAAGATCTACAATTACTTATGTTGAATGACAAGTTTACAATCTATTTTTTTCATAGACTAGCTCATAGTGTCTCACTGACGTAACATCAGATTTGAACTTCAACTATATCTTTCGGACCTGCAAGGGTATTCGGAGAGCCAATCGTACCTACGTAATTTAACTACAAACCTTCACTTCATTTGATTTTTTAGATCCCCTAAGAGGACCCACTGCTTTACCTCTATAATAAACGCTCATATAAAAGGTTAGATTCAGTTTCATACAAAACCCGCCGCCTAATCCCTCTACGTCCCGCTGCCCGCTGATACCTAACATTGCGTTCTGCGCATCGGAACGTACGATGTTCCGACTTTCCGAGACGCCATTAAGTTTGAAACGTACTGTACTAAAAGTGTAGTTTTACTTTTTAGTACATAGCTGTTAACCTACCCATTTTATTTACGACTCAAATGCACTTCCTTAGGCTTATGTGTTAAAAAACCTGTTTCCTTTTCGTATATAATTATTATTGCTAATTACTTTAATATTTAATATTTATTTCAGGAATAATAATGCCGTTTAAAATAATCAAAACCGTTGAAAAAGGGAAGGACAGATTAACAATTGTTCCAAGTGGTTGGGAGCATAATGGTATTTTAAGATGGCCAGGAAACAACGTTTCTTTAAAATTGCTTATAAGAAATGACAAATCAACGCCTCTTCCTGACTGGACTAAAATGGAGTGCATAGTCAAACGTTCGTCTTTTACCACTTACAATAAAGCTGAAGAAGTACTTGAAACAATGTTGAACTATAGTGATACGTCTGATTATCCAGATGATGAGAACAAAGTAATATTACACAGCAACGTTGATTACAATTCCAAGGCATCTAGTTTGGTAAGTAAGTTAGTTTATAATTTATAAAATATAAGAAAGAATGATCCGGATATGGGTAGGTATCGGTAGTTGTTTCGTAATCGGCTGTCTCCGTGGTGGCGGAGATTCAGTTTAAGCGTGTTACTTCATTTATAATAATAATAAATAATAAAACTGTTTTTTTTCGTTTATTATGTTTGTACATGTACTAGTTACTTACTTGCAGTTTTATATGTAAAGAATTTCAGTACCATGCATACTTTGTAATCAGTTTAATGTGATTTCAGAAATCTCATCCTGATGTTGTGCAAGACAGTGAAGTGATACCTGTAGGAAGTCGCGTATTTCAGATTCTTACTAATGATAACGACATTCAACTAAATAACACCGATAAAATTCTTGAAAATCAAAAAGAAATATCAGATAATCAGAAATCCATCACGAATAATCAAAATATCATCCACGAAACGCAGACGCAAATACTAGAAAAACTAAAAAAAAATAGCCGGCAAATTTCCGACGTAACTGTTCTTATAGAAGAAAGCTTTAAAAGGCTTGCAGAAGGCAATCAAAATTTGTCAGTGGTTAAACTTGCTGAAGCCAACTCTATTGAGTCAGAATCTTTTGTGATTAAGCCAATATCGAACGCCAAAGAGTTAAACGAATTAGAGATAAACTTATCCGACCAAAGAGAAAAGCAAAAAATGCATTTGCAATTCGCACTTTTGTGTAACAAATCTGATGGCAGCGGTATTAGTTGCGCATATAAATTGCTGGATATTATGTTTACAAGATAATTTCTCTGTAAATGTTCATGGTCGGGGGGCAGTAAAGGACAACTAGTAAAAGTTGCATTGAAAGCGTACAAGAATATCCTAAATTTCTTTTTCAGCCTAATTAGTTCTTGGGATAAAACTTACACGCATGAGACGAACGAAGTTTTTCAAGACAGTGTTGAAAAATTCAGGGAAAAGATTAGAAATTAAAAACCTAAGAACTTCCACGAAACGCACACGCAAAGATTCAGGTAAAATTAACAAACGAACAAAAACAACTGACGTGATGGAAGCCGTCGAAGTTGAAAATAATCAGCAAGAACACGAAAGTGGTATAATACCAAACTTAGATGTTCAAGATCAAATTATCGGCAATGTAGACTTAGAAGAAGCATCACTTTGTTAAAATATAATTTTATAAAAAATTTCTCAATTTGATTTAAGTAGATTACCGGTATGTACAAAGGTTTCTTGTTTCCGTACTATTTTGTATGACAGTTTTTTTTTTATTTTAAAGTTTTTGCAATCGCCTTACTAAGCTTAACCATGATGTGATAGCATATTTTTTGTATCAAGGCGTGTGCGTGCCTGAGATTATTTTATTATAGGTAATAACGTACCTAATCGGGTGGTAGTGATTAAAAAAAAACTGATTATGAAAAGTAGCATTTATTCGTCATTACGTTGTATTTCCACAAACTATATTTCATATTGATTAAAAAACAGTGTACAAATTTAAAAAATCGTTTTTTATTTTTTTTATTATCCCTATTGAGATTATATCAGCAGAATTAAACTTTATTGGAAATAATAGTATTACAAAAATTATATTTACATAATTAATTACAAAGTATGTAAAAGGGGTATTAGATACAAGTAGCTTTTATGCTCAATACATACAAATTTAAACTTCACATCCAAAAAATGTGTTTTCACTTCAATGCGTTCTGTATTAGGCCGTTTTGCTTTAAATATATTAAAAGTAGATGACTTTATTGGGTAATCAAAAATATCTATTAAATCTGTCATTTTGTAACCATTAATAAAATTTTCTGCATCAATTGAATTGACTTCAATGATTTCACGTTTACTTGTCATAAAATATTTATCTTTAGATCTCGCTGTAAGTATAAAATCCTGAAAATTTATTTTGGGGATTTTTTTATTATCCTTGGTAACAAAAGGCACCTTAAACTTGTTTTCGCCTTTTCGATCAGTAGCACAACATTCACTGAGTCCTTTTCGCCACCTGCGAAAGTGGTCTGCTACCACTTCGCAACATAATTTTAATCAAATGCAATTTATTTTCAAAAGGATAGGCACTGAATGTTTGAAGTGGCCCCAATCTTTGAACCTCATCAGTGACATGAAGTAGATTATGCACATTGCTGGTCACGTAATCTGCACCATAAAAATCCTTGTAATGCTCTACAAAGTATTGTAGTAACTCTTCTGACAGTGGTAATAAATGATTATAGTTATCACTTGAACAAATTGTAATGGCACAATATAAAAACAAATAATGAGTTAAAGCATTTTGAGGTAACACATCAGGAAGTATAATAACGCTCAAGTAAAAGAAAAATGATCTATATTCAGATGCTTTCCAGTGTGTCAGACAGTCTAATCCCCTTACACATCTGTGTATTTCAGAAGGCAGTTGGCAACTTCTTAAAAACATATTGACGATGTCTATGTTTTTAGCAGACCATTTTGTTATGTATTTTCCAAAGTGGCCGTCCCTCCACCCTACTAGTAATCTCTTCATGACACCTAAGTCTATTAGGTGCAAGGAATCAGCCACTGGAAACTCATTCACCATATCTATAGGAAGTTGCAGCAGTCGCGAATCGTATTTGTGATGTTGTCCATAAAGTTTATTGCGGAAGCCTTCATCTGTTCTGCTACAGCATTTGATTCCAGGAAGTACTACAGTATGGGATCCATGAGAATACTCTCCCACAGTAACGCATTTTAAGCAACCATGCTTGCCATTAAAATTGCAGACTCCTGAAAAAGTATTTAAAAGAACGATCAGGTAGAACTCACAGTACGACGTGGCTCAATCTCCCCTCAAAATAAACATTGAATTGTGGCTAAGGTAATTCTTGGTATTTGATGGAATAAAAACGATTATTCAATATTAGCAAGACTATTTATTCGGGAGAATTTATAAAATAGCTGACGACGCTAACGTAGAAAAAACAAGTGAAGACAATATAGACAATATAGACCGAGCTACTTTATGGTTGCGTTCCATTCCTAACAACCACCCCTGAACGCAAACCCATTTTTGCAATACAATACAAATTTTTATGTTCAGTTGTCCCCTTAGTCAGTATATCGGCAATCATTTTATCACCTCTACAATATTTAAACTTTAACTCTAAATTGTTTACATGCTCTCTCAAGAAATGATATCTAATATCGATATGTTTAGTACGGGGAAGATAACAATCATTAGCAGACAACACGCATTCCCTGCCCCCAACGCGTATGTGCGTTTCATTACGTAATACTATGTGCCCACGACGCACATGCGCGTTTCATACATTTTACTCTAGCCTTTTCTGAGTGCCGCCGACGCGTCTGTGCGTCTATTGTTTACGATAACCAATTCCAAGAACAATGCCTATTGTTATTGTGATGTTTTAGATAAAGGTCCTTACCCACTGACACAGACATCAGGAACAATTATTTTACACTAACAACTTGTTTTGATTTTGCTTTGAGATTTTAAGGTGAAAGCGTCAGGGTAGCCCGCGAAATTTAAATTTTACGTTATCATGCACATTGTTTCAAGTTGAAAAATTCTACTACTACTCGTTGTTTGCGCCTTCTTTTGTTTTTAAATACGTTTTTCTCAGGCAATATAGATATCTATGTAACAAATTCGGGTTATAATTTCTTTATAACAAAACATTAAAAGAATGAAAGAAAAGTTCGATAATTATAGCCTATAAATGGCAACAAAAACCAATCTGTCATTTGAAACTTTCATATAACTCCTTCGCGCGAAGAAAATTAAAAACCCAAAAAAGATGTAAGTTTTTAATTTTACTTTAGTATATACTTTTGTCAATTTTATGAATTACATAAATAGTAAGTTGATGCCATCTGCAGTCTCTGCAGATACCAAACTAAATAGAGAATTTTACGTAGTCTACTGAAAACTCTTAGGCACTTATAATTTGTTGTTTACCTAGTCCTATCTTATTAGCTTCTATTACAAACCAATCTACAATGCCAGTGTTTTATTCACTGAGTTATAGTCAGGTATTATTGTCATAAATTATCATTTTATTGTTAGGAATGACGAAGATACCAACCCCAGCGACTGGGTCCCAAAGGAGGCATTGCCTTCGGCATCTGTCGAAGGCAGTACCTCCGCAGGGCCTTGCGATGGCGACGCGAGCAGCCTGTCAGGCTTGCTGCAAGCTGCCCAGGGGACCACCTTTATTGAAAGTAGGCCAGGAAAGAGACGGTGCGTCAGCCCAAGCACCACGCCGAAGCCCACCCCAAAAGGAAAGGGCGTGGGCAAAAAATCAAAAATAAATTAATAAATTAAGTAAAATCTTTTTTTACGAGCTTGTTTCACTAAAATATGTTAGAGAAAGGTGTAATGGTGTTTATTTTTGCTAAGTCTTTGAATTTGGTTAGAAACCTTTATGTAAATAAGTGCTATAGAAGTATAGACCAAAGTGGGATTATTGTTGATTAACTAAAAGGCTTATAGCCAAATGTTACCCAAAACATATACTTTGCATAAATAGACACCATATGCAGATTGTATAGTGTATAATAAACTTGGCAGTGAGAGTAAATTATAAAAAGAAATAAAACCTGACAGACAGCATGCAAAATAGTACTCAAAATTTTGAGTGTCATATATCATATTTCCAGAATCATACCTCTCAAGCTAAAACCCATCAGGCCAGTTAGGCTGTTGAGCGACCATAAAACACAATAGCAGGTTAAATTAAAAAATAGGTGCACTTGCAGCCATGAAAAGATAAACAATTTATTAGATTTCTGTTTTTGGGGCGAATACGACCCTCGCAACAGATTTACCTATCGGTCGGATTGCCAACTAGAAGTTAGGTGAAGGATGAATTGATTATCTGTACAGATTTGTAGGTCAAAATAAAACAAATTTTTAAAATCACAAATATATAATATATACATATATACAAAATTATAAGTTCATTGTTTAATTTTTAGGGAGCTCTACTGACAAATGTTTTTAATTGTCAGTAGAGCTCCCTGACAGCGGTCCAAAGCGGGAGACAGCCGCCCGCCACCTCTCCTGGGCCTCCTCAGCCTCTTTAAAAGAGAGGCGTCGACGCCGAGGCGACTGTGGTTGTGGTCGTGGTGGGCGTGGTGGTGGTGGTGCCCGTGGGCTGTTAGGTGGAGCCGACGGAGACGGCGAAAGCGCGGCTGCATTTCTTCGTCGTCGGCTCTCATCCGTTAGTCGAACACTATAACAATCAATACAAAATTTTGAAATAAAATCATTACATTCATTATTTTTAAAAATCACAAAGTGTGGATATTATATTGTCAAGACTGACATACCAATTGATAACTATCACAGGCAATATTGAAATAAACTATTATGCTAGTTGTAGTTTATAAAAAATTTCCAAATATATATTCTATAGTTTACCAAACACAGCAATACTAGTTCAATAAACAAAAATAAATTGGTGCATAGCAATATAAAATATAATTAAAATTACTGTGTATCCATGTAGCACTGATAGATACCTAGATTATTTATCTTCCGGTAAGAAGTTTTCATTACTTATGAATTATAAGCAGTTGATTATTCTTAAATCAATAATGACAAGTCTAATGGCTAAGTTGTAAACAAGCAGTTCAACAGATCTCAACTTGCATTTATTTTGGTTTAGTTTAGGTTTGATAGTGGTGGTCTCTTCACGTAAAATTGTCGACGTAGTAGTCGGCTCCAACATAGTTGAAAAATGGTATCAATCTTATATCAGATGAAATAAAATTATAATAAAAATAATGCTTACGTATTTCCCCACGGAAAAAACCAGCGCCACCACGTGCGCCAGATGCGCCAGATGCGCTCTCTTAAGCCTCCTCCCACCTCGGCACCTTCTAGGGCGCGGGATACCCCATCCAAAAGAGGTTCTCTGAAATTAAGAAAGTAACCCTTTCCAACATGCAACACAACACAAACGGAAAAGCACACATTTACAAGTAAAAAGCTAAATCAGCTTTATGTCACCATGTCCAAGCTTCAAGAAAGGAGGCCTTGTTGAAGACAGAGATACACAAGCTTTGGCTGATTTGTTAGTATAGTGCAAGAAACATCAATATTCAGGTACAATATTCACCAAAAACTTTCTTTTGTGTTCACATACGAGTTCCTAACCTAAAAATTTGAGTTTACCACGTTTTAAGATAATATCATGCGGATGCATAAAATGCATATACATGCAAAATAATTGTGCATCAAATAGATAAAATGTAGTTGTATTTACTCACCTTTTGTCAGTCATTTCTTAAAATTTCAGAGTTAATCACTGAAATCAGAAATGGTAGATCGAATGATCGATGCGCACACGACGCGTTGCTAGTTGTTATTGTTAATACACTCGCTCTCGTTCTATCATTCGATAAGAACCACAGAACATAATCCTAATCCAAGTACAAATGTACGTAAGTCAATTCTTTAGTTCAATCAATGTTGACAGTACTACGAAATTTAATTTGTTTGGGGCTGCCAAGCTTAGAATAATTTTACCCTTCCCAAAGAACAAAAACCATTTAATACAAAACATTTTTTTAGTAGTTTTACTGAATTACTAATCTTCTGATAAGTTTAATAAAAAATTGCAAAATGTAAAGGATGATAAATTACGACATTTTATAGAAAGTAAAGTTAAATTAAATTTCATTGCAGTGACAATCGCACTGAGTCTCTTTTTAACAATATTTTTAATTTTTATTGAATTAAATATAAAATCGATTTAATTTTGCTGCATCGATTAGCACAACGGGCGGCACAAAAAGTAGTTTAAATGTTAATCCTATGTTCTTATTGTTTATTACTTTTCTGAGACATCTAGGATTCACACAAAAGGTAATTTATCACTACGAGCGGCAAGATGCAATATTTAGGAGGCTTATCCTGCTTCTATTGTTTAATCTTTTTTAAGTCGAAACTTTGTTAATCCTTTTGACCGAATTATATTACGTACTAGTACACATGCAGTGTAAGCCTCTTTTATCGGAATATACACAATAGGTTTATGATGACCAGGTGCGGCAGGGTGCAATTTTTTAGAAATCCTACTCTCCTATTGTTTTTACATTTTAAGTCGAAGCCGCCGCGCCATGCACGTGCAACGCATTACATGCGTAAGAGAGACAGCAATATAGTATTTTCTCTTTTAGTATTTTGTGTGTTTTCGAAAAGCAATTAGTCTTCTGCAAATTTTTGTGGAAGGCGCTCGTCTGTTTCCGTGTTGTGAGTGTTGCGAATTGCGATAAGTGTGATCCATCCGTTTTGACCCCGGCTTGTTTCACTGTATTTCGTTTCCGCTACTCTTGACGACCCCGGCTGTGTTCTACTGTGTTGATCCCAGTGCTCCTAACGACCCCGGCTTGTGTTTTTTGGATTTTGATTCTGCTGTTTCTGACGACCCAGCTGTAGATTTTAATGTAAGTACTAGATTTATTTTTAAATAAGCTATATTTTGTTCTGGAAATGCAATTTATGTACATTAAAAAATGTTAGGTGTGGTAAATATAACAAACTTATTTAGAGTAAAACAACTATATAAAATGTATTTCTTTTATATTATGTTTTAGTTCTAAAACTTTTTAAACTATATAAATAATATTTATATGACTATTTACAATATTATGGTAAATAGTTATATTGTAATTTAATTTGTTCTGTGTTTGTTTCAAAGAGAAAAAGTAATATAATCATTTTTATTAGATAATAATTTACAATACAAGGTGTTCTTGTCTATTTTATACTAACTTATTTTTTTTTTATTAACCCAAATTAGGGATATTTTTTAAGTTAGTTAGTTATTATTATGGTTAATCATTAATTAATCTTATTTTAAAAACATTTTCGGTACGTTTAGATGGATAACGTCGAACGAAACCTCGCCGTGATTTTCGGCGACGACGAGGCCGATGCCTTCAGGGCGGAGCGACGTCGACGACGTACTGCTAGTACGTCTTCGGAGGCAACCTTCCATGGATCGGAACTCTCCGACATGGAAGATTTGGATAGGTATTTTCATCTTACTATATTCACCATTTTCATGTACTTAAAGACGTAGTTGTTTAAAAAAATCAACTCCTTTTTCTTGTTTTCACATTTTTATTATTTAACGATCGTTACAAAAATCTAGCATTCAACTTTTAAGAATTTTTACAGTGTTTATTCATGTATAAATTAATCAAATCTCTAATTGACAGGTCGAGTGACTCTACGGAGAGTCCTGCGACGGACGAAGAGGAAGGCGGCGAACCCTCGAATGGTGGTTGGGTGGAAGATCCCATCCAGCCTGTGGAGTTCCCACTGCGAGGTATTCCAGGCCTCTTATTTAATAATAGCGCCAGTATGTCGCCACTAGAATATTTTAAAATATTTTTTAATATTACTTTTCTAACAAATCTGGCCGAAATGACCAACATACATGCCGTTAATATTTTAAATAGGGGGTTTAAACCCCAAAGCCGTCTTAAACGGTGGAAGGACACGGACGCGGAGGAAATGTTAACTTTTTTAGGAGCACTATTTTTTATGGGCACCGTGAGGCTCAGTAAAATAAACGCTTACTGGGCTAAATCGCATTTAGTACAGTTCAATTTAGGTAAATATATATCTAGAAATAGATTTTTATTCATTTTAAGAATGTTGTACTTTACAATTGACGATGCACAGGACACGATGTACAGCAAAGTCGATAAATTAATTGAATATTTCAACAATCTTATGAAAAATTGTGTGTACCCCGAAAAAAACCTATCAGTAGACGAGTCCATGGTGTTGTTTAGAGGACGGCTGATGATACGCCAGTACATCAAAAATAAACGCCACAAGTTTGGCATCAAACTTTATGTATTAGCTGACCCTAATGGACTAGTCCATAGACTACATATGTATAAAGGGTCAGCTGATACTGAAGTTGGTGGTACTGGCCACGTCAAAAAAGTCGGCCTTAAAATTGATGGAGGACTACTTAAACGCTGGTCACTCGTTGTATATGGACAATTTTTACAATAGCGTGGATTTGGCCGAAATTTTATTAGGCAAATCCACGCATTGTACGGGTACACTTCAACCCAAGAGAAAGGGAAATCCAGCAACGGTGACCAGCAAAAAGTTGCCCAGGGGTGGTTGTATCTATAGGAGAAATGGGAAGGGTGTATGCGTAATGAAGTGGAAAGATAAGAGGGATGTCCTAACTCTTTCCACGGAGCATACACCCGACCCATGCAACGTACAAAATAGGCGCGGTCGTGTCGTGTCGAAGCCTAAAATTATTGCTGAATATAACAAATATATGAAAGGCGTAGACCGACACGACCAAATGCTAGCATATTACCCCTGCGAGCACAAGTCGGTTCGCTGGTACAAAAAAATTGGGATACATATTTTTCAGACGATGTTTGTAAATGCATACTTAATGTACAAATCCGAGACCGGCAAAACTTCAACGCTGGAAAATTTCCGCAATGAAGTTTTGTCCGGTCTCTTGCCACCAGCAGCTAGAACACTTCCTCCGCAGCTGCCGACGCACATGCCAAAAGAATTGGATAGGAATGCAAATGGTGTGCTCAAAAGGAGGAAGTGTTCTAGATGCTGGACCCTATATAAAAAAAGAAGGGACAGCGGGATGTGCTGTCCTGATTGTGATGTAGGGTTATGTTTACCGTGCTATGGTCCTTACCATATTGAAAATAAATTGCTACCATAATATTAACAGCAGGTAATATTATGGTAGCAATTTATAAATTGCTAAAATAAATTGCTACCATAATATTAACAGCAGTTAATATTATGGTAGCAATTTATAAACTGCTAAAATATATTGCTACCGTAATATTAACAGCAGTTAATATTATAGTAGCAATTTATTTATGCACCTACACTTCAGTTAATTATTCCCGTTGTCCACCACCGACCTGTACACTATTTGTAACATTGCAACGCTTAAACTAATAATTCTCTCTGTCCACCACTGGGGACAAAAATACAACCCGTTATATATTAAATTTCACACCGCTAGTTGTGCCCAAGGATTCCCTTGGGCACAACTAGCGGTGCCTAAGGGAACCACCACCCCAGTGGTGGATAAAGAGAATACTTTTTTAAATCGTTGCAATGTCCACAAGTCGGAGTCATGCTAGTGGCGGACAACGGGCATAATTAACTTAAGTGTAGTAGTGAAAGTGGGTACTGACCGGTGTCACGGGGCGTAATGTAACATGTAGCGAGTATTCGTGCAGTCAGTACGCGTAAACAAGCGTGTTCGTCTTATCTACGTACTGAATGCACGAATGCTCGCTGTGAAACAAGTTAAATTACACCCCCTAACACCGGTCAGTGCCACCCTTTACACACTGTAGTAAAACTATTTTAAACGGGTTTTACAGCGGTTTATTATTTAAATTTACGTTCCCGTCGTTTCGACGTCATTGATTTTACAGTCACGTGTAGATTAAGGTGGTTTCTGTTTCGACAGTTCATGTTGCTCATTATACCTTCATATTTCGATTAAACGATGAAGTTTAGACCAAATCGCATTGCAGCGCTGAAGGATTTCAAGACACTATAAGCTCAAATCACGTAGGTCAGAAATTAATCAAAGTATAAAAGTAAAATGAGCAATATAAACTGTCAAGACATTACCACCTCAGTCTACCCGTGACCATGATATGGTATCGAAACGTCGAGAACGTAAATTTAAATAATTAACCGCTGTAAAAAAAGTTTTATTTAAAATTTAATATGGTATGGATCATAGTACTGCAAGGTGCTGGATGTTTCAAGGCACTTTCAGTTAAGGTGGAAGCATCAGTGTAGCCCTCGAAATTTTCTTACGTTTTTTACAATTTTCCGGCTGTTTACAGGTTGCTTTTTTAACAAAACATGATTTGTGGCTATGGTACGTTTGTATTCACACAATAATTATAATCATTAATATCATCAATCCAACCCTCTAAGTTTATGCAATCTTATTGAATGAGTTTGTCATGAAATATCATTTAATGCGGTTGCATGAACTTAAAGGGTTGGATGGATGATTTTAATGATTATAATTCAGTAAATACAAACGTATTACAGCCGGGAATCGTATTTTGTTCAAAAAACAGCCTGAGATTGACCGGCAAATTGCAAAAAGCGTAAGAAACTTTGAATTTCGCGGGCTACCCCGACGCTTCCACCTTTAGGTCAGTTAAATCTTAAGATAAGACGGACTTCCGTTTGCTCTGAACTGCCTTTTAATGATGATGTGTAGCAAGTAATGTTAAAGCTTTATGTTGAAAAAAAAACAATATTTACGGATTTTATTGTCGTTTATTATTTGGTTTTAGGTTTCCTTCCTTCGCCTTTGCGGGTGTACTGGTCACGGGTAGACTGTCTACCCGTGACCATGATACCTGCAGAGGCGTCGAAACGTTGGGAACCGAAATCTAAATAATAAACCGGAATAAAATCCGTAGAAATTGTTTTTTTCAATTTCTTGTAATATTCCTGTAAACTTCATTTGTGAAATATTGTGATTTAACTAATATAAAATTTGAAAATGAGTATGTACTTGAATATAAGTTAATGTACCTATATTGTAATTTTCTTGTTGTTAATAAAGATGATAAAATAATATCTCGTTTCATTTCAAATCTGTCAAAATTTTCCCTAAAAGTAGGTAAATTATAAGGGCGCTGGTAACTTGTTCAGTAAATTTACCATTCATTCCTTTATTCTTCACCACACAACTAATGCCATCTTACGACATCGACTAATAATTTAATTTAAGTATTTTTTTTCGCATTTAAAGAATATATCAATAACTTTATCGGCTTGTGAAACTACTTTAATATAGAGCACGCATTTCAATATAGCTACAATACATTGATAAATTTATCAAATGTTTTTTTATAATAGTCATCAGGTGCCCGGGTCTCGTATTAATCTGTGGCTCACCTCACTAATTGTTCGTTCTGCGAGAAAGAGATAGACTAGGAACACAGAGTGAAGTGAACTGAACAAACAACTGTGACATATTCCTTCCTATAGGTACATTATCATATCATATTAAGATTGTAATGTAAGTATTGTAACTTTATTTTTTTTCTAATATGAGTAGTAGTAGGATTGATTGGTTTGACTTCTGCACCGCCTTTTCTCTTTATCTCGGCGTCTTTCTAATGCCTAGCTATTTACTAACAGCATGCAAGAACCGGAGTATTCTCCGGAGGTGGTGCCCGACTGCAGGAAGGTTTTGCTTAGGAGATGTGCAGACGGGCACTGCCATCGTCGGCAGTGCGGGAGGGCGCACTGCCGAAAATACTCGGGTATCGGCAGGCGGCAGTGCTGTGACCGGCACTGCCACAAGACTCGATGCACAAACGTCGCCTGCCAGCGACGCACGTGCGCCAGGCGGCGCCTTAATTTTTAAATAAGTATATTTTATTTTCATTTTTAATTTGGAAGTTTATTTATAAAGACGTATCAAGTTATCAAATCTAGGTAGGTCCTACTCGCACACGACAAGTTAAGTGAAAACCCCGACTCCCCTCACAACCCCCTTGTGCCCCCGCGTAATCCGATATGTGACGTCACCGCGCTCAAGTCTAAATTTGTCGCGTACGAAGTTTTAGAAATGGCAGAAAATCGGTTCAATTCACTAGTATGTCAAACTACCTACAGATTAAAAACGGAGACAAGATTAAATTTATTTTGCATTCAACCTAATATGGCGATAATGTGTGATGTAAAGGTCATTATATTGTGCATAAAATGTTCATAGGTAGTAACTAACGAAGTTAATTTTAATGAAATTAATTTATATCTTAACAGTCCAACTATACATTTAAAATAGGTAAAGTGTGCTATCCAAACACCGTTCGACAGTTTCGGTTAGTTTGTTTGCCTTCTGACGGACAGATGTGGCGTTGCGCGGCGCCGCGAGCGGCCGCGGCGGCGGTGGCGGGGTCTCTGCTCTCTACTATGCACCATTGTTTGAACGTATAGATAAAAACAAGATAAAGGTGGATAAAAGATTACCTACATATACTTTAGATCGCTAAAGTATATGTAGGTAATCTTTTATTTACCTTTATCTTGTAACTTTAGCGATCTAAAGTATATGTAAATAGATAATGATTTAAATAAATTTAATTACAAATACGAGACATAAATCGATGTCTCGTATTTGTAATTATTAATTTGAATTTGGTCAAGAAATCAACCTCAGTGGGTAAGGGCCTTAAGTTTCGATAGGTACTTCTATTTTTTATACGAATTTTGTACAACGCACAGACGCGTCGAGGGCACTGGACGAAAATTTTGCTAACGCACTAACGCGTCAGAGGCATACGGCGAGAGCTCTTCAAACGCGCATGCGCGTTGCGGGCACACAGAAAAGGTAAACATTGGACGCAATAGTGCGGGCGGGGCATTGTAGTAATGTCTATATTTTGGGGCACCTTAGAAAGCCGCTGGGCAGTGAATGCGTTAATAGCGCTTTGATTATCACTAAATATGTGAAGCGGTCCGTCTAAGGGCTGGCCGAACTCGACGTGCAGCTGTCGCAGCCACAGGGCCTCCTGCGCCGCCGACGACATTGCCATGTACTCCGCCTCGGCCGTCGACAGAGCCACCGTTTGCTGTCTCCTCGAGCACCAGGATACTGCGCCTCCCTGAGAAATAAAAACATAGCCCGTGCAGGACTTACGGTCGATATTATCACTGGCCCAGTCTGCGTCGCAGAAGTCTTTAGTTCCTTGTAAATATCGTAGTACCCTTTTGACTGCTGTCCAGTGTTCAGCTCTTGGCTCGTTATTGAACCTACTGAGAGTATTAACAGCAAAAGAAATATCGGGCCTAGTGCCTTGAGCAATGTAGAGAAGGCAGCCTATGGCTTGTTGATAAGGGTTATCCATTTCCTTGTCATCAGCACTCTGAGTAAACTTCAGACTAACTTCTATTGGTGTTTTACATGGTTTGCAATCAGTCATACCAAACTTGGTAAGTACTTCTTTAATGTATTTTTCTTGGTCAATCATAATGGTGCCTCCATCCCTTGTTATGTTCAGACCTACACATTGACTGGCCTTACCTAGGTCCTTCATTTCCAGGTATTGCATAAGCCTGCTTTTAATTTTGTCCTTTTCTGCTTCATTGGCAGTAAACAAAATAAGGTCATCAACCCATACAGCAATGTAGGTATTCTTATCTACATTGTAATAAACACATGGATCAGATTTTGACCGTTTCATCCCAATCTCCTGCAGCACAGTGTTTAGTTTCGAATTCAACAACCGGCTTGCCTGTTTTAGCCCGTATAAAGATTTATTCAAATGACATACTTGAGGCCCTTGTTCATACAACTCTGGCTGCTTCATGTATATGTCCACATCAATGTCTCCTTGAAGGAATGCTGACACTGCATCTAACTGATCAATATCAAGTCCTAATCTTGCAGCTAGAGACATTAGGTAGCGTATGGTACTGTACTTTACAACAGGTGAGAATACTTCCTCATAGTCAGTGCCCTTCCTCTGGGCATATCCTTTAATAACGAGCCTGGCCTTAAAACAAATTATATTACCTCCTTGGTCAGTTTTAGTCTTGTATACCCATTTGCATGGCAAAACCTTTCTATCCGAAGGTAAGTTTTCTAGGCTCCAGGTGTTATTTTTCATCAGTGAGTTGTACTCCTCGTCCATTGCCTGTCTCCATTGTTTGGCATTTGTAGATGAAAGTGCCTCCTCAACTGTCTGCGGATCAGAGAAACTAGTGTGTAAACAAAACATACTGTTTTCAACTGTATCTGTGTTATTTCTTGTTCTGTTTCGAGGCCTCAGTGTGATGTTCTGTCGATACTGTGAGCGCACATATCTTGGTGGGACATATGTTTCATCTAAATCCCCTGTGTCTGTCTCATACTCGATAGAATCCTGATCACAATCCTCATTTGTTACACAATCACCAGCAGTTTCTTCTTCTGATGGCATGAGATTTTCTACCTCAGACATGGGTACTTCTGTAGGTACTGTGCTGTGACTTGTGGATGTAGATTGACTGCCTGATGACTGTGGCCCATACTGTGGCTTTACTTGTGAATCTTGACATTTAGTAGATGAAGCTGAAACATCATTAACAACTGTCAAATCTGAATTTTTGCAATTCTTAAAGAAGGTGACATCTCTGCTTCTTATGACTTTGTATGTTTTTTCATCTAATAAACGATACCCCTTTGTATTGTCACAGTATCCCACTAGAATCATTTTTTTAGACTTTTTGTCCCATTTTTGACGTTTTTCCTTTGGTACTAAGACCATGGCCTCGGAGCCAAATATTCTTAGATGAGACAGGTCAGGCTTGTGTCCATTCCACAATTCAAAGGGCGTCTTACCTTCTAAAGCTTTATTAGGTGAACGATTTAAAATATATGCTGCAGTCCCCACTGCCTCGGCCCATAGCTTCTTCTGTAGGTTGGCATGAAACAGCATGCACCTAGCTTTCTCAACTAGTGTCCGATTCATCCGTTCGGCCAGTCCATTGTGTTGAGGGGTGTAGGGAGTGGAAGTCTGATGTGTTATACCACTGTTGGATAAAAAGTTTTCAAAATGAGTATTGCAGTACTCAGTACCATTATCTGTTCTTAATACCTTTATTTTCTGAGAACAATGGTTTTCAACTTTGTTCTTATAGTCCTTGAAAATGTCTAACACTTTGGTTTTATTTTCCATGAAGTATACATATACCATTCTTGTGAAGTCATCAATAAAAGTGATATAGTATTTCATACCTGAGCAGCTCAAGTTCTCCATGGGTCCACAAAGGTCAGAGTGAACAAGCTCTAATGGTGCTGTAGCTCGGGAACCAATGTTCTTAAATGGCAACCTCGACTGCTTGCCTTCATAGCAACCAATACATCTTGTCACATTACTCTCAGTATTAGTCAGAGTCACACCCTTAACGCAGTCAGGTAGCCTGTTGACAGCTGAAGCATTTAAGTGGCCCATACGCAGGTGCCACAAGTAGGTATCACTACACCTTTCCTCACTGGAGCTTAAATGTGCAGTTTCCGGACTATTATCTGTATCCAATATATATAATTTATTATTTAGAATTGCAGAACATATTAATTTACCATGTGAATCATGAACATCACAGCCTCTTTGAGTAAATGTTACTTTGTAACCACTGTTAACAATAGTACTCACTGAGAGTAGGTTGACTGCCAGGTCTGGAACATATAAAACATTTTTTAACTGAATGTTCTTACCCTGCGCCAGTTTAATATCAGTGTTTCCAACTCCTTTAACTGACAGCGGCTCTTTGTTAGCTACTGTTATTTTGCTCACCGGTGGCTCTATGACATTGTACATCCACTTTCTATTGCCTGTCATATGCATGGATGCACCTGAGTCCATGAACCATTTCTCATTATTACCTCCAGAGAATGCTGAAAAAGCTGCAATGAAACCTGTATCCTTTTTGCTTTTTTCATTCTCAGACTTGTTTACCTTCTTAACATTAGTGCAAAACTTAGCAAAGTGTCCATAACTATTGCAATTATAGCATCTTGGCCCTCTGGTTGTCTTAGATTGTTGTGGCTGACGTTGATGTTGTTTCCTTGATTTTGAGCTAACATACATAGCTAACGTACTGGTGTCTGCTGATCTAACTTCCTGTAGGAGCTTGGTCTTAACAAGATCGGCATTAATCTTCGTTCCAGAGCTCTCAAGCCCCATAATCATTGGAGCGTAGATGTCGGGCAGACCGGCCAGCATCAAGGTGCCCAGCCACTCGTCATTGACTTCAAACCCTATGTTGCGTAACTTGTGGGCTGTTGTCATTATTTTGTTAACGTATGACTCCACACTACCGCTAGATTCCAGAGTAGTATTCACTAAGTCTTTTAACAGTCCAACTCTTCTGGTCAAACCATTGTCATCAAACGCTCGTTGCAGATTTTCCCACACTTCTTTGGCGGTCTTACAACTTTGTACATGTACATAGTTTTGCGGATCTAACAACAGTATTAACTTGGACTTCGCCTTGACATCCTTACTGGAATCAACAGGTTTGTCATCTTTGGGCTCCACACATTGCCACAGATCTTCATGTTCTAGGTAGGTCTTGACACTGAATTTCCACGTTGCGAAGTTTTCACGCCCGATCAACTTATCGAGATTGAACATGTGATGCGACGAACTCATTTCTACAGAGTTTTACAATTCGCCGGCCGGTCACGAGTGCGTGTATTATATTATAACCTCACTGTTCTGATACACGTACACCACAAAGTACTGATAATTTCTCCACGAATATTTGTACTGGTACTTGCTAATAACCACGCTCTGCTACCATGATGGAATAAAAACGATTATTCAATATTAGCAAGACTATTTATTCGGTAGAATTTATAAAATAGCTGACGACGCTAACGTAGAAAAACAAGTGAAGACAATATAGACAATATAGACCGAGCTACTTTATGGTTGCGTTCCATTCCTAACAGTAGTTCTGTCTGTCAACGACAAGTTAAAAGCCTATAATTTTGAAAAGTAGACAGAACATGTCATGGCTTACATTTCAATGTTCAATTTTGCGGGTGCTTGATCATATTCATAATCGTAATAGGTAGAGTGACAATCAAAACAATTGGGTTTTACATTACCTTTTATAAAAGCTCTAGCAGGTGAATCGCAGATAAAACATCTAATCTTGACAGATATACTTTTGTTGCTTGATAGACGGATTCCTTCATTCAATAACTGTTTCATTTCCATGACGAAATCTTCAAGGTAAATATGAAGATTTTTTGGTTTTCCGACGCCATAATAAATGCCAATTATAAATGGGTGAGCGCTAGGTATTTCAAAGACATTACCTAAAATTGGCCAGAATTCATATTTAGAACTCTTATATATAGGCAAGCCGTCAAAATTTATGTTTAAACTAATACTCATTATTTTTTCGCAAACGTCTTTCCAGTTGTTCAAAATAGGTGTAAGTGAATTGATGAGCCCATTGTGCCAGTATTCACCACTAGGTTCGATTGATTTAATTGTAATTTTTCTGGCTGTTTGTAGAATCGTTCTCGGATCTTTGGGAATAATATCTGGAAATCTGTTATTCACAATTTCTGCCAATTCCTTCAATGCATCTTGTGCAATATTTCTTTTTATGGCCCATTCTTTAATGTTATTTTTAAATTGTATATTTTTAATAAATATGCATTCTTCCTTGTCTTCATCTGTACTACTTAATTCAAATTCGTCTCAGTCGAAATCCATTAAATGTATGGAACTCTGTTTACACTCCAACGAAGCTTTCTCTTTACTGCAGCTTGGTTCATAAAAATCCTGATTATTATAAGAATCAATATTTTGACCAAAATCTGTTTGGCCGGAACCCTCACTATGCGTAATCGACACTGGCTTGTAAATATCAATGGTCTCAATATTTTGATCAAAATTTATTTGTACGGAACCCTCACTATGCGTAAACGACAGTGGCTTGTAAATATCAACTGCATTAGTCCTGCTCCTTTGCAATTCGTCCATAGAAGCCTTAGCGTATTCTTTTGACAGTTTTCTTTTTACTCCACCAGTTCTTTTTCTTTTATTCCATGGTTTTAAGTTGTTCATTTTTTATTTAGAGTGTATTGAACGCGTACGTATAAGAGCAGGGGCACACGATGCGTTGCGGCGCCGCACCGCAAAGATTTCACTGTGTCAGTGGGCACACGAGCGGTGCGGCGCCGTAACGTTATTATGTCGCAGCGGCGCCGTAGCAGCGTTGGACAGTCTGTTAATGAAAATGGATCGTAAAAGACGTCTGTTGTTGGCCCTACTATTACGGCAGTTACAGAAGATTTAATTAATAGTAATAATTTTGGCAATTTGCTCCCATGCTTTTATTTTTAAAGTCTTCATTGGACTTATCCCAAAGGATTTTCCGTTCTTGGAGTAATGTAAATAGGTAGTCTTTATCAATAACATCTAGGTTGGCACTCATTTTTTAAAACCTCAAATACAATAAACAAAAATATTTAGAAAAAAAATCGAAACGAGCGAGCGTGTGTCTTTCCTTGTGACGCAAAACAACTGAGCGGTGCCGCTCCGACGTCGCAACGCATTCACCCCTCCCCACCTCGTCTTGGTAGTTGCAAGTCCGGTGCGGCAACGGAGCGCATCGTGTGACATGCCACAGATATTTCTATGTAAGACGACACAGCGACACCGCTCCGGCGCCGCACCGCCGCCGCAACGCATCGTGTGCCCCCGCTCTAACTCTAATCTCGCGTCGCACCGTTATGCAAACAGAAATAAAATCTGACGTAAATTAAACACCATTAATCTAGATTTACTCTTAAATAACGCCGAAAGCTGTAAAATAGCTGTCAGCTACTCTTTAAGCATTGGCATAGGAAGGAGTATACCTACTCCAATTTACAACTCAGAGTGTTTAATGATTCTCTAATATATGCAACGGCATTTATACAGATTACATATTCACTTTCAATCAGCTATTAACAAGCTCGTTGAAGTAGAATCAGAATAGAATTAGTGTACACCAATTAAAAGCCAGTGGCATTATTCGATACTTTAATGCAGCCCACAGCATTACAAGAGAGGTGAATTTTTCGTATTAACCAGGCGTTAACAAGCTTTGGACTTCTAAATCAGCTAGTAGTGTCACATGCAGCCAAAAGCTAGACTAGATAATTTTAAAATGGTTCTCATAAGCTTTTAGTATACTTCTTTGCCTTTATATAGTCATTAGTCAGCTATGCTGGTTAATAGTGCATAATCTTTCCTTAATACAGTCGAAAGACTCGTCCTATCCTTTAGTACATCTGCATAAAAGCTGTAAACTGTAATGTAGCTTGTATATGATCTAATTCGTCGCTAATGTGCTACTTGAGATTGTCTGTATACAGTTAGTAATGAGGGTATTTAATCTTCAGGTCCATTAGGCCCACCTGGGCATCCAGGAAGAACAGGAGAAAGAGGAGATCAAGGACGAGAAGGTAAGTCACATGCTATCTGTATTTCTACATTCATAACACTCAGCTTAAAAAATATTTATGAATTAATTAAAAAAATCTTGGATTTTTAAAAATATCGAGAAATTGTCACCCTGTGACAGTCTTTCAAGCTTTGTGACTAGAAACCTTGATCATGCTTTGTTTTTTTTTGTGTAACGGGTCCCTGAATAACCGTTTTATAAATTGTAATCTAAAATTAGTACAAAAATGCCTCAGTTTTAAAACATCATTTTATTGCGCAACCATTAAGCAAAAAAGATAACATCATCCATCTTTATGTGACTGTCTTGTAAAAAAAATGTACTACGCTCTTTTGGCAAGTGGCTTTAAAAGTTGGCGCATTTAGTCTGGATTCTAAAATGGTACTACACTTAGTAAACTACACCTAAAATTCGGTAGAAAAAAAATTAAACGAAATGAAAGTATTATTTTTATAACTTAAATTGCTATGGACCGCGTTCGAGTACGAATGCTATAATATAGTGACCCTATTGTGCTGTGTGTAAGCGAGACAGTGACACTAGACTTAAAAGACTGTTACTTAAATAAGGAAAAAAAAGAATACAGTTGAAATAAAAATAAAAATTCAGTTATTGGAATCAAAGTTTGTTTATTCATAACAAATGTTCAAATTGTTTGCCTTCAGTCACAATGCAAGCCCTACAGCTTCTTAAAATAGAGCGGTTTACAAGACGAGCGTACCTTTTTGAGTTGATCTCTTCAACAGCATCCGCAATTTTTTCTCGTAATTCGTTTAAATTTTGAAGTGGTTTAGAATATACTTTTTCTTATAATGTTCCCCAGTAAAAGAAGTCGACAGGATTTAAGTCGGGTGAACGGGCTGGCCACGAAATTGGACCAGACCGTCCTATCCATCTACCTCGGTATTCCAGATCGAGAAATTCTCTGACTGAGCGAGTATAATGTGCTGGGCAGCCATCTTGTTGAAACCAAATGCTTCTGTAAATGTCAAGTGAGACGTCTTCAAGTAAATTTGGTAAATGGTTTTCTATAAAATCGAGATAAACCTCGCCGGTCAAATTTTCTGGTAACTCGAATGGCCCAATAATTTTTCCATTTAAAATGCCGGTCCACATATTTATTTTAAAGCGATACTGAGATCGATCTTCTCGCATTAAGTGTGGATTTTCCAAATGCCACTCGTGCAGATTATGCAGATTCATGTATCCGTCTTTTTTTAGGGTACATTCATCGGACCACAGAATTTTGTTTAAAAATAGCGGATCTTCCCTATATTTTTGCAACACCGTTTGACAAAATGCAAGCCTTGCAGGGTAATCGCGGGGCAGGAGACTTTGTACTCGTTGGACATGGTACGGGTGAAACTCGTTTATCCTTAAAATTCGGTGTGCTGTACTTTTTGACACCTCCGTCCTTGCTTCAATTAAACGGACTGAGGTACTCGGGTCGTAACTGACTTCTTGCAGGACCATGTCTTCATTAGAAGTATTCGGTCTTCCCTCACTAGTCACTTGGTTGGGGAATCAACCCTCTGAGAGTAATCGGTGCACATTTATAAAAACTCGATGATCCGGATAACGTTCACGATTTGGATATCTCTCACGATAGAGTCTAGCCGCAGCAGTAGCATTGCATCTGCATTCTCCATAAATGAGGTGCATGTTGGCATATTCCTCCGTCGTGTACAGATGCGGCATCACGGACCCGAAACGTTTATACAACAAATCCAGATCACAACACAAACAAGTCCAATAAACAAGCCAAAATTGTAAGTACGAAATCAACACGAATACAGAAAGATGCGTAGTAAAAGAAGAAGCGTAACGTACTAAAGTATAACACAAAATGGCAGATGCATCAAGGTGGCGTCACTATCTGTCTCGCTCACACAAGACACAATACTATCACTGTCTGTCTCGCTCACACACGGCACAATAGGGTCACTATATTATAGCATTCGTACTCAAACGCGGTCCATAGCAATTTAAGTGATAAAAATAATTAACTTTCATTTGGTTTAACTTTTTTTTCTACCGAATGTTAGGTGTAGTCTACTAAGTGTAGTACCATTTTAGAATCCAGACTAAATGCGCCAACTTTTAAAGCCACTTGCCAAAAGAGCGTAGTACATTTTTTTTACAAGACAGTCACATAAAGATGGATGATGTTATCTTTTTTGCGTAATGGTTTCGCAATAAAATGATGTTTTTCTAAAACTGAGGCATTTTTGTATTAATTTTAGATTACAATTTATAAAAGGGTTATTCAGGGACCCTCAACACAAAAAAAAAGAAAGCATGGTCAAGGTTTCTAGTCACAAAGCTTGAAAGACTGTCACAGGGTGACGATTTCTCGTTTTTTTTTTAAAAAGCCAATATTTTTTAAAATTATTCATAAATATTTTTTTTCTTATTTTTCTGATAACCACCATCAATTGGCCTATCGCCCATTTCCGGCTTGACGTTGATTTCTGGGACACCCTGTATACGACGAAATAATTTTAACTTTAGCGTTCAAATTTTTTAAATTTCTACTTAAAAATTAAAGTAAGTGGTATAAATTATTAGGACACTTAATAGATGCGCTCCTGTATTTTTATGTTTCTGCAATAAGTAGGTAACCTTCTGAAAACAAAATAAAGGCCAAACATTTTCTTCTGTCTGAATCTCGTAATTTGGACAGAATGTTGAAAAAATAGTTTGGCTATTATTTTGTTATGAGTTTTCTAATTAGGGTTTTTTGGCATCTAGGACCAATAGGGCCTCGTGGCCACCCCGGCCTGCGCGGCACCTGCGATTGTCCTGTCTCATACTACGCGTATTCTCCACAAGGACTTTTGAAGGGACCCTGACCATAGCTGCTACTTTACTAAATAAAAGCCTTAAAATGTTGAATGTGTTTCATTTATGCTTTAATCATCATGTCTGAACTCCTTATTTTTCTCCTAATAAAATAAATTAAATATACTTATTTCTGTTTATTCTGTAGGCAAAAGCATTACATACAAGTAAGTACAAATGTACTTTGTATATTATTATACATAAATAAGTAGATACATACGTACGACGTACATATTTTATCAATTTTACGTTATTTTGCCGGTTATATGACGTTACTTCGTGTAGTAAGGTGGACTTGTTATACCATTACCCAGCAAGTACGTATCCTGCCATAACAGTTGCCAGTAAGACACCGCTACCTGTGGAAAATATGGGAAAGATTAATTTATTGATAATTGGTAATTAACAACCTAGAATTCAGATAAGAGATGTTCCTTATTCGTAACGCCTGTTATAAATAAGGCTGTAAAGTAAATTTTAGAGATAAAGGTTGTGATTTTTGTGTCCAAAATACCAAGTTTCTGCGTTCAGTCGCACTAGTAAATAACCTATATTGGTTAAATATGTGAACAGTAATAAAATATTTTTGAGTTTTAAGTTTGTAGTGCATGGGAGAACTCGCAAAACGCTATTGGGGTGTTATGTGACCTTTCCAAGGCATTTGATTGCGTTAATCATAACACATTAATACGCAAACTCTGGTATTACGGAATTAAAAATAGAGCACTCGACTTAATAATTTCTTATTTAAGTGATAGGCTCCAGTGCGTTGATGTTAACAGTAATAAGTCCGCCGGGCTACCTGTATGCTGAGTGCGAGATTTTTTTACTTTACCATCGCGTTGGCTATAAACGCCTATTTGTATGGAGTTCGGTGAGCGGCATCTAGCGCCTTGCTTCAAAACTAAAATTTGCGAGTGTCTTAGTTTTTAAAACAAAAGTACAAAAATATAGAATCGACGAGTTCATAAAAAAATACGCCATTTTTTTAGATGGTATAATAAAAACTACACTTGCTGACTTAGGTGAAGATGTAGCGAATAAAGTAATCCCACACAAAAAACGCTCGAGACACACACAGAGAAAACGTATAAATGTAAGTCGAGATAAAAAAACCGCCAAAAAAGTTAAATCTAATATTTCTACTGGATATTTTAATGCGGACTCAATATTTTCTGATCAACCCTCTTTTATTGAAAACTAGCTGTCCCCCGCGACTTTGTTCGCGTGTTTTAGTTTCAACGGTTTTTCATTTTTGCAACATTTTTCATTTATGCTCCGCTCCTATTGGTCGTAGCGTGATGTTATATAGCCTATAGCCTTCCTCAATAAACGAAATATCCAATACAAAAAGATTTTTTCAATTCGAACCAGTAGTTCCTGAGATTAGCGCGTTCAAACAAACAAACTCTTCAGCTTTATAATAATAGTATAGATTTAAGAGGAGAAGCTGGAATGTATAAAGTGAAAACAAATCATAATGTAAAATTATTAAAAAACGGTAACTTGTGTCGTTCGGTATTGCTAAATGAGAAATATGTCACTCTTAAGAATACTCGTGGTTTCAATTCTGTAATGTACTTTTTGAGTGCAGGATTTAACGAAAATGAGTATATTCGAGACGTTGTGGCTACTTTTGATAAAGATTTAATTCCACAGTATATAAAAAGCCTCTGCGACATTGAATCTATAGACGATGACATTTATTTAATGAGAGCATAAATTGCTGCACAATATTTTAGCTCATTAAATGAGAATGGAAACCATATTAGCTATGATTGCCAGTGTAAAATCACTTATATATTTGAACATATTCTTGTAAGATATTTTTTCAGTGCAACTTTCATAAAAAAGTGTTTAAATACGTCCTGCCAATCAAACTTAATCAAAAGAGACATTGCGTTTTTACCATTAAATGTACATTTTATTGAAATATTTGGCATGGGTATTTTAGAAGAGGCAATTAACATCGATGAAGGAAACAGGAACTGTACCACTTGTGATGATCAATTTAGTTACTATTACGAGCTTTCAAAAACAATATCATTCGATTTGAATGGCACTGATAAAAATTCTCTTACTAATGTTCCTGTTACCTTAACAGTAAAGAACAAAACCTATAAAATCATGGGCGTATCTGAATTCATTCCAGCATTAATTCCACGCGGTCTTGGCCATTACCGATGTCACTGTTTTATGAATGAGCGTTTCTTTTGCTATGATGATCAATATCTCAAACTTATTGAAAGTACTGACCAACAAATATTCTTACATTCTTTAAGCTACATTCAAATATCAGTTAAATAAAAATTTTAAAATAAGTGAGTAGTTAATTTTGTAATCTATTTTTTACTAAATACACATAAGCCATGTAATATAGCATTAAGTTAACCGTACAACCTTGTTTTCGTTTAATCTAAATAAAGTATAATAGTACTGTCTACATTTTGTTTTATTGTGTGGTCACACTACCCTATCTATTTTCATAGGATTAAAAAAATCAAATTATCTCAGCTAAGAGGTAAGAAATACACAATTTTAGATACCTATTATTTAGTAGAAACTTATTACTAAAAGTTAAGTACACTAGTCTTTCTGATATTCCTCTCGTCTAGCAGCTAGCACATGCACATATGTCAGCGGAGGAGAGGATTGAGGGACCAGTTTTAATCATCGCTATCTTCAAAATGCTTCGATATTTTTGCTCCATTTCTTTTTTACAAAATGTTTTAAGACTTACTAAAACTTTATGTAGAACAAGAACGGTTTTATTAATTTTATTCAATAATATTTACTATAATATTTATCTTTGTTATGTGGACTGAGGGACCACAGTTCAGTCGTTATATATTTTTTTATCTTTAATGCTTTGTGGTCTGTTATTTAGTAAATATCTATACAAATTCTTTACTAAATTTCTGTATTTACAAAACCTTCGTTTTTAAGATACTTTCCAAGATCTGGCTGGTCGTCTGTGAGAACTGAGGGACCATACCTTATGGGTCGTAGTTTTTAATATATTTGTTTACAAATTCCCAGATTAGTTCTACAATTGTTTTAAGTCTACTACTAAATCCTTGGATCTTCATTTCGCGAATTCCCAGTGTGGTCCCTCAGTTCACACGCACATCGTAGTTGTTAGTTAACCAAGCTCGTAAATACAAATATCATCAGTATTTATTGTTCGATTCAATGTGCCGGGCGCTGGGAGCACGCCAACTGATAAAAAGTCGGGCGGTTAAAAGGTTTGGATTAGTTAAAATTTCAAGTGTAAATATAGTTAAGTTTGTTATAAGATATTTACAACACAATATAAAGATTAAAATGTATGAATAATAGTTGGTATTTAATATTACAGTATATTTTATATTCTTAATGTATACATTTGTTTCAACAAGTTTAAAAAAATGTATAATAACAATAATATTATTCTAACTGTAATATTTCTACACCGGATAGGGTAGTATATGTGAACCATTTCATTCATCTGCAATTATCATGAACTAAGAAATAAATAATATTCTATTGTATAATAGTAAGCCATAATATTGACCTATAAATGTACCACTGCTGGGCACTGGCCTCTCCCAAGGTAGAAAAGGAATGAGCATTGATTACCACTCAGCAACTGAATTAATTACAATATAAAAAAAGTGTACATATTAATAATTCTTACCTTCTTATAGTATTGATTAATTTTCAAATACTTTTTTTATTTTACAGCAATATAGAATTAAATATTTAAAACCTTTGGAGGTGCAAATCATGGTTCATTTATATGGGAAAAAGTGACAAACCAATATAATTAGAATTACACAGTCATTGCTCCAAAAGAGGAAGATAGTGTGGTATTTAGGGTAACCTCTATACACTAAAACTTGTAAATTAAATTATACATGCCGTAAAACATGGCAACTTTGCCCTCGACATTTGACTTTGCCCAGTTGTGTATTTTTTAAAAAACTTAATACATACCAAATTTGCCTATAGTTAGTAAAAACATTTTGTCTATGGTAAAAAATTCATAATTTTTCTGGCAACACTGTGTGACGCGCTGTCACAGATGTTACTTCAGTTGTCTGTCAGACGTCGTTGAAGTTAAGAGTGTTTTTTTGCGGGCAAAAACTTAAAAAAAAACTTTTTCGAAAAGTGCTACTTGGAGTTATCGCAGGTAAGTATTTTTATACATCCGTTATTACATTGGAAATGAATAATATAGACTAGTTTTCTTCGCTAAATGTGTCATATAATCATAAAATATAATGGTGGGCAAAGTCACAAGCATATTTTTTGAATATCGTTGACAACATTGCCCAACGTTTCTTTTTCACTAGGGTTGTCACCTGAGGTAAATTTTTTAACCGAGTTAAAAAAGGAGGGTTCGGATTTAAAAGTTTTTTGTTGATGGGTTTTAGGTTCTTAAAAACTATATGAATTTACATCGAAATCAAACTACCTAGGTACTCTTGTTTTACCGCTACCGCGATAAAATTCGTAAAATATTTTCTAATATAATTGTTATAAGTAGTTATCTTCTCTCATGTCGTAAAGTTCGAATTATAAACTTTTTAATTTCTGAACTGTCTAAATGAATGCGAGAAGAGATTGTGTATGAAACTGCACAAAATTAGGTATTAAAACACTCCTATGATACTATTAAAAATCTAGCATTAACGACTCGGTTTCATAAACTGCTATCATAGATTTGTATTTCAATTTTTCAGGATGGATAACAATAAGTCTAGTAACACAAAAAAAAAAGAAATATAGAAGAAAACTTAGGTCAAGAAAATACAGAGATTATTCTACAGAAATGTTAAATTTAGCAGTAGAGCTTGTGCAAAATAAATCTATTTCAAGTAAGGAAGCTGAAAAACAATTTGGGATTCCACGGCGATCAATACTAAATAAAGTGAAAAATCTTCACATGAAAACGATAGGAGGGCAAGTAAAACTTTCGCTTGATGAAGTACAAAAATTGGTGAATGTGCTGGTGGCTGCCGGGGAGTATGGTTGTCCAATGACCAAGTTGGACTTAAAAATTCTGGTTTATAATTATTTAGAAAAAAAATCGCGCCTTGACATTTTTAATGGCAAAATGCCTGGCAATACATGGGTAAACCAATTTTTAAATAGACATGCATCAAAATTGTCCGTTCGTACCTACAACACAAAACATAAAACAGGTCCGGGCCGAGAAAGGTCTTCAAGAATTGCAAAATTTCTTTTCTAATTTGCAAGAAACAATAAAAGACATCCCACCTAGTCATATACTTAATTACGATGAGACCAATCTCTCGGAAAACCCGGGTAATGCTAAATGCATTTTTAGGAGAGGCTTAAAGTACCCTGAAAGAATAGTAAACAGTTCTAAGAGTTCTGTTTCTATCATGTTTACAGTGTCTGCCGCTGGTGATTGCCTACCAACATATTGTTGTATATAAATCTACTAATGTATATTCTGAATGGGTTGATGGAGGTCCACCGGGTACTCGCTTCAACTGCACGAAGTCAGGTTGGTTTGATTCTGCCTGTTTTGAGGACTATTTTAAAACGATTATACTACCATTGGCTAAGAATCTACCAGGGTCAAAAGTTGTTAAAGGTGACAACTTGTCTAGTCACCTTAACATTGAAGTAGTAGAGCTATGCCAAAAATATGAAATAAAATTTGTTTTCCTTCCACCTAACTCCACACACCTTACGCAGCCTCTAGATGTCGCATTTTTTGGGCCTCTGAAAAGAGAATGAAAATAAAAAACTTTAAGGCGACGTTCAAAACATGCCATTTAGGGTAATAGATGACAATACACAATTATTAACATAACATCCTAATATTATAGTAACGTCCAATGTGAAACTGAACTGTAACCAAAGAAAAACGAAAATACCTTACAAAATACATGATTCTGGGGCCAAAGTTATTACACAATCAGCACTGTCTATGAAAATATCTACAAAGGATAGAATTAATAAAATAAACTACGATACAAGTTCACAAACTGATACAAACCAAATGAACAACCACAGTTAGCAAAATTATGCAACTAAAACTAAAGATTGTAAAAGAACCACAAAATTTTCAAGAGTATAAGGTGAAAAAAATTGTAAATTTATTAAAAATAAAACTAAAACAAGGAAAATACCAGTGCAAAAAAGAAGTCACTTAAAAAATATTTCAGAGAATCAAGCTCTGAATATGACCTCGAATTAAGTTTATTGAAATCCGAAGATTCGGAGTATGAATCATTCAATGAGTACATCAATTTTACATGTCTGCAAGATCCAACGGACAAAGAAAATTTGGAGTCAGACATTCCGCCAGGCAGCGTCGTAGTTTTCTGATTTAAAATCAAGATTATCAATGACAAGTGAAGCACTTCCACTTAAGGAAGCCCTTAAATAATGTAATTTACTAATTTTATCTAAGTTATTGTTGTTATGTATTATGAAAACAAATGTATCTCTAAATTCCAGCCAATCATGATACCTACCTGAAAATTTGGGTATGTAAATTTTGGGTAAACGAATAGGTATTTGTGTGCATTAGCAATATCAGAATCCACCTCGGCAGATGCGGAGTCCCCCTTTAGAAGCTTTCTTGCGCCGCTGATCAGCTGGCGTGCAGAAGTCACCAAGCCGCAGTACAGCTTTTCAAATTCTTCGCGTTCCGCGTATTGCTCGTTGGGGTCATCCACCAACGCCTCCAATTCATTCTGCAACGCATCATATTTTTCAAAAATATGATAAGTCGATACTCGATTTCAACGATTTGCACCTCACTTAATTTTTCGCAAAACTTAGAAATATTTAAATATGAAGTAAATTGCTTAAGCTTGGCTTTGATTGAAGCTCGCTTCTTAATAAAGCTTTTTATATCGGCCATGACAAAGGAAATTTAGCAGTTGCTGTTAACAATAGAAAACAAAGAAAGAAAAAAGAAAAAAAAATTGAAGGTAGGTAATGGTAAGCGAAAAATTACTGATATTAAACGATTAGCAACAAGTCGTGAAATGGGTACAAACTATAAGCAGTAAGAGAGGAGCTTGCTGTTATAAAGCACTAGGCGTTTTTGATTGAATCTGCTGATTAATGCTAAGCGAATGATGCAATATTTTTTCTGGCACAAACAAATTACACTCAAATCAATTCACAGAAATAATGTAAAATATATCGTCTAAATTATTATAAATTCTAATTAACGGAAATCATAAATAACGGAATTGTGATTGATGGTGCCTACGATAAATTTAAATATTCAATCACCTTTGTATATAGATTATTAACCTTAGTGTTGTGGAAATTATTGGAAACTGTTTAAACAAGTTGATTGGCTGAAGATTATAGATAGATTGGATAAATGATTATATGCCACGTAACTACTCAATAAGTTAAATTATTAGGAACAAAGGAAATGGATTATTCTCACGGTTTTATGCTGTCAACCTCTGATGACGTGCTGACGACTGTGGCTCCGATGAGTAGAACCTGGGATGGTCCCGCTGATGAGACGACTGTTGTTTTGATGTAAGTCTTCTTGTCCCGAAGTCTCGCCGATCCTTTCTTGGGCCGCCCGTTGGTTTGAACTCGATGAAGACGGCTGCAGTTGCCGTATCGATGTTCACGATGAACCAATGCAGACGATAATACGCAAAAATGAAGACCGATTGCGAAACTTGAACGCGAAGATTCTTTGTTCTCAAACGGAAGACCGTTGACTTTTTGAATTTTGAAAATTCCGTTCTTTTCTTCGTTTGATTCAAATGTTACCGGTAGAAGGACCATATGATGGCGACGATAGCTCTTTGCGAGAATGATGATAGAAATTAAACGGATAGTGGACTGTATAACAAGTATAATCTGGTTTTACAATAATACGGTTGGTTTACGAGAACAATAAAATGTATGAAAATAAAATGCGCGAGCGCAGCCGTGCTTGGAGACGTGCAACAGCCGACTCGTTTGGCGCGGAGGCCCTCGCGCGGCCGTCGAACTTATGCCTTGATCACACGTACCGAGCAAACCGGCGAGACAGTGCTCTCGGTCGAGTACTCGGTACGTATAAACATAGCGCCGAGTGCACGGCCGAGCGCTCGGCCGAACGAAGTGGCGAGACAATAGCTCGGCTGCCGTTCTACCTACTAGACCGAGTTACCACCCTCCCGCTTCCCCGCACTGTCTCGCTCACTCACTCGGCAGGTTTGAACATGCACTGCCTCGCCGCTCGCCACTCGGCCACATGATTGTCGCGTCGCGGGTCGCCGCACGTGGTTTTTTTGAGTGCAGTTGTTTAAAACAAGTTAAAATGTCTACAAATATCAAATGGGACGTCGAAACAACTATTAAATTTATACAGTTATATAAACTACATCCGTGTTTATGGAACTTTAAATCTCCTGAATACAAGATAAAACAAAAACGGGATGCAGCATATAATTCCATAGTTAATGGAATGAATATAACAGGATTCGGTACGCTAGAAGTTAAAAATAAAATTAAAAATTTACGGTCGACGTACCAACAAGAAAATAAAAAAATTCAAGAATCGAAGAAATCCGGAGCGGGTCTCAGTAATGTGTACACTTCTAATATTAAATGGCTGAAAGAGATGGAAGAGGTGTTTTCAAAAGATTTAAACAAAAATATTTTTGAAAACGTAAGTACTTTTTATGTTATAATGTAGATAAGGGAGACTGGGGACACTTGATCCCCTATTTTTATTTTTATCGCTAATTTATTATATTTTTTGCCGTCGTTGAATGTATATATATATATTATTATATTTATATACTAATTATTCCCAGTGATAAATTAATAAATAATCAATTCTTCCTGATATAATATCAGGGAGAGTAGTTTTCGGCCCAAATATCATGTAAAATACCAGTTCACCGTACATTTGGGAGATTTCTACTGTTGTTACCGATTAAAATATCTATAACATTGTTAAAATATGTCCCCTAGGGATCAAGTGTCCCTAGTTTTCCCTATTTCTTAAATAAAATTATGAAATCATTCTGTTTTGCCACGATACGGCACCTGCCCCACTGAAGAACTCTGCATATTTATCTCGAAGCTCCCTTGCTGTACGTGCTGCATTGTTGGTGCTATGATCAGTGATAGTTGGCAAAGTAGCTATAAGTTCTCGCCTCCAACTCCCCTCAGAAACAGATCCCGAATCTATATCTTCTTCATCAACACAACCCCTTGGAAAGTAATGGCCGGGACTTGTGAGACGTAACCAATTGTGCAGCGCACATGAGGCGCGAATAATTTTATCGGTGGTTTCGTCATTAGTTGGTATGGGTTTTTGAAAAATTCTAAACCTGCTTGCCAGAATACCAAATGCATTTTCGACGATTCTCCGTGCTCTAGAGACTCTGTAATTGAATATTTTTTGTTTCGTTGAAAGATTTGTGCCACTGTATGGTTTTAATAAATATGATTTTAGTGGAAACGCATCATCTCCAACTAAAAATCCTCCTTTTGGAAGCAAATTATTCTCAAGATCACTACGTAATTTGCTGTTTTTGAATATCCCCCCATCTGAATTTCTTCCATTAGCCCCAATATTTACATATCGAAAACAATAGTCATGATCAACCACAGCCATCAAAACCACACTGTTGGAACCCTTGTAATTAAAATATTCACTTCCACAATTCGGTGGTGCTTGAATTATCACATGCTTCCCGTCTATAGCGCCGTGGCAACCAGGGAAATTCCACCTTGTTCTGAAGCCTAATTCTATTTCTTTCCATTCTTCATTATTCTGCGGTACCTGAAACAATAATTTATTTTCATTCTATTTCACAGATTCCTGGTCCTACTAATGAAGACACAGTTTCTCAGGACAGTAGCTCTGCTACATCTTCGCATCCAAACATCAACCAGGAAGTATTAGCTAATACAAGCAACAACCAGCAAGCACCACTTACTGTAACTACGACTACCACTGGAAATACTGCGAGAGCTAAAAAGAGAACTAAATACATTTTTGAAGCTGTTTCTGATCTCAAAAAGTTAAATGATGGGATAAATTCTGAGAGTGAAACCGTATTTGATGTGTTCGGAAGGAGTGTAGCATTACAACTTAAGAATTTATCGGCAGAGAATGCTTTATTAGCACAAAGTAGAATCCAGAATATTCTGACAGAATTTGGGATAAAAGAACTTAGACAAAGAACTACTTCCTCTTTTTCTAATCACAGCTACCAAACGCCGTCTTCTGTATATTCAGACACGACTAATGACTATTATCAGTTTGATGAAACTTATGTGGATTCTCCGCCACAACTACCAACACAAGCTCCCTCTACATCGCAAACAATCTTTGCTGCAACATCTACTCCAGTACCTAATGTCAACGCTACGCCAGATTCTATGAGCACTAATGACATTGTAGCAGCTGCGATGTTTGCAGCTATGGAAACAGATGGAAGACAACAAGTTTGACTTTTATTTTTGTCTTTTTTGTACCCTTTGTTTGAAATTAATAAAAAAGTAATAAATTCACTCAAGTTTTATTTAGTATGTAAAAAAAAGTACGTACCTTTAAATAATTTTCCAAATAAGTAAATATTGCATCCATGACTTCCGGTATGAGTGATGATATTGCAGCCCGAGATACTCTGTAAAAAGCCTGCAAATAACGGTAGCTCGCGCCAGTTACCAAATAGCATAACGCTATTTGTAGTTTAGTCTTTGCAGTTATAGCTTCTCTCATGACTGTATCTTCCCTTTGTATCATTGGAGTAATATTTTCTAACAATGTGTTAAAATGTTGTACATCCATTCTTAAAAGCATTCTGAATTCATCAGGATCTTCTACCTCTAATTCATTAAAAACAGTGTTTGTGGCGCCAAAACTAGATCTTCTCGACATCCATGGCCTTGTCCAAATGCGGCGTTGCTCCTTTTCCAGCAGTTCATTTAATTCTTCTACTAATAGTGGAATAAGTAACTTTGTATATTTTCTAATTATCTTTTTACGATCCATCATGTCCGAATTGTAGTCTCAATAGAACTGAACTGACTGTGCTTATTTCAAAACGTGTGTGAACAGCTACTCGCTTACTACACTGTCTCGGCATAGAAACATTTTACTGTCTCGCCGGTTTGCTCGGTACGTGTGATCAAGGCATTAGCATGCTCCGTTACCCCCGCACCCCTCTTTCACTACCGCGGCGCTCTGAGCGCGGCGCGCAGCTATGGTGAGGCGAGTGGCCTCAACAAGATGAGAGTGTCTATTTTTAATAAATTTTGGGGTATGACATGGCCACAAAAAAAATAATTGTATCGTCTATGGTTGATAAAACTGAGACTCGGAGGAAAACCAAAGGTACTGACTCTAGGCGATCAAGTTCAAAAGCGTATTATTTTTAAATAGAAGGCAAAAAAAAGAGTTTGTTTAATAACATTTATAAATACACTTGGTATAAAGGAATGGACAGTACGATATTGGCTTGGTGATTAGTGGTAATAAAGAGAACCATACAAATGTGAGCACGTCTTCATTAGTAAGTACTGAGAGTAAGCGAGATTCTATTAAAAGCTATCTATCAGTCTTGCCAAATTGCTCAACTTGTCACATTACTGTCGAAAATCGAGTACTAAACAATATTTGGAACCTCTTATTCAGTCCAAATCACAGCTTTATAATTTATACGTGGAATTTGCATCCTTATCATTAAAACCTGTCGCTTCAAGAAAGCTTTTTTGTGACATTTTAGCAGAAGAAAACATAGGTTTGTTCCAACCTAAAAAAGACGCTTGTGACCTTTGCTGTTCTAATAAAGTTGGGAACGTCATAGAAGAAGATTATCAAAGTCATATTGAACTCAAGAACTTGGCTCGAGAAGAAAAAAACATGGAAAAACAAGCTGCAAAAAATGGAATTATTCACACTTTCACTGCTGATTTACAAGCCGTAAAACTATGTCCTTATTTGACGGCTATTGCTCTTTACTTTAAAACAAAGTTAGCAGTGCATAATTTCACTGTCTACAACCTTGGAACAGACGATGTCACATGCTATTGGTTCGATGAAACCACTTGTGAAAAATCTGAATCTAAAAGCCACCACCTATGCATCTTTTTTTGTGGATTACGTAACACATCTATTAGATGAAGATGCAAAAGATGTAGTAATATGGACAGATGGTTGCACCTCGCAAAATAGAAACAGTATTATTTCTAATGCGCTATTAAGACTAGCCATGGATAAAAATATTACGATAACTCAAAAGTACCTCGAAAGGGGACACACTCAGATGGAGGTGGACTCTGTCCATTCTGTCATTGAGCGAAAGTTAAAAAACATAGAGATTTTTTTACCATCGCAGTACGCAACACTATCTAAACAAGCAAGAAAGAAACCCTCTCCTTACAGAGTCATTCAACCGGATCATACATTTTTCAAGGACTACGGGATTAAAGAATACCAAGTATATGACTCCATACGACCCGGCCGTGCTGCTGGCGATGATTGTGTGGTGGACCTGTGGGTATTAAAATATAACCCGGATGGGACAATTCAGTATAAAAAAAAATTCAAAGACGACTTAACCCCATTGCCAAGAAGACCACGAAATATCTTAACACTTACAAATAGTGTTCCATTGCTGTTTTCATCGAGAGTGCCAATATTAGAAAGCAAATATTTACACTTACAGCAACTAAAAAACGTCATTCCTGGTGATTGTCATCAGTTTTATGATAACTTACCGTATAAAACAAAATAATTATTTTTTTATTGTATTGATTCATAAAGAGTGTGGTATCGGCCTTGTATGAACCACTTATTGATATTCCTATTATTTTGTTATGATACACAAATATTTAATTTATTTTTTTGACTGACCTTTTCAGCCTTTTATTATTATTTAATTAGGAAGTTTTTTGTCTTTTATGTTTGTAGTAAGATGATAAAATTACGCTAATAAGTTCCTACCTAGTTTTTATTATACCGATTTAATGACGAGACTGGTTAAGCCAGTGACTATCAAAGTAAAAATAATGAGACTGTGATTTATTGAGTTAATATAACTTTTTTTTTATAATATAATTCTGTTTTATTCTCCCTTCAATACCGCGGAAATACCAAAAAAGCTCAAATAACGAAGACCATATAAAATGAAAAACAGCGTAAGTGATTTTTCTAGCTAAATGTTAGTAGGATTCAATTAAATAATAAGATATAGGGTAACTAATACCCATTTCTAAATAGCTTAAAGTTCAGTCACGTATTTGATAAGTACAGCAGAAGTTATTTGGTTTTTTCGTTCTCCTGTAAAATTTGCCTCACCTAAGTTACGCACGCGGTATTGTCTGTTGTTAGTTACGCAGTATTGCAGTATCAACGACGATATAGAGAAGGAACGAGCATTGATCACCACGCTTGCTCAGTGCGGGTTGGCGATTTCAGATTCCATTTTTTTTTTGGAATCCAGGTTTACTCACGATGTTTTCCTTCACCGATTGTCAATGATGTCTTAGAATAATTAAGAAAGTACACATAACTTTGAAAAGTTACATTGGTACTTGCCTGTAGTGGGTTCGAACCTGCAACCTTGTGCACACAAATACGGTCATTGAACCACTAGGCCACCACGACATTCCGGACATCACGGCAAAGAGACAGTCCCACCTGTTGTTCAAATTCATCCCAAATACTACGGGATGAATTTGACGAACAGGTGGGACTTTTATATTTTTGATTGATCTGAGATTTTTGAGTATTTATCATTTATAAGTTTCATGTGCTAAATATATAATATATTGTAAATTTTACAAGTGGGTGACATTTTAAAAAACACCAACCCGACTTCAGGTGGTATTATTGAAGTAGACAAATACCTGGAAAAGCCTTTGCTGCCGAGATCCCAAGACCCTGCAAAGTGGTGGCTCTCTAAAAAAGATGCGTAACCCAGGCTCTACAAACTTTTTTTAAAAAGGCTTTGCATCTTAGCCACTTCTGTGCCCTCGGAGCGCATTTTTTTAAAAGCTGGCCAAGTCATTGTTGAACGACGCAATAGATTAAGCGGCTAAAAGGTGTCCCAAATTTTGTTTCTAAATTTTAATTTGTAATTTTATTTATTATACCTATTTATTATATAAAACTGTTTTAATCACGTATTTCTTTTAATTATAAAAATGTCGAATAAAATACTAATATTTGTTAAAGGGATAATACAAAATAATATAACTTGTAGGTACTGAATTGACAATCAGTTGTCATTATGTCAGATGTCAATTCCTTCGTTTTTGTTTATGGAGTTAAGTTTTGTGTTGTAAAATGTAAGTATTAAGTCAGTCACACTTTTGAAAGGTACAATTAAATGCACCAGTACGCAATGACATAATCACTCGTAACCTCTAATGAACCGCTATGCTTCAAGACGGCTCGCCTCTTTTGTAGTGGTACATTGTACTGGCTCAGTACAGAAAAGAGGCTGCTCTTACAAACTCTTTTGCAAGTCATGTCCTACCCAACACTAATTTATAAGGCAAAATATTCACCTATACACAAAGAACAGTGATATTAAAACAATAATACACGTGTATTAATATTAATAATGTTAGATATGTATCAAAATAATAATTTAGTGTACATAAGCGACATCTATTAAGATATGTAAAACTGTGTCATTGTTTACTGTTGTGTTCTATTAAGAAATAAATTTAGTCTGTGGAGAGCAACGTGTAGTTTTAATAGGTTATGGGCCCAGTCCCGCATTAAAATATATATATATGTTATAGTTCTCTAAAGTGAAATGGCTGGAAGTTACATTATTAACGTTCGTCGTAATTTGAAAATTACGACGATTGGGCATTGGCCGGTGATGGCGGAATTGACGATCAAAAGGCAAAAGCTAAGTTGGTGATGACAATAGATTCGTCGTTATATGTGCATATAAAGAATGAGAAGTCAGTTTTAGGTGTATGGAAAAAACTCAAGACACTCTTCGACGACTCGGGTTTCACACGCAGGATTAGCTTATTACGAAGTCTGATTTCTAACGCCTTGAAAACAGTGAGTCAATGCGGCATACGTTAAGCAGCTCATAGATACGACGCAAAAATTATGAGGTACCGGGTTCGATATCAATGAGGAATGGATCGGATCGCTATTGTTGGCAGGTTTACCTGACAAATTTTCGCCTACGATAATGGCGATCGAACATTCAGGTATGGCTATATCAGCAGGCTGACGTCATTAAGACAAAACTGTTGATGAGTGATAATGTTGGCAACAGTGAGTCCGAAGGAGCATTTTTATCATCTAGAGGTTGGCAGCGTAATAAAGAAAACAAAGTTGGCAAAACTGGGGAAACGTCATTTGTCCAAACTATTAAATGCTATGGATATAAACAAACTGGTCACTATAAAAACCGTCCGCAAAGCAGTTTTGATAAAAATGGCAGTTTTGATAAAAATGAATGGTACACAGACTCCGGTGTAAGACATGATGATTAGCCAGGAGAGAATAGATAACAAGTCACATAACCTTACTACAAAGGAGATTATAGTTGCAAATAAAACCATGTTCTTACCACAAACTTATTGTCTGTCAGTTAGCTGATAAAGCATGGAAACAAAGTGAGTTTCCAGCGCAAATGTTGTTACATCAGAAATACGCAGAATGAACTGATCGGCATAGCACAGTTAGTGAATGGGGTCTACAAGTTAAACACATGGTCAAGTATATTGGCAGCTTCAGCAACAACAACAACTTCAGATGTTATATGGCACAGAAGGCTTGGCCATATTAACAGCAAAGACATGAATGACATGAGACATGGTGCCGTTGAAGGTTTAGAATTTGATAAAAAATCTGAGATCAGCAAGTTCAACTGTACAGTATGTTATGAAGGCAAGCAAACCAAGTTACCTTTTCCACATAGTAATCACAGAAGTGTGAGCATGTCCCTGAGATGATACATGCACACGTGTGTGGACCGATGGAGACTAAATCAATTGGTTTATCCAGGTATTTTTTGTTATTTCGCCTTTATGAGACATAATATATTTTTTTTGGGTAAAAATCTTTTATCTCAGTCCCTTCCTAGCTCAATCACTTCCTAAATTTAACAATATAATGTAAGATATTTCCAGGGGTGGCATAAAGTCTATTGGGCGCGGCAAGCTATCCATAGAATATGTGTCTGCTTCGGCGAATAAATTTGTAAGTATTCCAGAGTTAGCTAAAATGAATATAAACACGTCTATTCCTAGGTATCATATACTTAATCCGAATGGGAATTATTAAGGGTGTGCCTAGTGATTGGTCCCTTGACGAATTCATGGAGGAAGTCTCTTATCCCCAGGGTTGTGGCCAGATCATTAAAGCCCGAAGACTTAACAAAAAAAATATCCGGGAAGAGAAGACTGAGTGGGGCCCCTCTACAACTATTGTTTTAATTTTTTAGGTTCTCGGCTTCCTAGTAATATCTACTGCTTTAATTCATCTTTGCCTGTTGAGTTATACTAGCTTCCATCCATACAATGTCGCGTCTGTTGCCGTTATCGGGCATGTGACCTCTCAGTGCAGGTCCAGCCCCCGTTGTTACCGTTGCGCTGAACTGCACCGTGTGAATAGTTGTGACGTCTCGGAGGCCGATGCAACTTGCGTCCTCTGTTCAAGATGTCACACTGCCACGTACACTAAATGTCCTGAACATCTTAGCCAAAAATCAATTAAAATAGTTATGTCCGAAGAAAACTTATCTTTCTCGGAGGCATCCCAAAGGTTTCGTCTGGTTCAGACATCTTTTGCAGATAAAACTAGATCCCAGATTCATAGTAACCCTCTCTCCCAGTCTTCTTCCCCTCAGCTTTTTCCTCCTAATCAGGTTGTTCCTTATCCTAATCATCCCAAACCAAAGAGTTATAGAGAGACGGTATTTTATGAGCGTAGTCCTAGAACAACTTTGAAACTGAGATATGATGTTCATGGTCATTCTCAACTCTCCCAGTCACTCAAATCTGTTCAACCTAATGGTTGTGCTTTCACATTGCATGCTCTTCTACGCAATACATCCCATTTTATAAGTCTTCTGCTTCCTCTAGCAAATTTCCCGTCCCAAATGACAGTTCTATAGAAATTCTTTTGTCTACTATTGTAAATATTTTAGAAAAAATTAGAACTAATGTTGCCTTTCCCCATAACGTCATTTCGATTCTCAAAGAGCTTATTTATTTTTTCATTTCTAAATATAGTAAACCTGAAGCCGGTAAACATACTACAGAGGAACTGTAGGAACAGCCGCCACAAAAAAACAAGAAATTATAAATTTAATAAACCTGCAGTTTTAGCTATAGCAGAAACCTGGCTTAAGCCGGGTTCCACACTCAGAGTAGCCGGCTTCTCCTGTCTCCGTTATGATAGGGCTGACGGTTATGCTGGATGTGCCCTAATAATAAGTAGATCTTTTCCTTTTTGTAAATTATCCTCACCCACAGCTAAGGTACTTGCTATTCCGTAGCATTTTGTCTAATATTTCAGGCTCGCTTATAATTTTAGGCGATTTTAATGTTCGGCATTTGTTATGGGGATGGGAGGGTAAACCCCTCCATACACGTCTGAGAGAAGAAAGAGTCTGCAAGTATCTGTTTTGAGTCCATTATTATAAATATAATGTATATACCTCGGGATCTGGATAAATCCGTAAATTGTTTTTGTAACATTTTACAGTATGCTGATGATATAGTCTTGTATACCTCTGACAGGTCAGCTGCAACTGCGGCTGGCAGAATGAATCCAACGTTATTTTATTTAAATAATTACCTTGATAGTCTCGGCCTCTCACTTTCAGTGTCTAAGGCTGCGTTTCCACCTGAGATGTGCGATGGAAATGTGCCTACGAGGAGGATGTGTAGCGGAGCTGTGAAAATGCGCATTAATGTGTGGTGCGAGGATGCGTTGCGAAGCTGTGAAATGTGTCGACGGGGGTGCGGTATAGTGGGAGCGGAGTAAGGCGAACGCCTGCCTGCCGCTCACGTCTCACTTTGCTGTCGTTAGCGCTTGTAGTCGTACGCATGTCGTACGGTTACGTAGCATAATGGACGAAAAATTAATTGATGCCGTTAATAAGTTTCCGTGTTTGTGGTTTCTTTGCCATTTTACAAATGTATTGAAACTAAGGACGCTGCGTGGGAGGAAATAGTCTAAGAAATAAAATATAAAGATGGTAAGTAATAATCATGTATTAAAATCAGGTATATTAAAAAGTTACAATATTTGGGTATTTATTGTGTGCGATGAATTCGTGACGAAATACGAGTATCCTGCCATGACACTTTTCCTTGATTATTGAAAAAAGAGCAGTATTTCTCTCTTACTTCATAACACCTCATCCACCCGTCATCACTTGACCCGACGACGGAAATGCTCTCGTGCCAATACACCGAATGAAGCTTCCAAAATGCGACGTGCCCTCGAAAGTCTATAGTTAAATATACGTTTCTGTTGGTCTAACTGGTCCCGCGGATATGGCGGCATAAAATTTTCAATCAAAGGAAAAGCCACATCTCCAATGAATTCAAATAGTACTGGTTCACCTCCTTCATATCGTGGGGTGACAAGAAAAACTCACAAAGTACAGTTTTTAGAAAAAAAGACATTTATTCACGAAGTTCATTATTTTTGCATAACCGTTTGCAAGAAAAAGTCGCTAAAAAACATACTTTCTAATTCTTGACATTTAAAAAATTGTAATTGTCATCATCTACTACTTTGAAAAAAATTACCGGCAGGTAAACTTCATTTTGTACTTAATGACTTTTTGCTGGCAACATAGTGCGTCAACTACTTGATGTCACAAATTGTGCGTCAACCAACGCTCAACGTCACGTCAATGTCATAATTTTTTTATCTGTGAATTATTTTCATTTCGCGGTTTACGGAGGCCAAATTATTGTGTTTTATGTTATTGTGTAAGAAATATGAGAAGAATGAATAATTCAAGAGGTAGATTAATGGTGGATTTATCATTAAATTTAGAAGCTTAAAAACGCCAAGAACATAATTGATGAGAATATGAACGCCTACGCTTAATGAAATAGCAATGTGTCTTGTGACACATGCTTGCTTATTTTTTATATAAGGTCTCTCGTCTTGTCATTGTGCACTGTCACCGTTGTGAAATTAATTTTGTTACATTAAATATATATCTTAATACTTTAATTGCCACTGCTATTATTTCATCAGGTTATGGGCCCAGAATGGCCTGCCGTTAAATGTTATCTTTGTGTTTTAAAGAGTATTTATAATAGTAAAATTAAAATCACGGGTATAACCTCACTTAGTTACCGCACCCGTGAGTAAAAATTTTTACTACTGATATAAATATGGCTGGAAGTAATACAATGATGTCAATTGAAAAGCTAAAGGGTCGTGAGAATTGGGCAAGTTGGAGTTTTGCAGTCAAGGCATACCTGCAACATGAAGATTTGCACAATTGCATTTTAAAAGAACCAATGGCTACTGACTCTAACTCAGTTAAACAAGATACCAAAGCCAAGTCAAAGTTAATATTATTTGTTGATCCCATGTTATTCGTACATATACAAGAAGCCCAAAGTGCAAAACAGGTATGGGACAATTTGGCAAAGGCATTTGAAGATAGTGGCTTAACACGTAAAGTTGGTTAATTAAAGGAGCTTATTAATACCAATTTGGAAAGCAGTTCATCAGTTGAAGATTATGTAAACAAAATTATGACAGCCGCGCACAAATTAAGGAATATAAAATTCAAAGTGGACGATGAGTGGTTGGGCACACTGATGCTGGCTGGGTTGCCAGAAGTGTACAAGCCCATGATCATGGGCTTAGAAAGTTCCGGTATGAAGATTAGTGCTGATTTAGTCAAAAATAAGTTACTACAAGAAGTAAAGACATCAGACACTACCGCACTTTATACAAACTTAGGAAGTTCCGGTATGAAGATTAGTGCTGATTTAGTCAAAAATAAGTTACTACAAGAAGTAAAGACATCAGACACTACCGCACTTTATAAAAACACATAAAGTCATCAGCCCAAAAGTGATCAATTAAAAAATAAGAAAGGTCCTAGGTGCTTTCATTGTAATAAGTACGGACACTTCAGTAGAAATTATTGGCATAAAAATAATAAAAAAACTGATAAAGAAACGGGATATGTCGCAGCTTTTTCAGCGTCCACAGCAAATGTTTCCGATTTCTGGTATGTTGACTCAGGGGCATCTATGCATATGACACAGCACCGGGATTGGCTCACTGATATCATTCCTTCATATGTACCGAGCATAAGAATTGATAACAACAAAGTATTAAAAGTTGAATGCTGCGGTAATGCAATTATTAAGGTAAATGCAAAAGATGGTAGCACCGATGCTATACAGGTGAGGAATGTTTTATATGTACCAGATTTAAAAACAAATTTGCTATCAGTTAGCAAAATAATTAAAAGTGGTGCAGAATTACATTTAATGATAGTGGTTGCCTAATTTTTAATCCGAGCAACAAGTTAGTTGCAAGGGCAGACTTAATCAATGAGACATATCAGTTAAATACTTGTACAAATGAAGAAATGCAAGTCATGATGGCTAACACTGAAGATGATATTTTTTTGTGGCACCAAAGGATGGGTCACTTAAATTTCACTAATCTTGATAAAATACCGAACTGTACGGAAGGCGTAAAGCTGTCACCAAGCAAAGAAAATTATATTTGTGTAACATGCCTTGAAGGTAAGCAAACTAAGAAACCATTCCCCACTGAAGGCTCCCGTGCAACCAGTTTGCTGAATACAAACGGAATACAAAAATAATCATTTTGAGGCGTATTTGAAGCAACATGGAATACTGCACCAAACATCCAATCCATATACTCCTGAGCAGAATGGTCTCAGTGAGAGAATGAATAGAACTTTAATAGAGCGTGCTAAATGTATGATTTTAAATGCTGAATTGCAGGTCACATATTGGGCAGAAGCGGTTGCTACAGCTGCATACATTGTGAATCGATCTCCCACCTGCACTTTATCTGATGCAACGCCTTATGAAGTATGGACTGGTAAAAAGCCAAATATAAGTCACATGAGAATTTTTAGATGTCCTGCAATGGTGCTTATTCCTAATGAAAACAGAACTAAACTTGATGTAAAGTCACGTAAATTAATATTTGTGGGATATAGTAACAGTACAAAAGGCTACAGATTTATAGATCCTGAAACAAAAAGAGGAGTCATAAGTAGAGATGTCGTTTTTCTAGAGGCTTCAATTAAAAGAAATAAAGTGAATGATGTACCTGAAAAAGAAAAGAAAGTGAGTAAAAATGACATACAGATAGAAGAAAATAAAAATGAAAATACAAAAAAAAGTAATGAAGTAAAAGAAAAGAAAACTGTATACTTACCTGATGTTGAACCTGGAGGATCTGTGGAAAGAAATGTTGATAATGAAAGTATTTATAATTCAGAGGATTCTGATGTTTCTGATCAATTTGAAGATGTTAATGATGAGACATACGTACCTGATGTGACACTTGACCTTCCATCGGAATCAAACATGACTTTGAGACCGCTGCCGCGAAGAATAAGAAGTCAGAATAATAATATGCAGCAAAGACTCTCATCACTAATTTGTCTTAATGTTGAAACAACGATGAATCTATTAAACAATGATCCACAAAGTCTTCAAGAAGCTCTGAACAGTAAAAAAGCTGATGAATGGAAAAGGGCTATGGATGAGGAATATCAGTCATTGATTAAGAATAATACATGGACACCAGTTAACTTACCAGAAAAAAAATCCGTGATTCCCTGCAAATGTGTTTATAAAACGAAGATGGATGGCAATGGATCTGTTTCTCGCTATAAAGCTAGACTGGTAATTAAAGGATATAAACAAGTCAAGGGCATTGATTACAATGAGGTATATGATTGGAATGACTCGTTCAAACATAGATCCATGTGTTTACTACCGAATATTAAATGAAAATGATATGCTTTTTATAACAGTATATGTTGACGATATACTTTATTTCTTTAATAATGAAGAAACCGCACAATTGATAAAGAGCAAATTAAAACAAAAATTTTATATGAAAGACTTAGGAACAGCCAAACATTGCATTGGTTTTAGAATTTCACAAGATGAAAATGTAGATGAGATTTCTATTGATCAGTCTATTTACATAGAAATGATACTCACACGATTTGGTATGAACGATTGTAAACCAATGTGGACACCTGCTGATGCTAATGTCAAATTAAAGAAGGGTGAAGGTCAACAAGACATTTTATAGAACATTCCATACCAAGAAATAATTGGCTGCTTACTATACTTATCACAGGGGACTCGTCCAGACATTACTTATATAGTAAATTCTCTGAGTAGGTACAATAGTCAACCTACTAATGAACATTGGGTGGCTCTAAAACGAGTTTTGAGGTACCTGTAAGCTACAGTGCATATGAAACTGGTTTATAAAGCGTTAGCGTCCAGGAGAGGATGATGAGAATATGAACGCCTACGCTTAATGAAATAGCAATGTGTCTTGTGACACATGCTTGCTTATTTTTTATATAAGGTCTCTCGTCTTGTCATTGTGCACTGTCACCGTTGTGAAATTAATTTTGTTACATTAAATATATATCTTAATACTTTAATTGCCACTGCTATTATTTCGAACTTGTAAGTTGTATTAAAATTTTAAAGTTTAGCAAGATAAGTTAGTCAATGTTATTGTATTCAAAGTACTTATTGTGTATTTTATCACTTTTAGAGCCGTGTATCTTATGAACAGACACAAACCGAGATCGTTGTCGACAAGACCGTTGTGTAACGATGATTTAATTACAACAACTTCAAAAACAGTGGAATAAAATGTCACAAAGTTTCAGAGATCTCAGTGCTTGCCTTATAAAAATAAGAAAAAACAGTGTTTGGTTAAAGCCCCCAAAGCTGTAGATTGTACAATTGTACATATAAATGCAATAGTAACTTTTCAGAACAAGAAAGGGATGTAATTTGTAAAGCTTATTGGGGTCTTGCTAACTACCAGCGACAGAAGGATTTCATTCTGAAATGTGTAAAGATGGATGAGCCTAAGCGCCGTAAAGTAGCTGCTAATAGTGATAAAGCACGTTCTGTACCTAAATCTTACTATTTAGAAAATTCTAAGGGTAAACATGGAGTTTGCAAACAATTTTTTTTGAAAAAACTATTTGCATTTCGAATGGGCCTATCAGCCCATACAGCCATTAAAGGTTGTAATGCTTTTGGTGTCTATGATCGTACAGATAAGAGACGATGCAAACCTCCTGGCAATAAAACTAGCGACGATAGTATGGCTATGGTAAAAAGACACATTGAGAGCTCCAGGCTTGTGACAGCTTTAGTTCCGAGTGTTCCGTTCCGCTAGCGTCGCCGTCGTGCGATCACGTGATACCGCCGCCATGTTGAGATTTGAGCTTTTTGTATGTGTGAGTTTGTGACTGTCTGTGAGACTTATGTCAATGTCAAAGTCGGTAGTTTTCAAAACATTAACAAGTAGTTATTTAAAGTGTTGCCAACCTAGTGGATTTTCCACTAAAACTGATGGTTTCGACCCCCTTTTTAGTGGCGAAATATTGCCTTTAGTGGCTAGTGAATTTTTCTAGTGGTTTAGTAGAAGAATTTAGTTTCAATTACTGAATGATTCCCCGTTAACTTTTGTTTACAACTGAGATTCTCATTTTTGTTTTGGCGAGTTAATACATGCATAATTATGTCTAAACCACAATATAAGCAAAAGTTTCGGGATTCTTGGCTTCAAGACCCACATTTAAAAGATTGGCTTCAAGTTATTGAAATTACTGCTGGTCAAGTAGCGAAATGTAAATTTTGCGTTACGATTTTAAGGAGCAACTACGGTGATTTGAAATCTCATGGGATGTCAAAGAAGCATCTACAACACATAAAGTTTACATTTTAAAACAAGTAACTTGTTGTTGTTGAGTAATTTTTTATGTTTCTGATCTTGACTTGATTGTTTATTATTATTATTATGTATATATAGTAAATAAATACAAATAATAGAAGGAAAAACTTAAACCTCAGGCAGGACTCGAACCTGCGACCTCGGTAGCTTAGTTGGTAAAGCGACTGGCGCGTTAAGCCAGTGATCGCAGGTTCGAGTCCTGCCTGAGGTTTAAGTTTTTCCTTATATTATTTGTATTTAATTACAAATATTCGCTCCGCATGCGTTAATGCGTAACAAAGTGGGATGAAACTAAAGCTCAAAGGGGTGGAAACGAAATAGCTTCAGGAATCTTAAACTGGGCTACTAAAAACATACCAGGATCAGATATCGAACATATAACCATATGATCAGATAACTGTTACGGCCAAAATAGGAATATTTGTGTTTTTACGTGCATGTTTTTCCTTCTTAAAAAATTTCCCCAGTTGAAAATAAACGCAAAAAATTACCTACTCTAACAATATTAACACCCTGGGATTGGCAACAATTTATTCGACAATGTTCTAGCAAATATACAGTCATCAACATGGAACTTGAAGATTTTAAAAATTTTCAAGACTTATTATCTGCTAATAGTCCTTTTATTAACAGAAAAATTAACATTGATAAAGAACCATTTCAAATTTCAAAATCAGTTACTTTGCAAGTTAGAAAAGAAAACTTTGGGTTTTTATACTATAAAAATTCATTTGATGATGAAAATTTCAAAATGATAGCCTTAAGGCGTCAGAAGAGGAAGGAGTTGACCTTTCCAGAAGGTTTACAAAATATGAACAACAATTTAATTCCAATTTCAGCCAAAAAATATAAAGATATCCAGGATTTACTTCTGTATTTGCCCTCATATTGTCATGATTATTATAAAAAATTACCACAATCTTCCACTGCATCGGACTTTCCCGACGACGATAATGATTTTGAATAGAAATTAATAAAACTTGTGATTAATGAAATATGATTTTTATTGTACTTTGAGAATCAGGACTTAGGATATTCTGTTAGTACATTTATCTAGGAAAATTCATATTATGAGAGTAAGAATATCGCAAGTCCATTATTTAATTATTTAATAATATTTTTACTAAAATCATTAAGTAAAAAAAAACTACCTTTTAACACACTTTTAAATAACAAATAAAAGTTTACATAGATTTTCACATAATTGTGTAGTCAAGTGACATACATGAATAATGTTCAAATTATGACTTAAAACATGTGTACTGAACAATTGGCGTAATGTGACTTATGATAGTTTGCCTCCGGTGTACTGTAATATATTTTAACTATAGAATAAGAGAGAAATTAAACAGATTTTGTAAAAAAATATAACTATAAGACTTGAAGTATTTAACTAAAGTTAATTCCTTGCTATCAAGTTATGAAAGTGAATTATTTAGGGAAATAACACATACCAGTTTCTTTAATGCATGAGTATGTATCCGCAGCCTCCTCATCTTGTTCTTTAAAATAATTATGGTCAAGTGTAATATCCCATCCTAAAAACAATACATAAAAATTGCTTAATAATAACATACAAGTAGTTACGACAGAATTGGCTGTTTATTTATATATTTCTCATCTACTAGTGGCTTTACATTGCTTCCAGCAAACATTTGTTTTAGAAATTAGTTCTTTAGGTTTAGTATGTACGCACCAATTACGACCATTTTCATATGTTTTTGTATTAAAGAATATAATAATATAATATTATTATAATAATTATTGGTTTAATGGTCCCGAGTTCCTTAGAAAAGGCAGAGATGAATGGCCGCAGGACAAAAGGGTCATTGCCCCCATGAACTCGGGAGAAGAACGCGTCAAATGTCATATGAGGCATATAGAGTCAAAGGCAGCTAAGCGACAAACTTTAAAAAAAATGACGAAGTATGGAGCCATCTAGTGAATTTTGGTTGTAACTCTTTATTAAGCTATTGCATAGCTTCTATCGCGGGCCTTGAGCGTGGGGACCGAATCCAGAATCGTCTAACGTCGTGTCAGTTCGGCAGACTTCGGCACGGTGTTTTTGTGCGTGCAACTAGACGTATGCGTGTAGACTGTACGAAGCTCGCACGGATCGAGACGATCTGCTCCAAACTCAAACTTAATAAATAATTATAATTGCATAAGTTGATAAAAAATGCTATGCAATAGCTTTACCGCGGCAGTCTCCGAATGCCACACATCTTTTTTTTATTATTGCAAGAAACAAATACAGCTAAAGCCCTTTAAATTTCGTTCAAAAATTGATTTTGGGATCAAATACAGCTAAGTCACCTAAGTAAGGGCCTGTCCGCACAGCGATATTTCACCGCGCGGTTTTTTTTTCGTCATTCTGTAACACATTGAATCATATGGAAGTATCCGCACAGGCGATAAAAAAATCGCGCGATAAAAAAAATTTGTGATTTCATGCAGAATTGACGCGATGCGGTGCGGAAATAAATCCGCGCGAATGTTTTGTGCAGTATAAAGTAGCTATGGCTATGTCCGCACTGCGAAATAAAATTCGCGCGTTTTGCTCAGTCGTGCAACGGTGGCGTTAAGGAAAGGATGTCGCGCGCCTCTTCTCCCGCCCGATCGGTGGTCGCGCAGGCCTTACCGGAAAATAACGATATTGATGTGGAACAATTAATCTCACTGATGCACATGAGACCTCCTCTGTGGGACAAATTTGATCAAAAATACCACGATAGAACATTGAAGGCGAGGTTGTGGGAGGAAATTTATCAAAACTTATATTTTACTTGGGAACAGTGGAGTGATGCTGAAAGAAAACAAAAAGGTAAGAAAAGTGAATACTTTATTTTACTATTTCAATGAAGCTTTTAATACGCGGCTCGTAAGTAGAATCCAAATGGCAGTATTTCTTTGTATGGTACGGAGTCACACATATTGTATACCCTATCGGTTTAGGTAATTAACTAAATGTAAACAATCTTGGTATGTATTTTATACGAAAAATGTGAAATTGGTTTTATTACGTAAAATTTTTACATAAAAAGACATACCACGAATGTTTACCTTTAGTTTATTACCTAAACCGATAGGGTATAGGTACCGCCATTTTGTTGCAACTCATGCGCTGCGTATTATAAAAATGTATAATAAATTACAGGTAATACTTTTTTATCTGTGTACAGATGTAGGATAGATTTATATTCTTTCATATTGCCATGAAATTGACCCTTTCGATGAATCAAAATATTCTGCAAAATATTGTCTGTTTTCAATGCTGGATATTCTAGATCTCACAGGAGTAGGGCACAAACTTTGAAGCTCGCTCCCATACAGTCTCTCTCTAAACCTAATTCCATCATGTTTGCGAACGTAATTATGTAAAATGCAACACGCTTTAATTATTTGATCACAAGTTGATAGTTTTACATCTAAAGCTCGATGTAAAATTCTCCATTTATTAGTAAGTATGCCAAACGTGCATTCTACAAATCTTCTTGCTAGTGTGAGTCGGTAATTAAAAACTCTTTGAGTTACAGATAGGTTTCTTTTAGGGTATGGTCTCATTATGTGTTCTGAGAGCGCAAACGCTTCATCTCCAACAAAAATATAAGGCATTTTTTGTCCAGCTTCGTCGTTTGGCAGGCATTTTGGTGATGGAAGTATGAACTGGTCACCTTCAAGTTTCTTCCCAAATATAGAATTTCTAAAAGTCGTAGAGTCGCTGCTGCTGCCGTAAGCACCTATGTCAACACTGATAAAATAATTATTTGCATCAGCAACCGCCATCAAAACTAAGGAGTGATATTGTTTATAATTATAAAATTCAGAAGCTGCGCAATTAGGTTTTTCGCATCTTATATGCTTTCCATCCACCGCTCCCAAGCAGTGTGGAAAATGGGTCTTTTCATAAAAAAATTCAGCAATATTAGACCAAGTTCTTTCATCTGGTTCTGGCATGCATGAAGGTTGTAAACATGACCATAATTTTTCACACGTGTCTTCTATAATTTCGCCAATTGTAGAGATACCAATTACATATTCGTAATATAGCGAATAGTAACTATTTCCTGAAGCCAAATACCTGAAAAAATAAAAAAAATGTTATACAAAGAATATAAAATACAAACAGATAATTCAATACTCTAGATAAAATAATACTAAATAAAATCGTTTATTTTCTTCCACAGGAGCTGATGTTCAAAAAAAATGGAAAAATCTTAAAGACACATATTTCAAAGAGGTGGCAACGGATAAAAAGGTAGTTTCTGGTCAAGCCACAAAGAAAAAAAAGAGACCGTACATACACATGAGAGCACTTTCATTTTTAGCCACTCAAAAAACATTCAGAGACACTACAAATAATATTAGAGATTCAGGAAGCACCAACAGCAATGCCGGAGACTTTAGTAACTTAACCGACGAAGATACTGATACAGAAGCTACACAAAACAGAAGACTGAAAGCGAGCATGCGCAAAAAGAATAGAAATCAAAATAATAGCGATGATGAAATATTGAAATTATTGCAGGAAAAAAAATACGATGAAGATGTTTCATTTTGTGAAATGATCATACCAATGTTAAAAAATCTTTCAATAGAGCAAAAACATTACGCAAAAATTGAAATTCTCAATGCACTTAACAGAGCAACTAAATATTCACCAGAAAATTTTATACCACCTAGAGCCAGTTCCACTTTATCTCAGTATAGATCATCACCTTCATCACATTCTTCTTACAACCCAAATACGCCATCACCCTGTCCAAATACCATCAGTCAATCTCCTTCTCCCCAAATTTCATCTTATAATCCAACTATCATTTCTCAGTATACGCCTAATCCGTCTCCTCAAACCCATTACACGCCATCTCGTAACCCTGCTGTAATTTCTCAATCTCAGCCTGATGTATCTCCTCAAACCCGATACAAGCCATCTCGTAATCCAACTGTCATTTCTCAATCTCCGCCTGATCCATCTTCAACCCAATATGCGCTCTCTCTCAATTCAAATTTTCCAAATACTTCATTTAGCCATTCTTCATATGTAGTACAGGGGAGTGGTTTTGACATGAAAGATTACGTTTTATTTAAATAGAAGTTAATTTCCGTTAAATAAATGGCAATGTATAATTAACCGTTGTTTTTATTTACTTCTGTCAGTTATTATTGTTCACTGGAATGTTACAATTATCACTGCACCTCGATCATTTTGCTCCTGATGACTGTAAAAAGTAGGTATGGAAAATCTTACCTTAGAGTTATCGAGAGTCTCTCTTCAGCTGAAATTGCTTTTCTCCAATTCGTATCTTGATAGGTAATCGCGGGACCAACGAGTTGTAGTAAATTATCGAAAGATTTTTTTGTCATTCTGTAATATCCGAAAAAATTTTCACCATATTTTCGCAGCTCTTGATATTTTATGTAAAAAAAACCTTTCATGGGTCTCAATGCCGTAAATGGGTGAATCCAATGTTCATGACATCTTTTGATACGTCTGTTACGCCGCCGCCACAGAAGATATATTAAAATTTTTGTTCGATTGTCCATTCTAGACGTGCATCTCAGCCGGGAACAGCAATAAACTGACAAAAATCGCACGAATTTTTATTTGCAGTGCGTACTAGTGTAATTCCGATCGCGGAATATAATACGCAAGAATAAAAACCGCGCGGTGAAATATCGCTGTGCGGACAGGCCCTAAGTTCCATCTCAAATCTTCATCTCATCCATCTCAAAGAGTGAACTGTTCACATAAAAACCCAACGCTAAAATGTGCAAGCCTGACAAGGAATGAACTTCTAAAATTTCAGTAATCATTTTATGCCTCAAGAAAAAAAAGCTGTCAAGATGCTTTTCTTCTTAAGTGCTGTTGCTTAAGTTAAGTGTTGTTGACGCCTTCTTTTAAACAAATTAAAAGAAGGCGTTCTAACCAAAATAAAAGACTTAGAAGAAATTTTAATATCCAGTACAGGATTTTAAAGTCAGAATAAATTTGTGATTGTCTGCCAAAAATTATTTTGAGTTCCTTGTAAATAAAAAAGATATATATAACAAATTCCACTCTATAGTGGAATTTGTTATGAAAGTGTTTTACTATACGCGACAGATTCCTAAATAAAACAGGGGAGGAAATCATAAAATAAACAAGTATAAGGAGCAAAAAGATATAGTTAGGCAGTTTATTATTAAGTTAAAATGCATAGAATCACATTACTGTCGATCTGCAACACAAGAGCGAAAATATTATCTGCACAGCGATTTGAGTATAAACAAACTTTATAAGATGTTCAAAAACGAAAATCCTCAATCTGTTGTAAAGAAGTCTTATTTTCGTGCAATATTCAACCAAGATTTCAATTTAGGATTCGGTAATCCGAGAACAGACGTTTGCTCGAAATGCATTGAGTTGGATGGAAAAATTAAAATGGAAAACGACCAAGAAAAAAAGAAAGACCTCATGATCGAAAAAAGAGTCCACAAGCTCAGGGCAAAAGCATTCTTTAAATTGCTTTAGGAAAAATCAGAAGATATGATCACTTTCTCATTTGACTGTCAAAAAAATAATCCCCTACCCAAAGTACCTGACCAAAGCGCATACTCCAGTCGCCAAATTTATCTCTACAATTTTACGATTGTTCAGGGTTCTTCTAAAGATCACCTGAATAAAGAAACAACTTATGCATATTTGTGGACAGAGAACGAATTTCCAAAAACGTCCAACCAGATAGCCTCTGCAGTGTACGACCGTTTAAATAAAACTAATTTTGAAGGGATTAGCACTGTTCGTCTTGTAGCTGATGGATGTGGCGGGCAGAACAAGAATAGCATATTGCTATGTATGCTGTCAAGAAGGTTTCTCGACAACACGCCTCTGAAAAAAATTGAAGTCAATAAGAAAAGGTTTAAGTTCATAAGAATAGAATATTGTTTCTGAGAGAAAAAGTGTTGTTTTTTGTTACGATGTTGACTATTAGATTTCAGAATTTAACTTTTGTTTTTGTTGAAAAAGAAGAAACAGCTGATTAAAAGTAATAATAATAATTTAGTAATAAGAAAAAATTTTAGTTCATAAGAATAGAATATTTGTTTATTTGTTGTTTTATGAACATTTTGAATATCTACATGAAAACATGTTTTAATTACTCTGCCGTCATAAGGAAAAAAGACGTAACTGACATTTTTTTCAAAATTGAGTTAGATACATATTCGGAATCAGCAAAAAAAGGCGCATCTATCAGTATTTTTATATTGGCGTAAACTTTGCAACATCCTTATAATTCTAACTGTAAAATAAGACGCATCTGCTGCAAGTTATAATATTTGCTAAGTAGGAAAGATATTTCTGGCGTATACTAAGTTGAATAGCCGTATTTAAGTAGAAGAGCCTTATTTATTTAAAAAATGTTAACTTAATCATACATTGAAAAGGCATTACTGCATATTCATAACGAGAAAAGACGTTTCTGCGTAGATGTGCTTTTTCCTCTTAGTATTACCAAAAATTGGCGGACGCAACTGGCAGTTGTGCCTATTCAATTTAGTATGGTTAGGTAGGCGGGATGAAGTGGGGTACGCGATAGGAACCACTGTGCCATCAGTTGCGCCCAGGCAGTCAGGACGTCAGTGAACGCGCGCGCCGCTCTCTAACAGTTGCGACGTATAAATCGTATGGTTAGTTCAATTATCTGTTAGATAGTAGATTCTATACTAGAGGGTTATTATTATAATTCCAAAGTTAAGAGATTGAGATGAAATAAGTCCATAAATTTATGCTCGCATATCTCGACAAAATGTATTGGTTCAGCCGATTATCTTTTTTGGATTTTTTTCTTTGGTACCTATACCAAACATTGTTGTTTTTGGTGTTAGTATGGAGTTAAGTTAAATGTATAAAAAAATGAGGGCAAAAGCGGCTAAAACCAAATGTAAATAGGCAATGCCAATTAATACTTAAAAAAAGAAAATTATATTTAAATTCTTACAATATTACGAAAAGGGCAAAAACCAATTCATTAGAAACTAAACTAAAACAATTATTTATTAAATTATTTAGCAAATATAATGAGTCAATAAGTAATTTAACTGATTATAACAATAGAATATAGATTAAATAAACATAAAGTTGAAATATTGTACTGTTAGCGTTTTCAAATTAACCCTGTATATTTTTATCCTATTGTCTTATTATTGTAGAGTATGCATTAAATCTCTCCAAATTAAAGTAATTTGTTTTTTTTTTTTTATTTTAGTTTAACAAAATGAGCCGAAATAGATGCTCAAGAATAATGTCATTGGTGCCAGCAAACACTAAACTTTCCCACGCTTCACAGGTGGATGATAATTTTGATGAACTACCTTTTTCCATTACACACGAAAATAATAACACTTCAAATTTATGTACGAATTTACAAATCGACTCACTAAGCGATCTGGACTTTGATTCTGATGATTCGGTTTTTGATAAGATTTTTTTTTCGTATTTACATAGGGACTAGCCCACCACACATGCCCATCATTGCAACTCCTGTAAGCCAGGATCTACAATGATAACCAATGAATATCACCGAAACAGTTAAGCTCGGTGTGTCCCAGGGAAACGATTGACTGTCTTGGAACCCGCAACGAAATTAATCAGAAGTAGTAAATAGGAGGAGTAGGAAAAAATTGTTTCCACTTGCCTCCATTGCAAGCAGGAGACAAAAAGAAAAGATAGGCCAAAGGCAAAGAAAAGATAAGACAACTGAGTTAGGCCCAGCTGCCGAGCACCACGGATAAAATTTTAACATGAATGGGTCCTAAAATTCATTTATTTAGGAGCTGTTATTTTGATTCCAATAATAGGTATGGCAAAAACGTCTGAAAGCACGGAAATTTGCTCTGGTAGCAACAAGGTCCTCATAATAAACAACACCGGACGTCGCATGTAAAGTGTCTAATAAAGCGTTACGTTCATTGCTTTTTTACAATAAAAGGGAACGAAATATATGTTTGCCAAAAGTTTTTCTGCCAAACATTATGCATTGCTCCGTGTGTCGTAGCTGATGCTATAAAGCACCGTGATAACTTAGGACTTTTTACCAAGCCAGAAGACCCTCGCGGACGTCATGAGCCTCAGAATAAAACTGCACCTTAAAAAATTGAATTAATAAAAAAACATATTGCATCTTTCCCTACTATGAAAAGCCATTACATACGGAAGAAATCAAAACGCAAGTATTTGGACAGAAACCTTACATTAGGCAAATTGTATTTTTTGTACGTCAAAAAATGCGAAGACGAAAATATGGAACCTGTGTCGGAGATGACTTATCGTAGAATTTTTTCTACAGAATTTAATTTGGGATTTTTCATGCCGAAAAAAGACCAATGTCACTTGTGCACTAGGTACAATCGCGCTAATCCAGAAGAAAAAAATAAAATACAAGAAGAATATCAGACACACATTGATAGGAAGCAAAAATGTAATCAAGAAAAAGATAAAGATAAAAAGAGAGCTGAAGAAGAAACAAATTTTCTGTCAGCTACTTTTGATTTGCAGGCAATTCTACAATTGCCATGCACTGATGTTGGTCTTCTTTACTATACAAGAAAATTAACTTTATACAATTTAACGCTGTACGAAAGTGCGCCTCCTAACGAAGCTTATTGTTTTGTATGGTCTGAGACAAATGGTAAAAAGGGAAGTTCAGAAATCGGAACTATTTTGTGTCACTATTTAATGAAATCTGTACCAGAGGAAGTCGCGGAAGTCAGTTTGTTCTCTGACACATGTGGAGGACAAAACAGGAATCAATTCGTGGCTGCTATCCTATTGTGGGTAATTCAAAACAGCAACCATTTACAAATCATAGAACACAAGTTCTTGGAGTCAGGTCACAGTTACATGGAAGCTGACTCAATGCACAGTGCGATTGAGTCTGCCAAGAAAAATGTTGATCTGTTTTGTATGACTGACTGGATAAACATTTTCAAACGTGCTAGATCAAAAAAAAAATACAGGACAGACACAAAGACTATAACAAAAAATTGTTATCAAGTCAAGGAATTTAAATACAATGAGTTTAAAGACTTGAAAAAATTGGCTAATACAATAATTTTGAATAGAACCAAAAACACAGATGGACAGCAAGTAAAATGGTTAAAAATAAAACGCATGAAGTACATAAAAGGAGACAAAAAAATATACTATAACTATGACATGTCAAATTCATTTATGGCAATGGATGTAACTGTTTCAGACACACAAAATAAGATTAATATAAATTCACCATCGACATCTTCAGCACATGGACACCACAGCTATGCAACAAGAAATAAAGCAAAACAGTTGGCAGTAGAAAAGGTAATTGATCTACCAACTACCTCGGAACTCCAGTTCCCACCGCTAGAACAATTGTATGATAGACCTCTTCCAATAACCGAAGCTAAGAAAAAAGATTTCATTAATCTATGTGAGAAGGGGGTTATACCAGAGGAGTACCATGGATGGTACAGAAGTTTCCTTGCAGATAGGGATCGCATTGAACGCGTCCCTGATGTGGCCGCCTCTGAAGAGTCACAATCTGAGTCATCTGTGGACTCATCAGCTGATGAATGAAAGATACATTATTTAGTTTTTCTATCTAAGAATACTAAACAATTTGTGAAAATATGAATTAATTTCATGGTTTCACAAATTAAGTACTTAGATAGAAAAACTAAATTAATTCATTTTTTCAGAAATTGTTTTGTATACTTAGATAAAAATAAAAAGTTACTTTAATAAAGTTGATTATTTCCTAACATAATTATAATTCTTATTATTTTCTTACTTTATTCAGTCTTTATTTTCATGTAAGTAGGTAATGATTTATTGGTATTTTTGTAATTATAAAAATAGACCAGGCTTGCTGTAGTTCGTTGTATGAACATGTTGCAGATAGTCTACCACAATTCTTAATTTTACTAAAGCAAAACCAACTATCATTTTTTAAATTTCAATTTGTAGAATGTTTTAGAGTGTTATTTTGACAGTTGTTTTTGGTACCTTATTACTTTCTTCGAAAGGTCACGGTGAAGCTATAAGATAAGCTCCAAGTGATTTAATTAATGATATATATGCTTATGTCGTTATTCAGGCAAAACCAACTAAATGACCTCCCTGAAGATAGTTTTTGGCATTTTTTCAAGCATTATCAATGAAGTACTTCTATTTTTATGATTTACAAACATACTTTATTATTTTTTTCATTATAATTACATGATTGCAGGTAAGATATATGTAATTTAGTTACATAATTATTCTGTCAAACTTTTAAATCATTATCGCCACAAGTTTAGTTTTCGGTAGATAATCGGTTTTACGATTCAGCAACCGTTCTCCTAAGACCGATTTGCCGTTGGACTGTTCGTCGACAGAATGATTAATTTATTTCCGTTTCCCCAGCAGGGTCTTTCACCTATGGACATTTCGCCGACAGAACCTTTCATATGCGTCACTTTCGACGACAGCCCTTTCCAGCTACTAAGTATTTCACCGACACGACGATAAACCTATAACTCTTTTAACTACAGACCTTTCCATCTACGACGGAGAATTCGCCGTCAATCTTAAGACAAGCAATATTACAAAAAATGCACATATCTATCTATCTACAGCTTACTGTGTCTTTACTATCGGCCGAACCCAATAACCTATATCTATCACATACTGGAAATAGAAAAACAAATGAAACAACAGAAAACCTATATAATTTTCATATTGTTTCATTTGTTTTGCTATCTCCAGTATGTCAAAGCTGGTGATAGGTAGGTTATTGGGTTCGGACGTAAAAGATTAGGGTTGGCTATTTGTCCTACAGAATCTAGATACGCGGCCAGGTGTCACGCCAAAGTTAAGCCAAGAAAAAGGATGCAGCAGCCGTGTTATATAACATGAACCAGTTTTGAGCCCTTCATATAAATAAACAAAACATAATATAACAAAACAAAACATAACAATAAAACAAACTACAAAAAAGCATATTTTTTATTTTACTGAATCAAAATCTGATCATGTTATTGTTCTTCTTCATAATATTTTTTCTCATTCTTCTTCTCTTGAGCTTTTTCTTATTTGATTAAATGACAAATATGTGCCCAGCCACTTAAATAGGTTTTCATGTCCATCCCATTTTTATCAGATAAATGCCGCTCGATTCTTTCTTTATACCCTGTTTCACTGCGCTTACGCTTAAGCATTGGCTCCGAGGATTTGATTTTCTCAATAATGCCTTCCGTGTGATGTTGTTCCTTTATGAATTCATTAATAGTTAAAAATATATTCCATTTTCGGCGACTCAATAATGAGTTCCAGCGGTTGTGCCAAGATTCAAGGGCATTTTGCGTTAACGGCACATGTTTCATAAGACTGTCATTTACTGACCACATGCGAGGTGGGAATCGAGGTTGACGTTGTTTCACTGTCATTTTACAGCTAACAGTTTTTGTGATTATTGTTGATCCATTAACATAATATTCATCGAACCACTTAATAATTACGTTGTTTGCTTCCTCGGGAATTATGTCTGTTTTTATTATATTGAATGCATCACTAATTTCTGTTGGCTCTAAAAACGCCAGTGCACCGATGTGTCGCATGTTATGAGCAAACACTGGATCATTGTTATAGCGGGATGCGAGACCAGCTGATTGAATGTGCCGATATATACTTTGTTGTAAATGAAAAAAACAAAGTTTATTTAAACAGCGCGGGAAAACATTTTTGATAGCATTCATTGCCGCAAGTTCAAAATCAGTTAAGATGATTTCAGGGTTTAGTTGCACTTTCATCTTATTTGAAGCTTGACATTTTAGAATTTCTAGGAAAATCGTGTAACATCTCTCTGATTTATGCGAGAGCAAACCATATGCTAGGGGAACTATTTTGTTTGTCCCTGCCGGTGCTCCGACTATGGCATGTATCGTATAAATTTGACAAAATGGGAGAGGGCAGCTGTCAAATGTACCATCCATTAGCCAAAAACTTGCCTCACTCAGCAATTTTAAATTATTTCTCGTGCAAAAAACGATAACACATTCATCATGTTCAGTAAAATGACCCATAAGAAATAGTTCACCATTAATCATACTATATTCTTCGGGAATCTTAACTTGCCGGATATCTTTTGGAATATTTGGTAAATTTTTATTCCGTTCTCGTTGTATCATTTTCCTCATCGCATCCTTATTAGGCATATGAGGAGAAGAAGTACTGGGTACAACTTGAATGCACCGCTGAATGATTTGTGCAGGTGTATCCATCGAGCTGTTGGCCTTTTCTTTTAAATTTTCCTTTAGCCTGAATTGTAGCCGTTTTTCAGGATCTGGCAAATGTGCATGTTCATGATTTTGTGACATCACAATATGAGTGTTATCTGCCGTGAACAGAGTTGTTACAAACACGTCACACCGAGCCGAATCTTTTCGCGAACATCGCCAGTAAAACTTCGTATCACGCCTATTATTTAGATGATAGCAGTAACCTTCATGGAATAAAATGTCTTTACCACGTTTAGACTTCACAAGTTCACAGTCACTCATTGTAAATTCATTAAATAGTTAATTTAGATGAGACGAAGACGCACTACACCCAGAAACAAGTAAAGAAAAATGTTATTGATGATATGAAACTACCCGCATTTATTTAATTTGTCTAAAATTTCTCGGTGAGTGCAAGCGCCTACTTTATTATCACTGGCAACTTTTTAATGTGTTCCTTTTATGAAAAATAAATGAGTTGTAGCGCAATATTTATATAGATCATTTCCGGTGTAAACGCCTGCTATATCAGTACAAACTTTATACCAGTATCGTTTAAAGGAAAATCATTAAATTGGAAAATAAATAATGATACCAATTTTTCAAGCGGGAGAAAAGGAAATGACAACTGTCATTTTAATTTTCTAATGTCAAGAAACTTTTTTATTGGTAATGAGTTCCAATAGCATTTTAGTGAAACCTATTAGTTCGATGATAGTAAATAGAGGAAAATGATGTAACTGCCGTACATAGGTATAAGTGCGGTTTACGATAATTTGATTGTTTTATTTTTAGTAGATGGAAAGGTCTGTAGTTAAAAGAGTTATAGGTTTATCGTCGTGTCGGTGAAATACTTAGTAGCTGGAAAGGGCTGTCGTCGAAAGTGACGCATATGAAAGGTTCTGTCGGCGAAATGTCCATAGGTGAAAGACCCTGCTGGGGAAACGGAAATAAATTAATCATTCTGTCGACGAACAGTCCAACGGCAAATCGGTCTTAGGAGAACGGTTGCTGAATCCGGTTTTACCAATAAAGGGACGATATACAAAAAATTTAACTTTTTGAAAAAAGTTATAATCTTTTGTTGTTTATTGTATGATTCTTAGCAACATCCATTATTTTAGATTACATTATTAATTTATTATATGTTAAAATAAAAAAAACCGGCCAAGTGCGAGTCGGACTCGCGCACCGAGGGTTCCGTACACACCTGTAGGTATATAAGTAAAAGTTCACCCATCACTACGATCGAGTCATAGTTATGGTATGATAATTGCAAAATGAAAAAAAAAAAAATCAGAAATATTTTTTTTTATATGATGTAACTAAAAATTTACGGTTTTCGCAATTTTTCCTTTATCTGTACTATAAGACGTTACTTCGTACCAAATTTCAAGATTCTGAGTTTTTTTTTTTTTTTTTTTTTTTTTTTTTTTTTTTTTTTTTTTTTTTAAAAAACGACTCCCGCACTAAGGAATTTAATCCTTGTGTCGCGGGGGGTTTCACAAACATTCAAATCACATGCACAAAGAACACCCAGACTTGAAACAAGCATTTGTGGGTCACACAAATGCTTGTAGCATGCGGGGATCGAACCCGCCGCACGTCGCGCACAGAGGTAATTGGCGTGGTGACCTATACCACTCGGCTACCCGTGCAGTCAAGTTCACGGGAAGTACCCTGTAGGTTTTGATTCCCGTGCGAGTTTCGAAAATTTGCGGAATTTTGCGGCATAAACGGGAGTATCTTTTGATCGCGTTGACTTAGAAGTTTGATTTTTTCACAGCTCCAAGAGACCATAGACTTGAGTATTTGATATGTATAATTTCAGCTTGATACCTCCACGCGTTCCTGAGAAAAAAGGTCTTGACAGACAGACAGACAGACAGACAGACGGACAACAAAGTGATCCTATAAGGGTTCCGTTTTTACCTTTTGAGGTACGGAACCCTAATAAAAATGATCAAATACTGAAATAAACTTTTTTATTTATTTGTAAATCATGAACCTACTGCAAGAAGTCACTCTTTTATTGTCATTAAAGTTAGTAACACATTATGTGTTAATCTAAAAAAAAGTATGTATAATTTTGATAGTGTGGCATTTTGCTATTGTGGCATTCTGCTAGTGTGACATTTTGCTACGTGGCATTCTGCTAGTGTGGCATTTTGCTAGTGTGGCCTTTTGCTAGTGTGTCATTTTACGTCAATATGTAATTTTGAAAATGTGGCATTGTGCGCCTAATCCGTATTATGACACATGATAGGCCATTGGATAGACGTGGTACTAATCCTAATCCCAGAAAAAATTATGATACAAAAATAGTTGAACACATTAATTCATTTCACCCGTCTATATCACACTATAGACGGGAGCATGCTCCAAATAGAAAGTATCTTCCGGCTGACTTAACTGTTACTAGCATGTATAACACGTTGAACGCTTTACGGCTCACCCGTGAGCCTATCGTAAAGTTCCGTTTGAGCTATGCCAAAATCATAAAATCGTTTTTTTTATCAACTTCATATTTTCATTCCAAACTTTATAAAATGCGGCAATATGTATAAAAAATTAAAATTATCGATTTTTACCGTCCAGTTTTAGTGATATAACAAAAGGCTCACCGGTGGGTCCCTTGGCCTCTTATAAGGGAATACTGATTTTCCGTTAGCGGGAGCCGCGGGGTCACGTCGTCGCTCACCCGCCCGCGCTGACATCGGTCAGTATAGCTTGTTGCGTGATCGTAAACAAACGTTGCACTTTGAATGCAAATATGGATGAGTTTGAAAATTTTATTTTAACTCAAGATGATATATTACAGTTAGAGAATATTGAAATAAATCTACTGAATCAAAGTTTTCAAGTAGATTCCGATGATGATGTAGTTCAACCAATGAAAAGGAGACGCCGCCGAATTGTTTTGTCAGAGAGTGAGAATAGTGACGATGAAATCTCGAGAGTTATTGCCGAAACTATTGGTGAGTACCTAATCTTTTTTTTTTAACTATCCATTATATAAGATTTGCCAGTTTAAACTATCAAGCCTATGCGCATTGATATAGTAGGTATTTGCGTGCGAGCGTGAGCTTTTCAGCAAAAACTATTACTGAGAGCCCGACTAGTTTCGGACCCAACCGGAGTCCTTAATCATGAGCTGACGTTGCGGCGGGGTCGCGAGTCGAACTAGTCGGGCTACCCCGATAAACACGCGTGAGTAAACCGTTATTAAATACCTATAATGAATCCGCCTCACGAAAGTTATTATAACTACCTATTACTATTTTTTGAATACTAGATATAGTAAAATAAAAATAGTTATTTATCGAGAATATGTAGGTATGCATGCACAACAGATAAATTTGTGACATATAATACTGTCAGTAAATAGTGTGTAACAGTAAATAAAATTGCGGTTATGTAAGAATTATTTCATATTTTGTTTTTATTTTATAGGTAACACAGCGCCATTAGATACCTGGTCGAACCCTAAAGGTAATCAACGTAAAGTAATACCCTTTACTGAACACCCTGGCATGCCAACTAACCTTTGCTCAAGTATGCGAAACGCGACTCCAGCTGATTTCTTCAGACTAATGACTCCTGACAGTCTTTTTCAAGAAATTGCTCGCCTTACTAACCAATTTGCTATTGACAAAATTGTAAAGTCAGGACCAGCTTCACGCTTTGCACGGCTTCGCAAATGGACACCAACAGACATGTGTGAAATAAAAAAGTTTTTTGGACTGATCCTATTTATGGGCATAACAAAGCTGCCTAGGTTGGCCGACTATTGGTCAACAAATGACATAATAGGTCATCCGTTTCCACGCACTATAATGGCAAGAAATAGGTTTGAATTGCTTTTACAGATGTTGCATTTTTCCCAAAACGACGAGACAAATAAAAAAGACCGCCTCCATCGCATTCGCTATCTATTGCAAGTTTTAAATGAACAATTCCAAATGTTTTATACACCCGGTGAAGACCTGTGTATAGATGAAAGTGTCGTGCCATTTCGGGGCAGGATTGTGTTTCGTCAATACAATAAACAGAAACGCCACAAATATGGCATCAAGGAATTTAAATTATGCTGTGTTCCTGGATACACATATAGAATAATTGTTTATGCTGGCAAAAATGACGAAACAACTAATACAACTCCCCATAATGTAGTCATGAATTTGCTTAGTGGTCTTTTAAATAAAGGTCATACCCTTTATACTGATAATTGGTATACGAGTGTTGGGTTAGCCAGGAGTTTACTTGATAATGAAACACATTTGGTGGGAACAATTAGAAAAAACAGGAGGCACCTGCCAAAAACTGTCGTAAGTACTAAACTCAAAAAGGGAGAATACATTGCGAGAGAAAGTTATGATGGTATAACAGCATTAAAATGGAGGGACAAAAGAGAAGTTTTGGTTCTATCAACCAAACACTCAGATCGATTTGCAAAAGTAAGCAGGCGTCAGGGTAATGAAGTTATGAAACCACAGATCATTGTCGATTACAACAAAGCCAAGGGAGCAGTTGATTTATCGGATCAAATGTCTGCATATTCGTCACCATTGCGGAAATCCGTAAAATGGTATAAAAAGTTAGCATTTGACTTATTACTCAATACAGCGATAGTAAATGCTCTGACACTTTATAAATCAGTAACAAAAAAAAATATACAAATTATAGATTTTAGAAGATTTATAATGATGAATCTTTGTGACGTGCAACAAAATACTGCGTCTGTAGAAAGACCAAAGAGAATCAAACATGTCCTGGAAAAAAAAGAAGGCTTAGCTAGAAAAGTTAGACGTACATGTCGCCAATGTTATGCAGAAAACGTTCCAGTCATGGGCAGCAAACAAGCTAAAACCAAGACAAAAAAGGTATCAACTTATTGTCAAAACTGTCCAGCTAAACCTTACCTGTGTTTACCTTGCTTTAACAAGATCCATCAATAATTTGTTTGCATTTATTTTGATTAGTTGAAGTATTATTATAAGCTAATGTGATATTTAGAGAAGTGCCATAAATTGTGTTTGATTAGACTTCTAAAACTGCATAACAATCTAATTGTTATGTCCTTGTGTTCTTATATTTTTATTAAATATTTTTATATTTATTTATGAGTTTTATTTAAACTAGATATATAATCAAAACAAAAAATTCTACTGAAATTTTACCGACCGAATTTTACTGACATTTTACCTTACAATCTTAAAAATTCTTACAAATGTTTATAGTATTTGAAAACCACGTCGTCCGGATACGCTACAGGGCCACGCGGCTCATTCCTATGCACGATTTGTTTGATAACTTCAAACTGTGGCTTATAGCAAGCGTGTTCGTTGGACCCATCATGCGGCTCACAGGTGACCCCCGTGGCTTGAACGGTGTAGTATGGAAAGGCTCACCGGTGAGCCTTACGGCCTGAACGCAAAACCTATATTTTTCATACGGCGTTCAACGTGATAAGGACTTTTGCGACCAGATTACGAAAGACCTCCCTGATACAGAACAAATTTCATACGACCACTACAGAAAAATTGTGAAGAAGTTAAACATATATTTTACTAAACTGGGACACGAAGAGTGTGAGGTGTGTGAAAAGTATTTTATTCATAACACAGAGCATAAAGAGAAGAGTCATAGAAAATGTCAAGAATGCCGAGATTACGGACAACACCGGCTTAATTATACAGTAGCCAGGCAAGAATACAAAAGTGATGTTAAAAAACAAAATAACGCTAGTATAAATTCAGATACTGCCTATGTTGCAGCTGATTTAGAGAAAGTAATCATGCTTCCACGTATTGATGAATTTAAGATTGTAATGTTTTGCCCTAGAGTAATAGTATTCAACGAGAGTCAACGCTAATTGTCAAACGTTCGCTGCAATATGGCACGAAGCAATTGCTGGCCGCAAAGTACATGATATAACAAACTGTTTTAGAGCTTTTTTGCTTGCAAATAGAGATTTAAAGCACGTCGTCATCTGGTAAGACAACTGTGCAGCCCAGAACAAAAATTGGACTTTGTATTCTTATTTGCTCCATGTGATCAATTCCGTTGAGATCAATTTAGAAACCATAACATTAAAATATTTAGAGTTAGGTCATACCTACATGGCTGCAGGTGAATTCCATCACCAAGTAGAGCAATCCATGAAGAGAAAGAAACACATTTATGATTTAAAAGACTTTCACCAAGCAGTTCTTAACACCAGAACCAATATTAACGTAAAAGTGATGAATATAGAAGATTTTTTCCAGTTTGAGGACTGTTCCTCATCATACAAATTACAGCATTCTTCACCTCGAGCTTATTTAAGTGATATGTGTATGGTAACATTCAAAAGAGGCACACATGTTATTCGCTACAAAACACGCTTCTGTGATGAACAAGAATACTCGCTCGACTTTCTGAAAATAAAGAATATAAAAACTGGGATACCACCTCTAAAACCCAAAAAAGAATATAGAGAAATTACTCAAGAGCGTAAGTCAGCAATTATACAAAAACTGACACCCTTAATGCCAGACACCAGGAAAATATTTTGGTATAATTTACCTATTGATAATAATAGTGTTGACTTAACTCAAGCTTATGAAGACTGATTTATTTCATATTTATTTATATTACTTTAGCTTCCAAAACTGTAATTTTTTTAATTATATTTTATTAATTAAGTAACAAAAACTTGCATAGCCATTGTATTTTAATAAAAAAATTAAGAAAGCTAGAGAGGTACATAATACCTGTTTTAATTTGAACTGATTGAATAGTAAGTTTCCAAAGCTATTAAATTTATTTCTAATTAGTGTTATGGTTTTTATTATAGAATTAAATATTTATTATACGAAGTTCAGAGAGGTTTGTGTTTTGATTTTAATAATGAATAACAAGTTAGGTTTTTTCTAAAGATATTGTGATGATTCTTTTTAATTAATAGTAATATGATTTTCTAGAAAATTTATTTTTTGGTTTGTTCTTTTGTATAATAAAGAATTTTTAATGTAATTTTATGTTGAGAAGCAAGAGAGCTTTTTGATTGTATTCTGGTTTTTATTGATTTAACTATTATGATGATTACAAACTTAGTAATTATTAATCATAATATAAGTTCCTATTTTCTTTTTTATTTCTGAAAAATATATGGCTAATTATAATAATTGTATTTTATTTCATAGAATATTAAAATATTATAACATTACATATCAATCTACAAGTAACAAGTTGGTCTGCAACTAATATTTTAATCTGAATTAAATTAAACGTCTTTTCTACTTAAAATTACTAGGACCTAGTACTCGTTATTACTAAGTACGAAAAACTATTGGGTAAATTACTTAGTTAAAAGGACGCAAATAGCCAGATACGTCTTTTCATTGCAGTATCTCATATTTTATTGTATTTTTTATACTTAAAAGAAAAACAAAATACTATTTATTTATTTTATAAAATAAATTTAATTAAATTTGCATATACGTTTCGATAGACCAAGCTTTAATCTACACTTTCGCATTTCAAAGTTATTATTTATATTGTTTTTCTTCGCACAGCGAATATTTTCTTTTTAAAAGTGCTAAACATTTTTTTTCTCCGTTACAATATTTCTGTAGAAACGTCCTTTTTCCTTATGGCGGCAGAAGTACATACCTAGACAGCGCAGGTGTTTTACTTTTGCGCGGGAGAATCACAGCGGTTACATCATGGTGGAACCGAGACAGTGGGGGGAAACTTAGAACAAAATAATTTTGTATGACCATCTGTGCATTAAGCCGGCAACATGCAGGAATTATACTTAGAAATGCCAGTAAAAAAAATTGGTAGAAAATGAGTTTCTATGATAGTTTGTTAGTTCAAGTTAAATCTTTATGCATTTTGTTTTAAAATTAAATTATTTATATAAAAATAACGAATTAAAACTTAAGTATAAATATCGGTGTTCGTATTTTTAAGTTCCGAATGAAGGAACGAAAGTATTGTACTTGGTGTTTGTGAACATTTAGAAAGAATATTCCGGCTGAAGAATGGCAAGTTTTAGCGTCAAAAAGAAAGGTGCTCGCCGCACTTGTGAAATATGTGGCATCAAGGAAGCACATTCTTCAAACACAATGTTTTTTGGAGCTATTTACAATCATGTTAGTTTTCTGTCAACCCTCTGATCCTTTAAGCCTTTGGGAAAAATACAAAGAAAGACTTTCTGAAGACATCAAACGGCAACTGGAGAGAGTGACAAGATAGTGCGCAGCTGCTCATAGACGAAGTGTACAACAGATCCTTGATATTGATCGAAGATGCAGTGTTAGCTCAAACAGGACAAAACTTGGCACAATACGGATTACCTCAGCCAAAAAGATCTGCAGCAACTTTGGGTAATCGAGAATATCTGAAGGAGATCAATTATGACACCTGCGCCCTGGGGGAGGCGCTGTCGAATAATGAAAAGTTACTGACAGATGAACAGCTTTATGCTTATCAACAAATCCTTGGCAATATTAACAAAGAAATTGGGAAAATATTTTTTTTGGATGCTCCTGGTGGCACAGGAAAAACCTTCCTTATTAATTTGTTACTGGCGAAAGTAAGGCATTATCGTGGCATTGCCTTAGCTGTCGCATCGTCAGGAATCGCTGCTACACTGTTGGAGGGAGGCAAGACAGCTCCCGCTGCTTTTGCCGCTAAATCTCATCCATATCGAAACTCCACTCTGCAACATTTCAAAGCAGAGTAATATGGCCCAAGTGCTGCGCGATTGTAAACTTATTGTTTGGGATGAAAGTACAATGGCGCATAAAGGGGGTTTTGAAGCACTTAATAGAACTCTAAAAGACATCAGAGGGAACGATGATATGATGGGTGAAATCACTGTGTTGTTAGCTGGAGACTTCCGTCAGTCTCTGCCGGTAGTGCCGAGGTGAACTCGAGCTGACGAAGTTAGAGCTTGCATTAAGGCGTCAAATCTTTGGCCCTTAATGAAAAAACTCCATCTCAAAAAACAAATGCGAGTGCACTTGAAGGGTGATGTATGCGCTGGACTATTCTCCGATCTCCTTCTTAAAATAGGAAACTGAGAATATACGGAAATTGAGAGCAAGATTATAATTCCATCAGATCTTGCCTCAGCTGTGTCCACTGTTGACGACCTAATAGCTCGAATATATCCAGCTGTCCAAAATTTACATAGCAAATCTATGGAGTGGCTGTGTGAACGTGCGATTTTAACACCTACGAACGATCAGGCTTCCGTGATGATATGACACTTTGTTGAAGTCGTTCGAAGGTGCAGAATACCAATACAAGTCTGTGTACACTGTAGTGCATACGGATGATGCTGTACACTATCCTGCGGAGTTCTTAAATGCACTGAACCCACCTGGTCTACCGTCTCACAAACTTATCCTCAAAGTGGGTGCTCCAATAATGCTACTGCGAAATCTCAATCCGCCCAAGTTGTGCAATGGAACCAGGTTGCGTGTGAAAGCCTTACATAAAAACGTGGTAGAGGCCATTATATTTACTGGCTGTGCTCGAGGTGAATCGGTGTATATTTCGCGGATACCACTAATACCGTCGGAGTACCCATTCGAATTTAAGGCTGCAGTTCCCTCTTAAGGTATTTTTCGCAATGACGATTAATAAGTCTCAGGGTCAGTCACTGAAAACAGCGGGAATTGATCTTAGAAGGGACTGCTTCTCGCACGGCCAGTTTTACGTGGCCTGCTTGAGAGTAAGCTCATCTAGCAGCCTGGTTGTGTTAGCACCTGAGGGCAGAACCTCTAATGTAGTCTACAAAGAGGTACTTTAAGTATGAATTAAATAAATGAACGGTCCTAACCCCCTGTAAATAACAATTTAAACAAAAACGTAATTTGAATGATTTAGGTAACTTAATCTTTTTTATAGGATTTAAATTTCCGTTTTACAGTTGACTTCAAATTTGGCATTCAAGTAGGTAATTTTCCGTTCCGTTATGTATTTCGTTATTATTGTTATATTTTAGGATTTGTTATCCTCCAGCAATCATATTATATCAATCCGCGCACCGCACCTCGGATATACTATAATAAGCAGTGTGAGAAGACATTGTTTACCTGGATTAACACATAGGGTACTTTTAATCCCGGTAGTATGTTCCCGTGGGATATTTTTTCGATCCACGCGGGCGAAGCCGCGGGCAAAAGCTAGTATTATAATAAATATCTTGTTTCTTATATCATTGTATTTTTATTTTTAATTATGAGTATAAATTTGTATATTTCATTTAAATTTTAGGGCATAATGTCAAATATGATGGTGTTTAAATAATCCTTCGATACGATATTTTTTGTTTACTTTTAATTCGAATAAATTATTAAGATGAATAAAACAAACCCCTACGGCCCATAGTCAACTTGTCGATATCGACTTTGTCGATGTTTTTCATCACTATGTCGATATTATTACTACCAAGATTAGTACAACACTAGTGCATACGTCATTCTGACGGCTGTCAACGCAAAGATCCGTTAGGTTGGCCAATGATTGCATCGATCAGCATACAAAACCTATGTATTAAGTTCTGTCTCTTAAAACTTCTTTGAACCGAGATAACGGTAAACGAGTTAAGACAGCGTCTTTGGATAACGAGGCTACGTCCATCTGTAAAGAATGTTATAAAGGGCTGTTTATATTGTAAAATAAAAAAGGCAAAGCCAGCCAATCCCTCTACGGGAAACCTACCGTACCCCCGTTTAGCTCATCATGTACGACCTTTTACTTTCACTGGTTTAGATTATTTTGGCGCCATATCTGTTTCTTTAGGTAGACATAAAGAAAAAAGGTACGGAGCCTTATTTACATGCTTAACTTGTAGAGCTATACATATAGAAATAGCAAATTTACTTAGTGTAGATTCAGCTAGCGCCACTCTCAGGCGATTTATAGGTAGGAGAGGTTGTCCAAAAGAGATATGGAGTGACAACGTTACTTGTTGCAAAGCGGCTGATAGGGAAGTAGGAGCAAGCGCCTTAAGTGCTTTAGGCAGTGAGTCCGATGCGCGATCGATAAGCTACATACCTCCCGCGTCACCGTTCATGGGCGGAGCATGGGAGAGGATGGTGAAGGCAGTCAAGGAAGCACTGTACGTCACACTTAAAGAAGTTCACCCATCTGACGAGACCCTCGCTACGCTACGAGTAGAAGTGAAAAATACGGTGAACTCCAGGCCACTCACGCATGTCAACGTGTCACCAGACGAGCCCGAAGCACTCAGGCCTAACCACATACTCACCCCTAACTCCCATGTAAACTCACCGGGTAATTTCACCGCAGCAGACATCACAGCACGGCACCAATGGCGGCACGCCCAGGCACTCGCAGACGTCTTCTGGCAAAGAGCACTACGTACTATTACGTAGTACCTACAACTCCTACAGCAGTGGCACCCCACCCAAAATCGGAGACGTCGTTATGATCTGCGACACTAACCTCCCACGCAACACTTAGCCCAAGGGAAGGGTGACAAAGGTGTTGCCGGGTGCAGTCGGAGAGGTGCGAGTTGTAGACGTAATGACCAAAGGACATGTACTCCGAAGACCAACGAAACGAATTGTCGTGCTCCCCACGGAGTCGCCTGATGGCGACGGCGGGAGAAATGTGCACGACAGCAACGTATCTGTACGTGTCTGTTAGATTTAAGTAGGTACCTATATTATGTAAGGTGACGGAACCGCGTGCCTGGCGACAAGTATAAACCTGCTCACGCCGCTCGGTGGCTTCGCGCGTTGCCATTGGTTAGTTACAAAAATGAGGCCGACTCGCGCCCCCCGCGGATCGGTGGATATAAAAGCCCGCGCGCTGGAAATGCGGGCAGTAAGATAAAACGTCCTAGACATAAGATTAAACGTCCTAGACACACTCTCCTATCCCGACGATAAGACAACGCTTCTACAAGAAGCATTCGACTTAGCTAGCAGGAGCAATATAACCGTCGTGTATTATAAATTATAGTAACGTAAATGTTACCCCCCCCCCCCCCCTCCCCGTACCTAGGTCAAACTGGCCCGAGCCGGCCAAAGTAGCAATAAAAATATGTCCCTAAATAATAAAAACTCAGATCAAGCCATCCCTTGCTGTTTTTGCCTTATTAAGATAGTCAGCAACGCACTAAGTCAAGGTCCAAACCCCGCAGGAGGTGCCCTTAGTGAACGTTGCTGACGTAGTTAGTTTATTTTACTTGCTCTGGCTGGAGGCCCTTACGGTTCTCGCCAAAAGTCCGGTGAAGCAGTCAAAGCCTGCGCTCAGGCTAACTGCAGTAAAACTCTTCCAAAAAAAAAAAAATGAGGGCAGCTAACCCAAATTCTCTACCTAAGTCCACTCGCTGTAATTAATACTACCTAAAATAAGTTAAATAAGTAAATTTGTAAAGACCATAAAGCTATTTTATGTACCTACTTGTGCCGAGTTTCAATGATACAGTCCACTCGCTACAAAAATGATCATCAAAGTCTAAGGTTGGGATCAAATCAGGCATTCTGTCATACTTCATTATCAAATGACGGCCATCTTAGGACATCGACGAATCAGAAGCGAGTTTTTAAGCGTGCTGTTACGGTCGGCAGAACATTTTACTCTGTGTATTTTAATGAATAATGAGTGTTTAACCCTCCAAGTTTAACAGAATATAGTGAAAAAAGCAACATGGAGTCAAGCCCCAGCCTTGTAAGCAATAACTTTCAAGAAAACGCAAGAGAAACCCGGAAAATTTGGCAAGAAACCAGGCCAAGACTTTGAGGTTAGTATAGTACTAGGGTTGTCAAAAAAGCATAGCTTTCGCGTTTGTATTGCACGCTAGCAGGGTCATTCGCTATGGCGGTTGTCAACAATAAAGCGATTGTTACTTTATAAAAAAGACAGTGAAAACACAAGTTTCTTATCGTGTAACTTCGATGACAAACTAGATCTACTACTACTTAGTTGGTTACCGACGTTAGCCAAACTGAATAAGCATTTTTATACTTATTTTTATCCGGTAAACATCGGTTTGGTTGGCAACTAGAGATAGCGAAAAGGTCTACAGGTATGCCTATATTATTTTTTAGTACTAATCCCATTAAGTTTTGACTCGTTTGATTCGTCACTAGGGCGCTCTAGTAACAAATTTTAAACAGTACAGTAACAAGTTTATTTTAAACGTGATTTAATTTATTTTAGATATTCACTGAAATATTTACCTAAAAATGTAACCACAACCCTAAGGCTGCCTGTCCACCGGAGCGGAGCGAGGCAGCGGAGCGGAGAAACGGAGAAATATTAACCAATAGGACTGCACAAAATCTCCGCTCCTCTTTAGTGGACAGGGAGTTGCGAACTAGTTTAAAAATTCATACAAAACCGGTAAGCGGAGCGGGGATGCAAGGCAGCGGAGCGGAGAAACGGAGCGGGGAAGCGAGTGCAGGCGCGGGCGCCAGTTGCGCCCGCAGTGTGCCGCCGTAGTCCGACCAGTGCGTATGTGACCGACGCAGTGAACACAATGGATGAAAAACTTATTGAAAGTGTGAAAAAGTTTCCGTGCATTTGGAACACATCTTCAGAATTTTACAAATGCAACGAAACAAAAGATGCTGCGTGGGACCAAATAATCATTGAAACAAACATATCGGATGGTAAATAATATTATGTATCTTTATTCTATAATACCCTCTAGTAGGTACATATTGATATCTTTTTTTTATTTAACAAAATAATACCTAAATAATGTCCGCGGCTGGCCAAACTATCCAAATCTGTCACACATCACTGACTATAGATTCTTTTCAAAATTCGAGTATCTTGCCATGGAACCTTCCCCTGATTATTGAAGTATGAACAATACATTTCGCGAACTTGAAAACCATCATTAATAGAATGTTGTGTTTGTGTAATATCACCAACTGATAATAATGTTTGCTCCATGTTATTTTCAATATTGTTTATATAATCAGGTTGTCTTTGAATTAAATAATTGTGCAAAACACATGTTGCTTTTATTACCTTGTCAACTGTTTCTATTTTGCATTCGAAATCTTTATGATACACGTACCACTTTCTCGTCAATACACCGAAAGTTGCCTCAACAATGCGACGTGCTCTTGATAATCGGTAATTAAATATTTTTCTTTCTGCGTTTAGTCCATCACGTGGGTATGGCCTCATAAAATTTTCCATTAATGGAAAAGCTTCGTCTCCTATAAATACGAACGGCATTTTTGCACCACCTTGATACAATGGTACCGGCTCAGGTAAATTCAATCTCTTCTCTTTTAGACTCTTTCCGAAAATGCTGTTATCAAAAATTCCTGCATCAGAAAATCTTCCCATAGATCCCACATCAACCATTCTGATTTTCCTTCTGGCATCAGCTAAACACATCAATACTACAGAAAATCTCTTTTTGTAGTTGAAAAACGAGGACCCAGTTTTCGAGGGAGCCTTGATATATACGTGCTTGCCATCAAGAGCACCTGTACAATTTTTAAATTGCCATAGTTCATCAAAATCTTTTGCTATTTCTTTCCAGTCGTTTTCTGTTGGTTGCGGCATGACAAGAGGTTGCAATACATTCCATAAAGCATCACAAACCTCATCAATAATTCTTGATACACTTTTTAATCCAATTCTAAAATTTTCTCCCATCGTTGTAAATGAGTGGCCGGTTGCTAAATACCTGAAAAATAAAAGTAATATTTTTTTATAAATAGACCATGGAATATTTTTTTGTGTTTGTTGATTGTTTCAGTTAAAACTGCCAAGTCGCGATGGAAACAACTGAGAGATAATCATCGAGATGCCTTAAAAAGACAAAATGCAACAAGGAGTGGACAGGCTAGAAAACAACGAAAAGAATGGAAATATCAGAAAGCCATGTCATTCTTATTGCCTTACATGTGTAACAGAGACCGGTCATCAAATTTTGCGCCCTTGGATGACTCAGTAAGCGAAACTTCAAATCCGCCAAATACCATTGATGAGAGTTCACGGGAATCATGCAATTTGTTGCCATCAAATTCAAATAATCTTCCTTCTGTCGATGTTCCTAATGATTCAACAGCTTCTGGGCCTCTCCCATCCACATCCAAAAAAAGAAAGAACGATGAAATTCTAGATCTTTTGAAAAAAAATCAAAAACGCCGCGAACTGTTGGAACAAGAACGGATAGAAGTTAAAAACATGATGTCAGCTAGTGATAAGTACGATGAAATAGACTTATTTTTTTTAAATTTGGCTGCATCGGCGAAAAAGCTGCCGTATTATTTACAACTACAAATTAAAAAAACCTGCTTTAATGCGGTAATATCAGCTGAAGAAAGTAATCTTCAACATAGTTGGTATTCTCCGAATAATTATGGTTATTCTACAGCCTCATCAACACCTACAACAGATAATATCAATACTAGTATCGATATCGATACTCCTAGTGCTCCAAATGATATTAACACTAGTATTAATACTCCTAGCGCTTCACAAATTCAAACAACCCAGGATATTGAAACATCTGCAGCAGAGCAAACAGGACCCAATGAAAATGCGGACAACTTTGAGACAGATTATGATTTTTAAATTAATATAACATGGCATCGACTGTATGCAAAAATAAAAGTTACTTTGATTTCAAAATGTGTACTTACTTTAAACACACTGCTAATCTTTCACAGCTACTGATTGAATTTCTGTAATTTGTGTCTTGTTTCCGAATATATGGTTCAATCAGGGAGTGAAGTTCATGAAAAGTACATCTTGAAACTCTATAAGATTTTTCGAAAGTTTCTTCATCAGCAGTTTGGAAAAAAGTAAAATATTCACTGTGTTCTGAACGATGTTTGATATGATTTCTTAACCAAAATCTATGTTTCCTTATAGAATTGTTCAAATAGTATACGGTAAGTAATTCGGTTTCTTCTGACTCCAACTCTTCTTCCTCAAGCAATGTAAGGTAATAACGTATTAACTTTTTCGATAACATGTCTGCTGTCACTGACATTTCGCGTAGAACTAAACCAATCGCCCGCCGCCGGGAGCTCGAAATGACTCGTCGCGTACTCGCGGCCTAGCTCCGCATATTGAAAAACACAGTGGCAACTCCGCTCCGCATTACTTTCTCGCTCTGCTCCGCAGCCTCGCTCCTCTCCGGTGGACAGACACAGTACGCAACTCCGCTCCGCATTACTCCGTTTCTCCGCTCCGCTGCCTCGCTCCGCTCCGGTGGACAGGCAGCCTAAGGCGTTACAATGTGCTACATTGACAATGACACAGCTAAGATAATTGCATGAAAAATTTTAAGGGCGGTTAAAATAACGATCTTGTGTATGGATGTTCAAAGCGTAAAAGTATGTCCGAAAGTACAAGCTAGTGCTGTTTATTACAAGACGAAACTATGTTGCCATAATTTTACTATTTACAACATGGCTACTCATGAAGTTGTTTGCTATTGGTGGCATGAGTGCGAAGGATAACTTCAGGCATCAAATTTTGCGTCTTGTATAATAGACTACATCGTTGAAAAAGTTCCAAAATCGAATCCTCTAGTGATATACAGTGGCTATACAAGCCAAAATAGAAACGTAACATTAGCTAATGCTTTACTAGGTCTGGCTATAAAAGAAAATTTGATCATAATTGAAACGAAATTAAAGAACACCGATATTCATTTGCCAAGCCAATATGCATGATTGAAAAGATGCAAAAAAGAAAAACCCGAAATACGAAGTAAAATACCTAGCATTTAAAGACTTTTCGCAACTATTACGGTACTAGTCTATTCGACCTGGTAAAAAGACTGAAGATCCGACGGTTACTGACATAAGACAGTTTAATTATGAACCAACTGGCAAAATACGTTATAAATTATTATTTTCTGACGAGCTGCAAGATTTACCTTCCAGACCAAGACAACTTAATAATGTCGCACTGAAACCTATGTACCTACACAGAGAGAATTCCACTAAAACAGCGAAAATGGAAAGACTTACAAGATCTCAAATCTTATTGTTATTATTCAGTCTTAGGCAAAGTATCATAAAACGAGTGACAGTCTTTTGGTAAAATAGATTTGAGATCTTGTAAGTCTTTCCATTTTCGCTGTTAAACAATCAGTCTTAGAATATAATAGAATGCTTATTATGCACTATAAAATCTTAATTATTATTAAGATTTAAATTATACACAATAAAATCTTAATTATTATTAAGATTTTTATAGATTTTATTGTGTATAATAAGCATTCTATTATATTCTAAGACTGATTGTTTAAGTATGTAATAATTATTATTTGGAAGTTGTGTTCATTTTATTAGATTTTTTTTTGCTAGAAATAAAAGTTTTTAAGTTTTATTTTTTGTATGGTTAAGTTGTTGATCTCAAAGATGCTGTGTGCTAAGATTATTTTAGTTCTACTATGTTTAACTGCATAAATAAAAGTATATTATGGAGGATTTTTAGTTTAATTTAAGTTCCAATTAACAGTAAGTCACTCAAAGTTAATGCTAATAAGTCGTAAGTCCGATTTTGATGAATCTAAAAGAGTTCTAACTAATTAAACTTAAAAAAAATGAAAGCAAACACAATTAATTATATTTTCGTTAAAACATTATGGATTTGGATATTTTTTGCATGGATTGACAACTTTATGGAACCAAAAAGTTTTTTTTGCATTCTGAACAATGTGCAAAATGCACTCACTTCAGACCCTGTTGTAACTAATATACCAGCAACATCTAGTTTTGACTCATTTTGAAAAACTCTTTCAATATTCAAAATCTCTGTACCGGTTTTAAGGCGAGTTCCCCGCGGAGCTAGGCCTTTAGTTTATTTTACACGTTCAAAAGAAGAATTTGGCAACAAAAAAACATTTGCTACCCAAATTAAAGAAAGTTGTAACGTTTCGGTCCATAATTTAGATCCAAAATTTTGGACTCAGAAGTTTACCTTCTCAATAATCACCTTCCCCTAATTTAGTCTCGACTAAGGGAAGGTCACATTAGCGGAGCAGCCAAGATTAATTTTAGTAGCGATGAGGTGGCTCCTTGTTCTACAGAAACTCTTGCAGCTCTGGACAGCAAACATCCAGCCCCAGCGGCTGACCTTTCTTTTTCCGACTCCCCTGATCCGACTATTCATTCCCTCACCGTTACAGGTCAAGAGGTGATCACAGCCCTGAATTCCTTCAGAAGTGGCTCTGCTGGTGGCCTGAGCCCCCAGCATTTGAAGGATCTAGTCAGCTCAGATGCCGGCCGGGGAAGCCGGTGAATTACTTTTGAAGGAGCTCACGGTTCTGATCAACCTCATGCTCTCCGGCAACGTCAACGAGGCCGTCATCAACGTCTTGTACGGGGCCAATTTATGTGCCCTACGCAAGCGGGATGGCGGCATTCGTCCCATTGCCGTAGGAACTACATACCGTTGTATGACAGCCAAGGTTTGTTGCAAATTTGGAATGACATTCTGGCTGGTCTAAGTGGACAAATAGATATTATTTTGTTGCCATTTATGGGCTATCGTTACACACGTACACTTCGGCTTTTTTTTAATCTTTTATTTAGGTTATGTGTGGTGAGTACTCATAAATAAAACTAAAAAAATTATAAAAATGTATTTATTACTCTTATAGACACAAAATTTGAAATACATGCAATACATTTTTTTTTTTTAATATTTCATAATAATTAATGTTGATCTTAATCGGAATGTATAGAATATTTAACATGATCATAATGAATTTATTTCCGAGGATGCGTTATACATTATAATAAAACAATTTTTACGGATATTATCGGGTAGGCTGTGGTTTCCAATTTGACAGTTTTAATTCTTTTTCGTTGTGTCCCAGCAGTGTTTGTACCTTCTCCTTTTTGTATTACCCCATCATCCTTTGGTAAGTGGACAGGTAAATGAATAATTGTATTATTATTTAGAGTACTGTCCACTTCCATTTGGAGGAGGTGGCAGCAACTTAGTGATAACTTCTTCCCTGAATTTATAATACACATTTTTTTTTATTTCATTTTATTTGGTTAAGGTTGTATTCAGTATCATCATTTGGAAGATGTGAATGCCTACTTTCTCGACCAACTAATGGATTTGTGTTCGCAAGTGTAGTAGGCCAACAACACCACTCATAAACATATTATATTTTATAACTATTTTTGGCTTCAAAACTTCTTGGCCTCTTCTGCTCAAAACTAGTTACAGTTCTGGGAAACAAGTGGTGCTGATCGTCAAAACGTTACGTTGGTCATGCCACTTGCAAACTCAAATCTCTCTGCGATTATATCTAAAGATGCTGCCACCTTTTTGCAGTTTGGTTCTAACCACTACTAGGTTTCCTTTGCGGTTGGCTCTTAGAGTCCCAGTTACATAAGTACCATCACGCAAATGGAAACTCTGAGAGCCCAACACTATTATAGAACTTGTCCATGTAAACAAGGCGCCCTGTTGCTAAATAGTTGCTTAATAGTTTTGCTACCACCTTGTCTGTGTGGCCTTTCCCTCCCACCTCATGGTCTCGCTTTCCTTTAAAAACATGAATTTTGAGGGAGAGGCCACTCGTAGAGGCCAGCGTATATAACTTTAACTCTTAATATATTGACAGATTCAGCTACGACCCCGGCTTAAAATAATGGATTCGTCTAAAGACAATTCCTCGCCGGTGTTATAAAATTCCGCAATTTTAATATTGAAATAATCAACTAAGCTATCTAAATTATGCTGGCCAAACCGTAGACACCTAAATATGAATAAAAACGCATTCCTTGACATTCATGTACTCAGTAATAAATTAAAAAGATAATGTTTTCTCCAGTATTCAGAATATCTGTTAGCTCTTTCGTGACCCATATGGAAAAGAATTCCCAAGAGATTTATATTTAAGTAGATACTTTCAAATTAAGCGCACTTTATGTTAATACTCAATACTTTTATTTGCATTCCATAGGTGTACATTCTGGACTAATAATTTTACAAAACTATATATGGAACCTGTCGGGCACAGCAAAAAGTTAAAAAGGGCTTACCGCTAAGTTACAATTCAATCACTAATTTTAAAAATATATTTAAACAAGTATTTTTTTAGATAAAAATATAGCTAATTAATCATATCTACTGTTACTGTCATTAGTGTCTAAATGTTAAATCTTACCTTATCTTAACTAATATTTATTAATAGTGAACTAAATTAATAGGTATTCAAATCTAATTAAAATAAAAAAAAAATAAAAAATAAAAATAAATGTGGACAACATCACATACATTGTTCTGAACCCAAAGTAAGTAGATAAAGCACTTGTGTTATGGAATTCAGAGACAACGAAGGTACCACAAACACCCAAACCCGAGACAATGTAGAAAAGTGCTTTTTTCTACATTGACCCGGCCGGGGATCGAACCCGGGACCTGGGACCTCGAGAGCTGGCGACACCTTGAAAACCGGTGTGTACGCCACTCGACCACGGAGGTCGTCAAATCAATTCAGGTCGTCAATTAACGCAATATTATTCAATTTACTGAATAAATAATTTCATTTTTCACCTATTTTATCATCGTATTATAAAATAACTGGTGCAATTTACTGATTAGTACATATTTATTCGACAATTTACAAAGGAAAAAAATAGGTTTGTAGCCGTTCGTACTGTTCATTATTTTCGAATGATTGACTATCGCGCGGACAATTGTTCTTGTTTTTTTAGTATGGGCTATTTTACGGAAAAAAAAATAACTTTAATCTAGATTTAGTTATTACCAACGTACTGAGAAATTGTTTTTACAGGTTGAAAGACCTTCAAGTTACCTTCAAGGTCTTATATGGGATACGAGAGAACTTTGCCCTTCTAGTACGTAAACCGTATACGAATACGTACCAAGATTCAGAACAGCAGCTTTTAAAGGCTGTTTTAAACATGCGGCCACGCGCTGCTGGAAAGATCTCCCGCCACCGATGCGATGCCTGAAAACAATACAATGCTTTAAATACAGACAAGGATGATAATATTAATGTATAGCAGCGGTCGGCAACCTTTTGGCAGGCAAGGGCCACAAGGTGGCTAACTAAACCAAACGCGGGCCGCACTTGTGATATAAACCCTAGAAGCCAAGCTATACCTATAATATTTTTTTCTGGTTAAAAGAGGTAGTTTACCTATTTGAGGCATTAAATATTGACGACAGTTGATTATAGAAAAAAAAATATAAAGCACGTTTTTTTTAATTTCGGTGGCTAACCTGACTATCAATCAATGTGAACTGCCTCGTAGAACAAGAACTATTGTTGGTTTAGCTAAATAATAACTATTATTTAAACCCTGAATAGTAAATATTTTTATCTACCCAGGTAAATAACTGGTGTAGGTACTTACAATAGGTATTTTCAGTAGGTTCTAATTTCAGTGGATAGGTTCTATCATTTCTAACGTGGTGGTGTCCAACTGATTCTTTTCAGTGGCATCAAATTTTAAACACGTTTATCTCATACGTTTATTGAAATATCTCAACGCCTTTAAGTCCTCACATTAAGGATATCAAGAAGAATAAGAAACTTAACTATAGTTTTCTAAATTCTAAATAAAGAAAAACTCTACTATAGTAGCTTTTGTGTAAAAGACTAACAATCATCCATACATCCTTACAAACTTTCTCATGTAAAGGATTAGTATGAGTTTACAAAACTTTTAATAGGGCCGCAAGTAAGACGCCCGCGGGCCGCAGGTTGCCGACCGCTGATGTATAGTATTTAATTAAGTAAGTTCAGCAGATAACTGTACCTTAGGGGTGATGGCATTCAGGCTTTGGTTTTGGGATCTTCCGGGCAAAGGCTGCTTGTTCAGAACTACAACTGATCATCGTGGAACTAATCTTCTGAGTGCGGCGTGTTTTCACACACATTAGTGACTGCCACTTATGTCTCTGCAAATTTTTACCCAATATTTCGACCAATTATTTTATTATTCTTGTGAACTATTATTTTGATCCAATCTATCTTTATATAATTATATATGTTTACATTTATATGATAACAAATAAACGCGGTATTTGCGACTATGATGCAATTGTAACTTTTACAAAATTTATCCTTACCTGATAATTGTCTTGCCCGTCATCGTTGTTATTACTGCTGATGTACAAATACTACACTCCTCACACATTTACATTACCACTGTGCTCAACGGTTATGTTTAATTTGAACTGTTATCAACCTAGTTTATAATATCTTTGCAGAATGTGCCCATGCGCACACCCCACGTCGTAGGTGAGGTGACCACAGAATATAAACTTGATGGTAGTAACCTTTTCTTGTGACAGCTGCGCTGCGCGAATCCTCTGATAAGGTCTTGGGTATTGAAGCTTAACTTTTTATTAAGTTAATTTATAAATTTTTGATTGTGTGTTTGAGTAAATATATTTAATAAGTAAACAGTGGTTAACAAAACTCACTTCTTATATTTTATTATTATTAATAAAGCAATTTAGCCGTATTTTAAATTTATTGGGCGAATCTTCCCTTTATGTACCCCGAAAACCTGACACCGAGTTGGCAACACTGCACAAATCTACAATACCTACTGATTTTCATCGAATATAGTCGTATCCAACAAACAGCGTATCGGGTTAGGTTTCTAGATAAAATATAGGTACCTACGCTCATTAAATAGATATTTTGAAATCAAATATAGAAACTCGAAATCTGATTCAGCTGCATATCGTCACTTGTCCGAAAGTATGCTACTATAGAAAATACTATTATAGAAAAGCCTTAAAAAACAGAGTGTACAAAAGCGGTGTCGCTGCCAAAAAGAGGATAAATTTGAAAAGGAACTTGAATTTCTGCAAAAGTTTTTTCACGATAGACCTCAGCTCTCAAAGGAGGATGGCCAAAACGTACCAGACGACGAATGGTGGCGTTCCAATATGCCATAAGTATGAAAAATACCCTTATTTTTTAAGGTCTTAAAAAACAAAAAAAAAATATCTTTTTATGTAGCCACAAAAAAAGTTATCCTTTTATTTTAGTTTTTGTAACTTAACTCTTTCGTAAGTATTTCGTAATAATAGTTTCAGAACGCACCTATTGACGATTCATTTCTCGTATGAAGTCAAAGACTATAATTATTCAAGATTTTCTGAATAATTATAGGCTTATTAATTGTTATTCAATTCAATTAGTATTAAGGCATGAAATCAACTACTATGATGATTAATTATGCATTGGATTCTTGTCCTAAAATAAAATTATTTTGGTTCTAAATAAGCGTTTTGTTTAATTACGTACAACGGAACGTCATTTGTCATCGACATGTTACCTAATCTGTGGTCATCGACCCGCGTCATTGATTGACACCCGGCAATCATTCGCATCCTATTCGCCTTCGCTTTACGTGTTAACGTGTTGTTGTGAATTGTGTTGTATTTAAAGGTGAGTATAGACTACAACATTTACTTGTAACAGAACAACGAGCCGCTCTATGATATGTTGTAGTGTATCATCCTCTTACGAACTAAACGTCGAGCACGCTGGCCTCTTTTGTTACAAACCAACGAGCATATTGGTGTAACATTTCGTCGAGCGTATTGGTGTAACATTTCGTCGAGCCATGAGTGCGGGCGATGCGCGGTTGCGGGGTGACGCAGAGGGAGAGGGACGAAAGACGCACGCGGTCCGCGCGGTCGTTTAGTTGTTCAAGTTGACGCTGTGATTTTACACGTGCATTGCATTAGCTTGTTATTTATACTTATTATCTATTTTCTATTCAACTATGTCGTGGGATAGTGAAAAAACTTTATTGTTTATTGAAAAATACAGGAATCATGTAATTTTATGGGATCCTAATCACGCTCAACATTACAATAAAATATTAAAAAACGACGCGTGGCAAGATATTGCTGCCGAAATGGAGATCTCTGCTGATGACTGCAGAAAAAAAATGACAAGCCTTCTAGCTTCTCTTCGAAGAGAAAAAATGAAGATTGAAAAAAGTGTTGGCACTGGAAAAGGTTAGTGATTACAATAAATGCAAATATACATAGCACAGCAGATATATTCAGTTTGGATAAAATTATTACGTAAATGAAAAAGACGAATTTTATTTTAAATTGTTTTTTTTTTATTTACATTTACAGGAGCAGATGAAATTTACATAAGTTCGTGGTTTGCGTACCAAAGCTTACAATTTATGCTGGATAGGAATAAACCACGTCCCGTTGATGATTCGGTGAGTTATTTTTTTACAAGGTATTTCTATATTAAAATTTGTAAGTACCTACGCATATTGGTTTTGCCACTCCAACGCACCTTCTTGAGAACAGTATTCAGCAATTTCATCTCTCATTATTTTTGCAAAAGCACTTTCTGATAAGTTTCGATGTTGATTTGCAAGCGGAAGAAATGATGCATGGCCCTCGTTATAATCACTGGTATTATTGTCTTGTGAGATGTTTTCTTGTAAGCATATTCCTTCTGAATTCCTTCTAATAAAATTGTGCAAATGACATGTGCACTTTACAATCAATTTAGCTTTATCGGGGTTCAATAATATAGGCTTTCGCAAAACACGGAATACTGACGATAGTAGTCCAAACACATTCTCAACTACGCGCCGAGCTCTACAGAGTCGGTAATTGAACAATCTTTTAGTAGATCCTTTGGGATGCATTCCAGAGTAAACCTTCATCATATTTTGCATAAGCGGGAAAGCTTCATCGCCAATGAAATAATATGGCATTAACATTTGCCTACCTGGCAGTGTAGAGGGCTGTGGCAAATTCAATGATTCATCTTGTAGTTTTTTGTATAACATACTGTTATGGAATACTCCACCGTCTGATATTCGTCCTTGGCAACCTATATTAATGTAAATAATTTTATAATTTGCATCCACTACTGCCATAAGTACAATACTAAAAAACCCCTTATAATTATAAAATTCACTGCCACTTGCAGGTGGTGCTTGAATTACTATATGTTTTCCGTCAATAGCGCCTATACAATGGGAGAATTGCCATATTTTCTCATAACCTTCTGCCACTTGTAACCACTCCTCAGGTGAATTTGGCATCTGCAAAAAAAAATATATTTTATAATTTCAGGCTGATAACAAGACCGAGGAAAATCACATGCAGGCTACTACGGCTGATTGCGAGTCGCAGTCAGCACACCCTATAAAAAAGAAAAAGAAAATGGTTTCCAAAATCAATACAGATGACGACAAAAAAATGGAAATTGCATTTGATATATTGCAAAAAACCGCTATGAAAAGTGATTTTAATAATGACGAGTTAGCAAGTTACGGTACTTTTGTCGCCAATAAATTAAGAAAATATAATGAAGGGACCAAAAACTATGTGCAACATCTTATATCGAATATACTTTTTAGCGCTGATCAAGGAGAATTTAACTATCCCCGTGGATACAGTCATCACTATAGAGATAATTATGGGAACGAAACATCTCGAGGATATAATACAGCTTCAACATCAAATGAATCCTTTGTAAGTCAGAACCGATCCTGTGACTCAAATACAGACAGAGGCTACACTTCCTCTATCGAAGAGACTAGAGCAGCTGCAACTTCCAATGAAGTCCGAGGTCCGAGTCGAGCCGGTGAAGCAGATACAGACGGGGGCGATACTCAAGATAGCAGTAACTTTGATATGATGAGTCAGATCTCAGATTATTTGAATGATTTGAATTGATCTTAAATAAAGTATAATGATACTCACGTGAATGTTTTCTTTCAGTTCCTCTGTTATTGCTTCACATACTTCTGGAATTATCTTCCCAATACTATGTCTTGATATTCTAAAAAGATACTGTAAACTAACGAAGGAATCACCTGTAGCTAAATAACGTAAAGTTAATGCTAATCTCTCCTTCGCCGTAATTGAAACTCTGAATCGTGTATTTTGCTTTGATATTTTAACACCAATTGAATTCAATAAACTTTCAAAATCACTTGAAGATAGGGCAGTAAAGTTCTTATATTGACCACTTAATTCCTGCGATTTTAAGTCTAACAATAATTGCACACCTCCAAGAGTTTGTCTTCTATTGTAAATGTTCATTTGCCACCATCTTCTATTTCTATTTTTCTTTTTTCTTCTAATATAATTCATCAAGATAAACGCAGCACACGCAACTTGTAGGTCCGACATTTCAAAAAAGAATGAACGCAAGGTACAACGAAATGTTGGTAAATGCACACTCGCTGTGAGCATTTACCCGTAACATAACGCCGAGCATTCGCAGGAACGTTACATTACATGGAAATGCTTTGGAAACTGAGCTTTTGCCTGTATTGTATCATTCGTAAGAACGTTACATTACACAGAAATGCTCCAGAAAATGTTGTAGTCTATACTCACCTTAACTTTACTTTTTTGGATCCTTGTGTTGTTTTGACCTTGGCATTGTTTTACGGACTGATAACCTAACTTGTGACGATTATTCTGTGCTTTCGATTTCTGGACACCGATTTTGCTTCTTGGATATATTTTGTGAGTTTGAGACATAATGCAGACGCCACAAATAGCCCTGCGATTGCTATGTGCTAATTGTAACATACGCATTGATACACTTCGCCGCCATCTCGGCTTTGAACTTGATACAAGAGTTATTTCTAAGATCTGCGAGTGGAATTCTTCAATAATAGTACGTATTTACATACCTACTTATTCTAATACACTAACATAAACCAACACACACAATCATACAGCATATACAACTCTAATTCTTATTTTAGATCACTGAAGAGGATTACATATGTGATGCCTGTAAACAATTGGCAATACAGCATGTCAACTCTGGACTAGTTAATGAACCTGGTGCATCATCTTCCCGTGGCCACATGCATGTTTGCATACTTTGCGGAAGTTCTCTGCGGAACCGTAAATGTGACCTTATTGTGAGAGAGAATCCATCTCAGTTGCAACAAGCAATGCATATTAAACTTAAAAATAGAATTGCTCCACGGCAGGTAATTATGATTTGTTTATTATGTCCTTTGTTTGTATTGTTATTAATGCTATAGTGAATTCATCACTGCAATCTAATATTATTTTGTAAGATTGTTTTTATTTCCTTGGGTTTCATAATAATTAACCGAAACATTAAGACAAGGTTGTGCTGCTGTTTCAGGCAACTCCATCAGACCATGTTTGTCATCCCTGTTGGCTGAGACTCAAAAGGGTTGCAATGCATAATATGCAGCAAAATATTGAGCAGGAGCCAGAGCCAGAGATGGAACCCGAGCTAGGCCTCAACCCCAAGAACTACAAACCTCTCCAAACACCGAGCAACCTGACGAAGTACCCGGGGTGATTTGTTTATCGCATTATAGAAGAGCGGCTAATACTGCAGCTCATTGTGTTTTTTCTGGTTGCCAAAACAGAGATTTGCATCGAATTTCTGACCCTCTAAGAGCAACTACTTTAAGCCAACACAAATATTACTTGCCTATAAATGCTCGGATTTGTGTAGAACATACATTTAGTACTAATTGGGACATGTTGTTCCATTCTGAAAATAGTTTAAGACTATTTACAGCTGAACAAGTGGAACATGCATTTTCTTTTTATAAATGCTTTTAATACATTTCTGGATTTCTCGAGTATGGAAAGTGTTGAAAGAATCGATGAACATTCATTTCATTATTGGCTTGGAATGAATAAACAGCAATTTGAACTTATATTATATGAAATACCACGCCTTATAGAATCAAATAGGGGCATTTTGAGTTTAGGTACTCTTCTAATGAAGATGAGAACTGGTGACTCAGATGACCGGCTATCCCAGTTACTAATGGTTCCAAGACGAACATTAAAAAGATTGATGGATAAGGTTAGGGAAATATTGGTACAGGATTTTGTGCCTAAAAATCTGGGACTTCAACACATATCCCGTGAACAATTGTTGCAACACAATTTAATGATTCCAAATGCGATTTATAATCAAAATAATGAACATACGATAATTATATGTGATGGGACTTATATTTATATAAACAAAAGCTCCAATTATATGTTTCAAAAGGATACATATTCCTTACATTACTAACCTAACATACACCTTTATGTGACTTGTAAAAGTGATGATTTTTTATCCTTGTTACAAAAATAAATGATTTGATTTGATTTGATTTGACATAAGTATAGAAATTTGTTAAAACCTTTTTTGCTGGTAGCACCTGATGGCTACATTGTAGACTGCTTTGGCCCATACAAAGCTACCACATCTGATGCAGATATAATGAAATCTCTTTTCAAAGATGAAAACTCTCCTCTCAGACAATAATTCCAAAATAATGATATTTTTTTCTAGATAGGGGATTTAGAGATTCAATTAGTTTTTTAGAGGCTTGCAGTTACAAAACATATATGCCAGAATCCCTGCTTGATGATGAACATCAGCTCACCACTGAGCAAGCTAACAGGAGTCGTTGTGTAACAATATGCCGTTGGGTGGTAGAAGTTGTTAACGGATACTTCAAAAGAGATTTTAAAATATTCCGGCAAGATTTTTTTAATAAAACTGTTCCTCATATGATTCAAATGTTCTCCATAGCTGCAAACCTTTTAAATAAATTCGGTGTTCGATTAAAAAATTGGAATGATGCTGAGCAAATCACAAATGTGAATAGCCGCGTCCAGACCGCCTGAGCGCCGCTCGCGAGCGAAACTCGCGAGCCAATAGTTCGGCCGGTGTGGACGGCGCTCGGGCTTCCTCGGGCGCACGTTGGCTCGCCCGAGCGCCGCTCGGCCCCGAGCCATGCGTTGTCGGTTTTTAACGATGCTCAAAGGCGGCTCAGTCTGAGCTGCTCGCCCGGTGTAGACGGACGTAACGACACTCGCGAGCCAGTTGAATTAAAAATGGACAAAGAAGACAGTATTCGCTTAATACAACTTTACGGAAGCTTCAAAATGTTATGGGATTCGAAAGATCCAGATCATTTAAATAAATGTAAGCGAGAAGATTGCTGGAGGAAGATCTCTAAGGAAATGAAGTTACCTGTACCCGAGTTGAAAAAGAAACTTGACTCATTGACAGGTTCATACCGACGCGAAAAGTCAAAGCAGAGAAAAAGTTATATCACTGGTTCAGGTAAAGATTCTTTTATTTTATTCTATTATTTATTTATTTTATTTAACAATTTATGTACACAGGATAAAAAAAAACAATTGATAATAAAAATATCAATGGTTTTTTGTCTATCTAACATTATCTTGAATGTTAGATTAGTTAATCTCATTGTCAAATATCCATATGAACAACATTTACTATAGGACACACCATAGGAAACGAAAAATACCTATAACGTCTACATATTTGTTACAGGCGCTGACGAAATTTATATATCGAAGTGGTTTGGTTTCAAATATTTTGACTTTATGTCAAATAAAGATGACACAGGAATTACAAAAGAAGGCGGAATAGATAACGTAAGTCCTTTATTTATGTTTATTTTCAAAATTAGTTGAACATTAATATTGATGCTGCCATGGAATTATTCCGTTTGTTACAAAATGTGTTGCTAAATGTAGACGAATATCTTTAGCACTAACAGAACCTCTGCGCGGAATGGCCGTTAGAGGTAATAGTGCTGTAGATGGAAAATTGTTTCTCCATTGACCAGGATTAAATGAACCATCCACTTCTCTATCATAATATTCTGGTGGAATAGAATAGTTATTTCTTCGTAAGTAATTATATAAATACACTGTTGCTAAGACAACTTTTGTAGCTTTTTCCGGCTCTAGGAGGATAGGTTTCCTAAGGACTCTGTAGACTGAACTTAAAATACCAAAGGCATTTTCAACGACTCTGCGAGCTCTGCTAAGTCTGTAATTAAACACTCTTTCTTTGGAACCCGCCTCTGGATTACCTTCAAATGGTTTCATAGTATATTTGTTAAGCATAAAAGCTTTGTCGCCCAATATGAAATATGGTATTTTCATTATGTACGGTATTTGTAGTATCTGCGCTTCAGGAATGTTCAGTTGACAGTTTTCTAATTTTCGATATAAAATAGTATTTTTAAAAACTCCGCCGTCGGAAATACGCCCTTTACTTCCGACATTAACAAACAAGAATTTGTAATTAGCATCCACGAGAGCGAAGAGCACTATACTAGGAAAATTCTTGTAGTTGTCATAATCAGTACTTATATTGATGGGTCTTTGAAGAGTTACGTGTTTCCCGTCCATAGCCCCTATAACATGTGGGAAGTTCCATTTTATTTCAAATTCATTTGATACTGCTAGCCATTCTTCTTCTGTGGACGGTGTCTGCAAATAACAAAATAAACATTATTTTTACAGAGCAATCCTTCTCAAAAACCAGAACCATCACAACAGTCTACGCCATCGCCACAACAACCCGAGCCATCGACACAACAACCCGAGCCATCGCCACAACAACCCGAGCCATCGCCACAACAACCCGAGCCATCCCCACAAGAACCCACGCCAACGCTACAAGAACCATCGCCATCGCCACAACAACCGTTGCTATCGTCACAACAACCATCACCATCGCCTCAACCATCGCGAAAGAAAAGACGGCTGAATACGAATGCACAAAATGATTCTATGGACAATATATTGAAGGACACTTTTGCCATACTTGAGAAAAGTTCAACTTCCATAAATGATCCATGTGTAGCATTCGGTAATCATATTGCACATGAACTCAGAAAATATGATCCATATGGTGCTCCCACATTGCCGTTAGAAAATGTTTAATAACGTTAGTAAACATTTGTTAGCAAACATTTAAACACAAATAAATTTTCATGTTAGAAAATGTTTAGTAATGTTAGTAAACATTTTATAACAAAACAAATTATAACAAAATAAAACATGTGTTATCTTTTGTTTGTAAACATTTTATAAGGGTGATGGCGGGATAGGCGGCGCGGTGCGGTGGGGGTTAGAGTACGCAGGTCGCTGCGCGTGGTGTCTCGCTTGTCAGTCCCTTTGTGTCAGCGTGCATCGCTGTGCGTGTGTATTAGTGGTTGCGCGTGCGCCAAGCAATAAAATATGTCCGGTAATTGGAATAACGATGATGTTTACAAACTGATTGAAATGTTTCAAGCAAGAGAAGTACTATGGAACACGATGTCAGAGAGCTACAAAGACCGAAATAAAAAACACGATGCTTGGATGGAAATTGCCAGTGAATTTAATATGGATAAAAAAGTAATTGAAAAAAAGATTCGATCACTCGTAGGTCAATTTAACCGAGAATGTAAATCTAATAAATCTGGTGCAGGAGCTAATGAGTCAAGTAAATGGTTTGCATTTAAAAAACTCAGGTTCCTTAAAGGCAAAAATATTCCAAGTTTAACTGTCGATGGAGGGTTGCAGGTGAGTTTTATTTTAACGTCTTTTAATAATATTTAGATGCCCAGTCCAAAAACCCTTCATTTGAAAAATATTCTGCGAATTCTTTTCTTATTTCTTTCCCATCATCTGTCAGGGATTCACATGCTTCAAGTGGTGTTAATTGCTGCTGTTCTAATCTCCATTGTCCATCGATACGTGTACCAGTTACTATGTCATCTCCATCATAGTATTGAGATGGAGCGTAAATCATGCTCGATTCAGTTTTTCTTATAAAATTATGCAGTAGCACGCATGTCATAATTAAAGTAGTAGTTTTTTCTGGATCTAATAATATTGTAGTTCGTAAAACTCTAAATCTGGCTGACAAAATCCCAAATGCGTTCTCTACTGTTCTCCTCGCACGACTCAGTCTGTAACTGAAGATTCTTTCCTTAGAATTGCTATCCTGTGGTCCTGGAAAAGGTTTTAATAAGTGTTTTTCTAAAGGGAACGCATCATCTGTTACGAACACATAAGGAACAGGTTTGTTTCTGCCTGGTAGTGAGCTGTCACTGGGTATTTTCAAACTATTGTCGTTAATTTTATTTCGAAATTTTGTGTTTGCGAAAACTCCGCCATCACTTATGCGTCCTTGGCAGCCAATATTCACGTACAGAAAGTTGTATTCTGCGTCCACTATCGCTAAAAGTACAACGCTGTAAAATCCTTTATAGTTGTAATATTCACTGCCGCTATCAATTGGCTTTTGTATGGCTACGTGCTTTCCATCGATACTTCCTAAGCAATTTGGGAAATTCCATTTTTCTTCAAATGAATTTGCCACGTGTAGCCACTCTTGAGGTGTTGTTGGTATCTGGAACAAAAATAGAAGATTAAGAAATAGGCGCGAAAAATAAATTTATAACTCGTTATTCTAACAAATTTTGTTGGATATTTTTATTAAGTATGAAATATTAATAGAATACACTATAAAAAAATATGATTTCAGTTAAGGGTTGTTAAGTAATAGAAAAAGAAAATCGCGGTTATAGATTTTTTTACAATTTTAGCTAATTTGACGCGCCTATAACTTGAAATTATCGTTTAATTCTATTCTTTCAGGGTAACGAAGAAAACAGAATTGCTTCAGAAAACACTCTCAGTTTGAACGAAACAGGAAATACTGTCACTGATGAAACTACGGGCACGCCTTTCGCCACCCCAAAACCATTTCGGAAAAGAAGACGGCCTGAAGTAGAACAAGATCCAACACAACAAGAAGCTGTAAATATTTTACAAAGAATGTACGAATCTAGAAAAAGCAGGGATGAAAATGACGCATTTGGAGAGTATATCTCGATGAAACTGAAACAAATAAAAAACAGTCATGCTAAGAATACTGCTCAACATCACATTAACAATATTTTGTACAATGCGACAATGGGACAATATGATTTTCCAACAACCTTTACAGACCCAACCGCTAGTAGTTCCTGGGGATACAACTCTGAACCAAATCTATCCACTTTTTCGGAAAATAATGCTGACTGTAGCTCGAGAGGATACTACACCGCACCGAGTCCCTCGGCTTCATTTGAAACCAGTTCTTCGGATAACTCCAGGACACATACTCGTACCAGCGCAAGAACACAGAGTCCGTCTAATTTATCGGAATCAAGCCAAGATTCGACCCAATCATTAAACGATTTGTTGGAATCAATCAAAAATTAAAAAATACATGTTTGGTTTGTTAATTATTAAAAAAAATATTAGTAAGGTAAGGTAGGTACCTACCTAAAGTAAGATTAGATTAGATCATATTAAAAGTAAATAAAAAAATAATTAAAAATGTTGTTTGACTTACCTGTATGTATTCCTTTAAAACCTCATTGAGAGCCTCGCACACTTCTGGTACGATAATAGATATCACTTGGTCTGACAACTTGAACACATTTCCAAGACTTTTATAACTGCTACCAGTTGCCAAAAATCTTAACGTTACCGCAAGTCTTTCCGTCACACTTACAGATTTTCTAAATGTAGTGTCTCGTTTGCCTATTTTTGCCCCAATTAAATTTTGTAGATATTCAAATTCGGAACTGTTCATTCTTATAAAATCTTTTAAGCAACCGTCAATACCCAAATCCTTGAGATAGTCTGTGGCACTATATTTTCCTCTAGCTTTTAGCGTTTGGCGCATCCAATAAGAGCGCTTTTTCTTCTTTTTTAAACAAAAAATAAAAGCTATTCCAATGAGCAAATCTTCTTCCATTTTCGTGTAGACGTCCTCGGCCCTCAGAAGGCGAAACCAAACTGCGAGCCAATACTAGATGTTATAAAATGTTTAAACATTTTCCATCAATGTAGGAGCACTTATAACATGTAACAGTTTCTAACAAAGTGCAACAATTGTTAACATTTGTTAGTAAATGTTTTGGTGTTATAAAATGTTTACAAACATTTTATAACGGCAATGTGGGAGCACCAATACACTCAATCATGTGTAAAAAATGCTATTAATACTATTATCCACGAAGCGGACATGGGAAAATATCAGATGTATAGACCAGGATATTACACACAGCCACCCACTACCACGTCAACCATAACTTCCGCTGAAGATCTGCAGAACACACGATATTACACACAGCCACCCACTACCACGTCAACCATAACTTCCGCTGAAGATCTGCAGAACACACAATTTAGTCCTGCTACTACTACAGAAACATCAGACTTTAATTTTGGTGACAGCTCCGTCATTTAAATATGAGGCAGATAAATAAATAATTTGATTGCTTAAATAATTTGATAAATAAATAATTTGATAAATAAATAATTTGATTGATTTGATTACTATTTATTTACCTTAACGTAATCACTGAGGGCGTCTATAATTGCATCACACGTTTCTGGAACTATAGTTGATATAGATTGTTTCGATACTCTAAAAAGATATTGAAGACTGCTATAGGAGTCTCCTGTTGCCAAATATCTCAATGTTATCAGCACTCTTTCGGATACAGTTATTGCTTCTCTGTAGTTAGTGTCACATTTTTGTATTTTCACAGCCACTAAGGAGCACAAATATTCAATGTCTCCCGCAGACATGCGTGTAAAATTTGAGACTGAATGGTCGATTGTTAGTTCCTTTAACAAACTGTTGCCGTATTGGTTTCGGTTTTGGTATAATTTTTTAATCCAGACTTTTCGTTTCTCTTTTCTTTTTTTTATTATATATCCAGACAACATAAGCGCCGTAGCACCTAATAATACGTGGTTTTCCATAGTTACACGGAGAGAAACTGAATGCTCAAACCGGCTCACCTTGGCTTGCGAGCCCGGCTCGGAACTTTTTACAATTAGCTCGGGTGCCACGGCTCGCGAGCAGGAAGTCTGAGCGCGGCTCGCGAGCGGCGCTCAGGCGGTCTGGACGCGGCTAATAGGGAACGATTTCCATTCCATAATAATTTATCAGATTTTATAAACAATATGAATATGAATAGACGAACATCTGATTTTAATAGTATCACAGCATATTCAAGCTCTAATATCATGTTCCCCCATCTAGAATATAGTGAAATTATATTATTTGCCCTAGGAACTTACCAGATCCGACAGGCAAGGTCCTATAATAGTAAACATGTCAGGTTTCACGGAGGGTATCGAATTGAAATTAGCAGAGAAAATATTAATGTAACAGAGTATCGTTTGAGAGGAAGTGGAAATAATTCACTTATAAGAGACAAAATAAAATCCAGACACATTTCAAGAAAAATATATTATGTTTATATATTAATTGAAAATAATGTGTCTAGACGGGAAGCTATAATAAGAGTACTGCTGCAATTGTCTCGTTGGTAGAAGAACGGTTGGTTGTTGTGCACACGTAATGACACTTGTGTGGTACTTTGGGTGGGCCAGGCATCAGCCGACAATATCAGCGCCAGCAACATTCCTCGATGCTGTAGTTGTTAGAGAGGATTCTTTCATTTAAAAACTCCATAATCCTACCTTTACACTTCATTTAGGGGAGAAGGGGGCACCTTAGCACAGGGGCAGATTTGAATATGTTGATTCTTAAACGCAGCTTTGTATTAGTCTATGCCACAACTCGATTTTAATGTTGGCAACACCGGGTATGTCAAACGTCAAGTCACAGAGCGCGTGTGTTTATAAGTGAAATCGAGTTATAACCTCTCTTCATTCTTGAGCCGTCGAAGTTTAAAATCAAAATAAATGTTGTAAGAAATTATCAATCACGTGAGTAAATATTTACCACTTAATTATTTTACATGTTTATCTAATACTTATTAGTTTTTCATCTACATGGTAGTTTTTGCTTGACGGTTGTTTTATATATTTTTTTTATTAATGTTTATCTTTCAAGTGAGTATGGGGCAGATTTGATAAAAAGAAAAGGGGCAGATTTGAACACTATGTTCAAATGTGCCCCGACCCCGTTTTAAATGATATCTTCAAATATGCGTCTTTTCATATATTTTAAATGTAATACTAATTCTAATTAAATGCATCACTAATTATAATTATTTATTTATAGGATGGTTAGAACATATAAAAAAAAGCGGGAAAGTACAGTTAATGAAGACGATGTATTAAAAGCAGTTTTAAACGTCATAAACGGAACTATGAAACTTAGGAGAGCTGCTACTATATATGGGTTGACGCCGAGCACACTCTTTTATCGAGTTAAAAAGTATAAAGAAAACATAGCTCCTAGGAGTGAAGTATTTTCAAGTAAATACACTGTTGCTCAGATATTTACCAATGACGAGGAAAAACTGTTGGAAAAATACCTCTTGAAAAGATCAAAAATGAACTATGGCCTCACCTACACAAGTGCAAGATCGTTAGCTTTTGAATATGCAACAGCTTTACGTAAATGTCCAGCAAAATGGACGGAAAATACACAGGCAGGCACAGGCAGACACAGGAAAATACATAGAGTGGATGAAAGGATTTATGAAAAGGCACAAAAATTTGTCTTTGCGAAAGCCTGAGAACACGAGTCTTTCACGTTCGACAAGTTTTAATAAGCACAACGTGTCCATGTTTTACGATAATTATGAAAGGGTTCTGCAAAAGACCCACTTTACTCCAGACCGAATTTTCAATTTGGATGAGACCAATATTATGACAGTGGTGCAAGCACCTAATGTAATTGCGCAGACTGGTTCAAAGCAGGTAGGTCAGTGTGTGTCAGCAGAGAGAGGCCAGCTGATAACAATGTGCGCCATAGTCAGTGCAACAGGTAATACCGTTCCACCAGTTTTCATATTTCCGCGAGCACGATTTCATGATGTTATGATTAATGGAGCGCCACCTGGAAGCGTTGGTTATGCAAATAGTCCAAAAAGCGGATGGATGACCGGCCCTTTGTTTGTTAAGGTGCTGCAACATATAAAAAAATCCACAAGATGTAGTAAAGATGACAAAATATTGTTATTATTTGACAATCATGAAAGTCATTGTTCTTTAGATGCAATCAATTACTGTCGAGACAATGGTATTGTTGTACTCACATTCCCCCCCCATTGCACACATCAGATGCAACCCCTAGATGTTGCCGTCAATGGGCCATTTAAACAAAAAATTTCAGTGGCACAAAATAATTGGCTGCTCGAACATCCTGGGAGAACCATCACAATCCATGATCTAGCAGGTATTGTGACTCCAGCATATAATGCTTCTCATACGCCTAATAATATAATTTCGGGGTTTTCAAAACCAGGAATCTACCCACTTAACCGTAATGCATTTACAGACGATGATTTTCAGTGTGCAGAAGTCACGAATCGTCTTCAACCTAATGTATTTGCTGAGAATGAGAGCCCCATAGCAGCTAATGCTTTACTTGATATCCCTGATATTATTCAGCCAACAGTAGCTTTACAAAGAGAGTCACATCCGCCACAAACTGTATCTCCTGGCCGAGAAGAAAATGATCAGAGAGATATTAGTCCAAGTATTTGTAATCAGTTCCTCATGGCATCTAATGCTTCACTTGAAATGATTGATGTTATGCAGCCAACAGAAGCTTCACAAAGAGGGCCACAAACGCCACAAATATCGCCTAGGGTAGAAGACATAGATCAGAGATTCTTTAGTCCGAGTATTTATGATCACAGTAAAGACAATATTAATGAAATGTCTGGTGAAGTACCCGGTCCCATAACTCCGGAAATGATTAAACCTTATCCTAAAGCCCCGCCACGTAAAAATTGCGCAACAGGACGAAAAAAAGGAAGTTCGCGCATCTTGACTGACACTCCAGAGAAGAATGCAATCGAAGCAGCACATTTAAATCGGATGAAAAAATTAGAAAAGCCTGCTATTCGTCGACGTACAAAAGAAGGCAAGCCAAATACCAAAGTAAAGAAACCTAGAAAAGGCAAGCAACTTCCTAAAGGCAAATCTAAATCAAAAAAGAGTTCTATATTCACATCAAGCTCTGAATCTGATGATCATGACAGTCACTTCTCCATGAATGACGACACAGACTTGGATGCGACTGATGCCAGTAGCAGTCAACATGAAGATGAAGAACTGCAGGATCCAGTTCACAATACTAATTTTACTAGCGGAAATCTGAAAGTAGGGGACTTTGTATTAGTTCAGTGTCCGTCAGAGAAACGAACAGCATCTGTGGCTTTCGTTGCTAGAATTGAAGAAAGGGACTTAAATACTTTTACTGTCAATTTTTTGAAGAGAAAAGGAGATCTGTTTTACTTTCCTGAAAAAGTTGATAGATGGCCAATTACTATTTTGGATATAGTAACAAAACTGCCAGCACCTAACGACGCACCTGGCACGTCCAGAACTGCATCAAAACTTTCTTTTAATTTCAATTTTTCTTTCTTTTCTATGGGATAGGTACCTTACATGTTTATTTTTAAAATATTCTGCAATGTGATTATTTTTGTTACCAAAGTCGAAGTCTGACTAAATTAAGAAACTATTATTTTAAATATAATTACTATAAGACAAGATTTAACTGTAAAAGTTTGATATAAGTTTATTTTATGTTTAATTTTTAAAATATTCTGCAATGTGATTATTTTTGTTACCAAAGTCGAAGTCTGACTAAATTAAAAAACTATTATTTTAAACATAATTACTATAAGACAAGATTTAACTGTAAAAGTTTGATATAAGTTTATTTTATGTTTGATTTTGAGTCTGTGACAATATATATGATTATATTAACAACAAACTAATACTTTATTCACTCTATTTCCTGCATTTAAACCAGTTTTTCAAAACTGCCCCATGTCGATTCAAATTTCAAATTCAAATTCAAATTCAAATGCCCCCATGGAGAGGCAGATTTGAACAAATTCGGCTTTTAAAAAAAACAAAAATATCATCATACAACTTTTATCAAATTGAAACATCTCGTCATTTTTATATTAATCAAAGACTAAGAAAGCTAAGAAAAATATGTTGTTTAAATTTTTCTTTACAGTTGATTTGTTACAAGCCAAAATATAAAAAATGTGCTAAGGTGCCCCCTTCTCCCTCCTGTAACCTACTCGATTTGTAACCTACCAACTAACTCTCTCCAGCCAAGGTAAAAGGTAGTTGTTGATTCTAACCTCAAAAGTACCTATAGTTGACGATTTTATAAATAATCGTGGCTATTTAGATATGATTTTCAAACGGGATGGTGTTTATAACATAAAAACAAACCAATCTAACTACAGTTTATTTTGGGACATGAAAAATAAGTTTAGTCCAGCTCCTATAGAATTTGGCCATTGTCCTTTAGACTCTTCTTCCAAAGATACACAGCTTTCCGAAGATACGCAGCATATCGAAAATACACAACCTCCCGAAACAGCATCAACTTTTCCTTTTCTTGAAGCACAATCGCCTGTATCTCAAATGTCGTTTTCATCACATGCATCAGATTCTAGACCAGCTAGACATGTTCGTCAGCGATCATACATGTCATCGGAAGTACAGCATACGGAAACAACAGCAGAAGTATTAAAAAAATACATTGAAAACCAAAAGAAGGAACAACATCCTATGGAGATATTTTTTCAGGTAATGGCGGCAACGGCAAAGACTTTGTCACCAAAATTACAAGCTGAAATAAAACGCGATGTCTTACGTATTGTTACTGAAGCAGAAATAAAGCTTTTGGAAAATGTGGAGTTAGCTTCAGCTGTGCAGCGTGTATGCAGTATGGATCGGATCATAAGCAAAAATGTGGTTACAACACCAACTGTTACTACAGCTGCCATTTATCATGTCACCAACGAAATAGAAGTTAAAATCAGTTAAACGGACTATACTGTGACTGTACTGTAAACGGCCAAAATAACGGTGCCATAGTTTTGGTGCCATATTACCAAATGCTTAAAATGATGTATCAAACAGATTAAAAACCTTTTTTTATGTACTGGCCGGCTTAAAGGCAAATGTACGAGATATCTGATTTTTAAACTTATATAGCCGCTACAATAATGGTGCCATAGTTTTGGTGCCATAGTACCAAATGCTTAAAATTATGTCCTAAACAGATTAAAAACCTTTTTTTATGTACTGGTCGGCTTAAAGTCAAATGTACAAGAAATCTGATGTTTGAACTTATATAGCCGCTAAAATAATGGTGTCATAGTTTTGGTGCCATAGTACCAAATGTTTAAAAAGATGTATCAAACAGATTAAAAACCTTTTGTTATGTACTGGCCGGCTTAAAGTCAAATGTACGAGAAATCAGATTTTTAAACTTATATAGCCGCTACAATAATGGTGCCATAGTTTTGGTGCCATAGTACCAAATGCTTAAAATGATGTCCTAAACAGATTAATAGCTTTTTCAAATGTACGAAAAATTTGATCTTTAAACTTATATAGCCGCTAAAATAATGGTGCCATAGTGTTGGTGCCATAGTACCAAATGCTTAAAATGATGTCCCGAACTGATTAAAAACATTTTTTTTTAGTGGCACTTTCGTTTTTGGGCCCAATATGAATGGTCTCCTTTGCTTAGCCCCTTTCTTCCCTTCCTTAGTCCTTTGCTTATTCCAAATATGCCAACTGCGAAGTAGATGACGGGGAGGCAATACTGGGTTAGACACGAGAGACTGGACACACTTGTGTCCAGTTGGTAAAACTCAAAATGAGTATAATAACTTATTATTTCGTCATATGTACACGCCAAGATTTTTACGCGTGTCCACATAGTGAAAATTAAATTAAATAACTTATGTTTTCGCCAACTGGACACACCCAGTTTTTTTTGCAAAAACATTTATATGTACCTAATAACAATGCCTAACTCTTTTCTTCACAGTCGTATTCACAGTGGAATCAGTAGAATTAACAACCTATTTATACGTGTTTTTTTATGAGATAGCGACATCTATTGGTTAACGTTTGTATTAATATGAACGACACTAACATGTAACATTTGAAAAGTGCTATTTGTCATACTCTGACGGCCAGAAGGAGAACTAAACTATCAAACGAAAACTGGTGAAATTTGAATTTCGTTGTTCTGCAAGTGCTTTATTTCATTGGTAAGTTAAAATTTAAAAATATGAATTATGTTTATGCTCAAATAGTTGAATCTTGTATAATAAGTATAAATATCACAAGTAAACATAAGAGTTTTTTTTAAATTACACCTTATTTAAAGTGGTTAGCAGAGCTTACCACCGTACTGTAAAGGTATAATTTTTCTATAACAAGTACTTAGTTCTATTTCATATTGGTTTTATTTTTGCAGATAATGAAAAGAACGGGTTTATCTACCCAGGAAATCGAGAATGCTTTATCGGAATATGTCGATATACCTACCATCTGATGATGACAGTTATGCGGGTGGCAATGGTTCGGATGTCGAAAATGAGCTCATCGTCGAAGGTCCAAGTACGACGACTCCAGAAATTTTACTTGGTGAAGACTTCCAAAGTACTAATTTACCTAACTCTTAATTTAAATCAAAAGATGACACTTCTTTAGCCCGATTATCGTCTTCTAGGCCGTTACCTTTAGAGATGTGTAAGTAATGCGAGTGATATTACTCGAGTAATATCACACATTACGCGAAGGAAACAAACGTCACAGTCTCACCCAGCCAATATGTTCGTTTCTTTCTCCGACACTCTCGTGTAATGTTTCACGGAACCGAGCGAGACAGAGCAACCGACGCGACGCTGCAACGCGACGGCGACGGCTTGACATTAGGTTGAATTGAACGAGAGAGCGAGATGGGATTATCCTTAATGATTTTGAACCGTGTGCCCTCGCTGCTAGGCTAAATTCTTAGCCTGAACTTCTGAAAAAAGAAGTCAAAATATTTTATGAGGACGATAAAAATAGCAGACTCTGCTCTGGAAAGAAAGAATTTGTAACAAAAAATAGGATACGTAAACAAAAGCGGTATCTCAGTGACAGTCTACTGAATCTGCATAAAAAAAATCTTAAAAGCTCAAGTTGTTCTATCAGCTATTCAGCTTTTTGCAAACTTAGACCTTTTTGGGTGCTGCTACCTGATTTTAGATCACGAGATACTTGTTGTGCAAATTGCACAATAACATGGATTTAATCGTTCAGGGACAGAGAAAGATAATATTAACTAAAACCTCCCAAGATCTTCTCTCTTTGCTATTTTGCGACGTATATAACGTAGATTGCTTGCATCGAACGTGTTCAGCTTGCAAGAATAAGGTAGCCAGTTATCAAGAATTTAATAATTCTGTCGATATATCATACTGGCAGTGGGAGACTGCCAGTATGATATAAGGCTGTGGATAGAGAAGAACTTGGATTTGACGGCAGCCGTGAACATTTAAGGAAGGTTCTCAGAGCCCTGGGCTTTAGATACAAAATGTCCCAATCAGAAAGGCAGGCTTTGACGGAAAATCCTAATATTGCTGCACAACGTGAAGTATTCTTGGAAAAAAACCGGCCAAGTGCGAGTCGGACTCGCGCACCGAGGGTTCCGTACACACCTGTAGGTATATAAGTAAAAGTTCACCCATCACTACGATCGAGTCATAGTTATGGTATGATAATTGCAAAATGAAAAAAAAAAAAAAATCAGAAATATTTTTTTTTATATGATGTAACTAAAAATTTACGGTTTTCGCAATTTTTCCTTTATCTGTACTATAAGACGTTACTTCGTACCAAATTTCAAGATTCTGAGTTCACGGGAAGTACCCTGTAGGTTTTGATTCCCGTGCGAGTTTCGAAAATTTGCGGAATTTTGCGGCATAAACGGGAGTATCTTTTGATCGCGTTGACTTAGAAGTTTGATTTTTTCACAGCTCCAAGAGACCATAGACTTGAGTATTTGATATGAATTTCAGCTTGATACCTCCACGCGTTCCTGAGAAAAAAGGTCTTGACAGACAGACGGACAGACAGACAGACAGACGGACAACAAAGTGATCCTATAAGGGTTCCGTTTTTACCTTTTGAGGTACGGAACCCTAAAAACTATTAAAATAGGGATTTGGCTGATCATCTAAGAAAGGACATAATTTATCTAGATGAAAGCTATATTCATACTTCATAAAAATTAAAAAAATGCTGGCAGTCCCTTCACGTCAGCAGAATAAAACAAAACGTGTCTAAAGGCAAAAGGTAAATTGTTGCTCAAGGTTATTTACTTAATCAATTATATCACTATGTACCTATTTCTTGATTCAATTCATTTTTCTTATAGGTACATAATCGTTCATGCAGGAAATGAAAAAGGTTTTGTACCAAATGCTTTATTAATATTTAGTGGGCAAAATAAAAATGAAGATTACCACTCGGAGATGAACAAAACAAATTTTACTAAATGGGTAACACAGAAATTAATACCTAATGTGCCAATATGTGCGGAAAGACTATTTACGTCGGGAGAAACATCGACAGAATTAAATTAGTGGTGATTTTCCGCGAGATAGCACGAGTGTCGATGTAGAATTTAGTAAAATGGCGCCATTTCTGTTGCAACAACGTCTGGATGGCCAGTTGCGCGGGGCTTCCCGCTGAGTGTGGTTGTGTTTGGGAGCTACAACGACGTAACGGTATTTATGACAAATAATCAGATATTTTTTGGTGCAACAATGCCGTAATTGAACAATTGCGACGTTGTTGTTCCAAAAATTAGTATGTTCTTGGTGAAACAATGACAGAATTGCGTATTTAATGACAATTTTTATCCAAGTTAAGTATCTTATTGGTGAAACAATGACTTTATTTTGTAAATATGTCATTGTATCTCTAAATTTGGTATGTTTTTGATAGTTCAATGACAAAATTGAGTATTTACGTCGTTTTTTCTTTAGATAAACAGAACAAATATTATGATTCAAATCCGTTTCTTTTTTTTACATTGCTGGTCTTGTATTCACGAAAACGGCATTTGTTTGTTTTATTAATCTTGTAACATTATATTATAAATGCAAATACTTACTAAAAGAGATATTTTGATAAAAATAAAGCAGCGATATGAGTGTTTAAGAGGTCATAATCTTGTATCTTGTATCAAATACCGAGAAGTGATTGCGGCATTAAATATTTCTTTCGTCAAACTTGGCCACGAAGAGTGTGAGGACTGTGAAGAATTCCGTCTGCATGATAATACACACACCAAAGAAAATCTTCAAGAAGACTGTTTTGGTTGCACAAAGTTGGGCATATGAACCTGACGTGACTTTTTAGTTCATTTAATATTATTGATCTCATTACTTTTTAGACATATTTGATTTTTATTTAATTATAAGTTTTTTATCATTATTTTAAAACAAAAGGTACAGGCCATGTGTCAAAGGCCCTATTTTGTTAACATATCGATAGTCAACAAAAAAAAAACAACTACCTAAATACCTTTTAATAAAAATTAGCCTAACAGTATTTTGATTCAAAGAGATACAAAAAGTGTTTTTTTTTATGATACGAAGGGATAGAGCTAAAGCCAGATATAAGCGGCGACCATCTGAGCTTAATCTTTCGTATTACATAGCCTTGCGAAATCGGTGCAATCGACTGTGCCAAAATGCTAAGAGAAGTTACTTCCACGAATCTGTCGATAGTCGTAGCCCTGCAGATATTTGGAAGTTTCTTAGGACGGTTGATATTGGTAAAGCTCCTCCCAGTTACAACTTTTTCAAAGGCATAAACCTTAATGACCTTAATGGTCACTTTTCTACCCCTCCTATAACTTTAGAGTCCACCGTTTGTACTTTGATGGAACTTGCTAGCTTGCCGATACCTAACTGTCCTCTGTTTAAACTGATCCCTGTTTCTGAGGACGAAGTTAAAAAATCAGTCCTGGCCATATCTTCCTCTGCTGTCGGTAACGACGATCTTTGCTCAACGATGATAAAACCGATCATACCTATACTACTTCCTATCGTCACTCATATCCTTAATTCCTCAATCATTACCTGCTCCTTTCCTTCATCCTGGAAACAAGCCTATATCATACCCTTACCTATAACATCCTGTCCTTCAACTTTATCGCATTTTAGGCCCATTTCTATACTTCCTTTCCTTTCCAAAGTCCTCGAGCATATTGTTCACCGTCAAGTATCTACTTTTCTATTCTCTAATTCTCTTCTCTCTACTTTCCAGTCCGGGTTCCGCCCGGGAAACAGCACTGTCACTGCCCTGATTAATGTCACTGATGATATTCGGTTCGCAATGGAGAACAAGCGCCTCACGGTGATTGTTCTACTCGATTTTAGCAGTGCCTTTAACTCAGTGGACTTTGACGTACTTCTGGGAATCTTCACTAGCCTGGTTCTTATCTTCGGGGCCGTTCCCAGTGTGTCCGCCTTGAAGATTCTGCGTCTGATTGGTGTGAACTCACTGCGGGGGTTCCTCAGGATGGCGTCCTATCTCTTCTTTTATTTTCTATTTTCATTAACTCTGTCACCAGGGTTATCTCTTCTAGCTTTCAACTACAATGTGTCCCAAAATTCAACGATAAGCGGGCGCCAAGGTAGACCTGCTCATGAGTACATAAGGAAAAAAAATATACCTAGTTTTTTTTTAGTTACAAGAAAAATTTTGAATTTCTTTGAAAATTCCCCTTCATGATATTTTAAAAGACCACGATGACAATTTCTCAAATATGCTTAAGATTTTTTTTATCATGTACCTAAATAGTGCTACTATTCACCACAACTCTTAAAAACACCAAATTGCCCGCAGTTTTTACACAGAAAACGTTCAAAATCATTTTTTTCCATACAATTTTGAAATATTTTTACTCTTCGTGTACTTTGACTCATGGTCTTGTAAAAATAAAGTATGGACACCACTACGGCAAGTTGTTTTTAAAATTGGCGCAACTAATCAAGATTCTAAAATGGTATAATACTCTAAAATAACTAGCCATAAAAAAAAAATGTCTACCATTTGTAAACAAGACCCAAATTTCTTAATTGTTCTTGTTCGTAGAAATCACTTTTACTTTATGCACAAAATTAGCCAGATATTGCAAATTCCTAGAATTTTAATGGAACGCACGATAACATTTAAAATTTAGAGAGAGAGAGAGAGATAGCGAGATGTGTAAGGTAGAGAGGGATAGATAGGTGTTTTGTTGAATGACAATAATTCAGGTAGAGATCATGTTCTCAGCAAGTCAGTACGCTCTGCTCCTTCGTATTGCTTGCGCATATCCGTATTCAATTGACGTGGCTCTCGTACTAACGACTTTTGGCTTTGCATTTTGGACTGAATTTAAGTGATCTGTGAACTGAACTGATCTGGTATTATTTTGGACTGTGACATTGTTTTGTGAATTGGACTTTTGCCGTATTTTGGGCTGTTACGCGTTATCATGCCGCTACCATACACGCCGGTAGAATACGCTAACATGCACCTCATTTATGGCGAATGTCGGTGCAATGCTAACGCTGCTAGCACACTGTATCGAGAAAGGTACCCAAACGCTCTAAGATATCCAGATTATCGAGTATTTATTAATGTGCATCAAGCGTTTTCGGAGGGTCGTTTGCCTTCAGCTAGAAGAAACGCTGGAAGACCTAGATCGGAATGTGATGAAGAAGTTCTCAATGAAATAAACATTGATTCAACTACCTCAGTACGTGCCATAGAAGCAACTACGGGAATCCCAAAAAGTACAGAACATCGAATTTTAAAACGTCACCGATTGCACCCATATCATTACAGACGTGTGCAAACATTACTACCTCGGGACTATCCACTGCGAATCGCATTTTGCCGTGTGATGCTTCAAAAGCACCGGGAAGACCCTCAGTTCCCAGTTCAACCTTTTTATAAAATTTGTTTGTAAAGGTCGCACCACACTAATATTTTTTTTAATTTTATTCCGGGTTATTTTTTATTTTATAATAATGGAAGGTTTAGTAAATTTTTTTGCCCTTCTACGGGATGAACTCAATTACGAAATAAAAATTAGGTGTGAAGCTCCGGCGTCAACTGTCTCTGAAATGAGAAAACAGTTAAGAGGATTGCTTAAGGAGTTCCCGCCTGAAGATATCATTGACACGGGATTAAAACCGAAGGAAGAACTTGTCCAAATCAGACAGAAGTTAGACGAATTAAGTAAAGTGTTTGACAAATTCCAAAAACATTCAGGTAGGTATTCCGGTGTTCGTTCTAAAGCACTAGGTCAACATTTAGTATTCTGGTTGATGCGTGTCGAGTCAGATGACAAGGCAGTTATTGAAACAAAATTAGAGTTGTCCTCGGTACTAGATAGTCTTATGGGTCAAATTTTAAAGTCCACATCTACGCAGAAGGATAACGGTTCCAGAATAGATCTTGATGTACCCGCTGAGAATGATGGTGACAGGAAAACCTTGTCTTCTTCAGGTTACAAAATTGTGACAAGATGGAACATCAAATTTAATGGAACGTCTGATCCTAGGTCTTTCATAGATAGCGTAGAGGAACTCAAAGCGTCACATAATCTTTCAGATCAAACTTTGTTTCAATCAATTTCATTATTGTTAGTTGACCAGGCTTTGTTATGGTTTAGAGGTGTTCGTTCCGAAGTTTCAAATTGGGTACAGTTTAAAAATTTATTATTAGAGGAATTTGAACCAATAGATTATAATTATAGACTTCTAGGTGAAATCAGAGCACGAACGCAAGGTTCAGGGGAACCTGCACATTTATTTTTCAGTAATGCTAGGCATGTTTAATAGGTTGAAAGTACCACTTAAAGATGAAGAGAAGTTAGAAATTCTCCTACATAATATTAGACCTTTCTTTTCTCAACAACTTGCTTTAGTTGATATTTCTTCTATAGCTGAGTTAAAACAAAAGTGTAGGCGATTGGAGGCTGTACAGCAGCAATCTGCTTTGTTTACGGAGCCAAAGACTAACTCGAGTGTAGTTGGTAAAGAGTTTGCTTATATGGCAAGTGCGAAGCAGGTTTCTGTTGTGGAGAGTTCAAAAGTAAATCAGTTGGGGGATTCTGTTAAAAATGTTAATTTGGGTAAGTCAGTAAATGTAGATTATTCCGATAAAGTTAGTTTAATAAAAAATGATTCTAATAATTCAGGTACATTTAATAAAAATAAATCTACTTTTGGTTCAAATTATTCTGGTTTTGGTTCAAATAGTGCTAACAGGAACTCAGGCAAAGGGTATTTCGTTAATAATGGTTCTCACAGTAGTCGTAATAAGTTTGGCGGATTCTCGGGTAGGGAACCTCGCTCGGCGACGGCTAGGCCTGTGACAGCCAGAAAGGGTAATAGCGACAGCAACAATTCCGGTTTATGTTATAAATGTGGTAAAGAAAATCACAATTTTAAGACATGTAGTGAAACTTCAGAGGTCATTAGATGTTACACCTGCGGTAGAGTAGGGTATATGGCTAGGAACTGTCCGTCTTGTAGATCAAATTCAAAAAACTAAGACACGACCGTAGCAAACTTAAGTCTAGATACATAATTAACAATAAATTTCGTAAGTTTGGTTCCGTCGCTACGGTCTTATTTTCCGCAAAAAGCAATGATATTCGGCCATATTTAAAAATTAAATGATATTGAACTCATAGGCCTGCTAGATTCCGGTGCTAGTATTTCGATTTTAGGTAATAATTCTCACAAAAAGTTGTGTGAATTAGGTTTTAAGTTCCGTTCCGTTAAAGACACTACGTGTAATGTGACAAATGGGTTTACTGTAGAAACCATAGGCTACATGTTTATTCCGATTACCTTTAGAGACGAGTCACACGTCATAAAATTCTATATTATTCCGAGTATAGTTTCTGATTTAATATTAGGCTGTGATTTTTGGAAAGTTTTTAGTTTAGCTTCCGACATATTTCAAAATGCTGATTATAGAAGAGCCTAAAAAGTTCATTTCCGTTTGTAGTTCTGGAAAACAGATCAGTACTATTATACCTTTCGATAATTTGACACTACACGAGCAAGAGTTAGCAAGATCGATGGTACAAAAGTATGAAGAAAGATCATCAGAGAGAATGGGTTTAGGTAGAACGTCACTTATTTCGCATGTCATTGACACCGGCGATGCTCAACCTATAAAGGCGAAGCAGTACCCACTCTCTCCAGATAAGAAACGCGCTCTTAATGCTGAGTTAGATAAAATGTTAGAACTTGACGTTGTTACAGTTAGTGAAAGTCCATGGAACAACCCAGTTCTCTTAGTACCAAAGTCAAATGGAGATTTTGTTTAGATTGAACAACAGTCCAAGAGGTATTAAACAGAGTAAAAAAGATGGTATTGTGTCCAAGCTTGTGCCGCTCATGCCTTCAAATCGAAGACAATTTTAGTTAGATTTACCGGTCTGTGACGCATCCGAAGATTTAGTTTCGGGGGGGGGGGCAAATGTTTGCAGACTAAAAGGTTTTGTGTTCTTAATTTTTTTATAAATAAATAAATAATCAAAAAAAATATTGACTTTCATTTAAACTTCGTACTTACTAGCTTTATTAAATGGTCGTCGTGGCGATAGGTGAACTTATTTAACAATATTATAAACCTAGCAACGGCACTTACTATGTTATAAAATGGTCAAACAGGCTTAAACTAAACCAAAACAACAATTTAATCGTTAGTAAGTGCTATAAAACGTGATCTATTATTTATACGTAAAAATGCTTAAACTCTGTGAAAAGAGAGGGATATACCGCATCCATTAATCGAACTCTCATCTCTGTAGCTCTTATAGTCTCGGCGCAAGCTCGCAAAGTTACCAACTCGTTTTTTGGCTGTTTGTCTCAAGTCCTTTACTAGGTTTTAAAATTGCACAGCCGATATTGTTTGTGATGTTGTGGTCCTAGTGGATTAAGAATAGACTGCCTTCAATTCTGATATAGATTGTTTGTATAACGTGGTGTAAAAGCCATGTCATTTTTGCTGCGTAAAAAGTTATGAAGTATGCAAGTCGCTAATATAATATTATCAACATTTTTTGGTGCCATTTTGATTCTTCTAAAAAACAATCTGAATCTTTGTGCTAAAATACCAAAAGCACATTCAACTAGACGTCGTGCTAGCGTTAATCTGTTATTATAATGTGACTTGGCAGCATCTACTATCTGGCTACCTGGGCAAGGTCGCATTATACAGGGTGTCCCAGAACTCAACGTCAAGCCGAAACGGGGTGACAGGATTGATCATAACCAACACGAGAAAAATCTAAAAAAAAAACTATCCCATGCAGTTTGAAAATTATGGGCATTTTAAGAAAAACCTAGAAATTTGATCAAACTGTACCATTTTTTGGTTATTGTGGTTATTCTTTTTTATTTTTGTTCATTTGAACTTTGGAAACGTAATCCTAAATAACATTTCTAGAATCCCAATAAAAAATAATGACACAATAGGGATGTTTCCTGGGTATGAAAAGTTAAAATCTATTTAGTCCGTCAGTTAGATAATAAAAAAATATTAGACACGTATTTTTTCTTTTATCAAAACATTAAAAAAATACAAAGATACACCGCTTTAAAGTTCTGGAGAGGGGGCTTATGACGCCACGCCTCGCTAAAAATCGTAGCGAGGAGTGACGTCACGCGTAATTTCCATTCTCTGTATTTTGATCATTTTTTGTTTGCAGGAAAAAAGAAAAAATACGTGTCCAATAAAATTAATTAATCTACAAGACGGACATTAAAAAAAAATTAGGAAACATGCCTATTGCCTCAAGTTTCCGAGAATTGAGACTAATTGTTAAACTAACAATTTAAAATTTTCAAGATTCGTCGACATTGACAGGCCCTCCTTTAAAAAAAAATGTACTAGAGTGCCTTGGCAAGTGGCATTAAAAGTTGGCGCATTTAATCAGAATTCTAAAATGGTACAATATTTGTTACTTCCATACAATAAAAAAGAGTAAAAAAATTAAAACCTCAAGTAACCCGATTTTTGCTATCTCAGTCGAAATGTTTTTGATTCGCATAAGCTCTAGGTAGGTTCTTAATTTTAAGGCAAAATGATGAGAGAGATGGATAGTGGGTATGTTTGCCATGCGTGAACGCATTTCTCAAGCAGCTGAGGAACTCTCGAAAATATGCCTGACTAATAAGTAGATCTTAAAACGAATGGTGTAATAATATCCGAGTTAGGTAATTGCCTTGCTGCACGTACATTTAGTGTTCCATTTTCTAGTCGTTGTCCTAAAGAAGACTTTGCAAAAATGCCACCATCACCATTTCTTCCATATGATCCAACGTTAACTGTAATAAATTTGTAACGCACGTCAACGAGCGCTAAAAGTACGATGGAAAAAGTGTTCTTATAGTTATAAAATATAGAATCGCTATTAGGTGGTGCCTCAATGACAAAATGCTTTCCATCCAAAGCCCTAATACAGTTAGGAAATTTCCACCAAGTCCACCAAGTTTCAAAGTCATGTGCTATCTGTTTCCAATTATCTTCTGACGGTTGAGGCATAACTTTTTTTAGAAGTACATTAACAATAGCAAGACACGTGCTGTTTACAATTTCATGGACGGTTGTATGACCAAACCGAAAACTGAATGAAATAGTCAAGTAGGAATGTCCAGTTGCCAAGTATCTGAAAAAACAAGATTTCAAATTTTAAATATAAAGGGAATACAAATCGTTTGAGACCTGTGTTAGAGGATACTTACTTAACAATACTATATTAAATAAATAAATATTTTATAGTAAATACATATACAGATGAACGTCTAAAATGCTGAAAATGTTTCCAACTTGCTCAACCGAGATTCAAATCGGGGACTTCCGAATGGTAAATCGAGCATGTTTTTCGCGTTTCACTATGGAGGTCGTCTACTTAACTATTAATCTATTTAACGTCTATTAACTCGACATTCACAAAATTATCAAAATGATATGTTTATGATCGTTTGTTTCAGCTACCGCTTGTAGATCAAGATGGACGAAGATAAGGGACCAATTTAAAAAAAAAACAATAAAAGACAATTGAAAAGCGGCCGAGCAGCAGTAAAATTAAGGAAATATAAATACGAGGATATGCTACAATTTTTGGTTGTACATTTAGAGGACAGAAAAGTGATCGAAAATATTTCTAACGACAATAAATCTGAAGAGACGTCTCAAGATTATACGAACACTCCAACAACTGCAATAAATGAAACTCCAACTACTGCATTAAATGAAACTCAAACTGCTCCATTAAATGATACTCCAACAAACGTACTAAATTATACTACAGCAAATTATACACCTACAACTTTACGTAATTTATCTCAACGTACAAGTACATTAAAAAAAAAGTCAAGCTTGTGCTCGTCCGCAGAAGAAAACGACCTCACAACCTTCGTCTTCATCATCAGAACTTTCGGCTTCTGCTTCACTAATGAAATATATTATTATTAACAAAAAAAACAAGGAGGAAGTTGATCATATCGATGCTTTTTTCGAGGGCTTGATACCGACGGTCAAAAGATTATCCCCCTATTATCAACACTTAGCAAAAGGAAGAATATTCCAAGTTGTTCAGGAATTAGAATGGGAATGGTTGAGCTCTGATCCCCAATCTTATACGTCACCAACATCGGGTTCAGTATCTCCAGCAGTATATACTCCGACACCCCCGCCGCCAACGCCACCACCATTGACACAACAAGAGTATAATTCTTTAGACACAGATCTATCAACACTTTTTACGGAGTTTAATCCCTCAAGTAGTTGTCCCCAAAATCCGACTCCACGGGTTGAAGAATCATAAAATAATATAAATATCTTACGTAATAAAAAAGTTAAATAAATAATTCATTTCGAACATACCTAGTAATTATTTGTGTTGTAATAAATAAATAAGTAAAATAACATTATCTATTTATTTTATAGTGATTACCTGGTACATACTGCTAAACGTTTTTTAGGTTCTATTGGTGTCTTTATTCTCGTCTCATGTGTTCCAAGGGCGAGCTTCAGCTCATTTAGTAAAATTTCAAAGTTTTCTTTGGACATTCCAAAATATCCAAAGAATTTATCTTCATCGTCTGCTAAGTATCTGCATAAGGTGTTAAATTCTCCGTTAAAATTACGCATTCTCCAAAGAGGATGAACACTCCACTTTCGTTTAGCCCGTTTCTTCTTACTCCTAGTTTCTGCTTCCTCTTCATCAATAGCTATCGCAATAGCAGCCATCTCCAGTAAAGAAAACTCAATCATTATAAAAAAAACAATAATCGGGAGTCATTCACATCACTACACTACCTCGAAGCGACTGTGGCGGCGTATTAACCCGTTTAACACTCGGTGTAATATAAATTGCGTAGCACGGACGGGCCCCGGCTCGTCCACGCCCCGGCCCTGGGACGGCCCGCTCTAATGAGAATCATCCCTAAGAGTCATATTTACTCGGTTGTTTTCCAATCGATGAGCGACACACAGCACAAAATCTTGTGGCTTTCATAATCGAAGAAATCGGCAAATGGGATTTAATACATAAGGTATCGGCTATTGTAACAGACAATGCGGCTAATATTGTAGCTGCTGTTAGGTTAACTAATTGGCGAAACTTTCCATGTTTTGCCCACACATTAAATCTCGTTGTGCAGGACGGTCTGAACTGTTTAGCCGAGCAGTTAAAAAAGTGAAGTCTATCGTAGAGTATTTTAAACGGAGCAGCTCAGCTCTAGCAAGACTTCGTGAGATGCACCAGCTAAATATTCCACAAATAAAGTTAAAACAAGATTGTCCTACGAGGTGGAACTCGGTCTATGACATGCTTCGAAGTATATATGAAATAAAAGATGCTGTTGTGAGTACGCTTGCTATAGGGAAAGAAAATCAATGCCAATGATTGGAGAGTGATTGAACATGCTATAAACATATTAAAAATTTTCAATGAAATTACTAATGAAATAAGTGCTGAAAATGTAACATTTTCAAAAATAATTATTTTTGTGAAGACTATGAATGACTATATTTATAACTTCCAAAATACAGAAGCAGATGCTATACCAGAGATACACGAGTTACTAAAGACTTTAAAATATGGCTTAAAGGAGCGATCCAAAGATATAAATTATATGGATTTAACAACTCAGGCTACATTTTTAGATCCCCACTTTAAAAGTATGGATTTACAAGCGACGAGAGATTTAAGTCCATAATCAAAAATATCAAACAAAAAAAATCAACTTATTCAGTTCCAAGGCTAGAAGCTCTCACTCCATGTCAACCAGAGAGTGAACCCTGTTGTAGCTCAATGATATGGGGTTCTTTTGATACCAAAGTTAAGCAGCACCTAGAAGTCCGGAGTTCTACAGCGGCTTCTATAATAGAAACTCATAAATACCTAAACGAGCTATTATTAACACATTCGATGCCCAGCCCTATTATCGTGTTTTGATTAGGGTGCTAATCAAAACACGATAATAGGGCTGGGCGCCGGGTGCTGGGCATGGAATGTGTTAAAACGCATAGAAAACCCATTAAAATGGTGGAATGAGCGAAAAAATATATATCCTCACCTTTTCACCTTGATGGAAAGGAGGCTCTGTAATATGGCTACATCTGTTCCATGTGAACGAATATTTTCAAAAGCTGGCAATACTATTACTGAACATCTTAGTAGGCTTAAACCCGAAAAGGCAGCGCAACTCATATTTTTGAATCACAATTTAATATAGTAAATGCATTCGATTCAATTTAATTCAATTCACATAAACTTTTTTTAATGATAATAGTTTCATTTTTTTTTTTCGCTATCATGTTGGTTTTATTTCAATTACTTTCTATAATATAATATACTGTAACAGGTACAATTTTTTATTACATTATTTTACCAATCTTTTATCGTTATTTATGTATTTAGTTCCAAATCAAATTTCCCTTTTAGATAATTACAGTTTAAAATACATGGATTGTCATATGACTGCATGAAATTATTTTAATGTCATCCATTAATTGTAACAGAATAAAACAGTATTTCGAGACCTGTGAGTGATCACAGATCTCAATCAATTAACGATTGCTAAGTTTATTTATTTTATTTTATTTTATTTAATTGGGGAAAACAAATAATTACACACTGCGGATGAACTTAGAATAAACATGCAACAATATGTACATATAAGTGTGTAACTCACTACGTTATCCACATTTTATATAAGTAATAAGCTAAGCCATTTTAAAACATACACGAGTGACAATTACAGTTTATGTCTCTAAGTCTTTGATAATCGTCGAAAATATATCAATATCTGTAAAATTACAATTATATGTTTTTACTAAACGACGCAGAGGTGCGCGTTCTCCGTTATGAAATCAAACCAATGATGGATCAATTGATTGAACGGGTCGAACGAACCAGATCTTTTTTTTCAACGGGTCAGTTTTGATACGGTTCTTTACGATCGAATGAATGACACATAATATCTAAATTGAATATTTTTCGTTTATAATTTTACATTTTAAAAAAATCATAGAAAGTAGAACTTGCAGTGAGCTTGTGTGTAAGTGATTAATAAAAAAGACGGTAAGGAATTAAATTGTACTTTTGGATACAAACACATTTGGTACTTTTGGAGATTTTTTCAATTGTCTTCTAAATGTTTATTTACATACAGATATATCGGTAAGTAGATTAAACTAGAATCATGCATTAGGTGAAGTGTGAACATAAACAGACAGATATTTTCTAATGAATTAATATTGTAATTTTATTTAAATACACGTAAGTAGTCATAATAATTTAACTCGTGCGATATGAGCGATGGTATGAAATTCGCGATGAATTTTGTCATGTTAATTTCTGTTGGTTTTTAACCGATTTTCAGATAATGCAGCAGCTAGAAGAACTTGTCGTCAGCTCTATAAAGAGATAGCTTCAACCATGGATAGCAAGATTGCTAAAAATAAGTCACAAAAAGTGATCACTTATTGCGAACAATTTCCCTCCAAACCATCACTTTGCTTGCCCTTTTTTAATTGTTAGCCATTTTTATACATAAATAAACACAAGAAAAATTATACATTTTTTATTCTGTTTTAGAGCACCCCTAACATTTCCTAAGAAATTCGCTGTAATGTTTAATCTTTTCTAAATATAAAAAAACCAAGCTGTTTAGAGCCACGCGGGTACATCTTTACCGTTTTCATTCAATATTAATGCCCCGTGGCTTGTAATCAACGCTTGATGTGAACACCTCGCTCCGGTCACGGGTGTCCTCTGTGGCCCAAACAGTTAATCAATGAACCAGCCTCCCTAGACAAGTGGCATTTCGACAAGCGTTAACGATGATAGAAATCAGTTAAATGACATTAAAAGTATGAAAATAACATTTCGTTTCGATAAGTCACGTGACTTGGACTTGTCACTTCCATACATTTAAACGATTCGATCAGCGTTATCGCTAGTCGAAATTTCACTTGTCTAGAGGCCCTGTTGGTAAGCGAATCATTTAGTGAATCGGACATCGAAACGGACGGTGAATACAACGAGGAGGACTCTGCTTTTGTTTAACAGAGTTTAGAGTTAGAGATTGGCACAGGTAGCACATTTGGTACAGTTCGCACAGTTATAAGCATACGATGTGCTGCACACTGTCTACAGCTCGCCGTCAAAGATGCCTGTCAAGAAATAGAGGAATTTCTTGGGCATTGCCGAAGTATTAATCGTAATTTACGTACGCCCAATATGGCAATGTGTTTAAAAATACTTAAACTGCAAAATGCAGTGATTGATACTCCCATTCGATGGGATTCTACTGTAGTTTTGCTAGAAAGACTGCATGAACTAAAAGATTTTTGCATCGTTAACTTAGATTCTGAACCAGAAGTCATTTAGGATTCGATTGAAAATTATTTAAATATCCTACGGCCGTGCAGGATTTTATCAAAAAAATTAAAAATGGAAAATCACAAAATTTCTACATTGCTTGGATAAAGTGTCGCCTCGAAGTCGAACAACTACATAGCCCTTTTGCCCGGCGGTTGCTGTCCTTTTTAAGAAGTCATCAAGACGCACCTTTTACCAATAAATACTTTCTTGCAGCTCATTATTATTTACTCTCGGGTCCAGGACCCGAGAGTAATAATCAAAATTGCCAATTTTCAATGTTATTCATCATACTGTCTCAATGTTAATTATATGCTCTGTAAAAAAATACTTTAAACGTACTTTATATATTAACACAGATTTTGTAATTTAAAAAAATATATAAAATAAGACATTTATTCGATCATATTAAAAAATAATAGTAAAAAAATCATTTCCCGCTGTGTGATTTTTCGATGTAGTTGATTATCTGACCCAAAAACTCAAAATTCCTACCTAAATTTTGCTTAATTCTTATGTGAACGCAATTATCAGTAAACAAAGAAGGAGGCAGCAGTCAGCAAGTTAGCTTACATACATCAGTTATTTACACCCATGATTTTGCGTTAGGGACTATTCTACCATCACCAATGTGCTTTGTAAGTAGTTGTCTTCGCCATGATGCACCAGCTATTTGGGCACAATTAATTCCGTTGATACAAGAAGCTTTGCGAATTAATCCGTTAATTACAACTTTACATTTTCTTTCCGACTCACCCGTATCCCAATATCGAAATCGAAATTTATGTTTTTTTATAATAACTCAGATCAAAAATGATTTTGAATTTATTTCTAGGATAACCTGGAATTATACAGTAGCAGGACACGGAAAGAGTGCCCCTGACGGTGTCGGTGCAGTTTTAAAGAGAATTGCAGATAGAATGGTTAATTTTGGTAAAGATGTTGGTGATTTTGATTCATTTTTCAAGTTAATAAAAGAGAATGTGGATAATATTACTGTCAAGATCGTAGAGGAAGACTCAATAAAAAAACAAGAAAAACTTATTCTAAAAAATCTTAAGCCATTCAGAGGCACCCTTTCCATTCACCAGGTTATTCGGGATATGTTAACGGAACAAACTTACTCTAAGAACTGTGTGTTGTTTCTTAAGGCGCGTTTCCATTATGCAAGTGATTTGCATACTAGTTGCAAGTTGCATGCAAATTGTATAGTGGAAACAACAACTTGCAAACAAGTTGCAACTTGTATGCAATTAGGTTTAAACTTGTACGCACAATAATCAAGTCGGCACATTTGCACGCAAGTTGCAAGCGCATGCGGTCGTGCATAGAGGATTACTTTGTTTATGACTTTATTACTTTGTAAAAATGACTGCTAAATGGGATACGGAGAAAACAATAATGTTTATTGAGGAATATCATAGACATGATTGTCTTTGGGAACCAAAAAACAATCTTTACAAAAATCGAGACGCACGCGAATCAGCATATAGAAAACTAATCGAAGTGATGAACCTTAATGGTATTGTTATGACCGTAAAAGACGTGAAAAATAAAATACGATCACTGCGTACCACATTTTTTGCTGAATTAGCAAAAATTGAAAAATCCAAAACAACCGGTAGTGGAACAAGTAACATATACACACCAAAATTAAGCTGGTTTAACACAATGAATTTTTTGCTGACGTCAACCGAATTAAGAAGGAATGAAGAAAGCACCACTGTAAGTATCAATTCTTTTATTTTTTTAAAAAATCATTCTTTCTTGCCATGTTACAGCACCATCTGTAGCAAAGTAGTTAGCAAAGTCATCTCTTATTTCGACCGCTGTTTTAGGACTGCTTGACGGTTGTGCCGGGCGTAATTGCTGAAATGCTCTCATATTCACGTCATTGAACATGCCTTCACTATGTCCTGTTATTGAATTTTCTCGATCAACAAAATTAGGTGTAATATATGTACTAGAAGTATGTCTCAACCAATTGTGCAGTGCACAGCATGCTTTTATTATTTTATCAACTTTATTCACCTCAACAGCAATAGGTCGCTCAAAAATTCTCCACTTCGATACCAATAAACCAAACGCATTTTCAACCACTCGTCTTGCTCTCGACAGTCGGTAGTTAAATATTTTCTTTTCTTTACTTAATCCTTGGGTTCGAGGATATGGCTTCATTAAATATTTTTTAAGTGGAAATGCTTCATCTCCTAATACCACTGAATTAGGCGGTATATTTGAGCTACCATTTTCTAATATTGACTGAAGAGTTGAATGAGAGAATATTGTTCCGTCAGATGTTTTCCCATAATGTCCAACATTAATGTATCGAAAGTTTAAGTAACTATCGCATAATGCAAACAAGACTATGCTAAAATGTCCTTTATAGTCATAATATAAAGAACCACTCCCATTTGGGCATCTCAAGATGACATGCTTTCCATCAATTGCTCCAATACATCGTGGAAAATTGCAACGTTCTTCGAATCCTTTACAAATTTCATTCCACTCTTCACTAGTATTCGGAAACTGAAAGAAATAAAAAACATTAAAGAAATGTTTTATTTTATTTATTTTTAAATTTATTGAATGAATTATGTTTTAGGTTGAATCAGAAAATACTTCAACAGATAGCAGAGAAAATACGCCAGCCAGAGCCAGTGGTTCTCGAAGCTCATCTCAAACACAGAGTCAATCCTCATCCAATTTTCGACAATCGATTCGAAATGCAAGATATGATCCCATAGATACCGCACTTCAAGAATTGAGAAAAATAAATAAGAGCGTAGAATCGGAAAATGAATTTGATGTTTTTGGTCAAAACGTTAGTCTTCAACTTCAAAAACTGCCGTTAGAGTACGCTCTAGAAACTCAAGAACTTATTATGAAAGTTTTAAAAGAGCAGCGAATAAAATCCTTAAAAGAAAAGGCACAACAAGAAGCACTTGTAATTTCTATACCTGATGATATAAATCTTGATTTAGTGGATTACATTGACACCGAGAGTAAGCGTGATGAACCAGGACCATCGGACAGTAGCAAAGAAGATTTATTAGGTCGTGCTGTTCGCGCTATGGGTTCATTGGAATCTGATGACGATGATTAGGATTTGAGTTTTCGACCCACTAACTTTCGTGATTTCGTTATTCGTGAGTTTAAAGTTGTTTCACAGATTGAAAATAGCCGCCGATCAGTCCTCTTTAATGTTAAGATTAATTATAATAAAAATATGTTGAACATTGATCTTATACATTGTTTTACTTACCTTTATATATTCTTGAAGTGACTCATAAATTGCGTCGCAGACATGGGGCAGGAATTTAGAAATACTACATTTAGGCACACGATACAATTCTTCCAATGTTCCAAGACTAGTACCCGATGCCAGATATTTAAGCGTTACTTGCAATTTCAATTTTGCAGGCAGAGCGGGTCTAAAAATAGTGTCTTGCTTAGATATTCTGGACGAAATCTTATCCAATAAATTTAAAAATAGTTCTTCGTTCATTCTGAGATGAGTATGGTACCGTTTAGGATCTTCTATAGCCAATTCTTTTAACAGATTATTCGACGTACCGTAAGCATCTCTTCTGTGAATCCATTTTCTAACCCACTGAACTGGTCGACGTCGATGCTTTTTTTTGTTATTTAATACGTGTATAATTATTGCGTATACAACTTTGCATGCAGCGACAAGCACAGCACGTCTTCTACCCATGATAAACACTGTACAACTAGAACTAACTTGTATACCACTAAAATCTTGTATGCAAGCTGCAAGTTGAACAAAATCGTGTTTCCAATTCAAATCACTTGCACACATGTCTGACGTCATACATGTATGCAAACACTTGCATAATGGAAACGCGCCTTTATGTGATGTTAATGAACGTTGTGTGCATGGGAAACATCTTGGATTCTATGAAGTCAATATACCTGTGTCTCAAGGTGATATACGTATTAATGATAATGATTTCGAAAATGAAAACGTTGTGACATTACTTTCAGAAATAGCACCAAAAATAAAAAACAAATTAATAAAAATAAAAATTCTATCTGATATCACATTTAAAAGTAATGAGAATTATTTGTATTAGAACGTCTAATTCATCAAAGTTTTATGAGTAATCTTGATAATTATCAAGATTAGGTACTCAAAGAACTTTGATGATCACTTTTTTTTATTTGATTGAAAAAACACGATATCTATTTAAATAAAAAGAGATACCGTGTTTTTTATATTTTGTAAATAATGTTTCTCATATTGTAAGTTTTCATTTTAATTCTGTAAACTGTATATATAATAAACATATATGCAGTTCGAAAAACAGTAAATAGTCTATTTTGTAACATTTATCTTTTCACATGGGTAACTTTAAGAATTTAAAATCAAGAATGATTATATTTGACACCAAAAATTAAGATAACAATTATTTTGTAAAGTATATATATTTTTTTTATATTATTTCATAAAATACGTGAAAATTAAAGAATACTTAGGCCAAAAAAGATAAAGGCTGAATATTTTATTGTTAAAATACGAGAATATTAAGTACAATATTTTTTGTTAAATTTAATTAAAGTATTTCAAAAATATTTTCGATGCGAAATCAAGGCTGATTAATTTATTGGTTCCTAATAATTACGTATTCAGACTAGCGTTTTATACGCGCGTATGAGCTCGTTTTTGGAAGCGCATGTAGGCGCATATAGGCGTGCCTTTTGGCACACGCTCAACTCGTACGAGCGTTAACGCGCTTCTAAGCTCGTACAAGCGCGAGCCGCGAGAGACACCTCCCCGCGCGCCCACTTCCCCCTCTGTCAGAGACGTACGAAGTACGCGTATACACGCGTCGCAGTTGACAACTTAACATTGCAGTGGATATACATACGTTTCACAATGTCATATACTGTTGAACGTATTATTATTGAAATAGAATCACGACCAGCTATATGTGATAGTAGGACCAAGGAATATTCTAATAGAATAATAAAACGAAATGCTTGGGAGGAACTATGTGCAGCGTTGGAACCATACTTTGGAGATAAAACAAGTGCTGATTGATGATTTTACATTGCTTAAGTCTATATTTTTTATTATGACATGTGTTGAAACCATTACTGTGTTTATTGTAAAATTATTTTAAGTGTAAGTGTAAGTGTTAATAATTAATAATTAGTGAATAATTTTGGAGAAAACAATTTTATTTTACGTGTACATTAAAGTGTGTTGCCTTAATAAGTCTTTCAATACAAATGTACCAAAATAAGGAATAAAAATCTTTTTAATTTTATAATTATTACTTTTTATACTCATGCATATTTTGATTGCCATGGAAGTGCCCCTGCATCACTCACAAAGTAGTCAGCAAAATTGTCGCGGATATTATATGCCGTTTTATTTCTTGTGCTCGGTATTAAGTTACCTTTTTTTTTTTTTTTTTTTTTTGACCGGGGGAAATCCTCATGGACTTCCTCCGCCTGGGGAGAGGCGGAGGGGCGTGCCGGACTCTTACCGGCTAAAACCCCCCGGTGTCTCCTCGCACGTGCGCGCGGGGCCGCGGGAATCCAAATTCTTCCGCAGCCCCGCACTAGTGCCGGCCCGGTCAGTCCGGGCCTCGTCTCCTGCACGGGGTAGTGAGGTGTTAACTACCCCGTGCATCGTCTCAGAGGCGCGCGCCGACACCCGCGCGCGCCTCCGCCTCGGGTCCATCGAATAGGGGCCGGGGACTTCCCCAAGTCCCTCGCCCCTGGACCCATTTATGGGGGGCGGAAAAGGGCGTTATCCGCCCTTCCCCTGCGCCCGGTGCGCCTTCTGCGGCCCGGGAAGGGAGTCGAGATCTCCCTTTCCCGTTCCGCAGCTTCCTTCTGCGACATCACTTCCTCGCAGAAGGACACCACCGCGTCCCACGACTCTGCGCTGCCGACCATCCTCCGTACTACGGCCGGCAGCGACAGATCGCCTCCAACTTCATTTGTGAGGACACGGCGCTGCTCCTGCCAAGCTACACACTCCGAGAGCGTGTGTTGCGCCGTGTCCTCCCCGCAATGGACGCAGTGGTGGCACCGAGCGTCCGGCTCCCTGTCTATGCGACACAGGTACTTGCCGAAGCAGCCGTGCCCCGACAGCACCTGCGCCACCCTGAATGACAGGGAGCCGTGGTATTAAGTTACCTACAGTATCTTGAGTGTCATTTGTTGTCGGTGAAATAGAATTATTCTCTCTTTGACAAACAAAATTATGTAGGACACAACAAGATTTGACAATATCTTCACACTAATCAATGGACACATTTAGTGGTCGGTGAAGGATCCTCCATGTATTAGCCAGAATCCCAAATGCACATTCGATATGGCGGCGGGCTCTGGAAAGTCTGTAATTGTAAATTATTTGTTTTGGTGACAAATTAATAATAATAATATCTTGGGACATCTCACATACGGTCATCTGATCCCATACTAGGCAGCGCCTGTGCTATGGCAACCAGACAACTGATATAAACATACTTATTTATTTCTAAATACATACATATTATAGATAAATTACACCCAGACACAGAACAAATGATCGTGCTCATCACACAAAGATTCGTCATGGGTGGGAATCGAACCCGCGACCTCCGGTTTAGCAGTCAGGGTCACTAACCACTAGACCAACAGGCCCGTCTAAAATTGTTGCCAGTATATGGTCTTTGCATATTTTCTTCCAATCCAACCCAAAAGCCTCATCGGCAATAAAAGTGAACGGCAATGGGTCGCCTGAAATATATAAGGGTCTGGCTTTAGGAATATTCCATGCCTTTTCATTAATCATTTTATATAGTGTACTGTTTTTGTATATTTGCGAATCTGCACTTTTTCCGTAAGAACCCACGTCAATAAAAATAAAATTAAAATCTGAATCGCAAACTGCTAATAGCACAAGAGAAAAAATATGCTTATAATTAAAGTAAAGTGAGCCACTGTGAGCCGGCCGAAATACTTCTATATGTTTGCCATCGATAGCACCCAGAAGATTAGGAAAATTTGTGGTACTGTTGAAGCCTTTCGCAATTATATATATGGGATATATCCCTTCTATCCACTGATATATCCAACACTGTTTGTTTTAGGCATGGTTGGATACAACAAGTTAGAAACCAGGAGGGATTTGTCACTGGCAGAATATGTACTTAAAGTACCTATTCCGTGGTAATACTTGCCACCCGGGGGTATTGCATTGCATTAGTTTGTGTTCCGGATTTAAGCGTACATCGGCGACGGTTAGCGGTACCGCGCGGCAGAACTAAATTATTAGACACGACGCCAATAATAAGAACATTGCACACGCTAAATCTGGTTGCCGATAAAATTGACATTTTTATTTGTTCACGGAGCGAGTTCATTAGAGTAACGTTAAATATATTATGTTATGAGGATAAATATTGTAAATATGTAATTAGATAAAAATAAATGTACTGGTATACTTAAACTTAATAACCTAGTGTTAAATGTTATAAAATAGTAGTTAAGGACATATATTAAATAAAGTAGTTTGTAATTTCATAAAAATTGTATTTATAATTAGTCTACACTATCGTATTGGAATTGAATTCTATAAAGGTAGCTGTGTTTTAAATAAATAAATAAATAAATTTTGAACCATTCTTCTTCTGATTTTGGTGGCAAGCATAAAAACTTCAAAGAATTCCATATTGTTGAACAAGTTTCCCAGACAATGCTTGATACCGTAGAAATCTCACATTTGTATGAATAATGCAGCTCGGTAAATGTGCATCCCGATGCTAGAAACCTGCAACAACTTATATGTTATTTATAATTTATACATTTATTTAAATACATGTTTCAGGCACTACCATTCAGAAAAAATGGAAAAGCATCTGAGATGCATTTTCACGAGAACTGAAGAAGAATTATTCAAAAAGCGGGTCAGGAGCCAAAAACTCAAAGCCTAACGCCTATTTCAATAATCTATTGTTTAAAACCACTGTATGACCAAAATAAAGACGAACATGAAAATACAGACGTTTACGAAATTGCAAACACGATAACGATGATAGTAATTATGCTTCAGATATTACTGTTGAAACAACTAGGTCTAGCTTGTCAGGAAAAAGAAAAAATGAAGAAAATTTATTCAAAATCTTGGCAGATAATATTATAAATAAAAATAAAAGAAAAATGGAAACGGATAACAATGATGATCCGTAAAAACAATTTTTGTTATCATTATTGCCAGATTTAAAAAATATGGATCGAGTATTAAATTTGATTTAAAATATGATATAATGAGTGTTATGAAGAGATATAAAGATTACAATAAGTCATATTCAGAATACGGTTATCGAACAGGCGCTACTTCCATGAGTAGTCAGTATTCAAATTCATCATCAAACGCAAGCCCCCCACCAGTTTCGTCTACTCCATTGTCATCAACTACTACTTCTAACATTCATACAAATTCAGAGCACCAGAACACACAGTATGGTGAAGAAATTTATCAAGATTTGTTCATAAATGATAACAATTCCTAGCAATAAATTTTGTATACGTAAAAATTTGACTTTTACTACTCACCTTATTGTGATCGCAAGCCTCTCTTCAGCAGATATGCTTTTCCTTAAAACAGTATCCTTATGCTCTAACTGTGATTTTAACATATTTAACAATACATCAAAAGTGCTCTAAGACATTCTAAAGCAATTTTTAAATCGTTTAGAATCACTTCGCAGTTCTGGGTAAAGTGTATTAAAGTGACCGGTTATCAGTCTTGATGCAACTATCGGTGACACCCAGCACTTTTTTCGTCGTCTCAGTCGACGGCGAATAAGTAACGCAAATAGTAATGTTTCTTCGTCAGAATCCATGTTGATACTGACACGATACCACCGCACAGTGGTCCGAAATTCGAGCTCCCTATTCATAGAAACTTAATTTCAGAATTTGATAAAAAAAAAATTGCATATCGTTAGAATAGCTCCCTTTAGCTCAATATTATAATATGAAAGGTATGAGTAGCTCGACACGTGAGAAATAAAATATTTTCTTTTTTTTTTGTATGAAAAGAAACACTTAAAGTGCATTTTTTTTAAACTGGTGCCGACTAAAAGGCTGTTGCTCACATGAGGTAAGGTACCTTACACGGCGATCAAGATTATAATTCATATAGATATGGATACAGATTTAGGCGTAGCAACCCTTTGACAGTTTGAATATTCGGTATACGATTTTTCTAATCTTTGACGTAATTAAATTAAGTTCCCGATTGCATTAATTAGTAAATCGTTAGTTAACAGCTTGCTAATTACCCAGTATAGGTAAATAGCCTGCTAATCACCAAATAAAGGTGATTAGCATGCATGGAAGGTTTTGTTACCAATTTGGATATTTTTATGTTTGTGGCAGACAATGGTTGTTTCTCACAGCCCAGTGTATTATTTGAAGTTTTTGTGAATGTCCTTGATTTGTCAGATCATGAAAATAAAGAATTGAAACATTTCTCTCAGACTTATATTTGTTCTTTGAAGAAAAAATGGATCTTGAGTAGTCGTTCGAGACATACATTTATAAAGAAGTATGAAACATGGTTACTAGAAGACATTAAATGGCTTGAGTTTATGAAGGAAAAAGATTACACCTTCTTTAGTGCCAGTTATAGAACAGCAACCATGTTCCAGTTCTAACTTCGATGTAAATGTTGGTGCATCAACATCTTACGAACCAGAGAAGTGCAGTGTCGGAACATCAACATTAGTTGGGCGTCAATGAAAAGTGTTTTCTGAGCTAAGCCCGCTATAGAAGAGAAAGAGAGTGGAAGAGCTCCTAACGCATAGCACTGAAAGTCTAGCGTATGCAACTGGCTTAAGTGCAGATAACAAGAATGTAGCAGATATAATGAAATTGGTCACTGAGCATCCCGAAGAAGCTACAAAGATAAAGGATTTATTGAAATCAAAAAAATCGATGCCCATGTACTCCGCTGATAAAGCGTTGGGTTATTTTAACTTCGTTGAAGCTGTCGAAATGGCAGTACTTAACATTAAGAGCTTGTACTTTAGTAGAAGGAATACCACTGTATCCTTCATATGCTACCCACCAAAAGATAGTGTAGATATCACAGAAAGAGGGGTAAAAGTAAAGCTTCAAGCGATTTTGGAAAGAACTGTTGAGATACTTGGAAAATCCCTGTTTGGAATCTTCGCTGGATGGCAAAGAACTAGTAGGAGATATATTATATGACTATAAGAACACTTATATGCAAGTGGGGCTTTGATGGTGCTTCAGGGCAAAGTTTGTACAAGCAAACTATGGCGGATGAAGATGATGCCAGTAATTTTATGTGTTATTTTGTGCCTCTGCGCTTGGTTTGTGGCGAAGAAATAATATGGGAGAATCCAAAACCATCTTTTACAATGTTCTGCAGACCAGTTTATTTCAAGTTTGCTAATGAAAACAAACTAAGCATTACCGAAGAACAGGTTTTTTTTTGTTTCATTTGATTGAAGCTGAGATTGCAGCACTAGAGCCTTCTACCATGGAAAGTCATGCTGTTAAGCATTCAATGCTCATGACCATGATAGATGGCAAAATTATTTCACACTTATCAAAAACGTCAAAGCTAGGCTTTCAGTGCTATGCGTTAGGAGCTCTTCCACTCTCTTTCTCTTCTGTAGCGGGCTTAGCTCAGAAAACACTTTTCATTGACGCCCAACTGATGTTGATGTTCCGACACTGCACGTCTCTGGTTCGTAGGATGTTGATGCGCCAACATTTACAACGAAGTTAGAACTGGAACATGGTTGCTGCTCTACTGACACTAAAGAAGGTGTAATCTTCTTCCTTCATAAACTCAGGCCATTTAATGTCTTCTTGTAACTATGTTTCATACTTCTTTATAAATGTATGTCTCGAACGACTACTCAAGATCCATTTTTTCTTCAAAGAACAAATATAAGTCTGAGAGAAATGTTTCAATTCTTTATTTTCATGATCTGACAAATCAAGGACATTCACAAAAACTTCAAATAATACACTGGGCTGTGAGAAACAACCATTGTCTGCCACAAACATAAAAATATCCAAATTGGTAACAAAACTTTCCATGCATGCTAATCACCTTTATTTGGTGATTAGCAGGCTATTTACCTATACTGGGTAATTAGCAAGCTGTTACCTAACGATTTACTAATTAATGCAATCGGGAACTTAATTTAATTACGTCAAAGATTAGAAAAATCGTATACCGAATATTCAAACTGACAAAAGGTTGCTACGCCTAAATCTGTATCCATATCTATATGAATTGTATGTCATCTTGATCGCCGTGTAAGGTACCTTACCTCATGTGAGCAACAGCCTTTTAGTCGGCACCAGTTTAAAAAAAATGCACTTTAAGTGTTTCTTTTCATACAAAAAAAAAAAAAAAATTTTTTTTTTCACGCGTCGTGCTACTCATACCTTTCATATTATAATATTGAGCTAAAGGGAGCTATACTAACGATATGCAATTTTTTTTTATCAAATTCTGAAATTAAGTTTCTATGAATAGGGAATAGAAATAAGAAATGTCTTATTTGTTTATTGTTTTATGAAATAAACCTCCTTTTAATTTAGCAAATTTACATAACTAATCTGACTTATAAGGTAGCGTTTTCGGAGCTCAAAACATCGGAATCGAGTTCGAGCTTCGGTTGAGAACCAAGTACATCGCTACAGTACAAGCATTCTACAGTACAGTGCATCCAGTAATAGTTATATTGTTTTAATTATACTTCAAGTGACTGCTATTTAAAATGTAAGTCTTTATATTTTTTATTGATTTCTTTATTCAATTTAATTAAACTTTATTGATATTTACTTTTTAATCAAATGTATCTAATTCTTTGCATTTATTCTATTGAATTTTATAGTTTTCTTATAAGTCAGAACCGATTATAAGTTCAAGTATTCGTATTTATTACTACTTAGTAAATTCCAAGTCGATAAACATTTTGCTTTTTCTTTCATTATAACAATTTCAAGTGATATTACTTAAACTTATTGAAACATGTTTAATAATTTAATAGGTCGGACTCTGAGTGTGATCAACGCTGCAACTTTACAGATATTGAACGCAATGCTGAGCTCCAAGCAAAACATTCTACCCCTTCGAGCAAGCGTAAATCTACTTCAGTCAAGAAATCCTCTGCTAGTTTAAGGTAATTATACAAAATTTATATGTATTAATGATATATGATGTATTGCGCTCCGAAAAACGCTACCTTATAAGTCAGATTAGTCATGTAAATTTGCTAAATTAAAAGGAATTTTATTTCATAAAACAATAAACAAATAAGGCATTTCTTATTTGTACATATTATAGATACAGGTATATAATTTTATTTCAACTTACCTTTGATATATCCATACAGCATCGGTTAACTTATTTCACGTTCATTTTCATATTCTGATAAGTAATTTACAGCGAATTAACAATGATTTGTTTGTTTCAGAAAAAAAGGCGAAGTCGTTGGACATATTCAATCTTAGCCGTGACCGTAGCGAATCTAAAGATCCTTCCTCGGTCGCATTGTCTTCGTTCTTCGTTAATAGAGTCGCAAACGGTAACGAACGTCGAACAATAAACGCGGTGGGTGACTACCTAATCGATTTGAAAGTTTACCAAACCAACGATGCACGCAATTCCGATTCACTTGATCTCTGGAAGAAAGCAGTTCGGATGAAGTTCCAAACGGATGACGATACACCGCAATGGCGCAAGCTTCAGTCACTAGTGCAATCGGTGGATGCAATGTGTGAGAGCCAACCAACATTTATGTCAAATAAACCTGTAAATATGCTATAAGTATAATAAAATAATATATTGTACATGATGTTTCCTTTTTAACCTTGCCTTTGAAACCTTTTGCATAAAGTTTACTGCAGTCGTTTTGCATTGCTAGTCGCAACCTATCGCAATATATTTGAAGCTAAATTCTACAGGTTTGCATTCATTCGTATTTATTTACTAATTTTTCATTATAAAACTGTAGTTACGTATTCCATCCGACGTCATGTACAATTTAATTACCAGAAATATTATTGGGTATTCTGTCCCATAACTAATTAACATTTATAAACTTACTGATTATTGATCGAGTAGATTGTTTATTATTGATCATTCTGTAGCACCCTTCAGAGTGATAGGGAACTCGCATGATCATTGGTCGAGTACAGTAATACACTAGAGAGTCGAGTCGAACGTTTATTATTGGGCATTCTATACCACTGTCCTCCGCGAAGGCGCACTCGCCGAGCTACTGAAGGACAGTGGTATAGAATGCTCAAGGTTACGTATTCCATCCAACGTCATGTACAATTTAATTACCAGAAATATTATTGGGTATTCTGTCCCACGACGCGAATGCGCTAGCATGAGCGAACAAGTGGGACAGAATGCCCAATAATATACTACTATCATCAGCATTCTACCACCACAAATCCTGATAATCAGCTAAATACAATCCCTTCATCTCTATATACAAAATCATTAATATTGTGGAGAAACTGTAACTGCTGCCGAATTAAATATATATCACCAGTAAACATCCCTGTGTTTTCTTCAAGTGTGACGTCACAGGCAACTCCTACTACAATCTGGCGACCAACTTGGGACACGAAGACAAACGGAAGTACGTCACACGTTACGGACGTATTACAACGACACCTACAGAAGGGAGGAAAGCAGAGATGTCGGTGACCTTGTCTGATACTCAGTTCGAGGCGCTGCTGTCGAAGCTATCACCAGGAAGACACGGCTCTTTCACAATCTGCAAAGCTGAATTCGACGGGACCAAGGACTCCGAAGTGACGGAAGCTTTCTTGGCGGCAGTATCAGTTTTTAAACAGAGAATGTTAGTGATGCAGAAGCGCTCACTGGGTTACCACTGCTCCTCAAGGGTGAAGCTGCAGTGTGGTAGCAGGGAGTTCAAAATCATGTCTCCACATGGGCGGATTTCAAAGAGCGTGTCCGTCATACTTTTGCCCCAAAGAAACCTGCCTATATCATATACCAAGAAATAGTTACAGAAAAGTAAGACATCCGCACGACCACTGAAAGCTTCGTCGCACATAAGCGAATGCTATTTGCTCAACTTCCGGAACCAGAAATACCAGAATCCCATCAACTACATCTAAAATATGGTCAGCTGAAACACCGGATACGTGACAAAATTCCGCACAACTCCGTCAAAACTTACGACGATTTATTAGAAGCAGCTCGGGGCGTCGAACAGATGTGTATTGACAAGCCGAATTATGGTGAGGAACACAAAGAGGCTAAGCCAAAACCGACCTCGAAACCTAAGGTGAAGTGCGGGTTCTGTCATTTCATCGGCCATACTACCGAATAGTGTAGGAAGCTGAAAAGGAAACAGCATGAACTAAAGGCAACTGACTCCGATAAGGTTCCTGAGGGTCGTTCTACAACAGCTTCTACCAAAACGACGCAGGCTCCATCTCCATCGATACCCAAAGTGTCATGTTACGGCTGTGGTACACCTGGCGTAGTTCACAGTAGCTGCCCAACATGCTGCGCAAATAAACGACGTTCACTACCGTCAACAAACTTAGTCTTTTGTCTGGTTAACGTACAATCGGATGTAAGAAACAGGCCTATAGTATTTATTGAGGTAGGTGGTATTAAAGGGACAGCATACATTGATACTTGTGCGAAGACCAGTATCGCATCGTACCAGTTATACAAACAACTAGTGAGCAAAGGCCACAAGTTTTACGAAGAAACAGTAAATATCACTCTGGCAGATGGCATTGGGAAAAATCAACGGGTACGGAAGATAACAATTTCGGTAAAATTAGAGGACCGCATTATACCGACAAGCTTCATTGTTCTACCTAATTCAAGGGACAATCGAACTCTATTAGGCGTCGGGTTTATGCAAGACGCAAAAATGCTTCTTAACCTTTCTCAATTCACCTGGGAATTTCTTGATGCCGCGTCGACCTACGAATTATATGAAGAAGACTTCGTGACCTTCGACCATACCAGTAGCAACTCGGCCAGGGTTGGTTTGGATGCCACCAAGGAAATACCTTCAGCGGCTATTGCATCCTCAAGTGCTGCCGCTCTTCCCGAGAGTTCCCCAGCATACAAACTGATACCACTTGAGTTGTCACCTGCTAAGAAAGCAAAAAGGGTTTTCGATGGTTACCTATCTACTTTCGGAGAATTTATGATGCGTGATGCGGAAATCAATGTGAAAGAAGCGGAAGTCAAGTTATCCCCGCATTCAAGTCAACTCTTTCCTGATGTAAATGATCCTACGGGCTCTGGTGGTACTTATCATTTTTGTAGTGTTGATATAGATGATAGGCAAAAGGAAATGTTAAATAAAATACTAGTAAGCTACCAAGAGGTTTTTATTGATAACAATAAACTAACCTTGCTTGAAGAGCACTGTATCGTGACAAAGAATGATAATATCCCGATATCTGTCTCAAACAAAGAAAGATATCCTTAAAGCTGAATTACATAAAATGACGGAGAAGGCTGTTATTGAGCCCTGCTCTTCGCCCTGGGCTTCACCAGTGGTTATGGTACCGAAACCTAATGGAAAGGTTAGAGTATGTATCGATTACCGACGCCTAAACGCTATCACTGTGCCCGACACTTACCCTATTCCACGGATAGACGACTTGCTGCACGCTGCGAAGCCAACGCCTTACATGACGTCACTCGACCTGAAATCTGGTTACTGGCAAGTTAAGATCAGGCAAGAAGATGAAGAGAAAACAGCATTCATCACCCCTTTTGGTCTTTATAAATTCAAGAGAATGCCATTTGGTCTACGCAATGCACCGGCTACCTTCCAGCGACTTGTCGATAGATTCCGTGTTACCCTAGAACATGTTAACATGCTGGCCTACCTCGATGACTTGCTCATATTCTCCAGCACATTTGAAAGCCACCTTTCCGACCTGAAGGACGTACTACAAAGAATGAGAGAAAATAACACCACTGTAAACAAAGAAAAATGTAGATTTTTCTGCTCGTCGATAAAATATTTAGGTCACATCATAACGCCTGAAGGACTAAAGCCAGATCCAGATAAAACAAAAGCTATTTTAGAAAGGCCAAAACCCAAGAATCTTCAACATCTCATATCTTTTCTACAAATGTGTTCTTGGTACCGACGTTTTATTGAGAATTTCTCCGCCATAGCCCAACCCCTTACGAAATTAACAAAGAAGGAAGCCCGTTGGCTATGGAACACTGAACAGGAAGAGGCCTACAACACGCTTAAAACTCGGTTAACTACTGCCCCTGCGTTGCGGCAGGCCGACAAAACAAAGCACATACATTCTCAAGACTGATGCCAGTAGCTATGCGCTTGGAGCAGTTCTGGTCCAGGGGGAGAAGGAAGATGAGCATTCCGTTGAATATGCGAGTAGATTGCTCACGTCCGCTGAGAAATGTTACTCCACTACTGAACGAGAAGCGTTAGCCGTAATTTGGTCGTTAAATAAATTTAGAGCATATTTTAAAGGTCAGGCTGTGACTGTGGTAACCGACCACCAAGCTTTAAAATGGTTACTGAATTTAAAATCGCCAACTGGACGTTTGGCTAGATGGGTGTTACTCCAATCGTTCAACATTGTTAACAATTATTACCAACCTGGGCCTGCAGTCTCGACATGAATCGTTATGAAATCGCAACGTACCGATCGTTATGTCTTAACGACAAAATATGTTTGCAGTATCGATGATCGCTATGAATGCAAGTCTCTACAGCCAAGATAGCGTGCAAACTCTTGTCTTGTTGATATCGATACGCCTACGACAATTGTATTCATAGTCCTGTATTTTTGTAGAATAATTTTACCAGCTAAAAAAATCCCCTAGATTTAGGAGAGAAATTTATGGGCCACATATGATTAAAACAAATAATAGTTATTGAAAATTAAACATATATTACATAAACTTTGTCTTAAAAACACATTTCTTGATAAAAACTTGAAAATAACGGAACATTACAGTTAGAACAACTCAGTGGTAAATAGATTTTGAAAATAATTATATATTATTAAGGGTAAAAAGTCTTGCGTGCTGACAACTCTGATAACTAACTGACAAACAACGTCTTGTCAACGTTTTGTCGATTTGTTTTGTTAGTGGATGCAAAAAGTGTATGAAAAAAATCCTGATATGGTCGAACAGTTTGACCCACGCCCCGGCCCGAGCAGCGGCAGGTAAATAAAACAGTTTTTGAATTTGTGTTTTCATTTTTGTTGATGAAGTTTGTTTAATATGTTAATGAATATTTATTTGTGTATTTCCCTAATATTTTAGGCGTAAGCGAAGCGCAAAAGTGACGAACAGTCAAATAGAGGTGCTTTTGGGATTGCTGGAGGTCCGCCCATTTTTGTTCACCAGACGTTTTACCGGACTCCAAGGCCGGGAGAACTTTGACGTTGGCTGGAGGGAGGCGACGACGGAACTGAATAACGTTCCCAACGGGTCTTGTAAGACACCCGAGCAGTGGATAACAGTTAAGTTTTGTTATTATAACTTTGTTCAGCGAAAACTAATAAATAGACATGTGCAGCGTCAGTGCATTTTTACATTATAATTACTGAAATGTAAATTTTATTTATAGGTTTGGAGGGATATGAAGAGCCGGGCGTGTAGCAAGGCTGCAAAATTGAGAAAAGAAAAAGTGCAGACTGGCAATCGCGGCGTCACCACTGCTCCTCTTACAGAGATGGAGAAAAGAATCATTTCTCTTGTTGGTGTGGAGTACACTTTGGGTACAGAATGCCCAGACTCAATGCCAGAGGAAGATGTGAGTCTACTTATTATTTGTGTTTCAAAATGTGTCATATTTTACTTATATATGACAAATGAAGTAATGAGTATCATAACCTTTACCAATACTGTTATATAGGTAGAACCTATAGTCATTACATTTTTGTTTCAGACTGTACAACAACAACAAGAAGCTGGAGTGAATGTGGAAGAAATTATAATAATTTCTAGTTCTCAAGGTAACTTTCATGGATAATATGTTTTCATTTTAAATTTACTCCATAGCTACTTCATTTAAAATGATTTGTTATTGCAGATAGTTTACAAGTGATACCACCACAGTGTCACCAACAAGAGTCAACTATCCAACTGCTAACTGCACATACAGAAGAGGCACTACCACCTCAAAATGGTAAATTTTGCTGTAGTTCACTTTTGATGATATTGCATGAAAATAAAACACTCTTAGATATATATAATGATTTCATTATTTCAGAAGAGAGTGAGAGCCAAACGGCTATATCTACACCATCGTCTCCGGCACGTAGGGTACAAAATCGACGAGTTAGAAATAGAAGTAAGTGTACCTTTTAATAACCAAATGATGCGTAACCATAATTATAGTGAAACAAGGTTTAAAAGTATGTTATTTTAAGTTTTTCTCAGATCTTAACCCTCGCCAAAGCGTAGCCGAGCAATATAATTCTGCCCGCAGGGATTTTAAAATAATTGCTCAAACTAATGCGGAATCGATGAGAGTAAGAATTAGCATAAAATCTAAAAACAATATTTGAAGTTAAGGAAAATTGATAAGCATAAAATATATTACTTTTGTTTATATTGCAGATACTGGCTGCGGCAACTAAAATGAAGGCGGAGGCAGCTAAAGCCCAAGTTGAGGCAACGAAAGCCCAAGTTGAAGCAACCAAAGGCCAAACAGAGGCATTTTTGTTATTTGCTCAGGCGGCCAATACTCTAGCTGAGGCTATAAATAAATCTATGACAAAGTAATAAGTTTTTTATTGTTTTACTTGAATTCCAACAGTTAGTTTTAAATGAATTAAACACAAATTATAATAATCATATCTTATATTATAAATATAATAAAAATAAAAATGTTTTAAGAAAAACTCCTCTGAATAAGACGACGTTGTATGCGCTCCGCTACAGCGCGCCCAGTGCCAGATACGAGTTCTGTAACAATAATTAGGTTTGAATGCATATGTATTATTTTATTCATAAACAACCTAGTCAGTCAAAATGATTACCTTCTAGATCATCATTATTGACTCCGTATTCATTGTCAAAACTTGTGGTTGTATCTTCGAGTAGTTGGTATTTTATCCGCATATTGTGTAATACTGCACATGCGTTGACAATAAGGCCAGCAGTTGTGGCGTCATACATCAGTTGACGTTGACTCGAGAGGCACCTAAATACTGATTTAAGTACGCCAAAACATCGTTCGATGATATTTCTGGCAGAGCAGTGTGCATCAGTATATGCACGTTCTGGGGTCCCAGGGCATTGGTTTTTTAATGGGGTCATTAACCATGGTTCTAAGGGATATCCATCATCACCTAAAAGATGAAATCTTTATTTATATTCTACATCTAAATATTTTTCTATATTTATTATAATGCAGATAGTGAACTTTACAAAAATAATATATAAATATATTTTGAGACTAACCAAGTAACCATGAATGGCGGTCACCATTATCAAAATTCTTCCGTCGTTACCATACAGCATGATTTTACATTGTAACAGGGTGTTTTTGAGTATAGTGCGTTTGATTGATACAGAAAGACGGTCAGCGCCATCTATTTGACAATGCAAAGAGTTACAAGGTCGTCAGGAATACGGATCGATGATTACTTGACAAATTGTCGCTTGATGTCGCTAGATGTCGCTCTTATATGTTTCGTGGGTTCAGTATTTAACTTTATTTAGTAATTTGCTAAATATATTCTAATAAAGCTTAAAATAAATAAAGTATGTTATATCATATAAATATTTACCTTCATATAGTTAAAGTAAATTAAACTTATAAATATTATATTTTTTCGGTCTGTCAATTTGACAAGTTCGTGATTTGGCATAAGGTGTGGGAACACTGATCGTGTAGAAAAAGGTCATTGTCTTTTCCGGATTCTGGTGCTCGTGAAGATACGTGAGAAGTCTTAGAGAAATTATTTAAATTGATATTTTTTGGTCTTCGAGCCTCAAAGTGGCTCATATTTCGGTGACTGTACTTACCTGGCACGGGTGAGTGTTATTATTCTTTTGGTTGCAAGTTTTACGATAAAATACAATACTCGACAAATATCGTGATGTCGTTCTGTTATAAAATTGTTACAGGTGTTTTGAAGAGGTCATTCAACCTCGTGTTTTGATTCATCGTGGCATGGCCCACTGATTTGTTTGGGTTGGGTGTCTTGACTGGTGAGTTAAAACATTTTATTCCGGTGCAGCCATTTTGTCAAGGTTAGAGTAGGTCACACATTTTAACCCACGTGTTTGCATTCCCTTTACAGGTGTCAAGGGAGGGCGATCGCGATAGCAATAGTGATAGTGATAGCGATAGAGATATTGCTATATATATAGTCAGTGGACAAACTCAGTGGATTTCCGGTACATCAATAAATATTTCCGTACTTCCGATAGTTGGTAGCAGCGCCCCAGTGCGCTGAACCGCAGGTACCCGTGCATCCTTAATATTATTACTTTCCGGTAAAAGACTTATTCATGTGGTGTGGTCTCCTTGGTCTCATAGATATTCTCTTTGTGCAGTTAGGTTAAAACTGTTTCTGTGAACCTCAGCAACCCACGGGCTGAGCTAGCGTGGCACACTTTTTCTGTTTAATGTATGTATTTTTAATTAAGTGCAATATATTTCAGTACCATAAGGTTTGTTTATTTTCTGTACACCACCCTATACCCCATTACCATCCCCTGGCAATCCCCAACGTTACAACATTCGTCAGAAAAGAGAATATTGCTCCATTGAAGGTATGACCAATTTAAGTGCTCACGTGTAAAGTTAAGGCGCGCTTTTCGGTGGTCTACCGTCAATTTTGGGCCATTAGCTTCTTTATGAGGTTTTAGGCCACGCTCCGCCAATCTTCTTCTAATGGTAGAATCGCTACCAGTCAATCCTCGAACCTCACGGAGCCGCTGCTGCAGTTGTATAGAGGTAAATTGACGATTTCTTAGAGAAAGTGATGCAATATACCGGTCATCTCGTTTAGACGTGACTCGATATCTACCAGATCCTGGACGGCGAGTAAACATACCAGTCTCCCGATAACGTTGATACACTCTATTGACAGCAGAGAGGCTAAGATGCAACTGTGCAGCCACAACTCGTTGACTAAGCCCTGAATTCAGCATGGCCACAACTTGAGCGGCTTCTGTGGGCGAGGTATCCATATTTAATACGGAAAAAATCTCTTTGGTAGAAGATCACAATGCTTTGATAACAGTCACGATTAAAAAAAACGATATTTATGCCAAAAAAATGTGTAAATGCAGAGATTGCAACGGAATACACATTGAAAACAATCTCCACATTGAGCTCCACTCCACATTCATTTATTGGATGAAAATTCAAAAATTCAAATTCAAATTTGGAATTATGGTACACCATTGTGTAGACTAAACTGCCAGCTATATTAGAGTATTTTTTTATGATATAATTAAACCTTTTTTTTTTATTTAAATGCCGCCTGATTAAACTTGCAGTAGTGTTTCGATTTTTTTGATGAGAAGTGTATTTTTAAACCCTGACTCACTTTTTACATAAGCAACTTATCACCAGTAAACATACCTGTTTCCTTCAAGTGTGACGTCACAGGCAACTCCTACTACAAAGTATATTTTTTGTTCTGTCAATTCGATAATAGTTCGTGATTTGAGTTGATTTAAAATTGTTTCAGATTTTTCTAAAGAGGTCAATAAACCTCGTGTATTGTTTACTTCGTGGCATGGCCCACTGAATTGTTTGGGTTGAGTGTCTTGACTGGTGAGTAAAACATTTTATTTCGGTGCAGCTATTTTGTCAAGGTTAGAGTAGGTCACACATTTTAATCCACGTTTTTTTGCAGGTGTCAAGGGAGGGATATTTACAGAGATGTAAAGGTATTTTCAGTGGATTGCAATATTTCAATGAAGGCGAGAATTTGATGATCAAGATTTCCGGTATTTAAATTTTTCTGTACTTCCTAATCTATATATAACGGGTGACTTTTTTGCTGGTATCTTTTTGGCAACACTGTTTTTGACAGATCACGCGTGAATCGTGTCTTGTGTCATTGTCAAACTGATGTTCAGTTTGGTCTATAATTTAACCATGAATCGACTTACGAACGAACAACGCTTGCAAATTATTGAAATTTACTATCAAAATGCATGCTCGGTTAAGAGAGTGCATCGCGCACTTCTTCCAATTTAGGGGCAGTTTGGTCGGCCTACTGAGGCAGCTATTCGGAAGCTTGTGACTAAATTTCGAACCCAGTTTACATTATTGGACATTAAACCACGAACACGCATTCGTAGAGTGAGGACCGAAGAAAATATTGCGGCTGTATCCACCAGTGTTAGTGATGACCGTGAAATGTCGATTCGCCGCCGTTCGCAGCAATTGGGCCTCTGTTACTCCACTACGTGGAAAATTTTGCGAAAGGATTTGGGTGTAAAACCTTACAAGATACAGCTGGTGCAAGAATTGAAGCCACACGACCTCCCACAACGTCTAACATTTGGTGAATGGGCATTGGCAAAGTTGGAGGAAGATCCACTTTTTTATCGAAAAATTGTGTTCAGCGACGAAGCTCATTTCTGGTTGAATGGATATGTCAATAAGCATAATTGCCGCATCTGGAGTGAAGACCAGCCAGAAGCATTGCAAGAGCTACCACTGCATCCCGAAAAATGTACTGTTTGGTGTGGATTATGGGCCGGTGGCATCATCGGGCCGTACTTTTTCAAAGACGACAATGGCCGAAACGTTACTGTGAATGGCGAGCGCTACCGTGTGATGATTGGTGATTTTTTTTTTGCCCAAAATGGAAGAATTGGACATGCCTGACATGTGGTTTCAACAAGACGGTGCCACATGCCACACGGCACGCGAAACAATGGCCCAATTGAGAGCCGCCTTCGGTGAACAGTTTATCTCACGTTTTGGGCCCGTCAATTGGCCGCCTAGATCGTGTGATCTAACGCCTTTGGACTATTTCTTGTGGGGCCATGTTAAGGCTCATGTCTACAGGGATAAACCAGCAACGATTGACGCACTGGGAGCCAATATTGAAGCATTTATTCGTGATATACCGGCTGATATGTTGGAGAGAGTGTGCCGAAATTGGGCCTTGCGAATGGGCCATCTAAACCGGAGCCGCGGCCAGCATTTGCATGAAATCATCTTCAAACATTAAATTATATTGATCGTTCTATCGATTCCAATAAAGATTTCATCAAAGGACTATGCAAAAAATCGTCCCATATCATCAACAGATGCCAAACATATCTCATTAAATACATCTCGACATTATGATTATTTTTTACTATGGCGACATCACTGTAGGATATGGGGTTATCGTGCAATAAAAAAAAATAAGTTATACTTATACAGTTTTATTAAGTATTAAGAACTGAATTAAAAATGTACTATTTAACTAAAAAAAACTCGAGAGAGAACAGCCGTAAGACGTACTTTACCCTCCCTCCTTGCTCCGTTACCCCGACCGCACCCTTTCGACGCCTGCGCCCGCGCACCTCCCTCAGTCGTGGCTAGTACGTTCTGCTGTGTTCGCGTTGTTTATTTGTGCGTTATCGGCTTGTTTGCGACTATTACTAACCTCTGCTTGTTTATTGGACCTTTTGATTGCTACTCGATGACCCCGGCACGTTTAATGGACTGTGATTTATAAATATGGAGACTGGACGCCAATGTGTAATGTGTCCTAGATCTGTTTTAAGACAGAGACGACATATATTACAAGAAACATTGCTTCATAGTAGTCCTGAGTTAGCGGCCTACATTTTGCAAAATGGATTGACACAAGTAAGTCACAGTCATTGTATTTATTTACTGATTTATTATACATATATCGATAACTTTTAGATATTATGTAGAATACGTATAATGAATAAGAATAAGTGTCATGTAGTTAGAATATATAAGCAGATAGAACATTGCTACGATACTATATGATACATTTTAGAATTGCTTGAATAGAAATATAGCACTTAAAGTATAGCTTACGTTAGGAACGACTCAATCGTCCGGCCATAATTCCTATGAGGAATGAGATATTTTTACCTGCATAGTTATTTAATCTCACCTTAATATTTTTATAGTCTAGTCCAAAAGTGAGTGTAGATTGTGTTCCGAGTTCTAGACAACTGACAAGCACACATATAACACCGATATAATCAATATAACACAGAAAAAATACTTCTGCTTATTACAAAAACACACATATGCTGATATCTTCATTTTTTCCCTTTTCAGGTAGTATTCAATAACGTAATGGCAGTATGCCATAGATGCTGGCAGAGAGCCAATAATAATGACGGTGGACAACTACGTCTTGAGAACGCTCCCATTGTAGAAGGTAATTACATCTGTGCTATTAATCCTTATCAAAATAAATTATTTCATCACTAAGTACAGTCTAGCTTCGCCGGGACAGCTAGTAATAAATAAATAAATAATTTTAGATGCTGACAATCAAGAACCCCCCAATGTTGCTGAAGCCCGCAATGTTGCTGAAGCCCCCAATGTTGCTGAAGCTCCCAATGTTGCTGAAGCCCCCAATGTTGCTGAAGCCCCCAATGTTGCTGAAGCTCCCAATGTTGCTGAAGCCCCCAATGTTGCTGAAGCTCCCAATGTTGCTGAAGCCCCCAATGTTGCTGAAGCCCCCAATGTTGCTGAAGCTCCCAATGTTGCTGAAGCCCCCAATGTTGCTGAAGCCCCCAATGATCCTCAGGACAATCCAGAGGATGATGCTCGTTTCTATGTTCGCGATTACGTACGTGCACCGAACACTTCACGGCTCTGTATGTATAGGCAATGTAGACATGAAAATCTACGACGAGTTCCTGTGTCTATCAAGCTACATTTGGTATGTCATTATCGATTATATATTCCACCGAGTTCGCGAATATGTGAAGAACATTTAAATAACTATGATTTTGAAGAGTTACTGGATAATGTAAATGTTACACATTATTTTAATGCTTCATTTTTTAGTAACATGACAAACATGTTAATTGAAGCAATCAACAATAGGACAAGATTCGATTTTGAAACATTATCTTCACTGAATAATAGTGAACTTATGTTTTGGACTGGATTCACTTTAGAGCAGTTCAACGTCATTTTGGAAGAAACGCCATCGCTCGTAGAAAAATGCAGACATCCCCGATCAGTTCTCGGAGCTTATTTAACGAAAATACGAACTGGAGAACCTAACGAGCGACTAGCTACGCTTTTCGGCGTAACACGTCAAGTGTTTGAATATCGCCTAAAAATAGCGCGACAATGCTTGACAAGTCAATATGTACCAAGACATCTTGGTATAGGTCATATTTCTAGAGATGAGCTTCTAGAGAGAAATCTATTTTTGCCCAAACATATTTTTGGAAATGAAAACAACACCAAGTTAATTATTATCGCAGATGGCACATATGTATATATTGAAAAAAGCACTAATTATTTATTTCAAAGAAAAACTTATAGCCTCCACAAGTTTCGCAATTTATTGAAACCATTTATTTTAGTAAGCAGCGATGGATATATCATAGATGTCATAGGCCCTTTTCCTGCAACAACATCAGATGCAACTATTATGCAGAACATAATGAATGACGATGAGCACTTACTACATTGGTTACTACACAGAGAGGACGTCTTTATTTTGGACAGGGGCTTCAGGGACAGTATTAATGATATTGAGTCCCTTGGCTATGAACCTCACATGCCACCTACCAAGGACAGGAACGCGACCCAGCTATCAACAGAAAAGGCAAATGATTCTCGGTTGGTGACTGTGTGTAGATGGATTGTGGAGGCGGTTAACGGCAAATTCAAAAACCGTTTTAAGTTATTAAAACAAACTTATTTTAACCGAGCTTTGCCAAACATGTTTGTCGATTTCCGCATAGCAGCATCATTAATAAATGCTAATTACCGTGTTGCTACAGACCACAGGCTTGCGCCGGAATTCTTTGAAATAATTCAAACTAAGGTTCATCAACCTAACCTTTTGAAAAATTATGTCGAAGGCAAAAATCTGAACAGACAAAGAGTTAACTTTGTGACGATGGAGGCCACCATGCCACATCTTGAGGACTTTCCAGAACTGACTGATGATGATATCATTTTATTCGCCTTGGGGACCTACCATATAAAACTTGCAAAATCCTACTGTGCGGAACATATTCGGAATGGAATTTATTATATTGAATTATTTCGAGAAAACCAGCTAACTGATTTGCCAAGGTATAATATTCGAGAAGATAATGTCTGGTTAATTAGAGGACGAATACAATCTCGACACGTTAGATCGCGCGTTTATTATTGTTACATATTAATAAACCGAAGTGAAACTGGCAGACGTGCTATTGAACAGTGGTATTGCACATGCCTAACAGGGGCGCGTACGGTTGGAAGTTGTGCCCATATAATATCAATTATATGGTATATGGGCAAAGGTCGACATATCAACTTTAATCTACCAGCGGCAATGTTATCGACTATTATAATAGATGAATAATATAACGTTATTTTTGTCTGGATAATAGTTCTGTTGTTATTAAGTGTCTACTTGCACAATTGTTTTTGTGTTATTAATACTTAAAATGTCTAGTTGAACAATTGCTTTTTGTAATTATCGTCTAAAATGTAATTTTTTATTTTAAAATAAAAATACTTTATTTTTGTCAAAAGTCTTTTTAAAAAAAAAACCCCGTCGAATTCCGAACTAAAAATTGGTACTGACTTTTCATGGGACGTAATAATGATATTGAAACTTGTCCCATGTCTGTTGATGGGATGGGACACTGCCCATACATTTTTTTGCATGGTCCTTTTACAAATTTTTTGTTTTTTTTGAAAATCAAATCCATCGAAAAATGGATCGGGTGATTTTTATAGAGGTATACTCTTAAAAAATCACCCGATATAAAAATCAATGCCATTTTTCGTTGTAATTTTATAACTCAAGAACGGGCTCACCTATCCAAACCAAATGTTTAGTCTTTGTTCGGACTATTTAGTAGATGGTTTATGTGAAGTTTGCACAAAATCGGTCGAGCGGTTCTTTATTTATCACATTTTTTGTAACAAATGAATTCAATAAATCGATGATCATTTTGTTAATGGGGATTTTTGTGTCAAATTGAAACTTTTTTTTATGATGGGGATTGTGCTGTCAAATTGAAACTTTTTTCAGTGTTGACAGTACAAGCATGTTGTGATGTCATTGTGTCTGTTATTGTCAGGAGAGGGTTCTTATGAAAGAAAAAAATCTCATAATACGAAAAGTGACTGACTGAATGAGAAAAAAGTTCAGTAGGTGGCAGGGAGTGATGACTAGTGTGACGCAGTGCAAAGATTTCTCCGCCACACGTTCGCCCCGAGAAAACCGACATTCATGGTGTACTACCAAATCACACATGAAGTTCAGGAGGCGAACGTTACAACATAAGCCTTTATCGCCAGGAAAAGGTCCCTGTTCTCATTCGTCCCCCTTCCAGCATTCACTGAATCGCAACAAATAGATTTAAGCTTCCCGCTCATCCGGCTAGTCAAAAGGAACCGCATGCTTCGAGATACACATTCGACAAACTCCTGGAGACGGCCCGAGGTATTGAAGAGACCCTACATGAGTATGCAGCAAGTTCGGAGGCAGGCGAAATCAGGAACGCTCAGAGGAAGAAACGAAAACTAAGGTGCACCTTCTGCAAAACCCCAGGACACAAAGCCGACGTCTGTCGCACTGAAGGTACTGTTTCTTCTTTAGTGAAAGATGTCTAAGAGGGTCAAACCCAGGCACCATCTCCTTTCCAGCCGAAGTTCTCCTGCTATGGGTGTGGAGCACCCGGAGTTTATAGGAGTAATTGTTCCACGTGCAAGAAAACCCCTTCCCGATCAAATAAGAAAACGTCGGTTTCTGCGCCCTTGACGCTCCTGAAGATAGGCACTCACGACCTGTGGTGTTCCTGGAGGTGGAGGGGATAATGGGGACATGACATGCGCCAAGATGAGTGTCTCATCTTATAGCCTCTACCAGTCCCTGCTGAAGAGTGGATGCAAATTCAACGAGAAAACAGTGGAACTCACATTGGTCGATGGCATTAACCGATTCGTTGCGGATGGCACGTTTCAGTGCCATCACTTCTTTTTAAGTGTGGCGTCAGGCACGGATATGTGTCATTTTGAAATCGATGATAACTCCTTCAATTAAGTTTTATGGAAGTTTTACCTGAAACCAAACTATCTTCATTTTTCACGTATATTAAGCTCGTAGCCTTCGTTTCTGGATACTGTAATATTTTTAAAAAAAATAGGGGGCACCAACCTTTTTGGAAGTTGAAGTATTTGATATTAAATCATCATATGATAATAAATTATAAATGTATTACAGTAAAGCAGCTAAATCACTTTGCTGCGGTTGTCTTTAGCTTGTCTTCTATAAAATTTTACACCCGCTCTAAATAAAGATAAAATTTAAACAATAAAAGTATTTATATAGAGATGTTTCTTCTCCTCTTTTAATTACAACTCTCTAATCCTTATCTATAAAGAAATATGCATATACGTCGTAATCACATTTGGGTATCGATAGTGGGTAAATTTTATGTCTCGAAATATGGTAGGTACCTACTTACATAAAAAATATCACCGTGCGTCGTACCACGCTATTTTAAACTACGCGTATCAATATGGTTGTGGCTAATATGAGTCATGTCATGCTCATGCATGATGCTACGACACAAAATTGCATTTGCCAAAAGCGCTTCGAAAAAGGACTGTATTCACTCTAAATTAAAGGTTTATTTTGGATAAAATTGTATAGACTTACAAAAAAATGGAAACAGACAATGGACGGTCGGTCTAGGAGCGGCCGGGACCGTCCATTGTTTATTGTAACAACACGTGGTATAAATTTTTTTCTTTCGCGCATCTTGTTTTTTGAATTACTTCTGGTTTACTATCCTTAGTTATCAGACGTGCTTACTTTTCTTGTTATTTACCTTACCGATGACTTTCGCTTGTTTACTGGACTCTCGTGTTTTTATCGATTTTGGTTTTGCATTTGTGACGATTTTGGCTGTGTAAAGTGGACTCTGATTTTGCGTTGTGACAATTGTGGCTTTGAACTGGACTCCGTGCGACTTCAGCCTGTGCACACATCTCTACTTGCCGTGAACTTCAAGTAAGATTCTTTTTTATACTTAAGTTATTGTTGCTAATTGACGGGCCTGTTGGTCTAGTAGTTAGTGAGGTGGGTTCGATTCCCATGCAGGTCAAACTTTGTATGATGAGCACAATTGTTTATTCTGTGTCTGGCTGTCATTATCTATAATATATATACAGCCTTGGCCAAAAGTATTGAGCACCCATGATATCTTTCAGTTTTATGCGGAGTATCAAATAGAAATAAAACAAAACGTTTTATATGGGTTTATTTTACTATTTATTAATAGAAAATTAATATTTTGTGGGTCCACCCTTTGCCTTAATTACGGCAGAAATTCTTTTTGGCTTCTTAATTTGTTCCGACAACTCAGCAGCGAGCTCTGAAGATGTTTTTTTCCTATTTCTTAACGACTCTCTCAGTAACTGACGATCTTGACGGTCTGTGGTGATGCGTTTGCGCCCGGTTCTCGGTCTATTTTCATGTGATCCGGTAGTAGAGAATCGCTGAATAGCATATTGCACGGATCGGCGCGAACATTTCACAGTTTTAGAAATCTCTACTTGTGATTTCCCTTGCTCATACAGAAGCTGTATCTGCACACGTTTTTCTAAAGAAAGTTCGTTTTGTTTTGGCATATTGCAACAATAACACTTAAAACTTCTGAAATAAAATACAAAAGGCGCACTAGATCACTGGATGTGTTCACAACGAGCGATGGTAGCGAACTGATAAATAAATACAAAAATTGTAAAAAACACATTTTATTGCACCCAGGTGTTTTATTGCTAGCTGTGCGGCGTGGGTCATTGTTTAAACCTTTGTAGATGGCCGACAAAAGAATTCTTCAACAATAGATTTAATTTACTCCCATACTTTCCGTGAACGAGCGAAATTTGTAAGGTGCTCAATACTTTTGGCCAAGGCTGTATATTTATAAAAGAAAATAGTAAATATGTATATTTATCGGTTGTCTAGATCCCATAACATAAGCTTATCGTACTAGTCATAAAATGATGAGTTTTTTCAAATCAAATCATTTTATTGTAGATCTACTGATAAATATTATGTAACTAAATAAGTATTATTACTAAATATAATCTATACGTCTATTACTCTGTGTCTGTCTGTAATATTAAAATAACTGTTAAAACCTCCATAAACCTCTTTTGGTGTACTTTTTACAAATTAAAATAGACAACACAATGAAAAACACGACCAAAAATACGTGTCTCTTTTATTTTCGTTTCCAATAGAGTTTTCATTCTTTTGCAGTTTGAAGAAAATGGAATACCATTCTTCGAGTTCTCCGGAACCTGAACCATTATTTAGCGTAGATCCTTTTCTAAGTGCGCCAGTTCCTGGACCATCATCTGGCATGTACCATCAGAATCCATATATGGATATTCCAAGTTCGCCAATTCCGGGTACATCATCGGCCATAGATCCCGTAAGCGTGGAATTGGAACGAATGATGTCTCCTCAAGAAAGTGAGCAGTTATATGACATTCCAGGCTTACAGTTATATGAAGACGAAGAACTGTATGGAATTCTAACCGGGAATAACGAAGAACTCTTAAATGAGTTAAGCGATGCAAGTGCGAACGAGGATGCAAACATTGTCGATTCTCACGCCAATGAAAAGAACGAAGATCCAGAGGAAGAGTCTTTAGAAGAAACAACTGGCTGGTTTCCGGGTAATCCCAGTCAGATGTTACAGATACCATTTACGGGGACAAGTAGTATATTGCAGCCACATGACGCAGAGGTCCAAAGTCCTTTGGATTATTTTTTTTTATTTATGAATGCCCGCTTTTTAAATTTAATATTAAAATGTACAAACAAGTACGGTAACAAATTGAAAGTAGAAGCGACAACTGCACGTTCTCGCTTTAGCAAGTGGACCGATCTAAGTGTCGCCGAATTAAAAACTTTTATTGGCATAATATTACTAATGGGCACCATAAAGCTGAACAGAATGGTGGACTATTGGTCCACTCATTATTTTTTCCGTCTTAGTCCACGCCTATTTATGTCTAGGGATAGGTTTTTTTTAATTTTAAGAGCTTTGAACGTACAAGATATCGAAAGGACGGAGAGTATATTTAAAATAAAATCTTTGATCGATTTGTTCAATGAGACAGTTGACGCCGTATATTACCCATTGAGAGAGTTGACAATTGACGAATCTCTTATTTTGTGGAAAGGGAGACTATATTTTCGTCAATATATCAAAGGCAAAGCCCATAGATACGGCATTAAGCTGTACATTTTAGCCGACGCCAACGGTATAATTTTAAAAATTCACATGTATGCAGGATCCCAAGACGTACAAGTAGGAGGTAGAAACCACGTTAAAAAAGTGGTGCATCTGCTCATGCAAAAATATTTTGACAAAGGGCATGCTTTGTATTTGGACAATTTTTATACCAGCGTAGGGTTGGCTGATGAGTTAATAGGCAAAAACACGTATGTGACTGGTACCCTAAGACCAAACCGTATAGGAAATCCAAGAGAATTAAAAATGTGCAAATTAAAGCCTGGTGAATCGTGTATATTACAAAACAATAAAAAAATTGTCGTCACCAAATGGCAAGATAAACGGGAAGTATTATTTATAAGTACTGAACACAAAAGTAATTATAAAGGGACTACTAGTCGCCGTGTACGCACAATAAAATATAAGCCGGCCGTACAAATAAAGTATAATAAATATATGCGGGCAATAGATCGACATGATCAGATGCTAAGCTATTATTGCTGTGAGCACAAGACCCTGCGCTGGTACAAAAAAGTCATAATACACATAATCCAAATATGTTTGGTGAATGGTTATTTACTTTTCAACGCAAAAAACACTACAAATAAAACTTCATTATATAAATTTATAAAGAGTGTAATGCAAGAATTGTTACCAATGCCCAATGTATCAGAACTTTCTCGTCCTCTATCACAGTCAAAAATACATTTAAGGTCTCAGCACACATATGGGATCGGAAAGGGATCGTCACCGTATCGCCTCGAGCCGTTCAGAATGGTTTGTATTAAACTCCCTACTGCAACGCACACTAATCGGAATAATAACGTAATCGCCTCGCCTCGGAACAGGCTCCGAACTTGAATTCCCGCGCTTACGGCTCATCGTCCCCGCGCTTACGTTTCTCCGTCCCCGCGCTTACGTCTCTCCGTACCCGAGCTCACATCTCTTCGTCCACCCTTTCCCCTTTCCCCTCCCGCGACTTGCCTGCTAAAGACGCCGCCATTCGCAAGGAGTATTTCATTCGTGTTGCGCGTATGTTTTATTTAAAATTTTAAGTTCGATTCAAACACAAAATAACGATGCAAAGGGAGAAACTTATTGAAGAAGTGAGAAAATATCCATATTTATATGACTTAAGTGATGCTAAATACAGCAATACTATAAAAAAGGACGAGGCTTGGAAACAAATAAGTATTACTTTAAAGAAATCTGGTAAGTACCTACTCCTATTTAATTATTTATTTAATGTTTTTCGCGTATGTATGTAGGTATGTATGGGAAATAAAACAGTTGTGATTAATATAATTATAATGAAAAATTTAACTGGAATATCCATTAAGAATTAACATTAATATTTAAAGCTAAAAGCTACTGCCATGGAACTCGTCCGGTAGAAGTTTGAAAATATGTTTTGAACTTTTCACGTACATTAAAAGCGGTAGCCATATGGGCACCACTAATACTTGGTAATTGACTTAACAATCGGTCTTCGCCGAATTCAACTGTAATTTCCTGTTCTGTTCTGTTCGGTTCCTGTAAATTCATCTCAATGTTATATGTCCTCATCATATTGTGTAAAATGCAAGTTGTTAATACCACTTTATCTACAAACTTTGGATGCAATTTAATATTTTTGTTGTAAATCGCAAATTTTTGATATAAAATTCCAAAAGCGTTTTCAACAACCCTTCTAGCTCGTGATAAGCGGTAATTATATTGCCGTTCAGGATCTGATAGTCTCCGTGTATTTGAGCGAGGATATGGTCTTAATAAATATGTCTTCAATGGAAATGCCTCGTCTCCCACAAATACATGTGGCATTGCATGATTAGTTCCTGGTAATGGTTTGTCACATGGAATATTGAATGTGTTTCTTTCAAGTGCCTTTCCAAATGTAGATGATGAATAGATTCCGCCATCGCTGTTTTTTCCATAGGCTCCTACATCAACCGCTATGAATCTGTATTCAGGATCAACTATAGCTAACAAAACAATAGAAAATGTTTTTTTATAGTTAAAAAACAACGATCCACTATTGGGAGGTGCAATTATATTTACATGTTTGCCGTCAATGGCGCCTATGCAATTCGGAAAGTTCCATTTATTTTTAAATCCTTCTTCGATTCCTTGCCATGTGGCTGTAGTTGGTTGAGGTATATGAATTGGCATTAATTTATTTATTATTGCATTGCACACATCTATTACTATCAAACGAATAGTTGATTCTCCTAAACGGAAGCTCGATGATAAATTAGTAAATGTAGATCCAGTTATGAAGTACCTGCAACAATAAATGTATATTTAATATACGTTTTATAATACGTGTATATGTTTATGTGAATGTGTGTGTACGTACTCCCTTTCACACATACATGGGTAACTACATGCGCTTGATATAGTTAACCATGATTTATTTTATTTCAGAATCTGAGTGCAAGAAAACTTGGTTAAATCTTAGAGAGTCTCACCGACGAGCTATGAAGAAGCGTAAAACTAAAAGTGGTCAGGCAGCCCCGACGACGAAAAAGTGGACCTTTGAAGATGAAATGAGTTTTTTAGTACCTCATTACAAAGAAAGAAATACGATCTCTTCGGTTGATGATGATGACGGTTCAGATGTTAGCAGTTTCTTGGGTAATGATGATTCACAGAACTCAATAAACATAATTCAGTCTCCAGAAAACTTACAAGCGGAAACTACTCCACTTTCGCCGCGTCCTGAGTCTTCTGCATCTTCAGTTGCATCCAAAATTTCAAAAAAAAAAAATCTTAATATTGAAAAAAATTCAGCGTCACAAACTTTAATGAAATATTTATTAAATCACAACGAAACCAAAAAAGAAGATGAGATAGATACATTTTTTAAGAGCATTGCGGCAACGGTTAAAAAATTTTCAGAATATAACCAAGCTGTTATGAAAAGTAAAATATATAACGCAGTTTCGGAAATGGAGTTAAAAGAAATCGCAGAGAAACAAAGCTATTATAGTTATCGCAACCCTTACATTCCCCAAAGAGAAGATGACATGCCTCGAGGTTATACCACTCTAAATAACATTAGCCACGAGATACAATCAACATCTGGCGCTTCAAACATTCATGATTTTAATATTTCAAACTTAGAAGAAAATGGCGCGTCAAATGCTGACGATCTTGATACTTCAAACAATCTTTAATTTATACAATGATTGTATTTTTGTTGTGGCGCTATTTTTGTTTAATTGCCATAATTTTTGGATTTAATAATATAGTTTTGTATAATAAAAAAATATGTGATTTATGGGTATTTTTTTTTTACCTAAACTACAAAAAAGTTGCATTTACTAAAATACCTTACGCAATCACACAAAATATATACACACATACACCAGACATAAAACGTACATCCCCTGTGCACACCTGATCGCAAATGAGGGTTATCGACAGAGGATAAAAATTAATCTATCTTGTAGTTTCGGAACCGAGTATTTTTTTTGTACACTTAAAAAAAAGAACAATAGAGATAATACAAACATTAAAATTATAGTACAAATATTTATGTAGACCAGATTAAAAATTCCAAAAACAAATGCAATTTCTCACCTTAACGTTACAGCTAGTTTTTCTTCGGGCGATATTGTTTCTCTGAATGTTGTATTCTTCTTCCTTATACATTCATCTATAGACTGCAATATGTTATAAAAGAGATATTTCGGCATATGAAAATAAATATAAAATTTCTCTTCATCATCCATCAAATGTTTTTTTATAGTCCGAAATTCCCCTTCAGTACTCCTTGCTTTATTCATACTGTGTACCCAATATCTTTTTCTTTTTTTCTTGCTATTTTCTTTTTCCTCTTCATCAAGTGCTATGGCTATGATAGCCAACTCACGTATTGTAAACCAAGACATAACCGTGCGCTACACTTAACGTTTGGATTCAAACTGATCTGGTGCCAACCAGGTCAGCCAGGGGGCGGCGAGGCGTAAGCGCGGTGTCGCCTAGCCGTAGCCGAGTTGACGTACAGGCGCTGCTGATACGCTTTCGTTACGTGCATACGGTAGGTTGACGCCTGGTTGACAGCGAGGCGAAAGGCGTTACGGTTACGATCCCTTTCCGATCCCATATGTGTGCTGAGACCCTTACCCGCCAATTTACCAAAGAGAAGTAATAATACCCTAAGAAAAAGATGCAGAGTTTGTTACACAAAAACTAAAAAAAGGGTATCTGTTATAACTGGCTGTCCCGATTGCCCTGGATTCCCAGGCCTGTGCCTTAATGATTGTTTCAGAGAATTTCACAAATATTGAAATTCTATGTTAGTTAATCGGATCTGATGTAATGATTTTTAATAAATATTATCATCTAAGTCAAAATTTGGTTAAAATTAAAATTGTAATTGAATTAAAATTTGGTTTTATTTAACTTTTGTCCGGTCTTTATTTGATATTAAAATTACTTTTTTATTATATCTAATATTTTCTGCATCTTTATATTTCTTTCATATGGTTTAAAGCGCAATAATTCATTTGAAACCAAGTGGCCAAAATATTTACATCCATGGACGTCCAATATAGTCGGGCCATCATCTCTTTCTGTGCATGTTGCACTGTCCACCATTTCTTTTTTTGTGTACGTTGAAGTATCCTTACATGTTTTTTGGTTTGGTATAAATTCCTGTTCCCAGTTTTCTGAGTCTTCCCAGCGTTGTGAATTCTGTACTATCTCTTCGTCATCGTCGCATTGAGTTTCATTTTCTGTATCGGGAATGTACTTTCTTTTTCGCTGTAATTCTTAAACAATAAATAAACATTATCAGTATCTTGCCAAATATTATTTTTTTCTGACAATAATAATTTTCACATTTGTTGTGTATCCGTGAGAATGTTTGGATGTTTTTGTTTTTTCACACAAAGACTACTGAATGGATTTCAATGAAATTTAGCACAGGTGATAAGTCTTGGTCTGGAATAGCACATAGGCTACCTTTTATTCCGATTATAGGTTCCTGTGGGACAACGGGAAACAAATTCTACGCGGGTGGAACCGCGGGCATCGGCTAGTATCAAATAATCATTTAAAATAATTATATATTAGTACTACTATCATTATTATTACTATTTAATCTAATTTAGCAGTTTTTATTTGCGTAGTTTAATTATAAACAATTGAAATTTGTTATGCAAAAATTTTTAGACCCAATTTAATACCTCATAATCAATCAAATTACTAGGAAATGCAAAATAAGTTGAAAAGGTTGAGCACATCTGTATTAAATAAGTCACTTACCTTCCATTTCCACAAATACACTTGTTTCGCCACTTTTTATCGCTTAAAACAACGTGCCTGACCGTTCGGGTCCGTGGGTTACGCCCCCGGTGTGTTTTGCCCCCGTGGTGGAAGCCTCCGATTTTAAATTAAGTTATAATAGTTGATTTCGCCGAAATAAAAATATTTTTTACTAGATACAGACGATGAAAAAAGTGTTTCGGAACCAAATACGTAGACAAACTTACTAAATAAGTATTCTAACTAACACAATATTGGATACTATAAACATGCTACAAGGATATTCACTTTATTACTATATTACAATTATTTACTTTAGATGCATTACTTTGTACTTTGTCTAAACGAGGCGCCCGTGCCCGGCCAAACTGGTTTTACACAATAGCCAGATCGAATTCTAAAAGAAAGAGATAGGTAGTCAAAGAAAGGGAAAGATAGTGTTGAAAACAATAGAGTCCAGGGTGACGGACAGTGAAAATAGCAAACATAGCGATGGGCACTATTTCTATCCCTTTCCCACATAGTTGCAATATGTTACTGATAAGAAAGTTTAGTCGGTCATGTTAACTCAAAATGGCAAGTCCAGGTCCTTCACGGGGTTTAGCACAAACCAATTACAAAATAATTTCAAATAAACTAGGTGGAAGAACGTTACTACATGTCGGATTTGCTTATAATCTTCATAGGAAAAATAATAAATCGAGTGTGTGGACATGCGTAAATAAAAGACATGGCAAGTGTAGTGGTTCTATAAAATTAAGTGAGGAAAGTGACAATGTACAAATCCAAAAGTGTCATAATGCTGAGTGTCAACCTAACTTAATGAAAAATGAAGTTAGAGTTGTTATGGAAAAATTAAAAAAGGAAGTGAAAACGAGTTTCTCGAGCTCTATACAACAAAAATTTGAAACAAAATTTGCCGAGTTAAAAAACACAGACACAGCCTTCGATGAATACATACCCAAATTCAATAATATCAAGCAACAGTTATACAACTCTCGAAAGAAAGCCTTAAATGTAGAAAAGACACAGTTTCGTAATCCAGCTGAAGTCATTATACCTGAGATTTTTCAAAAATATCTATTAGTTGATTACTGTGAGAACGACAACAGAATTATAGTATTCGTATCAGCACAGGCTTTAAAACACATCAAAAATATACAACACTACTTCGGGGATGGTACATTTGATTGTTGTCCAGGTCCATTTTACCAAATATTTACCATTCATGGAGATATGGGAAGTGATGCACAAGCAACCAATATTGTGCCTATATTTTATGTGCTACTACTTAATAAAGAAAAAAGTACATATGAAGTCATGTTTAAAAAAATTAAAGAAGCTGTGCCGGACTTCAGCCCCATGAAATTCACTGTAGATTTTGAATTAGCTACAATGCTGGCAATAAAAGAGGTATTGCCAGCGGTCACAATACATGGCTGTAATGTTCACTTCCAAAGAGCCATTTACAGAAAAGCGAAGTCTTTAGGTTTATTGGCACACGAAGAAACAACATTGTATGTGAAACTGTGCACCTGTCTAGCATTTCTTCCTAAAGAAGATATAGAAGATGGTTGGCTTTCCGTAATGGAAAACAGGTAATTTTAATTTTCATTTTATTTTAAAGTTTTAACAGCTCATAGATTGTTTTTATAAGTACGCAAAAATAAAAATAATGCTTAGGTATATACGACATGTCATATATATCATAATTTTTGTTTTCAGTATTCCCGATGAAAAAGTCACCCAATTCAACGATTATTTCGTTGAACAATGGCTTGAGCCTCCGGGGATGATCTCAAAGTGGTGTTGCTATAAAGAACGACATAGAACCACAAATTTAGTGGAGGCCTGGAATCAACGGCTTCAGTGCTATCTGGGCCGAAAACCATCATTATTATCGTTTTTGGAATTTATAACAACTGATATTTCTACGTATAGCACAGGTCAAGTGAGGTAAAATGCTGATTACTTACATAACGCTTAATATATCAGTAATTCATTTTTTTTACTCTTAGTAAATAATCTTTATCTTATACTTTCAGATTACGAAGAAATGACAGTCCTATATGTAAAAGGAAAAAATCTTCAATAATCAATGACAAACTCATTGCTAAGCTGACAGACAAATATGAAAAGAAACAAATTACAATTATGGAGTTTTTGGAACAAATCCGTCCGTATGTGCAAGTCAAGCAAAAATAATCACCTACTTACTTAGCTTAAAAATAATGATTTTGCATGTTTATTGTTACATAATTACTACATTTTAATTTTATATCTATATCAATGTTGTAACCTCCATAGTCACTGCATATAAATGACTTAAATTACATAATTTAATTACAAAGTTCAAATCATCCTAATATTTTTACTATGTTTTTCTTCTTTTGTTACTTTTGTTATCTGTGATTTTAAATGTTAATTGTTTTTATTATATTTTAGTGTTTGAACATTCTGTTACCAATCTTCTAAATATTTAAGTAGATGCCTACCTATATACTTAGTACGTAAATAGTATATAAGTACTTAAAATAATCCTAATTTTAAACTGTGATTTTTAATTTCGTATCTGTGATTTTGCATGTTATTGTTGCTTTATTTTAATGTTTGGTTTTATTTGTTATCAAAGTTGTATTTACGTAGATACCTATTATTATTTATTAGACATTTAATTTAATTTTTATTACATATTAAGTACCTACGTATTACCTATTATTACCCATTAGTACCTATTATTAGATAAGCAAACGTTTGTTACACCGTCATTGTTATTAAAGGTTTTTAATAATTTACTATGATTTTGCTTTTTTTAATGAACCATGACTTAGACATTTTTTATAATAGGTTACACTTTGCTATCTGACTGTACTTTTGATAAAAATATTTAACTAATAAATATTATAGTACTAAAACGAAATCGGGGGCTTCCACCACGGGGGCAAAACACACTGGGGGCGTAACCCACGGACCCGACCGTTCACGTTAGATTTCACATGTAAACTAAAAGTATTCGAGCTTTGAATACGTAAAAAAATGTCAAAACACTGTTTTCTTTTCCGCATGGCTGAAGACACAGATGAGTGTCATTTAATCGTATGGCGTTGGGCACTGATCAGTGTCACGTTATTTTTGTTCGACGCCACGGCTAGAAGTTAGTGAAATTAGGCATCGCAACGAATCGGTTAAGAGGGAGCAGGTGGTGCTTGTGGGCAAAGCCATGGTGAACCTGAATTGTCGTAAAATAGCCACCAGGTTCATCGTTCTGCAGAAAGCTCGGGACAACCGCACACTACTAGGCGTCGAGTTCTTGCAAAATGCGGGTTCGGAGATAAACATGCCTCAGTATACGTGGTCCTTCATCGACGAACCTGACTTGCAATACGAGCTCTACCCGGAGGAATTCACCATCTTCGAATCCACTGTCATCATGGAAATGATGATTTTGCCAAGTCCACTCAGCGCGATGACTCCATCGACCCCTTCTCTAGCGATAATGGCCGCGGGTGAAACAGCAACTCCAACAAAAGACCAACACGCGAATACAGACTACAAACTGGCGCTGATTGATCTAACTTCTACACCAACAAGCAAGAAAAAGCCGGACCAGACCAGAATACGCTAGTCAATCAGCTGCTCGAGAAGAACAACGACGTTTTTAACGCGAGAGCCTACGAAACTGATTGAGCACACAATCAAGACAGTGGATGACAAACCAATTTAAGTCCCACAGTACAGACAAAAAAAAATGTGTCCCTACAACTACAATAAACCATAAAAAACATTAGTATCATATTTGGTTCAAGTTCAGGTCTTAAAATGCTAGTGAAGAGGAAGATACTTTTGCTTTTAAAGTTAAAAAAGCTATCTTGAAGAGGTCCAATAACAACATAGACGAATTTTTGAAAAACCAAAGAAAAAGAAGTTTACAAAAAAGTCAACAAGTGTCGGACAATAGGGATGTTGACTGGGTATGAAAAGTTAAAATCTACTTAGTCCGTCAGTTACATAATAAAAAAATATTAGACACGTATTTTTTCTTGTATCAAAACAATAAAAAATTACAAAGATACAGCGCTCTAAAGTTTCGGAGTGGGGGCTTATGACACCTCGCCTTGGTAAAAATTGTAGCGAGGAGTGACGTCACGCGAAATTTGATCATTTTTTGTTTGCAGGAAAAAGAAAAAATACGTGTCCAATAAAATTCATTAATCTACCAGGCGGACATTAAAAAAAAGTAGGAAACATGCCTATTATCTAATGGTGGAGTAGCATACATTACTTCCAACAAGGATGACAGCGCATATTGATCTCACCTCATAAAAATTCCTGATGAGAATGATACCCTGGAGAGGACGATTAGGCTTCCGTCCATACAAGATGAGAGTGACGATGAAACTGACACGGAAGACGAGTCTATTAATGATTCAAACTATTTTGGTACAATGATGTACCTATTTAAATAAATATTGAACACGAAAAGTATTTTTATTTTAATACAAAACGAAACACCAATTTAAATCCTTACATATATTATTATGTTTAATAGCCGGGTCCACACCGGACGATCCATCGCGCTCCGATCGCGCGCGGCAGCAGCGCGATCCAAAGATGCAGGCGGTGTGGACGTGCCGCGCGCGATCCATGCGCACGTATTGGAGCGCGCGCTCCCTACCTCGCGCGATCCGTGTGCGGTCGGTTTTTGTGCCAGCCTCAAAGGTGCCTCAGTTGCGTGATGCGCGCGGTGTGGACGGTTGTGTTGGTTCGCGCGATCCACCTCGCCATGGACATCTCAGAAAGTCGCCGTTTGATATCGCTTTATAAAGAATTTAAATGTTTATGGGATCCCAAAGATTCTAATTACACCAATAGAGGTGTTAGAGATGATGCTTGGCGTCAGATTTCTCGTGAAATGGGGAATAAGTCGATCGAGAACCTAAAGAAAAAAATGCGATCTCTGGCGGGAGGCTACAGAAGGGAGAAACACAGAGAGAAGCAAAGCCGTATAACTGGATCCGGTAAGAAAACAAAGCTACTTTTTATCTGTAGGTATTAAAATTATATATTTTATTATAAGTAATTACATCATAATATTTACTGTGGATTTCACGTGATTTCGCTTTTTACATTTAAGCTGTTAGAAATACACGTGGTTATTTTAATGAGTAACTTGTTTATTTCAGGTGCTCAAGATACATATAAATCAAAGTGGTTTGCGTATGATGACTTCGACTTTATGGCGGATAAAAATGAACCCGGAACCACACGCGATACATTGGAACATGTGAGCTATTAGTTTACTGATATTCATTTTGCCAAACTATTGTATGGTTTGTAACAAAGTGTCTTGCTAAGTGGGACCGTATTGTAGTGGCATTTTCTGTTGCTCTTCTTGGTACGACGGCCATCGGTTGTAGCGATTGTGATGGCGGTTCATTTCGCCAGCTTCCAGGTATTACATCTCCATTCTCCTGTACTGTATCAAACGTTCCTGGCGATATAAAGTTAGGATTACTGCGTAAGTAGTTATATAGATGAACCGTTGCCAGCACGACTTTAGTCGCAGTTTCTGGTTCCAAAAGCATAGGTTTACGCAGGACTCTGTAGACAGAACTAAGTACTCCAAACGCGTTTTCAACTACTCTACGTGCTCTTGACAGTCGGTAGTTGAAAATTCTTTCACAAGAACCCCTTTCCCGTGTACCATCGTATGGTTTCATAGTATAATCATTAAGCTGAAAAGCTTTATCACCTAGTATATAATAGGGTACCTCAATTTTATAGGGAACTTGCAATATCTCCGGTGGAGGAATATTTAGCTCTTTTTTTTCAAGTTTTTTATATAAATTTGTGCTTTTGAACACGCCTCCATCTGATATTCTGCCTTTAGTCCCAACATTCACATACAGGAACCTATAATTTGCATCTACTAATGCAAAAAGAACAATACTAGGAAATAATTTGTAATTATCAAAGTCGTTGCCACTATTAAAAGGCGATTGTATAGCGACGTGTTTGCCGTCCATCGCTCCTATCACGTGTGGGAAATTCCACTTATTCTCGAATTGCTGAGAAACTGTACGCCATTCTTCTTTAGTTGACGGCACCTGAAAATAAAGGAGATCTTAATTATAATATAAAGCTGAAAATAAGAATAAGCAGTAAATAGTAATAATAATTGTTGTTACAGGTAGAATCTGATACGACTGAAGGGGAACTTGAAGTTAATACTACAGTGAGCGAAAACGAGAACAGTAACATTACTAGTGACACACAACCGGAGAGAGCCAACCACCACACAGATCAGAGTAGAGAGCAGAATGATCAGAATGCACAATCCAGTGTCCAAACAACAAACAAAAGAACAAAAAAAAGAAAGAAAACTACTTCTAATAATGCAGATGACACATCAGATGAAACTCTTTCAGAGGCTTTCCAACTTTTGCAACAATGTGCTCAGCCACCACAACCGGAAACTGATTCTTACATTGCTTTCGGGCAGTATATATCTACTGAATTGCGGAAATATGATGCAGTAACATTAGTTAATGTCAAAAATGCTATATGCCAAATTATTTTTCAAGCTGACACAGGAAGATATGGGGATAGCAATTATGGATATTACACTAATTCATATCCTGGCACACCAATAGCATCCACTTCATCACAGTCCCAGTCTCTACAACCTCAAAATTATCCAGCTCCAATTCCACAGACATCACCGTCTGCTCATCTAGCCTCCAATTCATCGCAGTCCCAGTTTCTGAAACCTCAGGATTATTCACTTCCACAGTCACCACCGAATTAAATAAGTACCTACCTATATCATGTTTTCAAAAAATAATTAATAATTGTAAACATGTTACTTCTTTAAATTATGATTGTAATACACTACTTTTTTATTGAGTAATAAAGTATGGTTTTACTTACCTTTACATAATCATTTAACAGGTCAATGATGGCTTCACAAACTTCAGGAATAATTATCGATATAGACTGTTTGGAAATGCGGAACAGATACTGCAAACTGACGTACGAATCTCCAGTTGCTAAAAATCTCAATGTTAGTAATAATCTTTCCTTCACAGTAATGGCATCTCTATAATTTGTATCATTCTTTCTTAGCTTGTTATTTAATAATGAACACAATATCTCAAATTGATTAGCATTCATTCTTGCAAAATTGTGTTCAACTTTATCTGACACTAACTCTGCGTACAGCTGAGTCCCAGATTCCAAGCGATTTTTGTAAATTTGTTTCACCCAAAACCGTCGTTTTCTTTTTTGTGATTTTTTGCGCAAGCATTAAAGCAAAACAAAAGTTACTGCTGCAACGGCAAGACGCCGCCGTTGTACGTGTGACTCCATATCGTACAAGAGTTAGACTGGCTGAATCACGGATCGCCTTAGGATCGCTTGGAGCGCATATTTGGGATCGCAAGTTTCCAAGAGTGGATCGGCCTAACACGATCCACGATCCACGCTCCGCGATCCTGGATCGCGGATCGCGGGATCGATGGATCGTCCGGTGTGGACCCGGCTATTAACGATTAACTTGCTAACGTTACCTACAGTTTTCAATTTATTTAATGATAATGTGGCGACTTAGTAACGCGATTTGCAGAGTTGAATATTTGTTGAATAAGGAGAGCGCGAGCGGACGGCTCGCTAGTCGTCTACAGTAAACCGCCCTTTTTTTTTTTTTTTTTTTTTGTTTGGGCGGGGGAATCCTCATGGACACCCGCTCACTCGGGGGAGCGAACGGGTAGTGTCAGACTCTTACTGACTAAACCTGAACCGCCGTGCTACGTCATCCGCGTGTTGTGTTGGTGCGTGGCAATGCATTGCAATTCATCACACACCAACCGCGGGTCCGCCGGCCAATAGGGGCCAGCGGATCACTATCGTGATGGTTTGGAGACCGACGTGTAAAGAGCGTCGGCCTCTCCGCCTCATACTGGAGCCACACCCGTAGCACGGAATGCGGCCCCCCGTCGTGGGTCCTATAATCGGACGACAGACACCCCCGTGTCCATCGCCCAGGACCCTAGTTAGGGCGGGAGGGCGCGCTCATACGCGGCCCTGCGCCGCCCCACTCGACGTCGGTTCAGTACACCGCCCTGCCTCAACGCACACATAGTACGTAGTTAGTTATAACAAAGTATTGTGGAACCCAAATATAGGATTCATATTTAATGAGAGTTACATTTATTTGAATCTCCCTGAAGTATCCCGGACACGCCCAACACTGGTGACCCCGACTTCAGAGTAGGCGACTCAATCGGTAATAGAGACAGGAACGTAATAAAACCGCGTGGTGCAAGGTAACACAACGTGTTAAAGTTAGGTTATATAACCTCAAGTACGGTTACAAAATGAATCCGCAAGTGGAAACTGGTGCTCCAGGGGTAGCTCCAGCGACAGCCGCGAACATAGCAATGGTTACAGTGCAAATGAGAGTCCCGGAATTTTGGAAGGAGTTGCCGAGCTCGTGGTTTTCCCAGTTCGAGGCGATTATGGCACCACAGAAGCAAGGGGATACACAAAAATACGATATGGTGCTTGCGAAATTGCCCAGAGACGTGTAACTGCAGGTGACCGACCTGATTGAAGCCCCGCCTTCGAGAACATAGCTCATTCATCTGCAGCCATTTGGACACATCTGCAGCCATTTGAACACATCTGCAACAAATTTTCAAGGCTCTCCCATGTGGCATCAAACGAGTGCATTTCTGGAGCGATGCTGCGATTGCCCCTGTAACGCAGTATCGTAATAAAACTATGTTTTTTATAATGGCAACCAAACTCTCTGAAGAAATTGCAAATATTGAAAACTTTACATGGAATTACACCGAAAGAGGCCATGGAAAAGGTGCACCGGATGGTATTGGTGCAACGTGGAAAATAACAGCTGATTTTGTTGTTAATTCTGGAGGTGACATCAACAATATTGATCAGTTTGTTAAAGTAATCCAAGAGCGATGTCTTGGTATCACATGTATCGCAATCGACGGTAAAGACATTCAGGCAATGGTCGATAAAATTGAAGAGGAATCGTTCGATCAGAAGGGTTTTAAAGGCACTTTAAATGTGCACCAGGTCGCAGGCCTTTATTCCAGCTCCCTCCTCGGCTTTCCAAGTAAATGTAAAACACTTACAATGAAAAGTCTCAGCTGCTTTTGCAACAGTGGCTCTTGTGAGCATTATAAGATTGGGAGTATAAATTTTGCTCTAAAACCTAGATGGACAGTAGAAGAAGTATTTACAGAGTCTGAACCGGAAGATCTTGAATCTGCTGAACCTGAGTTGACACCTATACCAAAAAAGTCCCCTCAAAGATTGGATGATGAGAAACCAGGAACGAGTGGCACTCGGAATTCATGTTATTATATTGGAGATTACGTTCTTGTGAAATTTCTAACTAAAAATGTAGAATACCGTCATGCTGCCGTAATTAATGAGATTGATGATGATGACAACGACTTACGTGTTACCTTCTTCAAGATTTGCGACCATATAGTGCAGACCTTTAGAATTGATGATAACGATATTTCAGACTTGTCATTTGATCAAGTTATCCAAAAGTTGGATAATCCTGACTTGATAGTAAAGGGAAAGAGAATATTTTATTAGTTTTCTACTCATGTTAATGTTTTTGAGCGGTAATTTTTTAAATGTTAATTCCAATTTTTTTTAATATGATTAATCTTCATTATGTGCCTTATTAGAAATAGAAAATTCTTTAGGATTTGATTGGAGATCTCAGTTGAAATATTATATATTTAAGAGAAAAGACTGTTTTCTAATAATTATATTCATAAGTGTAAGTTTTTAATTAATACTAAATAAAGCATTTAATTATTGATAATAGAATAATGACTATGTTGATCTTAGTGAGTACAAATTGTTTCTAGCATTGAAATAAAACTAGTTTGAACGGATTCTATCGCGGTTTATTTTAGATTTTTGTTCCCGACGTTTCGACGCCTTTGCAGGTGTCATGGTCACGGGCAGACTGAGGTGGTATTCGTCTTGACAGGTGATGTTGCTCGTTCTACCTTCATATTTTAATTAATTATTTGTATTCCGACCTACGCAATATGAGCTCACTGTGTCTTGAAGTCTTGCAGCGCTGCTCTTGGGTTTGGTTTTAAGTTTGTGTATTATTGGGTCCCAAGTAGGTGATATCTTCCAGCCGTCTTCTCTATTGAAATTAGGATGTTTTTTAATTTCAATAGCCTCACGAAACATCCTAGGTAGGAATTTGTGTTCTTTAGCGAGGATCTGTGGTTTGTCAAATCTAATATAATGACTGGAGCCTTCAGCATGTTCGGCGACTGCAGACTTCGTTGAGCGGCGGTGTTTAACGTCAGCTATATGTTCTTTTACGCGGGTCCCTATGCTGCGCTTTGTTTGACCGATGTAAGAGAGACCGCAGTCACAATCTAGTTTATATACTCCTGCATCTTGTAGAGGTATGTGACACTTGACAGGTGGTAAGGACTGACTAATCTTCTTGGGCGGCTTAAAATATGTTTTAATTGAAGCGCGCTTCAGGATGTAGCCAATCTTGTCTGTGACTCCTCTGACATATGGTAGTACAGCAGGTAAACGGTCGACTGTGGTTGGCTTCACCCGGTTCTGCCCGTGACCATGACACCTGCAAAGGCGTCGAAACGTCGGGAACAAAAATCTAAAATAAACCGCGATAGAATCCGTTCAAACTAGTTTTATTTCAATGTCTAATATTCGCGTAAACCTCAGAAAGCAATTTGTTTCTAGCACTTAGGCTACGTCCGCACAGACAGGCGGCTTGCTTAGCGCCTAGAGCCTAGCGAGTCACCTAGCGAGTACCTTAGTAAAACGAACGTTCTAGAATGTTCGCGACCGGCCGCACTGCGCGCTTGGCGCCTAGCTAGTCGCTTAGCGTGTATCTAAGTAAACAATCGTGTTGGTTTTTTTGACAGGAGGCGCGAGGCATTTTCAAAATAAAATGGATGAACTATTAATTTCATCAGTTTTTAAAAGAGAACCTCTGTGGAATCCGGGTAGTAAACTCCATAAAAACGCTGTTATATTAAAAAAAACTATGGGTAGAGGTAGCAGTAGAAGTAAAAAAGATGGTAAGTACTAAAAAGTTATTTATTTATTTATGATGTGATATTTTTTTTTGTACAATGAGAAGTTAATGCTGTGAATGAATATTATGGCGTTGGATTATATTTTCTGGCAACGAGTTATTCTGCCAGGTAATCGATCCGATTCCGTTGAAATAATTCAACAAAATATCTCTAGTTTGTAATGCACTGTTTGAAAATCTATATTGAGTTCTGGTGGATATTGGTGCATTAGTAATAGTAGAATTTATGTCCTGTTGAAACGTAGATCGATCTTCCGTCATAACAAAGTTGTGTAGAATGCATACAGCTTTCGTAATTAAAATAGCAGTATTGACCTTAGTTTCAATAGGTTTCAGCAAAATCCTCCATTTTGCAGCCATTATACCAAAACAGCACTCTACACTTCTGCGAGCTCTTGAGAGTCGGTAGTTGTAAATAGTTTTTGTGTTCTCAATATTTATTAATGAAAAATGCCTCATCAAATAATTCATTAATGGATAACCACCATCACCAACTAAGACAAATGGTATTTTAATATTTGTATTAGGAATTTCTTTCTCCGATGGAATATTGAGGCCATTCGTTTCTAACATGTAAAACAAAGATGAAGTTCTAAAATTTCCACCATCGGACTGACGCCCTTCTGCTCCGATATCTACTAAAATAATTTTACAATCCGCATCAACTACAGCTTGTAGTAAAATTGAAAAATGTTGCTTATAATTATAGTACAAAGACCCACTATTACATGGACACTGTACCCTTATATGTTTCCCATCAATTGCACCAATACAATTGGGGAAAATCTACTTGTTATAGTACTTATCAGCAATTTCATACCATTCTTCAGAGAGTCTTTTGCCTTATTTGGAAAATATTCTACTAAGGCGTAAACTAAGGTTAAGATCGAAGATTCAAGAATTAATTTTGGTTGAAATTGAAGCTGTAGAAAATAACATTCAACAATCGGTACCATCAGTGATGAATATTCCTGTACCAAATATAAATACTCAACAATCAGTCTATGAATTGCATGTCTAGAATTCATCTGAACAAAATTTAATTAATAATATACCCATGCAAATGGAGAACGATTCGGCTTTGATAGTTACATAAACAATGACAAATTATTATATGAAGAATTGTTTTTTTCCATAGATTTTAAATTACGGTTTTTTAAGTTTTTTTGAATAAATAAAAATAATATACAATGTGTCCCAGGGATAAGCCCGGGACCGCCCGGCGTTTTTTGAATATTTGTACAAAATTATTAATTATAACATTTATATTTGTGACTTAGCGGCTTTAGTTTTATTTTTAAGATTTTTTTTTCTATTTTTTGAAAAGACGCGTGACGTGCTGCAGTCTTTTTACGATATTTCCTAAGTTTGTTCATCTTTTTCCATTATTTTTTACTGACTAGCCGACATCATAGTTTATCATCATCATAGTATATTAAACATAAATGTAGTAAAACATTTATTAAATAAAAAAGAAAATTAAAATTCCAAGAATAAAAACTCTTCTTTTTACTTTTTTCCAAATAAATCTAAAAAATGCCCCCTTAATATCACATTTTTTTAATTTATTAATTAACTACATGATATTTCCTACAATAGCTCAGAACAATGTTTGTTACTATTTTAAACATGCACCAAACTACAAACTCTTGAATCAGACCTTTACTCCTTACAAAACAAAAAAATGACGCAGGTAAAAAAAACCGGTCTTTATTGTGTAGCACGCCGAGTGCACGTCCCTTTTTAATTCCGGCTTTGGTTTGTTTTGTTTAGTCGATCGTTCAGGGCGCGTTCACACGACACGCGCACGCTCAGCGCACGCCACCCGCGTCCAACTCGCATTGAAATTTGTTAAATAAGAATTTGAGCCTTATAATGCATCAATAGATCTCAAATTTCATTTAACGAGGTCTACACGCGCACGCCATGCGCACGCCCCGCGCCCGCCTCGCGCCAACCCTGCACTCGCCCTGCCCGCGCTCTGCACCCTCCCCGCGTACGCCTTGCGCCCGCGCTATGGCTGGCATAGATGAGAATATGGCTAGTGTTGTATTGACTGTGATCAAGTTTAGTCGTGTGGTGTGTTTTTTGTTTTAGTAATATATGATGGATAACTTCGACAAAGAAACATTTATTTCTTTGGTGGAGGAAAGAGATGTGCTGTGAGATAAAACCCTTGAAAGCTATAAAGATAAAAGGAAAACTCTACAGGCTTGGCGTGAAATATGTATAATTATAATTCCTTGCTTCATTTTTCAGATATGATTACAACAATGTAGTTTCCCTACTTACTCGGTAACTTCGCACGTATTTTAAAGATTTTTAAAATGATTGAGTGACGTGTATCCGGTCTAACCTCCCTTGTGTTGACCCGTTGACGTTTAGCTCATTCCTTTTTCGTGCGCGGTAACGATCGCACGCGCTCTTCAAGCAATATGCCGAAACGAAGCGCGCAGTCTAAAATTGAGCACTATGCTAGGAAAATTCGTAAGATTGAGGAGAAAGAAAAACGAAGACGAAGGATTAGGACATTACCATCGTCGTCGGAAGATGAAGGTAAGCAAAGTGTTTTTACTAAGTGATAATTTACAAAGTGCATAGTGCTACTTTATCCGTTTTGTAATGCTCTGGGATTGACCGCGAGTCAATAACTTTGACATTTTCAAAACTAAATAATACATCGGAGTTGACTGCGAGTCTTCAACGATGACAAAAACGCACAAAATACGTACAATCTCAAGTAGATGTAACGTTAACGTGTAAACAAAACTTAACAATGTATTTTCGTTCTACCCTCAAAATTATTGTTACCTTAATTACTAATCGTAATTTTTAGGTAACGAAGAGCACACCGCCGTGGCTCTGCAAAACGATGTTGAGCCAATTACGGAGCCAGCCACTGAGCCACCCGATATATTACAAGACACGGTGCAGGACGACGATCAGCCGACGGAACAAGGTCCTCAAGAGGAGACCGCTGGCACCGTAGAACCTGACGTAGACCCTGACTTACTGTCAGCACTCGGTGAATCCACATCCGACTCGCCGGAATATGGTGAAAACATTCATGGCCTATAGAAATCAAAGACAAGTTACAAAAAGAGTACCTTGTCCCAGATAATTGTAGACTCCTGCAAGCGCCAAAATTGAACGCTGAAATTTCCTTGGCGGTACCAGACATGGTTCGTAACCGTGACAAGACACTTACAGTGTCTCAACAGCAACTAGGCTTAGGTATCACCGCCGTTAATAGAGGTATGAATTTGCTGTTGACGTGCGATGATAAAGTTCAAGCCATGAAACACTTAAGCAATGGTTGCCGCATACTATGCGACTCGCATTATCTGGCAACACAATCTCGTATAAAATTAATCGCACCAAGCTTGGATAAAGCCTTCTTGAACATTACCAGCGAGTCAGAACGAGATGAATTACTGTTTGGCGGCTCACTTTCAGAGAAAATTAAAGCGGCAAAGACAATAGAAAAGCAAGGCCTTTCATTAAAAAAGATTCCCAAAGCGGTTCCAAAACCACCTCAACCTAGTAGCAGTCGTGCATCCTACCAGGGAAACTGGAATCCGCCTCCTCGGTACCCGGCGAACAGGGGGGGGCGGGGTGCATACAGAAGGCCAGCGACAGCGACCAACCGCCGCCCTTACGCTCCAACAGCGCCGCCGCCTCAGCGCCCTGCGACGCAGGAGAAGCCTCGAACAGCCGCTCACAATCACCGCTAGCTCGGGTACATGCGGGTAGGCTTACCCACTTTTATGATCGATGGCTAGAGATAACTAACAATGATGTCGTTCTTGATTGGATAAAAAATGGTTATCCAATACCATTTAATAGGTCTGTTAATCAGTCAATATCACCTACAAATAGCCTATGCAGTTCTGACAAGTCAGAAATGATGAAAACCATTGATAAATTAATATCTTTAGGGGCTATCTCAGAGTGCCGCTTGTCTAAAAACCAATTTATATCAAAAATATTTCTTACTCCTAAATCTAATGGTGAAAAACGCTTTATACTAAACTTAAAACCATTAAACAAACTAATCAAGAACGAACACTTTAAAATGGAGGATTATCGAACTGCGTGCAAACTGATACCACATAAAGGATATCTCGCCACCATCGATTTGAAAGATGCATATTTTCTATTACCCATTAGGCCCTCTGATCGTAAATACTTAAAATTCCAATTCCAGTCTAATAATTCAAAAATTCATACATATCATTTTAATTGCATGCCGTTCGGTTTATCTGTAGCACCACGTGTATTCACTAAGGTGATGAAAGAAGTCATAGGTTACCTTAGACATCGCGGTTTCCAATCAGTATTTTATTTAGATGATATTTTATGTATTGGTGATACTTACAAAAATTGTCTTAATAATGTAAACAAAACCTTAAAATTGCTGGAATCTTTAGGTTTCGTTATAAATTACGATAAAAGTTCATTAAAACCGCGACAATCCTGCAAGTATTTAGGATTTTGCTACGACACAAAAAATCTCCGTATAGAATTACCAGCAGATAAGCGACGTAATATTGCCGAGTGGGTTAAGAAGCTTACAAAATTACAACCTTGTTCCATCCGTGAAATAGCTCGATTCATCGGTATACTAGTCGCCGCTTGCCCAGCCGTTAAGTACGGTTGGGTATACACTAAGATGTTGGAGCGACAGAAGTTTTTAGCGTTACTAAAACATGACTATAACTATGAATCCAAAATGATTTTACCTAATACTATATTAGAAGATCTGCATTGGTGGTCGATGAATATTCATACAACACACAATTTTATGCGTCATCCAAACTTTGACATTGAAATTTATACCGATGCATCGAGATCAGCAGTGCTACTCTTTTTCTCCGAAACGAAGTTTCGCAAACGAACGAAATTTAAACGAAGTTTCGTTAGTGATCCTACTCTATTTCATTTTCGGACGCGCACAAGGAGTTCGGATCCATAGACAATTTTCGTGAACGAATGGAATCTATAATATTGTGTGGGTCCTTTTTGATGTCATTTAAAGTTAATTACGGTTTTAACTTTAACTTAAAATTAATAAACTCTTTTGCTTTATTTTTACATTTTACATTAAAAATGTGATTGATTAAATATTTCTTTCATTATTCAGGTAGAAAATATAAATATATTGATAAAAATTATATTTTCGACGACATTTACCACGACACCATAAAACACTCTTTACTGTCAATGACAACCGACTAATTTGAAGAGTACCATTTCATGCCAACAATGGGTAGGCACGTATGACAACCAAAAATATCCGTATAACCACAATCTAATCATAACATGTCAACTTACGATTGTTTGTTTATATTACTTGAAAAGTTTTCTAAAGTTTGTTTTTCAAGTGCTGTGTTAAATAAATCATGTTTCCAAGTGCGTTTTTACATACTACACATTCCTCAAGAAAGTTTCAAGTCGTACTTTACGACAGTACGGCTTGTACGTTCGGCGTCTGCTGTATTTTGGATCTCCACAAGTTTTGTTTAGGATTTAGATACTTGGTAAGTAAATATCATATTTATACACACATAATATTTGATTTTTCACTAACACAAAGTATCGCCTCTTCTAATAGTAACCATTAATACATATTTTCAGTTTAAAATGGCTCCACACACGGGTTCGGCTACTCCCGAACAAATCGAAACCCTTCTCAATTTCTTGGACGAGCATAGGGATCTAGCTCGCGGGAGATTGAGGGGTGGCGACGGAAGTGCTCACGCAAAGAGGCTGTGGGAAGAATTGTGCAACATGCTCAATTCAATGGGTGGTTGTACTAAATCTGTTCAGCAGTGGCAAAAGGTACCTAGTGTTTTGTTAATTAATAACAAAATAATAAAGTGACATAAATATCTCATGCTTTTATAATTTGCAGGTTTGGTTTGATAGAAAACATTAAGCCAAGAAAGCTGCTTCTGATGCTCGGAGGTCGGCTTCTGCGACTGGAGGTGGTCCATCGATGGCACCCCAACTCTCCCAATGGCAGTTAAAGATACTGTCAATAATGGGAGTTGGGTTTGGTGATCGCCAAACAGGTGCCAGAGTTCCAGCCTTCGGAGAGGTAGACATTCTTTGAATTATCAATTAATCATAATCTTAATTATGTCCAAATCTTTTTTCATAGTACAAGAATTTAAAGTCAATTTCATCAAAACTAATTCTTCTTCTGTAATTTAATATAATATTTCTTGATTCCATTACTTAATTAAATCTGTTTTATTTTCAGACCATGGATCCAATACCATCAACCTCCAGTCAAACAAGCCAACCACTGACCTTCTCACAGCCTATTAGTTTAGATTTGCATGAGGAAGTTGATGCAGAGTTTGTTGTACCCATCCTGGAAGAGCTCATGCAACCTGCGAGTCAACCACTGGTGTCACAAGAATGTCCGACTTCCACACTTTGTAAGTATTAGTATTTACTGTGGTATTTTGAGTAACGCTATCATAATAATTATATATTATTTTGTGAGTGTATTTGTATGAAATACTCTTCATAAAAATTACAGATTAAACTTAAGCATTGAATAATAAATAACTACTTTGTATCACAGAAATACAAATTATTCGTTGTTTACCGCAGGATGAGTGATTACATCACCATGAGAAGTCTTGCAAAGCACAAGCTAGGACATTATATCTATTTTGTGTAAAAATGATAATGCAATCAAAAACTATTATTACTGATACTTACTTATATGCCTTTACTGATATATTTCTGTATTTACTTTGACACAGACAATTGTGTCCATTTAGATAACAAAATTCACTAAACCCATTCAAGTGTCTTGGGCATTTTTTGTTGAGGTAAGCTATTTAAATTGGAATGTTGTTTTACAGCCTCACAACCAACACGTCCTAGAAGGAGACAATCTGCTGCTGGCTTTGATGTAAGAAGCAGATTGTATCAATATGAAGAGGGGCGTGCACAGAGGGAAGTAGTGAGGAACACCGAGCTCGCAGGCCTTAGGACTGAGGTGGCAGGCCTTAGGACTGAGGTGGCAGGCCTTAGGATTGAGGTGGCAGGCATCAATGCTACCCTTCTGCAGCTGGTGGCACTTGTTAGACTACATTTAGATAGGAATTAAGTTTTTTTTTTACTGTTTTGTATTTTGACTTTCTTAGTTATATTTGTATTTGGATAGGGTTAAAGTGAATAAAAGTTTGTTATAAGTATAATTTTAATTCTGTTATAGGAATTAAGTTTTTTTTTTAAGTTATGTTTGGATAGGGTTATAGTAATTAAAACTTTGTTATAAGTATAAATTTAATTCTGTTATAGGAATTAAGTTTTTTTTTTAAGTTTTGTATTGACTTTCTTGGTTATATTTGTGTTTGGATAGGGTTAAAGTAAATAAAACTTTTTAATCAGTATAAATTTAATTCTTTTATTGAAGTCGAAAAGGAAAGAAATAATGTCAAGTCATAGTCAAATCATTTATAAAAGTCAATCAAAATCAAAATATTTTTACTTCAAGTAGGCCTTACAGGCACTTTCGAAACGTTAAAATGTGACTCTAGGTACGCGGTTCCAAAGTGAAAAATACATCTATTTAAGTATATGAAAAATAACAAAACAATAATAAAAAAAAAAGAAAAAAAAAGAAGAATAACCTGTTTTACATACAATAAATATGTAGTCAGAGAAATATAAAATACCCAAACAGGAATGTCAAGGCATGTCAAGTGCCTTAATTAAATAAACAAAAATAAAAAATTACAGACGGCTCTAATTATCTATATATCTACTTTTATAATTACGGCAATAATTATAAAAGTAAATAATTATTAATCACGAAAAATAAGTGTTGAGCTTGAGTAAAAGTTTATCCTACCTATTCCTCTCTAACATTTGAACTAATACAGCTCTTGCCCTTCGACCAGCCTGTAGAGCTTGAGCTGAAGAAGCGGCTGATTGAGAGGGAACCTGCCTGCTTCTTTCAGCTTGGAGTTCATCTTCTGACAACTCGGGAACATCAATACCACCCCTCATACATAAGTTATGTAAAACACAGCAGGCTATTACAATTTTACCTGCTGTTTCAGGGCAGTAATGCAGTTCCCGAGCTGCCAAAAGACATCTCCATCGACCTTTTAATATACCAAATGTGCGTTCAATGGTGGATCGTGCACGCTTTTGGACAAAGTTGTATCTGCCTTCAGGAGAGTCTTCAACAGCATTATCTATAGGTGTCATCATATGCTCCCTTAGAGCATAACCAGAATCGCCTAAAAAAAAATATATATGTTATTGTAAATTACATTAAATGTAAAAGTTTTGGGGTATTTTTATCTCAGTATAATGCGGGCAGAAGCTAGTCAAATTTTTAAATACAATGAATAATTCAAACATACCTAATAGATAAACTGTTTCGTTCTGGAGACCCTCCAAATGGCTTCTTATATCACACTCTCTCCAAATATAAGCATCATGTGTTGCTCCACCAAATGAAGCATCCACATTTGTTATATAGCAATCACTGTCACATATCTGGAAAAAAATGACATTCTATGTAACATAAAGTAAATTAAGTACCTATAGAAATTAATGAGAATCATATTAAACAACAGTAGATGTCACAATAAAATCATTAAATCATTAATATTAGTCCTTATACTAACCACTTGGGTGTTAAGAGAATGAAAATGTTTGCGATTAAAATATTGTTCCTCGTGCTCAGAAGGTCTAACAATTGCAATATGAGTGCAATCAATGCACCCAATCACACCAGGAAGCCCATATTTGTCATAAAATCTGTAACATTAATGATATACTTAGCATTCATTCAAAATACATTAATATAAACACTTAATAAAACAAATACATGTAATGTAAGGTACATACCGTCGCTTGATAAGGTTTCTTTCATTTGTATTTTGCGGGAATTTTATGTACTTCCTTATTATATGGGGTGCATTGAGGGCATTTGTGACCTCCTGCAAACAACGAGAAACAGTCTGTTGTGCCATGGGCCCGTCCATGTTTTGTCCCACAGACCCTTGGTAACTACCTCGGGCATAAAAATTCAAGGCCGTAAGGATCTAGAAAAAGACGAGGATTATGAACAGTGAAATTTAATGTAAAATGTTATTTTAATTAAAAATAATATTAATAAAAAATATACGCCACCTTAATTGTAGGCTCAATTCCATGACGCCTTGCCTTTGGAGGTAATAAAGGCACTAATTCCTGGCACAACTCCTCGAATAATTGCCGACTGAGTCTGTAATTTCCTACAAACTCTAAGTCGGGAATTACGCTTATATTAAGTTGATTGCGCAAGCGGCGCCGGTTCCTTCTACGCTCTACACGTTCTTCACGTAAAGCAGCTTCGATTAAAAGCATTCTCGCGGCCATTGCCAATAATTTTCTCACAATATTCACAAAACAAAACGTAAAACGAAAATCAAAAGGTAACACTTTTGGTTTCGTCAAATTTGAGGTTAAAATTCCGAACAATCGTCTGTCAAATTCAATTATTCGTTCGTAATATTACGAATTAGAGTAGGTTTAGAGAATCTAAACGTCAAACAATTTTCGTTCGTTCGAAATTTCGGAACGAAATGGAACCGTGGTAGGAAATAAGCGAAATTTCGATCGAAACTTCGTTTTTCGTTGAATAAGAGTAGACCCTCAGGTTGGGGTGCTGTTTGTAAGAACGACCAAGCATACGGCAGATGGAAGTCAGCAGAAAAAACAAATCATATTAATTATTTAGAATTAATGGCAGCCTTTTTAGGCTTAAAGTCCTTCGCAAGCGAGGTAACAAACTGTGCAATATTACTTCGCATGGATAACACCACGGCAATCAGCTACGTGAACCGTATGGGTGGTATTCAATACCCTCACCTAAACCAATTAGCTAGGTCCTTTTGGAAATGGTGCGAACAGCGTAATCTTTGGGTATTCGCATCGTATGTTAATACCAAAGATAACTGTGCAGACGCCGCATCTAGAATAATTAACCCAGATACCGAATGGTCACTGTCAGATGAAGCCTTTCAGGACATCATAAAACATTTTGGTCGACCTGAAATAGATTTATTCGCATCTCGCGATAACGCGAAATGTAATAGATTCTGCTCATGGAAACAAGACCCCGATGCAGAATCCGTAGACGCATTCACTACAAACTGGCATGCCAACTATTTTTACGCTTTCCCACCATTTTCTCTAATACTCAAATGTCTTAGGAAAATTATTGATGATAAAGCCCAAGGCATATTTGTTTATCCCAAATGGTCATCTCAGCCATGGTTCCCTCTATTGCAGGAACTTATAGTTTCGGACATTGTTTATTTAAATCCCAATAAAAACCTTTTGCAATCTCATTTCAGAGAGTGCCACCCCCTGCACAAGAATCTTACCCTGGGTGTCGTGAAGCTCTCCGGCAAGCGTTTAGCCGCCGGGGTGCCTGTGCGGACTCGGCTGCGCTGATGCTGTCATCGCTCTCTAATAGCACAATTCAACAATACAATTCGTCACTTAAGCTTTGGTGACAGTATTGTACGATTAACAACGTAAACGTATATGACCCTGCAAAATCTTCTATCCTCTCATTTTTAGCGTATCAATTTAATAGTGGATGCGCGTATGGCAGTCTAAATTCCCACCGTTCCGCGTTGTCAGCCCTTTTAGGCAGCATTGTTAGTTCGGATGAATCCGTAAAGCGTCTTCTCAAGGGTGCTTATAAATTAAGACCTTTAAAACCTAAATATACTAATACCTGGAATCCTCAATTGGTACTCAACCATATTTCAACATGGTTTCCCAATAGTGAGCTCTCTTTAGAAAAAATCACAAAGAAACTTGTGATTCTATTAGCTATTTGCACAGCGCACAGAGTACAAACGCTTTCCTTGATCAAACTTAAAAACCTACATTTTGAAGAAAATGGCATAAAGATTAACATAACAGATATTATCAAAACCTCCGCTCCCGGTAGAGACCAACCAGTTTTATTCCTGCCATACTTCAGAGATAAAATAAATATCTGCCCAGCTACAACCCTTTCAGACTATATTTCTAGAACTAAAAATATACGATCTGAGAGTACAAGTAGTTTGTTGTTGACGTACAAACGGCCACACAAACCTGCTACCACACAAACCATCAGTAGATGGATTAAGCTAATGCTGTCAGAGAGCGGTGTCGATATCGGCGTATTCGGGGCACACAGTACACGCCACGCTTCCACCTCGGCCGCGAGTGGGGCCGGGGTTAGCATAGAAACAATAAGAAAAACCGCGGGATGGACCAGTTCATCCAATTCGTTCGCGCGTTTTTATAATAGACCTATTATAAACGAAGGCGAATTTGCAAGATCCGTGTGCTTATCATCTGATGTCCATCTTTAACAAATAATAATAATTATAAGTTACTGTAATTAAGACTGATTTATTAATTAATAAAAATATAATGTTAACAACCTTATATTTTATTTACCATTCCAAAACTTTCTGTCTCTTAACATCTACATTGTTGTAATCATATCTGAAAAATGAAGCAAGGAATTATAATATATGATCAAACGAACTTCCAAGTGAAGTTCGATCATTATTATGATGACTTGCTTCATTTGAAGATATTATCACCCTCCCTCCCGTATGATCCCTAATAATGAAAGTTTTGGATCACATGCATTACTCGACTCTAAAGAATGAGCTAAACGTCAACGGGTCAACACAAGGGAGGTTAGACCGGATACACGTCACTCAATCATTTTAAAAATCTTTAAAATACGTGCGAAGTTACCGAGTAAGTAGGGAAACTACATTGTTGTAATCATATCTTCAAATGAAGCAAGTCATCATAATAATGATCGAACTTCACTTGGAAGTTCGTTTGATCATATATTATTAATGACGATTTTGAATCGCTGTCGGATGTGGAAAAAAATAAATACGGTAAGTATGTTTGAATATACATATATACCTATTTAATAAATTGTTAACAATATTTAATTTGCCATGGTACTCGTCCATGCTCAGACATAAAGTATTCCGCAAAATGATTACGAACTGTACTTGCTGTCATAGTATTGTATTGTATTGATGGCGACCTTGGTAAAGCGGATAGTTCAGGGCCAAGATTGATGGTTGATATTTCACGCATACCCTCTTCTTTATGTATAAAGTTCTGTAGTAAACAACACGTTTTTACAATTTTAACTGCTAAATCAAGTGACACATCTAGAGGACGATGGAGAATTCTCCATTTATTAGCCATAATGCCAAAAGCACATTCTACATATCGCCTTGCTCGGGTCAAACGATAGTTAAAGACCGATTTAGTCGCATTCAGCTGTTGGCCACTGAATGGGCGAAGTATGTTTTCGTGTAACGCAAAAGCCTCGTCCCCAACAAAAATGTAGGGTAGATCGATATTTGATTCTTCCAGTTGTGCAGGCGTTGGCAAATTTAACGTCTTGTTCACTAAGCTTTTCCAAAAAGCAGTCTCCTTAAAAAACGTTTGAATCACATTCTTTGCCGTATGCACCAACATCAATGAAAATATAATTATAATTTGTATCAACTACCGCCATTAAAACAATTGAAAAGTAATGTTTGTAATTTAAAAACATTGACCCACTTCTTTTGGGCTTTATAACTCTTATGTGCTTGCCATCTATAGCATCCAGGCAATGAGGAAAATTGGCTTTTAAACAGAAGTTGCGAGCAATTTCATACCACTCATTTTTAGTTGGTACTTTCATATATGTTTCTGACAATTCTTCCCAGATACTTTGGCAAACTTCTCTGACTATATAACTTAAAGTACTTTTTCCGATTCTGAATCCGTATCGTAGATCAGCGAAATTATGTCCTGTTGCTAAATACCTGAAAAAAAAATTGAATAATTAATAATTATTATAATTAATAAGATCTGTTTGACTTATTTACAGGAAAACTGGTTGTGAAAAAGTGGAAATCTATGAGAGACGAATGGATAAAATGTCATAGAAAATTAAGCGAGAGCAAGTCGGGATCGGGAGCTAATCCATCAGTTCATAAGTACACATACTACGACAATATGAAATTTTTGACAAAAATTGCCTAACATAGAAATACTGAGTCAAATATGGTACCACCCTGCAACACTGAAAGCGATGACAGCCATGATACATCAATGATCAAGAAGAAGAAGAAAGATCAAGTGCAAGATAAACATTTGAGTGCAGTAGATATAAAAATGATGATATTTATCGATTCTATGCAAAAAGAAGAAAAGAAAACTTCTGATGACAGCAGAATTATGTCATTTTTCAAGAGTATTGCTCCAACAGTAGAGCAGTTCAATGACGATGAAGTTATCGAATTCCAATATCAAGTTATTTCAATACTAAGAAATTTTAAACAAAGTAATCTAAACAGCAACACGTCAGAATCACAAAATATACAATTGCAACAGCCCATCCAACCTCAGCCAACCTATGATACTGAACCTTATGGATATTCTACTGCAGCTGTACCTTCTAATGTGAGGAGCCAAGAAGCTTATGGATATTCCACTGCACCTGGTCCCTCTAATGTGAGAAGCCAATCTAGGCTTACTAATTATAGTTCCGAACTAGAATTTGACACTTACACTAGAATTGAACAAAGTCAACCCAGTGTGCAATCCAGTATGAGTGACGACCTTGACTTTGCGACACTGAATTAATTTTATTATTTTTCTACTGTAATATCTACCGCTGTAATTTAAGATAATTATCGTTTTTGATTAATGTAATTATCTTACATTTTCTAAAATTAATAAAGGATTACAACAAAAATATGTTTCAATGTGGTCACGTTCAAAATTGGAGCCATATTACTATAGTTTGAAATAATTTATTTAAAAAGGACATGCGATTTTTCTATTTTTGTGCTCGTTTGTAAATAAACTATAAACCTTTCGGAAATACAAAAATATTTTCAACCATACGCGCATGCTACAGAGCGATCACGGTCTCGGTCATCTTGAGCGAGACCGTGACTACTTACCTCAAAGTTACAACCAGCCTTTCGGCAGAAGAAATACTATCTCGCATAGCTGTGTGCTGATGCTTCAGTTTAATGTTTAAAACGGACAGTAATTTATCAAACATCCTTTTAGTCATTCGAAGATAGTTATAAAATTCATCATCATAATTGCGTAATTCCGCATAAAGGATATGAAATTCGCCATGCTTCTCTCTGCGTGTTAATATAGGGTGAATCCAGTATTTTCTTGTAGTATTAATTTTTTTACTGTCTTTTTCTTTCTTTCATTGTTTATACATATAGAATGTAATTAGCACTTTGTTTAACCTAGTCAAACCCATTTTGGTTTAAACGTGCACACGTTGTGACACCTGGAAGCCACTATGCCTAGTGAACGAAGTAGTCCAGTCACTAGTAGTGTAAGTGGGCGCGAGGCGTGTGCGAGGCGGATGCAGCGCGTGTGCGGGTTTAAGGCGGGCACAACGCGTGCACGGGTGCTGTGCGTGATCGGCGCGTGTCATCTGAATACGCCCTGATTGTGCTCGTGACGCTACGTATTTCGTGATCTCTCAAGTTTTAAAGCATTGTGAGAAGTTTTGTGGCTTTGGCTTAAAAATGTCTAGACTTTCTAATTTGGAACCTTCCCATATTGCTGACATGCATTTTGTGTATGGATTTTGTAATAGGAATGCGAGAGCTGCCGTAGTGGAATACAGACGACGATATCCTAATAGGGTTGTCCTTGGATATCGCTCATTTATTGCCGTACATCGCCAAATCACCGAACTGGGTTTACCTACAAGACGACGAGAACCTGTACAACTTGCTCCAGCTATTCCTCAGGACATCGATGAAGAAATACTACGTTTAGTGTCAGCTGACCCAACGTTAAGCGTTCGTCGAATAGCAATCAGGCTGGGTATATCAAAAATGAGAGTTTGGCGTGTGTTAAAAAAAGAAGGTCTCCACCCTTATCACTATCGACGCACTCAAAATTTGAGAGATGAAGACAGTGTGCCTAGGTTGGTGTTTTGTACGTGGATATTACGACAGCACAGACTTTATCCAAACTTCTTGAAAGAGATTTTATGGACTAACGAAGCAACGTTTACTAGAGCTGGAATAACTAATCATCGCAACTTGCACATTTGGGCTGCCGAAAATCCGTACGCTGTTCGAGAAACAACATTTCAACACGAATTTTAAATTAACATGTGGGCCGGAATTATTGACGATTTAATCATTGGACCTTTCGAATTGCCAAATCGGCTTACCCAGGAGGTAATGCTAAATTGTTTGCGCAACGATTTGCCTCTATTGTTGAAAGACGTCCCTTTGTTAACAAGGCGAAACATGTACTTCCAGTTAGATGGAGCCCCGGCACACTACGCGCTATCTGTTAGACAGTACCTAAATGAAAACTACCGAAGGTGGATCGGCAGGGGTGGTCCAGTGGCATGGCCCCCAAGATCTCCAGACTTAACGCCACTAGATTATTATTACTGGGGCTACATGAAACAAAAAGTTTACGCTGTGCCGATAACTTCAAGAGAGCAATTAAAAGAAAGGATCAAAGCAGCTGCGGCAGAGATTTCAGAAAACCATTCCGAAATAAGAAGGACGACACAGAGGATGTCATTTAGAACTCTGGCGTGCATTACTGCTAATGGCAGTCATTTCGAAAACGTAATTAATTAATCATGTGTTTCTTTTTAATAAATAATAATTTGATTACAACTTTGTTTTTTTTTATTACATCTAATAAAAAAAGTATCTAATGGATATTAAGACTTCTAACAGTGTCAATAGCGGCTTTAGTTAGCTTTGAAGACTGCTCTTTTTTACTGAGTATGGGAGTCAAATTTCAACTGACTGTACTTTTGCTTTTGTTTGAAATTAGTAGCAAACATTGTTCTGAGCTATTGTAGGAAATATCATGTAGTTAATTAATAAATTAAAAAAATGTGATATTAAGGGGTTATTTTTTAGATTTAAGAGTTTTTATTCTTCGAATTTTAATTTTCTTTTTTATTTAATAAATGTTTTACTACATTTTAGTTATGTTTAATGATTTTAATTGATAAACTATGATGTCGGCTAGTCAGTAAAAAAAAAAATGGTAAAAGATAAACAAACTTAGGAAATATCGTAAAAAGACTGCAGCACGTCACGCGTCTTTACAAAAAATTTAAAAAACATCAAAAAAAAAAAACTAAAGCCGCTAAGTCACAAATATAAATGTTATTATTAATAAGTTTGTACAAATATTCAAAAAACTGGCGGTCACTTATCCCTGGGACACATTCATGTATATTTAGAGTTTCACTTACCTTAATGTAACGACTAGTCGTTCTTCGGCTGATATGCTTTTTCTAAGATGAGTATCCAAATGAGTTAATTTTCCTTTAACTTTACTGAGAAGTAAATCAAATGTTTCTCTTGCCATACGCAAATATTCGTAAAATTTGTCGTCAAAATTAAGCAGATGTTTATACAGAACATTAAACTCCCCATGACTTGACCGTGACTTATTTATGTCATGAACCCAACATGATGGATAAGGCCGTGAAATGGTATATTTCAAATGTGAATTTTCTGTAAGTAGCAGTTTTATGGTGGCCATACACGCTACGAGAAATCGTTACGATCAGACTGTACAGTTCGAACGGTACCGATAAATCGCTACATGTATGTTATGAAACTGTGCAGTTTCGCACGATTTTTTGAGACTGTACAGTCGAACGGAACAATACGAAAATTTCAATTGATTTATCGGAATCGGACGAACTGTGCCGACTGATCGTAACGTGTATGCGCTCGTTCCGTTTTCGTGTTCAGTTTTGTAGTCGGTCGAAATTCGGGTGGACGTGCGCACGCGTCATGGCGTCTCAAACTAATCGCGAATGGCTTGAAGAATTTATTGATTTATATCGCAGTGAACCTTGTCTTTGGAATATTAAAGGCAAAGAGTATCACAATCGTGAGTTAAAACGTGCAGCATATACTAAGCTGGTTGAAAAATTTAAAACAGTAGACCCTAGTGCTGACAAAGATGCTGTTGTAAAAAAAATAAACAACATTCGCTCTACTTACAAAAAAGAGCGTAAGAAGATCGCTGATTCGAAGAAATCAGGAGCAGGAACCCAAGAAGTGTATAAACCAAAACTATGGTATTACTCTATGTTGCTGTTTTTGGATGACCAAGAAGAACCAAGACGTTCACGTTCTAATATGGACGACGAATCAACAGACAACGAGGTAAGTTGTTTGCGTGTTATTATCAGTGATCGGAGTAGGTAGTTTTTTTTTTTCAACCAATTGGGAAATTCCAGCAGAATGACCCCAATTCAATCTACCTACTCCGATCACTGGTTATTATACAGAGTACAGTAAGGTCGGCTTTTCTTACGATTTTTTTTATTTCTTGTATGGTTTTTAGCCCTGTGGTGCCAGCAGAGTAGACTAGCACTAATATGGTTATGTGAATATAATAAGTAAATCCGGCCATATTGAGAATGCTCCATAGTTATTTATATTATTACATGAATCCTTCCTTCTTTCACATTGAAGCAGACTCGAAAAAATACGTACATATTAATACTAAGGCGGGATTTTACCAACCTCCTAATAAAGTTATTGGAAACTATATCTGGTGATAAACCACTTTTTATATACCTAATCTGTGTTTGGAAAGTTGGAGTTTATTTGCCGAATAAGTCCCTAATAACTTATTAGGAGGTTGGTGAAATCTAGCCTGAGTGAATTAACATGTAGGTATTTAAATAAAACTAAATAACTTTTTTATTAAATGTTTTATTCTCAAAGAGTCAACATATAAAATTATTTTGCCACGGAACGCTGCCTTCGCTTGCAAAATATTCCATGTACTCTTCTCTGACTTTTTTTGCGGCAATCGAAGTATTACCAAGATTTCTTCTTTGCAAATTAAATATGGCTGAATCCGTTGTATCATATCCTTGGGTTATTGACCCTTCATCAACATTTTCTACGTCGAAGCATTCTTGTTGACAGTAAGAACTTTCTGAAGTCTTCATTAAATAATTATGTAAAGCACAACTGGCCATCACGACTGACTCTGTTCTCTTCGGATTAATACTAATTTTTGTGTGAAAAATTCTAAATCGAGATGCCAAGATCCCAAACGCATTTTCGACAATGCGCCTTGCTCGTGATACGCGGTAATTTAGAATTCTGGTTTTATTTGTGGTCAAGTCTGCTTGTCTAAATGGCTTAATTAAGTCTGTTCTAAGTGGAAACGCATCGTCAGCCACAAACACATAAGGCAACTTTCTAGTGCTATTTGCGACAGCTGTTTCGGTTGGAATACACAACTGATTATTATCAAGTTTTTCAAAAAACTTAGTGTTTGTGAGTACTCCACCATCTGAAATTCTTCCATTTGTTCCAAAATCACATAAAAGAAATCGATAATTTCCGTCAACGATTGCCAATAACGCCATGCTATGATGGTTTTTATAGTTGAAATATTCTGAGCCACATCCATTAGGAAGAAAAATTGATATATGCTTTCCATCCATCGCGCCTAGACAATGCGGAAAATTCCATCTCTTTTCAAACACTTTGGCCACATCCTTCCATTCTTCTTTCGAGCGTGGGAACTGTAAAAAAAATAATTGTTTCAGGAAATTGAAAGTGAAGCATCTCCGGCCGCCCAGTCAACTCCACAGTCACCTCCAGCCACACAGTCAACTCCACAGTCACCTCCAGCCACACAATCAACTTCACAGTCAACTCCCGATACTCGTTCAACTACAAACACGTTGTTTAATAGGAGTCGGCCAAAAAGGAATGCAAATGAAAACTTAACTACTGAAGTTTTACAGTCTGTTCAAAACCATTTCAAAAGGCCAGCAATTACTAATGATCGATTTGATATTTATGGAGCAAACGTCGCAGCTAAGCTGAGAGACCTCACAAAACATCAACGTATTTTGGCCGAAAAAATAATTAACGAAACATTATTTCTGGCAGAGATGGAAAATTTGACTATATCACACCAAGTGATGGATTCAACCAGTGTGCGTTTTACTAATTAGGAGAACCTTATATATTGCTTCACAGGTGTCCGGTATTATGCGACCCAAAGCTTGAGATGAAATGATACTAGAGAATTTCAAATCTTCATAATTTCTTTCTGTTGATAAAAACCTCAAAGTAGCTACAAGCCTGTCATGGGGTGGAATAGCATTTCTCATAATAGTGTCTTGCTTCTCGATAATTGGTGCTACCAAATTCAGTAGATGTAAGTACGTATCATGATCCATTCTTAGAAAATTATGCCAGTCTTTTGGAAAAACCTTTAATTCCGCCAACAAATTGACATGAGAATGAACTCTTCTTTTCATTAGCCATTCTTTACACCAGATGCTACGATTTTTCCGCTTCACCTTTTTTTCCTTCAGGGCGAATATTAATCCAACAATTGCTAAAACGTCGTCCGTCGAAGCCATCACTGACACGTGTGCGTCGGCACCATATTGTACCGTCTGATCGTAACGATTTCTCGTAGCGTGTATAGCTTGTATGCCAGCTACGATAAACTGCACCGTTCAAACTGTACAGTTTGATCGTAACCATTTCTCGTAGCGTGTATGGCCACCATTATGCGGGCTAGACACCTTCAGTTTTAACTGTGCGATTTAACTGTACAGTCGAACTGTACAGTTAAATCGTTAGGTGTGTAGAACAAACAGTTGAACTGTACAGTTTTAACTGAATCTAATCAAAATATGAATAGATAAATCTGTACAGATAGAACTGTACAGTTAAAACTGAGAGTGTGTAGTCGGAACTGCGCAGTTTTGTCAATTTTGTCACAGCGAGCGTGAAGTGAACACGTATCGACCTTGCTATCTCCCTTTGCGAAAACTTATCGACCATGGCTCAACGCGAATGGCTGGAAGAGTTTATACTACTATACCAATCGGAGCCTTCGTTATGGAAAATCAAGAGCAAGGATTATCATAATAGAGTAATAAAAGATTCAGCTTATGAAAAGCTTATTTTAAAACTACGCGAAATAGATTCTAAAAGTAATAAAGAGGCTGTTAAAAAAAAATAACCTACGCTGTACGTATAACAAGGAACATAAAAAAGTCATGGCCTCAAAATCCGGATCAGGCGCCGAAGATATTTATGAGCCAAAGTTATGGTATTACCCACTATTACGTTTCTTAGACGATCAAAATATACCAAGGCCTAGTCGGTCGAATTTGGATGAAGAAGATGAGGTAAGTAAATGAAACTTATAGGTATCTTTGTTAAATAAGTATAAGTTTATTAAATCAAATAAAATTATTTTGCCAAGGGACCTGACCTTCATTGTTAAAATAGTTCATAAATTCTTTTATTTTTATTTTATTTATCTTTTTGGGTGTCCGACTTATGTTTCCCACATTTCTTCTTTCTAAAGGTTCCATAGTCGAAATATCTGTTGTACTTCCTGGTATGATGGTTCCGGTATCATAGTCTTCTCGATCAAAGCAATCTGGATTAGTATAAGAATTTGGCAGTTTTCTAATTAGATAATTATGTAATGCACAACATGCCATAACGACGGACTCAATTTTATTTGGATGTAAATTTATAGCCGTATGGAAGATTCTGAAACGTGAAGCCAGAATGCCAAAGGCATTTTCCACAATTCGTCGTGCGCGCGAAACACGATAATTATAGATTTTTTTATCTGTTGAAGTCAATTCTGCTTGTCTGAACGGTTTCATCATATCGGGTCTCAACGGAAATGCGTCATCAGAAACAAAAACGTATGGCAAACGTCTCTGACTATTTCTTACTGCTTCTTCGCTTGTGAATTTCTAATTGGTTGTTTCGGAGCATTTCAAAAAATTTCATATTTTGTAATACGCCTCCATCTGAAACTCGCCCGTTTGTACCGAAATCACATAATAAAAACTGATATTGAGCGTCAACAATAGCCATAAGTACCATGCTGTGGTGTCTTTTATAATTGTAAAATTCCGATCCACATCCTTTAGGTGGAGTAATAGCAATATGTTTACCATCTATTGCGCCAAGTAGATGTGGAAAGTTCCATCTTTCTTCAAATAATGCACTAATTGCTTTCCATTCACTGCAACTTTGTGGAAACTGAAACAAAGAAAATGTTACAGATTAACGTGATGGAATCATCGGGTGCAACATCAGTGTCTGAAAATGAAGCAGCGCATTTAGAGTTAGATGTTACTGAAAATCTTTCTGCTCAGAGTCCTGCGGCTTTCACCTCAATTACTGCTTCAACTTCGTCTGCTCATGGTTCGGTATCTAAACGGCAAACAAAGCGGAAAAATAATGAAGATCTAACAAAAGACGTTTTGCAATCCGTTTAGGAACACTTTAAACGGCCGACATATCAAGAGGATCGCTACGACATTATCGGAAAAATGGTAGCATTGAAACTTCGAGAATTTAAAAATAAACAGCTACAGTTGTTGGCTGAAAAAATAATAAATGAAACTTTATTCGAAGCTGAGATGGGAAATCTTACAATGTCACATAGAGTAATGGCTCCAAAAACAATGATACTAAATGATTTTCGATTACGGTCAAGTAGTTCAACTTCTATACCATCACCATCTCATAACTCTTTGCCATCACCATCTCATAACTCTATGCCATCACCATTACAATATACAGATACTTCAAATCAGTCACCCATACATCAACCTCAGTACTATCAAGCAGGCACACTAGCACCTCAGATGACAAATATAGTACCACAAACAAACATATCTTCATATGGTCAAGAAATTCAAGAGACACAAGCAATAAATGCTATGGGTGATACTACGGTCCAACTATCTATCCCGGACTGGACAGAGGAAACAGCGGGGTCATATGTATCGCGATTTACATTGAACAATAATTGAAATTTGTAGTTTGATGACAAGATTTCACAAGATGATTTAAATAAAAAATAAATAAATAAAACATTAGTCTTTTTATTTCTTACCTTTAAGTAGTCCTTGTGTAAAACCTTATAAATTGCTTCACAGGTTTCTGGTATGATGGCGGAAAGTGCTTGTGGCGATATTATTGTAGAAAATTTTAAACATTCATAAGATCTCCCTGTAGCTAGAAATCTTAAAGTTGCCGTTAATCTTTCATGAGGTGTTATAGCATTTCTCAATATGGTGTCTTGCCTTTTTATTAATGGTGTCACTAATGACAGCAGATGCAAATATGTATCTTCATTCATTCTCAAATAATTATTGAAATCTTTTGGAGTAATTCTCAATTCATTTATCAAGGATGTGTGTGAATACGATTTTCTCAACAGAAGCCAGTGTTTACACCACAATTCTCGTTTTTTTCGTTTTTTTCTATTTTCTTTTAACACACACATTAGCCCTACGATCGCTAAAGCGTCGTCTATGGAGGCCATGATGATAAAAACTGAAAGATCGTATATTTTTACTTGAACGTGTGTGGGCTGTAGGGACGTACGATTTATCTGTACAGTTAAATTGCACAGTTTTATCGCACAGATAAAACTGAAGGTGTGTAGCCCCCATTAGAGCTATTTTTGAAAGTGCCATCTCGTAAACGTGCCGACAAGCAAATGACCAAGGCACTTAGCGACCCACCTCGCAAACCACCTGTAGTGCGGCCACCGTGTATCCTAGCAAGTAGCCAGAGCGCAAGCTACTAGGCTCTAAGCAGGCCGCCTGTCTGTGCGTACGTGGCCTTAGGCTTCGTCCGCACAGACAGGCGGCTTGCTTAGCGCCTAGAGCCTAGCGAGTCACCTAGCGAGTAGCTTAGTAAAACGAACGTTCTAGAATGTTCGCGACCGGCCGCACTGCGCGCTTGGCGCCTTGACCGAGCTCTTGTATGTCTATAGTTGAAAATGCGCTTGGAGTAGTTTAAATTTCTTTTTGCATAAAGGCGTAATATATGATTTCCAAGTCCAAACGCTTCATCGCCTACGACAGAGAATGGAATAACATCTCCGACATCATCATTAGGCAATTGCCTTCCAGAAGGAATATTTAGTCGATTCTCGGAAAGCCGTTTACCCATTTCTGATGTTTTAAATATTTCCGAATCACTAGCTGTTCCATAAGAACCAACATCAATGTACACAAATTTATAATCGGCATCTGTCCAAGCCATCAAAACGCAGGAGAAGAACTTTTTGTAGTTAAAATATGATGAACCGGAATGTTCTGGCTGTATCATCCGTATATGTTTGCCATCGATCGCTCCAATGATGCTGTGTATCGGGAATATGTCAATAAAAAGACCCGCGTAAAAGAGGTCGTTCTGTTTTTTTTATTGCATGTTGGTAGCACTGTACTGATTAAGCGCGCAAAGTTTGAGAGGGATCTGTCATTTTATTTGTTTTAAACTACACTTTTTGTTGGTCATAGTTTTGAGTTCTCGGCGATTTTTACAATGGAAAATATTGTTGAAGAAAGAGTGTGCCTTAAATTTTGTGTTTCGAATATTTCATGTGCTGAATCACTAAAAATGTTGCGAAATACCTACGGCGAATCGAGTATATCGAAAACAAGGGCTTATGAATGGTATAAGGCTTTTAAAGAAGGCCGAGAAGTAGTAGTAGACTTGCCTCGTTCTGGTAGACCTTCAACCGCTACGACCAAAGAAAACATCGACAGAATCAAGAAGCTAGTGCTCGAAAATCGACGTATGAGTCTAAGAGAGTTGGCTAGTGAGGTGAACATATCTTTTAAGTCCGTCCACAACATTCTCATTGACATTTTAGGCATGAAACGCGTCGCCGCTCGACTAGTTCCAAAAGAGCTCAATTTTGTTCAAAAAGCGCAGCGAAAGCATGTCGCTGAAGATATGGTTTCCCGAGCTTCTACGGATCCGACCTTTATGAAACGTATAATAACTGGCGACGAGGCATGGGTTTGTTTATGAGTACGACATGCAAACAAGCCAACAGTCTTCAGAATGGCGTCTCGTAAACGAGCCGAAACCCAAAAAACGGCGGCAAAGTCGCTCCAAAATCAAGGTGATGCTGACAGTTTTTTTTGACTACCGTGGTGTGGTTCACTCCGAATTCCTTCCAGAGGGAGAAACAGTGAATAAAGAATATTATTTAGGCGTCATGAAGCGTTTGCGTGAGAGTATCCGCCGAAAACGTCCAGATTTGTGGCAACACAACTCATGGGTGCTGCACCATCACACAGCCATTATAGTGAAAGAGTTTTTAGCGAAAAATTCAACAAAAGTTCTCGACCAGGCACCGATAGAAGCCATAAAAGAAAATTCGCTGAATGAGCTAAAGGCCATACCGCAAATAGCCTATGAAAAATGTATGGAAGACTGGGTAAGCGCCTACTTTGAAAGCGATAAAATAAATTTAGATGAATAATTTGTATTTTTTGTTTTATTGACAAATTCCCGATATTTAGTACACAGAATGTACGTTTTTTGTATTTTTACCTCCAAATTCGTCACATTTGACACAACCGTTGGACGTTTGTTATTTTGGGCCATTAAAAAAACTGTGGCGAGAAATTTTACTAAATTACAAAATAAAGAATCCAAGAGAAACCACGGTTCACAAAGGGCATTTCCCAGATCTACTCAAAAAACTGGTGGTACAGCTTAACGAGAAAACGAATAACATAATTAAAGTTGTCAAAATATAAAGGTGGGTACTGACCAACGTTACGAGGTGTAATGTAACGTGTTACACAGCGAGCATTTGTGCAGTCAGTACGTAGAAACAAGGCGCTCGCCGCTCGTTGCTCGCTGCGAGTGCTCCACCCGGCTGTCGGTTTTTTGGCGAACCCTTTGTGTGTTACGCGGTTCAGTCAGTACGCTCTTGCAAGTAGTCACGAGCGCACGCGCGTCTCGAATCATCAAACGTCGTTCATCTATATTTTAAAAAATGGAGTGGGACAAAGAAAAAACTTTGTTTTTTATAGAAAAATACAGAGATGAGGAAGTGTTGTGGAATGTAGCTCATCCAGAGCATTATAACAAACTCAAGAAAGAAGACGCTTGGAATAGATTGGCTTTGTTACTCGACAGTAAAAGAGAAACATGTAAAAAAAAAATGACCAGTTTACTGGCATCATTGAGGAGGGAGAAACAAAAAATTAAACAATCAACTAGTACAGGACAAGGTACGTAATTATTTATTAAGTTTTTAAGTACATAGGCCCACAAGTGACAGATACAATTATTATAAAAAATAAATACAATTATTTTGCTAGCATAGATAACGATATTCACGAAATATACTACTTTGGGTCGACGTTTGTTAATTGCAACTTTAATTTCAGGTGCAGATAAAGTGTACCATAGTAGTTGGTTTGCATACAAAGCCATGATATTTCTACTTGATAGAAATACACCTCGTGCTACAACAGATACTGTAAGTCCATTTTAAGCGTAATTATTTTGCCAGCTTACAGACCCTTGCTGAATGCAGTATTCAGCAACTTCATCACGAACATTGTGAGCAGATCTTGTAGCCCTTCGCGGTCTTATTTGCAAGGGTAACATACTAGTCATATCATTGTTACCTTCTCTCCAGTTTCCTAATCTGACTTGGCCGTTCGATTCTTCGTCAAAGCTACCTGCAGGGGTATATACCTGAGCATTATTACCTTTTCTTAAAAAATTGTGAAGGCATGTTATTGCTGTTACGACAGATGTCGCGGTTTTCGGTTCTAACAACATAGGTTTCCGCAAAACTCTAAACACTGCAGACAATATGCCGAACACATTTTCCACCACTCTACGAGCTCTGCAAAGTCGGTAGTTATATATTCTTTCTTTAGAACCACGTTCATGATATCCTGCATATACTTTCATCATATTTTATGTTGAGGGATGTTTAATGCATTATTTTTTAGTTTTTCGTTTAATTCACAGTTATTGAAAACCCCTCCATCAGATATTCTTCCTTGACATCCAATGTTTACATACAAAAAGTTATATTTCGCGTCAACAACTGCCAGTAATACGATGCTAAAGAAACCCTTGTAATTATAAAATTCACTTCCACTGTTGATCGGTGACTGCAGTAAAATATGTTTACCGTCGATTGCGCCTAAGCAATGTGGAAAATTCCACAAAGTATCATAGTCATTTGCTACAACCAGCCATTGCTCTGGTGTTTCTGGCATCTGAAATAATGATTTATATTTATTTTCAGCTACGTGAAGGTGAAGGTGCTTCAGAACAACCGCTTGGTGATTGCCCTCCGCCTGCCAATGAAAGCGACAATGATTGCCCTCCGCCTGCCAAAAAAAGGAAGAAAGCAGTCGTCCCAAGCCCGGAGGAAATAATGGCATCTACTTACAATATTTTAAAAAAGAAAACCGAGCAAACGGAATCAACTTCGCACAAAATTGACGAATGTGAAGCCTATGGTATTTTTTTGGCTAATAAACTAAGATCGTATTCAAAAACAACAAAAATGCATGTACAACATTATATATCTAATATATTGTTTAGTGCTGATCGCGGAGAATATGACTATGTTGGCATGAATACGAACAATTATTATTCACAAGGATACTCTACACGAACAATTTCAAGAGCCTCACCGATGCCACAACAAAGCCAACCGATGCCACAGCAAAGCCCTGAAACACCTGCATCAAATACGTCCCATCAAAGTGACTATGGGTCACCAGCTATGAGTGAACGATTTTTATCAGAATTTGGTGATTTAATTGATTAAATAATTTGATATGTAATGACTGCTTTTCTGAATTAATTAAAACACTACATACCTTTACATATTCTTTTAATGCTCCAATAAGGGCTTCGCTGACCTCTTTTACTATAAATCCTATTCGTTGCTTTGATATCTTGAAAAGATATTGCATACTAGTATAGGAATCTCCTGTTGCATAAAAACGAAGCGTTAGTGCTAATCGTTCGGTGACACTGATTGCTTTTCTATAATTTGTATCCTTTTTATGTACACTTGGTCCAATTAAATTCACGAGTTCTTCAAACTCGATCGGAGACATACGTACAAAGTTTTTATACTGTCCAGTAATCATTTGGTTTTTTAAAATTGCTATCAATGACAAACCACCACATACGCCTCTGTTTTTAAATAAGTTTGATGTCCAGTAACGTTTTTTCTTCTTCTTAATTTGGATAAAACAATAATTAAGTAGAATCAAAGATACCAACGCGGCCTCGCTGTCGGCCATCTTGAGTGAACTGGCGGCGAATATGGAGCACAGAGTTTTGACGAGCATGTTACGCCGATTTTAGAACACAGCGTAACGTGCTCGATGAGTACACGCTCGATGCGAATGTTACATTACACCTCGTAACGTTGGTCAGTACCCACCTTAAAAGGTCCGTTTTGACATTTGAGAAAGACCCTAGAATGTAACTTGGAACGAAACTGAAAGAAACAATAAAATAATAATTAATTACATAAAGTGTTATTAAAAAGATACATATTTTATTTGGCGTTTAAATAATATGATAGAATATATTGCGAGTATTCTTTTCGCGCTTACTTTATAGTAGCATGCAATTTCTAATTAACACGAAACGTCTCATAAACAGTTACGTTTTCAGTTTTTTTTTTTAAATACTAGTGTTTTTACCAATTAATTATTGAATTTCGCCAGCTTCATTTGATTATTATTGTAATTAAATATTGTGTAGTGATCTTTACTGAAAGGAATGCGGAACGGAATGTTGCCAAAGTTGGCAACACTGATTTCCATAGTCTGATATTAGTATACAGCGTGGCGCTACAATGGTGACATTAATTTAACACACATATACGTTTTCACATTTTCGTTCCATGAAGAAATTATGTTTCAATTAAACGTCATTATTTGCAGATTTATTTAAAGTTTTATAAAATAGCATTTTGGAGCAACCTGTACGTAATAACTGTCGCGCAGCGGTCATCTGCCGAGGTCACGGATCATAACATCGCATCAATGAAATTAAAATGAATAAGCAATACTTTAAAGGAAAGAGATATCCCTTTGTCGGCGAGCGGGCGGCGCAGGCGACGCGCCCTCCCCACCCCGTCGCGTCGCAGCGAAATCAAATTCTTTTTTTGCATTTCTAGTGCTAGCCTAAAGCTGCGTATAAACTAAGCGCGGCAAACCATCGAACATTGGCGCGCGCGGCGGCCGCGCGCTATGTAGACGGGGTTGCCGCGCGCGGCGACTCGAGCATTGCCGCGCTCGAACGTGCCGCGCGGCGAACCGTTCACTGTCGGTTTTTGAGAGCGCATCAAAGGAGCTCCAGTCGTTCGCTCGCGCGCAGTTGGGACGGTGTAGTTTTGGTGATTTGGCTCGCGCGGCAAATACGTAAAAATGGACAACGAAAAGTGCCGTCTACTAATTCAATTGTATGGCGCTAATGACTTGTTGTGGAATAGCAAATCCTCACACTACCACAATAAATTTTTTCGTTGAGGCATGATGCGTGGGTACAAATAATTAAAAAAATGGATATACCTATTCCTGACTTAAAAAGGAAAATAACTACACTTTTGGCGTCATATAGAAGAGTCCAGAATAGCTAAAAGTTTACAAGTTTTTTTTTTAGTTTACAAGAATGAACTGGTCTGGCTCTCCGCCGCGGGGTGTTCGACCTGGATCGCCTGCCGCGCGCGGCAGCCGCTTTCTACGAAATTTTGTTTCTACATATTGGCTCGCGCGCCAAGAAACGGCAACTCTGGTCGAACATTGGCTCGCGCGGCTGCCGCGCTTAATTTATACGCAGCTTAACTCGTGCCCTTGACACACTTCTTCATAGTAGTGCGCATAATTACGTCGACTAATTTTGTAAATGTTTCCGCGAAAAAGACGCTTACCTATTGTTTTATTTATTTATTTTAGTGTAATGAGTAATAAGATTATGGTACTGCGATAAAGACGCTTTGTTTTGTTTTGTTTTTCTTATTTAGTAGGTACGTTGACATCTCTTGCGATACGGACGCTTTTATATAGTAATATAATCTTAACTTTATTTGGAAAAGTATAGATAGGTACATACAAATGAGAACTATTTTATTATGCACGAGCATTTTGCCATGGTACACTACCTTCTGGACTAATAAAATATTCAGCAAATTTGTCTCTTACGACCGTAGCAGCGAGTGGTGGGTGTCTTGCAACAGTTTGTAAATCTAACATATTGCTGTGAGTACCAATATCTCTTCGCCAAGTACCTTCTATGATGTTATATTCTGAGTCTTCATAATCGAATGTTCCTGGTGGAGTATACAAAGCACGAGACAGTTTATTGCGTCTTAAAAAGTTATGCAAATATACACATGACATTGTTACTATTTCACAAGTAGCAGGCTTAAGAGGTATGGCTTTTCTGAAAACGCGAAATACAGTACTTAATATGCCAAACACATTTTCTACTATCCTTCTTGATCTGGAAAGTCGGTAGTTGTAAATGCGCTTTATAGTTCCTCGATTGTGAATACCAGTAATGCTATTCTGTAACAACATTTTCGTGTCTCGACAGCGGAATCCGCGGTGAGATATCAAATTCGTATTCTCTAAATCTCGACAGTGCCGGTGGCGCTACACTTGCGAGTGTCAGTTGACATTATTAGTATGAGTTTGGTATTCTGTAAGGGGATTTACCGCTTCACTCATCGAAACTCGACACTTCGAACAACGAATTCACTTGTCATTTTTAAAAGTGGTCTAGGAGGCTATCGAGATTAGATGCGAGTTCATTTTAACTCATTACTTCACGGTTAATGTATGGGTTATAGTATTAAAAATTATAATAATTCGATAGTTATGGCTCGTTGGTTTTTTTTTGAAAGTTTGTTAGAAGAAGCACATTCCATAGATATATATGATAGTCGTCGTCAAGCTGGTGAAATTCGCAAATTTCAAATAGTTAATAGGCACAAAGACTTTGTTAAAAATTATCGTTTGTCTGAAGAATTGATAGATAATGTGTTACAAGACATTAAAACGTTTTATGAAAAATTTACGCCGGCGAGGACGCGCATTGTCTATCAAAACTAAGGTAAATATTTTTTTATGTGTAGGTACGTACACTATTAATTTAGAACTTTCCAAAAGCTTTTTTCTTACAAATTGTAATTCTATTTCAGTTATTATGTGCCCTGTCATTCTTGGCCAGCGGTAGTTATCAGAGAATTTGTGGAAAGAATGTGAACACATATCTATCACAACCATCTGTCTCCCGATGTGTTCGCGAGGTGGTTGATGCCTTAAATCACCCTAATGTTGTTAGGAAATACATAAGATTTTTACAGAATTCTGTGGAGAGGCTCAAACTAAAGGAAAGGTCGGTATATGTATTATATTTATTTATTAATCACAAAATCCACAGCTCTTAAAAATACTACTATATACACATTTATTATACTACTATAACAGCAATTATGGATTTACAATTTAGGTATCTACTAATTTTACAAAAACAAATTAAATTAATATTTTTTTTATGGCAAACCTACCTAGCAATAAGTTTGAAGCATTTACAAATAATAGGTATATAACATTACAGATTCTTCGAGAAATACAAAATTCCTGGGGTGATAGGAGGTATTGATGGTACCTATGTTACCATGGTAAGGCCATCAGAAAATGAAGAGCGATATTACTGTCGTAAAGGAAATCATGCAAGAAATATCCAATTAGTAAGATTTGTAATATATATCTAAGTAGTACAATTCTTTTTGTAGATATGGAAACAAAGGTAGCTAACTCAAAATATACGTAATGTAATTTTTGTTTTGTAGATTACAGATGCAGACTTAAATATATTGCATGTTGATGCAACCTATGGGGGAGCAACACATGATAGCTTTATTTTTAATCATAGCATCATACAGAATCACCTTGAGGGCTTAGTGAATGCCGGTGAAACTGTACATTTGCTAGGTGAGCACACCATTTCTATTAGGTACACCATCACTTATAGTTGTAGAGCAATTTTGATAAATACTTTTGTAAATTTACAAGTATATTTTACAAATATAGTTTGTTCACAAGCAGACTATTCTTCAAAATATTTTTTTTAAAGTAAAAATTTTAAACTTCTCTCCTAGGTAATAATATTATAATCTTAATATTTACATAGGTAAAACCAGTTATATAACCAATATATAAATACTTTAATCGTTATAGTACATTTTAGTAAGTTTTTTGTTTTTTTTAGGGGATTCTGGCTATGCACAACATGCATATCTGATGGTCCCTGTGCCTAATGTAGAAGAGGGTACACCTGCTGCACACTACAACAAACTCCATGCCACAGCGCGTAATACCGTAGAGAAAGCTATAGGCAGGCTGAAGGGGAGGTTTAGATGTCTTTTGGTACACAGAGTACTACATTACCACCGTAATGTGGTTGCAAAAATTGTTGTGGCATGTTGTGTGTTACACAACATTTGTAATCGCGCAGGGCTACCGGCTCCTACCTTGCACGACTACGACAATCAAGAGGAGTTACGTTTCCACGCAGTCGTCCATACACAAGCTGGGGCTAGAAATGAAACTGTATCGCAAGAGGCCGTAATAGGACAGTCGACAAGAATTGATTAATATGCTATGGCGAGCACGATCTAATATTAATTAATAAACATTATAATACAAAAATATATAATATAAATATAAATATAATAATAAATCTTAATATTGTTATTTTTCAATGTTTCGGATAATAATTGTAACCCTTCTCCAAGTTTCTTCACTGTTTCATTCACAAGCCTTTCGAAAAGCTTTGAATTTCGGCGATTAATTTCGAGTTTTTGTTCTTCAATCGCCAAAAACCGCTCCGAATAACTTGTGAATCGCGATCGCCGTTGTGATGGAGGTGACGCACGACTATGACGACGTCTTGTTGTTGCTAGAACAATAAGAAATGGTACTTTAAATAATATATAATTATTCCTAATAATACTTAATGTTTGAAATGCCAGTTTCTCCCAGCTTTTATGGGCTGTGTCCCTTGCACTAGAATTTTGAAAGCCTTTTGCAAGGCTTGGATTCTTCTCCAAAAAATTTAATAGTTCGTGAATTTGGGCAGTTGAAGGGAGAGCCACTCTTTCTACAGGGCTATAATTAAAACAAAACTATTACATATTTACAACATACTTAGCTTATCATAAAATCTAATAGAAATGACAAAATTATTACTTACTTCATGTTTTAGTTGCTATTTTATCAAATAAAACACCAAAACAAACTTTTATTTAACTTGAAACCACTTCTCACTTCTAAACGTCAACCGGCGTGTAAACAAACTTGAACTTTTTTTTTTTCGAGGCCCGAATCTCACAACATTCAGCCAAAGTAAATGTTTTATTTCTTTATTTTAACAAAAAGAAATATTTATTTATCAAATATCGTACATTTGATGCATTTATGGAATTTATATACCGAACTTGTGCAAAGTTCATGCACATATTTTAAATTAAAGTCATATGAAAAGAATATCGATAAAACGAACACAGCGCCAGATTACCGCTCTTCGATTCGACACTCACTTCACTTCGCAAGTGCGTACCAAATGTTTACAGAATTCCAAAACAAGGTCAAGTGATTTCGCTTTCGAAGTGAGCTTAGTCACTCAGGTGAAGCTCGATATCGAAATGGTTATTTACAGAATAGCACTACAGGATATGGCTTCATAATATTTTCAGATAAGGCAAATGCGCTGTCCCCTATTATTACATAAGGTAGATTCGGACCATTTGTGTAATTGGTTGTGGTTGTGGAATATTTAAATTATTTTGAGTCAATGCGTCGTAAAATGGAGTTTCCAGAAATACTCCACTGTCGGAAGATCTGCCTTTAGCACCACAGTTCGCATATATAAAGTTGTAATCTGCATCGACTATTGCCAGTAGTACAATACTGAATTGTTCTTTGTAGTTGAAAAAGTCACTGCCAGAGTTACACGGTGCTTCAATAACAATATGTTTTCCATCAATGGATCCAATGCAATGAGGAAAATTCCATAATAATTCGAACTGGCGGGCTTTATTTTTCCATTCTTGTTCAGTATTTGAGACCTGTAATAAATGAAATAATAATAATAATTACAGGATGGGAGTCTCTCAACGGAACTGTCTGTGCCGCCGTCACCTACAACATCACAACTGCCAGCGCCAACACCACCTCCAACCTTGCCACTGCCGCCGCCGCTTTCACGGTCAAACAAGAGGAAGTGTGACGATAGGGACGATAGTCCTCATGTAAAGTTAACGATTCACATGTTTTTGTGATCGAACATTGATATGTTGTTATATCAACCTATACTCAGTAGCCAAGATAATATTTGTTACTTAATATCTCAACTTATGCACTTAAAAGTTTTCGTTAGATACTCATTTTAAATAGATAAATTGAAGTGTCAAGATATTGCCAGCTGAGGTCTTTTTGATTAAATCGTGACAAATGGAGATATCCAGTTATGGCCAACCAAATTACTTCTGCTTAAATTGCGATATATTGAGATGTCCAGTTACGGCCAATGAAGTTTTGATTACCTCAAATGTAATAAGTATATGTATCACTATATGGCCGTTAAAAAAAACTTTAACATTAAATGAATATGTTTATACTCGGAATTTTAATTCGATTCCAGATTTGACATTAGCTACTGTCATTTTGTGAAATAATGATACCACATATAATAGTGTAGTGATGAACACAAAAATCGATAAACAATCAGTGTGTGTGCCATTCAATTAAAGACTAAATTATTGATTTTTATTTAAATAAATACATAATTATTCATAATAATTATTAATTAATTAGTAATCGCTGCTCTATTTTATAAAAAGTTAATATTTTTGTTTTTATATTAAAAACAAAACTTATAATAAAAGAGCCTTGATAGTTTTCAGTATTGGCAGCCCGTGCGCGCTCGTGCAGCTATCGCCATTTTGTTTATCGTGTCATTCGGCTTCATTCCCCCAGTCTGACTGCACGAATATCTTATATTTTCATTGCGAATCGATATTTTGTTATTTTGTTGGGTTTTTGTTAAAGTGTTGTTACGTTGTGTTTGTTGTTACGTTTATAGTTTTTTGTGAACTTTGAGTGAATCAATTTGTTTTGGTTTTCCATCAAAATGGATCCTCAGCCAAGTACATCACAAAAAGACGTGGATGTTTTCTTGTCCCCAAGAAAAAAACGTCCACGAAAGCTTTCACTGTTACTGAAAAAGTAATGATCCGCAACGCCTACAAATACGTGAAAAATTAAATTTCTGCGCAATTGGAGGCCTTTGAAGTTGTGGAAGAAAATGCATGTATGAGCAAAGTTGCTGACATATTAGGAATAACCTCACGCTCTGTTTGTAACGTTTTGAAGGAAGTAAATAAAGATGCGCCGCCAACTCCTCCTAAAAAAACTGGACCAAAGCGAAGTTTCAAAGATAAAATTGATGAATTTACATTCTCTGCAATACGAAGAATTGTTCATCAGTTCTTTTACCGAAATGAACCTCCAACCATTGCAAAGGTAAGTCAATCAGTCAGACAGTACTATTTTATACCTACATCTTTTATATATATGTAATGATTCCAAGCTATTATAAAATTTACTATTTTAGATTTTACAAGTGATGAACGATGATTCAGAAATGCCCAAGATATCCAAAGACACCCACCCTCAGAAAAATTTTGAAGCATCTTAATTTTAAATTTGTTGCACGGTCACGCAAGAGCACACTTATTGATCGAAATGATATAATAACATGGCGCCAGCGTTACTTGCGATCTATATGTCAATTTCGACGAAAAGGGAGACATATATATTATCAAGATGAAACTTGGGTTAACGCAGGTAAGGCTAACATTTATACACAAAATGAATTTATATACATTTTACATTAAATTGAATAGTAATATTAAATGTTCATGTACTATATTTATTTTAAGGACATACTGTAAAAAAAACTTGGGTGGACAAGAAAGTCACATCATCTCGACAAGCGTTTTTGGAGGGACTGACCACTGGATTAAAAAATCCATCTGGAAAAGGCAAACGTCTCATAATTAGCCATATAGGTAGTGAAGAAGGCTTCCTGGAAGAGGGGCTCATGATTTTTGAAGCAAAGAAAAATTGTGAAGATTACCATGATGAGATGAATGCAGTTTGTTTTGAGGAGTGGTTCGCTGGAGTCTTACCAAAATTAAGACCAAACTCAATTGTGGTGATGGATAATGCACCTTACCACTCCCGAAAATTGGAAACGGCACCAAAAATGAGCTGGAAAAAAGCTGCCATTCAAGATTGGCTTTTAAATAAAAATATTCATTACGAACCAGATATGGTTAAAGCTACGCTTTTAGAACTGATTCCACATAACGAGTCTTTTAATAAGTACGCTGTTGACGAAATGGCAGCACAACATGGGATCACGGTTTTAAGACTGCCCCCTTACCATTGCGAGCTAAACCCTATCGAATTGATATGGGCGCAGGTAAAGGGGCATGTAGCCCAAAATAATAAAACCTTCAAATTGGCAGACGTGAGAAATTTATTTCAGGAAGGCATTCAAAAAATTACGGCTACCGAATGGTCTAAATGCGTATCCCATGTTGTTAAAGAAGAGGAAAAAATGAGTAGGCTAGATATGTTAATTGATAATATCACAGACACATTTATAATAAATGTTACAGAAAGTGACAGCGATAGCGATAGCGATGACGGCGACGATTTATAAAATAAATTATTACCATAATACAACTATCTGTTTTATTTGTCATGTTCCTTCATGATCACATTTTTTTATTTATTTCACACACAATTAAAAGAAAAGTCTCAGATCGTTAATTAATCGTCAAAACTAAATTATCGGTTCAGAAATATTTAATTTCCTGATATACTTAGTTTACAAGAGTAAAATTATAAACGAGAAGAATCGATCTGGAAATATTCCATTTCCATATCGAATAATTTCGCAACGTCACTATTTAGTACTTGTCATAACGTTGCAACACTGCAATTGTCAAATCTGGAATCGAATTAAAATTCCGAGTATAGTTGGCAACTTACGAACACAAGTTTTTAAAAAAATAATCGAGTTGTCAACAAACTTCCCTAAAAAGTAATAAAATATCGTGGCGTGGCACATCCCTCGCTCGTGTGTTAGTAAACAAACGTCAGTTCCGAATTCAGAAGCCACGCGCGCGCGAACCACGAACGAGTGTGAGTGCTTCAAATTGATTTCATTGGTTTTTGAGTGTATCTATTGATTGATTTATTACAACAGTGTTTGAATTCATAAGTGGGGTGTATAGTTTGTGATTTGCAATGGATGAAAAAGTGAGTACCTACCAAACCTTACGCTACCTTAGTGTATTATCCTAATAGAGGTAATACCTACTAACATAACTGAAGTGATATCTAGGTATTTCAATATGTGTTTTTTTTTTTTTTGCAGAATCCGACGATTGCCGAACTAATGGCTAGGAAACGGAAGTTAACAGAACTTCGTGACATAAAGTTAAATTCTACTCGTCAGCGAATGAATATAGTAGACGAAAACGGTAAGATACAGATCTCATACTCATAAGTACATACACTTTTTTGCCACCTTTTAGGTAGGTATTGATGATCGTTGGGAGTTAGTCAACTAGGTAAGTAACATACTATAAGCTGAAATTCGATTGAACGTAAAAATATCGCGGAGATTTTTTTCGCACTGTATTTTCTACGGTCTGCTTAGCGCCGAGAGTTGAAAATCCAACAGTGTGTTTGGTCGACGCGTTGGAATGCGCTCTGTTGGATTCTCAATGCTCTGCTTAACACCGAGAGTTGAAAATCCAGTGCTCGATAAAATCCCGCCGCGATATTTTTACGTTCATTCAAATTTCAGCTTATAGTATGTTTCGGTTTAACTTTGGCTCCTATCGTCTAGAAAATAATAATCATTATTTTCTAGTAATTACCTACACTATTTTAGAACTGAAAGCTTATGTGTGTTAGTGTTTGAAACGATCTACATATGTTACTGCTGGGCATATGCTGTTTAAACAAATATTTGTATAAACCTTGGTATGTAGATAATATAGACCCTGTAATAGGAAAACGACTCAACAGTTAGACAACGTTAGTTACTCACCCAAACTAATATTATAAATGCGACATTAACTGATTTTGTCTGTCTGATTGTTACAGGTGACCCTAATCTTGCCAGTCCACTGTCACACTCTTCGTTATTGAGAAACATGAGTAACGATGATCCGTTATCTCCTTTTCCGGTAATGTCCCCAGCAACCCAAGAAATTTATAATGTATTAATTACTGACCCAAGACTACAACTAGATAATACGTCAGACATTATCGAAAACAGTGAAGCTTCCGAAGAAAATGAATCGTTTCATGGCGACAGTGACGACAGTGTTCGTGATCCTGATTTTAACATAAAAAAGTCACTGTCGTTGATTCAGAAACTGATTGCGAATCATGTGATGATGCAAAAATTGTAAGCAAAGAAACATTGATACCAATTACCGGCAAAAATGTGAAAGACACAAGAAGAATTACACCAAAAAAAAATACCAAAGACGGAATACAAAAATTGACTCCTGAAAAATATATCGAAGTCAACTACGAATGTAAAAATATAGCACCTACCTTAATTAATACAAAAGAGACACCACAAAATTCATCTATGGATAATACACAGAACATAGAAACCGGGAGCTCAACGAGTGTGACAAACGAAAAAACTTCAAACCGAAGTGTTTCACCTAATATTAATATTATAATAGAAGAGAACTTAAGGGATACAGAATATGAAAATGTAGCTCCTACTTTAGATGAGATAGAAACACAAACAATGATCCTAGAAAAGACGATTGAAAGAAATGAGATTGTAACTTTAATTATGGAAACCGCAAATACTAGAAACATAAAAATCTAAATACCAAAAAGGGAAGATCAAGAGTTGAGAGAAATACAAGCAAATCACGAAGGAATACAGGAAAGAGTTATATAACGAAAAAAGGTAAAGTAGTTCCCGACAGAAAACCGAAAGAGTTAAGTTCATGTAAAATGTGAAAAGCCGGTTTGTAAAAAGTGTTTTTGTAAAATATTAGGGGATACAAAGGCAGAAGTGAAAGGGAGAAGTCGAAGACATTTCGCTTGCTAATCACCACATTTTGAGCTTTCCAAGTTATGAGAGTCACTACTGTAGAAATTCGACTGATAAGAAATATCTAGCTGCTGACCTTTCAATTGCTAAAATGTACAGAGTATAAAAACACTTCTTCAAATCCTGTCTCGTTAAAATTATATGCCAAATGATTTCACGACCTCAATCTGTCATTTAAGCAACCATCGAAAGACACATGAAACACGTGCGATGTGTTGAACGCTAAAATTAAAGTTGCAGATGAAGACCGCAAAATTAATTTAACTACTGAATTAGCTGAACACCAATATCAAGCTGAAAAAGCTTATGCTGAAAAACGTGTGGATAAAGAGAATGTCAAAGCAGATTCGTCTGTTAGAGCATTTGCATTTGACCTCCAGCAGTGCTTGCCAACACCATATTTAAAAACCTCTGTCTCGTTTTACAAACGACAGCTTTGGTCTTTTAATTTAACAGTATATGATTTAGCAACTAATGAGGCTACCTGCTACATGTGGGACGAGACAATAGGAGCACGAGGAGCAAACCAAATTGCCTCATGTTTGTGGCACTTCTGCAACAACTTGCCATCGGAAGTCAAAGAACTGATTTTTTATTCTGATACATGTGGTGGCCAAAACAAAAACAATGTCGTGGCAATGATGTTCATGTTTTTGCTACATAATCATCCGACGCTGCAAAAGATAAACCACAACTTCCTCCTAAGTGGGCACACACATATGGAATGTGACTCAGACCATGCGATTATTGAAAAAACAAAAAAGAGAACACAAATGAAAATAAATCATTTATATGATTGGGTGCAGCTCGTGAGGACTTGCAAAGTTCAAAAACCATTCAAAGTCGTAACGATGACGGTAAATGATTTCTTGGATTTTGCCGAACTAAAATCCAAGAAGGGACCCTTTACTGTCAAGAAATTGGACGATTCTGGAGACAAATTTCTGTGGCAACCTATAAAATGGCTGCAATATAATAAAAACATCGTAGGAAAAATAAATTTCAAGAACAGCTTGGATCGCCAACTCCCTTTCAAATCAATAAATTTTCGAAAAAGAGGAAAAACGACCATAGATGTCTTTAGGTTAAGCCGAATCTCCAAGGAGGCTTTACCTATCAGTGCAGAGAAGAAAAAAGGATTTGATGGACATGATTGACTTGATTGACGATTCATTCAAAGAGTTTTATATTAATATAAAAACTGTCAGTGATGTCTCTGCGTCTACTGATCCAGATTTGGACGAGGACAACCCAGATGAAGAGGATTCTGAGGTCCAGTAATGTGGTATACATACTTGATTCTGTATGATGACGTTGTTTGGGATCCTATAAAATGTTTTTATTATTTTACTAGGAAACTAGGTTCTTGGTGTTTCAATTTAATATTAAATTTGTTCAGTTAGAACAACAGTGTTTCATTTGAGTGAGTAGTACCTAGGTATTTCAACAAACCAAATGACAAATCCAAAAATAATAATTTGCTTGTCATTAAAATAACATTGTTTACCTAATAATACTCCCCACTTTGAAGGTGAACAAGTTGACAACTCGTTGAATAAGTTGATAACTCGATGGTGAACGAATTGACAAGTCTAATATTATGCAATCTATGGGAAATTTCGTTTATTTATTGTCATCATTTAAAAGATGGCATAAAATAACCTTTAAAACAACTAAAACACATATCTTTAGCTAATTTACCGAATTACCTGAAGACGTCAAAACTTTAAAATAGCTGCCCTGACAAATTACAATTTTAGACATGTCAACGTATTCACGCCAGCCACGGATTTTATCATAGTGTTCTGTGGAGTTTTATGCTATAACCTTAATGTGATAGCTAGTCTTTCCGCAGGTGCGATGCTTTTCCGCATGTTGGTATCGTGGTGCTTTAATCCAGCATATAATAGAGCATGTAGTTCCCAAAACGTACCTATGCTTAAACGAAAATGTTTGAAAAACTTTTTAGGATGGTTTAGAAGATTATCGAAATGTTCGTTGCATTTGTGTACATTCGTTAAAATTGGATGTATCCAATAACTACGGTTTGGTCTTCTACGACGACGTCTTTTTATCAAAAGTAGCGCAATTAAACCTTCTTCGTCAGAGTCCATTATGATACTGCACGCAAGGTTTAAAAAAAGTAGCCGCCACCGACCGCAAGTGTCGACCACCGGCCACAAGTGGCTGTCGCGCGCTTCAGCTACCTTTGTAGCCGCTTCTAGCTTCTCGTGGCGGCGTTTGTGGCTGTGGCGAGTGGCTCGTGTGCGGCGACCCTTAGTGATTCAAAATATTTTTGAATAAAAAGTAGTGTTAAAAAAATGTGTCAAAATCCAGGCGAAGTTACGGGTTTCGACGGTAACTTTAGTGTAGATTTTGTTTTTATATGAATTTAATAACGGGCATTTTCGGTAAAGCGCCATTTAATCGATAAATTTGCTTGTAAATATTCGTTGTGCGCAATTGCATAAGTGGCAGTTTGAGTTTAGTGTCAGTTATTTTTTAACTTTAATTAGGATTTTGTTCTTATACGAATTTAATAACGGGCATTTTCGGTAAAGCGCCATTTAATCGATAAATTTGCTTGTAAATATTCGTTGTGCGCAATTGCATAAGTATGGAAACCACAAAAAAGTGCCCGCTGAAATGATAGAAGTGAAAAACCACATTAACAGCATTCCTCGCATCGAAAGCCACTATTTGCGCAAGCAAACTTCATACTTACATAATGCAAACAAAACCAGAGAATTCATAGATGGTGGAAAAACAGTAACTGATATTTATACAGACTACAAAGAAGATTGAATAAAACACGGATTGCCTTACGTACAGCTGCATACCTACCGAAAAGTTTTCAATAACGACTTTAACATTAGCTTCTTTGTGCCCAAGAAGGACCAATGCGAACAATGCACAATATACAAGCTGGCCGAAGGTCCTCAAAAAGAAGTTCTGAAGGAAAACTACGAACGACATCTAGCAGAGAAGGAGAAAAGTTGTGAAGAAAAAGCTCACGATAAATTGAAGGTTTCAAGCAACTTTTAACACACAAATTTTTAATTCGTGGACACACACATAACGAAGGAGATGCAGCACATTCAACTATTGAGAAACAAATAAAAAGAATACTTAAATCTGGACCCATATACCGGCTGACTTTTTTACCGTCTTGAAAAAAACAGGGCGGGTTAGGTAAATAGAGTAGAAGCCTATGGCATAGTTAGTTTATGTACTTATATTGTTTACTGACATCGTCTAAAATCAATCTACCAATAAAGGCCACTAATTTACTGTCTATTTTTCGTATTAAAAGATTAAACAGAGTAATTCGTAAAAAATAATTAAAATAATTCAAAATCGTAAACAAAGTCACCCTACTAAACGCGCAGCAAACTTTAAATGAAATCGTTACAATAGGTAAAAAACTATCTTCAATCGAACACATACGTACAAATAGGTAAACAAACTAAACGCAACGTGCAGGCAGTGCGCACCCGCTGGGCGCCTCTCGTCGGGACTCGGGCCCCGAGCCCCACTCCCGCCATCCCCCGCCCGGCCGTCCTTTTGTTAATTGTTTATGTTTCAGTGCTGCCATTTTAGCGCTTTCGGCGCTAGATCTAGCGCTTTTTTGCTATGTTCAGCGGGCACTTGATAATTTTAGCGCCTTACGGATAATTTAGCGCTTTCTTAATTTTTAATATGGCAGCACTATTTGTTCCGTGGAGAATAAAATTATTGTCTATGTTCAATTTTGTGCTCTATGCCAGCTGGGTTTTAATATGGCAATAGAGCACGGGGAATCCCATGAACATTAAGTACGGTTTGTTTCATGTTTGGTTGATTGATTTTGCTTCTTTCATTTTCATTCTCTCTATGTGAACGCACTTAAGTTCAAGTTTAGAAATAACGTTTTAAGCACTGATTTTATTAGTTACTCTTGTGAGTGTTCCATAGTGTTGTGTTGGTTAACTCTTTTGTAATGGATGTACCATTATCAAAAAAAACTGTGTACAAACAAAGATATAAAGTCGAATGGGAGAAATCGCCCAACTTTAAACAATGGTTGAAACCTGTGCCTGGAGATGATACAAGGGCAATGTGTTTGTATTGTAGGAAGGATTTTCTTGCCAAATTAAGCGATATCCAGAGACATTGTGATTCAGTTCATCACAAGAAGCAGGCGAAACCTTTCTTGGACAAAAAACAAACACAAATCTCTTCAATGCTGCAAAAACCCGTCGATAAGCTCTGTGTTGAGACTGAAGGTGCTCTCTCAATGTATGTTGCAGAACACACAGCTATACAAGCAATTGATCACCTTACCGAATTATGTAAGAATAAATTTTCGGATTCTAAGGCTACTACAGAAATGAAATTGCACCGAACGAAATGTACAGCAATAATTCAGGAAGTATTAGCACCTCATTTTAAAGATTCTTTGAGAAATGATATTGGTGATAATTCGTATAGCTTGATTATAGATGAATCTACTGATGTTTCTGTTCGAAAATATCTCGGTATTGTTGTTAAATATTTTAGCAGCAGTCGCAACGAAATAGTTTCCACATTCTTAAGGCTGGTTGAATTGGAATCTGCAGATGCCGAAGGAATAGTTTCGGCGTTAACAGCACAACTTGAAGCTTTTAAACTTGATAAAAGCAAGTTAATTGGAATCGGAACAGATAATGCTTTGGTTATGACTGGAGTAATAGTAGGAGAGCTGGCACGCATTTTTGGGTAGGTATTTGAGGCAAGCTGAAAACTTGTCCTATAACTTTTCAGACACACCCCAACACGGAACTGCAGACCTGGCTGGCGGGTAGCGGGTCTAAACCAACCCCTAAATTTTTGAATTTTTTTTTTTTTTTTAACTAAAAAATATATTTGAGGCAAGCTGAAATTTTAATATGTTGTAGTTTAATGTTTATACAATACAAAAAAAAAAAGACAGGCGATTCTGTCGGGTCTTTAGCACTGCCAGGCGTGTGCAAAAATATTTTGCAAAAAATTCGAAAAAATGTATTTGAGGCAACTTGAAATTTTGACCGAATATTATTTACAATTAAAAAAAAATATTCCCAAAAAGACAGGCGATTTCGTCGGGTCCTTCTACCTGCCAGGTGATCAAATACATTTTGTATAGGTGCGAGTGCGTAGCACTATTCACAAGCTGTAGTGTGAGAGAGAGCGTTTATCGGCAGCTGTCTGCGTCTTTGCTCGCTGCGTTACTATTGGCTCCGGCGAGGTCACGTGACTTACAGCAGCCACGAGGCTGGCAGTTGGAATTTTGGAGTCGTTATTATTCTCAGTCGCATTATTGTGAAATTAGTGCTACACGTTTGACAAATTTTAATAATTGAAAAATGTCTGGTGAAAAATTAGTTTGTGTGATTTGCAAAAAAACCTTAACAGGATGTGACTATAATCCATCATTCTTCAAAAAAGGCAAAATAAGACCGTATCAAATATTAAAAAAAAATCAACGTTATCAACAAGCATTGACAGATCTTGGAGCTGCACATATCACCGGTTTGCGTGATGAAATTTTCCACATTTTAGAAGAATTCATTTGCGAAATTTATAAATGTAAAAATATATCAAATATTAACACAGCACGATTTCAAAAATTTTGTCAAATTTACAAAGCCGTCAATAAAGATGAACCTTTCATTAAAACGTTGCGAAATGGTGATCCTTCTATGTTACCTCCGTCAAAAGCTGAAGTATTACAACATCTTTTAAGGACCCAATACATCACAAGTATTTGGAGAAATGCGTACTTACGGTTCCCCACCTCTTTGTCACCGGAGAGAAACGGATGGACTCTTCATGAGGAAAAACTAGATTTTCACTGGTTCGACGGTGATTGTATACCGCTATCAGTATTTGAAACTGTCATTTGTGAAAAAAATAAAGAAAATAATATTGCAAATGTTACTGCAGGTGCGTACACATAATTTTTCTTCAATAACTGCTGCATTCGAATTTCTATGATAAATTAAATAAACCCAAATATATTTCTTTTTGCAGATCATGAAGAGGTAGCCGAATCTGATATAGATGAGTTAGAAACAGATTCTGATTGTTCTTATGATGAAACATCGACAGACGATGATTAATAATGAGTCTTAAAGCAAATTAAATAAATTTTGTATTTTTATATTTATTATAAATCTGTTCTTGTAGTATTATTTTATGTTAATACATCTATTTTTTTAAAATTATATTTTTGTTATTTATGAACTTTCTTAACACGTTAAGCATTATCAATTTTAATAGTAAAAAATTAATCAATTTCTGAATGATTTGTAAATTAGAATACTGTAAAAAAAAAAAAAAAAATTCTTTAATTTCCAGTTAAGTGGCAAAAATATTAATTCCATGCAAAAAATTTTAATAAAAAAGTTTTACGGAAATTAATTTTTTTCCAAAATTTTGAAAATTTATTACGTTCTGAGTTTCATTAAAATTGAATATATAACCAATTTTTTATAATACAAAACAATTACACAGTAAATATTTCCATTTAACAAATAAAAAACAACACAATTATAATAATGTAAGCAGGTTTCCATATAAGTTTACGAAATTTTATATTTTTTACTCCAAAATTCCAACTGCCAGCCTCGTGGCTGCTGTAAGTCACGTGACCTCGCCGGAGCCAATAGTAACGCAGCGAGCAAAGACGCAGACAGCTGCCGATAAACGCTCTCTCTCACACTACAGCTTGTGAATAGTGCTACGCACTCGCACCTATACAAAATGTATTTGATCACCTGGCAGGTAGAAGGACCCGACGAAATCGCCTGTCTTTTTGGGAATATTTTTTTTTAATTGAAAATAATATTCGGTCAAAATTTCAAGTTGCCTCAAATACATTTTTTCGAATTTTTTGCAAAATATTTTTGCACACGCCTGGCAGTACTAAAGACCCGACAGAATCGCCTGTCTTTTTTTTTTTTGTATTGTATAAACATTAAACTACAACATATCAAAATTTCAGCTTGCCTCAAATATATTTTTTAGTTAAAAAAAAAAAAAAATTCAAAAATTTAGGGGTTGGTTTAGACCCGCTACCCGCCAGCCAGGTCTGCAGTTCCGTGTTGGGGTGTGTCTGAAAAGTTATAGGACAAGTTTTCAGCTTGCCTCAAATACCTACCCAAAAATGCGTGCCAGCTCTTGGACTATAAACGCAGGTGTCCATAAAATATTGCAGGAAAGATATGCTTTACCCAATCTAGTGTTGATAAGATGTGTCTGCCATTCGATTCAATTGGCAGTGTCACATGCATCATGTGAGACTATACCAAGAAATATAGAATTTATGATAAGAGAAACTCACAATTGGTTCAAGCTTTCACCGAAACGAAAAAACGAATATAAAAAAATATATGAAGCGATAAACTGTGGAGAGGAGCCACTTAAGATCTTAAAAGCTTGTGATACACGATGGTTGTCAATTGAACCCGCGGTAACTAGAATCTTAAGTAAATGGATAGAAAAAATTACACTTTCAATTAATGAGAACTCGTGAAAATTGCTACCAAGCCGAATTATTATATAACATGTACAACGATGAAAGAAACAAGATTTATTTGCAGTTTTTGTGTAGAATACTTAATAATTTACAAGGGGCGATAAAAACTTTTGAAAACAACTTCTGACCCATGTCTGCTCTACAATACGCTACATGATTTGATACGAAACATGTGCACGAAAATAATAATAACGCAACCGAGAATGCAATTCGAAAGCATTAATGTGAAAGAACATCTGTCTATGTCACCATACCTTGATTATTTATTTGAGAAAGAGATGAACGAGTCTTCATTGAATGAGGATGAAAAAAATGCAATGAAGACGAGGTGTGTTGATTTTATTATTTAACTAATAAATGAGCTGCAACGAAGACTGCCTGAAAATTTAAAACTACTTAAAAACTCTATGGCATTATCTATTTCCGTCATTTTAAAACCAAACAGAAATATTGATAACTTTATACAAGTTTTGGAAAGTCTGGCTTACACAGAAAATATGGATAATGTTATACAGCAGTGGCAAACTGTTATCCTACAGAACTGGGAAAATACCGAAGATACGGTGAAGTACTGGACAGAAGTTCAACAGTCGAGGGACGCAGCTGGATGTTGTCCATATAAAGACTTATTCAATGTCGCGACAAAAATAATGAGTTTGCCACATTCAAATGCTGATATTGAGCGGGTGTTCAGCTTAATGAATGTGGTTAAAAGAAAGTTGCGAAATGCGTTGCCTTCATTGTATATTTATGAACTGACAATATTTATAGCCACAAATCCTACTCTATTTGAGAAGAGAGGACCAAGCAAACGGGATCCCACTAGACTAACAATACCAATCAATAAAACTACATTTATGAACCAAAGTATTCTGGTTATGGCTAGTAGAGTCTATAACAAGTTACCAAATAATATTAAAACATTAGTTGAACTGCACCTTCTCAAAAACAAACTACAATCTTTTTTTTTAGAAAAGTCATATTATTCTATAAATGAATACTTAAATGATAAATTATAATATTTTACAAGTATTTAATACACATGTCTTTCTGGCTGTAAGTAGTATATTTTATGTCACTTCATATATATAATTAGATTAATGGTCACTATGATGTAATAAATGTATAAAGGAAAATAATGTGTTATAAGTAATAATATATAACTCAAAACAATTTCATTAATAAAAATATATATTAAGTAATAATATGCAATGAATAACAATAAGTAACTAGCTAATTAGTAATAATGTGTAATGCTATAGGTGTAATTAATAGTAATGTGTACCGTAAAATGGGGTGAAGCGGGTCCCAGGGGGGAACAGAATCATGTAGTCTAATTTTATTTACGTCCATTTTCTGGCTTGAAAACTTAGGTTGTCTGTGGTCGAGAAACTTACTTGAGCAAAGATGATTTTGAATTTTTATGAAATGGCAACACACGATTCATAGACAAAGTAGAATAGAAGAAAAAACCGGTTTAAAAAACCCACTTCAAAACATTCTTATTTTGGTGCCGCGTAATTTCGTTTTTTAGTTTGGTATTTGTGATTTTTCGGCGATATAATCCGGTCCTGAGCAAACCTTGTCTCTTAGGTTATTGTAAACACGCATAGGTGAGTGAATTTGTGTATTATTTTCCTGCATATCTGGAGAAAACCTATTTTAAGGCAATTACTTAGATTTTTGGGGTTATCAGGGTCACCTGAGGGGTGAAGCGGGTCATAGAAAGGGGGCAACAGAATCACTTGTGGGGCTAACAGACTCAAGAATGGGGTGTACAGGGTCAAGAAAGGGGTGAAGAGGTTTTTTTTTAGGGTTGTCAACATGTTTAATGCTAACTATCTAGGTAATAACTAGGTCTATTTAGATACAACAATAAAAAAAATTGTTTATCAATTATAACTTTTTTAGTCCTTTCCTAGGTCATCATTACAAAATAATGATGTTTTTTTTATTTTTTCCTTCTTTATTATTAAATTTGCAAATTTATAGTAAATGTACTTTTTATAATTACAATATTATCCTGGTGAGTTAGTATGCGTGCTAAAATAGGTACCTATATTTACGATATATATTTTTTGTCTACAGATATGCCTAGAAACTACCGACCCAAACCGGGAGCGAAATCTCTTAAAAAATATGACGTAGCTATAATTAATCAAGCTTTACTAGACATATCAGCTGGAAACACATCGATACGATGTATTGCTGAGAAATATGGAATTTCATATTCAGTTTTACAGAGACGCATTAACAAATCAATGAAACCCCATGGTGGCCAAACAGCAATGACGCCAGGGGCCGAGGCTTTTATTGTAAAAAATTTAAATATTTATGCGGATTGGGGTTATCCGCTGGATCAAAACGACTTACGATATATTGTTAAAATGTATCTTGATACATCAAACATTACTGTGAAAAGGTTTAAAAACAGCTATCCAGGGCCTGATTTTGTTGAGAGCTTCCTGAAACGACATAGTGACAAAATATCAAAGCGGATATCTCAAAACATCAAACGTTCGAGAGCAGAAGTGGCACCTGAAATGATGAAAACCAGTAGGTTTTCATCATTTCAGGTGCCACTTCTGCTCTCGAACGTTTGATGTACTTTGCAGAACTACAAAAGTCACTTGAAGGCGTACCTCACTCTAATATAGTCAACTACGATGAAACAAATTTATCAGATGACCCTGGGCGACCAAAAGTCATCGTTCGGCGCGGATGTAAGTATCCAGAAAGGGTCCGGAATTTTTCAAAAGGGTGTACGTCTTTGATTGCAGCAAACGCTGAAGGAGAACTATTGGTGCCTTATGTAGTGTATGTATAAGTCAACCTACCTTTACGATACTTGGATACAAAATGGCCCAAAAGGAACCTGCTATAACAGGTCGAAATCTGGCTGGTTTGATGGAGATATCTTTAGTGATTGGATCAAAAATGTCATTATTCCATATTTTGACAAAAAAACCGGTAAAAAACTTCGTATAGGTGACAACTTATCATCTCATCTTTCAGTGCATTTAATAGATCTGTGTAAAGAAAAGGACATACACTTTGTGTTTTTGCCACCAAACTCCACTCATTTGACCCAACCGCTAGATGTGTCTTTCTTCCGACCTATGAAACAGGCATGGCGGAGTATTTTGCAGAAGTGGAAAGAAACTGATGGACGGAATTTAAGCTCCATTCCAAAAGGATGTTTTCCTCGCCTTTTGAAGCTATTGATGAATCAGCTAAATATTAACGCTACATCCAATATACGTTCTGGTTTAAAAAAAACTGGTATTGTTCCTTTAAATAGTGAAGAAGTCATATCTCGCCTTCCAAATGCCGAAATAGATGAGACTGCAGAAGATGCTGTGAATGAGTCATTTGTGAAGTATTTAAAAGAAATGCGTTATGGAACTTTGGATATTACTGAACCAAAGAAGAAAAAGAAATTAAATGTTGTAGCTAGTAGAAGTGTGTGTCTTGATGAATTAAATAATGAAAATAGACCCGAAGAAGATGAGCAACAAACTACAAGCAATATTGTATCAATGCAGAAAAAAAAGGATTACGAAAAAAATCCAAACCGCAATCTTCAAACAGTCGAGTTATTGAAAAATTTATTCCTTTATCCCTAAATACACAAATACCTCTGAATCCATCAATCAGTAGTGCTAGCACTTCCACTATGAATGTGATTGATGACATGGATATAGAATCGATGCCTATTGTTTTAGAGGATGATCTATTTGTTGAAAGAGAAGAAATTTTCATAGAACAGACAGGAACGGAACAAGACACAAATGTAGACAAAGATATCAGCATTCAACAAGTAAACAAGAAAGAGGCTAAGGTCAAAATATTATCTGACGAAATAGTTACATCGAATAGTATTCTTACAAAGAAAAAGAAGAGAGAAGATAAAAATATGGTGAGCACAAGAAAAAAACCCAAACTGATTTTTACTCCAAATGCAGCTCCGATTCCAAGCCGAAGAGGTTCGGAAATGAGTTTAAATTACTTTAATAATGCTGAAGAAATTATGAAGATTTTAGAAGACAAGTAGGTCTGGCGATGTTGGTTTAAGGGGTATAATATCTATATTATGGATCTACGTACTAAACAAGAAGTCTTCGCTTTCACTGTAAGGATATTTCTAGAATGATTATTTCCGATTAAATTTAATAAGAGATTTTTATGGGGCTGTGTTTAAGAGACTGATCTTAAAATAGGTAAGTACTTAAATGTTAGGTTTATGTTATGGACCTACTAAGCGAGAAGATTTTTTTTTGTTTGTTCTAGTAACAAACGTTATTTTTCTATAAATAGGAGCAAGATATTTTTCACTAAGCGAGAAGTCAATATTTTTTGTTGTTTTAGAAATTGTAAGGATTTATTTTATAAAAAACGTTATTTTCCCATTTATAGGAGTGAAAGATTTTTTATGGAGCTGTTTCATTTGAGACTGATTTTAAAATAAGTACGTAATTGTTAGGTATTTATTTAGTGGTTAGATTTTTTACTTCTGTGTAAAAAAATGTTACCTACCTAACTTCAGAGATTAAAAACTTGTTGAATATGGAACATTGCTTTTTTTGACAACCCTAGCCTAAAACCCTGATGACCCCAGTTCTGAGTCTTTTCACCCCGAGAACGGGGTGAACCGGGTTTGACCAGTTTTTTACATTTTTCTCTGATTGTTAATAAAATATTATAACTATGTATTTTTTATTAAACTTTAGAGTCTCGGAATATTAAAAAAAAGCTTTCAATTTGATTTTGTCAAGTGCTCATATATTCAAATTGTCAACAAAGTTCAAAAGTGACCCGCTTCACCCCATTTTACGGTAATTGATAATATTATTTAATTAATAATAATGTGAAGATAATAATCCATAATGTGTGATTAATAATAACATGTAATTTTAAGTTACATTAATAGAACATTTGCACACCAACGCAATGGTCAAATACAGTGTTTCACAATTATTATTATTTTTACCATCTGTGTATTTGCACAAGTACCTGTATTTAGCAAATAAATGAATTTGATTTGATTTGATTGCATTTAAAAACTATTAACGCCATCCTATTAATAAGAACAGGATTAACCGCGGTTAACAGCAACTGTTATTATTATCAACTACCAGCTGATATTTTAAGTAAGATAGGATCATCCGAAAAATATTAAGTAAATACTACTGAACCTAACCAGCCTCGAGTTCAGCTATGATGGAAAAAGTTTTTTTTTTTTTTACTTCAAACTATAATTTGACTTTACTATACCCAAACTGTAGGTATAGAATAATATTATTATGTTTTCTCTTCTAAATTTTATTATTGTAATAAAGAGTTGTTTTTTACTACAATCACTTCGTATTTTATTTTATTTTTGTCGTGCGTATGACGCTTTTTCCACGATCAATGTGATTACACAAATTAAACACATAGAACAAAACAACGGAAACGGAGCCGTAAACGAGATGCGTTTATACGAGCCGCAATCTGCGTCTCGCTTCCAAACCTTTATCAGAATTGTTTTAAGAGTTCATGGATACAGCCCATGATGTATGGGAGATAATTTAATCACACTGATCGTCTAAAAAGCGCTTCAGTTAAAAGTTCGAATTTAGCGCTTTATTGACTCGTTTGAGCCGATTTAGCGCTTTAATGGCTCGTGAATATATTCGAATCTAGCGCGTAGTGCACCGCTGTCAGCGCTGATTAGATTTTTTCATCTGGCAGCACTGTTATGTTTTTTTTTGTCAGTCGCATACGATTAGGCTCTGTGACGTTGCGTGATCTTTTTGCGTTGTTTACATTGCCGTCGTTGTTCGCTCGCTGTGATAAGTAGGTAATAACGTAAACAACAACCATGTACGAATACAATAATGTAGAGTATTTAGCAATGGTGCGGTGTTACATCCTGTCTGGTGAAAGTTTGGATGGTGCAAGGCGAATGTATGCAAAACTGCGACATCTGCAATCTCTTCGCCGACAGGGTATTCCAAATCCACAAATTCCCAGCCACACTTTGATTTTGAATACTTATCAAAGGTTGCTCGACCATGGACAGTTCCGTCTTCCAAGCCACGCCAGAGGCAGAGGCCGACTACCTTTGTCGAATAATACGGAAAACGCAATATTAGAATATTTCGAACGTCACCCAAGAAGCGGCACTCGGCAAGCCGCCCGAAGATTTGGCGTAAGCCAATATGCTGTGTGGAAACTGCTCAATTCGATGAGTATGCATCCATACCACTTCACCCGCGTGCAAGCATTGCATGCGCCGGACCCTGGACCACGAATGGAGTTTTGTCGCTGGCTACAGGAGAATGCTCAAGAAAATATTGTGTAGAGTGATGAATCGATATTCACACGTGTTGGGATTTATAATGTTCACAACGAGCATTGGTGGAGTTTTCAAAACCCACATAAAATTAAGGAACATTCTCATCAAATTAGATTTATACATATTTACATAAAGTGTAAACGTATGGGCTGCAATCATAAATGACAGAATCATTGGTCCAATATGGATTGAAGGTCGATTGACAGGAATCACATATCTGCAAATGATACGTTCCTTCATCGACACAATGATGGACGACGTTCCTTTAAGCTATTTACGAGGAATGTACTTCTAGCACGATGGCTGCCCAGCCCATTACGAAAGATCGGTGCGCGAGTATTTAGACAGTCAGTTTAGTGGCAGGTGGATAGGTCGCGAAGGACCTGTGAACTGGCCGGCTAGATCACCAGACCTAACTCCTTTGGACTTTTATTTGTGGGCCGAGCTAAAACGGTTGGTGTACGCTGAAGAAGCTCATAGTGTCAGTGGCTTAAAACAGCGCATAATAGACGCTTTTAATAATTTAAAAAGTGATAGAGACACCCTTCGTAGTTTGACAAACAAATTACAAAGACGTGCAGTTATTGATTGTAATTTGTAAATAAATTGATTTCAATCTTTTAAATACGCTTAGTATGTTGTAGTTTGTAGTTTATGCATAATACGCGTACCTACCTACTCTTTTAATTCTGATAAATTATGGCTAATGATAAATCTAACATGTAACACAACTACACAATGCTAGAAGGTTCTAAGCCCTTATAAGATAGAAATCCTTAAAATAACAATTCGAAGTTCGCAATGATAAAAATGCGTAGGTACCTACTGATGCTGTCGCTCGCTCTTCATTCATGCGCGATCCCGGCGGTGTAGGTATAGCAGGCATAAACTTTACTATTACGTACGCGCCGTGTAGGATACTCTCTTTTTATGTATTTTATTAGATTTTCCGAACTTAAATAATATAAATCCTAGTACAAACATACTCCCGTCTATCGATTCTTTGCCACAAACATAGCACAACATTACATACATTAATATCAAGACGGTAAAAAAAAACATCCGGTATGTGCCTTCCCAGTACGTATCCGCTATTAGAAGTGCAAAAGAACATGGCACACCATTCATAGAAAACGAAATGGCTTATAACGATTTCAGAGACAACAAAAAACTGCCAGTTCCTAGATTGAACAAAAGTGTTGAAAGTGAAGTTGTAAAACTATCTGATATAAAAGTCATCAAAGTGGTGAAAATTGAAGATGATAAGGTAAAAATTTATTATAAAAAATCCTACTTTGATAATTTCAAAGAACTTGACCTGGGAACGAAAAGGGTCAGTACAAGGAACCAGCGGACTCAAGAACTGCAACAGCTGTATAACCAAAAGTTGGATTTATATGAAAGAAAAAAGAATGACGTGAAAGCCTTCTAGATGCTGATTTGATACCCAATTTTTACAATTCCTACTTTGATAAAGTTTTGAACTAGGTAGGTAGAGTAGTGAGAACGCCTTTAAAAAAAACTGTTGATTTATAATTTGTAAGAAGAAGTTTTCGATAAGTTTGTTTTGTGATTTATGTGTGAAAATGTTTTTAAGTTACTGTTAGTTTATTATTATTTTTCTCGGTTCTAGAACTAAGCTTAACGACTAAATTGCTAAAAAGCTTTGCTGGTTTTTACGTAATTCAGTTTTTACAAGATTTTATAGTATGTACAAGATTTTGATACAATATTTTTATAATAACTTACGGTTTTTTGTGAAAAGCTATATTTTTAAGTTACTGCAAGATTTTTGCTGACTCTTATGATAATTAAACCTTTAATATGCTGATTCTTACGTAACTTTTACAGTTCCTACTTCGAAAGACTTTTAAACCTTAGCAGATAAGTTGAAATACCTCTAATAATTGTACTGATTAGTAAGTAGTAAGAACAAGATTTTAATATTAATGTTATTAATGATAAAATGACGACGATTCTGTTATTTTGATAATACTTTTATCTAGATTTAAACAGATTTGTTAATTATGAATATGTGTGGTAATTTTGACCGCAAACTGTAAGCATGTGCCAAATAAATATAATTCTTTATTATTTTAGTAGTTATGTTGTTTCATTTCTCTTTTTTATCATTACAATGTAGGTAAAATAACAATTTAGAGATCATTAACAACTTCGCTGCCAGCTCCGCGAATTAGCGGGGTGCAGGATGAGCGCGGGGTGCCAGGCCCGCTAATATGAGGAGTAGCGCCGCTCGGTTTCTTAGAATTAGTACGCGCCCGGCACTGCGCTTGGCGACACGTTTGGAGGTTGGCCCTACGCTTGAATAATATAAAATACCGTTACAAGTTGCGGTTTTTGAATATTGACTTTTATTGTCAAATAAATAAGGTTCAAATATGGATGACGAAGTCGGGCCGTCAAGGCCAAAACGATGTAAATTGCCACTAAATTATAACATTACGGACAGTGATATTGAAGATCAGCTCTTTGGAGATGATGACAGTGACGATGAGTACCATTTTGAGGACTTGGATTTCTCATTAGATGATGAAGAAGAGGCCACTGACCGGCGGCATATTCAGCAAATTGCAGCTATGGATTTGGTACCACTGTCGCAGCCTCCGAGCCCATCCGAAGAGTCGCAACCACCAGAAAGCACTGCAGCAGCTACAGTAGGGAGGACCACGACATGTGAGTTACAAAATATAGATTTCACTAAACAGAATGCGTTTTTCGGCAACCCTGGACAAACTTCAATAACATTTTTCAACTTTTTCTTCGAAGATGATTTTCTTGCTATGATTTGCGAATAAACGAATGTACAAGCTGCCAAGTTATTAGGAAATACTGTATTAGCAAATTCAAGAATAAATAACGGGTGATTTTTTTGCTGGTATCTTTTTGGCAACACTGTTTTTGACAGATCACGCGTGAATCGTGTCTTGTGTCATTGTCAAACTGATGTTCAGTTTGGTCTATAATTTAACCATGAATCGACTTACGAACGAACAACGCTTGCAAATTATTGAAATTTACTATCAAAATGCATGCTCGGTTAAGAGAGTGCATCGCGCACTTCTTCCAATTTATGGGCAGTTTGGTCGGCCTACTGAGGCAGCTATTCGGAAGCTTGTGACTAAATTTCGAACCCAGTTTACATTATTGGACATTAAACCACGAACACGCATACGTAGAGTGAGGACCGAAGAAAATATTGCGGCTGTATCCACCAGTGTTAGTGATGACCGTGAAATGTCGATTCGCCGCCGTTCGCAGCAATTGGGCCTCTGTTACTCCACTACGTGGAAAATTTTGCGAAAGGATTTGGGTGTAAAACCTTACAAGATACAGCTGGTGCAAGAATTGAAGCCACACGACCTCCCACAACGTCTAACATTTGGTGAATGGGCATTGGCAAAGTTGGAGGAAGATCCACTTTTTTATCGAAAAATTGTGTTCAGCGACGAAGCTCATTTCTGGTTGAATGGATATGTCAATAAGCATAATTGCCGCATCTGGAGTGAAGACCAGCCAGAAGCATTGCAAGAGCTACCACTGCATCCCGAAAAATGTACTTGTTGTAATAGATGTAATGTGTTTGGTGTGGATTATGGGCCGGTGGCATCATCGGGCCGTACTTTTTCAAAGACGACAATGGCCGAAACGTTACTGTGAATGGCGAGCGCTACCGTGTGATGATTGGTGATTTTTTTTTGCCCAAAATGGAAGAATTGGACATGCCTGACATGTGGTTTCAACAAGACGGTGCCACATGCCACACGGCACGCGATACAATGGCCCAATTGAGAGCCGCCTTCGGTGAAAAGTTTATCTCACGTTTTGGGCCCGTCAATTGGCCGCCTAGATCGTGTGATCTAACGCCTTTGGACTATTTCTTGTGGGGCCATGTTAAGGCTCATGTCTACAGGGATAAACCAGCAACGATTGACGCACTGGGAGCCAATATTGAAGCATTTATTCGTGATATACCGGCTGATATGTTGGAGAGAGTGTGCCGAAATTGGGCCTTGCGAATGGGCCATCTAAACCGGAGCCGCGGCCAGCATTTGCATGAAATCATCTTAAAACATTAAATTATATTGATCGTTCTATCGATTCCAATAAAGATTTCATCAAATTTTTCAATTTTTTTGTTTTTTTTGAAAATCAAATCCTGTATATCCTCTTAAAAAATCACCCTATACTTGGAAGGAGTTGAATATTCCTGAGCTGAGAATATTTTTGGGCTTACTATTTCATATGGGATTCATTCAACTGCCCCGACTACAAGATTATTGGAAAACGAACCAATTATTTTCAATACCTATTTTTGGGCAATATATGAGTAGAAACAGATATCTACTTATAATGAGATGTCTCCACTTCAGCTCAGAGTCAGTGAATGAAACAGACCCACTGTACAAAATACGCAGCGTGATTGATTATTTCAATCAAAAAATGGATAGCTGCTATTATCTTGCGAAAGAGTTGCTTTGGACGAGAGTATGGTGCTATGAAGAGGGCGACTTAAATTTAGACAGTACATAAAAAATAAAAGACATAAGTATGGAGTGAAACTATACATGCTGACTGAACCAGATGGTCTCATTCTCAAATTTCGTGTTTATGCAGGGAGCCAAGACATTGAAGTGGCATCAGATGCAATTGATGGAAAAGCATCTTCAGAACGGCCACTCATTGTTTATGGATAACTATTACAATAGCTTCCACTTGGCAAAGCTTCTTTTAGAAAATAAAACATACTGCACTGGAAACTTGCGAAAAGATTTGAAAATCCAAAGGATGTATATCAAAAAACACTGAAAAAAGGTGAAAATATACATATCACGTTTTCAAGAAAGTGTACACATCGGAAAGTGGAAAGACTAACGCCCAGTGATGTACATCACCACAGAATATGAAGACAGAAGGGTGCCAGTTGCCAATAAACGTGTCCAGATCAGTGAAAAGCCAGAAGCTATTGCAAAATACAATGAGTTTATGTCTGGAGTTGATAGACAAGACCAGTTGCTCGCATATTATCCATGTGAAAGAAAAACACTTCGTTGGTATCTGAAGTTAGCGATCCATACCTTTCAACTTCTCTTTATAAACTCATACAAAATTTATAACAAATATTCTGGCAAACCGAAAATGACACTCTATGATTACCGTTTATCAGTGATAAATGAGCTGTTACCCGAAAACAATACTTCAGTGGTTGCTGGTTCAAGCAGAGCAAGAAACAGTAGAGAAGTACTGCACAAAATCAGTAAAATTATGCTATATATGCTACAAATGTTTCGATGAATACCACTTGTCCATCTAAATGTAATTATAGTTTTTTTTTAATTAGGTACCAAAGATTTGGTATTTGTAGTCATCTAGCTAGCAGTATGATTCGCTTTAGAAGTTATATTTGTAAAAAAATTAGACCGCGTTCATACAGCGGGTTATTTGATGCAATTTGTGAGTTGATTTTACAAAGTTCTAATAAAAAAATAAGTAGAAGATTTTATTAGTTAGGTATTTAGAAGTTTTTTTTTTTGTATGGTTAGGAAGCTGTGATTATTTTAAGAGGTTATTTGTGTTTATTTTTATTTACAATGCTGCAATTCAGCTATTTTTGTTGTAATCGTAAGTTACTTTCAGATTTTTTAATTTTTTTATACTATTTTTTGTAAGATTATCCTGTGAAAGACTTTAGTAAATGTAACCAAAGGTATTAGAATTAAGCAAACTACTATTATCTTGTGTCAAATATTATAGACATTTTTAAATAAACCATAATACATTAAAGAAACTACTCCGCAAAATTGCGGACACTAAGGTTGAAACTGTCAATCTTAGTGCCAGCTCCGCAAATTCGCGGGTTTTATTTTTTTAGTTTTTTCTTACTAAAAACTCCTAAAAATAGTAAAATATTTCCAGAATAACAACATTGAAACGTCCCTCATGCATATATTACAATAACAATACATTGGATTTTACCATGACGTCACCATATTCCAGTTGGCAGCGAAGCTGTTAAGCAAAAAGTTTTGAATAACTAGAAAACCAACACAATGCTAAACTATTTTTTTAATGCTTCTCCATTGTTAAATAATCAATAATTTTATTGTATGCCACTGGATACTCAGCGTTAGATAACTGTTATTTTAAGCCGATCACAAAGCTTTATTTATATTTTTTTAGTTCCATATCACCTATTCAATTCTTAAAAAATCTTATAACAGCCATACTGTAAAATTAACATTTTCTTTTAGTGCCATTTATGTTCTAAGGGTGCAATATATTGCGTTTCTCAAATTGTAATCATAGTGGAATGGAACGTTTTACGTCCAAATGTGACCAACAACAAACAAAAATGATCAAACAAGGACGGGGCGAGGGGCAAAAATCATAAAATTCGTGTGACGTAATTTATGATGACCCCTAATGGAAATTATACCCTCTACGTCGAACCACTGTCCTGATTACCACAATTTTATGGTACAGAATTAAAGACACAGCAATTACCTCGTAACAATAATACACTACGAAATACGAGAAACGAAAGCGACCATTTACAATTCAACCAAATAACCACCAAAACAACCAAACCAAACAAAAACTTTTTAACACAACGCTGGGTCTAGGAAGTTGACATTCAATCAACCGTTCTACGTCGAATTAGCACGAAAATAACCATTACGAAATACTGTGTGATTTTTGAGCCATGTTTCTGTTCACAACGACATTTTTTTTAACTACCATGTGGAGTGCTGAGCAATGAATATTATAATTCATATTCTTTCTACACCGATATTATGATGGACTATGACTAGGTACGCTTTATTCTATTTTTACAGATTAAATAATTGTATTTAATAACTGTTTATTCAGAGATTTAAAATTTAAATAGATGACTGAACTGAGTCTGCTTAGTAGAGATTGTAATTTGACTTTTCGAGTGTTGCATGTTTTTTCCATTTCATAAATAGTGACGTATATCGATATTAATCGACAAACCGGTAAATATTCGTACAAAGTAATTCGTTAGTAACAAAATATATTCTTGTAACTTTTATAATGCTTAGAACAAATTCAGTCCAACTTACATTACTACTAAATAATTTAATAAACTATAATTTAAGCCCAGATTAAGAAGTAAAAAACTAGCTATTTGACTTTTCAGATTTTTTATTTCGGTAGTGTTTTTGTGCTCTTTTTGCGCTTGAGAAGAGAAAAAAATGGTTTAATATCAAGTATCAAGTTAAAAAAATGTGGATTCACGTAATATATTTCACCTAACTTATTAGATGATCAAATATTTTCCATTTCAATAGAAGAACTATTTTTATGTTCCGATTTAAATTAAACAAGTTCAACAAATAACTAAACGATAAACCAACAACACTACGAAATACAAGACGCATCCGGCTATTAAATACTACCGTAACTTGTTCCTACTTTGTTGAAAGGAATTAATATTATAAAGTTCCGATTTTCAAAAATTGAACTCAGAGACAGCACTTTAGTCAAAAAGCTGGCCACATTATTTTGGAGTTTGACATTTGCACTTGTCACGCATTACCTCGAAAACCGTAGAGATAACAATAAGTAAACTATAGAGTAAGCGTAACAAAGTATGATCCGAAAGCACATGTATGATCAAGCGTCGATTTCAAGGTCACTTCCAATTAGTGTCAAAACAGAGCTCGCCATGTTTGTATCTCCGAGTAAACATTACTTATATTTATGTAATAATGGTAAAATACGTAGTACTGAGTTGTAAAAACGATTCACAAAAGTAAAACAAAAATAATAGTGACATTTCTTTTCATCCGTGAATAGTATTGTTATTGAAATTTTCTTATTTAATCTAAATTCAGTAGGGCGAAAGAGTAGTAGGGTGCGCGGGGGGCGTGCGGTGGGTAAGCGCTGCACACCCCCCCTGCCCCGCAATCCCCGCAACGGGCTAGTGTTGTACCGGTTCCGAGTTCTGTTACGATAGTTATTTTTTTATCGTAATCACATAATTTAAAATTAAGTTTATAATAAGAATAATATACTAATCTAAAATACCCTACTTATTATTTGTATGCAAACAGAAACATTACTTAAAAAACCGTAGTACCCAAGAAAATATATTTATTTAACACGCAATCACTTAGTCCATTTATTATGTAGTGTTATTAAAAAATACGTAGACATAAGAATAAAATACCTCTAAAAAATTATTAAAGAGACAAATACACAGTTATTTCATAAATTGAAATTTTTTAAAGGGCAATAACATATTTTTATTTTTATTATTCACTAAATGGAGTAATATTTCTAATTTATTTGTTTTATTCATGTTATCTCAAAACTTAATATGCATTTTATAACACTAATAATATCGAAACCGTCGATATTTTAGCTTGAAGGTCTGTCGTCTCACGGAACATCACTAAGCAAACGAAAAGTGACAGCTAAATATGTGCTTTCGTTCTGCACAACGGGCCATAAACGATACGCTTGCTCTATAGTTATATAAACTCTATGTGTGACGTCAATCGCTGTTACAATTTTTGCCACCTGCGGCGAGACGTCATAATGCCCCTGCTCCTAAACGTTTAACGTTACGTGATAATTTATTTATTGAAAACATGAGTTAACATACATATGCAAGATGTTATAATCACAAAAATATCCAGTAATGTTTAGCTTTCACGGCGTACAAATATAGTCATTTTAAATTAATCTAAATTATAAAATAATAAACTATGTATTAGTAACTAAAAACAATAATTTACACTTATATTTATGGATATTTATAATTAAATTATAAGATTTGTAGTATTTTAATGTAGTATTTAAAATATTTTTTCATTGGTTTGATAATAACTATTGGACAGGGTTCCAATAGTTTTTCGACGGACTTAAACGATTTTTACTTCTCCCACCCCGTCATGGGTTCTCTGAGGGGTGGAGAAAACGCAATAGTCTTTCAGAGAAAAATTGGCAGGGGTTGGCAAAATAAAAAATGGCAACTCCAGCCAACTGTTATATTTGCCCACAGAGTCCTTTTTGTATTTTACTATTTTTACTTAGTCTGTAATCTGTGACTGTGTGTTCTCTGTGCAACTGTCGGACCTCGGTACTTCGGTAGAGTATATTTGTTCGTGATTTGTTGTGTGCTGTGTGTCGGACCGACGTATTAGTTTTTAATCTGTGGACCGACGGTTGATTGTTAAAGACTCCTGAAGAAAAGTCTGATTCTGATCACATTTTTACCAGTCTATAAAAGCTTAATAATAGAAGTTTATACATTTTGATATACCTAAGTATTATTTTATTGCTGTAATGGAAGTTACCGATGAAAACCTGGCTACTTTAGCCAATTACTTGCAACAGACCCTCAATCCAGACCCAAACATTAGGCGGCCGGGTATGTATTTAATTTTCTGCAATAATATTTGTTTTATATCTGCAGATGAAATGGAATTGAATCAAATTATGAATTGAATCAAATTATGAAATTACACAATATTTTATGTTGTTATTCGAACTCCATATCGCACTTTTGACTAACCTTAAAGATATCTGTTATGACGAATATTGAAAGCTTACTTAATATACAATCTAGTCTTGTTCGAATAGTCCTACTATATGTAAATCATGTTTATTTATACTTTAAACTACCTCTTAATTTATTACTTACTTTATCTATATTGTCTTGTAACTTTCTTTGTTTTGCTCAATGATACAGTCTAAGGTTCCTCTGTAAGACATAAGCCTGCATTCCAAAAATATTTTAAATACTATTACGTATATACTCCCATCAGAATAGGTTCCTTTTAACCAAATAGGCATGTTATTAAGTACTAATAATGAATTGTTTGCAGCTGAAAAGTTTTTGGAAAGTGTAGAGATAAACCAGAACTATGCAATACTGCTGTTACATGTTATTGACAAGGAGTCTGTGGATCTCAATATCCGAGTGGCTGCATCAATCGCCTTCAAAAACTATATCAAAAGGAACTGGCAGGTGGTACGTCTGTTGCACTTTTTGTCACATTAATAGGGGATATGCTAAAATAAATAATTATTATCAAAAATCCTTGGGACCATTCATGTTAGATAGTACTAATAAATAATATAATAAGCATTGCAATACAACTTGGCAATGCCCTCATCCTGTTGGGCACATTTCCAGTTGTCCAATTGTCCAAGGCGTACCTCATATGAAGTAAGTTACAGGTAGATTGCACTAAAAAATAAATATTTTAAACAGGAGGAAGATGGAGTGGACCGGATACACAGTTCAGATCGATCTACAATAAAGACATTGATAGTTTCACTCATGTTGAAATCTCCGGAAGCCATCCAGCGGCAGTTCAGTGATGCCGTGTCCATCATTGGCAAGTGCGACTTTCCTGAGAAATGGCCTAGCCTAATACCTGAAATGGTTGAAAAATTTGGTACAGGTATGTCTATTATTTATATTTCATATACTAACAACACTATAATATAATAATGATATATTTAGAGTTTATAAGAAGAGCCAAACAAAAAATATTGTATATATTTTGCTAGACTTATGAGGGTTATAAAAGATTATAGATACAATACATTTTAGGTTTTTTTTTTTTATATGTTTTTACTAGCAATGTAGATGGAATTCACATTACTAGCAATCTTGTTAATATCTCCAACTAAGCTAAATATGTTTGTCTTGAGTGGGTTCACGTCAATAGTGTAATAGGTGGGGTTCAAACCTGCGACCTCTCGATCCCCACTATAGTTAGGTTAGATAAAGAATATGATAAACAGACCTCCAAAAATCGAAAATAAGTAAAAATAATCATTAATGATTTTTCTAGCCTTATTATAAACCATCCTATATTAAATCCTTCCATACATCCATAAACCAGGCTTTAATAAAAAAAATTTATCACTCTCCTAAAATATCCTCTGACAAACTCTTATTTCACTTGTTTTTATTTAATTAATAAATTGCAGGCGATTTCCATGTGATAAACGGTGTGTTGCGGACTGCACACTCCTTGTTCAAACGTTACCGGTTCGAGTTTAAATCACAAAAACTGTGGGAAGAAATCAAACATGTTCTTGAGAACTTTGCGAAACCTCTAACAGATTTGTTTGTGGTAAGTACATAATGATATAGAATTAGCGAAATTATTGCATTTAATTGCGTCGTGCAACAAATAGGCTATTTGTCAACATTGAAAATATATCTACTACAAACTGTGGTTATCCTATTAGATAATAGGATTAATAAACCATAGCTTACTTTATTTCACGCTATTTTATGTTAATTTTTTGCAATTTTCGCGAAATTTATTTCGAATGTTTTTTATGTTATATCTATAACGTCTTGACGACCTCCGTGGTCGATTGGCGTACACACCGGTTTTCAAGGTGTCGCCAGCTGAGATTCCGGGTTCGATCACCGGCCGGGTCAATGTAGAAAACCCCTTTTCTACATTGTCTCGGGTCTGGGTGTTTGTGGTACCTTTGTTGTCTCTGAATTCCATAACACAAGTGCTTTAGCTACTTACTTTAGGTTCAGAGCAATGTATGTGATGTTGTCCACATAATATAATATATAAAATAACGGGAATGTCTTAAGATTTGACTCATTTTTGTCACAGGCTACTATAGACCTCACGGCGAAACACGCTGGCAATCAGGATGCGTTGCGAGTCATCTATGGCTCTCTCGTCTTAATCTGCAAAGTTTTCTACTCCCTCAACTACCAAGATCTGCCAGAATTCTTTGAAGACAACATGCCTATATGGATGCCCAACTTGCTAAACCTACTGCAGGTTAAAGTACCATGCTTGGAGAATGATGTAAGTAAAAACGTTAAGTTAATACTTCCAAATGTAATGGGAACATTTAAATACAAGATCTATATTGTTAAAGATGTCTATGGGCAGATGACTAATTTGTGTAGCAAAAACTCAAGCAAATCACACTAGCTTTGATGTTGAAAAAAATTGTACCAAATATAAAGAAACATCAATTTACACATATTTATTTTTGTTAGTTGTAGAAAGCATTAAGTCTCGATACCGTGGTGGCCTAACTGTTTAATGACTGGATTTGTGTGCACAAGGCTGTAGATACAAAGCTAGGCTAACAATGTGATGTGTTTTACTATTGTATCTACTGGTGGGACAGTAAAGTTGTTTAAATCGCCTTTGTGTACTCTTCTAATTATCCTAAGAAACCACTGATAATTTAATAGGTGAAACAAACAATCCTGGATTCTAAAGATTTGAACCTCAAATCGCCAATGCGTACATAAGTAAGCGATGCGGTCAAGGCTCTTACTTTCTCTATAATATGGAAAGCGGTTTTAGCCCAACAGAGGGCAATTATAGGTCAATATTATTACGAAATTTTTGTGCGGTTCGTCAGAGTATGTTATGCACCAGCTCTTGAGCTTAATGTTTGTTGTTACAGAGCGACGATGACAAGCCGGGAGTGATAGAGCAGCTCCGCACGGAGGTGTGCGAGTGCGCTGCGCTCTACGCCCTCAAGTACGAGGAGGAGTTCGCCCCTCACGCGCCCTCCTTCGTCACCGCCGTGTGGACGGTGCTGCTCGCCACAGGACCCCAGCCCAAGTACGATGCGGTCAGTAAATTTATCTTTTTCGATTGCACAGAAACAGTAACTCATTCTATGGTCGCTAACCAAAAAAGAGGCTAACGTAAACGACGAATAACATGAAGCAGAATAAGTAAGGAACAAAATTTACGCTTGTAATTATAAATGGAAAGTGAACACTTATTGAAACAAAAAATGTAGATAGTTTTTTGTAGTATATAACGCAAACGACACCCTATTTTAATTTCGGCATGGTTCGTTTGCACAACGTTCCAGGTTTGAACCTATTACAGGCAAGTACCAATGCGACTTTTTCAAAATTACACATATGTACTTTCTTAATTATTCTGAAACATTAACAATCCGTGAAGGAAAACATCCTGAGGATTCTAATAACTGTAATCTGAAATCGCCAACCTGCAATGAGCAGACGATTAATGCTTGTTCTCTTTACATTAGAAGGGGCCTGTGCCCAGCTGTGGGACATTTATAGGCCGGTATTCTTTTTATATTATAAGCTCGTTTGTGCTTAATTTTTAATGCTTGGTTGCTTCATTCACTTATACATTTATTTCGGTCTTTTGGTACTAATTTAAATTTCTATTGTTTATTTCACGTAAACGTTGAACCTGAACAACCAGAGAACTCGGTTGTATCATTCTTAAGTGATGTTCTGTCATGATGTATTCATATTTATTTTACAGTTAGTATCAAACGCTCTGACGTTCCTTGCGAAAGTAGCCGAGAAGAATAACTACAAAAGTTTGTTTGAAGACCCCGCCACGCTTAGCAGTATCTGTGAGAAAGTTGTTATCCCTAACATGGAGTTTAGAGGTAAGATATTAACATCCTAATTTGTATTATAAAGGCACTAGTTTGAGAGGATGGATGGCAAAAAGCAAGCAAAACTACTCAATAATGTTTCTGAGAAGGCAATAGGCATAGGCATAGTGCAACTTTCGACGATACACTGTTTTGAAATTTCGCATGACGTCACGATGTCGCACGTTTTGTGTAACATCGTGACGTAATTAGGCCCCACTCCTGAACTTTGATTCAGTTTACCTCCTTTGTTTTTAGTTATTTTGAAAAGGTAAAAAAATACGTGTCATATTTTTTTATTATCTTATTTACGGACTAAATATATAAATACCCTATTAGAACGTGTTGTTTCTTGTAGAATCGGACATGGAGTTGTTTGAGGACAACCCTGAGGAGTACGTGCGGCGCGACATCGAGGGCTCGGACGTGGACACGCGCCGCCGCGCCGCCTGCGACCTGGTGCGCACGCTGGCCGTCCACTACGAGGACAAGATGATGAACATCTTCGGCCAGTACGTGCAGGTAAACAACACCACGACAGCACTTCTCTCGCAACAATAATCTATACTAATATATTAAGCTGAAGAGTTTGTTTGTTTCTTTGAACGCGCTAATCTCAGGAACGACTGGTCCGATTTGATAAATTCTCTCAGTGTTGGATAGCCTATTTATTGAGGAAGGCTATAAGCTATATAACATTACGCTGCGACCAAAAGGAGCGAAGCATAAATGAAAAATGTTGCAAAAACGGGTAAAATTATTTACTTCTTCTGAGGCTGAGGTTATATTATTTTTATGTACTTACTTTTATTTTAGAAAAAGAATTAGGGTTTCGCGCGAAACAGACGTAACCCATGAAAGTAAAACACGCGGACGAAGTCGTTGGGGACAGCTACTAATAAATAATGCTGAACAGAAGATTAAATTTAAAATGGTTTCCTAGCTCATGTTAGCCAAGTACGCGGAAGGGGGTGCAGCAGCGTGGCGCGGCAAAGACGCGGCCATGTACCTGGTGACGTCACTGGCGTCCCGCGGCAGCACGCAGGCGGCCGGCGTCACGCGCGCCTCGCCGCTCGTCGACCTCGCGCAGTTCGCGAGCGCCCATGTACTGCCCGAGCTGCAGAGACCGGACGGTGAGCATAGCATACTGCATGTATTGGTTGACGTCACTACCATGTCGAGACCTCATAGAGCATAGCGTTTCGTGGGGAGTGTTGCAAAGCTCATTCAAGAAAACAACGCACTAGCGTCTGGTCGCAGGATAGGACGCAACATAGGCAATGACATACTCCGACTAACCGTGTCATAGTGGTTCTATTGCTGCTAGCCTCAATTTACGTGCGGCCTTCCTTCTAGTGCGTAGTCCGTGACATACAACGCACTAGGCGAATGAATGGCCGAGACAGTCGACCGACAGACTGTCTGTCGAGTCGTTGAACTGCGAGTCAGCAGACACCATTGAAAAAGTATTATCGTCGGTCACCGGTGACCGAATATAAGGCTTAAGGGGAAGAGCTTTTACATGTCACTAGATCGTAGTATTTATTATGTTAGTGTCGTTGCACACAATACGCATGTTTCCTAATTTTTTTTTCAAAGTCCGCCTGGTAGATTATTGAATTTTATTGGACACGTATTTTTTTCTTTTTTCCTGCAAACAAATAATGATCAAAATACAGAGAACGGAAATTTCGCGTGACGTCACTCTTCGCTACAATTTTTACCAAGGCGCGGCGTCATAAGCCCCCACTCCGAAACTTTAAAGCGCTGTATCTTTGTAATTTTGTATCGTTTTGATAAAAGAAAAAATACGTGTCTAATATTTTTTTATTATCTAACTGACGGACTAAATAAATTTTAACTTTTCATACCCAGGAAACATCCCTATTACATTTTTTTTTTGTTTACAGTGAACGAGTTGCCAGTGTTGAAGGCGGACGCTCTCAAGTACCTAATGACGTTCAGATCGTTACTGCCCAAGGACCTGCTGATTCCCGCCTTGCCACTATTGGTAAATATTATGTTTCTAAGTATTTTTTTTAACAAAATTGAAATTCTCTAAACTAAAGTATTGTTAGTAGGTATATAATATATATGTATACTATACCTTTGACAATTAGGTACCGCTAAAAATGAGAAAGTTCACCACTGTACACTTGGTAGATGTGACACATTTAAGCTAATATTAGATTTCATCATCATCTCTTTGCCCTGTTCTTAATTTATTTGGGGTCGGCGTAATGTGTATTTTCTTTCCATTCATTTGTACTACTCGTAATCTCGGCATTAACTCCTTTTTTTCTCATATCATCTGTCACACCATCCATTTATTTTTCTGTCTTCCTCTTCTTGTATACCATACTGTCAAATTACTACTAATGTACTCATTTCTTATCCTACTTAATCTCGTTACTCCAGTCATCCTTCGAAGCATAGACATAGTTTTAACATTAAACATAGTTGTAGGGGTTTGGTGGTACAGTATACTGATGACCTTCATGGTCGAGTGGCGTACACACCGGTTTTCAAGGTGTCGCTAGCTCTGAGGTTCCGGGTTCGATCCGCGGCCGGGTCAATGTAGAAAACCCCTTTTCTACTTTGTTTCGGGTGTGGGTGTTTGTGGTACCTTCGTTGTCTCTGAATTCCATAACATGCGTGCGATGTTGTCCACATTTATTGGAACGAAGTCCCTTATCGTGCGTTGCGAAAGGGGGCTAGACGGAAATTATGGCCAAAAGTTGTAACGACACTTTTTGCTATTCTGTTTACAAAGTCCCGCGCATCTATGACGTGTACGAAAGTATAGTATATATATATACATATTTTTATTATTGTTTTTTTTATTATTTTTTTTTGCTTTTTTTTTTAATTTCAGTTCGAAAGGAACTTCGTTCCATGCGGGTGTCCCTTGACACCTGTCAAGTTTTTTATCATTGATGTATTGTTATCGTGTGCGCAGATCCGGCACATCGGCGGGCGCGGCGTGGTGCAGACGTACGGCGCGTGCGCGGCCGAGAAGCTGGTGGCGGGCGGCATGCTGGCGCGCGCCGCGCTGGCGCCGCACGCCGCCGCGCTGCTGCACGCGCTGTTCGCCGCGCTGGGCCAGGCCGCCGGGCCCGCCGAACACAACGAGTACGTCATGAAAGGTACGCCCTTGTGCGGTACGAACGTCACTGCCGAAAACTATGGGACACACTAATATTGACTGATATTTATGACACATATTTCGTTAATTTAGGAATTAAAATTGCACGAATAAAAATTGACTAAAGCCCAACCTTACTCATTCATACTTCTTCATTCGACCTGCAAATGACATTTTTTCTCAATAAGTCACAAGACATATATTAACCCCCAAATATTAAAACGCTTGTAGAAATGTCACTGTTTTTGGGTGAGCTTTTATACTCGTCCTCTTCTTTCATTTGTTTTCTTTTTTTCTCCACTTGTTAGGGGAGTATTTTAGCTTGACCATGGTGGGAATTTTTAAAATATAGTGAAATTTGTCGTGGTTTTTAAAAACTTCAGCGAGCTAGTGAATAAATGCTCATTCTTTCTTTATAATTATGTAAAAAGTCCTATGTAGTAAAATAATTACAAGCTGCTTATTGTACACAATAAAATTTACAACTTAATAGAAAACTGAAAAGTGAGTCCAATAAACATCTAAGATTTTTTTTACATAGGTGAAATCAAATAAAAGCTTGTTACAAAATGTCTAGTGCACAGTAACAATTCGAATGTTGTACACTTGACAGCGGTGCTACGAACGTTGTCGTGCCTTCAAGAGGGAGCTCTCCCGTACTTGGGCGACGCGTTGCCCAAGCTGGCCCATATGCTTTCCACAGTGGCCAAGAACCCCTGCAAGCCGCACTTCAACCATTACCTCTTCGAAACGCTCTCGCTTGCTGTATCGTAAGTTTAATTTAAGTTTCTTTATATTTATTTAATGTAAATAGGGTATAAAACTGGGTATAAAAAGCCAAAATGTATTTGGTCCGTCATTTATTGCTTTTTTTATAATGAAAAATCAGATATAAAATGAATGAAAATGCAGTAGTCACGATTGTGCAAAATTGTGACGTCATGTGACATTTCAAATCAATGTACCGTCGTGAGAATTTGGTTTTTTGGCAAAAATTTGGTCATTTCTGTTCGCAGATAAGTTATCCTTCGTCTTTGCAGTTTACTGGACTTTCCAATGTATACCGTATAACGTATATTTGTTTTTTTGTTAGGTTGGTAACGAAGGCAAATCCGAACGCTATATCAGCATTCGAAGACGCTCTGTTCCCGATATTCCAGGAAATACTTCAAAATGATGTACAAGGTGAGTCTTCTGTTTATAAATATAATAATTTTATAATAATTTTAATATCATTAGCTATTGTTTGTCGTGCTTGAGGACCAGTGTTAACACAGCCTGCTTTGTTATCGCGCTCGTTTCTGGTGCAGTCAGTTGGACTGCATTCCTGGAGCCTAACCCGCGCCGATCATGTTAGGGCACGTCGTTTTAACAAACTTGGCTTACATATTGCAATTGAGTTTATGCACACACTTGTTTGAATTAGATATATCTTTTGAGATTAGACCCTGTAGCACAATGTAATGAAGGCAATGTTTGTGTGGTGCGTGCGCAGAGTTCATGCCGTACGTGTTCCAAATGCTGTCGCTGCTGCTGGAGCTGCGCGGCGCGGCGGGCGGCTCGGCGGGCGAGGGGGACGCGTACGGCGCGCTGCTGCCGTGCGTGGTGGCGCCCGCGCTGTGGGAGCGCGCCGCCAACGTGCGCCCGCTCGTGCGCCTGCTCTGCGCCTTCGTGGCGCACCGCGCGCACCTCGTGCTCGCCTCCGGCCGCCTGGTGAGCGACCCGCCCACACCCACACACACCCACCCACACTCGCACTCACACTAACCCACTCACACACACACACTCTCACTAACCCACACACACTCACACTAACTGACCCACACTGACACTAACCCACTCACGTTCACACAAACCTACCCAAACTCACACTAATCCACACAGAGTCACATTCACCCACACACACTCATACTAACCCACACACACTTACACTAACCCACACACACTTACACTCACCCACACAAACTTACACTAACCCACACACACTCACACTAACCCACACACACTCACACTAACCCACACACACTCACACTAACCCACACACACTTACACTAACCCACACACACTCTAACCCACATACACTCACACAAATCCATCCAAACTACGAATTCTTGAGCACGAATATTTGAACAGTATAAACGCGCGTTCATACCGCTCAAACATTCGCTCACTTATCTTACATTCACTTTACAAAACATACTAACGCGCACTTACATACGTCACATACACAGAAACGATACACGCTCACCAAACACATGCATACGTATGTTATATATTAACACAAAAAAAATATATACTTAAGCCCGAACACGGAACTCGACCAGTTATCCAGTAATCAACGTTCACGAATTAGTACTACGGTAGTTTTGTCGACCTCTCGAAGCATTGGAACTGCTTTAGCAGTCTGTGTAGGTGTTCTGCCTCACACGCCCTCTACAGGGTTGTGTGCAATCTATTACTGGGTTTTAACATTTAGATTTTGTCGTTTTCTCCCAGAACGCGATGTTGGGCGTGTTCCAGAAATTGATCGCGTCTAAAACGAACGACCATGAAGGATTCTACCTCATACAGACAATGCTCTTCAAATTCGGAGGGTAAGTCTTACACCATTTTTAAATATATTGGCAAAGATTCTGTAGATTTCTTATTATAATTGCATTTATTCGGTGTCAAAATTGGAGATTAAAACAACATACTGTAGACCCCTCTGTCTAATTAGAAATATTGATTTGTGTTTTAGAGTACTTTTTAAGTTACATTAAATACAAGCTTAATTGTAATCACTTCTTGACATCCAATTGAGATGAATTTTTCCATACTTTTAATGGTTCACTGACAATACAATATTGTAATATAGTATTGTCACCAAACTGATTGTCTCGTGGATCGTGTAGCATAAAATTGTTGCAGCGAGGTGATGTCCCCGTACGCGAAGCAGATCATGACGCTGCTGTTCCAGCGGCTGTCGTCCTCCAAGACCACGAAGTACGTGCGCGGCCTGATCGCCTTCCTCGGCTTCTACGCGGCACACTTCGGCGCCGACCCCCTCATCGATCTCGTCAACTCTGTGCAAGCGAAGTGAGTTAATTCAAATTTTAAAAGTTTAATAATAAAAAAAATGGTTAATTCTAGGTGATAAATTCGGTTAAAAACGAAAATACCGGTCGAATATTTTAATTAAGAATTAAAAAGGTAGTGTTTATATGCGATTGTGTAGTTAAATACAAAAATTTACTAACTCTGGATGGAAAATGTCTAAAAAGTAAGCAATTTTAAACTTACTGGTATTGTTCTAAACAAACTTATATTCTGTATATTAAGTACTAGCTGTTTTGTGCGGCTCCGCCCGCGTGGATGTCGGTAATCGCGGCAAAAGTAGCCTATGTCCTTTTTTGGCTTTAGACTATCTGTGTACTAATCTTCATTTAAATCGGTTTAGTAGTTTTGGCGTGAAAGCGCGACAGACACAGACAGACAGAGTTACTTTAGCATTTATAATATTAGTAAAGATTACTCAAATTAACTTAATTCATTTTCCTGCTCGGTTCCCAATTATTTGCGGTCGCTGCAATGTGTTTTTCTCCATTAATGTCTACTAGTCGTCCGTTTAACGTCCGCTCCTTTCTTTCTCATATCATTGTCCACACAATAATTTGTTTTTCATTATAGGTATTCCTCCGCATCTATACTCTTGTACTGTCATATTTATAACTTTTATGTGACTTTTATTTCTGCTTACCATTCTCAAACTAACAAAATAACTATCTAATAAAGTCTTGCATAATTTTATATATCAGAACCTGATAAATATGTAAAACCTTTTTTGTTAACAATTTTAAATACCATTTTGGAAGAGGATGGACCAGTACACTCATGAACACTGTTTAGTTAGCGACCTATTGTTATATAATAGTGTAAATCATAATTAAACAAAACGAGAATTTCAGCAATTTTGACGTACTTTATAGACGATGGTATTCCCGCAGAACAAACAGGGTATGGCTGAAAATCAGGATGGTGATGGAACCCCGGAACACCATTAACTAAGCCATCTATTTTACTACTGTTTTTATTTTCTACATCTCAACAGATGTAGAAAATAAAAACAGTACCTTGTTTTTTTTTAGCAGAATTAGAGTTGTTTTTATTCATTTATTTAATACTTTTTGCACATTGTAGCACAAACGCTTTTTGTAATAAATATTTGTGTGCGCAGCATGTTCGGCATGTACGTGGAGCGCGTGCTGGTGCCGGACCTGCAGCGGGTGTCGGGCGCGCTAGAGCGCAAGGCGGCCGCCGTGGGCTGCGTCAAGCTGCTCACCGACAGCCAGCACTTCCTGCACGGCGAGCTGGCCCCGCTCTGGCCGGCTGTGCTACAGGTATTTTTACCTTTTTATCATAAGGACGACGCCTTAAATCGTCTCCCTAAACTCTTTCTCGAATCTCCGCTAATATAGCTCACAATAATAAATTTAATTTGAAGTTATAGTGGTTTTTAAGTAGGTGAAAAAATGTGGACGCTAAAATATAATTTATTCTCAAAGTGGGCAGTAGACAAAATAAGTTTAGGAACCCCTGTCTTACACCGACGAACCCGTTAGAAATGTATGTTAAAACATCTTAGTAAGGTTATTCGCTAGTTGGAGAAGGATATTCAGAAGAAGAAGCGAAATCTGTTATTGTATGTATTGTACAATATTAATGTTTGTAGGCTCTGATCTCGCTGTTTGAACTGCCGACGGACGAGTCTGCGTTGCCGGACGACCACTTCATCGAGGTGGACGACACGCCCGGATACCAAGCACAGTACGCTCAGCTCACCTGTGCTCGGGGAGCCGCCGGGGACCCGCTCGCCGGTAACATGCACATACATCTATACTAATATTATAAAGCTGAAGAGTTTGTTTGTTTGTTTGTTTGTTTGAACGCGCTAATCTCAGGAACTACTGGTTCGAATTGAATAATTCTTTTTGTGTTGGATAGTCCGTTTATTGAGGAAGGCTATAGGCTATATAACATCGCGCTACGACCAATAGGAGCGGAGCATAAATGAAAAATGTTGCAAAAATGAAAAACCGTTGAAACTAAAACACGCGAACAAAGTCGCGGGGGCAGCTAGTATTATATACATACATACATACATGCTGCGTTACACACAGCAACGCCAATCACATGACACTGTTTAACTTTATCTGGTGAACTGTATAATTCAACGGTCAGCAAGTCAGCACTGGCTACTAGCGTGACAGTTAAATATCAGCTTTATTTTATTCCTGAATGTCTAGCCTTGTCGGTGCCAAGCTATATTGGGTTATATTTCAAGTTTTACCGTATCAACAGAATACTGTATTTTTCATGGAGCGACTCTCTATCTGACCTCCGCAACCGTAGTCAGACTGGATGTCAGAATTTAAATGACTTAACGACTGTCAAAGATGAACGTATTACGATGTCTTTCCGAGGCATGGATAAACTTTATTCTGCAACTAGCGACCTGCCCCGGCTTCGCGCAGGTATCACAGCAATGAACCCTATGTTACTCAGGTAATGAATGCATTCTAATGGTGCAAGAATGATTGAAATTGGTCCAGTCGTTTTTGAGTTTATATGTTTCAAACTTAGAAGAATACATATATTTCCTGTTTATAATATAAGTATAGAAGTATAGACATAGATATGTATGTACCCGCCAGGAGTGGAGGAGCCGGTGCAGTTCCTGGCGGCGCAGCTGGGCGCGCTGGCGGCGCGCGCGCCCGGCGTGCTGCCGCCGCGCCTGCACGCGCTGTCCGCGCAGCACCGCGCCGCGCTGCAGCACTACCTCAACACCTACAGCGTGCAGATCTGCTGAGCGTGCTGCGCAGGCTCGGTAAGCGCCCACTTCACTCATTACTACTTAGGCCTGGTTCCTATATTCAAAAAACGGTTCGTTTCGCTTACGGACCGTAGAATTTTCTTCGTTTTCCGTAGAAAATTCTGCCGTCCATAAGCAAAACCAATCGTTTTTTGAATATAGGAACTGGACATTATACGGATGTTGAAGGGGTATAAAAAGTTAAAATCTATTTAATAAATAATAATAAATATTTTAGTTATTTAGTCCGTCAGTTACATAACAAAAATATATTACCCACGTATTTTTTGCTTTGCTGAAATAACAAAAAAAAAGACTACTGACATAAATGTCCCAAACCAGAACGTTCTGTTCCGAAAGTTGAGGTGCTACTGCACTTGTTCTTGACTGTGTAATTATTTGTAACCTGAGTTCCCTCCACCATCGTCTCAGTCTGCCGCGATGTCGTCATGTTCCAACATTTTATTTAACTTTTAACTTATTGTTTTAGTGATGTCAATTACGTAACCAATACCATTTCGTTTAACATAAAAATGTTTTAACGGATCTAACACATTTTTAATTTTTTTTTTATTAACGTTTTATATTATTTTTAAACACAATGAGGCGTTTAAATATGTAACAAAATAAAACATCTATGTCAAGACATAATGGTAATCGTATTTTATCATTATACATTTATTAACATGACTGATATTTGAACCATTTATTTAACTTTTAACAGATGCATGGCCCAAGTTTATTATTAATTGACAGGTAATAGAATTCTTTCCCCTGTCTCATAATACTGCTTTTTCTGACTGCAGGACAAAGGCATTGCCTTTTCAACACACTTAATCCTGTGCTACTAAGAACCAGTGCCATTGAAGCTTAGGTTCGTGCCAACAACGCAGCTGCCAGAATAGCAGGGCTAAATGAACTGTCTGTAAAAAGCGTAATTTTCATACAGTGACATAATTACTATGAACATTTTGTGATCAAGAATACATTGGTGTTATTTAGTTAATACAAAGACTGTTCATGTATGTAAGGAGTTGTGATGATAGATTTGTTAATGACTGTTTTATGGGCGGTTCCTATATTTAAAACTACGATTCGTTTTGCTTACGGGCGGTAAAATTTCCTTCGTTTTGTTTAGAAAATTTTACCGTCCGTTAGCAAAACAAATCGTTTTTTTATAGGATCCAGGCATTAGCTGTATTCGTATGCAATAACATTACCAGCTAGTAACTCTCTTTATTGATAAATATTTAAATATCAAATTAAAGAGTACGTCTAAAAGTGATATTAATTGTATGTTTGAGCAGATAGCATGGGTCTGAAGGTGATGTATGACTGGTGAAAACAATGTATAAATGACTATGTATTTGAGCTGGATCTTATTTTTATATGTTTCATTGTATGTGTAAAGTGATGTGAGTTGTCTTGTAAAGTTTGAGTTATGTTTTAGTAGCGCACGGTATGTTTTATTAATCGGAAATATCGATCATTTATGATTTAATTTATAAAAATAATTCAGTCGTGCATTTAAGTTGAAATGATAAAAACTAGCAGATTTGGACAAATCGTGCCTTACTAAAATATTTAGATTTCATCTTTGCCAGAAGAACATGGTTAATAAATCTTACTTAGCATGCGCTTTGGCATAGTTATATTTCCATCTCTTACTTGCATGTTTAGTTCGACGGTAGTGCGAGTGAGAGCAATGCTTAGCCAGAGAACGTGCTAAGTATCCTTTATTACGGTCAAACCCGTGTATCCCCCAATAAAACTTAGCTTGTAAGTCGTACATCAATTTTCGTAGGTGTGTTACACCAAGATAGACTTTACGGCGATTTAAATAGAGTTGAGTTTTAAGGATTACGCAGCTTCCGGATTTAAAGGTCTGGCGTGCATGTGAGAAAACTTACTTAATGTATGGTTGTATCAATAGTGTAAGATAAATATTGTGAGTTCATCGAGTTATGTTTCAAACGTATGAATATTGGATGTCCAAAAGATGGCGCTAAGCGTCAAGGCATCGTGATTGTTTCTATGAAAATGTCTCAATGTATATTTTGTAATGCGATTCTAGTTAAAATAACGTTTGTATATTAAACGCTTTGTTTCCATAGATGTTATTTCATTTGTTTGTTAATAATAAAACTTTTATAACAATAATGTTTAATCTAAACATAAGTGGTGTTAGGAGGTAAAGGAGCAACAATAAAACAAAATATTACATTTCACAAATGTTTATTTATAAGGAAATTGGCTAAAAATATTCTTTTGAATCCCTCTACTAAATGACAATACATTGAAATTTTCATTAAGCATGTCGGCAAACCCAAAGTGACACGCAAACGAAATACCGCGAATCTTAATACATTTAGGCAGTTTTGCGCAAAATTAAATAAATGTTAGTAAGCAAAAAAAATATAACAAAATCGCATAAAGCGATGTACACCACAATAATTTTAAATACATAAACATAGATTATGTTACGATTTGATCGCGACATATCGAAACACGAAAAGTGCAAAAATGTATACAAAACTAAACACTCGACACCTGACATTTGAATTTGATGTGTTATAAAAATAATTACTGAAATGCAAAGTTTTCATACGTTTCCTACAACTCTTAGTACTGTCACACCGTACTTCATGAAGCCTTCTTTATTGGCCGTACCATAAACAGGACAATTTGGCAAACAATATTGATGAGATGACGATAGAAAGTACATACAAAAATATTTATATAACGTACACATTTTGTATCATTGTTTATTTGTAATGTGGACATTGATTTCTTAATATATATTGCGCCGTTTACTCTTGATGGTGTTACAGTATGTTCAGTCGACACAAGCACTTACTAACAAGATCACAACCTCAGGCAAAATGTTTAGTGCTGAATAATTCCGCTGTGTCAGCTAATAAGGTCAGCGCTGAGTAAGTGCTTGTAATCGCTGATCATACTCGTTATAAGCACACACGTTGGGTATAATGTGTGTGCGGGTCATAAGCAGTCGTGTAGAGAAGACGCTCGTGCGTGTGGCTGTGTACGGTGCGACAGTGGCGCCGGGCTGCGTCACTTGAGCGCGCACTCGACGAAGACGGGCGGCGGCTGCGGCAGACCGGCCGGCTCGGCTGGCTCGGCCGGCGAGCCCGCGCCCGCCGCCAGCCGCGAGCCCGCGCCCGCCGCCAGCCGCGAGCCTGCGCCCGCCGCCAGCCGCGACGCCGCGAACTGGGATGCGCTCAGCGGGCGCAACTCCTTCAACATACACCTGCAATTGTTAGTTACGTAACACATGACAATAAATATCTGAATAAAATACAACTGTAGAACTTTAATTATGATGAATGGAAGAGTTTAAGGTCGGTCGAAGCTAGGCAAAATATGGAATCGAGTACCTAATGGTGTACGCTTGCTATCCACGTCTACTAGCTATCTCAAGCACAATGAATAATTGTACATGCGACTCGATAGACTATGTGGTAGTTCGAGTGATTTAGATTCGCAAGTGAACTCGGTAGGCGGCGCTAGTATGAGGTTCTGCTAGTGATACATATGTTGGTAGTATTAGGTACTCACGCAAGGCGTGTATCGACGACGGGGCGCACGGTGGGCACGGGGAAGCCGTTGAAGGGTGAGGCGACGGGCAGCGTGTAGGCGCCCATGTCGCGGAACACGAGCCAGTCGCCCGCCGTCAGCGCCGGCAGCCGCGTCGCGCTCAGCACGCAGTCGAGCCCGTCGCACGTCGGGCCCCACACAGAGCACGGGCCCGCGCGCCCGCCGTTCTCCTGCAAACACCAGAATATATCAAAACTATAACTTATGTAAAACATTTTAACAAGCCGTGTCGGTCACATGTCTGCACTCGAAAGTGTTACGGAGTTTTAAAGAGCTGAAATTTTGTAAACTGACTATACCAGATGTACTCTTCACCCCTTTGGATTGCCATGACCTTTCGGTTACACCCTGTATAATAATAAATAAATGTGGACAACATCACATACATTGCTCTGAACCCAAAGTAAGTAGCTAATGCATTGTGTTATGAAATCAGAGACAACAAAGGTACCACGAACACCGTAACCCGAGCAAGACAATATAGAAAAGTGGTTTTTCTACACTTGACTCGTCCAAGATCGACCCGGGCCCTTAGAACGGTGTGAACGCCACTCGACCACGGAGGTCGTCAATATCAAACTGTACTCACGTTGAGCGGCTCGGCGACGACGGTCTGGTGGTCGTAGAGCACACAGTTGAAAGAGCCGTACACGCCGTCGTTGATGAAGTACATCGTGTGCGTCTCCGCGTCCACGTCGTTCGACGTCACCTGATACAAAAACAATAGTTTATTCAACAATAGTTTATTAATTTGTACTTAGCAGTTTTTGAAGGTCAAACTAGTTCGTGTTACGGCCTCTTAAGTGCTCTTGCTGAGGAGATGAAACAGCGTAACATGGTGCACAAGTAGGTAAGCTTACTTGTTGTTTAGAACTATGACTAAACCCTGCGTAATTACCGTGGTTTATTTGTAAAATGTTTTGATATAGATAGATGGATAAAATTATATATATATATATCGATGCAGACGTTCTTGAGTAAATGGCAAATAACTTGCAATCATAAGATTTAAGTGGGTTAGTGAGCGTATGTGTAAGTAGGGGTGCGTACCTCTCGCTTGGCGTGCACCATGGCGGCCAGCGTGTAGGCGGCGGCGGCGAAGTAGCGGCCCGGCTCCGCGATCACGCGCACCGAGCGCTCCGGGAACTGCTCCTCCAGCGCCGCGTTGATCACCTCCGACACCTGGTATTATATACATGATTACGTCACACGGAAAAAATTATCTTAAGGTCAGAAAATATTCGTGTGCAGATGGAGACAAATGTTACGGAGTGGGGTCATATATATTTGAGTGGGGTTATATATATTTGATTGGGGTCATATATATTTGAGTAGGGTTATATATATTTGATTGCGGTCAAATATATTAGAGTGGGGTCAAATACGTCTGCGTATGGGTCAGGAATATCTCAGTATGTTCAACTGTGTTTAAGTGGGTTTAAATGAGGTCTTGTTTATCCAAGTTTGGTAAACTGTGCTAAAACGGGGGTGTAGTGTATGTAAGTTGAGTCAGCTATGTTATAGTGGGGTCAAAAGTATCAGCTTGTTGTGTGGTACCTCTCGGATGGAGGTGTGCGTGCCGCCGGGGAACCCGCCGCCGATGTCGAGCAGGCGCATGTGCTTGTGGCCGACGTTGTGGCCCACCGCGAACAACGCGCGCGACAGCCCTATAGCCCGGGCGTACACTTCCGTCTCAGAAGCACCGCTGCCCACGTGGAAAGACACGCCAATCACCTGTAAATATAGAATACTAACATTTAATACTAATATAAAATAAATAATAAATGAGGACAACATCACATACATTGCTCTGAACCCAAAGTAAGTAGCTAAAGCACTTGCGTTATGGAATTCAGAGACAACGAAGCTCGAAGGTACCACAAACACCCAGACCCGAGACAATGTAGAAAAGAGGTTTTCTACATAGACCCGGCCCGGGATCGAACCCGGGACCTCAGAGCTGGCGACAAACCTTGAAAACCGGTGTGTACGCCACTCGACCACGAAGGTCGTTAAATATATCGTCGTCAATATATATGGTAACTCGTGTTTTTGGAATTCATAGGGTGACCTGCATTATGTTTATGTTTATTGAAAAGCGGCACTAGAAAATATCATCTCTGTGTCGTAGATGTTTTAAAACCCTCAAATCACCAACACAACGAACACTCAGTCTTAAAACCACCTTAAATTTTCTGTCTTACCTGTCCATCCAAAGGTTGTCTGGAAGATATCGCTATTAGTGATAAGACCGCCATTGTACCCTTAATTACTTTATGTCTTAAAATGCCGTATATTTTTTTGGTTTGTTGTTTTTGTGAATATAATAAAATCTCAATATCATATAAAAATATAATTGCTTGTTACGTGTCTTATTTTAAGGGTAAATTTTATGTATATTCATATATCTGTATGTATGTGCGTACCTCCAAGCCGAGCACGGCAGCGTACTTGAGCAGCCTGGGCGCCTCGGACACGGGGTCGCAGCCGAACTTGATGCCGAGCGGGCACTGCGCCGCCGCCGCGTCGCAGCGAATACGAATCACTAACCTAATACATAACATATCACATTAAGGACTGATTTCAAACGTGAGGTAATTTTATCCGATAAATAATTTCGATTTTTCGAAATAGAAGAACTCCATACAAAATCAGCCATTAGTACCATAAATAAGCACCCGTAGGTGACATCGCTACAATCGTTAATGCCTGTCATACACGTAACGATAGACTTGCGCATGTCTGACGTGTAACATATCTAGCAAAAGTATTTGACAACAAAATTTGTACAACTATGGCTGTCAATTGCCTATTTTTTGTATTGGTCAGTTGATTTGACAACAGATTAAATTGATCAGCCTTTCAGAAACAGGGGGTATAGTAAGGTTCTCAAGTCGGCTCAAAGATATAATATAGAAAATAAGATAGAAATAAGTCCATTTTTTTTCCAAAATTTTGTTGTAGCGTTAATTAAAATCGATTGTTGAGTCATAGCTTGTTCTGTGTTCTATATACCTACAAATTAAATATGGTTTTGAAATCGTATATGACCAATGAGAGGGTGTTACTCACTGCGCATGCGGCATGTATTGTTTGATCTTCACGAGCTCGGTCTCGGAGTCGAAGGTCATGACGTCGACGCCCGCAGCTGACGCGTAGCGGATGTGAGACGCCATCTTTGCCGGGTTAGCGAAAATTATGCGCCTGTAACAATTATTAATGTTAATCGATTTATTTACTAGCATGGACATATTAATTACGTCAAGTACAAAATAAGTAGGTTAAATAAAATGGGATAGATTGCCTGTCACAAATTTGTATCATGAACAACAAGGTGAGCGGTTTCACACAATCTTTGCCTGGATTTATAAGCATCGTAGCTTGTTAAATATTCTTAGGCCGTCGTCAAGACCTTGATGAAGGTTTAAAGCTATTATTTAACAAGCTTATTCTCTCCCTTATCTTCCGCCTTTTCTAGGGCTGGAGGACTGATCTGCGATTATCGCTAAGACAGATTTGAATACCGCCGGCTGGCGACGCTTTCGTCTGGCGAATTATCTTCTTCTCTTCTTAGCCTTTTTCAACCAGTTTAGTGTATGCCTTTTTTAGATTGCGTCATCTAACCCGGTCTTATGCTACTTCTATCCAATTCGTTTGTGCTGTTTTCTGATCTGCCGCATAAACGCATCTTAAGATTTATCCGGTTTAAACAGGGTAATTGTAACGTGTACTCACTCTGGAGCGACTCCGATGGATGTGACGAGTTCGATCTCAGCCTTGGAGGCGCAGTCGAAGCCGGTGCCCAGCGCAGCCAGCGTGCTCACCAGCAACTTGTCATCGTTGCACTTCACAGCTACGAACATAACGTAAGACGTTAATGTTATATACAATCTCATACTTAAAGAGTAGCAAAAATCTAGATGTTAGTTAATCTCTAACTGATTTGTGTCCTTGAGGATGCACCAGAAATCCTGCCGGACAACCAGCCAGTTGGAAAAATGACATGTTGTGCTACAGGGTAAGATGGATGCAAAGAATGGAATGGAAGCATGGAAACTGATGATGGTAAGAAAAGTAATTACCGTAGAAGGGCTCGACCCTCGGCATGAGCTCCTTCCAGCGCTGGTAGCGCGCGACCACCTCGCCCAGGTCCATGATATAGAAGGGGTCCTCCTGCGTGCCGCTCTCCACGATCTCCCGGATCAGGCTAGTCGGCGACCAAGGCCCGTCCATCACGGTGATCAGCTGTTCTTCTTCCACGACCTTCATGGTTAATGGTATTCTGAACCTTGCGAGGTTAGCTTAAGGTTGACTTTGGAGCCGACGTAGCCCCGGCAGTGCCGGAGCGTGGGGCCGGCTATGCTGCGCTTGCCTGCTCTCCAGGTAGTCGGTGTCAGGTGGTCGAGCCGGGTGCTGGTGGCCCACTAGCGCTAGTCCACAAGTGTCAGCTGCAACAACACACACTCTTTAAAACATACATATACTTGAGCTATGAGTTATGTTCAACGGACTGGTAATGCAATTATGGAAGGGTGGCTAATCCAAAACTTTCATATCTGGTCGCTCCGTGCCTGAGAAACACGTAAACACATAAGTCCTGCGCTTGATATCTGGCCTTGTGTGGGATTACTGTCCCATCGGACTATGAAAGTTACGGAACAAAGCAGACTATGTCTCGCACACACTAGTGCAAATGACACTAACACAGATGGCTGATCCGTGTCTAAATTTGGTCTGGAGGACATTATATTATTATTAAGTAAAAGTTAGTGTCTCACTGCAGGGTAAGGACTCCCTGTCCCTCCTGTTTGATTTTGTCCTAGGGGGAGGTAATTTTATGTTTGAGATCAAGTGTTGTTATGACGTACGTAATGTCGGTGTGGCGTCAGCGGGCCCGGGCTCGCAGCCAGGGCGGGTCGACGTTGAGCGCGCGGCGCCAGCAGCGCGGCGCGGGGCGCGGGCGAGCCTCCTGCGGCCTGCGCCGACACACACGCCCGGCACTGGTACACGCGCCGGACTCACCCGGTGCTCCCTGCGACAAGGAATGCACAAGTTAAAACATTAAAATTTCAAATCTTACCACTATAATAGGGTTAAGCAATAAATTTTACCAAAACCTGGGTACATGGGCGAATGTTCATGCATGTAGCGTAAAAATACCGTATTAAGCTGGTCTGAGTCGACCAACTGAGAGTTGGTTGGTCAATCTCAAGGTCGAACTAATATACTTATGCTGCATCCGTTGCGCCTCGCACATATCAAAAAGAGAACAAAAATTAGTAATCAAGTTCTTTATGCCTCTTTTTACTATATTTTGAAAATAAAGATTCATTGAAGTTATCATACATCTTAATACAGGTCTCCTGTCTAACAACTTAATCTTAATCGTGTATTTATTTAAAACTCATACAGGTACATAAAGGGTAAATAAGGTGAACTTTATGCCACTTAGCAAAAAGTTCACCTTATTAACTTAATTTTTAATTATTAATCAAATAAGACCACAACCCTAATTGTGGTCTTATGTATAACTGGTGTTCAGCGGTATATATGCGTTGTGAGAATGGAAGCATACTATTACGTCTTACATGAACAGTAAGTTTTCGTGGTGTTTTATTTAGTATACCTGATAAGCGGGCAACGGTTTTCCTGATGATAAATGGATACTAGCAGTCCTGGCGATGAAAACTCGATGAAATCGCCTTTAAATTTGTTGAAAACGTCCGAATCTCACGTCTGGCTACATAGCGGTTTTTCGCGAATTTACTTACGGTATAATTACTTTTACTTAATTAAATTAAATTGCAAATCACACATCAAAGAGAATTTACTATCACTTATAATATTATAACAAGATAAATTACGTTCAATACAAAATATATAAAACAGAAGATTTTGTGAAAACACTTCCTTTTATCACAACACTGGTTTACTATCTGAGATGAGCCTTGAACCGAGTCACTCGATAACTTTTCGTATGCTGATAACATAGATAACTTGGTTGGAGACAGTTATCGACCAAATTAAAAACGTATAATATAACACTTGAAGAATTTACTCGTAAAAATTGCAATAATGTGTATTGATAATATTAATTGAGCTGGATACGTCAATGATGTGCGTGAATTTCATAAATAAAAATGATAAGCTTTGGTTGATAAGCGGATCACTTGAGAACAGCTGGTAGGCATATTAGGTTTAAAATGTACGGACAAAGACGTATTTTTTTTAAATTAACAGTTTAATTGGATAATAGCATATTTTGAGCCACTAATATATTTTTCCCTAATTGTTTAAATAATAGTTTTGTTTCATGTACGTCGTGTACCTATACAAATAAAGATTGATTTCCTTTTTTTTTTTTTTCTTTCAGACTGCAACCCTTTTTTTGGGCTGTATTTAGGATTTTTAGTTTTAAAACTTATACCTAACCATCGTATATATAACTGGGCAAGAATGAATAATCTTTTCATACAAAGTTGTTCACGCTATCTACGAATAGTAACTTTCGGATCATAACGGAAATTAATATTATTTGGTTCATATTGACCAATACAAAGTCCATTGATAAATTACCGGCAATTTATTGGGCGTATGATTGGTGTGATTATAATGTGCTGTTAAAGGTTATTCACAGTCACATGAAGTTTAGCGGAATTAAGGTCGTAGCTCGCTGACAGCCAGTTCCTATATTTAAAACAAGTCGTTTTGCTTACGGACGGTAGAATTTTATTCGTTTTGCTTAGAAAATTCTACCGTCCGATAACAAAACAAAACGTTTTTTAATATAGAAACCGGGCATACACTGGTACTTTGGAAATTATACCTACTTTTCTTTCCTTTTTTTGTGTAGGTTTACGCGAATATTAATCCATACATAGATATTATACTTATAAATGCAAATGTAACTCTGTCTTTCTGTCTGTTACGCTTTCACGGCTTAACCACTGGACCGGGTTTGATGAAACTTTGTATAAGGTATGGTTGAATCCCAAGAAGCGACAAAGGCTACCTTTTTTTAACCGACACCAACGCGGGGGCGGGGGCGCCGCAGGCAACAGCTAGTTTTAAATAAGTATAGAAATACTTTCGCACTTTTTGACGTGATAACGTCTTATAAATTGGTTTGCCGGGTGACACTTCAAGAAACTGGGTAACGCTCCGCTTACGTTATGCGCTCACAATGAGAGCGAGTGAGAGGCACGCGTCGCATGGTTAGCCCGCCTAAGAGCGAGAGAGACAGACATTGACATTGACAGTCGTTGTCACGTAAAACTTTCGCCCGTATACCGACTTTACAGGCAACCAATTTTTAATGCGCTTCACATACCAATAGGTGCATAGGGTCACAGATAGACTTACTTATTTAATAGTTCCTTTAACAAAAGCTAGTGCTAACCACAAAATAATCAGTAAAATACCTAGTTATAATTATATAGGAATCGCTGTTACCACGGGATTCACGACCACAACTTATCGTGATGATGCCACTAAATGTGTCTCACATTAGAGACAAGTGACGTCACGCACGCGCCGGCGGCGGCGCCAAGGTCAATGTTACGTAGTAAACCATCATAAATTCCATTCGGTACGATTGTTTAATATGTTGGTACAAAATTTTCCCCGCCATTGTTTTTAAATTTTATATGAAAACAATTTGATGAGTATCATTGGAATTTTTTGAACACGAGTAACTTGTATAAGCTCTTGTAACTTACTAAATAGGTATAAAAAGTTTCAATGTGTATAAAAAAATAATGCTTTGAACTTTAAAAAGACGGGTTATAATGTTCAAATCATTTTGCGAACAAAATAGTCGAGACAATTGTCTTTTTAAATTATTAGAAGCAATTTGATGAGTCCTATTCATAAAATGTTTTGTCATCATTTAGTACTAACTTAAAAGTTTATTAAATTAACTAGCTGACCCGTGCCCACTTCGTTGGGCATAATGTTAATAATCCTTTTTTAGTAAATATGACCTAACGATTTAAATTATTTTATTAATAATAAAAATTAAATTATCTATTGTAACTTAAATATAAAAGTTAGACATATGCTGTCGTTGACTTTTTTGTAGGCATTTTCAAGCTCCACATCTTTTCTCTAGAACTCAAAAATATATCTTTCATAGTTAAGGCAGCGATCGTAAGAAACGCTTTCATTCGACCGTTTTTTCTCCGATTCACTTTGCAAAACGGACTACCACGTAAAAGCCTTTTTATTTTTCGGTTTTTTTATAGAACCTATGACACTCAGCAATAATGTGGCTTTCTATTGGTGAAAGAATTTTTAAAATCGGTTCAGTAGATCCCGAGATTACCCCTTACAATTTAACAAACACACAAACTTTACTTCCTTATAATATTAGTATAGATTAATTATACATACTATATAATATTATAAATGTGAAAGTAACTCTGTATGTTACTCTTTCACGGTTAAAACGCTGAACCGATTTTGATACAACTTCGTATGGGATAACCGACTAGCTTTCCATAAGTACTTTATTATATAATTTTCCATTATGTATTGAAATTTTAACTATTTCTAATAGGTATGTGTGTTATAATTAATATCGTTTTTAGGACAAATGGACAAGAGAATATTTTTTTTAATTATCATATTTTTAAGGTAAAATACTAACAAAAAAGATTTCACATAATAGTGGTAATTATTTTATGGCTCATCTGTGACAAAAATGGTATAAAACGCTACCATTTGTAGGAGTATCACATACTGTTAGAGTTGTATTTTTTCCCAATTTATTCGATTATAAATAATGATTGAAATAATATGATTGCCTCGAAAATAATTTGTTGTTGCAATACCAATTGATTAGTTTGAAGTTTTGCACAAATTAGTATTTAATACAATAATGCATAAATTATACGACGATATAAGATGATGAAATAGTTATCAGTTTTAAATATTTATATAGACAACATTTTAAATTAAAACACTTATTATTTAATTAAACTCACCCGTGATAGCGTAATTCTCAAAGCTTTTTTTCCACTTTTAAGCAACAACCTGAGGTTGTTGCTAAAACAACGAACTTACTAAACGCAAATAACGAACACGTTGCAAGAGCAACCGTGATTAAAAACTCCTTGGTTTCCGAACAAAATAGCAACTGTCACTGAAGCGCGATGGCGGCAAACTGATAAAAAATGGCCGAAGTTCATGTATTTATGTGGTGTGTTATCAGGAGTCGCGACTCGCGGGATGGTCCAGTTATCAAGATAGTAGGTACTATAGCCTAATAATTGTTGAACCTCGAGTGTTCTGGCGCGAACCGCTTCGGTGACGTCGTCGACACGAGCGCGGGTTGTGCACGACACTCACCGGTCGCCTATCTGTTTGTTTTTGGGTAATTACGCTGCATTAGATTTCAAGGAAGAAAAACATTGTATTATAATTAATAGTAGATTAAAAAATTGTGATTATTTTGTCAAGAATTCTTATCTGCATTTTATTATTGCTTGCAAGTTAGTCTTAAACTCTATTTCTATTATTAATTAGTAAAGAAACCAATAAGCAAAAGCTAATTAACTTTTACCTAATTTCAATAAGTAGTTTGTAGTCCTTCGTTAATTATGTACTAAGTATTTATTTTTAGCTCAATTTAGGTTAGGCCCTAATTAGGTTAATCCATTGTAGGGAGTGGCTTCAGTCAAGCCCATGAGATAATTTAATTAGTTCTAGCCAAAAGTAAATAACATTTAGACCGAGATACTTAAATAAATATAAATTAGTATGCAAAGATCAAATTATAAAAAAATAAAAAACCCGACATTATCTGGTCTGCGTCAATAGGGATATGAAAATAGAGGATGTTGTCACTTTTATAAACGACTAGCTTTTGCACGCGGTTCCGCCCTCATGAATGTCGATTATCGTGACAAAAAGTAGCCTATAGACTATAGAACACAAGAACGGGCTACTATTTGTCTACTATAGGCTATAGTAGACAAATAGTAGCCCGTTCTTGAAGTCCAAGCTTACCCCATAACAACTTTCATCAATATCGGTTAATTGCGGTTATAAGCGTGACAGTGTTACTTTCGCATTAATTATTATTAGTACGGATATAAATAAGTTAGGTAAGGTTTGATTTTAATATTTTGTTTAGCTATCCACGTAATGTCTTCTAAGTAGGTACCTACGTAATATATACTAACAGTAAAATATGTCGATCACAATTTCTGCGTTGATAAACTTCGCCCTATTTTGTTTGGGGGGTAGCGGCCACCGCACGTGACCGATAGCTAACGATACGGCTCACGCTTTAACAGCTATTTACATTTCATGAGTTGATATTTACAATTCGTGCCTGTACAATTTCTGCTGTGATTGGAGTGCGGAAAATTCTTGAGTAGATTTTTTAATTTGTCCGGATTAGTTCTCAGTGGCAAAGGCATTCCTTTTAAGCCATAGCTTTCAAATGCCTACTTGATATAGAGGCAAAGTGCAGAATTATGAAGAACTATTGGCAATGGCTAACTCTTCAAATGAAATATTTTTTGGCATAATTTGAAAATAATGTTACATTAACGGAGACATGTCCGGGCACAACAGGAAGTAATTTCAATGTATTTTTTAAATTCCCTTGTCCTCTTTACCGGCGACATGGCAACGGAAATACACCGAATCAATTGCTATTAAAAGTAGTGACTGGATCTTAAACATTCCTGACTGATACAATTTTATGACTAACTAGTACATAGAAAGTAAATAGTCTGCTAAATTGCCTTTAATTGCGTCGTCCTGATAATTTGGAACAGTTACTTGTGTTGTTATTAATAGCAATTTACAGCGCAGTATCTTAAATGCATCTCGTAGATGTTTTCAATTTAGTCGAAACTACTGCAGATCTTGATGCCCTTCTGATTGCTTAACGATACACTAATGGCTATTTAGAATAGCTATATACTGTAACGTCAATCAGTGTTAAGTCGCCGTTAAGTCTCGTTCTATCTTTGTCACTTTAAGGTGTAAAATAGCGACAGCTAGACATTTAATAACATCTTGAAGTTGCGTTACAGTGTTCGGGAGATAATGGTATGGTAAGCATATCGTTATCCCTTTTCGGTCCATTTATTTAGTGAGCAAGTATCCTAGTGGACAACATCCCAACAGTGTTTTTTGTTATAATTCTAGCAACACCAAACCCAAAACCACGCTTCACTGTGGCTTAGGTTAGATATAAAATAGTACAAAGATATTTTAAAATACACGCTAATTCATTTGCAATGCAATTTTGTATCTACATTTTAAGCCAAGCTACCCTTTTGGACCTTTACAGATTCAACTATACGAATCTTATATAAAGACTTATTGTTATTTATTTTTATCACTAGTAACTACGATTTTATATTCGTAAAGTCCATGGCCATGGTATTTCAATAACGCGGATGCTTGGCAAACACGAGTACATGTTACCTACTATCCAAGCTTTGAAATCAGCCATGTTCGAATCATTATTACAATACCGAAACAGGCATGGTTTTGACGTAGGACTACTGCGTTTTACTCTGCCTACGACATATAGAAGTAAATGCTACGTAATTAACTAGATTAACATTATGGACTTTGTTCTAATTTATTAAAAAACAAAACAAGGAAATACTTATTCTAAGAAAATAGATTAAGCAAATGTTGAGTAAGTAAACAAAATTCACGTTGATGTCATAAAATCGTGTTGCGAGAAACTGCGTGTTTACTAAAATAATACAGAAACAATAGACTCGCAGACGCAACATTCTATCCTTCTCTGGCAATGGGTTTGTTTAGTCACTTAACTCTTACAACCTTACAAGTACTTGGTCATATTATTTTTGTTTGTTATTCATCTTGTTCGAAACGTGCCAAATATTCTAGACCAATCCTACTGTAAATTCGTAAGGTACAAGTTATTTTTTATTTCCACGTGTCTTGGTAAACATTTTCTGTTCATAGTTATTAAATAAGGAACACATGGGATGCACAAATCACTGATTTCGTATAAACTTAATCATCGAATGCTATTTCAGTTCTAATTCATATAAAATTCATAAAATACAAATAAATAAAATAGATCACAAAATTAACTCGGGATTTATGACTTATTTAAACGCAATGCCATTGGTCGGACGTAATATGACGTCACGGTACGTGCTGCATTAGTGTTATTGTTCCCGTTACCGACGACTCTGACATTATTTTGACGTCAATATACGCACTGAGAGGCAGAGAAGATGGCGCCTGTTTCAAATTCTATAAATCTTATGTGAGAATTCAATGTTTTGTTGCGTTTTCTAATTATGTGATGTTATATTTTCAAAAAAATCGTGCATGTTCCTTACTGCGTTTTTTAAATTCACGCTGATTAAGTCTTGGGCTACCTACAAAAGGATAAAAGTTTAATAGACGATAATTCTAGTAAACCTGCCCGATTCAATAAAGTCAAACGTAGGTCCTTGTATTGAGGTATATGTACCTATAAGAGAAAAATTTTGAATGCTGTAACAGTGATAACTAAACGTGAATACATAAAATCTAAGTCACGTTGCTAAGAAAAACGGAATGCTGGCAAAAGCAAATGATTACATTTCTTTACAGTCGTACAATAAAACAGATACCTACTTTGACAAGATAACAAGACTGATAAAATCACGTTTCTCCAACGATAGGGGTGGCAGATAATTTTATCGGTGTGTCCAAACAAAACATAATTGCTATCTTTATTATAATATATTGTGTGTAACAATTATCAGGTCATCCGATTTTATCTCACTGCACGTGTAAATAAAGAAGAATAGAATGGAACCAATTCAAAAAATAAGATAGAAATAAAGCATGTTACGTTTGATTTGTGAAGATATGTAAGAATGTAAATGTAAGTATAACAACAATTTTGTATGTAGTCCACAAATCGCTTCTTCTGAAAAGCGGGATTCAGCTCAAACCGGTGATTCTGGACGCCAACGCCTCCATAGCTTGGGCATAAAGTTAGGTAGAAAAAGTATGTATCTTCTATATTAGGTAAGGTTATTGGGGACCAACTCTAACTGGAACTACTCCAAAATGAATTAATCAAACACAGCGCAGAAGTCGTCTGTTTTCGAAGAGGAAAAATTTTGAAAGGTTTTATGGCCGCGCGAGTCTAAGCGATTCAATTATAATGGGGGTTCTATCTTCATTTGTCCTTCAACTTGCTTCACAACTATACATACATAATTTTTAAACTGGATATAACAGTACCTAAAGCAGTCTGAGAATCAGAGAGCACATACAATTAAATTATAAAAACTAATCTCTTGATAAAACCGAGTTTCTGAGGAATGACATAATATTTTTTTAAGTAAACAGGACAATGTAATCTCGGAACTGCTTTATTGTATTATCTCTCGCGATAGACTTGCTGGCATCTGCAGTGCAGCTTCATAAAATTTATTTACCGAATAGTTTATGCCCCAATCTTTAGTTAAAATTTGATCCAGGATTCTCGGCCACCAGATTAATGATCGTATAAAAATACCTGAAACTCTCACGCAAACTGTCCAGACACAGTTTGCGTGAGATTTCGAGCAGTTCTGGAACTGATCCAAAACCCAAGGTTGGTTATAAAATTTATAAATTAGAATTGGGGAATGTAGAACCCCCATAAACGCAAGTCATCAAGAAACTAGGCATGCTTTCGGTCTTGGCTTATCAATCGTATGATACACGAGTAGAATAAGGTGAACTTGAGCTTCGATTAGCTTACGTGTGGTCGTGTCTTAAATATCACGTTCATTTATATCACATGGCGTATTATATATGTCTAATATTTCATCACACGTGGGAGAGAGCGGTGACCTTCTTAAATGCCGACACACATTTATGTACAAACAAAAGGTTAGGTCAACTTTTCCCAGTTTCTTTAGTGTTTTACATTTTCCATTTACCCCTAAGAGGGTATATTCAGTGCGAAACTAAAATGAGGGCGTTAGGCGAATAAATGTAAGTGGGTACTTACATCAAATTAACGTTTTAGTAAACTTGTTTATTTCATATTAAAAAAACAAAATTATTCACGATTTATTTTATAATATGTGAAAAGATCATAATAAATTAAAATCGTAATCGAATCATTAAAATTCAACATAAGTAAATTGATTGACATTTTATCACAATAATGATTAGTATTGTTTCGTTTGTTTGGCAATCAGATTAATTTTGATGTATTACGAATCGTATTTTATCATCGTTTAAGACTGTACGATACAACTTATCTATTTCCGCGAATTAAGGTATTTCAATAGTATTTATATTCATAGGAAGTTTATTGTATAGTGATAAGCAGTTTTGTGTTTATCACGTAGGTAGTCACCTACCGCACCTCTGTAGATAAGTAATTCAGATCAAAATATAAGGTACCTACATATACACTATGGATATGACATATAGGCAATAAAGAAAACCACATACTGTACTAGTCCGCAGAAGCAAAAATAAATTAATTTTAAGTTAATAAACGCTAATGAAAAAAGCTAAATTATTTACTCAAAATATTACAAACAACATACCTAATAATTTAAGATCGAATTTATTCCATGATTATCGTTTGCATTTCGTAGCTACCTCGCCATTTTATGTTTAAGGATTATTAAATTTATAAAATTACTGACCAATTTTTTGAATTTGTTGCAAATTAAAACTCTACTTTTCAAAAACAGCACTGATTTCGTACTTATTAAAATATCGACATCAAAGACAAAAAGAAGTAGGTACCTACCTATGTTTCTTTTATTGCCCATAATTTAAAATCCCTACAGTATGTTAGGGCTACGAAAAACGTATGAGTTTTGTTATTCCCTTGAGTAAAGGTGACTGACTTCTGCGTACATGGTTAACTACATGTACAAATACATATAACTGAAAAAAAAAACTTAAATCATCAAATAAAATCACGTTTTTAAATCACGAAAGCTTCTAGTGATGAGTTCAACCTGTGCGTTATCAACAGGTCAATGATTACATTATCTGTGGTAGAACTGTCAAACTACTCATTAGGCGCCAATTTTTGCTGGCGCCATATATTTTCTGGACTTTACGCGCGATAACGATAAAGAGGTCGTTTCGTGTCAGGTGTTTGACCAATTATCAAATTAAATACCATAAACCTGCGCTATTAAATAGTTTACATACGCATAATTAATTTAATATTTAAGGTGAATGATTTATGTGATATAAAATAATTATATGTTTGTTACAGAACCAGTTTTGTTTGTTTAAATTTTAGCTAAACCAAATGATGTAAGTAAAATACCGGCTACATTGATAACTGCGTAAAATTTTAGTTTAATTCCATTTCCGCATTAAACATAAGTTTTTTTTTTACACTATGGGTAGGTAAGTACCTTTTTTTTCGAGTTTATACGCTAATGCCTTCAACATACACCGAGGAATAGGATCCCTCAAAAGTAGGATGTCTTCACCAGCACAGAAAACTGACCTATTACTTATAGTGTGTTCCGAAATATAACCCAGTATACTGGCCAGTGCTCATGACGTCATGAATCCGACGCCATATTGTACTGGTGTGCCGCCATATTGTACTGGTGAGACAAGTGTGACGTGTATTAGTAGTAGATCATAGAGCTGTAAAAGTAACGAAAAAAAAACGTACCCGTATGTATTCGTTACTATACATTCATATTATACTATATATTCACTACAAAGAGCAAGCATCATCTCATCATCATCAGAATCACTATCAGATGAGTCAAATTGTGTTTCAACAACAACACGACATATTGTCACAACTGCTGGTATCTCCATCCTTAGGAAATAGATGATAATCGAAATTTTATAATATAGAAACTTTAATAACTTTTGGAGCAAAATTGTTTTAGTAAACGAGCACAAACACTATTCTCAATATGGCGTCAATTTATGACGTCAATGCACTGGCCAGTATATTTCGGAACGAATCAACAGTATGGCGTCGATTCATGACGTCATGAGCACTGGCCAGTATACTGGGTTATATTTCGGAACACACACTACATTCGATCTAAAATGTGTTATCCATGGCATCTATCGGTGAAGTTCGATAGAGAAAGATTGACATATGCGAAATGTTAGGTTATGAAATAATTGTAAGCCAAGACAAAAAATGGCCGACATTTAGTTTAATACGTACAATACTAAGATGAGCTGGAGCTCAACTGGTCTGGGAATGTGAATAAAAAGGTGACTTGCCTAGCCGTAGGACAACAGGGACTGAAATAAGAATGGTTTTGCAAGGTGACTATTATTTTTGGAATTTAAATAATGTACTACCCTCTTTACAATATTATTTTTTTACTATTCGGTAGGTACCCCAGTTATCTGGCCAAGGCTATCGCTGCTTCGATAACAGCAGTCGGTAGGTACCAACTTTTAAACACTCATTATGTTTTATCTTACTGTGACGGTCAATATTTATTTGATTTAATACATCGTCTAGACCAGTGTTCCTTAACCTTGTACCTATAGGGTTATGTTTAAATTATAAGATCAAAATTTAGATCGAACTATTTTGAAATATTTATGTTTGTGGGCTTCAAAAAATGGCACACCTGAGTGATTGAAGAGACTTATTACGGACACACCCTGGGGGGGGGCTGGGCAGTGTATATTGCTAGGTACTTTCCAAATTGATCGGCCAATATTCACACTCATTATAAATTGTTGCCAAGCGACAATTTGGTTAATATACCTATATATTTAGATCTATATAAACAGTATTAAATTAGCGAACGAAGTATCGCAGAAATGCATGCTAACCCATACCAATCGGTTAGAAGCCAGTCTGTCATTCGCTCCGTTATTTCATGATGACTAAACGACTGAACTTATATAAATGAGAACGAGAAAGGCGATAGGTTAGATTATGAGAGACCCAATTTTCACGAGAGCAGAGCCACGGAAGATTTAATTGCTCTAATTAGTAAAAGGAATACCCCTATCCATTACTTACGTTATCAGTTTAATAGTATTTGTAATCAGAAGACTAAACGTGCCCACAATAAGATAAGTAAAGATTATAATTATATAGCGTATAATTACATTATATAACTTATACGCTTATCCTCTATAAAACAGTTTTACTACGGCTTATCTTTTCGTAGGTATTATGACAAAAATGGTTGCTGACTGGCTAAGGTATGTATTCAAATGTGTTTTAGTGAAATAGCGTTTGAGTTGTTGGCACAGATATACCGGCAAGATCTACAAAAGCGTCTCAAATGGTGTGTCCCATACCTCAAGTCTACTACCAAAGTATAATAGATCGCGGTTTAATAAAAAGGAAAACCTTCGCGATGGATTTAGGAAGAATAGGAACTAGGGATATTTTTACAAAGGGCTTGAACAATTAAGACCTATTAAATACAGCGTATTCTTGCTTTCAAAAAATGTTTCTAGAATAAATCATGTGTAAACTCTATTTTATAGTTGATAGTTAAATAAATCTATTTACTCACAGATGTCACAATTTTATTAATTCAAATCACAGTATTAGGTACAAAAAACCGATCAAAATTAGAATAAAATGATCCTTGATCGAGACACAACAAACTGCGTACACGGATAATATAAAACTAAAAGTTCATGGCTTTAAAAACAAGTCAAATCATTTCACTCATAGCCACCGATGAGCTAATTAAAATAGAACAAAAGGACACAATTACCTGAGTAAATAACCATTATAATCGTAAAGTTGCAACTGTAAATCAGATTGTGAACATTGCTTCGTAAATCGGTTATGTTCACGTGTTCATATTTCCAACGATAATAGTGGTATTAAAATAACGAACCAAATAAGCTAAAACACTCATAATAATTACCTAAACACCGAAAATAATTGATTGCTATTGCATTTATTGAATCACCTGTTTTAACAATATTATGCATTGATTTAGATAAAAATTAAACGAACTTTTAATTAATTTAAAGATTACAAACATTTACTATTTATAGATCGATAAATTAGGTGATTCGATCCAACGATTTGATTCTAATAAGTAAATTTTATTATAGGTATAGTTCGACCCTGCAAAGTGAATGCATAGTATAGTAGTTTCACTACTCTATTTTGAGCCTTAAATTTTCTCTAAAAGGAGTTCTAGTCTCCCTGTCATCATGGGCTGTCCTTTCTTCGTCTTCTTGCTTAACTTTTTAAACCTCTCCTGCTTCTTCTTCTTATATTCTTCCATCTTCTGTCTCTTTTCTTCTTTAATTTTCTCAATCTGCTGTTGCTTCTCTAACTTCTCTTGTTTGACTTTATTAAAGTGTTCCTTTGCTTTGTGGAATGGGTCTTTCTTAGTTTTAGTGGTTGCGTTTTCTTTGTCTAGTAAATCGGGGTGTCGAACGTATTTGCCAGCTTCGTCGGCACCATCTGTTTCCTCGTCGAAAGACTTAGGCTTGTAGGACCCTACGGTAGGATCATTTTTTATGTCTTTCCGGTATTCCCGAAGCAATCTCTTCTTGCGCTGTTCTTCCCATTGCTCTAACTTATACTTTTTACTGTACTTTTTAAGGCGGTAAGCCTTCTTATCAAAAGGCCTTTTTTCTTTATTGTCGTTGTTCACCTCAAGTCCTTTCCGGCTCTTATTGAACTCTTCCTGTCTCTTATTCTTACGCTCTCCTATCTCTTCTATATTTCTCTTCTCTGGTTTGCCATTCTCCTTTTTCTTTTTTAAGAAAAACGAATCTCGTTTCTTTTCCATTTTAAATCAATCAGACCTATAAAGAAATGAAAAAGCGTGTTTGACAAAAGAAATAAAAACAAAACAAATTACAATTTAAAATTATTGGACTGCTAGTTTTTTCTGCCTTGTAATATCTACGCCAACACAAATATAGAGTGTTACCATAGTAAATAAGTCTAAATTAAAGACTTCAAACCAAAGTATCTTGGAATAACAAGAAATAAAAAATATCAGCATTTTATTGGGACATTAGACAATAAATAGAGATAGAATACCATAAGGTGTCTTAAATATTAAAAAAGGAAAAATGTTTATAGGTACAACAGAAGTAAATATCGTAATATATAGATACATAGGCAGTATTGTTTATTTTTAACAAATCACATGCAAATAAATTAGTAATAAACACGCCTTTTCATTTCAATACAGTGTACATGTATAAATATAAAGTAAATAAATAAACTTATTTCTAAATATTATTTAAATTGCACTTAAATAAAAAAAACTTACAAATATGTTTATACTGATCAGTGCCACCAAAGCACATTTTATTTAGAAATTATTTAAATCATCTTATGTTTTATGTTTTGTTGTTGTAAAGATAAAATAATTATTGTTTCTAGGTATGTAGAGTTTATTTAAAAATTGTATCTGTATGAGCAAACCAGTTAGGTACTAGCTTATCACTTTTGATTTACTGATTAACTTTATAGCTGGGATTGAATCAGCCTATCTACCTTTAAATAGATTTTTAATTAGTCATCTAGTGCTTGTATTTAATTAAATCAGATAGATTGCCAGTAGGACATTAGGACTTGTGGCTATGTCGCTATTACGTAATAAAGTTGAAAAATAATGTAAGCAAATTGTAGTTCCTAATCAAAACTTTATAAATTGTTATTAAACATTTTATAATGAATTATGGAATTACTTGCTTTTTAGCACAGTTTAACAGTTAACTGTGCTGGATGAAAGCCGGACATCCAAAGTAGATAACATATACTTTTTTATATTTTTATGGTTTATCTAAGGAGTAATTAGGTAGACCCTTTGCAACAGGATATGTCTATGAATTGATATTAAAGTATCATTGAATAACCAAACCAAATCAATACATCTCATTTTCAATTGAATGGAATTTAAATTGAGTAAATGATGGCGACGTATTGACCAACTGCCGGTACCTAAGGTTAAAAATAATCTAAAATTTGTACATAAGTAGGTATACCAAAACAATCCTCTTTATAAAGTATATTTGACTGTCATACGGAACTTCAATTTTGTACCTAATCCCAGTGAAACCACGACTTGACATGACGCGCAATCTTGAGATCGCTTTTCAAATAATTGAACGCATGTCTGGGGTTGTAAAATTTCAAAGCAAAAAGTTTTAGTACGTTCGTATAGAAAAGCACGAATACCGCAAAACCTTCGCATAGGCTAGCAAATGTCGTCCGTCAGTTGTGAGTTAGGTTACTTGAGAATGTGTAATGTGTGTTAGTGGCATTTACAACGCGAAATGGACCGTCGTTCAGTTTAGTTCACGTTGTACTCCGCAATTCCGCACGACTGTAGTGGCGCTGCTGTCGTCGGCACAAAGTTCGCCTGCACTCGGCAATTAATCAATATTTACAGACAGCCGCAATGAAACGCGCATATTATACACTGTACGGTTCGAAGAATATTAAACTACATACTAAAAGATATTTCTGTTTACGGGTTTCTGATTATTTCTTGTTGGTTAAGAGAGTTTAGACTAGCTATAAGAGTCAAAAACAAATACATTTAATTGATGAACATTATTTATTTGTCCATAAGCTTTCTATTTACAATATCGAACTACGAAAACGGTTCGACTTGCTTAATTTGTTTAATCTTCGTGACATGCACACGTTTCTTGATAATGATAAACCGTAAGTTCTCAAAAATCAGACTACACCAACGTGATAATCATTCACTCAATGGCTTTAAAGATTTAATTATTATTTACAGAAGTACTTCAGCATGGAAGTACAAAACAAGTCAGAAAACTACAATAAACCTATTTTTTTTTCAATGTCCTTCATCTAGATTAAACATCTAGAGAAACCAAAAACTCACGACAATACTTTGATTTGAAGAATCGCATGACGTCACACGTTCGCACGTTTTGTGGGACCGTGTAACCTCATTAGCCCCCACCCCTGAACTGAACTTTGATTCGCATTATCTCCTTACATTTTAGTTATTATAAAAAAAATATTTTCAACTTACCTATGGACAACATAGATTTTTACTTTTTATACTCATTCAACATCCCTATGAAGAATATAGCCAAACTGTTTATTTATTCTTTTGTAAATGAAGATAAATAATTTAAAACATAACCCCAGATAGCAAGCAGGATTTAATATTTACGAGTTTAAGTACTGTATAAATGAATATGAAACTCAAACAGTGATAACATTTTCAGATAGACATAATAACAATATAACAATTAAGTAATATAACATCTTACAGCGAGTTGAGTATAAAAGCATGTAACAGTCAACTGCATACACATACTTTAACCCAGTTTCTGATGGGCTCATCAACATAAAAGTTATTAATAATCCATCCAAACTATTCAAGTTCTGTGGTAGCTTTTTATTCCTTAAATTAAGGATCCACATAAGTTGGCAGACTGCTTTTAATAAATTAGGCTAGCCTTGCCTTTTAACTACATATTTGCCAAACCTGTAAGTAGTATGAACATTAGTAATACTATTACATTACTTGTGCCTACAGTTGCCAATATTTTTTTTACAAAATAAACAATTTTTAAAATAAGCTTCAAAAATTATACTTACTATTTTATACAAAAAGTATAAAATCTCAAACATACCTTATGTTCCAGAACCTATCTGTTGCAGTTTTAATTTTGTTTTACTTTACAGTAAAAGTACATAAAATGCTGTATGACACCGTTTTTAAATCTATGTAGATTAAAATCTTCATTTAAGTAAAATATAGCATTTACGAACTATATATTATAGGATGGTTGGCAACCCTAGTTGAGCGTCAAGTACAGTGAAGTTAAATTAACCATTTCCCTGTGCCGTAAGTCAGATGTGGGCATTTCTATTGTTTTACTATTGTTTCTACTGGTAGGACAGTAAAGTTGTTAAATAACATATGAAGTACTGTAATAGATATGCCTCTACAATTTAGACAACTAGTCTAACCAAACAATACTGTATTAACTACCACATGTCTGATATTCTGTTGAAATCTGTAAGACTGGAAGCTGATCTTAAAACAGGGAAAAAGCTAGACCAAAATATATATGATACTGTATACAAGTATTTTCCCCGGTGAAAAGTGCATAGATGTCTGATATTCTGGTTGGCTATAGCCTGTCCTTTCTTGGAACCCAAGCCGGCCTTTACCAAGTTTCATCATAATTAGTTCAGCAGTTTAGCCATGAAAGCATAAAAGACAGTTACATTTGCATTTATAATATTATTGTGGATAAATATTAAAAGACACTCAAGAATTGAGGTCTTTGAGTATTGAGTTGCAACTTGGGAGCTTTTGACCGTAGGGTCAAGACGGTTTTATGTCTGTCCAGTGACTTGGTGAAGGTTAATTTGATTTAAATATGCTACTTAAGTTAATCATTTTATCAAAACTGTAGATGACTGCAAAAAATGTGGTATTATTCTTATTTCAATTGATAATTTGCCAACTGTGTAAATTAACTTTATGTGAATGCTTGACTCAATAAAGGTACTTGAATATTTTAAGTTAAATTATATAAATTTAGGCATTATCATCCTTAAAATTAAATGCTACAAGACTTTTTTGGACATGAAAAAACGTAAGTAGTAATGAAGTACTTATTTGTATGATACTTATTGTAATCTGTAAACCTATAAATATTACAGATATTTTTGTAGTTTTTGTGTGATAAGTAAAACTGATTATTGATATGCCTAGTAATATGAGGTGATTGTGATATACTACGTTACTAATTACCTACTAATCGATCTTATTGTGATGTTTTGATAAAAGGCTAATAATATAATAATTTTGTCATAAGTTATTTATAACATAGTAAGCGTTGACTCTTAACTACTCATTGATATGGTAATAGAGTATCAATTTCACAATAGCCGTGCGTTATCAAGTACTAGAACAATATACGATGACGTAAATATCGTCACGCCGAAAAGAGGTGAATCAGGTGTTTCGTATTTTTCTGCTGGACTATTTGCTGACACCAAACCACATCTGACAGAGTTTTCAAGGCAAAATGACGTGACAGAACAGTTTTTCAGTCATTATTAAACGATCAATAAAAATGCATGGGCAAATTAACCACTTAATTAAAATGAACATGAACCTTAAATATTACGCCATAATTGTGATGCAAAGCATTAAATAGATTGTAAAATGTATAAATATATCAATAGTGGTACTAAATATTAGCAATGATTGCTGAAACTTACCAAAATAAGCCACCCACTGGGTAGGCTTTGAATTATCGGCGGAATCTTGATTGTTTAGTTGCACTTGGCACAAAAAAACTTTACCACGGTTATAGATTTTAAATCGCGGTGTTTCGTGTAATAAACTTTACCGACCATGCCCTAATGTGATATTTTAGATAAATTTTCATAGGAAACGAAACCGACGTTTCGCTAAAATGTCACGAAAGGAGCGAGAAAGGAAAGGAAGGAAACGTTCAGAGCAGCTACGCCATCTACTTCAGTCTGTCAACTGCAAAAGTATTGATCGGCGCGTAAAACGGAGCATGCGCTGTAGTCGAATAATTTATAATTATTATTGATCCCCTGTGTTTTATGTACCAAAACCAATATTTTGCTAATTAGCACTTCGCCAAAATCTAAGAATTAACTAGGTTCGAGATAAAACGATGGAGAGCTGCACTTACCTGGAGTATACGCATAGAAAACTTCAAAAATACGCACGACGTATCTCGGAACGTAGTTGTCTACCACGGGCGCACGGACGAACTCACGGAGTATTTTGCCTTTACACAATGTAGGTATGTATAGAACTTAGACTTTAGCGACATCTAGGGAAAGAAGTTAATAAACTGATAGTCGCTGCTTGCGCTTGACATCTACTAGATGGCAAATTAGCCTTTGTACATTGCCTGTTTGTAATTTTAAGTAAAAGACAAAATGTAAAATTAAATTAGTTAGAACTCAGACATCACCTCAAACACCACACACGAGGAGGGAATAGTGTATAAATCAATAATCATCACACGATATAACGGAATTATTTGTCTCCATATATCACAGAATATCTTCTGTATGTTGTAACTACTTGTAAGTATGATTTATTATAGGTCTAGATTTATGCGGTAAATTCAGGTAAGACTGGAAGCCGATTATCTGACCGACATGTTTTTGGTAAAAGGCTAACGATGAAACCCCGTGTTCTATGAATAAATAAAATCCCGCTTTTAGAGGGTAGCCATAGCGCCTTTTCTAGCAAGGCAAAAGGTTTACCTTGATTTTTTCGTCACTAACCTTTTTACCTCACTCACCTCCACCACCTCCACGTATTAGGACCGAAGGAAATGACACGTCGAAAGAGGGTCCTATGCTTAGAAGTGTATGACAAGGACTGGGGGCTGTAGAAGTTAAAGAATCTCCACGTTGGTCACCATCACACGCACATGGAGAAGGTCTATTGAAAGGCAACAGTATTACCCATCAAGATACCGTTTATTATCACTCCAGGAAATCCCTGTACTTTTAATGGTACCTAGAACGCATTTCCATGGGACAGTTTAGACTTTTTCATTTTGTAAGAAGCTGACTCAGCAGTTGAGTGAATGAAAACATAAGATATTAAAAGTTAAAATGCCAAGTAACTCATTTTGGTTGTTACTTTATTTTCCCTCTACAAACCTCATTCATTTGTTTTTATTTATTTAAAAATATACTGTTTAAATCTCCGGTAATTGGATTAAACATAGGTAGGTACTTATATTTTAATTCTACTATTAGAATACCATACCTGCGGCCTTGTTACAACAGGTTATTAAAAATTAGGAGCTAAAGTGAATGTTGTTTTATTGTTTACCTAAATCCATTGGAAAGTAGATGAAAATAGACAGTAGGTACTTTAGCTATGTATATGTACGCAGCAGCATGTCAACGTTCGCAATAGCCGCGTTGGTAACGCATATTGAATTACAGTGGCTCGTATACAAGTACAGACGAGAACTAAACTGTATTAAAATGTGAAACTATGTTTTTTTTTTTATTTAATTATGGCTACATAATTACGGACAGCTGTTTCTGCCAGTGTCTTGTATGATAAAAGATAAAAGAAAATATGCAAAGACACAATATTTCGTGTATTTATCATAAATATAAATAAACAAATACATGCAAATAAGCAGTAGGTACCTTTGTACGTTTGTTTTATCATGTTGTTTCTGTATGATTTTATGTGTGTACCTACATAAAGGGCAATTGAGAGGGCTATGCTCGGAGTTTCTCTGCGAGATTAAATCAGAAATAAAGAGATCCGCAGAAGAACCAAAGTCACCGATATAGCCGTTAAAATTGCCATACTTAAGTGGCAATGGGCATATTGCTCGGTGAACCGATAGCCATTAGGGCCGAAGGGTTCTCGAGTGGCGACAACGAACCGGACGCCGCAGCGCGGGTAGGCGGGAGGCGTACCCGCGCTGCGGCGTCCGGTTCGAGATGATGGCTTGGTAAAGGTCGCCGGAAACCAAGTGGAATAAAAGAAAGACAGGCCCCGATAATCGCACCTTAAGGGGTAAACTAGAATCTAAATTATTCAGCGTCCAGAAATCCCTCTTAAAGTGATAACAATTTATACTTAAGCCACAGAATAAATATTAGTACTGACGTACTTAAGCCTAAGCCATAGTACCTACACTACGCCGCGTACGAGATCTTCTAAAATATAGAAGACAGCCAAGCCTTTTACATAAACAAATGGATTAGATGATATTGTTTTTGTATGTTTTTTTAACAGGAAGTAAAACCATTTATCAGTCTGCCTGTCAGCCTCTCAGAATTTTTGTCTGCCTCTTGTATTATATACCTATTGATATATATCTAACTAAACAACCTTGGTGAGAAGTTCTAGTACATTTTTAATAACATAATCATATGCAAAAATATAACTAATTACTTATTATGAATATTATTAAGCTTAAGTAGGTAGGTATGTGTATTTATTACTAATTTATGCAAATATAGTAGACCGTGGCTCATTATTTAACATCTTTAAAAAAAAACGGGCTTAAACGGGTTACATAGTTGTCCTGTTTAAATACTTATAATATTTTTATTCATTAGGTACCAATGGATCATTTAAATAATATTTATGTAAATCAGAGATTACCATTATTACATGTTTTTTTTTAACTTAGTTTTTTCTTCAAAGTTTGGTTATGCGTTAGACGTCAAAATGCAGAAAATCTACTCAAGTTAAAAAACAACAAATCACACAAATTAAATTTAAAAATATTGAATTATGTTGTAGGCGTAGGTTGTGTGCGAGAGGCAACAGAAATCGAAAACAGATTTAGGTACCAATGGTAAACGTATGCCCAAGTTGATATTAATAAATTACTTACTTAAAAAGGTAATTATTTTAATTATATGCTTAAATTATTCTGCCTGATACAAGTTTGGGTCGAAGTACTTATACCTAAGTTATGATAAAAATTATTATATTAAAATAAATTAATAAATCTCGCGCCGCTGAGCGAAGGTCGTCCGGACTTGCTCTCGGCTTTAAAATTAGAACCCATTTAGAAGATATTGATGTTATTGTGTGCCTGTGTCGTAAACGTTTTTTAGATAAATATGTGCAAAAAGTCTGTTATTAATGATTTCTTATTATAAATGAAACGAACATGTAGGGATTAGAAGGAAATTGTGTAGTTTATGTTCTAGCCAGTAAATACTAAATAGTGCTCGTGTTCTATGGGTGAGTGAAGTTTTTGTTTTTGCATTGGGCACTATTGTGCAATTTGTTTTTTATTTACTGGTTGTCAATTAATTTGATTTAGTAATAAAAGCAGACAAGAAATTACTATTTTACCTACTTTAAGTTGAAAGATGGATATTATATTTATATTATTTGTAATAAGAAATATTTTCATGTTACTAAACTACTTCTTAAGTAGGTAATAGGTTGCATCAGGTGGAAACATACCATTATTACAAAAAAAACCCTGTAAAAAGTGTGTTTAATAAAAGTTCTAAGCATAAAAAACTCGCAATAAGTTCTAAGATCTTTGTACCTATTTCGGACAATCTAAATCAATGATAAAATAAGGATGAATAATAAAGTAAATCTTGTTTATGTAATATCCTTGTTATGTGTAGGTATATGTAGATATGTTTATTTATATCTATACTTAGTTTATAACTATAGTAATTCTAGCTTACGCCCACGGCTTCGACGGCCTGTATATCCGTTATGGCAGCAAAAAGTAGCCTATGTCCTTGCTTGGAGTTTAAGATAACATCACAATCGGTCGTGTGGTTTAGCCGTGAAAGCGTAACATACAGACAGACAGCTTTGCTTTCGCATTTATATGTTTGTATGGATAGTTTACAGTACAGGATGTATATTTTGACCTTTATTCTGACCGATTTATCCTTAATAATTTAACTAATCAAATCGAATTTATCTATCAATCAACAACCTATCACTTTTACATTCTGTAAAGTTAGTCATAGTAGCACTTAAATTATATTAGAGCTAATTATGTTAACATCAACGCAATAATTAGGAAAGTATTTTGTATGCGAGTGTACATAAGCACGGACTTGCCTAATTGAAGTCGCCAGTCTATTGGGTTTCCGCAGTGCAGGGCAGTGTCAATCGATCGTTTCAAATATGGAATTGAAAAACAATAGGTGTCTGTGATTAATAAAGGAAAAAAGTAGATTAAAAAAAAATGTTGTGCTACAAAATGTGCGTTGTGTAAGTCAAAAATATTGATTGAAAGAATACTTTCAAATGCGTACTCAATAATGGAGGAAATAAGGTAAATTTAGTAATTTATGCTAGTTGGTAAATAACTATAGAATCCGAATATTGGTAAAAAATAATAAATTAACAAAAAAAGAAAACTGAATTATAGATAAGTATACAAGGTGCAGGCTTTGGACAAGCAACCGGCGAGCATTTAACAATTTTCATAGCTAATAAGTAAGTATTAAAGGACAACTCCGAATAACAGTGAACGCAAATGTCGTGATATAAATCACGAAATCACGAGAAATTACGATACGGTGTTCGAAGCGGCGTAGGAGGTCCGATTGGTAATTTCTTTTTTTATTTATTTCTTCCAGCTGACTCCATGACCATGAAGGAAGTGCCGGTGTACCGCAAGCTGACGTCTGTGGTGACCCACCACAGCGATTACACCGTTGGCGAGACTACGGGCGGACTCAGCGTGTTCTTCACCATATTATGTATCATAGACCTCTTTGGAGTCTTTCCTGTCATCACGCTGCCTAAAAGCGTTATAACCTGTGGTAAGTACTAACACCATAATTATCTCTAAAAGGCCTAATCTATCTAATTTAGTAAAGCCATAATATTGTCCTAATACAGGGCACGCGACTTCCTCGCTTTGTTTCACAAACTTCTATCCTGATGGGCCAATAAATAAAAAAGAGAATCTAATTTTATCTGTATAATCTCATTTCATGTGCTGTTTATTGGTTAATTCACTAGGCCATCATAGTTCTCGAAATATTTAATCGGACTTGCAGTAATGGAGATATTTTATTGAACTTGCAAAATAAGAATACTAAAAAGTAAAAACCTAGATTTCTGACATCACTGCCAAAACTCAGTAGGATGACGATCGCCTCAATTTTTTTATTTTATGTTCCGTTGGTAACTGTATTTTCCAGAAGTATCCTTCTGGCTTCTTTTCTGAACTGTGGTAAGCAGATCTCTTTTGCCAAACCGTTTTTAAATTTGCATCGTATCTACTATACTGGCGGTTTGTCGTTAGTCCAGTCTCGAAGTAAGGTTGAAGCTTTTATGTTTTGCAACAACAAACAAGATGTATTTTTGCAGGTGTTTACGCTGTACCTCTGGTCCTGTCAGTCTTCGGTCTGCAGTTGTACACAGCGGTGCTGCTCGGCAGAAGCTGGCTGCTGGCTCAAGAAATCACTCCCCACATCAAGGAGAAGAACCGGTAACAAATTATTTATAATGTCTACTTGTCGGAGTGGTATGAAATGGCTTTTAGTAAATTCAAAGAGACCAAAATATAAAAATATCTACGTAAAATATTCCTTCGATCGACATATGCCAGAAAAATAACATAAATCATTAATTCATTCATAGATCTACCATTTTTAATAGGTATATGGTGGCTCTTGTTGATCCCCATCAACAATACAGAAATAATGACAGAACGTAAAAAATATAACTAAACCGCTGGAAGCGGATGTATCTTACTGAATAGGCATGTGACCTATTTTTTTTTATGCTCTTTAGGTAGATTAATGTATATTGGACACGTATTTTTTCTTTTTTCCTGCAAACAAAAAAATTGCAAAGTACAGTAAATGGAAATGAAAATGTCACTACGTGCAACAATTTTTACGAAAACTGCGTGGCGTCATACTCCCTTACTCCTGAACTTAAAAGCGCTGTATTTTTTTTTTTATTGTTTTGATAAAGGAAAAAATACGTGTCTAATATTTTTTTATTATCTAACTGACGGACAAAAGAGATTTTTACTTTTCATACGCAGTCAACATCCCTATTTAGTGAGTGACCCCCCGTTCACACTAGTCGTAAGTCGCATACGACTAAAAGTCGAAAGTCTGATTTTATATGTAAATCGCGTCTCATCCAATGTGAACAGCTCCATATAAAGTGTATGGTGACCAGAGCATTCGACTTTTAGTCGTATGCGACTTACGACTAGTGTGAACGGGGGGTGACGTAATAAGATATTATACCCCGCAGTACGTTTGTTATAATTTTTGGTGTAGAATAAATAATGCAAAAAATTGGATATGAATTATTTAATTAAGTAACTTATTTTAAGCTGAAATTTTGTAAACTGACTCCACACTGGACCAGATGTACTCTTCACCCATTTTGGATAGGTACCTATACCCTTTCGGTAACACCTTGCATAGGTACTCATCCTATTAGTCTTGTGTACTTTAAACTGTGTTTCCTAAATCTAGGTTCCCTTATGCGGCGATAGCAGAATTAGCTTTCGGCACGCCAGCGAAGAGGCTCGTGACTTTTCTCATTGACGCTGCGATCTTCGGCTCAGGAGTGCCGAACTTCATAATTGGTAAGTAACTGTCTGGGTTCTGGGTTTCAAAACTAGCCAGCCACAAAGGTAAATAAGATTGGCCGGATTTTCAAGTAAATTATACTTACTAATATTATAAATGCGGAAGTAACTCTGCCTGGCTGTCGCGCTTTCACGCCAAACCTACTGAACTGATTTAAATGAAATTTGGTACACAGATAGTCTAGAGCCTGAGAAGGGACATTGGCTACTTTTTGCAGCGTTTACCGACATCCACATGAGCGGAGCCGCGGGAAACAGCTACCTATAAATTTAGAAGACAAAAAATACGCCAAGAGAAAAATATTCACTTAAAAAAAATATATTTTCAGTCTGTGTAGACTGAAAATATATCAAATCAGATATTCTACTCATTATTTGACTCCCCTGGATTCACTTAAACAGTGACAAAGCGCATAAAAATTGACATTTCGAATTTTTTAGATTTTGATGCATGAACAGTGACACTCGCGCTATCAAAACGAATCTAATGACCGATAAATAGTTATGAGCAGGCCGGGTACTAACAGACATACATAGACTACACCTACAGCTACAGGTCAAACTCATAACCCTCCTTTTAGGATTCGCCGCAGTCGAGTTAATTATAATACCGTTATATTGTGTCCAGCGGCGCAAACGTTGCAGATCTTCTGGTGGAAGATAACGGGCGGTGAGGTGGGCATCACGTACTGCGTGTGGATGGCTATCCTTGGCCTGTTGCTATGCCCCGTCATGTGGCTCGGCTCGCCTAAAGATATGAAGTAAGTTTGTAAGGAAGCAACTCTTAACACTGTTGTAGGTATGAGTAGGGTTGCCAGACGTCCGGATAAAGCCGGACACAGTCAGGCATTTGACAGCCAAATTAGACAGCGACAAAGGAATGTCCGGGTTTTTAAGTTCGATTATTTGTTGTTGTTTACTTAAATTTAATTTTTCTCTAGATTTTATAGTAAATGATAAAAAGATTGTTTAACTTAAAAAAAAATGTCATATTACGTAACAAATTGTCGGCTTGTCCGGCCTTTTTACCCAAACGTCCGGCAAAACTGTGGCTGGTCTGTCCGGTTTTTCGGTTTCAAGATCTGGCAACCCTACCGTAGGAGATCATACCGTATGAGAGACATACCAAGGACCACGATCGTGGTACTTGCGTTATATAGGTCTATTGTATATCTGTCCATGAACCAATCTAACTTAACTTAAACTTCAAGCTTCGAACTGCGTTTGAAGATCCTTTGCCTCGAGAGTGCGCGTGTGATCCCGCGGTTCTGGTTAAGGCAAAGGACGGAACCGGGGTGTTTTTAGTCGGTGCGAGTCCGACATATCGCCACGCCGTGAAGTACTTAAGGCTGACTATATTCATTGATTGACAGTGCGACTTCATAGAGAGACGCGTCTAAGATGTTCATCTACACTAATATTATAAAGAGGAAAACTTTGTTTGTTTGTTTGTAATGAATAGGCTCAAAAACTAATGGACCGATTTTAAAAATTCTTTCACCATTCGAAAGCTACATTATCCACGAGTAACATAGGCTATATTTTATTTTGGATAAAAATAGGGATCCGTAAGATATTTGGTGTTTTCGGACACAAGGTGTAAAAAATCAACCAGAAAAGTTACTTATTTTGCGTACGCTGCCTAAACTATAAAAGATAGAACCATAAAATGTTCTAATTAATTGTAGATCTTATAAATATCTACAAAAAAGTCCGCGACACACTATACCTATCTATGTCGAGTGAGGCACAACAAACATTTTTTTATTTAAAAATCTTGAATTTTTTTTGGACTACATTTAAACGCGTTTATTTTACTCATGCTATTATCCTTATCAAAATAAATTATTTCATCACTAAGTATAGTCTATGTAGATAATATTTGGTCTTTGAATGATAAAAATTGGACGTTTGGTTTTGAAGTTATGGCAAAATTAAAATATTACGATTTCTGCTGCACGGCCCGTTGCAAAGTGAGCGTCACCAAGGCGGGGGTGCGCGTGCGGGAGGGGAGTTAGGATCTATGAGTAAGGTACCCGCGCGGCTCAGCCGCGAGGTCGGCTCTATACGCAGCGGTCGTGCGTGAAGTCTAATAATTTTCGTGCCATTTTTTTTAGATTTCGTTCTTAAAACTACACCTACGCAAAAGTTCTTCTCAGAGCTAAACAACAGTTCTTCTCAGAGCTAAACAACAGTTCTTTTCAGGGCTAACCAACAGTTCTTTTCAGGGCTAACCAACAGTTCTTTTCAGGGCTAACCAACAGTTCTTTTCAGGGCTAACCAACAGTTCTTTTCAGGGCTAAACAACAGTTCTTTTCAGAGCTAAAATATTACATGCTATTAATATTTTCATCACCAAGAACAAAGTAACTGCTACTATATACTACTACTATTTGGCAACTACTTTTTCGTGTTTCGTACAACGTATTAATAATCTATACTATAATATATTAATATATATTAATATTTAATATATTAATATTTAATATTTTAATATTAATTAATATTTAATATTTTAATATTAATTAATATTTAATATAATATTATATATATTATATAATAATATAATATAATCTATACTAATATTATAAAGAAGTAAAGTTTGTGTGTTTGTTAAATTGTAAGGGGTAATCTCGGGATCTACTGAACCGATTTTAAAAATTCTTTCACCAATAGAAAGCCACATTATTGCTGAGTGTCATAGGCTATATAAAAAACCGAAAAATAAAAAGGCTTTTACGTGGTAGTCCGTTTTGCAAAGTGAATCAGAGAAAAAAAAAACGGTCGGATGAAAGCGTTTCTTACGAACGCTGCCTTAACTATGAAAGATATATTTTTGAGTTCTAGAGAAAAGATGTGGAGCTTGAAAATGCCTACAAAAAAGTCAACGACAGCATATGTCTAACTTTTATATTTAAGTTACAAAAAGTAGTTTTTTTAATATTAGTATAGATAATTTAATTTTTAATATTAATAAAATAATTTAAATCGTTAGTATAACATGTACTAAAAAAGGATTATTAACATTATGCCCAACGAAGTGGGCACGGGTCAGCTAGTTTATCATAAACGCGCTACTTGTATAAAACGCACAGCAGATTTTGTTGGGCGCGAATGTATTCCGTTTCCGCACCCAAATCAAAATCAAAGCAAACTTGCAAACTACTTATGCCAGATTTTCTCTAATTATTTGACGATAAACTATAGGTACGTCATGTATTGGACCCAAAACATATTTGAGTTGCATTTGGGGAGGCTTAGGTCACAAAACATGATGATGACGTTGTCGTTCTATATCGTTCTAGGCCTATGAAGTGTATAATAAAGGAATATTTATTATTTTCCGCAGCCTATATAGTAGGTACCTACCTATTCAAATACCTCAATATGTTACAGGCCAATAGCGATATCGTCAGTGATCATAGTAACCACAGTGGCTGTGACTACTTGGACCTGTATTCTGCGCGACAACACGTCATCGCCACCGATTGGCAGCGTGTTCGACAGGCAGCCAGAGCTGCAGGACTTTCTTATTGCCTATGGGATTCTAGCCTTTCAGGTAAGCATTAGAAAAAGAAAACAATACCTAACGTACATAAAAGCGCTCTGTCTGAATGTAGTTTAATATAAATTGGCAAGTAAAAAGATGTGACCTAAGACGACCAAAAATGATACATCGCTACGTATTCGAGATTAAATCAATGTCACGTTTAATTCGAGGAATAGCGAGCATAATCGCGAATAGTCACTACACCACCGATAACTGAACTGAATACGTTACTATTCCAGATTAACAAAATGGTCTGTTGTTTTGTCGTGTTATTTCAAATCAACACAAGGAATCATTGTTTTAAAAATATGACATATAACGTTTAAATAATTTGATTCAAGATAGCGATAATGATGAACAGTGGCGTAACTATACAATCTTACGCCCGAGGCAAATTCTTTCTTATTTATAAATGCAAAAGTATAACTCTGTCTGTCTGCTGGACGGATTTTTATGAAAGAACAATGCCCAAGCAACTAAGGGACTTAGACTCACCATCAAATTTGTAATTTATTAATTTATTGTTCAGCTCGGTATTTTAAAATAAATATATGCATATACAAATTATATAATATACAACTTCTTCATATAACGCTCTTTTTGTCAAAACCGTTGTGAAAACCGTATCAAAATCTAATGAGTAGTTAAGGAATGAAAAATATACAGACAAAAAGCAGGAAAGATCTTTAGGTTAGAGTCTAATGATTAATTTTGAGTCACGTATTACGTGTTTTAATTTGAAATGATTATCAGGTACTTCGAGTAGGCTTATTTTTGTCCATTTAGGAATGTTCTTTATTAATTATTGATTTGTTTGAATTTAAGTTCGACATCCACCCCATGCTGCTAACCCTCCAAGTGGACATGAAGGACAGTAGGAAGATCAACACCGCAGTCCTCGGCGGCTTCAGTGTGACCGGCCTCATGTTTGCCGTCACCACTGTGCTGGCTGCCTTCAGATACGGGACAAACCTCGACAATAATATATTGCAGAGTAAAGCTCTTTTGAGACTTCTACTTATATCAAACCAAGACCAAACGCTAGATCGGAGATCCCCAAACGTCTTGTCTCGTAGACCACTTGAAGCGATGTTTTTTTTTGGGGAGTGAAAAAACAATAATAAACAAAATACCTACATTTATCAATTATTCCAATTGACTGCACGGATAGCCGAGTGGTATAGGTCACTACGCCAATTACCACTGTGCAGGACGTGCTGCGGGTTCAATCCCCGCATGGGACAAGCATTTGTGTGACACACAATTGCTTGTTGGCTGTTGCTGTCTGGGAATTATTTGTGATGTGAAACCCCCCGCGATACAGGAATTAAATTCTCTAGTGCGGTAGTGGTTTAAAAAAAAGAATTAAAAATAAAAAAGAATTTAAAGAATAAAACAAAAAAGAACAAGCTCTTTCAAAACCTTATTAGTTACCTCACTCAACTATTTAAGTATACAACATATTCTCTAGAGTAAAAAAAAATCTACAAATATACCTAGTAATATGTATAAGAATCTTGACAAAGCCGCTTACACTGCAAGATCAGTGATCAGTAACGTACTATTTCTTAGCTAGCGTCCTCTCTTAGCACATATATTAATAGAGTTGCCTTTCACCAGGCATACCCTCTTCAATACCGCTGTACCTGATATCTTTGCTGGTGACTCTACAGCTGTGTCTGTCCAGCGCCGTCAGCCATTCGGCTCTGTTCCAGCACATTGAAGACTTGCTGAAGATCTCCAGAGGTAAGATATGGCCTGGGTACTTGGTGACAGTATAATATCCACTACTTGCTAAAATAAAAGGCATTCTTTAAGAAATAAGTAGATTTTCTTCAAACCTCTAAGGTTTTTGGAAGTTAAGAAATTGACAACGGGGGATGCGGGCCATACGGTGACGTTCTCCTCTGCCAAATTACATACCGCACTTATGGTAGAATCTACTATATATAACGCGACGTCGTAAGCGCCATCTAGTTTGTTAGGAAATGTCCAACTCAGACTCGCGATCGGACACACGAGAACGAAGTCTAACTTGCCTCTCGCTCAGCGCCGCTTCGTGTTGATTCGTGCCTCGTGCGAAGTGCACCGGGTGGTGCTATAGTTCGGCACTTCGGCAGTCCGCTCATAGCACGCGACGCACGCGCCTTGTTTGTTGTTAAATTGTATATCCATAACTATTAGTGTAATTAAACTGTTTTCTCAAGTTACTCATCGTGTTTCGGACTTATTTATCTCCCTGAGATTTAATCTGTAGGAATCTAACCCTTACATATAGCTTTTTGTGAAAATTGACGTATCGTATACGTATCTTTGATAATGTGCGTAATTTTTGTTTGTTTGTCAGAATTCGATGGGTATGTGTGTCAGGATATATTTTGGTTTTGTATTAACGTGTGTATTTTTATAAGTGCGATACCTCGTCCCCTGCAAAAACTGACAGCAAAAGTGCGCTAAGGCGCCTCCCATTATTAATGCTCTAAGCTTCAAACTAGTTCAAACAGGATTTTTTTTTATAGCGGAAAATAATAAAAATGTCTGAGAAGTGTCACAAAATAGATTTGGTATTGCATCTTAGGTAAAAGTTTCCAGAGTATATAGAATAATTAATGCCTACCACTTTCTTGAAGTTAGTAATTACGAAAACTTATAGCCGTTAATATAAAATATTTATGTTATTGTTTCAGACTTCTGCTTCAAACGCTGCCTAATCAGATCCAGTATTGTCGCGATGGCAGTATTTCTAGCAGAATCAGTCCCAAGATTCGATCTAGTCATGGGCCTAGTCGGTTCAACACTAACCGGACCTCTCATGTTCATCTGCCCACCCGTATTCTTCCTCAAACTTTGCTACATAAAATCTAAAATGGTTTCAAGCAATGGGTTCAACAAGATGTCAAAGAAAATTAATGTCTATCAAAATGGCGGTACAAATGGCGACCTGTCAAACTTCCCGCTAATTACTGATGCTTTAGAAATAGGTTATAAAACATTTTCTGATAAATCCGATAGCTCAATAAAAGTTGTAGAAGAGAATGAGTACGCTATTAAGTGGTATGACGTTGTTTTAGCTTTGATTGTGATGACTATAGGAATTGTGGCTACAATAGTAGCTACTTACTCTAGTTGGTCGAATTCTATAGCGTACGCCACGTTTAGTCCGCCATGCCTGATGAACTCTACCGCTGCCGCCAGGAGTTTCCTTCAGTTACCTATGAAATTCTCTATCTAAATGAAAAAACCAGGAATGTCTGTAAAAAAGATGTAAAATGCAAGTCTGCTTGTCCTAAAGTCAGGCTTCTATAAGACCCACAAATTGCTAATGCGCTGGAACATTGTCTAATTAACATCCACGTGACGTCATCCGCAACTCAAATCCGTACTCGCCGGCCAGTGATACTAAGGCTGGTTTTATAGCTACGCTGTTAGACGCGCCGTTGAGCAGCGCCGCTGTTAGCAGCGCGCGTTTGAACAACGGGCCGCTGTAAAACGAGATTAGTACCGCGCGTTTCGCTGCTGTGTACAGTTGTCTACAAAATTAACATTAATGCGGTTAGAGTAGTGGCTATTTACTTCTTATGGAAAAGATGGCAAAGAAGACTAGCTGTTGATCCTTATAATGGTACAAGGTTACTGAGAGGCGAACATGTAAGATCTTTTTGCGATTTACGAGAAAATAGTCATAAATTTTATAAATATTTTCGCCTATCAATAACTAGTTTTGACGAATTACTCTGCAAGATACAGTCTTCTTTACGACGATCCAGCTTATTTCGCATCCCCATAACTCCAGAGGAAAAATTGGCTATCACTCTAAGATAAATGAAATAAAATTACATTATACCTCTTATTACTATAACTAATAGGCTAATAACTAATACTTAGATGGGTAGCCAAATATTAGTTTATAGATTTTTCTTAAAGCACTGACTAAAAAAGGAAAAATATATTTAATTTAAAATATATATAAACATATTTTCATGTTGTACTGTACTTAACGGCGCGTCTCAACAGCGTCACTCTAAAACGCATACTGATCGTATCGTAACACGCGGCGCGCGCTTCGGCAGCGCCGGCGAAGAGCGCGCCTTTACTCAACAGCGCTGCTCAAGCGCGTGGCTATAAAACGCTACTAGAACCCCGAACAAATCCGAACGCGCGCGCTTCAGACGCGCTGTCGAAACGCGTAGCTATAAAACCAGCCTAAAGGTACTGGGTTTTCGGTTACGTCACTTTTACGTCAACAAAATGGCGGCCAGGCGCATTACCAATTTGCGGAGCTTGTATATCATTGCTTTATAAGACTAGGTTAACCTTTAAACCTTTTAAGTTCCTGCAAGGAACGATAGAGGCGCTAGTAGTTCATTACTAAATTTATGCAGATACTTCATGACCAAATTAGTTACTTAGTACTTATGGTAAAAAAAATATTTTATGTCTATGAAAAACATTAGTACATACTTAGTCGTAGTAGTAGGTACCTTAGATACCTGTAAGTTATTTAAGATTGTTAATTATACATATGGTATGCTAGATTAATTAAGGAAAGATATTAATATTTCCCAATGCATTTATTAAGAAAAGTTATATTCACATTAATCATATAGTTTATGATCTAAGTCAAAAGTGAAATGCCCATAGCAAAAATAGTGGCCGACAATACACGGGTTGTTTCAAGTTGAGACTGCATGGGTTAACTACAGATATTTATGTAAACAGATACACATATGAGCGGGAAGCGTACGTGGCGTTTTAAATGTAGACCGCGGGCTTTTCTTTTTTTTTGTAGCCGTTCTACAGCTCCTACAGTTTGTACAATATATTGATCACTGGCTAAGTGCTCGAGCAGTCCGTGTATAAAAAATAATATTTAATTAATAAAAAAAAACAAAATAAAACTACAAATAGTTAAATGAAATTGTGTTTTATTTAACATTACAAACAATACGTATAACAAGATTAATTCAGTCGGTAATGTAATGTATTGAAAAACCACAAATACAACATCTATCCAGGGGATTATTCTCAACTACACGTTTTAAATCAATGGAATTTGTTTTTCTGACACGACTGTCAAATCTTTGTATACTTAATTTAATATGTACTTAGGTATGTGAGTTTCTATATGAAACCATAACTTCTAAATGCCTTAAAGAGATTTGCATGTATCACTGTTAGTATCCCTACATCATTCTAATTGACATTGGCTATACCTACTATGTAGGTATTAATTAGTCTGCTTGTTTAATCCCCTTGAATCCGATACCCGTGGAAGATTCCCGTTAGAAAAGTGACATTTCTACAGACAAATAGCTCAAATGTATTGAAGTGACATGTCTAAGTCACGTGATCTTAGCCTAAGAAAATGTCACTTCCATATATTTACGCGATTTCTATTATCGGGTGCGCATGGCATTTTTTTACTTTTTTTTTGTATAGCCATACATTGCTAGTTGTTACCGGAACATAATTTTTAACCAAATGGCCATCAATTGGCCTATACACAAATAAACTGTAACGATCGTAAAAAGAGGTTGTCGTCAAAAATTGTTTGATCCACAATTTGCTCCAAGTCTAGGTGTTCTTTGTACCTACATATGAATTGAATACTTGTGGGAAATATTAAATGCATTCTAACTGTCGTTTGAAAACAAATAATAATGTATAAAGTTAAAATGTAAACTTAAGTAGGTACCTAGCGCAGCAGTACTCGTTATTCATTCTTATAACCATGCAAATCACATAAGTAAAAATGTTCAAAGTATATTTATTTCAAAGCCTTAAGATTGATATTTGGAAGTAACCAAAGCGACTCAATGCACCTAAATATCTGAGGAAAAAAGACGATGTATATCGCAAACGAAACACATTTGTTTGCAACTTTAGGTATTTTGGTTTATAATTTACAGAAACAAATATCTTTTGCGTACATGTTTTTAGCTGAAGTACACTATTATTCATATAAAATTAATATGCAAGTATCATCCTGGCCTCTAGACAAGTGACAATGCGACAAGCGATAACGCTGATCGAATCGCTCAAATGTATGGAAGTGACAAGTCCAAGTCACGTGACTTGTCGAAACAAAATGTCATTTCTATACATTTAATGTCATTCAAGCGATTTCTATCATCGTAAACGCTTGTCGAAATGCCACTTGTCTAGGGGGGGCCTATATTCGTTAGTTTTAGAACTTTATAGTAGGAACTGAACACTGACTAAGGACTTAAAAGTTTTGCGAAAAGGCGATTTCGTTCAACAATTAAATGCGAGTACTGGCGCGTCAAGCCAGTCCAGTGCTTCGAGTCCTGCCTGAGGTTTAAGTTTTTCTGTCTACTATTTGTATTTAATTACAAATAATCGCTCCGAATGCGTTAATGCGTAACAAATAATTAAAATAATAAATATGGCCGAATAATTAAACGCAACTTAACAAGTCGCTGTTAAATCCCATGTTCTGTACTGTCTCTCACTCTAAAGTGTAATGTAGCGACATATGGACATAAATCCCCGATTTCTGAAAGATTGCTCAATTTAATCCATATTTAATCTGTTGTCTAATCTACTGATCACGACTGTGATTGGTTGACCAAAAGACTAACCACCAATCACAGCGCTTGACATGAGTTTGACAGGTGATATTTTTTTTTGTTGTTCAGCTTTTCAGGCACCGGTTGTTTAAGTCAATTAAGTTTTGTTTTATTACACAGGGTTAGATATGTACCCGTTTCTTCCACACGTCTACTTTAAAAGTTACGTTCAAGTGACGACGATAATGCTTAGAAAAAGCACATGCTAAATTTAGTTAACTCAACGTAATAAAAGCTTAACTAGCCAAGCTATATCTTAGCCTATCAATGGATTAAATCTTAGAGTATACATAGGTAGGCATAGAGTGCGCGCATCGCTAGTAGCCCATTGTGCCGATCGTAAGCATCAAAGTAAATTTTTAGCTATAGTACTACACTCGTTTACTGATTTGTCTTGCGACGACAGAAGTTTATGCAAAAATATCGATAGTTCCGATATTATTAGGGTTATATTAGGTTTTGAGATAGTTTTAATAAAACGGTGCGCTCTATTTTGACAATAATATTACGATTTTTCTTTTTCATACTGAACCTCACAGTTCAGGCGCACTCCATAGTCTCTAAAGATGAAATCCAATCAACAGTAAATAAACAAAACGCAATAAACATAAAACTTAAACGTTTAATAAACCGATCTTATTACTTTTTTAAATATAACTGTTTTCCGAAAACCCTCCGAATTTCCTTTTTATCTAACTTGCCCATTGCGTTCCTTGGCATCTGGTCGACAACTAACATTGTTTTCGGAAGCTGGTACGGAGCTAATTTCTTACCGGCTGCTTCTTTTAATTCTTGGAGTGTTAAAAGTGTTGCTTGATCTTTGATTACTACAACAGCTGAGATGATTTCGCCGTAGTTTTCGTCCTCTACGCCTAGGATGGCGACGTCGGCAATGCTCGGGTGGTCTAAGATGGCGGACTCGACTTGTAGAGCGCTGACTTTGTAGCCGCCTGTCTTTATAATGTCGATGGAGGTCCGGCCTAGGATCTTGAACTTGCCGTCCTGGTAGGCCGCTGTGTCGCCCGTGCGGAACCAGCCGTCGCTCGTAAAGTCGGAGTTGTCCAGTTTCGGTGCTCTGTTCCAGTACCTGGTTGATTAAGATTGATTATCACGTCATTCTACGAGTTGCATTATATTGAGTTTTTTTATTTATTTACCAAATTAAAAGTGGAAATAACCTATTTATCTACAAAGAGTGTCTAGAATTAACCACTGCAAGCAAATTTGGCTTAACATGATTATTTTTGAGTTAATAATGGCCTTGATTCTATTGGTATATTTTTCAGTTGTACATAATTAGAAAAGGACTGACGAAAATTAGAGCTATCAAATTAAATTTCGACAAAAAGGTTGATTTTAATTTGCCGGCACGCAGAAACGGTCAAAAAGAAAACTAGTTCGACATCTCTTAGTTCTAGTTGTTATTTGTAGCCGTCCTTATCTCACGACGAAAAAATGGCAAGTTTCAATTTAGATTTAGGTTGCGTACAAAGAATTCAGAGCCAATATCTGTTAACTATATAATAATTAAATACAAAATAATCGTCATGACGTAACATAGCTGTTTGTAAACAAAAGATGTATAGTCTCTCACCTGCTGAAAACTGCGGGCCCCTTAATGAGCAGTTCTCCTTGATACACGCCGTCTCTGATCTCCTTGTGCTTGGTGACCTTGGGAGCTTGCCAATCGAAGTTGTCCGACTCGACGAAGAAGTCCTTAGAAGACAGCCCCAAGCGGTCCATGCAAATCTAGAAGAAGAAATGCTTTTTTAAATGAGTTTTTTTTTAATTAATGACAGACGGGCTGTTTGCTCGCCTGACGGTAAGTATACACTTGCTTTTAATATCTCCAGGACCAGTGCCCTCTTCAATTTAATTTAAATTCTAGTTTTGCAGGCAGGAGATTCAGTTTCCTTGAAAAAAAAAATGCTGTTAATGGAAGGAACAGACTGGAATCTAAACATTGACAGTATTTATTGTACTATGTGTTGTTTTTGTGCCTGCTATGCTTGTTTGATGAAGCTTTAAAACTAAATCGAGAGGATGATCGTTACAGATTTTAGATTAGATGAATCGAAATACAAATCGATTATTTGATATAAGATTTCTATCAATTGACCTCAATGTTAGAACTCCGCCTATACCTATCTATTGTTGAAAAGAGGCCTTATGGAAATTAATCTTACCAACTTCTGTAGCCAAGTGACACTTCTACAAGCGTTAACGATGTATAGAAACGACATTAAATGTATGGAAATGACATTCCAATTCGATAAGTCACGTGACTTAGACTTGTCACTTCCATACATTTGAGCGATCAGCAACGTTTGTAGAAATGTCTTTTGACTAGAGGGGGAGGAACTGTTTATTATTATCGTATAATAGTAGCTAAAGTAGGTTCGAAATCGGCAAAGTCCTTACAATTGTAATAGTCATATTTCCTAAAAAAAAATATTATGCCTGTCATGTAGATTATTGAATTTTATTGGACACGTATTTTTTCTTTTTTCCTGCAAACAAAAAATTATCAAAATAGAGAGAACGGAAATTTCGCGTGACGTCACTCCTTGCTACAATTCTTACCACGGCGAGGTGTCATAAGCCCCCACTCCGAAACTTTAAAGCGCTGTATCTTTGTAAATTTATTTTTATTTTATTGTTTAATAAAGGAAAAAAGTACTTGTCTAATATTTTTTTATTATGTAACTGACGGACTAATTAGATTTTTACTTTATATACCCAGTCAACATGCCTATTGGCCTGTCTATTAGTTACATAGTAACACACACCTGTGTTTCCGGTAGCGGCGTTTCCACGGTGACTACCGGTTCAATTTCCCCCGTGTCCTCCCTCACGGAGGCTATCCTGGCCGCCACGCCGGGGAGAGGCAAGCCCACGCAGCCCACGCTGCGGGCCTCGTCCGGCTTGTAAGGGTTGCTCAAAGCCATGCCAACTTCTGACATACCGAAGCGTTCTAGTAGACGCATACCAGATATCTGAAATAAAATAATGTTTCGTTACTTATTGTGTTCAATACATTCATTAATTATAATCCATATAAATTCGAATATAACTGTCTGTCTTTTTGTCTGTATGTCTGTCTGTTCCGCATTTAGGGCTAAACCGCTGAATCGATTTTGATAAAACTTAGTATAGGATAAGCTTGGATAAGCCCAAGAAAGGACATAGGCTTTTTGGCACCGACTCCCATGTGGGCGGAGCCGAAGGCAACAGGTAGTATGTGTGGTTGAAGCCAAGAATACAGTGGGTTCGCGAAGAGATATCGCAGCAGAACCGCAATAAGATGGCAGAATCGATTTTGATGAAACTGGAGGTAACCTTGTATCCCAAAAAAAGACATATGCAACCTTTTGTCGCGAAAACCGATATCAACGCGGACGGGGCCGTGAGCAAAATCTATAAAAGAATAAAGATGAAGATTTAAACTAACCTCCTCCCATTTCAGGAACAGCGTAGCGGGCAGCGGTGCCGAGCCGGCGCACATGAGGCGCATCCGGGCGGCCAGCGCGGCGCGCACGTACTCCCGGGTCTTGGCGTCGGCGAACATGCGCTCGTGGTCGGCCACCAGGCGCGCGTACATCGCGGGCACGCCGTGGAACACCGTCACCTTGGTCTCGTCGCGCTCGCCCATGCCCAACAGCCGCGACCACACGCTGTGCGACACGAACGATGGCAGCATTCGGAGTCTGCAAGATAACATAGCAAGTGTAAAGTTCATTTTTTAATTTAATGGTAAGAAAATTATAACATTAATGGAGTCGTAAGATAGGCGTAAAAAAGTTATTTTAGCCAGTCTTGTCCCACTGCAGGGCAAAGGCTTCCCTCTTCCACGTACTCCTGTCCCGAGATAGGATGGGCAAGTCCATTTGGTAGGAGTCAAATTGGTCACCAACTTCTAGATCTGCCGCAATGTCGTAAATACTTGTATTAAAAAAATATTCTCTCAGTTGATGGGGATGACAGCAACGCGAGGAACTTGTAAAGTAAGTACGTAGGAAAGAATAGAACCTCCTCCTTTTTGGAAGTCGATTAAAAATGAGGTCGATAGCTATTTTGTGGGCTTTAGAGTTTTATTGTAAAATACCGATTCAATATTCCAATATTGTTAATAAGGACATTGGCTACTTTTTTCCAAGCTACCCGACACCCACGCGGGAGGAGCCGCAGGCAACAACTAGTGTTAAATATATTGCTCTCTTTTTAAGTACCTTGCGCCCGCAGCGAGCGACGCATTCAAAGAGTTGAGTTGTCCGTGTATGTGATGCAGGGGCAACGTGTGCAGCACTACGTCGTTAGCGGAGTACTGCCAGGCAGAGTGCAGCGATGATATCTGAGTCTGCAGCATGCTGTGGCTCCATATCACGCCTTTAGGCTTGCTTGTGGTGCCTGAAATATTTTTATATAGCCGATATTGGAGCGGATCGAGAAGACGGCAGGGCCTAGACCAGAATCGTCGCTTCAACAGCATCTTGGAGAGCAATGCAAGTAGCATATGTTTAGCAGTGGACTCTAATATGTTGAGAAGAAGACAAAGAAGGAGCGGATTCTGACGTTCACAATCTAAACCAAATTTAAATCATTGCTATCTTGTACTAATACAGCGTGAGAATATGACGGCGATAGATGAAAACCAACTTAAAAATTACAAACTATTTTACTAAATATGATTATGTTTTTAGTGCACTCGTTTCTGCGTGTCGTCAAAACTTGTTAGAAATTTTAGTTCGAACTTTTTTCAGACCTTTTTTACGTCTGTCTTTTTTTAATGTTATACTATAGCATAGAACAAATTTAGTACCTAAGTACATACATTTAACAGAATCAGGACCAATATGAAATTATCGGGGTTTTTCTAAGCTCAGAAACATTGTGGAAAACGAAATATTCCCAGTTTTTTTTGTATATTATATTTTAATGTCACATGTACAAGTGTCTTGGAGTGAATCAATTTTTCATTAAGACTATAGTTTAGTGTATATTGCATTAGTGTAGTAGTATAAGATATAAAGGACTTACCACTAGTATAAATAATAAGTGCATCACTATTCCCATACCAAGAGTTGGACCTTCCAAAATCAGTCAGATTATCTTCAGCCTTAGGTTTGAAGAAGGCTGTATTGGGTTGGTACAGCTGCGCAGTCAACTCCTTGTCTCTGCCAGTTATCAAGAGAGGCTTGTTCATTTCCAAGGTTATTGGTCTGAGAACCTTCTCGTATTCCTGTGTGCATACCACTAGGCTCGACATACAGTCTGTTAGGTAATATTTGAGCATGTCTGGCGGGTGCAGTGGGGTTAACGGGACCGCTGCAAAACAATTTTAACACGTTTTTATTAGCTTTGCTTGTAGGAACTATATAAAAAAATCTTGGAAGTTATATTTGACCCACTTCCCGGTTTCTCGCTCTGCGGCTCAAATTTTGCATACACGTTTAGTTTGTATGTCATTGCCTGGTAACCTAAGTTAATTGTTTCTAACAATTCAATTTCTTGTAAAGAATTAAAAAAAACGGATCACAAAAATATTTTTTGTAACCGATCCACAATTGCCGGAATATCGCGTAATAAATATACAAAAAAATATATGCAGTCGGATTGAGAATCTTCTCCTTTTAAAGTCGGTTAAAGAATAGTTTCATTACCGATGTTGCCAGTCATCCATATGGCCCACTGCACTATAACATGCGACGCATCGTTATTGCTCATGTAAGCTATCGTTTTCTCTGTCTCGCCAACTGCAACAAATATACTTAATTAATAAATAGTCGTTCATGTCAGTCAATATAGCCGTTTTTTGTTAATTGCCAGACTTATATGGCAATGGGCGGGGCACATTGCTCAGAGAATGGATGGCCATTAGAGCCGAAAAGGTTCTCGAGTGGCGACTACAAACCGGAAGACGGAGTGCGGGTAGGCCTCCCACAAGACGGACCGATGACCTGGTGAAGGTCGCCGGAAACCGATGGATGCGGACGGCGCAGGACCGTGAGTTTAGCGACCCTTTGGGGAAGCCTATGTTCAGCAGTGGACGTCTTTTGGCTGATATGCTCATATCAAGAACATATCATATTTTGTATCCTATAGATAAGCCATCGAAGTTGCATGAAGTATCCTCGTCTCTTTAAAAAGTTTTTATTTGCGGCAATTAGCATGTTGACTGGGTATATAAAGTGCATACTTAATAATTTTTTTAGGAAATATGCCTATTGTTTGTGCTTTTTTGATCATGTAACTAACCCTAAAGTAGATATAACAATTTATTATAATTCGAAATAGTGAAACGATAGAGAGAGATGAACTGCACGACAGTGCCGCGTCAGTTCTATATTAATAACACCTGTCGGTTCTCAAACTAGTCGGAAGACCCGTAAATTGTGTGGGTGATTAAAAAAAAGAAGTTTAAGAGCTATGACGAAGGTGGCGAAGGGAGGAGATGAATTTGACTCCTTTTTGAAATTAGATCTTTGATTACTATCGAATTATTTATTTATTTATTACAAACTTTTCTAGCAATAGTATTAAATTGAAGCAGAACTGCAAAATAACATAAAAAAATATACGCGAATAAAAAAGTTATAAGCTTTTAAAGTTATTCGCAAAACGACGACTGGTACGGGGCAACTCCAAGTTAGTATGGAGAATTACTAAGGTACCGCGAGCTATACCATCAGGACGTCACCTGATGGTATAGCTCGCTCTGTCTAATTAGCAATATTAAAATACTTGTAACTAATTCATGAAATGATAGAAATTTATCTGCCGTTTTTACAACTCGACATAAGTTTGTAAAATATTTTTTGCCAATTATGGGCAACGACTATGACAATGTAAGGTTTAAAACAAAAATCATACCATCTGACGCGTTATCGAAATAAAAATATTGTCAGACCAAAAAGCTGAGAATCCGATATAATCCTGCGTCATTTGCAAGCAACGGTGACGTCTTTCGTATCTGATTAGGTATCAACTGCGGCACTCATATCCAACCTGTTTTGATTTAGAACATTTTACACACGTAAATACTATCTCAACTAATCTCAAATAGATAAATGTTTCAAGATTATCATTTACTATATATTTTCATATAATGATTACAAGCACTATTTTCATTTTAAGGTAAACTTTTTTTTCATTTCATAGAACAATATAAAGAAAAAATGTTATTTAAACAATTACCGATACATAGAGGCTATGACAGCCTTATTATCTTTTGCATTAATGGGAAAAAGTGTTCATTACTCTATTGTCGATTAGATCTTCAAACTTTTTGAATTGAACCTTCTATAATCTATATAGACAGAGGGTATTAGGATTTTTCATTCACGAATAAGCGTTACGGCCGCTTGGACGGGGTAGACGATATAAGATGACCTTGGGCGCATACGACGCGCGCTATTGAAACCAATTATCTCTAAAGTTTTGTATGGGAGTTGTATGTAAAACTTGTCGTTGGTATTGTTATGAAATAAGCTATCATATTTAAAATGTATTAGTCCAGTTTATAGTAGTAACATTTGTTTATTCTACTTTGAAATTACAGTTTCACTTCTACCATGTGTCGCAGCACACATTTCGATTTTTTCCTTTACAGGATAGGACTCTTGGTAACTAGGCATCGGGTATGACAGATCAGTTAATCTGAAGGGATTATAAATCACCTCAATCTTATTATGCCCAACTCTTTTAAATAAAAAAATCTATGTTTAGGGTTCCGTAGTCAAGAGCCGCGTACTGACCAAGCGAGCGGCCTCGCGAGGCAGCCTCGGACATTTGCCGCGGTACGCATGCCGCGCGGGGCGGCCTCGGTCTGTAAGTTTTCTAATCCGAGGCTGCCTCGCGCGGCAAGGCCGAGCCACCGTGAGCATCGACGCTCAGTTTAACTTGAAATCGAATAGAGGCAAAACACTACCGTCTTGAGTGAGCGCGGCAAACGTCCTGAGGCGCCTTTGAGCATCGACAAAAACCGACAACGTTTGGCTCGGGCCGCGGCACGCTCGGGCGAGGCAGGGCGTGCGTTTGCCTTGGGCGAGGCACGTCCTGACCGACCGAGGATTTGCCTCGTGAGGCAGCCTCGCGAGGCTGCTCGCTTGGTCAGTACGCGGCTAATAAGGAGCGTTATAGTCGGTCTGTTTGGTGGTTAACTCAGATGCTTAGCGCTAAACAGCTGTAATTTGGCGTCAGGCGTGGGTATAGGTATACAAATTAATCACCTTGACACAGAAAACTAGAAAAAACATTTTAACGTATTTTTCTTATTACGTAACCTAGGACTCTTTTAATCGTCTAATCTATAGCATTGTGTGGTTATTATCGTTTTTGCACATTCAAAAATAATGTGGGTGTGTTATAAGTAGACAACTTTTTGATTTAGGAGTCCGTTTGCAAAATATAGCTTTGTAGAGTTGATTTTGTTAGATCAAAGTGTCTCTCTCCTCCCCTGTTGTTTGAGATAAACATGTAAAAAATAAACGGCATTATTTATAAATTTAATTTGTTAGATATCTTACCCAACTGCGCTGCGATCTCCTGTGCCAGCACGGTGGCTGCCTGGTGCAGGCCGGCGTACGTGTATATACCGAGTTCATCCTGAAGCGCCACTCTAGTCGGGAACAATAGCGCCCTGCGGAACACTGGCACTACTCCACCTGCGAACAAACATCATACTAAAACAACAATACAATACTAATATTGTAAACTAGCTGTCCCCCGCGACTTTGTCCGTGTGTTTTAGTTTCAACGGTTTTTCATTTTTGCAACATTTTTAATTTATGTTTCTCTCCTTTTGGTCGCAGAGTAATGTTATATAGATTATAGCCTTCCTCAATAAATGGGCTATCCAATACTGAAATATTTTTTCAAATCGGACCAGTAGTTCCTGAGATTAGCGCGTTCAAACAAACAAACTCTTCAGCCAGAATTATGGAAGCCAAATTGTTATAGATAAAAAGATGCATAATTTATTTTGATGATGTTAATGTAAGTTTTTATTTCTAGAAAGGTAAAACTGCTGAACAAGTTTCTAAAATCTAATTTCAAATTAAAAAGGATTACAAAAAAAAAATGTTATATAATTCAACTTGATACAGCTTTGACATTCTATTCGATAATAACAACAAATAGATAAGACAGTTAGATAAAGAATTTACTAAATATTTTATTATAAACAGATATGGTATATCTCTGTATTGAACAATTTGATAATATTTATATAACATTACTCAAATAGTGGCATGTCTAGATATAACTTTAAAAAGATAGATAGGTACTAAGATGAAACTTGTTTCAACATATATTCTGCTCTATATGAGGCACATGTATTTCTTTCTCTGTTCATCCCTATAACTTAATGTGTCATGACACACTCTTTTTTTTTTGTCATGTCGTCCTGAACACAATCCAACTGTCTTTTTCAGCCTTTTTATATGCATTATAACTTATTTACATGATAATTGGAACATCCTCTGCCTAGAGTTCTCCCAAGCTATGTTGGGGTTGACTTCTAGTCTTACTGGATTCAGCTGAATACTGTATTTCACATGCAGAGACTGTCTAACTGACCACCACACCCCATTTTCTAGGTAAACAGTATCCCATATTATGACTGGTTCCCTAAATTGAGATCAACCTAAGACATTCAGGACCAACAGCTTAATGTGCTTTTCGAGGCATGGATTGGAACATATATTTATTATAAAAAAAATAGTTTTAAATACTTAACAATGTTTTTATTTTAATGCACAAAATGAGGAAATACAGGTATAACTTTTTTAAATAACAAATAAATCGACGGAGCCATACAAAACAAGAACTGAACTGAACTGTACAAATAATATGGAAGATTACAATTATGGGATATTTGATTTGAAATATGAAATAGTTTTCAACCTTAGAGCGAAGAGATTATTTTAATAACAATGATCAGACACAATTTTGACACATTTTTTTTTATAATGGAACTTAGTTACAGGATTGTGAAATAACTTACCATCTTTTATGTCACGGTTAAATAAATTCAACAGCTCTGTGTTAACTTCTTCTTTTACAGCGGTTCCAGTAATATTTCTATAAGATGTAACACCGATCGGTTTCCTAAGAAGCCGGTTCAGAATTCTTGCGGCACGGCAACTCATCTCCATGTTTGAGAAACTTTTGATAACTGTATTCATAAGTGCTTTGTAAGTGTTTATCTGCCCACCATAGAAACAATACTACTTGCCTTAGCTTAATAATAAGTTTTTTTTTGTGAAAAGATAAGGTGAAGTGCGATGTTAAAGGTTATTTTTAAAATGAAATGACAATCAGCTGACAAAGTTTTAGATAAACAGATTATTGTCATATAAAATCGACTAAAAAAAGTATGACAGACCCTTTTAGAATTTAAATTAATTTTATTAATTCTCACACCTTAAAATACAGCTCTATCGAGTAATTTTGCTTTCAGGTACTTGACGAGTGTTTTGTTTCCTTTAAGTGCGTGGACTTTTGTGTGTGGATTTGTACGACATTGTTTTTATTTTATAGCTCAGCTCACACAACTTAATAAATATTACATTGTTGGTTCTGCCTGCCTGGGTCTACGGTCTGCCCCAGAACTGAATTTTATAATTAATTATTCTTGTATTGAACGAAAAAGTAATTTAGTAGTAATTGGATTAGTATCCAGTCTGTAAATTGTAAACAACCATCGCATCTCTACATGTCAAAATTGACAGTCGGACAAAACGTCAGTAGTGAAATTGTCGCCAAAATTATGTTTTATTTTGTTGACTGAATTTATTTTGAATATTATTGTTTTAATTAAATAAAAAATGGTTGTAAACGCTCCCGATTCGCCTGTGCAGGCTGAAGTGATATTTGTTATTGAAGCTACAGCTGCCAACGGCGCTTATATTGGGGAGCTCAAAACAAACTACATTGTACCTACATTAGAGTAAGTATTTGTTATTATTAATATTTTATTACATTAAAAACACCTAAATGTTTGTTTCATTAATCAGTGAAATGTAAACGACGAATGAGTAGTGTTTTTTTTTTTCTATTTCTAGCCATAGTGCTTACAAATTACTACACACTTATGTTTCAATCTTAAATAGTTTACTACATCAACTAAGTTTTAACTAACCCAACTGCCACAACCTTTAATACGTAAATTGGTATAACAAATGTTGAACGGGACACCAAATCAGCAAGATGGTCATTAATGGCATAGCCGCACAGAGATATTTTAAATAGTTATAAACTTATAAAACACTTTTAACAAGGTTACAATATAATTAAAATAAATTGTCTGTACTAATCTCTATTTTTAAATGAAACCAATCATTTAAAAAAGTGTTTATTTTTAACTAAACTGAATTTTTATTTAAAATTATTGTTATAATATGGGATTTATGCTTAGGTTTCCTCCATTCATATGTAGGGATTCTACTTAAAAAAGTAAGTGAAACAAGTAACTGTGTCAAATAAAAAAAAATGTTTATAAGCTACCGTTCATGTTAACTAAAAAGTTTTTGTAAGGTTATGTAGATAGATGTGTATTTAAGTACTCTATCTATATATTTATGTATCTATTTTTATGTGTATATAAAGTCTAGTTTGTTTTTTTTTTCTTTTCTATAGAAATAATTTAATTCATATAAATTTCTCATCTATACGATAAAATATAATAAAATGTATATTAATCTGTCTGTTACACTTTTATGGCTAAAATACACAACATAAATTATATTTGGTATGGAGTTAGCTTGAGCTCCAAGTAAGGACTCAGGCTACAAGGCATTTTTTTTCCAGATACTTCCATGGAGGATCAATAGAGGAGGGTGCTGGCAGTGGCTCAGTATACAGTATAGTGACATACAAAGCTGCTGACTGCCACCCTGGACTTCCAGTTGCCACCTTCGGCCCCTACACATGTCCGCAGAATGTTGTGGAAACGGTTGATAAGATACAGTAAGTTTTTTTTTGTTAATTTACTATTTCTGGCTGTATAGTTAAATATGTGGCTGACACATTTGATAAGATCTTTTATCCATATAAAACCCTGTTTTTTATGAAAAATATTTTTGTTTATAAATCAACTAACTGAATATAGAGTAGTTCATCACATACAATGGCTCAATCAAGAGGCTTAGCCTCTGGAAAGCAGCCTAGATACACTTACTATAATATAGAGAAGTTTTTTCAGCTTTTGTAAACATAATTAAAAAAATAATCTTGTTTATACTTTCTGAGGTACATAGGTGGTCACGCAGAAAGTCGAGCTTGCGTGACTGAAGCCCTAACGGCGGCACTAGCGTGCTTCGACGAGCTCGGCCGGACGGATGTACAGATACATGTGCTGCTTCTATGCTGTTCTCCACCATACTCCGCATATGCTGGCGGGTTAGTCCCACCAGGTAAGTTTAAATACCATGCATGCTCCCCTTCACTAAAAAAGGTTCTTTTTTTTTTTGATAACCTATAGAGACGCTAATAATTTACACATTGACGAATACGCAATAGACATGTTTCCTATTTTTTTTTTAATGTCCGCCTTGTATATTAATCCATTTTATTGGACACGTATTTTTTCTTTTTTCCTGCAAACAAAAAATAATCAAAATACAGAGAACGGAAATTACACGTGACGTCACTCCTCGCGCTGTATCTTTGTAATTTTTTATTGTTTTGATAAAAGAAAAAATTCGTCTCAATATTTTTTTATTATCTAACTGACGGACTAAATATATTTTAACTTTTCATACCCAGTCAACATCCCTATTGTCTTTATTTGTCCATACTTGATAGACAGACTTTCTTGATAGACACAGGTCGGGGTCGCACACCGACGTCTCATTGAGAATTAAACTAAACACAGATGTGAGTTCGCGCATTTGCGGAATGCGTGGCGCGGTGGCATGGCGGGATGGATATCGGAGTTTTACGAATTTAGATTTTCACATTCACGGTGAAATTTTGGCATGGCGTCATTTCATTTGGTGGCATAGCCTGTGTGAATTCTCAAGACTTGTGTGTATTATGCAGGCGCGCCGAGCACGGTGGAGGGCGCGGCGCGGCTGCTGGCGGAGCGCGGCGCGCACGTGTCCGTGGCCGCCGCACGCCGCGTGCCCGCGCTGCACGCGCTGTACGAGCACGCGGGCGGCGAACTGCACCAGGCGCAGCAAAGGAACTACGCCAAGGTACACTGACATACCCTGCACGCGCTGTCTGAGCTGCACCAGCTATTTTACACCTTAAAGTTACAAAGACAGCATGAGTCGTAACGGCGACGTAATTTGTACATTGAATGTAGATGATTTAATTTTTCATACACTTACAAATCAATAACATACATCTATTTAAAATATCTACCCTATTCGCGCGAGAGTCTGTCTTAGTATGTAAGCTTGTGGTGTAGGACCCCCGTCACCTGGTGTTGTTGCGGGGCTACAGTCTGAAAGAGAGGCCGCCGAGCCCCGCGCCGCCACCCGTGCCAGACATACAGGCTGATGTCTATGGGTATGTGTTTTTTATGTAACTTATTACTATATGACTGTAGAAAAAAAACAAAAATTATCAAGAAGACATCTTCAATTCACTAAACGAAATTTGCGTATTTTATACTTGCTAGCTTGAATTTATTATAATTTACTTAGTCGGTTTATTTATATATTTATGTGCAATGGATTGTGACATTGACATTAGTACGTGTTGTGTGCAGGCAGGGCCGCGGCACGGCGGTGGCGGCCCGGCCGGGCGCGGCCCCGTTCCCGCGGCCCGGCGCGGCCCCGCCAGGCCCCGCCGGGGCCGTGCCGGGCGTGCAGGGCGTCGCCGGCGTCGGTACGTACTCTTCTAACCTTATTTATTCTAAACGGATATGGACTATTTTTTTTATGTTCGTCAGTTATAAAAAAAATTATGGATACGTCGCATACATGATTTGAAATGTCGAATGGCGACACTAACCACAACAAAATGTAGCAGTTAGTGATATAGAGAACTTTCCAAAGTAACTAAAAAGTTCCGGCTGCAAAGTTTTCTCTAAATCTTGTTTCCGTCTTCTGAGTTCACTTTTATTTACCGTTAAAAATTAACAAACCGACTGTATTTACGCGAAGATATCGGAGGCCGGACTAGTTTCAGGATCGCATTTAGAGTTTTTTAACGTATTTACACATTTAATTTGGTGTGGGTTTTGGTCGATGTATCTTGTTTTTCTTTTAAAGGTGCTGCTGGCTGCGGTCGCGGCGCGGGCAACTGGCTGGCCCCGCCGCGCCCCCCGCTGTACGCGAACAACTCCGCGCTACTGACGCAGCTCGCACAGCCCTCGTACCCGCCGCCGCCGCCCGCACACGCCACGCAGGTAACAACATGCCCCTGTTTACACTTACCCCACCTTACATGTTGTTGTTCACATTTACCCCAACTTACATGCTATTGTTCACATTTACCCCCACCTTACATATTATTTGTTCACTTTTACCCCACCTTACATGTTATTGATCACAGTTACCCCCACATTACATGTTATTGATCTAAAAAATCTTTACTTAGTATAAAAAAGTCGCTCCCGATGTCTGTAAGCTTAGATCTTTTAAACTACACAATGGATTCTAATGCAGGTTTTAGCAATTGATAGAGATTCAAGAGGAAAGTTTTTGTATATAATTCACTAGCTGTCCCCCGCGACTTTGTTCACGTGTTTTAGTTTCAACGGTTTTTCATTTTTGCAACATTTTTCATTTATGCTCCGCTCCTATTGGTCGTAGCGTGATGTTATATAGCCTATAACTGTCCTCAATAAACGGACTATCCAACACAAAAAGAATTATTCAATTCGAACCAGTAGTTCCTGAGATTAGCGCGTTCAAACAAACAAACAAACAAACAAACTCTTCAGCTTTATAATATTAGTATAGATTAATGTTTTGTCTACCCGTGGGAAGCCGGGGCGTGTCGCTAGTGTTATATAAATTTCATAAAAAAAAAAAACAAAATATAAAAAAAAACCTACGAGTGCGACACAGTATTTAAATTAAACAAGAAGACATTGACGTAATTTTCATGTTCTTAGGGTGGTCACCCGCGCATGCCAACCATGGTGACTCCAGGCCCTTCGGGGGCGCAGCTCCAGCGCTCCTACATCTGGAGCGGCGTCATAGAGTGGATGGAGAAGGGCAAAGCCCCCGGCGACCAACAGAAAACCACCAAGCATTTACCCTGCCAGGTAATTATGTAACCTATTACATATAGTTAACGTTCATTTTACTTAACATCGCAGGCGGTTCCCTCTAAAGAATCTTCATGAGTTCTGGAACTTCAGAAGTACGTATTGTTTACTTTATAAACTTGCATCATGTGTACAGCATGCAAAAAAAACCCTGTCCGATCCTTATGAGTATTATTCGGCATCGTACTGCGTACACATATACGTAACTATTGAATGGATTTGAGTTAATTTTTTCCCGGTGAATATAATTACATGAAAATAAAACTGATCAAAGGCAAGTCTGATCGCTCGACAAAGTTCACGAGTACTACCTACAGTTTTGTATCAAAGCCTGAGCGAGACATTTTTTTCTAGAACGTATGTTGAACTAGTAATACGCCTTATTGGATCGGACAGGATTTTTGTTACATTCTGTATAAAAAGTATCCTAGTTTTAGCTCAATATTTCATTAAAAAAGTTTTTTAGTCAAACTCAATTTTAATTATATTCCTAACCAACAGATTTTATTACACATATAGGATATGTATTATATAAATATACATATATTATGTTATGATATAGTAAGCTAATTAAAAGACATTTAGAACGACCCAGAAAACACATAATAAGCGCATTACGTAATATATTATAAGGAGCATCGCCTTTTCTGAAGTAACATTTCTTTACGCACGCTTGACTTGGGGCGACTTGAGCTGGTGAATGAGTACGAAAGCGTTATAAAAAGTGTGATCGGGCGAGGCGAACGGAAGTTATAAGGTAGTGAAGATAAAAAGAGATCGAGTTACGTTTTGTATATTACTTTAGACCCAAGAGAGAGAGAGAGGTGCGAGCACACATTTTCTTTCTCTCTTTCTCTCATAGCCAGTTACGTTTCGTATATAAAGAAGTTTTACTTCAGTCGTGTGGTCTGTTTTTTTTTAGTGTAGCATGCTAGCATTATTATTGTCTTTTTTTAGGTATCAGCTAGCACTAAAGACATAGAACCCGAACTGAAGGTGGATACCTGGCCAAACAAGCTTCTCATGCAGTTGATGCCAAAACAGCTGATCAGCAACATAGGAGGCCAGTACCTCAAGGACAGCAAGTCGGTGTTGTTCCACCTGCAGCCGAGCGAGGCGCTAGATGCCCTCACCAAGGTCATGGTCAACGGATTTGTGAGTATATACTTCTATATACATATTATAAAACAAAGTCCCCTGCCGGGTCTGTCTGTCTAAACGTCATAAAACTACCAAACAGTTTTTTTATATTGTATGTACTTTACTGCTTGTTCCTTCTTTATATGGTAAGAGGTATTTGCCCAACTGTGGGACATCCGGTATTATTTATTAATAATCTACTTGTTTACTAGTAACAATGCACAACTTACTGTAATAGTTATAATAAAATAAATGTGGAAAACATCACATACATTGCTCTGAACCCAAAGTAAGTAGCTAAAGCACTTGTGCTATGGAATTCAGAGACAACGAAGGTACCACAAACAGCCAGACCCGAGACAATGTAGAAAAGTGATTTTCTACATTGACCCGGCCGAAGATCGAACCCGGGAGCTCAGAGCTGGCGACACCTTGAAAACCGGTGTGTACGCCACTCGACCACGGAGGTCTTCAACAAGTTATCTATACATGTAATATAATTATTTGTGATAAGGCGGGGTGCGTGCACTTCTCGCCGATGCCGACGCCGCCGCAGTGCGACATCAAGGTGCTGATCCTGCTGTACACGCCCGACAAGAAGGCCTACCTCGGCTTCATACCCAACAACCAGGCTACGTTCGTTGACAGGCTCAGAAAGGTACGTAACAGATATATTTGTATAATAACTTTCGTGAGGAGTATTCATAATTATTTAGAACAAAACGGTTTACTCACGCATATTCTCGGGATCGCCCGACTAGTTTCAGACTCAATAGGAGTCCCTAATTATGAGCTGACGTGGCGGCGGTGGTGTCGCGAGTCGAACTGATATATATATTAATTTCACTGTTATAAAATCGTACTTAAATTAATATTATAAATGTAAAAGTAACTCTGTCTGTCTGTCGCGCTTTTGTACCAAAACTACTGAAAAGATTTAAATTTAATTTAGTATACAGATAGTGTAGAGCCTGAGAAAGGACATAGGCTAGTTTTTGCCGCGATAACCGACATCCACGCGGGCGGAGCCGCGGGAAACAGCTAGTAATAACATACACGAAAACATAACGTTATAACAACATCTGAAAAAAGATGATGATATTTTGTGAAATGCAGGTGATTCAACAACAGAAGATCAGTCAGATCATAAGCAAGCAACAGATGCCGGCGACGGTGAGCGCCACGGGGGGCATGGCGCCGAACATGCCCAACGCCACCATGGCAGGTAACTACCTCTTTGTATAAGCTCATGTTCAAGTTGAACTCAATTAGTTTTTATGAAGAAAATATTATAATAAAATCTCGTGTCACAGTGTTTTTTATCGAACTCCTCCGAAACGGCTTAACCGATTTCGACTGCTTCAAACGGTCGACAAAACAAAAAGCGATCGGGCGGAGGGGTATCCGCGCAACAGTTTGAGCCGTCTCTGTATGGGCGGATTGTGCGGCCTATAATTAGATGTTCCCCAGGGTCGGGAGCCATGCCATCAGCCGGCATGTCGTCTGGCGGCATGGGCGGGGCCATGGCGGGCGGCATGCAGCCCGGCCCGGGCAGCGTGGGGAACGTGGGCAACGTGGGCAGCGTGGGCAACATGCCCGGCCCCGGGCCCAGCCAGGGCATGGTGCAGTCGCAGATGCAGCAACACCCACAGGTATTGTCGCACTTGTATTCAAAAATAGTAGGAAATGAGTGCGGTACCTACTAAAGTTATTTTTTTTTTTATATTTTTATATCATAGAAGCGATTCTATTTGCGAAACTATTTTGTGAGACTGGATGCCTCAATAGAATTTTTAGTTACAAAATTAAAGTCTTTATGCATATTGAATTTCGAAAATTTTCAAACTAAAATATATTCGTAGGGCATGATGATCGGCGGCGGCATAGGCGGGCAGGTCCAACAAGTTGGTGGTAAGGGTCCTCGCCCCGTCACCCAGCTGGATGGGTTAGAAGCCGCTCGCCAGCAGAACCTGGAAAAGATCCAGCATCTGCAGCAGACCCTGGAGGCTGCTCACCAGCAGGAGGCGCAGTTCAAGTCGCAGATGGACATCATGTCGCACCTGCACGCCGCGCAGCAGCAGGAACAGCACTACAAGCAGCTGGAGGTAGGTAGCTTCTGATCTGGACAGAGCTGGCACAGATCACCAACGTGGTTCGTAACCCTAACCATAAATTGGACCAATCCCGCCTCAAGGCTCTTGAAGTCACATTTTCTGGTGTGTTTAGACATCCATTTCTTTTATTATATGATATCTTGGTGTGCACTAGGAGCAACAACGCAAGCACCAGCTTCAGCAGCAGCTGCAGCAGCAGCTGAGAGGCGCTGGCGGTGCAGCGCACTCGCCCCGCATCATGCGGCCGCTGCTGCCCTCCAACCCGGGGCTGCGGCATCTCCTGCAGCAGGTACGCCGGCGTCCGGGGCACAGGTCCCGGACTATACAGTAGGAGAGCCCCACAGCTACAGCACCCGCCCCGCATCATGCGGCCGCTGCTGCCCTCCAACCCGGGGCTGCGGCATCTCCTGCAGCAGGTACGCCGGCGTCCGGGGCACAGGTCCCGGACTATACAGTAGGAGAGCCCCACAGCTACAGCACCCGCCCCGCATCATGCGGCCGCTGCTGCCCTCCAACCCGGGGCTGCGGCATCTCCTGCAGCAGGTACGCCGGCGTCCGGGGCACAGGTCCCGGACTATACAGTAGGAGAGCCCCACAGCTACAGCACCCGCCCCGCATCATGCGGCCGCTGCTGCCCTCCAACCCGGGGCTGCGGCATCTCCTGCAGCAGGTACGCCGGCGTCCGGGGCACGGCTCCCGGACTATACAGTCGGAGAACGCCACAGCTACAGCACCCGCGCCCAGGATAAGTTAACTTTTAAGCGTCAAAAAAATCGTAACATTAATCTAATGACTTGATAAGCTTCTAAAAAAGAGAAATTAGAATAAGAAAAACAAAGTCTTAATTATTTTGAAATTGTCAAAAATTAATAAAACGCAAAATATTTTTACTTTTATAAGTTACGTATATCATAGAATTTCCACTTTTGAGTTGGTCGCATCCCAGATATAGTTTTATAAGATAGCTATAGTGTTCGCGAGTAACCCTCACAGCAATTGGTATGTATTAGTTTAAACAATATTTTTAATACCTGCTTATAGAATAACATTGAAATAATCTAGTGATAGCGTCTAGTGATCAAATACTCTCACTTCTTCATTACCTTTTTTTTTCTGTATTAATCAAACTTGTCAAAAAGGGATACGTACAAAAAATAATTTTAATCACCTTCAAAAAAGAATGAAATGTAGCATTTATCTATTACAAATTCTTAAGTTTTTTTTTTCTATTTACGCAATCGCTTCTCCAATAGGGTAAATGCACAAATCACCGATTTCGTTTAAACTCTTATACATCGAATGCTTTTTCAGTTCCAATTCATAAAGTAATTATTAGTTTTTACATTTCAATAATTCAATAAAAAAGAACCAAAAAATTTAAATAGATCGCAATACTAACACGGGATTGATGACTGATCAAAACGCAATGCTATTGGTCGGCCGTAAAATGACGTCACAGTACGTGCTGCATTAGTGTTATTGTTTCTGTTGACAACGACTCTGACATTATTTTGACGTCAATAACGCACTGAGAGGCAAGATGGCGCCTGTTTCAAAATGCTATATTTTCTTATGTGAGAATTAATGGTTACATTTATATAAGTATTATTAGTATCGGTTTTAATTTGCTTGTAACCCTTTTTCGCAGGTTTTGTTGATACAAACATAGTTTTAGTTTACAGAAATATGTTTACTTTTGTAAATAAATTCTATTTTTAAATTCTGTTACGCGAAATAGACCTTGGATGAAATATTTAGTAGTCCGAGATTTTACACTTTTGGTTTTAAAATTGCACTTGTATTTTTATCTAGAGATAGACTGAATATTTTCATATTAATCGCTCAATTTAGTTTTCCCAAATTAGGACTAGCAATGAATGGGGTAGATGTCTCATATTTTTTTAAGGACACTTATTTTTTTCATATTTATTGCAACCAAAACCTTACTCAAATCAATGCATCGAATTTGGAATTGGACGGTCGCATGACGTCATAATTTCGTGCATTTTGTGCGTAAGCATAACGGCATTAGCCCCCACTCCTAAAGTTTTAATAGATTTATCCACTAGTATATATTCTTATTTTGAGAGAGCAAAAAAAACATGTCCAATATTTTTTTATTATCTGACGGACTATCTATCTCTATCTACATCTACCCTATTGTTGCATATAAACTGGTATTAAAAAGCCATGTTGTTATCAAAATCGGTTAAGTGGTTAAGCCATTAAAGTGTAACGAACAGTCTAAGAGTCCTTACCGCTATTCTACTTTAATTGTGGAAAACTATGACAAAGAAAAAAAAAAAAATTTACTTCATATTTAACGAATATATTCAGTGAATCTCTAGCCTTCTTTATATCATCTTGATCATTCACAGCCTAACAAGGTGACCCTACTAATGCTTTACCATTATATTATTACAGCTTCTTAACACATCGTGCTCTATTTAGTGCGGTTGAGCGAGATTTAATGCGACCTTACTTATAGAGCTAACATTTATGAAATAAAAGACAATGCCCAATTTACTTTACAAATTAGTAATAGTCATTAATTCATAAAAAAGTAATTTGTATCTGAATTTACACGAAAAATTACATAATTTTAATTACAGTAGAAAATAAATAATTACATTTCTATTTTATAAATTAAAAAGTTTATAAATTTATAATAAAACTTTAAAGTGGGGAAATCATGTTATACTTAGTGTCCGACCGAAATTTCGGTTTCGGTTTCGGCCAAAAAATCAAGTTTCGGCCCGAGTTTCGGTTTCGGCCAAAAACGGCCGAACCTTTCGGCCGCGCCGAAACTTACAACATCGTACCTTCGGGTCGCGCTCGGCTAACGTCGGGCGCGCTCGGCACGGCTGGCAATATGGCGTCGCTCGCCTGACTCCGCCGGCAACTACCTAAATCAGTGCGCTTTGCTCGTGTAGACGTGTCAATACGTGTTATCACTTCATAGGGTAGTTAAATTTTCAAACAGAACCTTTGTAAATATGCTGAAATTTCATTGTGATAAATCTTTGAAAGTAGAAACCTGTAATTATAGATTGGCGAGATATTAATTTTAGAAAAAACGGGCTTACTCACATTTTTTAGACTTTTTAAGAACTTTTTTTTATTTATGAAAGGTTCGGTTTCGGCCGAAACTACAATGAAACCGAACCTTCGGTTTCGGTTTCGGTTTCGGCAAAAAAACATGTTTCGGTCGGTCACTAGTTATACCTCCTCTAACAACTAATTTTATATTCCCGGACAAATAAATCAAGTAACGTTTTTTGTCAATTTCAATTATGAATAATTTATTTAGTATTTATTCTGAAATCGCCAACCCGCAAGTGAGCAAGCGTGGTGATCAATGCTCGTGCCTTCTCTACATGACAAGAGGCCTGTGTCTAACAGTGGGACATTTATAGGCCGAGTTTAGTATTGTTATATAGTGATGTTCATTTAAATACTATGAAGAAATACAAAGAGTTTGGATGCCTTAGATACAAATTATTATGTGTAAAATCGAAATGGCAATGAGAAGTAGTATTTTCCTTATTTTTTTTTAATTGCCTGTCATTTTGGCTTCCGGGAGTATATGATGCGATATAACATTGTACTTAAAATTGGGTGTTTTTCTTTATTACTAGTTTCGTAGTAGTTGAGCGAAACATGTCAACGTATGTATTTAGTTATCACAGCAAATTTCATTATTAATTGATTTTATTAGTAGACATTTTCATTTATCTTAAACGTCAGTAGAGCTTTAGACTTTCATAGTTGCTTTATGTTGTAGAAGCTCATTATTTATTAATGCTTATTACTTTATTAGCTTATTAATAATAATATAAAATTCTTATTAAATTATAAATTGATAATAAAAACTTAGTTTGAGAGGCACTATAAAAAAAGTTACTTTAATATATAATTCCTTTGATAGGTTTGCTTAAGTTATAGATCAGAATTGGACACTTTTATTTAAAAATAATAATATATCGTTTCCATTTGGGAGCTACGATTCACACAGACAGAATATAACATCCCTTTTTTAGCATCGGCAGTTAAAATAACTAAATTTGACATCAAAATATAGATCATAACCAATTATGTGCGACTTTAAAAATACGTTAATACCGTTTCGCTCAACACTCAAGTCCTACTCAAATCCCTCTCAAGTCCCACTCAAGTCTCGCTCAACCAGCTCAGTCCGGCGTGCCGTGTGTTTTAGCAACAGCAGCAGCCGCGCGGCGCTCGCCCGCACATGTGAGCAGCCGTCACCACCCGCATTGTCGCACGCACACTTAACGCTAGCACAAGTAATGCTTCAGACCTTTACTAATTATTGTGACCGGTGAGGTGACTATGTGTTATACAAGGTGATTCTTTTATCGTTGTACAAAAAAAAAGGTTGCCTATATCGGTTATAAAAATGATTGGAGCTAAAAATTCGATGAACAAACAAAAATAAAACTCGAATTTCCGTACAAACCGTAAAAATCTTACGTTCAAATTCGTCGTGTTCAAAATCTAGGTTATTTTTCATTCGTTTTTTAATTTCTAATACGATTTTTTTTTATAACTAATATACGGCCAATTTAAATAACATATCCGAAGATAGTCTTTCCTAGTAGAGATAGGAATATGACATAATTTATATGGCGCTTAATTCAAATTTTTATTTCTAGTAGGAAAAATAATCTACAGATAGGTTATTGAAATTGGTAGATAGAGGCCAAGTATAAAGGAATCACCTTGTTTATATTTCGGAACACATATAAATATTATATTTTACAGGGTGTAACAGAAATCCCTCATAAATTATTTTAATTTAGGTGTTGATTCAACTCATCTTTGAAACCGCGCGCAAAAGAACTGCTTGAATCAGTTCCACTGCTTCAAGCAGTCGACAAAACAAAAGCTAAAGCGGGAAGCAATATACGCGCGAGCGGTTTTGACTTCTCGATACAAACTGTCCGATTCGTATCAATGTTCATTTGTATAATAACTTTCGTGAGGAGTATTCAAAATTATTTAAAACAATACGGTTTACTGATGCACATTCTCGGGATCGCGTGGAGTCGATTTCGACTCGCGACACCACCGCCGCCGCGTCAGCTCATGATTAGGGACTCCTATTGAGTCTAAAACTAGTCGGGCGATCCCGAGAATATACGTGAGTAAACCGCTTTGTTTTAAATAATTAATGTACATATTTAAAATTGTACTGATGAGTAGAATCAACCCTTAAAGTACTATTGGACACTGTACTATTTGAGTGAAGAATATATGCTCAGGAAAAACCGATTCATGAGTTCACGATTTTTGTCATTCGGTCACAACTTGTATGGCATGTTTTTCTTTAGAATTAGCTTTATTTTCTACAATTAACTCATTTGAAGGGTGTAATAAAAGTGGACGATATTCCAGTTGATTAAAATGGCGAATATTTTAAAATATTTATTATTCTATTTTATTACACTCTATATAAAACATCATTAGATTCACCTGTTAATTTAGACATTAATTACACGTATTGTAAATAATTTGTTCTATTATAATAGTTACATTTCATTAAAATTAAATAATTATTTTTATATTTTAACATTAAAATTAATATTTAGAATTTAAATATGTATAATATCTGCACTGGTATTTAAGTATTGTATGTATTAGTATATTGACAAAATAGTATAATTAATTATTATAAAAAGTGAAGGTACTCAAATAAAAAAAATCTAATTTTTCAAACAATATAATACTAATATGGGTTTCAATCAAGTTAATATGTTTATGTATACATATTAATTATTTTATAAGAATATTGACTGATACAGGGTGTTACCGAAAAGGTATATCTATCCAAAGGGGGTGAAGAGTACATCTGGTATAGAGTCAGTTTACAAAATTTCAGCTCAGAATGGAGTAATTAAATAATTGATATAAAATTTTGGTAAAAAATATTCGACACCAAAAATCATAACCAGACCGCTCAAGCTATGTATCTTAACATTTAACGAGTGACGTAATAAGATATTGACCGTCGTAGTGCGGCGACGCATTTGTTATGATTTTTGGTATCGAATTAATGATGCGATAAATTGCATATAAATTATTTAATAAACTCATATTTACCTGATTTTTTAAATGACTATACCAGATGTACTCTTCAACCCTTTTTGATGGACATACCCTTTTCAACAGCCTGTATAAGTGCCATAAAAATGTCAAATCCTATCTCCAGTAAGGAAAATAATAATAGAAAAATATATATTGAGCGTCGATGTTGTGTGTTATTTAATTAAATTTTATATAATACTGACGCTAAGGACCTTGGGGAGTTTGGGCCCACTTTTCTAAGATTGTCCAACAGCAAGCCTCAATATCGTTCATATAACAACGGTTACACTTTTATCTTTGTTCAGTAATATAGATAGGGACTCCTATTGAGTCTGAAACTAGTCGGGCGATCCCGAGTATATACGTGAGTAAACCGTTTTGTTTTAAATAATATAGATAGTGTGTCCAAACTGCTCTAAGTCCCTTTGCAGTCACTAACTGTAAAAGTCAAGGTTCAATGTGCTCCATATTGAGTGTGCTTCTGTCCCCAGCAGCCGCAGTACAGGCCCGGGGGCGGAGCGCCGCGGCCCGCGTCGCAGCCCCAGCAGTTCGATGACGTCAACAACTACACAGACTTCATCTAATCCTTGCCTCCCGTGTGGGCGCATTGGGATGATGAATGAACTCTTGCACTATAGTCAAGGAGCTTGTTTCCTGTCATGGTTAAAAATGTGTGTATTTTAATCATTTTGTTTGATACAGTTTGCATATAAAATTTTAATTGGTTAATATAATTAATATTAATTACTGCAACCTGCAAAGGTTAGGCTATACAATGCGTTGGGGGTTATACTTGTTTTTAATCGTGACAGTATTCAAAATACATAAAAAATACAGCACATCCATTTACGTATTAAAATGTTGATTATGATGAATGTAAGCTCCACATAAGCGTGAATAAAATCGGAAAGTGTTAAATAGTGAATGCACCCACACATTTACCTAAATAGGATATTTTAATGGACTTTGATATTTGTTATACATATACTGATTTTGTACACCGTACCTTCCAGATATTAGAGCAATGTCCATAATATACAACTTAAAAAAGTTTGAACTTCCATACCTCCATGTCCTCCTGACGACATCTGGTAACGGCGATACAGGAATTGCAAAAAAAAATATATTCAAATTTGAATTGAAATAGATTTCATAATTAATTACTTCTGTCTAGCCTTTTCCTAAGCTATGTTATGGTCGGCATCCAGTCTCACCGGACTCAGTTGAATACCGTATTTTACGTGAAGCGACTGCCTGTCTGACCTCCATTCCTTGGTACCTCGGATCCACGGACCAACCGCGGCGAGTGCGGCTTAACCTATATTATCGGTCAAACCTTACACTTAGCCACAAGCCCCTCAGATTACATTACATAAGTAAATAAATTGAGTAAAAAAAATGACTTATAAGCAATACTTTTTTACTAGTAAATGGTGAAAAGCTAATGATTTCAACCTACGGACTTTCACTGATACTACTTTAGTCCGGCCTCTTCTACCTACCTACATAAAACAAAATTACAATATCTTTTGGTGGGCCGATATGATTTCAATTTTTTTATGCGAGTCAAAGCCACTAGTCCAATATAGGTAACATTTTTTTTATGATTATTTATACACTATCATAAATATAAAAAAATAACACGTCCGTTCGTGGTTTTAGGGACTCTTATCTCATACGCCCCTCTCTGACCTTTGCTTCTCTTATCCTATCCCGACGACAAAACGATATTTCGCCAGTAAGCCGAGGTTAGCAGCGCACTAAGTCAAGGTCCGAACCCCGCAGGAGGTGCCCTTAGTGCACGTATCTAACGTAGTTACTTTTTGTATTGCTCTGGCTGGCGGCCCTTAAAGTTCTCGCCAAAAGTCCGGTAAAGCAAGCAGTCAAAGCCCGCTCAGGATAAAGGTGAAGGAGGTGGACATCTTAAAATAAAACTGGCGTTTGGAAGTAAAATTAAGTATCGCCGTTACAGTGACCTGATCCAAAATATTCCAATTCAGTTTCTTCCCAATCTCTAGTAAATATTTTAGACTGAATGTTCGTCTTGTTTTAAGAACATTTTGTGTGAATAACACGTTTTGTATATTAGTGTTTGTATTACATAGTAGGTTAAGTAATAAATGTTTTTTTTACATATTAAATCCTTTTATTTTATTCTCCTGAAACTTCTGAAGCCCTATTCTCATGTCGACAGTTTCATAAAAATCGTTTTAGCAGTTTTGCAGATTTGTCTGCACAAGCGACTACGATATTTTTGAAATAGATAGCCGTTCGTTAAGTTGTATAACATTTAAAGAACAAACAATTAGTTCTTCAATTTTTTTTTATATTGGTGGTTTTAGAACATTGGCTTCAAATGAAAATAAAAGACAAGACTTGTAAAATATCTCCTTATATTAAGTATTTGTTTTCGAATTAAGTATACACGATACAATCACGCTAGCAGTCTAGTTAGGGGTTACATTTGTTTTTCAATCCTGGCACTAAATATACAAACAATATTACAGTGACATAATATGTATAATAGCAGCAGTATCATGATAAGTGTTGAGAGCAAAAATATTTACAAGAAGAATATTTCATTTGTTAGAATATTGTGAAATCATTAAATTAGGATCATGCCATTAGAATTTTTATAATGTACATACAAAATACTATTTATAGAATAATTTAGCAACTAGCAACACTTAAGATTTTATTGATAAAGTTTGATAACTTGGGGTATTATGTTACACTGTTAATTACGTACAGTTCGACCTACAAATTAAGAAAAAAAAACGTATGTTAAAGACACTTAAAAATTTCATAATTGTCAATCATTTTGATTAATAGACATACAATTTGGAATGAATAAATTTTGAAAATTATTTTAGAATTTTCTAATTTGATAATAATGTATTATATTGAATTTTTTCAGTGTTAAATAAATACAAATTTGTAGAGTATCAATTTGTATTAGGTACATATGTAATAAAAAAACAATTAATATTTTATTTAGAAATAGTACCTACATATAAAGAGCTTTTACACGATAAATACGGTACTTACCTACAAAATTACAAATTTTTACCCGACTGTCACAGAAGAAGGGTAAACTAGTGAATATAGCAAAGCATTACATTATAAAGTTACATATAAATGTTATATTGTAGGTATATAAAGCGGGGGTAAGTTTAAAATATTATCAAAGGCCTGCCTGTCCCAAATTAATTTGGATTTAGCTTCCTGTCTCTCCGATTTCAGCTGTATAAAGTATTTTACATGGAGCGACTGCCTGTCTGACCTCCACAACCCATTTAATGGGTAAAGGTAGGATCCCACGGCCCGTCCGCGTGCCTGCTGGCCGCCATTCCAACCTGGCTGCGTGTGCAGCCGCTGTGCGAACACTCGGACGCATGCGCGCTGTGCCGCGCTTTGAACTTACAGATTCCCGATGGATCGGACAGGCGAAGACAGGCCTCTTAGCCTGGCCTGGCGCGATCTGGCCCGTGTCGTTTGATCGAGACCGTGGGATCCAAGCTTAATGCAGTAACCCTTTATAAATATATATAGCCACTGCAAATATTTGGAAGTAGCCAAGGAAACAAATGGGGAAATGGCACTAATTCAGACTTAAAATATAGGCCTATATTTCACCACAAAACAGCGTTTAACAACTGTCTAGCTTAAACATCGGGGAAATATTTTAAACGCTTGTTCAAAATCTAAATTTTCTAAAATAAAACAGTTAAATCTATACTAATATTATAAAGCTGAAGAGTTTGTTTGTTTGTTTGTTTGTTTGAACGCGCTAATCTCAGGAACTACTGGTTCGATTTTAAAAAATCTTTTTGTATTGGATAGTCCGTTTATTGAGGAAGGCTATAGGCTATATAACATCACGCTACGACCAATAGGAGCGGAGCATAAATGAAAAATGTTGCAAAAATGGAAAACCGTTGATACTAAAACACGCGAACAAAGTCGCGGGGGACAGCTAGTCATTCATAAATTCACATTTACTATATTAAATATAATAGACATTGAACTAGGCAGCCATTTTAAACAATACCTAGTTAATTAGACCCACTATTCCATTTGACACACAAGAACATACCTTATTTCTATAACTTCAGAAGTCAGATTGGCTTGCACAACTGCCTAGAGCGATGTCTACTTTCACATGCAAACGTGGGATAGTTACCAAAGTATACATAATTAAAGGGATTAAAGATACCGCGTACTTTGTTGAAAATTTTGAAAAAGTACAAATGCCGCGAAAACTTTGCATCGTAATTTGCAAATGTCCCACATTTGTGGGAGTGTTGATGCGAATGTCAGTGACCCGGATTAAACTAATTGAAAGATAAAAGTACTTCAACTACTATCCCTTGTCTGCGATCCGTAAAATAAAGTCTTAAAACCATGATAGTTCCAATAGCAGACAACCGGGCCTCTAGACAAGTGACAATGCGAAAAGCGATAACGCTGATCGAATCGCTCAAATCTATGAAAATGACAAGTCCAAGTCACGTGACTTATCGAAACAAAATGTCATTTCTATACATTTAATGTCATTTAAGCGATTTCTATCATCGTAAACGCTTGTCGAAATGCCACTTGTCTAGGAGGGCTGGACAAAAATCCATTTCTTTTACTCAATCGAACTATGATGGCATTAAAACTACATAATACAAAACCAGGTCTTAACAATAACGACCACTTTGTGACTCCATTAAGCTACGTAACTAATATTAAATTAATGATGAGATGATGAAATTAAAAGGTAACGGATTTACCTTCGTGCATGTTCGTACCGCTTCGGTTCCGGTCGGCAAATACACAAGTCCGCCCGAAGCGGTCATACACTAAACTAATTATTAAATACAGTACTTAGGCTACATATTATAATTTGTTTACTAAAAATGCTTGTTTTGTATTTTTTAATCAATATTGGAATTACTCACCTACATTTTGAAAGCTATTTATATAAAAAAAGCCAAATGCGTTTTTGCACTAAAGAATATTCCTAAAAAAATACTATCGTTCAAAAAGGTTGTAAAATTATATATTTTACGTATCACCTACCTTTTTCTGTATAACGATAGAAAGGCTAAATTGCGAATTATTTTTGTAGTCTCGCAAAATGTCTTCATAATTTTAAAGTATTGAAGAATTTAAAGACTCTTTATCACATTTGAGTTAACTATACGTACTTAGGATATGTCGAAAAAAATTAAATTCGCGAAAATCTAATTCGTTAACTAACCAATATAAAAGCTAAAAAAGGAATGCATTCATAATTTCTATTTGATTGGACACATTAAAAATATATTTCGAAAAAAAATTATAGACAATATTTTTTATTCTAAATTAAATGTATGTCAAATTTTCAAGGTAAGATTTTCTATATCTCTGCAGTCATGAGAAACTTATTTTTAATTTTATGGCTTCTGTACAAAATGGCCAACGATAGGCTGCCCTCACTGTACATATATAGGTACCGGATGTTAACTTGTTTTCTTTGTCAAGGCAGTGATGTTACTAAAATTTTATTGACAGTTTTCAGAAGAGTTTTACTGCGACCGAGAATTCTTGCTCTTTTGATTATATTTTACTAACTGTCCTTACCTACTCTTTTTTGAAAGCTTTCATAATTAAGTTGGAAAACAAAAAAATATATTTTTCGACTTATCATCATAACTCGATCATAACTACACATCACTAAACCAAAGACAGTTTCAGGCAGCCATTGTTGTTTATAGTTGCGGGGAGTTCATCAGACATTTGGTACAGAATAAACATTGAGTATTAGGCTTGCGCAAAGAATGAACCTTATCCCGGTCTCTCACATTCGCACGAATACGCAAACCCACAAGTACAAGTGTAGGACGACATTTGCAAATGATTACATTTCCAAGCTGTGTCGGTTTTTATCAGACATCAAAGGGCGCGAACCTTGTTTGAATGTTTGCGCGCATGCGAGTGAACGGGGTTACTACACAGTAATGGCTTATAACTATGGGAGTGAAAAAGTATTTATTTTAAATGCAATCTCATGAAGTAACTCATTAGTTTTCAATTTTTTGTGACAGTGCCTAGTCTAAATGTATCTATCCAGAGATGGTTTGCCTAGAGATAGGATTTTAGCATATTTTGTATGAATCTTGAGTCGATATTCTATCCCTATTGAGGAAAAACCATATATGAACATAATAAATACATAAATTTTGTTTTTGATTGAACTTTTAAACAATAGCGCTGCATGTTTATAATAATATATTATGTAACGGGAATAGACTGACAGCTAATATTAATAACCTATCTTTAGATAGTTTTCCATACAAAAGATAGTTTTTTGACATAAGCACCATACAAATTATGTCAGATTCCTATCTCTAGTAAGCAAAACTTTTTAAGGATATGTTATTAATATCGGCTATGAATCTGTTTGCGACCACGGCCGAAACGTCAAGCGTAAAGTATTTATGCATATGCGCGTCAATTCCCGTTACATAATATATTATTAAATTCGATATAATTTACTTAACGTATACAATCACAAGATGTTTTGAGAAGCTTTTAATTTTGAAAAAGGATTAAATATCGGTTAATTTGCAAACGATTGTAACTATTGATCACACTAAACGTTAAGTTACATTTTATTTTGTGAATCAGTCGTATTTCAAAACCATGTCAAGATTTTTAACTTTCATAAAATTGAACCAAATGAAGTTATCTCCATGACAACTTGTACAAACTATGGCGGGGTTTAAATTACAGATACATCTAAAATAACAAAAAAAAACTCACCTCTGACTAACGGTGAAGAAAATTAACTTGGATTTACAAACCAACCGTTCACAAGCGTGGTTATCCTTCAATTTTACAGTTACCGGCTTGTTAAATAGAGTTTAACAGCCAAAACTTCACTATACAATAATTATAAAATCAGTCTGTCTTATTTTATGATACTTTAGCCTTTTCACTCGGACCCTCGGCCTTCAGAGTACCGTTCTGGCACTTTCCGTTGGTGAGTGGTACTTCTATGTGTTTGCTCTTCTTGGGAATCTCGTAGATCCTCTCCATCAAGGCTTGGAGTATGCTTCCCGGGATCCTCTGGTGTTCTTCTACTAGTTCTTCTATCGCTGTTGCGACCTGAAAGTTATATGTTTTATTTACATATATTTATGTAAATCATGGATTTAGATAGACTTAATAACGCAAGAGCAAGAACTTCGCGTGCTACTTCGCGCGCCCTGATTAAGCATAATATGCTTAACGTGGCAACTGTCTGTCTCAGTCTGCATCGGGGTGCCGCGCTGATTGGTTCCAACAATCTGTACCGGGCATTATTAACAAACAAATAAAGGTACCAACATCATTTTGAGTTGATTCTAGTTTGAAATCATTACTAAATAATGATTGTGACCTCATAGTAGGTAGTTAAAAAAAATGGCACGCTTGATAACTATACAGATACGTGATACTGTGATACAATGGAATTCTCATTAGTACAGGTGTTATTGTTACCCTTTTTCTGAGAATAAACTTATTATTATTACTTGCGTTATCTACGTCTATGTATATCTGTGATGTAAATACTTAAGAGTTTCGCGATTAAAAAAAGTTAAAAAACGCGAGGCGAGTAAAACCGCGGGGCACAGCTAGTTTTTAATAAAAGTTTATTAATATTTGGTATCCTGGGAAACGAAAGGCGAGTAAAACCGCGGGGCACAGCTAGATTTTAATATAAAGCTTATTATTATTTTGACGAACAAAACAAAGGCTACCTTCTTCTGTAGTTGCTCGGGCGTGAGGTCGGGGTCGTAGGGTATGGGCTTGCCGAGGTGCGTGGTGAGCTTGACGGGGAAGCCGCCGTACACGGGCGCCAGCGGCATGCGGAACGCGGCGTAGATGCGCAGCCACACGCCGCGCAGCCAGCCCACCGTGCGGAACGCCTCGCGCACGTTCTGCGTGAACATCGGGACTATCGGCTGCAACAATCATTATTTATTTATTTATGTACACACAACAGACAAACAGTAACAATGATGTAAAAAGCAAATAGGTACAAAGGTACTGCACATTTCTCTCTTTATTCTCATTATCACAAATTGAATTACACGCGAAAACATTGCGATCAATGTAAACAAAACACACACAAAACATTCATTAGGTGGGTTAATAAACAATATAAATCACGTCTTTTTTCTTGTTTCAAGTAACTAAAAATTTACGACAATACATTAATCTGAAATGTCACATGACGTCACGAATTCTTACGTTTCTTGTAACAACGTGACGTAATTAGCCCCACTCCTGAAATTTGATTCGGTTTATCTCCATAGCTTTTAGTTATTTCGAAAAAGTAATAAAATACGTATCTACAATTTTTTTGATTATCTAATTTACGGATTAAAAAGATTTTTACTTTTCATATGCAGTCAACAGCCCTATTGTTCAAAAATACTTCAAAAATGTTATAAATAGGTTCTACTAATACTCTTTTATGTGTGTATGTGTGTTCACAACTTTTTTGTGAAAATAACCTTAATGTACAGAATCGTCTCGTCTACAGATTTATTATATGTATATAGATTAAGAGCTCACCACTTTAGCTTCCTGAGCGACCTTCGCGAAGCCGATCCTGTTCCTCCAGTTGAGTCGATAGTAATTGTCTCCGAACTGCGCCTCGTACACGCCGCCCGGCGAGATGGCCAGCGGGTTGCCGCCGCGCAGCACCGACGCACACGTCTGCACCGTGCCCGGGATCACGCACAGGCCCTCCAGGAGGGTCGCCCAGCCTGGTGGGGAAAGTAGGCAGTCGATAATACATCTATTTATCGCAAAGATCACCGTCAAAGTAGGCTTTATTTAAAAAATAAGAAGCTAATTAAATTTTATACATTTTATAACAAGGCAATTTTAATTCTTAAGTTAAAGAAATTCATTAATTAGCGGGGTAAACAGGGGTTGGGTGCAAAAAAATAGCAACGTTTTTATATTTTTATTATTACCTACTTTATTGGATTTTTTGTATTTAAATAAGTGTTAACTATTTAATACTAGCTGCACCTGAATGCGTTGCATTGCAATGCCACGATAAGTAAAACAGTTTCTAGTTGCACATTGTGTTTTAGGTCAGAACCCCTCAAGGGCGTCGTTAAAAGACCCTACTAAAGTTTCATCACGGTTTAGAGGACCGTAGAGGACTAACATCTAAACAAATACTATTTTTGAATGTAAACTTGAATGCCAAGAATGGACAAAGGCTACTTTTTGCCGCGATAACCAAAATCCACACGATCGAAGCCGCTGGAAAAAGCTAGTTTTATAAATATGAAAGTAACTCTGTCTGTCAGTCTTTTTGTACGCTTTTACGGCGCAACCACATAACCGATTTTGATAAAACTTGTAATGTAGTTAGCTTGAACCATCATAAAGGACACAGGGTGCTGTTCCCACGATAACCGATACCCACAAGGACGGAACCGCGGGCAAAAGCTAGTATAAATATGTAAGCTATACAAACTGACCGGGTATCTTGAACATGAACCGGTCGGCGACGGTGTGGATGTGGCGGCGCTTGAACAGCAGCATCCGCGCGGTGAAGTAGTACATGTCGATGGGCAGCGCGCCGTGGTAGTAGATCACGAGGAACGGCCCGTCCGGGATGTTCTCTATGCCTTTGATGTCGTAACCTAAACGAAAAAAATGTAATTCAATCATCAATACTAAAAGTGTTTCAAAACACAAGCAAGCTAGGATCGCAGCATCAGTATGTACTGGAGAAGACAAATAAAACAAGCCCAAACATGATGGTATTGCGTCGTTTTGTTACAGATCTCCTATGGCCACATTCTGGCTCCATCATCAGGCCAGCTCCAAAGTAGGTACCATAATATTGTCTTATCACCGAACTTATATATATAAGTATGAAAAATTGCGTAAATCGGATATCAAGAACCTAAACATATACTTATTGTAAGTTACAAGAAAAGTTTGTAATAAAAAGTGTACATAGGTCGAGAACGGGTGCTGCTTGCGTGACTGGTTGTTTTGCTGACCTTGGTCTTTGTATTTTAAATTATAAATTCATAGGATTTCAACTTCGACATCAAACACTTGTTTATTTGGCGCGGTACCTAAGTAATATTATTATAATCATGATTGATTTAGTAAAATGAGAGACAGTTTGCTACTGGGGAGTTTGCTGTGTCTTTTCGGCTTTGGGACAACAAACTCGTTGCGTTTCGTCTCCACAGTCAGAGCTCTTAGAAACCAGTGTATGGTGGGCAAATCAAGGTTCTGTCCATTTTTCAAGTGTTGACATTTAAAAAGTACTACGTGGTAGAATTTTGATATGAAAACCTTGTAAGAATTGCCAATGTCTGCTCTAATGTATCGATTTTAACCAGGGTTATTGTCATGGATATTTTCATATGAGTATTCAATTTCTTAAAATTAGTGTGTGGTGGAACATGCTCGTCCCGGAACAGCAAAATGTAAGCCATCTCTTTTTGCTACCACTTTCTAGTTTCTGCCATATTTCCTTGCAATAAATGTATTTAATAAAGAGTTGCTAACATATCTAAATATTACAGGGTTATAGTTTACACGTACCATGCCAAAGCCAGCCGTGCGCGTCCCACAGCGCGCACACTGCGAGTCGCGCTGCTTCCTTCCAGTCTGGTTGCACGCCATCCACCACCTTCATCCTAGAATTAAACGTTTATTGTTAACTAGCTGTCCCCCGCGACTTTGTCCGCGTGTTTTAGTTTCAACGGTTTTTCATTTATGCTACGCTCCTTTTGGTCGCAGCTTAATTTTATATAGCTTATAGCCTTCCTCAATAAATGGGCTATCCAACACTGAAATATTTTTTTTAAATCGGTCCAGTAGTTCCTGAGAATTGCGCGTTCAAACAAACAAACAAACTCTTCAGCTTTATATATTAGTTATAGATCTCATAGGTATATGATGCCATTCTATAAGCTTCACAAATATTCAATTCACGTAAACTAAGAACACCCATCATCACTCGGACTTCTGAATTAACACGTTGTTAATCAGGGTCGGTGAGACGTAAGATTGGTTCACTAGATGTCGCATACGTCGCCCTAAAAGACGTAATTAGTAGAAGGAAAGATTTAAACTTCCAGGCAGTGACCTCGGTAGCTTAGTTGGTAAAGCGACTGGCGCGTTAAGCCAGTAGTCGCAGGTTCGACTCCTGCCTGAGGTTTGAATACAGAATACCCATAATAGGCATGTGTCCAAAAACTTTTTTAATGTCCGCCTGGTAGATTAATGAATTTTATTGGAAACGTATTTTTCCTTTTTTTCCTACAAATAAAAAATGAGCAAAATACAGTGGAAATTTCGCGTGACGTCATTACGTGCAACAATTTATACGACGGCGTGGCGTCATAAGCCCCCACTACTGAACTTTAAATCGCTAATAATTATTTGCTTAAGAAATTAAGTAGTTTGAAAGATGAAAATAAAGAAATAATTTACACCACGCAGAACATATTTAATACAGCGTAATAAATACGTTACTTAATGTTACTGTCGGTCTAAGCCGCTACTTCGACAAATCGCAACTTCTAACTGTACTACACTTGATTAGATATGCGTTCTGAGAAATGTCGCTTTACACATAATTAGACATATAACATATATATACGGTACTAGTCCTGACTTGTTTAAGCTTACAAACTGAAATGAATGACATCTTAATTAAAATCTTAATTAAAATCATCTTAATTAAAATCATCTTAATTAAAATAATTAGTAATATATAAGCAATAATGCACAGGACATTTAATTACCGGATTCAGCTGAAAACCGTATTTTACAAGGAGCGACTGCCTATCCGACCTCCACAACCCATTTTACTAGGAAACACAGTAGGTATCCCATAATAAGACTGGTTGTCAGAATTGTTATGTCTTAACGACTGCCAAAGATCAACATATGAGAGTCGGGACCAACGGCTTTCCGACTCCGAGGCACGGATGGGTTTCGATATATTAACAAATGGATAGGTACTCATCCTCGGACCAACATATATACATATATACACTACATATATACGGTTTCAGTGTTTCTAAAATTCTACACAAAACATACGAAGACCATCCCAGCCACTTTCACGACCTCCGTGGTCGAGTGGCGTACACACCGGTTTTCAAGGTTTCGCCAGCTCTGAGGTCCCGGGTTGGATCTAAGGCCGGGTCAATGTAGAAAACCCCTTTTCTACAATATCTCGGGTCTGGGTGTTTGTGGTACCTTCGTTGTTTCTGAATTCCCTAACACAAGTGCTTTAGCTACTTACTTTGGGTTCAGAGCAATGTATGTGATGTTGTCCATATTTATTTATTACTAGCTGTCCCCCGCGACTTTGTTCGCGTGTTTTAGTTTCAACGGTTTTTCATTTTCGCAACATTTTTAATTTATGCTCCGCTCCTATTGGTCGTAGCGTGATGTTATATAGCCTATAGCCTTCCTCAATAAACGGACTATTCAATACAAAAAGAATTTTTCAATTCGAACCAGTAGTTACTGAGATTAGCGCGTTCAAACAAACAAACAAACAAACAAACAAACTCTTCAGCTTTATAATATTAGTATAGATTATTTATTTAAGCCAGGCGTTTATTACAAAATATCGTTTCAAATTTAGAGCATCATTAATTCTTAGAGTAGATAATTTAAAATAGTCTCATTACCCCAATAAATTTACAGATATTGAAATCACAGCCTGAAGGCATGACAGGCATCAAAGAAACATCCAAAGTTTATTAACACGACGATAATATTACAATAATTGGCTTCAACTCATCTAATTACACCGTCTGGTTTTCGTCTGCGATATTTTACAATTATCGAAAAGGTCTTTAGGTGTCCGTTATCTAAATATGTTAATTGTTGTCACCTCAAAGTATTGTCACCGTCATGAGAAATGTTTTGTTTGTTGCGTGATTCAGGTTTTATCGTGAGCTACAACGATTTGAGTCCGTTTACTTATGACTGGAAAGTCTCACACGAAGAATATTTAATAGAGCGCGTGATCGTTTATTTAAAATGCTCTTCCATATAAAATTATAGCAAAACAGGTTTTTATTAAAAATATTTGTCTTTATCCATCTTTTTTGTTAAAGCCCTGGGCATAATCTAGGACTTGAGCCATGTTAAGATCAATCAAAAGAGCCCAAACACGAGGTTCTGTGGTTTTATACACTTTCCAATGATTCCATATAAGGATCCCATTTCTGAAATGTCGCATGACGTCAGAAGCCGCTACAAAATGTATCGGTTAGTGCGACTCCACACTTCTTCACTTTAATTTGCTTTATCTAAGTATTTTTATTATTTACAATTAAATATTATTTACTATTTTAAATATATACAAACTTAACTATATATACACTTAAAACAAAACTAACTTAACTAATAAAAAAAATCTAAAAAATAGCGTCAAAAAATTCATCCGCATCGCTGTCGACTGGAAGTTTACCCAAAAGACTGGCGGCATTGCCACGTTGAATGGCAATGCTTATTCTCTGTCCAAGGTAAAAGCCAGCCCTTGGGTCACGCGAGGAGTCAACAAGGCGTTTCGCCAGATCTTTATATAATATGTGTGCACTCGGACCCCACGGTCCAAGTGTTTCAACCCCAAACGGCTGGAATGTATAACTTCCAATAAGGTTGTTATATTTCCGCCGTTTGAGGTTCTCAGCAGCCTAAGTATTTTAATTTAAAATTTTAATTCACTGGCGCGTCAAGCCAGTGGTCGCAGGTTCGAGTCCTGCCTGAGGTTTAAGTTTTTCCTTCTATTATTTGTATTTAATTAACTAAGTAGCTTTTTCGAAAAATCAAAAAAATGTGTCTAATATTTTTATAACGATTTTAATTTATTTTACCCGGTCAACATCCGTATAAGCAATCTAGATGCTGCTTGAGTGAATCTCACCTGTATAGCCTATATAGGTGGAAGATGATGGCGCTAATGTATATGAGCACGATGATGACGGCCGGCAGCAGGAAGGTCACGATCACAGGCATCAGGAACCATGTCAGCCACAGACTGTACTCTGTGTCCACGTATTCCACTGGAAATAAAATAATATTCATTAAATGCTGATATACACGGACTATTTTAGCAGTAGGTATCAACTGCATCATGATGCCACTGCATGGTAGACTATAGGCTTGGCACAAACGGACCATAGACTTCTTTGTAGGAATATACACAGACTAATTTAAGCATTTAGACCGTTTTGAGCATCAAAAAAACAAAAGACGAGTTCCTGAAAGACGATGCCCTGACGGTTAATGAAAAGCGCGGGTGGAGGGGTAGCCGAGCGAGAGCTGTCCGTGTATGAGCGGCCTAGTTTTCAAATATTCCAGACAAAAAAGAAGAAAAATATAGAAATGAAATAAAAGAAGAGCGCTACTGTAGAGAATCGACTTAAAACCACAATTTACGTTTCAATCGTAGTCACAAAAAGTTGGGAAAACTGGAAGAAGCCTCATTTACCCTACCCTTGTCCCGTTGTGAAACAGAACAAGATCTTATAAGAAAAATCTAAATAATAATCTTTTAAATAATTTTTGGGTCTAAATTATCCTCTCGGGTTCAAAAATAATCTAAAAGGACAAGATTTGGAAGAAGCAAATAACTTCGTGTCGTCTGGACACTGAATCATCGTGTATAAGTTGAGGAGTCTTCCTGAGTGCATCCATACCTTGTTATATTACTTTTAAAGGTCTACCATTATGTACTGTGTCCAGTGACAAAGCAACCCAGGACAACGATAAAAAAATTGATAATACATATTGCATAAGACTACAATAATTAAATAAATCAGGTCCATAGTCCGGATTCTATCATCATGGCAATGAACTGAATACATTTATAGAATCGATACAAATATCAACAGGATGAGCGATAGTCGATACCGAAGTCCGAACGCACCACGAAATAAAACGAAATTATTTATTTTTTACAATCAAGGCGGGACATCCGGGTAAATTATTATCTGTCTAATTACCGTCTACAGAATTTATAAATGTCATTGAATTTAAAATCTTATAGTCAACGAATAAAGTTTTAATTACGTTGGCGCGGTTGTCTCAATGCACTATTGGCACGGTGACCCGAGCACGCAGTGCGCATGCGCCGAACACCGTTTCCCGCCTCTAGCGTGTTTATTTATTTACGTTATCTGTGGTTATTAGCAATTAGTTATGTGATTTCCTAATACATGATTATTCAACTTGTTTATTAAGTAGTTATATCTATTTCAAGGGCATCGTCTGATAATGATTTTCTTAGAGATAATTTATTGCAAAGTTTTCTATTTTCTTTGTGAATATGTTTGCAAAATGTTAGCTGTATGTACCGTATGTAGTTAATGTACTGTATGTTTTAGATATGAAACTACAAATGGAAAGAGTAATACGTTAGCAATATTTGTTTTCTTTTTTATGAGATATTAAATTCCATTGTTTAGCGTTATAATGCCCTGTGACAAATCGATTTCTCGCTCAATAAGTCAGAATTTATTATTTGTGCGTAAAAATATGTATTAGGTAAGATTCTTATGTAGGTTTTATTTATGTACAGTAGGTACAAAAATAAATAGTTGAGTAGAGTCTCTTTCGAAAAGGTTTCTCTTGTTTCTGCATGTTATACGTAATTTATGCTCAATCGCAATATATGTATTTTAAAATACACATTTAAAACATTATTTGTCCTATTTATAAAAAACTCTACGATGGTTAGAAATTGATTAGCAGATTCTTATTTTTTTTATAGAGAAGTTGAGTTTAGAACTTTCTTAGCAATTGCTTAACACCGTCGAGATTTTAATAAATAAGGACATAAATAAATAAAATAGTCTCGCTAAATAGTTATTTTTTTTAATTATTATTGTATATTATATGTATATTATACACTGCAGGGCAAAGGCCTCCCTTTCCTCTTTCCATTTGGTACGGTTGTGCGCCAACCGTCCAAGATATTAAGAAAAAACGAAATCGAATCGAAAAAAAAGTATATACTAATCGACATATTTTTTGGATTTTTTAAGTGTCAACTTCGGCTTTCACTGCTTCGCCGAAATAAGTTGGCGATACTAAATACGCCTCCAGCCAAAGACAAAAAAGTGAAATATAGGTTTATATGGTATCAGAGCATCCATATTACGAGTCAAAAATGGCTCATACGCGTTGATCGAGTTGTTTTTGTGTATAATTCCATCGCGGAGCATAATACCGGTTTTGCATCCATCTCAATTTTAAGGTAAATTGGTGTTTGTAACCAAAAGAAGTTGTGATATAAAATTGCAGGGGTTATCCAAAAATGTTTCAAGCAACGAAAACAACTTCTTAACTAACTTGGTTATTTGTTTTTTCGTTGTTATTGTTACGTCGAGTTGGTTTCTCATCAATGAAAGGTTACAATAACACAAAATGAAAAAATATTTATATACATAAATCGTTCTGATTTATAATAATACAGCTAGAGGAATGAGGTGTCCTTATTCAAAACGATGATTTCATTTTTTTTAAGATAACAAGTCTTCTAAGCAATATGTATGGATCTTTCTTATATATACCTAACTTTAGCCTTTGCCCTTTTATCCGTCCGAGTGGATGCAGAGCTATCGCGACGAAAAGCAGCCATTTCTTAATGTTGAAGCAGTTTTATCAAAATCGGTTATGTGGTTCAGCCGTGAAAGCGTAACAGACAGACATACCGACAGACAGAGTTAATTTCACATATAAGTATAGATATAAATGAAGCCTTATGAATGTAAGATGGTCGTCATTCATCCTTGAAAAGACACCTGTGAGAATGGCGGAGATTAAACTCTGCATGTGTAAATAATAGCCTAGGTTCGATCTCCAATAATAAATTGAATTAATATTTAAAATAATGCACATGTATTTTTAAATATACAAACAGCTTATGACCCTTATTACTACTAAAATTCCACTCGACTCGATTGCCATTCGACTTGATAAGAAAAAATAAAATAAAATATTATTAATACATTGTATATTTACCAGTTCAAAGAAAAAGAATAATCTAGAAACGAGATTAAAAAAGGCCACCTGCAACAATACCTTAATAAGTTGTAGCAAAGGTCAGAGATTACCAAAAAATAATAAAATATTGAATAAATATGGCGATAGCAACCAAAGTTAATATAATTACGGATAACCCGCAATTAAGATAAACTTATTACAAAATTGGACATGTATACATATATTTCGATATATGAAAACTCGTTGCGTAATTTCGATAGCCTCTGACATTGATCACTCGTTCGTGAATCCAGTATAGAACTGGATCACGTTCCCATAGATTTCGTTCGATTATTTTTCGACGCATTACCCCGGTCACTCGCAAGCGCGCAAACATTCGAACAAGGTTCGCACGCTTTAATGTCTGTTAAAAACCGACACAGCTTGGAAATAAAATCATTTGCAAATGTCGTCCTACACTTGTGTGTTTGCGTATCGTGCGAATGTGAGTGACCTGCATTATGACCAACATTTAAATAACTACATTAAATGTTTTATAATCATAAAGCGCGCGGGTACGAACTCCTAGGTACCTCATCAAACATTAGGAGGTGCCGTGCCCGGGACAAATAAAAGAGTTCTCGAAAACTTTTTAATACTGTGTTGTTGTGAGAAACTATACTAATATATAAAGCTGAAGTCTTTGTTTGTTTGTTTGTTTGTTTGAACGCGCTAATCTCAGGAACTACTGGTCCGATTTGAAAAATTATTTCAGTGTTGGATAGCCCATTTATTGAGAAAGGCTATAAGCTATAAAACATTACGCTGAGACCAAAAGGAGCGGAGCATAAATGAAAAATGTTGCAAAAATAAAAAATCGTTTAAACTTAAATACGCGGAAAAAGTCGCGGGGGACAGCTAGTACTGGATAAGTCTTGAAGTCGTATGGGCATCCTAAAAGGGATAAGTACCCTTCATGTAGCAGACAATTTATCCAGTAGGAAGAATACATTTATTTAAAAATACTTTTGGATAAAAAACAAGTTTAGTAAATTGAACGCAGAGTAAATTCAACACCGGGGCAATCACGGCATTGGGTATTTTTATGTAGGTAATCTTATAGGGAGTTTCTAACTGACTACAAAAAAGGAGGCGGTTCTCCATTCTTCAGAATCTTTGTTTAAAATAGATGTTTTCTTTATGACCAGAAATTTTTTGCTAGGTAGTCAGTTCAGTAATTAAAAACACATATATACCTATTTATCTAAATCATTTCACATTACATTAAACAGTTGAAAACTACACATAATATAATACTGAGCTACATCATTTCTTTAACCTTACACGTTAAAAAGACAAAATCATTTAAAAAATAAGCCTATGCTTAAAATGTTGCTATTTTAAGCAATAATAAGGTTTTATTCAATACCTAAATAACATTATTTAGCGTTCCTTAACTCAAAAAAACAAACCCATACAGGATCACTTTTTGTTTGTCTCTCTGTTTGTTTGTCTGTTTGCCTGTGTCTTTCCAGATTTTCCTTCATAGGAACGCGTGGTGATCTCATAATGATATTAATTTTAAATACTCAGGTCTATTAATTGTAAATGAAATAAAACATAAACGCAATTATTAAAAAATACGGCTGTTTATGTTGTTTTTCTGATACATTTTCGAGAAACTCAAAAACCGGGTATTTCCCGTCGACCAAGGATCACTAAATTCGGCATGAATTTAAAAAACATTAAAAAACATGTTTTTGCGGTAAACGTAATTTATAGTTAGAAATTTGATAGTGTCATACATCGATGTATGAAAGAGCTATATTACAACCGCACAGTTAAGTTTGTTTCTGGAGAATTAACCATAACGATCAGCAAAATGTGTACGGATCCCTCGGATCGCGAGTCAGACTCGCACTTGACCGGGTTTTTTTTGTGCACATCCCTACCTACGTCTTAAGAGGTTTTAAGTAAATCGTAACTGCCAACGTTTTATTTATACATTAATTTATGCTATCATAAACAAAATGACGTCTTAGGCTGCCGAAAGCATATTTTTGGCAACAGAACATGCCAAAAGTATATAAAATTCCTGATGATTCTTATGCGGTATTCGAACGCAAATACTAAATCAAGAATGCACACCAAAATTAGTTCGTCCTAAATGAAGTTCATCGAAAAATGTCTGTCTCACCTAGGGTTTCTAACTGTCCTGTAATATTTAGTATTGTACTATATTTCGGGTAGTACCATATATACTGTTAAATAAATATATAATACGCAAAAATACTATATTTTAGTTGAATGGAGCTTTTGATCTACATCGATTTAAAAAAGTTCCCATAAAGCATTATGATACTTTTACTGTAATGAAAAACAAAATTAAAAATGCAAGAAGTGTAACAAAGAAATACCTACATAATAAAAAAATATGTATTAAACAAACATACCTTTCTTTTTGTACTTTTTCTATAAAATACTATATTATTTGTGGCTTATTCTAAAAATACTACCTACTTATATTTCCTTTAAAAAATATTGGCAATCCTAGTCTCATCGGAGGCCGCATTAGACCCACGATTGTTCCAGTGACAGCACTTTGTACCTAAATACGATCCCAGGAACTAATTTATAAAGTGTCTATTTGTTCACATTTCCGCATCAAAGGTCAATAGGGATATTTTCATCTCACTATGTTTTTAATAAACTATGTCAATATTATAGTAAAACAATAATAATAATAAAACAACATAAATAGGAGTCAGTAAATATTTTCAATTGAGTGCAAAAGTATAATGCAGAAGTTTTATTGATAAAGCTTATCTAAGTGCATATTATGCAAGTTTCAATGCTTCTTATGTAAACCTGTTTGTTCAGACTCTAGACAATATATGTACCTAGTAGTTGAGAAAGTTCAGAGAACCTTATAATTATAAATTTATAAGCGTATATATAACTAGCTTTAATGTAAGTAGCCATATTTTCAACATTAAGGATTTTTTGTCAGTCAGCAATAAAGAACGTAGATAACTATCTATAAGTAACAGATTAAACTAAGCCAGATTAGTGAAGATTGCATCTTGCATCCAAAGTGTCAAAACTTCCTCACTTCCTCTCAAAAACCTCATATAAGATTATTGGGGATGGGCTTGTAAGTCTCAAACAGTAGATGTTTGCTCAAAATCTTGTATATATGTATCTAACGTTGCACGAAATACGTAGATATAGTAAGCTAACATTTTACAAAAAAAATGAAAACTTAATCTGTCTGTCAGTCTGTTAAGCTTTTACGCTGAACCAATTTAAATTAAACTTAGTATGAAGTAAGCTTGGATCCCAAAAAAGTCCATTGGCTACTTTTTACCGCGACAACCGATATCCACGCGGGCAGAGCAGCGGGCAAAGGCTATGTATAAATAAATCATAATATTATCATTTAATCATTTCCTAGACAAACAATATATAGTAGTACAGTACCTACATATAGACGTTTAAAATCAGATTGCAAAAGGTCTCGCAGTGTCACGGCTGCGGGCTGACGGTCTGGGTCTACAGAAAATGTAATAATGTCAATTTGATGTCTGATTTGATAACCCAATTTTATCGTCTCGGTTCTGTCTAGACAGAAATGATATTTAATCGAAGTAATTGACGTACCAATTGGGACAAAGGTCCCATTGTAAAATCTATACTAATATTATAAAGCTGAAGAGTTTGTTTGTTTGTTTGTTTGAACGCGCTAATCTCAGGAACTATTGGTTCAAATTGAAAAAATCTTTTTGTATTGGTTAGTCCGTTTATTGAGGAAGGCTATAGGCTATATAACATCACACTACGACCGAATAGGAGCGGAGCATAAATGAAAATTTTGCAAAAATGAAAAACCGTTGAAACTAAAACACGCGAACAAAGTCGCGGGGGACAGCTAGTGTTATATATAGCTTGAGGGGAGTATCCTGAGATATACATATTACGTAATGTATTCTTGTTATGTATTTAGTGGGAGTTAGTTGTAGTCTGAGCATATGAAAGAGAACCATGTATTTTAGTGTGGTTAAAAGCAATTTGGCAGGGATTATCAAAATATATTTAACGTATCTAAAAGTTACCAGTGTAATTGTGTTGGGAAATGTAAAGTTATAGGTAAAAATGACAGATAGTTTTTGGTAATAAAATTATGGTATTTGGAAAAAGAAAAAAAGTCTCCAAAGTAAAATCCATTTGTTACAGAAAGACCCGCCCCCGCTACAAATGGGAAACAAAACATTAATGAATTATTATAGAAAAACCTTTTTCTTGAATTAACACTCTAACTGAATAAAAACTACTCAACCAAATTAAATCATTTTTTTTATGGGACCAAATGACACCATTTTTCGGGAGCAAAAACGAAATCACGTCAACAAAATCACCAACCGAATTGAGAACCTCCTCCTTTTTGAAGTCGGTTATAAACTGCATTAAAATCAATTGCGAAACAGCGGGAGCGACTTTGTTTGATACTATGTAAAGAAGAAGATGAAGACAGATTATTTCCGATATACCTACGTTATCTTGCATTTTTATCTGTCGGTTGTGAAAGACCGACCCGGAAGCGGTAGGTATCTGTCTCAGGATCACGTGTCACAAACGTGTTCATCAATACAATAACTAAAACAATACTTGACTTCTACTTATGAAGTTATTGTTCTCATAAGAAATATTTGACTGTCTCAAATTTCATAATTGTCATCACGAATAATATGGACTGAAGAAGACTTAACAGAGGTAACATCTGGGCCCTTACTCTTCAATTAATTTAAATTTCAATACAGTGCTAATGCAAAATTGATATTATTTAGGATCAAATGTTTAAATATTTAGGTACACGGGCAGGTAAATCATTTTTCTTGAAAAAAAAACTGTCAGGGAAGGAATTAACTGGAATCTCAGTGTGTTGTTTTCGTGCCTGCTAAATTAATAGCAATTTTGCATTGGTAATGTATTTCTTGAGGCCTTTGCTCAGCAGTGGAACAGTTTAAGCTAAAAAAAAAAAAAATTGTTTGAATTAAAATTCCTTCAAGAGTAGGTAACTCCCCTGAACGTGTAAGTAAAATTAGTTGATAACATTTTTATTTTCTGATTCGCTAAGACTTCAGGCAAAACGCGAATTTATTAAGTAAAGTTAGTGTGTTCGCGGTAACTCATGCTTCAAATAATAATAGCTATAATTCTTAATATATTATTTTCTGCAGATCGTATCGCTATTTGAAGTTAGGGATGAGTCATAATAGTATGTCGCATTTCTATTGTCATTTACGTTATTTCTATGTCCAAACAAGTAGCCATGGCATCCATCTATCCTACCTGTCGCTTAAAAAGTTTTATTAAACAGAAAAATGTCGAATTGTCGAAACAATATGACATATTTATGAATTTTCCATCATGACAATTATGCCGTCTGTAAGTTTTATTGAACAGATAAATTGTCAAATTGTCCGTTTTTGTAATATGACTTGTCGAATTGTCAGCTTTATTAAACATGGCCCTGATCACTTTGTACCTAAAATATTTAATAAGGTGAAATCATTGTCCCCATTTTAGATATGTAACCAAAAATCATAAACTTTTCCTTGTGAGGCCGCATAAGCTTTGTAGTAGGGCCTTTAAAAGTATTTACAATATAATTATAACACATAATATCATAAATTCGAATTACCTTATTTGGAATATAACAGAAAGCTGTAATAAAAATCATGATGGCATCCAAACACTTTGTTCAATATACACTAATCACATTTTCAACATGCACCAATACTTTTTATCTCAACAAGTTATTTTCGTCATTTTAGTGATGGCAATAATGATATACGCCTACTCTTTTTAGCAAAGCAATTTGTATAGCTCTCTTACTCTTACATGCAGAGCCTTGGGCTCCATCGCAAAATTACTAACTTCAACAGGTTTGAATTATTTTCAAGGACAACAGAAAAAGAATACGTACTAAGGTATCAAGCACTTAATTAAACATAAACAACGTAGGTTGAGAGACAAGAAAAGTATTAATTGAATAATTGAGAAGATTGTGCACAAATTATAATTCTCTGATAATATTTTATGAGTCACCGTTTTAAACAATGCAAGATATCTGTGCAATGCAGTTAAAAGGCTTGCCAAAAACATACACAACGATATGAATATCTTAAAGCAATAAAATTGATAAAATAAAACATAAACAATTTTCTGATTATAATACGTCATATACATAAAAAAAATATGCTTATACTTAGATAGTATAAAAGTTCGATCATCCAGATATTTACAGGTTATTTTTGTATGCCAGTTTGCAGCGTTGAACAGTTTAGCCACTCAAGCCGTACTTTTATTTCTTAATTATTTTACTCAGTCCTAAGGGAAACTGTATCACTTGAGAAATGGGATATGAAGATCAGATTTAGATGAACTTTAGTAAAATACTAATGTTCATCTAACCCTGGGGAAAATATTAGTTAAACCCAACGCAGACAGATAAAGAACATAGGATACATCTATCATGTGTATCTATTTCTTATAATAATAGATTTTATTGCAATTCTTCGCATCAGACGTAACGAAAAATATGTATATGACACTTATCACAGATGAGTTTTTATTGTGCACTGCAACAGCAAATTATCACTAGAAAAAAGCAAGTCATGTGTGAGATTAACCTGTTGGCGGTCAAAAAGGTTGGTAGCAAGACGATGATGTGAAGGACATACTTAGTTTTTTAGTTATTTCATTAATTCAGAAATCGAAGGAACTATTTGGAACAAGACGGAAAAAAAAAATATTATATTTATTTATTATTTATTTATTTACTTAATCCGTACGTTTTGACCGGTAATGAAGATAAAACCGCGCTCTCCGCGGTAGGTCCTTTGGGTGACTATTTGTAAACATACCGAAATAAACAATGCCGAGACCCCTCCGTGCCTCGGAAAGTACGTTAAGCCGTGGGTCCCGACTGTCCTACTTTGATCTTTGACAGTCGATAAGTCATTACAATTCTGACATCCAATCTTACCACGGGATACTGTGTAGCCCAGTAAAATGTGTTCTGGAGGTAAAGCAGGCAGTCGGTCCATGTGAAATACGGTATTCTGCTGAATCCGGTACAACTGGAAGCCGACCTCAACATATAAATTGGGAAAAGGCTAAGCAGAAAGAAGGCATTCGTGCTTTATATTTTTTAAAAATCTGTTTGTTTTCTAGTATAGTAGATAGCAAATATAATGTAAGATAAACATTATTATTAGACATTCTGCCTTACGTGACATTGAAAGTGTCCACATTGTTTTCGCGAGAGTAAGTTCAAGAACACAGTTTATAGATGATAACAATTTGTATGATACCGCAGTTTTATTTACATTTATCTTATGGCCTACTGGTTATCGGCCATTCAGCTTTATTGGACTGTTTTTTTAGTTCATTATTTTCTAAAGAGTTTTCGGATTAAAGTGTAAGGTGAACTTACAAAATGTCTGCTACGTTAGAAACTTGGGCAAATCAGAGAACATGATCTATGCGAAGTTATTTCGTAACATTCGTATTATAGGTAAAAGTGAAATAATAGGGATGTTTCCTGGGTATGAAAAGTTAAAATCTATTTAGTCCGTCAGTTAGATAATAAAAAAATATTAGACACGTATTTTTTCTTTTATCAAAACAATAAAAAAATACAAAGATACACCGCTTTAAAGTTTCGGAGTGGGGGCTTATGACGCTACGCCTCGCTAAAAATCGTAGCGAGGAGTGACGTCACGCGTAACTTTAGTTCTCTGTATTTTGATCATTTTTTGTTTGCAGGAAAAAAGAAAAAATACGTGTCCAATAAAATTCATTAATCTACAAAACGGACATTAAAAAAAAAATAGGAAACAGGCCCATTATGTCACAAAAATGTGGACAACATCACTATACATTGCTCTGAACCCAAAGTAAGTAGCTGTAGCAGTTGTGCTATGGAAACAGAGACAACGAAGGTACCACAAACACCTAGACCCGAGACACGAGAAAACCACTTTTCTACATTGACCCGTCCAAGGATCAAACCCGGGACCTCAAGAGCTGGAGAAACCTTGATAACCAGTGTGTACGCTATTCGACCTCGGAGGTCGTCAAAATAGTCAGAAATTGTGTTTAGGAAAACGACAGCAGCAGAAACAGCACCATTGTCGCGCTGATATCATAAATCATTATTTGACATACACAAAGAACAACACCAAGACTTGAAACAAATATTCAAGTCCGCAGTACATCAGTATCAGTTGGCATGGTGACCTCTAATTGCACCTACATACATGTCCTTCATATATGTGTACTTGCAAATATATACAACACAAATATAGTTAACAAAACAAATATAACCCCGACTTAAGTAGTATAAACATAAAAAAAATCTTAATTAAAATAAATTAATGCGCATGACTGAAAAACGTGTGACACCGAAATGTAACGGGTCTTGTCTTTTCTTTGTTTTAAAAATAAACAAGAGGTGACTGAACAGAATAAACATAAATATTTTCCGTTAGTGGGTCAAAACAAGGTAACTGAATGTTGTAACAATTCCAGCTCGCATTTTCGAAGATTTTTTCCTGTATCGTAGGTCATAGGTTCTAGACAAAGTACATTTTAAACAAATGAGTGCGGATCAAGCATGATATTGACATATAAATGATAAACCAGTAGGACTGGAAGTCGATCCCTACATAGCTTAGGAAAAGGCTACGCAGAAGATGACTGCGGATGATGCAGAAATATAGTATCTAATCCTAGATCCTTGTTCAGAAAAACAAACATAAAACGATGGAGTATCGCGTCTCTTTGATGTTATAGACGATTTTATAGTTTGACAATTGGGCAGGCATTTCAGCAGATGGCGAGTAAAACCAATGAAACCAACATCTTAGGGATGCTTGCCGTGTTTGAAAGTTGGGTAAGATCTTTTGGACTACGACAAATTCGAAGGAACCTCAGAAGTGGAGCCGCTAGTTCACTAGCCGCTAGTTCATCCAGTGAGAGGGGGCTATTCCGACCGCCGTACTGGCTTACTCAGCCTGCGACTGCGGCTTGGCCGGCCCCTGGCTACTACCGGATACGACTGCCACTTAAACTTTTAGTCAGTTTTAGTTATAAGAATAAAGCTCTGGCTAAGTTCTTTTTATCTATACTAATATAATAAAGTGTAGTCCAGTCGGATTTTATGATTTTTGGATTTAATAAACCAATTCTCGAGGAAGGTTATAGGCTATTTAACACCACGTTACTTGTCTTGGGAGTATTTAGGGGAAAAGCAAGGCGAGTGAAACCGCTCTGCAAAGCTAGTTAAGAATATTCCTGGCTGGTCTGGTAGAAAAAACACAGATAAATAAGTTAACAATATAATAGTAACGTATGCTATACAAAACCATTTGCGTTTAGAATAAATTAAAAAGAGTTAATATTCGTTTTACGACGGTAATTTCTGAAATGATAGTTTACAAGTTGGTACCTACTCTTAAGATTAATTAAGTACTGGAAAAATACACTTGTTGTTGATCACGTCTAAGCAGTTAATGAACATGCCGCCATTTTGATACGCGATATAATCTGATACTATCAAATATTCAGGATTAATGAGTCTATTTAAAGAAGGATAAGTAGAATACTTGCGTGTTGATTATATCAGCCTATAACTGTTCTACTGTAGGACCAACACCTTTTCTTATAGAGAAGAAACAAGCCTTGATCACACTTGCTTGGGTTCAGATTCTAATCTGTTTACAGTAACAATAGACAAGCATAGAGCATGCGCATCACTAGTAGACCCTTTTGCCGAGCGTTAAGCAAATTTTTAGCTAAATGAACTACGCTCGTTCACTAATTAAGTGATTTTCCGTGCGACGACAGACGTTCATGCGAAACAATCGACGATTTCGATATTAGGTTTTAAGACAGTTCTAATAAAACGGTGCGCTCTGTTTTAACACAAATTTTACGATTCACGACGAAAATATTAATAAAATAAATTCGCATAATTATTTATGTATAAATTCATTACATACTCCTCGTACTTAATACTGTAATTTACAATGCTGACATCGTAATCTATTGACACAATTATTTATTATTTATGTAAGTTTATTGTCAACGACTAGAGGTAAAACACGTGCTTATAACATTATTAACGAGAATTTAAAGTAAATGTTTTATCTGTCAAATGGATTTTAAAACCAATAAGGTTCGAAACAATTGAATTTGAACCTTACCCCGGTCACTCACATGCGCACAAACATTCGAACAAGGTTCGCGCGCTTTCATGTCTGTTCAAAAACCGACACAGCTTGGAAATGAAATCATTTGCAAATGTCGTCCTACACTTGTGGGTTTGCGTATTCGTGCGAATGTGAGCGACCGGCATTACAGTAAGAGACATTCCACATTCACATCCTATTTCCTCTATTTCATGCGTCACTCAAACTGAATTTGAACACTTTCTCTTTTTTGGATTGAGTAAGTTCACTTTTGGAACATGGTTTAAAATTGATTTGTTTCCAGTCAGAAAAAAAAACATATCTTAATGATTTTTTTCTGGCTGGAGAAGGTATTAAATTAAGTGGAGAATAGTTCTAAAATATATTTATTTGGTAATATTGCGTCTAAAGCTTGAAAGGCTTGGAGCTAAAACGTGTTCTCTATCTTACGCGTTAAAAATAAACGGATATATCCAGATACACTATATTTATTTTTATTAGTTTAGATAGGATATTACATGACATATGATCTTAGGCACGAGATAAATTCAATGAAATAACGTATGATGTAATTGTTATTAATTTCTTCTTGTTTCTATCTGAACTATTTATTACAAAAGAATCGTAAAAAAACATTGAAGAATTTAGAGGACGAAAATATTTGGCGAGAATTACTTTGAGAGATGTTTAAAAAAAAAGAAAACGTATTGGCCTAGACATGAAAAAAAATACAGTAAATGTCAAACTAAAATGAAAATTAAAAAAACCTAAATATGGCGCGAAATCGTTAACGTTATTCATTAATTGAAAAGTTGTTCTTATGCGATTAATTAACGGCCATAAAGCTAACATTTTACAAGGAATGGACGTGACATTTAAGCCGCATGAAATGTTATAAACAAAAAAATGGCGTTCTAACAGTTTCCTTTTACTCGTTCCTAGCGATGCAAGTCTACGATAAATTGCATATAATGTGATAAAAAAATAGCAGACGAACAGGCTGTTACAACCGGCCTGGTATGCCTGGATAGGGATACACCTGCCGCGACGTCAAGCGAGTCCTAGAAGCCTAATATTATGTTAACAGCAACGCATGTAAATTGAATGAAGCTAAATGACAAGTTTCCCGACGAAGAATAATATAGAAAAAAACTACAGCAGTGATGTTCGCAATTTAAAATTATTTAACGATAACAAGTCGAAATTTTGAAAAGTAAATAATGTAAGGATTTTCTGTCCGAATTTTAAAAATAATTGGAATTTTTTATTTTTTTAAATCCGTCAGATAGATTAATTAATTAAAAATATTAGACACTATTATTTTTTTCCACGTTACCAAAAACTTACTACAATACATTGAATTAAAATTTTTCGAAATTCGGGAGTAACTATGTTTGTCTGTCCATATGTTTGTTAAGCCTTTACAAATAAACCACTGCGACGATTTTATTGAAATTTGGTGCGGAGGATGCTTGAGCCCAAAGAAAGGCCTACTACATACGACACCGCTTAAGTCTGTTTTCGTTTTTAAAATCAATTGATATGTAACAACGTAATAGAATTAAAATACAATTGTTGTTTAAGTGACACATGACTAAATCAATTATTACTAATTAAATTATTCACCGATGCTAATATTATAAATTAATGCGAAATACAAAAATAATGCGTAATAACTTAATAAGTACTATTGCCTAGGTACTAGCTTTAACCCGCGGCTCCGCCCGCGTGGTTATCGGCTATTGCGGCAAAAAGTAGCTTATTTTTATTTTTCTTGGGATCCTTAACTACTCCATATCAATATCCATCAAAATCGGTTCAGCGGTTTCGGTTAAACCGTGACCGACAGAGTTACCTTCGCATTTATAATATTAGTATGGCTATTGATTTTCGTCTCTCATTACGAAGAGTACATAATTAAGTATAAGTAATTATCTAATAAATAAACATTTAACCATTTTTATATTTTTTTTTATTATAATTCATATCCGATGTTCCTCTAAGAGTTACAAAATTATTTCGAAAACCAAACTTGCAAATCCTATATTTAACTTCAGAAATTACCCACAGGAAAACAGCAAAATAACGCAACAATATATTGTAACCTCAACTAATATTTCAAAAACTAAAGTATGAGGAAATTCGCTAGGTCTTGTGGTTATCTCAAATGACAATACAGCATAGGTATCTAGTTTAGCTAGCCATTGTTTTATATTAGTTTTTGTTCGTTTATTCACACACTTTGGTTAGAAAGTATGTCATTTCATACACGATAAGTTTTAATTAATTAACTGTGTGGTCTTCCTTTAAATCCTACTTCAAAAAAATATAGATTTATTTATTCTTTTTTGTAAACCGTTACCAAAAGGAAACATGAAAAAGAAAAAACATACATAAATGGTGGTACAAAGGGCGGTAATATTGCGCACGGGTATTTCTTCCAGGCAACCATTGGACGGAATACTATATATAAGAGAATATAAGCGTAGTGTACAGCTACAGACTAACTAAACATCTAACAACTCATATCCATTGCCCTATTTTTTTTAAAGTTAATTTCCATATCGATTTAACGACACATAAAAACTAACTTAAAATCCAACTTTAGTAGGGCAACAAAAATAGGAAAAATACTATAAATTATTGAGATCAATTATTTTGAATGGACCGTTACACAAAAGTTATTAAAATTTAATTACCCGACATTTAAAATCTTTTAAGATGTCAGTCTACTTGTGACCATTCCAGAAATATTACTACGACACAAATTGGCAATAGGGCAAAAATACACGTAAAAATTAGGTAAAAAAAATACATACAGCAAAACATTCCAAGGTAGAAGCCGGCGATCGCAACAGCGACCTGTACGACATCATTTCTCGTGTCATGGTCAAACTTCTTCAGCAAATCACTCATGATGTAAGCTTTCACTGGCCGCGCATCACACTGACTCTTCACCATCTTTCCAAAGCCCTTATCGATTTTCGTAAAAAAAAATAAACCGAATGCACCGATAACCCCCCGACCGATCGATACTTAATTTGCATACAGAGGTCGCATGCTAAAAATAATTAAAAAAAATAATTTGACGTTTGATTGACGCGGTGTCTCGACTAAGAATGATATTGAAATGAAAGCATTCAGCCAGCTGACCCTAGCATTATCTATGTACCAAGATAGACAACTATAATATTGTTTATATTTTTAATTTATGTACGTTCGGGACGTGTTGCTTTGATGGGATATTTTTTTTAATGGTGCAAACCCGTTGCTCCCGACTCGTTTCCAGGCTGACTGGTAAATGTCAAGTTTTTGTTGCGTTTGCGCATGCCGGACGATCTCGGGTATTCGAAGTCCATTGATCGATAATTAATTACATTCATTGAGGTTATAGAGAAGCAATGAAGCTGATCTATACATTTTTCTTTTAATTCTGGTAAGCAGAAATTAGAATCAAAGACCCTGCAGTTAGCTACATACTTTTTGATGCTAATGTATCAAAATAAAATGCATTTTCACTTTCGTTGACCCCGTCAGCGTTTTTATACTGTTTATAAATAAATTCATTGCAGTTTTTGTGACGTGTTTTTTATGTTGTTTACGTTATATTATTTTTTTAAGTCATGGCCAGCTTTTGCTGTGACGAATAATATAACTGTTAAATTACCAAAACTAGAGACCATGGTGATCACTGTTCTTCCCTTCTCTATATAAGAAGAGGCATTTGTTCGACAGAGGAACAGTTACTGGCTGATGCTTCTTTAAAATATAGATCCTTATAAATGTAAAAAAGTAAATCGACATAAATTAAAAAAACAATTGCGTAGAGTACAAAATACGCAATTTCGTTTTGGCATTCCTGCCCCAATAGTCAAGTGACATATTACCAGCGTTAAGGATAATAGAAATCGCTTAAATTACATTAAATTTATGGAAATGACATTTCATTTCAACAAGTCACGTGACTTAGACTTGTCACTTTCAAACATTTGAGCGATTTGACGACCTCCGTGGTCGAGTGGCGTACACACCGATTTTCAAGGTGTCGCCAGCTCTGAGGTCCCGGGTTCGATCCCCGGCCGGGTCAATTTAGAAAACCACTTTTCTACATTGTCTCGGGTCTGGGTGTTTGTGGTACCTTCGTTGTCTCTGAATTCCATAACACAAGTGCTTTATTTACTTACTTTGGATTCAGAGCAATGTATGTGATGTTGTCCACATTTATTTATTTATTCGAACGCTTGTAGAAATGTAACTTGGCTAGAAGAGCTGGTATTTTAAAAATTATTTCAATTTAAAAACCAAACTAGTAAATCGATTTAATGATATGTTTTATATGGAACCACCTCAGAGGTATCCCTTCGATAACAACAATAATTTTCGATATCGATCCACAATTGCCGGAGACATCGCGTAACAAACATACAACAAAAAAAACATACAGTCGAATTAAGAACCCCTCTATTTAAAGTCGTTTTTAAAAACATCATTGCTTTTAGTCTTGTCTTTGGTAATGGCGCTCTTCTCGTCTCTTGCCAATCGCATCATAATAATATTAACAAAGGAACTTTTAACGTACCTACCCAATCAAAAACAGTGCAATGTCGAAGACACACTAAATAAATTAAACAATAGGTGATAGACATCCTGTTTATGGTATACCTACATCGAGTAGAAGTTGAAGACCCACTTTTTCGGCTTAACGACCACACAATGACGCATAGATATTGACGTAAATAAAATGTAATTTGAGTAAGTTTTTGAATAAAAAAAAGTTATGCCCAGAACAACGAATTTTAGTAGCTGATATATTCTGAGTCAGAAACAGGAATTAGTGGCGGTTGATTACACTGACTCCAAAATATTGAAATGGAAATATTTAATAATACATGGAAATACACACGGATAGCCGCTAGATAATATTACCGTGGCCGCGTGGTATAGATTCCGACGCCAAACTACCACTGCGAGTCGTTGTAAGGGTTCGATTCCCACATGGGACTAACATTTGTGTGACCCTTTTTTATATTTAGATAGGAAAGATTTTATCTTGTACTAGCTGTCCCCCGCGACTTTGTTCGCGTGTTTTAGTTTCAACGGTTTTTCATTTTTGCAACATTTTTAATTTATGCTCCGCTCCTATTGGTCGTAGCGAGATGTTATATAGCCTATAGCCTTCCTCAATAAACGGATTATCCAATACAAAAAGAATTTTTCAATTCGACCCAGTAGTTCCTCAGATTAGCGCGTTCAAACAAACAAACAAACTCTTCAACTTTATAATATTAGTATAGATTGGTCACTTGCATTTTATCCTAAAATATATTATACCTTCACATTATCTTTCATTTGAATTCAATTCGTGCAATTACGTTTTACGGCGGTCAATTATAACATGCATACCTACTAATTAGGTACCAAGACTATTTAATTATAAATAAGAAACTTGATTAGAGCAGCAAAATAGAATTGTATGGAATACCTATATCCTTGTTATGTAAGAACACATTTTCCTTCATCGTGGAATGTTTATTCTGAGCACATAAAACTAACAATTTAAGGTCGCTATTTACCTATATGATTACCTCAGGGCGCACCTAGTAGTACTCTACGCCCTGAGGTTGTGAATACAACAAGACTGGAACAAGAACCACAAGGGTGTGTGGTTCCCATTCCAGTCGGGTTATCGGGAGTAAAAGTATTTTAATCCAGGCTATGAACTACTTGGGCAGTAGACTTGGGGAAGTTTGCTGCCCTAACAAAAAGGCGAAAGGCGGCACAGTGCTTCCACGCGCTTCTTAATCAGCGAAGGAGGCAGAGCTATCCCCCACTCAATGTTGTGGCACCTTGGAAAGGCGCCTCTAGTTTGCAAACCCTTCCCGCATGGTCCCCGGTTTGAGGGAATGGAGGAGAACTACAAAGGTTTTAACCGGTAAAAATCCGGATACCCCTTCGCCTTTCCAGGGAAAGAGAAAGTCCAGAACGATTTCCCTTGGTAAAAAAAAAATAGGAACTAGGTACCAGTTTTTATATTTTATGTAGTTTTAGGTACTTTTTGTGTTAAATAATAACGAATCCAGACAGCATAAAAAGAACTTCCCTATTTCTTACATTTATAGTGGAAACCACCAATGTAATTATAACGTCCTCCAAAAATGAAGATTACATAGGTATATTTATACTATCCTATCTTTCTTTAAGGAAAATATTGACTAACACGCACGTCAGCTAATATGATTCATTTGTCAGTATATCAGAATAGGGTTAATAGAATGCGTCAGGTTCAAACTACGTCGACGAACAAGTTGGGTCCAAAGATCTTGTCGCGATAGCAGGTTAAGACACGCCACACTGACCTTAACAATACGTAAAACTGTTATAACGGGATAAGAAATGGGTTATCCTCTTTATTGTAAAGTAGACGTCCTTCATTTATGGAATCGATTGTTGGTGTCAATCAAAGCCTAGCTTATTTGCTATCTCCAGTTGACAAGCGATGTTCACTGGATAATAATAACGGCAAAAACGTTAACTTTGGTGACCAACTTCGTTGTAGTAGACCTAGTTGGTCATCGAAGTTAAAAGCTACGAAATTTGTGTCTTTACAGTTGTTTTTTATAAAGCGATTATTGCTTTCGTTGACAACCGCCATAGCAAATAACCATGCTGGAAAGATGTGCATGCATTTTTATGAATTGTCTTCTGCGACAGATTAATTTGCTTCTGCTTACATACCTATACTACTAGTCGAGCATTGCTTAATATTTTCCGTAAATAATTAGGTAGATATAATTATTCTTGTTCAAATTCCTAGTATTTTTCCTTTATAGGTAAGGTCATGCTTGATATTAGCTTCTAAATTTCAGAGCCTAATTTATGCGCTTCGTAAGACGTTATTATTAAATATTTTAATTGTAAATATAACAAAAAAATGCTCAAAACAACCTTTTTTTGTTAAGATATTTTGTAGAGAATCGTAATATGATCGCGCAAAGCAATGGGACTGCACATGAAAAGTAAAAACTAGTGTCCGACCGAAATTTCGGTTTCGGTTTCGGTTTCTGCCAGTTTCGGCCAATAAATCAAGTTTCGGCCCGAGTTTCGGTTTCGGCCAAAAACGGCCGACCTTTTTTTGTTAAGATATTTTGTAGAGAATCGTAATATGATCGCGCAAAGCAATGGGACTGCACATGAAAAGTAAAAACTAGTGTCCGACCGAAATTTCGGTTTCGGTTTCGGTTTCTGCCAGTTTCGGCCAATAAATCAAGTTTCGGCCCGAGTTTCGGTTTCGGCCAAAAACGGCCGAACCTTTCGGCCGCGCCGAAACTTACAACATCGTACCTTCGGGTCGCGCTCGGCTAACGTCGGGCGCGCTCGGCACGGCTGGCAATATGGCGTCGCTCGCCTGACTCCGCCGGCAACTACCTAAATCAGTGCGCTTTGCTCGTGTAGACGTGTCAATACGTGTTTTCACTTTATAGGGTAGTTAAATTTTCAAACAGAACCTCTGTAACTGTGCTGAAATTTCATTGTGATAAATCTTTGAAAGTAGAAACCTGTAATTATAGGTTGGCGAGATATTAATTTTAGAAAAAAACGGGCTTACCCACATTTTTTAGACTTTTTCAGAACTCTTTTTTTTATTTATAAAAGGTTCGGTTTCGGTTTCGGTTTCGGCCGAAACTACAATGAAACCGAACCTTCGGTTTCGGTTTCGGTTTCGGCAAAAAAACATGTTTCGGTCGGTCACTAGTAAAAACCTAATTAGTCAATCAGTGGAATTATAAAAAGATATTAAAAACGCAATTTTAGCTTTTCAATATAAGCAAACACTAAGTAGATAAAGCAAATCAAAGTTCTGGAGTAGGGGATGTCATGACTCATGGTTGTAAAATGTATGAAATTGTGTCGTCATGCGACATTTCAAATCAAAGTCTCCTCGTGAGTTTTTGTTTACGTAAAATAAGAAAAATACCTGTCTAATATTATTTATTTATATATCCGACGTACATAAAAATATAATTATTTATCTACTTCTTTCCATTCCCATTACGTTCTTAGCCAAATACAAACGTAAAATAGGTTGGTACGTAACAGGCTTAATGGTCGTTAAGTTGGCTTAAGACGTTTTTATCCCAATAGGGGTGCGGACAGTGTATGAAAAGGAAATATCTATTTAGTCCACCAGATATACAAAAAAAATAAAAAAAATAATGAAAAATGTCCAAGTTAAAGCGCCTTAAAGTTCAGGAGAAAGGGCTTCTGACGTCGTTTGTGGGTAAAAATTTCAGCCACAAGTGATGTCACGCGACATTTCCAATCACTGTATATTCCTCATTGTTTGTTTAATTAAAAAAAGAAATACGTGTGTTCAACAAATGCGTTCTTTTTAATAATCTTTGTGACGTGTAAATAAAAAAAAAATCCGCTCCCCAATTCCCACTGAACAATGTCTTATAAAACACTGACCTAGCACCGTTGTTAGTTATTTTTATAGTTATTTAGAGAGACAGTTACAAAACATTAAAGAAGTACACAGACAGATCAATAACACGTGTGGCGTATACTCAGGGTCCATCGAGCGATAGACTAGACGGACTAATCGCCATTACGACGACAACAGTAAACTATTTACGCACTAAGGACTTTGGAATCCACTAGAAATTGCCCAATTATTCGTATCTTATGTGGTAGGGAAAAAAAGTACGGTGAACCAGTCACAGCGTACACTAACCCCCGAATAATGAAACGCAACTCAACTTTAAGACTTTCTTAAATCTATCTATCACTACTCTACACCTTAAAGTGACAGAGACAGCATGAGACTTAACGGCGACTTAAAACTAATTGACCTTTTAGTATTCGGCCACAAAGCTAACTGCGTAAATCGCTTTAAAAAGACACAATATGTTAGAAATTATAAAAGTGCATGTCTAACCCCCAATACTCAATCGTAACTTAATTTAAAACCTTGCTATCGCTACTTTATACCTTCAAGTGTAATGCAGCTTGAGACTTAACGGCCACTTAAACTGAGTCTCTATTTATTTTTTTCCTGGCATAATCTACTACACAGATCGCTTTAAAAAGACACAATATGTTAGAAATTATAAAAATACATGTCTAACCCCCTAATACTCAATCGCAACTCTATTTAGGACCTTTTTAAGTGTATATTTATCGTTCCTTTATACCTTAAAGAAACAGAGACAGCATGAGACTCAACGGCCACTTAAACCTGACTCAGTATCAAGCCATAGGTCTATTTATTCTGTTTTCTGGCATAATCTATCTAGATATTCTGTAAATGATATATCGACACAATACGAGAACTAAGAAGTGACGAATGCTAGTAATATAACATATATAATATTTTTACAAACTGGTAGTTTTAAAGATTAGCGCGATCAAACAAACTCTATAACTTTAATATACTAATGTATATACATTATGCATAATGTATATAGTAAGGATTAATGGACATAGGTAATATTTCATGCAAAAACTTTTAAATAGATTTAGACAAAATTTGCCTTACACATAAATTATAATGTGGATAAACACATCCAGCATATTTTTCCGATCTGTTAGCCTAGTGGTTAGTGACCCTGAATGCTAAACCGGGGGTGGTGGATTCGATTCCTACCCAGGATATTTTTTTGTGATGAACATGATCTGTCTGGTGTAATTTCTATAATATACAGTATGTATTTAGAAATATATAAGTATGTTTTTGGTTGCCATAATACGGGCTCAGTCTAGCTTAGTATCAGATTGCCGTGTGAGATGCCCGAAACAAAAAAAAAATCGCAAGTCTCGTGTTTCTAGTCAAGCAAGAATCATTTAGTTTGGAAAATAAATTATATATGACCGCGATTTTAAATATTTGCCTAATGACCGAAAAATAAGTAAATTACTTAATGATTAATTAAGGGAAATACTTATGACCTTGTTAGTAAATACAGTATACAAAGAGCAGTGATTTTGCGTTCTTGGAAAATAAAGCCTATGTACATATTATACACACTAGGCCTACGTGCCGGGAGTGATGGCATCAAAATAACGACGTACGTGAGTCCAGACATTTGACAGCCTTTAAAACGAAGGGCAAAGGTCAGAAATAATAGATATAGAATTCCGAGCTCAAAAAATTCGACAGGTGGTTGCCAATCGCGTTGTTTCTCAAATAAAAAAAAAAGAATTATAAACCCGATTAAAAATGTTTTTTTAATTTATTCTGTCTGTGACTCATGTAATTTTTGTTTGTGTAAGCTCTGTCTACTTATTTTTTTGTAGTCTGTGAATAATAGAAAAAAAATGTAATTTATTTAATAATATGTAATTGTACTAGTAGTATTTAAATATTTAATTAAATTAATGTATGTAGATAAACAATGTTAACATTAATTATGCTAATACATACTTAGCTTATAAATATTTAATTCTCTAAGTAAACCAAAGGTCAATGAATTGGCCTTGCTGAGGACAGTATTTTTTACCCATAGGCAAAGTGCGAGTTTGATGCGCGATTAAGTTTTGTAATTAAAATACAGAGTTATAAATTTACATTAATACATAATAATATATACCTATGCTTTTATTGTAATAACTTAATTGGTTACAATATATGCATAAATTTACGCAATGTATTATGTTATTACAAAATTGCATGTTTTTGCTACATAGGGGTTGACATTTAGCCTTGCCAGATGCTGATATAAGCAAAATACCAGTATTATAAATGGATATATTGAATATGTGACCTCCACAACCCATTCACTGGGCATTAACAATCTTATTAAGTAATATGAGTACCTAAGGTTTTCTAAAGATTTCATCAACTACTCTGGACAAAATACAAAAATTAACTAGCCCTTATCATGATAATCAATGACATGATAATATGATAAATAAGATAAGTTTTACACATTACATAAAAGTATTACAAGTATGTAAGAATTATCAGAATATAGTGATATTATAGCTATTTAGATAAAATAAAACCCTCTCCATATTTAACCTATTGAGCAATAGACATTTTTTTTTTCTTGCTTCCTAGTATTTGAACTGGCTAATGAAACTTGTCATACAGCCATATCATAATCTTTTTGTGCATCCCAAATATTTTCAGATATTGCCTTTAACATTTTTTTTAATTATATTCACCTTCACCAACATAATTTAAGCAAGCTATAGGTATATTTAGTATTATACCCTTTATTCTATCCATGTAAAATATACACAACAGACAACGGGATTATCTACAAGATAGATCATTCAGTCATGATAATTAAAAAAAAAGTACTAACTATTCTTTGTTTGTATTTTAGAAGTAATCTACTATTGTTTTATGCTAATGGTTTTATGTTTACAGTAAATAAGATGCAATTTTTTAAATCTGTGGTTATTTATATTAAAGAACACGTCTATGTATATTATAAATTTGTTTTTAAACAGTTTTAAACAAAATAATTTCCTTTGTATAACTGTATAAAAAATAATGGAAAAACACATGTACAAACAGGATGTACAACTATACTTGAAAACATCACTTAAGTACAAGGTCAATATTAAATACCACTCACCGATTATATCATAAATACTGGCCGTATAATTATCCATAAAATATGAAACAAAACCCATTTTAAAAAACAGCTGATTACAGTTTTAGTAAATAAACACAATACTGTTCTGTTCACTGAGGTTAGACTTTACTTGAAAATAATACTTGTTCAATTACGAAATACTTAGCGCGCCACCAAATATCAAATTACGCTTTGTTTTGCTTATTTTTTCTATGAATCGTCAGCGATTCGCAAAATTGCAATACCTATCAATAATGACATTTTGACAGACGTCAGATAGCATTACAATGACAACATTAGCTACAGGTTTCGTTCCAATTCACACAATATTTAACATATTATTAAGATTAAAAAGTCTCATATCGCGTGATATTATTCAAGATTAAAAACATATCGAAACAATTTTCATAGATCTTATACTTATTATTAAGACCAATGCATACAAATTTTGTGTTTAATAAGCTCTTTTTTTTGTTTTTTTTTCTCCAAACTTTAAAACGGAATGAAAATATTATGTCATGTTGTTTAGCGATAAAGACGTCAACAAATATGTCATTCATTATGACAAAATCAATCGGTTAGAGATCCACTTTTTTCCTGCAATGTTAAGAAAAATTAAATTTTAATGTAAATAATTAAAACATGAATGACAAAATTTACGAAAACATGTTGCTGCGTCGCCGGTTTTGTAAAAGAGTGTCTTTGATGGCTATAGCATTCACTATATCCTTCTATGTGTCGATTCTATTGTTTGGCGATCTGAAAGCTCCCAGGGTAATGAATTTGACCGATCTGAACCGATGTCCAGCATGTTACGGTGTGTCCGTGTGTCCCGAGTTATACTCCAATCAAGTAATAATCGAAGGGCAAACTTGGTCAAGCATGTTTAACGCTAAAAACATTTTTTATGGGTACACAAAGTCTAATCGGCGGGTTGTCTTAAAGAAATTGGCTCATAACTCTGAGTTAAAGGAGTTTGATTCTAAGTTGTGTAAAACGTTCAACCTTAAGCGGAATTGTAAGCCAATACATTTGTTGAATGTGAGTAATGTTGATGAGAAGCTGATCAAACTGGTGGAGTATAACTTTACTTGGCCGGATACTGAGCCCAGGAAAGGACTGGTGTTATGTCCATATGCGTACAGTCTGTATGACTTAGTTTTACCAGTTCTGAACAGTAAGAAGCCTCAGCTAGATATGATTAACATATGGACCATATTAAGTTTAAATCCAGAACCCATAATTTTACAGGCAAGTTGTTTTAAATATTTTTATACTGCCTTTTATATTAAAACTAATTCTATACTGCCTTTTGTCTGCAGCTTTGTCAGCATTGACATTTATTTTCAATATCAAAACTTACTATTTAATGCAAAAAAAAAAAGCTTTTTATCAAAGAACTTTTTTTATAATCAACCTACCTTGTTATAAAAAAAGTTATTTGTCTACTAATGAATTATTTTTAGTATATATATAGTAGTTATGAAAAAAAAAAACAATTTTAAAAGTTTTACTTTAATTCTGAAAAAACAAAATCTTGTTCTTGGCTGCAATTTAAAGTTTTATGTTTTTAGATTCTACCTAAAGCAAGTGGATGGCCAGTCCCAGCATATGGAGGTGTTTGTGGCCGGCTAGAGGTTGTGGCTCATGAAGGAGAACCCCTTTCATCCCTGATGCATGTAGCTTGGTACAGAAAACTGAAGTTTGCCAAAAAAATTCTTGACGCTGCTATGGACTTTACTTTTAAACATGACAGGTTTGTGTGCTATTCATTTATTAAATTAAGTCACATAAAAATTGCAAAGTATGAAAGAGGAGGAGATCCTGAAAATCGCACAGGGCTTGTATTGATTTAAAAAACTTAGGATTAGCATTGCCTAGCCACTGCTAGGCTACACAATTCAAAATACAATAATTACAAACTAACCCACATACTTTAAATCTTATCAGAATATTAATTAATTTGTGTGTATTATATTTTTTTATTTTATTCTGTTTTAGATTCCGTTTCTACCTCATGGATTGGTCACTGGACAACATAGTGGCCAATGAAAAAGACGACATTACATTTGTTGACCTCGAGGATCTGATAGTTTTAGATAAACACATATCACCTGGCAAGGACCTGCCAAATTGGTACCAAAGATATGGCCGAGAACTCACTGGCCCTGGCTTCACATTTTCCATAGAGAATATGTGTAAGCACCATTTAAGCGACCACAATTTATGGGCCGCCTGTTATATTTTAGCTGGAGATGAAGATCCATACTTGTATCCTATACCCAAAGAGGTTAATGCATCTAGACCTCATTTTGACAGGCTGTTAAATGAATGCTTAAATGGCAATGACAGGTTTAAAACTATAACTACGTTGCAACATGTTATCAGTGATATGTTGATGGACGAAAAGATTGTAGGCTATGGAGCTGTTGTTAGATGATAAAATGTTTATAAAAATAGTGTTAATGCGTACAGTGTAATTGTGATTGTATTTTGTAATGTCCTTGTGTGATGTGCAAGTCTTTATTTGTTGGCATTTCATTTATACTCACTCAACCTCATGACTTCATTTTACTAAAGTATGGATTATTTAATTCTAAATTTAAATTTCATCTTTTTAACATAGGAATTAAGATTATTAAGGAATTACAAACATGGAGAACCTTAAGTTAATGTTAATGTACAATTATTTGCATTTAATTTTCAGAAATGCTTACTAATGTGCTAATGCTGTGTCTGCCTGAAATAACATTTTACTTTTGACAATAATAATTTTTGCTTATTTCAATAAGCATGTTAATTAAACCAAAAATCTCATTTATTATATATGTATTTTATTTAATGTGTTCTAAAATCTGTGATATACTGTTATTGGTTTATTGACATACATATTTTGATTGGTTGTGAAATATATTTCATTTAATTCATGTGTTGTTTAAATTATCTAAAAAAAATATGTGATTGTGTCAGATGAGCGATTAAAATAATCTTAATTATATCAATAGAAATCTCATTATTATATTATTATTATTCTATTATTCTTTAAGAACTTCTCAGAAGTTTAATAATAATACAATGCTACACTGATTCCTGATACACTCTGATGGAAACTTCACAGAGTATCACTGTAATAAACGAAAAAATAATTTAATAAATGACCTAATCATGTCAATTAATTCGCAAATGATATAATAATAAGTCCAAGAAAAGAGGAATTTTACCCTGCTGTGGCTCAGGCTCCCAGAGAACACTAACACTAGGCAAAAGTGGGCCAGTTACAGGCTGGTAAGATCACAAAACAATTACTACTTTATCAAGGGCGTGAAAGTCCTGTAAAATGTACCTACTGTGTATAAAAATCAGCCCTGAAGAGGAAGGCTACTCAGTCCATGCAACAATATATCGCGACTTTTCATAACTCTAATAATTTAAAATAAAATTGAGCCATAAAACTAAAAATCTCGATACTCCAGCACTAACGTTTCAAATGATGATATTATAATCTGTGCATCACATATTTACATTTTAATTGTCAACAAAGTCAAATTCAATGAAAGAACGAACAGCGGTACAGGGTTCTGCGCGGTGAGACGGTTTTTTTGTTGATTAAATATTTATAAAATACCTCCAAAATAACTTTTCCAAATTATTGTCATCAAATATGAGCGATGCTGACTCTGACGACGAGGTTATAGTGCAGTACGGAACTCCATTAGAGCCATACGAAGAAGGTTAGTGCAGTTTTGAGTTTTTTTAACAACCGTCACATTGGTTTACATTGATTGTAATGTCCCCTTTTTTAAGACTTGTGAGACATTATAACCTATTACATTTATGGGTGCTGTTTAACACGTGTAAATACAGTTTACATCAACAAAAATATTAAATAAATGCAGTTGTTACTTTAAAATTAATAACCTCTAAATTTATGAATATTGTATAATACAAAGGCTTCAAAGGTGTGTGAAAGAATATTGTATGCATGTAACATAAGTAAGTAGGTGATATGATTACTCATAAACGCATGTGAAACGAATATAGTAATAATTAGGGAAATAGGTACAAATAGTAATAAAAGGAAAAATTTGAACATCAGGCAGGAATCGAAACGAAAACCTGGTTTCGTTTGTTTGACTATCTGATAATAAAAAATAAACATTTAATTTTACCTCATAATAACATTGGACAAGTTTTTAAAATAGTTTCCTAACATTGAATACTTTTTTATGATAAATGGTTTTTTTTTTGTGGTTAGACCTATCTATCTGTAATAAAAACTACTTTAAGGAGTGAACAAGCTTTAATACAGTTAAAAAGGCATTTTTTACTTTCTTAGATGATAAAAAAATATTTATTAGATCCTTAATTAAAACTTTTTTAGCCTTTTCAACTGACTCATTATATTTATATTAAATGTTTTCTTTTGCAAATGATTACTGAGGTTGTCTTGTTTAACTGAGGGTGGGCGCTGACGCCTATATTACAAGATATTAAGTTATCTTAGCTTAGGTGTCAGCTTCAAATCTGTTTTACCAAAATAAATACCTCTTTACGGCCTGTTTGTTTCTAACTAATTATATGTAAACTGTGAAGGTGCAAATAAAGATTTTTTATTTTTTTTTATTTAGAACTCTTGTTGTGTGAAAAGGCGTATTTAAACAATGTCTAAAGCTTGATAATTTTTAGGTGACTTTATATGAACCCTTGGATAGGTACTAGGTACCTTATTATCTATGTTTCTTATTCAGTTGTTTTTCATAATATCTATGAAAGTTAAATGCTTGTTATTCTATTTGGCAATAGCAGATAATTGGTTGATGTTGGTAATTTATACACAAGTGTCAAAAATTAAAATAAAATAAACTTGAAAAACCAGTATTTCGTTAATTATGGATAATATATAATAGGCCTGCTAGTAATTTATGGTAGTACTATGTAACTATTTGACTGAGTCGGACAAAATAATTATTAAACAAACCACAACTTCAAAGTGCTGTAGAGGTTTTTGTAGTTATTAAAAAATAATAATTAATAAAAAATGTGTTTCATGTTTTAGTGATGTGTATATGAACTGTAAATAATTCTATTATAAGTGTATAGTGTATTTAGTTATTTTGATAACCTCTTGAAAAATAATTGTCAAAGGAATAATAATATATATGTAAAACATGGACTTTCAGTGTGCAGAAGATGAATAACAACTGGTAAATACTAGTTATTTTTTACTCCCAGATTGAACCAGAGCCATGGAGAACAACAGTCAAATCCCGATACCTAAAAGGCGTAAGAGGAATAAAAAGAAAAAGAATGCTACCGCAAACAGTCAAATAATCAACAACAATAGACCAGGACCACCTTTAGTTAATAACGGAATACCTATACAAGAAAATGTTGCGGTGAGTAATGGTTTGACCTATAATAATCAACCAGGGCCGTCTGAAATTTGGCGCCTGACAAATTCGCAGCCTTGGGAACTTCCTCGAGAAACCATTGCAAATACCCAAGGGCAACAGAACATTGCCCAAAGATCCCAGTTACAGAGAGAAGGAAATCCTAACCAGGCTGGTCCTTCGGGAGTTCCAAATGGCTGTAGGAAGCGTGTTCACAGTCCTAGTGAAACAGAAAAACATCCTAGTAAGGTTCCAAGAACTTCTTCAGAAGCTGACGCTCATTACTGCACTTTACTAGGATCTGATCGTCCATCCCGAGTTGGGCTCCGAAACAAGACGCATCCTGTTGAGCCTGTTTACAATGTCTGTGCTTCTAGTGTCGAAGATTCGCGCTCCTGGTCGCCGAAAACCCCACCGTATAGTGCATATTCAAACCACGAGGTGATAGCTAGCACTTCCCACGCGGGTTTCCGGAATGATAAAAAAAATGATATAGTTCACATTATTAGTGACTGCGAATCGGATGATTCTGTGCACTATGTACCTACGGAGAAAAGAAAAGAAGAAGTAGTGGAGCTGGACGACGATGTAGATGATCCAATTTACGTCGGAATCAGAAACGACACTCCTATGTCGAAGTCTCAAATGATATTAGTTAGTCGTGCTATGAATAGTGCGATTATAAGTATTGGCGTGAAGGGAGCCGGTCCGCGTTTCGTAAACAACTCACACAAGGCTGGCTGGATTCTCATCACCTGTGAAGATCACGAAAGTCGAAAATGGCTTGAAAGAGAGGTACCAAAACTTAACCCATGGCCGGGGGCAAGACTCTCCATTATACCTTATAATGAGTTGCAGACACCTGTTTTTACAACGCTTTTTGTGCCGAAGAAGGAAGGCGTTCACATTCCCCAAGCTTTAGAACTACTTCGCGTACAAAATGAAGAACTTGAAACTAAATATTGGAAGGTCGTTGACGGGTTTAAAGTACGAACTGGACAAGTAATACTTCTATCAATAGACAAACATTCGTACGACGCTCTAAAACTTATGAATTGTGTGGCGAATCTTGGTGCTAGCAAAGTTAAATTTAAATTTGGATCTAACATAAAAAACCTATCTATGACTGTATCTAGTGACGCTGGTTACAGCTCATAAGTGTAACAGAAGATCTAGATGATTTTGTTTTATTCTGAAATAATTAATATCACTGAAAGGGTCAATAGATGAGAACAGCTGGAGATGCCGACGGAGGCCCATTGTTATAAGCTTATGACGCGTCGGTTTCGCGCGACTAACTCGCGAGACGGGAATGTAAAGCCGTTTAGCTGTATAACTATTGATTTTGAAAGTGAGGTTTAAAATAATGACGTTTTTGAACTATTATTATTCTAATGACAGACATATACACCATTACACTTCACAAATATACTAGGATTTATTTATTTCTATAAATATAAGCTTACAGCACAAAGCCAAAACACTTATGTTTTAATACCACATTATACGACTCTAGACTGAATCCAGCTGTCCTAGTTGTTGACTAAAATATTAAATAATAAGCAACATAACTAAAGATTTTCGTTGTTGCACGGATAGTCCAATGGTTACCACGCAAATTCGTTCGGGTTCGGGGTTCGATCCCCGCATGGGACAAGCATTTATGTGATCCACAAATGCTAGTTCTAAATCTGGGTGTTCGTTCTCCAATGCACCCCATTTGATTTAAATGTATGTAAAAAACCCCCCGCGACAAGAACTAAATTCAAAAAAGCGGAAGACGATTTAAAAAAATAGCAGAAATATGACGCATTGCACTGTGACGCTCTTTTTTACTAAATCATGTTTTAATAGATTGAACAAATTTGTGCACCCATTTGATCATTAGCGGATCAAAATAAGTAAGGAAAATCCGAAAAAAAACGGAATATTCTATAATTTCTTTGAGAAATAGGTAATATCTTTATTTTTATGGGTAGAAGCAGTATTCATTTATGTTAACTGTTATAACAAAAATTAAACTTATAAAACACTATACACGGACATTTCTTGTAAAATCGAATTCTTTTACTCATGTAATATTAGGCAAAGCCGAACTACCTGTTTGAAAACATGAGATCTCCTTGCATTAAAAACCTTTTTTAATAGATATTTAAGTGTGAGTGATACAAATGAATTTGAACCTTATGAACTTTAGTAATAATTTTTCGCTAGCGTAGGTTGAACAAATTGTAAGACATTGTGTCTTTGTTCATAATTATGTATTGTTTGTCGTCTGTTAAAGATAAGGTTTTTTATTTTTAAGTGTTTTTAATTTTATGTATTACGATTTTATTTGTCACTAGGTGGCGCTGTGCGTTAAAGCACAATTTATTTTAATAATTTTAGAACATGCTAGTTTTTATGTAAGACCTCAGCTTACCTAAATATTAGATTGTCAGTCGGTGGAACAGTTTCTTACGACCTCATTATTTAGTATTTTTATTGCATTTAAATTTGACTTTCGATTTCACTACTCGAAATGAAATATATATCTTTCATAGTTCATAAAATAAACTACCAAATTATACGTTTTAATGTGATACATATTATAGGGCTAACTTTTTAAATTAAATGAGATAACATACTTATTTTAGATAACTTTTGATGTAATCTTGTAATAACAGTAATGTAAAGTTGACTAATATACATGAAATAAGATATCCAATTCTGCCAAGTATCGTTATTGCGACGCTTAACTTACTATAAGCTCTTAAACCAGGACTTATTCCGTCGTGTAAGGACCTATTCTCCCAACGCCAGATAATTTTATCCGACGAATAATTTTGAATTTTTGACGGTTCTTTCATATAAAATCTGTCACATGTCAATTTTATTCCACGATTAAAAATTATCTGGCTTTGGAAACATCAGCCCTTATTGTGAGGCTACTACGTGCAGTGTAGTGCCGTTTACCTTGCATAAAGGCAACAGTCCTGCTTTAGGTGTTTATGGTACAGGGTACAGGTATTGTTTTTCTACCTGTCTCTGAGCTAGGCTTATCCTTAAATTCAAAGACTTAAATTTAGCATTGTGATTAAGTGTTAGTATACGAAGTTTTTTTAGTACTAAACTAGCTACTAAGGAATGTAGATTGTATTTTATATTTCACTCATCTGTAAATAAAAGTTTTTTTTTTAATAATTGTGCTTTTTGCTTTTAACCTATTGCTATCTACCATTTTAGAATTGGATCGCACAGGAGATGAGAGAGACATATGAGGTTAATGTTCACTGCCTAAGCTAAGTTGCAGGTGGTTCGATCCTTGCAAGAATCTGAGATATTATGGAAATAAGTATATAGTAATAAATATATATAAAAGGAGAGCGGTAATAGAACATAGAAAGGAGATATCATCAGTATAATATTGCGACGATCTCGGCGGTCAAGTGGCGTACACTCCGGTTTTCAAGGATTCGCCAGCTCAGGTTTCGGGTTCGATCCCCGGACGGTTCAATTATAAAGCACTTTTCTACATAGTCTCGGATCTAGGTGTTCGTAGCACATTTGTTTTTGACTCCATAACACAATTGCTTTCAACTAAAACAAATTCGTTTTTTCGAAATCAGCTATCTTGTAAACTTGGAGAGTATATTAACGCTATTTCTCTGTGGAAACTAGATGAAGTGCCAACGAAGCGCAAGTACCAACAGCCGGCTGACCAGTTCGCGGTGGACGCTCACGGCCGGCGGCGGTTCCACGGCGCCTTCACCGGCGGCTTCTCGGCCGGGTTCGGGAACACTGTCGGCACCCCTGAAGGATGGACCCCGACTGCTTTCAAAAGCTCTCGAGCGGAAAAGGCGCAGTTTTCTGTAAGTTTATTATGTTGTACCTTCTTTTGGTTTTAGCTACTCAGTGCGAGTGCGGCCTTCCGGACCAGACTATGCCACACTTTTTGGAGTGCCCAAAGTGTCCGCACACCTTTACTTCGAAGGATCTATGTCTGCTGTGGAGTTCGTTGCGCCGTGTCGACCTATTTTAAATAAATGAGTTCTGAATTTGATCTAAACCTGCAAAACTAAAACTAAACTTGAAATGCTGCAGTTAATGTGCCCAAATAATGGGCGTATCAAATTTAAATAAGAGTGAAAAAAAAAGAAGCTACACTTTTGATTAACCCCAGATGAAAACGGGGTTGTTATTTATAAGTTTAACTTTGTGTATCTGATACAGTTATACAACATATCAACGGATGCACCGATTTGGATGCGTTTTTTTTGTCTTTTTGTTTTTATATAAGCACTGTTCTCTTCGGTGTTTTAAGAAATAGTAATAAATAAATACCTACTGTTAATGTCCCAGGGCCAGCGTCCCGAAGACTTCATGGACGAAGAAGATCGCAGCGAGTACGGCATCGCGCCACAGATAGTACAGACGCAGAATGACTTCTCAGGGCAGAAGAGGCAGCGCCGTACGCAGTACCACGACGGTCCTATACCCGGTGAGTGCCATATAAAGTTATCAAGAAGATAGATACGCCCAGGAGGTGATAGAAAAATGAATTAGACTTCTAAAGACTAGCCCACAGTGGTACAGCCACCCTAGACAAGTGGCATTTTGACAAGCGTTAACGGTGACAGAAATCGCTTAAATGACATTAAATGTATAGAAATGACATTTCGTTTCGATAAGTCACGTGACTTGGACTTGTCACTTCCATACGTTTGAACGATTCGATCAGCGTAATCGCTTGTCGAAATGTCACTTGTCTAGGAGGGCAGGTCACTACGCCAATTGCTACTGAGCGAGAAGTGCTAAGAGTCCAATGCCCGCATGGGAAAAGCACGTGTTTAATTAAGAAATGCTTGTTCTAAATCTGAGTTTTCTTTGAATTTTTGTAAAATCCTCCGCGATACACGTATTAAATTACGTGCAAGTGGGTTTTTTTTAATATACGTAACGACGGATCTATACCTGGTAAGTCGGATATAAAATGATTAAAAGCATAGATAATATTCGGACAGAAGAGCATGGAAAAGAGAGCATTTGCCCTGCCGTGGGTCAAAATCAAAATATTTTTATATCAACAAGGCCTTTTCAGGTACTTTCAAAACGTTAAATGACTAGTTGCGCGGTTAGAAAATGTCACTCCTATGGAGAAGAACTGGCAAGAAACTCCATAGGTTACTATGGGGTATCGTAGGTCAATATGGGGTTATTAGATTAGATAGATGATTATAGACAAATCTGCTGGCATGTTGGTCTAGTGCTTAGTGATCCTGACTGCTAAACAGGAGGTCGTGGGTTCGATTCCCATCCAGGAAAAATCTTTGTGTGATGTACATGATCTTGTGTAAGGGTTACTGAAGATATACAAACTGCGCTACTACTACGCTGCGTTCTATTGCAAGCCAAATCACACGAACCTATAAATTATATATTAATGTTTTTCTTTTGCAGGAGAGCCTGTATTACAGCAGTTAGTCCGCGCTGTTCACGAGACGGCCGCAGTGAGGATGCTTCGCGCCATGGGCTGGAGGGAGGGCCAGGGGACCGGCGAGAGGCTCACGGGACAGGGGAAGAAGAAGGCCAGGGAACAGCACAAAGTGTATGGCTGTTATGTGCCACCGGAATTGAGACAGGTAAATATAGCAAAAAAAAAAAAACGTCTCCTATTCATTTTATCCTTATGATTCGTGGCTTTAATAAACTTTTAATTTACAAAAAAAAAAACCCTTAGACTTTTACTTTTAGATCCTTAAATTCTATTATAAATAAACAAGGTTAATAAATAATGATAAAAGACTATTTAAAAAAATATTGAGAGCTATAAATAAGCGGTTATTGTAATTTTAGTTATAAGTACTTATTTTTAATTTTATTGATAATATCTTGACCGCCGAGACAGCAGACAAAATAGAAAATCAATTCGTCGGCCACCGGTGACCTACGCAACGCTCAAAATCTTATAAGTATATTTGAGAGCTTGTTAAATAAAACTATCAATTTACAATTACAGAATCAAGAAAATCAGGATGAAGACGAAGAAGACAGTTCAGATTCAGAGTTTGATTTCGACACTTTATTTGCGCCAGACGATTATGAGCCTTATTTATTAAGTCGTAAGAGCGATCGCTTCGGGCTCGGCTACTCAGGTCTAAGCAGGCATTCGGTATTAGGTAACCTCGTTGGTGAATACGGGAACGAAGCGGGATCGAGTAATAGTCATTTGGTGATGAAGGATAAAGGGAGAAAGGTATTGTTATCTCTTTTTATTATATTAATTTTGTTGTAGAAGGGAAAGAGAGAATGTTACCTTACATATAAATTATGGTATTGAAATTTTAAATTACAATAAATAAGGTAAACCATATTAAAAATAAATAAATAATCTTTACATAATCCTTTTTACAGACCTTTATAATGGGGTAGTGATTGGGTATGAAAAGTCAAAATCATTTTTTTAAATATTAAAACGCGTATTTTTTGCTTTTTTAAAATAAGAAAATACTGACGGCCAATATTACTAACTAAACCCTAAATCGTTTTTCCTGCAAGAGATAGAATTTTGACATAAGTGCCATACAAATTATGTCAAATTTTTACCTCTAGTAGGAAAAACAATGTACGGATATGTTATTAATTATTGTCTTCAGTAGATAGAGCGAATTAAAGTTCAGAAGTGTGGGCAAATGACGTCATGATGTAGAAAATGCACGAAATTGTGACACCATTTTTTAATTGATTCATGAAATTTGATATTTTTTTTTACCTTTTGAATTTTTCAGGTGTCTATCCGCGGCCAAGCGTTTGGCGTCGGCGCGTTCGAAGCCGACGATGACGATATATACGCGACCGAAAATATGTCGCACTACGACTTCGCTATAGGAGGCCCGGCTGTCAAGAAGGACAAGAAACCAATAAAGGACAAAAGCGGCAATGTATGTATAACAACTGTATATTGTCATATTTATTGTACTGAAGATAATGTCGCACTGCGACTTCACTGTAAGAGGCCTTTATTTCTTTAAAACTTTCATGTACAAAAATGGTACAGAAAGAAAATTAAGATTTAAGGAAATACAAATAGCTATATAATGGGTGTATCTATATGTCTGTCTGTGGCATCGTAGCTCTTAAACGAATTGACCGATTTTGACGCTTTTGTTTTTTGAAAACTGAAATTATCGAGACTGTTTTTAGCCATAATTTTTAAAGATATGTCTCGTATTAAACTTGAGTATTTTTTTTAATTTATTGTTATTATACCCTTAGATCTTACCTGGTTTCGTGAAAGCCAGCAAGCCGTTGCCATCAGTGCCGTCTTACCCGGCGCCCGCGTTGCCGCGTGACTACGTGCCGGCGGTCGCGGGTGCGAGGAGGACCAGGTTCGAACCTACCTCGCACCCGGAGAGGGACCAAGGTAAGAGTTAGAGTACATCATATAACAACAGTAGAAGTAATCAAAGAATAAAAAAATAACCCTAATAAGGCTAAACGAATGTGTTGGAATTCAATCGAGGGTACCGATCTCATTATATCAGTTTCTTTTATTTACATATCCCTGTCCCCCGCGACTTCCGCCGCGTGTTTTATTTTCACGGCGTTTTCATGTTTTGCGTGGCACCCTATTTATTTTTCTAAAATAAAAAAAATAGCACATGCTATTCCTCAGGATCATTGTATTAAATACACAGCAATATTTTTTCCGATCCGACCGGTAGTTCGAGAGATTAGCAAGTTCAAACAAACAAACTGTTCCTGTTTTTTTTTTTTATTTATAGGTATGTTACTAAATATATAAGACATGTAGTGTTGCCCAGCAGTAGGATCTAAAGCAGGCTATTAAAAAACGGATTTCTTGTTTTTTTTTTTTATATAATTCTGTCAGCCTAAGAGCACGCATGAGTAATGCATGTGCACACATGAGTTAAAGCTAAGTTAACTGCATAAATACTTTTCTCTTACAGGTCTCGGCCGACACGAGTTGACAGCGAAAGCTCGCGGCGAACTGCTCGGCGAAACACCCCTCCCCATACAGCCACCAATCACACAAACAGACACACCACAAAACAAAGACCCAATAACAAACCTCCTTGCACGCAACGTAGACTTTGTAACCACAGATAAAGAAAAAGAACTAAACTTCATATCAATCAAAGACTCAGGAAAAGAAATAACTAAAGTTTTTAAACCCTTTGTTGGCAACCCTAAGAAGCAAGCAAGGTATGAAAAGTATTTGGAGGATAAAACAGCGTTAGAGAGAGATGGCGATATGGATAAGTTGTCTGAGTGGGAAAGAGAGCGGGAGATTGTAGAGTTTGAGCAGGCTGCAAAGTTGTATAAACCATTGACGGGGCTTATGGGGGATAGGTGAGTAAACTAAATGATTTCTTTAATTCGTCTGATTAAGTAGTTCTAAGGCTCTAGATGCAGTTAGTACGACTGCTATCAAATTGCAAACTAACCGTGCAGTCCGATTGCAGTTGAAATGCAGTCCATCTGTTTGTCTATGAAAAAATTATAATAGTCTATCAGACTTGCTATGATTGGTTGGTAATCTTTTGGTCAATAACTTAAGATTACAATGACTATATAAATGAAAATAAATATCTGTATGTTTGTCATCTATGCTTTCTTAAACCATTGAATAAATGGTGATGAAACTTTAGTAGGTTCTTCTAATAAACCCCGTGAGGGTTTCTGACCAAAAAACCTTAATTTTCAACTAACCACTTTTATTTAACGTGGCATACGGCATTGCAACGCATTTCGAATGCAGCCATTATGAATTTATGATATAATTCCCAGGTTCACCCACGCCTCTGAGCCAGACGACGCGCTCAACCCACTGAGTGCTGTATCGAGGAGCGTGAACCACGGGCTCGCGACGCCGCAGCAGATGGAAGCCGCACACGACGGCGTGTACGGGCTCCTGACGCGCACCGTCACGGCTTGGAGACCCGACACGCTCGTGTGCAAGAGGTTCAATGTACCAGAGATTGGGGGAAAGTAAGTGCAAACAATATATTTATAAATAATTTATGCTTTTCATATTTGACGAATGGCCTATTGGTCTAGTGGTTAGTGACACTTAATGCTAAACTGGAGGTCGTGGGTTCAATTCCCACCCAGATCAACCAGACAAATCATTTTGTGATGAGCATGATCATTTGTTCTATCTGGGTGTTATTTTTCTAAGTATTTATTTGGAATACATAAGTATGTTTATTAGTTTTCTGGTTGCTATAATACAGGCTCTGCCTAATTTGGGATCAGATGGCCGTGTGTGAGTTGTCCTAAGATATTATTATCTCCTTTATTTCTTAATATACATATAAAATACATGTTTAAACTTATTAATATTTATTTAGTTAAGACGAAATTACTAAAGTTGGGTCGGATCTGGATGAGATTGGCACAGAACCAGAGAAACGACTGTCGGATAACTAGTTCTAATAAAAATAAATAAATGTTATATTGTCCACAGAAATGAACAAAAGAAAGAAGACAAACCAAAAGTATCGTACTCAATATTTTCCTATTTGGAATCCTCAGTACACGATAAAGACAGCTTCGCCAAAGAACAAGGCAGCTTCAGTGGCTCCAAATCTATAGCCACTACACCAAAACCAAGCCAAAACGACAGTAAAACTAATCCAACTGAGACACTGACTAATCCAAGAATAGAGAATAACCCACAAAGTGTTACCTTCGCCAAACGATTAACAGTTGCAGAAATATTCTTAAAAGAATCAGAACAAAATAAAAATCAAGGTACAGAAGTAACTGAAACGATAAATAAATTCGATAAAATGGATCTCTACAAGTCCATTTTTCTAAGCGACACTGAGGATGAAGACGAAATCAGTAAAAACAATGACGCATCGGACTTTATCGATACACCAAAAAATGTTGAAAGAAACACTTCGCCGCCGCGTGGTATTTTCGCTAATATAGACTTTGATGAACTCAATGCTTGGAGAAGAACGGATAATACTAATAAAGAAGAGAATAATAAGCCAGAGAATACTAATAAAGCAGATAATACTGAAGAAAAAACTGATAGCATAGTAGACGAAATGTATGGTCCGAAAATACCTGAAAACCTTCAAAAACGTTTACAACCAGAGGTGAATCCTCAAGCCACTATAGAAATAGGTTCATCGTCCAGTGAAGACTCCTGGGTCGATGTGAACGAAGTGAAAAGTAAAAAGAAAAAAAAGAAAAGTAAAAAACACAAATCGAAACATAAAAAGAAATCTAAGAGTAAAAAGAAAGATAGATGAATGTTTTAAAGTAGGTTTGATTTATTTAAAAGCGTGTTCAAGGCAATGATAAGATAATTACCTTCATAGTTACCGACCTTTCAAATCTCACCCCCCTAGATAAGTGTTATTTCGACATGCGTTAACGACTTAGAGAAAAGATAAATAAGCTATAGAGTATGAACTGTAAGTAATAGTATGAACAAGTAAAATTTGTGTCCATTCAGAGCGCGACGTTTTATTAAAACTATCTCAAAACCTAATATTATTATTTAATAGGGTAGTAATAAAATAATAAAAGTTACTTGTTGAAATGCCACTTGTCTAGGGCGGCAGATCGCGCTGATATATGTCGAAAGGTTGTCAAGTTACACTAATGAGTAGTAAAGATAGGATAAGCATGTAAGTAAAAGAGATAGCTATCATTGAAAACTTACTAATTAGAAGGTTTTCAAGTCACCTCATTTTTATACATAATATCATTTCATTAGCTTAAGTTTATCGGTAATTAAATATACAGGCAAGTGTGACAACAGCAAAATATTCGAAAGAGTTTTCATTAATCCTCTGACCTCCTTTCACCTTTTTCTTTTATATGCAAAATTTTAAATATTTGCTTTGTATCGTATACTTTATACTATCGCCATTTTACTCCCATTACAATTTTTCAGAATAAAAATTATTTATGAGAAACAATGTACCAAATGAAGAGTAAACGGTAACAGTACTAATATTATTAAATTATTAAAGCTTAAAAAATAAACAGTAGTAATATTATCTGAAAAAGTTTGCTTTTAAGATGGCCTTAATATGATTAGCTTTATTTTTTCTATAAAAGACAAATCAATTTTCCCTAGAATGGTTCTATGTCTGTCAGACATGTTAAATATAAAAGCATATTTTTACCAAAATGGTTTGTTTTTAGTTATTCAGCCGTATTTTTCCGAAAAATTTTATATTAATGAGGGTGCTCGCGATTTTAAAATCCGCTAGGTTATGAATGAAATCTACTGGCTCGTAATTGATGGAAATTGACAGATGGACCGCAAGCGACACTATCGGATTTCTAAATCGCGAACAACCTCAGTATTAGAACATGCATTGCATGCAGAATTATTGAACAAAATAGGTGAAAATGATTTTGGCAACAAATGTATAACTAATTGAAATAAATCTCGTGCCGATAATAATTCACACGTACCGTTGTAAGATTTTTGACTGTCAAACGTGATCATGTTGGCAACCAATCCATTTCGCGTACGTGATAACACTGACGTTAAAAGCAACTTTATTTTAAAGTACTAAGGTGTATTTTTGTGATACATTGCTGCCATAAACCTGTGATCCGCTGCAAGCTATCTACATGAGATCATATTTTTTTTATGTAGGTATTACAATTCCTTTCTCCTTTTTAAGTTAAGGACGCGAAATGACGAAAAGAAAGAATGCTTAGAGGCAGAACTGCCCAGAAGTGAATGATCCTGGACTCAAATGGTGTTTGTTTTTTTCTAAGTATGTAAACTACATAATATTTTTGCCACATATAAAAACTTCTTGTTCATGTTTTAAGTAAGTAGGTAAAACTAATTTTATCATTTAACTCGGAAGTAGTAGAAGTACGTTTTATTTTCCGGTTTTTATTTAGACGGGCCTGTTGGTCTAGCGGTTAGTGACCCTGACTGCTAAACCGCAGGTCGTGGGTTCGATTCCCACCCAGGATGAATCTTTGTGTGATGAGCACGATCATTTGTTCTGTGTCTGGGTATAATTTATCTATACTAATATTATAAAGCTGAAGAGTTTGTTTGTTTGTTTGTTTGTTTGTTTGTTTATTTGTTTGTTTGAACGCGCTAATCTCAGGAACTACTGGTTCGAATTGAAAAATTCTTTTTGTATTGGATAGTCCGTTTATTGAGGAAGGCTATAGGCTATATAACATCACGCTACGACCAATAGGAGCGGAGCATAAATGAAAAATGTTGCAAAAATGAAAAACCATTGAAACTAAAACACGCGAACAAAGTCGCGGGGGACAGCTAGTCTATAATATGTATGTATTTAGAAATATGTAAGTATATTTATCAGTTGTCTGATTGCCATAGCACAGGCTCTGCCTAGTTTGGGATCAGATAACCGTGTGTGAGATGTCCCAAGATATTATTATTATTATGTTCAGTAAGGATGGGATATGTCATGTGGCTCCCCTAATTGTAGTGAACAGCGCTTTTAATATCTCTAATATTCGAAGTCTTGAAGTTGACAGCCTAGTGTGCTTACGCACAAGCCGTGCTGTCTCGATATGGATAGCGATATCCGTTAGTTTTTAGGGGTACTCTAACGCCGTAACGGCGGATCAGCCCCCCTAGACAGGTGGCATTTCGACAAGCGATAACGATGATAGAAATCGCTTAAATGATGTTAAATGTATGGAAATGACATTTCGTTTCGATAAGTCACGTGACTTGGACATGCCACTTCCATACATTTGAACGATTCTTTCAGAGTTATCGCTTGTCAAAATGTCATGTCTAGGGGGGAAGGTTATACATTTGCGATTCAATGCTATGATACTAATAACTATCAATAGGTTTAATGTAGATGACCCTATCGGCGTTTATGGCTTTAGGGTAAGCCCTTAAAAGTTACCAAATTTCGCTATCCATGTCGGGACTGCAGCCACCCTAGACAAGTGGCATTTCAACAAGCGTTATCGATAATAGAAAACGCATAAATTACATTAAAAACATGGAAATGGCATTTCGTTTCGATAAGTCACGTGACTTGGGCTTGTCACTTCCATACATTTGAACAATTCTATCAGCGTTATCGTTTGTCAAAATGTCACTCGTCTAAAGGGCCAGGCCCACATCTCACACAAACTCGCAATAGAAAAGCGCTTAGACTGGATGGCAGATAGATATTCAGGATTTTTAAATGCGAATCCCAAAATAAAAGAGTGAACTTATAACTAGATATTGGTATCCAAGTCACGATAGTGTCATAAGATTTTTTCTTGTTTTCTTGTCAAGTACAGTCAGCAACAAAAGTTGATAAACACAATATTTTTTACAAAACACCTAAACACAATTTAAAGTTCATAAATTGATGTTACACGAAATGAATAATACTCTAATACTCTTTCCACACAACCTCTTTATAGATAGCTAAAAACATGAAGAAGAATCATACGGTCTTAAAAATGTCAACAAGTAAGTAGGTAATAAAACAGGGACACAAGTGTCCACTCGGATCACAGAGTACTTTTATATATATGGAATCGGATAAGGTAACCAGGTTGTTGATGTTACGACTAGGAAACAAAATAGCTTTATCACAAATGATGATATATCCTATATATTTAGTCAATTTTTAAAGTTTTATTCCGTTTATTTGTTTTGTAAATCTGATTGTGGTAATTGTTTTTTGTTGCTGACTGTACATTATCGGACATTTGGTATTGTGTGACTTTGCATAGATAAAATCAATAATTCAAGGCAAAACATTACCAAGATAGTGTTCAAATTTATTAATATTTTCAAAAAATATTTGTCTTGTTCAACGATTGATTATAGCTGTCGTCTTGTCTTATTCATTCCAAAAAGTAGGTCATTGCCAATTACTAAACCCGAAACAAATTAAGGAAAATTAATAGATTAGTTCAAAGTCCTCTGACGTTGATCATGCAAAAATACGTGAATTCTATTTCGAAGTAAATAAACATGTTATTGTGTAATAACATTACGTAGGCAAGTGGGCGTCAGAGATCGCTCCAAGGTTATTTGAGAATGGCGGGAAACCGAGCGAAAGCTGCGGCCCTACGATACATATCGGTATCATCGACAAACATACATCAATTTTGTTCTAGAATGTTATTTTAAACCTAGACGTGCTGTCTAGGTCGTCCTAGGAACAGTGATTCAGGGACACACGTACTAGAACGTGCCTATGGCACTTTGCATTTGTCGATTTTTATCTTACCGTATACATTACTAGCTAAGTCCTGTTCATCGAATTATTTAGTGACAAAGACAAGAAATGGACACTGAAAAAGGCTGTTGTGTATAGGTCACATCATCTACCCAATTATCAATAACAAGTTTGCCAGACAGAGACGGCACAATACAACCACAACAGAGCAGACTGAGAAAGCAAGTAAACTGTTGATAGGAAGGAGATGGTAATGAGAAATAATCGTGTGTTAGAAAGAGACACGTATAAAACAGTGTCTACAACATTACTTCTTCTGTCATGGTTGGTACGCATGCGTCATTCGATTACTCCAGGACTGTATTCAAAAGAACTTATATATTATGCACTGTATATTTTTAGTATTCATATACATTTGTTTACTTAAACAGTCAAGGTCTCAAAAAGTTTGTTTATTTTTGTGCTACGCATAAACATTGGGGTGTACAATATTTTTACAATACTAGTCTATTAGTATTCGTTCTGTGGAAGATTGCAGATTTCTTTGTGGCCAAAGTATTTAAGTAGTTATATTGGGGACTAATTGTTTGACTTTACTAAACAATAAGTATAAATTAAGGCAAGGTTAACAGTGTTTCATCCTTAGAGCATTGTTTCATCTAAATCACAGTTTTCAAGTGCAAGAAAAAAAACAAACCATTACAATGCGGTCCTGGCAAAATACAATCAGCTGTTTGTAATGACAGTTCCTCTGACAAATACAAAATGGTTGAAAACTAAAGTTGGCAAACAAAGAAAAGGCAGCGTAATAGCGAATTTTAACATTAAAAAACGTTTTTTTTAAGTGAAAGTTAGTAAGTTTAGTTTGTGTTTAGTGTTTTGTGCACGATGTTGGATTTGGAAATCGTCCCTGAACGCTCTCTGGGCTGTGATGCCTGGGAATTTGTTCTAGGTAAGAATCTCGTATGTTTATTTCTTACGTCAAGAATTTGCGCTTTATTTCTATGGGACGAGTCTTACGCAATGGTGTTTTTATCGTTATTTCACCATGATTTATGAATTAGGATGAAGGTGGTATAGGGATAATGATTGATTGACCATCGTTTTACATTGATTTTTTTTTTCTGTGGAAGTGTCACGAGCAGCCTTTGTTTCGCCTGTGAGCTATGTTTATTTTTTTTATTGCTAATCTTGACCGTGAAATTAGTAGATTGCGTTGTTTTCGTGTTTGTTTTGAAATTTAGTAGGTACGACACCCATTTATATTACTTATTTAGTTCAATTTAGATGGTAATTTACTAATGGCTTAATCAATTCATCAAATTTACTTTTATTTTTTAACAATGACGAAGTTTTAAATGGTTTGAGGTATAATAACTGCTTCTAATATAAGATGAAAAACTCGCGTTTCTGCTATTCTTGTGATAATGTTATTTATATGAATGATAATAATGATAGACTCGAAAAAAAAAGTCGAAAATTCTTTTTCAAGTATTAAGGTGGTATAAAATTACACAATATTAATAATACTCTGAACCTCTTTTCCACATAACCTCTTTTTATAGATAGATTAAAAACATGCAAGAATCATAAGGTCTTAAAAATGTCAACAAGTAGGTAATAAAACAGGGACAAGTGTCCACTCAGATAAGGTAACCAGGTTTCTTGATATCATAATAATTATGCCATTTAAACCTAAAAAGTATTTTAATATTTATTACATTATATTTTTATTTTAATCTGGAATTATGTTTAGTTCCCTTGCCTATTCCACCAGTAAAATACATCAAAAGTGTTTATTTATAATGTAGGCTATAGTGTATCTAAATAAAATCGTGTCTAGTGCCCTTATATACTCTCAAATTACAGTATAATTTAGACATTAAAAATATTAAAACATGGTGCTAAAACAAAGGTGTTGTGTTTTATTATGAAATAAAAGTTAAATCTCTTTAAATACTATTGAATATCGTCGAAACAGTCATCAGTTAATTAAAAGATTTAACTACATAATATCAAATGATGTCCATTATCAGCTACATAAATTATTATCAGTCCTTGTAAGAGCAGCCTAACAAATACCTATTTTATGTAAATATGTATTAATTAAAATAAATACCTGTATATATACTTTATACAACTGCAATTTACAGATATATAGTAAACAACTTAAACCTGTCAAAGGAATGTGCAGAAATGTAAAAACTAACCGTGAATTATAGAGACAAAAATCAGAATAGGAAGGTTGCCTGTGCCTACTAATGTTTTTTTCTTTCTTTTTGAGAGAACAGAAAAAGGTACACCTGATATAGCTGAACAACCTGTTCAGTATACCATAAAATTTATTATAACACCACATTTAAAAATATAAAACAAATTTCATACAAATAAATGCATCTTTATCTTTAGAATATTAATGAATCACTTTGTGTGCATCATTATAAATAATATATAATATGCACAGATGTATTTCTAATTCCTTTGTTAGACATTGTTATTGATAAGAATAATCAATTATTGTTGTACAATTACTAGTGTTTTATCCACTTTAAGCCTAGAGCTTGCCTATATTAACATAACTGGACAATTAAATAACATTATACAGGTATTTCAAGCACCATAATATACTGCTTAACATAAAAGAAAAAATAAAGGAATCATTTATGGTAAAACACATGATTACCAATATTAAAAACAAAAGCTGAAAATACTTATTTTAGGGCAAAAATTAAAAATAGATGTATATATTTTTTTTTAATTTTTAGCTTAATATAACATAGGCATATGTATGCTATTATTGTTCCATAATAAATGTTAATAGATTAATCATACATAACACTAAATTACATTTGTGAGGCATCTGGCCAGTAATGAGCCAGTAAAGGCTAGAAAAAAAAAAATACGCTAAACAGATGGACACAACACAAAGAAAATTAAAAAGCTTAGATTAATAGACAATATGACAAAGGAATAAAGTCATTATACCCATACTTTAAACAAAGTTATGTTTGCGCTCACACTGATAATATTTTAATTAAAATGTATTGTTGTAAAAAATATAGGAACAGTAAAATTAACTTTGTTGATAGTTCTTATCAGGCAATGACTATTTCAAGCGGTTGCATCATTGTTATGTGTTTTCATTGTTTACTATTTTATTTGATTAAATAAAATTAGGCTTAGTTATTTAATTATGTAGGTATATTATTATACTAGCTGCCCCTACGATTTTGTCCATGTGTTTTAGTTTCATTTTCCTCAGAACCCTAATTCTTTTTCTAAATTTAAAGCCTATGTTATGCCTTATATCCCTAGATATCTGCCAGAAAGAACCCTAATAACATCGGACTGGTCTTTCCAGAGACAAGGGTGTTTAAAAAAACAAAAAGTCTTTTCTGCTTTATTATATTAGTATAGATTAAACAGTTAATAGAATAATATTATTGTAGTATTTTAAAGACAACCTGTTTTTTTTTTTATCTTTATTTAAAAAACAGTGGTTGACTATATAATACAAGCAGACCTATACATATAATTATTGAAACGTAATAGATATACCTATAAATAATAATTATACCTACATAAAATCATTTTCAATCCTAACTAAGTTTACAATTACTTCCAAAAGGCATGACCGAAAGTTCTAAAATTGAACAAAAATTTGGTCGAGGCTTTATACATATTTTAATATTTCTACAGAAATTATAATCAGTTTCTGTCGTGCAGGGCAAAGACCTCATTTATTTAACTATATCAAAATATATAGATAGTAACTATTTTTTACCACGTCTAATCTATTGTTATATTGTTTACTTACAAAAGTTTAATTTTTAATGGCTTATTGTCATGCAATATTATTTGTTATCTATCTGTTGTGTGGTTTAATATAGCAGATATATGATAAGTCTAACTCGATTTAGCTAATCGAAACAACCTTCGCATCTGTTAAATTAAATAATAAAGATTTTAGTCATTGTGTTTGTTATTAAAAAGCAGACTAAATTAAACACTTCCTCCACTTTTATATAAAATATAAACATTACAAAAATCAGCAAAATCTTTTTTAATTTAAAATTTAATTATATTTTGGTCCTGGACGAAAGGACCATTAAAAAAATTCGCAAAATTGACTTTTTAAACTATCGCGTCGCATGCATTTACCGTTCCTATTCCGACGTAATCTTATTATTACATTATTAGTTCTTGCTTTTGATGTTCCAATGCAGAAAAGATACCCAACTGGGATAAGATCCTTTTTCTTTATCTAAGCTATGTACCACTTGCCAATATACTCATATTTTTGTGCCTATTCTGTTTATTAAAATGCAGAAAGGCAAGTGACTGCAAATGATTTCTTAAAATAAAATAATTCACATATCTACACAATTAATACCTTAATCTTTATTAATAATTTCTAATACTTTTATTAAGTGTACTAAGCAGTTCTTTTTCTCTCTTAACTATACTTTGATGAATCTGCCATAACTTTGAAGATTTCCTTTTCTTTTGCTTTTTATATAATTTTCGTATGTTTTATATAGTAACTAGCAGCTGTATGTATATATTTAATGATTTTAGTATGTGTTATTCTGATGTATAAGCTATAAACTTATAAGTTTCATCAAAATCCATTCAGTAGTTTTTGCGTGATAGAGTAACAAACATCTTTACAAACTTTCACATGTATAATACTAGTTTTATTCCTGCGGCTCCTTCCGCGTCGGCCATCGCGACAAAAGTCTTGTATTTCTTAATCGTTGAGCGGTTTAGCCCTGAAAGCGTAACAGACAGGCAGATAGACAAACAGACCTAGTTTCGCATTTATAATGTTAGTTTGGAAATGTGGTTTATTAGATTAGACACAGCAAAATACCAGTGCTATTCGTTTGTGTGTGTCATCTTGTTCTAAAGTCTCAAGATTGTGAAAATTTCTACTTATTATAGAAATTACACATAGTACAGTTCTTGGCAGCTCAGCCAAGTGCCACTTATTGTTACCATTAGAAGCTTGTCGGACAAAAAGAAAAAAAAATACTAATATTTAAACTATTTTAAACCAATTAAACTTGTTTACAATTAATTTCTAAGTGTTTCTTAAATAAATTGTATACATGCCAATTTACGATTACGAAAAAGAAAATATGTATATTACAGTTTGGCCCACGCAAATCGCGCATGTTTGGGAGTTTTGCGTTTATTTGGCAAGCTGACACTATTTTGTAGAATTTATCAAAGTGCTATGCCAAATGTTTACGTACCATTGAGTGTCTGATTTGAGATAAAAATATTAAATTCATACTTAGGTATAATAAATATTTTGAAAAAGTATTGTCACAGGACAGAAGCGCGTTTAAAAAAGAGAGGATGGCTTTTGCCCTTGACTGAGACAATACCGGCTTCTTGATTAGCCTCATTTAAGTCTTCTGCTGTGGTGCTAACTGGGCATCTGGGGCAACATAACAGGTGTTCCATGGTTAAGGGGACATCGCAGTCACACCTGTCCTTTGACTTGTTTTGTGACTTGCCTACTCCCGACCGGAGCCTGTTGAGAGACTTCCAGGATCTCAGGAAAAATGTTGACTTGGTAGCAGGACGGGCTTACTAGAATAAATTTGATTTGTAAAATCTACTTGCCTTTTTTCCCTAATCTGCATAATAGCACAGTCAGAGAACTTCATAAACTTGGTTCTCAAAAATCTTTACGAAACCTCAAACGCCGTCTTTTTTCCTTTTTAATAGGGATGTTGACATTTTGTGATCTGCCAGTCCAGAAGTTTACAGCAGATCGAAAACTTTAAAAAGCTTATTCGACGAAATTGCAGCAAAAAAAGTGTTAAAACAAAAGTCGAATTATATTGAGTCTAAATATACACGAGATAACATTCGCTTAGAGTGTGATCGCGTGTTCGCTCACGTGCAAAACTTGCCACACCTGTTATCTGGTTTGTTACCCGGTTACGTACATACGTATGTAAAGATGAAGAGCATGACCAGCGCGTGTACCTACAGGTCGGTCACTATGTACGTACATTTTCTAGGTCTCTTCGACTCGAAAGACCCGGTCTTTTTGGCGCCTTTCTTCGTTTTAAACATGACCATTATAAGAAGCGATTATTATATTAAATTAAGGGATATTTTTACAGACAAAAAGTATGCCTTAAACTTCAAAGGGTGACTAAAGGCTAGATGGACAATTTAGTATATATGTACATTTAAATTCCAAGGTATAGGGAAAGCATTCAGTCCTATTTATCCAGGGACGGGGTGATGGCAGGTGTTATAAACCTTTGTGTGATTGACTTGCTTTATAGCAGAATATCCAGAGTTTACAAAACTTTACTTAAAAGCTCTTAAGTTAATAAACAAGCTGAAAGTCTATAGTCCTGTGTTATACGACCAAAGTCTGCTGTCTTAATATTCTCTTTGTGTCTTGGTCATTATCCCTAGTAGGAGAAGATTCTCAAGCGTCTGGAGTACGCCCTTGTTCATCGGAGGTCAAGTTTAACGTCTGTCGTCTGAAACTAAATCGATTGTCGTTAGCTAAAAGCAAGCTATAGAAAGTTTAATGCGTCCTCTGAGAGTTCATGATATGAAGTAGCAAAAATACTCGCAGGAAAGCGAAAGTTTTTTTTTGTAAATTATTATAAAATATATTGTAAGTACTGGCTTATTTCCTAGTTCACATAATCTATCTTTGTTTTAATTAACAAAAAGATAAGCAATTTGCAAGAATATTTGGATAAGGAATCTAAATAACAAATACAAAAAAAAATGACTCTTACTTGCTTACTTTTTTGTAAATAATGATGGCTTAAATGCTTTCGTTTTCGTATTTTATATTTTTAAAATACTCAATACTCAATAACTTTATTGCATTCCATAATGTATACAAGGCTGGTGGGTAAAATTAAAGAGAAACAATTATGGACCCTGTCGGGCACAGCAAGTTAGTTTTTTATAGAGGAGAGGATGAAGAGCGCTTTTTAAAAACATAATAGGTATATTGAAGTAAAGGAAGATCTGATATTTAAGTAGGTATTATTTATGTGTAGATTTATATTATTTTTATTTATTTATATTTATATTTATATATTTATTTATTATTAATAGTTATATTCTAGATCATTTATTAATTGTTATTATTTATTTATATATAATCTGTAATATTAATTAACTAAATTGTATGTAATTAAAGATATTGCACGGTAAGTAAGGTATATAAATATATTTAAGATTTATCTCTATTACCCTAGTTGGAATTTATCTTTAAGGTATTCTTCAATTGTGTAGTAACTTTTTTCTAAGAGAAACCGTTTTAATTTATTGGTAAATATATTGTTTTTTTCTATGTTTTTTATGTATTCAGGTAGTTTATTGTAGATTTTTATGGATGAAACAAACGCACTAGAGGAGTGCATTTTTAATCGTGAAGTTGGTAAATTCAGTCTATTTCCATGTCTTAGTTTTATTTTTGTTTGAATGTCTTCTCTTTTGCTATATAATTGTGGATATTTCCTTACAAATTTGCAAATTTCAAATATATAGAGGCAGGGTAGTGATAAGGTATAGATGGGTATAGGTAAGATGTTTTGTTCTTTGAAGTGTGGTTTGCATGAGTCGGTGTCTTCAATGTTAATCAATATTCTTATTAATTTCTTTAATTAATTTATTAAAATAAGTATTGTTATGTGTAAGGACCACTAAGCCCTGTCTTAAAAGAGCTTCTTCTATACAGTTAAGTTAGTTTATATTAACATTAACACAGACTACTTTGGCCTTGCGGCGTAAGCATTTAGTACCAAACAAGAAGTTGATTCAAGTAAATACTAAAATACCAAACTATCAATGAATAATTATAGTGTGAATAACATTCTCAATGTTTACGATACTATCTTATATATTTAAAGAATTACGTCTCACTTAATACACGTGATAAACACCTTCAAATCCTACGTAGTATGTAATTCAAAATATAAAATAACGTCACATCAATTGTTGTTATATCTACGTAATATACGTAACCTTGATAGATTATCATTATAGTAAACATGTTTTTAACTTTCAAATTTCAGACGAAATTGTTTACTTGTAAACACATTTATCTAATCATTTTCCTGCGTATTTCTTATGTTGGTGTATTGTTGGGTTTAAATATGGTAATGTATGCGTTCAATCGTTGCCGATCCCTGACCGAATAAGAGTAGAATGCGTAGTTAGAATTATATTTTACCTTACTTCAGTGTAAATAATGTATCTCGACATAAAGCAACTATTTTCCTTAAGTACCTATTGTTATTATAATATCGATATCCATACTGTCTGTATGTCTGTTTTTAAGCTTTCGCGGTTAAACTACGCAACCGATTTTAATTAATATTTATATGGAGATAGTTAGAACTTCAAGAAAGGGCGGGGCTTTTTACTAAGGAGAAAGGATTTTTCTACCGCGAATTCTGATATTCACGCGGGCGGAGATACGGGCCAAAGCTAGCAATATAATATCCATTACTAATATGTAATGTTGTTTTGTAGTTTGTAGAGCAAAGGCCACTTAAAACTGTCAACTTTAATAAACTAGGCACTTACTACTACTACTGAAAAAAAATATACTATGTACTTACTAGGTATTTTATTATAGCTAGCAGTCGCAATGCCAAAGTAATCCAATCTATACCCTGGCATTTACCCTTGACGGGTAAAAGCTTTTCCGAAGCATTCTGGTCCTTCGATCCGGACCGTTTCCAAAGGTCAGATTTTCTCGTCTAGTCTTGTTATTTCGAGATAAATTAATAATATTTTAATCGTGAATGTCTTAATTTTTTTCTGTTTTGTCAAATAACTTATTAGATTTAAAAGTATGAACAATAATTAACGAATACAACTTGTTTTCTTACTTTTTATTAAGATTTTTGACAGTCAGGTTTTCTATTTTTTTATTTATATTTTTTAAAGTATTATTTTATATTATAGGTACTCAAAATATTTAAAATAAGGTATATGGGTGGGTATGTTAGTACAATCAATTCTCCGAAACTAGTTGTCAGTCATGTTTTATTTCAGCACTTATAAAACTAGGAGTTATCGAGACGAGACGTTTGTAACTTTTTTTTGGCTTTAAAAAGAAGTTTACTAGCAATGTGGGTGAAATTCACATTACTAGTAATCTTGTTAACCCCTCTAACTAAGCTAAATATGCTTGTGTCTGGAGTGCGTTCACGTCAATAGTGCAATGGGTGGGGTTCGAACCTGCGACCTCTCGATCAAGGCCCTCACCCTAACCATTAGGCTATTGCCGCTTAGCTTTAGCATCAACATGCCGCTAAAACAGACTGTTCCTATCTGTATCAGTATAGATATATATGTAAATAACATGCGTTAAACACGTGATGACTAACGTGTTTTTATCTATTATCATAAAATTATAATATGTATTACATCACGATTTAGCGAAAAGATGCAACATAGCAAAGGCACTTTAGTTAAGAATCTAGTGTTTTAAACCTGTAACGGTAATTATAATATCTGTTTAATATTCATACTTCCATATTACAATCCATACTTATATTATAAATGCGAAAGTATATCTATCTGTCTGTTACACTTTCACGGCTAAACAGCTAAACCGATTTTAAGGAAACTTGGTATAGTGTAAGTTTGGGTCACAAGAAAGGACATAGGCTACTTTTAATGCCGCTATTACCCGACACCCATGCGGGTAGAGCTGCGACCTAAAGCTAGTATTGTATAAAATTATAAAATCATTTTTTTAATAGGAATGTCGACCTCTAGAAAACGTAAATTTCTTCTATTGTGACCCAGGAAAATAGTCTTCCTCCGCCCTGGGAAAGACTCCTCCTGACTAAAACCAGTGATGCTTTTCTTAACTCCCGCGGAGTTTCCCCGGGATTCAAAAACCTTCTATCTTCGAAACTTTCGTTACTTTGCTAGAATCATCAGAAGGATATAACTACATCTTCATATAGCTCATAAAATATCTTCAACCGATTGATTTCTTATACTTCACAAGTATTAGCGGCTCATGTTCGTGATAATGAGCGTACTTGAGCCGAGCTAACTGCCGAGATAATTAAACGGAAAAAAATGTAAACAAAGACCTGTCAGTTTTTGTTGAACTGATTTATTGATGTTCAATAGCGATTGTAAAAACAATTTAATGTCGTATCATTTAGTTTGCATTGTGAGTTAATTTACTTAATTTGTAGTAATTTATTTTATGGAAAATTACTTATGTTTTTAAGTCTTGATTATATTTATTAAATGTCTGTGGAAGTTTACGACTTCAATGTACCAAAACAGAGGTTGCATAGTGACACATTATGCAGAAAACCAATTATGAGTGCATAAGCCTAAAAAAACCCGCTAAATGCGAGTCGTAATTAGGGTACCGCGTATTTGAAACATATAATTTTAAGTAGGTTGTATGTTTAACTGTGTTACCGCATTAACCAGTGTTGCGTTAATTCCATATTTTTTTCTGTTTTAGGGATGCATTTCTCTCAGTCAGTGGCCATTATACAGAGTCAAGTGGGCACAATACGAGGAGTACAAGTACTATATAGTGATCAGGTAATTATCTTCTTACTTACCTATTTTATCCTAGTTTCGTCGTCAACCATTCTCATGAATTCATCCCTTCTATGTATAATTCATCCTACAGTCAAACAGTGTATGTAGTTCTGTGTAGTTTAGAGTTACCTATAAGACTTTTTACATGTTTTATTAAAGTACTTGTAAAAGTTCGTTGAAACATACTGTTTCGATGTTCTAATGCGTATCTTTTTACTTTTCAGAGCCCGTTATCAGTAAACCTAGTAATAAATATGCCACAAGATGGCATCCGGTTGATATTCGACCCGGTTGCACAGCGACTCAAAGTTATAGAGATCTACAATATGAAATTAGTTAAACTTAGGTATAGGTAAGTAATATGGCATTTTTTTATATGTATTACACCACAGATATAGATAGACTTATATAACACAAGTATCACGATCTATATAAAAACTAAGCTTGCCATTTTTTTTACTATCTACTATTTATTATCTATGTTACAATCAGTATTTTGTGATGATTTGAAACTAGAATCAATTTGAATATATATTGTAGGTACGAATGGTTTGTCAATAACGCACGGTACTGATTGGCGAAACCTAATAGTGCGACGCAACGATGTAGACTGAGCGCGATAGTTGCCACTTAAGCATATTATGCTTAAGCCGGGCACGCGGTTACGCGAAATAGATGCGTTATCTAAGTCTGTCTATATATGTGTATTATACTATTAAATTGGTCATAAGCATTGCAATTAAAATTTCCCTTCGAACGAAGATTGGAGATGGAAAGGATATCCCAAAATCATCATCAAACTTTATATTTGTATGTCCATAAACTAATTTAGATTTGAGCAGCAGAATTTAGCAGAACTAACTTACTTCCATTCTTCAATTTACCAGTCAAGAATTTTTTAAATTGGTTCAGTAGTTCCGGAGATGACTTCCAACAAACACTCTCATAATCAATTTACCCTTTTTATAATATTAGTATAGATGTGTAGAATGATAAAAAAGTAGTCGCCTTTTGTCTAGACTCTATAATATATTTAAAGCTCTCATTGTTTTCTGACGAGCACACGCTTGGAATACGAATTAATTTGTTACTTAACAGACTTGTAAGACCAGAGGACCAAAAGGACCAGGTAATGCAATAACATTGAAAATAAACTCTTAACAGAATAGAGTTAAAAATTGTCTGAGCAATATCAGAAATGAAATAGATGAATGGTTGAAAAATGAACTTTCATCATCATCATCATCATTTCAGCCATTAGACGCCCACTGCTGGGCATAGGCCAAATGAACTTTACTGCTTAAAAAATACTGTTTATTGTGTCAGCCTTGGCATGATAAAAATATTAATATTTGGGTGGTTTTGCTTACGGAGGTTATATAATTATTAGAGTATGTTTTGCATTGTATTAACAGTTTCAAATGGTTAAAGCCTTGATATATATTCTCAGTACCTATTGATTGATTTTCAACCACGGCCCTTTTCATGGACGATAGACTCTATCAATAATTCACACTGTCCTAGATATTGCAACTACAAAATGTGCCAGCCAAGCTTTATATAATTGCTACTATATAAATTGAATAGACGTTTAAAGTGTAAGTCTATCTATAAAAACGATAAAAGAGCAAGCATTAAATAAAAGCTCTAATTAAAAATATCATCTTACACTTTTCCGCCATTTAAGGTGAAATATTATCTTGAGATTTAGGTAGGTACTTTGGTTATTACTATTTAGGTTTATAACCATTTACAACATAAAAGGAAAATTAAAATTGATTTATATTAGGCAAAGACTAAGCAAAAATCAGTTACACTGAACCTTCCTTCTGGATTTTTGTTTAAACGACTCCCGTTCTACGGTCTTCTATTATGTCCCGGGGTTCAACAATGTTTGTTCCATTCGGGGATCGAACCCACAGCACGTCGCGCACAATGGTAGTTAGCGTGGTGATACCATTCGGCTATCAAAACGTAAAATTTTGTTCTTTTATCGTTTTCATACATTATCTGTACAAAGAGTATATTAGCACCTAGTAACAGTTGTAATTAATATTATAATGAGTTGTTTTGCTATCTTCGCAACAGTATCGTAAAGTTGTCGACCTAATGACATTATAATGTTAGTCTGTTTCTATGTAGATAGTCAAGGTTAAATTAATGTGACTGCGTTTGTAGGAGTCACGATTATGTGAATAATTGAAGGGCTCGACGCGAATAGAATTTTAAATGGTCCTTTATCATTTTTATGTATGTATTAACACATAATGTAGGCCGTGGAAAATTATTTGTTAGACTCTTTTGTATTAATTGCGTAGTCAATTATTGGTTCTTAGGCTTCTTAAGATATAATTGGCTGTAGAAAAAGAAGTTTGCATGTTTTAAAGTCTGGCTTTTTTTTTTATAATAGTACACTAAGTTCAGATAGTAATAAATATACTAATGCTCGTTTGTATTCTGTAGGTAATAAGACACCTTTTCTTTTCAGTGGAAATTTACTTTTAAAAACTGTATTTTATGTTTAGATATGTGTAGCAACTTTGCTTAGTAGAGAAGCCAAGTTACAGATCAACGAATACTTTAAAAAACGACTAGATATAACACTACATTAAAAAACGACTAGATATAACACTACATATGCACCCTGGGTAAAATTACACAAACACCCCACACATCACATTTAAAAGCAAAAAGACCAAAGAGTAATTTCCCCTTATTAATTCTAGTAAAACTCTGACACCACATACCCTACAATCAAAAATAATATTTTCCAAAACAAAAAGACCAGTACATAATTTGATCTTATAATTCCACTGACACTAGGTTACTTCGATAGGATAAAGCAAGAAACAATATTTCGCCCAAAAGGACCAGTAACCAGTATACTATTGTCGCATTTCAGTGGCATGTGCTTCAACTCCCCGGAGATCTCGCCGTCGATCGAGCAGGTGGAGCACTGCTTCGGGGCCACTCACCCCGGCCTCTACGACTCGCAGCGACATCTGTTCGCGCTCAACTTCAGGGGGCTGTCCTTTTACTTCCCTGTTGATAGCAAATTTGAGGTGAGAACCATTTTTATTAGAAGTAAAATTGAATAAACCTTAGCGTTTTAAATAATCTGCTGTCATATTTATTATCAAGTTATGTTAGGTTGTTTAAAAGTCTTCCTACCAATGTCATTACTTCACTTGAGGTTTGACTATTGGGACTATGGCCGCATTTTTATGTGCCAAATAGATCACTTACACTGTCTTAACACTAGAAAATATAATAAAGAAAATAAAACATTATAGAAAAATGTAATACTGATACACGATGTCAAAATAACTATTCGTAAAATAAGAATATATTATTTGAAAGTGGTGACATCTTTTACTGCCTTTTGTTGAGTATATTTACGTCAAAATGATGTCAGAGTCAACGTCAACGGGAACAATAACACTTTTGCAGCACGGACCGTGACGTCATATTAGATTCGACCAATAGCGTTGCGTTTGATATATTTTGCGATATTTTTTTTTGTTTTTATATTTTATCGAATTAATGATATCAAAAAATAAATCATTACGTTATGAATTGGAACTGAAATAGCATTTTAATTATTAATGGCATTGGTTGGCTCTTTCCATTTCGTTCGAATTGAATTTAAAACAAACTATAGTATCGCAGCATAATAAATTTTACTGGTTAATACAGATTTCCATAGTAAGACTGGTTGTCAGAATTGTAATAAATAATAATAAATTTATGTACAGAAAAAAAACTTACTTTTTATTGGTTCAAACTGTGACCTTTTCAGATATTTACTCTTTTGTTAACATAGTAATGTTATCGATTATAACAATGTACATGTACGGTAACAAAAACATTTACACAGATGGATAGAGGCAAATGTGTTTTGATATTTCCGCTATTTGGTGATGTTTTCATATTTCCTAGTCTCGTGTTTAAACTTGTTTAATTTAGGCAGTCTATATACCAAAAGTTTTTATTGTAAAAAAGTATATAACTAAAACCCTAATAATATTAGATCATAGTCTTTAATGTTTAGTTTATTTGAATATTTTTATATAAAAAGACTTACTGAAAAACCCTTCAAATTCATTTACCTTTTTAGCCAGTTCGATAAAATAAATTATTCAAACCTATACACGGTTTACGGTCATCGGTGACCGACAAAAATATTTATTACTTTTACTAGTTTTTTTAACACAAATCTTTTCTGATACTTAGAAGTAATGTAGCTTTCTGTCAGTAAAAGATTTGTATGTGTTTTTATTTCTAAAGTTACTGTATGTACGAGTGTAAAATATGAGTTGAGTGTATGAGTGTGTGTGCGTCATTGTTTTTTATGACTAAGCATTAGGCCGGATTAAGACCATTAAGATACCCTTAATGGTTTGAGCAGATGTTCGGATATTAGCGTAGCTTTGATATTTATTTCTATGTTTTGTTTCCAGCCTGGCTACGCTCACGGCCTGGGCTCGCTACAGTTCCCTAACGGTGGCTCGCCAGTCGTTTCGCGGACCACCATCTACTATGGATCTCAACATCAGGTATTTTTATTCATTTATTAAGTACAATAAAAATAAGTGAGAGTTTAAGCTGTTTAAACATTGTATACCCCACACAACCGGTGATTCGGAATGACTGAGGTAAGGAATTTTGTATATTACTATCTAATTCAGACTTATATGTAAACGTATAGAAGTTGAACAGAACTTGAGCAGTTCGACTGTTGCGGTCGAATTCGACTGCTTGGCCGTAAGCGTACACGGTGCACGCTTATAAGCAACTGCTTGATCTGTTCCACTGTTGCAGTCGAAAGCGACTGCTTGGCTCCAGGCGTACACGGCCTGCTCAAGCTGTAGACTGCTCTCGCACATTGACTCCTTCGCCCGCGCTCTTCACTCCACATCTAGTGTGCTCCCCCCACCTCCCCCTACTCGTGTTTTGTTTTGTCGAGCGGTCGCTGTATGAGCAGCCTTAGGTTAGGTTCTGCCGAGACCGCGCAGAGCTTGCGTAAGCGATCCCGCGGCTCCGGCAAAGGCAAGGATGGAGGACCAGGGTGTTTCTTAGTCGGTGTAAGTCCGGCATATCCTCATGTCGTGCCTATGGTGTGGGTTGAAGTCATTAGTGTTTCACCCTGACAAAAAAAAAGAAAGCCTTAGGTTAAGTTAGGTGAAGTGTGTGTGTGTGTTGACGGTGGTTGTGTGCAGGCGAGCAGCGCGAGCGGCGCGCCGCTGCCGGAGCTGCCGCTGTCGTGCTACCGCCACCAGCTGCACCTGCGCCGCTGCGACGTGCTGCGCGGGCACGCCGCCACGCACGGCCTGCGCCTGCACATGTTCACCGAGGGTCAGTCATACTCTATGCCTATATATACATATATTTATTTATTATCCAGTATCTTAAATGGCTGGATAGATTTTTGTTTCAATTTCGTTAGATTCGTCTCAAGAATCCAAGTGTCTTTAGATAGGTGTTTCGAGTAAGGCGTCAAAATAAATAGTTTTATGTATGTTTAAGTAATTTAAATCTATATTAATATATATAATAAAGTTGAAGACTTTGTTTTGTTTGCTTGTTTGAACGCGCTAATCTCAGGAAGTACTGGTCCGATTTCAAAAATTCTTTTAGTGTATATCATATAGCCCATTTATTGAGGAAGGCTATAAGCTATAAAATATTACGCTGTGACCAAAAAGAGCGGAGCATAAATGTAAAATATAGAAAAAACGAAAAACTGTTGAAACAAAAACACGCGGACAAAGTCGCGGGGTACAACTCGTATGGAATAAGAGGCTAGAATAAATGATAATTATAAAAAGCTGTATCTGCCTATCTGCCTTAGCAGATGTTAATGTTTCGTAGCAACATTCGACAGTGGGGATGACGTGTGTTGCGTGCAGGCCCGGGGCGCGCGGAGGGCGGCGCGCGCGGCGTGAGTCGCGTGGTGCGGTTCGGCGCGTCGGCGCAGCGCGTGTGCGCGGCGCTGGGCGCGCCGGCGCGCACGTACTACAAGGCCGACGACAAGATGCGCATCCACCGGCCCACCGCGCGCAGGCGCCCGCCGCCCGCCTCCGACTACTTCTTCAACTACTTCACGCTCGGGCTCGTGAGTATACCTCGGAAATTATAATTACGTTTAATACACACCAGGGCCGGATCCAGGACTGGTGTTCGTAGATTTTAACAAAGTACCTAATCACAAAAAAAAAATAGCATTGTCTTTGGTTAAAAATAAAACTTGATGATAAACAAATATTTTTGTACGAAAAAAAAACTGATACTTTTGGAGGTGGCTTGAACCCCTTATTCATGTTATTTCCACTTAACAAACATCAACTTTATGCTATTTAGTCAGTAGTGCTACAGTTTATTTGTTACTGGCTAATACTGTTGTAAAAGTCATAAAAAAAAAGTTGTTGTAGCGCAAACTGAACCTAAGTAAGCATAGCTAAGTAAGCATCAAAGCTGTTTTTTCTTAAACTCATGTTTGTTTACATATTTAACACAAAATTGCGAACGCAATATAGCTTAATGTATCAAAAATTAATGTATTTTACTAACAATTTTTAGTGCATAGTTCAGTATTCTTGTGTATGATTCACAAATGTAGCATATTTTGATTACCATAGGTATATACGAAATTTGAAGATTGATTTAATAATTATCTTATTACATCCAGGACATATTATTCGACGCGCGCACGCACCAGGTGAAGAAGTTCGTCCTGCACACGAACTACCCCGGACACTACAACTTCAACATGTACCATCGCTGCGAGTTCGAGCTCACCGTTCAACCTGACAAGTACGTACCATAAAACTGTAACTTATGCCGGTCACTCACATTCGCACGAACACGCAAAACAAGTGTAGGACGACATTTGCAAATGATTTCATTTCCAAGCTGTGTCGGTTTTTTAACAGACATCAAAGCGCGCGAATTTTGGTCGAATGTTCGCGCGCATGTGAGTAACCGGGGTTAAACACTTGTCCCACCGGCAACGATAAGCGAGAAGCGGGTAAAGCTTAAAAAGTGTGTAAATAGTTCTAATAGACTAGTAATAGTTCTGTCGCTGTGCTACAAGCGAGTGTGCGAGTGCGACGAGCGATACTCACACCACTCGCTCGGGATTACTCACATACTACATTAGACAACAATATTTTTTTCTAATGTGAGGCGGACGCGACGCGGGAGAGCGATCAACAGCTGGCTAGTTGCTCAAGCAGTCGACAGCTGGCTAGTTGCTCGAGCAGTCGACAGCTGGCTAGTTGCTCGAGCAGTCGACAGCTGGATAGTTGCTCGAGCAGTCGACAGCTGGCTAGTTGCTCGAGCAGTTGACAGCTGGCTAACGAGCGAGTAGTCGACAATTAGCTAGTTGCTCGAGCAGTCGACAGCTGGCTAGCTGCTCGAGCAGTCGATATTAGGATAACTGCTCGAGCAGTCAACAGCTGGCTAGTTGCTCGAGCAGTTGACAGCTGGCTAGCTGCTCAAGCAGTCAATATTTGGATAGCTGCTCGATTAGTCGACAGCTGGCTAGTTGCTCGAGCAGTCGACATCTGGCTAGCTGCTCGAGAAGTCCGTGTATGGGCAGCCTAACTGAGAAATGATGGTGTTATTTGTATTCGTGTAGATGCGAGGCCCACTCGCTGGTAGAGAGCGTGGGGGCTGTGGTGATCACGGCGTACAGCAAGTGGGAGGTGGTGTCGCGCGCGCTGCGCGTGGCCGAGCGCCCCGTCGTGCTCAACCGAGCCTCCTCCACCAACACCACCAACCCCTTCGGCTCCACCTTCTGCTACGGATATCAGGATATGATATTTGAGGTACGCCTTTTACTAATTAATAAATTGTATTTTATTTTATTTATTGTAGGTACACAAATACACGCTAATTAATAAATAGGCCGTATAAAGAAACCATATACAAAGGAAAAGTAAAATAATAAGACTGCACGTATATCCGAGTGGATATCTGCTTACTACAAAAAACGCGACGTACTGCGGGTTCGATCCCCGCGTGGGACAAGCATTTGCGTAACCCATGGCACAAGGATTAAATTCCTTAGTGTGGAAGTAGATTTTATAAAAAAAAAATACACAAATAAAGTGGACAAAAATTGAAAGATATACTGTCTACTGTACCCTAGAAGAGGCCTATGTCCAACAGTGGACTGATACGGGCTGATGATGATAATTATTTATTTATAAATCTACCAAAAAGGGTAGTATAAAATTAAGCGAAATAAATAAAGATAATATTTAAATAACATTTCTTTAGCATCACAGTACATGTAAAGGCACTTAAGAAACTTAAACACGATTAGATTAAAATTAAATTTAATAATTATCATATCCTTGTATATCCTCAGGTGATGTCCAACAACTACATAGCGTCGATCACTCTGTACCAGCCGGAGGGCACCCGGCCGCGTTACGCCGTCAACTCCATCGCGTGACATAGCCAGGTAATATTCTACTCTAATAACATTACTATAGGGTCTATTTTCATTTGAGTAGTTCACTATTCTTAGTAGGTAGATGATTTTGAACTATATTTCAATATAAAAGTTTTCATTTTAGTTTGAGTAGTATTCTAGTTGCTAGGGGACATATGTATAATTTTACAGTTTTGGTAAAATGGACTTAATTAACGTTAACGTAAGGGTTATTTTAAAGTTTTCTTCATTTTCTTTCAATTAATGTAGCACAGTCAAATTTGAGTTCTATTAGTATTGAGAACAGGGTTTTATTTATTTCTAGTTTAACAATAGTCAATTGTATAGGAATAGCTAGTGAGATTTTCTTTATTTTTGTTGAACTTACAAATTATGTGCCAACGTTCAATGTATTGATGCAATATGTTTTTTCCCGCGCAGGGATCTCCAAGCAAAGGTAAAAAATACACGTCCTGAACGATTTCGGTTGTCAGTCACCACACAATACCTACACCCAAGTGGTTCCCCACACAATCTCGAAACTGTTCAACTTCTATAAAATAAACTTCAGTCGAAGTGACTACATATCTTTACCACGAAGCACCTAAGAGGAAGCAGTATTTTAAAAAATGTGATAAAAAAAAACTGTGAAAAAAAAAACTCGAAAAAAGTGAGTGACAGATCTCAGACGGTGTTTTAAGTCTTATTTAATTCCTTACGGACTCTAGTTAAAGTTTTATTGTTAAGCTTAATTAAGTTGGTAAATGAACATTGATTTTTAATTTAGTCAAATGTGTTCTTTATGTTGTAATTTTAATTTCATTATGCAAGAATATTTTGACAGTAACATATTCTTGCATCATGATTTTAAGTGGGATTATAAATAGAAAAAAAAAAAACAAGAAAAAACTAGAAATAGACTGCTGTAAATATTTTTGAGAATTTGATGAAAAATAAAATAATATGAAATTGATGTATTTTTTCTAAAAAGAAATGGTTTTTCGATATGATAGGTAGGTGTGAGTGAAAATAAAAATGTGCAAAAGTATTTTGTCAGCACCACAGATTATATTTATTTTGTGAGTTTATGTGTCCGACAGTTATAATTTATTAATGGCGCTGATTCTGTTATGCACAAGACTTGTTTTAGGCTGCTTGTATCATTTCCCACTTATTTAAAAAAAAATGGAGCGAATTGTAGCTATCAAATTAAGTTTGAACTAAATTACTAAAGAAACATTGATATTTAGGGCGTAAACTGATTTGGCATCTGAGCTAGACATCTATCTAACGCTGTCTTTTTCTTGAGCTGTATTTAAGGTTAAGATTGCAATAGTCTTAATATTGAATATTGTTTAGGAATAAATCAAATGAAATCGGTTTACTCGCGCTCATTCTCGGGATCGCCCTACTAATTTCATACTCAATAGGAGTCTATATCTTATGCCTACTAGTTTGTGAAAAAGAGAATCATCGCCATTGTAATTTTGTTTCGTCCTTTAATTTAAATAAAATAAAACTGTTTATTTATTTTATTTATAAATATAAAATATTGACAGGATATTTGTTACAAATTATAATTTTTCCAGAGAGCGTAGGTACGTGTTTTTCAATTCTTAGTAATATTGTGAGTGTATTGAAATAATGGCTTTTATGAATGCTTCAGAAGTTAAATATTTTCTTTAAGAAATAAACTGTTGTGTGGACGCAAATGAACACTTTAAGAAATAGTCACAAAATATAAATAGCCCACAGAAAATGGCTTCTTAAAATTAAGGTGTGGTCTATTTATTAAGCATGTTTCTTCTGACGGCTCTTAAATACTGATTTTTTAAGTACAAAATTAATTTTATATTAGTCAGATAGATTTTTTATTGTTATAAATTAGTGATGACTCATACTAAAACAAAAAAAGTTATGTGAAATTACATGTTGTTTTATAGAAAATTAATTGTCAAACGGATTTTATTTTTTGGAATTGTATTTTTTTTAGAATAGGTTTTTATTTAGAATTATGGCTTCCGTACGTAATGATTGATGTGGCAATTGACGTCCAATGTTTCAAAAGCAATAAATACAATCGTATTTATTTTAAGACAAATTTTATTTCAGTTAGTTGTGTATTTAAATTGTTTGCCTGTTAGTCTTTTTTACTGGATGGGCCTGTGAGAAGCCATTGACACTACACTGCCATCAACACACAACTAAAACAGTGGGACTTGGCTATCAGATGACGCACGCTATTCTACATAGACCTAAGATTTTTGATATCAGACCTCTTTGGTAAATGCTTAAAATTAATAGTGCCAAATGACGTTTTGTTTAAAAATTCATGTCATTTCGGTAATAAATGAGCTTATAATGTAGGCTACTAATGGGAGGCGGTTGTGAAGTTTTACTAAACTGCTGTTACGGCAATATGACACTTTAGCTTTGGTAAGGTAAAATGTTGCTTAGATTTGATTTTGAACCGTTTATAAGATTATATCTTTTAAATTTGTAAATAATATAAGCTGATATCTAATAAGTATAATTAACATGAAAACTTCAAACTAATATCTCAAAAATATTTTGTTACGAGAAATTCGTTACGACGGTGTTGCTTGTAAAAATAAATACTATTTTTGTTTTGTACTATGTTACCATATAAACGGTTCAAAAGTAAAATTAGTATGTTTGTTTATGCACAATATGTCACTTGTGTGATTGTCAAGTAATGGCTGTGGTGCCATATAACAAGAAAAAAAAATAAAAAATTGACATAATACAATAAAAAAAAGTATTAAATTTAAGGTAGCTTACGCTACATTTTAGTTATGTGTGTGCGCATATTTTGATATCATTAAGCTGCTATTTGGATTTGTTTTTGTTGTTTTAGTTTATTATCGTTAGGAATCTGTCTATTAATCACTTATGTTAAGAGTATGACCGATAAATTTAAAATGCTGGATAAGCTATTTGTAAATAAATAAAATACTCTGAAAAATATAGTTAGGTACAAGATTTTTGATGGTAATTAGCACTAAGAATTAGGCTGAAAAGAAAATTCCTTGCAGGTACAAATTTAAAAAAAAATCCAGTAGGCGCGAAATTATCTGTCAAAAATATACGCACCCACGATAATACAATTATTTTTATAACGATTAGCTTATTTCGTCACTCGATGACGTGTATCAATTCACTACGTCACATAATGTTTGTATAACTATGTCAGCCTTGTTGGTTATGCAGTATTTACCGCGAATTACATTATTAAAAATGTATTAAAAACATCTTAAAATAATGTCATGATAGGGTGATAAAATTTAACGATTCTTTTGTTTTTGAAATTGTGGCTATATAATTTAAAGTAAAAAAAGGTTATGATGTTAAACCTTTTTGGAGTTGAGAATTATTATTTTATGTAGCGTTCTATAGCGTACATATAGCATAGGTTATAGAGTAGGTAACGACGGTCAAATCCAAAAAGGCTTGATATTAATCTTATTATCAAGTAACAAGTTGCGAAAAAGTTTATTATGATGTACCTATTAGCTATTTGAATGTAATATTGATCTGTTTATCAGAGGTGTGATAAAATACAAATGGTTAATGATAAAAGCTGTCTATGAACAATAAAATACTATTGACAGTCAATTAAACACTCGAATAGATTGCAAATAACCTATATTTTATTATTTACCTACAATACGGAGGATTATTCTATATACATACTTATTTGACGGTCGACAGCATAAAAAACAAATAAAATGTACCTATCGCTTCGTAAACGGTGGTGTCGATATCAATCTTTACAGGATTTGACAGTTTGCTGCCTGTGCAAAAAAAAAGGTACTGGTAATATTAAATTCAAATTAAACATAAAAACAAAGCGTAATCATTTTGATTTATTTCGAATACAAAATCTTTTTTGTAAACATCCCTCTGATTAGTTTTTATGTTATCACTTAATGCGTAATATTCTAAATTTCAACATTCAACTAAATCATAATTATTAATTCCGGCCACACACGTAACAATGTACTTGTGCAAGTCTGCCGTGTTATGTATTTTGCAAAAACATTTGACGGCAAAACTTGTACAACTATTGCTGTAAAATGCTTCTGTAAGATACGTAATACGGCAGACTTGCACAAGTATATTGTTAAATTTGTGGCCGGCATTAATTATGTACCTACTTACTTGTTAATTAGGTGTCGAATTGCCGTCTAAAATAATACTAATTAATCCTACTTATGATGTCCTGGCCTTATTGGATTATGATCCGGTGAATATTATCCATATGATTACCTTCGCCCTGTGGAAGGGGGAGTGTTTTGCAATCTACTGCGGTCCCCGGCTAAATAAGCAAAATAAACTGCAATCTTAAACGCAACTTGGAATAACAAAAAAAAGTCGAGGTAGGTACTAAAAAGGCTGACATAAAGCTCGTATAATATAACTTTAGCTTTGTATTATACGTGTAGTAGCGATGTATATGCATTTAGAAATACATCAGCCTTTACGAATAGTGTTTAGAAGGCCCACTTACGTTTAGATTATATAAAGGGACATAGACCACAGATTGAAAACACATTTGTCCGCACGCAAATAATATTAAAAAGTATTTTTGTGTAATGTGCGAGGAAAATTGTAAATATAAATCATTCTGTAGTCTTCTCGTTAAAAATATGTGAATGGATGGAGTGATCTCTTTTGTAATTCGATCTCTACTTTGACAGTTCGTTCTAATTACAATTTTTTACCGCCATTTTTGTGGACAATGTTTTTGACGTAATATTAAAATTAATTACGTATGCGGTTTTAATTACGAAATAAGGTAACGAATATAAAAATTGTGTGGATTTAATTTTATTTACAAATACAATGTGAATCCATGCCAGTTTTCGCAACGCTCGATTATAATTATCAATATTGGTATGCGTGAAATCGCAAATATTTATTTACTTTCTAAAGTTATTAATAGGTACATACCTATTACTTTTTCATATCATTGAATTGATAATAATTAATTTGTAATGTTTAGTATGTTCGATGTTTCCAATTAGAAATAACTTATAAAAATAAATTAAGTTCTAATTTGTATTTTATTTATGACATGCCCTAAGGCTCTTTGTAAAGATTTTGTCTTTGATAAAAAATATTATTGGCTAATAATGTATCTTTAATTATCTACTAATAGAATAAAGTATAAAAATGACGTTATTGTACAATTTATTGCGTGAGCAAAAAAAATTTGTATTTTTTTTTGCTTACTTATTACCAGATCTGTTATCGACTATGTTATGGTCTATTAAACTTTATATAATTTAAGTGTTTATAATTTAAGTAGTAACAATTATAAAGAGGCATAATAAATCCATTTTTTGTATAAACATGTAAATGTATTGGTAACCAACAATTTTGTCAAAAAACATTGGTCCCAATGGCCAAATTGGTAATATAGTTGGTACCAATAACAGGAAATAAATACCAATATAATGTGAATTTTAAATGCACCTGTCTCCTATAGCCAATTTTTTATTTCCTGTAAAATCGTTAAGGAAATCGTTATTTTATTGCTTTAAAAACTGAATGGTTTGTACTGAATTTGACCGCATTAGGTGTTCTATTTATAGACATTGAAATTCAATTTGGATTTAGGGAACAATAAAACGATTGATACATATTCGGTGTTATTTGTTGCCCCACTACTCATAATATTCATTGAAATAAAACCCAAAATTATGCGCAATATTTGCCAATAAATTGGCATTTATTGTGACGTAGAAATTGGCCTGCCAATAACGATTAGTTCGATTAACCAAAAGTGTTTAAATTAAATTCCTAAGTGCGGAAATATTTAAATAAAAAAAAGGGTTGCGCTCAACATTCCAAGCACAATTTTGTTTCTATATTTCTTTTCTTTATTCATCCAAATTACGATCGATCGTATCTAATATTACGAAAAGCACAAGGTTGTTGTTCTGAGCATAAAATTATCTTGGAATTCAAATGTCGAATTATTAAACCACAAGTCCTAAGCTTAACTACCTACATTTAAAATAGTGGTGATTTCATAATTCAAGTGGTAATATCTAAAAATAATGGGTATAATAACAATATGTGCTAACAGAAGTTTGATAGACTATTATATATAATATAAACATCGATTTCTCAAGAATCTTTCCAAGTATAAGTTACCATACATCTTTATTGTTTAGTGCCAGTATTTTTTCAAGTAGAAACACAGTTAGCTACACTCGGGTTAGAGGTTCTCCAATAGGTACAATTTATGCCAGCATCCTCTATTAGATAGAATGAAGTACCTATTTAGTACTTTGCGACTGACTCAGGTCTGGTTTTTACACCTTTCATTTTACGTGTTAATTTGCAATTTTACCTCGATATACTCACCACAAATTTCAGTACTTTGAAAAAGCAGTTACATTGTACCTATCTACGTTTTAATCTTAGGCTGTTCGCACACGATGCGACGCGGGTGTTCGTTACTCGACGATTTTTGTCTCCTAAGTAACTACGCCATACAACACATACAAAGGCTCGCGTCGTTGGAGACTTAAAGTTGTCAGGTATCAAAGCCTTGCATCGCCTCTTGTGTGTGACTATCTACTTTGCATCGAAGTCACTAGTAGGTACAATAGTGCCTTTGAAAAACCCGGCTCCGAACATTGGCCCAATAGTTCGTCCAACTTGATTTAGTAAATCTTAGTGTATTCGGAACCATATTTTGAATAAATGCTTGGGACCAATATTTGGCTAAGTATGTCAAGTTATTTTTCCGGTCCAGCCTTCACATTTCTCCCAAGTTACCTATATTGGGGTCGGCTTCCAGTCGCACCGGATTTAGTTGGATACCTTCTTTTACAGTACGATTCAAACTTAATGGCGGCTGTGAACACGAGTCGAGTCGCTGCGCAGTACCAAACTTATGCGCCAGCGGGGGTGCGGGGCGAGGTACTGCGCAGCGTTTAGCGAACTTCACAGCCGCCATTAAGTTTGAATTGAACTATACATGGAGGCACTCATCGAAATTTAGGCTATTTTTATTACTTTCAGTATGTATATAATATAGCAATTGTTATACTTAGGCTCTAGACAGAGGGACTGTGTAGAGACTTATAAAGTAATCCTAATGAATAATAAAAATGAAGATGAAATTAATTTCTTTTGAGATTCAAACTAGAAATATCGCTTATTGCGGTTACATTCAGTATAAACTGTTATATAAGATTGCGAAATATGTTCCCATACTTAAAAAAAAGTAGGTAACCTATTTTTATTTTTACTTAACAACAAATGCAAATATTGAACCTACAAATTTTAATTACCTGTTTTTACTTGGCATTCGTTTTTAACAGCACTGTTATGATGTCCAACACACCAAGCCCAATAAAATGTTAAATATGTAGTTATTTTTATTGCATTTTCTTTGTCTGATTACGAAAGTATTTATGTAAAACAATGCTATCTTTAAACGATTCTTGAAATAACATTAAATACATTTAAGCTTGTTAAAGGAATTAGAATCTATGTATGGAACAACTTTTTTATGTATGGTAACATGTTTAGCCTAAATAATTTAAAATGGCAAATTTATAGGTTAGCTAAGATTAGTAGGTATTGTTCTCAAGTAAGTGACATGTATGTTTTCTTGAGAATAAAGCTTTTTCTTTAAGGTGGAACCTTCAGGGATTTTTTGCTGAATTTGCTGGTCAGTTTCAGGCGGGTTTTCAAACAAAATACGATTCGCGCACGTAATACCTATATATATACAGAATAGTAATAATTAAAATCTCAATCTAACCCTCTACGAGTTCATGGAATCGCATTGATTGAGTTTGTCATGAAATATCATTCAATGGGATTGCATGAATTTATAATGGCTACCCTGACGCTTCCAGCTCAAACCTAAACCTGAATTCTTCAAATTGCTTGCAAATTGTTGATCTTATGCAGTTTTTTTTTGTGACGAGACAGAAAATAATAGATAAAAAGTTGGGCATTGCGTAAAGCTGTGACTTTATAGGTAAATAAGTATGTTCTTATCATTGACCGCACAACCGGCTTGTGCTGTTCACCAAACTTGATGTTCTAACTAAATATAGGTACGTGTGGGCATTTATTTTAGGACATATCTGATCATTTAGTTAATGTAAAACTGTTTATAAGTATGTAACGTTTTAACTCGTTACATTATTAAATGGTTCATAATACTTATACAAAATTATCTATAATTTAGCAAAAGTTAAAAAACAAAAACTATTTAGTTTTTTTTTTATTCCATTTTGTTGTTTATTTTGACGTGACAACGTCTTATAAATTGGTTTGCCGGGTGACACTTCAAGAAACTGGGTAACGCTCCGCTCACGTTATGCGCTCACAATGAGAGCGAGTGAGAGGCACGCGTCGCATGGTTAGCCCGCCTAAGAGCGAGAGAGACAGACATTGACATTGACAGTCGTTGTCACGTAAAACTTTCGCCCGTATACCGACTTTACAGGCAACCAATTTTTTTTAACAAATATGATTTTCATATAATAGGTAGGTACCTTTTTACAAAAATATTAAAGTAAATACCCATACGTATACCTATGTAGTAAAAGTACATAAACATTATAAATATTATAATATACCAATAATTCTAATAGGTATTTGTGATTCAGTTACAACTATGCTGTTTACTTATAGTTTGAAATTAAGCGATTTCGAAAACGCATTGTGATTTTCATGAAATTATGTAAAAAATCCCATTTTTTATATTCCATGTGGGTACAAAGAGGAATGTGTCTCAAAAAATACCAAAAAATCTAAATAAAGGATTTCATACCGATTTTTGAGTTTTATTTTAATTATTGACAATGGGAAGGATTTTTTTTTTAATTATTCTACTCAGCCTGAGCGCATGCTTTGACTGCTTCTCCGGACTAAGGCAGGAGTGTGGCATAACAAAGGTAAGGCCTAGGCCCAGTATGTAGCGCCGATTTTTTTTAAACTATCCCAAAACCTAATAGTACCTACTCTAATAATATCGGAACCATCGATATTATCGCATAAATGTCGGTCGTCACACGAAACTCACTTAAATCAGTAAATAAGCGTTGCTTACGCTCGACACAACTACTAGCGATGCGCGCACTCTATACGTGTCTATATTTACTCTAAGTTGAAATTACACTTGTCTAGAGTCTAGACAGGAAGTAGAGCGCGCAAGCGTAAGGAGTTGGCGATGGAAATTATAATAGTGATCAACGCTCCTTTGCTAATCACCACACTTGTTGCCATGGATTGACGTTTCGTATTAAATATCAATTTGTTTGTGGTCTATTTTCTGATTACCAAAGAACAATGTTTTTTTTTTCTTTCTTTTTTGAACTGTCTCAATACGTTATTAAAATGTAGAAGCCTTTAAAATGTACGCAGGGGTTGCTTAGTTCTAATGTACGTTCTAATGCATACTTAACTCTGGGACGCCACTAACTCTGAACATCATAATTAAAATGTGTTCTCTAGAGCATTTCTAACTAGGACAGAGGCCTAGGTTTATTAAACTTTTAATTCTATATAACTCAGCGCGCCGTATACACATTGTATTCCTAAGAGATGATAAAGTGGCGTACCTACTTAAGCCCCTCTTATTTCCCAACGGATATGAATCCCGTATAGGTACCTAATAAGAAAAAGCCTATTATATTTTGTAGGACATCGGGTATCACAATAAACTAGTAAATTGCGACATCGGGAATCGGGTAAAATAGGAACCTATGCCCAGCAGTAAGCTGACTTATTATTTTAAGAGAGGAAGCGAGCGGATCTTCATCCATACAAACGCATTCCGCGGTTTTCATGAAAATGCTTCTGGAGCTGTGACCCTAAAGATCTAAGTTTACTTAATGCGTGCCTATTATGTCGTTGTTTATCCAAAAGTGTCCAAAACTAAGGAAATATAACCTCCAAAAATGCCCCTTTAATAGAATTTTAACGGAAAAGAAGCAAAGATATTAATTACCTTTCCTTTAAATTGTGATGCAAAAACTATTTTGATCAGTCCAGTGCCCTGACTTTTCAATTTAAATTTAATTCTAATACAATGCCAACGCAAAATTGTTTTTCATTTAGCAGGCACACAAACAACACAGTACAAAAAAAATACTCTTTTTAGATTTCAGTCAGTTCCTTCAAGAAATACCTATTTTCCAAATTCTTGGTTAGTAGTCTCCCGGCTAAGACTTGCCTGAGCCTAAGTAGTTACTCTTGTAGGCGATTAGATAAAGTCTCGGATGCAAAAATACTTACATATCAATTCTTGGATTTAAGTCAAGCTAACTCCAATATCTACCAATATTTTTATATTGAATTCTGTTTAGGAATTTTAAATGTGAATAATGCTGACAAACCACAGTTTTATTAGTTGCCTAAGTGCTAGTCAAAGGTCTCCCAAATTTACTCCAGGCTCTTCTGTGCTGAACCAATTCCAACTCTAGAGGAATAAATAAGTAACTTTTAGAGCGCGCATATCGAATAGGTATGAACTGCTGGCACTAGTCTGAACATGTAAAATTAGTGTCAAAACAGAGCGCACCTTTTTATTAAAATTATCTCAAAACCTAATAATACCGGGATCGTCGATATTTTTGTATAAACGTCTGTCGTCGCACGGAAAATCACTTAAATCAGTAAACGAGCGTAGTACACTTAGCTAGCTAAAAATGTGCTTACGCTCGGCGGAAGGAAGGCTATTAGCGATGCGCATGCTCTAAGCTTGTCTATGATTACTCTTAAGATTCCAACCAATCTGACTTATTGAGAACGGTTAAAATTGCGTTAGTTTAATTAAACTTATTATTAGGCAACTTAAACTTAGGCATTAGTGCTCGTTTTCCTCTCAGGACTAAGTAAAACGAACACTAATGCCATTGCAAGCAATATCCTCTAAATCCCTCCATAGTAACGGCTACATATCCATAAATAATCATATTATGCTAACTTTAATTGGTGCGGGTGTTAAATAAAATATAAGGAATCTTTACTCAGACCGCAAAATTTACGGGTTTTCCTGATAATTGTTGGCAAGGACATTAATTGCGGGTTATTATGTAAGTAGGTATCTACGTATAATTGGGTATTCTGCGAAGCCTTTTCCCAAGTCTTGTTGGGGTCGGCTTCCAATTTTACCAGTTTTAGCCACTGCCTATCTGCCTTCCACAGCCCATTTTACTGGGTAACAGAGTATCCAAAATTAAGACTGGTTGTCTAACGACTGTTAAAGATCAACGTATGGCAGTCGGGAACTGATCGGTGACACTATCTAAGTTCATAAACAATTAAAATTGTAATAAAAGTTTTTTTTGTTACATTTTTTAAATAAATCTGTGATAAATTTGTGTTTTCTTTCTTCTTCTTCTTTCTAATATTAAAAATTGTTTCATAAACTTTTTACCTTGATTAAAATCACATTCTTTACAAAATCCATCTCTTTCTTAATTCTCTATTGGCTATTGTGGCTATCATTATATTATGTCCATTGTGATAAAATAGCAACAAATCTCAAGACGTTTTGTTTTGGCTTAACACACCTGAATTAGGCTACACAAAAGTAGGTTACATTGTATCCATGATGAGTCAAGTAAACAAACGGATTAATGAATAAGAACCAGTGTTAATACGATAGCAAGGTTAATGAGTAATGTCAAAGGGCCGTGTACAAGACGTGCAGTCATGTAGTAACCTAGCTAATTAAAATCTACCGCCACCTGACAACTGAGCAAGGCTGCTACCACACTGAGGCCACGAAGATCAGTTTTTTATATAATATGGAGCGACTACTTAACCCTATTCCGTGGTGTAGCTACGGCCCAATTATGAAGTCTTAATGCTATCAGAATAGCTTGATAGACTAAAAGAAAATTTACCGACAACTAAGTTGAAATACAGTTGCAGTTTATGCCTACTGCGATAAGGGACAGACCTGGACTACTTTTTTTTATTAACAGTTTAAAAAAAAATAGATATTTTTTTTCTTTTTTTAATTAAACAAACGCTGTGGAAGATACAGTAAATGGAAATGTCGCGTGACGTCACTTGTGGCTACAATTTATACCCACAAGTAACGTCGCAATCGCAAAACTCGAAGTGTCGAAGTGTTTGTGCGTCTGTGAGTGACCAGGGTTACGCTTTTACGGCTAAACCGTTTTACCGATTTTAATAAATAAATAAATAAATAATTAAACTTGGTGTATGAGACCGAGGCCGGGTCCGTATGGCGAGGTGTATATAAATATTATAACACTATTTTAATATAACACTTTTTACGAAGATATAGCGTATATCTAAGTTTGCAGTTATGTAACATATCTTTTTTAATTTGCAGCCGCAAAATGCCGGACTAAAGACTGAATAAAATTCACAACTTAGCTTTATAAAAACAGACGTAACGAAACCATAGCGCGATATAATTCAATTCCAACACCATCTGGGAAACTCAAACTACAACTTTTTACCAAACATTGTTTTATAGCGCCATGATTTTAGTCTAGGTACTCCCAAACATGGTATGAGCTAAGCTTAAATCCTAAGAAAGAACTTGAAGAAAGAAATTGTCATCACCATGTTAGTTATGATGTTTTAGAACTATGCTTATTATTGAGAATATTTTTTTTTGTGCATTGAGTATGTAAATAATTTACTGTATACTTAGTAAAAATGTTGCTTCTGTACAAAAAAATATAGTACTCTTTACCGAGAGCTTCTGTATGACATATAGCCCAGTCATATTAGGGCTTTCACCTCGGAATGAAAGATAATAAGCTGCAAATTGGTATGAACCTTTGTTTTGTCATTCTAAATGTTGTCTCAAAAGTCACAATCGTTATCGTGTCCGCGTCTCAAGATATTCAAGGTCAAAGGTCACAAAAATCGTTTTTTCGCGAATATCTGGCTTCCTATCGGTTAAATGAGATTTGCATTTATTATAAAAGTTGTAGGCTATAAAATTCCCTACAACTTTTGTTTAAACTTTTTTTTCATACGACCAACCGTTTTGAAGGTAGAGCGCGAAGTGCACATCGTACAGTCATATACGGCCTAATGCAAGGTCAATCGTGAGTTATGGTTATCAGTACGTTATAAAGTCAATTATTTACTTGGAAATTATAATTAATAAACAATGCCTATTATTTATGTACTAACTATTAATTATTTATATTTAATTAAAGTAAGTAACTTGATTATTTATATATAATTATTCATATTTAACTATTTAAGTATAAAATATTATTAATTCTGGATTATATATTTTACTTTTATTTTAAGTTAAAATGATAGTAAGAGTATATATTTTACACATATTATATATACAATTTCAAACTAACGAATAATCTTGACTCATACAAAGTGGAGAGAGTGGCCTTGAATACTATAGAACATCTGTCCCGGCAATGAATAGAAAAGGGCATAGGGTAGGGACAAGTATTTCCAGGTATATAAGTATTGAGAAATTTACGCGTTTTAAAGAAAAGATATATAATGTCGTGTTAACTTAAAATAAAACTAAAATATATAATCCAGAATTAATAATATTTTATACTTAAACAGTTAAATATGAATAATTATATATAAATAATCAAGTTACTTACTTTAATTAAATATAAATAATTAATAGTTAGTACATAAATAATAGGCATTGTTTAATAATTATAATTTCCAAGTAAATAATTGACTTTATAACGTACTGATAACCATAACTCACGCTTGACCTTGCATTAGGCCGAATATGACTGTACGATGTGCACTTCGCGCTCTACCTTCAAAACGGTTGGTCGTATGAAAAAAAAGTTTAAACAAAAGTTGTAGGGAATTTTATAGCCTACAACTTTTATAATAAATGCAAATCTCATTTAACCGATAGGAAGCCAGATATTCGCGAAAAACCGATTTTTGTGACCTTTGACCTTGAATATCTTGAGACGCGGACACGATAACGATTGTGACTTTTGAGACAACATTTAGAATGACAAAACAAAGGTTCATACCAATTTGCAGCTTATTATCTTTCATTCCGAGGTTGACCCCTTTTTTTACCTAATATGACTGGGCTAATAACCTTTACTTCATAACTAGTCTTGAATATTAATGTTGCCACATAATCTATCACTTCCTTTGAATGTTGTAGGAACCAATTATAGAAGAATGATGTCTATGCTCAGCTAATAGACGTATTGTGACGGGTCGTTGAGATCCTTATAGACTTCCATATTGTATTTTTATTGTTTTATAGGTACGTCTCTTATTTTTTAGGGCCTCACTAGGTATATCTAGTGATGCCCAAAAAATTATGGGTAGGTAACTATATTTTGATATATCGAGACCCTCCTATGCCTTGAAAGTACGTAAACACATATCCAATGCTATCCAAATCGTTTCTCCTACTTACTAGAACCTACCAAGCCTACCCTGTAAATGGGTGCAGACGAGAGATCAAATACGCAGTCCCTATTCTAGTTAGCTGTATCTGGTAAGACTGGGAACCGAACGAATATACAAGGTGAGTTTTTTTGTCGTTGTACAATCGAAAACGATTACTTATATATCGGTTACAAAAGCATTTGGTTTAAAAATCTCAAAAAACAAATGAAAAAAAACTCGATTTTTAAAACTGTAGCCGTAAGAGTTTTACGGTAATAGTACTGACATTCGGGATTGTTTTTTGTTTGTTTGTTTAATTTTTGATACCAATTGTTTTTATAGCCAATATAAGTCATAGTTTTCGTTTGTACAATGACAAAAAACTGACCTTGTATAGACATTTTTATCTATTACATTTTTATCTATTATATTACATTTTTGTCTATCTTTGTTTAGGGAAAAACAGATATACCAAGAAATATCACAAACGAAGCCGCCATTTTTATTCTTTAAAATTATCGTCGACATGCGAATTATTTTACCTAAAAGGTACTTACATGGTTTTGTTGCACAGCGCATACGCTGAAAATTAAGGAAAAGCATAGATGTAAATTGAGACGGAATATGAAATAATTATTTATTATAACATAATATCTTGGGACAACACACACACGGCCATCTGATCCTAAAATAGGTTGAGTTGCTTTCTGAGGTTTACGCGAATATTCGACATTGAAATAAAACTAGTTTGAACGGATTCTATCGCGGTTTATTTTAGATTTTTGTTCCCGACGTTTACGTAAGGTAGAACGAGCAACATCACCTGTCAAGACGAATACCACCTCAGTCTGCCCGTGACCATGACACCTGCAAAGGCGTCGAAACGTCGGGAACAAAAATCTAAAATAAACCGCGATAGAATCCGTTCAAACTAGTTTTATTTCAATAGGTTGAGTTAATGGCAACCAGACAACTGATAAACATAGGTTATATATTTATTTTCTTACTCATATCATACAGATTTCGGATATGTATCGGATGTATGCTTAGAGGAATAAACAAGTAAACTATAGAATGCGTATATCGAGTATGAACTGTTGGCACCAGTATGAACATGTAAAATCGTAAAATTAGTCTCAAAACAGAGCGTACTGTTTTATTAAAAATATTTCAAAACCTAATATTACCCTAACAATATCGGAACCGTTGATATTTTTGCATAAACGTCTGTCGTTGCCCGGAAAATCACATATATCAGTAAACGAGCGCAGTACATTTAGCTAAAAATGTGCTTATTCTTGACATAATGCTACTAGCGATATGCACGCTCTATGCTTGTCTATGTTTACTGTATGGATGTACCTATGTATGTTAATAATAAGAGTGTAAGTAATTATCATCTGTTAACAGATAGTTGTAAAACGCGTGACTCTTGTGAATACAATCACCGAGGCGTGTCTAATAGATTCCGTGCGTCATTGATGACGGCTACCTCACCTTATGTGCAACTCTCAATGTATATCTAATCATGTCATATGATTGTAACAAAACCATACTATTATCTCCTTTATTTAACTTAAACACCTTTAAAAAAATAAATTACAAAACTAAATAGTTTTCAAGTAGCATCGGTAAATCAAAACTGCCCATAGGTTAGGGCTCGAGAGCCGGCGAAGTCGCCGGGGGCGTTATGGTGATAAGACTCCGATTGGACCCGTAACGTCGCCACTAAGGCGAAGGATGGCACCAGTCCTCCTAGACAAGTGGCATATCGACAAACGTTAAATTTATGAAAATGACATCTCGTTTCGATAAGTCACGTGACTTAAACTTGTCAGTTCCATACATTTGAGCCATTCGATTAGCGTTAACGCTTGTCGAAGTGTCACTTGTCTAGGGGTGCCAAGTGTTTTGCCGGAGTAGTCATAGCCTTTTTCCAGGCTCTGGAAGCCCAGACTCTTGCATCCCCACCCTCGTGGGGATGCAAGGCTGGCTCATAAATCAGTTTCACCTGTAAAAAAAAAATCTGGTAAGTTATAAAGCAGTGCCAAATTTCGTGATTCTGGGTCGACGGGAGCTACCCTATTGGTTTTGAGTTACTCGGAAATGTATAGAAAAAACAACATAAATGGCTGTATTGTTTTATTGGTTTGACAAATAAAGCTTGATTCAAAAAATATATTTATCATAGGCGGTTATACAAAGTGATAAGGGTTCCTTTTTTCCTTTTGATCTACGGAACCCTAAAAATTACATGTAGTAAACCATTGTCCCAACTTCACACCTCGGAAGTCTACGTCTTCATCTACATATACTTATGGGGAAGGCGATTCATTCTATGGATAATCAAGCCCTATCTTATGAAATTTAATTCGTTCGCCTTATTCGTCGCGTGCTATTTAAATCGCGCTATTAAAATTAACATACTAGTTAAATGAACTGGTATTATTAATTGGATGATGTAGATACCATTGTTTTGTACCTACTGTATTTTTTTAAGTGTATCGATACAAACGACAACAAACTGCTCTAGACAATTCGACGGCGCGTTTAAAAAACGTGGTGTGCACAGGTCCTTAATGTGTCACTTAATTTTAAGGCACCGTTAAGTCCGTCACTTTATTGCGTAAAGAAGAGTTAGACAGACATTTAGGAATGTTTTAAAGTTAAGTTGCGTTTCAGTATTCAGATGTAAGTATTGTAAAGTCTTTAAAATAAGATCCTTTTGTTTAGCAGTAGGAGTTTGTCTAATAGTAAAACAAATTGAGTGTATAATGATGTATAATAAAGGTTAAGCTGCGCTCGCCGCGGTTGGTCCGCGGATGGGTGACCATTTGTAAACATACCGAGACCCCCCGTGTTTCGGAAAGCACGTTAAGCCGTTGGTCCCGACTGGCATACGTTGATCTTTGGCAGTCGTTACAATACCGATAACCAGTCTTACTATGGGATGCAGCGTTACCCAGTAAAATGGGTTGTGTAGATTAATAGGCTGCAGTCGCTTCATGTTCAGTGCGGTATTCAGCTGAATCCGGTGAGACCGGGAAAATGTAGCTTGGGAAAAGGTTAGCAAGAAGGTTTTTTTTGGGAAGTGGTCTACTGCAGTTAGCCTGAGCGCAGGCTTTGACTGCTTCACCGGACTTTTGGCGAGAACCTTAAGGGCCTCCAGCCAGAGCAAAGTAAAATAAACTAACTACGTCAGCAACGTTCACTAAGGGCACTCCCTGCGGGGTTCGGACCTCCAAGAAGGTTCATTCTATAGGTAGGTATAGTTACCTACATGGTACTTAGAAAACAAATATCTCTTCACCATCACTATTTACTCACGTCTCTTAGCCAGGGATTATCGCAATTTGCGGTGCAAATATACCGGGTAGATAGCTTGAACCTTTACATTTTATCTTATCTGATATAAACACTCTAGTACCCGGTACTCAGTTTAAACATTAAACACTCAAAGTTAACTTCGTGGAGATTGTTGTCAATATTATTTCTACCGTCAAGCATTTTCCCTTCTTTTTTTTTTGGAAGAGATTTACGCAGTTAGCCTGAGCGCAAGCTTTGACTGCTTCACCGGACTTTAAGCATTTTCCCAAAAAAAATTAAAGTCTCCTTCCAGTCTTACCGGATTTAGCTGTAGGAGATATAACCTTAGATTAGACGATTCGACTTTCTTCCTGTCTTTGCCCCGATGAAAAGTGTTGTACCGTTTTTTATTAATTTATACTTATAAGGCAAAAGATGAATCATGTAATCCTTACTAATATTATAAATGCGAAAGTAACTGTCTGTCGCGCTTTCACGGTAAAACTACTGAACCGATTAAAATGAAATTTGGTACACAGATAGTACAGAGCCTGAGAAAGGACATACGCGCCGCGATAACCGACAACCACCCAGGTTTATTAAATTTTTGCATTATTTTTCTTTCGACTTACTTATAATGTTACTTTTAATTTAAAGCGTTAATTTTTGCGTATAATTACAACATACTTAACCTTAAAAATATTGTTTTACCTACTTGAAAAAATCCGTTTTACGAAACTTTCCCAAACAGTTTAAATTATTAACGATGTTCATCAGGAGAATGACGGGCATGACACAGCCTATCTAAAGTTTTTAAATATCAGTGAACTTTGGTGATATATTTTGTTTTTGAAAAGTTTTTTTATGATTTTATAAGTAGGTTTAAATATCAGTGAATTTTGATGACATTTATTTTTGAAAAGTTTTTCATGACTTTATAAGTAAGCAGGTACCTACGTGCAGCAAAATTATTATTATTAGGTACGTATATTGTTTACAAACAGTATATTATGAACAAGTGTTGTGATTAATACTCATTCCTTCTCTATATGAGAAGAGGACTGTGCTCAGCAGTGGGACATTTATAGGCCGGTATTATTATTATTATATTGTTTACTTATCAATAATTTTTAGCCTTATAAACCAGTTTAAGAAATCTAGGGGTATCAGTGGATAAAAGCGGTTATGAACTGTCAAGTGTCAGCAGTGTGTCACTCCATTTCTAGGATGTCATCCGTCCTCAAAAAGGCGTCCTGGACATTTAAGGACTATCCACAATTCCACACACATTCGTGGTATCTCAGAGACAAGGAGAGATTACATCCAAGTCTCAGGGGCCGGGCTATGGACAGACCGAGGCTTATACCTGTACCTAGGGTACTAAGGTATAGACGTCCTAGGTTACCTAGGCGTTCTTCTACCACATGCACGCATATTTCCATGTAGGGTTTACAATATTTTGACACTTCTTGCATTTTCTCACGTTCGTTGCTGGGTATCCTGTGCGGGTCTAAGAGAGCGTTCACATGTAACTCATATAATTATGTTTTTTTAATTATATTTGTCTTGTCCGGCTACACGGAAACCCGGAGTGTGAAAAATCTCTTAATCGTTTGCTTTCCTCACGATAAAGGGGAATTATATTTTAAATCCGTGGTCTTTAAACAAAATACGTTTTCTTATAAACTTATTTTCTTTAAAGACCACGGATATTTTTATACGGAAATATTTTTCAAGGTTAAGATAACGGTAAAAATGCAATGTCATTACTACAATATTATTATCTAATATCATTGTAACATTATCTTTCATTCATGGGAGCATGAAATATTTAGGCAGGGAAACATGTACAGAGAGCAGCATAAAAAGGTAGCAAAAGGCGTTTGTTTAAAAAAACAACTTTGCCACTAGTTTTACAAATGAAACCAAAACAAGAGGGCGTAATCTAGAAGAAGTATATTTTGCGCCGAGAAGTTTATTTTTATTTATTGTTACATACTAAAAACAAAATACAACAATTTCACAAATGATGTTCCTGACAGACTACCGTCAAACCGAAGAAGAAAGAAGTGTACAATTATTTATTTATAATATAAACATGTAACATAGAAATAAGTAGTACTTATATAATATAATACCCCTACAGCTACACAATAGTAAAAGTAAAAGTAATCCTAACTAATATTTTAAATGCGAAAGTAACTCTGTCTGTCAGTCACGCCAAAACTACTGAACCGATTTAAATGAAATTTGGTACACAGGTAGTCTGAAGCCTGAGAAAGGACATAGCCTTTCTGCCGCGATAACCGACAACCACGCGGGCGGAGCCGCGGGAAACAGCTAGTATTAAATTATTATAGGGTTACCTAAAGGACGTGGGCAACTGTACCTTCAGGTTAATAACCTTTCCTTATCAATTCGATATCTTATCGATACATAGTCATAGTCATTGACAAAATATACCGATATATTTTGATCGACAATGAGTTTCGTTTTTTTTTATGTTACCTCCTTAAATAGCCTTTATTTCGATTGTTTTGTAAATATAATGCTTTCTGAGGTTTAACGCAAATGTTTGAAATTGAATAATACTTATACTCATTTAGTCGAATTGCATGAACTTAGAGAATTAGGTTGATGATTATAATTCTGTAATACAAATGTATTACGGCCGCGAATCGTCTTTTGTTCAAAAATCAAACTGACAAATTGCAAAAATTGTAAGAAAATTTGTATTTTGCGGGCTACCCTGACACTTCCTCTTTAACAGAATTAAGATTATTATGTACCTATTACAGTACATACAAGTGACCTGAGTCACAGTTATTATTGTAACATAATCTGTGAATTGAAAACCTCAACGAAGCACTATGACACATTCTAAGTAAGTATTCAACATGTCTTCGTAGAATTATTAAACATTCAAGAAAATTATGATATGTTAGGCATACGTGAGTCATTCACTCTGTTTGTTAGTTCTGTTTATATAGAAAACCAATACGCGCGTGTTACAAGAGTAAACAAAGAGAATCCTGCTTATTCTCCTCCTTTATACCTAGATCTGACAATGTTTGTTCCATGTGCGGATCGAAACCGCAGCTCTGGTAGGGTAGTTGGTCAGATCACATGGCCTCCTGAGTGCGGCACATCGCGCGTCATCGCGTCCTCGTGCAAATATACGATAGAGATCTTTACCGTTAGCCTGAGCGCAAGCTTTGACTGCTTCACTGGACTTTTGGGGATCTCCAGCTAGAACAATAGAAAAACTAACTTCGTCAGCAACGGTCACTAAGGGCACTGACCTCGATTTAGTGCCCAATCTTTCTACCCCTGTCCTATCGAGAGAACCAACTTAAAAAATGACAAGAGGATTCGTTGTTCGAAGTGTGAAAATTGACAAGGGAAGCGGTAAATACTCTTTCAGAATACCGAACTCTTCTCACCCAACAGGGTTCGTCTCCTCGCCACATTCACAAGTGTGGCGCTACCGGTGCTATCGAGATTTACAGAATACGAATTTGATATCTTACCGCGAATTCCGCTGTCGGGACTCGAAAATGATGTTACAGAATAGCATTGCAGGGCGTGGCCCTTAGCCGTGCAGCACATAATATAATTGAATTATATATACCTATATTTTAATTTGACAGCAAGGTTTTTCCAACGGTTCTTGTACTAGAGATGAAAACATGTCTTGCTATACATATTACTTAAGGTAAATTTGTAATTAAAAGGTAATTAAGTAAGGAAAACTATTTACATACCTATATTAATCAAAAAGCGTAAATTTGCACCATGGCTTGGACAGTTTTTCATGTGTTAGTTAAAGCTGATAAGAGGTATCACGGTCAGGTTCCTGTGATAACTAGATGTAGTACAATTGATGCAATATGTTTACCATCGCTTAACTGATAAAAAAAAATGAGTTTGTTTAAATAATATTTCAAGGACTTGCGTCTGTTACAGATTACAATGATGTTTTTAATTAAGAAACTAACTCTTGCGACACTATGAGATACCTATGTAATAGATTCTATACCTACTTATTTGTATTCTACTATTTGATAGATTTATTTAAACTATTTATTATCCATAGGTAGTGCTATTATAAATGCGAAAGTAATTGTCTGTCTGTCGCGCTTCCACGGTTAAACCGATTGTGTTTTAACTTGCTTTGGGGCAAGCTTGAACCCTAACAAAAATCAACCATGCGGGCGGAGACGTGGGCAAAAGCTAGTACAGAAAACAATAAAAAACAATTGCAACCATGCCACCATAATAAAGGTTTATCATTTTAATATTTTTCATTTGTAACCGAGGAACTAAAATTATTCTGTCTGTTTGAAAATGTTTATTTTAAGTAAAGACTTTTAAAATTACTAATTATTTTAGAATAATGATTTCTAGACTTGATTATAAATATTGTTTTATACATATTTATGAAGCTCTACGGTACTTAATTCATGACTGTAACATGCGTGGGCGGTGGTCAAGGGCGCGCGGCAGACACGTCTGCGCTGGAGTGCTCACCTTGCTATCACACGCAAATATATCGCGGTGACGTCACACACACCTAAAATATGATGTAGGCATACATTTGTGAATGTATGATTACAACTCCTTAAAAAAAAGTAAGACTTGCGCTGAAGTTACGTAGGTACTTAATGGTCGAATACTGAAATGTCAAGAGTAGCGTTAGATAAATATTTAAGTACGTCTTAAAGTTAAGTTGCGATTCAGTATTCGGTGGTAAGCATTATTATTTCAACCATGATCGCCCCACTGCAGGGCCTACGAAAAAGGGTTTTTTTTTTCTATTGCACTATTGCCATCCAAAATTTCGAACGAGAGTAACAAAAAATAAATCATAGTGATATCAGATTATCAGTGTAAAAAGTAGATTATAAGTAGGTGCTTATGTAATTTCAAAATAATTTGGTGTCTATACCTAAGTACATACATTGGGAATACCTGAATCCTTTATTTCGAATTGAAATCTAATTTATACTCCGCTCTGAGGAAGGTGAGGTGGTCTCGGAGTATAAATAACACTATAGGCAACGCCGGTACATCTAGAATACCTACCCCTTTCCCGTAGACAAGTGACATTAGAAATCGCAAATGACATTTACTCCAGCGTTCTGAAATGTTAGCAACAAAAAAAATGAGTTAATCACCTGTCAAACCTCATGTTAATCGCTGTGATTGGTTGTTAGTCTTTTGTTAAACCAATCACAGTCGTGATCGGTTTTGACAACAGATTAAATTGATCAGCCTTGCAGAAACCGGGGGATAATGTATGGAAAAGGCCTTTATTTTTCATAAGTCATGTGGCTTTAAACGTTATGTTTACGTTAGTGGTCACTTATATACATTAGAGTGATAGGATCAGTGCTAACCCTTGTAGAAATATCACTTGTCTTGACAACTGCCCCCTGCAGTTGTCTCGCCGGAAAAGTGCAGGGAGTGCGCGAGCGATCCCACGTTCCGGCGTGGGTCGAAGTCATATAGATTTTCCCCCCTAAAAAAAAAGAAAAAAAAATGGCGGGCTTGTTGTCTAGGACTAATGAATGACACTTGTCTAGTACCAGTTTACCTCGCACGGATTAGTACAATATCTCAAGTGGACGCGAAGAACGTAAGATATCATTATCATGTAACCAAAACTGTACTGGTTGTATCATCATTAGCTTTATATAGATAGGTTATCATGTCAACTCAGTAGCTACTTAGATACGAGTACAAGTATCTAGCTATCTATGAGTAACTATCTTTGGTATGCAAAGGACAAGATAACTTACCTGTTACACCTATCTAGACTGTTGTTTAGTACATTATCAGAGTCACCATAAAAGTACTCTGTGGTATCACCCATGATAAAGACAATTAAATGAGGTTTAGATAAGATTGTCTATGTCTTCAAAAGCTGTCAAAACGAAATAACGAAAAAAATCTAAATGAGCAGATAATCACGGGAAATTGACACCATATATCTATACTAATATTATAAAGCTGAAGAGTTTGTTTGTTTGTTTATTTGTTTGTTTGAACGCGCTAATCTCAGGAACTACTGGTTCGAATTGAAAAATTCTTTTTGTATTGGATAGTCCGTTTATTGAGGAAGGCTATAGGCTATATAACATCAGGCTACGACCAATAGGAGCGGAGCATAAATGAAAAAGGTTGCAAAAATGAAAAACCGTTGAAACTAAAACACGCGAACAAAGTCGCGGGGGACAGCTAGTTAATAATAAAGACTTGTGCACTTTGCACTAAACGTAACTACTTCGACATTAAAAAACTTCTTAATGTCAAAGTAGTAAGGTTATTTTTTTACGTAATCAAAAACTTACTTCGACGTCGACGTCATGCGACATTTTAAATCAATATATACTGATTTAAAATGTCGCATGATGTCAAAACTCAGTAAATTTTGTATAGATTATGATGACGTAACTTTAATTCGCTATGTATTGACATCGAACTGTTTTAAACGGATTCTATCGCGGTTTATTTAGAAAAAAACAAAGGAAAAAATACGTGTTTAATTTCTATAATAATGTAACTGAAGAACTAACTACTATTTTCCTTTTTACATAACTTCTTTAATAGTTAGAAAAGGTAGGTTTAGACATAATAGTCTAGAAATTTCTAAGGATATAATTAAACGTGCAACTACAAATGTAAATAAGTACATCATGTTACAATAACATCAGTCTAGTCGCTTGGTAATGCACCTACGAAGTCGCTTATTGTGTAATATGTTAAGTATAACAACAAATATATTGCAAGATTTTGTCCGCATATTCACATGATGTTTACAGAATTGCTATAAATAAATGTGCAGCTCCAAGTATGTAGCAAGCTCTCTACAATAGGGGGGCGAACTAGTTATGAAATGATGGCTTGTGACGTCACTTCTGGGTAAAAATTGTAGCCACATGTGACGTCACGCGACATTTCCATTCACTGTACCTTCCTCATCGTTTGTTTAAATAAAAAAGGAAAAAATACCTACGTATCTCTTTTTTTTTATCTCTATGTCTAAAAAAGAATAGTCCGATCCCCTATTTCCATTAAAATCTGTGCAGTCATGAGAACGAAAAACTATACTTTCAAATATATACACATACTAGCTTGGGCCCGCGGCTCCGCCCGCGTGTGTTATTGCGTGTTATTGCGGCAAAAAGTAGCTTAGGTTTTATCCTTTCTTGAAATCATTACGTAATAGATAGACCCAAAGACAGACAGAGTTACTTCCACATTTATAATATTAGTACCTTACCAATAGATTGACAGCTTAAACATACATGTCTAAAAATAGATAAAGATTATGAAATGAGGAAATGTGTTTTCAAGTAGTTATTGCTCGATTTTAATATCGTTCAGCAGTTCCTATTGCGGTATGTCATTAACACGCGAATGTGGTAACGACTGCCGGTCTTACAAGGTCTTACAAGGCTGTATGTGCAATGTGCTACTAAATTATAGATGAAATTTCAGTCTTTTAAGCCCCGCAAATTGCTAATGCGCTGGAACCATGTCTTACTAACATCCACGTGACGTCATCCGCAACTAAAACCCGTACTCGCCGGCCAGTGATAGTAACGGTACTGGGTGTTCGGTTACGTCACTATTACGTCACCAAAATGGTGGCCAGGCGCATTACCAATTTGCGGGGCTTATAGAACAGAATAAAATATTATTTTGCCATTTATGTAGGTACAGGTTTTGCCCAGCTGAAACGTCTAAGAAACATGTATATTTCCTCAGCAAGTTTTCCTTGTTGTGTTTTGGGTATTACCTAAATATAACATAAGTGTAAAAACAAAATAATGAATATCAATTGTTCTTATTATGTTTAATCGATCAGAAAAGGCTGATTTAGCTATCTGTATCTATATTTTTTTCAAAGTTCAAGGCTTGATCTTGCGTCGTGAATATATTAATTAATTTTAAACCTCTTTTAAAATTCTGTCATAGATTTACAGAGATTTCTAAGTATTTTTGTACTAATTTATGTGTATGATTCACAATCAGCCAGTGCAAGTACCTAGCTACTTGGCTGCCTTGGCAATCCAATTGCGGCAATAGAGCCTTGAATTAAGTAAATGACATGTAACTTTTTTCTATTCCTATTTAAAATAACTGGTGGCACAATGACCAGCATTATGAAGCCAAGTCAAGGCCTTTTTGTTTATGAACCATAGACAAAGGTATATAATATAATAAGTTATGTCAGTCGTGACATTGCGAATAGTTAGGTACTTTGTAAACAAGTAGTTTGAATACCTCTGCCGGATACTGATTGAAGCCATGTTATGATAAAGAATTTTGAACCAAACAGGATATGAACTCAGATAGCAAAAAGCGGCCAAGTGCGAGTCGGACTCGCCCATGAAGGGTTCCGCAGCAGCAAGTAACATAATTAAAAAGTTCTTTTTTTATTTTTATATTTGAGTTGATTGAATAAAAGGTTAATTGCGGTTTACTATTTATGACGAATTAAAAATAAAACTACTTTCTAGATCTCGTTCAAACCAATTTTCGGTGGAAGTTTGCATGGTAATAATGTACATCATTTTATATTATTTTCAATGTTTTGTCATTTTCTTATTTTAGAAGTTACAGGGGGGGGGGGACATTTTACCACTTTGGAAGTGTCTCTCGCGCAAACTATTCAGTTTAGAAAAAAATATATTAGAAACCACTATAACATTAATGAAAATAAAATTTCGAGTTTCAGTTTTAAGTAAGTATGGGGAACACCCAAAATGCATTGTTTTATTTTTATTTTTGTGTAAAAAATCTTAATGCGGTTTACAGAATACATTACTTACCAAGTTTCAACAGTATAGTTCTTATAGTTTCGGAAAATTGTGGCTGTGACATATGGACGGACAGACAGATTTTTGCCATTTGGCTAAGGAACCCTAAAAACCACGCCGATTTTTTGCAGTGATAGTGCCACGCTAAGACCGTCAGTTCATACCCGAATGACCTGGGCCTCTAGACAAGTGACATTTCGACAAGCGATAACGCTGATCGAATCGTTCAAATGTATGGAAGTGACAAGTCCAAGTCACGTGACTTATCGAAACGAAGTGTCATTTCCATACTTTTAATGTCATTTAACTGATTTCTATCATCGTTAACGCTTGTCGTAATGCCACTTGTCTAGGGGGGCTGGTACTAAGGATGTTACGTTTCTTACCTAATTGAATTTTGTGGTAAATTTGACACCTAACCTCTATTTTAAAAGCCGACGTCGCATTTTCAAGGCTTCCTGCATTGTACCAATTGAAAATGCTTATGGATTTAACGCGAACTGTTTATCTTTTGTCGACCTTGAAATTTAATAAGAAGTTTATTTGTTGAAAGATATTATTGTGTTAATTAATTTAAATTCTTAACATACCGGATGGTACTCTACATTTGGTCATTATCTTTTGTGTAAACAATGACATTCACTTCGTCCGCTTATGATAATATTGGTACCGCAGAATTTATCTCAAGGTGGTGTCATCTGTTTTATTAGGCAGCTCTAAAGTATGACACGCGTATATGTCATTACGTTGTTTTTTTTTTATTTTAATATACATTTGTTTTTTATATGCACTTTGTAATTGTAACATTTAGTGCTAATGGAAGAATTTACCTGCAGTGCTCATCAATAAGTGATTATTGACTGCATAACTAGCTTCTACGCCCTTTCTGCGATTAAAAAATGTTTTGTCTATGCTTTTTACCCGACTGCCATAAAAAAGGAAGGGTTATGTTTTTTGCGCGTTTTGTCGGTTTCTGTTTGTAAATTTCTTTTAAAAATTAAGGTATCTTTAGATTCGTCTAAAAACCGAAAATATCCTAAGATGACTTTTAAAAAAAAATAAAAATGACGGAATTTTAGCGATAATGTAAGCCGTTATTATTTAAACAAATCTATGAAGTAAGTTATCAAAATAAAGGTTTTATAAATGGTTTACATATGTTTAAATGTAATTTCAAGTAATTTGGAATGAGAAATGCTAAAATATATAAATAATAATTATATTAAAATGCCTGATCAGACTTTAATGTTTCACAAGAAGGCAGTCCGGTTTTTATGTTTATTACTAGTTAGGGTTCCATACCCAAAGAGTATCACGGGAGCCTATAACTAAGCATCCGCTGTCCGTCCGTCCGTCCGTCTGTCAGCGAGCTGTGTCTGATGAACCGTAATAACTAGAGAGTTGAAATTTACTCAGAAGTGTATTTGTGTTGCCGCTATACCTACCAACAGAAAATACTTGTATAATAACTTTCGTGAGGAGTATTCATAATTATTTAGAACAAAACGGTTTTACTCACGCATATTCTCGGGATCGCCCGACTAGTTTCAGACTCAATAGGAGTCCCTAATCATGAGCAGACGCGGCGGCGGTGGTGTCGCGAGTTGCACTTTTTAAATAAACAAATAATACAATTTAAAAAAAATAGGTATTTTTTCTCGATTTAAACGACATAAATCTTGTACAATGGTACCTAAGAAACCCTCCATGTGTGAATCCGGCTCGCACTTGGCCGTTATTACAACTTGTATTATATATATTATTATATATTATATAATTATATACTTTATAATTTATTATTAATTATATATTATATAATTATATACTTTATAATTTATTATTAATTATATATTATATAATTAATTATTATATATTATATAATGATATATTATTGTTTTATTATCCCTCTTGTTTTCCTACCCGTTTTCCGTGCTGTGGTCGGCTTCTAATCTCACGGAATTTAGCTGATTACCTTATTTTACAAAGAACTACTGCACAGCCCAATTGTATAAATAGGTACAATGCGGTTCAAATGAGAATAGGATCGACTTTGCGCCATATTGTGACGTTTTAGCTGTTAATTATGACTTCAAATAATTAAATTTACTACTATATTAAGTTTTAATTTAAATTTTATGTATGACTATTATTATTGGTATGAAAATAAGTTTTTTGCAAATGGTACTTTTCGAGTAACATTTGACAGATAGAGGTTATTGACATTCCTATTCTTATTTGAATCGCATGGTACCTATGTAGGTACTGAACCTTTCTCTTGACGTCCTGGAACTACACAACTGTCAAAGATAATACCTAAATGGCGATGATCAATGATTTTAATTACTTTTGGTACTATAGGATAGGTACCTACGATATTATACAATAAATAAGAAGTTTCGGTGATTGTGCTACAAATAAAAAATCCTACCATCAAGTAATAAAAATTAAAATAAATTAAATTAAATTCATTCGATATTATTCGTAGGTATAATTGCGAAATAACATTAATTTATTTTAATGTGCGATTGATGTAAAGCTCGCGTTTAATGAACAGGTAAACGAATTTACCTTGAATATTTTCCTGGCTGGATGAATGTAAATACTTTTGCCTCGCTGTCTTGCCTTATTTATTGTCTTTGGCATTTTATACCTACGTGTAGGTACCTACCTATTTAATGCTTTTCTTATTCAGATAGGTAAATTGTAAGGTAAATTGTGTTTTGTTACATTTAAAATTGTTATTTTATGCATGTTGTATTTTATATAACCTTGGTCGATCTGTTTGAAAAAAAGAAATACTACCTACCTACTTACTTTTTTTTTATTTGTAATTAAATACAAAATAATTGTAGAAAGGAAACCTTAAACCTCAGGCAGGACTTGAACATACGACTACTGGCTTAACGCGCCAGTTTTTTCTTATTGTTATTTATTGAGCTAGGTATCTACTTCTTTACTTTTATAGAAACAGCAGTCATTAAACGAAAAAAAAAATAGGTTCCTAAATCCTAATTATTATAAAGAAAGAAGAAATAAACAAAACGTTTATTTGTATAATATTTATTTAAAACAAAACGGTTTACTCACGTATATTTTCGGGATCGCCCGACTAGTTTCAGACTCAATAGGAGTCCCTAATCATGAGCTGACGCGTCGAACTGACGTTTATTTTGCGGCAAATGCTACCTACGCATAAAATTGTACGACAAAAAGACAACAAAGACTAATACATAATAAGGTATGGGGGTTACATTACGGTTCAACAGATTGTGTTTATGTAGGTACCTACCTACATAAATAATTAAATAATAATAATGCTTTTATACATTACTAGCTGTTTCCCACGGCTCCGCCCGCGTGGATGTCGGTTATCGCGGCAAAAAGTACCCTATGTCCTTTCTCAGGCTCTAGACTATCTGTGTACCAAATTTCATTTAAATCGGTTCAGTAGTTTTGTTGTGAATGCGCGACAGACAGACAGAGTTACTTTCACATTTATAATATTAGTAAGGATAAGGATTGTTACATAAATGAAATCAATGAAACAATCCAAATAAAATCCTGTTTTGAGAAGATAACATAAAAACCGAAACTGATTATTCATGTAGGTATATATATATCAGTAGGTATATAGGTATATAGGTATTTTATCAATGACTATGTATTCCATGGAATTGATAACAAGAAAGGTTATTAACCTATTGGTACAGTGGACTACATCCTTCGGGTACATATTTAGTATAATTGTTTTGCCAGTCATACGAACATAAAATAGTTGGATGTCGCAAACAGTGTTTAGTGAAATGAAAACAAATATTATATGAAGGCTATTGGCAATAGCACCTTACTTTAATTTTGGCACACTCGTTTCTGCAATTACGGGGCAGACTATTTTTTTTTTTTCAGATCAAACCAATTAAGCAAAGGTTAGTTTCAAAACCTGGGCTTAAATGTAATTTAAAGAAAACAACAGTTCATAAAAAAATATTTTAAAGTCATTTTAAACTAGCTGTCCCCCGCGACTTTGTTCGCGTGTTTTAGTTTAAACGGTTTTTCATTTTTGCAACATTTTTCATTTATGCTCCGCTCCTATTGGTAGTAGCGTGATGTTATATAGCCTATAGCCTTCCTCAATAAACGGACTATCCAATACAAAAAGAATTTTTCAATTCGAACCAGTAGTTCCTGAGATTAGCGCGTTCAAACAAACAAACAAACAAACTCTTCAGCTTTATAATATTAGTATAGATAGGTGCCACTTATGCTGGTTTTTATTTATTATTTATAGGAGTCACTAATACTCCTCTCCACGCCTGCATATTTTCAAGAAAAACTTATTTTCTTTAAGTACATGGGGAATTACAATTTCCCTCTATCGCCAGGAAAGCAAGCGAGTAGATAATGGCAGAATACCGAAACGTGAATCAGTTTTAAGTGGCCTTTAAGTCTCATGCTGTCTTTATCACTTGAAGATATAAAGTAGCGTAAATAGACATTCAAGATCGTCATAAAGTTAAGTTGTGTTTCATTATTAACATTCGGGGCTAAAGGAGTTTCCTCACTCCAAGTTGTCGGATAACCAGCCCCCCTAGACAAGTGGCATTTCGACAAGCGTAAACGATGATAGAAATCGCTCAAATGACATTAAATGTATGGAAATGACATTTCGTTTCGATAAGTCACGTGACTTGAAGTTGTCACTTCCATACATTTAAACGATTCCATCAGCGATATCGCTTGTCGAAATGTCACTTGTCTAGGGGCTCAGTGCCATTATCAGGTGCCAAATGTATCGCTAAAACGCGTTGGTGCGTGCACAAGTTTTTTTGGACTGCCTTTCATAGAATACCATGGATACACCAGGATAACCGGCACTATCAACCTGGCAACCCGGACGTAAGGGTATAAGGTTGCAATTGGCAAAACACATAGAGAGCCCGATATATGGAAATAGGCGCGCTTTTAGGGGAACACTTAGGTAACCTAGAAGATCTTTACATAGGAGACATAGGTGTGATTATTCATGTAAACACATATAACGTCATGAATCTGGGTTGACTGAAGTTGATTCCAACATGAAAGTGCTAGGCAGAAACCAAGCTACAACACTCGATAAATATTTAAACTACCAGTAGGTAGTTCTACTATCTCTGATAAGATAACATTAAGGGCCAAGCTATCTACCCTGTATATATTTGCATTGCACCGTTCCGAAGAGAAGTGTGTACGTTGTGTGTTTACTCGTGTTTTAAAGACATAAATACTTATGAAACATATATGTTATAATATCAGTATATCAATCCGCTATGGGAACGTTTTGGAGGTCATTTGGAAGCATTTAACCCCTTATAAACCCTATTGGCCAATTAGGATAATTCATTCGTGTGTGTATAACGTACCTACATAAATGGTTTAATAATTGATTAAATATGAATGTAAAATAAGTGGACAACCCTATAGGTTCTAAGTTTCTCGGAAACGTATGGAAAAAATTACATAAAGGGCTGTTTTTTTTTTGTTGACATAGAAGCTTGAATTTTTGTTGCTATTGCTACCAGTAATATATGATATAATAACTTTCATGAGGAGTATTCATAATTATTTAGGAACGGTTTACTGACGCACGTTCAGTTTCAGACTCAATAGGAGTCCGTAATCATGAGCTAACGCGGCGGCGGTGGTATCGCGATTCGAACTGAACTAGTCTGGCGATCCCGAGCATATGCGTGAGTAAACCGTTATATTCCTAAATAATAATAATATCTTGGGACATCTCACACACGGTCATCTGATCCCAAACTAGGCAGAGCCTGTGCTATGGCAACCAGACATCTGATAAACATACTTATATATTTCTAAATACATACATATTATAGATAAATTACACCCAGACACAGAACAAATGATCTTGCTCATCACACAAAGATTCGTCCTGGGTGGGAATCAAACCCACGACCTCCGGTTTAGCAGTCAGGGTCACTAACCACTAGTATGATATAAATTTCTATATGATACCACCGCGCATTCCTGAGAAAATAAAATTGACAGACAAATAAGGTTGACAGTATACAGTAAGCACTAAATGCATTTCGTACTTTGTTGTTCCAATAGACTGTCAGTACCGTATTATCTTTTCCCTGTGTTAAACGGCCATAAATATGATAATAGTGTTATCTACATAATACATACTTAAATCGGCATATTTAGCCCAGATTTTGATAACATTTCAAGTATCCTGACGTTTATTTGATATTGATATCCCATCAGTAGCGGATTAACCAGCAGGCTGAGTAGGCAGATTTTTGGGTCGGCAAATATGGGGAACCAATTCTTTTTTTTGGTAGATATCAAAAAGATTTTAGCATGACGGTTTTCTGATGTCTTACAGATAGAAGTCTGCATTTTTCCGATGACTTTCCTCTCCCTCTTGTCATTGTACAGAGTAGCAAAATTCCATATTCTAGAGTAGATTAGCTCGCCGCCCTCCAAGCAGTAATCGGCCTCTGCGTTCTCTGCCCACACTTTGTATGAGTGAAAAGAGCTAAATTGTAGACAATTGTAAACAATATTACCTTCTTACCACCACTATCAACCCACTATAATAATAATAATAATAATAACCATTTATTTCAGGCATCAAGGCCCATATCTATACATACAATACTATATTAATATAACTTAAAAATACTATAAACACATAAAATTATATAACTATACTACACACGAAGTGTCGGCGTCGTGTTTCGCTGACTGGTGTCATGTAGCCGGCCACGAAACCGGCGATATACAACACCCTTCGGCCAAAACTCTTCTTTGAGGAACTTTTCGAGATGTTGAGTCGGAACAAGCACCACGAACGACTTGAAGTTAGTGCTGTGACGTGGCTCCACGTACTCCACGATCTCCTCAACCTTCGTGGAGTGGTGTAGTCTGGACACGTACAGCTGCGTCGTAGGGATTGCTGGACGAAGCAGCATGTTGGGTCCTACCAGCGCGGTTCCGCACTGGTTCCGGCAAGGAGGCTTCTTCTTCTTCTTCTTCTCTACCTTTATGAAGCCATCCTTGTCGCACGTGTCCTTCACTGGACCCAGCCTTTTCAAAACCTTGTTAGGTTTCGACCGGCTCTGTTTACCCCCTTTTGTAGTTAGCGCTTGCTTTGCCTGCGAGTTTTGCGACTCAGCAGGCTTGCTAGCGCCTACTATTGCTGCGTAGGCTCGTTTGGGGGTCGATGAACCTACACAAGGCGTTGTCTCCACCGGTTTCGAGGCAGGGACGGCGGCGGCATGCGTTGCAACGCATGCATTTTCGGCAGTCGGTGACGCAGTGGAGCTCGCTCACTCAAAACTGCAGATGGAGGCGTTTTTTGCGCCGCGACGCGTGTTCACGTTAGCGGCGGCGGTCGGTGACCTACTTGCAGAAATTGCATTGCGCAACAGCACTACTTCTGCGCGCAGATCACTTATGGTGTTATTGGACACCTCCAACTTTAACTTAATCTCTGCTTGGCTTTGCTTCAGGAATGTAATGTCCTTCAGCAGCCTGGTGACGTCGACGTGATCGAAAGTGACGGGAGGCAGCTTATGCAGGTCCTTCGCCACGAATTCAGGCACGTCGTCAGGGTCGGTCTCCTTCATCAGCGTTATGATGTCTTGGAGACTCTTCTCTGTACCGTCCCTTCGACGAGACGGCATCTGGCTGACTTTGCCAAGCGTCGTGAACAGCAGCAACTTCGCACTGCTAATCTCGTCCTCCTTGTACGAGGACTTGCAGATCTGCATGATGCTGACTTCGTCCATGTAGTCAATGGCATGTTTAATGAATGCCAATACTTCATTGGCTATGAGAGTTTGGGAACTCATAGCGGAAAACGGGCAGCGGCTATAGCCGCGCAGTTCGCGAATGTAATATTCGTACTGTGCAGCGCAAGCGCAACCGTACTTGACCGCGCATCGCACTGTACTCAAAACACTGTATACATGCCAGTCCTACTACGGGTTAGAGGCTGCGAACTGGTTGGTTTGTATATAATTTTGTAATTTTACTTCGAACATACTATCTATTAATAATATATCTATTACTAATTAAAAAAATATATTTTTGTGTTGGATAGTCCATTTATCGAGTAAGGTTATAGGCTATAAAACATCACGCTACGACCAATAGGAGCGGAGCATAAATGAAAAATGTTGCAAAAATGGGAAAAAGTATTCCTTTTTGAGAGCTTCCGTTGCGTGCGCTGCATAATCGGTTTAAGTTACCCAAATATTAATTTTGATAGAATAGGCATGTTTCCTATTTTTTTTTTTTAATGTCCGCCTTGTAGATTATTGATTTTTATTGGACACGTATTTTTTCTTTTTTCCTACAAACAAAAAATGATTCAATACAGAGAACGCAAATTACGCGTGACGTCACTCCTCGCTACAATGTTTACCAAGGCGTGGCGTCATAAGCCCCCACTCCGAAACTTTAAAGCGCTGTATCTTTTTATGTTTTTATTGTTTTGATAAAAGAAAAAATACGTGTCTAATATTTTTTTATTATCTAACTGACGGACTAAATAGATTTTAACTTTTCATACCCAGGAAACATCCCTATTGATCCTCATTAAAAGTTCTAAAAAAGTCCGCAATTGCATATGTCTACCTTTTAAGATTGACTCACTATAACCTTTTATTTGGCAATCAAAGTTTTAAAATAATGCACTAATCGCGAAGGTGTTTTATAAACATGATGATGATATTAATTAATGCTTGTCCAAATAAATACGTTTTTTATAACAAGTATTTAATTTTGAACAAAATTGCCATTTACTGAATTTAATTTAAATTAATATCTTAGGAGATATCGTAGTTTTAAAATAACTCCGCAACAAAATAATGATAAAGTACCAGTAGTGAGTTTACGACTCACTAATCTCAAGAACTACTAGACCAATTTAACTTTCTGATAGCCGAGGATATGGACTGAGGTAATATTAGACATATCTACTTTTACTTAAGAATTAGGGTTCCGCGAAAAACATGAAAAACCGTTGAAACCAAAACACGCGGACAAAGTCGCAGGGGACAGCTAGTAGTAAATAATTTTGTGAATAATTTTACCGATTTAAATCTTATTATGTATCGATTATTATCTGTTAAACATGCACTAGCTTTGAAAAAATCGATTAGAATTCTAATAAAACCTTAAACAGTGATAGCGAGTCTTAAATAAAAAAAAAGTTATTCCCCGAATGCGGTATTTCTAACGCTAAAATGTTATCAATGACGTCATTGTTTGTATGAGCAATAAAGATTATTTATTCACGTTTACCCAATGTACATTATTGGGTAAGTAAGTAGCATACATTACCCCGCTCGTACATGATTGAGCTTTGATTGGCGCAATAGTTGGATAGTAAAAATAATGCAGGACATGACAATTGCAGACGCAAGGGCGGCAAAAACTATACAGCCTAATACCTTGAAAATTTGTAAGCCCGCCACTGTATCCCATCAACGCATATTTTATTATTTATTATGTGTATGTTTATATATAGTTAAGTTTATTTGAAATAAATATTCAAATAACTTGTAAAAAAAAACGCAAGATTGGTTCACTAGATGTCGCATACGTCGCCCTAAAGACGTATTAAAATAGAAGGCAAAATTTAAACTTCTAGGCAGTGACCTCGGTAGCTTAGTTGGTAAAGCGACTGGTGCGTCAAGCCAGTGGTCGCAGGTTCGACTCCTGCCTGAGGTTTAAGTTTTTCCTTCTCTTATTTGTATTTAATTGTAAAAAAAAAAAACGCATATTAGTTACTTAAGGAGTTACTCATGGTACGAAAAGACTAAAATTTCGTTACAAAAATTCAAAACCATCGCGTTATTTTAACATTTGAAGGTCAACCTCATCTTATGTTAACGACCTTCAAATTTGCAAGACTTGTTTTAAAACCTGATCCAGTTTTTTTCACGTGCTTGCTTGACTAATGATCAAGAGACATAATAATCTAGATATACAGTTCAAAGTAGTAAAGTAGTAAGTTCTCTCTTAATCATTAAATCAATAGGGGATCAGACTGGGTATGAAAAGGAAATATCTATTTAGTCCACCAGATAGATAAAAAAAGAAAAAATAACTCGTATTTTTTCTTTTATCAAATCAATGAAAAATGACGAAGTTAAAGCGCTTTAAAGTTCTAGAGTAGGGGTTTGTGACGTCACGTGTTGGTAAAAATTGTACCCATAAGTGACGTCACGCGACATTTCCATTCAATGTATCATACTCATCGTTTGCCTAATAAAAAAAAGAAAAAATACGTGACAAATATTTTTTTCATATCTATGTTTCGCGTAAATAACAAAAGTACTTAGTCCGATCCCCCATTGATATAGGTACCTATAATCGTAAAGAAACCTAGATTAAGGTTTAGTTCAAATCTTGTTAAGATTTCTACCGAACATGGTCTGTATATGGGTTTACCATCAGGTGAGCCGCTTTCTAGCAAGACGGCAAAGGCCTTGATTCGTACACGCAAGGAGGAAACTGGGGCAAAAGCACTAATAAGCAGCCTGTTAGCCTGGATTAATACTTTTGTTTTTAACCCTGTGGAAAGCCTCATGGACTCCTGTCACTCTAAGAAAGGTGGAGGGAGTCTTAAGCCAGGGCCGCACTGGCGTGTGGTGCTACGGTAATATATTACCGTACTGGTGTCGCTTGCCGCGCGCCGAGGCGACATGCGACTTTTTTATATAATTTTTTGCGAAATTATCAAATGCACTTAAAGCTAACCTGACTAGTCCTCACTAACATTGTTTTTAGCGGCGATAACCGACGTCATTTGATTTTCGTGTGATTGACAGCAGAAACATGGCTCGATCTATAAAAAATATTTCAATGTTGGATAGCCCATTTATTGAGGAAGGCTATATAACATTACGCTGTGACCAAAAGGAGCGGAGCATAAATGAAAAATGTTGCATAAATGAAAAACCGTTGAAACTAAAACACGCAGACAAAGTCGCGGGGGACAGCTAGTAATCAAATAAGAACCCTAGCCAAGTAACATTTCCACAATTATTGTTAACGCCACAGAGCATATAAATAAAAGGTTAACGCTGATCAAATCGCTTAAATGTATGGAAGTGACAAGTATAAGTCACGTGACTTGTCGAAATAATAATATGCCATTTCTATACATTTAATGTCATTTAAGCGATTTGAATTCTAGACGCTTGTAGAAATGTTACTTGGGTAGAGGGCTGCCGGGGCGGGTGGCCGCACTTCCCGGCTCAAATAAAGCGACAGAGCGAGCGAGTAAAGATTACCCCCCCCGTGATCTCCCCCTAGATCAAGCTGGCCCGAGCCGGCCAAACTAGCATTAAAAATATGTCCTTAAACAATAAAAACTTAGATCGAGCCCTCCCTTGCTGTTTTTGCCCTCTGTCGAGGTCCGAACCCCACAGGGGGTGCCCTTAGTGAACTTTGCTGTCGTAGTTAGTTTTTCTATTGCTCTGGCTGGAGGCCCTTAAGGTTCTCGCCAAAAGTCTAAATCTATACCAAAAACAAAAAAAAAAGAGAGTGCGAGTAAAGAATTGCGACAAAACGAATAATAAATAAGCCAAATTCCAGTACCTACCTAAACAATAGCTTTTTAAGATGTCTGAGTTTTTCTTTAATAATTTAATTTGTTTACTCAGTATACGAAAGTTGTTTACGATTCGAACTATTATGTTTACAGTAATAGTGTTTATTTGTTCAGATAATAAACAAAGCAGAAGATTTATAAACAAACTATGAATTTACTGATTGCAAAATATATTGTTAAGATCGCAGGTAAAAGTTACTTGATTTATGGAAAGTAAATTAAATTCGAACTTTAACTAACTACGTGCCTTGATTAAAATGTTTTATAATCCTTGAAAGTTTGTTCTTAATTAAATGTTTTACCTCCCACGTTACCCACACGATGAGTAGAGCTAATTATGTATCTCTAAATATTTTTTTATGAGTCAATCGTTTACTCTTTCCGGATAATAATAACTATTTTATCATATTTATATTAAACACCATCCGAAACATTGAATCATGAACGTAACTATTGATAAAGCTTTTGATAAAGTAAATATTTTATAATTTATTCGTATAAAATTTTAACCTTGATGTTGTTATATATATTTAGCAGACGATTGTTAAATTTGACAACCAATCAATTTATTACAATGAATGTTGGCAATGTGTTTCAATATAGAAATTCAATAATAAAATTAAAAAAATAGTGACTGGCCTGTTGGTCTAGAGTTTAGACCCCTAGAGTAATGACCCTGACTGCTAAATCGGAGGTCGTGGTTTCGATTCCCACCCAGGACCAATCTTTGTGTGATGAGCATGAATATTTATTTTGTGTCTGGGCGTAAATAATCTATAATACCTATGTATGTTTTTAGAAATAGATAAGTATGTTTATCAGTTGTCTGGTTGCCATAATACAAGTTTGGGAACAGATGGCTGTGTGTGAGTTGTCCCAAGATATTAGGTACCTATATTATTATATTTATTTTTAATGTTTTACTTAACCATTTGCCGCTATATTATATCAAAGCTTTGCATACAACCTGCTTTTAAATAAACCTCAACCTTTTTGAACTTTTTGGATAAACAACAAAAAGTTTTTATTCATTATATTTTAAACAAAGAATATTCGCAATCGTGATCGCAAATTGTTATTTCGTAGTGTCTAGAACATGTGTCAACTGAGTCATTAGTGAGTTATCGCTTTCGAGACACTAGAAAATAATTAATGCAGCAATTCTCGTACCATATTCCCAGAATTTATAACAATCATCATTAATGTATTGCTGATAATTTGCTTTACAGAATGTATTTGTTTTAGGGAGGTATCTACCTATTATAATTATGAAAAATTTATACATGGCAACACTTTCGTCTACTAACCTTATAATATGTGGGCTATTTACTATGTTTATGCATACTAAAGTTTTAAATGCGAAAGTAACTCTGTCTGTTACGATTTCACGGCTTAACTGGATTTTGATGAAACTAGATTTGGGGTAAGCTTGGATCAAAAGAAAGAATTTGGGTACTTATTGCGGCGATAACAACAACCCGCGTGGGCGGTACCGCGTGCTACTACTAGTTTATATCTATAGTAAGTATTTTTATATTTAATACCTAATTAACGATGACATAGTTAAGTACCTAACTGAAAAAAGACTTCAAAGATTAATAAAATCAGTCATATTTGTAAATTGAACCTTAAGTAATTTACCACCCATTACCTAATCTGTAATATTTTTGTGAAATTTAACGAAAATTTCTAGGTATGTATAATCTATAAAAATAATCAAAAACGACCACTACCACCTGCACTCTCCAGGACGTGATTGAGGCCAACGGCCTGGCCATCCAGGTGGCAACCTTTTGGACGGAAAGAGTTTCAGTTTTTTTGACACGAGAAGAAGAAGAAGAAGACGATAAAAAACGGTTCACATTTGCCAAAAACGTTGAATAACATACCTAGTACCCACGGAATAGATAACTTAATTATCTATTCGGTGCTAGTACATACACACAAAAAGAAACTGCGAAATAAGACACTTTTTGAAGCCTATTAAAAAAGGCAGAAATTAGTGTCATTTTAAAAGAGAATTAAATTAAGCGTTATTATTCTAGTAAATGCCAAAATTTATTATAACACGAAGTAATGTTTGTTTCAAATTTCTACGACACTAGATGTTTTGATTGTGATGTCATTTTTTATCGAGCGGACCACTGACCTTCATTGGCCTTAAATAATTTAGTAGCAGAATACGGCACTGGCCGAAAACAAGGTATTGGTACCATTTCCAGTCGTCGAGCCCGTCATTGTACTCTGTAGCCTTAGAGAAAAAATAAATAAACTATATAGAGCGCATAACGAGTATGAACAAGTAAAATCGTAAAGTTTGTGTCAAAACAGAGCAAACCGTTTTATTAAAACCATCTCAAAACCTAATATTACCCTAAAAATATCGTCGATATTTTCGTGTAAAAAAAAGTCTGTCGTTGCACGGAAAATCACTTAAATCAGTAAATGAGCGTAGTACAGCAAAAAATTTGCTAACGCTCGGCACAAGAGCCTACTAGCGATGCGCGCACTCTATGCTTATTTATGTTTACCCTAATTTTGTAGCTTTAAATTTTAAGGCTAAAAGAAAGATTCATAAAAAATCGAGGAAATAAATGAGTTGCCAGTTTGTTTCTGGTCAACTAGGGTTCGTACATTTTTTTTTCAATTACAATTGTTTTTAAGGGCATGAATAAAATCGCCCCGTTGCGTGTGCAGTAGACTAGGCAGTGTCTTTATGTGTGTGTGTAAAAGAGCAGTTACAGTGTGGTATCACATGGGCCGCGTTTTGAAATGCTTGTCCTACACATGCCGATTTCCGAAAATTAGAAAAACGAAAAGAAAAACCTACTTATTTTTTATTTTATTATCGATTCGTGTCGAGAATCATCAGTATAGCCTGAAATTTTCGAGAATGCAAAACGACACGTTGTATTTTTGTGAAAGAAGCTTTTAAATTCGACATTAAATATAAAAATGTGAAAATTCTATTTCAATTAAGAAACAAACGACATCAAAACCAAACTTAGTACATTCTAAACGATCGGCTAGTGTAAATAATTACGTTTAGGTATCTCTAAACATGTATTCATAAATCTAGTCAAAACTATTTAACAGTAGGAATGTGTAAGTATATTGTTTAACAGAAAGGGCGTTGTTCAATTGTTTATATTTAATGAAAGGTGACGTCATCGAACCCTGCGTGTTATGTCTGAATAAACCAAACGATTGCTTTGTTTATCACGCTTTTGTTTCGATTTTTATTTGTAAGTAGAATTAATAGAGTGGGTGCATTGACAGATATTTAACTAAAAACATACTTACTTGAACTTAATGTTTAATGTTTTTTAAATCCGTGTCTGCTGCCTGCTGCCCAAAATTCTAACATAACGCTTGTTAGAACAGTAAGCATATTTAAAGCTAAATTAAAGTTAATCCTGTTGGAAAATGTTACTATACTAAGATACATTTAAATGAAATTAGACTTATGTTACTATAAATATTAAATTCTAGCCAACATTAATGTTACTACTACCTTATAATATATGTACCTATATTAGTTTTTAAGTGTTGCAGAACCATTACAGGGTCTTTGTATGTAATTTTGCTTACTTATATTGTCATTTTTTTACCTACATTTGTAAATTAAATTACTACATTGTGTGCCTATACCTATACCTCTAAAACCGTTCAAAATTAGAATTAAAATTATTCAAAATTAAAATTCGATTACCGTTCAAAATTAGAATGTGTTTTATCTTGCTGTAAGTCTTCCACGCTGTATAAATAAATAAATAAATGATTATGATCGATCGACTGTTTTTATTTGGAAAAACTTTTAGGCTACTCCCCTAATTTATGTTTTCTAACAAATATTACCTTAGTATTTTGGGCAGCAGACACGGCTTTAGAATAAATATTTAACGACGGAGAAAAACTACCAGTAAGTACCTACCTACTTATTAGAATTAATAATAGAGATTATCTATTTATAATCTACATATATATTTAATGCCTGGTTTATATATTCAAGTTACGATTCGTTTTGCTTTTTGGTTGAATTTTCTAAGCAAAACGATCAAAATTAAGAAAATTCTACCGTCCGTAAGAAAAACGGACGGAAGCAAACGTTTCTGTAATATAAGAACCGGCCATAAGTTAGTTAAGTCACAATAGAACAGAAAAACTAAAATCCAGCTCAATATACCAACCTACCTTAATCAAACCTCATTACGAAAATTTAGGTCAATAAAAGGTTACAAATGTAACAATGGAAAAAAGAAATACCTAAAGCCTAAGATGACCGTGTTAGTTATGGAAGAATGAACAACTTTTTTTTTTTTTGTTTAGGCGGGGGAATCCTCGTGGACAACCCCCGCTCACTCGGGGAAGCGAACGGGTAGTGTCAGACTCTACTGACTAAACCTGAACCTTGCTACGTCATCCGCGTGTTGTGTTGGTGCGTGGCAATGCATTGCAATTCATCACGCACAGAATGAACAAGTACCTACCTAGATGTTTATTTCAGTATAGATAGAACCACATTAGGTTAAATAAAAGGGGATAGAAGGATATTATTACTAACTTTATTACTCTAATCAGAAAATAATAGAAAGGTCAGAGAGCAAGAGGGCAAAGTTCGTTTAGTTTTTTTTATTTCTTCTTTACATAGTATAAAACAAAGTCGTTTCCTCTGTTTCTACGCTCAGATCTTTTAAACTACGCAACGGGTATTTCTGTAGTTTTAGAAATAAATATACCTATTTATGCAAGTGGAAGGATGTGTTATACCTATGTACTTACTTATAATACATGCATTAGTGCAGAAAAGCCGAGAAATGCAAAGATTTGTGATGGCGGGTCGCTAGCTAACAATAAATGTTAAACACGACAAGGCAACGAAATATTATATTTCTAATCGATCGCGTTTTGATTCACAATATCTACCAACTTATTGTGCGGTAGGTACCTAAAATAGCTGTGAATAATATAAACAAATGCACGAATATAACTAACGACACATGAAATAATAATAAACCCATTATCTTGGGTTAATAAATAAAAGAATTCAATAACAACGATAAAAAATATCACAATAAGTTTTTATTTTACACAATAGCTCTTTACTTCAGTTAAATAGTTATAGTTAAAAATATGTAATAATGTAGGTAAATTAGATACAAATACACGTTTCCAATACTTTTTCTAATCACCAAAGCGGAACGTCAAAACACCCGCCAAATAGGTATCAAGTCAAACAAGTTTTTCTTTTACGCAGTGTTGTATTAATAGATAATTCGTAACCATTTATGGTCTAAAACACAACAACATGTACTTTTAACTGAAGACTTAGGAAATTTTCGTAAAATTTACAATAGGTAATCTATAGATACTAATATTATAAAGCTGAAGAGTTTGTTTGTTTGTTTGTTTGAACGCGCTAATCTCAGGAACTACAGGTTCGAATTGAAAAATTCTTTTTGTATTGGATAGTTCGTTTATTGAGGAAGGCTATAGGCTATATAACATCACGCTACGACCAATAGGAGCGGAGCATAAATGGAAAATGTGCAAAAATGAAAAACCGTTAAAACTAAAACACGCGAACAAAGTCGCGGGGGACAGCTAGTGATAAAAAAAATATTGTTTTCATTTTATTCTTGTAAAATGATTTAATACGTAAATGAATCTTTGATCTTACGGTGGACGTGTTGGATATGTTCACAAAATAACAATAAAACTGGTCTATAAATGTCCCACTGCTGGGCATAGGCCTCTTCTCATATAGAGAAGGAACGAGCATTGATGATGCACGCTGTCTCGTTGCGGGTTGGTTTGATACTTAAGATCAACAGCCATAATATCAGCAGTTAAAACATCAACACCGTAAGACCAACGATTCAGAATATCAGCAGCTTAGTAAGTCAACAGTTCACAAGACCAAAGTTGAAAATCTCAACTTTTATCAATGGTATCAAACCCGGGTTGACGGTGTGAGATTCCAATTTTTGGAATCCATATTTCCTCACAATGTTTTCCTTAACAGATTGTCAATGAAATTTTAGAATAATTAAAACAGTTTATATATATATTTTCCTGTAATGTGTTCATTGAACCGCTAGGCTACCGCGAGGGTATTCACATGCCAATCGGCTCTATTTATATACAAACGAATTTCCCATAAAACTTATTTCTTACTAATGTGTACTTAGTGTTCTAGTTCTGAATAATAAGAGTAATTTGACATGATAAGTTTTTACTAATTAATATGACCATGAATGAAGGAAATATTGTCGAATTAACATGTTATTATAATATATTAGTATATTCGTGGTAGTGATAGCTGGGTGACCCAGTACAAAATATTCTTTTATAGGTCTTATGGGAGAAATTTGTAAATGAAGTTATTTCACAAATTTACATTCAAATTTATTTGTAATCTGAATGTTGAGGATCCAATATTTAAATAAAAATTAAATTATCTCATGCTGTTAGAATTATTTTCATGTTGTAATGATATAAGTACTTAATAAAATCATCATTCTAACCGCTTCAGTACAGCGCATAGTAAGACGAATAAAAATACTTTTATTTCACATAAATTATTTATTATCGTCGAATGTAAATGGAAATGTGACTTTAACAGGTGGCTATAAAATTGTAAATGTAGGTAGGTAGGCATGTACGACGTATGTACAAGGTAACTAGACTATACCAACATTATATTTCCCGCCAATATTCTAAAAGCGAAAGTGAAACTGGGCATGGCACCTATTTCAATAGGGTAAAGCCAAAATCTAATAAGTCCGTTAGTTAGATAATAAAAAAATATTAGACACGTATTTTTTCCTTTTCTATACTAATATTATAAAGCTGAAGAGTTTGTTTGAACGCGCTAATCTCAGAAACCGCTGGTTCGAATTGTAAAATTCTTTTTGTATTGGATAGTCCGTTTATTGAGGAAGGCTATAGGCTATATAATATCACGCTACGACCAATAGGAGCGGAGCATACATGAAAAATGTTGCAAAAATGAAAAACCGTTGAAACTAAAACACGCGAACAAAGTCGCGGGGGACAGCTACTTTATAATATAAAGGTAAAAGTGATTTCATATTCATACTATATATATATATATATTTTATGATACCGTACTCATACCGCACTTTGATTGACACCTCAAAATCTGTTCTGCGCATATATGCGGTTTCTTAGAAAATAATCCGACACTGCTGTGGGTTATTAGGCCTCAGAAACCACAACTTACGGTTAGACCGCACTGATACCGTAAACAAGTGACATCAATTTATACAAGCCTTAACTATAATAGAAATCGATCAAATGTATGGAAAACCAGCAGTTTCGCGCGGCTCCGCTCGTGTGGACGTCGGTTATCGCGGCAAAAAGTAGCCTATGTCCTTTCTCAGGCTCTAGACTATCTGTGTACCAAATTTTATTTAAATCGGTTCAGTAGTTCTGGCGTGAAAGTGCGACAGACAGACAGACAGAGTTACTTTCGCATTTATGATATTATATAGTAAGGATGACATTGCTTTTCGATAAGTCACGTGACTTAGACTGGTCACTTCCATACATTCAATTGATTCGATGAGCGTTACCAAACGCTTGTATAAATGTCACTTGTTTAGGGGGCCTGAGCTCTGTTCGGGACATCAGATTTTTGTTTTTTATAGGGACTAGCCCACCACACATGCCCATCATTGCAACTCCTGTAAGCCAGGATCTACAATGAAAACCAATAATTACTACCGAAGCAGGTAAGCTCGGTGTGTCCCAGGGAAACGATTGACTGTCTTGGAACCCGCAACGAAATTAATCAGAAGTAGTAAATAGGAGTAGTAGGAAAAAAAATGTTTCCACTTCAGACATCAGAAAATGTGAATCTTTACCGCCTGGCAACAGGAAGGGAGAAGCACTCGAGTGGTTTTTGTCCGAAAGAGTTTAGCACGCTCCCACCTCTCCTATGGCGGGAGGAATTCTAAACGTCTTGCTCCATGGGTAAAAATAAGATTGATCTGTATTGTAGCGAAGCCACATTAATGTATTGACGGATATAGATCCAAGGATAATATGTACATTCTTAAACTAGACATTGAGTTGAAGAAAAGTAGCTGGCAATGTGGAGCCCGATAGGTACCGATAGATACCGGCTCTGGCAAAAATACAACTTTTTAATATAATAGATTCCAATATGTATTATAAATACCAATGTTTTGATGGATGTTTGCTACTCAATAAGGATAAAACGGCTGAACGGATTAGATAATTTATTACTTGGAATAGCGCATAGACTACTTCTCTTCATCGTCATTATTACCATTCTTCGTCAACACGCGGCTGAAACCGCAGGGCGCAACTATTAATATATGTACTTACTAGCTGTCCCATGCGAGTTTATCCGCGTGTTTTAGTTTCACCAGTTTTTCATTTATGCTCCGCTCCTTTTGGTTGCAGCGTAATGTTATATAGCTTATAGCTTTCCTCTATAAATAGGCTATCTAACACTGTTTTTTTTTTAATTCTGACCCGTAGTTCCTGAGGATAGCGCGTTCAAATAAACAAACAAACTCTTCAGCTTTACACTATATATTATAGTAGTATAGATTATGCTGCTACCAAATATTGGTAAAAAATGGCTTGTGTGAGCGCATCATTATGGTACTCATTCCTGTGTAAAGTTCTGTATATTCCGTCCCTTTTAGAATCTACATCACTCATATTTGGGAAGTGATACTGTTTCCGGTGTTTGTCATTTAGGTAGGTACTCATTCACCGAGCGAATCATCGAGTGGTGTGACACGTTACGATTAATTCATGAGGGCGTCGAACTTCCTCGACATTTACATAAAATAAAATCATTTATTACCAAATTATTTAATAATAAATTCATTTGATTTGAACATTGCATGGTCACCTCGTTTATCTATAACAAGCTGTCCCCGGCGACCCTGTCCGCGTGTTTTAGTTTCAACTATTTTTTATTTTTGCAACATTTTTCGTTTATGCTCCGCTCCTTTTGGTCGCAGCGTAATGTTATATAGCTTATAGCCTTCCTCAATGAATGGCCTATTCAAAAATGAAAGATTTTTTTCAAATCGGACCAGTGTGTAGTAGCTTAGCGCGTTCAAACAAACAAACAAACAGACAATCTCTTCAGCTTTATATATTAGTATAGCTGTCCCCCGCGACTTTGTTCGCGTGTTTTAGTTTCAACGGTTTTCCATTTTTGCAACATTTTTTCATTTATGCTCCGCTCCTATTGGTCGTAGCGTGATGTTATATAGCCTATAGCCTTCCTCAATAAACGGACTATCCAATACAAAAAGAATTTTTCAAATCGGACCAGTAGTTCCTGTGATTAGCGCGTTCAAACAAACAAATAAACAAACAAACAAACAAACAAACAAACTCTTCAGCTTTATAATATTAGTATAGATTAGTATAGATATAAAAATGAATCGCTGAATGTGTTGCTAAGCGCAAATGTCGAGAGCAGCAGAACCGATTTTGCTAATTCTTTTTTTAGAATATTTCTTGAAGTACGAGGATAGTTCTTACGGAGAGAAAATTTAAATAAGTACTTAATTAAAAAAGAAAAAGAATCGATTGTTAGGCGGTACGAAGGTCAGCTGGTAATAAATATATATTAAAAAGTACTATATAATTTGTGCAATTACCAGTTACTTCCTGTACCTACTGGTAAAATAGGTAAGTTAAAATTTAACAAATTATCATGAAAGCAACAAAAACAGAGCAGACAATAGCAGAAGTAAACAAACGCCTTCCATGAAAACAAGAAAGTTACAGAATTATATGTTAGAGCAATACAAAAATTGTTTTATAGTGTACCTACTTACTTATTCCTTACCGGCAGAGAGCGGAGTTTCACCTATATTTTTCTGTAAGCAGTTATTGTAATTTGTAACATGTTTCACTTTGTTTATTTGAGTCAAAAAAATACTCCTACACGAAAACCTTCGCATTGAATGAGTAAATAAATATGTTATTTATCAACACTGATAGTGGTCAAGTTCAATGCCAGGCAAATATATTTAAAGGATAAAGAGATAAGTACCTATAGGTATCGTGGCTATTAATATTATATTATATTACTTATATTACATTTTAAATTTCGTTAATATTAATGATGTAATGTTTGTGTGCCTAAAAAGGACGTTTTTAATTGCAAAGGAATACCTATAATGAATGACTATTTTGATTTTTAATTTTGTTCAAAGCTAGATTAATAAAAAATATTAATCACCTATTTGTTCTTTTTTTACGTAACTCATGTTTGTCTAACTTTTGCAGTGCAGTAGAAATAAGTATACCTACTTAATTATTTCCTATTTCACATACCTTCATCTGATGTATTTTGCTGTGGGTTCTAAGACAGTCATACCAAACATTCGTGGGTTATCATTGTAGATGTAGATCGCTGCTTACTAGCTGTGCCCGCGGCTTCGCTCCCGCCAACTGACTACCGTACCTACCCTACCCTACCTACCTACGTTCTCATCAACATAGTCACTTTTTGTAACATGACATTATAAAAAACTAGCTGTCCCCCGCGACTTTGTTCGCGTGTTTTAGTTTCAACGGTTTTTAATTTTAGCAACATTTTACATTCACGCTCCGCTCCTATTGGTCGTAGCGTGATGTTATATAGCCTATAGCCTTCCTCAATAAACGGACTATCCAATACAAAAATATTTTTCAATTCGAACCAGTAGTTCCTGAGATTAGCGCGTTCAAACAAACAAACTCTTCAGCTTTATTATATTAGTATAGAGTATAGATAGTTGTTTCTTTTTTATTATTTGTTTTTACAAACCTTGTCCTGACACTAAGAAACATGACAAAAATAATTATCCGGTTTGGTCCAGTCTTTTGGAAGTTATGCGCGTACATACATTTTGGAGATTCATTTTCATATAAGATAGATTCCGTGTGCTTACCCATTATGCCATGAAAAATGTTTTTTTTTTGTGCCTATAATGTTTTGATACGTAATTCATTATACAGCTCCAGTTACAAAACTAGCGTGATTCCGAACCGAATGCGCTTTTCAGTGAGTCACTCTTCAAGGGAACTGGTCATTATGAATTTAAAAGTTAATAATGTAGATTGCGATGTAACCTCATAATCTAGGTCACGTTTCAAACTGCAATAGGTAACAAGCAGAATTAGATAGATTCTGTAGTTGAAATAAAGTAGGTTTCACTAATTTGTGTTATAAATTTAATTTTAAAATTTCGTTTAGATTTTCGCGTATCATACGTACCTACGCGTACCTGGTCCCAATGTCTACGACTATTATTTTGCGCGACACTCTAAATATTTCCGGCTAAATTATTCTAAGTTATTAGTTATGTGTATAGTCAGCTAACTGCGAAAACCTTATCAAAATCCGTACAGCTATTTGGACAAAATTTATACCATCTGTTTTTTTAGGCTTATTTATTGTGCAAATAACTATTATCAGCTAATAAAAACTATTATTTTGACAATACAAACAGACACTTTGATTTTATATAAGTAGTTGTATTGATGAAGATGTTTAATTGATGATTAACAGTAACACTTTTAATTAATATAAATATCCTTAGATCATTTCTTCTTCTTGAGATAGAAGTTTGATTAATTACGCGCCATACAAAATGTCAATTTCTAAAAAAATACAGTCGTATTGCGAACTTCCTCTATTTTTGAAGTCGGTTAAAAAAACTATTTAGGTACTTATGTGTTATAGAAATGGGATAGATGACTGAGTATGAAGAGACAAGAAAGAGAAGTCTTTTTTTCCGTCACTTTAAAGAAATAATAGACACGTATTAAATTATTTGCTTTATCAAAATAAGAAAAAAGTACAAAATGTGAATCAAAGATCAGGAGTGGGGGCTAATAACGTGATGCTTGCGTACAAAAAGCACAAAATTCTAAGTTTATATTTCCGTAAAATAAGAAAAAATTAGCACTACCTTTCTTCTTAACTTGTTAGTATTTATAATATGTAAGCATATATTTATATGTATAATAGTAGTTATTTGTGTATATATCTTATATATATTTAATATTCTTTTAGCACTATTTCTCTTTTTCTATCTCCTACACACTGTTGTCTCCATTTCTGATATATATTTCTCCTTTCGCAGGTCTGCTGGAAGAAATTTCTTTAAGAAATAAGCAGTACCTTTGTACTTAATTGTTGTGTCCTTTATATATTCTTGTGTGTACATAAATTGTTAATAAATAAATAAAAATACGAGAATAATATTTTTAAATAATCTATCTGATCACACATTGAAACAAAAAGTAATCTAACCCATTTGCCGTAAGTAGATAAGTACATTATTAAAACTGATTCTACAAAGGTTCTTATTAGAATCAGTCATAAGTAACAACATAACCAATTCTTGAGATCTCCTCTATCCAGTTCGATCAGAATCATATTACAATTAGACCTACTAGGTTAGGTTGCGTGCTACAGCAATCTGATATTTGAGGATCGAATTTATATGAAGTGGTTCAAAGGTTTTTGAACTAGCTTTCTATATTTGTTGTTGCGAGATCTAATCAAGACATAATTATAGGTAAGTAGTGATTTTTTTATACGATACGTACCATTTGTAAGTATCTATTATAGGTACTGACCTTATTTACTTATGCCTGATTCCTATATTAAAAAAAAAAAACGTTCGTTTTGCTTACGGAAGGTAAAACTTTGTAAGCAAAACCAACTATTTTATATAATACTAGCTGACCCGGCAAACGTCTTGCCCTATAAATTAAAAATACCTCCCCTACCTACCCAACCTAAGTACCATACTTATCTACCCTATCCTACCTACCCTACCCTACCTACCCTTTTTTTTTTTCTTCAGCTGAATTTTCTTTGCTATAAACCTCACGGAGCCCGAGACCTTTCCAACGAATGCAAAACCGTGGAAATCGGATCGTGCGTTCTGGAGTTATAGCGTCAGGAAGGAAAAGCCGACTTATTTTTATATAAGTAGTAGAAGTAGATATTCTGTGGCAAAACGAAGAAAATTCTACCGTCGAATCGTTTCTTTGATATAGGAACCGACCATTAGTTACAAACAAAACAACCGACGAAGTATCCCCCGTTTCGTTAGAGACACACACAAAAGAGACTTGATGGTCTATGTATACACGCGTTTTAATAGTTTAGTTAATCTCAAGGTTGCCAAATTTAGAAAAAAAATAAAATAAACAAGTCTTTAAAAAAAAATGTAGTGCTCCATAAATATTTTCTATTGTTTCTAATTCATGGAGCTGACCTTTATATGCACGAGCCCTTGGTTGCAGTCTAAAAAGGCCAATAGATCCATTTTAAAAGCAATCAAATACTACTTACGTCTGGATAACGCATTTATTATCTTAAATTTAGGATCTTAATTGAAATCTTTATAATAACTTTCGTGAGGAGTATTCATATTTATTAAGAACATAACGGTTTATTCACGCACATTCGCAGTTCGACTCGCGAAACCACCGCCGCCGCGTCAGTTCATGATTAGGGACTCCTTATTGAGTCTGAAACTAGTCGGGCGATCCCGAGAATGTGCGCGAGTAAAATGTTATGTTCTAAATAAATACTAAATCCAATCGTTCCTGAATTTAGCAAAGTGTAATAGAAACGCATTGTTCATTATCTGTTGAAGGCTGTTTAAGTTTCATCACGATCTGCGCTGTTATTGCATTGAATCCTTTACGCAACTTTTACTTCATATTTTTAACTGAAAGACTGAACAATTATGTTTTGAACTATGTTCTAGCTATATTCTAGATCATGCTGTTTTTAGGCATCCGTACCCAAAGTTTGCCAACGGGACTCTATTACTAAGCCTCTGCCATCCGTAAGCGGGCTGTATCTTATGAATCGTAATAGGTACACAGTTGTTGTTTTGGTGTAGGTATTTCTGTAGCCGCTATGTCAACAAATAATAACAATCAATTGAAAGAAAGGTGTTCTCTACTAGAAACATGTTTTCTTTTCGACCTTAATAATGGCAACAGATAAACGCTTGTTATATATCTATATAACAAACGTTTACCTGTCTACCTATACCTACACTAAAAATATATATCCATACTAATATTATAAATGCGATAGTAGCTCCGTCTGTCTGTCTGTCGCGTTTTCACGCCAAAACCACTAAACCAATTTAAATGAAATTTGGTACCTACACAGATAGTCTAGAGCCTGAGAAAGGCGACTTTTTGCCGCCATAACCGACATCATCGCGGGCGGAGCCGCGGGAAACAAGCAGTATATATATATGTAAAAATTAAAAGGGGTTCCCATACAAGATACGTGTTTTTAAGGTTTTTGCTCAATTTAACGGAATAAATCTCTTAAGATAGTACAGAATCCGTCATGCGTGAAGCAGACTGTCCAGGTCTTTTTTGGAGGTAATCTTAGTAATTTAGTAGCCACCACAGACTACCCAGAGAAGATACGACACCACCGCCGCGCCGCCGCGTCAGCTCATCGTTAGAGCCTCCTATTGAGTCTGAAACTAGTCGGGCGATCCCGAGAATGTGCGTGAGTAAACCGTCAATATTCGTAAATAATTATGACAACGAAAGTTATTATACAAATAAATACCCTATAGCTTCTATAATCGCCTAAAAATGTATAAGCTGGATTATGTAAGTATAGAAATAGATGAAAATCTATGAAACTTCAAATCCGAAGTTGAAATTTTACACACTGATTGATAGTCGCTACATGGGTTGTTTTATATTGAAAATAATATTGATGTGGACATAGCCACAGGGAAACGGTAGTTAGGATATTCGTAGTCACTATTTCCTTATCACAAACATTTGATATTGGCATGCTATAAGTACCTATATGCCAGGAAATACCTACGTGGTATGATGAGTAATGGTCTCAACGGACGAAGACAAAGAAAATACCTATGGTTCAAAGCGCCACTAGTTCATATTTATACCTACGAACATTGTTGTATAGGGCTTAAAGAGATAAGACACGGGCTACAAAAACACTGAATCATTCCACGGAAAAATGGAGCAGATGACTGTATGCCTTTCGTCAAAATCGGTTGAGTAGTTTACGCGTCTAAAAGTAACAGTCATACAAAGTTACACATACATACTTAGTGATTACATAAATATAATATCCTTAAGATAACTGCTTTGCATGAAAATAAATAAGTAATATTTGGGGACTTACGTCATAATTGTTAGGATTACGTACACTTAACTAGAGTGCCTACTTGGAAATCTTTCAAACTGATTAACACTTAACTCTCTTTTTAGCTGAATCCGTCGGCCCGGATTGGGATAGTTACAGGTCGGTATAATTTAAACTAGCTCAGAGTCGAAGAGCATTGACGCATTAATCTAAAAGTTAATATAGCAAAGTAACGCTTGCGTGTTGTTTTTAGGGTTACGTACCTCAAAAGGACAAAACGGAACCCTTATAGGATCACTTTGCTGTCCGTCCGTCCGTCTGTCAAGACCGTTTTTCTCAGGAACGCGTGGAGGTATCAAACTAAAATTTATATCCAATACTTAGGTCTACTGTCCCTTGGAGCTGTGAAAAAATCAAACTTCTAAGCCAAAGCAATCAAAAGATACAGCCGTTTATGCCGCAAATTTTCGAAACTCGCACGGGAATCAAAACCTACAGGGTACTTCTTGTAGACTTAGAATCTTCAAAAAAGTAACGTCTTATAGTACAGATAAAGGAAAAATTGCAAAAACCGTAAATTTATAGTTACATCATATAATAAAAATATTATTGTATATTTTTTTTTTCATTTTGCAATAAAATACCATAACTACGCTACGACTATGACTCGATCATCGTGATGGGTGAACTTTTACTTATATACCTACAGGTTTGTACGGAACCCTCGGTGCGCGAGTCCGACTCGCACTTGGCCGGTTTTTATTATAAAAAAAGTATTAGATTTCCTCGTTCTTTCCTATATAAACTAAACTGTTCCGAACTCGATAGAGTAATGCTCATATTTCTTACGAGAAAAAAAAAATAACGACAAACCTTTGTTTGTGAAGAATGCGTCGCTTGGATAAGCATAACCTTCGACTCTACTCTAGTATGAATTTACCCTTATGTTTAAAAATACTACATATTGCAAGTTATTATTTTTTTAGACTTATTACTGACTAGCTGTTTCCTGCGGCTCCCCCCGCGTGGATGTCAGGTTTTAGACTATCTGTGTACCAAATTTCATTTAAATCGGTTCAGTAGTTTTGGCAAAAAAGCGCGACAGACAGACAGAGTTACTTTCGCATTTATAATATAAGTAAGGATTATTGACATTATTAGAGCGAATGCCTTTTAAATTCAAGCAATATCAACCTACAAGCTGCCTTCCGAGAATTAGGCGTGAGTTTATGTAAGTATGTAAATTGATTACCAAACGTATTTGGAACTCTGCCCGATTGGTCAATGACAAATGTCGGTATGCAACAACATTCTTTCAACCCCTTCAGGGAGGCATGTGGTGATATAACCAGGTCTCAAAATGGAAGACTGTATACACCACACATTTTAGACAAGTTAGCAAAAAATATAAATAACCTGACTGTCTATATAAAAGTTTAGCAATTAAGTTCAAATTGAATTACAATTATGAAATTTTAAATTGAATTAAATTTTATTTATATTTAAAAAAATTATATGTTTAATTAGTAGACTTTTGTATGTTCAAATGTGAATAATATTATACACATTCTTTGGTCAAATTTTAGTTTGATAAATTTAATCTAACTTTAGCCCTGATTATGACCTGATTATAACTCATAGAAAACTCCAATGAGAGATAAATAAATAATTATAATACAGCATTAATTAAACATAATATACCTAAGAAGGTGTCAAATAAAACATTATGCATATTATGTTGATCACATTGTATTCTTTAGAGTATAACCCTGTACTTCATGTATTTAGAATTATGTATTACAATACAATATTGTTTATGGGAATTACATAATGATACAAATATGTACGTATTTGAGTTGAGAATTATGCAGTTGAGTTATGTACCTAACACTAGACCTCTCCTTATCACATTTCATTATTTTACATTTTACACAAGGTACTAAGGAACAAATCATAGTTTCTATACTGGGATACATAGATTATGGCAGATACGATACAGTGGAAACATCAAAGTTCATTACCAGATGGGCCGAGTATCCGGTCCACAGCAGATAAAATACACTTCACTGTACTTGTAATGGCCATCACACTCTTCACATAAATAATTCCAAATTATGACCAATCAGATCCAGTTTAAATAAATTACAAAAATAAATAAAATGTGATGTAACTTTAATCTAACAAATGTACAAATCTTTCTAAAACAAAAGCAACAATTAACCACTGTTCATTCAAAACTAACATAATAGCAATTAAAATAAAAACTTAATACTATATTAACTATAAACACACATTCGAAAATTCAGTCGCACTCAAACAGACTAATATACACTGGTAAAACGTAAACATTCACCAAATTAAAGCTTTCGAGTATGAGGGAGGGATGTAGCTCAGAACTTGAGCTTGGGATTGAGTTCGTGGGCGCGGCCGCCCCAGTCCAGCCGGTAACTGCGAGTCCGCCACGAGATCTCGGGGCTGAGGAGCGCCGCGGCCAGCACGAACGGCGCGCAGCACTCGCTCCACACCCAGCCTAGCAAAAACTGCACTTTGGTGAACGGCGGCGAGCCGTTCTGCACTGACCGGAGCATCAGCCAGTCCGAGAGGAACCACACGAGCACATGCACCAGGAAGAACGGTAGCGGCTCCGCGCCGAACAGCTGGCCCGCCGCCCACGCTGCGCCCGCGCCCAGCGGCATGCACTCGCTCAGCGGCTCCAGCAGCGCCGTGGTCGGCACCATGGCGATGCGCAGCCGCGCCCAGCGCCGCAGTCGCGCCTGCAGCGCGCCCACCGAGCGCGTGCCCGAGTTCTGCAGCGCGGGCAGCGACGCCACCCTCATCCGCCAGCCGCGCGACACAATGTCCTTGGCCATAAAGTAGTCCTCGGCGAGGTAGTCAGCGAAGGCGCGCAGCCCGCCAGCCTCCTCCAGCGCGCAGCGCCGGACCAGCGACGACATGCCCACGTGACAGTTGATGCCCAGGAAGTCGGCGCCGAGATACATACGCGCCTGCGCAGTACCGAAGAACACCTTCTCGTAGACAGCGGCGAAACCTTCCGCGTCGCAGGTGAACGGCATCTGATGCACGATCGCGACGTCCTCCCTCATGTGCTGCACCATGTCCAGCAGAGAGTCGTCTCGCATGCGTATCCCCGCATCGCTGATCAGCACCATCGGGTATTTTGCCGCCAAATAAGCCGGTTGCATGTTGTTGATCTTGGGGTTGACGCCGACTCGCAACCCGCCCGTAAACAGACGAGCGTCTATGTGTGGATGCTTATGAATGAGGCTGTTCACTAACATAACGGCAGGGTCGTGCTCATTTTCCACACAGAACAATAGCTCATATAAAGGATAGTCCAGCGTGAAGAACGTTTCTAGGTTGGAAAAGAGATTCGGATCGACCCCAGTAAGCGGCTTCATTATAGAAACACCGGGATACGGCTGTTCAGGCGGCGACCGGTCCACTGTTCGATGAAGCTTCCACTTTGAGTAAGAGTAAGCCATTATGTGTATTAACCACAGACACACCCACGCGACAATAAAAAATATGGCAAAACCATACACCGTATACACCATAGGCATCATAATTGTATCCTTATGTAGTTGTCGCGTTCGGGCCGCATAATATCGACTGGTTTCTTGTTAGAGACGTGCGCTATGACGCGATCATAACACTGAACTGAATGTGTAATCAAAAAGAAGTAACGTAAAGATAGTACACTCCGTAAAATTATTCAACATTTTATATCAGAGCGTTATCTATAAGGTATTATCATTTCGAGAAGATTTTAGCAGTTAATTACTTTAAAGTCGCTAAATGAACCCCGCAGAGCGACCAGACAGACAAGACAAATCGAAATCTTTCACACGACAAACTTCAAGCGTCACTGCTACCAACCTGCCAACAAACAACCCAACTCCCACCAAGCGAACTAGTGCGAAGTTATGAACAAGAACAATGGCGAAAAAGCGTTTCATTATCAATTAACTATAAGAATTAAAAACTGTTAATAGTTTATATTAAAAAAGATAGGAAATTCTTTATTAAAAAGATTTATGTTCTTATTAATATGAAATTAATACACATTGTCACAGTGTATTCTCATACAGTTAAATAGTTGAAAAAATGTAAATCTAGATCAATATTACCAGAAACAAAACGTAGCTTTAAAATTGTTTTTGCTTTTAAGTGTGTTACTTTTATGATGCTGCATTTTACAATAATAAATTGACATTTAAATAAAAATGTCTTGAATGATACTGAGATTCTATTATTTTTGTGTCAAAACAATTTACTAGAGCAAACTCACAACAATACCAGACGAACCTCTATTAATCCGTAAATCACAGAACAAGTAATCATTACGTTGTACTGTAAATAACGAACTCATTAAAACAATTTTGCTTGGCATAAACAGACCCACAAACCGGAAATGCCAAACTAACAAAAAGTGCCGTCAATCAGGAAAATAATAGCGTCGTTTTAAATTGTTTCGCGGCAATTTGTTGCATTTTTATATATTTGTGATGGAGTTGGAACAATTATAATTAATTTATAATGGATATCGGAAAGTTATTGAAAAATGTTCATAGTTTGAATGAATACATATCAATCACTCTAGATGCTTCTGAAAAATGTAGGAGCTCAAGAATACAACTGAATTTGTCGACTGTTCTTGCTCTGAAGAAAATTCGATCCCTAGAAATTGAGGTTCTTATTATTATTTTAAATTCTCAAATTCATTCATTTCTTTTATTATATTCTTGCTATCTACTGAATGTGACTCCAAATTTGTGTTTTACAGTATTTTAATAAATGCGAGGAAAACGGTATTGCTTGCGTTATATTTGAGCGGATGTTAAATTTACCTCCGGCTAAAACATGGGGTGTACTAAGTAAGGAACTTGTGAATCTGCTCCAGTACTGGCTTGATGCTATAAGAAAACATCTAGTAAGGCACAACTTACAATGGTGGAGTTTCTTAAAGTTACTACTCAAGTTTATAAAGGTAAGGTACTAACTAACTCAGTTATAATAATGAAATTGAAATTAAATATTGACATGATAACCATCAACATGAAAAACAGAAGAAAAACTAAATGAGGTTTGTGTAGAAAACAAATTGGCTAGATTGTTTAGTAAATTGTGCAAAAAACTTGAAATTATTTTGTTTCATTATAAACATTATTATAGTCTATTCTATTTAGTGTATTACATTATTATAGTATATTCTTAAGTCTCAATCTTATTTATTTATTTTGAATTATAAATTCTTTTTTTGCCTGCCCTAAACTTTCACAGGAAATCTGTCATAAGGACAGTTCATTACCTAACATACTGGTGGAGTATACCACAGAGTGCCTGCTGGACTTGGCTACTAACAGCAGGCCAGATGCTACCCAAAGACATGAGATCCTGCACTGTTTCAACTTGTATTGCTCCGAGTCTAGCCGGGAGATCAGATATGCACTGCGGAACAAGTTTGGACAGTATTTGTAAGAACCTTTATAATTCATTGATTTTATTTCTTGATAACCAACAGTGTTAACATTTAAATAACCATGTTTCAGTATGAAAAAGCAAATTACAGGCACATACATATTATGTAAATAAAAATCTTATTATTGAATTTTTTGTTTTACAGGTAAATAGATATACAAAATTAGGGAGGCCTTCGCCTCTATAAATAGGGCACTTTTTATACACCGGTATCAAAAATAGGTTTTAAACTTATGTAGGTAATATATAATTATGGACTTGATATAGTCTTCTTCAGGTAAATAGCAGCTTAAGATATAATTTTACTTAATTTGACTTAGGTAAAGTCATTAAATAAAATGTCAAATACTTAGTATATAAAACTTGAGGATTTTATGCTTTCTCTTCTCAATATTAATTATATAATTATTATGACTGGTGATACTGTATACCGTATTTAACATGGAGCAACTGCCTATCCTCCACAACCCACCAGTATCCCATAGTAAGACTGGTTTTCAGAATAGGAAATTATCACGATTATTTTTAACTTAGGTGCTTAAATGTTCAGTTATTCTGTCGTAGGTAACACTAGAAAATATTTAATATAATATGTATAATTATTGTTATTTAACCATTCATTCTCACATGAGAAATCTAGCATTTGGAACAGGCGCCATCTGTTCATAAAAAAATATCATATATTTGACGTCAGAGTCGATGTCATCGGGAATAATAACACATGTGCCGCACTGAATTTGACGTCATATTAGGTCCATGCCCCGATGGCGATGCGTTTTGATAATTTATAATTCCCGAGTAGTTATGTAATTAGGTACCTATTATAATAATAGATGTAGGTGCCATACACATATTTATATATTACAGGTACATACGCATATTGTTTGCACGTACTTAAATTATCTTTATTTTTATCTAATCCTGATCTGTACCGATTATAATCGGGAAAAAACATGCGTTATATAATTCCAAGTAGTATTATTATTTCGTTGTAGTAGAAGTATTTATTTATTTATTTAAGTATTATTGATGAAGTTAATATTATTTAGGCAAAGGTAGGTACCGTGTACAGCAGTGTACAAGATCAAATTAAGAAAATGTTATCAATTGAGTACAAAACGTCAATGACCTTTTCATTGAATTATTTTGTGACAACGAAAGCAGTTTTATCATCAAATAAAGATTAGATAATAAGTATCTATTTATACACAGTAGTAAAAAAATATCAGAGATTACAGTGCAGTAAGTGATTCATTCATTTTGTAGGTGATGGGAATGACTAATGCCTCGAACGCCTGAACGGTGTTATCTATCGGTTTCCTTATAAATCTTATTACTAAGCTTCCGCTGTCCGTCCGTCCATCTGTCCATCAGATATATATTATCATGAATTGATTATTTGACTACTATCGAATTATTTATTTATTACAAATATTTCAAATAATAGTATTAAATTGAAGCAGAACTGCGAAGATGACGCATGTTCTATCTCTTTTTCGCAAAATGACGACTTGTACGGGGCAGCCCCAGATTAGAATGAAGAATTACTATAGTGACGTCGCATTAGGATATAGCTCTCTGTCTAATTAGCAATATTAAAATGCTTGTAACTAGTTCAATATGAAAGTAATTAATCTGCCGTTTTTACAACTCGACGAAGTTTGCAATGTACTTTAACTAATAATTATGTAGGACCTACATATAATTATTAGTTAAAGTACACAAAAAAATTGTAGGTATTAAATTATCTAGCAATATATTAATTTTTGGGTTACCGTACCTGATAAGGAAAAAAGGAACCCATATAGAATCACTTTGTGGTCCTTCTGTCTGTTTGTCTGTCTGTCAAGATTTATTTTCTTAGGAACGCGTGGTGATCAAAACTACGATATTGTGTTCTGATTATATTTATTTAATTAATTATTATTGCACGAAACAGCATAGTTTAGGCTGGCTTAATGCCTTGTACATAATTACTTAATTTTACGTTCTTAGCGTCAAGCTGTCAACGTACATGGCTAGTTGCGGGCACCTGCCTACCCAGTACAGCGTCATGGAGACCTTGCTCCGCTGGCTGCTGCCGCGCCAGGACCGAGCCCTCAGGGCCTCGTCGGCAGCCAAGTGGTTCCCCCCAGCGCTGTACGCAGAACCTGATGTGGAGATATTCCTTGAGAGGCCATGGGTTAACTTCTTTCAGGTAAGAGGTTTAAATATGCTTAGTATATCTAAAAATTAAAAATAAATTTCCTGAATAAAATCTTCCTCAACTTTTAGAAAAGAAGTTAATACTTTTCAACCGCTGAACAGATCTTCATAAATTATAGTTAAGAACCATCTCATTCACATCAGCTTTCTATCTAAAAACTCATCCAAATGGGTCAATTCGTTTAGGAGCGGAACGATACACAGACCGATATCATTTTGATTATTAAAATGAACATTTTTCATTTCACTTCATTTCAGTAACACTCGTTAAACGTATGATCATGTCTTTTGCGTAACGGGTTAAAAATATTGTGAATGGTATAAAGTTGAATGTGGTCTTGTGTCTCTTCAAAACGGGCAAAATTAAATGCTCTGTAATAAAAAGACAAGTTAATTGTCAATTTCGGGTATTACTACTACTACATATACCTGAAATGGTCCATTCCACTGTGTCTCATTGAAAGTTTTACGAACTAGACATTATTAAGACATTATTTATTGCTAGGCATATAATCTAGACATGCAGCTGATAATGCTTATACTCGTTTGCAGGACGCAAGAGACTTCTTGAATGCCCACAATGGAAGGCAATGTCTCATCACCTCGGTTGTATGCAGAAAGTTGACCGTTGGAAAAGTTGTTGTTATTTCTGTAAGTTAATTACTATTTTATACTTACTATTAATTCATGTTGTCTATTATTTTTTTTACTAACGGCTCCCGCTTCCCGCCAATTGTGTTCCGCAGTAACACTACTTCAGTACGCAGCTCTTGAATAGTCCTGTCAGAGACCTCCAATTTGGACTACACACCTGTCAGGCTCGACTTCAGGAAGATGATGTCCTTCAGGAGCCTGGTAACATCGACGTGGTCGAACGTGACGAGGGGCAGCTTATGCAGCTCCTTCGCCACGAAAGTCGGCACGTCGTCCGGGTCGGTCACCTTCAACAAGGTGATGATGTCCTGGACGCTCTTCTCAGTCCCGTCCCTCCGACGAGATGACATCTGGTCGAGTTTGTCCAGACTCATACAGCAGTCTCTTGCCACTGCAAATGTCCTCTTCTTTGAAGTTAGTCTTACAAATTTGTAAGATACTAACCTCATCCATTGTATCGATGGCGTTTTTTACAAAAGCCAACAGTTCGTTGGCTATGAGTGTTGAACTCATAGTGACAGGGGCGGGCAGCAGCGTAGTGCCGCGCTGTTCGCGAAATTAAATATCTGTACGGTGCACTGTGTATTAAGGCACGTCCGTATCCGATGCGCGCTGCAATTGGACCAATATAATAAAATAATAGCTACCATAGTGCTTAGTTTTGACCAATCTAAATTGTCCCCAAAGGTTATTCCAAGTTTTCAGCATCCAGGGCTTGGCCATAAATGGTTCGATCATCGTTAACGCATGTAGTAATGCCACTTGTCTACTGGAACAGATTCTTTCACAAGTTTCCATGAACAGGGTACGGAGCGCCAAGAGTCATGGCTTGATATAAACTCAGCCAACAGAAGTGTGACGGTGTTGATGGATCCGAGAGTGTTGGAGACCTTCGGCTCCACAAACCACAAGTCCTTCGAAACCCTGGTTATTACTGAAGAAAATACGGAAACCGCTAAGCTTCATAGGTATGAATGATTTCATAAATATATATTTTATTTCATATAATAATAGAACGCAGTAAGATTAGAGCACACTACCACCTGTTGGTACGCAGGCAGTCGCAGCAGCTGCTGTTGTCAGTGCGCACGGGCGCGCCCCCGCTGCTGCTGCCCTCCGGCGTCAGCCTCGGCGGCGACGTGGACTGTGACGTCACCGCGCACGTCACCTCGCGCTGTGACGTCAGGAGACTCGATAACGCGCTGCGGACTGTCTTCGATGATAAGTATCAGGTGAGTTAAGATTGTGTTAATAATATCGACTTCAAAAGTACGTACCTACGTATAGTTATCTATATATATTACTAGCTGTCCCCCGCGACTTTGTCCGCGTTTTTTAGTCTAAAAGGTTTTTCATTTCTGCAACATTTTTCATTTATGCTCCGCTCCTTTTGGTCGCAGCGTTATGTTATATATAGCTTATAGCCTTCCTGAATAAATGGGCTATCCAACACAGATTTTTTTCTTAAATCGGGCTGCTTAGCATCTCTATTTTAACTTAATCAGTGTTTGAGGTGTTAAAATTTCGCATGACGTCACAATGTCTTTCTAGCCTTCACCTCTGAATTTAGATTAGCTTTCTTTACTAATGGTTTACTTATTTTAAAAACGCAAAAAATACTTGCCTATATTTTTTATTATCTAACTGATTGCGGAGTATTTTTTTTTAAATTTAGAATATATAAGGGTCCTTTAATATTATTCTAGAATTTTTATACCCAGTAATCTACACCCCCCCCCCCATTGTTATTTTATACGATGCCTTTACAATAAAAAATATTTGTTGTAATATACAATACAATGTATTTAACAAGTTCTACAACAAAAAAGAACATTTTTTTTGGTTCCTTTTAACAAGTAAATGTTTCAGATACACGTGGACTTTGATAAGGACGTGGAGTTATCGCCCCTCAAAGCAGACCAGGCAAAGAATTCCGTGAGTTATCTATGTATTTCTATTATTTATGCATGAAGTGGAACCAGTTTATGACGCACGTGTTAGAAAGTTATTTGTTAATACGAATTAGTAGGAATTTCTGTATTATTTTATATTTAGGTACTTACTTACTCATGATAGGGTATTTGACTACTATCCAATTATTTATTTATTAGAAATATTTGGAATAATAAGTACTATTAAATTGAAACAGAACTGCAAAATAACATGAAAAAATATACACGAATACAAAGGTTATATATAAGCTTTTAAAGTAAGTAGATGACGCATGTTCTATCTCTTTTTCGCAAAACGATGACTTGTACGGGGCAGCCCCAGATAAGTATGGAGAATTATGGAGGTGACGTCACCTGATTGTATAGTTATGTTTTTTGAAACCTTGTTGGTTAAAACAGAACAATCCCCAAAAATATATATTAAAATTTAATACGTTTCTATTAAAGCAAATTAATGCATATACCTAATTGAATGAAATAATAAAAAAAAAAAACAGTTGCACTCCGAGAGTACCGACAGAATAGATAGCTAAAAACTCGAACAATTGCAATATATTATATGGACTTATGCCTAACGTGCCTTAAAAAGTATTCACTTTAATAATCCTTGTGTCATGAGAGGTTTAAAAGGGACTAGCCCACCACACATGCCCATCATTGCAACTCCTGTAAGCCAGGATCTACAGTGATAACCAATGAATACCACCGAAACAGTTAAGCTCGGTGTGTCCCAGGGAAACGATTGACTGTCTTGGAACCCGCAACGAAATTAATCAGAAGTAGTAAATAGGAGGAGAAGAAAAAAAAAAAAAAAAAAACGAGATTTGTCACAAACATTCAACATAAAGAATAATTTATCTCACGGGAGGTTTCACGCACATTCAAAATTAAAGCGCATACACAAACAACACCCAGACATTGTGGATCGCAAATCGCAATAAATGGGTACGTAGGTAGCTATAGGTAGTGTACGCAGTGGCTGTTGGCGTTTTGACCCCTAGTTACAGTACTCAGTTCTAGCTTCTAGGCTACCACTTTGCTATCCGGGCTGTGCTCTTTGCTCTAGAACTATAATACCATAAAATGGGGCTATTTGAAAACCAGGAGACTAATTTTTGGAATTTGGACAATATCCTTTCAAGGCAATTTTTATTATTTCTTAATTTAAGGTAATTAAAGTTAGATTGAAATTAAAGGTAAATTTAAAGTTAGATTAAACTGTGTATTACCCTAGAATAAGTAATAATAAATATTTCCTACTAACCCTTAGTTTGCAAATATCCCCATTTTACTGTTCTTTATTATTTGACAGCTGATAAAAATATAACATCGCCAGCGCCATATTGTCATGCTATCCAAAGACTGCATCTGTCAATTCAATGTTTCAAACTGTCAAATCGAAGTGAGGGTAGATGAACAATTTTATTTATTTTTAATTGTGTTGTTGTGTACAGGAACAAGACTCAAGGTTTTCTCATCCAGTGGAAGTAAAGCGACGTACACATTCAGGTATTGTTTGTTTTTATATATTAAGGGCTGGTTGCTTCAATATACATTGAAATGTCTGTTAACGTTAAATATGACCGCTTGTACGAGAATTTCATACTGAATTTACGTTACGTACGGACTTACGATAACCGACGGTTTGAAAGAACCCACCCTTAGTGTTTCTGTTTAACCCATTGATTGTGAGTTGTACCTCGTTGAACTAGAGGTTAAAGATCGTATATCATCAAACTTCTTCATACAAAAGTAGACTCTAAACACAAAAAAGGGTTCAAATCAAGTGGAGGTAGTGCGGTGACCGGTCGCCGCTCGGGGTTTGACGGAAAGTCGCGTGACGTAATGCGCGGCGACAGGTTGCCGCCGCCAAGCAGCATAAGGGTTAATAAAATACGTAAAGGATTAGGTATACAAGACCCTATCTTAATGATTATCTATAATATTTGTTTTAGAGCAGTTCTGATCGTAGTTGGTCTTGTAATCGCGCTGAGACTCTCGGTCCATGTTATAAGATAGAATAATTGAATTTTAGGAATTAATTTAAACAAATATATCTTCGAATTATATCGTGAATAATTTATTAATTATTCCATGTTTGTCTGAACACTCGTAAACAACAGCTGTTAGTTGTAGTTGTTTAATAAATAATGACTATTTACACAAGTTTTTACTAGATAATAAAGTTATTTAAAATCCTGTGACGTCCTTATATTAAACTAATGTACGATTAGGCCTTCGAATTATTATTGCTACATATGTATATTCTTTAAAATGTCATGTTTCACAGGATACATAGTGAAGTCTCGACAAAACCTCGCTTGTATGTCTCCGTCAACGGCGTCTACCAGCTCATTAGCACAAGTAAGTTTCATAAAAATATACATCAGCTTTTTATAAACGACTTGATGTTATAGGGACCTACTTAGCTGGAAATTCAGGGTATTTTTAGTAATTAACTATTGACTAGGGGTTTTAATGCAGTTTTGTTGTATACCTACTTCAATAATTCGGTTTCAAAATAGCGATTAACTTATTCAGGAACCGACGGTTATTTGCGAACACGTTAAAAAATATGTTTGTTTTGGTGTCCATGGGTTTTACTCGCGTTAGTAGTCCCCCTTCCCTACTACGTGTTTGTTTAGGTGACTTTGAGGTTTTGTATAGTTATTCTACTATTTGGGGTGTAGACAACTTAAGTAATTAAAAATCATGTAAACCGGTCCACCCGTTCTTGAGTTATAAATAGTGTTTCTAGCCCCACTTTGTTTTATGTATATAGATATTGGTGTACAACAACTTAAATTTATTTTAAGTTGCGTTTCAACAGTTTAGTTTGAGTTCCAGTATCCCTGCTAATTAAGTACATTTACCATTTCAGCTTCACGACAAGCTAGCTGCCTTACCACGATACAAATATGATAAGGAGCCAGTAAGCGTCTGTGCTCAACCCGAACTCTCTATAGTCACCGAATACAGTGAGGCCGACGACAAACAAAGCGCCAACACCACACTCAAATTTAAACCTTACGGCGTATGCCAGAAAGACTTTAATAAACTAGATAGTAGGAAATCACAGAGCGATCCAGAATGTTCTAGAAAATCTAAAGGTAGACGACTATCGCCCGTTATTAATGAAGATACAACCAGCTGCTTGCTAGTCGCTACTATAGGTTCTGCTGACGATTCCGTCATTAATGATACAGTAGAACGTCTATCAAAAAGCAAAGACTACGACCCTGATAATATTGTTGATTTACTTGTGCAGGAGGCTTTACAAGCAAGAGAGAAAAGAGATAAAATTGATAGCGGGATTAATACAGGGGAGAAAAAGTCTGATTTAGATGACAATAGTGAAGCAATTGAGAATACTCCAAATGTAGATGAAATAAAAGTAAATAAGGTTCAGAATAAACCGTCTAAAATTCTGTCTTCTACGTCCGATGAGTCTAACACCGAAGCTATCAATGAAACGCCTTGTTACGTCAATACTCGCAGAAAGATAAGAAAAAATACACCAAAAACAGATCCAATACATAAACAATCTTTCGACGAACAAGTTGTAGAAGAATTCTTTTCTCAACACTTCACAGAAAATCAAGAAACTCGAGAAGTTATTATAAGTCCAACTCTAGCTAAAAAGATCAATGAAACCAGCTCGGAGTCGAGTGACCATTTTGGTGATAATTTCAATTTAATTGCTGAAGATATAGAAGAGGATATTGTGCCGTACGACTTGAATAATATTGAAGTGTTAGAATGTCTGAACAGTATGGTCGATAAAGTTTGTGATGTATTCGACAAATGCACTAAATATTTAAACGAAAATGAAATTTCTGCAGGCCCTGAAGAAAATATGCCTCTTCAAGACATTATAAACACAATACAGGACATGGAATCTAAAAATAAAGTTACTTTAAGTAAAGGTACTAAGAAATCAATGAAATTAAAGTATAAGGTAGCCCCTAAAAGAGGTAAGACTCGTGCTGCTAAACGGAAAAACAAACTTGAGTTAGAACCAACTTCCAAAATGTCAACTATTATTGAAGATGCGGGCTTAGAGAGTGCTGCAGAGAAAACTGTAGATAATATTTTAAATGAGCCTCCAGAAGCTATTGCGAATAAAGAAATAAGCGAAGTTTTTCGTCCTGACGCAGAAAAAGCGTCTACGAGTGTTGAAAAGGCTACAAAAGATGCTCCTAACGATGTATGTGAACTAACAACGCCACAGTTGAGAAGGAAGCGTAAACTTTACTCACCGAAAGACGAACAATTAGCACAAGAAACTTACGCCCCTGAGGAACCCGTACAGTCCAACACGAAAATAAAAAAGACACCAAAATCAACGGCCACTTGCTACAAGGAAATAGAAAAGGATCGACAAAAATATATTCGTATGCCACGCACTAGACGCATTAAGAAACCCAACACACCATCTCCAAGAACTCAGAAAATGAACGATATATTCGACAAAGTAAAGGAGTCCGCGAACAATGAAAAAGTTATTCTAGCCGATAAAACTTTCGAAGTCGACGTTTATAACTTCACAAGTGACAGCGATGACGATTTCAAAGAGAAAAAGATTGAAATATCTAAAAGGAATAGTACTACGACAGTCGCGAGCGTCGATTCTGCAGCTTCTAGACGCAGAAGGGCTGTAAAACGTATCGACTATACTGACTACAGATCCTCTGATGAAAGCAACAAAGTTAAACGCAAAGTTAACAGAAAACCGAGGACAAAAAAGAAAGTTAGTATCGAAAGAAACGAGTTAGTCGATGAAAGGTTAAGAAAGGCTAACGATAAAGATGTGCTCAACACATCTATGTTGGTAGAGAAAAGTAAAACTGTTGTTCAAGACCCAGATTTTGTTAATGAAAGAGCTCCAGAAATGGAGGTTATTGAAGAAAAAGGTAAAAACTCTGAAGGTAGCCAGAAGAAGAAAGGAAAAAAGAATGTAAAGACTGAGACGGAGCCTAAGAAGTCAAGAAGAATACTAAGTAAAGCTGTCGTTGAAGTTGTAAAGAATTTTGATGACGATAGAACGGAAAGCCCGTTACCTGGCCTACTGGTGGAGCCAGACGTTGAAAAGGAAGATGATGTCAACGAACTTTCATCCACTATGGTAGATAAATTCAAGAAAATATACCAAGAAGGCCCGGAAAAGTACGTGAATGAGTCTAATACTACACAAAATTTATTATCAGATATAGAAAGAATAAATTACAGCACAACTGTTGATGTAACCGAGGAAATTATACAAATAGAGGATCAAATAAACAAAAGTGAACAAGAAAAATGTGTTAAAAAGAAGAAAAATGCTGTTAAAGCCAAACCGATCAAGAAAGAACGGAAAACAACGTCAAATACTTCAAATAAAGAAAACGTAGACGTTAAAGTAATGTTGGAAATATCTGATGCGAGATCTGAACGCTCTATAGAAACTATAGGGATCACTGGCCACGGGGAATTAGAAGAGGCTCCACCTAGTCCTAAGTTGATAAAAGAAAGACTGGAACCACGTAATCTAGAAGTAGACGACCTAGATCGCTCCATGAAGGATTACTTCAATAAAATGACAAAGCAAATGAATGAATTGAATAATCGAGATTCTAGTTCGAATGGTGAAAATAAGGATGAGAGTATTGTGAAGTCTATTTCTCCCGTCGTTTCAGTGAAGCGGCTATCTCCTGAAGATATTAGTCGGTGGCTACCTTCTAGACGTAATTCGGATTCAGATGACTCTTACGTGAGCGCAAAATCAATAAAACAAACAGAAAATATTACAAAAGTGAATAGTGTTAAAGCCGATTCTGTTCATAATAAGAGTCATTCAGATGTATCGGAAATAATCAAAACTAAACGAGAATCAATTAGATTACTTTACAAAAATACTTCTAAATTACAAAATAGTCAGTCAAAGAAATATGAAGATTCTGATTCGGAATGCAGTATAAAATCTCCTAGAATTCAAACGAGATTTAAAAAAGCGACTAAAGTTGAAGCTACGAATAATGAGAAATCCAAAGCAATAAAGAAACAAACATCTTTAATATCTCCCATAAAATTATTCGACGCTTTAATATCTAATGTTGATAAGCAATCTGAATCAACTCTATCAGACGACGAGGAATATATGAAAGAAATAATACACAGTCTGTCTAAAAAAAAAGTTGAAAGTCCTAAAATGAAACCCAAAACAAGCTCACCGAGACACGCCAAACAAAAAATATCTAAATCGATCGATTTCGCAGAGCAGAACAGCTCGAAATCGATCGATACCGTTTCAAGTCGCTCTAAAATTAGTACGTCGACTAAAATAGATGATTCTAGAAGGTTGAAGAGGAAATCGGAGGAAGATAGAGAGGATTATAAGAAGAAGAGAGTGGAAGTTAATAATAATGAGTGTGTGTCGGGCAGTGGAGTGACGGTCTCCAGTGTGGACGACTGGTTCAAGAGGATCGAGCCAGAGGGCAGCAGAGGTCAGTAAACATATAATAATAATAATGCGTATTGCGATGAATTAGGACCCAAAGAAAACCCTATAAAAATATGTAAATTTTTTAGGCAATTACCATAATGTATGTACTTGTTTTCGCGGCAAAAAGTAGCCAATGTCCTTTCTGAGGATCAAAGCTTACCCTATACCAAGTTTTATACAAATCGGTTCAGCGATTTAGCCGTGAAAGCGTAACAGACAGACATATAGAGTTACTTTCGCATTTAAAATATTAGTTTGAATGATTTTTGTGTTAATTTTATTAGTTCTATGTTTTCATTACTCAAGCTTGTTTATAACATTTTCAGAAGAAATAATAAGTGCCTCATTTAAGCACAGCGTGCAGCATGTTATGGAGAAGTTAGACACCACACTCGTTGAGATACACCGGAATACAAGCAAGAAGTATGTGTACTGTACCTTATTTAAGACTCCAGCAAACTGCTTGAATATCATAGAACCGTTTTTCTACTCTCTCTTTTCTGTTATCATAATTTTTAATGTAACGCACTGCTGGGCATAAGCCGTCTTCCCCAAACGCCACTCAGGCCTGTTTTGGGCCCTTTGCAAACATTTTGACAAGTATAATGTTCTTATTTAAAGTTTTTTTAGTTCTGCGCTATTTTTTTCCAAGCAATTAAAAGGAAGAAGGGGAGAACTCGCCTTGCAGTAGGACGATTTCGGCTATAATAAGAAAATAATGTCTTACCTTAGCACATAACAGATAGGTATTTTGACTGGCCTGTTGGGCTAGCTAGTGGTTAGTGACCATATCTGATAAACCGAAGGTCTTGGTTTCGATTTCCACCCAGGACAAATCTTTGTGTGATGAGCATGATCATTTGTTCTGTATCTGGGTGTAATTTATTTCTAATATGTATGTATTTAGAAATATATAAGTATGTTTATCAGTTGTCTGGTTGCCATAATACACTCTGCGGCTCTGCTTAGTTTGGGATCAGATGGCCATGTGTGAGTCGTTCCAATATATTATTATTTTTATATCATACCTATGTTCCAGATTCGCTCATTTATTCGTGGACGCTCAGAAGCACTTGAGCGAGTTAAAGGAACAACGGCGCGGCATGTACAAGCGGCTCGCGTCAGACATCCTCACCGAAGTCGTCAAGATCATGGATGATAAGTTTGCTGATCTAGATAAAAGGTAACTAAATAAATATTTATGAAGCGGTTGACTTGTAAATGTCTATCTAGTTGTTATATGTATGATATATACCAGCTCAGAAAACTTAGTTGTAAATTATAGTCATGTAAGCAGTTGATTTATAATGAAAAACCAACTGGTACAAGTTTTTACGATGGATCTAGGTGCGTTTGAAAACAGCTCTAAGATATGTGCCCTTACTCTCCAATTTTATTTTAATTCTGATACTATTGTTATATTGATATTAGTGTAGCAGGCAGATCAGTTTTCTTAAAAAAAAAATGCTGTTTTTGTAGGAACTGGCTGGAATCTAAACATTGACAGTATTTTTTTGTACTGTGTTTTGTTTGTTTGGCATTGGTAAATTAAATTGGAGAGTAAGGCCACTGTTTCTGATTCACCCCCCATTCATGTCTTGCGCATCTTCTCAAACTGGTAGTAGTTCTAGACGCGTCTAGGTCCACCGTTCACAAACTATTTAGCTACAATTTGTTGGAAAGGGTTAGCAGATTATAATTATATATTGTCAAAAAAAACATTAATGAAAATTTAAACTTGCTTCCAGATCACAACAATTAGATGGTGACTTTATGAAGATTTTAAAAGAGCGGACTTCTGAACTGATTCGTGAAGACTGCAAGCAGAAGCGGGCCTTAGTGCAGCTGTTGAGAGAAGATGTTCAGGCTGTGGCAGACCACATGGAGAGAGGAAACTCTTAGCTAACGGTCAGAAATACTCCTTAACTCCTTCCTTACCTGTATGAGGCCCGTTTTCCATCTAACCGGAGACGAGCGGGGATATGCAGAGACAAAGCGGAGGTCAGAGATCTACGCACGAGGAAAGGTCTTCTAATCCCTGCTGCTAGAGCGGCGTAACTATTTTGTATGGAAACACCACCAATATCTTTTCTGCTATTAACTGTATCCACTGTTTCTGAGCGGTGATAAGACGTGTAAATAACATATAACTATTGGTTGCCTATAACATATCTCTCGTATCCTCTCGTTTCGACTCCGCTTTGGTGAAAAACGGGCCTGAGAGCTTCTTCCAGTCGTATTTCGCCTATACTTACTTAAGTGATACATGCTCACCGAGTAATTAAATAAGTTGCTTATCGGATTTTAAAAAGCTATTCAATAATATATTTTTAAGTCTACTGGCAATTAATGTGGTTCACCAAAAGAATGGCATTTCTAACAAATGGCAATCAATCGCAGCTGTTGAATTAAGTTTCTATACAGATTTGACAGACAGTCTTGTTTGGCCTTTCAGAAACCGGTAAAGTTTTAGGAACGTCTCATAGTTAAGTTTTGTTTGAGTATACGAGGGTGAGTAAGCTTTAAAAGCTTACTTAGACGTTGCGAGAAATATTTTTCAAGTTGTGGCTTTCGGTATTTAATCACTTTTACGAAGTTATGACACCATAGCCACGCGCCCATCAACTCGCACGAAATTTCTTGCATCTTCTAAAGCAGGCCTTATATTAAATGTCGCGTAAAATAGTACCTCGATACACGTTCGTTATTAAATATGTAATATATTACCTAACGATTATATGTATAATTCTAAGTTTATTTAATTACTTACTTTTATTATTTTACTCTTAACTTGGAAACGGTTAACTTAGTGTAATGATGTAGTTCATTTCATGCCAGATGACAGAGTAAGTTACTTCGGTGATTAAAATAAACATGTCTTACTATATATTTATTTAAATTTTAATTTATTAATTAATTTAAAATGCACTCGCCTTTTAATGTAAAACACTATCCAAGCAAGCATAGGATCAAATTTTTAATATAATAATTTAGAGCTGTCTCTTTCTAATACAATAGTCTGAAATTTGAGTATTTTTACATTCGATAAAGTATCTTTCTTCTGGTTTGAGTTGAAAGTCCTGCGCGCATATTGAGCTCTCAATGCAGGACTGTTGCCGTCGTGAAAGCGAGACGACGCAATACATTACGCGTAGTACCGTCTCGCTTCCTAACAAGGTTTCCATGTTAAGAGCAAAGAGGGAGACCTGTACCTAGTTAAATCATTACATTCAGTGTAATTTGTTAATTTTATAAATGTTTAATTCTGTTAATTTTATGAAGTGTTAATGGTGATTGTTTGTTACATTTGTTTTTTTATTATATGTAAGTAATTCATATCAAATAAGGTACGCAGTTTTCAGTTGTAATGTTTTAAAATTAAATAAAATACTTTTTTATATTAATTATGTTTTACTCAACAACTTATTCTAATTACACCTAAATAACAACCAACATTTATTATCACTTATTATCTTGATATTAACTTCGAAATATATTTCAAATAAATTACCAATGGTCGGGTTAAAAATCCGCTAGGCTTTGATAGTGCCGCATCAGCCCCCTTACTCCGGACTAACTCGAGTTCTGTTTCAATCGATTTGAGATCGAGTTGGTACTCTAGAAGCCGACACTAGCGCCTGATCGTGCAGCGGCACGAGTTGCAACTAAACTAAACGTTAAAAAATACAATAAACTCTATTTAAACTGAATAAATTAAGATTTTTAGAACTTTATGATGACGTAATCACATGTATACTGCTTACGACGCTGATAACACTCGATTATAAGTGGATCTTGGTTTTCGATTCCGGTTGATTCGCGAGTACCAATTCAGGATCGAATCGAGAACCGGATCGAGTTCAAATCAAAATCAAAAACAGAACCAAACCAGTTTCGGGAGTAAACCTGCTAGTCTGTTATATTCCACTAATGAGAGACAAGCTACAGGCCTGTGATTGGTGGATATTGACAGATAGTCTTTACTCAACACTAGCGGCCCTAGCGTATTTTTGACTCGTGATAGCCCCGAGTAACATGTTTGTGGAAAGAATGGAACGCTAATCCCCGGTTTCTTAAAGGCTGATAAATTAAATATGTTGCTGTAATTAGTCGACCAAAAGACTAACAACGAATCCCAGCGCTTATCATGAGTTGAACCAGGTGATTTACTGATTTTTGTGTTGATTAACCTTTAAAAAATCTGGAGTTAGTCTAGGTTAATTCAAATATTAATACAGATGTCCCACAACAACGAAAAATTTAAGTAGACGATAAACAGTCTTAATTTTAATAAACATTCAGGAACTACAGCTTATCTATTATTTTTAAACAGCTGTTCCCAGCGGCCACCCGCCTTTTTATTATTGATTTTTTGAAAACTGAGCTACATATATATACCTACATATTACATATTGATACCTAAAAAATAACTAACAAAATAGTTAATTCGCGTCACATACTTGTTATTGTTATTTATTATACATCGATAAAACATAAACTAAAATTATCTTTTAGATACAGTTAACTACTTCTTGAAAAGAACGTGTTTTTGATTATATGGGAAAACCTTGACAGCTAAGATTAGTTTAAGGCGGTTGTTATTATAATTAACTATTTAATGAATGAAAGACATTAATCTCAATGCTTTTTAAACCTTAAAGTACACATACCTATTCAAACAGACGTGATATTAATATTTCTTGCGCGCAATCTGCTTTAATGGAAGTAACAGATTTTTAAGGCACCAACTGCAGTTTCAAATAAATTGCGGTATATTTTTTTATAAACCAGAAAAGAAAATCGGTACTAAATCCGGGTCTGCTAGGACAGTTTTTAAACATAACATTGTTAGAAAACATATTAGGGGTGTGGCCTAAATGTTTTGCCGAATAAAATCAGTTGAACATGCTAGGCCACACCCCTAATTAATGTTTTGATAAAAATCTGGCGCAGCAGACACGGCTTTACTGCCACTCATAATTAGCCACACACATAACAATATACTTGTGAAAGTCTGCCATAATATTATGTATATGAAATATATAAGTATGTTTATCAGTTGTCTGGTTGCCATAGCACAGGCTCTGCCTAGTTTGGGATCAGATGACCGTGTGTGAGATGTCCCAAGATATTATTATTATCTGTATCTCTCTTTTTTCACGGGTTACCCTCAGTATCGAGAATACCCGGTCCTTTGAAAGGCTTACGTGGGGACACAGGTCCAACACGCAGTGGCCTTGTTGAGAACTTTACTCTAAACTGGGATGGGGCATCTACTAGGGCCCATCCACCTCTGCTCTATGCAAGAACAGATATGAACGGTCCGGAAGTAGATACAAAGCTATTGTAAATTATGAATGAAAAAATAAAATTTTAAACTATGTGTAGGTTAATGTTAGTGGATTGGTTATAAGAACTAAATCGGAAAACTATGGCACCTGCCTTCTAATACATGTCAATGCAATCAAATAGGCAGGTGGTGACTCGCCAGCTCACCGGATGGGCCCCCCAGCATAACCGCCACGATAGGCAGCAGGAGGCAACACCAGTGCGAGCGGCTAGGGGTGTCGAGCGGTGCGGCCCCGATTGCGCCATCGCGGGTCACAGTAGCGGACCCGGAGCGGGTTTCCTCGCTATTACGCCATTAGACACTTCCACCCCCGAGCATGTAGCTCTAGCGACCCCTCTCTAGCCAGCCAGTTAAGGCAAGAAAGAGCTGGGAGCCCTCCTGAGGAGTGACTCCCTGGAGCACTCAGGTCCGTTGTGTCGCTACTCACAAACAGCTCGCCACAAGCTGCCCTGCAGCTTATGGCGAGCAACAATATTATTATTATTATTATATCTTGCAAAAACATTTAACAGTAATATTTGCACAAATGCTGTCAAATCCTTTTGCAAGATACTTATGGCATGCTTACACCAGTATATTACCAGTATAGTACCAGTATATTGTTAGAATAATAATCATCTATGGACGAATGTTGTATGGTTATTTACTTAGCAAGTCATTTATGTATTATCAACAACCTACTTCAAAATTATCGATATCAAAATCTAACTGTAATATTTTTTTACTATCTTGAATATCTAACATATTTTGCCTGTATAATGCAATTCTTGATTATTAAGTTTTAATTTTACATACATAATTTATATTTTATACCCAACATGTCATTACATTAGCTTCAATAATACAGTAATAATTAATTTTTCACAGAGGGGTAGTTGCTTCAACATACATTGACATGTCTGTTAATGTTAAACATGACTGCTTGTATCAGAATTTCATGACTTAATGTTGATGACCATGGAAAAACCCTCCATTATACTATATCCTATTTCTGTCCCGAGAATCGAGAAAACAGAGCAGGTTCTATTAATGTTTAGTCACCCCCATTAAAATAATGTATAACATATTAAAAATGATAAAGGCTCCCAATGAGATGCACATTTTTTTTCCTTGGCCATATCCTTTGTGATAAAAAGATGATACTATCTGTCCGTGTAGCGCCATCTTATTACTATCTCAATGGTTCCTAAACAATTTAGTATCATCTCAGTATTAATAACTAACTCATGTTTTGATTACATCTAATAGTATCCTAACAACTATCACGAAACAGGCTCATACCAACTTGGCCAAAATTTAAATCATTGTCTCTGGTGGCCACAGGTTCACTTTAGCACTGCTCGCCACAGAATATAACACTATGCCACGTTCACTCACTACCCACCACGGATTATAGACAGTTGCTGGCACGTAACTTGGCAAGACGTATGAGATGAGCAGAAGTCGATCTTTTATCTCTTTCCGAGCTCGTGATTGGTTAGTCAGTCGACCTTTGCGTCTCGCGAGGAGTCCAACAACCAACAACGACCGATGTGGTGATGTAGATGCGCCAACTTTTCCCCACTACGTCAAAACCTTGCCAACTTACCAGCCGGAAACTGTATGTCACGTTCACTCACTACACACCACACATTAAGCACTGTACGTCACTACAATAAATGGTCTTGTACACTGTTAGTCCGAGTCACCCTGGGTGTCGGTGTCCTCGTACTAGGAGTCCTCCTGGGAGCCCACTTGAGCCAGGAAAACTTGCTGCTGCGGCTGGTGCTGGGCTTGCTGGGATACCTGGAATCATAGGTCCTATTATTACTCCAAGTTTCAGGACTAAATGTAGAGTTAGAGTGAATAAAATATTCAAAACAAAAAAAAGGATTTTCTGTTATTAAATTTTAACTACTATTATATTTCTACTCAAATACTTTTTTTTAAACTACAATGTTAATTTTTTTTTTATTGTGTCTAATGCCGGTCACACCTGTAATGATAGACCTGCGCAAGTCTGACGTATTACGTATTGCAAAAGCATTTGACAGCAAAATTTGTACAACTATGGCTATCAAAATGCTTATTTGTATTTAATTGGTAATTTGGCAACTGCAAATTTTACTGTCAAATGCTTTTGCAATCTACGTAATACGTATGTGCTCGTCATTTGTTTGGTGACGATTTTTTATGCATTTTTAATATATTTATTAGTATGGGTACCTGAATAATTTGCGGCGACTGTTGCGGCTGCGCTTGTATGATGATTGGCTGGTTTGGGTTGTTCTGCACTTGCAAGCGAATCATGTTCAACTGCGCTTGAGTTAGCTGGATCTGTAATGATAATGACTAATATTGAGACCCAGTTTTGCCAATATCTATAACTAGCTGTCCCCCGCGACTTTGTTCGCGTGTTTTAGTTTCAACGGTTTTTCATTTTTACAATATTTTTTATTTATGCTCCGCTCTTATTGGTCGTAGCGTGATGTTATATAGCCTATAGCCTTCCTCTATAAACGGACTATCTAAGACAAAAAGAATTTTTCAATTCGAACCAGTAGTTCCTGAGATTAGCGCGTTCAAACAAACAAACAAACTCTTCAGCTTTATAATATTAGTATAGATATCTAATGTATAAAAATCTCGTGTCAGTGTTTGTGATTTTGAGAATAGGAATGTTTTATCTATACTAATATTTTATATCTATCTATGTTTTATACCCTAAAGTGAGAGTAAGATAATGGTGGCCCTGACAAAACAACGTTTACGGGTCAGCTATTTTTAATAGAAGCCTTATCTATGTAAATAAAAAATAATGCCTGTATTTTTGTCTCCATGCTTTCCTAAACCATTGATCAAATTGTGATGAATCTTTGTTAGGGTCTACTAACGACGCTCGTGTGAGTTTCTTACTCAAATAATGGAATAATAATGGAAGAAGCCTGTGCCCAGCTGTGGGACATATACAGTCCGATATTATACTAACCGGCAACTGCTGCAGCTCGCCGGACGGAGTTACCACCTGTTGTACTAGAGTTACCGGCTGCTGGGAAACCACATTGTTTGACGACGAACCCGATGCCGCAGACGTCTGGAAGATAACAACATAATGAATTTAACTTTAATATTAAACATAATATTATATTGAAATTGTTTTTGTAACACAATAAATGCTGTCTATTTTCGTATAAACTGATACGGTAAAGCCGTGTTAGCCGCGCCAGTTTTTTTCATAAAACATTGTTAGAAAACATAAAGGGGGTGTGGCCTAGTATGTTTGACTGTTTTTTATTTGGCTAATAAATATAAGGCCACACCCCTAATTTATGTTTTTTAACAATTATATTATGTTCTAAAACTGTCACAGCAGACCCGGCTTAAGAAGTTTTCATTAAAATTTGTGGAAATTTAGGTAGTTTTTAATTTCATTCATTTTGTCACTATTTTATTCTAGCAATACGAGCCCGAATGGATTTGTTTTAACTAACGCGTACAGCCTCGAGGACCACAAGAACATACCAGTGTCATAGTCCTTATATACACCCCAGACCATAATAATATGTTTCTAACTCCCCTAATGCAAAGTGTTACCTGTACAACTTGCGCGCATGGCTGTATCACGATCTGCGGCTGCGTGGACATCGACGCCTGGTGCTGCTGCTGCAACTACACAGTGGGATAATAAAATACAGTTTAAATACAAAAAATGACGCTTTTTTTATAATAGTCTATAACAAATTCAAATATTAAATAGCAATTAATTTAGCTTAGTCATCCAAACAAGTGAAAGCTATACCTAACAGTAGTTCCTGTCCATTTTTCAACTATCGTAAAATGAGGCTGTTTGCAAACCAGAAGGCCAATGGTACCCCTGTACCGCTAGTAATTTCGCCGCTAGAGGCGCCAAATTCAATAACAATGTCAAATTCCATAGATTTTTGATGGCATACGCGGATTTATTTAATATTTTTTTAAATCATCGTAATGTTGTGCATATTTTGCAATACCTCTGATTATTATGGCAAATATGAGTTACGAATTAATGACTGTCAGTGCTTTAAAAGAACAGCTAATTCAGAGTTTAGTTTGTTTACTGTTTACAAACGCATATTTTGCTTATATCAAATATGATTCATGGAAATTAAAATTAAAATCTGATTTTCGCGCCCGGACCTCGATAGTAACAAACTTTGACAGCTATATATTCACGACCTGACGCGCCAGTAGCGCCAACTGGTGAGCGCAAATAACGGAAGCTGTCATTGGAATACAGTACCTAAATTTCTTATCAAGGCAATACTTAAATTAAACAAATATTTGTAGGGTAACTGTACTTAAAGTAATATTCCAACGGCCATTCTAAAAAGGACCCTGCACACAAAAATGTAGTAGTAGTGTAAAAATACGAATTTGTCTGGACTTTTAAAGGGACTACATCTCCTGACTTTGTTTCGACAACTTCTCAGGGTAGCCAGCTCGGAAATGTGGACTCTAGTGAACTCAAACATAAATATACATAATTATATGACCTTAGTTTTAAAGATATTTGAACAAAGTAGACAGTAATGTTCTTTCAACAAAACCCCGTGGTTTAAAAATAGTCCCACTGTCCGGGGCATTCCAGTATGTTAGCTGACCTGTTCTGTGGGAGGAACGGGCCTCGGCTGATCGTAGCGCGGCTTGTGCGGCTTCACCTCGTGGCGCGGCACGATGTCGATCAGGAAGTCGAACTGGTCGCACTTCGATATAGCCATCGCTATGTCGTTGCGCTAAAATACATTTACACGTTTGTTGGTGTAAATAGAACTATTGTATATAATAATAATAATAAACCAAACGTTTAGACTTATTTACGGGGAGGATCAATGTAAAAGGTTTATATAACACAACGCCTTGTTCCTTTTTGTTAACGGGGTGAAAATCTAATGACAGCAACCTACGCTGAGAGCAGCGACGTGGGGATATGTCAGACTAAAACACCCCCGTGCCGTCCTTGCCTTAGCCGCGGGATCGGGGTTTTTGATGCGGCGTTTTTATTTCAAAGCTGATGTAATCGTGATGGTTCAAAGCTATAGTTTTTAAAGATATACTTAGCCGTATGAAAATTATCAGGTCTTTTAATTTTAAATCGTAAGCAAAAAATATGGTCGGGGATTGAAATTTATTTGTTGTATAGTTATGGACTAGTGTTACCTGCAGCGTCCGCCTCTTATTGTCCTCGGTGTGCGACCAGGCCCTCAGCGTGAGCTCGTGGATGAAGATCTCCGCGGCCTTCGCGAACAGCACTGGGGCTTCCGCCGATATCATCTTCACTTCTTCATCCAGCTTCATGATCTTCTTGATGCGGGCGAGAGGCAGAGCTTGAGATTTTAGGTCATCCTGGAGACCAATATTTATGGTTTGAGTCAAAGATACATAATAGGCTTTTTGACTAATTTTAGAAAGTCGATAAATGATTATAAGGGTGTTACTGAAAGGGTATATCCAAAAGAGGTGAAGAGTACATCTGGTACTTATAGTCAGTTTACAATATTTCAGCTCAAAATGAGTTAATTAAAAAATTAATATCAAATTTTCTGTCTCTTTCTTTTCTCTCTTTTTTGACACTCCTATTCCTCATAATGGGGATGATATCGCGTATAAGAGCCGAATTGTGAACCTTTTTAGAATTCCTATAAATACACTTACCGCGTTAACCTTCTTGATGTCCTCGGTGACCTTGAGCCAGAACTGCTGCAGGCTCTGCTGGGCCGTCTCCGCGGGTGAGCTCTCCTCGCCAACTACGTCACCGTCGACATCTTCAGAGACGACCGACCCGCTCGTCTGCTCGCTATGACTAAATTAATTAATGTGTGAACTAACGGAACGACTCTTTGTCTATGGACAAGTTGAAGGCAAACGGTCAGGCGGCTGATCGCCAACACGTTGAACGGATTTCATAAAAGCTTCAACTTAATCTTTAAAGGTGGGTACTGACTGGAGTTGCGAGGAGTAATGTAACATTTTGCAAAACGAGAATTTGTGCAATTAGTGCGGCGTGGTAACAGGCACGAATCCATTTACTGACAGTGTGTCGGTACCCACATTTATAATCTAATATTCTCGTAACACTGTAGACCGCAAGAAGCCGCGCAAGGGCTGCATTAGACGGCAAATTATTAATTATCATAAAAAGATCAACAGTCAAAAAATAATGACGGACCAGAGTCCAGAAATTTTAATGCTCTACCTTTAGTAGGCAATGTACTGACGGGAACACCGTTTGCGATATCTAACCTACTTTAACAAAATTTTGAACCAGTGATTTAAAAAAAAATACTTTGCTCTACGATACCAGGAGCTTAAGAACGTTAAATGACTTAATTTGAGAGATTCCAAAATAACCTTCCTATTAGAAGAAGAACCGGCACATAAGTAGGTACGAAAAGCGGATTTGGTTTTCGAATGAATTCCTAAGTCCAGAAAGAGCGTATTCACCGCGATTCTGTAGCGCGTATTAAGCAACTGTTGCGTTCAGAAGAAGCATCCCAACCCTTACTACTACTACCTATACAAAGTACTCTGTGATCGCAACGCGCGATTCCGTATTAAAATTTTGCGGTTGCGCTCCATTTCCCTTGATACGTCCACCCGCTCTGAAGCTTGCGCTATGTTTGCTATGTATATAGCAATATAAAGCAAATATAAAGTGACATACTTTAGTCGTATATGTATATACTGGACGCAACAAGGCATCTCTAGTGGGTATCACGTGCGAGTCGAGTGTCTGACGTTGTGCACGCGTTTTACGTGCGTATTTGGAATCGGGTGGGTCTATAATTAGTTGATTTTCAAAAAGTGCTACTTTGTAGTCTATTTTGAATGAAATAATTTTGATTTTTCCTGATCTCCTCAATTTGATCATATCAACGTTATCCAATGGGATTTAACTATTATATATAAAAAAAAATGCATTTTTTTTCTGTTAACGATCACGTGAAATATGTGTGTTTATTTGCTTATCATTTAATCGGCAGTTATGAAAATTTTCCTTGACTTTTGCACTATTTAGTAACAGGTTCCTACTTAGTTTTCGAGTTTATAATTATGTGTTTATTTATGTTTGGTAAAATTTATCTGGCTCCCTGGATGGTTTGACAGTTACAAAAAGTACGGGCTCCAGTAAGTGCCGGTATCGGCGTAGCATTTCTAATGTTTGACATCATTTTACGCAGTGGTTGTTCAAACCCCGGGCGCCGTAAGACTCATCCATAATTAATTCATTTCATTTTTATTATAGTAATGAATTAAGTAACATTAGGTACCTATTATATAATAAAACATTGACAATAACATATTTTTAACTGATATGAAGTAAACAGTTCTCACTAGCCCTGTTTGAAGGTAGGTAAGGTTCAGTCCCAATAGCTATGCCTTTTGAGCGATTCGTCCAAGGTTCCTTTAAGACATTTTGTAAAGAGAAATACCTATTCAGAGATAAATTGAGAGATGAGTCTGAATTTTAGTTATTTTTCACAGAATTTTATGATTTAAGTATCTGCCAAACACCTGTATAAATGAATAAAGCTGTCGTGATTATTGTAATATGTAGGTACCTACCTACCTAGGTTGTTAGTTTTTAAATGAATAGAAATATTAAATTTGTTATCTTGCATTTGCAATGCAATCTGTGTTTTGGCTACATAAAGTGAGATATTTTATATCACGAGTTTGATAAAAAGTTCTTATTGCGCTCTACCGGTAATCAGAACAAGCAAAACTCGGGCATTTACTATGCATAAAATAAAGGATTTAGGTTTTAAACCAACCAACCAAGTTGTTTAGGTAACCAAATAAAATTAAAATTATTTATCGCAGTAATAATAATGGTCAAATTACAAATTTATTTAATAAATAAAGTGATTATGATTTTATTTATTATCGAAAGAGGAACTTACGCAGGCACAAAGAAACACACGGACATCTTGTCAAGCGACACGCCGACCTCGAGTTATTCACGAAATACACTGAGTTAATAACAAATAAAATTAATGTTTTAACGCGATCAGAAATATAGAAACCGCTTCCAAAGTTAATAAAAACACAGTAACCAATAATCAGTGTAATATTTGGAGATCTCCAATCAACAATTACTGAAAATGCGCCCGACACACGATTCGTCCACCGATGACCAGTCACAAGCTTGACGTTTAGGATGTGTTACCAGGTTTCTCTGATATTTTAAAACTACCATTACAATTTAAATAATTGTATAACTTTACGAGATTAAACGTTTGTATTTTTAACGAATCATTAAAATAAAAATAAAGTTTTATTTATTTTCTGTGATTTCTGTATTTTTTTTACTTTGTATGCATTTTTTTACTGTATTTATATTTAATGTAGTAGTTTCTGTAAAATGTTTTGGCAAGCAATACCGGAAACAGTAAACGTCACCAAAGTAGCGTCTGCTAATAAAATGGCGGCGGCCGAGATTCAGATAGTAAATCCTTCTAATTTAACTAAAATCGAAAGGTAAACGAGTTAATTTGGATGATTTGACTGTAGTTTTGACTGATTATTACTTTACCATATCATATATTAGTCATACGTCTGTATATTTAGTACAAGTTATGATGTTTGTATTTGCTTGGGTGTTTCAGTTTTCTCAATGATCCCAGTTATAAAGAAATTATTGAGAACTCATCGACGTTTAATTCGCGACTATGTGCCGAAAGGAGAATGCGTATGCCGTTCATCGACACACAGACCGGTAAGTTATTGATTCATTGATTGTTGTCATGAATACAACGCCCTCTTTAGAACTCATAATCATTGAATTATCACATAAACAAGAATCTAATCACTAATAACTTGTTAATGGTCTATTTTGTTGATAGTCATGCAATATTTATCATTGATCAAAACTGTGATAATGGATTTACTCCATAATTCATTATCTGTCCTTCTTGCTCCAACTGCAACATCTATCTTTCATCTTTCTCTGAAAATCAATAAAACTTCCACTTGCCAGAGATCATGTTAAGGATCATGCCTGTTTTATTAAAAGTACGTAAACAGAGACCAACAGCAAGGATATTGTTTATTTTTTGAATATTTATCAGTCAATTGAAAATTTATTTACAATATTTATAAATTGATCAATAATGGGCCTGTTTCCTATTTTTTTTTAATGTCCGTCTTGTAGATTAATGAATTTTATTGGACACGTATTTTTTCTTTTTTCCTGCAAACAAAAAATGATCAAAATACAGAGAACTGAAGTTACGCGTGACGTCACTCCTCGCTACGATTTTTAGCGAGGCGTAGCGTCATAAGCCCCCACTCCGAAACTTTAAAGCGGTGTATCTTTGTATTTTTTTATTGTTTTGATAAAAGAAAAAATACGTGTCTAATATTTTTTTATTATCTAACTGACGGACTAAATAGATTTTAACTTTTCATACCCAGGAAACATCCCTATTTTTACTTACTGATTTCTACTGAAATATTAGATATAAACTTTTGCGAATAAGCAGGATTTTCTATTAACAAAGTTGTTTTGTTATAGAACAGGAAGTATTGACATTTTAGCTTTTCTTAAAAATTACTTGTCAACAAAACACAAACATTATCCATATATCAGTGTGCTGCCAAATGCAAACAATTTACAATATATGTAACTGTAGACTATGTTGTATGCTGTAGGTGTCGCACAGAGCCACTGCAATCTATTCATGACACGGAGGCAACGCATGCCAGGCCAGAAGGAAGGGCAGGTTTACACATATCCAGCACAGAGGTAAAAACTTAAATTTCTACTAGTAATAAACTAACTGCAATCATGCACAGCAAGCAAAAACAATTTTCAGTTAATTAATTAGTTTAAAAAAAAACAGCATAACTTTTTTCTTGCTCATAATATTAGTAATTATCCTTAAGTGTCATTTCTGATAAATAAAAATAACTAAGAAACCTTATGGTAAGTCCATAAGGTTTCCTAATTTCTGAACTAAAGTAGTATTTTAAAAATATCACTATTTAAAAATAGTATTCAGTTATAAAAATATGTTTTTTAATAGTAATTCCTTTGTAGATGGCGCAAAGCCCGCCGTCAGTACTTAACAATGTCATCCACACGATGGGGTTGGAATGGCGCATCAGACATAGCTGACAATATTGGTGAAGGAGAGAACAGCTCTGGAGTACCGGGAGATGCACTCGCTGGTGATGACAGTCGAGATGGCTCACAGTCTGCAGCTAAGGATGATCCTAAGGTTTGTTGAGGAACTCAAACTTTATATATGAAATGATAAGAGACACTAATTGATTTGACATCTTTGTCTCTGTCATGTGTTACTAGCCTACTTAGTTTTTATTTATTTATATCATGTAAAGATGAGTTATGTATAGAAATCTTGCTATTGAGAGGTGTGACAGTGGTACCTTTGTTGTCTTTGATTCCATAACACAAGACCTTTAGTTACTTAGCTTGGGTTTAGTAAAATGTATGTAATGTGATCCACATTTATAACACACTTGTGATCTGTAACTTAGGGTTTTAACTATCACTGACAACTATCTTAGTGTGTAATTATTTATTGTACATTTCATTACAGTGTGAGGTAATGATGAGGAAATATTTTTTTAGCATTTCATAGGTTAACCCATCTTTCAATAATATTAATGAAGCAACGTAATCCGCAGGAATGGTTCTACGACGAGCTAGCCATGGAAGAGATGGAGACGGGCGAGGAGCCCGACCCCGAGTCGGACGAGGACTACTACGACGACACGTACGCCAACCGGCGCAAGCGGCGCGGGGGCGCCACGCCCACCGGGCCCGGCTCCCGCGGCGGCCGCGCGCGCAAGCCGCCGCCCGACGACACGCCCGCCAAGCGCGGCCGCGCCGTACGTACCGCATCCACACTCATATTATATACAGGAGAGATTTCATTGTTTGTTTGTTTGCATTAAATAGGCTTCGAAACTATTGAACCGATTTGAAAAAATATTTCACTGTTGGGAAACTGGACTATACCCCGGGTGACAGGCTATATTTTATTTTTTAATTTAACTTTTTTTAGATACCGTGCTAATCCGGGGCCGGCTGCTAGTATCCTATATACCTATCCACGCGTCACGTGTCAACTTGTACACAGTCCTTTTTATAAAAATTCTATACTATCTAAACAAACAGAAAAATATATTTTAAAAAGAGATCACATCATGGAAAATAAAAGAATTAAGATAAAAAAAAATAACATAGAATAATCAAATAACCACTATGAATTATACCTTTAAATGTTTTACAGCAAGAAACGAACCCTTACTTTACATAGGTGTTGTTAACTATGTTTGGTATTCCAGGGCCGAGGGCGAGGGAAGCGCGCCCAGGGAACGCTGCCTTACGAAGTGCCCGGCGACAGCGAGAAGCCCTTCGGCTGCGAACGTAAGTCTCGGAGGAGGCACTAGTGCCCACGCCTTAGCTCAGGTCCACACTCCTAGAGGCTGGAGACATATCATGTTATTACATGACCGTGGCCGTGGGAAATGGTGTATCAAATAGTTACAAGCCTTACGCTGCTTTAAGTGACTGTTGTTCATTCTTCTAATAATGACACGGTAACAAGTAACTATCGTAAGACATTAACTTACTCTTGAAGATTGTATTCATCGGTTAATAGTGTTACCTGATTAGTGTCAAGTTCTAAAGGCGCATGATGTAATAGTTACATCAATATAACTACAAGATAGGAACTGGATCATATCTCATCCTGAATGTATGTTAATTATTAATCTCAGTTTAAGATATCTATCTATGAACATTACGGCTCATTCACTGTTTAATATGCTACCAATAGTTGAAATAGAGTTTATACATTGTTAACTTGAGTTTAGAAATAAATATATAACGGTTACGTATTCCACAAGACATGATCATTAGTCCTTAATGTATTTACTTATCTATTATGTAATTATTCTAAGAAAACTTTTTTAATAATATTTATTGATAAAAATGATTATAATATACCCATTTCCCACGGCAAGCAGACTTGTAACTAAAATACAATATACAAAAGCAACACCAATCAAGAAATACCAATATATAAGGAATAGTTATATACTCTAGAGTAGAATATACCCCCTGCATCGGAAACTACAATAGTTTAAACAGCTAGACATTCCTATAAGTGCAATATACAGTAGACAGAATAACAGTAAAACATTTTAGTTGTGGCAACACTGATACAACAGCATTGGGTTGCTAAACGAAAAAGAATGACAGACAGATTAATTTGGGCCTGATTATTAGAATCTAATTTGAATCTCTTTGTTGACTAAATTCTTTAGGTTGTTAAAATATATCAATAAAATACTGAATCTCTTTACGCCATTTTGAAACAATAGCTCAGAGTAAAAATTGTTTTGCAGCTAGCATAATTACTAAGTTGGTATAATTATAAAAAAAAATCTTAAATAAATTGAGTTTTGCCGTAATAAATAAAGAATATGAACAAGTAATTTACTGTCTTCTGTGTACTGTAAAACAACCCATAAATTAATGAATACAAAGTGAATTTTTGCTCAACAGTTATGGTGTAACTTAGGACCTGAGCGTTTGTAGAACAATTCAATGGTATATGTTTGTGGTTAGCGGTGAATGTTGCTTGCAGTTGTGTTAAGGGCATGTTTTAAGTAATTACTAGATGAATGAGAACTTAAAAATATTAATTGGGCTTTTATTGAACTCAATATTGTCGTTAAAATACTGACTCCAAAATGATCTGTTTTTTTTTTTTTTCTTATCTTTGACTAGCGACCCGCCCTAGCTTCGCACGGGTAGCACAGCAACAATATAGCCTATGTAATTCAAGGAAAATGTAGCATTCAAAACGAAAAAAAGAAATTGAAATTGCTCCAGAAGTTTTTGAGTTTATTTATTACAAATATTCCCTCTTTATAAGATTAGTATAAAAGTATAGATAGATAAAGCTACAGAGGAGGGTTAATTATTTTCGTTACTTTAAACTGACAGAAGATTTAAATAAAATTTTTATGATATTGGATGTCAAAAGAAAGAATTACAACTATTTCGGTTATTCATCAAAATTTCAGTAACATTTTGTCTTTTCAAACTGTATACTCAATCATTCGCATTTTTATCTATTTACGAGATCTGTCCAACATTGACAGTTAACCACAGACTATATAGAATATGGAACCTATATCATTGAAGTTAACATACCTAGATATAGTGCAGGGCCACTGAGTACTGTAATAGTGTTATAGTAATCTAGACGGGATCATAGCAAGCAAGGACGGCCACGATTTATTGCTGTATGTCTTTTGTATACAGAACTAGCTGTTCCCCGCGACTTTGTCCGCGTGTTTTAGTTTCAACGGTTTTTCATTTTTGCAACATTTTTCATTTGTACTCCGCTCCTTTTGGTCGCAGCGTAATGTTATATAGCTTATAGCCTTCCTCAATAAATGAGCTATCTAACACTGAAAGAATTTTTCAAATAAGACCAGAGTTCCTGAGATTAGCGCGTTCAAGCAAAAAACAAAAAAACAAACAAACAAACTCTTCAGCTTTATATATTAGTATAGATTTATATCTATGGTCTCTATCTCATTTTTTTCTCTTTCTATTTCCATAAATAATATATTCGATGTTGAAATTATAGACCTTTTTAAAATATGGCAGCTATTTTATTGTTTTAGATTGGTAGTACAATGAGTATAATAGATTGTATAGTACAATGTTATGACTTCCAAAATGGTAAAGACAATTGTTTTCCAAATGGTGAATTTACAGACTTCCAATATGTCAATAAAAATGGTCGCGTATAAATACTTTTTCATTCTGAGATCTATACAAAATTTCAAATGATTTGAAAATATTTTAGACCATCCATATCTATTATAATCTTTCTTTCACTTGTATATTTTTTTATATATGACAAAAAAGCGTGCAAAACAATGCAATGTTTACTTTCCAAACATTTTTGGGTTACTAATTTACCTGTTAGCTTGCATTTATTTGTTTGATATTCAAAACAACCTCGTTATAAGACTTTTTAAAACCGTGCTTGTTTTAAATTAAAGTTACAGTTAGGAATAAAAAAAAAAACGATCTATAATGGCATTAGACTAGACTAATGACGTCATAATACCCCTGCCCATAGACAAGTGGCATTTCAACAAGCATTAACAATGATAGAAATCGCTTAAATAACATTAAATGTATGGCAATGACATTTCGTTTCGAAAAGTCACGTGACTTGGACTGTCACTTCCATACATTTTAACGATTCGATCAGCGTTATCGCCTGTCGAAATGTCACTGGTGTGGGCTGTTGTTTTATTATATACAAGACATACAGTAGTAAGTCCAGTCTCTATTACAAGTCGCAAATATGCCTTTTCATTGTTGTGAATGAATGCGTGTATGTGTATAGTAGGTAGCATAAGAATCTCTAAACACTCGGAATTAATGAAATTGCTAAAATTTTAGGTAAATTTATAAGTAGGCGATGTTTAAACAGTGTTTTGTATGAACGACCTTCATTAAAACTCAAAATAAACTAGTTAAAGTAATTTGTTAGTTTTGTTGTTATGTGTTTGTTGGCATATTACGATTGTAGAACCAAGATACAGGTCTGCCTAACTCCCAATGGCAATTATATGTATTACACATTCTTCATCCATTATTTATCTTTAAAATCTCAATGAAATAGATTGTTTAAATCCTTTTACTTAAACCACAACCAATTGGTTTAAAAAAGTCGTTTGTATAAAACACTGCAAACTGTTAGGAATTGGAAGGATATAAGTGGACATTTTATTTAATTATTTATGTACTAATATTGAAAATATAATGCATTTAGATTGAGTTATTTTAAGGCCAAATTTTTTATTGTCTCACTGAGATTTGTGGTTACAAATAACAAATAGGGCTTAGTTTATGGGCGTGGCTAAGGATTTTATTGCTAAACTTATTAAAAATAAAAGTTAGTGGTAGAATATTTAAAAAGTAATAATCTCTAATAGTAAATAAATTTTAGGTACAAATATAATGTCCTCCAATATATAATAAAGATTCAAACATTTATATATGTATGGTTTAAATTTAAAAAAAAAAAGTAATTGCTATCAAATTCTTAAACCGCGCCCATTCGTAGTATTGTGTTATGTATGTTGCAGCTATCTAGCTTAATATTTCTCCCTAAACAAATATCTTAAGAAATTAGGAATAAATCAGAATATCTGGCATAATATATGGCTTACCTCAACGCTATTAGCCATCTAAGCCCCGCATACTAAAACGCAAATTTACTTTAACAAGTTCTTAAATGTGTATCTGTCGCTACTTCACACCTTAAAGTGAAGGAGACAGCATGAGTCTTAACGGCGACTAAAAACTGATTGACGTTACAGTATTCGCCCATTAGGGTGATATGTTTTAGTGTATCCAGAAACACAGTATAGTCTATTTAAATTTTTGTGCCAATTGATGTTGTTTCTACTGAACCAATTAATTCTGAGTTGTACCTCGTTGAACTAGAGGTTAAAGATCGCAAATCATCAAACTTCTTCATACAAAAGTAAACTCTAAACACAAAAAAAGGGGTTCAAATCAAGTGAAGGCAGTCGATCGGGGTTTGACTGAGATTTGACTGTGAAGTCATGCGCGGTGACCGGTCGCTGCTTGGGTACACGTGAGTTAAACAAACATCAGCTTTATGGTAGTGTCAATAAAGTCATTAATAATATAAAGTTGTAGCGCAAACTGAACCCTATATGAAAGCATTACACTTATTTTTTCTAAAACTCGCATTTGGTTACATTAGGCATGTTTCCTATTTTTTTTTTCAATGTCCGTCTTGTAGATTAATGAATTTTATTGGACACGTAATTTTTCTTTTTTCCTGCAAACAAAAAATGATCAAAATACAGAGAACGGAAGTTACGCGTGACGTCACTCCTCGCTACGATTTTTAGCGAGGCGTAACGTCATAAGCCCCCACTCCGAAACTTTAAAGCGGTGTATCTTTGTATTTTTTTATTGTTTTGATAAAAGAAAAAATACGTGTCTAAATTTTTTTTATTATCTAACTGACGGACTAAATAGATTTTAACTTTTCATACCCAGGAAACATCCCTTTTATGGCATATAAATTGCGAGCGCAGTATAGCCAACCCTATGTGGGATACCCTATCTTTATAGGACTATACCATTGCTATGTCAATAAAGTTTAAATATTAATTTGGATCTTAAGAAGCTCTATAGTAAGCGCCACATAATCGATACTATTAACCAGCTTATTTTCAATATAAAACCAACCTTATGAAACATAACAATAAAGTAGCTGTCTGTCAGTAAAAATAACTTTACTTCTTTACAATATTAGTATAGATAAGTTATAGATTATCTCTGAATTAGGCAAAGATAGTTGCTGCATATAAATAAACTTAGGCCAAAGAGACGAGATAAAGAAGATACACAATTTTTGTTTTGTCGTCATTACATGATGATTCGTCGGATGAGTCCGAATCAGTTAAGGTAAAAAAAAGTAAAAAAATGGCGAATCAAATGTTGACAGCTGTAGTAATTATCACTTTACTCACAGCGAGAAAGCGATGAAACAATTAACGTCTTGTCGCTTGCTATCGTCATGTTATGCCAGGTTCCTAAATTTAAAAACAATTCGTTTTGCTTGCGCACAGTAGAATTTTATAAGAAAAACAAAGGAAATTCTACCGTCCGTTTGTAAAACGAGTCGTTATTTGAATATTGGAATCGGGCATATCACAGTAGAGGTTAGGTTGTGTATGTGTATATTGTTTATCTGGTCTCGTTGGCCTTACCTTAGTTCCTTATTATATTCTAACTCTATTTGGCTTGAAACGTCGGTACTGCTTGAGGCCTTATTATAACGAATGTGCTGGGTTTAAATCGCGAGATATAAAGTAATCGGTTCTATATTATTTTAGATTTGATCTTACTTGAATATAGTTTAGTCCTAGACACTAATATTATAGACATCAAGTTTTAAAGCCATAAATTTGAAGAGAGAAAGCGCTATAGGTCTGTATAGCTGCTTTCATCTCTGTCTCTTTAGATATATATATTACTTCAATAATAGAGGGATGTTTACTAAAAAGTTTAATGTCCATCATAAAATATTATTAAATATTAGACACATATTTTTTTATCTTTTGAAACAATTCAAATTGACAAAGTTAAAGCACTTTAAAGTTAAAGAGTGGCGGCGTTTGACGTTAATATTTGTCTAAAATTGTGTGACACTGACGTCAAGCGAACTTTCCATTCACTGTAGATTATTTTTTTTTGTTGGTTTACGAGTCAGAACAAAAAACACGTGTCTAGTATTTTTTCATTATAATATATAAGCTTTAAAAATGACAGGATACAGTTGTTTAGGACTAAACTATTGTTTAATTAGATTCACTTCACTAGGTTTATACAATATGTAACAAACACTCATGTTCAGGTTGTAGTTCAGGATTGGCATGTATTTTTCTGACCATGATTTATACAGAAATTGATATTTATTGCTAAGAAAATAAGGATCAATTTAATATCAGCATACCCCTTTAGTAACTTACAGTAATAATAATAAATTATTACTGATGTAGAAAGCCATTAAAATATCTGGCAATTTATTGTGTCGTTACATATTGTATGTTTAGAGAACCTCAATTTGCTCTTAACTTATTTGAAATCTTGCTAACCGCATATTCTCAGTGAGACGGTATTTGTAATGAACTAACTTTACTGTATAATTTGTTAACTACCCTCATTTAAGTCTGAGGCGTTAATACTTAGGCTTAAGTTGCCTTATATTACTTCCTTAGGATGGCAGTAAGCTCTAAAAACTTACTATTTGTTGGAATTTCTTCCTACGTTTTGCTACCGATATTTTAAACGTAGGCATACGATTATAGACTTTATTTAACGAATGCTAGTAGCTAGAATTGAATTATATAAATATTGTAACCTAATTATACTGTTTTTGTATGTGCACGAATATATTTTTCATAGTAAAACTACACGATAACACTTTGACTTGCGCGACTTTATTCCGAAGCGATAAGGTTCATTTTCACTTGTAACGAGTTAATTGTTGAGAGGTTATAGTTTATGTTTAAATGGTTTTTATGTGAAATATTATTCGTGTACATATTTCGGTATTGGTAGCAAGACGCAGGCAATTGATACAAAGATAAAATGTGTGCGTACACTCAGATATAATCGATTAACAATAACAGTATCGTTAAGTAACTTGGCGTGTCAGAAAATATCTACGAGATGGTAAAAGCGAGACGCAAGTATACATAAACGATGTAATAGATAATAGTGATGTAATAGAGACGTCGATATCTTTTAGTTATGTTCAGACTGCTTAGTTATTTAGCATTACTATACCAAAAAGAGTTGTTTAGATTTTTTTACTAAGCCCAAACCCCTTATGTATTATATGGTATATGGTATATGCGTTTTATGGTAACAAAGATTAAATTCTGTTCAGTTAGATTTTATATGAGTTTTTACAATTAAGTTTCGTTGGACGTAGTGTACGCGCACCCCTAGACACAGTCAATTAAACACTAAAAGTTCAAAATATAACACAAAATGAAGTGAAACTAAAACACCAATGAATTGAAACATTATACACTGCCACGTAATTATCCTTACTGTCGGAGTACTGTAGCGTAGTTGTGTTATTTATAATGTAGGCTAGAATAGTAATTATCTTTTACAAATTGTTTACAAGCGATTCTCTTTATGCAGACTACAACATAATAGGTGGTTAAGGTTTAAAATTGCGTGTTCAATTGAAATCTGCTTTTAAAGAGAATCTATTAATATTTTCTTCCATGTGAAGCTGTGAATGATCGAAGTAGATTCGCAACTTTGGTTTAACAATAAGAATACTGAGGTGTTGCTATATAAAAAGTTTAAAAACACAATCATAATTTTTATAATGTTCTCATCATGACCGAATATCAAAGTAACGTAGTAATGACATGTGTGAAGTGCGCTTCACACTGAGCAGTACCTCTCCCCCAACCCCCACTGGTGCATGCCTTTGTTACTGCGCATTGACTTGCCTCGTGTTGACAGCCGTGATTAAGTTTGCACCGTACTGTGCTCTTACTCATCAATATAATTTTAATTCTAATTCAATGCCAATGCAAAATTGATATTAGTTTAGAAGTAAGGTGAATCAGTCAAAATCAATCAAAAAAATATGCTGTCAATGGAAGTCTTTTTTTTGTACTGTTTGTGTTGTGTGCATGCTAAATGAATAACAATTTTGCATTGGCATTGCATTAAAATTAAATTGAAGAGTAAGGGCACTGTACACATATTCTACAACCACCAACAGTATTCTTCATTGTTAAATAAGTAACTAGCAATAGGCATGTTTCCTAATTTTTTTTTAATGTCCGCCTGGTAGATTAATGAATTTTATTGGACACGTATTTTTTCCTTTTTCCTACAAACAAAAAATGATCAAAATACAGAGAACGCAAATTACGCGTGACGTCACTCCTCGCTACAATTTTTACCAAGGCGTGGCGTCATAAGCCCCCACTCCGAAACTTTAAAGTGCTGTATCTTTGTAAGTTTTTATTGTTTTGATAAAAGAAAAAATACGTGTCTAATATTTTTTTATTATCTAACTGACGGACTAAATAGATTTTAACTTTTCATACCCAGGAAACATCCCTATTGCATTGTTGTATGTTTATATTGATGATATACGGATGAAAACAACTCGCCTCTATGTAACGTTTCTACTGGCATCATTCATAGTTTCCGACACATTTATTAAACCGGATCTTGTGAAACAATCACAACTTATATCACAATGTTCTGAATAACACACCGATTGGTTTCAACGTTTACGACTCATGTGTCTGTGATAGTTTATTTATTATTTTCTTTCTCGTAATAATTATAAGAAATTGTACTCTTTTATTTTCAAACAATGACTAAACTTTTGCAGTCTAAATTTTTGGTAGCCAGTAGGGCTTTTAACGATAACTTGCCTCTTTGGACTGATTCTATTATATTATTTATGGTAAAATAATTTTGGTTTTTATCGTTTTAAATGAATAGGCTTTGCTTTATTCAATTTTACCTATACAACGTAAAAACTATTGTATTTTTTAATTTCTTCATATGATATGTACATAATGTTATGAGAAGTTTGTGTTGTAATTTCACTCCCTTGTTTTTCTACCCTTTTGGGTATAAACTGTTATTTACCTAATGTCTTCCATTTAAAGTTACAATTGTAATGTTGGATTTCACACTTATTAAATGCCTACACTTTGCGTATACTGGGCATGTTTTATGCATCTCTTAATATACTGAATTAAGAAATATTCCTAAATGCAGTAAACAGATGCATTTAACAATCTAGCTTCTAATCTTACACTCTACAAGTCTACACTACCAATTGGGATGTTGACTAAACATTTTGTTTAATTCGCTAAAAATTAGACACGTACATATTGATTTGAAATGTCGCGTGACGTCACGATGTCGTACGTTTTGTGTAACATCATGACATCATTAGCCCCCACTCCTTAACTTTGATTCGCTTTATCTCCCTAGTTTAAGCTTATTTTAAAAATGCAAAAAATACGTGTTGAATACTTTTTTATCATCTAAGCTACGGAATAAATAGATTTTGACTTTCATGCCATGTCAAAATTCCTATTATGTATATTGGAAATTAAATTAAAACCACCTAACAGAAGTGGCGTAAGAATTGTCAACCATTTGTTAATGGCTTCAATATTATCTCTTTGCAAATCTTGTAGGTTACAAAACCACCAGCTTAAGCAATATATCGTCATAATATTATTTATTTTATATCGAACATGGAATTATATCAAAATTTCAGTATTAGGGTAAAATTTTAGTCATTGTATTATTCTTAATAATGTGTAGTTATCAATAAACATTTTATTATTTAATGTGCGGAAATATGACATAAATTACCTACAGAAAATCCTACGAGTTGATGTTGAGAAATGTTTTAAATATGGATTGTTTTTATACAAATTTTACAGTAATAAATGAATTAATATTTTATAACAAGATTTCATACAATTTTACAGAGGAATATTCACACATTGCCGGAGCAATACCAACATTATAGGTTAAGTTTAAGTTACTCTTTGTTTATTATTAAACTATGTTATTGCCCCGGCGATGTCCAAAGTGCCGGTAATAGTGATCATATTTCTATTATTTCTTGTATGTATGGAGCAGTGAAGTATTAGGCGAATGTTATTCTTAGATGCAAACAACACTGCCGTGCAGAAAATTGTAACAATTCTTTATGCATTTTCGCTGCTGTTTAGGCAAACCGAATACGTAGTTTAATTTACTGCACGCCAGTGTACTATTATCACCCAAAGATTGTTATGAATTTATACAAGAAATATTTATGTTGAATAACAAATAAAATTATCCAATGTAACTGAAATGTTTGTTCTTGTGTTAGTTAAGTTGAAATTTGATTGGACTCCAAGTTTCGATCATGTGATGTGCTGTAGATTTTGTTTTTTGATTTAAAGCGATAACAAAGCCATGTGTCATTTACATATGGGATATCATCTTTGTTAAACAGAATTCATGTTTTGAATGATTTTTTTAAAGGGAGCACTCAAAATCTAAAGCCTTTTACACTAGCGGACAAATCAACATCATGCTGCGGAACATGTACCTCAACAACACGTGGATTGTCCCGAGATATGCTCTCGCTCTAGGAGCGGAAGCAAACAACATGACTCGCGTCACGTAAAATGTTGCGGGTCACTGGGCAACACGTAGATTTGAGTGTTGCGCGTCATGTTGAGAAACATTTTGTCCCCTAGTGCATCCTTGGCCTTACTTACGATATTTTATCTGGTTCCCACTCTATAGTATGCTTTCATTGTTCAATGTCATAGCATACACTATTTACGGTGATAATAAGTTTATTTCTAAACTAAACTATTATTAATATACATACTGAGTTGTATAGCTTTATTTCAGTGCAGAATCGACAGCATCACATGACTAACTCTGTCGTCAGTGTTAGCGCTGGGCGGACCTATAGATTTGAAGTCATCAATCAAACAGCCCCAAAGCGTGCGTCCTCTAGAACTGAACATAGATAGAAGTTATCACGACGGGCCGGCTTTCCATCACTTTTTATATGAGAACATTCTAGAAAATGTCCTAAACATAATGTTAGAATTAAATTCTGAGATGTTTTGTGCAGTCTTGCTGGGTATAATCAAGGAAAAACTACTATCGTTTAACTTTTTCTATCTAATTCTTCCTAATCTATTTTCAAAAGGGCTTCCTTACTTTCGGAAAATCTTTAAAGAATGCACCAAATATCTGTAAAATAGAATGTTCTTATAAAATCCACGTACCGCTAAACTAGGTATTGATTGATGACGGATAATTATTGGAAGGTTTCGTTACACACTGTTGCGCCGATGCCGTCGTGGTGCCTCCTCTATGCTCTGTTCTGTTGACGCTATAACCTATTTTCCTGACGGTACCTTAATTTTATCGCGGTATAGTGTGAATGTAACGGCAGACGGAGGCATCACGGTGGTAAGTATTTATTCGATGTAATTATGTGTTGTGTTGTGTTGTTTTTTGTACGAGATTTTCGTATTTGGTTGAGTGAGAGTTGATGGGAGTTTTCTGTGTATCAGTGTGTGGCGCTAAGTACAAGACGCGGCCGGGGCTGACGTACCACTTCACGCACACGCACAAGGAGTCGGCGGGCGGCGGCGCGGGCGCCAGCGATGGCGACTCGCGGGACTCGCGCGCCGGCGCCCACACGCCCCCCGCCCACGCCCCGCAGGCTTCAGGCACTCCGGCCCAGCCCGCCACCGAGTACCAGGACAGCTACGTCACCTTCCTCAACAACCCCGCCGTCGGCACCGGTCAGTCGCACACACACACATATTTATTATCGTCTAGATAGTTTGGCTATACATTTATATGTTAATCTTAAGGAGTAGCTAGACTAAACACGGTTTTTGAATGGCCTTATCTACACAAAAATAAGTTAATAATCTGTCAAACCTCAAATCCAGTGCTGTGATTGGTTGTTCCGCTTTTGGTCAACCTATCACATTTGTTGCTATGAAGTTAAATAACATATTACATAAAACAGCCTATCAGAAACCGTGGTAAGTCAAAAATAACCCTTTTACCTTTAAATAACTCAATGTAAACGGCAGTAATGTATGTAAATTGTCTACATTTAGCTGTATGTAATTGTAATTATCTTTCTCCAGCCAGCGTTTTGGAACCTCCAGCTCGTCGCGCGACTCCGCCACCCGAGGGTTAGACACGTTGAAATCATTATTATCTTAGTTCTATTTCCGAACTATATTAAAGCACGCTTCGGAAAAAACTTAGATGGTTCTGATGTGTATTAGATGCGATTTATTTAGCTGTTGTTTAGTTTAATGCTATGTTTAGGATGAATTTTTAGTTTTTCGTTGCCCGTAGGCGTTCTTTTGGCAATATGCACTCTTACGGTCTTAATACAAAAAGCGGTTTTTCTAAAAACCAGGTTTAAACTTTTTTTTTACTAGGGAGTTTATAAAGTTTTAAAACTGCGGATTGTAATGAAACCGCTAAGGTTTGCGCTCTAAGATAGATTTATTTTTGCTGCCTGATTTTTTTTTTGACGTCGTTTTTATCAGTTGTCTGTTTTGGAAACTTTAAGTAATAAAGTCCTAATTTCGTAGGAGGTTTAGCAGCGGCGGTTGCACGGCGCTCGCCGCCGCCGCGGCCAGCGTCAGCAGACACGTCAAGCTCGGACTCGGCACACGTGCCGCTGGCCGCCGCCGCTAGCGCCAGTGGAATCGCCGCGCCCGCGCCGGTACCCTCGGCGTCAGCACCGCAGGACCACAAGGAACCCTCGGCTACTAAGCTGACGAAAGGGGTAAGTTTATATACACTAGATTTATAAAAGTAGTACTAACTTTTCGAAGTGCTACGGGTTCCATCCTCACATGGGACAAACATTTGTGTGACCCTCAAATGTTTGTACCGATTCTGGGTAGTCGTAGTGCATGTGGTTTAAAATCTAGAGAAACCCTCGTGACACATAGATTAGATTTATAAGTGCGAGTAAAAAAAACATACATAATATTGAAAGTTTTCTCTACACCAGATAAGGCATAAACTATATGTTGAATGTTTATTTATGTTGAATAACGTAAAAATATTCATAATTTGCTCGTTGTTCTAGGCATCACCATCACCATACTGTGATTTCTGTCTGGGCGACGACCGCGAGAACAAGAAGACGGGTACTCCCGAGGAGCTGGTGAGCTGCTCGGACTGCGGGAGATCAGGTAAGCGGCGCGGCCGGCCTCCGCGCAACGGCTTCCCCAAGCCCACCTGCTACCACCTAGAGAACCGCGTCTGCGAGCGCCATAGACATCTCCGCGACAGCATCAAACTCAACGGCGTTGTCGAAATACTCAGCTCCATGTCCTACTCGGCTGACGACTTCGACAACTTCGCCTCACAAACCAAACTTCTCCACGACGAGTACGGGCAGTACCCCGTCTCGCCCCCCTCCCGTCAGAGCCCTACCTATGACGGTGATCGTGATCTCCACGTCGCCGGTTCCAATCATTAATCTGAGTATTATGTGTGTTTGTTTGTCACAAAAAAATACGCATCTCGTGTCTTTTTGTCGGTTCTACCAAAGAGAATGTTTGTTTTGTCGCTAGTTTATAAATTATACATTCCAGGTTTGTCGTACGCCGTCTTAATTTTCGAATGCATACCTTTGGCGCATATTTCGTAGTTATAATGTTGTAATCATATTATTAGAAGTAGCAACACGATTGAAATGTCAGAATCTTGTGTCTAAATATATTACGTCATATCTGACCATACAAATATAATTATGTTCGTATATTAATACTATATCACATATCATTGTGAATTCTTTATCTGTGTATCGATGTTGCCCTATGTGATCTTGGTGTTGCCATGTAAAATACAACACTTGTGACAATGGATGCCAAATGATGAGATATTTTAAATTGTTGTCTGTTGTAATGTTTATACCTTAATGTTTTTTATTATTTTTAGTGAGTACAAGTGCCTTATCAAAATTACATGGTTTCATGTATACCTAAATATTAGTGTTGCCAGGTATCTTCATTAAAAATACCGGATTGTTTATTTTTTTTATCAATGACTTGATAACATTATTATTTGATTGTTAGATTAGAGAGAATATTATGACAAATTTTATTTTTACTATGTTACCAAATTTACTTCTAAATATTTTATTTCTATAAATTGTTTAAATATAATATTTAAATGTTATTTTTACTATTCTAGTTAGGAGGCTGGATTGTGCATTTTTCAAAACGATACCTATCTCATTTGACCATAAAATGACACTAAACATATTTAAGAATAAATCTAATATTATTTGTTGCTGTTACATTGTGTACACAAAGGTAGAGCTTTTATATTAATACATTGAAAATATATGATTATATATTGTTAAAATGTTTTAACATTTAAAATAGTTAATTACTTCATTCATTGAGTATATGATCTGGCAACACTACACACGTTTAGTTATAGCTTCGCTTGATGCCAAATAACGGTGTTTATCAGAAGTTAGTTTCTGACGACACCGATCGTTCAATTGTCCTAGCTTTCTAGTCACGCTGCAATACAGTCACTCGCACGCGTTTTATACAGTTACCCGACTACGCAGATATGTATGTTTCTTAACATATAGAATGATTTTTTAATATTGCTGATTGTTGTACGTCAATTGCGGATCTGTTTCTTATATTTACAAGCGTAAGGTTGAAATTATCGCGGTTTGTTATACGATCGGATGCTGCTTGATTACGTCGCAGCGTCGGTTTCTGATAGGCTGGTTAAAGTTATGTAAAAAAAAAAAAATGTGGACAACATCACATACATTGCTCTGAACCCAAAGTAAGTAGCTAAAGCACTTGTGTTATGGAATTCAGAGACAACGAAGGTTCCACAAACACCCAGACCCGAGACAATGTAGAAAAGGGGTTTACTACTATGACCCGGCCGGGGATCGAACCCTCAACCTCAGAGCTGGCGCCACCTTGATAACCGGTGTGTACGCCACTCGACCACGGAGGTCGTCATGTAATCGACTAATGAGTGTTTCAAGTGCTATTGTTAATAATTATTAATTGTTAGTATTTTGTCTGACTAATCACATCGTTCAGTTTAGATCAGTCTTAAGAACATGTTAGTGTTTGGAATAGGTGTACATTTTGTTTCAAGTATAGTAATAGCCAACCGCATTGACTTGAAAATGTATCTTCTCTCTTTTATACTATAGGCGACCGAGTCATGCATGTATAATCGTTGCTTAACACATGTTTTATATACCCACATATTTAGTAGTCTGCAATCCTAGCACTTGTCTATGATTGTAAAAAATAAACATGTGACTTGTGTGAGCGAGCACGATGCAAACTTTTTGTGGGCCTGAATGTGAGTCAAATCCTACACGGTAACACACTTAAGAGTCTTTTAGGGTGCGACGTATATCGCAACTTAAATTTATATTTATACAATGTATAGCAACTTTGTCGCCTTACAAGTAGTTAGGTACTCCCTTGTCTCATATTAGGGAAATTCTAAGATTTTGATAGCAAGAAAGACTTGTTGTTATTTTATAAATGTAATTTAGACAATAGAGCAAATGCCTTATTTTAAGCGTTATACTATACATATATTCTGTACGTTATCTTATCACTTTTGTATGTAGGGTATCTCCACTTTTAATATATTGTTTCAAGTTTTTACCGTATCCTCTCACAGTTTAGTAAACACTATTTTGTAGATGTCTCTACTCCATACAATGTTGTTATTGACTAAACATCACAGCCGATGTTAAATGCCTAATAATCAGGCACAGAATTCCAAAGGGCGTTAAGTACATATCAACTTATATAAGACGCTGTTTTGTTAAATAATTGTCAATAAAATAAATGTTTTTATATGCAGTTAAACAAGGTGACAACTTAAGTTCAATATTTATAATCACGTTTCAACATTCACTATTAAATTTTTATAATTAGTATATTATGTATTAAGTATATAAAGTGTAGACGGGTCCCGTATATATAATCTTAACACATAATTGTTGACATTACATAGAGCTTTTACGTGCCTTTTATCAACATTTGTAACCCAAAGAGTTTGAAAATTTATTTAGGTTTGTCAAAGACAACTTCATGTTATTTCACGTTGGTTACATTTTTTAAATGAACATTAATTATCTTAGGCCTCGATTCAGTTGCTGGCTAACAATATAATCGTTTTTTTTTTGTTCTGGCAATAGATTTAACATGACTTCTATCTCAGCTTTTATTTATTTATCGATACGTTTCGCGTTAGCATTGAACATAATATCATTCCTATAGTTATAATGTTTTGTTTTAATTTTTAAGAGAATTTTAATCGAAATTAGGTTTAAAATTTTATGTTTTTTTTTCTGACTTGTGTAAAATACATATTGACAATTTATTTTCTTTATACTATATTCATAAATTAGTTTTGAAATATGTTTACTTTTGTAAGTTTGAGGCGAGCGTGTAATAATTCACTGATTTGGTTTTTTTATTCTTAATTCTTTAGTCTTTATTGGACTAATTTCCGCCTCTATTGCTCTATATTTCTGCAATATTTTTTTAAGAAGGGTAGATGGCATTTTTTAAATCCGTCAAATAATGTTAGACACGTATTTTTTGTTGTTATGTAACTATGAACTCACGACGATACATGATTGATTTGTAAGGTCGCATGACGTCACAATGTTGAAGCATTACGTCATTAACCCTTACTCCTAAACTTTTATTGACTTTATCTAGGTACTTAGTGTTAACTTATTTTGAAAAAGCAAAAAATACGTGTCTAATATTTTTTTATTATCTACCTACAGTCTAATTAGATTGTGACTTTCTATATCCTGTCATTTAAACCATTCATCATATATTTTTTTTTAATATAAACTATCACGTTCTTTATCGATTCGGTTTTTAAAGTCCTATCATTGAGTGCCTTAGTTTACTAGGTAAAACTTTGTGTTTTGAGTACCGGCCCCAATACGTGGCCACGTACACGTGGAGGTATTATATTTATTATTACTGTGTATAGGCATAGGTAATATGCGCAGTAATAATAAACGTACGCCATATTGATTTTGCGCTGGTACACGGTTGTACTGTTGTTATTGAATAATTGAAATCATATCGTCAACATGCACTTCTGAATAAAACCATGGGCCGTATTATGAAGTCTTCGTATCATTGTGGGACTAGTGACACAAGTGATAAGGTTCTATAGACATTTAGCCATATCTTTTTCTTAATATAACTGATATAGCAGGTTGTAACGATAAGACTAAATAAAACACTGCAAGGGGCTGATTAGTGTTAATTAAGCTTATATAGCCTTATTAATAAAAGTCGTGATGTAGCTTAACAACGGATTAACAGATTCTAATTTCAAATTATCCATAAAAAAATTGAATATAGAATCTGCTAAGCTATCGCTAATCGCAGTCGAGATTTTTATTAATAAGGCCATTAGAGTTATGCTGGGAAAAAGAGTGCTATTTGTATTCTTCCTTATCATTTGAAAAGTCGTGGTTCTAAAAATTCAATACGGCTCTGATTTAGAAAAATAAACAGCAAACTAGATAGGTTTCCAGGCCACACTTTCATTTAATATTATATTATACTATTACATAATATATTCCGCTTACATAAGCCAAATGTAATAAAAATGCTAGTGTATAATATAAAATGTAAAATGTTAGTGTGACCTGCAAACCTATTTAGTTTGCTGTCTGTACACAGAAATTCCCCTTAAAACCAACTTTGAAAAAAAAAATAGCAGTAATGGAGCAAAGATTTTCAAGTTAGTCCAATCATGGACCATCGTGTGAAGAGTTGGTTCGGCATGGTACCGATGTACTTAATCTTGGTGCCGGACAGGCGTTAGGTATAAGTTACCGAGTTATAAATATTATATTAATATTGTCTTGTCGTTAGGTGCCTTAGTATGTGCAAATGTAACCTTTATATATTTGTTAAACGTGACTTGTAATGGTGTGTTGATTTGAGCTAAACAAAACTTATAGAAATATATAACACTATAGTAGAAAAAAAGATATTTCTAAAACTTTTTAATAAAATTCATAATAGTATAAATGTATTTATTTTTTATTATTGAAACCTAAAATTGTATTTGCACTTGTAAATACCAACTGTATTCTTTGTAGAGTATATTTTTCATAAAGCTTCAAGCAATTTTCGTATTTTAATCTTATTATAAAATCGAATGTTAATTAGGGTGTTTATTTTCAGTATAAATACCTGCATTATATTAAACATATATCTCTTTAAATGTTGGGCATAAAGACTCAAATTAACACCCAGTTTATATACACTGTCGTTGACTATGTTGGCTATATTTATATATTTTTTACTATAATCACTATAGCATGCATGTTTAGTAAATGTACTAAAAGTAATGGATAATAGTTAATATAATCGAAATATACATATATTTTATTTATTGACAATTTTATGTGGTTTACAAATAAGTTCATATTGTTTTTGAAAATGATTCAATTTTTATGAAAGTTGTGTCGATTGGTACTTAAAAGTACCTTTTATTTGTAATAGTTCACGAATGGTACCAAATTATTGAATTGCCTTATAGGTAGTCTCGGCAATTTTTATTATTATATTCCAAAGTTGAATGCCTGCAGGGAAGTGCATAATTGCGGATACCCAAAGAATATATAGAAACTAAATACATTATGTTTTGTTTTCGTTACATATATTCCTTTTTAGCGTAAGACCGAGATAATATAAAATATTAATGTTTTTATTTATTTTTTTGTAAAACATTACTTTATCAGAATTAAATTGTATGAACTCGATACAGTCGATTTTTATTTAGAATTGCTGTGCTGAAGAATAGTGAATGTGCACTTCCCTTTAGACATGATTTATTTTTCACTTCTAAATAAATTGTAAGTCATTAATGTTTAATAAGTGTTGTTTATTTAATTTTTTATTTTTCACTATTGTTCGGCACATTGTTTTCCCCTTATTTATGTAATGATTTGCAATAAAACGAATTAATTGATTATAATTGCGATGGCGGTTGAAGATTTTTTAAGGTAAGAAAATATTATGTGCCTTACAATACGTGAAAATTTAATTTATATTTTGGAGCTCTTCATTTTAGTAATATGCACTCTTTTACCCAGTATTAAGGTGTATTGTTTGTTAACGATACAAATTAATAAGTAAAGTCATTTATATAGAATATAATTTACTAAAAGAAATATTTTACCGTTCAAAAGATATGGAATCGTTATGTTTATCCAATCTAATTGCTATTGATTAATTTTTAATTTTATTTAGTACTGAAACTAATATGTATTGTCAACGACCTTGACAAACAATTCATTTCTAATCCAAAAAGGCCTCATCACTCTACCTCAGGGCCAAATCCTATATAATATAATAATTAAATTTGTAAAATGAAGAGCTTCAAAATAGCTTTCGAACAGTATGTTTAATGTAACATGAGTACATGAGTCCCTCACCGCGCAGGTCACCCGACGTGCCTGCAGTTCACGGTCAACATGATCGTGTCGGTGCGCAAGTACCGCTGGCAGTGCATCGAGTGCAAGTGCTGCTCCGTCTGCGGGACCAGTGATAACGATGTGAGTACATCATAGACTAAACATAGACAAGCATAGAGCGTGCGCATCGCTAGTAGCTCTTATGAAGCGTAACCACATTTTAGTTTATATTTAAACCATTATGTGATTTTCCGTGCGTACGACAGACGTTTATGCTAAAACTAGCTGTCCCCCGCGACTTTGTCTGCGTGTTTTAGTTTCAACGGCTTTTCATTTTTGCAAAATGTTTCGTTTATGCTCCGCTCCTTTTCGTCGCAGCGTAATGATATATAGCCATCGTCAGTAAATGGTCTATCCAACACTGAAAAAATCTTTCAAATCGGACCAGTAGTTTCTGAGATTAGCGCGTTCAAACAAACAAACAAACTCTTCAGCTTTATATATTTGTATAGATATCAACGGTTCCGATAAAGTTCCGATAAATAATAAAAGGTGCGCTCTGCTTTGACACAATATTTACGATTTTACATGTTCATACTAGTGCCAACAGTTCATACTCGATATGCACACTCTATAGTTGGGTTATTTATTCCTCTAAGGAGTACATCTAAGGTATAATACGATGATTTTGCTATTGCTTTATTACTTCAAGTAAAGAAATGGCACTGTTTAATTTTCTACTTACTATTCCACTATGGATAGTCGAGTGGTATAGGTCACCACGCTAACTACCACTGTGCGCGACGTGCTGCGGGTTCGATCCCTGTATAGGAGAGCCATTTGTGTGATTCGCAAATGCTTGTTCTAAGGATTAAATTTCTTAGTGCGGAATTTGTTAAAAAAATAAACTTCGTGAAAATTATGAAGTTTTAGAATATCTGCAAGAAGGCTTTTTAGTATTATTATTTATTTAAATATTATAACAAATATCGAACGTGTGTAGGACCAGCTGCTGTTTTGCGACGACTGCGACCGCGGCTACCACATGTACTGCCTGGCGCCGCCGCTGGACACGCCGCCCGAGGGCTCCTGGTCGTGCGCGCTCTGCATCAAGGAGTTCCACACCAAGCAGTGAGCATAACGTAAGTATAACCCTATTTACATGTATAACACTTACCGTACATACTGTATGTAATAATATTAGAAGGATAGTAGGATTGCTGCATGCGTGACTCGTATAAATTTAATTACTGCTTCAAACTGGATAGCGCCTGCCAGCGTAACTCGACACGAAAATATGTGTCGGATCAATCCGGCGTAAACCGTTAAAGGGTTAATTGTAATGTAATTAATTGCCAAGATAGCCCTGTCAAATGCATTTCTTCGGCATCCACCGACTAGTTTCGACCCAACCAGAGTCCTTTATCTACCTCTTCTAAGTTGACGAATTAACCGTTAACGAATATACATAATAATAAAGAGAGAAAGCTACTGTGAAAATAACATTTTTAACCTCCGACGTAAAAAGCGGGCGTTATAAGTTGGACTTGTATGTCTGTTTATCTGTGTGTCTGTGGCATCTTAGTTTCAAAATCCATTTTCATAAAGTTTTTTTGATTTCATAGCTGATATGATCAGTGGTTCTTAGCCATAACAATATTGTCTATTTCGCTGCTTGAAAATAATCAGCCTTTTTTTATAATCTGTTAAAAAATTGTCGGGGGTTTTAATTTTTTTATTCATTTTCTTTCCAGGTTTGATAAGGGGCCGTGAGAGAGATAGATAGATAGGCGAGATAACGAATTATAGCGGCTGTAAGGTTATTGGGTACAAGCAGGTGATCAATGTAAGTGTTGCTAAGTTAGTGTGGACTGTGAACAGTGTTGCCATAGTTAAGTGAGATTCATTGCGTTGGGGACGATGGTACAGTTGTTAGCACAAATTATTTTGATAGTTGTTGTGACGTACTTTTGTAGAATTAGTGATACATGTTTCTGAGGCCTAATATTTTATCAATTAATATTTTAAAATATGTTCAACAACATGCATGCACGCTTGGTATAAAGAATTCAAATAAAAAAAATAAAAAGACTTGAATTTCATTTTTTAGCCGTAAGGCGGCCATTAGTTGATCATTCTGGCAGCAGTTCAATCTGTGATCTTGGTTAGATTGATGTCAAATTGATCGTGTACGGTGTTGATTGATGTTAGATTGAAAAGGATTACGAATTATCCAGATATATTGATTGTTGTCATCAATCTCAATCACAGATTGAACTGATGCCAGATTTATCGTCTAATGACCGCCTTACGGTTATAGTATTGACATTCGAGATCTATTTTGTTTGTTTGTTGAAATTTTGATACCAATAGTTTTTATAACCGATGTAGAGGTAATTTTTTCCGTTTTTACAACTACAAAAAAACTCGTCTTGTATATAACGTCTTTTTCTAATTACAAAGTTCGAATGGGTAATTAATTTATCCGTTTTATACCCCTAATGTTACAATTTCCATAATGAATATGGATTTAAAAGACTTTGATACTGTCGAAGTATTATTAATATCTTTCGTAGTAACCGTCGTCCCCTCTAGTAACTCTTCGATGTAACGTTTCGTATCGGACTCACTGCGTTAGCGCTCTTTCTACCTCGACCGGTGCTTGCTTTAGTATTTTTTATTTATTTACCACTTACACTCGACGTTAACGTTGGAAAATTACGTATGTACGCGATCCATGGCGATTTATGGTTTACAAAAGTTATGTAAATAGCCGAATATTTAGTTTAGTTGCTTATTTAATGAAGGGATTCAATCAATATACAAGTATTGGTGCCAATGGATTTAGGAACGAACAGGATACACATTTTCTCTTTTTTGTGCCGACCCTAAATTAGTAAAAAATAAAAGAATTTATGGTTTTAGTAAGTGTTGGGGTATAAAAAGTGCACACACGGCAAACTAGATAGGTTAGCAGGTCACATTAATATGTAGGTAATAAAAATGTTAGTGTGGCCTGCAAACCTATCAAGTTTGCCGTGTGTACAAAGGGTACAAAAAAGCAGCGTGACTTGTTACTGATGACATTTTAATAGAGTGACAGTGTTGACAGTCACAAAAAAAGCATTCAAAAATTTATGTTATCTTGTCGAGAATGTGGTCTAAGCGAATTAATGCGGCGCGTTTCAACTAAAGCCTCCTACTTCCAACGTAATAATTATTTACATTACTTCAATGATTATTCTCTGATAACATTTAATGACATTTTTTCATGAATTGTAAAATATTTGTAATGGATGTCTTTGAGAATTTTATCTTTATTATGCATTCCATTGATTCTATATATTACAAAAAGTTTACGATACGTAATTTTCCAACTACATACTTTAAAACCGTATTCAAAGCGATCAAAACTTTCCAGTCACGTATCATCTTATACTAAGCTACTATGGTTCTTATTGTAATAATGTTAAAGACTAATATCATATGTAAATATTTACTGTTCAGTCGCGGGCGAACCCAGTCATTATACGTAAATCTATAATATACGTGTATAGGTTTTTACCTTTGAAAGTGTCCATTTCTTAGTAGGCTAGCGTGTCTTTGGCTGTTTACATCCGTTTTTTGAAATCCGTAATATGAAATTTTAGAAATATGATTGTTTCAGTAAAAAAGGGAAGCAAATTAATGTAGACACGGATCTTATCTCTTTTTTACTTGGAACAATTATGGCTTTTACTTCACGATACGGCCGATTACGGATCTTAAGATCCGGTTATCATTGTAAGATATTGTAAATCCAGATTTGTTAATCCTTGATTATCAATACCGGATTTACGGATGTATACAGCCGGTTAAAGGAAGAGATGTGGGAAATTGTTGATAATTGTAATTAATCATGTTTTTTTTTTAATTGCTTTATTTACTCTAGTAGTCAATATGATCTTGAAGTTTTGTATAAGTGTTTACTTTATATGCATCATTTAAAATATAACTTCCTGAGTTAGATCTCAAGTTACTACACATTTTTTTAAAATCATCAAGAATCTAATTTGTAATAACTATGAACCTTTACAATTTTTCACATCTCCTTCGTTTCCGACACTAGTAAGTTTCACTGTGCTTCGATCGTTGTCTGCATTTAGTGTGTCCGCGGTACCAAACGTACCGCGGATTAAATCTGTTAATATAAGTACATTAGGGTGTATCATGTATTGTAAGATAAATTCCGAATACGCAATGTGTGACATTGTAATCAAAAGAAACGCCGGAGTTCTATGGAAACGACTTTTTATTGCGATTTTATCACGACTTTCTAGTATCTAAATTAGTCAGTCGGATGGCCGAATACTCAAACGCAACTCGATTTTAAGCCTCCGTTAAGTTTCATACTGTCTCTGTCACTTTAACGTGTAAAGTAGCGAGATACTTTTGAGAGCGTCTTAAAGTTAAGTTACGTTTAAGTACCTGTAAACCTGTTGTCAAGTTCTTTCATATTGTTGAGCAGACGGCTGATTAGACGCTGTCTTACTTCGAACATAGTTTTTTAGTATCTCAAATAATGTTATAAATGCTCATTAACAATTAAATACATTATTATGTTTATTGTCAAGGATCGCCTTGCTCGTGTCCTAAGAACTTCTGCTCGATTCCGTTTGGTTTCTAATGACGTTGATGATAAAAGATATTCGGTATATACATTAGAAGTTTCGACAAATTTAATCTAAAATACCTTAGGTTACAAATTTTGGTAAATCAATACTTGAATTGATCTTTTACCCTTTTTGACTTGATTGACTGTTTACCCTATTCCCCAAGTATTGGCGGTGCTTGCATTCAGTCGCAAAAACCAGTATTTAACATCCGCGACTACATAACTGACGTCTGTAACCTATTTAATGGGATTAACACAATATTTGATAATCTATACATATTATAAAACAAGTTCCCCCACTGCATCTGTCTGAACGCAATAAACTCAAACACTACCGAACGGATTTCCATATGGTTCCCACTAATGGATAGAGTGATTCACGAAGAAGGTTTTGTATAATTAATTAATGTTTTGTTTACCCGTGCAAAGTCAGGGTGGGTCGCTAGTGACTTATAACAATGACAAAATATATAACTTTCAGAGGTTTACGCGAATATTAGACATTGAAATAAAACTACTTTGAACGGATTTTATCGCGGTTTGTATTTAGTTTTTAGTTCCCGAAGTTTCGACGCCTTTGCAGGTGTCATGGTCACGGGCAGACTGGACCATGACACCTGCAAAGGCGTCGAAACTTCGGGAACTAAAATCTAAATACAAACCGCGATAAATTATATATATTTTTAAACTAACAAACACTGGATTCATAGGTACTGAAATTTTATATTTTTCCTATCACGACGTCATTAAATCAAACGAATTGAATCAATTAATAATTATTTTTGTACTAATCTGAAAATTAACGTGAATGATTCGCGATATCCACATGCATTCCAATACTTTACGTGGAGAATTCATTTCATCGTAGCTTTTTCTTGTTTACATTCAGTTTGTGTGTGATTATTTAATTAAATTTATTATTATTTACATGTAACATACATATATATGGATGTGTATGTAAATTAGTTTCAAGTATTTTATAACAGTAAACTTTAAAGTATACGATATGAATACAAAGGAATCAGAAAAACCCGTTTAAAATTATAATTTGTAAATATAAATTGTGATGATGAATAATTTTTTTAATGTAGATTCGTCAGATGGATTAATAAAAAATATTAGACACGTATTTTTTCTTTTTTAAGTAATTATTACGCATCTTACGACGTGAATTATCGTGACGTCATTGACCCCACTCCTGAACTTAGATTCGCTTTATCATCTTAGTATTCACTTATATTGAAAAAAGCAACAAATACGTGTCTATTTTTTTTTTATTATCTAACTGACCTATTAAGTAGATTTTTACTTTTCATTCCCATTTAACATCCCTTTGTAAAAATATTTTTAGGAGTATTCTGACATTATTGATGCATACAACAATAGTTTAAGTTAACATTCTACATTAATTAATAAAAAATCTGGCCACTGTATTAACATTATTTTTGTTGAAATTTAGAATGACTATGGAAATAAAAAAAAATGGTTTTGGCAACACATAACTAAATAAGGTCAGCTGAATTTTTTATCGTCGAATTTAATTACAAAACGAAAAATTATAAATTATGGGTGTAATTAAATTTTTATAAATTTTAATGTACGCAAAACACATTATATCATTTGTGACGAATTTGTGAACAAAAATTATCCTAAAGAATAATTATATTCCTTAGATGGATAATGATAGAATTACGGATAATTATAATTTGGAAATTAAATTAAAGTTACCAATAAGTTTTATACATGCAAATGACTTGCTATTTTGTTTAATAAGACATAATTTTGGTAGGTATAAGTTTAGGAACCCATTTTGGATACTATTATTAAGTATATTTTTTTTATAACTTTGACGGTAGTCTAGAAAAAGTATCACACAAACTGATTGTACCCCTTATGTACTAACTAATGGATTTATGTTTAAACGTGTCAAAAATTTTACCAGATTTATGCGTTATTTAGCAAACATGATAACAGATGATCAAAATTATATTTAAGTTGACGAACAAGCCTTATTTTATGTCTGAACAAATGCGGGGTAGTATTCACTTGAGTCCCTGGCTAACGGGTAGGAGAAATACGTACGTTCATGATATATAGACTCGGAGATACCTTAACCGCCCGTTCGCCGGACATGCATTCACTTGAGTTATAAAAACACAATAACAAACTGTTATTGTGTTTTTATATAACTCAAATCAATATTGCAATCTACAGAATGTTTTTATTAAGTTTTATATAGTATACAATTGGACGAGACGGAAAACTTATGTGTTAGACCGTCAAATATATAATCTAAATAAAATAATGTAGGTACTACCCTGGTATTTTTTAACTATTTGAGTGTACGATGAACTCTGGGTCAATGATAACGAATTATAAAAATCTATCTTACTGCTTTGACTAACACTGATGTTCGGTCGATCATACATATAAATAATTACATACTCTTTGTAATTGTATGACGTAAGGAATTCTGATTGTAATTCATGCCTGTCTGTGTAAATATTATATTTGGAAATAGTAGACTTTAACCAAATTCGCGCAAGTAGTACATGACATGCGACGAAGATAATTCTTATCCAAATAACTGATTTTGTTTAGTATATACTTTTCTATATAAGAAGTTTAATCTTATGCTACGTTCACACAGCGACACTTATAAAGTCCGGTGATGTCACAGATATAAGATAGACCTATATTCGTGGGTAACACAGTCAAATCCAGAGCACAGGCTAACTGCTGAAACCTCTTAAAAAAGCGACACTTATTTGTTCTCTGTCCAGTCTACGACATTTTACGTACGGTGTAGTGTCCTAGTGTTAACGTAGCAATTAAACTTGTATTATGTTCGAACGGCTTATGTCTGGTAAAATTTAAAGTTAGCTAAGTAAAGTCGTAAGTAAAGCTGTGATCAGATTAGGAGGTTGTGATGGAATTAGTGTGGGTTTACAAGGATTTTTTAATAATAAAAAATGCTTTTTATTTTTTAAGGTTAGCAACATAGCGCAAGTACCGAATGTTTGCTTTAAACGAACAAGTTTGCCAGCTTGAACGATTCGATCGTGTAGCCGTCGTTCACACCGACATTAAAATTTAATGTACATTATTATGTGGGTAGTCAAAGAAATTAATTCACTTTGTAATCGTTGCTCCTCTGTGTGATAGGCGGACGTACTCGATCGCTATGGATGCCTCATTGCCTGTTCTTTCCAATAACATTTAGGAATGCTCTGGTTTATCGGATTTGGAGATAGAATTTGATTATTTTGAAGCTATAAATATTGTTTAAGATTTTTTTATTATTTACAATGTGAGCCAAGATATATTTACCTTATGGTCTCGACTGATTTTATGATATTCATATTGTCTCCATATATTTTTATGTATCGTAATCTATCGTTTGTCTTCCAGACATGAGATTTCGTTTTGTACCTGTTTGCCGTCTCACTTTAAATAATTAATAATTTAAAATTGTTTATTTGACTAATTAAACAATTGTGGTAATTGATTCTAAATCCAATTTCGATATGAGCGAGGGCTCCCCGTTTAACAATAATGAATTTGTTAGATTATATTGTAAATTAAGATTTCCATCCTGTAATATTGTGTCATACTGTTTGTGGTGACGTAACAGATAAAAATTGAAACGAAATGGACTATTGTTTTATTTTATATCCTCCAAACGCCCAATCCAGGTTATTTTAATTATCAACAGGCCATAATCGTTTATCGCCGATATTAATTAAATAAAACATACCTCGTTAATTCTTCTAAATTTATTTATTTACGGGAACAATTCACTACTTTGTATGATATGAAACCAAACAGTTATTTTGGCATTAAATATCGAAGAAAATGTCTATTTACTAAAATTGCACATCTAATAATGACTACAACTAACTGTTAAGCTACTATTATATTATGTAATTATTTATTTTTAACAGACCTATAAAGAATAACATAGAAGGTAACAATTATATATCAAGATCACTTGAAACAAAAATATCACTGGGTTAACGGAGATATTTATGTGAAATACAAAAGTAACAAAATAAATATATTCTAATTCTAATGTTAAAAAAATAATTTGAAGTAGATGATAATAATTTTGTCATAACATTTAAAAATGTATAAATTTTTGATTAACAAATATTATCGTATTTATTTATCGACTTCTATAATGTTACAATGTATAACAATAATAGTTACTAATTATATAATTATATAAAAATAAACTTAAAAGTATTTCAAGCAACAGAACAAATATAAAAACAGCTCCTGTAATGGTCAATTCGGCAAGAATACTTAATGTACCTAATAAAGATCGTTCTATGGTCCATTTTCGGCCGTAATTTATAAAATGTGGTTTTCCTTAAGCCGTGTTTGCAGCGAGAGTTTTTTTTTTCCAAAACATTATACGAAAACATAAATCGGGGTGTGGCTTTAAAGTTTTGTGTAACAAAAACTGTTCAAACGTGTTTGGAAAACACCCCTACGTTCGTCTGCGGCAAGGGAAAAGCGTTAATTTGTTAATTCCAATGACAGGTTCTGACTTTGGTTCCAGGCTTATTCCATGTCAGATTTTATTAATATTTTTGGCCGTTGAATGTGTTTTACGAGACTATGGAGTGTAATTTGGATTTAAGACTTTATTCTATGGACTAATTCATTGCAATAATAAGCGAAAGATTCGAAACAATTCATGGAATTAAAAAGAAAAGAAAAACAATGAATATTTCCTTAAGTCGCAGCGGACGGAAGTTAAATTCTACCAATGACAAAATTTTGGGCAGCAGACACGGCTTTAGAGATATAATTTTGACATAATTGGCATACCAACAAATTGAGTTAAATTCCTGTGTAATACAGAAAACTATAGGCAGTTGGAAATATACTTGACTACACAATATTAATGATTTTATAAAATAAGATACCTACTTGATAAAAGTTGGTTACATAATAAACTGACTGATAAGGTCTTGAATAAAAAGGGAATAAATTTAAAACGTTACCTGATGTAGAACAGTAGAACATATAAACAAAAACATTATTTCAGATTGACAACTGACAAGATAATGTGTTTTAAAAATCATATACAGGGGGAGATAATTTGGTCGAAATTATTTATTTAACTATATAAGAAAAAGAATATATATCTTAATTGTGGTGTCATGGATCTAAGACTGTTAACACTTAAACTAAAGGAGATTGTGTTAAAATATCTAATAATATCTACAGGTTGTTTTAACGAAATGTACAATAGCTAAAACTTTATAAATATATTTTTATATAATCCAATCTTGTCTATATAAAAATATATAAGTATTTAATAACCAAATTTTAGCTAGTGACAATTGCATCTAAAAACAACAACCTGTATTTAAAAAAAACTTTATGATTATATTAAATCTATTAACGAACTATACATATATTATTTGTAACATAATATTAAATATATAATATTTAACTTAATACATTACTCTATCACAAATATTTGTGACCAACTTAAATAAATATGCTATACAGAATGGAAGACATTTTGATTTTGTTGTTTTTCGCACAAATTATCGCACGTTCATTGTCTATATTATGCCAATAATATAATTACTAAATATAATTAAAACATTAATTTAAAATTGATATATAAGAAATTATATTTCAGTTAGTCAAACATTTAAAAATAACATGGACATCCTGAAATATTATAAGTTTCTTGTGAATTTGAGTTTAATAATAATATATACGTACCTAATGTATCAAATAAAATACCAAATATGGCAGTTAACAAAATGAAGTTTTAGATTTTGAATAAAATAATTAATATACCTGGATAGCAAGTTTATACTGAAATATAATTATCTTAAGCTCAAATATTATTTCCTAAGTTCAGTGACTTCCTGTAGAAGCTCCGGGGCAATACCAGACCAGAAAAATATATAGACACTCTTAAAAATGAAGCAGAAACAAGGGTGCCGGATTGATCAAGGTTGGTTTATGATCTCATGATTTAAAAGAAGAACGGCTATCTATATTTTCTCTAGTCTGTGGTCAATATTATTATAATATATTCTTATATATATATATATATATAACAATAAGCACATAATTTACAATAGCGTATCGTATACTTTAAATTATGTATATATATACATATATATTTATATTTACACTTCTTGAATGAAATATATAGCTACTTACTGATTTTTTTCGTGTAGTTTGGTGATTTTTGGTTTATTTTATTAAAATTGCAATTTTACTGGGACATAGTATAGTGTTTTTAAGTTGTTTTTTTTTTATTAAAAATAGACCTTTGTGTTAATAAATAATAGTGCATATTATTTAAAATATATTAAAGTATATTTTGTCTCGTTGCTTTTACTGGAATTTAATATCTAAATAAGATAATTCTACAATTTTGAGGTAATAAAACTCATCATGTAGTTCACTATACGCGCAACTTGAGCAAATATCTATAAAAAAAAAGCAAATATAATAAATGAAACTAGGTTTTAATATAGTGGCGTATCGTCAAGCCAAATTTAAATTCGATTAATCCTACTGGCCATTGACATTTATTTCAAATCCGTGTTAACTCACAAGTTTTAGTTAAAATTAGTCAAATTTGGCTTGACTGTTAGTTGACGATCACTTAAACAGAATATGTTATGTGAATAAGCAATTAAAGGACTTGTGAGCAGACCAGTTAAATATAAAACAATAGTTTTATTTTATTTCGTTTTACACAAAAACATCACTGGTTTTGACAGACATGTAAAATGGATGCCACATTTTTTCTTAATTTATGATGTTTTAAGGTTCCATGCCTAAACGGTGCCCCGGTGTCTGTCAGGAGGCTGTATCTTATGAACCGTAATAGGGAGACGGTTGAAATTTACACAGAATGTGTAATTCTGTGGCCGCAAAAACAAAAAATTAAAAAAGAAAGGTGGCTTGTTTAATGTAAGCTGCTCAAAAGTCCTTAAAGATGAATTAATTCTTAAAAATTATGGCATATTTCTGGTTCAAATACTACTATGTTACTATCTACTAATTGAGCGTTGACTTATTCTAAGTAAACATAAACTCAATAATAACATATATTTGGTTTAATTTCTACAAAAATAACGCAACAGCACCGTTATATCACTGTGGTACTTTCGTTGTCAAGGTTTAGGACAGTTGGCAGACGCAAGCAGGACTTAAATTCGTAAGTATTCATTGAGTTTAGGCACAAAGATCTAAGATGATTTGGCCAAGATAAAAAGTACAATATAATGAGTTAAATACAAATTGTACCTAAAAAGATGACGTGCCAAAGTATTATCACTTTCACAACATTTATTATCTACCTAAGTACCTTAGTACTTTTTTTATAAATTTCGTGTACCTAATGATATAAAAAATATTATTAATATCTAGAACCTTCACGTGGGTTCTACTTTATACCACCCTGTAGGAGACCGCAAATCTCATCAGTCGTAATATTTTGTCATTGACAGAATTTTATTTAATGGAGGAAGGTTAATTTTCGTCAAGATATTAATAAAATAGACCTTCTATTTTCAAAATTAATTATTACGACTGATGTTAATGTCCACTGTAGATAAGCGCGTCGATGGTGCTGACCTCTAGTGGCTATTAACAAAAACTTTTACGTAACGCTTCGCTTATAATAGCTGTGACATTGCGCTGCAGTCCAACGGAGTGAATAGAGACAAATTTTGCATAAGGGATTCCTACCTTTTGTCATGTCGCATGCGCATAATTTAACATGAAAACAACATTCACATAATTGTTAAAACCAAAAGGTGACATCATAAACAATATTTTCAATCTGTAATCTTTTAAAAACCTTTTCCAAAAGTTTTGTCACTATTCACCCCCATTTTACGGGATTTTAGTCTTTGTGCCCACTCGAGTTGCTTTTAATTTTTAATGTTATCTTGCTTGCATCTGTAATATCGTTAGAAGAAATAAATATCAGACGGTTAGATATTGTTGCTATGAAGAGGAACTTTTCCAGTAGATATATTATGATATTTTAACAATGCCTTGTAATAAGGTATCTTATATTACAATAACAAATATCTTATTATTTTCTCTAATTTCTTAACTAAAAACGTAAAAATATTTATATTTGTAAATTATTAAAGATTCGCTAGAATATCTGAAAAACCAACAATAGGTAGTTTCTTCACAAAACTCAAACTCTAAAACAGATATTATAATTGTTATAGTTTGATAAATATATAAAATATATCTACTTATAAATTTATCTAATATCTTTAAAATCACTCCAGATAATATATTGAGCCATACTTAACAACAAGTGATGTTAGATATAAGATGATATATTTATAGATAAATTGTATTATTTAAATATATATAGACATACGTTTTGTCTAGAAAATATTACATAGATAGTTTCTCTATTATAAACTTTAAAATAAATATCAAAACAACAAATATACACATCTATAAACAATATGCAATTTATAGATATCAAATAAAGAATGTATAAAATAGTATTTCTCATAGAAACTTTTTTAGCACTTACGACCTGCGTTGGATTCCTCCTCTTGCATTTGGAGTTATATTTATCCCTAGTACATATTCATTTTAGCACCAAGAAAAATGTAAATAATATTGTGTTAAGAGCGCTTATTATGCCTACAAAAGTTCAAAATAGATATATCAAATAACATATTTATAAATTTAGATAATTATTTGAAATACTAAATATAATAACAAACAGTTGTCATTGGCTATAGGTAGCGAAAATAATCGCCATTGTAAATAATTGCGAAAATTACCAACAAAAAATTTGACAAGTAATTTTCGTGAATTTAAGATATACAATGTAATAAATATTAATATAAAGATATATATTTGTGTTGAGCAGGTTTCGTAGTGTGGGATCAGTTGACCATGAAGATGGGCCACTCGGGGCACGCGGCAGGCGGGGGGATCGGGATCGGCGACCCACCCCCCACTGATACCACCTCAGGGATCTGTTAATAATAAAAAAAACATTCTGTCTTTTTCTTTCTTATAAAGTAGGTACTAAAAATATCAATTAGTTATTTAAAATAAAGATATCTTTATATTCTTTTAAAAAACGACTTTTCGCACTAAAGAATTGAATCCTTGTGTCGCGGGGGTTTTACACAATTTGTCCCACGCGGGGATCGAACCCGCAGAACGTTGCGCACAGTGGTAGTTGGCGTGGTGACAACCATACGGCTATCCGTGCAGTCAAACTTAAAATAAGAAAGGAATAGTTTATATTTTTCATTGTACAGTGCTATAATATTTTTTCACAGCATAGGTACCTACAATATTTAGGGCGAAGATATTTATTTGTGCGTCGACATTAACTTCACTGAATTGTCAAATAACTGTTAAAAAACAAACTTTCTGTTTTCCATTTTGGTTAATATTAATAGCCAATAGCAACAACTTACCATAGTTCCGGGGTGATGTGGCGGGTGATAATAATGTGCGGGCGACACTGGCGGCGTGGGGTACCCCCAGTACACCAGCGGCGGCGGCGGCAGCGTCGGGCCCATCGCCGGGTAGTAGTACGTCAGGGGACCTGCCACAGAACACACGTCTTAGCACGTATTAAAACACCATCGACAAACAAATCAGGCAATAATTTGGCAAATCTAACATTGAGAAAATTTCTATTGAAAAAATAATGGTTTTACGGTGAAGTTGAAGTAACTAAATAACACTAATTAGATATAATGGTTTACGATAAATAAATAATAATATTTTATGTGCTAACATCGCAAATAAAACCATGTTTATCCCAAAGTTAAGCGTTCCAATGTTTCCCACGTGACAGCAATCGAAGATTACGAAAATAAGGTCATACTCTTCCAGTAACAAAAGCTACAGTGACGCAAGTCAACCATCTGTATATGCTATTAAATACACTCATTTACAATCGTATACCAATGTTTCTAGAATTAAGATAGTCTGGTATTTTTTTGTCGATTTGTCATGCATTGTTAGTGACACAAAATGATGCCTACTTCGACTTTAAATGATATATAAATCTTAGCTCTCTGTGCAAACCTCACGACGTGCAGAAAGATTGTTAATATTAATCAACATAAATTTTAAATGATGTTTTCTTCACGTCGCGTAATATATAAATAATTACCAACATAATTTATCCCATAAAATTATAGCCAATCATCTATGAAGATTCCCATACATGTATATTATTGTGGTTCTAATGTTATACTAAAATGCTTAGCAATAGTACGAAATATAAATTCGGAGAGATAAAGCTAAGCATTTTGTGCCATGTGACGTCATACGACACGAATAAAGACGTACACAATGTATGTAATGTTAGATATGCTGTGGGTATTCGGCGAAAAATTTTACACCCATACCACATAACAATATTTAAATAAAATAATTCTAACCCCACACGCGAAAAACACTAAGAAATAAGCCGAATACTCGGAAGACGAACGCCGAGTATCCGGTCGTCCAAGGCCGAATACCCACAGAGACTTAAGTATGTAATTATTAAGAACAAGATGAACAACTCACCGGGTCTCTGAACGCATTAACATTCCACCAAAGCAGTGCGCACTTACACCAATACTCTGTAATGTTTGTTACACACGTCGTCGATCCGCCAACCACCAAGCCAGTCTGCGGACTTTACCAAACTTATGCACGCCTATTAACCCTAGTACTTTTAGCACCACTAGTTTGTGACCTCAACTGATATTTATTTTATTAAATACTTAATACTATAGTTACTGATTTAAATAAACGTGTAAATGAAGATACTTTCTCGTTTATTTTAAATAATTAACATACATAAACTAAATCGTTTTGAATAGATATAACTCGTACCAAATCACCATAAACCAACACTCACATATTTAAAAATATTTATTTAATTTTTCAGCAATTGAGGTCACAATAAAATGCGATAAATCAAGGAGTAAGATAGAGCTTATTTGACGTGAACCCACAACATATGATAGATAGATACTTACGCCGCTTCGTGTTAAGTACACAACCAACACGATGACTACACCACGGTCCTACCTCTATAAGCACAAAACATTGTTTCTACAACACACTAAGCGTTGAAAGTCCCTCGGACATTTTAATTCTGTCACCGGTCCATGCATTGGTAAAGCTATGTAGAATTGTTTTATGGGGCATAGAGAGGCTCAGACAACTTAAGAAAAAATATTATTTACATGGATTTAAAAAGTGTAAAAAACTTTAGTGGCCGATAATTTGGGCTATCTTGCTAATTTATTTAAAACAAATGCGTTGATATTGATAACAAACTCATGGCTATCATTATATTTTGACTGGCGGTATTAATAAACGAATTTAATTAGAAAAATAATAATTTTCATATATTAATTCTTATATTTTTGTTTTCTTTTTCATAAACTGCTGAGTCGCCGCTAAGAGAACTATGCCCAAGAATTATTATTATGACTGAAAGCCTGTGCTTGTGTACGTTACATATTGAGCCCATTTGTGTCCCATGGGTTTTTACAATGTCCGTTTATCGTACTAAACATACAGGAACGTTAGAAGCAGTTAGGAGGGGGCATGATTGTGCTATGTATCTGTAACCTTGTGAAGGAAAAGTTATACTATAGGAACAAGGAATAACTATAAAATTGTAACAGTGTTTTATGTTTGAGTGTATTATAAGACAAAGTTAAATTGTGCAATCGCCTATTTTGACTGAACTTTTACTTCATGTCAATCATGAAACAAAAAAGAGTAACCTCTCAATATTTTTTGACGTCGTGAACAACAAGATGCCACGAGCACGACCAGATCGTTTAAAATTGTGATTTAAAATATATAAAACCTGCCCATAAATTAATAACATTTGTATAACATAAATATTTTTTTTAAATACTTACCTATGTTTCTTATCCCGTTCACCCGGAAGTAGGTTAGTAAAACATGTAGGGACGATACTGTACTGTAGCGGAGACAGAGTAAGCGATCGAGTGTTAGTGTATACCCTTCCTTCACAAGTACCTCTTGCTCTACGCGACGAAGCCTTCGATAAACCTGGACTATGAAGCTGATTTTTCTCTTAAATCTTATAAAATAAGGCTCAAAATTACTTGGCTTGATATTTATAAATGCGTTTTATTCTGGATACCAGTGCGCATAATAATATATAGATGTAGACATTAGATGTAATATAAATTAGTCGGTTGTACCCAGAATAAGACAAGCAAAAAATGAAAAGATTTGATGAGTAAGCTAATTGAAAAATCAGATCCAATCCAAACCAGAACTCAGAGAAAGTACGGATAGAGACAATAGCACAACCACAAACCAAAGAAACTCGCAATTATCATCTAACATGTAAATTAACCTTTTATTTCTAAACGCAATACACTTTAAGTAACTAAAATTATAATAAAAACCATAATGATACTAACAAGATGAGACGTAAAACTCTGTAAAATGGAAAACTTAGTTCTATTTAAAACCACATATTTATGATTTTACGGCTTCAATTGAGCGCATCGATAAAGTTATTATGTATAGCTAAAAAATATAACTAATCGAAACGCTTTGGCAGTTTATATTGTGACCCGAGACGTATTATATAAAACATATAATATCTGAAATCCTCACACCACGTCCTCCAGTCACTACACAATTAAATATATTCTGATAAAATTTAGTGCAAGAAACAAGTACATCTCAACACATTAAGTATCCATGTATTAACTAAAAATCAAATGTTGTTTATTAAATTCGATTTGTAATATAAAGTAAGTACTTCAATATTTTGTTGTTTATTCAAATAAAATCAGCAAACATTCATTCAAAATGTGCACTAAATGATATCAAATTAAATTATTTTATAACTCGAGACAAAAGTAAAGCATAGAATCTTGAAGATAGCAAGAGAAACGGAAGCTGTGATTAAAGAATTGCGTGCTAATGACTGGAGGAGACAGGACCCTTACCAACTGACATGACTTAAAACATGATATATAATCCTCTCAAACTACAATTATGGAAGCACAATGCGTAAGAACAGCTTAGAGAGATGCTTCGTATCACTTCAGCCGTATTAGTAACTTACAAATGCTTTTATGCAAATATCTGTGTCCCGCCCACTTCGTACCATAGTAGCAAGATAAGGTTACAACCGAGTACATAATCTTATGAAACAGTAACATACGTTTCGTTCTACGAAATACGTTTGTATCCAGTCGCGATGTGCTTTGGAAAAAGCACTAAAACATCATTGTTCACGAGCCATGCAACCCTGTTCCTTTAACAAGTAAGCAGTACATGCTAAACCCTCAATATTTAATTGGGAAACATATAGTTAATTATTGTTTGAGACATAATACTGTGTGCAACACTTACCGTTCGTCTGATGGATTTCATGCACATTTTCCATAGCACAACTCGACGGATACACCATAATACAACAGTTTTGTATATAACCATTAATAAACACAATATTGCATTGTAAAATAGACTTATATGTTACTTTACCAAGATAAATGTAGACCAGTCTTATTATACTTAAAGATTACGTGTGGAATGATGATAAGTTAGAACAGTATGTCCACATTTATCTAGCTAAAGTTACAAGAATTAATAAATTTAGAAATGACAGAACAAAGATTAGCCATTACACCGTGTACTGTGACTAAAGCCCCATACCTATATTTGTGATTATTGAGACAATGGCGACACCATATAAAATGACGTTAACTTTAAATTTATATTTTTCCATTATACAAGTCACCCGGATTGGACTAAACTCCTGAACCATTAAAATATATTCACACTTGGGCTAAGTAATAAAAATGAACATTTATGTATTTTGAAACATGGTCTTGCCATTTCGATGCCCATTTATACAAGTATAAATTGTATTTCGTTACTAGATTTTTGTGTTTCTTAATATTCGGGAATATAGTCCAAAAGTATAGCAGTAAATTATAATTTTAATGTAGACTACACTATGTGGTGTGAGGTACAGACAATGATGTTAAGCTAGGTGGTATAACCGGGTTATTTCGTGGTAGTTATCAGTGGGTCAGTCGGATATTACTGGATAGTGGGATACTTGTCTTGGTCAATAGGATATTGTTGGGATAATAAGGGATAGTGCGGCCGTCCCCTAAAATGTATTTTTGAAAGTATAAACTTCATTTTTTATAATGATAACGCGTCAAAATATGTATACGTATATTTTGTTTTATAAAATACATTTACTATTAAATTTTGAGTACAAATATTTACCTAAAATTCATGATTTTAACAATATAAAATGTTTAAATGTAATACATAAAGCGATTATTTATGCGAACGATTTTTTCTGAAGATTTGATTTAAAAATATTTAACCAACACTATATACCTACCTCATTTCATAAAAAGATGATTTATTTAAAACAAAGTCGAAATAAAATGGTGAAAAATTAATTCATTTTGCATAATAATAGTGCGACAAACAAAAGATCTACTAAAACACTAAGTATCTAAAAAAAAGTGTAAACTAAGCACAAAACGAGAATACGCGCGATGTACTAAAACAAAAAAAAACAACTAAATATCTAACGTTCATAAAAATTACTACGAAATGTCGAGAAGTGAATGTACTGTATGAGTTTGACATTTACTAATGTGGTATAACGGGAATTAAAAATCCGCTAGGGGCGGTAGTGTCGCTTCAGTCGCATCTGTCATTTTCCACCAATAAGAGACAAGCACTGGCCTGTAATTGGAGGAAATTGACAGATAGACCTGATGCGAGTCTAGCGATCCTAGCGGGTTTTTTATTCTCGGCCTCCATTGGCCACGCTGTTTATACGTTGAATATAACCCCTCTTTTTTCGGCCGTTAAAAATATTGATTTTCATTGCAATAAAACCATTGAACCATCTACGTGATACGATCTAAAATCAGACATTTTGTATGTCAAATAGTTTAAACAGTAAAAAAGCTACAAAAAAAGAAATTTTAATATAAAAAAACTTTAGAGTGGCCCAGTATAGTAGGCCAAATATCAAACACTACTGAAATACAGTGCTTTTTAATAATGAATATTTTCTTAAAATATAGATTGTGTGTCACAGTACATAAACTTCGTGACTATAATTACCTAACGTATTCTCAGACTTCATTTCAGCCTTTAAGAAATTGGCAAAACATTGTCTTTTTTATGGAATGTTTAATAATAAAAATCACAACGACATCTAATCACACAATGGGGGTTGCCATTTTTATGATTTGCTTTGAAAGCTAAAATAACGGACACTTTTGGTTAAAAATATACATAAAAAATAACCTGACAAAAAATCAAACTAACTAAATTAAGAAAAGTATTACGCATTTGATTTTAATTTTAGTTTAGGAGCTTTTTATTTCTTTTTCTTTTATCTCTATTTACTTTCTATCGAGAAACAGGAAGGTAATTTATTTTTCAGTGATAGCAACCCCGCGAAAAATCTTAATTTTACTTAAACATAAAACTACTTGTCATTGATAAACAACCTCTGGTTCACTTAAAGATTACCACAGACCAAATAAAAGATGTAGACGGAGGCTCACACGGCTTCTGCTCAGTGCACCGTATCATACTATGACAGTTCTAGGAACGTGTCAGGCAAAAAAATATTTTTTTATTGAAAAATATGAGACTGCCCCCTAGACTGTTCTGTCATCGTTTCGTGCTATGCACAGACCGTCAACAATATTTTGCTGGTACCGCTACGCTCTTGTGTCGCGGATTCCAAAGATTCCGATTTATATATAGAAAAATGATCTATATAAAACAAATTTAACCGAACAGTCTGTCTATCTTCTTAAATGGCCTGTGCCTATAACATTAAAAATATGAAAATGAGAGTTCAACAATATTAAAGTCAAGTAATAAATTCAACAAGTATATTAAGTACTAAACCTATTTATATCGAGCTGCTTATTAACTGCCATTATAGGTAGATTTCACTTACTTTTGTATTAAATTCATGTTCTAACCTAAAATATCGTTAACGCGAAGGCACTACGCTTGAGCTTATCGTCGAAATGTCATTTATTTTACCCTGTTTTACGCCGAGTTAGCGAATGAAAAGTATTGGTCTACCAATGTTGGCCCGAATATGAAAAGCGTTAATGTATTATTTGCTGTAACCTACTAATATTGGTCCTTATGTTTGCTTTGATTTTTTTAACATACTGTGTTGGCACCATGTATTGGTTATTTGGTCAACAGTTGGAGGTTTGGTGACGTCATATAAGGTGAAAGACCATTTATTTTAGTATACTAAGTCATATGACGTCAGTATTGCTTATAATAAATTTAGATATATTATCCTGAAAGGGTATTCTTTGAATTTTTAAGGTCCAAAGTTTGTGACGAAGTTAGTTTTGTATTAAACTCAAGTAAACTCACTTACACAGTCAAGGCTTATTTAACTTAATTAAGAAAGGTTAAGTTAACCGTTTTTCCCCTCAGGTACGCTTAGTTTTATCGAGTTATTTCTTTATTGTACTCCGTGACGTACTAGGTATGTTAGTAGTTATTTAACTTCATTTTTTAAATAATCAAACTAGTAAGACATGAAAGCGCGCCAAGTTCAGAAAAAACTATTTATACTACATATTTCAAGACATGTTTATTTATAAAATAATGTAAGGATCTCCTTTGAGATCCTTTTCTAAAGTTTAATTTAGGCGAAAAAAGCGAACATAGGCATTGATTTTATTTTAATTTAAACCCCCGGGTAATACGGGTATGTGGAGAACATTGACAGCGGGAATGGTGACGTCATCGAGCCGGGCAATGCAGCTTGCAGCGCGGAGCTGTAGCCCGCCGGCAGCGCGGTCGGTAAAGCAGTCGGCAACGTGTTATACGTCGATAACATGGGACTCGTGTTCGCGTACGAGAAAATAGGAGCCGATCCGCCATAAGAAAAGACCGGTAAAGATAAGGCAGGCGCCATTTGAGGGGGGAGAGTATACTGTCTCTTAGCGGGCGTCGCGTCTGTCTGTTGGAAAGCGCGTTCGTACGACCGTTTGGTTGGTAGGACCTGTTGCTGAGGAATCATTTGCGGGAGTTGGTACTGGGGTGCAGGAGACCTGACGGCCGCGTAGGTCGGCAGCATGGGGACCAGGGGAGGGCGGAGGGAGGCGAGCAGGAGGTTCTCGTGCTGCCTGGCGAGCAGGCTCTGGTGCGCGATGTGCTGAGCCAGCAGGCGGGGCGCGGGCGCGGGCGGGGGGGACACCAACGTACCGGGGGAGAGCACCTTGGGCGACGTCGCGGGAGTCACGCCGCCAGTCAACACCAAGTTCATGTCGTCGCCCGAACACTGGAACACCTAGGAAATGCACTCGCATTTAAATAGAGTTAATTTAATTTGCTTATTTCATTCAATGGTTAAACTAGTAAAATATTAGTTAGCCACAATACTTTTGCCAAGAGGGCTCTTTGGAGATAAGATCTGCACGCAAACATTGGTTTATATTCAGAAGTCCATATGCTTATCAATACATAGAAATGTAAGTATTACCTATTTTTCCCAATGAAAAAGTAAGCGTACTTTTTGTGTAGCTAAAAATACGTTTCTAACACGCAATAGTTACATTAAATAATCTTGCTGCCTTACCTTGCTGCTTACTTTTTGAAACAATAACTCCGTATCTAACAGTGTGTATACAAATAAATATAGAATTGTGAAGGTGGTCCTTACATGCGAGATCAGGTGACCACGTCACCACCCGCATGGATGGTAGTTATCAAAGCAAAATGTAGTCCATATCGTTTCTGAGTTTAAACTAACCCCACCCCATCCCTAATCAGTTGAGCAGTTTAGCCGTGAAAGCATAAAACAGACAGAGTTACTATCGCATACCTCGATGTACCGCTGCTTCTTGCCGAAGGTCATGTAGCGGTGATGTTTGTGCTGCGCGCACAGGAAAGCACTAGCCTCGCTGTCCATCTGTATGAAGGCTTCACCGCTGGGGTGACCCTGTAACAAAATCATGTTAAAGGAATTTAAATTTAGCACTCTTACATTTAAAGTCTTTTGAACGGATTTGATTCGTTACAGCTTTTTATTTACGATATGTTACATACCTGAGCATTATATACCATGTGTACTCCCTGCACCACTATGTTCTTGGCAAACTCATCCAGGAATGTCAGTATGTGCTCAACCTGCAAATACATCAAAATATACAGAATTTAAGATGAGGAGGGATGAGGGGCTCTTGGCTAAGTGTTAGCCGTACGGTATTATTCAAATAGTGTTTATGTTACGACTTACCTGTGCTTCGTAAGGCAAGCCCCTCAGCCTGACGCAGTCCTTGGCGGTGCCGGAGGTGATGACGTGCTGCGGCACGAGCGCGACGGGCAGCAAGCCCTCGGCCGGCGCCGGCGCTGCCGATGGCGTGCTCGACTGCGACGTGCGCGTCTCTAAGGACCGGTTTAAAACCTGGCGGCAGGCATTTACATTACCATGGTTTAGTTTTGGATATTTGAGATATTTGGTCAAATACAGTAGTTAATGTTTTTCTTGGGATATAGGTACTAAAAACAAATATAACTTAATTTAGCTACATTAAATACATACACATTCTATTAACACATTAAATTAGAATATATACTATTAGGTATAAATAACTATTTTTTTACATGATTGCAATAAAATTTTCAATCAATATCAAAATAAGAGCTGAAACTGATCAATTATTTGCATAGTACTTAGGTGGTTTGTTGCATAATTAGGGCAATCAATAAATATATAGCTAATATGTCATGCAAATTGCAAATCTAATTGAAATCTAAACATATACTTATTTTAATAACTTTTTGTTTTTACAAAGTATAAATTTGTAAAATAATCGTATATGTATTGTATATTATTTACGAATCATGCTAAATCATCAATTAAATTGGTAACGTGGCATGAAAAATGGTAAATCAGTTGATATAACAAAAATGCTTAGTCATAATTTTGATGACTGCGTATAAATCTGATATGAAATAATAATATCTAGATATAGACAGCTAATAAGTTTGCATTTTACGTTTATAAGCAAAAAATAAAGGTATCATATTATATAAACATGCAATTGCCTAACTATAAAGTGCATACAGTTGTGTTAGTTTCCATAAATCAAATTATTATAAGTAAAAAATTGTCGAAAGAAAAAAAATCACTTTAACATAAAAATATACACTTAGCAACAAAAACGAACACGCAGAGAATAACACAAAATACACTAATATAACAATTGCAAAATAAATATTGCAATATTATACCGTCTACGCAAACGCTCAATTATGCCTTATTTTACATTAAAACAACAAAATATACATATAGGTATCAAAACTATATTTATGTTACATCTGAGTCTATTAGAGCAGTCCTTCGCCCAGCACTGGAACAGGTAAACAGACATACAGGCTAAGCTAGAAAAATCTTAAACTCATTTATTTATTCTGATATCTAACAAGTTTCAAACCAATATCAACCGAATTTAATAAGTCTGTTTAGTGTTTACGCCTCGAAGGACCAGAATGAGCGATTGTATAGCGGAGCAATAAAAAGCGCGATTAAAGTAAAAATACACGTGTCGATAAACGACCTTGTGTTATGCGTATGAAATCGTCGCGTGCGCATGCTACGACACTTACCATTCTCTTCAAGGGCGGGCTAGAGTAAAGATATATATGAGTCATGGCTGTTAAAGTAAATCGGGAATCTAATCGGCTCCTAATGGTCTTTTCTGATTGATTTTGTAATAAAACTCTTTGTCATAGTTTTAATAGATAAACCATTTGTTTTCTGAACTATTAGCTTGTGTACAGAATTATATGTTGTTTCTATTTAATTAGGTATCTTTATCATGAAAATATCTAATTAACTCCGTTCCATCGTGGATTTACGAAATATTTCCGACGAAACTACAATACCTACGGAAAGGAAGTCATAATATGTGGCAAAGTCTATCAACGAAAGAAGTTTTTGAATACATTTAAGCTTTAATAACATGCTAAGTCATACAAGTTAACAATATAAAACCTAAGAAATAATCAAATGACACTGACTAAGCAGCAAATCCTTGAATATGTCATCATTTATCGGTAATTTGTTGAAATTGTTGCGTTTAACATAAACTCACAATTTATATCTGTTTGTTTGTCTTTGTTTGTCTCCATTTCAATAGGTTACCTACTTACTATTAGATAAATAATTTTATACATAGAATAACAGTCAACATACATATTATTATATGTATTGTGAGCATGTAAAATACATACAGTGCTTTGTTATATTTTTTTTCATCTACCTTCCTGTGTACTTATTTATTTACTAAATGTACGATTTTGATGTAATTTGTATGGCACGTACTTATATCAAATTCTTTTAATGTAGGTAGGGAAAATCGACCGAAAAAATATTACTTTTTCAAAGTGTATTAGAAGGCATATTAAAAGTATTTATTTATATTTATCTTTTCTCTTTAACTAACACCAAGTTGTAAGTTGATAATCAGAGCAACGATAAACCGGGAATGTACAGTGGGATATGATCATTATTATAAAGTGTCCCATGTCTTTTAATTAGGTCATGGTCAAGAGCGGTAAACATCTGAATATACCTACACCAGTCAGTTACATGATTAAAATATTTCCATTATGAGCTCTCAAAAAAAAAAGGTAGGTCAATACTTATATATTTTTTACACATTGATATTCTACTAGTGAGTAAAAGTGTATAAAACTAACCTAAAAAGAAAACATGTTGCGAAACCTAAGTAAAGTGCATCCTAAGTAGTGCATTATAAATGACGGCAGATTGCTACAATCGCACAATATTCCACGGTAGGCAGCTCTCAGTAAATACCAACATATACCTACCTTGCAGATAACATTATATTTCTGCTGACTGCATAACCTGAGCTGATTACGTCGCTTTTACTATTTTTGTTCAGAATTAAAAATACTTAAATACAAATTAAATGTAGGTACATTTACCCTTTAGCAATAAACGTTACATTATGGTCGCTGGCTACATATAATATGATACCTACCTATATGTGATTTGTTTTGAATGACACGATTAAGGATCGAAGGACCAGAAGTAAGTACTATTGACACGATTAAGGATCGAAGGACCAGAAGTAAATCCTTTTTTCTTAGTATGTTAGTTGGTCCTTTGTTGCCAAGTAGTTATCAAACTCAATCTTGGGTATGTACCTACTGATTATATTGCACTAGCAGTAACAGCCTGTAACTGCCATAACAAAATTTGAATTGCAAGTTTACTGCTGGATCTAATTGTTTAGGTTCAATTGCAAATATGTAATAGTTTTTTATCGTCTAGGAAACTTGGATATTATTATGATATAACTAACTGTACCCCGAGGGTTCACTCGCTTAACTCCTAAGCCAAAAAACGTGATGTTACCCTATTACCTTCCTCAAGAATTGGCCAATCAAACATGTAAACCTTCCTCTTGAATCACTATCTATTGCTGAAACTACATTAACATCCGTTGCTTAGTTTAAAAGATCTACGTCTACAGACGGCAAAGGCGATTTTATTTCATACTATGTGAAGATATGTGTAGTCGATCAAACATATTTCTATGTTTGTGAGTGCTAATCTCTAATAACTATGATATTTTCCAGTTTTCTTTCATAATCCTCTTTAATAGATCAATATACCTAATGTTACGTATTACTAGCTATTGGTTAATATTACAGCAGTCTTTGTGTTTCAATGTAGTGGGGTTAAATGTTATCATCAGTATATCTGTTAAATAGCAAATGGTTTGAAGGCGCTTCCTAGCTTGTACGCCCTTTCTCATTATCAAACAGTATTTATAGCATCGATGTTACGAGCACGATGTTTTATTTGTATGTACAACTTACAAATGATTTATAATAACTTTAAACACTTTTATGACGGGTATGTTGGTCTAGTCGTTAATGACCCTGACTGCTAAACTGGAGGTCGTAGGTTCGATTCCAGCCCAGGACAAATATTTGTGTGATGAAGACGATCATTTGTTCTGTGTCTGGGTATAATTTATCTATAATATGTGTATATTTAGAAATATATATGTATGTTTATCAGTTGTCTGGTTGCCATAATACAGGCTCTGCCTAGTTTAGGATCAGATGGCCGTGTGTGAGATGTCATACGATATTATTATCTTTTTATACCTAAGTAAAATCAGAAGAGTTTTAAATATAAACTTAGTGGTCGATTAAACGCTGATTTAGCTATTGATGTTCCAGAAAAAGTTTCAGAAACTTCCACGTTCAAAAACTTCTTTATAAGCTCTATAATTGCATAAATATAATTAAGTGTTAAGTCTAAATCAAAATTAGTTAACTCGAAATCATTATAAATATCAAGATCCTCACCTGTTGCACTTCAGCAGTAGTGGACCGGAACAGTTCAATATATCTGGCCCCGATAGACTTGCGGTGCCTTGACAGTGCTTTGGGTGCGTCCTCCTCCTGCGAAATCAAAATAGTTTTAGTTAATGTAAACCTGATATGGGTACTTTTGATCATTCCTATCTAGAAGAACCGGAAAGAAAGAGTTACACTTTTTAAAATAGTAAAACATTATTGATAAAATATGCGACAACATTTACATTGACACTATAGATTATTAGCTTTTTTCCACGGCTCGACCCGCAGGGATGTCGGCTAACGCGGCAAAAAGTATTATAATGTCCTTTTTGGGATTCAAACATACTCCATACCTAGCTTAGCGGTTTATCCGTAAAAGTATAACAGTCAGAATTACATTCGCATTTATATTATTAGTATGGATTGTATATTTACCTTGGAGAACAGTACGAAGGCGTCTCCCGTGGCCCTGCCGTCTGCTCGCCTCACGAACAGCACGCCTTCAGCCCCGTCCAGCACCAGGACCGGGTTGTCGCCCGTCGAGAAGAAATCCAACTGGAATTACGAGTCGTTTAGTCGATTTTAAGGTTAAAAATAAATATTATATCTTAACTATGTATATTTTAGGATTTTTCATCACTATTAAAACTTAGGTTTTATGTAGATTTTAGGTTAGGTTTAAAAAAATGAGTGGGAATCTATCATAGGTATTTTCCTTCTTGCTACAGATAAGTTGTCAGATAATTCTGTCTGTTTTGTCCTTAAATAGATCTAAATCTAATAATTATAATCATCGATCAACTATGATAATAATACTTTATTTATTCGACTGTTTCACTCATTTTATAATCTAATCAAAAGTCATTATAGTAGAAAACAAAAGTTTTTTGGTTATTCGCACATTAGCCACTCGCCACGATAAACTGCCGGAAAACTGCGGACATTTATCAATATAGGTATCTCCGTGTTTTTGTGAGGATTGTAGCTTGTAGCTCGGTCTTTTCCAGACTCTACCGTGTGGCCTGTTTAAACCCTAAAACCTTATACAATTATGTCATTTTTACCTTAATATAATGATAGACCTCTATCATTATATCGAAAGTATAAATAACAGTTAACCTAATCTACGCTAGTAGGTTAGGTTAGCTATATTTTTTACCTAATCTCAATAACCTAATCAAGAGGTTGGGGGCATCGTTAAAGTAGATACGGCGCTAATATATTGACGCCTTGCGATTGGCTGACAACTCGATGTTACGTAGTAGCTTTGTTTACAAGTTATATAGTAGAAATCAATTGGTCCTTTGAGTCGGAGATGATAATTATGTTGGCCGTTTATCTATGAATGGATAATTCCGTTTTACTGGTATATGCAAGTTAATACATCAAGTGAATCTTTGATCTTTAGTTATCAATAAAAACTTTGCATGTGTTTACAACAATTTTCTAATCAGGAACACTTGCTAAAACATAATACAAATACTCACAACTTGCTGTGGAGTAGCATCGTATGGTAGTCCTCTCATACGCACAATAACCTGTGCCCCGCGCGATAGGAACGCGGCTGCCTCGCAAGTTGCGCCCCCTGCGACTGACAGAAAGTCTTCGCCACTTGCACGGTACACCTAAAAAGAGAAAATTTTAAAAACAAAAGTGGAAAAAGATCCTACTCCTTTTTTCAAATCACTTAAAAGATCTAGTGTCATAACACTAGATCTTTTTCTACTACATATTAGGCAGAAGGAGTAAAGAGGAGGTATTTTACTTGTTCTTAGCATAAATACGTGTCTAATATTTTTTAATAAGAGGAGTCTAAAGAACATTAAATAAATAGTTGTCTACTCGATTGTAATTTAGTCTCTTACAGTTATCGGAGTTATCGGTCACTCAAAATAATAATTATATTTTATCAGCTTGGCCTGCTTTTTTTTTTGCTTATTATTTCGTAATATTATGTGAGAAAAGTTAAGCATTTGTATAATAACTTTCGTAAGGAGTATTCATAATTATTTAAAACAACACGGTTGCGAGTCGAACTGGAACTAAGTCGAACAGTTCGACTCGGGACTCCTATTGAGTCTGAAACTAGTCGGGCGATCCCGAGAATATACGTGAGTAAACCGTTTTGTTTTAAATAAAGTTAAGCATATTTAATGTCTTACCTCAATGTACCGTGAGCCTATATGGTGCTTATGTCGTTTGAGAGCCATGTCTCGGTGTTCCTGAGAAATGAATCGCACCAGCGCCTCGCCGTTGCGTCTACCTTGAGGCGACAGGCACAGGGCTACGCCACCCCTGTTAAAAAAAACTCAGTTACATAAATCTGTAAAGAAATACCTCCACAAAATCCCCAGAGAAGTATATTTTTTGCGAAAAAAAATAATAATTAAATTGTTTGATAAAATTATCGGACATCCACGATAATTATTGGTCTATTTAATTATGCATGTATGTAGCATATCTATTTCTATACACGGACTTAAAATATTTCGCTCTAATACATAAACATAACTTGCCCAGTCTTCACAAAATGCTAAATTGCCAAATAGTAATATTATATTGAACTAGGGTACTAAGTTTAAAATACTCTAGGTTATAAATAAGTAAAAAATACTACTACCCATGTATTAAAAAAAATAACAACTTGGGAATCAAAGTTTTGAGCAACTTTCAATTTACTACACAAGAAGTGTTTTTGTTTTTGGCAATAAATTAATTTTATTTATTTAAGTATTTATACTTTTTGCACGATGTTGCACTAAGGCGGAGTAAGCCTGAAGACATAAAAAAAAAATATAAATAGTTTTCTTTGTGTTTCCATTTTCTTGAAAATATCTTGATGTTTATTTGTTTAACTTACTTTGCAACATTGAGTCCTCGGAAGAATTTAGCGATGTCCTGATCTGACGACTGCCACGGCAGTCCTCGAGCGCGTACTATGCAGTTGCCGTCTATTTCATCGTCTTTTGAGCTGAAACAATTGAAAGAAGAGTTATTAAATATGTAAGTATATCGAAACATTATTTACATACCTATGTACAAGGGCAGAAGTTTTAGAGTAACCTCGCCGTTACTCTTCGGAATTAAAACTCATTTCACAGTCCTTTCCTCCGTACTCAAATGAAAATCAGTGTTATAACTCTCTATCTGTCACTATATTCTACCTTAGAGTGTCAGAGAAAGCATGAAATTTATCAGCTTCTTAAAATTGTGTCATATTTAAGCATTCGGGTTATTTTCGTGTTTAATTAATAATTATCATTTATGTAAAAGACAAAATCTAAAGCAACATTTTGTTTTTGCGATAGCCATGTATGTAACTTTATATGTCTATTTGATTGTAAAACGGAGGTTAAGCACAGCTTCCGAGGTGTAACCTTGGATGGACATAACATAAGACATCAAGTTACTACTGACTTAGCAACAACACAATAATATGAACAATGGGTTACAAAAGCAATAATTCTGGCCAGTTCGCATGACGCGCGCAGCTTTGACCAGAATGCATCGTAAAATTTACCACTTAGTCACATTTATTGTGATATGATTATTGTAGTATTAAGTATAATGCTTTGCCGTTTAAATACTGTTTCACAGACAACATGTGGATTTCATGTCCTTAGATTTTTAGATTTACTAGTGACATTTGAAAGATCCAATCATTAAATTCTTGTATTGTTTGTTGACTACCTTTGAAAAGAAACTTTCAACTAACACTGAAAACTCACAGTAAATTCATACTTTTGCTTATATAGCATCTATTGTTAATCGAATTAACGAAATAAATACTCACTTTAACCAGGCACAAACTTTGACAAATACAACTTTTTTTTTCAAATCGGTCCACAATTGAAGGAGAAATCGGTAAACATACATAAAAAAGTACATACAGAGGAACATAGAACCTCCTCCTTTTTGGAAGTCGGTTAAAACGATGGTAACATAAATAAATCAATTGACTGTTTCTCTGTTACCAGTGGACACAATTTTATCATAAATTGCTATAGGAACCTACCTACACAGAGGTGGAAAGACCTTTAATCCCGAGAAAACAGAAAAATATTTTACCTACTTGGTTAAAAGTAAGGAGGTTTTTAAACAAATGCGATCAAATATAAATGTAATACCTAAGTGTTGGTCGTTCCTAAATACGATCGGAACATTTATTCTGTTATCAGAGATGCACTTGACCTAGCCCCGGGGATCAAGTTAACGCAAAAACACAACGCTTGCTTGCCAAACAACGTGAGCTAACTTATCTAAAACACAATCTTGTTAAAAAGCGATGTTATAGAGCGGTTATTAAAATTGTTAAATATAAAACTGCCCTTATTTATCCCGGTGGTAATCTTTACGGACTTTCTATGGCTTGGGAATGAGGTGAGCCGGACTTGCCGGATCCAACCTTTGGAGTTCTCCCTTCCCTTTACCAAAGAATAACCCCCAGTTTCTAAAAGGCTGTGATGTGGTGAGCGCTGTGATTGGTTGTTATTCATTTAGTTTACCAATCATAGCCGTGATCAGTAGATTTGAATACAGATAAAGTTTATCAGCCTTTCAGAGACCGAGGGTACACCATAAGTAGGAACACATTTGTAACTTACCGAAATTCTTACAAATATTATAAATGCGAAAGTAACTCTGTCTGTCGCGCTTTCACGCCAAAACTACTGAAATGACTTAAATGAAATTTGGTACACAGATAGTCTAGAGCCTAAAAAAGGACATAGGCTACTGTGCGATAACTGACATCCACGCGGGCGGAGCCGCGGGAAACACCTAGTAGCCTATAAATATCCCATAGGGAAAAAAATAAGTTTATAAAAAAAGTAATGATTATTGATCACCATGCACGCTTACATACCGTAGGTTACCGATTTCAGATTTATAAAAACTTAGTTTCCTCACGATATTTTCTGTATCTATGTTTATACTAGCTGTTTCCCGCAGCTTCGCCCACGTGGATGTCGGTTATCGCGGCAGAAAGTAGCCTATGTCCTTTCTCAGGCTCTAGACTATCTGTGTAACAAAATTCATTTAAATTGGCTCAGTAGTTTAGGCGTAAAAGCGCGACAGACAGACCGACAGAGTTACTTTCGCATTTTTAATATTAGTAGGGATATATATATTTGTTATCACTTAGCCATTTAACTCCAAAGACATAACTAAATTGTTCCTATTGAGATATTGGATATTCAAAATGCCATTGTAACATTGTAAGTATGTTCCCTTAAAATTTTGTTTTGATTTCTAAATACTATTTGCGAAGTCTAATCGTTAACAACATTATCTACGTAAAATTTCTATCATTTATCACGGCTCCTTGTAAATACATCGATAGGTAGCAAAGCTGATATTATTAATGTATTATTAATTAGAGTCATTTGGTCTTTATCATTATTTTTCGAGCCTTGGGCCTAGATTGTATTTTTATCTTCCGTTTTGGAACCAAAAGTTTTCGTAACCTACATTTATTCGACGAGATTGGTCAGTAGTTTTAAATTAATGTAAAGTACTCATGCTTGTTTAGTGGGGTTTGATAAGAAATTATATATTGGGGAAAGAAAGCTGTAGAGAACTACACACGACGGTAACTCGAGTCTTACTAAAAACAATAGTAGGTACACGCGTAAATGAAAAAGATATTTTAAATCTATACTAATATATAAAGCTGAAGAGTTTGTTTGTTTGAACGCGCTAATCTCAGGAACTACTGGTCCGATTTGAAAAAATCTTTCCGTGTTGGATAGCTCATTTATTGAGGAAGGCTATAAGCTATATAACATTACGCTGCGACCAAAAGATGCGGAGCATAAATTAAAAATGTTGCAAAAATGAAAAACCGTTGAAACTAAAACACGCGGACAAAGTCGCGGGGGACAGCTAGTCATACATAAACTGTAAAAAGGGAACCGACTGCAATCAAATATATATGAGACCACCACTGAAGTATCCCCTATGTTTGAAATTGATTCGCAATTGTCGGCGATATCGCCTAACAAACATACAAAAAAAACAGTCGAATTGAGGAAGAGGAGGTTCAAATGAGGATGGAAGGTGAGAGGATCAAAGGAGTGCACAAACGAGGAGGTTCTCAATTCGACTGTATGTTTTTTTGTATGATTGTTTCCTTCCTTTTAAAGTCTATTAAAGATCGCGTCAAAATAGAATTGATCATTAAAACAAAATTACTTTCCATAATATTATCAATCTTAAGCAAAAACCGCATTGAAGATTTAAAAACGATTGTATAATTGATAGAAAAATTTGAAACTAGTACAGATAGTTCTCACCTCTGTCTGTATCTAAACAGAACTATAATAGTTTTAATTCTTGATCACGCTACAGTTTTACAAAATGCTAAAGTAGAATTGAAACGACCAAGGAATATACTTCAGGGCATAACCCCAGTGCTTAGTGACAGATCAGTACAATCGTACAACTGTCATTTATTATAATAATATAAGAAATACGCGTGCGAACGATCCCAAGCAGACAATGTCCATTATAAAAGGGATCTGAATCAAAACATACTGAACAATGAAGTTACGACATTATCCATAAGTTTGACCATATCACAAAAGGGTATTCATCATGTATGGTCATTTTTTATTCAGTGAATTCCTGTAACCCTTGGTCATCGACTTATCAAGGTATATGTACCTATATTGCAAAATGCCAAGAGAATATCTAAATCGATTCACGTGAGAACTTCAATTGTTTTGAGTCTACTCATAACCATTCAAAACAAACATTCTGTTCAAATATATGTGATCCGACTAGCCCCCTGACAAAGATGAGAGGAATCTAAATAAATATTTAAATGAACATTGAAATTATAAAAAAATATCAACTACAGACAGGCGTATTTATACTACGCATAAATAATTAAATATGACTCGTTAAATGTCATGTTTATTTTGTATATTTTACTAGCTGTCCCCCGCGACTTTGTTCGCGTGTTTTAATTTCAACGGTTTTTCATTTTTGCAACATTTTTCATTTATTTTCCGCTCCTATTGGTCGTAGCGTGATGTTATATAGCCTATAGCCTTCCTCAATAAACGGACTATCCGATACAAAAAGAATTTTTCAATTCGATCCAGTAGTTCCTGAGATTAGCGCGTTCAAACAAACAGACAAACAAACAAACAAACTCTTCAGCTTTATAATATTAGAATAGATTTATAATTAAATAAATATATCTACCATGCATAAAACGATATCATCATTGAGGTACCATGCTATGAAACAGGTGTAAGAAGCTAAGAATTAAACAAGATGGAGTGTTTTGTAGATCCCTTTTTAACCTGTGTCCTTACTGTTCAATTAATTTTCATCCAATGAAAAAATATTAGTTTAGCAGACACGTGATGCAGTTTTCTTGAAATGAAAAGAAAAAACAAAAAATGTAAGGAACTAACTTTAATCTAAACATTGACAGAATTAGTTGTACTATATGTTGTTTGTGTGCCTGCTAATTAAATAACAATTTTGCATTGGCATTGTATTAGAATTTAAATTCATTCAAGAGTAAACCTAAAAAAAAAAATTTAAAAAAAATAAAATTAATATATCGTCCAAATTTTTTTTGTACTATAACGTAGATGATTAATAACTGTCTCAAATGGAATAATTACCACGTGAGATTTGATCCAAATATCTACCAAAACAACCCAAATAATACACAGTAATACAAACAACTCTCGAAGTTTCTAAAACTGAATTTCAGTAGGCATCGTGCAATATCCGTTTCGGATCAATAATACTGCAAGCAGCGCATAGCAAGGAGAAACAGCGAAATGTTCCATGTCGATGTGTATTTGAAATTAAAATTGGCAGTGTGTATTGCCTCTTATCTTGAAAGAATGACGCACTCTATCGTGCTTGTATTGTTAAAAGTAGAATATAGTTATGCTTTGTTTCAAATCTTTATTTTGTAGGTAATACTTAAGTTTAGATCTGAAATGATATTGTAACTTCTTAAAATGTGGGTAGATACGTGTATAAGTTTAACACCTAAAAACTTACATTGTGGGATATAATTAAGTTTTTGAGTTCCTGTTGAATGGGGTAGCGATGACTATTTGCTTTAGGCTTTATACCGCTAGAGGTTATTAATAAAATATTAGACACGTATTTTTCTTATTTTATGTAACCAAAACCTCACGACGATACATTGATTTGAAATGTCGCATGACGTCACAATTTCTTGCATTTTGTACACAAGTTAGACGTCATTAGCCCCCACTCCTAAACTTTTTTCGCTATATTATAATTATTGTTCCCTTATTTTGAAACGAAAAAAAAACCTCACTTATTTTTTATCATCTAACTGACGGAAAAATAATATTTCAGCTTTTCAATTTGTTAATATTTCAATTTTTTTTTTCTTTACACAGTTTTAGCACTATGCGGACTGCATAGTGCTCATTATGAGTATTATAAACATCCATTTAGTACTTACTAAATTTTATTCTATACGAAGTTGGATCGATATTACACAGAATTATTTAAATAAATCATGAAGGTTGATTTTTCGATTGTTGTAAATAAAAATTAAACCCACAATATGAAATCAGCATTTAATTGTTTTATCTTAATTAAAAAGATTAATATAGTAAAGATAAGATAAGATAGGCTGATCTCCAAACATATTACCAAGCAGAAATTACAATACAATAATAGCCGAATACTGAAAAGCCAATCAATTTTAAATCGCCGTTAGGTCTCATGCTGTCACTATTAGGTGTAAATTACCGACGGATAGACATTTAAGAACACCTTAAAGTTTTGTTACGTTTCAGTATTCGTCGGCAAGAAACCTTCAAATTTTTAATAGATTTGCAGTTACCCTGAGCGCAGGCTTTGACTGCTTCACCGGACTTTTGGCGAGAACCTTAAGGGCCTTCAGCCAGAGCAATGGAAAAACTAGGTACGTCAGCAACGTTCACTAAGGGCACCTCCTGTGGGGTTCGGACCTCGAGTTAGTGCGGGCCAGCTTGGTCTAGGGACGGGGGGCTGCCCATGGATTACACTAAAACCAGAGTTCTTGTAGATGACGTTGCCATCCAAAATGGCTTCTGGCTATAGTTGCATAAAACACTAATATTTCTAGCTCACGTATTTACACACATAGTATTATATAAAAGCAATTTTGTAACAAAACAACGATTTATGGAAACAAATCCCATTCAAACGGCGTAAGTGGTCCCCGTTCCCGTTAGACCTATTTTTTTGGCATTGTTCTGATAGCTATTCTGCTATTGGGCATGGAGACGAACCCAACAAATAAAAAATTATGAAGATCTGTCCACGCGTTCTTGAGTTATAAATAATAAAGTAACACTTTTAACGTCTTATAATATAATGGACAACCACCCATATTCGCACAACCTTCACCGCTTTCTAAGTATTCTGGTTGTGAAGAATAAACCGCCACAAACTCTTCAGCATCACGCACTCTTTTTATATTAGATTCCAAAACAACAACAGACAACGCTACGTTTAAAAACTAGAGCATAGTCATACAAATGTTTACGTTAGCTCTCTTCATTCTTAGAAATGTGACACCGTCTTATGGTGAGTAATCATTAAATCTACTAATGATCTTAGTTATGGAAGGGGTACCATGTGTTTATGTAATCAGTTCTAAAGATAAATTAGATAAGTACTTATAGATAATCACAACGATTGGCTATCGCGGCAAAAAGTAGGCTATTCAAGAAATTAAATAGATGTAAACACGTTATTTTTTAACGTAAAATTAATTTATGTTTTTAACCACCAAACCGTGTAATGGTTCTATAAACCGCAACGGCATAGGTTTTTAGAGTATTGTACCTAAAGGTTGCCAAAAAGGCCCTATGAGAGCTAAGCCTCAGCAGTCCATCCTTCCGTCCTTCTGTCTGTAAGCGGGCTGTATCTCATGAACAGTAATCGCGAGAGAGTTAGAAATTTTTGCGGAATGTGTATTTCTGTGTCCATTATAAAAACATTCATCAAAAATTGCATAGATGCATGATTTTTTTAAAGATGCTTTGGTGCTCGATTTTCGCGGCATAAATCTTGAAAAATGGTACAGAACAGGTTTTTTTTAACTACGCATACCAGATGCGAAACGTTTGGCGTTAGATTTTTTTACATTTCACCTTTAACACTCTTTGCCATGTGCATTTGCCATTAGAGAAACAAAAGAGAAACACTTTTAATGAATAGGCCACGTTGTAAAGTTTTTGCTGCCTCGGGTCCTTTGTAATATTCCTAAGGGTATTTAGATATGTTTAGAGGGTAATACAGTGGCTAGCAAAAATGGCGTTTAAAATTTAAATAGCTAAAATAATAACAAACAATTAAATCGGCCTCTTCTCATATGGTCCTTCTCTATATCAGAAGAGGCCTTTGCCCAGCAGTGGGACATTTATAGGCTGGTATTATTATATTATTAATAAAATCGGTATACATATGTATGTGTTATTCAACACTAGCTGTTTCCCGTGGCTCCGCCCGCATGAATGTCGATTATCGCGGGGAAAATATGGCCTATGTTCTTTCTTGGGATTCATGCTCACTCCATACCAACTTTCATCACAATCGGATTAGATGTTTAGTCGTGATAGCGTAATAGACAAACAGAGTTACTTTTGCATTTATAATATTAATATGGATTATGCAGGCCTGTATTACATTTATGGAGGTACCTACCTACAAATATTTTAATACATAAATGAAGCAATTAAGCAACGTGTCAAGAAATGTTTGAAAACGTAAGGTATTCAAACCAATAGTGCCAATTTAGCCAAATGTGTGCTGAGTACACAGAAGCATTTGTTGACAATTTCCAATCCGCAGCGACTTTGTTTGATGTTGCGAAACATGAATCAAGGACAAAGCACATTTCAGTGAATATTTTGTCTTTTATAAAGAACTTTCCAGAAAAGAGACATAATTGTGGTCTATCAAATTAATTATCTACTTATTTACACAGTATAAAACAAACTCGCTCCCGCTGTTTGTACGATTAGATCTTTTAAACTACGCTACGGATTTAATTGCAGTTTTCAGCAATAGAGTGTAATAACTATCGTGAGGAGTATTCATAATTATTTAAAACAAAACGGTTTACTCACGTATATTCTCGGGATCGCCCGACTAGTTTCAGACTCAATAGGAGTCCCTAATCATGAGCTGACGCGGCGGCGGTGGTGTCGCGAGTCGAACAGTTCGACTCGCGACACCACCGCCGCCGCGTTTTGTTTTAAATAATTAGCAATAGAGTGATTCAAGAGGAAGGTTTATCTTTATAATACACTAGCTGTTTCCCGCGGCTTCGCCCGCGTGGATGTCGGTTATGGCGGCAAAAATAATCCATGTCCTTTCTCAGGCTCTAGACTATCTAAATACCAAATTTCATTTAAATCGGTTCAGTAGTAAAGCCCGACAGACAGAGTTACTTTCGCATTTATAATATTAGTAAGGATTGCACACGTGCGAAGCCAGGGCGGGTCGCTTGTTAAATGTAAAGCCATTATACTTCTTCCGTCTAGCCTTTACCAAGGTATTTTGGGGTCTGTTATCAGTCTCACCCTTAGAGTAAACACAGACAAGTATAGAGTGCGCGCATCGCTAGTAGCCCCTTGTGCTGAGCGTAAGCAAATTTTCAGTTAAAAGTACCACGCTCGTTTACTGATTTTAGAAACTTTCCGTGCGACTACAGACGTTTAGGCAAAATTATCGACGGTTTCGATATTAACATTAGGTTTTAAGATAGTTTTAATTAAACGGCGCACTCTGTTTTGACACAAATTTTTACGATTTTACTTGTTTATACTAGTGCCTACAGTTCATACTTGTTAGGCGTACTCTATAGTTTACTTATTTATTCCTCTAAAGTTTCACCGGATTCAGCATAACCCTTCTACCCTCCATTACCCAATTACTAAGTGACTCCGTATCACTTACTAAGACTGGCCTAATACTAATGGCTCTAATAAAAAATGTACAAGTAGATCGCTTCTAGCGCAGGATATGATTCTGAAATGTATTCTTTTGAGAATTACTCTAAGTATTCTAATATAATCGTTCATATATTTTTGATGCATCACTTGTCTTACAACTCCCCATTTACTATGTATCAGATATTCTATCCTCTAGTAAGATTAGAGAAGAAGATTAGAGTCTATTTTTTTTGGACCTGACCTTTTTTTATTTCTTACAAAATCAAAATCTGCGATTAGCCGCTAAGTCGTGGACGTGCGCCCAGTTTGAGTATTCGCTCATGTTTCAAGCCGCATAGCTATAAATCTTGTACAAATGCGTTCCGTAGGCTTTTGAAACACGACGCTTATCGAATCAGTTTTTATTTGTCCAAAAAGGCTGAAGCAAAAAGAAATATAGGCATTCGAGTTTCAACTTTTTGTTCTTGGATTAAGTCTTGTATTCCCTTATCTGGTAATTCGTGAGAGAAGTAATTAAAGATTGATTATTCTCGATATTGATGAGATAGGTTAGTGCAGTCTTTGATTCGAACACTTAGTTGTTAGGTCAAGATTGTTCGTTGTTGATAACAGCGCAGTTTTGCAGTTCTCTTTGAGATACTAAGATTTATTCCAGCTGGGGTTCTCTTAAATGAATTTAAATTCTTTCTAATAACATTCTTTAAAACAATGCCAATGCAAAATTGTTATTCATTTAGCAGACACACAACACATGGTAAAAAAGTACTGCCTGTGTTTAGATTCCAGTAAGTTCCTTTCATTGACAGTACCTTCTTTTTTTTATAAACTGTGTTCTGTTTCCGCTACCCTAATATAAAATTTGCATTGGCATTGTATTGGAATTAAAATTAATTGAAGAATAAGGGCACTGTTATTTTAGATTTTTTTAATCATGGTAAGGTTGTGAACTAAGAGACAAGAGGTAGTATGTGGTTGTGAAAGGCCAAACATCGTTAGATGCAGATTTCTCGTGAGTTATAAGAATTTATAATTTTCTATAGAATCGAAGAATACAATATTATATTCCTGTCGTTAAGATGTAAGTATTTTTTTAAATTTCTTACATGTTAGTCCTGGTCAACGAAAAAAAGTTTATAATACACTGTAATACCAGTAGCTTAACTATCATTTAGAATTAAAACTTTTCTCCTGGCTTCTCAAAATCCGATCAACATAAAATAAGATATCAAACTTTGTCTTGACAGATGAGTATGAAACTTGAGAGTCTCAAGTGTCGTGATTGGGTGAACCCTGGCTGCACAATTAAAGTCTAAGACATTTTCAGTTAAAAAACCTTTTAGAAACCTATTTATGAATGTATTTAATAAATTAATTAGTTTACGCCCGCGGCTTTTCCTGCGTTAATGTCGGATATCGTGCTAAAAGTAGTCTACGTCCCCTTGGACTTGAGTTGCTAGTCCCATGGCAAGACTTATAAAAATCGGTTACGTCGTTTAGCCGTGAAAGCGTAACAGACAGACAGATAGACCGAGTCTATAATCATGAGCTGACGAAACGGGGTGTGATATTAACTAAGAAACAAATGTGTTTACTGGCTAAGTTAACTATAGTTAGGTATAGTTCTATAGATTAAACAGTACTGACATATACTTGTCTCCTCTACTATTTGTTTTTAAATTGTAAATGCGAAAGTAATTCTATCTGTGTCTTTCTGTCTGCCTCTCTGTTACGCCTTCACATCAAGCCACTGAACCGATTTGGATGAAACTTGGTATAGGCTAAGCTTGGATCCTAAGAAAGGACTTAGCTTCGTCTCGGCTTTAGACCATCTGTGTACCAAATTTCATTTAGAACGGTTAAGTAGTTTTGTCGTGAAAGCGCGACAGACAGACAGACAGACTTTCGCATTTATAATATTAGTAATGATTTCAATGTGCAATATATATTCGCTTAAACCTCAGAAAATATCTTGTGTATTCTAATATATTATTTCTTAGTGTTGAACACTAAAAAAATAATATATCAATTGCTGTTATATTTCTTTTTATATTGTTATTGCTATACATCTAAACATATTGAAATATAAACATTGTTTTGTGAAATAAACTATTTAACATTTTTATCGACAATATAAAAGGTGTTAACGGTATTATTCACTTTCCTATCGTTATTTACCATTCATTATTTTATATAACTATACCTATATGTAAACTTATGTGTCTATACAAACAAATAAGCTAATAAAACTTTAAATAGACGGTTATAGTGGTATGAAACAATAATAAATAGCTCACAATTGGTTATAAATCTATACTTATTTCTATACTTCTTAACTATATTATCAAACCAAAGTCCCCCGCCGCGTCTGTCTGTTTGAACGCGATAACCTTAAAAACTACCGACCGAATTTTCATATGGTTTTCATCAACCGACAGATTGAATCAAGAGGAAGGTTTGAGTGTAAATACTTTAATGTTTTGTCTACCCGTGCGAAACCAGGGCGGGTCGCTAGTTCTATAATAAAGCTAAATATTTTTTGTTTGAACGCGCTTATCTCCGAAACTACCAGTCGAATTTGAAAAAAACTTGTTGCACTTGATAGCCCAATTCTCGAGGAAGGTTATAGGCTATTCAACATTACGTTACTTGCCTTGGGACAAAAGCAAGGCGGGGAGAAAAGGCAAGGGGTGACACGGTGAAACCGCGAGGCACAGCTAGTATCTATAACTATGTACCTAATACTAATTACCTATTTATTATTCCTCAGTTAAGACACCACTGACCATGGTGAAGGTAAAAGTGAGCAAACCAGGATTACCAACTGAAATTGCCAACACGCAAGCAACCGTGGTGATCAATGCTCGTACCTTCTGCATAAGAAAAGGTTTTTGCCCTGCTATATTATAGTTACAGGTTGATTGTATTATTGATGGGATCTGAGGACCTATTGGAAGATTTAGCTGCTAAAATCATATAACCATAAAACTCTGCAACGTCTGAAAGTATGACCCTACGTTGGGTATTAAGTAAATTATACCTGTGTTTAACTTAAATATTACACTTAAAATCAAGTATTGAAACCTAAAGTTGAAAATTAGAACTTACACAAACGAATGAGTGGCAACGCAAACTAATTATCGAAAAGCTATCAACGCTCACCTTGTTATCGAAGTCGCTGCCGAAGACCGATAATGGCGTAAAAGAGTCCCGAAAGCGTTCACTTTATCATAAACAAACACTAGCACACTAGAAAAACATTCGATAAGCAAGGATCGGGATTGTCATCCTTAGTTTCTTATCGCTATTTTTTATTACACTACCACGGGTAAGGAATCGCGTTCCAAAACATAAAATTTTAAGATAAGGTCGGTTTGTTAGGTTCACGCTTGAGACGTCCACACCGCGCGGCGGTCGTAACGGAATGTCACAATGCGTTGACGTGACGCGGGCGACACTTCACATGCGCAGGAGTTCATGCCTGTACTATGAAACTTTGCGTTTGTTCCAACTTATTCCGATCTTGATTGGCATTGCATATTTTATGGGGTCAACTTTTTATTTTTTATTACTTAGTAGCGTGATTTAAGTATGGTTTCGTGTAGTTCAAGTTAAACCAACTTATTTAAGAAGCTGCATGTACTTAAGCATGTTTATAACAAAAGACTTAATTAAAAACAATACAAATACAATTATATACCTAATTTCTTTCAGTCACTAAAATGGAAGTGTAATTTAATTCCTTAAAACTTAAAATAACTTCAGATAGGTCCTAAACCGTGACATAGCAACAGTTCATTACACAGATAACGGCGATAAAGAAGTCTTATTTATTAATAAAGTTACAGAGAGCGAGCATAAGAACTTAGATCAACAACATGTACCTACACAAGTTACTAGCTATTGCCCACAGCTCCGCCCGCGTGGGAGTCACCAAGATGTTGTCCGATTCGTAGACCTAGCCGATATGCACACATAATTTCATGAGAATCAGTCGAGATATTTCGGAGGAGTTTAATTACAGCTGCTACTGCCTATTCCTCCACAACCCATTTTACTGGGTATCACAGTATCCCATAGTTAGACTGCTTGTCAAAATTGTAATGACTTAATGACTGCCGAAGATGTGACACGTAAAATTATGAGAGTCTGGACCAACTGCTTATAGTGCTTACTTACTTGGTTTTTAAGTAGGTAGGTAGTTTTCCTAAATATAGTATTGATAAGTTGATAAAAATAAATATTTTACAACACTTTTTCCTGTAATAGATATTTTTCCCGGTAATACACGAATTGTCGAATTCTCATCAATATTTTATTGAATACCGTGCGTTTTATCTAAAGTGTTGGTAATTATACGTTAGAAAGAGATGGTGCTATCAGTCTTTATTATCTCTCTCTGTTCAATCATAGTTCTAAAACGTTATATATCTACTACTTATAGAATAAGAACCTCAATCATTGCAGTTCATCATCATCAGTTCGACTCGCGATACCACCGCCGCCGCGTTAGCTTATGATTAGGGACTCCTATGGAAACTGAAACTCGTCGGGCGATCCCGAGGATATGCTTGAGTAAACCGTTTTGTTTTGAATAAGAACCTTTATCGTACCCATAAGAAACAGGTGTGCAATAAATATTGTATTAACATCGATAAACACTAAAAACGGTTTAGTTGTTTGGATTTTATAACATTTGATGTAGTTTTTAGGGTTCCGTTCAAAGGGTGCCAACGAGACCCAAACTGAGCCTCTTCTGTCCGTCCGTCCGTCTTTCAGCAGGTTGTATCTCGTGAACCGAAATAGGTAGACAGCTGAAATTTTCATAGAGTGTGTACTATTTAAATGTTGCCGCTATAACAACATCTATACTAATATTATAAAGCTGAAGAGTTTGTTTGTTTGTTAGTTTGAACGTGCTAATCTCAGGAACTACTGGATCGAATTGAATACTTTTTTTATTGGATAGTCCGTTTATTGAGGAAGGCTATAGGCTATATAACATCACGCTACGACCAATAAGAGCGGAGTATAAATGAAAAATGTTGCAAAAATGAAAAACCGTTGAAAATAAAACACGCGAACAAAGTCGCGGGGGACAGCTAGTATAAAATATAAAAAATATTCGGACCCATACAAGTTTTTTTGCTTATTTTTACGGCGTACATTTTGTAAGATGGTACTGACCCCTTCATGCGCTTTCCGACTCGCCCTTGCCTGGTTTTTCTTTTTGACATTTATATACGCATATCATGGAGAGACTGAACTGATTATTGCCTATTTACTTGGTAGATACCATATACAGGCCCAAGAAGCAATAGATATCTAGGATAGTATATAAATCGTGCGACAGTTACCGTTCAGTATGAAGAGTTTAATAGTACGGGGTTGTTTAGTTAACACCCGCTTAGTCGCCAAGACAGTGTCGAGTAGCAGTACGATGCAGAATTGCACGTGCATTCAAATTTGTTTGTACGAACTCATTTTTTATGTTTACGGTCGATATATGTATTTAGGTACTTTGTATATTGTGTAATTTGCAGTAGCGGGGCTATTGGAGACCACTGTGTTATTTGGAACGAATATTAATATATTTATTGTTTTTTTTTTTTTATATCTTTATTTAAAAAAAAACGGTTCACTCGCGCATGTTCTCGGTATTATATCTCATATTCTCGCGGCGGTGGTGGTGTCGCGAGTCGAACTGCCGAATAGTTAGTCTCTCGACACCACCGCCGCCGCGTCAGCTCATGATTAGGGACTCCTATTGAGTCTGAAACTTGTCTGGCGATCCCGAGATTATGCGTGAGTAAACCGTTTTTGTTTTAAATAATTATGAATACTCCTCACGAAATTTATTATACAAATAATATCTACTAACTACAGTTGTAGAAGGGTGTAAGGTGTAGTGGATGTTCTCACTGCTTGACCAGCAGTGCTGAGAAGATCTACTGATGGCAAGGTGTCTTGGCCATTTTGCTTTGGCTTACACTTAGCCACGAGACCCTCATTACATACGAATCTGTTCAGTAATTTTAGTTTGAAAGAGTAACAATGTAACAAACATACATCCTTAAAAATCCTCAAATTTATAATATAAGCAGAATAGTGGAATTTACTGGAACATATTAAAATGAAATTGCAACATGTAAATTAACCAATAGGAGTTATTGTCAGCCTTATATCAAAACAGTAAGGTTGATTATTGTTTGTCGACTAGAGGAATTTACTGAAATATATTTATTTTAATTTCTAACATGTATTAATACTACATCAGATTCAATACTTTGGTATTCTCAGCCTTATTTCAAAACGGTAAGTTTGATTTTAGAGGAGTTCGAAATTATCAATTGGAAAAATTATTAATCAAAGATTAAAATGTTCCACGCCGTGTATTTACTAGTTTTTAAGATTGTGTGATTAGTGATATGGTATCTATCTGTGTAATTGGGTATCGGTAGCAGGTAGACTTGTAGACTTATATTTACCTACGATGAGGTAACTTTTTTATTTTATTTTTAAAAAGATATTTAATTTTACTGTGGTATTGCCTTTATAGTACTCTGCTTGGTCTCTAAACTGTTTAAACAAACTACTTACCTTAATTATATTGAAAGTATAATTATCTATGACTATATCCAAAAAAAAAATGCCCAAATTAAAAGTTAACTTTAATTTAAGTTTTTTGAATGCATATTTTACTATTAATATATTATATAAAATAAAATATTCCTTCTTTCTTTACAAAGCAAATTCTAATAAATAAAGTTGGAAAAATCACAACAAATAAAATATGTACACCTATTTCTTTTTATAATAAATAATAATCCAATAATAAAGAAATACAGTATAATGACGTCATCGCACGAAGTCAGAATCTCCTGGACTTTACCTCTAAATAGAGATAAGAGAGACAGTGTTATGTTACCACTTAGTAAATTCACGGTACAGGCGTGGAAATGACGCAACAAATGTTGGTTGCAATGACATATCTGACTCAACAAATCGATCAAGTCACTAAACGCATTGACATTAGGTGCATTATCGTTTGATTTTTACAAATTGTGATATTAATAGGTTCATTTTAAGGGTTCTGTACGCGAAGGTTGCCATCAGGACCTTATTACTAAGCCTCTGCGGTCTGTCCGTCCGTCCGTCCGTCTGTCTGTCAGCGGAATAATTATATTTCATTACCCATGATAGCTAGATTTTTATTTTTACATAGTGTGTGTCACAGACATAATTTGGTAAGACTGGAAGCCGACCCCAAAATAGCTTGGGAACTGCTAGGCAGAAGAAGATGAAACTAGATAGGTAATAGTTAGCACAAAGATAAATTTGGTGGTGCACGCACGCATGGAGGTGCATTGATTCCCACTAGGCGGACACCGACGCTAATTTCTGAGACATTTTCAAATGAATGCTATTCTTTTATTTTATTTTTATTCGACAATTATAATTTAAAATTAGTGTCCGACCGAAATTTCGGTTTCGGTTTCGGTTTCGGCCAGTTTCGGCCAAAAAATCAAGTTTCGGCCCGAGTTTCGGTTTCGGCCAAAAACGGCCGAACCTTTCGGCCGCGCCGAAACTCACAACATCGTACCTTCGGGTCGCGCTCGGCTAACGTCGGGCGCGCTCGGCACGGCTGGCAATATGGCGTCGCTCGCCTGACTCCGCCGGCAACTACCTAAATCAGTGCGCTTTGCTCGTGTAGACGTGTCAATACGTGTTTTCACTTTATTGGGTAGTTAAATTTTCAAACAGAACCTCTGTAACTGTGCTGAAATTTCATTGTGGTAAATTATAGGTTGGCGAGATATTAATATTAGAAAAAAACGGGCTTACTCACATTTTTTAGACTTTTTAAGAACTTTTTTTTTTATTTATAAAAGGTTCGGTTTCGGTTTCGGTTTCGGCCGAAACTACAATGAAACCGAACCTTCGGTTTCGGTTTCGGTTTCGGCAAAAAAACATGTTTCGGTCGGTCACTATTTAAAATGAACCTTTGGTTTAAACTAGTCTAGTTGGTGAAACTAGTCGGGCGATCCCGAGAATATGCGTGAGTAAACAGTTTTGTTTTAAATAATGATGAATACTCCTCACGAAAGTTATTATACAACCTTTCGTTGATTCTCTCTGGCGACCTCCGTGGTCGAGTGGCATACACACCGGTTTTGAAGGAGTCGCCAGCTCTGAGGTCCCGGGTGCGATCCCCGGCCGGGTTAATGTAGAAATACTACTTGTCTACATTGTCTCGGGTCTGGGTGTTTGTGATACCTTCGTTGCCTCTGAATTCCATAACACAAGTGCTTTAGCTAGGTACTTACTTTGAGTTCAGAGCAATGTATGTGATGTTGTCCACATTTATTATTTATTTACTTATTTATTCTCTAGATCTTAATTAAAATTTTAGGCTGGTCATTAAAAACTAACCCTGTATAAGTCCGAGCCGTGATAACCGTGTGAAACGCGTCTTAAAGATCAGTTCTTATCTGTTTGCCCGTTTGTCCTCTATCCCGCCGACCTCGTGGGTTTAAATCTAGGTGATACAGTGCTGTAATATTTATTCAACGCCTATAACGGGTTTATTCTAGAACTAAGGTTAGGTACAGGTTAAATGTATTAACTTTTAAACTATCACGCTGCATGTTTATAATACTATTTTAATAAAACGGGAATTAGCGCGAAACATTTATAAATACCGGTGTAACCTGGTCGAAACGTCAAGCGTAAATTCCCGTTTTATTAAATATTAGGTTAAAGTCGCGTGATTCGACTTTGAGTCGATCTTTTGGTTGTTATAAAAAGTTTCGCGTTTTATTGATAATTTAAAATATTTTGAGTGTATATTTAGGTTTATGTACCTACAAAACATGTTGTTATATTTGTTTAATATTAAAAAATAACAAAGATGCTATTGTGGTATAAATCTATTAGTAAATCTATATTGGTTTTGCATATATTAAAATAAAAAGAAATCTAGGAATGTCATTTGTACTTGTTGGTATATTAGTGTGTTTAATTTCTGTTTGTCTAATAAAACACTTCCCTGTTTTTAAATGATGCTAATATTCTTACGTAATATTAAAACTATATAACTTAAATAGAACCTTCCTAGGTATATATAGGTATTATATATACTGCGTAGTTTTTATCGTCAGGCGTCAGTGTACAGTGACGCCTGCCAATAAAAAGCACGCAATCTTTCTTACGTAACACATTGCGCCAAACAAACTGTAGGCGACGTTCTTCCGTTAAAATTAGAATCGTCCAGTGAGTAATAAAGGTTATAAACTTATACGGAAGTTGTACAATAGATAGTTTTAAAATATTAGACACGTATTTTTCCTATTTTACGAAACCAAAACCTCACGACGATACATTGACTTAAAATGTAGCATGACCTCACAATTTCGCGCTTTTTTGCGCAAGCATGGCGTCTTAACCCCTACTCCGAAACTTTGATTCGCTATCTACTTAATGTTTTCTTAATCTAACTGACGAACTAATTAGATTTCGAATTTTCATACCCAGTCATTTATCCCATTAACTGCCCAATTACTTGTTGCAAACGATTATTCGGTACTTACAATATTGAAGCGTAGTTAGTGTGGCAAAAACAAAAAAACCGCGGGAAAAAGTTCCGAAGACTAAAATGGCGAATAAAGGTCACTTTATTTTTGTATTAAAATAATACACTAATGATAGCTTGGTGCATTTATATAAGGTCAACATTAATGTTTTATCTAATTAAAGTTACGGAAGCTGTTTTTGTCGAATACTCGGGAGTTTTTTGTCGGACATATTGCAAAATATTTTAAATTGAAATTGAAATAATCTTAATAATATTATGACACAATAATAATGACTTTTTGAGTTTGATGGAGTCGACATTTCCTATCTTACTACCCTGAGAAGAAATGTCAGAACAAATTCAGGGGTCTAAATCAATTTTAAAGTCCAGACAATTGATTTATTCATGAGAAATATTGTGTTAACAAATGCAGGATCTTGATTGTTTAATAAATGGTTAAATAAATAAATAGTGTACTCACCAAATACCAGTTTCTAATACTAAGTCTACTGTCTCCGGTAGTTCTAGCCGGAATCCTGAAAAAAAAACAAAATGGTCTCATTGTTGCTTGAAATACCATAGATAATAAATATTTAGATAAATATCTTTGCGAATATAAAAATTCCTTAAAAAATCTATCTATTTTATCAAAAGAACTGTTCAATCGTCTGTAGAAACCTATACGATTTCTTCATAAGAATATCTAGCAACATCTTTAATCAAATCTCATTTTAATCAAAAATCAGTAAATCCCGTTTACCCATTTGGGTGCGACGCTACATTCCTACCGATACGCAGGTACTATTACAGGGAATACATAATTTTAAAACCCATAACAACCCTTATTGCATCGAGAATTAAAATAAATAAAAATCTCACCATCAGCGATTATCCTCTGAATAATACTGGTCATGTCTTTGACCTCAGCTGCGTAGAAATTATCGCCACTGTATGGACTTATACCTAAATCTGAGCGCAAGCGTTAAGTCATTAATTGATAAATAAATCATTAACATAACATTAGTAATGTAAGGGGCTCGTGGCTAAGTGTATAATACACGTTAAGCCGCGCTCGATGCGGTTGGTCCGCGGATGGGTGACCATCCGTGCCTCGAAAAACACGTTAAGCCGATGATCCTCACTGTCATACGTTGTTCTTTGACAGTCATTAAGTCATTACAATTCTGACAACCTGTCTTACTTTGGGATACTGCGTTACCCAGTACAATGGGTTGTGGAGGTCAGATAGACAGTTGCTCCATGTAAAAGGTGGTTATGGGCAATAGTGTTCACAGACCAGCCTTAAAATGACAAAACTTAAGTAAGTTTTCTCACGCTAAGGCGCGATAAAACCAATACGGCATTAAAAACCGAGTTCTAATGAGTTAAGTTCTCCGTGATCCGTGTTTAAGCCGTAACTGCGTTTAATTTGTTAGTAAAATGCATGTTGGAGCATTAAAAACACTTATGTGCACAAACTCAGATTAGCTTTCACTGGTTGTTTTTATAGCACTAGTGAAATTGGCTGTAAATCCTTACTAATATTATAAAACTAATCAAAAGAAACTCTGTCCATCTGTTTGTCTGTCTGTCGCGCTTTCACGCAAAAACTGCTGAAACGATTTAAATAAAATTTGGTACACAGATAGTCTAGAGCCTCAGAAAGGACATAGGCTACTTCTTGCCGCGATAACCGACATCCACTCGGGCGAAGCCGCGCGAAACGGCTAGCACAATCTTTACATGACAGGTACGTATTTCTCACATCGATTAGTTTAGCCACATAGAAGCATTTGTCCTAGAAATCACAATATAAATCTTCTGGAATAGAAGTAAAGGCCTTTGATTTGACGACCTCCGTGGTCGAGTTGCGTACACACCGGTTTTCAAGGTGTCGCCAGCTCTGAGGTCCCGGGTTCGATCCCCGCCGGGTCAATGTAGAAAACACCTTTTCTGCATTGTCTCGGGTCTGGGTGTTTGTGGTACCTTCGTTGTCTCTGAATTCCATAACACAAGTGCTTTAGCTACTTACTTCGGGTTCAGAGCAATGTATGTGATGTTGTCCACATTTATTATTTATTATTATTATATAAAAAGTGTTATTATAAAGGATACAGTTGAGCATATCAAGCATGGAGCTGGGGTGGTCTGGCGGCGGCGGCGGCGGCGCGCCCGCTCTCGCGCCCGCCACCGCTCGCAGCGTGTACGCGCGCACGTACTCCTTGCGGATGTCATGGAAGCGCGCGTAGTACGTCGGTAACGATATGTCCTTGCTGCACGCTTCGGGGTGGAGACATTGTCTGCAAGAAAAAATTACGATATTAGCAACTGCTTATAACTTCATGGTAGGTAGATCGCGGTTGTCCTCAGCAAAGGGAAGAAGAGGCACACCATTTTTTTTTGTTACGAGCCGAAAATCTAATGACTTCAACCCACGCCGAAGGCACGACGTGGGGATATGGACTTGCACCGACTAAAAACACCCCGGTCCCGTCCTTGCCTCTGCCGGAGTCCCGGGTTCGCTAAAGCATGCTCGGCGGAGCTCCGGTAAGAGGCACCCTAGTGGCTGATAAGAATCTCCCTTCACCTTATTCAAGATGTATAAAGTTCATGAGGATTCTCCAGATCAAAACAGACCAAAAAGATATGAAGTCAGCTGAGCACTATGATAGATCGTCAATCGTACATCTATTAAGAACAAAATTTTTATCTATAGGTACAGGCTGAATTAATGAATTGATAACCAAATATAAGTCTATGAAGCCGCAAAAAGTGTTATCTACCCAAACCTACCTAGTTCGAATATACTTTAATTATTCTGTACTCGCTAAAATTCAGGAAAAAAAATTTTTTTTTTTAAATAACTAGGATATACCCCCTCTTTTACACACGTCAAAACATTATTTATTTTATTGTTCCTTAGTGCATATTCCCAGGAGTGACATATCGACGTATTCTTTATAAAGATCTATTAGATATTCTATACAATAAATAACAATTCCGCTAAGTAAAGCAAGCAAAAAATAGAATCAAGTAAAATGTATCTTTTATCTATATCTCTTTTACTGCAATCATGTAAACATTGGAACTGCATTTACATACATAACAGAATCTGCATAGTTCACATTACCATTTGACTTGCATTGATTGACATTATTCAAAATAATGCTAGCTAGGTATATCTGGTATTACAATAGATTGTAAAATCTACAATAATTTACCATAGATTTCCCTAAAATATACATAATAGGTATAGAGTGATGTAAAAGATATGTGTGAGAGATAGTATCAGAGATTACAGAATGTAATTATGCAGAACCAATGTGACCTTTGAACGGTTTAAATGTATGGGAAATAGTTTAGTTTTGGTGAAACCAAATTATGTATGAGTATGTAATGTAAGTGCGGGTTCGTTGTTGCACGATACGAGATTTTTCGTATGCTACCTCATAAACGGGTATTCGGTTATATATACTAATAATTGGATAATTTAAGAAACCCCTGACATAATTTAGAAAATTGCTTATATCTTCTATAATGCTAAACAACTAAGAATTATGTCGATCACGTCAGCTTTCAAACGAAAAAAAAAACACGTACTAATCGGTTCATTCTTTTAGGAGCTACGATGCCAGATAGACACGTCAAACTTGTTAACACCTCTCTTTTTGCGTCGAGGGTTAAAACCGGAAACCCATGCATAAATACATATACACACTGGAATGTTCCTTTTCTTTGTCTAATAAATAATTAGGTAATTACTTTTCTAAAGTAACCAACAAAACATGTTCTAATTGTTTGAAGCAACAAAACTAAACGTCGTTTGATATGACTTTAAAAAAAACGTTATTTTATCAAAATAAACATAATTTTAGTTGATTCCAAAAATATTACGCAGTTCGGTCTGAATTGAATTTAGACTAGTTAAAACATTAATTAATTTAATCAATTATTTATATCAATAATCTTTCACCACTTCCTAAGTTTTATGGTTATCGCACGCTGTCTTTCAGTTTACAAATCAAAATTTTCATCACACATGAATATATATATATAAAAGAGAGACCATGCCAAATAAACAAGTGTTTAAAGAACAAAAAAAAACTTGAACGGACGTTTTTTTTCGTGGATGTGTGTAACGGAAACAGTGTGTAAAACTGTTCTTATTATGTTTACCGGATGTGGACAGATTGGAATCGTGTTTGGACGATTTTTTGAATCACTTTTTGACGTAACTTGCCCTCGAATGACACTGACTGAATTATTGTGACGTAAGGCACATTTTTGCTCGACGTTTTACTGAAGGGGTATGCATGTTCACTTAAACGCCTATGTAAGTAAATATCTTTTCATTTATTACAACCGCAGGCAGTTCAAAAACATTCAATTGTATAGAGTGCGCCATACAAATATAAACTGTAGACACTTGTATGAACAAGTAAAATCTTAAAGTTTGTGTTTTGTTACGCTCAATTTTACGCTAAATTTGCTTACGCTCGGCACAAGGGGCTACTAGCGTTGCGCGCACTCTATGCTTGTCTAAGTTTACTCTAAGTCACATATACAAAGAACACCCAGACTTGTAAAAAAACATTTGTAGACGACACAGATCTTGTAGCATGTCACAAACAGTGGTAATTGGGTGTGGTGGACTGTACCACTTGGTCTCCATGCAGTCATGAATTCATGGTGAACGGTACTGGGTGTTTTTAATCAGTGCAAGTCCGACATATACCTACGCCGTGCACTCGGCGTGGGTTGAAGTCTCATTAACCTTTCACTTCAAAAACGAACAATAAAAAAGGTAAACCAATTTAGGCCATCTTTGATACCTTGCATAATGAATATATTCCTATATTTACTTATATTTAAGTGATTGATATTCATACCTTAAAGGAGGTTGTCCATCTGTCACAAGCCTGAAGAGTGGTGAGTGAGGGTCCACCTGCAGAGATCTCACGAACTCGTCGAACTGGAAACATAAATAAACGAAACATTAATATTTATCCAAATACATCAGAGAAGAATCAGCTTATGATCAAGTCAATCCAACCACACCACAGACAAGAAGTGTCATTTCTACAAGCGTTAACAATCATCTAATCGCTCAAACGTATGGAAGTATCAAGACTAAGAAACAAAATTTGGTAAAAAGTAACAAAAAAATCATTTAATGATTTATCGAAAAAAAAAAACATTTCCGCACCTTTGAATACTGAAACGCAAATCAAATTTAATACGTTCTTAAATGTATGTCAGTCACTACTTTGCACATTTTAGTGACAGAGACATCATCAGACTTAAATAATTTCGAAATAATAGTAAAGTTCGTCCCCGCTGATGAAATGAGAACTTTCTTCGTAACTTTTTATAACTCTAACCCCTGAATACTGAAACGCAACTTAACTTTAAGACGTTCTTAAATGTCTATCTGTCACTACTGTACAACTTAGAAGTGAAAGACACAGCACGAGACATAACGGCGGCTTAAAACTGATTGACGTTTCAGTATGTAAAGATGACAAGTGTAGTGCCCTGCAGTAGGACCGTGAGTAGTTATGAACGTAGTAGTCGTAGGAATTATTATAGGTTATTTCACGGTAATATATTCTTCCATGCCGAAAAAAAATAATTACCCCAAAGTCATTCTAACAAATGCCTAGGCTAGCCAACCAGCTGACCTTCGCCTAACCGCGGAATTAATCGCAATCAAATCAATGGCTGCTCATTATAAGTGACTAGTGCTGCCCTAAACACGACGACCTCAATGCAACTATTAAGGTGAATACAGATTTGATAAAGTTCAAAATTACTCTAAATAACTTAAAACCGCAAAAGAGTTTGGTTGTCAAAAAAAAATGTGTTATCTTCTTTTTTTTGTGTGGTAACTTGTATACGCCAATACGAAACATACCACATTACTAAAACGAAATAATTAAAAATATTCATTGAACTTTATAATGAAATAGTAGTGGACCAAAGTAATATCGAAAAGATAATATAGATTAATAACTTAAAAAAAAGTCAGAATACTAGCTACTCATAAAAGTATAATAATGAAATATGTACAGTCAAACGGGGCTATTTTGACTTCCAGGGTTACTTTGACAGATTTTGGGGCTACTTTGTCAGAGCGCCAAAATCGGTACTATGGATGACTCTCCTGAAATAGAAGATAGTGTCTCAGCTTTCAAGAATAATCAACCAGTCCCTTCAACCTCTGGACTGCTTACAAAGCACCAGACTGATTCCGACGAAGATGTGCCTCTGAGTTGTTTGGTTCGCAAGAAGGAAAACAAAAACAAGGACAAGAAGAAGAATAAGAAGGAGTCTAATTTTTGTTATATCTGTAAGTGCGACTATAGGTTCTACCGCCATTCTGTTGACTGGATATGCTGCATTACCTGTAAAAACTGGGCGTGTGAGATGTGCAATAAGGGCCTCAAACAATCAGTAGAAAGGACTTAGATATTGAAACCTTCTTGGAAAACTATAAAATTTATTAATAAAAAAAAAATACGTTTAAAACCGGTACGTGTGTAAAATCCTTTAAATCGTTATTCGTGGATATGTTATTTACATCAATTAAAATATTTTTTTCTTACAAACAATAGTTCTATGCATAATCAATGATAATAACAGTAAAAAATACTAAGTGTGTGCTGTTATTTCAACACGAGTTCTGTAGAAGAAAAGTAGTCAAGTCATCGCCGAACGAATAGGTACAACGTAAGTGCAAACTGCAAATATTAATAATTGTACGTAAATATTTACAAATCAAGTCCTTTTAACTTTTTTGATTGAGTGTTTTATCGTTTGACTTATTGGCCGCTTAAAAATAAATAAATTATAGGAAAGACTATTCATAAAAGCGACGACTTCGCCCGATTGAAAACGCAAAAAAAAATTAAAAGCTATGGTGTCGTAGTGGAAGTGACTATGGTCTTTTTAATAACAACGGATTAATAGATTCTAAATTCAAATTCTCTATAGTAATTTTAATTTAATTTAAGACACCACTGTCAGGAATTTTATTAATAAGGCCAATAAGTTTATAATAAAATAATTTAAATTTATATAATAGGTAATAATAAACATTTAAAATAGATATAGGTAGCACCATCTCTTTTACTCAATCAAACTCCAATGAAAATGCGAATTCATATATTCTTCATATATGTTTATGGTTCTAAAAAGGCTAGGAACCATAAGCACCTACATATTTTTAATACCATCTTTATTTACTATTAAATCTTACTCCTGGCCGAATACTTAAAACACAACTCAATTATAAGTCGCCGTTAAAGTCACGCTGTCACTGTCAAGTAACGCAAAAATTGACCAATGACAGATTTTTTATGGAAGAAATGGCAACCACGACGACAAACATGACGATCACGACAGCATATCACTTGGAATAGTAATGATGAACAACAACAAGTGAATGATTGTCCTCTGGAATCTGCCAGCATTAACCAATGATCTCCTACTGAACGTTAGTTTTATGACTTATTTTTAATGTAAACTGTTTATTTTGTTCTGTTTTACTTTGTTACTCTGAAATTACCAACTTGTTTTAAATTGTTTCAAATAAAGTTGTGTGCAATCATGTTAATATTATTTCATCATTTTTTCAAATATATTTAATTTAAGTAAATTATTAAATATTTAATAATATGTAATAGATATAACCTATTGTAAAACCACTATAGTGCATGTGGTGTTAGCCTTTAAGTGATTGTTGCACTTATAAATGATTTATGTGTAAATTGTAAATTTATATGTTTTGTGTAAACAATTGTTGGTTAACCATAATAAATAAATAAATAAATAAACCATTAAAATGATTATAATTATGTATGAATAAAATTAGATGCCAAATTTACTTACTTATACCTGGACAATAGTCTGTAACGACAGATACTTACGAACGTATCAAAATCAAGTTGCGTTTGAAAATGGAGTAAGGCATTAAAACGAAAACGAAGATGGCTTCGTTTTACTGCGTAACTCTAATCATTATAATAGATTGACGCGGCGTGCACCAGAGATGGCTAGTTTTACATAATGTTTGTATATATTTGAATTAATAATGCCTACATATAATAGTGCTATATTAGTTATTCCTAAAATTATTTAATCTGCAAATTTTAATATCTATTTCTGATTTAGATGATCAGATACACATAGGACTAAGCTATGCATGCTTTAATGTGATCCATAAAAAAACTATATTGTCCAAGTATAAAGTAAGTGAATGTGACATCGAATTTGTCTAATTCTATTCAAGGAATAATTTTGAATGTTTGCCAGTTCTTCCATATAAAATCTGTCAGTGTTGAATGTTATTACAGGAATAAAATTATCTGGTGTATAAATCAGCCCTAAGTCGTGCAAAAAACACGAAAGAAATACAATAATCTATTAAATACTTATCCTGTATTATCTTATCAAATCTTTTATCCCAGAATATTTTTAAAAACAAATGAAAATGATCATTTTTCTTCACCATCTAAAATACTATCTAGCCATAAAGTACATTCTACTCAAAATAAATTAATTCTGCCACAATTTTACCAGTATTTAAAAACTCACATAACAACAGGTGGAACTCAGTAGCCGCTAATTGCTGTTTTTGGCGGTAAGTGACAAGCTTGCCCGGGCAACGAACCCGGGACTGCACGGTACTGTTAGGAACAGGTTACTGGTACCTGTCGTAGAGGTAAACATCGATGCATTTCCGTAAGCTTGTTGTGGTGATATTTATTTTAGTGACAAGATTTTTTAGAAGGTATAGTTTAGAATTTTTATTGTAGATGAATGAGGATTCATTTTTAACTAAGTTGCTGGAATATGTTAGACGAGAGAGCAAATATATCTTTATTGACTTAAGTATAATTCGTATATCCAGTCTTACTAAGCATCAAAATAAAATGGGTTGTGAATGTGAGATAGCTTATGTAAAATAAATAAATCTCCCAATAATTGAAGAACAAATATTAAATAATTAATTTATATTTTCAATCTAATATCTAATTTATATTTTCAACATGTTTGCTCGTTCTAAATATCTTTATATAATAAAAGAGTTTGTTTGAACGCTCAAATATCTAAACCTACCATTCGTTTTAGTATAAATCTTTTTGATTTTGATAGCCTAATTATCGAGGTAGGTTATATTTAACAACACGTTACTTGTCTTGGGAGATAATCAAAGCGAGTGAACCCGCGGCACATAGCAACAGTAAGGTAAACGGACAACCGGTTTAATTAACGACGAATAAAATAATTAAATGCGCGTAAAAGTAAATAAACAATAATATTAATAAAAGTTTACATGATTTGCGAACCGGTTTCCATTCGTATCTATAATTGAAACCGGTTATGACCAGTTAAAAAAAATAAGATTTGCATTTGTCTAATACAAAAATAGCTATACGACTAAGTAAATAAGGTGTATTTCTTTTTATCAATTTTTTATGACTAGAAATGCTATAACAGCAGTAATTAAATTATGGTTTTGAAATTTCGAAGGGTACAACAGAAACAATTGGAAAGAGATGAAAGATATAAAGAGTCAATATGATGAAAGAGTACGAAAGCATTATATGTAGGGACCTAGCTGATTTACGTGCGAGTCAGCCATCTTACTTCATACTAATATTAGAAATGCGAAAAGCTCTAGTCTGTTACGAGTGTTAGGCTTTCACAAATAAACCACATAAACGATAACATTTTGATAACATTTGCTATAAGTATAGTTAGCTTGAGCACTAACAAAGGGCATGGGCTACGTTTTGACGCGATAACCGAAAGCAACGCGGGCGGAGCCGCGGGCTTAAGCTAGTTCGCTATAAAACAAATTAAACAGACTTCGTTCAAGACTTCCTCCAAAAAGGTTTTCGATCGAAAGTAACCTCAAAAACTTAGTATCCGCATTTACTTTTTGCAAAGTACAGTCACCATCGTAAGGTATTGTATTCTTTGTTACTATAAATGCGATCTAAAATGAATTCCTTCTTTAAGAATGGCAATGAAAGGCTTTTCTCTTTTCTAATAATTTTTAATATTTTTTTTTATATTTAGTTTTATCAGTAGTTTTTTTTATATCGGTTTAATAGAAATTAAATAATAAGAATGTTTCTACAAAAAGACATACTTACTATCAGGTACGTACAATTCCACAATCTAGAATTTATTAAAAAGAAAACTGGCATACTTTTACATTTTTCCTTATAACATACTTTTGTTTACGACTATACAGTTAAAAAACAAGTTCTGTAATAACGAAGGGAGTACTTTAAGAATTTGGTTCAGCACAGGCTCGGGTACTTCCTCGATCCACAAAACAGGCCGGCAACTTTGATCGAATATTCTGAGGCTGAATTAAGATTAATTTTTAGGATTCCGTGGCAAAAAGTTCATTCACGGAGCCCTTTTAGACGTTTAGTTAAACGGCTGTATATTTTAAACTAGCTGTCCCCTGCGACTTTGTTCGCGTGTTTTAGTTTTAACGGTTTTTCATTTTTGCAACATTTCTCATTTATGCTCCGCTCCGATTGGTCGTAGCGTGATTTTATATAACCTATAGCCTTCCTCAATCAACGGACTATCCAATACAAAAAGAATTTTTCAATTCGAATAAGTAGTTCCTGAGATTAGCGCGTTCAAACAAACAAACAAACAAACAAACTCTTCAGCTTTATAATATTAGTATAGATAAATAAAATAGCTGGTTGAAATTTTGCCAGGTGTGTTATCTTGGGTGATTGACCAGTGATATACATCCATAATGATATAGTTCTTTAATGCCGGCTAAACTAATATCAATTTTGCACTGGCATTGTATAAATAAGACTGATTTGGATGAAACTTGGTATAGGGAAAGCTTGGATCCTAAGAAAGGACATAGGCTATTTTTGCCGAGATAACCGACACCCACGCGGGTGGAGCTGCGGACATTAGCTAGTTACATATAATTGTGATAAAAAGTCATTTTATTTTTAATATTTCGGGTTACTATGTATTATTATGGAACTAAAGTCGGAACAATTCGTGAGTCTTACTCACACTTGACTGGTTATTTGATTGCTCTTATTTCTTACGTGTTATTACGGTTTTTGAACTCGCGAAACCCCTTCTTTTTCTTTTTAAAAGAACTGTTATCTTTAGGAACAAGCTAACCTGTTTTAAGGATTATTTATCAGGTTGAATTTTGTTTGGGTTGGCTTGAAAGATTCTTACTGAATTGATCGATGTATTGTATGAATAAAGACTAACTACGTCACTAAGACATGACAGGAATCAAAATGTTCAATATTAGAAAGTTGGAAGACTTAACTGAAAAAAAAGAATAGAACAATTTTATTATACTACAATTGATTTTTGACTAATATAGACAGGACAAAAAATAAATTAATGAATAAATGTGGACAATTATTACATACGTTGCTCTGAACCAAAGTAAGTACCTAAAGAGCACTTGTGAAATGGAATGAGAGATAACAAAGATACAATAAACACACAAACCCGAGATAATGCAGAAAAGTGGTTTTCTACATTGACTTGTCCGGGGATCGAACCCGGGATCTCAATGCTGGCGACACCTTGGAAACCGTTCATTATGCTTTCACGGACAAACCGCTGAACCGATTTAAATGAAACTTTGTATAGGCAAAGCTAGTAGGCATGTCATAAACATCAAACTCGACAGCGATTTCAACACCGAATCTCAATGAACAAAACTATTTACACCTACCTACTTAATTCCCTATTAATTGATGACGTCATCACTCAATTAACAGCTTTCATGGTTATGATTACACATTTGTCCCATGAGTAAGGTAAATATCAAATAATGTGTAATAATTGTCTATGTTGTAGGTATATATATGTGTATGTAATCAAATCATTCACATCAACAAGGAATATTGATAGAATTGCAAGGATTGTACAATATTAGTTAGCTAACTTCAGATTATCAAATTCGTGTCACGGCTGGGCAAAGGTAACAGAAAAGGAACAAGCACTGCAGTTTGACTTTACTAAGAAAAGGTTTTACGTCAAAGGTGTGTATCTTTTAATATAAAGTTTTATTTAAAATAATAATATAATAAGCCAACTCATTAGTTCTTATAATCCTCTTCTACAAGTCAATTTTGACGATAAAACCTTTAAATACCGTAAGTAGTTTTTTTATAAGTATTATATAAAAATACATCAATCTTACTACATTGAATACATGTAAGTTTGTACAATATTACGGAAATTAATACGATACCCATAGACCAAATGAACTGGTAGACAAGGCCGGGTTTATCAAATAAAAATATCTTTATCAATGTGCACAAAAAATAATACATAACTAGCTTGAAAAACCGTCATATTATCCTTTCACAGAAATACGATGGCGTTCAATTTTTTTTTAACTAAGATTCGGTTTCAAATGTTATCCACATTTGCGTATTTCCAAATCTATATAAGAGATTGTGTGTATGTATGTTTACCTAAAACTCGAGAACCGTTAATTTATATGAAATTTATATGAAGTTAATTGATATGACAGTTTGCACACATTTGAAGGGCGACATGACCACTCCGACGAACATAGTTACGTAAGTGCTGGTTAGGTGACGCTGGTGGCAGTGATTTTTATCTTTTGAACCATAGGTCTAATTGTTGTAGATATTTTTTAGGTGAAGCGAAAGCGAAGCGCACCTCGCCTGTTCAAAATATATTTTTCAACAAAAATATTTGCTTTTTTTTTCAATTTTATAATACATCGATACATTTTACAAAATGCTTTTTCTTCGAAAGCTTTTCTCTGCGTACGCTCTATCTTATATAATGATCTGTGACGATATCGTAACTTGACTTTACTTACAAATGTTACTGAGATCAAATTAGAAGTCAGGGCTAAGACGTTCATTTGTAACTAAATGATTTATTGGGTTATATTTAATCGTATGTTGATATGGCAATAAGTGATGGTTCTAATGTTGTTCAATGTCATTAAATGCTGTATTTAATATTTAAATTTATCTAATTTATTTAAATTTGCATTAAAGAACTTAGTAATATCGGTTGTATCAATGATACAAACATTTATTAAAAACTAGCTGCGCGCCACGGCTTCGTACGGGTGGTGTGAGATTTTCAAAACATTTCCATTCGTGTATAATAACTTTCGTGAGAAGTATTCATAATTATTTAAAACAAAACGGTTTACTTACTGAGCCCCTAATCATGAGCTGACGCGGCGGGGCGTTGGTGTCGGTGAGTTCGACTCTCCTATTGAGTCTGAAACTGGTCGGGAAATCCCGAGAATTTGCGCGAGTAAACCGTTTTGTTTTAATTTGGCATTCGTCTTCTTTTTTATTTTCTTTTAAAAAAACGTTTTTTTTTTTTTAACGAGGAACATAACAAAAAAGGAACTATCTGATTTGTTGCAGTCGTTCGGAAGTTATTTCGTGACTAAGGGAAATCGGGATTCATTTAACTTGACATTCGGATACATGGATTACGCGGCCTATCTTATTTTTCTGGCCAGTAACCGATACACACAGAACTTAAGGAAGTTATTCCATTTTCTGTGTTTGAACAGGACTGGCTAAAAGTATTAAAGAATTAATTATTAAAAATAAAAGGAGATTCTTTTTTTTTACTATAACTTACGTAAATAATTTGTGACGACTACACAGAAATCACACACGTGGAAGCTTTAATGATAGTGTGACGCAAGTATTTTTTACTTCAAAAGGCGCTAAGCCCATGCTTAAAACATATTTGCATTAAAATGATTTATTACAGTAATTAACTTGCATAATACTAGTCATTTGTTATTTGTCAATTGTGGATGTTGGGATGTAATGTAATCATAGACCAATAGAAAAACTAGACGCCCTGCTTGGAATCATGAAGAGGATTCGAAAAATCAAGTTTTATTATTTTAATTGTATTTATGTTACTTTTTACAAGCTTTTCTTTAACTTGCAACTTGCAATTTTATTGCATGTAGGTATATTTTTTTAGTTAAAACCTTGCAAAAATTTAAATTAGAACCATTTCTTGACATCCGATTTAGATGAGATTAAGCTTACTTATAAGGTGTAAGTTGGGTGACAATACATCTTATATAGATATATAATATATATCTTATATTTATGGACTTTCGAGCTGGTCTGATGATGGACCCATGAGATGGTCAAAGAAAAAGCTATCTCGACCAACTAACCTGATGAGATAAGTAGATATATAGGTAACTAGCTGTTTCCCACGGCTCCGCCCGCTTGGATGTCGGCTATCGCGGCAAAAAGTAGCCTATGCCCTTTCTCAGGCTCTAGACTATCTGTATACCAAATTTTATTTAAATCGTTTTAGTAGCTTCGGCGTGAAAGCGCGACAGACAGACAGACAGAATTACTTTCGCATTTATAATATTAGTAAGGATTAGGTATGTAACCACATACTTTGTCCTAAAATAATACTAAACATTGGTTGAGTTCCTACTTTGTCCATACATTTAGCTTGGTTATTTGCGGTATTACTAAATGGTGTAATCGCGAAATATTTTACGTAATATTCGGCCATTTGTACTGTTTTGTTTATGTAAAATGACTTGCAAATCTAAAAAGCATTTTGTATTATGATAAGATATGGCGTCTATGTTAATATAGGTACTATGAAATGGTTTGCAAATTGTGTCACTCGATAAATATTTTTGTACTTTGAAACGTGCAGACATCATTTGATAAAAACAAATTATACTGTCAACTGACGTATAAATTTACAGCCGTTTTTAGTGTAATTATAACATATCCTGTAAAAAACTACAGGATATGTTATAATTACATTAAAAACTTACTACTTTTCCACAAAAGAAAAAGAGACATAAATATACTTCAGCTAATTTTAATTAAAGTTTGGATTTTAAAACAGATTTACGAAAACATGAATAATGCTAAATGGAGTCTCACGGCCGATTTTGATAAGATCGAGATTAAAATTTCATTTTGGTTGTAGAAAAAAAACCTACCCAAAGAGTCTCTTCTCGCTATATTTTCATGGTTTCAGATTTTGTATTTTCCATGTAAAAGACCTTTTAAACCACCTTGTTAGTACAAATGCAGTTTAACTTACGAAAATAATTATATATACTACATACGTACAGGTCAAACGCAACCCTCCTTTTTGTCTTCGCCGCAGTCCGGTAAAAAATAACCAAATTCATAAACATAATTTGAATTGAGAATGAAATTTTTTGGAGCATAAACAACTGTATTTCATTTTCTGCTTTGTCCAAAGACAAAACGAATATGAAATTAAAACTCTGTGCACCTAAATCAACGAAGCTGTAAAAAGGTTGTCAAATAAAAAAAGTTAAAACTAAAATACGTACCCCCAAAACGATTAAGACTCTTATTACAGTTAAATTATGCAAAATTAAATACATATTCACAACTAAACGGCTTAAGTTTAAAATAAAAAGAAAAGAAACTCAAATTTCCTAAATTAAGTAGCCATTTTTATGGTTTATGTAAATTATAACTTATGATATCATAAAATAAGCTTTTGGATACTTATATTAGATGTGCAAACATAAAAAGGATTTATTTATGCAATTATGCATTTAAATAAATAAAACTTCCTTGTCATATATCATTTTAACGAATAATTAGTTGACTTTGAATAAGCAAAGTGTTATCTACAACTCTTTGAGAGTAATTTTTTACTACATTAATGCAAGGTAACCTTTACGTCTATCTTTAAACATCTTACTCCGGCTCCACACGTTGGCCCCAACGCTCGTACCAACGTTGGTGCGATAATTTCTTGAGACGGCCGTACATTGGTTATTGTACCAATTCAGTCGCGCCAGAGCCAACGTAAAGACGTCCGATATCCTACACAGATTCCATATAATTGGAGAAGATTAGTACCTACAGTTCTAAATTTTTAATTAATTATTTTTCATTTGGCCATGCGGGTGGCAATTGTGTGGATGAGGATGACATTTCTGCTCGACGAAAATACTCGTGTTAAAACAACAGAAACAGTACTGACGTTGGCGCCAATTTGTGGATGGATCAAGAGCGTTAGGGCCAACGTGTGTAGTCGGCCTTACATATTGCTTGCCTGTAGGAAGTCAGTTTTGTTTACGTCTCACGAACTTAACCTTTATAATAATGATGAAAGACCAGATTCTTAACTATCTAAAACCTTCTGCTAATTAACTAATTATACTTTAAGATTCGGCTCTTTATAAACGGTTCAGAAAAACGAACTTTAGGTAGGCCTTGAGGAAACAAGAGACTATGTATTTTTTAACATAAAATCCGTCTTTTTATATCACAGTTGCAATGAAAATGCAACATTAAAAGTAATCTATTCAAAGATACAATAACCCAATGTTACATAGTTACACTGAAGGTAATATAACTAAATAATCACCTTCGAATAAAGAGAATGCGTTCTCATCTGTTAGAGAGATGAAAATAAATAGTGTAGTTTTAGCAGTTACTAATCCAGCACGCGACTTCAACATCGCAAATAGGTTTACGAGAATTCCCAGGATGTATTTAATTAAATAAGAAATAATTATATTGAAATGGGACTGGGCTGGACACGTGCGCCGAATGTCAGAGAAACCGTGGGCAAAAGCTTCTATAGACTGGGTTTCCAATAGATGAAGGCCGCCTGAAGACCCAGGCGGAGATGGAAGGATGAACTGGACGCGTACAAGAAGGAGTGTCAATAAATAGCGGTCAACAGAAACGTGTGTAAAGTAAATATGAAATAATTATTACCTGTTGTACTATGACATCTAAGGGCTGTCCTGTCTGTAATTCTTCTGAAGGCCTCCGCGTTGGCCTTACTGCGTATTCCCGCTCTCCTATAATCTGTAACAATATAGATATTGTATAAGTATGAGGTTATATTACACATGTATCACTTTAGCTGGTTTAGAGTTCAACACTTAAACGCAACTTAACTTTAAGACGTTCTTAAATGTCTATCTTGCGCTACATTATATTTTAAAGTGACAGAGACAGGACTTAACGGCGATTTACTCTTTGACGTGTTAATACTCGGCCATTTTAGATTTATTCCTTCTCTTCGGTAACTAAATGTGTCTAAGAACAAATAGGTCTTAACTTAAAATAAAAACACGAAGAGAAACGTAATTTACGAAGCTGCATTTATGTTACTAAACAATTAAGCACAGTTTTAAATGATGATAATATTATTCTTAAGCACTACATAATTATTTCATATTTTTTCCTTTAACTGATTATTAAAGGAGTCGTTAATAAGGTAACCTCTAAAATTTCGTCAATTAAAGGTATGACAAAAGCACACCATAGATTAACTGAAAGTATGTCAATCTGTGTTAACTGTCATCACCGCTCTTTGAGTAAGCGAGACGCCGCTACGCAGTGTAGTGCGCTGTCTCGCTTCCACAATGGCAACAGTCCTGCTTCAAGAGCTCATAGTACAGGCACAGATTACTGTCCTAGATTACAACCTCAAAATTGCCGCTTGCCACAAACGCATTGCGTGATGATTTTCACATCCGTTTAGTGGTTAAATCAGAAGTGACAGTCATCGCATAATTGTAGCATTTACCGCACAATCATACTTGTAAGTGACGGTTAAAATTTATCTGAGTAGTGACGATGAAACACAAAAATCATTCTACTCACAGAACAACCATACTCAAGCAAAAGTGTACTTCTTTAAAATAAGGAACTGTCAAAGTGACTGTATTTCGCATGTCCGAAGCGCCATATTGGATTTTTTATTTTATAAAAATTCTTATTAACTAACAAACGTCAATCAGGTTAAAATCGCCGTTAAGTCTCATACTGTCTCAATCACTTAAGTGTAAACTAGCGACAGATAGGCATTTAAGTTAAATGGCTTTTCAATATTCGGGGGTGAGGTATGTACCTACTAGAATTGCCTTTACGCCTCATACTTAAGCTTAACTTAACTTTAAAAGGTTTCTAACTCTACCTGTCGCAGGTTACAGAAACAGCATGACACACAAAAGACCACTTAAAATTGAGTGACGTTTAAGAATTCGGCTATTATGTACTTATCATGCTAAATAACCAGTCAGAGACTAATAATATCTAAATACAACTGATAAAGATTTTTAATTATTCGGAGTTTACCTACTTGTTTAGGAAACGAAGGAACTGCAGTCCTAGTTTTGACTATCTGTTTGACTGCAATAGGTGAATAAAATACCAAGACATAAAACTATTTTTAACACAACTAGATAACCTAATTTGAATCTGTTTACCTATGTACATAAGTTTAGTGGTATAATATCTGTTACACCAAAAATATATTATTCAAATAACTGTAGATATCACAAACGATTAGCGGCAGGAATCGCAAGTCATGTTAAGATACGTCAAAACACAATTTGACAATCATATTAAATTAATTTCACACGTATGTGGTGGTTTACAGTGACGTCATTAAAATTAGGTTCTATTTTTAAATATCTATATTTAATTTTCTTTTTTTTTGAACGGGAGTGTGCCGTGGCCAGCCATGTTTGGTGGTTTGATCGACTTCTGTACATAGTTCGATTTTATTACATTTAACTTCAATGTAGCCAAAGAAAAAACATCTTTTGATTTTGGTAGTAAACCCTCAGTAGTGTGTTTCATGAATTTAAGGCTTTTAAGTATAATTAATTAATGTTTTATCTACCCGTACGATACCGGGGCGAGTTGCTAGATAAGATTAATTTCTTCCGTCCTTAACTTTAGTGTAAATAGTACCTACAATAAATACGGAAGTTAACTTAAGTAGAGTTTAAACCACAGCTCCCTCTCATTAGTTAAGAAATATCACCTTTTTAACAAAGGTACTTATTAAAGTAGATCTGTAGATAAACTATAGACATACTAATTACTCGGCAAATACATATAAATACTGTAATTAGTTAGGTTCGAGAAGAGTTACAACCTATCTAACATCAACTTATTATTTTAATTATATAACAGCCAAGTAACAACTCTGCAATAACGTAAATAGAAATGACTGGTTTTTAAAAATTACATATGAGCCACCATTCATGGCGTTTAAAACAATTTTATAAGATAGAGATAATACATAAAAAAACCATATAAGTACCATCTCTGGCCAACTCTTAAAGTAAATTGAATTATCTGTTTTCATGACTACTAGGTTGAAACGCGGATGACGTAACACGGCGGTTCAGGTTTAGTCAGTAAGAGTCTGACACTACCCGTTCGCTCCCCCGAGTGAGCGGGGTGTCCATGAGGATTCCCCCGCCTAACAAAAAAAAAAAAAAAAAAACTGTATTTTAGGTATTGGGTCACGTATATAAATCTCATTATCATAGTATAAAGAGTTTTGCTAATTACTTGCTTGTTTTTAAAATGCCTTTCTTGCAAGTACGTAATTGACTTTGATCCAAAGTAGTTTTACAACTCCACTGCAGTCACTATTCACACAATACAATAATCTTAAATTCAATCAAAAGGTAATTAGATTTGCAGCCTTCATCCAACTAAGCGCCATTTTCCGGTTAGTCAATCATGAAAACGTCAAAGTCGTTTGATAACGTCACACGACTTTGACGTTTATTCCGACGCCATATTGGATCGCTATGGGGCAAAATGTTAAATCTATACTAATATTATAAAGCTGAAGAGTTTGTTTGTTTATTGTTTGTTTGTTTGAACGCGCTAATCTCAGGAACTACTGGTCCGATTTGAAAAATTCTTTCAGTGTTGGATAGCTCATTTATTGAGGAAGGCTATAGGCTATATAACATCACGCTACGACCAATAGGAGCGGAGCATAAATGAAAAATGTTGCAAAAATGAAAAACTGTTGAAACTAAAACACGCGGACAAAGTCGCGACAGCTAGTTTTAAATAAAACCTTCAGCGTGGAGAGCAATGTAAAAGAATATTTTGGATTGATGTCCTAACATAGCAAATATGGTCAAAATATTAGCAAATATGGTCAAAATATAAGCAGAGAATTTAAGAGTAGGTACTATTGATTACTTTTAATATTATGATGTACTTTTGTAGTACCTCTTTGTGAAAAAGAGGTGGTGCCAGTTCTTACAGCAGTCTGTATCTGTACAGCTTAATTCCTCCGTCATGGACACAATGATAGTTGTAACAAAATAATAATAATAAGATCACAGCGGTCTGCAACTGGTTAAGGTTAAAAAATTGTGAGAACAACATGTATATTGTTTTGATAAATAAACTTGTATTTTTCCGAGATGTTGGTTATTAAGTTTTTAGGTTAAATGTTGTTGATGAGGTGTCGTGAACTTGTTTTGTCTGTGGTTAGTCCAATATAAGTGACTCCTTTTTCTTACTGTTATGCTTATTCTTCCATAAATTTGCCATTTCGTCTCGACTCTAAAAGATTATTATTACAAGTGATACAATCAGTAGATGCCTAAATATGATACGGATGTAACAAATCACAAGTGGGAGTACAGTTGACCTTACACCTGTGACACCATTTTACAGTGGCTTTATTTAAAAGATGAAGCTTGGTTTTGGTCATAAGCTGTTACTGTTGCCAAGAGGTCGACTGTAACAAGTGTTACCTAATCAAGTAAAAGTTTTACTTATTGTTCTGAATGCATCAAAGATGAAACTAAACTAAGCAAAACTGAAAATAAGTGAAAGTTGAATCTGGACTGCACAAAAATCAAAATATGTTTTTTGCCGTTTTTGTTTTGTTTTAACGAATATAACGTATTCTTAAGTGACTAATTTTACTAATGTAGGTACTTATATGTTAATACTATTTTTTTAACAACACAGATTTAGTATTATTATTTTTTTTTTCAGAAAAACGACATCTTTTCTATTGATTTTTAATCCGTGTCGCGGGATTATTCACAAGGCTTCAAATCACATTCACAAAGAACACCCCGACTTGGAACAAATATTTGTTCAATCTCACAAAATATGTTTGTTTGGCTTGGTGACCTCCTGCCAGGTACCCAAGTGGTACCTATATCACTCGTTACAATCCGTGCTGTCAAAATAATAGTGTTGATGGCCATACTTCAGCCTTCATACCAATTGCATGTCTTGCACAATTTTGATAAATGACAACCTGTTCTCAGGCCGTGTATTACAGAGATTGTTTCGCAAAATTACACAAAAAAAATACCCAAACATTTACAGTAATGATAAAAGACAAAAAAACGTGACGATGCTTCTTTAAGTTTTTTTTTTGTTTTGTAATTGCGCATGTTTCGTTGAAAGTAGGTAGGCAGTCAGTAGTAATTCTACAAAGCTTTTATATAATCTACTAGCTGACCCGTGCCCACTTCGTTGGGCATAATGTTAATAATCCTTTTTTAGTTCATATGACCTAACGATTTAAATTATTTTATTAATGTTAAAAATTAAATTATCTATACTAATATTAAAAAAACTACTTTTTGTAACTTAAATATAAAGGTTAGACATATGCTGTCGTTGACTTTTTTGTAGGCATTTTTAAGCTCTACATCTTTTCTCTAGAACTTAAAAATATATCTTTCATAGTTAAGGCAGCGTTCGTAAGAATCGCTTTCATTCGACCGTTTTTTCTCCGATTCACTTTGCAAAACGGACTACTACGTAAGAGCCTCTTTATTTTTCGGTTTTTTATATAGCCTATGACACTCAGCAATAATGTGGCTTTCTATTGGTGAAGGAATTTTTAAAATCGGTTCAGTAGATCCCGAGATTACCCCTTACAATTTAACAAACACACAAACTTTACTACTTTATAATATTATTATTATATTATATAGTATAGATATAGAAGTATAGATGAGTTTTCTCTTGTTGATAAAGCAATAATTATTCCAAATGATTTTGCTTAGTAAGTCGTTTTACGTCAAGTACCGACTTAATTATTGTATTGTAGGCTAAGTATAAGTAATTACTATTAACGAAAATTCCGAACTTAGTGATTTTTTGACAGAATGCGCTGCTTTAGCGCAATAAACACCGATAGCTTAGTTTAGCTATTTTAGCCGAACGGATTTGACTTTGATCGCGGTGTAAACTACCTACAGTAAACTAAGTATAAGACCGCTATGATAAAAAAAAAACAATCAGCGTCGTTTCTTCATACTTTAGTTAACTAGTTAGCTTACCAATTACCATACGCTTTTAGTAAAAATAAAATACTTAATTAACAACTGTCATGACATACATTTTACTACGTAAAACATGTCAGCTTTAAATAGCTGGATAGCTATTATTAGAGAAAACAAATACCTAAATACAAATGAATAAAAACAAATGACGCGGATACTCATTTAAAATTGTACTACTTGAATTTAAACTACACAAAATTGTGTTAGATTTTTTTTTTCTTATTTATACCTGCCTGATGTAAATAAATAAAACAATAAAATACCTATCTTTATTAATTAAATGCCGTATTCATACATTAGTAGCTCGCTGTTTGATTGACAACCCAATTCCCAGTTAAATCCAGCCCACCAGTTCTAATTTCAAACTGTGACGCGTTGCCTGACCAATGAGAGCGCTATACGATTAGGCAAGCATATGAACAACCAATCATATCGCTTTGTTTATGAACGTTAATATGGCCGATTTGTATTGCTCAAGAGGTGCGAAAGAAGGATATGTGTACTATTTTATTACAAGAATTATTAATAGGCATGTATTAATTGCATAATTATTAGTATCTTTTTGAGACTTATGTACAAGTATGTAGGTACTTTACATTTACAATCATAAGAAGAAAATGTTCGAAATATTCGAATAATTTTGTAACCCTCTACGAATAACAATATTTATGATTATGTATGTTGTTTATAATCACGTTGTGCGTGTACATAAATTATTAAATAAATGAAACAAAATAAGTATTGAATATAATGCAAAAAAAAAATAAGTGCAGAACTTATAATAAGTAAATACACATCTACTAACACCAAATCTTATATCTGTGTTCTTACATTAATGTATTCTTTGCTAATTACTAAGTAAATTAAGCAACACGTATTTCTTGAATTTCATTGTGTAAAAAATTCTAGCTACCTATAGCTGTTTCGTGGGCAATTTTTTCTACATTGTATGTAAAACTTAGGTCGCGACTCGCATTGCGCATGCGTGGGTCAGATGTCAGCCACAATGGCGGGAACCGGGGTTGCCACTCGATTAAATGGTAATCATATTAAACGGATGTCTGTTAGTACGTCCGTTTGTATTTTAATAGGGTTCCAAAGAAATTATAAAATTTTGGGTAGGTATGGTTGGGGAAAAGGGATTTTGTTATTAAACAGATCCAAGTGTAATTATATGTTTAAACGTAGGTAACCTACATGAGGTATCCGGAGACTAGGACCAGTTACCGGATATTTCCAAACCACGGACCACTCACAAATATTTATTGTTCAAGACAAAAAAAGTACATGTATAAAGCAATATGTAAAGAAATTATAATACTGTTTTTGGCTTGAACAAGAGATTATTTTATTGATTTATGGGTGGTCCCAGTCGCCGGAATAAAAATATTAAAATTAAATGAATCCGGCAACTGGGACCGCGGTCCGAGTTAATTGCGGTCCCAGTCGCCGGATACCTCCCTACATAATTTTGTACTGTACTTATATTCTTCCCCGGTGTACATTGGAGAATAAATAAATACATTATTATCATCATCATCATATTAAAAGTATGATAGTTTTCGCTCATTTATGATATTATTTAGGTATGTGTTAAACTTAAGTCTTACGAGGCCAACAATAAAAATATCGCAGAAATAAATCTTTATAATGACCTTGGTTTCAAAGCACAATTGTATAGCGTGGGATCTTTTGTCAAAATATTATTTTAATTAATACACGAGGCACAAACACCATTTATAGAAGCTTTATGTTTATAAGCAATTTGCCAGCTTAATGTTGGTAAATAATTAAATATATTTTAATTGTGATTGGCGAAAAATAAAAGAGTAATTAAAAAAAAGTGGGTTGTATCAATGTGAGGCTGAATTTGGAACCAGGATACATAGATTTGGGGAGTGGCATTTCCCAGCAGTGAGATACTACAGGCTAAGAAACAAAAATTTAAACAAATTAAGTATAATAGGGTTTCTCAGTCGCCTAATATATTATATAGGTGCCTAGATATAAAGTGTTATAGTGTACCCAAAAGTGAGGGTAGAAGAAAAAATTCTGGTGTGATAATACCAGCAAATATATAAACTGTACCTACTGTTATACGTAATTCTGTGCTTACGTAAAAAAATACCACTACACTCACTCCTGGTTATTGTGATTTAATTATAATTTAGACGAAATAATAAGAAGTATGAAATGCCATATCATGAAAGAGCAGGTATTAGAGAATTTACCCTTTTAAAAAAAAACCTTAATTTTAATCAATTTACAATTGCCAACTGTGTAACACACACAAACAAAATCTAAGAATTTTGATTCTCTTTTATTTTGAAGCCCCGTAGAGATACTACCAGAATCCTAACTAAATAATTTTAGTACCTACATCATAATAGCATTCACAGACCACCGAAAGTGTATGTGATAACATTTGAGACATGTTTGTTAACTGTCAACAATGAATTCAATTCACAAGTAAGTATTGAACGACATTTAGGAAGTGTTAATTAGATGCAGTTTAATGTAAACTGTTACGTAATCTTACATGAAGTGAACACGATGAAAAAGTTAGTAAATATTAGGTTCTTAGTTCTCAAATAAACACTAACTTAGCAATAACAAAGCTAGGAATACACTTTCTTTAATACTTCTCACGTTTTGTTGCTACAGAATTGGGCTGTCACACTGAAAAATATTTACATTATTATAATTTATCTTAGTAACATCATAATGAGAAAGATTGGATGGATATATGGATGTTTGTTACAAAATCACGATAAAACGGCTGAACGGATTTAAATAAAACTTAGTACATTATATAGTTTATTACCTGGAATAGCGCATCGTCATTATTATCACCATTTATCATCACATCAACACCCGGTTTAATCTCCGGTACTTTTAGTAGGTGGCAAGAGTCTTACCCCTCAGTTGTCCCAAGACCGAAGAAATCCATGAGATTTTAATTTTACCACAGATCGAAAAAAAAAACTTACCTTTACATTTTCTGCTTGCCAAATTTTATCCAAATCAGTTCGTAATAGTGATCAACTATCCACCTACGCTTACAAAATTTCGCATTCCACAGTTCTATGAAGAGAAGGATAGGACTATACAGACTGATAACACCATCTCTTTTCCACAAAGCAATCATCAGCTTCTTCAGCTCAAAGCGTTAGTTATAGATAGCATCGTTTCTCTATCATTACGCAGTGTCAAGGTTTTACTGTCCTCTGCAATGTCGCCCTGGTACTCATAATTATGTTACATTATAGCTAAGTATAGGATATTGTTATAAACAGGCCTTCGTCCCTGACTTCTGTGCACTTCTTGTTATTAATGTAACTTATTCAATTAGAAGTGTGTATGTTTTTCTGTTTGTTGGATTAAATTATATTGTTTGGCGTCGTAATTTGTATCTTTATTAAAAATTAATTGTATCAGCGGTCATCCAGTGTTTTTTATTTAAGTATTGTTAAAACATTATATTTATGAGTGTTTAAAATATCTCTTTCATTCCTGTGTAATAAAGATTTAGGAATTATTCTAGATTTCAGCTTTTGTCAATAAAGAAGTCTATCATATTTTGAAAATCTTGGGTGCCAGTTATCGCGGCAAAAAGTAACCTATGTCCTATCTTGGAATACCAGCTTACCCCATACCAAGTTTCATCGAAATCCGTTTAGCAGTTTAGCCGTGAAAGCGTCAATGTATCATTCATTACCTCTGACTAGCCGTGCCGTTTACCAGTCGTGTATTAGGTATCACAAAACCAATATTTTTTCTGCAGTTTAAGGTAGCTAATTTCGTAAATTACTTGCTCTACCGGCCATATTTCAGTATATGGTCGTTCTTTTTAAGACATGGCAACACTGCAGCATAATATTATAATCGCATAACATTTAATAGACTATCAAAATGTAACTATGATTATCTATAATCGTTTTGTAATGTCGTAACAAAATCTAAAAATAGCAAAATAATTTTATAACTACAACCAAAATAAATTAGCCCCACAGCTACCATTAGGTAGATTTATTTCTATCTTAATAATTAAATGACTTGTGAAATACTTATGTATGAATAATTACATTATAACATACCACCTTTACATAGTATAAAACAAATTCGCTCCCGCTGTCTGTATTCTTAGATCTTTTAAACTACGCAACAAGTGATACATGAGGAAGGTTTTTTGGAAAAGGTAGTTTAAAAAGTATATTGATTTGAAATGTTAATATTATTCGTATTTTTTTGATCAACTTTTTAGGATTTTTTTAGCTTTAGCTTAATTGAATGCTGATACTGAAGTCAACTTAGTCTAATCTATTAATTGTGGTTATCTCTATTTTATAATATTAATTAATTTAAAAAATATGATTGCAAAAGATAAATTAAATAGTTTTTGCTTATTTACTATTGAAAAGAAAAATACGTTTCCGACAAGATGAATGGTACTTCTTGTTCATTTAATATTAAATTAATTGTAAGTAACGATTAATTATAAAACTATTTAACAAAAAATTACATTAGCTGATGACCTAGAAGATTCGGCGGATTAAAATTTTAAGCTACATGTTAGGCATGTATTACATATAATTACTTGTAAAAAAGTGACAAGTGAGAGATTGCCCTTGCGTACAGTTTTGGTTACAGTGGTGTGTTACATTTTTGCCTGTAATTTAAAGCAATAAGGTCGATTATTGTAAAACTTGGTCATCACTGACGTGCAGTTGACTGTAATGTCTGTAATATGCTATGTAATTTTGATTGGTAGTTTATTTTCTTACTTTTTTTTTAAACTTGTTTTGATAGTCTTGATATATTTACGAGTGCATGGATAGCCAAGTGGTTATAGTTCATCACGCCAATTACCACAGTGCGCGACGTGCCGCGGGTTCGATCCCCGCATGGGACAAGCATTTGTATAATCAACAAATGCTTGTTCTTTCTGCTTGTGATTTATATGTTTCTGAAACCGCCCGCGACACAAGGTTTAAAATCCGGGATCCATTTTTTAAAAAAAGTAAAATCATTTGTGTCTCTTTAAATAAAGTCATATTTGGAGTTTATAGGTATGCCTATGATTCCATAGAAAAAATCTTAAATCTATCTTGGAGATGCATAGTTGGCCTTTGGCGTTCGGGACTTTACGAAAAAGAATTTTACAATAAAAAAACTTATTTTCTTCCAGTTTTTTTGAAAGCAGGCAACATAATAATGTAATTGTGGGGCTTTGAGGGGTAAAGTCACTAATAACGAACACACCGCCGAATTAAGAACCTCCTTGGTGAGTACAGTAAAAAGTCACACAACCACTTGTCAGTCTTGCAGTGCACCTCATAATTATCGCCAAAAAAGAAACGAAATAAGATATTATTTGGCAGTACAGTCACACAGAAAGTACATAATTTAAATCTACACTGAAATCTTAATGTTTAACTCTATCAAAAGTGAGACACCACGAGACTTAAAATAAACCTGCCCTTAAAATCTTATCAAAATTTGACCAGTCGTTTTAAGATAAACCGGAACAAACAGACAGACAAAAAAGTTATTTTTTTGTATTGATTTTATTAATAACGCATTCAAGTTGGATTTTGGTCAGGTAGGCAGTCGTTTTAAATAAAGCACAAAAAGCAATTCAGCTATTTATAGTAATACTAAAAGCTAAGTCATGAAAAGGCTAATATATGGTTAAACTACTTAGGATATTGAAATCAGATAAGAATCTATAAATTGGTATTAATTTTGAAATTTTGGTATATTAGTACCAGTTTCATACAATGTCGTGATGTTGAAATGTAACACGAACGATAAAAAAATTACATTTAAACGGAAATCATACTTAAAATTTCTCATAATTTTAATAGTTCTGAACAACTTTTGATCGCTGTGCCTGTTAATCTTGATTGTACTGTCGTAAAAAACAAGTTAGCCGCCTTGATTCAACATTATGCTACTTGTCACTTGGCATATAAACTCATTGCACCCAAATATCCAGTAGACACTTACCTACGACCTTTTAAACAGGTTGTCAGTCCGATAGTACATTTATCTGACTTTGGTGTGTAATTTCCGCCAATGATTTTACATAATTCCTATGTCACTGAGTGCACACAGTACTTAATTCTGAATTGAGATCTAAATGTGCAAAGAGTTTTATAGGGTGAATATTAATTATTATTAATCCTTGATTTGTTTCATCCATGCCATCGGATTCAAGATCACGAATAACCTTTAGACTGTTGGCTTTTCTAAAGAATAGATATCAAAATACAATGTTTGTAACAAATTATACCACTCTTTCCCCTTGTTTTCAAAAAATATATATACATACATTCCCTAGATGTATAAGAACGCAGGGCTTATATCGAGATGTAGGTATATGTGACGGTATCGTCAAAATCCAAGATTATGATGATTATTTCGTCGTAAAGTCCAATTTTTATTTCAGCAATGGATCAAAGTTGTACTTAATAGATACCTACTTACACTTACTTGTGTTGAGCAATAAGTAATATGTTTTAGGTACTTCACTATGATTAAGTAAACTCTCTTCAAGTCTTCCTGCATTGAATTCACTTCATATTTCCATCTTTCACCTTGACTATCGAAGTCATAAGTACCACAGCGTCGGCGTTGTACCGTTAGAGGCCGTATTCATTAAAAACCTCGTCGCCATTTAACACTGTCATGATATTTGACAGCTAATGTCTTAAGTGTAAAACTTGTGTACAGTAAACCACACATATGGTAATAGATTAACATCGGTAGGCTTTATATGCAGCAGTTTAAGGTTGATTTTTCGGTGGATCTATGTCAACACAATTTGACTGCATTCCATTAATGTAGCCGTTGTAATGGAAAAGACAAATATGGTGAACATTCTTTAGTACTGCAATAAACTTATGAATATTTGTTAATGCCTTTTTAACGTTATTGGAGATAGTCCGGAAATACTCTTTTCTAATAGTGGTTCTCTAACTAGTGATGAAGGTATTGTTAAGTCTGTATAAATCTGTAATTCGTGTTATTACTGTCTTTCATTAGAAATTTTGAATCCAGCTCCGTAAAGGAAAGATCCAAAGGGTCCTTCTTTGGGTCTTTCCTAGGTCAAACGGCTTCGCAGCATTCGTGGATTACTCGGATAAATACGCAACCACAACTTCAAATATTGCCAGCTGTAGATTTTCTGGTAATAGAGATACTATGTGACGGTACCGTCAAAATCCATGATTATGGTAAATCATAACTCGTTCAAGTATATTTTCAGCAATGGATCAAAGTACTTAATAGACTCATGTTTTGTGCAATAAGCAATATGTTTTACATCAGATGAAAACTAAACTGTCTGATTTAATTCTTTTCCAAACTATACCTAAGAAGGAATCTTGTCAGAGAGTATTTATAAATATTCTTGTCTATTTTAGCAGGATACTTAACAATCAACAACATCCGGGCAATTTAGTGATAATTGAAGACGAATATGTGTTTAATAGTGTAAAATAGAGGTGATAAATATTGATAATTGATAGCTCCATTCAACCAGTTTTGGATAATAACTAGAGTTTTGTATATCTTTGTGATTAACAGGTCTTGTCTTACAATTTGTAAATAATGAAAATAAGTGGTATGGTCGTCGAATTGTTTAGTGTCGTCAGGTATTCAAAGAGTCGTAGGTGCCCTCGGCGTGGGTTGAAGATATTAGCTTTTCACCCCGAGAACCATAAAGGTAGTATTGTTTTTCCGCAATTTGAAAAATTTAACTCTGTATGCAGGGGGCTTTACACTTTTTTTTAACTTGGAACAACCATTCGATGATAGTTGATCTCACGAATGTGTGTCCCAAGCGGGGATCGAAGCCGCAGCACGTCGCGCAATGGTGATTTACGTGGTGAACTATGGGTTTTCCTATTTGGCTATGCGTGCAGTCAAAGATTTAAAGCATCAGACGCATTTTATAATTATAAGTTGCAGGTGTCATCTTTATACTTAGTAGGTATTTATTTCATCCAACTCATGCTTAATATGCACATCTTATTGATTTACCATCATCTTAGTAACCACTACAGTTGTATATTTGATTAGTTATTAGTTATTTTACTATAGATCCGTGTTGACGATGAATACATCACTCTTTATTGTTGTTTTTGTATAATGTTAGCTGATACTCTTGTACTTGTAGTACCTACTTTAAAGCCAAATACTGACCATTCAATAGTATCTATGAGTTATGTTGGAATCAGGACTAGGCTCAACTCATACTACAGTAGAGTTGAAGTGCAGCGTAGCGTCAATCTATAAGTTGATATAGCAAATTCATCCTTAACTCAACGACATAATGCTCATATTTCTTCTGAGATAGAAAATTTGATGATTCCGTAGAATGCGCGCGAATTCGCTTGCATTCGCTCGCAATTTTTTTCACTCAAGAAATTAAAGCATTACGTTGTAGAGTTAAGAATGAATTTAATATAAATAGTTAATCTTATAGTTGATATAGCAAAGAGGACTATTACCTGGTTTCTATTAAAAAAAAAACGATTCGATTTGCTTACAGACGGGAGAACTAAGCAACACGAAGGAAATTATACACTACGTAAACAAAATGTATTATTTCTTTTATATAAGAACCGCCATGAGGTAGGTTGGTAAGTAATTCTGCGCCAACACCTACCAAAAGTCAGTGAGGCTATCATTCCTTTCATTCCCGACCACCATCAAGGACTACAGCCGAAGAACATATTTATATAGTGATATCTTAAAACTTAATTACTTACTTCATCAAAATTTCGCTAGATCAACGGAAACGGACCTCCGCTTAAAAGGAACCTGTCAAGCCACTAACACACAATTCCTTCATCACGTGCTGACATTGTAAACTAAGACATCTACGACCTATCGCGTTTTAAGTTGTCATGCTTTACGCCGTAAATAAATTATTTATAAGTCAATTGATCTTTAAACCCTGAAGACTATTACAACTTACAACTACAGTTGCGCAAAATACCTATAAAATACATTGTTTATTGTTCAAAGGAAGTAAAACTGTATTACTTGCTTACTGATTGACGTTGATGATTTCACAAACAACTACAATCCGTGGATACTTTGACATTGAGAAATAGCCTTTGTGTCAAAGTGATAAGGATTGTTTTCGTAATTCGTTGTAACTACAGACGTGTTCGACAGTACTTGAGGTCATAATTTTAATTCTTTAACAGTATTTAAACCAGTTATTGATAAAACATATGAAGTTGCTCGTTTATATGTTAAATGTCAATGCATGAGAATTGAGAATGCGTAACTGGCTGTTTACGCAAGATACTTGTTTGGATAGGGAGCAAAAAGTTTGAGTGAAAATTGAATGCTGTTATGCAGAAATCAGTAAGTATCTACACTGACAAATTAGTTTTTCTAAATTAATGTTACATTTTAAATGTACATTTATTTACATTCTAGCTGTTGCCCGCGACTATGCCTCCTTCCTTAAAATCCAAGCTTACCCCATACCAAGTTTCATTAAATTCAGTCAGAGATTTAGCTGTGACAGACAGTCAGATAGATAGCTTGGCCTAGCATTGGGTCTTTTAATTTAATTATAGATTCAAATTCTTGTCAAATAATAACTAGATTATATAATTATTTTCTTTAATAAATAAAATTTTATTTAAGGAAACATTTGAATACATATTAATTATCACATCAACCAGACCTGTCAAAAGTAAATATGGCGGCAGGTATGACCCTACTTGTCTATCAAATTTATGCCAATAAAATTACGCTAATATTTACATTAAAACATAATATATTTTTTTACATAGCATTACAAACTGGTTCTTTCTAACATAACTACGTTTAGAATTAAAAAAAAGACGAATGACGTCAGTGATTTTGCAAGTTTTTTGTTATTATATTTATACATATTTATTCTGTTGTTTGTTTTAATTAATTTTTTGACACAGAATCAAACGGCATTGCTTGCTTGATTTTTATTTCCTTGACAAATTTTTGCTTTCATTCAGCGCCACAACAGCCATAATACATTGAGATTATTATATTGCAAGTTTTGTAGAGAAAACTTATATTTATTAGTTACATTATGTATTTATATATTCACAAAATATTAGTACTAACTTTTGCATAACCTCAAACAACACTATTTTATTGTCAGTCAATGTCTATCGCGTCCTTTAATATTTGCAGTCATGTTTCTTGCGAGTCTACCCCTGATTAGAGCCTTTACTCTTCAACTAATTTTATTTCCAATACAATGCCAATGCAAAATTTATATTAGTTTAGCGGACACGAGATTCAATATTCTAGAAAAAAAAAGATTGTCAATAGAAGGAACTACTGAACTGGAATCTAAACATTAACAGTAGTTTTTTGTACTGTCTGTTTTTTTATGTGCCTGCTAAATAAATAACAAACTGGCATTGTATTAGTATTGAAATTCATTTAAGAGTAAGCCACCAGTTAATCATCCGTCCGTCGTTTCGATACCTTTATCTATAACATAATTATATCTTGGTTGAGGAAACCGTTTCCGTATTGCGTCCAATGTGGAAGTCATTGCGCCAATTACGAATGGTAACTGTACCGTCAGTATAAAATAGATTTTCACACTTTCTAGTAGTTCTAATCATTAATGATAATATATATATACCTGTTGGTATATGTAACAGGAGATTGTGTAAACTAACAAACGTGTTTGAAGCATCGTTTTGGTACTAAGTGTATCGTAAAATTGGGGATTTAATAAGTAAGCCAGGTAAAACAAGTTTATTGTACTAGAAAATTGCACAGAAAAACAGAGCCCATTTTGAAATCAATTTTATCTATTTTGATTTCAAAATAGAATGGATGAAATTTGACACTTATTTCGTGCCTTCGAAATATGTCTCTGCTTGATGTTTTCTTATTTAGGTATAAAAAACTATGTGTAGGTACATATGCGTAAACTTCATCTAAACTAATATAATAAATTTTAAGAGTTTGTTAGTACGCGCTAATCTCTAAAACAACCATTTGGATGTCATATAAAACTTTTAAACTTTAGCCTAATTCTCCAGGAAGGTTATGAGAAAAGAATGGTAAGTAAAACCGGGGGACACAGCTATTATTTTAATAAAATATTTTTCCGTTCGAACAATTTGTCATGCGAACGCTGTCAGTGCATTATGAATCATAACTATATTAATATGCATGTATCTGTTTTGATCTAAATATTCATATTTATAACTACTTAATCACATCAAGAGAAATCCGAGAAAATATTATATAATCAACATAAATCAATAAACAAATTGTATGTCTGTTAACCTGTTATAAAACTATACATATACATTTAAATGCACGTAGCAAAGCGACCTCGATCAAGTCCAAAACTGGGCATTCATAAATACATATATTAGGTTCGTAAATCGTCTTGTAATTTGTATGATGTGTTTATTGAAAGTATTAAATTAAACTGATAAAAAAAGGCAGAATATTTCGATAATGGAGTAAATATTAGACACGCATTATTTCTTATTTTACTTTACCAGATACTCACAACGATACATTGATTTAAAATGACGCATGACGTCACAATTTCGTGAATTTTGTACAAAAGATGTCATTAGACTCATTAGCCGCCACTCCTGCTTTGAATTGCTTTATCTACTTAGTTTTTCTGTGTGTGTAATTTTGAAAAAAAAATGCCAAAAAATACGTGTCTAATATTTTTTTTATAACTGACAGACGGACAAATTAGATTTTGAATTTTCATACCGTCATCTAGAACGACTATTTCTCGACAGAGCTGTCAACTTTAAGATTTGTTACGCAGATACGTACTTGTTTTACATAAGATCATATAAATAAACCAGTTTTTCTAAGTATATTTATTTATAAACATTTTATTATTGGAGGTTGTTTAAAAACAGTAACAAATGCAAGTCATTGGCAATGACACTCGCGTTTTCCTTATGCCTGTTTGACATACATAAATTGACGCAGTATTTTCACACATCGCTCGAAAATATTCGATTTTTGTCTTTTATTTTCATGGTAGGTATAGAAAAATAAGCTTTTGTTAACATATTACAGCCAGTATTCCCCGCGGGGGTATGTCTGCCGCATGCTCGGAAAAATAAACAAAAATTATTTGCCAAAAAGTATGAAATGCGACAACCTTCACGCTTAATTTAAAAAAAAACGGTTTTTCCACCAGTTTTAATTGATTGTCTATGGACTTATCGTTGTCGCATCTATTAGTCGCAAACATGTAATCTTCTTTAGCCTGACAATTGGCCTAAGCTAATTACAACCTTAGACTTGGCCAGCAATTATCCACTACTTATGCATACAATGAATAATTATTGTGATCTTTCGACTTGTGTACGTAACCGGTAATAAATCTAGTCCAATAAGCTAACATCTGGCCCTGACTAGATCTTGACATTTGACACGTGCCTACGGCCCATTTAGAACGACTTGCAGAAAATCAAAATAAATAATATTTACATTCTGTAAGTCGTCCTATGTTGCTTTTTGTTTGGAACTTGAAATTGTAACAACTGTCTTACTGACTGTACGAAACGTTGATAAAGCAAATCATTTTAAGTATTTAGCTTGTAGCTATACTGTTGTATATAGTAATACTGTTGTATTTATTAGGCATTTCACAGTAAACAATTCAAACAAGTAAAATACATATTTCACGTTATTTTGACAATACTAACTTCCTCAAACTGCAGTTATTCCCCTGAGTATGTACTTTATTTTACCTCGACATTTAATCTCAGCATATTTGTACTTTAATCTATTTACTAATATATAAAGCTAAAGAGTATGTTTGTTTGTTTGTTTGAACGCGCTAATCTCAGGAACTACTGGTCCGATTTGAAAAATTCTTTCAGTGTTGTTTAGCTCATTTATTGAGGAAGACTATAAGCTGTACCTATAACATTACGCTGCGATCAAAAGGAGTGGACCATAAATAAAAAATGTTGCTAAAATGGAAAACCGTTGAAACTAAAACATGCGAACAAAGTCGCGGGGGACAGCTAGTTAAAAATGCACGGTAAAAATGATTTGCAATGTTGTATAGTTGACTGTACATCAGGGGTAACAAAGAAATGTGTTATTTTTTTTGGCTGCAATTTTTTAATGTATGAACAGATCTTCATATATATATTTTACCAGAGCATCACGTCTACTTTTCGAACAGAATCAACCACATCAAAATCGATAACACTGAAACAGGCCCTCTTTTCGTCGGGGTTAAAAAAAAACGTAATGTTCAAGGCAAAAATGTTACATGGCATGTAGTATTTATACATGAAAAAATTGATCCATTGATAATGACTAATTAATGTATTTGATCGAAATCTTTAGCATAATTAATATGATGTAAATTTTGGAATTTAAATTGCTATATCACTTTTGATTGATTTTGTACAGCGTATCTTCGTTATACACATATATTAACATATATTAAATATAATTATAATGAGTTAAATATGAAACGAATGTAGGACATTGATTGGAAATTAATCACGTTTCGAAATCCAACGTCAAAGTTTTTCTCTACCGTTATACCAATTTTGATTTAGCTTTATATGGCAGCATACAAATTTTCATCAAAATCGCTTTAGCGGATTAGCCGTGAAAGCGTAACAGACAGATAGAGTCACTTTAGCATTTATATTACTGTATATTATATTGGTACTCTTTTTTCCGCAGCTCCGCCCGCGTGGTGTCGGTTATCGCGGAAAATATAGCTTATTTTCTTTCTTAGATTTCAAACTAACTCCATAGGCACCAAACTTTATCAAAAATGGTTGCGTGGTTTAGCCGTCAAAGCGTACCAGACAGAGAGACAGAGTTACTTTCGCAATTAATGATATTAGTAGGTATACCTACCACTACTATCTATCCATATATATAGAAGTATGAAGCATGAATTAGTGGATATTATCATTTCAAGGCAGCCAAACTCTATAAAAATCTACGAGTAGGTCCGAATGTATTTATTGCAAAACACACAATATCGCAAGTGCATCGCGCAATTGCAAGTCGTGTTGAATGTCAGACATTTTTATTTTTATTCTGACAGTTATACTACAGCAATACTACATAATAATAAATTAGTTTTCCACTTAAATGTGCATTAGTATATTAAAGTGTAGATATGGACAGAATTACTTGCGCTTTTTAATTATTAGTTCGTTTTAGATTCAACAATTAATTTTGTAAAGATAGCTAGTAACAATCTATTAAACATAAATGTTTAAAGGAACCGACTTCAATGGAAAAGGCATGTTTCCTATTTTTTTTTATGACCGTCTTGTAGATTAATGAATTTTATTGGACACGTATTTTTTCTTTTTTCCCGCAAACAAAAAATGATCAAAATACAGAGAACGGAAATTACGCGTGACGTCACTCCTCGCTACGATTATTAGCGAGGCGTGGCGTCATAAGCCCCCACTCCGAAACTTTAAACCGGTGTATCTTTGTATTTTTTTATTGTTTTGATAAAAGAAAAAATACGTGTCTAATATTGTTTTATTATCTAACTGACGGACTAAATAGATTTTAACTTTTCATACCCAGGAAACATCCCTAATATGGAACCACCAGCTCTGTGGTATAGTATAGATGAAAAAAATATTTTGCCCCCATCTGCGACAATCGCTGCTTAACCTTAACGATCGATCGGTTTGTAAGGCTTGTACTTAGCCAACGAGCCCTTTAAAATAAAACGGCCCTAAAACGAACGTCAAATGATATCTTAATGATCAAGTCATAATCATAACACTAAGTAGTTGCATCAACGTTCATTGTAATCAGTGTTGTTTAAATTATCCCATAAATATAATGGCGGCTTTAACACTCAGTTCATTGTAGTAATAACACTTTATTGTCGCTAATATTGTAGTACTTAGTACTTACAGCTAATGGCTAATGTGATTTTTATGTCATTGTCTTGATTCGAACAAGAAACGTAGGTACATGTTAATTGAATTCATTTTTGTCTGATTAGTGTGATAAATTGATAATGTATTGCCCGTTTGTTGCAATTGGCAGCAGTGTAATTCGCGTGAGCCAAGCGATAGCAAAACGATAGAATTTGACTGCGAAAATTTTATTCGTATGTAGGTAACTTATATGACATGACGAATTATCATTTTGACAGAAATAATTGTAAAACATTGCCTGTCAAATCGAATCTCTTTGCTATCGCAAATTAGGTAATACCACTGTTGATTTATTATGTTTCATGTATGTCAATCACTGTAGATTTTTATTCGATTTTATACTGGGCTAGGTACGACAAGGCAGAAATCAAATTATGGCACTCATCTACATTTAAAGTTTTAAAATAACGATAGAAAAACTTATAGTTTACATGAACAATTAACAAGTGACATATTTATTAAGAAAACGTTTAATTAAAAATGATAGAATGTGTCCAATCAAGTGTAAAACAAAGTTACATTTTTATTGGTGGATCCCCTCGAGTACAGAGCAAAGTGTAACACAATGTTGCCAGTTAAATTACAAAGCCCACTTATAAAAACGAGGTAATATCTAGAAGGTAGCAACGAACAAGTTATGGCCACAGCGCACAGGGAACTGTAATTAAAATAGTTCTAGACAATAATCATGTTGTATTATGTAATTGTAAGCATGGCCATCGACCATGTCAAAAGTGAAAAAAAAAGTGTCTATTATGTTATATCTTTGAGGCTTAGGAATTCTTTGAATTATTTACCGTAGTCTATTCAAATTCTTGTGACTATTGATATTTTTTTTACTTAAACAAGAATCAAATTTAAGACCGTGTTAGTAAAGTTCATTTTAGACTGACTAGTACTAAAGAAAAAGTTAACATTAGTAAGTTTAACATTAATTTACAACACCAACACCATATCAGGGTAATTTCTTTTGAGATGAAAAGCTGTTAATCTTTAATATTTTCCGTTACGCTCTGTATAAAAAGCTACATAAACAAGCAAATTGATTCAGCATGTTTAATGCATATACAAACTTTTTCTACATATTTGGGAAAAAAACTGACCTCCGAAATAGAGCTGTATCAGTGCCGGACTGGAATGTTGCCGTCGTAGAAGCGAGACGCCGCCGCTACACGCACTGTAGTGCGCCTTCTCGCTTCCTTTTCGCTGTAAAGCTCAGTACCGGCACTGATTCTCAACGTCAATTACAGATTGTTTCACTAAGTATTGTTTAGCAATCAAGGTGATGGAAAATGTGAGGATTAAGGAAACTTGCTGGAAATCGCTTGGCGGACGTTCTTAGTTCTTACATAATAACAGTGTTATATATTTCCCATTATGTATACCTATTATAAAAAAACAATTTGAAATGAATGATTCGCTTATGTCACATTTTTCTCTAGATATAAACTTTTACCGTCTATTACATATAAGTAAGTTATGCATTATTTCTACATTACTTGAGAAAACATTGTTTATTTTTAGTTCTAAATACTCTTGTGGATACCAATTTCTGTGTTAGCGTTGACGGTAGCTTTCATCACTAATGTCTTCTTTTATATATGTTGAAACAGCCTACAATCCAAATACCATATTCCAGAAAGTAACACAACCATATAAAATTTATTTCTTTAGCTATCTAACCCGAAAACCGTCAAATCAGTGAGGTATCCATGGTAAAATTATAAATGGGGAAGTATCGCTGTATGTCTGTTACGCTTTCACCGTTGAACCGGTAAACCGATTTTGAGAAATTTCGGTAAAGTATAAGCTTCAATCCAAAGAACGGACTAAGGCTACTTTTTGCCGCGGGCATAAGTTTGTCGTTTTAGGTACATCTTTGACAACTTTTGTAATCAACAGTAAATCAATTCTTGTCCTACTTTATACACTACTCTGTATAAACTTATACTACGGCTTACGAAGTAACTATTTAGTAATCTGTGCTACGGCACTAACCACTCCTTGTAAGTGTATAATTAAATAATAAATGCTTTTGTGGGCAAAGATCAGGATCAACGGTCGCTGTCATAAATGTACAGAATAACTCTATAAATAGAAGTGCTAAAGATAATTACTTATATTTTGTACGCTAGCGATATCCCCTGTGTTTACTCGACATTTAACTACTTAAATAACGCATAACTTAATTCTTCTTAGATATCACGGCGAAAAACATGGTAAATCCAGCAGTACCTATCTATTACAATAAACTCCATTTCTTTTTCTTAAATATTTATTACAAATTAGTATATTATAAAGTGTATTTTTTAAACGAATTTCTTTATTTTATATGTACCTATACTAAATTTAGACGACAGGACGTAAAATCTTGATGACGAACCTATTCACTTTAAGCACAAAACTGCATTTAGTCTTTATTTACCTTTACGTAAAGTTGACTATAATTTGTTATAGGTACGATATTTTTCAATATAAATACGAAATCAAATTTTGATAAATAGATTCAAAATAGGCTCTAATTAGACAAGTATAAAAACAATGTAATCCTTGTGTCGCGGGTTTTACAAACATTAAATTCACATGCACGAAGAAGACTTGAAACAAGCATTTGTGGATCACACAAATACTTGTCGCATGCGGGGATCAAACCCTCAGCACGTCGCGCACAGTGGTAATTGGCGTGCTGACCTATACCACTCGGCTGGATTCGGCTATCCATGCAGTTAAGCTAGGTTTTATGTTACCGACCAAAAAAATTTTATTTGTCTCAACATTATCCAAACAATTTTAAAAGATGTGTACATCAACAAATCGTCAAACAAATACACGTGTTTTACGCACATTATTACGTAAAACACGTTAACGTAACGCTTGTACAACTGTACGTGGGCGGATTAACGCGTAATAAACCTCAGCTTAATCGATTAATCGGAAGAAAACATAAACAAGTTTCATTTGAAAACAATAACTTGGCTATTTATTTACGTAAAATATCTAAACACTGGAAAAGTGACATTTCTACAAGCATAAACGGTGATCGAATCGCTCAAATTTAAGAAAGTCACATGTCTAAGTCGTGACTTATCGTATTGAAATGTCATTTCCATGCACTTTAAGCGATTTCTTTTATCGTTGACGCTTGTAGAAATGTCACTTGCGTACAGGGACGCATAATACAGGTATTTAAGAACGAGTGCTACCGGCTATAGCTGCACCAAGTATTGTGAGACGAACAATAACTGGATGCAGAAACTGGATACATTAATAAGTTTTATGTCTTTTCCTAGTAATTGTGAGACAGGACAAACTATGAATAATAATATCGTAATTAAACATGCATTCTTAAATCGGAATGATAAAATACATTTGCTTTATAGATTTGAATTTTGACTTAAAAGATTTTTTGACGTAGGGTCTGTGATTTTGTGATAGTGTGTAATTTGAATATGCTTATTGCTAGCGCAAGTTTTATTAAAGAAAGTGCCAGTCTCTTTCAGAAAACAGAAATTCCCCTACTCTAATATTCCTGTAAATTATGGTGATTGTTATTTTTATATAAATAGCTATTCGATCCGCCCGTGAGACGAACATTTGCGTCATCCACATAGCAATGTTTGTTTAATGCCGGTTTTTTTTAGTAGACCTGTTTTTTCACTGTGTCTGAAAACATTAGAAACAACGGAATTAAATTCCCTAGTCTAGAGTCATCTTAATAAAATACCTTCTTGAATAACGAGGTTCAAAAGTCGACAATCAAATCAATTACAGTCTTGATCTCATGTCGGCCTGACGGTCGTCAAAGGAAATGACCAACCAGTTAAAAAGATGACGTGTCCCGCCTCCTTGCTAATGGTTAGCACGTAACAACTAGAAGAACACTAGAATTAAATAAGTACGCGAATAATGTTTTTATTACACTTCATTTAATGTGAAGAGATTTAATAATAATGTAGGTACTTACGTATTTTAAGAAGTCTAAGGCAGTACCCTTCCTTAGAGTAACGTATACAGGGTGTCTCCGAAAGGGTACATCTATCCAAAACGGGGTAAGAGTAGGTACATCTGGTATAGAATCAGTTTACAAAAATTCAGCTCAAAATGAGAATTAAATAATTAACACCAATAATCATAACCAATGTGTCACCCTACTACGAGGGTCATTAATATCTTATTACCTCACTCACTAAGTGTTAAGGTATCGTTTTCGTGTACGGGATACCGATAAACTCAAACGACACTTAAATACGCTTTTAATTGTCTCAATCTCAAAACAATACGATTGATTATTTAACAATTTTACTTGTTGCCAGTTACGTACGATACACTTTTCAATTTACTAAAAAGTAATTTTAAAAACTAAACTTGCTTAATACATAGATAAGTATAAGTACGTATGGATAATTAATCGATTTTAATTAAAGATTCATGTCGTGGAGTACTTGCATAATAAACAGTCAATAGATCTTTCTAGAGCCTCAACGGATGAATGACATAAGATTACTACATTGCAGTTTATGTAATATCCTACATAATATATACACGCATATCTTATACTTTAGTAAACTTTAAATCTATAAATGCACCTACAAAATTGCTTGCTTAATAATACTCTGTTACTGTAAAAATTAAGATGGCACTACATTGTACGGATATAGTTAAAATGTCAAGGCAACATTAAAAGTAATATGTTAACACAACATAGGATATACAAGTACCTAATTACGTTAAAAAAAACTTACATGAAAAAAACGTGTACAAAAAATTGGTATGTATTAGATTTAATTTTAATTACTAACAGCTTAAATACAAACTATTACTTATTAGAATGTATTTCATATAAAGATAACCCACTGCTGGACATACTAGCCTCCTGCCAAACATTTCAGATATGTATATTCATCCAGATACATCCCTGTACAGCAGCAACATCATCTGTTTACCAGGCTGGTGGTCTGACTAATCTCCTAGGCCACCATTAAAGAACTTTAAAAAAACAATAAAAATAAACAACTGTCGAAACGTGAAACAATTGAAGACTCCGTGGTCGAGTGGCGTACACGCCGGTTTTTAAACGCAACTTAAGTTTAAGACTTTCTTAAATTTCTATTATCATTTATTTATTTATTTATACTTTCTGAAAATCACAATTTATCACGAATTCCCTAAAAACCAGTTTGTTGGCTACTGTACAACTTAAAGTGACAGACTCAGCGACTCAAAATTAAGTAGCGTTTGACTATTTAGAGTAGGTACTTATAAGTTCTAAAAACACGTAAAAATATATATTTCGGCTCCAAATTCAGTTATACCTATTACCGAATATTACAAAAAATTAACTTTGCTATGTTTTTCAACAGTAAATAGGGCAGTAAGTAGTACATAATTGTGCATTCGTGTGTTCGATCGCGTGCCAGAGCGTGGAATCTAAGCTATGCTTATACTTGAACTATTAAGACTGCAATTACGTCCACAGTAAAGGTGAAATACAGTAAAACAAGTCCACATGACTGTCAAAGGTATAACTAACATAAAGTTTCATCAACTCGTATTGGTATTTATTCACCTTTTTCAAAAAGAAAGCACTTTTTTGGCGGCATGTTGGTACTAAACTACTAAGTACAGTAAGTTGTTAGTTCCTGCTGCTAAACATCGTCAAGATATGAATGTTAATGCCATCTAATGACAAAGTAATATTAAAGAAACCAAACAACAAAAAAAATATTTATAATTACATTTACCTATTTTTTTTTTTTTTTTTTTCAATATTGTAATATAAAATAATTATCTAAACAGCTCTGTAAACAACTAAGGAATATATATAGTGAAACTTCTGTGCCCAACATTTATTTCGTTCTCCGCTTTAAATCATAGACACTAGTCGCGACCACAACAACCCGTTTTACGCAAAACTACTTGAATTGCCAACTCATTTACAAGTCTGATAGTACCTGCAGTTGTAAACGATATTATAATTAGTTCACGCTCATTACCTAATCTTTGTGTTAAATATAAATCCGCACTCTTCATGAATAGGTTATACTAGACTGCTAGACGACACTCTAGAAAAAAGCAATCATATTATTGACAAGAACTGTCAAATTGATAACAAAAATGGCGGCGAAACGAATTCTCACTATACATAATCTCGTTACTTTTGGTTTAAACATCATTTAAAAGTCTACCAATTATGAATTTTATGTAAGTAAAAAAACCATGTCTCACAACACTAGACTAGATTAAAGTACTTAACAATGAATTAAATAATTAGCCATTTTAATTGCCAACACCTGTGAAAACTCCTTAAACGCATCTGTCAAAACATTAAGTCTGTCAGTGCATTATGAGGTTTTGCCATGGCCTGTTACGCAACAACATAAAATAAAGTATTACTTCGCTTTCATATACGTATATATTAAAAAATCTCAGTTCTCGCACGGGTGTTGCAAATAAGTAAAATTTACATGTATCTCTAAAATGGTTATTCTTTCTTGCCTTTGCCCCGTCAACCAGTATATTTTTCGTTGAATTACTTTGCTAAATGACGTCATAAAGATAATGATAAGTTTGTTTCTGTATGAACAAACAAGTTAATGTTTTTAAGCTTTTGAAACATTTCTACCGGATTGTACTTAGTTGAACAGTTATATGTATAAAAACGGCCTTCAACCTTCAACGTAGTCTCATCGTAATAATCCAGCTCATTCGTGATAAAGTCTCTGTTTTTCACTAATACTAAACTATATTTCAGTCATCAAGTTATGGACATAATTTAAAAAATAATTATTTGAAAGGAACCTTAGAATCGATTCGAAATTTGAATTATCTTTTTAAGTTTTAAATCAGCTTCAACCACAAAATTAAAAAGTCCAGAAATGTAAAAAGTTCATAGATAAAAAAAAACTGAAAATCTTAGATAATTTTAGACGAGTGAAACTACGTAAGTACCATAGTTATTAGTTACATTCATAATAATGACAGTATTTGTTTTAACTTTGCATACGGAGTACTTACAAACGTTCTAGGACAAGAGGCTTTTAAAGAAACCTTCATATTGTACAAATATTATGGATGTGTTAAGCTTAGAATGCAATTAACTGGCAATTGACAAGTTTATTATGTACTGACAAATGCGTCTTGTTGTAACAATCTATAAGATAATATTTGATCGTGGAAAAACAAACTTTGTTTATAGATTGTTTTAATTCGATTTTAAATTTGATTGCATCGATTAGATTTTAGGAATACATCATTATAGTAAAGCTAAATTGTTCCGTTTCTTTCAACCCATCTCAGTAACTACCAGTCTGTAAAAATCTTTTTGCATTTTTTAGCCCAATTCTAGAGGAAGGTGATAGGCTTTTTAACATCACTTAACTAGCTTTGAAAAAATAAAGGTGTTTGAAACCGCAATCCACAGCTAGTTTAGATATGTCAAGTGACAAAAAACACAATAATATGATTTTAATACGTATTTAAACAAAGATTTAAACCAACCTATTTTTATAGTGGTATTTACCAATAAATGCTAATCCAAAAATCCTAATTATCCTTTCTTATTCTCAATTTACGTAACTATTAGTAATAAGATGTGGTTATAAAAATATTAATTGAACTTTAAGCAATAAACGACACTTCCCGTAGTGTCTAATTATTCTCATTAAAATCTAATACCCAAATTAACGTATTTCCTAAGTTATATAATAAAAGAAAATAACAGCACATCAAAATTTCTTTATTTTGTTGCATTAGTGAACTTTATAAGCAAACCAGCTGTTCCCGGGGCTACACCCGAGTACAATCGTACTTGTCGGTTAACGTAGCAAAAAGTAGCCATAGTCCTCTTGGGGATTCATGCATACTCCAGACCATACCTAGATTTATCAAAATCGGTCCAACGGTTAAGTCATGAATGTATAGCAGACATGAGAGTTTCCTACTTTTACATTTATAATATTAGCATGAATTAAATTCGAACTGATTAGTAATTAACCCAGTTCCAAAAAAAAGTAATTACGCACATGCTTTAGGGAGTTGCTACTTGTAGATAGGTACTATTAAATATTCTGTTGCACTACAACGTACATATATCAACGGACTTTTTTGTCTTTCCATAAATTATCATTATCATTAAAACTTGAAAAAAAATCAACAATCTCCGATTCCAAAGTCCGAATGCTTACGAGTCACGGAAATTGTTGCAAAAATTTCAAAGGATTCTTTCTTATCACAATATACAGATAAATGGTACAAAGTGTACATGTGTAGATATATTAAGGTACAGTGAGTACGTAATGTACCTATGTCATCGTAAATAAAAATATTATCGGTTTTAATTTACTAACTATTCATAATGAATATTATCAGTGTGCAAAGATTTAGAATAAGATATTAGGATGGATAAATATCGATTTATCCATCCTAATATCATGTAACATACACCTGTATACATCTTTCACGCAAAAACTGATTTGGACAATATCTTGCAAACATATACCTAGTTCATAACCAATATTAACACTTGGGATACTTTGATCGCGATAATTCTACCGGTTAAAACCGCGAGAATTAGCGAATTCGAAATAAAAACCCATTTAACCAATGACTTGACCAGATCTCTGTATTAATCTAAAGGCATAACTACCTATTTTTAATCTGTTATTTTTGTGTGCCTATCGTTTAAGAAAACTGCTGTAAAAAATATAAAAAACCGGTCAAGTGTGAATTTGACTCTTACACAAAGAGTTCGGTTATTCAGTACCATCGTACATGATATATTGTTGTTTGATGTTATAGCGGCAGTATATAAGATATAGCCAGCTGACTGACAATGACGGACGGACAGCGGTGGCTTAGTAATAAGGTCCCGTCTCGTTAACTCCCTTAGGGTACGGAACTCTAATAAAGTGGTAACATGGCAGATGACGTCATTAACCACTAGCCTTTTAAAACTAAAAATAGCAAAGAGGTTTTGTTACATGAGGATGGTCAAACATACTTATTAGTGTGTATAGATCCGTGTGTTGGTTTTGGATTTATGATCTCATGGTAAATACAGTTTTCTAATGATCTTGTGTCAAGGAAAAGTACAGGTGACATCATAGATTAATATCGGAATATTGAGTTATTAGAGTTCGAAATGTAATCTGCAAAAATACAATTAAACAATTAGAACTATCGATATTTTAAACAACAGACTTCTTTTTAAGAATAATTGCTAACTAAACGGATGCATTTTCCCTTTTGGTGCAAGTTAACTTTCTTTAAATCTGTTCTTTGATTTAGTCGAAAAATCGTTACAAACAAACAAACATTTTCTTTCGTATTTACCTACTGTTTTATGTAGTAGGTGATAGGTATGCAAGTGTCGATAGTTATGACAAAATAAACATACAGCTGCACAGGAAGCATAATAAAAAAAACTGGTTACAATCTTATGCAAACTACTCTACAGAACTAGATCAAAACAATAAAAAAATATAACTGTCGGACCACCATAGAAAAACTTTAACAGTAAACCCATTCCGAACTCCCACTTCCCACTCTCCTTTTTTATTGTTGTCCTTCTGTCTCTTATCTGTATCATGACAAAACGAGTCTGACTCCTATGTTGCTAATGTTAATTAAAAGTTTAGGTGTACAAATTTAATACAAGTTCGGATAATAACTATAACTTGTAGTTTTTGTTTATCATTTGAAAGAAGTAAAAAATTTGATCCGTGTTCGATGAATTTAGGAGCTTAATGCGCCAAATCCATAGGTATTTTTAGTGTATAATCTCAGGTAAGACGCATTGACTAAATACGTAACTATATTATAAAACCTTTTCTTGATTACATGTTTAAATTGCGAATAAAATTATGCTTTGTGTTTTTCTATCAAAAATTACTTATTATATTTATAGTCGTTTTTTTTTCGGGCGTATACGTATTTTAGGAGTCATTTTCGAACATGGGATACATAGACCATCGAAACTCTCTGTGGATATACTGTGTCTTAAAATGGTTATTTTATAAGTAGTTTAAAAGTACCCGAAATATAAGTTAATGTTATTGCCTGGTTACTTGTACTGGCTAGATTTTTATATAAAAGATTAAATTTAAACTTAGGTTGATAGCTAACGTTAAAACTTTTAGTTACATTATCATACTAAATATATACTTTTAGTTAAAAAAAACATGCATTAACAATAATAATTGTTATCCAGACCAATCCTGTGACGCAAAATTTCTACTCGATCGTAAACCGGGAAGTAGGTCAAATTTCTTACATAATTACACGTAAAGCTAATAAAATCGTGTTACTAAAAATAGTACGGTCGGTCGCAAGACTTGTAAGTTAATTTCACACACTTAATTACGAAATTCACCTTTACTACCATTAAAATAAAGGCGTTTTAGTGTTAAGACTAATGTGTCGCCAGTACCAGGGGTACTTATCTTACACTATTTAGTGTAATCTCCGCAATAAAGATATACAACATGTTACCAAGGATTTAGCAATTTGTTGTAATACTTTAATCAATTTATATATATGACATACAGACCTATTTATTGCTCTCAGCGTGAATTTAGAAAGATAACTCTTTAATTAGGTATTTTACTATGATTTATGAAAATATTACTTATTAAATACTAGCTGACCCGGAAAATATAAATTGCCATATAAATTTGTCCAAAAAATTCCTTATCACACGGTATAAAAGATAGTTCACGACCTATTCACAGACCTGCCGATTCTACACGAAAAAAATCATAAAAATCGGTCAAGCCGTTTCGGGGGAGTTCGGTTACAAACAGTGTGACACGAGAATTTTATATATAGATAGATAAATTCGTATATGACAAGTCCTTCTCAAAAAATTGCCTTGCCATGCTATACAGAAGAAAAATACAGGCTGATTTTAAATGACAAACACGAGTTTAACATAAATGATTAATATTTTATTTAATCGGCCTGTACATCAATACAATATTATTTTGATTGGCCAAATAACAGAATATAATACAGTCATCATTATTTTGATAACTTCCCATTAAGTTATGTAATAACGGCTCTGAATAGTTAAAAGTTCACATAATAACATGGATCGCTGCTCGGATGCAAATCATTAACCGAAAAGATACTTATCAGATAATAAAAAAAGGTTATTTAAACCGAAATTATTTAAATGCACCATAATTATTATAATTAATTATTTTGTGCATATTTTGACAGAATTAACAATGGGAATTAGTCGGCCATCTTGATTAAGTGTAGATAAAAAGTTAACACTTTAAATAAAATGTTAGAACCAAATTATTTAGTGGTTGGGCGACTGCCGAGCACGAGGACTGGGTTTTGAATACCGGGTGGGCCAAAAATAGTGGCTTGGTTTTCTGTTAAGAAATACTGAATAGAGCTCGGCGTCAGGAAGTTTGAAGATATTGGCATCCCCTAGCCATGAAAAGCACGTTATTCTGTGGGTGGTTCAGACTGTCCTAGGTCATTAAAAGATTGTCAACCACTCTTCCCTAGTTTCCCTTCAAAACGCAAGGAAAACCAGTCTTACTGTGGGATAAAAACGGTGTTACCCAATGAAAAGAAGTTGTGGAGGTCAGATCGCAGTCGTTCATTAGCCAAAATTTATTTTCATTACTTTCTTTCGTAAAATTTTTACTTTCGTCTACCTAAAGTAAAAAAAAGATAGTTTTAACCTGTCAACTAAATTTAAAATGCGTTGTTGATACTTTGATAGTCATAAATAATAACTAATATATATTTACAAGTATAATAAAATTATCGACTTCTAATAATTAAATGAAAAAATATCTTTTTTTACGACTTCTGCAGGAGACAGCAATAGATTAATCATTAAACAATCAATAAATTAAATATTTGATTATTAAAATATTTACATAAACAAATAGTCCATAATATATTGCTTAGATAATTTCCCAACTGCAAACTAATAAAAACATCGTAAACTGAACAACAAAATACATATTTCGAAACGCCATTTTTTATCGCGTTTTGTTTTTGCTAAAGCTAATTTAGGCTTCAGGAAATAAGTCTAATCATCATGATAATTACGAATTTCGTTCTCGTCCAATCTCAAGTGAGATCAGCCGTTTTCGCAGGAGATATTATAGTATACAATATGTGTGGACCAACACAGGTGCACACATACTTCCTCCTTCTTCTCTCATAGTCCGATAGGACGGCAGACCGACACGACCGTAGAGTGATCAGGCGCAGGAACAACGGCTTTGCGTGCCTTCCGAGGCGCGCAAATACGTTGTCATGATAATTACTTGCACTTAGAACAGTTTATTATAACATGATTTGTGTTAGATATCGAAAGAGGTTGTTTTTAAGTTAGTGTAGTGCATAGTTATGTACCGTGGTGGATTGGAACTTGCTCTCCCCCTCTGAGTCTCAGCCTCTCTCTCCGGTAAGAAAATTATATATTCATGTTATTCCTTAATAAAATGGGTAAAATGAAAACCTACTAAAATGGGTTGTGGAGGACAAATAGGCAGTCGCTCCATGTAAAATCAGTATTCAGCTAAATCCGGTAAGACTAGAAGCTGACCCCAACATAGTTTAGCAAAAGGTTAGGCAGAAGAAGAAGTGTTATATCTTATTTAAAGACCTTGACGCCAAACGCCTGATCCGAAAAACTCGACCCAAGCCCTCCTACAACTATACTCGCAATTCAAGTGGGTCTCTTTACTGCGCTTCTTGCAATAGGACCTTCAAAACAAAATTTGGTTTTGCGAGTCATGCTCGCGCTCATGCAAGAGCCCAGGCGAAGACGAGCTAAGGGTGTCGCCGTCGACGGATACGTCTGGGAGGACATCATCATCATCATCATCATCATATCTTATTTAAATCTGTTGAGTCTATGCGTAAATTAACAAACAGCTCAGTACATATTAAATTAATTTGTAGTATTAAATTAGGTTAGTAGAAACTTAGCAAAAAAAATGGGCTTCATAAGAAAACACAAGTGATCAAAACCTTTTTTCTTTATTTATTGTCTTTGCCCTGTAATACTTGTAATAATAGTGATGTCTGTAGGTATAGTTGCCAACAGGTACAGTACGATGCAAACTTAAAGGCGGCTGTGAACACGAGTCGAGTCGCAGCAGCACCAAACGGGGTGCGGGGCGAGGTACTGCGTAGCGTTTAGCGCACTTCACAGCCGCCATTAACTTTGAATTGAACTATACATACTTTAGTTCTTTTACATTTTATACTTTAAAACATAAATATAAACGTACTTAAACGCCACTTCTAAACAGGTATCCTAACATTACAGTATCGTATTTTACGAGCAATAAACGCCGTTATCACGGGTCAGATGATAGCGAGATATGGTATCAAACCCACGTATCTATTATTGACATTATACGCTCGACTGCTAAGCTTTTCGTCGAGTGATAATAACAGTTACACTAAATTTTGCGTGAAGATTAGCTTCGAAGTAGACGTCTTGTCTTATATGCCTGCCCCCCAAGACAAGTGGCATTTCAACAAGCGTTAACGATTATATAAATCGCTTAAATGACAGTAAATGTATGGGAATGACAGTTTGTTTCGATAAGTCACGTGACTTGGACTTGTCACTTGCATACATTTGAACGATTCCATCAGCGTTATCGCTTGTTAAAATGACACTTTTCTAGGGGGGCTGGTTCATATATTCAAGACACGATTCGTTTTTCTTACGGAAAGTAGAAATTTCGAAGCAAAACAAAGAAAATTCAGTCCGTAAGCAAAACGAATCGTTTTTTTTTTATATAGGAACTGCCCAATAAAAGGATACCGTACAACTCGAACGCACACTGCCCTGTCGCAATTATTTTGGCAGGTAGTCGTAAAAAAGTACTATGAGACACTATACTAACACCAAAAATACTAAAAAGAAATGAATGATTAAAAAACGGTGATAATTATGTTGCCATATAAAACTATGTAGTATATTAAGGTTCAGATAAAATATAAAGGCTTTTAAAATTTCTAATTTACAGATTTCAATTTTAATTAAAATTATATGTTATTTTTACAACCAAGTTTTTTGTTACAAGTTTAGACAAATAAACAAACGAATACAAAAACAATAAGATGCTAAATTTTACTCAGTAATCAGACAATTTTCTCTTTATCTACATCGCATTTTATAGCTATGTTAAAAAGATTAAATTTTTTTCTAAATAAGTTAAGCTAGTACGTTTTCTGTATAATAGGTATTATGTTTCAGCGTACATCGCATGCGCAGGAGTGGCTTCTAACAATTCGAACCGCTCCGCTCGTAACCTCATAGCTTCACGCACTGTGATTACAAGACTTACACGCCTTAATTAATACAAATCATTAATATATTCGGGTTTTATAAGGCTTGAAAATTTGTATTTTTTTTTGTTTTAGATTTTTATTGGTGTGGAATAGAAAATCCGAAATTCCAAGGGCTTTTTCATATTTCTCTGTGTAGAAAAGAAAAGATGCAAAATTGCAAAGGGATCTTTTCAAACTGTGCTGTCCTTTTTGAGGTCGGCTTTCGAGAATAGACTTTAATGATATTCATATTTGACCACCTCTGAGGATACCATATCGATGAAAACATTTTTTTTAATCGATCTTCAATTGCCGGACATATCGTAAAACAAATATACATATAAAACCTTCGATTTCAAAAACTCCTCCTTAAAAGTCTGTTAAAAATTAAGACACCTATTTGGACTTTAGTTTTAACGGTCAGTACACTGCTTACGCCTAACTACGGCCGTGATTATACACTTAACAAAGCCAACAGGCCCAACAGCTGTCATTATCTGCAGAGTACAAGTAAATAATACAAAACAAGTGCTGTTTGTTCATCACATAGTTGTGTTTACTTCTCGCTTGGTTACGGTCTTGGAACGGGTAGGTACCTCGAAACTATGAGTAGTTATGAATTATAGGCTTAAGCGTGATAATTCCTGATTAGAGTGTACACAATGAATCCTGAATGAATATGAAGCCGAGGCGGGCAACTATTAATCAATCTGTAACTTGTCGTCTACTGGCAAATATTCTTTTCTCTTATATAGAAAAGGAGCGAGCATTAATTACCACGTGTGCTCATTTGCAACCTCCTTTTTTTTAAATACCTCTACGCAGTTAGCCTGAGCGCAGGCTTTGACTGCTTCACCGGACTTTTGGCGAGAACTATAAGGGTCTCCAGCCTGAGCAAACTTACAAAAACGAACTACGTCAGCAACGTTCACTAAGAACACCCCCTGTAGGGTTCTGACCTCGACTTAGTGCGTTGGTAACAATCTTAATAAGGCAAAAACAGCTAGGGAGAGCTGGATCTAAGTTTTTATTTAAGGACATATATAATACACAATATAAGGCATAGTTATACATATACAATTATCTTACATGCATTTGCTACACGAACGGCATTATCAGCTCTCTCTGTTCCTCAAAAGCACGTTCGGCGGCTAATGTGATCTTGAATGGCGACGCATAATACATGAATTCACAACAATTCCGACAACCAGTCTAACAAAGGACTGTACTACCCAGTAAACAGGATTGTGGAGATCGCACACGCAGACGCATCATATAATTTATGGTATAAAAAAAGAAAAAAAATTAAAAGCTGATCCCAACATTCTTTGAAAAATGGCTAGCTAAAGATGAAACGAAAAATTACTTAAAAGTTACTTACTATTGTATATGAGAAAGTTTTACTACTGAATTGCAGACGACTTTATTGATACACTTATTATATAACATGGGGTCCCTATACTTGTAATTTGCAGCAATATGGCGCCTCGATCGTCGGTACAGATAGCCAGGAAAGTGGGAGAAAACGGGAAGCTGCGCAAGCGCATCTACAGTTAAATAACTGTAAACTCGAGTATTTTTGACGCGGAACTTTTTTCTTTTGTCTTTAACTTGATTTGTAAGTGCTTGGCACAAGTTTGAACCATTTTAAACTCAAGTGCGAAATGAATACAACAATACTTGCGGTGTGGCGTAAAAAAATGTTTATCACCAGACAAAGTAATACTTTGTTAAATTTGTCGATGTGGATAATTTTAAAAAGGTGCAGTACATCAAATCGTCTGAATACATCTTTTTTTAAACAAAAATTATAAATAGAAGAAGTCTCCAAATGACGAACCTTTTTTTCTGGCAATTAACTGTCATGCTATTTTGAAGTGGAAGAACTTAATCGTAAAGTGGTTCTTGGGATGTAAAATATTATTTCGATTATTGTAAGTATTTTAATGACCTCAGGAACTGTATAACGGTGACGAGCATATATCTAGCTCCGTTATTGATTGAAATTCCGATAGACGTGCTTATTCGAAGACCGTATTACCATTTATATTAAACAACCTCTTTCGTGATAAACGGTCAGAATGTAGATAATAGATGTCACCGAATAATTGTTTATTGTTAGTTTGTAACTATTCTCGCTATATTGTACAATTTTTAAATATTGAGAACCAGAAGAATTTGTTAACGTAGGTAAACTACCACGAACTGAAATCAAGGAATAAAGAATCCGAATTCGACCCAAAGCTACTAATGTAAATGCTGTAATTGGTTGTTAGTCTTTACTAGTTGTAGTTTACCCCCGTGCCGTCCCGTCCCTAGATCAAGCTGGCCCGAGCCGGCCAAATTAGCAATAAAAATATGTCCCTAAATAATAAAAACTTAGATCCAGCCATCCCTTGCTGTTTTTGCCTTAAGATAGTTAGCAACGCACTAAGTCGAGGTGCGAACCCCAGGGGTGCCCTTAGTGAACGTTGCTGACGTAGTTAGTTTATTTTACTTGCTCTGGCTGGAGGCCCTTACGGTTCTCGCCAAAAGTCCAGTGAAGCAGTCAAAGCCTGCGCTCAGGCTAACTGCGTAATACCTCTTCCAAAAAATAAAAAAATATTAGCTGTATTTAACAACAGATTAGAATACGTAGGTATATAAGTATTTCAGGAAACGGGGGTTATATTAGCAAATAGTAATTTACGCGTTCTGTGACAGCTAGAAATACATAACCACATAGTAGGACACATGCGTTCGCGTAAAACCCATTACCCTCCTTTTACCCGCCAAAGTCGGGTAAGTAATGTGCCACTTTCAAACATTACGTGATGCCCTGAACCTTGGGATATTGCATTACAAGAATTAAGTGGATTACCAGTTATAAGTACATACTTACAAAGTAAATACTGACTTGCTGTTGATAAAATGTCTATTGTAAAACCCAGCGATACAAAATCATTGTACTAATTTAAAAACTTTGTTGTGAGGATATAATTAAGTGTTACTCTTTCATGCAAAAATACTGAATGGATTCGGATGAATTTTGACACAAAGATTAAATCATAAACACCTAACGTATTGGTTATTTTTACTCCGAAAAATTCGTTGTGTGTTAATTAATTCATTAAAGTTTTTGTCTTTAGGTGATCTGCAGACTCTGAGTCTAACCTTCTCTGAGATGATCATATTGTTCATGACCGGAGTTTTTACTTAATACCAGCCTAATGTCCCACTGCTGGGCACAGGCACCTTCTCATATAGAGAAGGAACGAGCATTAATCACCACGCTTACTGATTGCGGGTTGGCGATTTCAGATTTCAATTTTTGGAATCCAGGTTACCTCAAACCCTTTTCAGTTTTCCCTTATCATCAGGTAAATTAACCTTTCTCTATGCCTATATACATGCATATATTTATACTTACTATATATTCAACTATAAAATAACCGTATAATTAAGTACGTAGGTATTGTCGATTATATTTTACGTCAAGGTACAAAAAACAGCCATTTTTAATTTAATTCAGTCATTTATTTCTTTCATGTTTAATGGGATTTCTGTCTGTTCAGCAGTGTATAGTTTGTGTTTTAATAATAAGATTACGTCACTTTTCTTAGTTGACGCAATAGGGAAGCCGGACATTGAACTTTATTCCATAGGAATAAAGACTATGTCAAAGTGTTTATGTGAAATCGTTGGTACGCGAAGGATGGACAGTGCCCATAACTAATGATTTAATAATTAGTTAGTTATATAGAGAAATATATTTACCTATTTATAGTATAATTAATGTTAAATTTGGAAATGATTCTTATTAAAAATACCTAGGTATATTGGAATAGAAAATTGATTTATTACTTATTATGGTTAAATCGTGATTCCTTTTAACCTAAAACTACCTTTTTCTTACTGCGTATAGTGTATTAAAAGTTAGATCAGTGAAATTAGTTTTCAGAAAAATCTATACTTATCCATACCTACTTATATTATAAATGCGAAAGTAACTCTGTTTGTCTTTCTGTCTGTTACACTTTCACGGCTAAACCGCTCAAACGATTTGGATGAAACTTATGTAGGTGGTATAGTATGGGGTAAGCTTGAATAAGAAAGGACATCTAGCCCAGTCATATTAGGGCTTTCACCTCGGAATGAAAGATAATAAGCTGCAAATTGGTATGAACCTTTGTTTTGTCATTCTAAATGTTGTCTCAAAAGTCACAATCGTTATCGTGTCCGCGTCTCAAGATATTCAAGGTCAAAGGTCACAAAAATCGGTTTTTCGCGAATATCTGGCTTCCTATCGGTTAAATGAGATTTGCATTTATTATAAAAGTTGTAGGCTATAAAATTCCCTACAACTTTTGTTTAAACTTTTTTTTCATACGACCAACCGTTTTGAAGGTAGAGCGCGAAGTGCACATCGTACAGTCATATACGGCCTAATGCAAGGTCAATCGTGAGTTATGGTTATCAGTACGTTATAAAGTCAATTATTTACTTGGAAATTATAATTATTAAACAATGCCTATTATTTATGTACTAACTATTAATTATTTATATTTAATTAAAGTAAGTAACTTGATTATTTATATATAATTATTCATATTTAACTATTTAAGTATAAAATATTATTAATTCTGGATTATATATTTTAGTTTTATTTTAAGTTAAAATGATAGTAAGAGTATATATTTTACACATATTTTTATTTATTATTAAATACGGCATAATATACATTTATCAAAACGTGAGTTCAAATATCAAAAGTATCTTTGTTGATTTTAATTGTAATGAAATTGGAAATGGAAGCTAATTATCTTCTTCTTCTTCGTCGTCTTCTTCTTCTTGTCGCTCAAAAATGTTCGATTCATTGTCATCATCCTCATTATCTGTCATGTTCATCTCCAAACCTTCCAGAATATCGGGATCATATGTATTTTTAAATATGAATAATTATATATAAATAATCAAGTTACTTACTTTAATTAAATATAAATAATTAATAGTTAGTACATAAATAATAGGCATTGTTTAATAATTATAATTTCCAAGTAAATAATTGACTTTATAACGTACTGATAACCATAACTCACGCTTGACCTTGCATTAGGCCGTATATGACTGTACGATGTGCACTTCGCGCTCTACCTTCAAAACGGTTGGTCGTATGAAAAAAAAGTTTAAACAAAAGTTGTAGGGAATTTTATAGCCTACAACTTTTATAATAAATGCAAATCTCATTTAACCGATAGGAAGCCAGATATTCGCGAAAAACCGATTTTTGTGACCTTTGACCTTGAATATCTTGAGACGCGGACACGATAACGATTGTGACTTTTGAGACAACATTTAGAATGACAAAACAAAGGTTCATACCAATTTGCAGCTTATTATCTTTCATTCCGAGGTTGACCCCTTTTTTTACCTAATATGACTGGGCTAATCTACTTTTTGCCGGGATAACCGACACCCACGCGGACAGGGCCGCGTAAATCAACTAGTAGGTATATTAATAAGATATTAATTAATAACATAATTAGTATGAGTCTTCTGCTTTAGTATTAAATATTACCAAATAAGAATAAAGGTTAAGCCATTAATCTTTATGTTAGTTTAATTCAAATTTAACTGAGGAGCGTCTATTTACAATACGTATCTTCTCTAGTTAGTATATCAGGGCCAAATACTGAAATGTCAATCAGATTTAAGTCACCGTTAAGTCTAATGCTGTCTCTGTCACTTTACGGTGTAAAGTAACGACAGATAGACGTTTAAGACCGTATTAAAGTTAAGTTGTGTTTAAGTATTTGGGTGTTGGTTAGTTTTTAATTGTCAGTTACTTAGTTTCTGATGTTCACAGAATATATGGCAGACGATATATCTATTTAATAAAACCAATTAACCATAACCACTTTAATTAATTTCATTTGAAAGTATTGCCTGCTTCTTCGCCTAAAACATATTATTTTTTCTATTAAGGTTTTTAGAAAATGTATTTACCTTTTGATGCTGTCTGTACCACAAATTATAACCTCTATCTTAATTAAAAGTTATCAATGCCTTTCGAATTTTATTCCTTTTATTAATGGCTATGACAAAACCTCGTAATTAATCTCCAAACTGTCAATAACATTAACAAAACTTATTTAAATATTCATGATTACACATGGGCATATTTTAGAAAGTATTGCTATCTTTATCGCACACTATTACATAAGACATTGTAGAGAAGGACCAATAGATATACCTTCGTATTGTTTGCTGTCGGAATAGGTAAATACAATTTTATAATTCATGAATTATAAACGTGACAGCAATACTTTATAATATTATCTATTTTAGATATACAGAGTGTTACCGGATTGGTATATCTATCGAAAAGCGTTGAAGAGTATATCTGGTATAGAGGCGGTTTACCAAATTTCAGCTCAAAATAAATAATAGATTAAGAATAATTATATCGCTTAAATTATTCGACACGAAATATCATAACCAGACCGCTGAAGCGATGCATCTTAACATTTAGCGAGTGACGTAAAGATATTGATAAGATATTGACCCTCGTAGTGCGCTGACGTTTGTTATGATTTTTGGTGTCGAAAAATTTGATATCTGTTATTTAATTAACTCATTTTAAGCTGAAATTTGGACTCTATACCAGATGTAATATTCGCCCCTTTTGAATAGGAATACCCTTTCAGTAACATACTGTATAGAAGTGCCCGTGCCCTCAAAATGAATCAGAAACGACGGTCACAAAATTTAAGCACTTCAACGTGGAATATATTTTTAATGATATGTGGGAATGGATGTCGGTTATCGCGGCAAAATGTAGCCTATGTCCTTTCTCAGGCTCTAGGCTGTCTGTGTGCTAAATTTCATTTAAATCGGTTTAGTAGTTCTGGCGTGTAAGCGCGACAGACTGAGTTAATTGCATTTATAATATTAATAAGGATGAATTTTTATGATTTTTCACAAAGTAATTCTGTCAGCTACTTCGCGTCATTGGGAATGGAAACCTTTGTTTGTATACGCTCTACCTTTTTTCCTACTCTGTGGAATAGTAATATAATGTAATTATCTAATTAAGTACTTTATAATTCAGAATGTAATTTGACTTTGAAGTGAATTTTAAAATTTAATTTATAATTTCAAATTACTATTCCATAGCGGGAATATAATCAATATGACGTCAATCGCATTAAACAACTAGATGTTTGAATACTTATTTGTCTTTTTTTACATATTTTCTGTGCTTACTTAATACAAGTTAATTACAATTCACAATTGACAGTATAATATAGAATTAAATTTATAAATTTATTTAAAAGAATTGGGCTTATAACGATATTTTTAATGATTAGAATAGGTAATTACTAACTGCAGATAAAAGGTACGAACGTTACCAAAAAAATACAGAAATTAATTTGTATTCGGTGATAAAGTCAGCTCACATCATACATTCTGAAGCATATAGGTACCCACCTATTTCTTATACCTGCTTAAAATAAGGTCTATAATTCCCTTTGCCTAAATCCTTAGTAAGGTACCTAAGCTGTAATAGTCGTAGTTCACAAGTTTTAAATAAGTAGGTGTATCTTTGTAAAAATAAACTTTTTTATAAGTTTTGGACAAAACATGAGTAGCTTACGATGTGAAAGTATTTGCTGACGGGTCACGGGTCAAAGGCAATAAGACGGTCACGTAGATTTTTTTTCGGCGAAATGGTTAGCTTAGTACCTATTTGGTGAAATCGGCTTCCACAATTTTAGTAATCATGCAACATAATAATATAGTTACCTCATGTATAAAAATAACGATTGTAATTAGTTACAAACAGAGATAAGCCACTAGAACTGTTTTTCTTGAGTTTTAATTAAATAAAATTAATTCTTTTACATAGCAATATACCTAAAGCAATCATATTGTACAAAATAATCTTTATGATAAAAATTCACAATTCAATCTTTTTAATCAACCGTACGTGTATTTTTCTAAATTATTCTTTTTTCGAATCTAGTTCCCTCGCAATCCTAAATGTCAAATGACGCTTGTCTGTCACTGACCCGCAACAAAACACAACACTTAGCGCATGCGTAGTTTCAATGCATGCTCAGTTGCTGTAGCGTCGGTAAAACAGTCGACCAGAATCATTGTAAGTCTAACATTGTCAGCGCCTTTAACTTAAAGCAGTAAAGGTTGATTTTCGTTAATCATAGCTTAAAGTAAGAACCACAAAAGATGTGGTTTTACAATAGCGAAGTTTAAAGCGTTCATTCTAGCCAAATTACTATTGTATTCACAAATCACAATACAGAAAGGAGAATACAGAAGGGAGGCTATAATATGAGTTTGGGGTAAGAACCATAGCAATTTGCAAACGCGTTCAGTAGACCTTATTTGCTTTTCCAAGTTGTCAATCCAAGGGTGTTCTATGATAAAAATAACGTAAACACATGGTGTAAAATATTATTATGCTACGTTCAGTGTAGGTAGCATATTTTTAATTTTCGAATTCAATGTCTAAAAATTGTAATATGATTTTTTATTAAAAAACCATAAAGGTTTTGTGATGTTTTTTTTAGATTAAAAATTACCTAGAAAATGGAATTGTTAGTTATTGCTGGGAACCATACGGTTTTTTAATTGTTATGTTACCCGGAGTTAAGAGTACAATAATAATATTTATGGTATCTCAATGTACCTGTGCACTCGTAACACTATTAACCTATGTACCTACATTTCATATAATAAAATAATATCGAAAACTAAAGTACCCGCATTGTACTTAGCCGGTATGTTTAAAAGAAAGTCGATAATCGCGCTACCTGGTGTTACCAAAATAAAAAAAAATACGTTTATACAAAAGCCCGCACGGTCTTTTTTAAGTTACTTAGGCCGACTTGCACGAAAATACTAACTCAGAATTAGTAGCTAACACGAGGTTAATTTGACAACATTGTACGACAAACTGTTAATTTAACCTTGTGTTAGCATTTAACTCTGAGTTAAAAGGTAACCCGGGCTTGTGGCAACATACCTACATATTAATTTTAGTCTTGTCATTCCAAATTTAAATACTTTACATTATTGAGACAGGTGGCACGTATTCTTTTTATTTGTAACGTTATTACATCTGATCTGTTTTAAAACTGCCAATAAACTAAATGAAGTGATTAACACTAAAGCTAAGCTATAGGTAATTGAAAAATTAATTAAAATTACAAACCCTTACGATCTAAGCATGTGCCGCAATGCTCTTTTATGTATGTAAGATGTCTTTGCTTTGGTATTCAGACTGAAGAAGTAGACAATTAATCCAAAGAAGCTATAAAAAGCTGTTTAATTCATTTAAAAATCAAGTTAAATTTATTTAATGTGTGATTTTAATGGGGATGAGTGACATAGGTTAACAGATTCTCTCAAATAACACATTATAGACATAATGCAAGGATTTCATATTCTACTCTCTTTAGCCCGCGATTTCGTTTGCGTATTTCCACATAGGAATCATTTTGTCCCGTCAAACTTTGCCCCCGTTTTTCACCCCCTTAGGGGCAGAATTTCGGAAAATCCTTTCTTATCGGATACCTACGTCATACAAAGAAGACACCCTCCAAGTTTCAGGTCTCTACGATCAGCGATTTAGGCTGTGCATTGATCCATCATCAGTCATTAGGACAAAGCATTTTATGTATAAAATATTTCCTAATCATAAGTAAAACAAAACACTGTAAGTTTACACCTACCTAAATCATAACAAAAACGTAAACATACATAATTAAAGCATACATTTTCAAGCAAGGACAAAATATTATGAAGGTATCAAGTGTGCTAACATTGATAAAAATAACAGTAAGAAGTATAAAAATAAATACACTTATACACAGGTATTACGCCTCAGCTTCGCACTGTTAAGTTTTTAACACTAAAAATCTTTAAATTTGACGCGCGTTTCTGTAATATGATCTGCACGTATTAAATTACTATCTATTGCTGAAAACTGTCCGTTGCGTACTTTAAAAGATCTGAGCGTACAGACAGCGGGAGTGACTTTGTTTTATAGTAGGTAGGTATACTATGTAAAGATGTATATGATATTTATGTACAACCACGGTAATATTACATCATTTTTTAATATAGAACAGTTACCATTAATGATACAAAAACAAACATACGAATTAGTCACAATTAAAATTTTATCACCTAGATATTTTATCTGTGGTTGCGACTTGCGATATTTTTATGGTTAACCTAACTTTTTTTAGCGACGTTAAAATTTTAATACGATTAGAACATCATAATTATTTCCAATATAATTTTTCTTTATCTTGGTAGGTATAATATAAATATATTTTCAGTACTTAAGTAAGTAGGTTGTATGTATGTTCACAAAAAAAAATAACTTTTAGGACGAATTGCAGAAAATCAAAATTAATAATATCTTCATTCTGCAACTCGTCCCATGTGGCTTGTTTGGAACTTTAAACTTTATTTTGTCGTCCTAAATGGGCCGTAGGCATGTAGGACGAGTTGACGAATCACTCCGCTTTTTTAAAACCTATAAGTACCTACTTAATCTACGGCCGTCGCGGTCGGCCAGTAAGTAGGTACCTATTTATATTTAAATAGGTAATAGGTACCTAGATATTTAACAAACACACCAAGCGTCTTCATTCTAGATTTTATTAATATAAATAGGTATGACAGTAACGAATTAAAATAGGTAACAGGGTTTTTCTACAGAACCGTACAAAATGATTCTGTTGGTTCAGATTTTAGTCCCAAATTTATATTAACAAAACACCTAATTACGGAAAACCGACAATTATCACGTAGGTACCTACCTACTTGTTAGTAATAATAATGATAACTCAACTATTACCTTTGGACAAGTACTGTGTCATGTAGATAGACGTGCTAAACTACCAACTAAAGTAAGTTTAGATTTCATTCGCAAGTAAGTAGGTAGTCTAAACTTAACTAATAATGACATCTAGATCTAGTGTCGGACACAAGTTTCTTGAGTGATTATACTTAGTATGAAACAGTTTTGGTCTGAAAGTCTGAAAACCTACCTAGTGAATGTGTTTTGGAATAATTTTCCCACGTGTCATATGTGTGTATGTGTGTCGTAGAGTGAAGACTACGTAGCATTAAATTTATCGACGGTTATAGTTATTGTAATCTATCTAAATATATAATATATAGGTACTCTATCACATTTTGATGACACAACAAATTGCACGAGTAAAACAGTTGTACAAATATTACGATTTTATTTCAATGATAAGATAATAATTAGAGTCTGAGTTACAAAATTGACGTCCTATTTTTAAACCGTGATTATTGTTTTTTTGTTACCTAGGTACGTCGATTAAGTAGGAGTTTTTAAGATGGTTGTAGGATTACATGCCTACGGATAAAAAAACCATAGATACTTGTTACATAATCAATACAGAAAACTGGTTTTTGGCTAATCTGATTTCAATCACAATATTCACGGTTTAGTTTACATAGGACCCAAGATAGTACCTTGAGGAATTCCTTAAATAAGCGACTAAACAAATAATTTTAATAACAAACATTGTACTTCTGTAAGTAGCTAAGAAACTAAAATAACCTAGCTATTGTCAAGGTAAATTTAATGTAGCCGCATACAAAACAAAAGAATTTATTTCACTTTTGGAGAAATTAAAAGTGAATAATAAAACGACTTGTTGAATAGGTACCGCATTCTGTCGTATGTTTGAGATGCAGCGAAGTGGGACACTGGACAGTAATGAGCAGAAAGTTGATCAACACTTGAATAGACGTTTTGCCGTCCAACAAATTTGGTCATTTTGTGTCGTGTTTAATGAAAGGTTTTTGTACGTTTTGTTACTGACCGCATACACTTTGCCGTTAATACTTAATACCTTTATTTGATTTGAACTTTGTTTTACGTGGGAGAACTTCACTAAAACTTTTGGGCCAATCTTTTTTTTACTAAAAGTTTAAAAGGGTTAAAGAGAATTTGTTGTTCAATGTAGGTTGTTATTATGGACTTACCTGGTTCGTCAGCACATCTATAACAGCGTACGCCAGATACACGACCTCTTCCTCGTCGGAGCCCAGCGCAGCGCCTCCCAGGCCCGCCGTGCGCACGTGCAGCGCGCACACCCAGCCGCCGCTGATCATCGCGCCATGCACTGCCACACCACCGCACAACAACTCCCCGGCTCAACAACACTTCCCTCAACACAAGAGCCGACAACGCATCAACAACAGTCCATCAAGTCCCCCCACACTATAACGGGACAGTGGGCGAACCACCGAAATTCACGTATACGCTGTTGTATGTTCGTTCGAAAGCACTTTTTTAGAAACCTGACGGTTACTCAACATGAAACAAAACTAGCGTGCAGCGCGGACGGCGTTTTACCGCTAGCCGTCTACGTAAGCTGTTTCCGCTGTAGGTGAAAATCTAGAATTAACTCACATCACATAGCCACACCAAATCTAAGAGTTTTGTCGCTACTAGCTAACTTGGACGAAAACGAACAAGCTTTTCGAAAGGTGTCGTTGAACGTTCCTTCCTAATTTGAATACCGTATTCGTCCACTGATTCTAAAGTTTTCACTTCGCGCGCTTTTAGAACACTAATAAAGTACTTACGCGTCACTTTTTAACTTTAACTTGAGATTTGTGGAATATTTTTAATATAAAAATGTAAAGACAGCTCGAGACGAGCGTGTCTGTCGGATCGTAGGATCGACTGCCGCTTGCTGGCTCGCTCGCTCGCTTGCCCCCCTGTTGACACTGTACAGGTAACGCCAGCCAGGTGAGCGACGCGACGTTGCCAAACCGACCATTATCAATGATGATGAGATAGCTGCTGCTTCTACCACGTCATTTTGAAATTTACGCATCGTTGCCAACGTAATAAAACGCTGTTTTTAGACTACATATTTTTCAAAAGTTGCATTTTAACGCGTCGATGGAATGCGCCATATTTTAAGTATCGAGATAGTGTGTTTGCTGTAGAATGACAACTGAGTATTTTATTATTTTTGTGAAAATTGTACGTGATTGTTTGTATTGCGACTAAAGCAGGATACATTGCGTGCGCAATACGACGACCTCGTTAACATAATGTTAGAGAAAGTGTAAATAGAAGCAGTGTTATGCGATCGTGTTATTAATGTTTACAGAAATAAGGTACTTGCGGCAAGGTCGAGGATTAAGCAATTAATAAAATGATTATTTGGTACGTAGGTAATTAGGTATCGTTACTTTTTGTTTGTATCAGTGATTTAAGAATGTGATAAATTGCAGTTCATAATACCTATAGTAATTCCGATGTAAGTTATTTTATTAGTTATGCATAGTTTTTAATTCAAGAAATCACGTAAGGTAAGTAGTTATTATACTATACCGTTATACCTCAATACCTTTTGATACCATTCCAGGTATCCAATATGGCCGTCGTGATTTAATTTACGTATAATAATAACGCTTTAATTAGATGCCTAACGATTGGAAGTCATTGCAGGTCAATCGGTAATCACCTAATTAAAATGCGTTTAGCTTCTTTTTAAATAAATTGTGACGGAGGCGATCGACGTTATGTCTTCTCATGGACAATACACTCAGTTATATGAGCAAAGAATATAGGTAGTACTTTACCGAGAGGATGTGAGTTTTCTTTTTCTTTTATTTTCTGCAATGAAATGGACTTAAGTTGCCTACAAACCTTTTGAACTGGAACCTTAAGTACCTAGGTATACCAGTCCCGACTACCACTTCACCCAAGCATCCACTTAAAGTACCTACCTTATCGGACATGTTAATTAATGAATTATTAGACGCTTTGAGCTATTTAAATTCATTTAGTGTTCTATCACAACAATAAACAGCATGTTTTATTTATCTTTCTTCTAAACAAAGAAGTCAATATATTGCTCAAACTCTATCTAACCCTGGCCTAGCAGTGTCGACATGGATAGCGATATTCGTTACCTTTAAGCAGGTTACCTTAAGGCCGATAAGGTCAATATATCAAATCTATCGATTGTTATCATATCTCCTAGAACTTATAATAATAATAATATTATTATTATTATTATTATAAGTTATATATATAAGTAATATAACCCCTCGGGGCAAGCCGTTACCTCATCATGAGAATAACGCAATACCTGAGGGCATATTATTATTAACTTTGCTTTTTCCAACTTTGAGATATAAATAAAAAATGTATCTTAAGGTCTATGTAGGAGCATACATCCGCAGGGCAGCTTGTGGCAAGCTGTTTGTGAGTGGCGACACAACGGACCTGAGTGCTCCAGGGAGTCATTTCTTAGGAGGGCTCCCAGCTCTTTCTTGCCTTAACTGGCTGGCTAGAGAGGGGTCGCTAGAGCTATATGCTCGGGGGTGGAAGTGTCTAATGGCGTAATAGCGAGGAAACCCGCTCCGGGTCCGCTACTGTGACCCGCGATGGCGAAATCGGGGCCGCACCGCTCGACACCCCTAGCCGCTCGCACTGGTGTTGCCTCCTGCTGCCTATCGTGGCGGTTATGTTGGGGGGCCCATCTGGTGAGCTGGCGAGTCACCACCTGCCTATTTGATTGCATTTATATGTGTTAGAAGGCAGGTGCCATAGTTTTCCGATTTAGTTCTAATAACCAATCCACTAACATCTACCTACACATAGCCTAAATTTTTACTTTCCATTCATAATTTACAATAGCTCTGTATCTACTTTGGACCATTCATGTCTGTTCTTCCATAGAGCAGAGGTGGATGGGCCCTAGTAGATGCCCCATCCCAGTTTAGAGTAAAGTTCTCAACAAGGCCACTGTGTGTTGGACCTGTGTCCCCACGTAAGCCTTTCAAAGGACCGGGTATTCTTAATACTGAGGATAGCCCGTGAAAAAAGAGAGATACAAATAATAATAATATAATAATAATAATATCACACACGTCACGGCGAATCTGACGCGACGAGATCGTTTAGTTTTGCTCTTGTTTGTTTATTCTATTTTGTGGAATAGTTGTGCAGTTTGCAGTTAATGAGTGTGTCTATAAAGACTTATTATATTCATGGACTTAATTGTGGTGTTTGTGTGACTAAATTTCAATGATATAGACTTTTTTTGATGATAATAATATATAAAATTTTATCATATTTCAATTTGACATTGAACGTTGACAGTCAATCTTGTTAAAAAGTTTTGTTCTTAAAAGAGATGGAAAGCGGTTGCGATGAAGAGGATGGTAGCAGCCGCTATTCTAGTGATGTGACGCTGCGTGCCATGGTGCACAATAACAATATTTCTGATTTAGAATGGGATGATAATGAAGGTTCGGTGAGAAGTTGCTACAAAAGAGTTAGAAAAGAGTCTAGCCCAGATGATGATAGAGAATTCATTACGGTGGGTAAGCGAGGCAAGAAGGCTAAAATTATGACTTCACCTGTAGAATTGGCTCCGGGGAAAACATATCCGATTGATTCAGCGGAATATACAGAAGTGTCAATTACTGCAAAGGAGGTTCTTCCAAAACAGATTGCACTTGCAAAATTATTAAATAATGAACAAGTTCCAGACATCATGACAGTAATTTACAAAAGTCCATTTAAAATATTGATAAGATTGAAAACTCTTGATGCTGCGGAGAAAATATTATCGTCGGAATCCTTTAAACAAAAAGGTTGGATATGTAAGAAAACCAATGAAGTTAACGTTTCTTATGGTTTAATTAAAGAAGTGGACATGGATTTGGATGATGATAGTATTAAAGGCATATTAGAGTGTGATTTGGAGATTCTATCTATCAAACGTTTGAGCAGGAGGAATGGTGATGGCCAATGGGTTAAGAGTGGAAGTATTCGGATATGCTTTAAAGGTCCGGTTTTACCTCCATATGTTTTTACATACGGAATAAGGATAAAGGTATTACCATTTAGTTTCCCTGTCACTCAATGTTCGAATTGTTGGAGATTCGGACACATTAAATCTTTCTGTCCTGTAAAGAAACAAATATGTCCGAAGTGTGGGGGCGAACATGAAAATTGTGAAACAGTAAATTTTAGGTGCATAAATTGTAAAGGGAATCACATGGCTATTGTGAAAAGTAAATGTCCTGCATTTTTACGTGAGAAGGAAATAAGGGATAGTATGGTCAAACATAATTGCACTTATAAAATGGCTCTTGATCGAATTAAGGAAGCTAAAAATGTAGTGGCGAGTCCGAGTGTATTTACTGTTGATGAACCAAGTAAGTCAGATATAATTGCAGGAAAAAGATATTCAGACGTTGTTAAGCAATCGGTATTGATGACTGACAGTTCAAGCAGCGAAGAAGGTAAAGATGAAGAAAGAATTTCACCAATATTAAAGTCTAAAATTGTGAAGAGTAAGCCTAAAGTTATGAAGAGTAAGAAAGGTAAACGTAAGAAGGTTGGATGTAAACCTCAGGAAGATGTGATACCTGTTTCGATTGAGCAAAATAAGGAGAATTGTGAGTTACAATCGGGTGCTTATGAATCTACCAAAAATAAAAAGTTTAATTTTAGGAAGTTGTTGGAGAAGATAAAAGAAATTAATTCAAATGATGATATTGGAAGCAAAATTACATTTATTGTGAATTATGTTCTGTCTGAAATTAAGACCTTTGTGATGAGCTTTATAAGCATGGACGTTTTGATGCAGTTACTAGGATGCATTAACAATGGTTAGAAACTTCAATACACAAACTACTACTACTACTACTGTTCTGTGATTTGATGGTGATGACAGAGTCAGTTAGTCGTTGGAGGCGCTGCATGTCGACGTGGTATGGTGTGTAGTTAGATAATTATTGATAAGGTTATTGTTGTACCTAATTTGTGTTACCTTACGAGGCTGACTTGGCGCACCAGCGCAAAAAGTCTCATTAAATAAATGATTTAAAAAAAAAAAAAAAAAATAATAATAATATCTTTATTTGCATAAAATGTAGGTACATAGAGTTGGTCAATATAATAAAAATAGCGCCATATACATTTTGTCGTTTTGTGACATGCAAATATTTATAAAAACATTCCGTAAGTTATATATTTAGGTAAACCTCTTGCAAATTAATATTGGAATTATTTCAGTAAATCTGATGTTGAATAAATACATTTTTCAATCAACCACATCCTAAGGGATTTTTTAAATTTGTTCAGGGGCAATTCTTTAATAGAGTTAGGAATGACATTATTTTTTATTAATCGCACGTTTCTCACTATATCACTCTTTACGGCGTTAGGGCAAGCCCTTAAAGGGTAATGAATATTGCTATCATTTATCGCTATCCATGTCGAGACTGCTGTGCCTGGTAAGCATCTCAATTTCTCAAAGAGAATCTACTACATATCTACTTAAGTTTTTTTTAACCATATACATACGTCTTATAGGTATTGTAACGCCATCTAGATTTTGTTTGTGACAACTAAGCGCGCGGATCGATGACCCATTATAGACAAAATACATTTATTTCTACAAGAAAAATAATAAAATTGCATTTTTTTTCCTAATATAACATTAAAGAGTTTTATTTAGACATAAGAGTCGGTGCGAAAAGAAAACCGGCTTGGCGTAAAATGGATAAAATATTGGTTGACTAATTTAAAAATATTAACAATCATTTACTTTTAAGACCACTATTACCATCAAAAGACTTGTACTTGTACTTTTAATGGTAATTTGAATGTATCTGTGATTAATAGTACCTAAGTAGGTATCTTTTTCAACATCTAATGACACAACCTAAAACTTAAGTTCAAAGTCAAAATAATAACGTGTCAGAAATAAATCTTTTGTTTATTTTAATTATTTTTCTGCAAAAGGCAAAATAATTATGGTGCGGTAAAACAAACGGCCGTGGCACAACGGATTACGGATTACAAAAACCAACCATACGGCTTTGAAATAAAAACGCCATTAATGTTAAAATATTACCACTGATGTGCGATCGCGACTATACCTTCAATAATTACATAAATGACATTTGAGGGTTAAAATATGATATTTTTTGTAGAAGCATAACGATTGTTCGCAAAATAATAATATCTTAAGGTAATCAGGTTTTTTTACACTTGTTTATTTAGTTAAGCTTTACCATAACAGGCTAATAGTGTTTAATGTAAGGTGTGTAATAGTACGATGTGTGTTTGTTTTGTAGACATCAATGATTTTTTAAACTAAATACCTTTGTACCTACATTATTTTCATAGTCTATAGTGAAGTCTATCTAATTTTTTTTCACTACTTAGGTACCAGTCGACACTTGTCTTGGTTTAGCAGATTGGGGCCTAGAAGGGCAAAAAGGTACCAGAGGGATGCTTCTTACTTACCTTTGCAGGGGACCAGCAATATGGCATTTGCATTACTTAGATACCTACTATAAGGCACCTGCCCCGTGAAAAATACCTTACCTAGCCTAATCAGCTGCACCAAATGAGACGGACATTGAAAACCAGCGTTTATTGTAGGTAAGGCCATGTACAATAAACCATTAAAATATAAATTACGATTGTTTCACACAGTTACGTGCGGAAGACGATGTCATTAAGCTCATTTTAAAAATACTTATTTTTTACCTTAAAATCAAGGACGAATGCGAGTGTCCGTTGCCTAAAATAGTTTCTTATAAAATTTTGCAGAAACGTTTTGATGTGTTTCACAACTCAATATTATTTTTTGATTCGGTACAATATTATTTTAGAGTACCTACCTAGGTACCTACATGCCTTGTTTATTGGGTTGAGATTAATTTCAGACTAATTTTATTAGAAATACACCATTTGAATTGAACTTTATATTTAGGTACCTACCTAAATACATTGATGTCGTACTGGCCTAGTGGATAACTAAAATGCTGAAAACAAACTTTCAAGTTCGAATCACAGTAGTGCCAAAAAAAAGTACCTATGTAGCATTATGTTTAGGTACTAGTTTTTTTTAGAGGGGTACTGTTTGACCGATAATACATGTTAAGTCACGCTCGCCGCGGTTGGTCCGTGGATGGATTACCATTTATAAACATAAATACCTACTTATCTTAATTCACATCTTCATCCTACATCTTAGTAATAACCTCATGATCCCACCAAATTTCTAACTAGAATCAAAGTAATAAATCATGCACAATCAGGGAACCAAGCATTGTGCGCCGCCCCGCGCAACCGATTGGCGCACTCATTATAAAACCAAGATGGACGCCCACCCGCTCGGATTACCGCCACATGTGACGTTTGTAAACAGATTCCCGACGGCGAATGACCTATTTATAAGCATTATGTAAACTGTTAAAGTGCCGCCCAGAATATTGCTACCTACCTAATGTTTTAGATAGACATACAAAAACATTGCAGCCATCAGTAAAGCGCATTACAGACTATTCTGCTATATTATTCAGTGCAGTACATTAAAAGACAATACATTATAATAGGCTTATATTATAAATCTAAGTGGGAACGTGTTCTAAATAAATGTATGGTGAGCGATATTGTTTTGCTATAAACTTAACTATGCTAATATGCTATTACATTATAGCGTAGTCAAAATTTTGCTTAATAATGACACAATGATTTAGTGTTTACCGAAGGTGCTGCAGGTTTGTTTCCCGGGCTATACATATAAACTTAAGAAGCATCTTTAAAGACTCAATTCTATGTCAATACTTAGGAATGACTATAATAGCTACTTGCAAAAAATTAAGTGGTGGAACTTGCCCAAAACGAACAAATAGGCATAAGAAAACATTTTTATGACAAAAGAAGGCGGATGTAGGTCCCTTTTGAGAGAAATCTATTGGTATTTATTGTTGCCGGCCTTCTAATTACACGTAAATTAAAACAAAAAATACATTACTGTTTTCTACGTTTGTCTATTGACGTTATTTCAAATAAAACCTTTTTAATTCCCGTATTGTCTATGAAAGCGGTATCTTCAAGCGCCAGCGTCGAAGTCTAAGTCTGATGCAAACAACGCGCAACAAAGGCAGAACATAATTATAACTGCGTATTAGAAAGAGAGAAAACACTTATTACATTAATGACATAGCAAGTTTTTTGTGGCCACCTGCACACTAGCTGCTTGCTTATGTAAGGTGTCTGAGATGAATTAATGGCAGTAAAACATATCACAAAATCATTATTTAATTGTAATAATTCATTACAGTGACAGGCTTTCCATTTTATGTTTAATTTTTTTCTTGTTACGTTAAAGCATGAGCAACATGAACTAGGTAGGACCTACCTACCTACCTACGTTACATTATAATAAATGTAAGGTGCAAATGGTTTTTTACACCCCACGTGTAATTCTAATGCCGGAAAAATCACTTCTTGCAAACTTCACGCTTTAACTTATTTTTCTTTAGACAACACACTAATAAAATATAACCTAATATAGATAACTATATACTTACTAATTTATGTGCTAAATCAAGGTTATTAGAAAATTACTTTTTCATTTTCTCTCCATACATAAAATCACTCAAGTTTGGTGTGAACTAGGTATATAGGTAATGAAATAAGGAGCAGTCGGGATGAACGAAATAAAAAGACACATAGTTAGGTTCAACCCATCCGCTCCGGAGTTTTGCTAGGCTCCATGATCAGTCCACTCCTCTTTACGCTATACGCTAGCGACATTCCCCGCAGAACAAATACAATTTAAGCTTGTGTTCGCACGCCGATGATACTATGATATTCAGGAATCAGCCCCTTAGCTACAGGTCGAACTCTCCAGACCGCGGCCACGGCCCTCGGAAAGTGGTTTACGAATGGAGAACCGAAGACAACCCTACCAAAACTGCAGCTATGCTGTTGAGCAAGAAACGGTTGCCTCCCGGTCTTCCTCCACCCATAATCCTCTTCAGCAAGCCTATCCCTTGGTACCAGCAAGCCAAATACCTGGGAGTTATCCTTAATCAGATTCTTACCTTTTAGCTCCACATCAACGCAATTATTAGAACCGCACTAAGTCCGGATCCCGATGGTGTAGTTATTCTGTTACTCTGACTGACGGCCTTTATGGCTTCGCCAAAAGTCTGGTGAATCTGTCAAGGAGGAACTCTAAAGAATAAACAAAGGTAGGTAGCACCAATTGGATTGGTATTAACAGGGCATCAGGTAGAAGAGGAGCATAAAATCATGCCTGACTGTCAGGGGTTAGGCATAGACAGATCTCTTAGACATGGACAATTCCCATCATACCCATGTTTTATTAATCAAAAATTATTAATCAGGTCAGTTTATTCAGATTTTTTATTACTATCACTACTATCCTTTGCCCTTTATCTGTATCGCTATCTATCGTCCACATTGCTGAGCGTGTAGAATTCAATAAAAACTAATATACATTTCGGTGATGCATGACCTAACCGGTCGGCCGCCCTTCCTAGCTCACTTGATACGCATCACGAAACCTACCACGAAACAACAGATCACAAAAACTAAACAAAACATTTTTTAATCCATTAATTCGTTTATAAAGGAAACTCCCCAATTTATTAATACAAACAACGCAATGGAAAAATACTGATGTTTTTCGTTGTATCATGCGTGCACGTATTACCGTATAAAGCTAAGTTTTTGCAGTAATAAACTACAGCAATATGGTAAGTCGCGTTCCATAGCGAATAGCTTAGCAGTTTTCCGCCATTTTGCTATTAGAAGCATTTCCCGCCAAATGCATAGTCCTGTAACGGATGTTTTTTTTAGCGAAACGGCACAGGGCAATGGCGCATTGCTTATCGATTGGTGAATGATTTAATCAATCATATCGCACTGGAGGAGTAATTAAAAATCGTATTAGCAATTAACTCAACTAGTCTTCGGTGGCTGGGCTTAGCTTACCTACAGCGATAAAAGTTTGTAGATAGATTTGCTTTATTAATAACTTGAACTCTTATAGGGGTACTTGTGTTTTAACTTCGGTTTTAAAATAGAGTAAGAAGCCAAATATTTGGTTACCGAAACTCGGAAACTTAGACCGGTCTGCTGGCAAAACAAAGACCTAGAAATTCAATCAAAAACGAACTTTTCTTAACACATTAGGTATATTTTTAAATTGCATTTTTCTAATCACCATGCCAAGCCAAGCAACGTAAAGTGTCTAAAATTATCAGCTCATTTACCTTAATGACCACCATTTTTCGTCGAATTTGCATATAAACTCGTGACAGACAATTCCTTTTGAATATGTGTAATTTATAAGGTACTTAGCATAAACACTTTGAAAAAAAGAAACTGTATTTGTTTATTTCTAACGAATAAATAAAAAATATTTTAATATATTTCAAATGTGCAATACTGCAATATTAAAAGTAGGTACCTGGGCACAAACATATCAACATACTTTCTTCTCCACAATGTCTTTTCTTTCACAATTTGTTTTGGAAATTATACACAGAGTTTTGATTAGCCTAAGTACATCTTTTTTGTTACAAAATCTTTAGTCTTAATAAGCTCAAATCGTATGAACGAAGGCACATGATTATAAATTTAGATTATCTAGGTACTGAGTTAACAGGCGTCAACTACACTTACTTTAATGCATCTTACTGTTAGCCTGTAACTGCTCCACTGCAAAAGAAAATCAGCTTCGAGGCATCACAGAAGGAGCAAGCATTGATTACAACAATTAACATTAAGTATTTCTTATTGCGAAAATATTAATTGAATAAGTACTTACTGTTATTATAACTCTCTCGGCAGCGGTGTCCTCAAGTACCTCAGAAGTCTGTACCTACAGCCACAATTTTCGAAATCTTCTAATGATACTCGCCTGCCATATGTAAGGTACCTACATCACGTAGATATATCAGTACATACGAACCTAATCATTGAGGTGCTAAGGTCAGCAATTTTTCATTAATCAGCTAGCTAATCATAGAGCAAAGTTTTATGTAGTACGTACCTACTATTTATTATTCTGTGGTTTTAAATAATCAAGTACAAGTTACGAGGTTGTGTACTGCCCATTTGCTTGATTTCCTTGTGACATCTGACCCTATATCAACAACGCGCGCGGCGCTAGTATTTACTTAGTAGTACTTATTTATAATTATTCTAGTAAATTAAAACAATAAACTTAGTAAATGCTATAAAGATAATATTATGGTACAAAGGTGAAGTTTAATAAAGGTACCTACATATTTACGATTGTTTTATTTTAATTAACGATTGTTTTATTTTAAAAAACATTTTAAGATACATGTTATGAAATGATTTAAAACTATGCTATAATGCAATGCTCTATTATTGTAAAAGACCTTAAAACTTTGAATATTATATTTTATAAATAAAAAAAAATTCGTCGGTCATTTCTTAGTCTCTCATTTTTATTATTTTATTTAGAATATTAATTATTAGAGTTATGTACATATTTAATTAAATATCATTTTTGTAATTCTATAATGTCTAATCATCATAATTGTTTTTCATTTTAATTAGGGCCATTAGACAAAATTTGTAATTTTACTATTTGTCTAAAATATTTTATAATGGCAACACCATCACATGACAGGTGTTTACGCGCCAAACAACAATGGTTGCTTGCTAACGTTTCGGGAGCTTTTGGGTGCACGTTTTTTGATGCAATTAACACATTATCGGTGCTAAATACCAGTGTGACCTATTAATCCAACGTTTATTTACAATAAATTCACTACAATATGTAGTATCACTTTCGTATAGTCGGCAAAAACGGTATCGAGTAGGGAAGCTGGGTCACCGATACGTTGGGAGTGCAGTGTCCTATTCCATGTTTTATTGTTAATTAAGGTCAGTAATTGTGTCGGAGAAATGGCCACAACAACTCCGAGACGTTCTACCCGGATTCCTTACACTCATACGCCGAAGATGTCTGAGCGTAAGAAGGGGTTATTTCAATGTGAGGAGATGCCATCGCGGGAGTCCCTTACGACGCATAGGAAGCTGCCGGTGGTGGACAGTGAGAGCGACAACGAGGAGTGTGACCTCGGCATCATCAGTACCCTGGACTCGAGCAGCTCTGGAGACGAAAACGACCAGAATGTTCCCAAGACGCCTGAACGAAACCTTTGGCGTAAGTTCCTCAACACACACTTTGCAAACGATTGCTTACAAAAGAAATTCTCATTAACAGTATCATTAAACGATTATTATTCAACTGAAGGTCAAAATAACTATATGTTTTAACCTTTCATTGTGAACTAGACATCAAGGTTCTCAGTTAAGTTAACCTTGCAAAGTTTAAATTTAATAATGTCCTCACTGTTTTGTATGCTGTTCATCACATAGAAGTAATGTTAAAGCAGTAAATACATGTATAATTTATGTATTACTGTGATAATGAAGTAACATAATGGATATTATCACCTTGAATTGAAAAAATACAAACTTTCCTTCTCTAAACATGCACTGCACATTAGTTTTACCATTTGTTTTTAAACATAGCTACATATCAGCAAGGAGACTATATTCATAGCATGATTTACTCATTGTCTGCTAGCATCAATATTAAAAAAAGAACATTGCTATAGAACCTTATTCTTTTTTATTTACTTGACTGCTAGCATTAATATTTAAAAAAAGAACATCGCTATAGAACCTTTTTCTTTTTTATTTGCTAAATGGACAGTGTGACCTAGAAACACAGGAATAAAAACATTGTTGTTTAATATTTCATGCAGTTTATTATATTTTATACTGGAAACATTGTAGCTATGTGAAATTTGCTATGTTGCTTAGCAAAAATATTATTAAAATTTTATTTTACAGACTTGTTTCGTGTAATACTTATTATTATTTAGCTTAGTAATTGCCTATATGGACAAAGTTGGTATTTGATCAGTCATTGGTACTTCTATGCACTCCCATTCCTGCTACAGTTTATTAAACACTAGCTGCACCTGGCATGCGTAACAATGCCACATTAAGTAAAAAGTGGTTGATTTCAACAAGCTTTATAAAACAATTCAAAGTAATTAAAACAACATGGAACAGGGCAAGATAATATTTGTATCAAACAATAGCGTGCCCATTTTAATGAACAAAGGAATTTACTAAATAAAAATACCTGTAACAAATTATATTCATTAAGAAAAAAACAATTGCACAATAATAATATGTCTTACATCTATAAACACAATAATAAAAAGTTATCCACTATATTTCCATTGATAACAAAATTTGGACAAATTGACTCTAAGAAAGGTCTGGCCTATAAATGTCCTACTGCTGGAGATAGGCCTCTTCTCATGTAGAGAAGGCACAATCAATAATCACTGCACTTGCTTACTTGTAGGTGATGTTGAGACCAAGACCTACTTTGCATAAAATTTGTCAATGGCTAACATTATATTAATTTCAGAAAGTCATTGGCAGATAAGTTATCAAATTCAGACTAATTACTTTCATTATTGTGTAGTGTAGAAATGTTTTTTAATATGGAACAATAGTTCGTCAACTTTTTATGGCCATTGTCTATGTAATCCTAAGTTCATAAATAAACCTCAAGCTTGTATAAATTTCATACAAACAACTATATTTTATATTAAAACTTAAACTTAAAACATTTACAGATATATATAATTTTTTATCGATTAGTTACAGTATGTAAGTAGTACTGGTGATTCGGCCAACAAGTTTTAAATTCATCTGGAACAAATTCATATAATTATATATTTCTAAATCTTATGTCTTGAAATAATAATGAGTAGAGGAAAATATATGTAAGATTTTTACACACATAACTCAGCAATAAGACCAAAGGACAATTAGCATTGTATTTAAATCAATCCAGAAATCATAATAATAATTACTGTGTATTTTATTATTTTTCTTATTAACAATATTTTTACATTACAGATGAAACCAGAAGCCAAACAAAGAAACTTTTGAAGGAAACAAATGATTTGAAGAACTTTATTAAGTCACCGTTTACCTTGAAGAAGTATCAGCAGTATTCGTGTTCGGACTCAAAATGTACTGGTTCGTTGTCTACGCCAACCACTCCACATCTTATTCACCATCCTGGGACGCCATCGTCGACGCATTCCTGCGCAAGTGCGCACACAACTTCGTCTACCTCAAGCAGGGCTCGCAAGAGTCTGGCCAGTCTCATCGCAGACACAGAGAGCTGCAGCAGCTCCCTGAAAGACCTGAACTTCGATACGGATTCAGGGACGGATTCCAAAGAGAATACGCCAACGAAATGCGTAAGAAGGTCCAGCAGGCGGCAGAAACTCACCCCAAAACTGCAAAGTTTCAAAGGAGTGCTTTTGGAACAAAAGAAAAATATATCACCGATGAAAACTGCTGTTGTTTGCTTGACGAAAATGGATATGAGCAGCATGATGTCCCCTACACAGATGCTTAAGACACCTCATAACACCACCGAGGCGGGAGCTTCACCCCCAAAGTTGGGCCACAACCGTCGTTCTGTTGTAGAGATTGGAGAAAGTCCAGAATCAGCTTGCGACAGCGAGAAAAGTCATAAGAGACTTCGGAATGACAGTCTCACGGAACATGGTCCGCATTCCAAGTACCCTAGACTCGAAAACGCTCCTAAAGCACGCTTATCACTATTCAATAGTGACAGACTGAAAGAAATACTGTCGACCAAGTCTTTCTATGGGAAGAGTAACCCCGAATTAAATGTTAGTGTAACTGCTAAGATATCTAGTGCTATTGAAGTTAGTGCAACTAACAAGCGTTTGAGGCACTCTCATTCGTACAGGCGCAAGCGCAAGCCGGGACAAATTAATTCCGGAGTAAGACATCGTATTAGAAAGCCGAAACACCTTAAAAATAAGATGCACAAGGTTGTGTCTAATACGTCGGCCAGCAATGGTTCCATACTGAATAGCACTGTCAAATCTAACGTTAGTATGACAGACACATCGATGCTCAGTCAAAATTCATCACAGGAGCTTGTTAATGGTAAGTAATTGTTAATAAGCTGTCCCGACAGTGGTTGTGTTGTTAATCTGTACGAAAATAGGATCAAATCTTTTTCATACAAAATTATATAAATTCTCGAAGCGAAATGAAGCGGATTTGTGTAGAACTTCCTATGTCCACCTTCTGGCAGCATCATAAGACCAGCTCAAAAGTTACATTACTTACATGAACATACAAAATTTCATATCAATCGGATTTAAGAAATTGTTATAATTTAGTTTGCAAGATTTGACCTAAACATACATACAAACATACATTGCAAATTAAATAAAATCTTATAAAAAGGTGGTTAGTTTAGTTAATTTATGCTCATCACTTCACAATAACAATATTTTCGCATGAATAAAATGGATTTTAGTGGGTCTTGCATATTCATGTGCTTGATAGGTACATTTATTGCACAAAGTACGTCATACATTTTAAAGGATTATGAATAGTAATGAGGCAAAATTTGTATGCAGGAGCATAAACAAAAAAAAGGTAGAAATTAAATAACAATAGAAATGTTTGCTAGGTAATTATTTAATTTTAAATTCGAACGTTGCGATCTTCGTTTGTTTTTCTAGTCACTCACATGCGCGCAAACATTCGAACAAGGTTCGCGCGCTTTGATGTCTGTTAAAAAACCGGCACAGCTTGGAAATGAAATCATCCGCAAATGTCGTCCTACACTTGTGGGTTTGCGTATTGATGCGAATGTGAGTGACCGGCATAATAGTGATTTCCATATATAAATATATAAAGTACACTGTGATAGTGATGTTTTTTTCAAGTTAAGAATATAACATACTTTTTTTTATTAAAAATTCTCACGGTTCTTGCCAGTCTTATAAAATCTCATCAAAAAGTAGGTCAATATTAAAGAAGTCTTAATTACAATAGTATTTAAATGATGTATACCCATTCCATTATTTCTCTGCTTCTAAAATTTGTATATGTGTCAGTAGTTCTCATTATATTTCATTCTAGTAAAAAAGAGAGAATCTCACGCATAAGAAAAAATACGATTTAGTTGCGTTTCTAACCTGAATGAATATTAAATAAACAAAAACTTATTTATCTTCTCACTTTGATATGAAGTTAACTAAGTATTTAACAGTCTGTGTGCCAAGATTCATTAGTTTTTAATATTCGTAATTTATTTAACCATTAGTGTAGTAACTAAATTATAATTATTCATACACAGATAAGGCAGACCCCTTCGACAAAGAAAAGCAAACAATAGAGGCACTCCTCAGCCAGTGGACTGAAGAAGAAGTACCAGAAGACGAACTGACCTTGCCGAAGCCAGGTCAGGAACTGCCTTGCTTCAACAGCACTGTCATTGAAGAAACCAGACAGATATTCCAACCAATCACTGCTGTACCAGTCAATGTGGTATCACTACCACAAGACTCGGAGGCAGTAATTGTTGAGCTTGGGGCTCGGACAGTACCACAATTGACTGAAACGCCATCTTTGACAACTTTGCCAAAAACTACTACAACTTTGCCAACATCGCCAGAAAAGTCTACCCCATTGACTTTGACAAGTTTGCCTCAAGTGGCAAGTGATGTGGTGATGGCAGATGTCGACGGCCATGTGACAAGTCATGGTAACATGCCCAAGAGTGGAGAGTTTCTGCCAGTTGAAGGTGGATATATACTTGTGGAACAGAATGATAGTGCAGGTATTTATGTTAAATTATTATTTTAAATATTCTGGTATAGATAAAAAGTGGTCCTTACGAAAATATTAACTAATCATAAACTAATATTATAAAGCTGAAGAGTTTGTTTGTTTGAACGCGCTAATCTCAGGAACTACTGGTTCGAATTGAAAAATTCTTTTTTTATTGGATAGTCCGTTTATTGAGGAAGGCTATAGGCTATATAACATCACGCTACGACCAATAGGAGCGGAGCATAAATGAAAAATGTTGCAAAAATGAAAAACCGTTGAAACTTAAACACGCGAACAAAGTCGCGGGGGACAGCTAGTCATAAATAAGTGCCTTTCGCCTACGGCTTCGCCTGCGTAGCTGTTGGTTATCGCAGACAAAACTAACATATTTATGTCGCTTCTTGGAATACTATCTAATTCATTACACATTTTAACAAAATCGTTTGTATGGTTTATCTATAAAAGCCCATGGCTCCGCCCGTGTTGGTGTCGGTTATCGCGGCAAAAAGTAGCCTATGTTCTTTCTTAGGATTTAAGCTTACCTCATACTAAGTTTCATCCAAATCGGTTCAGTGGTTTCGTCGTGAAAGCGTAACAGACGCAAAGACTTTTGCATTAATAATATTAGTATCGATTAACGCAACTTTGTAAAACTTACATTCAGCCAATATTAAATCACAATAAACCCGCCGCCGCGTCAGCTCATGATTAGGGACTCCTATTGAGTCTGAAACTAGTCGGGCGATCCTGAAAAAATACGTTGTAAACCGTTTTGTTTTAAATAATTATAAATTACAATAAAGTGTGTTTTATATTTAAAGGGGATGTTTTTCCGCGGTAATACCCAGTAAGTGACCTTTACATAACTGAAATGTAACTGGTTTTTCAACGATAGATAGAATATTAATGTTGACAGCTGGTTTCAACCCCATAATAATAACGACGCAGGGGTTGGAAACACCTGTACCTACTTATATTTACTGGTTTTGACCAACTGTACAATAGATATGAATAAGTAAAGATAGGGCAAATATATTTATAACTACTAAATTACTATACACGTTTTTTCACCTGTAAAAAAGTGAAAACTTGAACAATTACAATAAATGTAGATACATATAAACAGAGGTGTCGGTAACGGTAACAGTGTCACGAATTCAATTGTTTGTTTCCTTATCAAAAAATACCCAACAAGTCTAAAAATCTTGGAAGTTAAATTTGACTTTACGGTTTTTGATTAAACTGAAATTTTGTATACACGTGTAGTTAAGATGTCTATGCATAATTAGCAAATTTTTTTTTTTTGAAAACGTGTTTTTTAGATTTTTCACTTAATTTATAGCTTGTAAGGTTGTTATGTCTGGATTCAGTAATAATGTCGCCGAGAATGACCTAGCTATTCTGTTAGCTATCCGAAAACTAGTCGGGTCAGATCACTAGTTTAATATAAAGACTGGTGAGGGGTCGAGATTTAAAAGCATCAGACAGGCCATTTGTTAGTTATATGCCTGCCCTTATTGTATTAAGATGTCAGTGCAGTTTGTATTTACTTTTGTCTCTATAAGTTAATGTCTCAGATATAAAAACCGGCCAACTGCTATACGGACTTTGATATAAAGGGGTTCCGTAGCATTTTATGGCGCCTGTTTCATTTTTAATTTATTTTAATAATTTGTTGTTATAGCGTCAATAGAAATACACACAATAATTTCATATCTTTATTTATTACGGTTTATGAGATAACGACCGCTAACAGACAGACGGATGGACAGACAGCGGAGGTTCATTAATAGGGTCCCGTTGACTCCCTTTGGATTTGGAACCTAAATAAGACGTTTAATAAAATGATAATTGAAAATAGTAATAGTGATGTTAAGATTGTTTCTTTTTATGATTATGTTAGAGCAGGGGTTCCCAAACTTATTTTGTCAACTGCCCACTTTGAGAATAAATTATATTTTAGCGTCCACATTTTTTCACCTACTTAAAAACCACTATAACTTCAAATTAAATTTATTATTGTGAGCTATATTAGCGGAGATTTGATTTTATTTCTGGGTCTCTTAGCGCCCCCCTTTAGGCCTGCAGCGCCCACAAGGGGGCGTTATCGCCCACTTTGGAAAAGGCTGTGTTAGAGTGCTGTGATTGGCTTAAGAATCAAGGTTAATACTTAAACCTCATGATCGACAAACAACAGATTTTTAAATGTAAATCTGGTAGAAACGGTAACACAAAAATAATATTATGTCTAAATCTATCTAAGGCCTATATTTGTATTTTTTTTACTAATAACACTCGTTAATTCCTCTCAGCACAAGAAGAGCTCCCGGATTTGGACGAGATAGAACGGGAGTTAAAGATGTTGGACGAGCAGATTCTGAAGATGGCGGAGTCTAACAATATCAACGCGGAAGCAGTGCTCGCTTCTACGGAGACTGCTATACCACCTGCAGCTAATGGTACGTGGAACTGACTTAAAATGTTGAAATAAAACTGTGTGGTGTTAAGGTAAAAGGGGATAAGTCATAAATATTGAAAAACGAGTTATTTGCATAAATCGATACTAAACATATATATCTATTAAGGTAAAAAGGAGATGTGTTTGTATCTGTGGTACAATTTCGTTAAACTAAAATTGCAAATAGAGTTAAGTCATAAACAACAAAATACTTAAAAAAGTAAAGAGAGTTAAGTAAACTCATCTCATTATTGCATACGTTATATTTTTTATTGTGATATGCATAATGAGATAAGTCGACTCATCCCTAAATGCTTATCGTCGTATTCTGTCAGTTGCATTTCGCGCGCGAATTTGACGTGTCATGACCTGCGTAAAAAATAATAATATTATGTTTCTAGTGTTAAAGAGTGTTAAAATTCTTAAAAATGAACAGAATTAATAAGATAATGTCATTGGCTCTAAATGAAAGTCCTACTGAACGTAAGTATGATTGTTTTATAACTACTTTTACCTTTCTAACCTTCAAAATTATTATTACGTTGAATAAAAACTGATATTTAGTTCGCTATTTGTGTTTTAATGTTATTACGAGTTAGTTAAACGAGTTGTGAGTTAGTTTAGTATATACGAGACAGTATTTAGTTAAAAACATGATTATGAGCGAGTTGTAAGCAGCCTGTGATGTCGGTAGGTACCACGGATGGCGCGGGTGGAGCGGTGAATAGGTACTCGCGCTTAATTGCTCTAAGAATATTGTACGTACATTGTTGACAATTTGGGCAATTTTACAGATTCACAAGGATTTTTATCAGAAGACGATCTCAGCAGCACGTTGGTGAATGTATCTGCAGTAAGCAGTGAGCTAACTGAAGAACAATTGCACGCTGCTCAAACATTAGAAGACGCGTTACTTATTCCTTCTGAATCGCTAGATGATTTTCCAATTGGTTGGTGTTTTTAAAATTGACAATATTTTTAATAGGTATTCTTTTATTAATTTCTACCTACCTACCTATCATTTTGCCTCGATCTAGGTAGTATATGCCCTCGTAATAAAGTCGAAAAGTGTAGTAGTAGTGTCCACTGTTCTAATGAACATTGTCGAGTGTATGTTGTAGAGTGTGTGTTGATCTACACAACATATTATCTACACTACCAAATGATTAATAATTCATATTTTTATTTTAGTTCATGAAGTCACGGTTGAAGAAAATAGACAACGAAGAAAACGTAAGGGAACAAACATACGGAAAATAATTCACAATAAAAGAAACAAAGGATTGACATATAGAACACAAAATGGTAAAATAATTCAGTCAAGACAAGTTACTTCTTTACCCCTTTGCCGTAAAAAATGTTCCGAAAAAATTAGTTTAGAAAACCAGAAAGCACTTTTTAATGAATTATGGGCATTGGGTGATTACAACAAACGTTCGGCGTATTTGTCATCATTAATTTTAGATATACCAAAGAAGACCCAACGTATACGTAATACATCAGGCGAACCTAAACTAAGGAGTATTAATCATATTTACAACTTAAAAGTAAATGGCACTATGATTGAAGTTTGTAAGGGTTGTTTTCTGAAAACATTTGGAGTTTCTAATAAATGTGTCGAGGTGGTAATAAAGAAGAAATCTGTTAGAATATCAGGAATTTCAAGCCCTGATAAACGTGGATCACATATGCCTCCTAATAAAATAGGGGATGAAGCAATGCAGATTATAAAAAATCACATAAATTCGTATCCGTTATACGAATCGCATTATAGCCGAAGCCATACTAACAGAAAATATTTACCGACAGGGCTGACACTGACATTAATGTATCAAATGTACAAGGAAAAAGTAGCAAATCCCGTATCATACACGTATTTTGGAAATGTTTTTCGTACAATGGGTCTGTCTTTTAAGAAACCCTCTTTGGATACCTGCAATACGTGTGACGCATACAAGATGAAAATTAAAGTGGCTTTGCCGCCAGATTCTGAAACTTTAAAGAGGGAACTTGATGTCCACCAACTTGAAGCTGACTCAGCTTATTCAATGAAAAAAAAAGACAAAGAAGAGTCCAGTGATGTTAAAAGAGTTTATTGTTTTGATCTTCAGCAATGTCTCCCAACCCCCTTTTTAAAAACTAATATAGTTTTTTACAAACGACTTCTATGGACGTTCAATTTAACCATTTACGATTGTTACAGCAAAAAAAGTTTTTGCTACATGTGGAGCGAAGCTGATGGAGGACGTGGAGCAAACCAAATAGCGTGGTGCCTGTTTAATTTTGTAATGTCATTGCCACCCCATGTAAATGCAGTAACCTTTTATTCCGATACGTGTGGCGGGCAAAATAAAAATAGCCACGTCGCTGCTATGTTTTTATGCATAAGTAAACTGAGACCAGATATACTAATAGATCATAAATTTTTAGTGCCCGGGCATACGCACATGGAGTGCGATTCTGTCCATGCCCAAATCGAAAAAAAGAACTGACATGGCTATACATGTACCGAGAGATTGGTATAATCTGGTAAGAATGACGAGTGCAAACATTTCCGTCATAATAATGACAAACGATATGTTTTTGAATTACGCACAGTTGTTTAAAGGGCCACTGCAGCTACGAAAAATAGATTCATCTGGTGAGAAATTCGTATGGCATGATGTGAAATGGTTCAGATATAGTGGCCAACACGAACCAGGTGTAATTAAATTTAAAACAAAATTAGACACCACAAACGAGTTTAAGGACATTTCTTTCTGTCGAAGGGGAAAAGCAAATGTATCCTTGAATCCTGAGAAATGTTACGAGTGTCAAGTGCCCATAAGTCGGGAAAAAAAGAAGGACCTGTTAAGTATTCTTCACTTAATTGACAGCAGTTGCCATGACTTCTATAATACATTGCAAACAAATACAAACACAAGTGACATAGATCCGGATATTGAAGATTTCGACGATGTTTAAGTTTTTTGTATTTTTTATTTGTAAGCAATCCGAATTAAACTGTCCCAAATAATATATATTTCATAAATTATAATTTAAATTAGATAATATTTCAAAATTGTTAAAAAAATATAAAAATGATTAATAAACATATAAATAAAAATTGCATAAAGAGACGAGTCAATAATATGAACATAATATTTTCTTTTTCATGTTAAGGAAAAACGAGACATGTCAATTATTTTAATTAATAATAAATAAAAACCAATTTTTATATTACCATAAGAGAGAGGCAATATTGTTAGATACAAATAATTAAAAAGAAATTGTATATACCTTTTTTATTATTGATTAAAAAACATTATCTTTTAAAACTAAAGAGCGTTTTCTTTATTTGCCCCTGGTGAAAAGTTATGTTTATTGACTTATCCCTTTTTACTTTGACACCACAGAACTACTTTGAACGGATTCGGATTGCAGTCTGCAAAGACGTCGAAACGTCGGGAACAAAAATCTAAATATAAACCGTTCAAAGTAGTTTTATTTCAATGTCTAATATTCGCGTAAACCTCAGAAAGCAATAGGACTTAAAATGGCGCGAAAATCCGTTGATAGGCTGAATACATACGAGTTTTCGTGAGGGTTTTGCACGTTTTTACCGTGGCCTCCACCTTTCGCATTCAGTATGATCCGGCAACTTTGTCAGGTCGACGGTCCATTCGGGTTGGGGAAGTCCTACAGTACGTTTGGCCATTCGCAGTGTCCACTCACGTCACATTAGAGAATGCCATTTTAATAATAGATAATAATATCTTGGGACAACTCAAAGACGGCCATCTGATCCCAAAATAGCCAGAGCCAGTATCTATATAGGGCAACAAGACTTTACAAGAACACACAACAAGAATTAAATTGTCAAAAAATTATCTTATTTTTCTAAATACAATATTTTATAGATAAATTACACTCTGACAGAACGAATGATCATGTCATCACATAAACATTTGTTCCGGGTTAGAATGGAACCCACGACCTCCAGTTTAGCAGTCAGGGTCCTTCACCAATAGACCAACAGGTTGCCCATTTTAAATCTTGAAATGGGAGGTCGTAACTTAGATCACGGCCAAGAAAGCTAATTAAGCTATTTTAAACAATAAAATATATTATTGTTTACATTATAGTTGATTATCTTTTGTGAAAAAGTTTCATAAGTTTTAATGAGCCATTGTTTGCGCAAGGTCGATAATATTACATGAAGATTGTCTCTTGTTAATGTCATATAGTTATTAGGTGATTAATATTCGTGTTGAATTTTATTATATCCACGATATATATTAGTATCTTTTTTACAACACTGCTTAAAAAGGAGTAATGTTTTTAGAGTTTATTTTGTATGTGATTTCTTCATTCTACCGTAACTTCTAAAACCCTGAACAGATTTAGATGTACTGTCGTTAGAATAATAACGTCATCCTGAGTGTCACAGTCTATGTTTAAATGTACCACTATTCGTTATTTTAATATATTATAATTATCGTTTTGTAGGTGTCGTATTGGGATGAAACATGCATACTTTATATATTTATAGTAATACAACTGAAAACTGTATTTAATTCCGCGCATTAGTTGTTATTTAAACGAGTCCCGAGTGACACTGAATTTATTTAAATATTCCACTGTGTGGCGCCATTTTACAGTTTTTGGGAGGATAGTCATGGTTTTTATATAATTATTAAATTTATCATATTATCCAAAATTTTCGGATTAATTAGATTTAGGTATATTTACAATTGTTGTTACTCAGTTTTGTATAAAAATAGCCAACTGTTTACTATATATATTATATATTACTTTAATAATTGATTCTTGTTATATTTTTCAGATGTAACAACGGTGTCTGATGCAGAGAAGAATGACAAACCAAAACTGTTTCCTATATTCGACAAGCCTAACCCTGGGATTGCCACACCAGGCTCTAAAGGTAACTACACTAGTTATTTTAAGGAGTGATAAATTTAAATGTTAAGGAGAGGGAGGCCATAAAAAGGTGAGAGAATTGCGTGAAAGATGATATGAACGAGAATATCTAAAGAATATCTTTAATTAATAATGTACCTACATTGAATATTGTATACATCTTTTTAAAAGAGTAACTTATGGAGTTTCTTGCCGGTTATTCTACATAGGAAAGACATTTTAGAACCGCGCATGACCTTAAAAAGGCGCGTACGAAACTAAATGACTCTTAGAGTCATTTTGTAAGCGCCTTTTTGAGTTTTATAAGAAATAAAGACTTGATTTTGATTATAAACGAAAAATCTGTAACTGATAGCGTCACGAGTAATAGGGTAGAATAGAAGGAACACATTTTGTGCCGACCTCAAATAAATAGGGACGAGGGCAGGAAAAAGAAGGAGAACTGCCTCTGCCTCTAGGAAAGCGACATTTCTACAAGCGATAACACTGATCGAATCGCTCAAATGTATCGAAGTGACAAGTCTAAGTCACATCACATATCGAAATGAAAAGTAATTAAAGCGATTTCTATTATCGTTGACGCTTGTAGAAATGTAACTTTGTTTCAGGTGATGTGATCTTAAGAAACGTAATTTAACCGTAATTTATTTATTAATCGTGGAAGACTTACAGCTAGTGTAAACAGAATAAAAAACAATATGTGAGACTGACAGCCAATTAAAAGTCTTCACTTCTAAAAAACAGTTTGAAAAAGTGATATATTGGATAACTATGTATCCAGTTCTGTATGTTACTTCCGTGTATAGTTTATATAATTTAGAGTGTTCATTTCAAATATTACTTTGTAAAAAAGTGAATAATATAATTAACTAGTATGCACAAATCGTTGTAGGTGTCGTGTACAACAAAACATGCACCGTATTTTAAGTTATTTCAACACAGCTGTGAAAACCGCATATAATTCCGCGCAGTAGTTTTTGCGTGATGCACAAACAAAAAATACAGTCAGACAAAAATAAAAACTTGCCCTCTAAAGCTCTTATAAAGATCGCACTTTTAAATTCTTCTAAATATAGAATTCGATCAACAAAACATATCAAAATTTGTTATTAATCTGTACTAATATAAAGCTGAAGAGTTTGTTTGTTTGATTGTTTGTTTGTTTGTTCGCGCTAATCTCAGGAACTACTGGTCCGATTTGAAAAATTCTTTCAGTATTGGATAGCCCATTTATTGAAGAAGGCTATAGGCTATATAACATTACGCTGCGAACAAAAGGAGCGGAGCATAAATGAAAATGTTGCAAAAATGAAAATCCGTTGAAACTAAAACACGCGGATAAAGTCGCGGGGGACAGCTAGTGTTAGTAATAATGTCCATTGTTAACGGGGTAGATGTCAGGGTATAAAAAATAAAAATCTAATTAGTCCGTAAGTTAGGTAATAAAAAAATATTTGACACGTATTTTATGCCTTTTTTTCTCAAAATAAGAAACACTAAGTACAAAAGCTACTAAAGCGAATAAAAGTTAAGGAGTGGAGGAATATGACGTCATGCTGGCGCACAAAATGCACGAAATTGTGACGTCATGGGACATTTCAAATCAATGTATCCTCGTGAGTTTTTCGTTACGTAAAATATGAACAAATCCGTGTCTTATATCTACCTCATTATGTCAGTAATAGTCCTATTGGTTATTATTGTTATATTAATCCTTACTAATGTTATAATTGCGAAATTAACTCTGTCTGTCTGTCGCGCTTTCCCACCAAAACTACTGAACCGATTTAAATGAAATTTGGTACACTGATAGTCTGCAGGAAATTTGTTACACTGATAGTCTACAGCCTGAGAGAGGCCATAGGCTACTTTTTGCCGCGATAAGCGACTTCTACGCGGGCGGAGCCGCGTGAATCAGCTAGTATATAATATCTCTCTTGCATACAGGCTCAGACAAGAACAGTAAGCGGCTGATCAAGACGGGAGACGACCAGTACGTGATCGACGCAGGACAAAAGAAGTTCGGCGCCACTCAGTGTATAGAGTGCGGGACTATCTATCAGGTAAACATTACAAGGATTGTGATAAACAACAGTCCTCTTAAACAAGTGACATTTCTACAAGCTACCGATGATACAAATCACTCAAATGACATTTCCATTCAAGGCTGACGTATAACGTGACTAACTCCCGGTTTCTGAGGCCTCCCATTTGTTAATATTATGATTTCACTAAATAGCAATAATTATAAGTCTTAACATAATTCATACAACTCACTGTAATCAGATAGCACGTCCGTTGCGCTCGCCGTCCCAATGCAAAATGGCCGATTACAGCTGCTCGCTTAGTATTTATAGACATGTTAGGACAAAACTACCTTCAGTTTTGCTTTTATGAGTTAATATAATTTGATTAATTTGGTTATATCTATTTTTTTATGTTAATATTTTATTTCGTTAATATAACTTTTTATTATTATATTTTATTTAATAAGCCATTTACCAACAGATTGGCGACCCGCAAGACGAACACGACCACTTGGTGCACCACAATGCTACAGATGTCCTAAGGTTTAATGTAAGTATATAATCGTTTTCAAATAATGATGGCTACCGTTACTGCGCTCACCAGTTGGCGCCACTGGCGCGTCTGTTGTCAAAGCCCACCAACAATCTGTGAAATTCGACATTCTCGGACATCACGTGCGACTAGCCCTATCATTGAAAATTATAGGGATGCGGACTAATTTGTTTATTTACAATATTAGGCAAGTATTTTTTCTTGTTTTACTAAAACAAACAATGAGGAAGATACGGCGAATACAAATGTCGCGTGACGGCACTTGTAGCTACAACTTTTACCAACACGAGACATCACAAGCCCCCACTCCTGAACTATAAAGCGTTTAACTTTGACATTTTTCATTGATTTGATAAAAGAAAAAATACAAGTTCTTTTTTCTTTTTTTACCTATCTGATGGACTAAATAGTAAGTGGGGATATGTCCGTAAAAACACCCCGGTCCCGTCCTTGGCTTTTCCGGAGCCGCGGGATCGCATCGGCCTCGGCAGGGTAATATATACCTAGCTAGCCATATAGCTTTTTATCCCTAGTCCGCAACCCTATTATGATATCATTCTAATTAATATCTTCTAACAGAATTTATTTCGCATGTTGCAGGGTTACAAAGACGAGCGCGTCGTGGACCGCATCGGCAGTGCTCGGTGCATCCGCATCCGCGGCGGCGAGCCGGCCTGGCGCAAGGTGCACCAGCTGCTCGCACGTGTCGTGCACCCGCAGCTCGGCTACGGGAACGAGCTCAACCAAGACCAGATACATTGCTACACCGTGAGTTACCTTACCTATATATATAAAATACTTTGTCCTTAATGACTGACGGATCAACGCACAGCCTAAACCGCTGTTCGTAGAGACCTGTAAGTTGAAGGGCGAGTTCTTTGTACGACGTAATCATCCGATTAGAAAGGATTTTCTAAATTCTACCCCTAATGTGGTGAAAAACGGGGGCAAAGTTTGTATAGGACAGCGTGATCCCTTGGTCCAATCTACTTCAAATTTTGCATAAACATTCTTTAACAGAGTTGAAGAAAGATATGTTTCGTATTTTATTAAAACTCATTGCCTAACGGGGTTAAAAAGGAGTAGAAAGTTATTTTGGTTGGTGATTTCACATAAAACCTTAATGCAATGCAATAATCTTTAAAATTGGAATGTCAAGAACCATATTCGACTTTTACGCGGACGAAGTCGCGGGCAAAAGCTAGTATGATTATAATATTACGTAACGGGAATTAACGCAAACACATGCATTTATCTTTAATTTAACCAAACATTGTTATAGGCATACTTATACATCGACAAGAAGCAGATACTTGGGTGTCTGATAGTGGAGCCTAAAACGCGCGCGTACAAGCTCATCCCCGGCGACCCTGACTGCTGCAGCGTGGAGGCCTACCCTGTCAAGTGAGTATTACTCTAGATCCGAAGTAATTGACGTTTTTTATACACCTCGGATATGATTTAAACTGGAAAATGGTGGTTGTATGATAACTGTGCGTGGATTTATTATGCGTCTGGTTGTAGTTACCGCTATTTATATATCACCTAGATATTTTTGATTTGAAGAAATTTACTTGAGTGGTGGTTTATAGCAAATTTCGACACCCAAACAGCTAGTTAAAGAGAGACCGAATTTTATGAGATTGCAATTCATACAAACTATAATGTACTTTCTGAGAGAAATAAATATGTTCATTCATTCATTCATTCATTCATTGTCCCTGCTGACTTGGCGCTAATCACTATTATAGTTACCATGTTAGCCAGGAAAAAATCAATTGTCTCTTCTGACATAAGTATTACATAAATACATTTTCTATTGTCAGATGCGGCATCTCGCGAATATGGACGCACATGAAGCACCGTCGCCGCGGCGTCGCGGCGCGCCTGCTGGACTGTGCGCGCGCCTCGTTCCTGCACGGCGCGGCGCTGCGGCCCGCGGACGTGGCCTTCAGCGCGCCCACGCTCGCCGGCAAGGCCCTGGCCACGCACTACACAGGGACACCCAACTTCTACGTCTACTTAGACTAAAGAACCAAGTGGCAAGTGAAAATGGATTTAATACGAGTCTTTTTTGTAATGGACTCTGATTGAAGTGTTTTATAGTGAATTTGAGGAATAAGTGAATAAACTAACCTACCTCAAAATGAAGTGTCGAAACGTCATTAATATAAGGTTTACTTAAGTGTTAAGGCTCTATAGAGTTATAATTACTCTGTACTGCAAAGTGCATCGGATGCAAGCATTCCTAATGTAATGTAGGGTAGTGTGGATATTTATGAAGTTAAACTGCTAGTGACAGTTTGAATGTGTAATTGTAGATGTGTTGTGTTCTTTTTTATATTCTTTGTATATGCAGTAAAGTACATAATATCATGAAAAAACTAAAACCAAAAAAAGTTGTGTAACAAAATGGGTGTTGATAAAGAAGGGTTAGAATTACTATACCATAGATATTTGGACATTATATGATATAAAGTTTTCACACAACTCTGGTTCATTTTTACCGTAGACAAGCTCAAATGGTACAAGTTAGTTCTAAAATAGAGATTAACACACTTAATAAGCAGTTGATTGTTAACTAAAAAAAAACATTGGTTGCCTGTAAAGTCGGTATACGGGCGAAAGTTTTACGTGACAACGACTGTCAATGTCAATGTCTGTCTCTCTCGCTCTTAGGCGGGCTAACCATGCCCGAGTGGAAGGGACGCGTGCCTCTCACTCGCTCTCATTGTGAGCGCATAACGTGAGCGGAGCGTTACCCAGTTTCTTGAAGTGTCACCCGGCAAACCAATTTATAAGACGTTGTCACGTCAATATCCAAGCTGCATATACAAAGAAAACCTTTATTTTAAGTTACATTGTTTTGATACATACTTTTTTTATGAAATTAAATGTCGAAATTAAGTTGTGATGCCAATTTTAAGGCCTTTTACTATTCAGTTTTTATGTTTGATATGTGTATATAACACTATTTTTAAACTGTTTAAATTAACAAACAAGTGATTATTAGGGACCAATTAACTAACTTGTTCTAGTTAGGCAAGGAGTAATACTATGTTTCATGCTTGATTTTAGGGCAGAAATTAGCTTAATATTTTAGGAAAAGCCTGGATTGCAGAAACTGCATTTCATTTGTTTAAGAGATACAGGTTACAAGGTACAATCCAGTAGTGGTTGCGTATATTTAGACACAAATTTAGACAATAAAACAATATGTTGGTTTTACTGTTTGACTGCTTACTGTGGTCTTGCATTCAGCATTTTTATCTATAATTATGCCTATTTTTGAGCGTAACACAATGTGCCAATGTCTTTTTAATGTTCTTATTGCTAAGAAGTGCGTCAAAATAGTTAAGGTCTATTTTTAATATAGTTTTAAAGTTTTGAAGTCTTTTTTAAACTTTTATACGATTTTTTGAGAATTTTCTTGATTGTGTATTTAATTTTGCTATTGTGAAGTTACAAGGTAGCTCTCATATTTTTGTAGTATTTTATTCTGTTTTAATTGATGTTAGTAATTCCAGTTTTTATAGAAACATATTTTTTAAAGTTTGCCTTTTATAGAAATTCCGTATCTAAAATATCGATTTTTTTATTTTATATTAATATTGTCTGTCGTCTGACGACCTCCGTGGTCGAGTAGCGTACACACCGGTGTCAAACTTGTCGCCAGCTCTGTGGTCCCGGGTTCGATCCCCGGCCGGGTCAATGTAAAAAACCCCTTTTCTACATTGTCTCGGGTCTGGGTGTTTGTGGTACCTTCGTTGTCTCTTGAATTCCATAACACAAGTGCTTTAGCTACTTACTTTGGGTTCACAGCAATGTATATGTGATGTTGTCCACATTTATTTTTACTGTGTCTCATTTACTTTTATGTTTTAAATTAAGGAACATACAATATGCCCAAAAAGAACGCTTATATTTAAGTATTTCTATAGAATTCACACACATACCTCAGAATAGTTTTGAAACTTTTTTACGCTTTTTATGTTAGAAGTTCAGGTCAGTACGCTTATATTTAAGGTTAGGTTAGAAGCGCCCGGTTGGGCAGACTTGCAAAAGGACTTAATACTCTAGTAATTTTATTGATATTGTGTATTTGAACTTTGCCCTTTTTTAATGCTTAGTGCAGTATATTGATGGAACATTATCGTGATTTTTTTAATGCCCTTCTAGATGTGGTAACTGAGACTTTAAATGTCATTTTAGCAACACATCTGACTAAAATATACGTATGATGTTATTTCATGAACTACAAGCGCATGTAATTTTTTATCTAAATTTCTACTAACAAAATGTAGTCTTTTTAAGGACGATTTCCTAATTGTACATCCATTTAATATACATATGAATGTACGCATCTGTTGTCTGTGCAATACGACCACAAACTGTGCTAAGCTTAATTTTAAATTGTCTCCATGTGTCATTGACTCCTAGTCTCTCTATTTTTATTGATCTGAGTTTATCCAGAGTATGGAACTCATCTGAAATTTAATGTTCTAAAGATTCTTTTTTTTTTGCGATAGCGGGCAAGTCCAAAGATATTTTGTACCTTACGTATTGCCATAGACGTGTAAATAATATTTATTTATAATTTGTTTCACTATGTTTCAAGTCTCGGATATTTTTTGACAAAATTCTCGTTTTACTTTTCGAAGTGCTTTTAAGTTACACAAATTGTGTTTTTGGTTTAATAATAAAATTGATTTTTATTATACAGTTGTTTTATTGTAAGACAACCCACGGGAATAAAGGTATTCTTTTTATCAATTATTCTTAAAAATTAATATTCACACTGGATCGCCGAGGAAGTCCATACAGTGCACACCAAGGTAAAAATAGTAAACTATAGAGTGCGCCTAACAATATGAACTGTAGGTACTAGTATGACCAAGTAAAATCGTAAATTAGTGTCAAAACCGCATTTTTATTGAAAACCATCTCAAAACCTATTACCCTAATAATATCGGTAAAAGTCTGTCATCCCACGGAAAATCACTTAAATCAGTAAACGAGCATATTACTTACACCCAAAAAATGTGTGAATCAAGGTTTTCTCGTGATGTTTTTACCGATTATATATAACTTTGAAAAAGTCATATTGGTACTTGCCTGTAATGGGTTCGAACCTGCAACCTTTGTGCACACAAATCCGGTCATTAAACCACTAGGCCACCACAACATTATTACTACATTATATTTTTTACATAATAAACATTATTAGAGGTACAATACCTTGTGTTAATAAAATCCAGGAAGGGTGTAAGATTTTTATGATCTCAGTCTTATCTTGAAAAGAGGTCCAGTAGATTGATTATGCACTAATCTTAACGAACAGATAATGTACTGTCTTGTTGATGTCGTTATTTAAAAAAAAGTTTAACTTGTTTAATCCACTCCACAAAACACATTTGTCAGGAACTCACGATTCACTGACGTCAATAAATAGGTAAATCATTGTACCACATCATTTAACTGGATCTTTACAATTTTTTTTTTGTAAATTTTATTGTTATAGCATCCCTAAAAATAATTTATATTTTTAAGTTACTAGGACGAATAAAAGGCTATAGAGCTTATAAATATTTAGCAAATATTAAGCTTTAGAAATTACAGTACATATTGAAACCAAACTATATTTAAACGGATTATTAGGTATTTAGGGTCTCGGCGTTTCAACGCCGTTGCAGGTGTGACGGTCACGGGCAGACTGAGATGGTATTCGTCTTGACAGCGAATGTTGTTCGTTCTACCTTCACATTTTCAGTAATTTTTGTATTCTGACAAATTATTTATGTCCACCTGTTTGGTTTAATTTTTATGTACATTATAGTATTATCATTTAAGTAAATCTCAGAAATCTTAAAATGAATAGAGCATTTTCATAGCATACACTATTTTTTAAATAACTGCACTGAACATACTTGTAGATACTCAAAAAAATAAAAAATAAATGTTTTATAATCTAACTTTAGCGACCCGCCCCGGCCTAGCACGGGTAGACAAAACACAAATGAGTTATACACGCACACCTTCCTCTTCAATCACTCTATCCATTGGTAAAAACCATATGCAAATACGTTCAGTAGTTTTTGGGTTCATCGCGTTCAGACAGACGCGGCGAGGGACTTTGTTTTATATATTTTAAGGAATAAGATAAGGGTAACAATTAATAAATACAACAATTTTAAAACAACATTTATTTTTACATACATTAAGTCGGATTCGAAATGCCTGAAACATACTGATTTTTGTACACATCAGTTATAGATTATTATTAATTTCATGGACAGTAAATTATATTCTCTTTGCACGAATCTGTGGAGACATAAAAATGATAAGCGTTTGTTATTTGATGACCACCTCGCAGTACACACTACTATACACATAAATATTAAAAATTTCATTTTTATCTTTAGGAATTTCATTAATTAGGTATATTTTTTAAATTAAATTTGTTAAAAATATAGATTTTCAGTATATCATTAAACGTAGGTATTAAGAGTAAATACACCATAATCCGCAGTCCGTCAGAACGAATACAATGTAAGTGCTGATCTCAAATAACGATACGAAACAAAGTGTGTTTAAGCTATGCTAGAAAATATCTATTTAAAAAAATTAACTACCGAAAATTGAGAGAAAAATACGTTTTTTTATTATTATATTTTTGTGCTACAATGGAAAGTAATCTATGAGCACTAATTAAATGCCTTCATATCATGTATTAGCGACAGAGATGCGACGAGGTACAGGTAAAACATTACCAAAAATATTTGCAGGCGAGCGCTGCACTTTGTTAACTCAAGGGTACTCGACACTCCTCATACTGTTGTGCGCAAGTACATCCACTTATCACTACTATGAAGATATATTAAAAAAGGAGGAATCTTTCAATACTATTTGGTTATTGGCAACGGACGTTACAATATACTACTAGTCAAGGATCGGCACACGCGAAACAAAGTATTAAACCTACGTCGATATTGTTTGCGTCGAACACGATATATGAAAAACATTTAAATGAAATATTTGCCTCTCGGAGTTAGACTAAGCTCCGACACAACACGACAGTATTTCATCTAAATATTGAAAAAAACATAGAAAATTATGTTTTCTAAGCTATCTTTATACACGTTACAATGACTCACAAGTTATTGCGTTTACTTAAGTGGTAAGAGGAGGGGGTAGGACAGCAATATACAATGTATACAGCTATACACACTTGCATTGCGTACAGACATTTGTAAGGGAATCACTTCCTTACACTGTCTCGACCAGTATCTATGCTCTGACAATGCAACGTTAAACCGTTATCAACTGATTTACTCCGCCACTGATCCAAGTATATAAATCCACTTGTTTCGTTACACAATTCGTGTTTTAGATATTTAAAAACACCTAGTTTAATTCTAGTAATTTATCATTTAATTATGGACGAAATACCCCTAAAAATGCCATTACGCGATATATACATGTTGTAAATAAATTGAAAGGTAAGAAAACGGTCGGACGAGTCCAACGGCAATGGAAAATTCACTGCATACATATAAAAGTTGAAAAATTAAATGTTTACGTATTATTTTAAGTCTTTGAAGTACAAACAACCGAAAATATTGTGAGCTTAGAACTGGCATTTATTATAAAATGAACGCTTTAACTTAGTTAACTAAACGACTACAGTCGATCAACTGAAGCGTAACTCTAATCAAAATATTTTAGAATTTAAAGTGCTTTTCCTATGAAATCGTGTTTCTCGTCTAAATCGTGAAGTTTTATACCGAAAGCTTAGCCAGGCGCCGCAACGAGACCGCTTGAGTTTACATAACCAGAAAAATTAATTATGACAAAGTTAATTTTACAGTGTACGCACGGGTTTATGCTTCTGACATCAGAGTATCAATTAGAAAGAATATAAAGATGAAGTTTAAATGAAAGATAGTTCAAGTATATTAGACACCGAACTTATTTGAAATTATTCTATCAAATTATTATTAGTTATCCCGAACTGTCCAACTGCAGGGCAAAGGTCTCCCATTGGCTAAACCAATAGCGGAATCCAATTTTTTGTTAAAGGCGTTCAATTCGTCCCTCCATCTCTGTCTGGGTCTCATCAAATAAGTTATAATATTTTAAAAAGTAGTCATCTCAATAAATTAGAACAACCATTTCTGTATATACCCACAGTAAACATATAAAGTTCTATATATATCTCTAAGAATATTCTCCCATATTGGAATGGTTTCTTTAAAATTATTACTTTAATACACCAGAGGTCGCTACGAGCGCTTTTCTTTTAGAGAATTTAGTTTTTGTAAAATAAAAATAATTAAATATTACATATTTTTTCCTTTCAAAGAAGTATTCGCATATTTGACAGTCGTTAAGTCATTACAATTCTGACAACCAGTCTTACTTTGGGAAACCGTGTTACCCAGTAAAATGGGTTGTGGAGGTCAGCCCACCTAGACAAGTGGCATTTCGACAAGCGTAAACGATGATAGAAATCGCTTAAATGACATTAAATATATGGAAATGAGATTTCGTTTCGATAAGTCACGTGACTAAGACTTGTCACTTTCATACATTTGAACGATTCGATCAGCGTTGTCGCTTGTCGAAATATCACTTGTCTAGGGGGGCTGATATGTCGCTCCATGTAAAGTACGGTATTCAGTTGAATCCGGTAAGACTGGAAGCCGACCCCAACATAGCTTTGGAAAAGGCTACGCCGAAGAAATAGTATTCGTTTATTACTGGTTATATAAACCCAGGCGTCTGCACCTGGTCTACAGTTGAAGTCAGACAAACTAAACGGGTGCATGCATAAGTTTCCGAAACGACAGTATGTCCAGCATTACTCTGTGGCTACTTTTACGAATTTTACAAATTTAAATAAATTTATAAAGTTTGAGTTATTTTATGTTGCTATAGAGTTCAAAATTAAGTAATTGGTGTATTTATTGTTGAGTAAACTATATGTTGTAGTTTTATTGTGAATGTTTCTCTGTATTTTAAGATTATGTTATCGTGTCTAGGTTGGCTGTAGTTTTTATTTTGTGTTTTAGACCATTGGACATTATTTTGGTCTGGTAAGATAAGATAGTCTCAGAATTTAAGTATGGCAAAAAAAATTGGTCATCTTTCGGATTTATTACAATATCGTTAACGGCTATGTTAAGGATATTGTCATAAATTCTAATCTAACTGAAATATGGTCACAGACCAATTTAAATTTTTCAATAAAATACACACAAAATTGTCGACTGAAAGTATTTACTACTTATCTTCTTATCGCGGGTCTGCTGGCAGCGATTTCTCAAGAAATAAGCAGTACCTTTACACCAGTACACCTGTTTTATTAAGTTGTTCCAATATTCTTTAGTGTGTGTATATTTTAATAAGAAATTGGGCATATACCAAGGTCCATCTACCCCTGCTCTATGGAAGAACCGACTTGGACGGCCGTAAGTAGATACAGGACTATTGTAAATATTATAGTAAAATATGTAAATTTAATGTAACCCAAGAAACATTATCTAAATTCTTTTTAAATGTGTCTTTAACGGAGTTTTAAATAAATATTTACAAACCAAAGAGCTAGTTATCAAGTCGCGCCAGTGGCCACAGAGTAAATAAGATCCGACAACACGCAGTACAGATGAACCAGCCCGCGTCAGTCTAAATTACATTATATACCTTTTTTTGTTAATTTTGCATTCCTTTTTATTTGCAATACTCTAGTTCTTACTTAAATAGCTACCAAATAGTATTTTTTTTTAATTTTACATATATGATAAAGAATGCCGTGTTAATTTTTAATTACACAATGATTTTGTGTAAAGAGGTCGCCTTATTGCACTTTACGGACGCGAGTATTATATTGGTGTTTTAGAAGTAATGTATTGCTCAGAAGATAGGACTTGTCCTTATGACCTAGATTCTCATCAATAGCCGCGCCCGCTCGACATTATCAAAGTCGTATATAATTGACAGGCAATACGAACCTGTGGCGACCTCTATACGTTAATGAATTAACATATAGTTTCTTTTAATATTTTAAATGTACGTTATATTCTTTTCTACTTACATTTAAAGTAAAACTTATATAACACAAAAGAAAAAGAAATACAATTTCAATATAGTTATATTTAAAAAAAAAATAACGATAATGTTACGATTAAAAAGCAAAAAATAGCGATTTTTTGTTACTTTACATACGATACGAAGGAAGGAATTATTCAGTTTTTTTTTAGTATGGTAACATAGGATATGGTGTTTCCGCTGGCAACACTACATTATGGCACATAACACAAACTCCAGCTTAACTTTCTTATATTAAGGACCATTTGCTAACAAATTATATATTAACAACATTATTATTTTGCCGTTTATGGTATATAGCAACCATTGTTTGTGGTTGCAGAGTTAGGTTAAAGTAACCACTGACTGTGGTAACTGTTATTTAAATAAATATTAAAATAGGGCTACATTTTTTTTTTAATAATTGTTGGGCGACTGTGGGGCAACAATCTATCGCGGCTACAATGAAAATCGCGTTGATATTTTACAATGTTTCAGTGGAATGAGCGTAGAGCGATAGTTGCGCAACTAGTCAAGCCTAGCCATAGTCGACCACTTTTAGTTGCCCAACAGTTTATCAACAATACCTTAAACGGGAAATAATTATTAAATCAAAATATATTAAGATTCATAACGATAGAATAGATCATTTTGTATTTTAAATATATTTCTTAAAATAGCACAATGTGTAAGTACATAAACCATTTTTTTTTATATATAAATAATAATAATTCTATTTTAGTAAAAATAATGTTAGGATAGGTTAGTTACGTTTGTACTTAAGGGCTAAAAATTGTGTCCATCTTATAAACGAAAAAAAAAGGAAAAAAAAATAGAATAATCTTTGAAAATATTTTTTTAAATCAAAATACTGCTAAAATATTGATATTCAGCCGGCCGTATTAAATACGTTCGGTTCTTTGGACCTTAAGTTACTAGGTTACTACAAGCTCAACATTACCAAAAAAATATTTAAAACTAAGTTAAAACTACAAAAGCACTTGTATTATTTTTATTACATTTTAGTCAAAAAATTGTGCTATAAACGAGTAAGACAACAAAAAAAAAGTTCAAAACCTATAGACAATATTGGAAGACGTACATTTGATATAAATTAATATAATACGCTCTAAACTATTACGTAAAAACTAAATAAAGATGGCCACTTGTGCGTTATACTCTTTTATTATTTATAGATACGTAAACGTGAATAAACCAAACAATACCTTAACTTCATTCAACATGTCATTGCAATTATTCTATAAATTTTTACATAACCTTACTACATTTAACATAAGTTTTATTCAATATCTTTAAAGGTGAACGTTCTATTTTGTAGTTTCTTAGTCTATGATATACCATAGAGTAAAGTAGACCACACCAGTGCCCACCCGAAACATTATTCCAAAGGAAAAAAATAAAATTAAAAATCTTCTGTAATCAAAAATATACAGATATAACAAATATTTTATTAAATTTGATCTAGAACAAAAAATGGCTATACTTTATTGTATAATTTCACTACAAAATTATTATTCCATTATTTTAATATTCGGTTTATTTTTAAATAAATAAAATAAAAATTTGGCCTAATTTGAGCATAATATATGATTGCGCTCGAAAGTTTTTGATCATGGCCATGGACTACGCACGAATAATAATAAAAAAAAGAAAACCAGAATAGCGGGATTTCCGTTCCAAATATAAAAGTTCCGACTGTCATTTGTTTGGAACATGCAAAGTATTCTTCGATAAACATAAAAATGGCGGCAAATTCTTTCTGTATTACTTCGTTTTAATATCCAAAATATGTTCGTAAATAGTCCATAACCATTCCCAAGTTAGCTTAAAACCTAAAAAAGCTTGTGTACTCGAGATTGTAGTGAATACTATTGAACTAGCCTCGAGAAATATTTAGTACATCGATGATCCTTAATATAAAACCGTTTTGATCAGCTGAACGGTGTCGACGACAATCAGTACATCTAACAGTTATATGAAATTAACGTAGGAATATAAAAAATATTAAAATGCGTTTCAAATGATAATAGGAATTACTTGTCGCTATTTTTATTTAATAATTAATTTTAAACCAAACTAATTCTTTTAAATACCTAAAACTTAGGTTTATAGTGACAAAAGATTATGCATGCAATATAAACTTTGGTACACCGAAGTTAAAATGTGTATAAATTACTTGAAGGATGAAGACCGTGGTCTTTCCTACTCTCATTTGAACTGTAAATTACATAGAAAGAACTACAGTACTATTGCTTCTTTATTTATAAATAATTTAGAAAATTCTCCCAGTTTGCACGTTTCTGTGGAGTTAATTTAGTAATTTTCCGTTTTTATTAATTAATTAATGTTTTTTTAGATGTACCGACGTCGAATCGTAACCGTCACTCATCCGGGTCGTTCGCACCTACACACGATCCAGTCTAGTCTAGACACATTCTAGACTTCAAACCAACTTCAAATCGACTAAAAATATATTCAGCGCATAAATCGTTACCGTCATAAACTTTAAAATAATTCTCAACGAAACGTCAAATAGTCGATTATCCGTTATCAAACGATTTTAATCGATTAACATTAACAAAATGTTATCGATTACACATTCTGTCCTAATCCAGCACTATCTGTGAATATCGCAATGATATAAACGTATAAGTTATAAAATAAAGTTTTAAAATCAACAACTATTAATTTAATATAGAATCTTGAAGCAAATAATTATAAGAATTAAGAACAACTTATAAGTACGATTTTTTGTGTCAACTGAATTAAATATATCGTAAATAGACCGATCGACTAATTTATCGATACAATATAAACAAAACTGGCGAATATTCGAAAACTCCACGCTTTACAGCAGTCGAATTTAGTCGAATCACGTCACAACCCAATAGACCCGACAACGTCGCATCACTATGCCTCATTCGAAATAAGAACGTAGTGATGTACGTTTATAAAATCGACTAATGTGACAACTTATTAATGATGTTGGAAATTATTGCTTGGATATAATAATGTCACTTTATCCGCAGTATTTAAAGTGAACAATTGTGGCACTATAGTGTCACACAAATAAAGATTTTTAGAATAGAATAAGATACTTCATTGCATATGGCTTATCACTTATCACAAGACAATAGTGACATTATTATAGATTAATCTATAAATTACGTAATTCGATACATAGATGTATCTAACATGTTTAGTAAGTTCTCACTTTAAATCGACTAAAGTTGCCAGCTTTTTGGAAACTCAGACGTTCGGAAACACCATGGGAGTATCGCTAGCCGTGACATATCGTTTCGATATTATTAACATTAATTTAAGATACGATCGCCATTAATTATGTATTTTAATTACATTGTACAGAAAACTAAAAGTTTTGAAAGTAAGAAACTTTTCTAAAATGGATTTTTAACTTTCAAAGAAGTATTTTAATAAAAATGAATAGTTAACTTAGATATTAAAGATAAAAGAGAACAAAGTCTGAAGTAAGACAGTAACATACCGAATTACAAAAACATATCGATAGTATCGAGTAATAATCGAGTTATCGTAATAAAATCGATAAGATAATGGCGATGGTACCTCGAGACGTGATCACGGTGCGACGGGGACTCGGCCGGTGTGGCGCTGGTCGGGGCTGGGGCTACGGCCAGCCAACAGTACGGTAACTGGAATGTAACAGGCCTATAAGCTAACAGTTTTATTTTAAAACGGCTCTCGCACTGTGTATTTTAATCATTGTATCGCGAGGGTTTCACAAACATCAAATTACATGCACAAAGAACAAAGACTTGGAACGTTTGTGGATCACACAAATTCTTGTCCCATGTGGGGATCGAACCCGCAGCACGTCGCGCACAGTAATTGGCGTGGTGACCTATACCACTCGGCTGTCCGTGCAGTTGTAATATGCTGCGTCGATATGGCAGCTAGTTGTAGAGTTGATAATAATCTTTCCGTTATGTCTGCATTTTTGGAGATTTTGATTCACATATAAGTCTTGGTTCATAAATAAAGGATTTTTTTGCAGTTTATATGTATTAAATTTTTTTTTGTCTTAGGAGCACGGATATTATTTTTATGTACAGGGTTGATACGATCTATGAAATTTCCTTTACACAACATATTCTAAGTACCATTTTCAGGCTATATACAAAAAAATAAATAGGATCAAGGAGTAGTTAACGTTAGTACTAGACAGTTTTTTTTAATTACAACTCAATTTTACTCCCTTCATCTGTACTGTGTTATGGAGTTTCTTGCCGGTTCTTCTCCATAGGAGTGACTTTTGGAACCGCGCAACTAGAGTCATTTAACGTTTTGAAAGTGCCTGAAAAGGCCTACTCGAAATAAAAACATTTTTATTTTGATTTTGGCCGTATCAACCCTGTATATATGTGTTGTGTAGGTGTATGCGTGCACTGACCTAGGTGCGCTTGTGTGTCGGTTAGAGCAGCTCGTACTGTCGGAGGTGCATGCGTTGTATGATGTCGCGGCAGTCGTTGAAGACGCGCTTGATGTTCTCCGTGTCCACGGCGCACGTGAAGTGCGGGTAGCAGTAGTGCTTGCCGTCGCCGCTCGCCGTGCTGATGCGCTGGACGCAACGAAAAGATAAGAAGATAAGTAACGATACTCAAGTCTCAGACACAGTAACAATGTATAAACGGAGTCTTGCGCATTGAGTTGTCTATTGCCGGCAATCGTATGAGCAAACGATTAACTACGCTAAATCCTCATTTCTGAAGGTATGATAAATAAAACCTTTTGTCAAATTAACTAATCAGGACTGTGATTGGTTGTCCAAAAGTCTAACAATTAATCACAGTGCAAAATATGAGGTTTGACAGGTGATTACCTGATGTTTGAGTTGTTTAGTCTTTCAGAAACCGGGCGTAAATCTTATGAGTGTGTCAATTGCACTTCACAAGTAATTGGATATTTGACAGATTTTTATTAGTTCATTTTAAAAAAAATATACAAAAGCAACAGGTCATTTTTGATTATACTAATCAGTCGTACGATTTTGTCGTGCTTTTGCGTTGCATCGCGCGGTTTCGCGAGATAGACATCATGCCCGAAGAACAAATTATAAATTGTGAAATTTATATAAGATGTCGGTCGCATTATAAATTATTTCAATCAGGGCTACCGTTATTGCGCTCACCAGTTGGCGCTACTGGCGTGGCCATCTGTCAAAGCCTACCAAAAAAACTATGGAACTTTTTTTTATTCAGACATCGCGTGCTTGCGACTAGCGCCTCTGTCGGCCAAATAGATAAGAGTAGTAGTAAGTAGTGCGCACCAGGAACTCGTCGCGGATGAAGTACTTGGCGCGCGCCACGTCGGGCGGGTCGCGCGCGTCGGGCGCGGCGTCGGGCGGCGTGCTGTAGCGCGCGAACTCCGCGAAGTACTCCTCCAGGCGCGACTTGCCCGCCAGCACCTTCTCCGCCAGCAGGTCCTGCTTGTTCAGGAACAGGATCACCGAGATCGTGCGCAGCCACCTGCCCACACAAACACTTGCTTTGTACTCTACAGTATGGAAGGGGGCACATGCGCTGCGGGTGCCACTAGGGATATCTATTTGTAAAACGACGCAGTGGCAACGCAACGCATCGTCTGCGTCAAAGCCTCAGCTGTTTAAAAGACCAGTCAGAAATGTAGGTACATAATAGCTGTTACGTCAAGCGAATCAGCCTAAAAGAGAGTACTTGATAAATGGACGATATGGAAATAAAGTTCGAAGTAGTCCTGTAACTCCCACATTACAACTTAGGAGAAGGAATGGCTGAAATCCAACACTGTGGCGGGTCGTGCTCGTCCCAGTACAGCATTAGCTGAGCCATCTCCTTTTGCTACTGTCTTTTTCAGACTGATATGTACCGTGTTTTTGTTTTTTAGTAACAATAAAATGTGTCTTTTTATTTCATTTTATTTTTAAGTTACGTAAGAGTGTGTATTGATCCATACAAATATTACAAATGTCAATGTAACTCTGTCTGTTTCGCTTTCACGACTCAACCACAGCAGATTTTCACAAAATCTGATATGGAGTTAGCTTAAATTTTAAGAAAGGCATATGGTAGTTTTTGCTGCGATAACCGATATTCCCCCGGGCAGCATCCTAGTAATAAATAAATGAATCAACCGCAATTTTTTGTTAGCTCAATTTTACATCAGCTCTTTGATCCTAAAGACTAAAATGACTGTAGTTTCCTTGCCACATAATATGTTCCGATGAGCTCTGTACGAGTACCTGTTATTCCATATGCTCTTGAAGAGGTCGAGCGACTCCCGGAGGCGGTTCTGCGTGGGGTCCTCCCGCAGCACCATGTTGTAGGAGGAGCAGGCCGTCACGAAGATGATGGCCGTCACGTCGTTGAAGCACTGAATCCACTTGCGGCGCTCGTCCCGCTGCCCGCCCACGTCGAACATACTGGAATGTCACGTCACTATCAGTGGGTTATAATAATAATAAACTTTACTGATACATAAAACCTTTGTTACAATATGTAGTACTTAATATAGGTTACAAATCCTTACTAATATTATAAATGCGAAAGTAACTCTCGTCTGTCTGTCTGTCGCGTTTTAACGCCTGAATTGATTTGAATGAAATTTGGTACACAGATAGCCCAGAGCTTGAGTAAGGACATAGGCTACTTTTTGCCGCGATAACCGATATCCACGCGGGCGGAGTCGCGGGAAACCACTAGTATATTATAATTCGTAAGTTACTCTGAGTGCTGAAGTCCTTTTTTTTGGGGGGTAAAACCTGACGTCTTGTCAAGCCGAGAATCGAGAATAGTTATGGGTTGATATTTGGTTTAATGCTACGAAGTACTATGGTTTAACAATTACAATATTATATTAAAAATAGTAACAGTATCACAAATATTGGCGTATTTGTAAATTATGTAAAACTCACTGGAAATTGACTTTGTCGACGACAAACTGCGTCTCGAATATACCGGAGGTGAGCACTCGGCAGCGCAGGATGTCCTGCTCCGTCGGCGTGTAGTTCGCCTGCTTTATTATGTGCACCTGGTCCAGGAAGCTGCGGACACGAACATCATTGTATAGAAATACTGGCCGAACATGGGATATATGATACCTTATATACATTTGTACATAATAAGCAGTATATAGCTTAAGAACTATAATTAATCAATCAATTGTGGCATTTTAACCCCAAAAAGAGGTGTGTTATAAGTTTGTCGTGTCAGTCTGTGTGTTTACGTGTCTTTCTGTGGCACCGTAGCTCCTAGACGAATTGAATGTTTTTGATGTGGTTTTTTTTTTGTTAATAGCTAGTAGCTATATCAGCTTCTGATCGACATGCTTCTTAGCTATAATTTATAAAGGTCTGTTTAGATATTTAAACATAATAAGCTCTTTTTTAAAAACGACCAAATGTTTGGTCTATAGTTTTTAACCTTTTATTATAATTACAGCAAACAATTTTTTTTATACATATTAAAGGTATACAATGTTAATTTGCGGCCCCCACACTTGCTACACATAACATTTCTTAGCAACTCAAACAGTTGACTGGTCTGTTGGTTTAGTGGCTAGTGACCCTGACTGCTAAACAGGAGGTTGTGGGTTCGATTCCCACCCAAGACAAATTATTGTGAGATAAGCATAATTACTTGTTCTGTGTCTGGGTGTAATTAATCTATCATACTTATGTATGTATTTAGCAATATATAAGTATGTTTATCAGTTGTCTGGTTGCCATAATCTTGGATCTGCCTAGTTTGGGATCAGATGGCCGTGTGTGAGTTGTCCCAAGATATTATTATTACAGTGATGGTAGCTGGGACGGTAGGTATATTATAGTGAGGTACGCACTACTTAGCGCAGTCAATGAGCTGGTACTCGTTGCTGCGCTCGTAGGTGCGCTGCACGCCCTGGTCCTTCCACAGCGCTTCCGTGTTCTCGTAGAACTCCGGGGGGTAGTCGAAGTCTGGCTGCGACGCCACGTCCTGCAACCACATTCATATACTATGTCACCAGATGATAAGTCAACAAAAACTAGTTAAACTGACTAATATTTTTAGTGAAAAGTGAAATGCGAAAGTAACTCTGTCTGTCTGTCGCGCTTTCATGACAAAACTAATAAACCGATTGAAATAAAATTTGGTACACAGATAGTCTAGAGCCTGAGAAAGGACATAGGCTTCTTTTTGCCGCGATAACGACATCCACGCAGATGGAGCAGCGGGAAACAGCTAGTTATACATAAATATGACCAGCGTTTTTTTTGTTCGCAAGATCTGAATCTTCGTGCAATGACCAGGGGAGTTACTCTTGAATAAATTTCAATTCTAAAACAATGCCAATGCAAAATTATTATTCATTTAGCAGGCACACAAACAACACAAAGTACAAAAAAATACTGATGTTTAGAATTAAGAAAATTGAATCACGTGTCCGCTAAACTAATATCAATTTTGCATTGGCATTATATTGGAATTGAAATTAATTGAAGCGTAAGGGCACTGGAATGTTGCATTGTGGAAGCGAGACTGCGCACAGCGGCGGTTAAAGAAACATGTTATATAAATTTATCTATAGGTCAACTTGGCATAGCATATTTTGCGAAAATACTTGTGTATATCGAGCGAATTTAATTTTTCGATTATTTTGGTTTCATGATTGGCACCTTCGTTCTTGTTGCATTTTTAGAGGTCGGTGCTACACCTACATATTTTTCTGGACTAAGTCGCGGTGGCCTAGTGGTTCAATGGACGGATATTTGTGCACAACATTGCAGGTTCGAACCCATTTCAGGCAATTACCAATGTGACTTTTTCAAAGTTATAATGTACTTTCTTAATTATTTTAACACATCATTGACAATCGGTGAAGGCAAACATCGTGAGGAAACTTGAATTCCAAATCAAATCAAATCAAAAGCTTTTATTTTTTATAAACCTCAAAAAGCCGCTTAATCTACGTTAAAGTTACAGAACTAAATGACTCTAGATGCGCGTTTGAATAATTGGAATCTAAAATCCCCACCCGCAATGAGTAAGCGTGGTTATCAATGCTCGTTCCTTTTCTACATGATAAGAGGCCTGTGCCCAGCAGTGGGACATTTATGTCGGTATTATATTGGTTCGCAAATACGTCATCTTGTTAAATATAAAACTGTTTACCTGTATATAATCGACGCGCGCCTTGTTCTCAGGCTTCTCGAGCGGAATGGGCGGCGTGAGGGTACTCATCGCGCCCGTGATTGTCTGCAAAAACATACAACAAACTTAGATATTTTACTTAGAAATAAATAACATAAAAAATGCAGTAGAGTAGGTCAAAATTCTATCTGATGGAGCTGCGCAGAGCATGCTGATGCCATCTTGCGACTCCGGGCAAAGTCAAGGACGGAACCGAGGTGCCTTAAGCTGGGGCAAGTCCGACATATCCTCACGTCGTGCCTTAAAATAGAGGAAAGGTATAACTATCTACCCGAGTAAACTCTCTCTATCCGCCTTTCATCTCTCATCTTTCTAGTAAGGGCTGTGAATAGAAGTATAGATAAGTAAATTGAAAATATAGCGTCAGATCGTTTAGGTGATTACAAAAACCGGCCAATTGCGATTCGGTCTCGCGCATAAAGGGCTCCGTACCTTTAAAAAATGGTATAGAAATATTGTTATAATGGAATAATATTGTTTGGGGGTTCCCATACAATATTATTCCCCTTTAAATATTCATTTTATTCTGTTTCTTAGTATTGTTATAGCGGCAACAGAAATACATCATCTGTAAAAATTCCAACTGTCTAACTATCACGGTTCATGAGATGCAGCCTAGTGACAGACGGACAGCCGAACGGACAGCGGAGTCTTAGTAATGTCCCGTTTTACCCTCTGGGTAAGCAACCCTAAAAACTTTATTTGTCTTATTTATTTTTTTTAATTACGACTCCCGCACTAAGGAATTTAGTCCTTGTCGACACAAGGTTTAGGGGGGTTTTGACTTGGAACAAGCATTTGTAGATCACACAAATGCTTGTCTCATGCGGGGATCGAACCCGCAGCACGTCGCGCACAGAGGTAATTGGCGTGGTGACCTATACCACTCGGCTATCCGTGAAGTCAAACGACTAACTAACTTTTCACGGCTATTCTCGCCATCAGTTTCGTCCAGTCACGCACCTTATTAGTAAAAAAATATAATCAAAACATTGCACATACGACACAATCCAGCATTAGTTGTTATTTGCTGAGACATGGAGTTCCATAGACACTTGACTGCCATATTTAAAGTTAGGTGACGCAAACCGGCCATTAGTCAGACTCTATAAATTACAATTAGAATAGCTTATAGCCTAATGGGAATTCGTATTGGGACAATGGCTTGTCTAAAGGATTCTTTTAGTTCTTTTGATTCATGGCTAGTCATTAAAATCATGCATCATTGCATAGCCCCAAACGAGTGTCCTTACTCTCTAATTTAATTTTAATTCGAAAACAATGCCAATGCAAAATTGTTATTCATTTAGCAGGCACACAAACAACATACAGTACAAAAAAATACTGTCAAGTTTAGATCCCAGTCAGTTCCTTCATTGACAGCAATTTTTTTAAAGAAAAATTATTCTTCTGCCTGTTAAAATAATATATATTTGGCATTGTATTAGAATTAAAATTAATTTGGGCTGCAAGTGCACAGAACTTTGATATTGAAAAACTTAGAACCGAGAATACATTTATAATCAAGTACCTAAAGGCCGCCCGTGAGGGATCGTGGCTAAGTTTCAGCCGTACGGTTTGTTCAATGATAAAGGTTAAGCTGCGCTCGCCGCGGTAGGTCCGTGGATGGGTGAAGATTTTTAAACATCCACACATCTATTCGGAAACCACGTTAAGCCTGTTGGTCCCGCTTCATTTTGTACCAAGTTATGACGTAGCGAGCCCCCACTCCTTTCATCAAACTAGTTTGCTTCGAGAAAGCAAAAAAATGCGTATCTATTCCTTCATTATCTAACTGACGAACTAAATATATTTTTACTTTTTTATAACCCCGTCAACATCGATTACAATTTTTTAAAAAGGCCTTAAAAAGGGCCATATATGGTGGTGTACTCACAAGTATCGCATCTCGTATATTCTTCTTGATGTCCTCGATCTTCTCGCGGCGCTCCTTGTCGGAGAAGCCGTTGACGTGCAGAATGCGCATCTGCTTCACGATGGTGGACTTGCCGGACTCGCCCGCGCCCAGGAGCAGCAGCCGGTGCGTCGCGCGGTACAGCTGGAACACAGACACGATGCTTTTAGAACTACGACTAAGTCAGCTAAACAGGAAGAGATCTCATCGCGACCTCAAAACGTTGTTCAGATGAACTCTAAATATATATATATATATATATTTTCTAAAATGAGAGGTAGCATACTGCTAGTGTGTTTATTGCGCCGTTTCTACACCTCAGCTAGAGCACTCAAGAAGCGGTGATGAGTAGGCTAATCTAGGTGCTTTTTGTTATGTTGACATTCAAAAAGTGAAACAAGTTTTTTTTTCTCCTTGGACGCAGCTCAGCTCAGTTCAGTTCAGTGGATTAATATATACCGATATTTCCAAGTGCCCCAGAAAGCACGTTAAATAGAACTATGAGTAGAAAGTATTCCTTATATGGGCTAATAACAATATGTCGATGAAAGATTAAACTAAAATTTTTGGGAAGTTATTCAAAAAACTGTGCCTTAAAGCTTTAAGTAATCAGAGATTGTTTAAAATTAAGACATTACCGATTACACCCTTTGAAAAGATACGATTTGTGTGCCAAAATAATCGTGTTAGGCTTTTCATAAAAAATATTATTCCAGTGAAAGAGAGTTAGATCGTTATACTCTACGCTTACTCGACTCTTGGTCTGATTGGTTTGACTCTTATTAAGTGTCAACTGTAGACAAATCGATAATAGCGCAATAGCCAAACTAGTCATTAATCTGCGTTACATTATGGTTTAAAAATGTTATTTTACTGTAAATGGTTATAAACTAGTTTCAAGTCAGTTTATAATTAATCTTCGGTTCCGGTGAAACCCATAAGGTAAAAACTGTTGTATCAGAAATACTTACTCTGCGATAATAAAAATACAATTACGTGACGTTTGGAGAGCCCCAAGTTATCAGAGATATTGATGAAACCAGTATCCCGGGTTATGCCAAGCAAATATTAAAAATAACAAGCTTTGCGTTGCCACCAGAAATGCAAAGACCAATAGATTCGCTTAATTTTCCTACTCAGCGCTAGGTAAATAATAATAATAATATCTTAGGACAATACACAAACGGCCATCTGATCCCAAACTAGGTAGAGCCAGACAACTGATAAACATACTTATATATTTCTAAATACATACATATTATAGATAAATTACACCCAGACACAGAATGATAAAATTGATGATCAGAAAATGAAGCGATTCTATTGGTTCAAACAAAAACCTCCCTCTCTACGCATCCTCGCACATCTTTTGTGGAAAGGCATCCTTAAACTATCTACAATAGTCCTACATCTCATTGGTCTTTCATGCAGACTAGCTTAGAAGAATCAGCGTCTCTCACAAACGACGTTTCTACAATAGTTACGCCGATCGAATCGCTCAAATGTATGGAAATGACAAGTCTAAGTCACGTGACTTAAGGTGCGACCGCACTTCGGAACTGCGCGATACTACGCGACAAAACATTCTTCATATGAAACTAGCTGTTCCCCGCGGCATCACCAGCGTAAGTAGTCCCATTCTCGTAAAACACCATATTCTCGTGACTTTTTCTAATGTTTTTATAGTTATTCTGTTGTTTGGGGTGGAGACAAATCCAACAAATCAAAGGTCATGAAAATCGGTACATTTATATAGATTGTATAAGACAACACGCACTAAGCGGCAGCGGAACTACACTGCTGCAACTACAATTTCATATAAATAATATTTTGTCGCGTAGTGTCGCGCAGTTCCGCGTAGTGTAGTCGCACCTTTATCTAAAAGAAATGTCATTTCCATACATTTAATGTCATTTCATTATGGCTTGTAGAAATGTCACTGGCCTACAGGAGCTTGTTTTCTAGTTGGTCTAACTAAGAGTGACGAGATTAGGGAAGAGGTGTAAAGTGTAGTTACCTGTTTATCCTTCTGCAGCTGCTTGGTGATGGCATCGCTGCGGCGCTTTTGTTTCTTGGCATCGTCTTCGTTGCTCTTGCCGCCTGGCGAGCCGAAGCATCCCATTGCAGACCACGCCGCCCACCTGAAGGCAATGCAATAAAATTCTTAAACGTTAGGATTCTTAGCTTTCTGTAAAGTAATTGATTGGCTTACAGTCACATTCCATATTTTTCCCAGCCGAGTCGGTTTGCGGTTTCTAAGCTATAGGGCTTGTTTTGTTTAGACATAGGTAGATTTGTCGCCAATTAACCCCTAACCGGCGGCGGTATTATGTATGTATCAAAAGCAAAGCTTCAGTAAAACGTAAATGATTATTGCTGTGTAAATTATAATCCGTATTACGTATCGCCGCAAAGTCAGACAAATTACAAATTTGACAGAAATACTTGTAATTTTTTTACTGTCAAATTTCTTTTCAAATTTTTGCAAGATACATAATACAGTTGCAGAACGTGTGAGAATAGATCAAATTAGGATTGAATTTGATTTTTCCCGACGTTTCGATGCCTTTGCAGGTGTCATGATCACGGGCGGACTGAGGGTCTTGACAGTAGATGTTGATCGTTCTACCTTTCAACTAAATATTTGATATCTATATTTCGTTTTTTTTTATTACAAAATTTTTCTTTGCATTTCCAAGTACTTATAGTTTGTCAACACGAAGAGAACTATATATTTAAACCGTTGTCTTAGGAATTACTTCTATTACACAACCTTATTTCATTGCTGAAAACTTTGTAATAAACCTAATTACCCTTTACAAGCCTACAGAAGGAATCTCCTTAGTAACATAATCAGTAGCGAAACTTCTAACTCAATGAGGTACAAAATAATTAACTTCTCGTGTATTGGATTAGCGGGTAAAATATTGGTCGTGTTCCTATTTCGGAACAGCTAAATGTGGAGTCTAGTGCAGCGGGCGCTCTCCAAGACTGAGCGCGGTTTGATTGAAATATATCATAATCGACATGAATAAATATATATTTACATAAAAAAACTCAAATCTCAATTATTTAAAAGAAAACGGTTTACTCACGCATATTTTCGGGATCGCCCGACTAGTTTCGACTAGCGACAAAGCCGCCGCCGCGTCAGCTCATTATGAGGGACTCTAATAGAGTCTAAAACTAGTCGGGCGATCCCGAGAACATGCGTGAGTAAACTGTTTTGTTTAAAAAAAAAGATGAATACTCCTCACAATCTACCTAAAATAGCTATTTGAGATATGGCATTTTTCTATCACTACTATTCGACATCTCAACATTTAAGTACTCCTTTTTTAGTTCCATGCCTCAAAAGGCAAAAAGGAACACTTATAGAATCACTGGGTTGTCAGTCTGTCTATCAAAAATTGATTTTTCTCAGTAATGAGTGGTGGTATCGTGTTGAAATCAATATCAAATATTCAGGTCCCTTGAAGCAATAAAAAAAGCAAGCTTCTATGACAACGCTATTTCTAAAGCCATTTATGTCGTTTTCAAGAAACTCAAAACCTATAGGGTCCGTCGATCTAGAATCACGAAATAGCATGATAGGACTATGTAAAGGAATCCGAAAATTGTGTTTTTTTATGATTTGTAACATGAAAAATACGTTTTTGCGATTAAAAACTTACATTTCATTTGGAAATTTGATTAATAATAAGACGCGCAGCTTATTTTGTTTCTGGAGAATTAATCGTCACGATCAGCAAAATTTGACCGGAACCCTCGGTGCGCGAGTCAGAGTCGCACTTGTCCGATTTTTTCTCATATCATCCATTACTTCATCTATTTATCTTTATTATAATGAAAAATCTATGTATCTACTTCCCATGTTTGCAAAGAAATAAATGATTTTATTTGATATGATCTGTATTCCCCTGGTCATATATTCACTACCATATTCATAACTCGTTTAGTTATGTGACTTATCAGTCCTCGTAACATGACCGTACCACGTTAGACAGTTATCTTTCAACTTCTCTATTACCCGAATTACTTTCAAACGTCCTCTAACATACTCATTAAATATTATGTTTCAAGTACACACAGCAAGCTTTGTTGCTAGGGGTTATTTGAACGAAATATCCCTGAAGTTGATCAATGTTAGGTTATTCGACTTGTATTTATAACTTAAGACAGGTCAGGTTAATTGTTAAGAAAAATAGGAATAGTATATAAGTTAAATCAAATACAAAAAGCCAGCCTAATGCTAGTCGGACTCGCTAAAGAAGCGTTCATGCGCAAGTCCGACGCGCACTTGGCCGGTTTTTTTTCATTTGATTTGACTTTAATTTGGACCATTTTATGGAGCTCTCTCTAATTTATAATTTATTTTTATTATGGAAATACAAACACTGTAAATATATATAATAATTTCAGCTCTCTAACTGTTACGGTTCATGAGATACAGCCCGCTAACAGACGGACGTACGGATAGCGGAGGCGTAGACACCCTTCGAGTACGGAACATGATCAGTTAACACTTTTCGGCGTGAGTCCAACCTTGTAATCTTTACACACCAATTCAATATGCTTTTCATTCTTTTATGTCTCAAAATATTACTATTAAATATTAAAAGAAAGCTTCAAAATCAATACTTAAGTGTACCTAACAAGTTTCCTTAAGGAATATTTTCAGTTAATAACAAATACAAACAACAAAAGCTGGCTGAGAATGAGCCAGCTTTTGTGGTTTGTAAGTGATTTCATAACAAAAATGTCACAATTAGGCATGGTAGTTTAAGTCATAAGTGAGCCTACATTTCTAAAAATAACTTATGTATAGCCATGTCAAGGTAACAGGTAAACTATTTCTGGGTTATTCTAGGCTCGATACCTGCCATACTCGGAGTACTCTATGGTTGTTCGACAGTTATTTATAGATTTTTTTTTTCGGTATCTACCTAAGTCCTACCCTTGTAAGCCATTATCTACCAATATGACTACCACGATAACATTAAACGACGACAATTGACCATATTTGGTCCTAAAAATTGATTTAGAAGTAAATAAGAAGACAATAATAATAATAGTCTTATTTTTTTTTAAATCGACAGATTTCTGATGAAATGCTTTTCTAATGACTTTAATGCCTGATAATAATTTATTAATTCATTTTTTCCTATAAAAGCCCTTAAAGTCATTTCTTAGAGTACAAGCTAACCCCATACCACATTTAATCAAAATCAGTTGATTGGGGCCGTGAAAGCGTAACAGAACAGACAAACAGATAGTTTGGCATTTATAATATTAGTATGGTTTCTATAAATAGTAGGGATATACCTCAAATGGATAGGCTGCTATTGAAGTCCGTCTTAACTGTCGTAAACATGGAGATCGCGGCTTCGCAAAGTTTTTCCTGTTCTCAGAATATAAAGATGTGTCACTACCGTATTTGGGAGGTGGTATTTGGGTGTCGCTTGTTTAAAGACACCGAAATGCAGTAACTTAGTCATCCTACAAGATTGCTGTTGTGAGAGTGTGGAGCCGTTTATTTACGAGTTGCATTTAACACGCTCGTTTCTTTCGTCGTTGTAAGCTCGTGAAATATAACTTGATTTGGTATCGCTATTTGGGTTTATTTTTTGCCATTTTTTCACTAAATATCTGAATTAAAGATCCCTTTACTTAATTTTTCAAGTTAATTTAAAATTTACTTAATAATAACAACTTAATTTAATTGTATTTGTTTACCTATTTGTAAACGAAATCTACGTTATCTTATATATTAGATAAAAGCAAGAAAAAAATAAGCTTCATAATTATTCGAAAAAATTAGAAGTCAGATATATTTAGGTAGAGTTAATTTCCTTTTCTGGGATACACTATTCTACTAGGATATCATTTAATCTTTTTAGGTTCTTATATCAGTTTCTAAAAACCATGATTTTCAACACCATCCTTTAGCCATAAACCGATCATAAATATCAACAAATTCCCACATAACACTACCACTCAACCTTAAATCCAACAAGTATCCTCATTGATCGTGGTAAAAATACGTCCAAACACATACGGCCTCAGTTGTCAACGCTATCGTGGGTCATTCATTCGTCCAATTGTTCCACAGTAATGCAGAAAATATGCTAATGTGCTCATTATGTCCGAACGCCTTTGCCGACCAACTGTGCGACTATGCATAGTGATTTCGGTAACCGATTTGATCTCTTAATATGAGGGAGGTATGTTTGAATGGCTTATTAGCGTTGAAGACGATCATATACATATATTATAAAACGTTTGGATTAAGTTTAACTTTTAAATATTTCTAGATACTGATAGAAGATTTCTGCTTTATTTTTGTATTAGAGAGCTAGTAGTCAAGTTTAGGCAACGGGGTCCAGTAGGCCCATTTGCTATCTTCAGTTGACAACCCAAGCGATTGTCACTGGATATATAAACGCAAAAATAGTATCGTCTAACGTCGATGACCAAATACGTTGTAGTAGATCTAGGTGGTTATTGACGATAGACGACACGAATTTGTCATCCATCCACGAACCAACTGCGGCGAGCGCGGCTTTACCTTTATTATCGGGCAAACCGTACGGCTTACACTTAGCCAAGAGCCCCTACGTTTCCACTTATACACAGAACAAATATCAGTCACACAGATGATAAATAATAATAATATGTCCCTTGATAAAATGGAAATTACAAATTTAAGTTAGACAAATCGTCTAGAAAAGACCTTCTACACCAGCCTTCCAAAGGCTAAATTGGATATCACATTATAAATTAATTAAAAACTTACCTAATAATATCATTGAATTCTAATTAAAAGGCAACATGTACAGCGAGTAATTAAGTTCGGAATCCTATCACAAAACTAATTGGTACAGGAGCGTTTACAAATGTGGTAGCATTTGCAAACCAAATGCAAGGTGAGTGCGATCGTTTAATAGTGCAGGACATGCCATTATGTTCCCTAAATGGACAAACAAACCTGATGTAAGAATTATGATGACTGATTGGCGCATTCAATTGAGTCTTGCTTTTAACTCAGAAATTGCATCTGACGTCAAAATTACAACAGGTAAGTATTTGTTAAGTATAGTAACTTGGCATACTTTAGTTTTCTAATACATCCATCCATCCATATCAGCCAATTGCCGTCCACTGCTGAACGTAAGCCTCCCCTAAAGAACGCCAACCATCCCGGTCCTGAGCAGTCCGCAGTTCTAATATATGTGAACCGAAAATTAATTCAAGTCACAATGTATATAGGTAGTGTTGCCCTAATAACAGTGTTTAAATGGATGGAAATTGGTTATGTTTAAACTCGATTCGGTTCTAGATTCGATCTTGAATCGATACTCCCGAACCAAACCGAAACGAAAACCGAAATCTAGTTATAATACAGTGTTATCATCGTCGTTAGCTGTATTTAAATGTGACTACGTCATCATGAAGTTCTTACAGTTTTTGGTTTATTAAGTTTTATTGGTATTTTTTTCCTATATTATAATAATAATAATAAATAAAATGTGGACAACATCACATACATTGCTCTGAACCCAAAGTAAGTAGCTAAAGCACTTGTGTTATGGAATTGAGAGACAACGAAGGTACCACAAACACCCAGACCCGAGACAATGTAGAAAAGGGGTTTTCTACATTACATATGTAGAAAACCCCTATATATATTATATTCTAGAGTTTTCTGACATAATTTATTTTAGGTTATTCTCTCTCGAGATTAGTTACATCTCGGGCCACAGCACGACCTGGCGCTAGTGTCGGGTTTTACAGTGACAGCTCGAAATAAATTCGATTGAAAAATGCGATTGAAAAATTCAATGCAGTCGGGAGTAAGGCTCCACACTATTTCAAACCTACATAATAAGTTTGTTTTTCGTCATTGGTTGCGACGAATGACGAGCGATCTACCTTACAAGCATGACCTTTCAAGTAGGACTAAAATCTACAGGAGATTTTGTACAAATACAAATCTTTTTATTCGTCAATGCAGGTGTACCTACAATACAAAAGGTGTTAGAGATACGGGAAGTTCGCTACATTGTGCCTGTGGGCATACGAAAATTATATTAAACGAGAATTACTTATATTCTATTGACAACTTTGTTATTAATTTCAATTAACCTATTATTATGTATATAATACTATCACATTTATATAATACTATTTAATTCCATTATTTAAATTTAAATTTATATTAATTATTTGTTGACAAAAATAATGTTATCAATCCTATTTCCCACACTTTATTTACTATAAAAAACAAATGAGTAAATCATCGCTACAATAACTACTACACGTTGATACGGTGACGAAAAGAAACAATAAACAATGTCTACGTTCCTCGCCCACATAATATATTAGTACTCAATGCTTCTATTTCTGGAGAGGATAATAATATAATAAACGAAGTTCAAATGACAAAGGACTTTTGGAGATGAACGATTACCTTGAAATCTTTTCATCTCAAGATATATTCGAGTTTCGTTGGCCAGACGAATTTCGGAGCCGTCTGGCGCTTAATATATACGTAACTTGTATTGCATTAGATGACATAAGATAATTTTGTATGATTCTAATTTAAAATGTTCTTTTAATTCTCGATGTATGTATTCCTTCTTGTTTAGCAAGACACAACATGTAGAAACACGTCTCAGCATAATATGGTATAGACATTAATAGCCCATTGGATTTTAAACTGGATTTCTAAGGATGCTCGTCCAAAATAATATTCAATAGGCCCAAAGTTTGGCAAATATTTTGCCGAAATCAAAAATTTTACTGGCGAAACTTGCTGAAACCGGAACTTTAGTCAGCCAGTATTTATATCCTTAATGAGTGTCACAACTAGTGCAAGTAAAAAAAAGGACCCTTCCCCCTTTCCGCGAACTTTTTGATCCTCCCTTGTATATTCTGACCTACATCAATAGAAACTGAAAATTATATTCAAGATAACTAAGTTACCTTGATGCATAAGTGATCGCATGTAATTTTTTGAATAATTTGATGTTGGTGCTGCCTACGAAATTTAATTTGCAATTCGTCTTAGCCCTAGATAACATTATTAACTGTTATGTTGAATTTGCAACTAAGAGGTCGCATGGCTGAGATATAGAACAAGGTTGTATAAATAAACCCGAAACTTCTATGCTAAATATTAAAATATGTATGAAAAAAGGTATAAATAATGAATACCGATTGTAATTATTTAGATATGCCATCTTTTATGGCAAGTTTGGTGTCGTTTGAGAAGAATACAATGGCATAATAAGTTGCCCATTAGTATTAACTTAAATTTGAATGTATTTTAAGTTTAACTCTATCTATAATATGTAACCATGTGTGAAATTACGTCTGAAAAACACACCTTTTATAAAAGTTTATACTTGATAGTTACAAACAAAAAACAAGCTTGGTCAATTTATATACGGCTTATGCCTATATTTTTTTCAAACTTAGTGCATTTACAACGCGGGGCGCCTTAGCACACCAAACGTAGGAACTTTTGCAGGAATTTATTTGCAGGGGACGAGGTAGCACACTAATAAAATAAACAAACACTATAGCAAAAGAAAAATGTATCCTGGCAAATAAATAAAGTGATCAAGACTTTCAGACTAGACACGACCTTCAGCAATGAAGATGCCGACTAAGAAGAAGAAGAAGAAGAAGATCCTGGCAAAAGCACATCGATCTCATTCCGATACAAAAATTACGGTCTCTATTAATAATTTTCTTGTGTTGATATTATACATGATACGTCAGTTTTTATAAAAGGCTGCGGTGGATTCTACCGTACGGCCGATATGTACTTTGGCCGAGGGGAATGTCAGCGTATGGCATCTCCCGTATTCAATGCTCTAAGTTATCAAAGGATCTCATACTTTATTTTTAACATCAAAAACTTGAAACAGTGTTATCGAATCCAACCAGATTTTAGCAACAGCAGTCTTTAAAAGCTCTAATTATAACAAGTCAATTATGTATTCCGTTGCTCAACAAACAAAAAACATTAACTTAACTTTCGTAATCACTGTAATAATAAACTAAGGACTCAGAAACTTTGCAATGACATCAAACGAACCGGAGTACCTCGCGAAAATGTTTAACCAGACGAACAAAGCCTTTATGAATGTAAAAAACCTTTATTGTTGATGAAAAGTCTAGTAGGTATGAAATTTCATCTACCATTTTCATCCTTAGAAGTGGAATTTGTTAATATGGGGACAATCTTCGAGGCTTATAACCTCTTCTTCTGCCTAGCCTTTTCTCAAACTAAGTCGGGATCGCTTTCTGGTTTTACCGGATTAAGTTGAATACCTCAAAGAGCGGCTCGCTATTTGACATCTATCACCCATTTCACTGGTTAATAATACTGTATTACCCCGTGAAATGGGTGTTGGTAATCAGCCCTTGGTAAAACTGGCTGTAAGAATATACCAGCTCGTAGATTTCACAAAAAAAGTATAATCAGAATCAGTTCACAATACAAAACAAATAAGTCCGACGAAATAAAACCTCATTTTAAAAATCTTCCCAAACACAAGTTGGTTATGTCGTCGACGTAATTACATAAGAAGTTTTTAACATAACAACGTACGTTTAACTGATTTAAATTCCTCGTTGAACAGCGATGGACAATGGCGTCTGTGACGAAACTACGTGTATGTGATATGAACAGCATTCTTTATACGGGAAAGTGGTTTAAGAAACGTTTTTACTTGCTCGTATCATATTTTTTAAGTTAATATTATGATGGAGTAAACATTACGTGTGTAATTTTTTTTATGAAATTAATAAGTTTATTGGTAAACGGTTCACTTTATGGCTGGAATGGTTAATTGTTTTTTCAATGTTCTTCATTATCTAAATAATGTATGTTATCAGAAAAAGCTGTGATTCTCTTTAATTTAAGTTATTAATTTAAGAAAGGACGACGTCTGTTGTGACAGCCTTTTAAGGGATAAATGATGTAATTCTAACAATGGTATCTATGAAATGAATATTTTATTAGATTTATTTTTAAAACATTCTCAGTAATTGGCTACATTTAGACCAATACAATAGCAGTCTAGTCCTCGAATTGTTTTAACACCCACATCTAAAATATGAATATCTAAAGCTGGCTTCCCACGGAACGCAATATCGCGGGTCACCCCGCACGTCCGACGACCACGGACCGCCCTAGTCTGTTCGAGTCTTGCAAAACAAATCTAATTTTAACCGACTTAGAGTATATTTCGACTCGTGATAAATTACGACGAAAAGGCGCGGAGGCATTTGCGCTATCGTGTAGCCTCTAAACGTGGGCTTAAAATATCTCTGTATTTATTTACTTACGCATAATTTGAAGTTACTATTGATAGATTTTTCAACTGGAAGTAATTAAGTATGTTCGATTCGGGTCTGAACTTTTAGCCACTGATGTCTAGATGCAAGTACTTAGCTTTTTATTACGATGCAAACTAAAGAAGTTAAACATCATGAATCACAGTTTTATGTGCCATACTCTCCGTTCACCCATTTCTATTTGATACTGTAGGCGAAAATTTGAACACTAGTTCTATAGATTCAGGGTACGACATGAGAGCTGGCCTGTACCAGCATTTAGCCACGAATGCTCATTAGCATTCAATTTCAGTTTGGTAATGTGACGTCATAACACAGGGCAAACAATTTAGATGACTCTTGTATTTAGGCTCGCGTATTGTGGCGCACGATTATTATAATCGAATTGCATTGAATGTGAATGAAATTACGTGTACCACTTGGTAAGCGTTGGTAGTTGAAATAAAGAATAAAAATATGTTGGTACTTTTGGAAGATAAAAACAAAATGTGGACAACATCACATAAATCGCTCTGAAACTAAAATAAGTATCTAAAGCACGTGTGGTAATCACAGACAACGAAGGTTCTGCAAACACCGCGACCCGAGAAAATGTAGAAAAGTGGTCTTCTACATTGGCCTATCCGGGGATCAAACCCAGGACCTAAGAGTTGGCAACACCTTAGAAGCCGGTGTGTACGCCACTGGACCACGGAGGTCGTCAAGTTGTAGCAACTTTGCTGTAGGAGACGAAGCTGTATATCCTCAAGTCATGTCTTTACTAGAGATCAATCTGAAGACATAGGTAGGTAAGAACCTAGAGCTTCTCAGTAAATTAAATTCAACTGCTTAAGAAATAACAAAGGAAATGCTACTAATACTATTATTAATAAAATAAAATTCGCCTTATTAAAAACAATTGCACTGCGAAATAAAAATTATATCAAAGTAGCTTTTGCCCGTGGCTCCACCCGCGTGGATATCGCTAATTGCGGGAAGAAGTAGTATATGTTCTTTCTTGGAATCCCAGCTTACTCCATAGCAAGTTTCATGACAAACGGTACAGCGGTTTAGTCGAAAAAGCATGACAGGCAGACCGACAGAGTCACTTTCTCATTTACAACATTAGTAGATACGGATAAATATTTCTAGTTGGGAAAAACCCTTTAAGGAAATGTTATAAAATAAATAAAGAAAAATATTTGGATTACAGTAATTTACACATGATATCTGATGATAACTGATTCAAACTAGAAATTAAATCAAGTAGTCCCAGAAAATAAGGAAGTAAATTTTCTAATCAATTGAGATTACAGATACCAGCATCGCAGGGTCAAGAAGATATTACGGAGAGCAGTACCATGTCAAATGTCTAATTGATCCCAAAAAAAACGTGATGTTTTTGCTCCAGAACTCAATACTAAGCCGCTGAACCGAATACAAGGAAAAATCGAAGAAAACTATTTATAGATAGTACAGTTAGCTGCAAAATTATGTAAACACGGCGAAATCCAAAGTGAATATTGTACATGCAGGATTGTGATTGTTAGCTATCACGCAGAAAGGATGATACTAATATTATAAATCCGAAACTCTGTCTGTTAAGCTTTCACGGCTAAACCGCTGAACCGATTTGGATGACACTTGGTATGGGGTAAACTTGGATCCTAAGAAAAGACATAGGCTACTTTTTACTGCGATAACCGACACCCACGCGGGCGGAGCCGCGGGAAAAAGCTAGTAGGGAATAAAGTGAATTTATCCCGACTAATGTTGAATATTTTTATAGACTTAAGAGGCAATCTCTGACTGTGGATTGGTCACAGGAGATTTGTTTAATTGCTTTATATACTCAGATAATGTATAATGGCGGACTTAATGGGTAAAACATCCTCTTCCAGTCAACCATGGAGTGATGCAGAGATAACAAGAATTTTAGCGAGGAAAATCAACATATTATTATGTGATTCATATAAATATTGAAACCGATTCTTGTATCTTATCATGATTAGATGTAGAAGATAAATAAAATACGAAATAAAATAATGAAAAAGAACTTAAGTGGAATCGTGGGTGCTCTTTTCTCGATACAAACGCTCTAGACTATTTTCTTGTTGAACATTAGAACCATCCAAAAATACTAAAAATTGCCTATTTCGATCGCTGTCAACAGAGGCGTAGTTTACGAATTTGACAAAAACTAATGAAAATAGAAAAACATAAGGACATAGTCTTATTCTTCTTATTCATATTATAAAATATATTTTAAATTGGTCCAATATTGGAGGAGGAATTAGGTGAGAGCCAAAACTCGAAATTTAACTTTTTACGATATTCAGTCGGATTTGCAGTTGTCCTTGTCACTCATGGATATTGCGGCCGGACGCCGTGCGACAGCGATAGCTTCTTCAAATACCAAATTTTCATGTCTCATCACCGGCATATTCTCTTAAAAATCATAAATTATATTATCGATATCACGTATAGATAGATAATACAATATATACTTACCTTCAAAAATAAATCAAGGTTCAAAAAGAATGGAGGGAAGACCCTGGAGATGTTTAGATGACTTAAAAATACGTTAAAACTAAATAGAAAAGTATCATTTGGGTTATGAGTATTATGATGCCTAGATTTTATCAAACACTAGCTGTCCCCCGCGACTTTGTTCGCGTGTTTTAGTTTCAACGGTTTTTCATTTTTGCAACATTTTTCATTTATGCTCCGCTCCTATTGGTCGTAGCGTGATGTTATATAGCCTATAGCCTTCCTCAATAAACGGACTATCCAATACAAAAAGAATTTTTCAATTCGAACCAGTAGTTCCTGAGATTAGCGCGTTCAAACAAACAAATAAACAAACAAACAAACTCTTCAGCTTTATAATATTAGTATAGATTTAAGAAGTTATATAAAAACACATACCAATACCTGAATATTTCCAGGTTAATCAGGTATGCAGACAGTATCATAGAAAAAAATATCAATATCCCTATTAGCAAAAACCTTTGACTCGTGTAAACACGCCTTGTTTATGTAGCAGTTTTGGGTTTTCCTGTTGCATTAAATCTACAGGCTTAGTTGATGAATGAATACTGAAGTAATACCAACATTTGAACATCAGAAATAACAAACAAGTGAGTCATTGTGATACTTAATATCAGAGTGTTTGTTGATCAGTTAGAATATTTATGTTGATACTAGATTATGCTGGTGGCTTTGCCCGCATCCGATGGCTGTTAGTTATTGCGGCAAAATAGCCAATGCATCTTTCTTGGGGTTCAAACTAATTTCATAACTGCTTTGTAGTATAGTCGTGGAACCGTAAAAGACAGAGCTACTTTGAATTAGCCATTATTATAATATTAACTAGCGACTCGCCCCAGCTTCGCATGGTTAAGTTTTTAACTGTACAAATCTTTTTCTGCCCAACAATATGCATTTATCATACATATAAACCTCCCTCTTGAATCACTTTATCTATTGCTGAAAACTGAATTAAAATCCGTTGCGTAGTTTAAAAGATCTAAGTGTACAAACAGAGGGAGCGAATTTGTTTAATACTATGTAAAGATATGGTCGTTATAATAATTAGGTAAAATTGTTAGTGTTAGACCTACGGCCTACGCGTTTTTAACATCTGTCCGCGTTCACAAACAAACAATAGCGGATACGTGAAGACCAGTCTTCAGTAGCACACTTTTTCAAACAAAAACAATAGTAAATAAAAAGGCCCAATCAATTAACAATTTCTTACTAACTTTACAAATGTTCCTTATACAGAAGCAATCACAGTTCTGTTGTGCAAAAGAGATAACGCTAACTGTTTGTTTAACCCTTGGAGGAATAAATAAGTAAACTATAGAGCGCGCATATCGAGTATGAACTGTTGGCACTAGTATGAACATGTAATCGTAAAATTAGTATCAAAACAGAGCACGCCGTTTTATTAAAACTATCTCAAAATCTAATATGACCCTAATAATATCGGAACCGTCGATATTTTCGCATAAAAGTCTCGTCGTCGCACGGATCATTAAACGAACGTAGTACATTTAGCTAAAAATGTGCTTAGGCTTGGCATAAGTTGCTACTAGTGATGCGCACGCTCTATGCTTGTCTATGATTATTCTAAGGTATAACCCCATCTCCCTTCATCATTAACAAACATAATTGTAAAACTTCATAATAACTCAATGACTCAAAATGAACATAGTTGAGCATCTTAACAATTACCGATGAAATAAAAGCATCTATTAAGTACATAGCATTGTTGGGCATGTCCCACGGTGGCTATTGTAGTGTTTTTGTAATGTAATCGGTTTAATTCAACAGGATAATAGCACTGATTAACTCGACGCGAGCGCGCTTCCATTAGATTAAAGAGATCTAAGGAGTCCCATGATGGGGTATTTGTGTCAATGGTATTATGATTATAGGGTGAAAAAAGACAGGAACTCACTTCATACAGAAAGCTTAGGATTATAGGATAATGATGAAATCTTGAATACATGTATAACATAAACATTATTTAACCTTCAAACAGGGTTAAGACATACACAGTTGTTGCCCACGACTCTGCTCGCGTTGGTGTCGGTTATCGCGGCAAAAAGAAGCCTAAATCTTTTCATAAGATTCAAGGTTACCCCTAACCAAATTTAATCCAAATCGTTTCAACGGTTTAGAAGTGAAAGCGTAACAGACAGAGTTACATTCGCATTGATAATATTAGTATGGAATGGAAGCATGGATAAATGGCTACTAGAATAAAGATTATTAGAAAGAGATAAATTATCAGTCCAGCCTTCCTTTCTTTCAAAATCAATATCATTAGTCAAACAATTGGTCACGTGGCTAACTACGAGTTTTCTGCCCCTCATGGCTGCAATTTCAAACCCCACATGAAGCTATTTATAGGTGAGTGCAATAAAAATAACCCTTATGTACCAACACGTGACTGGGAAAAACCTGCGAGTGACCGTGTCGTATTAATGTGAACTGTCTGTCTGCGTGTGTGTCTTTCTGAACACGAGTGGACCTACGTAACGAAAACCTACACTGATGGTATCATTTCTGTCTGGTTATCTGTCATAGATTTGAGATGTAGATTCGTCATTTGTCACAATATTTTTTGAACGAATCGTTTGAACATGGCGAACAGTGAAATAGTGATAGTAGTATATCTACCTAACTGAACAACGATGTAAGTTACGTAGCACTAAGCGTAGTTTCCGTTCCCGGGAAAATAAGTATTAGGTAAACCCTTACTTATATTATAAATGTAAAACTAACTCTGTCTGTCTATCTGTCGCGCTTTCACGCCATAACTACTGAACAGATTTAAATAAAATTAGATACACAGATAGTCTAGAGCCTGAGAAAGGACATAGGGTACTTTTTGCCGCGATAACTACATCCACGCGGGTGGAGCCTTGGGAAACAGCTAGTAATAAATAAATGTGGACAACATCAAATATACATTGCTCTGAACCCAAAGTAACAAGCCAAAGCACTTATGTTATGGAATCAGAGACAAAGAATGTATCACAAACACCCAGATCCGAGACAATGTAGAAAAGTGTTTTTCTACATTGACCTGTCTGGAGATCAACCCGGGACCTCGGAGCTAGCGACACCTTGAAAACCGGTGTCGGCAAAATAGTAGGTATATTTGTTAATCCAGATTATAAACTACTTACTAGTGTGAAAGATTTGAGTATCCAACTTCTATCAAGCAGTCCTCACAAACAATTGCGTTTACCTATAATATTAGAGCGATCGTATGAGACTGATCGCTAAAGTAGACATCGTTTCTACTTCAACTCAAAGAATTTTGTAAAACCAGTACCTATTACACATGAAGCGTCTGTAAAATCCGTCGATGTCAAAGCACGGTATATAAACTGGCCCTAAAATTTCCACTGTTCCGAAACAGAGGCCTTTGATCGTAACATTTCGGCCAGTTAGAAAGGTGAGCATGTAAACAGCGGCTGTGAGGAACTTTCACTGCAAGTTTGTGTGACACGTTATAGTTAAATAGCGAGTGTACGTCTAAACTAACTTAGGCGCTGATAACATTGACATAATGTAAAAATAACTAGAAATATATAAGAGAATTGTAACAAAAGTTAAGTCCTATTTATTTATTTAAACTTTTAACGCACAAAATTGGAACATAGGAGGACTTAATGCTTGAGGCATTCTCTGCCTATCAATAAAGGTTCCATCAAGCTGCTGGTTAACTATTAGCAACATAGCGAATCTTGGAGTGAAGACTCATAAATCTCATTATTACTAGGCGGGACCAAATCTAGGAAAAATATGAACTAACAAAAGAGGAACTTCTTTTGCAAGTCTACAACTAAGATGGTGGAACGATATTATTTCAAGAAATAGACCTTAATAGCGAAATAAAGGGAAGCGAAAAAAGGAGCTGCTTGTCCAGCAATAAGAAAACACAGGCCCGATAATGATTATAGTTTTAATTTCCTGCACTTTAGAGGATCTAAAACACGCTAGTAACTAAACGTACCCATCGATTAGACCAAATAGTATAATGTCGAACACAGACTCGAAAAGAATCGAATAAATAATATCGTTATCTAAAAATTTCCTTATTTTCTTATTAAAATAACCTATTGTTCGTTATTTCCTTTTTATTATTGTTCATATTACCTGGAACATTATCTTTGGTATGTAACAGTAAATTAATTTTCAGAATCCATCGAGTAGTTTACGAGATTACCAACGAATTATCAAACAAACATAATCAAACTGTCTATATTTCTAATATAGATTAACTGTTACCGCTAAGTGATAATGACAACTACAAGTGTATATTATCTAGTAAATAATAGGAGAATTTATCCAACTTGTTTTTGCGTGTGACTGTTTTTTTTCTTATTACGATAAAGTGTGCCTATATCCTTCCATACGACCCAAATCCGCTTCAAATTATGTTTAATTAAAAAAAATACTTTATTGCCAAGAAAGGGTTATTTTTTTTAATCTTTCAGCTGATATAACAATAAACAGACCTACCGATTTTCATATTTACAGTATTATAAAGTGAAAATAAGGTCATAAAGTAGACGGGCATGGAGATTGTATACTTATTATACCTTTTGATAATGGATAATGTATTGTAATCTAAAATTGTGTTTATAGTAATCCAGATTTAACTAACGAGTTGGTCTAATCCCGGAATTTAATATTAGGATAAACAGTCCTGATACAGGTTAATAAACAATTGAAATTTAAAAAATATTTTGTTTTAAACATCTTCTCATCGATATTTAAGTATAGAATTGACATACAAAATGTATTATGAGGGTAATTTTAGACCAGATAAACTAAATGTAGAGCATCAGACCAGAGAATAGTAACTCGTACAAAATAAAGTCACAAATAATCCCCTGGACGTTTCCGGATGCCCTATAAAGATTACAGAGTCGGACGAAAAGAATACGGACGGCAAAAAATTAATCTCGTTTAATACCTAGTTGGCACAATATTTTACATTTGTAATTTAAATAATAATGAGATATTATTTTGTCGTATGATACAATGTAAATGATTACGTCTAGAAGGCCTTAATATCAGCGTTTAAAGCCTAAAGCCGGCTTCCCTCTGTGCGCAATATCGTAGTTCACCCCGCACCACGCACCGTGGGGAGGTACTCGTTCGCTATAGCGCGGACGCGTTTGCGCCCGTCTCGTCTGTCGCCTATCGAGATTCGAACTATACCCTAATTCGGTTAAAAATGGGTTTGATTTTCAAGACTAACACGGACCAGGCTGGGCGAGGTTATCTGCGACAAAAATCTAAAAGAGCACAGTATCAACACAGACAGCCCAGACCATATAAATATTGTCAAAAATAGCACTTCAAAGAAACTTAAACCTAGCCTGGAAATTGCCACCAACCCCAGTCATTTAGACGTTTAGTCAAATCAATTCAAATGATTTTTTTTTTCTCTTAAACCTATACCAAAAAGGCGGGATTAAAATTTCCTTCCTATGGAGATGAACCGGCAAGAAACTCCATAGATTACCTACTCATATAAAAAAATATTTATACAATATTCAATGTAGGCACATTAAAGGTAATTAATTAAAGGTATGCGTCAACAACGCCACCGGCGGATTCAACAACATAGGCCTTTGCCTAGGTTTGTCTGGTGCACCCAGGGCGGTCCGCGTTACCATACATTCCAACTGTCGAATACCCTACACATAGCAGGACCTGTCTTCTTATACAATACAATGTCGATGGACGATTTCTAGATATTTGGCAGTCCGCGGAAAAAATATATGACTCCCAATCGAAACTCTTGAAGTAGCAGACTTCCATATGACAATTAAGGCATAAAATAAAATATAGCTGGTATAAATAAATGGCGTGATATACCGTCGCCAACGTATGCATGGAACAGTTATTTATTACATAAAGATAACTAAATCAATTGGGGATCGTCTCGCTTATCAATTTAATACGTAATTGTTATACATAGCACATTCTAATTGTGAAATGACGAGTTATTTTTAGAATGATTTCCCCTTGTATTACGTATTTGTTAGATAACGCATTCAGTACGTCAACAAATTGTGCATGGGCGAATACTGCTTGTGACAAGGCCATACTGATTTTGTCCTTCTGTGGCCTTATGAAATAAAGCCATTGTTCCGTGAAAAAGACATGGTGTCGTCATGTAAATGTTTCAAAAACATCATATTCAGCCTCTGAACAGACTTACTTGAAATCTCATTTAAATTAGATGCCTGAGAAAATTCTGGTAATAAGAGACCGGTTGCTAAATAAACAGACGACATTCCGTATAGTTTAAAAAGTTGAATCCGATTTAACTGGACCTACCCTGGTCCTCTGGGGGATCTCTTCCTAAAATATTAACCCAGAACAGGTGGTACGAAAAACTGTTGAGGTTTTTCCTCCTTGACATACTTTCAGATATTGTAAGGTTCTCTGGAATACATTAAGATTTAAACGATAGGACCACTCTGTCATCTCTTACCGACTTTAGAGTCTTCTTAGTATCGTGTACCACAGAATATTAATCTATACTATAATATTATAAAGCTGAAGAGTTTGTTTGTTTGTTTGTTTGAACGCGCTAATCTCAGGAACTACTGGTTCGAATTGAAAAATTCTTTTTGTATTGGATAGTCCGTTTATTGAGTAAGGCTATAGGCTATATAACATCACGCTACGACCAATAAGAGCGGAGCATAAATGAAAAATGTTGCATAAATGAAAAAACGTTGAAACTAAAAACACGCGAACAAAGTCGCGGGGGACAGCTATTAAATTTTATATGATTCACATGGTCAAGCTTACTTTTTTCATGTTTATTTTAAGCTTGAACATCGACGTAACTTTACAGAAACACGTATTTATATTAAATAAAAAAGGGATTCCTCTAGTTTTGTCATATCTTGTCCCCATTAAATTTATACTTTCCTAATTGCGTAAATAGGAAATTTCTAGAAGCCCATATAATGTAAACATCAAAATACGTCTCGCTTATTATATTGACGGGTGTAGTATCAAATAGGGCCGAAACATTTCTTACAACCGCGTTTGGCATAAATCCACAACGATTAACCCGTCGTCCTAGGTGAACGACAAACGTGGTAATGCGACGCGACGCGACAATATCAAATAGTCGTATGTACTCGTGTTAGTTTTAACCTACTTTTTCGCCTTAAGAGGGGGCGCGACTGGGATTTTCTCCATACAAACGTATTACGCTGTTTTCTTCGTAGAAAATGCTTTTAGAGCAATGGTTTACTTAATGCGTGTCTCTATTTTTCGTTTTTTCCAAAACATTATCACATGAAGAAATATGTACCTCCAAAAATTCCTGTTTTTACAGCCATTTTACGGCGATTATCAGAGAAATTAGACAGGAATTAAACAGAAAAGATAATAGAAGCATGGATATACCTTTCCTCTCAATTATGTTCAAAAATTATTTGGATCAGTCCGGTTTTGGAGAAGAAAACAACGCAATACGAAACATCCTTTGGTTAATGTTTTTGTTGGTATAATCAGCCTGAGCAGCATTTGTTCCTTACGCACTTTTCGTGGGTAGGTCGGATGTGTGCGACGGCAATATATTATTTAAATTCCTATTTTTCAAGATCCTCGGGAGTATTTTCCCCTCTTAATCAATGTACTACGAAACGCGACGAAGTAAGGACTTGTTTAAAGATAGCTCTCCAAACTTATTTCTTTCTAAATATATATTTGTTCTTTCTTGTTCGTTTACGAAGTTGTAGGGCTATGTATTTAAAGTACGAGTTTTTAAGTAACAACGCAGTATACATGCCCATGGTTAAATAACTGAGATTTCCCAAATGGTTACAAAATATGACACAGGCCGCGTGAAGTCGCTTTACGTCGCGTCGCTACGTGACACGTCCCATCGCTCACCTAGGACAACGAGTAACAGTGGTTCCAACGTGCTGTAGTATTTGACATGATGCCAACCTATCGCCACTGCTATTAGAACAATAATCACCCTTTTATAGGGTTCCCTGGCCAAATTGCAAGTACGGTATCCTTTTAAATTTGTCTTATCAAGTCCAAATGCTACACCGTCTAACTCAATTTTAATCCGATGTTAAGTCTTATGGCGTCTCTGTCATTTTAATGTGTATTTTTTAAAGGCAATTATTTTAAATTTAACACTTCATGATGGTCCTAGGTTTTGCTTAGATAACCACATTACATCAGCCAGGAAATATAAATAATAAACAATAGGAGGAATATATAAAAGGAATATTTGTCATTCACATAATAATGAGGAATTTAAAATACATAGGATAATATTTATTACATCAAAATATTTTTGTAAATATTATTGAATTATTGAATGATACATAGCAGGAAAACTATAGGGCTATAGTTGTAAATAACTAAAATAACACTTAGTAGTACTAAAATGTCTGCCAAAATTAACAATTATGTCTTTTATGTTTTAATTAATTCAATTGCTAATACAAATATTTTAATACTTCGTTTCCTTTAATAATTTAGTACCTACTTTATTCATAGTTTAAACGCGTACCTGTCCTAGGAAAGAGACATTTTGAGAATGGACATTTCAGAAAGAAACATTATGGGAAATGGGCATTTAGGGAAGCGGAAACATTTATGAAAATGCCCATTATGGGGAGGGGACATTTTGGAAATAAAAACCGGCCAAGTGCGAGTCAGACTTGCGCACCGAGGGTTCCGTACAAACCTGTAGGTATATAAGTAAAAGTTATGGTATTTTTATTGCTAAATGAAATCCATAACATAACAATGTGGAAAGCTGACGGTACCTTGTCAATACATATATGAAAACATTATGTATGTTCGGAAAAATCTTCATCTCTTTAAGAAGAGAAGTGATAGACATAATTTTAATACTAGAAATAGGCACAATTTGGATCAATCTCGGTTTAGATTGGCTAAGGTACGAAATTCTTTTATGGGGAATTGTGTAAAATTTTATAATAAAATACCACTGCGGATTCTACAACTGAACGAGACAAAATTTAAAACATGCATAAAACGCACACTATGTAGACAAGCATATTATAAATTAGAGGATTATATCCTTGATAAAAAAGCTTGGCTTAATGCTGGTCCTGCTCCACAGTCACAGCCACTTGGGTCCACTAATTAGTTTTCTTTTATTTTATATTTGGAAGAGATGCTCTCCCTTTTATTTTTATAAACATGGTTTATTTTTATTTTTTTTTAAATCGTATTTTTTTTTTTTGGAGTAAATGTTTAATCTTTTTATTTTTAACTTTTGAAAAGTTATAGTATTGTATAACTTCGAAGCATTTTTTATTTATTTTGTAAATATGAGTACCACGTGTAATATAATGTAACTGTTTTTGTTTTTTTTTTTTGACATGAACGAGCATGGCAATTGAGAGTTTGTCATGCTCACTCAAATGTCTCGCTGATGGTGGCACGTGTGTTGGGTCATTCGGTTCCCTTCAATATGGTTGAGCTGAGTAGTGCTGATCCACGCGTCATGTTCGTGAACGGGCGCCATTAGTTGAGACTGGTCATCTCTCAACTGCCACTAGCTTATTTTAATTTTATTGTTAATGTAATTTTTAATTAGCATTGTTCTCATATATTAGAAGTAATAAGACATGTAACCAGAATTTTTGTAATACATAACTCCTCCGAAACGGCTGAACCGATTTGCATGAAATTTTGTGTGCATATCGGGTAGGTCTGAGAATCGGCCAACATCTGTTTTTTTTTTTTTAATCGCTGAACAACGTTTGCTGGGTCAGCTAGTAAGTTTATGATTATTAAAAAAAATATACTATGTGATGTAACTAAAAATTTAAGATTTTCGGAATTTTTCCTATATGTGTACTTTATAACGTTGCTTCATGCCAAATTTCAAGATTCCAGGTCGTCTGGAAGTATCCTTTAGGTTTTGATTCCCTTGCGAGTAGTTGCGAGTTTCAAAATATGCGGCTTTAATTGCTGTATCTTTTGATTGCGTTGACGTAGAAGTTTGATTTTGTTACAGCTTGAAGATATTATAGACTTGAGTATTTGTTAAGAATTTCAATATAATACCACTACGCGTTCATGAGTAAAGGGGTAATAAGTTTAAAATTATTAAAAATATTTTTATTATATGATGTAACTAAAAATTTATGCTTTTCGCAATTTTTCCTTTATCTGTGTTATAAGACGTTGCTTCGTACCAAATTTCAAGATTCTTAGTTCACGGGAAGTACCCTGTAGGTTTTGATTCCCTTGCGAGTGTCGAAAATTTGCGGCATAAACGGGAGTATCTTTTGATCGCGTTGACTTAGAAGTTTGATTTTTTCACAGCTCCAAGAGACCATAGACTTGAGTATTTGATATGAATTTCAGCTTGATACCTCCACGCGTTCCTGAGAAAAAAGGTCTTGACAGACAGACAGACGGACAACAAAGTGATCCTATAAGGGTTCCGTTTTTACCTTTTGAGGTACGGAACCCTAAAAAAGCATATTGAAACCAAGGGACATTCCGACAAATATCTTATGAACTTCCTCCGACCTGGGGAAGACGGACGGGCGTGCTGGACTCTTTCCGGCTAAACCCAGAGTTCTTCAGGGACCAAAGGGAACTGGGACCGCTTTTGTAATTTACCGCGATTCCCGGCACACCTCACTGCCTTCGTAGTAAAATGGTTAGTCTACTAGGACATGATCTGTTTCCACGTTTTGATTGCCAAGCATATTTGATGGTCTAATTTCTAAAGAAGGTTATACGTCAGTTAACAAATTACAACCGCGGGTCAAATATAAAAAAAATCTGAACTAGATATGGGAAACTATGATAGGTCGAGTTGATCGATAAATGCAGGTTTGATGTCCGGCCTTGACTAGTTTTATTAATAGATAAGAATGGCGTGCAGAAGTATAACAAAGTACAAAGACGCTAAGGCGCTTGACGACGCACGTGGATTCCCATCACTACTAGTGAACAATAAAACATGGGTACTGCATTTTCAACTTTATACCGACATATGTTGGGGTCGGATTCCAGTCTCACTGGATTCAGCTGAACATGGACTGCCTATCTGACTTCCGCAGCCCATTATAATACAGAATCAAACCAAAGTCTAAGGGCCAACGGCCTAACGTACTTTCCGAGTCGAAGAGGGTCTCGGTAGGTCTTGAATTGTCACCCATACGGGGACCATTCTCAGTTCCGGATCACCTATATTCTCGAACGAATCGCTTACTGGGTATTGGTATAGGAGTGAGTACTTTCCGAGGGAGTACTTTCCTGGGCTTAAAAAATGGCCTATGCTTGTCGGCTATCGCTACATTTTAGCCTTGTATAGACCACTACTGGGCATAGACTTTCCTTTAGCGGCTTCAGTTATGTCACTTCCCTCTGTCATCGTATCATATTCATTCTAGGTACAATCCTTTTTTCAGATCATCACAGTTTTAGTCGCTCTCATTGCTTAAAAAACAAACGCAGAGCAAGTATTTTTAAGTACAATTTTTTAGCTATTCCTTTTACATGTACTTATATTTGTATGACTTACAAATAGATATTAAATATATGTGTATTGTAGCGTGCGTAAATGCACCCACGTGAGGGAAAACCAATTGTTTACGGGCAAAATAAATCATAAGAAAAAAATTGGTAGTACGCACGCGTAGTTTTATTATGACGCCCGTTTTTCTCAAACAAATAAGTAGTGTTCTAGCTGTATTAAGTTAGACAGAATAAGCCACAATTCTAATGCTTCACACAAATCTTTAACTAATCGCAAGTTTTCTATATAAAAACTAAATAAACTATTGACTTGTTAATTGTAATTAAGTCACGAATTATAATTATGGGCTTACTGTCGTCAATAATAAATTTACGATAGTACTACCATCATCATTTCCCTGCCCTGTTCCGAATTATTTGGGGTCGGCGTAATGCATATTTTGCTTTCATTCATCTCTACTACTCGTCATCTCAACATTCACTCTTTTCTTATAATAGTGCTATACCAATGGCTACAAAAATAAATAATATAAATACTCTAAACATTTGAAATCAAAGTACATATTGTCGAGAGTTTTTGGTAAAAAAAGAAGAAATACGTGTATTATATTTTATACTATCTGTCCCCCGCGACTTTGTTCGCGTGTTTTAGGTTCAACGGTTTTTCATTTTTGCAACATTTTTCATTTATGCTCCGCTCCTATTGGTCGTATCGTGATGTTATATAGCCTATAGCCTTCCTCAATAAACGGACTATCCAATACAAAAAGAATTTTTCAATTCGGACCAGTAGTTCCTGAGATTAGCGCGTTCAAACAAACAAACAAACAAACAAACTCTTCAGCTTTATAATATTAGTATAGATTAATCTACATGACGGGCATTCAAATTTATTTTAGGTAACATCCCTATTACCTACAGTTTCATTTATAGCCATTTAACTAAACGGCTGTCACAAGAAGTGTGGGCGGTAAAACAGCTGATACTCCCTCTTATAAACTTGAAGCTTACTGACACAGAATATTAACTAAATGGAGTGTTTAATGAGAATAAATAAAAAAAAAGTATTTTTTGTTATAAACTATGTTTGTATTCATTTTGGCAATAACACATAAACATCTGGTTACGTGCGAAGCGGACTCGTAAACGGAGGGTTCCGTACGTACAATTTAATATATACAGTATTATTTGTTCGTTATACTTTTTATAATTTATTGTTATAGCTGAAATACACATTGTAAAAAATCAACATTACCTATTACGGTTCATGAGATACAACCCGCAGACAGACGGACAGCGGTGGCTTAGTAATAGGACCCGCTAGCACTCTTCGGGTCAACTTTAAGAAAGGTAACACGTTTGATCCAAATTATTTCCATTACATTGCGAACTGGTGCACACAACTATCTTTTCTTAAGTTATGTAGGGGTATATTCTAACAATAGTAAGTAATACGCATTAATAAATGAGTCTACTTGTTGTTTGTTTACAATCATACTGTATGTAAATTGAATAAAACTGTTTAGTCTAGCAAAATTATGAACTCATTACTTATAAATACCGGTAAACAGTACTTAGAGTTAAAAAAACGTGTATTTGAGTCATGTTATGTTTTGTCTTTCATTTCGATGACTGTTTTCAGACGCGCGGAGTACCTACATATTTAACATCTATTGATATAAAAAAAACATACAAACATAGTGTCTATTCTTCTTATTCAGTATATGAAACATATTTTAAATTGATTCAAAACTGGAAGAGGAAATAGGCGAGAGCCAAAACTTGGATTATATTTTTTTTATGGTCCGATCTGCAGTCACTCTTGGATATAGGCCGGACATGTGCGACAGCGATAGTGTCTTCAAATACCAGAGCCCCTAGACAAGTGACATTTCGACAAGCGATATCGCAGATGGAATCGTTCAAATGTATGGAAGTGACAAGTCCAAGTCACGTGACTTATCGAAACGAAATGTAATTTCCATACATTTAATGTCATTTGAGCGATTTCTATCATCGTTTACGCTTGTCGAAATGCCACTTGTCTAGGGGAGCTGATTTACCAAAGTCTCACCGAGCGCCTTTCTTCTTAAACATTCGCGGTAATACGAATTTACTGTTGGCGTCAATCACTTTAGCACTCCATTAATTTACTATTCCGTGGTCATAGATTGCTATCTATATTTATTTTAATTGATAAGAAATTGACAGTGACAGGTAAGTAGAGTTTATTAAATGCAAGTTACAATTACTCAAGATATTAAATCTATATACTAATATATAAAGCTGAAGAGTTTGTTTGTTTGAACGCGCACTCAGGAACTACTGGTCCGATTTGAAAAAATATTTTAGTGTTCGATAGCTCATTTATTGAGGAAGGCTATAAGCTATATAACATTACGCTGCGACCAAAAGAAGCGGAACATAAATAAAAAACCGTTGAAACTAAAACACGCGGACAAAGTCGCGGGGGACAGCGTATTCTATATAGTAAGTATTATTATCTACTAACATCAGTAACATCTATATTTGTGTTGTAATAATTAATTTAGACCTCAAATTACCCGTGTGCGCTACACTGGCAGAAATTGCTGTAAGTAACAGCAATTAACAAAATAGAAAAAAAAGTTTAGTTCATTTAAATACATAAGTACTCTTGATGTGGATAAAACACATTACATAATCAAATTATAATGTTGTTTGTTGATTCTCTGTATAAGAATACTACTGGCCTGCATTTCAACAAAAACAGGCCACTATTCATTAAAATGTAGGGACATGCAATTTTTTTTTTTTTTTTTTTAAAAAACGACTCCCGCACTAAAGAATTTAATCCTTGTCTCGCGGGGGGTTTCACAAACATTCAAATTACATGCACAAAGAACACCCAGACTTGAAACAAGCATTTGTAGGTCACACAAATGCTTGTCCCACACGGGGATCGAACCCGCGGCACGTCGCGCACAGAGGTAATTGGCGTGTTGACCTATACCACTTGGCTATCAGTGCAATTGAATAAGAAAAGTATTTTTCTTTATTTTTTGTAAGTAAGGAAACTACTTTCTATGTAGGAAATTAAGTAATAGATTCCTTATTGACTATAGTTACTTTAATATTTTTATATACTGCTATAATTATTAAGTATGTATAGCATTAATCTGAACTAATGGAACTGATCTAAAAGAACGAAAAATAATGTTATTTCAGAAGGTATTTTACTGAGATACCTAGACTTATTGATGCATTTTATTTTATGTAATATATGTAAAATAGCATATTTACACTAGATTTTTACATCCATCTATTTAGATTAATTTGTAAATTATAATTTCATAAACCACTCATTAAATTTTATAATTACCTGATATCTAGACTGATAAAATGCTACTTCACCTAATTAAAATTTAATTATAAATAGTACACAACATGATATTGGCATATTTTGGCATCCAAACTGCCATACCAATGTACAGCATGTAGAAATAAATAGTGGGTGAAATTAAAACATCATGTGCACCCAGATTGACTTAGGATAATTAGGATTTATTAAATACTAGCTGTCCTCCGCGACTTTGTTCGCGTGTTTTAGTTTAAACGGTTTTTAATTTTTGCAACATTTTTCATTTATGCTCCGCTCCTATTGGTCGTAGCGTGATGTTATATAGCCTATAGCCTTCCTCAATAAACGGACTATCCAATACAAAAAGATTTTTTTAATTTGAACCAGTAGTTCCTGAGATTAGCGCGTTCAAACAAACAAACTCTTCAGCTTTATAATATTAGTATAGATATTCCTTATAAGGCACTAGCTATGCTTTGTGGTTTCACTCCTAATTCTTTTCTTTAAGGGAAACAATGTAATGTAAAAAAAGTAGCCCGTAAACTTCATCAAGAATTGGGCTATGAAAGACATAAGTTTTTATTAAAAATGTATTTTAACACGAGCTTTTAAATCAGCTAGGTTCAAAGAATAGTGAAGACAAATAAAACAATGATGAGGTTGCATCATTCCGTCAGAGAGTTCCTATGACCACCTTCTGTCTTCATCTTTAGACTATCTTGAAAGTAATGTAATATTGTATTGTCACAAAACTTACATAATTATGCAAAATTTCATCTCAATCAGATCTCAAGAAGTGGTTCTAATTTAGCTTGCAAGGTTTGACCTATAGGCACACATTGCAAGTTAATAAAAAAGATTTTGTTTTTTTCAGCAATTCTTGCATTCAGAAAAAGACTCATTCTGTATTCTTTTAGTATAGATTGTGTCTTATGCTTCAGATGTGTACTAAATAATATAAAAGATAAATAAAAAAGGTAAAGTTGTCTAAACAAGACAGATTTTTTTTTGTTTGTTTTATTTTGACAGGTTTGTCCCATGTACAATTAAATAAACCAAATATGGAATAAAAGCATGCACCTACATAATAAATCTTTGAACATGCAATGAATATCTTAGTTACAGGTCATGTAGTTTTAGTGAAACACAAACAACAAATTTAAAAATTATAGTATGTATTTCAAATATATAATATACACTATTTTCTTTCATTGTTGCATTTAATGCATTTGATGGTGATCCGGTATTAAATTTGATTGATATACTTGCTACAAGTTAAAATAATATTATACAGGTCTGGTTTTATAGTCAAGTCTGGTGTTAATATTATAGATTTTGTGCGTAAGAAATAAATATATAATTATTACTATAAAGACAGTATGATTAAATTATGAGGATTTGTTTTTTGTATAAAATTTCCTTCTGCAGCCAGATTAGAAATGTGAGTTTAAGACATAATAAAACCAAAAGGATTATAGGAGAAGAGGCAAATACCGAGAATGGTTTATGAACCAAGTAATAAAATTTGAATGCAATACAATACAGATATTTTAGACACGGACAAGTATCTTTATATATTTGACTTAATATCAACGGCAATGAAAAGGTACATAACAGATACCATTTGTATGGTATGTACTGGTATTGCATTGTATCATTGAATACAAAAGAATATTAGAATAGCATCTAACTAGATATAAATAAAGATATCATAAGATATCTGTTACACAAAATTTACTACTTACACTGGTTTGGCTGCATATAATCACATTTTTCTTAATGATTACATAGATAATGATTTGTTTAGTCTGACAACTCCATGACACTTGATTTTCAAGGTCTTGTTTTATGAGTAGCTACCAAAGTCCTTGTATTCTAGAAGTAGTTTGTCACAAAGAGGTTTGGTAGGTGATAGATATTGGTAATTGAACTCACCAGCAGGTGGGTGTGGCGTTATCCACGGTGTCCTGATTGGGCTGCGAAGGAGACTCGGCTCCCCGCGCGCCGCCCGCCACTGACGAAGCCGTGGTGTCGCTCTGCCCCCTCACTGCGACCGCATCATCACTTCACCACGTCCACACGACACACGCACTGCTATTATCTCGAACTCACTGACACTAGTTGCATCTCTACCTGAAAATCACCACACCACACTATCAGTCGAGTGGAGTGTAACCCAGGGTACGCGATCACGGGCAGACTGTAGCCGCGCACTCCACACACCCCAGGACGCGATCCGAACCGACTCCGAGCACTGAGATCACGCCCTGATATCACCACACACGATTATATCCCACTAAAAAATGGCAACCTTTGGCAGTAATAACCGACTCGACTCACCACTTCACCATTGAATACTGTAATATTTATAAACTTTCACAAGTTAATTATAGATCAGACGTTACTATTAACGTTTGAACATAAGTAAAAGCTGAGAAAATAATATTTATAAATAGCTTCGGATTATTTTGATACAAATCTATATCGGTGTATCACTGAATACACACCCCTGATTCGGGTGGAGTGGATCCTCTTCTTTCTCTTTACGATACGTTTAACATACGAAACTTAGCACGGATTAGTTAATATTACTACAATTATATGACCTACACCCTGATAACTACAAAGACATTTTGTAGCAATGACAGCGATCCGTATCGGCTTCACAGAACCTATAGAAAAAAATCAACATGTCGCCTCCTGTGATATTGCAAGGTGTTTTATCATTGAAACTTCAGTCAAAATCGAGATAAAGGGGCGTGGTCATCGATAATCGAGAAGATTTTCCAACCATGAACGAAAGAGATAAACAGTGTCAGGTCATGTAGTTTCACAGGAAAATTACCTATCTGTTCTCTTTTACCATTTTAATGTTAAAAAAACATTTTCGCACGCAAATTAATGTACTTAATGTTGAAATCATTTACTCATAATTTGGACAGAAAATTATTTATTATTCGACTATTTCAAATTTAGTTTTTTCATTGGATTTAGTTTAGATTTAGCGATTCTGACGTTCGAAAATAACGTACGCATAAATGACGTATTTATTTTAGAATAACGAATTTTAATAGTTCAAAATATTTTAAAGTTTTAAATATTATTGTCTAAAGAGTCATTGTTTTGGTAAACTTCTTATTTAAATCACACCCAATGTTCGATTTGTTTCTTGACGATTTATGTTTTCTATTTTACCTTAAATTGTCTATGTTTTGCTCTGAGAACGAAGACCGAGAATTAATAAATGAATGAGTGACTGAAACTAATGTCAAATACTCGGTCTAATGGCGCGAGATATTTATTTTGTGAAGTACATACAATGTCAGTCACAGTCAGTGAGGTTTATTAGATTTTATGTGAATTTCATAGTCAAACTTGATTAATATATGCTAAAATTATATCTATCTAGCTAAAATGGCCACGAATAACAAAACTTTACAATTAATGGCGTCTAAACTTGGGCTCGGCGAGGAAGATAAAGTTCTGAAGTAATTACATTTTTCTTTTGGACAATATACAATTAATTATTAACTGAAACTATATAGTGTGATCTGTACAATATTAAAGACATTTTAAGCTATTTTCTACGCTTATTCTTAAATCGATTCTCAAATATTTACTTATATTTTTTTATTTTTGAATGTTACCAAGTAGTTTATCATCTAGTATATCTCCTAATTGTTACATTTCAGCAAAGCAGCAGAGTTCCAGCGGTTGTTACAAGCTAAGAGTTTGGCTGGCAGCAATATAAGTGAAACTAGTAAAGTAGTAATATGTTTAGACTTAGCGGCCACAATGTTGCAGGCCGAATTTGATATTGTAAGTATATACAAGCACCCTAGATTTGTTTTAAACGATTTCCTAGAACTTACTTTATAGCTTCATGTAGAAACTAGCACAGATCCTGTTGAGCAAAACAATATTGGAGAGCTGGCAATTTTAAATATCTATTTAAGATTACAACTATCTATCTATTTAATTAAATTGTAGCAGAAACTAATACCCTGTGAAATAAACAACACAACTGTAGGTTTAATTCCAAAATACACTTTAAAGTAGATACTTAATTGAAAAGTAATTTTCTAATTCTTTATTAAATACCTTGGTTTAGAAGACTAATAAATTGCATAAAAATTATGTCTTTATTTATTTATACTATAGGTATTTTATATATTTTTTACTTAAGTATAATTACAGGCATGCCTAACACAACAGTCAACTTACATAAATTACTTTACTGTATTTACAGAAAACTGCAATAAAATACTCCGGGCTAAAGCCCTCAGCATACTCCAACTGTAAGAAGGTGCTGCAGAACCTTCTGGAACTGAACTCAGACCAGCTGACGACTAAGATGCTGTGCCTCACCCTCCAATGTCCTAATGTCCAGGAGCTGGCGGACAGGATACTTGAGGAGTACCAGAAACAGGCTAAAATGGTAATATGATCACAACTTTTTAATTCAGTCAACTCAACCTATTGCAGTCCACTGCTGGACATAGGGCTCTCCCAAGTGGCATCACAACACTCTGTTCTCCGCTAAACTGTGCAATTACTAATAACAAGTGCAATTTATTTTTACAATGGATCTGAGATGTATTGTAGTGCTGCCTGACCAAGGTTTTATCAAAACTGCTTTATGGCAAAGTAAAAATACGGCCATCTTATTCAATCTAAGTAAAACCATTTAAAAGTACTAAATTAATATTGTTGAAAATTATGGGACCACCCATTAAGAATACCTTGATCTTGATTTCCTTAAAATGGGGTATTTGACTGAAGACTGGAAGCCAACATAGCTGGTAAAAAAATTAGGCTGAAGATGTTTTTAACTATGTTGTCCTATATTTTCAGGAGGTGGATTTAAATCTTCCACAGTACGCTTGTATGGCTGTTTTTCAAGCATGTAGGTAAGTTCTCATTGTTACCTTCTTTTTTCCTACCATCAACAACAAGGTCAGTTTTTTGTCGTTGTACAAAAAAAAAACGATGACTTCTATATCAATGACAAAAACAATTGGTATAAAAACTCAAAAAACAAATGAAAAATAAATGGAATTTCAATACAGTAGTATGTACAACAACAAAAAACTCACCCTGTATAATACATTTAAGATTTCCTAACTATAAGAATATCTTATATAAATATAATAATCTATTTAAAAAAAAGATAAATATGTTGAAAAGGACTTGTAGAAGAAATTTGTATATTTGTAGTATATTCAAAATCAAAAATCAAAATTAAAATATTTTTATTTCGAGTAGGCCTTTTCAGGCACTTTCAAAACGTTAAATGACTAGTTGCGCGGTTCCAAAATGTCACTCCTATGGAGAAGAACCGGCAAGAAACTCCATATGTTACTCATACTCCATAGGTTACTTATTAATTTCTTTTACAAGTTCTTTGAAATATATTTATTCGTATATGAGCCCTTAGGTGCTAAATGACATATTTTAATTTAACAACAAATTATATATTACAGAATCAACAAAGTCAAAATATCAAAAAGTAAAATAGTTGAGAAATCAAGACTGAAACCGTCGCAGTGGGCCAAATTGGACGCTGACTGGACGAAATTCTCTGACCTACACTTTGCAGCTGTTGTTAAGAAGAAAAGGGGAAGACCGGCCAAGAATGCTGGGGAGAATGGTAAATCTATACTTATATCTATACTAATATTATAAAGCTGAAGAGTTTGTTTGTTTGTTTGTTTGTTTGAACGCGCTAATCTCAGGAACTACTGGTTCGAATTGAAAAATTCTTTTTGTATTGGATAGTCCGCTTATTGAGGAAGGCTATAGGCTATATAACATCACGCTACGACCAATAGGAGCGGAGCATAAATGAAAAATGTTGCAAAAATGAAAAACCGTTGAAACTAATACACGCGAACAAAGTCGCGGGGGACAGCTAGTATTACATAATTTGCTGCACGGATAGCCGAGTGGGATAGGCCACCACGCCAATTACTATTGTACCCGCTGCAGCAGGTTCGATCCCCGTTTGAGACATTGGTACAAACATTTGTGTCATCCACAAATGGTTGTGTCTGTGCAATGAATGTTAGCAAAAAGTCAAGTGTCTGCACATACAGCATGCAACAAAAACCCTGTCCGATCCTTATAACTATTATTCGGCATCGTACTGCGTACACTTGTACGTAACTGTTGAATGGATTTGAGATTATTATTTTTCCCCGGTAAATAAATTAAATTAAAATAAAACTGATCAAAGGGAACACTGATCGCTCGACAAAGTTCACGAGTACTACCTACTACTGTTTTGTATCAAAGAAGCCGCCTGAGCGAGACATTTTCTTCTAGTATGTATGTTGAACTAGGAATACGCCATTATTGGATCGGACAGGTTTTCTGTTACATACTGTATAATACAAAGCTTTTGCTGCCGGGCAATCAGACTACGAAAATAATAATGAACAATTTATTAACAAGAATTGCTTACATATTTCCAATTTGCTATAGAAATGTTTATAAAGGAGACCATTCATATTGGGCCCAACATCGAAAGTGCCGGCCACTAAAAAAAATGTTTTTAATCTGTTTGGGACATCATTTTAAGCATTTGGTACTATGGCACCAACACTATGGCACCATTATTTTAGCGGCTATATTAGTTTAAAGATCACATTTTTCGTACATTTGAAAAAGCTATTAATCTGTTTAGGACATCATTTTAAGCATTTGGTACTATGGCACCATACCAGCCGGCCAGTATAATAAGGTTTTTAATCTGTTTGATACATCATTTTAAGCATTTGTTAATATGGCACCAAAACTATGGCACCATTATTGTAGCGGCTATATAAGTTTAAAATCAGATTTCTCGTACATTTGGCTTTAAACCGGCCAGTACATAAAAAAAGGTTTTTAATCTGTTTGATACATCATTTTAAACATTTGGTACTATGGCACCAAAACTATGGCACCATTATTTTCGCGGCTATATAAGTTCAAAAATCAGATTTCTCGTACATTTGAATTTAAGAGTAAATATATTATTTAAGTAGGTACATACCTGGTTAAGACTAGCAAGTCTTTTTCCTTAAACTACTTAGGTTTAAATATATTTTTTGATTACCTACATACGTGGTTATGTCTAGTCAGTCAAACTTGAGGTATCTTTTTAATAGTATAGTCACACTTGCAGAATTTTGGCAAAAAATCAAGAGAAATTGAAATTGAGAATGACCAATTAAATAAGTCTATTGGAAATAAGATAAAATATTCAAACAAACCTTTTTACAGTCTGTTCAACCGATTTTGACTACTATTTCATAGGCATATGGATCGGATCATAAGCAAAAATGTGGTTACAATACCAACTGTTACTACAGCTGCCATTTATCATGTCACCAACGAAATAGAAGTTAAAATCAGTTAAACGGACTATACTGTGACAGTACTGTAAACGGCCAAAATAATGGTGCCATATTTCTAAAGCCCGGTTTCCACTGCGAAAGGGTAATGTGCGGAAAATGGTTAGGCGGAACGGACTCCTTTTTAAGGAAATAGGTTTGCGTTTCCACCAACGAAGAGTTGGTCATTTGATTTCCACTGCAAAATGAAACGCTACCGCTCACCACTTTCTGTGTGGAAACGCTACTATATAAATTGTAATTGCGAGTTGAGCGGAGTCCGTAAGTACTCCGCTCCGCTCCCTAGAACTGAGCGAGCTCATTTCTACTCTTTCTACACGCTCGGCTCTTTCCGTCCGACTATTTGTTGGTGGAAATACAAGTATGCAGTTTGCGTTTGCGAGTTTAACGAAGTCATTAATGGGTCCGTTCCGCTCGCGGTGGAAACCGGGCTTTAATGCTTAAAATGATGTATCAAATAGATTAAAAACCTTTTTTTATGTACTGGTCGTCTTAAAAAGGTCGGCTTAAAGTCAAATGTACGAGAAATCTGATTTTTAAACTTATATAGCCGCTAAAATAATGGTGCCATAGTTTTGGTGCCATAGTACCAAATGTTTAAAATGATGAATCAAACAGATTATTTTTTTTTTTATGTACTGGCCGGCTTAAAGTCATATGTACGAGAAATCTGATTTTTAAACTTATATAGCCGGTACAATAATGGTGTCATAGTTTTGGTGCCATAGTACCAAATGCTTAAAATGATGTCCTAAACAGATTAATAGCTTTTTCAAATGTACGAAAAATGAGATTTTTAAACTTATATAGCCGCTAAAATAATGGTGCCATAGTGTTGGTGCCATAGTACAGAATGCTTAAAATGATGTCCCGAACAGATTAAAAACATTTTTTTTTAGTGGCCGGCACTTTCGATTTTGGGCCCAACCTTGTATGAAACCTGAATGATCTCCTTTGATTTGTTTAAAACATGCAATGATTAAATTCGCAAGATGTCCATGTAGGCAGCGTGGCCGAGTGGTCTAAGGCGCTGGTTTTAGGCACCAGTCCGAAAGGGCGTGGGTTCGAATCCCACCGCTGTCAAATTATTTTTATTGATCATTTACATAATGTTATTTTTTATAGACAAAAAAATATTTATCTAATATTTTAATTTCCAAGTTTATGTACAATAATTTATAACATGTCACAGTGTTTGGTTTCAACAAAGGAGACTTATAAGATATGTAGATGACGATCTTCGTGGGCGACTGTTGCACACACTGGTTGTAAACGTGTCGCCAACTCTGAGGTCCGAATATCGATTCCCAGACGGGTCAATTTTCATAAAATTTATGTCATTTAAGCGATTTCTATTATCGCTATTGCTTGTAGAAATTTCAATTGTCTATGGAGGCAGGTCTATCTGTCATTCTCTACATTGGTAGAGAATGACAGATAGACCTGCCTCTATGCTATGCTGCACTATGCTGTTTTAGGCCAATAGCTTGTCTCTCATTGGAGAGACAAGCTATTGGCCTAAAACAGCATTTATTTAAAAAGTGCTTTGATTAATTACCACATTACTTTATATTATGTCTCTAGAATCGATGGATCTAGTTTATATTACTTATTTGTAAAAAAAAATATGGCAGTTAAATATGACTTTTTTTTTCTTCTTTTAAAAAGGTTACTAGGCGATGTGGGTGGAATCCACATTACTAGCAATCTTGTTAACCCCTCCAACTAAGCTAAATATGCTTGTATCTGGAGTGGGTTCACGTCAATAGTGCAATGGGTGGGGTTCGAACCTGCGACCTCTCGATCACAAAGCCGTCACCCTAACCTTAGGCTATTGCCGCTTCAAACTTGGTTTCCAATTAAGTTAAAATACTCGTTTATTTTGGTTGACAATACATAGTTAGCTAAAATAAGTATTTTGTTATATTTTTTTATTCAAATATATAATTTAGAATATTTAAATATTAATATACTTAACTATATACACTTCAAACAAAACTAAACTACTCTTTATTTATAAAAAAAATGAAAATTAAAGCTATGTTTTATTAATGTTACAGCGGAAAAAGAACTGAATATGGATGTTGATGCAACCATACCAGAGGTCGTCCAAGAAGTTATAGAGCCTTACGAAGACTGGAAGAAGAGAATGCTAGATGCTGCTCATAAAGAACTTAAAGAGCTTGAGAGAACAGAGGCTAGGAAAAGCGTCACCCCTAGGAAGTCTCCACGGAAAGCTGTGCAGAAGTTCTCCCCATACAAGAGTCCTAGTAATGGTCATGGTGTCAGGTTGTTGTTTCCTACTGATTTATGAGATTTTCTCTGTATTTAAATAAGGTTTAACAGTTCTGGAATGTGTTGTACTTGAAAATATATTTTTTGCTTCTGATACCCAAATAGGAATGTTTATTAAAAATATTTTCAATGTGTTTCTTATAGATATTGAAAAAATATTAGACACGTATTTTTTCTTTTGTCTCGTAAACAGAAAATTACGATAATACAGTAAATGGAAACTTCGCGTGACGTCACTGTTACAATTTTAGCCAATTATTGACGTCACAAGACTTTACTCTCATCTTTGTAAATTTTTATGGTTTTGATAAGGAGGAAAATACGTGTCTAATATTTTTTCATTACCTAATTCTAATTTATTAAAGACGGAATATAAAAAAATAGTTAACATCCCTATTCGCGTATGTATAAACGGTTTATTCAACCTCATTTTTAGGAAGGCCCCAGTTACGACAATGTTCCATCGTTCCAAGTCCATATATATTACTAGCTGTCCCCCGCGACTTTGTCTGCGTGTTTTAGTTTCAACGATTTTTCATTTTTGCAACATTTTTTATTTATGCTCCGCTCCTTTTGGTCGCAGCTTAGTGTTATATAGCTTATAGCCTTCCTCAATAAATGGGCTATCCAACACAGAAAGAATTTTTCAAATCGGACCAGTAGTTCCTGAGATTAGCGCGTTCAAACAAACAAACAAACAAACTCTTCAGCTTTATATATTAGTATAGATTACAAGCTTTTAATTAACTTGCAATGTATGCACGTGAACTTTCGGGTAAAATCTTGCCAACTTAGAACCACTTCTAGACATCCAATTGAGATGAAATTTTTTATACTTATAGAAGTTCGGTGACAATACAATATTATGGTACTTTGAAGTGGTCTGCGTCTTGTAGGTCGCCATAGAAACTCTGTAACGAAACGACGCAATCTCATCGTGTTTACTGTGTTGTTGATGTTATGTACTGTGATCCAATTTGATACCTGATTTAAAAGCTTGTCATTAAAAATACGTTTTTAAGAAAAAAAAATAGACAGACGAAGTTCTTAATATTTCAAATTTAGCCCAGTGTAAAATGAATCATTCGTTATCGTTATGGAAAAATGAATTGAGTAACCGTTTATACATACATGTCAGCAATTTATGAAATAGATATTTAAATCATGCAATTGTATTGTTTAATATGTTGTAATTTAATGGACTTGATTAATAAATTAAGTTTAAAATGTTTTTATAGATTTTTTTTTTATAATTATTTAAAACAAAACGGTTTGCTCACGCATATTCTCGGGATCGCCCGACTAGTTTCAGACTCAATAGGAGTCCCTAATCATGAGCTGAAGCGGCGGCGGTAGTGTCGCGAGAGAATATGCGTGAGTAAACCGTTTTGTTTTAAATAATTATGAATACTCCTCACGAAAATTAATTATTAAACAAAAACAGTTTTTTTTTATATAAAAAGATTTCTATTTACTGATTCCGTGTAAAAAATAATTAATTATTACTGATTTTTGCAAGTAGTTTTTAACGTTTTCCCTATGCGTTAGATAGTTACTATCTGTAGTTTGAAATTTGTACGAAACCATACAGTAATTAACCTTTAAATAAAAAAAACATCAAATCTATATGGCCATGAAAATGGCCTCCAATATTTTAATAATTATTTTACTTATTTCTTCGGTTTTTACTGAAGATGTTAGCGAAGATTTCTCATCGGAACAGCTCCTCAAGAAATCAGACGATGTCGTTCTTTTTAACGACCCCTCAAGACCTTCGCTGGCTTACCCGACATCCTTGGGATTTCTTTTTGTCTTTTCCACTTTATTAATTGGTGTGGTGGTTAGAGCAATAATGCTATGGATCGGTATGTGTATACCGTATCGAGTTATCATGTTTACCTTAGGTGGTTTTGCTGGATTCTGCGCGAACAGGTTCCCCAACATAAAACCCATTGTCCATATTTGTTTTATGGATGTCGACGTACTGCTAATCACTTTTCTGCCTCTATTAATATTTCGGACGTCGTATAATGTTGATGCTCATTCGTTTTGGAGAAGTTTTCCTCAAATCCTGTTGGTTGGTGTCCCGGGAGCGCTTTTAACTGCCTTAATGGCCGCTTTTATGGCGTACTACTTGATTGAATCGTCATGGAATTTCTCAACGGCTTTGCTGTTTGGAATTGTTTGTTCGCCTATATATCCCTTGGAGGTGGTGAAACAGTTAAAGGCAATGAGCAAAGGGAAGTACATTAGCGTTCTTTTACTTGGAGAAGGTTTGTTAGGTGACGTTACTGTCATGATTGAGTTCACAGCAGTTTTTGGGTACATAGCGAGTGCTTTAACAGAAGCTTCTCAAATAACACTGTTCCTAATCCGTTATGCGGGCGGCGGGATTCTCCTCGGACTAGTTATGGGAAAAATAACGGATACTTTAGTATCTGTTACGTATTACGATCTTCTTTGTGCTGTTACCGTGACTGTGGCGGGGGCGTACCTGACGTATTATATCGGGGAGAAGTTTCTGTACGTGTCAGGGTTGTTGGGGACAGTGATAACTGGAGTCCTGGTCAGCAATAAGAAGTCGACGATAGCTGGTGATGTGGAACAGGTCGTATCTCAGTTCTGGATGATCTTGGGCCATGCGGCGAATACTCTGGTCTTCACTATGATCGGAGTAGTGATTTTTGAGAAGGTCAGCGATGTGATCAGCGTCAGGCAGGTCTCTTTGATCTTCGTGACATATACCACGGTGTATTGTTCGAGGTGAGTTTTAGCATTTATTACATAATACTAGTTTATAACATAGTGTATAGAAGTGTGTAGGAAAAAACCTTCCGATTTTACTTGACTCGAATCCTTCTTAACGTAGAGTACCTAATGGCGTCGACCATACCTAGAAACCCTCACCTGGGGAGGCTGTTACAAAATCAAATTTAAAGACTCACGAGCCCATCGCCACGGTTTTTATTCGCACCCTTATTGCCTCTGGTTATTATACCTCAACCTCAACACTTGAAGTGTGTTAGGTTTTTCAACCACCAATTAAAATAAAAGCAGACGAGTCCTTGAGTGGAAACCACAAATCGGCAAACATAGTGTAGGATGCCCCTCCTCCCACCCCTCGATGAACCGACGCTCTAAAAAAGGTAGCTTGGTCGGACTGCATGCAGAAGTGGAGGACAGCGTTTTGTGGCGCAACTTGGGACAGACTTACATTCAGCTGTGACTGGGATAGGCTGAGTTAAAGAAGTAAAGGGAAGAAACTTACGTGGCATCTGTAAGGCAGGCTCCGTGGTTGTAACCTTATGTTGACTGTGGTCTCAGGCTGATGGTGTATGCGGCCATGACCCCGCTGCTCCGGCACATCGGGTACGGCATGACGTGGCAGCACTGCATGGCGTGCGTGTGGGGCGGCCTCAGGGGCCCGCTGTCCTTGTGCCTCGCGCTCATCGTGCTGCAGACGCCCACCGTGTCTGACGCGGGAGAGGTCATTTTACACTTATTACAATAGTCATTGATAGAATTCCGATGACAATGTAGGTAGAAAATAATAGGCAGTAATCAAGGATTTTGAAATAACTTTTTTATTACGTAGAAGATTTTAATGTAGGTACCTAATTGTAATCAATATAGGCTTGCGGGTGATGCTTCCGGTGACTGGTCGTTCTGCTGACTTTGGGCTCTGTAGATTATACTTTTAATTTCATAGTAGTGCCTATCGACCTCAAACACTTATTTGCGCAGTCCCTAAATTATATTTATTATTATTATTGTATACGGGATGACAGCTTGCTGCTGGGGAGTTTGTTGCGCCGTTTCTTCTTCGCAGACAGAGCACTTAGGAAGCGGTGAAGGGTGGGCGAATCAGGGTGCTGTCCATTGTATTGATGTTCTTAAAGTGCTACTTTGTAGCCAAGTTGGATAAAACGAGTTTTTGATTTTGCTTCTAAGTAGCACTTTATGAAGGACAATGAAATTAACAGACATTACCCATCACCGCTTTCTTGTTCCTCCCCACCAGCACGCTGTTCCTCACCCTACAAAACAATATACTTGGGGAAATGAGAGACCATGACAAATAAACAAGTGTTTATGATGACGTTATCTTCTGGGACTGACAATAAATATTATCAGGAATTAGTCACACGTAATGATGCGGAAGAGTATAAAAAAGTAGTTGGAGATACCGTTTAAAAGCCTTTAGGTCCAAATGGAAATGGAAAAGGTTCTTCCCCATTCCAGATCTTCATTATCCAAACAGCAGGACTGGTTATCCTATCCCTTCTGATCAACGCTACAAGTATGACGAAAGTGCTGAAGATCCTCGGGCTAGCAGAGATATCTCTCGCGAAGAAGGCGAACATGACGAACTGCGTCAAACGCATCATGATGACTAGGGACCGATGTATCTCCATGCTGAAGATGGACAAGTTCCTGGCCGATGCCAACTGGGATCTGGTGCAAGAAGGTTGGTTTTTGGGGAGTAAAAGTATGTACCAAACCTACAAATTAAATAAGAAAAAGCCAAAATAATAAACTATTATGTCACAAAAATTTCAACTTTATCCTGAGCCCATAGCATGGCTTTGTTTATACATTTATACATATTTATTTCTGGTATGTTGCAACTATGTAGATTGTAGATATATACAACGTGTCGTTTTGCATTCTCGTCAAATTTCAGGAGGCTGTTGATGAAATACATAATTAAACAAATAAAATTACTTTATCTGCTCAATAATTAATACATACTTGTTTCTTTAGTTATTTAAGTTTGACAGTATTTCAGAATACACAATTTTAAAGAACAGAATCGCCCAGTTGCCTATGCGGTAGGCAGTGTCTTTATGTGTAGTGTGTAAAAACACAGTTACGGTGCGGTATCACACGGGCCGAGGTTTGAAATGCTTCTCCCACACATGCCGATTCAAGAAAATTTGAAAAATAAAAAAATCCTTCTTATTTTATTATTGATTCGTTATTCGAACCCTAAGTTTCACACCTTTGTATCTTACGTTTATAAAACTGCCTTTGGTTCTACATCTTTATATCTCTCATTTCTACGTAATGAAATATGTAGGCACGACGATCAAGCATCCGTATCAGCTACAAATGTCTGGTCGTGACGAGGACAGCGAAGACGACACGTACATGGGCTACCACTACACGACCTGCCCTGACTGCGAGCGAGAGATACCTAACGAACCTACCAAGAAGGAATTCGCTGAAATGACGAGGCAAGTTCAAAATAGTACAAGGATTTTATATGATTATTCAGATTTTGGACATTTTGTCTGCGGTCAGAAAAAACCGCTAATGATCACTGCTTAACATAACTTTTCTCGCATAAGTGTGTCACTGTATCGCAGAGGTTTCACAAACATTTAATTCACATCCAAACTTGAAACAAGCATTTTTGGAAGCACATCGCGCACCGTGGTATTGGCGTGGTAGCCTAATACAACTCTGCTATTCGATTCGTGCAGTCAAATAGTTGCCGCATTCACGTCGACAAATCCATTGCTTGTCGCGCTTAAATTGCCAAATTGACAATAGTCAAGTGTGGTAATTTTTGTCCTGTCGAATTGTCCGTTGCCCCTCAGCGCGATGTGAATGTAGAATGGATCACAAATAGCCCGATATCTACATAGTATACGTACATTTGCACCCCGACTAAAAATAGAATTTGGACGTATCAGCTCCAAAAAAAATATGTCAAGTATTCTCTATATAGAAATTAATAGGTATATAAATTGTTTTTAAATTTCCGGGCATAATATATACCTTAACTTGATTATAACTTGGCCATATAAATAGTAAACTATTATGAAGCAGTTCCACTGCTTCGAGCGGTCGACAAAACAAAAAGCGATATAATGAAGAGTGCGGGCGGAGGGATAACCGCGCGAGATCGGTCGACAACTCGAGCAATTCGTGTATGTTGAACACAAGCTTGAGCAGTCTAGGCGTCCTAATAAATTATTTAATTTCATCAGGGAGGCATACCAGCGCGTTCTAAAAGCTTTAAAGATATCTTACTGGAGGCAGTACGAACATGGGAAGATCAGTAAAGATGGAGTGAGAGTCCTGGTGCAGGCGGTCGAAGTGGCCGCTGACTCTGAAGACGGCAGGGTCAACTTGGACCAGCTGGGGACCTTGTGGAAACCAAAGGTAGGATAAAGTTCATGGCCTCTCGGGTAGAGCGGGCCTCTACTCAGTATTTCCATCCTTTAATCCAATTTGCACATTCGCTTCTGTCTGCAATCTTTACAACCTTTTAATAAACTTGTAATATATGTAGGCCTTTGTAGGTCAAATCTTGCAAGCTATATTAGAACCACTTCTAGACGTCTGATTGGGATAAAATTTGAATATTTAGAGGTATTGTGGGTTTATATAGGTATAGCTATGATCTTAGCTAATTTAAAGCTTGTATATAGGAATAAATTTGTAATGGAAATGTATTTAATACAATTTATTTAAAAAAATGTATTTCGTTTCATTTTATTAAACACAAAACTGGGTACAGAGATTTTGCGTTATATTACCTGAACTGTAATACTTTTATGTTTGTTTCTGAAGACCCACGCAGTATGGCTACGTCGCAAGCTAGTGAACATGATGACGCCCGAAGCCGCGAACGCGCAGGTCCCCCGTCAGAAATGGCGCCAGCAGTGCTACCGCATGGTGACCAACATTTGGTTCGATGGGTTCATATACTTCATGATACTATGTAACACGCCTGTGATTCTGTGCGAGGTAGCTCTGCCGGTTCCCGTGTCACAGAGCGTTATGCTGACCATTAGGGCTCTGAATTTGTGAGTACTATTCCTTTTGAATATGTCCTTTCTTTAGCTTCTTTGTTTATTTTAGCAGTAGGTTCGTGTTTGTTCGTATCCTCCCTTAGGGCTTATTGAGACGTCTACTGCAGTTAGCCTAAGCGCAGGCTTTGACCGGACTTTTGGCGAGAACTTTAAGGGACTCCAGCCAGACCAAGCACAGAAAAAACTAACTACGTCAGCAACATTCACTAAAGCCACCCCTTCGGGGTTTGGACCTCGACTTAGTGCGTTGCTTTGCAAAAACAGCAAGGGATGGTTGGATATAACTTTTTAGGTTTTTGTTATAGTATCTTAGGTCCGATTATTCCCTCTTATCGTTCCCATTTCGTATAGCCTATGGCACTCATGAGTAATGAATGTAGCTTTCAACTGGTGAAAGAATTTTCAAAATCGGTTCTGTAGCTCCACAGATTACTTCCTGCAAACATACTGACAAATTTTACCTCTTTATAATTAGAATAGATATTGCTTGCGAAGAGAAATAGATCTGCTAACTATAGTTCTAGGCCTTATTATGCTGATGTGCTAGCCTAAAACATTTGGTGAGAGATAACTTACTGTTAAAGAGTTTTTGGGCTATTTCTTTATCCTAGACAATAAAAAATTACCTTAAAATGAATTATTTTGTTCTGGCAACTTTACAAGGGCTGCTCAATTTTTTCAAGTATATTTAGTAATGCAGTTACATTCCTGTTTTTCTAAGATTTTTCAAATATTCCAGATTCTTCTACATAATATACGTGTTGGAGATGATAATTAAGATGTGTGCCCTTGGATTCTGTGGCTACTTCAAGTCACATTGGAATAAACTCGACTTCTTCATCATTGTGATGGCTACCGGAGGTTAGCTGGTGATTCAGTTAGTTAAAATAAAAACATGCAGGTTATCCAAATAATACTGTATCTCAGGGCTTCTAATATAAACTGGCGGACAAAATAAAAAAAAATACTAATAAAGATGAGCAGAGTAAAAAAAACTAACCAGTATGCGTCTTGTATTGATATCAAGTAAATAAAAGAAATATATGTTATCGCTGCAAAAAGAGTAGCCTATGTCCTTTCTCAGGCACTAGACTATATGTGTACCAAATTTTGTTTAAATCGGTTCAATACTTTTGGCGTGAAAGCGCAACAGATAGACAGACAGAGTTACTTTCGCATTTATAATATTAGTAAGGATTTATTTTCAGAGGTTTTGAATTTACACTTTATCGACTATGTAACCAATAATTTTATCCACAGATTTGGTGTTGGATGTGATAGATGCATTAACGACTTGGGACAAGTGGAGTAACGTCAACTCTAGTTTCATCACCGCCACCAAACTTCTCAGGATGCTGCGGTTCCTCAGGCTATGCAAGCTGGCCAGGTATGTGTACCAATCTTTTTTCTTTATTTTTTTATGGAGTGAAAATCTAATGACTTTAACCCACGCCTCGGGCACGACGTGAGAATATGTCGGATTTGCACCGACCAAAAACACCCCGGTCCCGTCCTTGCCTTTGCCGGAGTCCTAGACAGGTATGTGTACCATGCACTGCTCTCGCTGTCTTCCCGCCCCTCCCTCCTAGCTAGGACGGAGGGTCATGTCGGGCCCGCCACTAAACGGGCAGTCGCCGGGGCCGTTATGGTGTTAAGACTTCGGTTGGACCCGTAACGCCGCCACTAAGGTGAAGGATGGCACCAGGTGTTTTGCCGGAGTAGTCAGAGCATTTTTTAAGGCTCTGGAAGCCCGAACTCTTGCATCCTCGCCCCCGTGGGGATGCAAGGCTGGCTCATAAATGAGTTTCAGCTGATAAAAAAAAAGGTATATGTATACCTATTGTATGAGATATTTATGCACGGATGGCCGAGTGATATAGGTTAGATATTTTAACTAAGGTTTCGTTTGTAAAGTTAGAGTTAGGGCGTGTAGAGTTAGAAGCTTGTCTCTACATGAGATCTGATAACTTTTTGACAGTGCGAGTCATAATGTGGTCTTGGCAACATGGAACATGAAAATGTTTTTGGTGGGATTAGTATTCTCTACTGTTTTCATATAATAGAAAGAATTCACATTTGCAGGGTATCAGTGCCAAAAATCATGGCGTACATAGATCGCATGATAGATATACAATTGGCGTTTGGATATGACGTCGGAAAGGTAAGGTGACATAACTCTGAATTTAGGTAATTTTATGCAAACCCAAGCCTCACGTTGGGCGCCATTACTTAAATATTTCATTTGTAGGGGTTCGTGACAGGAGCACAAGAGGTGTGCACATTACTGCCACAGCTGGTCGACAATAAGCAGATACATGATATGCTAACTACTAAGCTGGACAGCGACAGGTAGGTATACAGCCTTTTAGGGTTCAGTAACCAAACGATGCAAAGGTGTAACGTATCTATCTACATATAAAAAAACAAATTTTTTTTTGTTTGAACTCGCTCATGTCTAAAACTGTCAGTCGAATTAAAAGAATCTTTGCCTTTGATAGCCTTATTCTCGACAACGGTTATAGGCTACTAGCTGTTCCCCGCGACTTTGTCCGCGTGTTTTAGTTTCAACGGTTTTTCATTTTTGCAACATTTTTCATTTATACTCCACTCCTTTTGGTCACAGCGTTATGTTATATAGCTTTTAGCCTTCCTCAATAAATGAGCTATCTAACACTGAAAGAATTTTTCAAATCGGACCAGTAGTTCCTGAAATTAGCGCGTTCAAACAAACAAACAAACAAACAAACAAACTCTTCAGCTTTATATATTACTATAGATTAGTAAAGATTTATAGTGAAACAGGCGGCACAGCTAGTTTTGAATAAATGACTTTTATTTTTATCTTACCAATTCCTAATGGAACTCGCCCTACAGACTAGCTGTGACTCGCCAGCTAGGCTTGCTACAACGAGACCGGCCATGGACTGCCATTACTGTGAAGACACGACAAGCTACCACATCGACACTTAATATTATGATACTTGACGCTATGCAGCTGAAAGAAGAAGGTAAGGAAAAAGTAGAGATTTTATAATTATGGGTATACATGCAGAGGAAGACCAAACAGGAGATGGAAGGATTGTGTGAAAGATGATGGGAGAAAGAGAGAAGTGAAGGTGAGATGACGAGTATTAGTGATAAATGGATGCAAAATACGCATTGCGCCGACCCCAAATGCTTGAAAACAGAACATGGGGAATGATGTGGAGATTTCATTTTATTTAGAGAAATAAGTAAAAATCTCCTCTGAGATCAAAATTCTACTTAAAGTTAGGTATGTTTTTAAAATGGCGGAAAATGGTGGTTAATGAGTAAATATATTAAAGATTTATTTTGTTAGAATAATTCCACACCTTCTTTTCTCTCTCCCTTACTTTCTGATCTTTCTGACTCCTTAAATTTCAGGATTTTTGGACGAAATGGAATACAGACTGTTGCTAAACGCGATCCAGGAGAAGATTCAATTATGTCGTCATAAAGGGAGTCTAGTCGCCCCTTCTTCCCCAGAGGTTATTCTCCTTGTCTTAACCTTTGCAGGACTTTGAAAGATTTTTAATTATTTTTTCTAAATAATGGCGAAATGGCCATTATTTACCTCCAGTTCCTATGTCCATTAAACGATTCATTTTGCTTATGGTAGGTAGAATTTTATTCGTGTTGCTTAGATAATTGTAACGTCCGTTAGCAAAACAATATAGGTCATAGTTTTTGTTATAACGATTACCTGACTTACCTACCTTGTATAAGAAATTATACAGAAGTTTTTAGTTAATGAATGTATGTTTTTAGACTCAGCTCCGCGCAGTCTCTTGGTTGCAAGGTAATGAGAGGATCGCCGAGTTCTTTCTAGAAAATTCTGAAATCCTTAACTTCAATATCAATGATATTTTGATATCTAGAGGTATGACTCCCTTTTAGTAATAAAAACTTTAAATTATAAAAGTACACTAGTTTTTTCTACTAATTTCGTCCACGTAGAATTTCGAAAGCATTAGTTGCTCAAATGAAAAGGTTGTTTTGTTAATCCAGGTGTCATGTTTGCCATTTTATCAAAATTCGTTTAGTCATTTTCGTGTAAAGAGTGAACAAACATACAAACTTTAAAAATTATGAGATGAGACTACCACTATCTATTGTTTATATACAATTTTCGTAGGTGACGAGCCCAAAGGCATGTATATCCTAGTGTCAGGCCTCCTAGAAGCTTCATACATACCCCCTGATGATGAGATGGACGAGGCGATACCTAACTACGAGTTCTTTACCGACCTCAAGTTCGGAGATCCCAGTCAAGATTATATAGTATCGGGGAACGCTGTCGGCGTTTTGGGGGTAAGAATGATCAAATATTTATTATCGTAATTTCAGGTATTTAAAATAATGTAGAACGTAGCATAGTAATTGTCTGTTAAATAAACGTATGCTCCATAAACAGTCTAAAGATTCGTCCTTTACTAAATGGATTTTGAGTAAAGTTGTGGTCTCCAGGTGTTAACAAATCGGCCGTATAGCTATACAGTGCGATGCGACTCCGCCGTGCAAGCGTACTACATCACGCTTCCGATCATTAAGGAGGCTTTCAATCTAGCCCCGCATCCCATCATGGGGTAAGTATGGTCAGGAAGTAAGTATTGGTGTAGTTTATTTAAAAAATATCTCAGATTCTAGGTGTCTAATCAATTTAGGTACTTCTTAAGTCAAGCGTGGTTCCAGGTTTTAGTTTAGGGGGAACGGGAGGGGGGAAGGACAACCTTAGCGCATTCGAGAAAAGTGATAAATAAAAAATACGAATTTCACTTGGTCCATAGACTCACATTTAAATAATACTCTGTCTGTCTGATTAATCTAATCTAGAATCTACACGGGCAGTGATGAGATAGTTAATAACGAGTCTTCGTAGACGAGATTAAACGGGTAGTGATGCTAGCTAGGACGATTTCAATAATTTTAAGCATTGGTCGTTTGTTATGAGAGGGAAGGGAGGGATAATAATAGTCAAATTGCATTATCAATTTGCTTAAAATATGATACACAAGCAATTACATAGTAAAAGGCGCAAGACATAGTTGATCAGTAATCATTGAATTGTTACAAATTCGTCTTGATCTTCAGACTAGAGGCATCCATGTGGCGAGAGATAGGCATCAAGATGTCTATGATGGTGCTGCCGACCGTGCCCGCCTACCACGGCTGGCCGGTGGAGCGGCTCAGCATGAGGCTCGAGCACGCCTTCGTGCCTTGCCTCAAAGCCTTCAAGGTTAGATATTACTATACCTTATACATGGATATGGCGAGTTATATTTAAATGCTCCATATCTCTTGAATGCACTTTGCAGGTGTTTGTGGTTAACGAGCTGATGGAGGATATAGTTCTGCTGGACGGGATCTGCCAGGACCTGGCCACCAGGGAAGTCTTCCAGCCGCCTTCTTATATACCCAGGTTTTATTGTAGTATATTATAATATGCAGCTGATTTAATAGAATGTTTACTGCATTCATTTAAGGAGTAACGACTCAAAACTTTTCCAAGGTTTTTGAGACATTGTAAGACACGATGTTTAGTGTAGGAAGAAACAAAGTGTTAATGGTTTCAGAGACTAGGAATATATGTGTGCGATACCACCTCTTTGTTTGGAGTTATAGCTGTAAAAGCGTAACAGACAGACAGAGTTATTTCACATTTATGGTATTAGTTTGGATATGGACATCTTTCGACTCAATAGCGGGATTTCTTACAATTAGAAACTTTCACCAGGACTGCTCACCGGCTGATCTTCCCTAAGTCCTCGCAGCTGATGGTATCGGGCGCGTGCCCGGAGACCAAGCTGATGATCGTGCCTTCTAAGGATTCTGATGAGTTGGACATCATGGAAGACGAGGTCGACGACCTGCAGTGTGAACTGGTCAGTACCTGCTACCGTCACGAATAAACCTGCCATGGTAACCTTGTGTATGTGTTCATTCCAATTATGCTTTCTAAAGTCAGTTTCCAGTCTTTTACGTGCATAGCCGACAAGTGGATAAATAGTTTACTTCATGGCTCGAATTTCGAGACCAGCGTTGTTAAATTTAAATATAAGTTTGTGCACCCGAATTAAATCACGACGTTGCTACTTTTTTGCGCATGGAAATCCAATTGTCTGTCCGTGAAGACTACAGCGCGACACTACCACCACACTCGTATTATAAAACGTAGATTTAATAAGACTAAAATCACAAACCCACAGTCAGTAAAAGTCACAAGCGTGGTGCTTGTCTTTCTCTGTATGAGAGGCTTTTATCCACATCTCAACCCACTTTCCTACATTAAGTAAACAGCCACAACAAGACAAGTGGCATTTCTACAAGCGTTAACGCTGATCGAATCGCTCAAATGTATGGAAGTGACAAGTCTTAGTCACGTGACTTATCGAAAAGAGGTGTAGTTTCTTTAAATAACATTGTTAACGCTTGTAAAAATTTGACTTGTGTACGGGGGCTGGTGTATTCGTAGATATCAAACGTATCGTCTCGCTGCCTGTACCACCGCGTGGCTCGGCGCGTCTCCGTGGAGTCCCGAGCGCCGTCCGCGCGCCGGGGCCGCAGCAAGCGACGCCGCGGCGGCAAGCGAGTCAACTACCGCGAGTCCGTCTGGGGCAAGCAGATATGTACGACACACCTATACTACATGTATATACCTAGCTAGTCCCACGGTAAGCGATAGTACGGTATCCGGTAAACTATGAGGTTTCATGCGAAGCTTGTGCAACAAACATTCGAGTGTACGGTAGGTACCTACTTGCATGATCATACTTCAGAAAGCAAAAGGACACATGAACGAATATTCGCGGGAGTAATTTACTGGTTAGTAAGTATATCTCGGATTTTATGTCTGTTTTATAATGACCCATCATATCCGTCTTATCTGCGTGAGCGGTTTTCCTCTTATGTCTTTTTGCAGATCCCACCTAAAATACGATATCTTTGTACCATTTTTTTAATGTTTAAAAAAATGATAATATATAGGTAAGTAATAATTTAGATACTAATCTAGACTTGTTTGTTGTTATGTAAAATTTTACTCAAATTAATTATACTTAATGTACAGCGTCGCAGATGATCGGTGGCGCTAGCGAGAGGGAAATGACGTCAAAGTATTACAAGCCCAGCATCGCAGACATTGTGAGTAGTATGATGAAATATTAGATGATAATAAGTTCCTACAATCTCAAAGGATAATACTTAAAATAAATAACACATAAAAACCAACTGCAAATCAATCAAGTTAATATAACCTCCAATTTAAAATTCTAACAGGTTAAAAGTAAGAAAAAGTATCTAACTATTCTTTTTTTGCAGCCTGAAAAACTGGAGTCGAATAAGCCAAAAGGTTTGTAGATTTTGTACCTACGTAAGTAAGTACTTAAAACACTTTATTAACTCATTTCAATTCACTTTTAAATATGATAATTTAGTTTGCTCAGCGATCGGTTTCATCACTTTCAAAAGGATCTCTTGTACGTAATTACCCCCGACAACCTCATTTACCCCGATGGTACATATTATACAGATATTCGAAAGGAAACGATAACTGGCATTCCTGTGATCACAGAGGTGACTCCAACGAGAAGCACCGCCGGCTCGTCCGCGCAAAACTCCGAAGAAGAGGTAAACTCTTATTTACCCATCTAAACCTCGTAGGTATACTGAAACAATGGGGAAAATTACTGGAAATAAAAAGTTAAAATTTAATCAGTCCGCGAGCTAGATAATGAAAAAATATTTGACATTTTTAAAGAAGCACTAGAGTAGAGTGCTCTCACCTTTAGCGAGTGATCAACGTACAGGGACTGCGCGATCTGTCGCACGCTGCCGCGTTTTATTTGCGCCACCCATTTTTTTTCAAAACTGCAAGCTGATATAAAGCTTATTACTTCAACCAACGCCGAGTGCACGACTTAGAGATATATCTGACTTTCACCGACTAATAACATCTTGGTCCCGTCCTTGCTTTATCAGAGCCGCGGGCTCACATGCCTTCCTTGAAGGACCCCTTCCAGAGGGGTGGGTGTAGTGCCTACCTCGACTTATTCCGAGGACGTGCTCTTCTCGCCCGTACGCTTTTTGTTTTGTTGCTCGAAGCCTTAGAACTGGTTCAAGCATTCCTTGTGCGCGCGGCCTATGTCTACGACAACTTAAAATTACATTGCTTTAAAAGGCCTGAATTTAAGGGTAATTAAAAAAAAACTATAAAATTAAATTGGATCTAAACAACCATTTTACACTGCTCATTTGAAGTCCAGTGCAAATCTTTGGCCGTTATTAAACTGTCTTTGAGGTTTTCCGACTCACAGCGGTTTTCAGACGATGAAAAATAATTACAATGTTTATCTACCACTGTATTGCCCATTTTTTCAGCTGTACAACACCATGCTATCAAAACTGAAGAGATCTTCGACAGGAAACAGAAATCTGAAATAGTTTACAACTTCAAGGTTTTTATACTGTGAAGTATATTGTTTAATATTGAATGTTTATTGTTAAGCGTTTAATATGTTTATTGTTTGATATTATTTATTTTGTATTTTATATAGGTACTATGTTTTCAGTAGAGTAAAATGATTTCTCTTAAATATAATCTTTTATTCAATCCATCAGAATTTCTGTACATATGTGGGCTTTCATCTATGTATATATATATATCAATGAATCGCCGAAATGTATGTACGCATAACTTCCGAACAACTGTACCAAATTGAATAATTCCTTCTTTATTGTGTTCGTTATTGTCAGGTCAAGGTTTGTATAAAAAATACAAGAACGAAACATATATTTGTAAAAATATCATAATATGAAAAGTTAATGAGTGAATTTAGGTAGGTAGGGTAGGGTAAGTAATCAGTCGACGGGAGCGAAGCCGCGGGCTCAGCTAGTATCTTAATAAACTGTGACTGTGATTAATTTTAGGTTGATAACAATTTCAGGTATTTAAAATCGGGAAATAAAAAACATGTTGGTTTTTATACCAAATTTATTTTAAAACTAAATTATAAAAAGAAATTACTTAAAACACATGGTGCGAAACATTTACACCAGAAAAAAAAGAAATAAGAAAATTAAAACTACATATATATTTTTTAATGCAATCAACCATACTAAAATGTTTAGGAATGTGGAAGAAATGCAATTTTTAACAAATTAACATCAGTGACATAGCACCAATCAATAATGATCATTATTTAATTGCACTATCTATGTTTTTTAAAATCTATTATTTAATCCACTAATTATTGCTGTTCAATCATACAGATGTACATGTAAAATTTTAAAATAAAAATAAACAACTAATTTAAAAATTAGTAACAAAAATACACACTCTTATGTAACCAAACACATTATTTAATATTATTATTTTAGAGTCACACTGAAGTAGGAGACAAAAATAAACTGTTATAATAATCAGTTCTTAACTTTTAGTTAAATAAATGATAATTATTGTGAACAATCAAAAGTATGTGCAATAATTTAGAAAGAAAACGAAAATTTGTGCAATAATAACATTAATGGACATTAACATTAATATAATTAAATACAACTCTGTTTATCCATAAATTGAGTTATTTTTCAACTTTTAACACTATAGAAATGGTCGATGTCAACACTAGTTTTTATCAAATTTATTATTTTGTAATCTAGCAACATTAACTACCATTCTCTAGTTAACTAGAAACACTGGAAGCGAGAAATGCACTTTAACAGTAATGTATATTGTAAAGCAAGCCGTGTCTTCAGTAACAGTTATTTCACAAACATTATTAGAAAACAAATTAATGTTCGACTGTTTTTATTCGGCAAAACATTTACACCACAGCCCTAATTTATGTTTTCCATTTCTATCAATGTTGTGTTCAAAAACTGTCACAGTAGACCCGGCTTTACTCAAATCTATTATTATTTATGGTTTTATATTGTAAACAAGAACAATTTATTTTACAAACACTGTAAAACTAATATTAAATGGAAAATTTGTCTACACAGTAGTTTAAAATCTGGAATATTGTTCAGTAAGGTCAGTCCAAAGGCCTGTGGCTTTGGACATGGATGTAAACAACTTTTAAAGCTGTATACACTGGTTTTAGGAGATAATTAATGACATTTGTTACATTCTTATGATGTTATGAATAATATGTTTAATAACTTTCGTGAGACATATTAATTATCTAATTTAAGATTGGAACTGTTTACTCAAAGATAACTATCGATTCGCGACTGGTCACCATCGCGTCGTGAGCTCATGTTTATGGGTTCTGTCACACTAGTCAGGCATCTTTGACAGTGGGCCGTGAGTTAAACTGTTACAGCCTTTTATTAGTAAATAATGTGTTATTTTATCATTAAAAAAAAATATAATCGACACTTAAAGTTATTAATATAGATTGACAAAATATTTTTGTGTGTAGCAAACACTTCTATATTTCTATGGCTTTGCCTGTAACAAGTTACAAAAACCACTGGGATTTAACATGTTGTGAAGCCGTAAGACAGACACACTGATATATAACTTTAAAATCTTTCTAAATAATTACAGTGCTTTTATAATACAAATATTCTTAATATACAAATCTAATCACTAGGCTGGTGTTTTAAAGTTGGCAACATTATTAACTAAGTATTGCCAACCTTTAAAACACAGTACCTACTTAATTTGTTAACATTAGATTTTTAATTACAAACTTGTTAATAGGAATATGCTTTTGGATAAGTTTCGTTTTATTTAGACAAGTATACTTTGTTCAAGGTATCCCAATAGAGATAAACTTTGCAAGATAAATTTAAATAAACTAGTGTGTGTAAAAACATTTGCCCAATCCCCTTAATATCAAAGCCCAATCAAAATATTTTTTATTTTAACAATCTTTTTAAAAACATCAACATGTTTTGAAATGCCCCAAAAGTAAACTACACAACTTATCTAAATTAAGATATGATATCATTTATAAAAATACTTTATCACACATTTAAACTTATTTGTTTGTATTAAAATACCTAATGTAAACAAGACATATACATGTTATCAAGGTAGATAGATAAATTAACAGATATTCCAACTGTGAATACATACTTCTTGATGTAGTCACCTTTTTGATGTTGGTAGCATTGATATTATTTTTCTGTACATGAGAAGAAAAAGTCATGTTTAGGCCATAAAGGCCAGCTTCTGAATTTATACAAAAATGATGGAAGACAATTTTTGATTGAGTAATATTTTAAAACTATTAACTTTTTAATGACTAAACGAGAAATCCTCTGGGATCTATCAGGCATTAAAAATGTGTATACATACATATATGAATTCAATCCAATGTTTTGTAATATTTTTTTTATTGCTTTTGCGTTTATTCTGTAGATCTACCTAACTACCTCAAACCTTGTTCCGATGCAGCCTACTTCCTGGGTTGTTGGATATTAGACTGGGGCTTAAAGTTAATGTGTGCAGGAGGCTTAGGACTATGGGCCACTTGAGCGGCCTCCGGAGTGAAGTCCGCATTACCTCTGTTAGGTGCTCCAGCGATAGATACGGGATTGGAAGGCACAGGTGAAGGTCCAGAAAGACCAGTTAAGTCCTCATTTGCTGGCTCTTTGCTGTCTTTTGAGTGAGGAGTTTTGTGCTGGGTGATCCTCATGCCACCAGCTTTCACTGAAAATTTAAGGATTCTTTTATTAATTTTCATTAATTTATGATAATAATCTGTCAGTTATAAAATATTTCTTGGTATAATTTCATAATTGCAAAGTTGACTGCTATTCTGTTAAACTAAATAACTAGGTAGGTATATTAAATATCAATCAATATGACAGTTTTATAATGGAGACTTATAACTACACTAGTTATTGATTATTTTTATTGTTATTACTCAGGTATAAAAGACGCTACATTGACCGCCCGGTGACCTTGAAAATACCTCTTTGTTTGACAACACGCAATAAGCCGTAACACAGAAATTTAAAAATGACGTCATGGGCAAACTAAGGCCTTGCATTTCTTGATCAAGTTGCATATATATAAATAAATTATCTTATCTATTAATAACATACAACTGAATGAAAGAAAACGCAAAAAAAATATTTTCTAACTAATTATTCATGGAACTTTTTACCGCCATATGGTAGCACATACATAGTTTGTTTGAAAGTAAAACTTAATTTTCTATAAACGCTTGACTGTACATAAACAAAGGCATAGGTAGGTAAGTAAATAAGTTTATACCTGCCGGGGGATGTCCAGCTTTAAGTTGAGAAGTTTCTTCGGTGGACGACATATTTGAAACAGGATAAATTTGATGTAAATAATAAAAGAACTGCCGACGTTGCAACACACCGATAGGTAAATCGTTCAATGTATACGACGTGTAATTATGTTTCGATGACACGGCACAAGCACCTCACACACCGACCGATTGGCGTTATGTCAAAACGTAACTAGTGAGGTCCACTTGCACCAAAATTATAGTCGATTAATTGAATTGAACAATGATTCGAGGTTTTTTTATTGTATACGCGAGAACAATACATAAACATCATATTTTATTTTTAAATTTTAATCGACGCTCATATGGTGTTTTCAATAAAATGGTAATTTCTTACATTTTATTGGTCGTACCGACGTGTAAATGTAAATTAAATTCATTGTAAAGGGGAACGTAGATGCAATTGAATAACTAAACAATTTATCCTGAATAATAAGCAAAAAGTGTCAAAAACAATGTGATATTACAAAATTTTACTCGAAAATTGCTATTTTTTTTACATTTTAAACTCTACTGCAAAAATAACACTAGAATATTTTATATTTGATGTTTAAACAACAGTCTTTGAGTCAATCCAAATAAAAAAAATCAAAATATTGACTAAGAACACCAATTATTTTAGGAGTTATGCTCAACAGAAAATAAAGGAAATCTAAACAACATAATAATAATTTTAAATAGTTTTATTTGAATTAACATCAACAGATCATAATAATTATACGTATCCAGCAGTGACCTAGAGTAGGCTGAATATGTGTAATTACAATAATTTTTCGAAATGGCCACCACTTTTTTGTAAACAACTTGTTGTTGACCATAGCTCTATAACTTTTAATTTGCTCCGCAACAATACAAATTTTTAATAGCAGTTCTTCTCTGCTTGAAGACTCGTGAGCATAAACGATTTTCTTCATTGTACCCCAGAAAAAAATCAAGGAATGTGAAATCTGGGGACCACGCTGGCCACGCCACGGTGCCTTCAAGTCCAATCCGCAGATTATGATTGTCGTCCAAATAATTTATTACGGCACGAGCAAAATGCGTTGAAATTAAATGAAAATTTGAACACAATCCAGCTGCATCCACATACGTCGTCGAAATGTGCAATTCCATAAAATGGTTTCTGTCATGGCATATGTCCATAAATCAGTGCAACGATTATACTATTCCGGCTCAAGTTAATTTAGCTTCATCCGTCCATAAAATTTTCTCTGGAGAAACTCTTGGACTCTCCTAAAATGAAAGAAGTGTAGGCCCTCCCTTTTCAATATCCTCCAAACGGTCCAAATCGATAAATTCAACCGCGAAGCAATCCGTAGAACATTTAATCTCGGATCTCAAGAGATGTACCTCTACTACCTCTTCTCGTTCTTGTGGAGAACTAAACGGTTGCGTTCGTATGTTGGTCTTCGACTTCCGTTCTCTGTCAGCCTCAAATGGATGTAAGTAAAAGTTCGAGCTTTCAGCGTCGGGCGATTGGGAAATCTTCTAGAATATTCTCTAACAGCAGCTACAGCGTTGCCGTTACAAAATCCATACACAAAATGTATGCTATTGTTGGCACTTTTTGCATATTATTTAGAAAAAATTGCTTAGTTATTCAATTACCTCAACGATTACATTTACAATGAGGTCATTTTCACGTCTGCTGGTGTATTACGTTATAAGAAATTGGCATATTATAAAAAAACCCTATGTACATAAATGGTTTTAAATAAAATGCCGATTAAAAAAAAAAGACTGCCAGGGGCGAGTTAGGTTAAGAGTATTTTTCAAAGTTTGTCGATATAAATGGATAATAAATTAAAGTATATGCCCTAAAAATATGTCTCAGAACACACTGTATACGACACAACAACGATCTATCTCTATTTATCTAGTGAAGTTCAACATTTAGTCGATTATCACTTGTTTAGAATATGAATTTAGTTTTCAATCTTACCCTAGTGGGGTCGTACTTACAAAGAAGCGGCAAACTTGAAAATATTGTTCTTATGACACTTACATTCGCACGAATACGCAAACCCTAGGACGACATTTGCATTGTTTTTTTACAAGCTGTTTCGGTTTTTTGCAGACCAAGCGCACCACATTTTTGCGCGCATGTGAGTGCCCGGGGTTATACGTTGCTGTACTTTTATTTATTTTTGCAGTAATATAACATTAAGTCCTTATATTTTGACCTTTACCCTACGCGACTGCAGTATAAAATAACCAATTAGTAACCAGCTAATAAAGAAGAGAAATTACTTAGATCGTTAATTAAATTGTGTTACGCATACCAATACCATACGATTTATTTTTAGACATTTAATTCACAAAAAGGAATCTTTAGACTGAAAAAACATTTACCTATAATGTAACGGTGAGCTTACACAAGAACAAGGTTTTCCGAACAATACTTAACATATAAAGCTGAACAGTTTGTTTGTTTGTTTGAACGCGCTAATCTCAGGAACTACTGGTCCGATTTGAAAGAATCTTTCAGTGTTGGATAGCCCATTTATTGAGGAACGCTATAAGCTGTATAACTTTACGCTGCGACCAAAAGAAGCGGAGCATAAATGAAAAATGTTGCAAAAATGAAATACCGTTTAAAATAAAACACGCGGACAAAGTCGCAGGGGACAGCTAGTTGCTTTTACCTACGCTATATGCTTTTGGTAATATTTTTAACTGCTGCACATTTATTAGCAGATGATTAACCAGTTGCCAGATCTACTTTAGTAAATCAAGAGTAAAATTGAAAGACCATTATTTTATGAATATTATTTATTTCCAAGCCTTTATTCTGAACCTCCGACTAGGCACAACAACATCGGCATCATCTTTGCCGGGCTTCATCATATCCTTCTGCAACTCCACGATCATTCGCAGCATAAAGTTGATCACCTGGCTGCATGTGCCGTCCCTCAGTCTCTGGAAGTCCTTGAAAAAAAAAGATCTTTAAATATCGCGTTTATGCCTATTGCATACAATAAAAAAAAAATAAGAAAAATAAAGATGTCGGCGGCCCCGCGCTCACAGAAAAACTATAAGGGTGTTGAAATTGAAATTGTTATAAATCTTGGCATATATTTGAGTAAAGCTATTCTTTTATGAGCGATAGGTATATGCAATAATCTGCTACAATAATTCAATTTAATGGAGGTTAAACAAAATATAGGTAATAGTAAACATTCTAAACTTAAGCTGTATAGCCACAGAACAGATAAATAGTATTTATCTGTTCTGTGTGTATAGCTATGTATTTTAAATGTTTTTTTTTTTTTTTATATTTTGTAGAAAGATTATTATTAGTACGTCATGTAAAAGGATAATTCTGTTCATAATATATTTTTGTTATTAAATTATCGCTTTTTGTTTACCTTGCGGGTAGGAAGACATCGGCCGTTAATACAGACAGTTTGGTGCGTCAGTGAGGCGAGCAAACGCTTCAGGATCTCCACTTTCTTGTTGGCTGCGAGAGGCCGCAGGCGTGTCACGAAGCGGAGAAGGTACTCTATGAGCATTATATCTTCCTAGAAAATAATTAAAAGGTATGTGCTATGTTGACATTTTCCATATTAACATTAATTATTATTAGACATCAGTCATTAATTATTAAAGATCCTTAAAATATGAAACATTTTCTGTTGGTAATAAAATTTTCTTTTGATAATATAATGTAATCGACGACATTTTCATTGGATCCTTTAAAGGTAACTGGAAGAAATATTTACAAAAACAAATAAGACTGCAGATGTCTAGATTGCCATAACTACTGAACCTTAGTTATTTTATTAAAATGGAACTATTGATTCTTTACACTGAACACTATAATATTATCATTAGATTTCATTCAAAATTGCATTTAAAGGCCAGCGACGCAACACAATGAGAGACGCGAGCGCCGCCATCATGTCGCTTCACTGCGTAGGGTTGTTCGTTCTTCCGGTAGTAGTGACGTGACGTAGTAGTCGTTATTAATTTATAAAAATAAAAGGTTTGTATGTTTAAATTTCCTTAACCACTGATCCAATTGTGATGACGTTTTGGTAGCGTCTTCTAACTAAAAAAAAATTGGTTGCCTGTAAAGTCGGTATACGGGCGAAAGTTTTACGTGACAACGACTGTCAATGTCAATGTCTGTCTCTCTCGCTCTTAGGCGGGCTAACCATGCCCGGTGCCTCTCACTCGCTCTCATTGTGAGCGCATAACGTGAGCGGAGCGTTACCCAGTTTCTTGAAGTGTCACCCGGCAAACCAATTTATAAGACGTTGTCACGTCAAAACACAATTCAATTTTACCCTTTTTTCTTTATTTGGGACAATGCAATGCATGTGCACTATGTGCAGATGGTTAATTTTATAAAAGAATAAAAAAAAACATTAGAGTATATTGGAAATTCTTTTTAATATTTACCAGAGTCAAAGCCAGTATACACGACTCCACGTTGTAAGCTCTTCCAACGATGATAGACAAGTCTTCTCGGTCCAGTACTGGCTGCTTTAGACCTTCGAGCCACTCAAAAAGCAGCCCCGTCAGTATTGTAGGGTCGTTCTAAAAATATATAAGATTTCTCATCCTACTCGTCCGACAGGTACATTTTGAACACGTATTTTTTCTTGGTTTACTTAATCAAAAACTTACGACTATACATTGATTAAAACATGTCGAATGACGTCACAAAGCGCTACTTTTTGTCCCGAATTATGACGTAGTGAGATTTTTACTTTAATTTGCTTTATCTAATAGTGAATTTAGTTAAGGAAATTACGTAATTTGTGCTTCCTGCATTGATTCTTATCTAATTTAAATTGGCCATACTATACAAATTTTGAAGTCTGTTGTTTTACATGTAGGTAAGTGTAATATCTGTGGTTGTACCAGTATGTACCTCTGAATTAATCCTATCAATGGCTTCTCTGTGTTGGTTGATTTCGTTTCTCAGCTGTTTTAAATATTTCTGTCTTTCTTCTGGAAGACTGTGGTGGTCTACTGTGAACGCCTGTTGAAATAAAACGTGAAGTTAATTCTAGAAATGTGGTAGAACTCAGTTACATATATAAGTGTACGGTGGGAAATATCGCCGACAGAAACTGTCTGGCAACAGTGATTTAATAATAATTTTAATCATATTTTAAAATATTATTTTGTTGAAAATACTTAATTATAAAATAAAGCCATCCATATTTTGTGTATGTCTTGACGAATCGGTTAAATACGAAGTTAAGGTATCTAATAAAATGCTTTATCTATACTTACTAATATTATAAAGCTGAAGAGTTTGTTTATTTGTTTGAACGCGCTAATCTCAGGAACGTTCGAATTGAAAAATTATTTTTGTATTGGATAGTCCGTTTATTGAGGAAGGCTATAGGCTATATAACATCATGCTACGACCAATAGGAGCGGAGCATAAATGAAAAATGTTAAAAAAAATAAAAACCGTTGAAACTTAACACGCGAACTAAGTCGCGGGGGACAGCTAGTAATTTTATATGGTTTAAATGTAATTTCAATTCTGTTTTCTAATCTATACTAATAACATTATAAATGCGAAATTAACTCTGTCGTCTGTCTGTTACGCTTTTATTCGACCTATGGTTCAAAAGATAAAAATCACTGCCACCAGCGCCACCTATCCGGCACTAACGTAACTATGTTCATCGAGTGGTCACGTCGCCCTATATGTGTGCAAAGTTTCATATCAATTGGGCTAACGGTTCTCGAGTTTTAGGTGAAAACACAACATTATACACACATACATAATCTTTTATATAGATTTGACTGCAAAAATTGTTTAGAAAACAGTAAACTAGATTATAATACTTCGTATATCTGTAAGGCTGGGATGCTGCCGTTGGTGGATGTACCAGTGATCCTGGTGACAGTCTCTAGGTTGCGCTCAATGTCCTCCTGTACGGGATCCCGCCATTCCACCATCGGCAGGGACGCTATATGGTCTGTAAACACAATTTGTATACAGATACTACGTAAATAAACAGGTAATTAACTAGAGTCATCAATCATGTTTTAAAAGTGCCTGACAAGGCTTACTTGAAAACATTACAAATACTTAGTGCAAGTAATATTGTCGTAGACGAGTTTATTTATTTTTAGTGACGCATGTTACATTTCTTTCGCTCTGAGATCGATGTTTCATCTAAGTATTTTTTTTAATAAATGATTAAAATAATTAGTTTTAATTGAAATACAATAATAAATTCATACTAAAATTTTGTATTATACAAATATAAATTAAGATTTTGTATTATACAACAAAGTCCGTCGCCGCGTCTGTCTAAACGCGATAAACTCCAAAACTACCGAACGGATTTTCATATGGATACTGATTCAAGAGGATTTTGTGTATAATTCATTAATGTTTTGTCTGTCCTTGCGAAGCTGGGGCAGGTTGGTAGTAATACAATAAAAAAAAACTTTTTACCATTAAAATAACTCGATGCTTCTATCGATCACCAAGACATTGATAATATGTTAGTTAATGTTCAAAGGCGGTCCTAAGTGGCGTTCATTTATAACCAGGTCACATTCAGGCTTGCCTGTGTTCTATAAAAATAATATAATAAGTATACCAAGTTCTGTGGTGGCTTCTTCTGGTGTGCTAGGGTCTGGGGGCTTGCTTTTCCGTAGCTTGTATGCCATAAACGACTTGAAGAAGGGCTTGTTCTTAACACGGAAGTCGAGGCCAACGCTCTGACTGCATCCACACACCTTTAGAAGACGTTCGCAGAGGCAGTAGACTATCTGAGGGAAAAATTTCAGACTCAACTATGAGAACGGTCGATACTTCGGGGTAGGATAATCTTGAATGGATTTCATTTCTAATACAACGCCAATGCAAAATTGTTATTCATTTAGCACGCCCAAATAACACAAAGTACAAAAAATAGAGTCAATTACTAGATTCCAGTTAGTTTCTTCCATTGTCAATTTTTTTTCCACAAAGCTGATTCCCGTTTCCACAACTAATATTAATTTTGCATTGTCATCGTATGTTTATCGGTTGTCTGGTCGCCATAACACAGGCTGTGCCTAGTTTGGGATCAGATGGCCGAGTGTGAGTTGTCCCAAGATATAACAAAAAAGAAAAAAAAACGTTAAATCAATTTATACTAAAAAAGTGTCTTTCTGGGGTTTACGATATCTACGATGCCCCTTTTCCAATAGATAAACTAAGCAAACTTACTTTAGGTAACTCCCTGAAGGCTCGTTCTTCTAATCCATGAAGCGTGGCATGTTGCCTGTACAAATACTGTTTTAGCGTAAACTCTGATGTTTTCCTGTCTTTAGTCAGGTTTAATGTCTCCCTGCAAGGAATATTAAACTAGTTTTAGTAATTTTTTGGTAGGAGGTGTCCAAAAGAATGAAATACAAACTTCTGATAAAAGGGATTTTGACGGAGACCGTCGTAGGTAGTTAATAGATGCGATCAAAATCATAAATTTATTCATTTAAAACTAGCAGTGCCCCGCAGTTTCACTCCCGTAAATAGGTAGTTCCCGTATCACACCATTTTTTTTGTGACTTTTTCCGATATTTAATAGTCATTCTGCTATTTCGGGTTGGAGAACCCGTCCACCCGTTCTCGAGTTATATAAAGATGGGCTACAAGCTATTCCTTTTTTAAAGGTCAATCACATTAACAGACCAAGCGCCCACGCGCCCACCTCTCTCAGTGCTCTGTCTGGAGAAGAAACGGCCCAACAAACTCCCCAGCAGCACTCTGTCTCTCAGGAGAGCCACCAATACCATCTGTTCCCAGCTAATGGGAAGGGAACAGGCACGGCTATGGGAATGATGGTTTCAGTAGATAGTAGTCCATGTTGTTTTGTTTCCACGACGCTAAAACTGAGAAAATCCATCAACATTCATTCCATGTTAAACGGGTAAACTTACTTACTTAGAACTAAAAACAACAGTCTGTGGCAGTAAATAATGCTCAAACTGCTGCACGCAGAGTATTTGTCCAGAAGTCTGGACCGACTTGGGCCTCTTCTTGCGCACAAGTCGGATCGCATCGTTGGCCCTTATTCGGAGAGAGTAGACGAGGTAGCAGGCTATTAGGACCCCTGTTCTGCCCAGACCTGCGAAATGTGACGTAGGATAAGATTTTATTAGGTACTAGTTATGAATGACGTAGGATTATGTAATCTGACGTAAAAATAAACTTTTACTTTTCTTTGCTTGTTACTTTATAGCACAGAAATATTTTTTTTACAGAAGGGGTCACCCATTAACATTTACCCTTTATTCACGTGCGCATTAGGTACTTATTACTACTACTTTAAATAATTTAAAACAAAACGGTTTACTCACGCGCATTCTCGTGATCGCCCGACAAATTTCAGAGACTAGTTACCCGACTAGTTTCCCGAGAATATGCATGAGTAAACCATTTTTGTTTTAAATATTTACTTCAAATAAGGTAATAACCACGACAGTCGACCTAGAGCAATGACATAGGTTTGTTGAACTCTACTGTAAAAACTAACAACTTTATTTTATAGTATAACAATATTATGTTTATTTAAAATGTAAACAAATCTGTGACTCGCAGCCTGTTAATTAATTCTAAATTCAAATGAATTTTATTTTAAGAATATTGAATTCTATTCTTAAATTTATTCATTTGAATATTGATTAGTGTTTATATTTCACTACATTTGTATATTTTTTATTAATATTAACACGATAAAATTCTAGTTAGGATGCCTTATTATTCCGTTAACGTGGCGTGCGACGACACAATGCTCTTATTTAATTTGGCATGTCACTTAAAATATATGGAAAACAATGCAGCGTTGACTTTGCGCCGACTAATGCCGCCACTAATGAGGCAGAGCTCTTATTGTTTGTACGCTTCCGACATGGAAATTTCGATCTACTTAATGTTCGTTCAAAAACTAAAGTCAACAACGACGAATTAAAGGCGATAATGGAAGCTGAGGATAATCAATCTAGGGCTGAGTTAGCAGCAGCCTTTAACGTTGGCATCAAAACAATATTGGTCCATTTGCATCAATTGGTAAGGACTTTTCTTGATAAATATTACTTTAACTTCGGCCACTATAACGTCTTCCTATATTTTACTTAAATAAGTATTGAAGGAAATTATGATAGCTGCTTAGACTGGATAGGATTTAAAATCAGATCTTATATATAAAAATGAATTGCTGATCTGCTATATAAGAATGATTGGGCCGATCTGAATATTTATTTTTTTTGTTTTGTTCGTGAGAATAGAGGGAAGGTTTAAAAACAAAATAGGTAGGGTTGAGTAGGTAGGGTAGGTAGGATAGGGTAGGTAGTCAGTTGACGGGAGCAAAGCCGCGGGCACAGCTAGTAGTTAAAAAAGGGCAAGTAATAGTGATTCACCTGATGGTGAAACTATGAAAATTATATAACGTTACAGTTCTTGACAATATGAACTATGTATTTGTAGGTACCATACAACGAAACCAGTTAATGACTCGTAATTACAATTGGGTATCAGGTAAGAAAAAGACTCGTAATTACAATTGGGTATCAGGTAAGACAAATTTCGTAACCTTGGAGAGCAAATCTGCGCGCAAAAGTTACATTATTGTGTACCTCGCGATTACTGAAGTAATTTTTTACTTAGATAAGGATATGTATATGGATATTTATATTTTAACTAGATTTTTGCCACCGAGTCGAGTGTGTTTTGTTAAATCGATTGTATTATGTCGATTATATTACAAACAGGTTGTGTTAGTGTGTTCGTCAATGTACCTTTTTTTATTTTGTTTTGTTATGGCTTTATACTTGTCGGTGAAGAACCTATGTTAGACTTGACTGGTGTTTAGCCTATTCTTAGGTATGCATAGGTAATGTTAAATATCATGATGAGTTAGTAGAATGGCCATTGGGGTTAAACCCAGAAGAATTTGACCAATTCGAGTTTGAATATTTATTAAGAATAGTCCAAAATCTTTCTTTAAAAGAATCCGTATTGTGGAAAAGTAGACCGTTGAAATATTATTTCTTCATTTTCATCAACTTTGATGTGATTTTTTCTGTAAGTATGAAGAATAGACTGTATTTGAGGCTGATAAAAATGCACATAATATTAATTTAAACCCTGCCTTTATTTACTTTATTATTTACAATTTAGTAACCTAATAACCTTTAGTAAATTGAATTTTGAGGTTTTTTAACTAGTCAATTCAATACTTTTTTTCCACACAGTTTCTACTAGTTCATCATTATCCGCTAATTTGTTATATTTGGCCTCTTTACACTCCATAAAGTATTTCCCAGTGACTTTATCAAGCTCCTCAGCAACACACACATGTATTGTTGTCTGTGCTCCTTGCTTTGCGGTCTTAAAGAACATTCTTAAACACGCATACAGTAGTTTTTTGTATATTGGCGCTAGAGATCTAAATAAATCGGTGTTCACGGCTCCCGGGTGAAGAGCATTGACTGTTACTCCCTCCGGTAGTCGCCTCGCCAACGCTTTTGTCCATAGAACTTCACATAACTTGCTGTTACAATATTGTAGTAACATGCCCGTATTTCCTGGTCCATAAACCTCGCCGAGTTTTTCAACACGTAGCCACGCAAAGTCGTGAGCGAAAGACGACACATTTACAATCCTGCTAGGTTTTGAGGCTATGATTTTGTCTAACAACAGATTTGTAAGAAGGAAGGGGCCGATATAGTTGACTTGCATGACTACGTCAACACCGTCTTCTGTTAGCTTCGGATTGACTCCCACACAGCCAGCATTATTGATTAAAATATCAAGACGATCGTAGCTCTTATTGAAATCAGCAGCAAAACTTCGGATGCTGCGAAACTTTGCCAGATCTAAATACTTATATTCGATCTTTTCATTTCCTGTTGTGGCTATGATTTCAGCGATTGCTTCAGCTGCTTTCTTGGCGTCACGGCAAGCGATGATCACTCGAGCACCTCTGGACGCTAAATCTCTAGCAGTCTCCAAACCAATGCCTTGATTTCCACCAGTTATACACACAGTTTTTCCGTGAAGTTTCGCTTTTGATTTGCACATCCTTTTCACGGGTTCGTATTTTAGTTTTATAAATATTACTATAGATACTATGAGTAGAAGTAAAAATATGAAAAGATATAGTATCGTGGTAAGTAAGTAGTAGATTATAGTGAGTATCATGTTAATACTTTGCGTCCGTGGGAGCTACTGGCGCGGCAATCAGGTCTAGTCTATACGTAGTGAAATCTGCTTATCTGAATTTATACATATTATTATGTTATTCAAGTTTTTTTGCACCGGATAACCTTGTAGGTGCACAACTTAAGTTGACTAATAGAACAGGAACGTTGACTATCTTTTTTATTAAGGATCAACATTAGTCATGTATTTTTTATTTTGTCTCGTAAACAAATACATAGGAAAATACAGTAAATGGAAACTTCGCGTGAAATCACTGTTGCATTACAATATATTAACGTCACAAGCCCCGACTCAGGCTCCAGACTATCTGTGTAACAAATTTCATTTAAATCGGTTTAGTAGTTTTGGCGTGAAAGCGCGACAGACAGACAAACAAACCGACAGACAGAGTTACTTTCGCATTTATAATATTAGTAAGGACTATGTAATTAATCGAGACTTATATTTCAGCGTTTCTGCCTAGAAATAATAAAATAACACACATACACGTTAATGTGCTTTGTATTCAAAGAGTATTCTATTGAATTATAGGAGAAAAAACAGGGGGCGTCAACTGTTCCTCAGCTATTAAGCACGCATTAACGATGGTATCTTCTGATAAAACAGCGACAGGATTTCAAATGTCCCATTAAAGAACTGCATTTTTTGCTCCTTATATTTATTCAAATTAATTGCTTTTTTATGGCGACCGTTGAAAATCTCCAAGGTTTATTTTTTTAGCGAAGATATTTTATTGTTTGGTTGCAAATACTAAGACGCAGATGTGTAAAAGATTATGAATGATTTTCTGCTTGATGTTGGGATCAAATAAATCCTTCTTTCTTATCAGTATACTATTAAGTAATCTGTGGTAAAACTTCAAACGAAGTAAGTACCTTCGTATGGTTTGAAGAAAATACCTATCCCACCAAAAACATTTTCATGTAAAATGTTGCCAAGACGAGCCCATATGACTCGCACTGTCAAAAAGTTATCAGATCTCATGTAGAGCCAAGCTTCTAACACTACACGCCCTAACTCTACAAGGCCTAACTTCACAAACTCTACACCTTAGTCAAAATATGTGGCTTGGCCATTTCGCTACATTCACATCGGCGTAAGGTGAAAAATTAATTCACTGTTCATTACTTTTGTGTTATACAATAGTTCTTGTAGTAACGAACGGCCAAGCCACATATTTTGACTAAGGTGTAGAGTTTGTGAAGTTAGGCCTTGTAGAGTTAGGGCGTGTAGTGTTAGAAGCTTGGCTCTACATGAGATCTGATAACTTTTTGACAGTGCGAGTCATATGGGCTCGTCTTGGCAACATTTTACATGAAAATGTTTTTGGTGGGATTTCATTTCTTTTTGTAAGTTGTTTGTAACAATTTTTTTTTTTTTTTTTTCTTCTTTTTTTGGGGTGTATTTCTGACGTAAGAGGCAGGAGACGTTCGCAACACTTCTATTCATTCATATTTATATGATCTGATCTGAAGTATATGTCTCAATATATGTCGATTATTTTTTTTTTTTTTTTTTTTTTTACAAGGAGTACCTATACATATATATATCTAGGGGAACCAAGTTTTAGATTATTAGATTAGACCTCTAGCGTCATCAAAATTTAATTTAAAATTACAGGTCTCATACAAACTCCCATCCCCTAGTTTAAGGGGTTGGGGGATGAAAGTTACAAGTTTTATAATTTTTTCGTTGTTTGTGTGCTAATACTAGCTTACATACAAAATTTCAGCTTTCTAGGACATTAGGAAATACCTTAAGAATTTTGATGATCATCAGTGAGTCAGTGACGAAATTAGCGTTTTTTAGATATAAATAAAATCTGAAGTATAAAAGCTAATGTAATTAAAATTTAATATGTTCAATAAGTCCGCTATTGACAATATATCCCGAAAATTTTGTTGATCTAGCATTATCCAAACCCAAGTTATGAGGTTTCAAAAAAACGACGAAGCGCTTCGAGAAAAGGTAGGTAGTGCCCGTGCGCTTCGCTTGGCTCGTCTTGGCGGGGGCACTACCGTGCCCCCAGATTATAAGTTATAAAAACTCATTTAGAGTTATCGGCAGTTATAAACTTATTATACTCACATTAGATTACACGGACACAGATATACAGCTGATAGGTAAAGCCTGCCTAAGTTACCTGTTTAGATATATTTTTAAAAAGGGTGGTTACAAATTATTGCCTAATGCACAGCATATATTATTGAACCGTTCACATAAAGACATATTTTTGATCTGTAGGTTGTATAGAATTTATTGAGCTCACAATAGTTTGAATCTTAGACAGTGCAAAATATATTAATGAACTCAACTGTACATAGGTAGGTACATACCTACCTGCGGGTGACTGGGAGGGCACCCCGTCACCCGATCAGCTGACAGGCCACGAAGGATGCGGACGCGAAGTCCCACGCGTCCGTCCTCTGAAGGAGCGAGGGGTGGGCACTATACACCCTCCCCTCTAGAAGGGGTCTAGTAAAGACTAAGCCTGCCGAGGCCGCGCAGAGCTTGCGTAAGCGATCCCGCGGCTCCGGCAAAGGCAAGGACGGGACCAAGGTGTTTTTTTCGGTGTAAGTCCGACATATCCCCACGCCGCGCCGTGCCCTCGGTGTGGGTTGAAATCATTAGAGTTTCACCCCGATAAAAAAAAAACCTACCTAGTTATTCTCAGAAGCATGAACAACACGAAATCAGGAAAAAAAATCTCGACAGCCTAATTGACTTTGCACGCGGTTTTATCAAAAATCTCTAATTCTTATACGAAGACTACATAATCTCCTATTTGTATCAATTTAAAAATTTACGCATTTTGCACGTAAAATGTTCTTTTTCACCTTATATCTTTGTAAATTTTTATAGTTTTGAAGGAAGAATTACGTGCAATTTTTTTTTAATATTGCTAATGGATATTTATACGGCATTAAAGAATAACAACAATTTTTTATTTTTCCTTACAATACTCTACAAAAATAAAATATTTTAAAAATATTATTTTGATCAGTCAGAGATATTTCATTTTTGTTGACGTGCGACGACGCTGTGACGTCACTGTACGTTGATCGCTCAGTGCATACACTTTTGTCTATGGCTCAGCGCGCAAACTGCGCTCAACCTGAGTGTGTAAAGTTTGCCTTGAAAATTTATAAAAAAAGTTGAATCTAGAAACTAGCAAATCGTGACCACCCAGTATTTTACGTAAATAATAGTAGCGTAAATGTTAGGCCTCCTTATAATCTATACATGCATTCAAGAACCCAACGAAATAATATTAAAAAAAAGCATACTCGGACTCAAAAAAAAAACTATTTAGATGCATACAAAGTCACTTCAAATTAGGTAAATAAACGCGACACTCGACCTAGAGCTAGTGTCATCACATTGTTAAATAGTTACTTGCTAAGAACTGTTCAAGTGAGGTAAACAGCTTTACATACCTAATTGTAACATTATTATAACTTATACCTACATAAAGCTTTATCCTCGGCCAGTATATGCCTTCCTGTATTCTACATACAAGTTAAAAGGAAATAATTGTGGCTTATCTGTAATTATTTTGAACTGCATATATGATACTTTAACCTCGACCATTATGCAATGTCTTCTACATAAAACTTAGGGTAAACATGACAAGCATAGAGCGCGTGCATCGGTAGTAGCCCCTTGTATAGTCTACTGCGCTCGTTTACCGATTTACGTGATTATCCGTGCGACAACAGACGTTTTTGCGAAAATATCGACAGTCCCGATATTATTAGGGTAATGTAAAGTTTTGATTTATTTTTAACTAGCTGTCCCCCGCGACTTTGTTCGCGTGTTTTAGTTTTAACGGTTTTTCATTTTTGCAACATTTTTCTTTTATGCTCCGCTACTATTGGTCATAGCGTGATGTTATAATATAGCCTATAGCCTTCCTCAATAAACGGACTATCCAATACAAAAAGAATTTTTCAATTCGAACCAGTAGTTCCTGAGATTAGCGCGTTCAAACAAACAAACAAACAAACCGTGCGCTCTGTTTTGACACTAATTTTAAGATTTTACTTGTTCATACTAGTGCCAACAGTTCATACTTGATATGCGCGCTGTATAGTTTACAATTTTTTCTCTAAGACATAAAAGTATAAAGGAAATAATTGTGACTTATCTGTAATGATTTTGAGCGAACATTATGTATTTATACTCTTGTGTCCAGTAAATCGTAAGTAGATAATAAGTCTCTACATTCGGCGTCGCATTGTCAAAAATATAGGTTTACTAGCGGCCCGCCCCGGCGTCTCACAGGTTGACATTAATTTTCAAAATATTCTATAGGTAGCCTATGTAAATCTGAAATAATGTAGCATCCAACTGGTGAAAGAATTTTTGAAATCGGCCCAGTAGTTTTTGAGTTTTTTAGTTACATACATACACACATACATATATATCTTTCCTCTTTATAATATTAGTAGTATAAGAGTTTAGTCCATGGGACAATGCACACATGGCGATATGATCACAAACTAGGCAGAGCCTGTATTATGGCAACCAGACAATTGATAACATACTTGTATATTTATAAATGTATACTCTGTATATTGTAGATAAATTACCACCTAGATACAGAACAAATGATCGTGCTCATCACACAATGATTTGTCCTGGGAATTGAACCCACGACCTCCGGTTTATCAGTCAGGGTCACTAACCAGTAGACCAACAGGCGCAAACTTAGTTAACCTTGATGTAACTGTTTATAGAATAGTACAGGAATTAAGGTCACTAAGGGTTATTGTCCCTTAATCATAAGTTCATGAGAGAATGAACTAGTCGGCATGTCAGATGAACTTTTACATTGAGTTTTGTAAGAGTACTTGACGGGACTTTACTTACTGCACGGATAGCCGAGTGGTATAGGTCACCACGTGCAGCGGGTTCGATCCCCGCATTGGACCAGCATTTGTGAGAACCACGAATTCTTGTTTCAAGTCTGGGTGTTCATGTTATTGTTTTTGTTGTGTGTGTTATTAAAATGTTTTTTAAACCACCCGCGATACAAGCATTTAATTCCTTAATGCGGGAGTGTTTATTTAAAAAAGAAAGCAAAAATAAACGTAAGTTTACGTCTCAAGACATATTAAACGTGTCCTGCAAAGTTGTGTTCAGAATAAGCTTTGGAATGGTCTTTATATGTAGTATCTTTAGCATAACATGACTAGCTGCTCCCACGGTTTCACTGACTCTGCTTTTATCCCAAGGCAAGTAACGTGATGTTATATAACCTTCCTCTAAAATTGGGCTAGAATACAAAAAATATATTTTTTCATCCGACAGGCGTTTAAACATTAAAAAAACCATTAGCTTTATTATATTAGTACAGAATTATATATAAAAATGCCACTCATACTTAGTGTATCTAGTTAACAACACATGACACAACAACTTGAATACGTTTTTTCAAAATGGATTTGAATGAGACAATTACCTATACAGCGCGAGGTTAATAAAAATGCACATAAAATTAATTAAACGCTGAATTTCTTAAGAATATCATTAACCTTTACTGAATTGAATTTTGTACTTTTTTACTAGTCAATTCGAGACTTTTTTCCCATACACTTTCTACTAGTTCATCATTATCCGCTAATTTGTTATAATTAGCCTCTTTACACTCCATAAAGTATTTCCCAGTGACTTTATCAAGCTCCTCAGCAACACACACGTGTATTGTTGTCTGTGCTCCTTGCTTTGCGGTCTTAAAGAACATTCTTAAACACGCATACAGTAGTTTTTTGTATATTGGCGCTAGAGATTTAAATATATCTGTGTTCACGATTCCCGGGTGAAGAGAGTTGACTGTTACTCCCTCTGGTAGTCGCTTCACCAACGCTTTTGTCCATAAAACTTCACATAACTTGCTGTTACTATATTGTAGCAAAATACCCGTGATTCCGGGTCCATAAACCCCGCCGAGTTTTTCAACTCGTAGCCTCGCAAAGTCGTGAAGGAGAGATGACACATTTATAATCCGGCTAGGTTTTGATGCTATGATTTTGTCTAACAACAGATTTGTGAGAAGAAAGGGGCCGATGTAGTTGACTTGCATGACTACGTCAACACCGTCTTCTGTTAGCTTCGGTTTGATTCCCGCACAGCCAGCATTATTGACTAAGATATCGAGACGGTCGTAGCTCTTATTGAAATCATCAGCAAAACTTCGGATGCTGCGAAACTTTGCCAGATCTAAATACTTATATTCGATCGTTTCATTTCCTGTTGCGGCTATGATTTCGGCGATTGCTTCAGCTGCTTTCTTGGCGTCACGGCAAGCGATGATCACTCGAGCGCCTCTGGACGCTAAATCTTTAGCAGTCTCCAAACCTATGCCTTGATTTCCACCGGTAACCAACACAGTTTTACCGTGAAGTTTCGCCTTTGATTTGCACATCCTTTTCACGGGTTCGTACTTCAACTTTAACCATATTACTATTGATAATATGAGTAGAAGTAAAATTATGAAGAGATATATTATCGTGGTGAGTAAGTAGTAGATTATAGTGAGTATCATGTTGATACGTTCGGTTCGCGGCAGCTACTGGCGCGGCAATGAAGTTCAAATTCTTTATGTAGTATAATCTGTTATCTACGTGCTTGGATTAGTATGCATCGCGTCATTATGTCTCAGCAATGTCAAGGTATGTGTTGTTAAAGGTTTTCTCTACAGGATACCCTTGTACAAAACTCATGAAGCACGTTGACTTTAATTTTACTTTGAAGTTGTTTTTAAATATCATTTAGCTGTTCAAATTTTTTAAATGTCACTGTTGACTTTCAAATTATTCTTGTTTATATTAGTCTGCTTGAAAATAACAATAAATATAATGTATTGCACTTAATGATGATAGCGTGAATAGCGTAAATATTTATAACTTAGCATTTTTAGATAATACTAGCTGATCCGTGCCCACTTCGTTGGGCATAATGTTAATAATCCTTTTTTAGTACATATGACCTAACGATTAAAATTATTTTATTAATATTAAAAATTAAATTATCTTTACTAATATTAAAAAACTACTTTTTTTAACTTAAATATAAAAGTTAGACATATGCTGTCGTTGACTTTTTTGTAGGCATTTTCAAGCTCCACATCTTTTCCCTAGAACTCAAAAATATATCTTTCATAGTTAAGGCAACGTTCGTAAGAAACGCTTTCATTCGACCGTTTTTTCTCCGATTCACTTTGCAAAACGGACTACCACGTAAAAGCCTTTTTATTTTTCGGTTTTTTATATAACCTATGACACTCAGCAATAATGTGGCTTTGTATTGGTGAAAGAATTTTTAAAATCGGTTCAGTAGATCCCGAGATTACCCCTTACAATTTAACAAACACACAAACTTTACTTCTTTATAATATTAGTATAGATATATTACTTGAGAAATACCTTATTTGTAGTTTGTTGGGAATATGGCTGAAACCAAAAATTAAAAGCTAATGGGTTAAAAACTGTTAATATGTTTTATATTATAAATTACTTTAAGGCTGCCTTTCCACCAGAGTTGTGCGAGGATGCGTTAAGAGGGGTGTGTTTTAAAGTACCAATGGAATCGCTTTATTTACCTAGCCTCGTTCAGCGCCAGGTAAATAAAGTGACCGTGACTCGTTACCCGATCAGCTGACGGACCCTGGAGGATCCGGACGCGAAGTCTCACGCGTCCGTCTTAGCGAGGAGTGAGGTGTAGGCACTTTATACCTACCCCTCTAGCAGGGGTCCTACAAGGACCGTGGCCCGCCGGAGCCCCGGCGAGCATGCTTTAGCGAACCCCGGGACTTCGGGAAAGGCAAGGACGGGACCAGTGTGTTTTTAGTCGGTGCAAGTCCGACATATCCTCAAGTTGTGCCCTTGACGTGAGTTGAAGTCAATAGATTTTAACCCCGTAAACATAAAAAAAAGGTTGCAACTGCAAATGATTTATCATGATAATGATTATCATGATAAATGTCATGTATTATACGTCATTTTTAATATACCTAATGGTTGTATGTGGCTTCTCGTTTAACCGCAACGGAGTAACAATTATATTTAATTAATGATATGCATAAGTACCTACACGTTGCATGCAATTTAATTTTAATAGGGATGATGTCTGTTTATAATATTAATATAACCGCTTTTTACTACATGCATATGAATGTTTATACGGTAATTATACCAATATATTTTTTTTGCAATTTATGTCTGTCTGTCTGTTTGTTCCGGCTAATCTCTGGAAAGGCTGGACCGATTTTGACGGGACTTCCACCGACAGATAGCTGATGTAATAAGCAGTAACTTAGGTTACTTCTATTTTAGAAAAATTCTAAAATTATTATAAAAAACTAATGATGATTTTTTTATTAAATTCCACGCGGACGAAGTCGCGGGCACAGCTAGTATAATATAATTTTCCGAGATTTATTCTTTGTTTATATGTCAGAAGTTTGCAAATAAAACCTAGAAGGACTTACTACAATAGATGAATCTTTACCATGGCGTCGATGCGGCAGGTGATCTCCCACCAACGCGGAGCGACGTGGCCAGGACTACTCGCTTTTACGAGTGAAGCTTTTTATATTACAAAACAGTATTTTACTTCGTGAATGTGGTTAGCAGCTTTTTTCAATACATTTATTTGTTATACGAACATGACTCCGATATCCGCACCACGAGAGAAAGAGAGGAAAGGAGGAGAAATGGCTAGGAAAAATATCATAAGTAGGTTAGGTAACCATAATAGGTAACCTTACCTATTATAGGTATTTTTCTTTCTTTCTAGCTCGGTTAATATTTTAACTAGCTCGTAAAAACTAGCCACACAATTTAAAAATAGTGTTTTTTTTTTAAATTCTGTTCGATCAGAATTGATATTACAAACTCTACACGCCTACCAGCGATAAAACACAGCCATATTTTTTATTCATGTTTTATTCACCATATTGGCCTCCGAAAGAAGAATTTCAAAATGAATGCTAACCAAAGAGCTTGGAGCAAAAATCTTCATAGGTTCTCTCACTAATAAATTCCGCTACGATCTAACGTTTCGAAAAATCAGCTGTTCCACCGGAGCCACGCCGAGCAGGCTTTAGCGAACCCGGGACTCCGGCAAAGGCAATGACGGGACCGGGGTGTTTTTAGTCGGTGCAAGTCCGTATATCCTCACAACGTGCCCTCGGCGTGGGTTGAAGTTATTAGATTTTCAACCCGTAACAAAAAAAATTAAAGGCGTAGCCATGTTGACAATTTACAATCATTACCGCTAATAGAATGTATGGGAACAACAAAATCAAAACGCTAAGTCACGTGGTCAGAACAATCGAATAGAAAAGTCCTAGTCAAATCTACTACTTATCAAGGGGGCTTCATCATCATCATCAACTCAGCCGAGAGACGTCCACTGCTGAACATAGGCCTCCCCCAAGGATCGCCACAACTCACGGTCCTGCGCCGTCCGCATCCAGCGGTTTCCGGCGACCTTCAGTTAAGGGGGCTTTATGAATTTTAATTCTTATACAATACCAATGCGAAATTATTAATTAGCAGGCAAATAAACGACACGAAGTACAAAAAAATACTGTCGATGTTTAGATTCCTGTCAGTTCCTTGCATTGGTAGTATTTTTTTTAAGGAAACTGACTCTCGAATACTGATACGCAACTTAACAGTAAGACGTTCTTAATGGTATATCTGTCGCTAGTTTACATTCTTACAGGAACAGAGACACCATAGACTTAACGGTGACTGAAAATGTAGTAATCTACTGATAAAAAAACATAGGTATTATCACAGATCATGGCAAAGAAGACGATACGGAGTTCATGATGGCTTTTCCAATAAAAATATTAAATGAGGCAGTGTAAATGAAGTATTTTCATTATACTTATTTGCATGTACTGGATAACCTCTGTATTTCTACGTTTTTAATAACTACCTTTAACGTAGACTTTTATAATTTAAATAAAAAAACGTGGGTACCTAGATTATAATGGTAATTAAATTATATGAGGTTTTTTTCGTAGATATATTATTTTATTAGTTTAGGTACATGCGGTTTTTTGTAGATATTTTATTACAAACTAGCTGTCTCCCGCGACTTCGTCAAGTTTCAAGTGTTTTTCATGTTTTGCGCAAAACCCTTATATGGTACATACCTGCATTTATTTCTAAAATAAAAGTAGGTACCTATGTCTGAATAAATCGGTCTGGAAGTTCCAGAGATTAGAACATTATACCTACGTACGTGTATTTTATGATGATTGTTTTACGAAATTATTTTAACTACGATCCTAAGATTTCCTAAGATATTTTCGGCCATTTCGTTTAAAATTAAATACTTTTTGGTAATTTGGATACAGATTTATTATCATCTTTATAAATTCATCTTCGCAAATAACACATTATTTAAGTTGCGAGTTTTTTTTTCGAACTTTTAAAGAGAAACAATTCCGTCATACATTATTTTTTCGTAACTTTCGCCGGTTACGCAGCGCACGCAACGGAGCTACCAAGAGGGAACAAGTTTTCTCGTTTTTGCAAGATTTGTTCATTGGTGCTCCTTTCCTATTGGTCGTAGCGTGGTGATATACAGCGTAGTAATTTCTATTAGTAAAAGAATTTACAAAATCGGTTTAGTAGTTTCGGAGCCTATTCAATGCAAACAAACAATCAAATCTTTCCTCTTTATATTAACCTTAAATTAATTTATAATTTACTAGCTGTCCCCCGCGACTTTGTTCGCGTGTTTTAGTTTCAACGGTTTTTCATTTTTGCAACATTTTTCATTTATGCTCCGCTCCTATTGGTCGTAGCGTGATGTTATATAACCTATAGCCTTCCTCAATAAACGGACTATCCAATACAAAAAGAATTTTTCAATTCGAACCAGTAGTTCCTTAGATTAGCGCGTTCAAACAAACAAATAAACAAACAAACAAACAAACAACAGCTTTATAATATTAGTATAGATATTAAACCCGAGCGAAGCCTTGGGGGCTGCTATAGTAGATAAATATGTGCTGATAATGTCATACTATTATGCATTTTATTTGAGCTATTAGGTATAATGATAAAGTTGATATTATATATACATGTAAAAAAAATACATTTAAAAGTTTTATTTTAAAACCAGCTATGCATGAAACTTGTTGTTTTGAGTTTGATTTAGTGCTTCACAATGAAGATAAATCTTTATTTATATAAAATATTATTGAATAGAATACTATTTTTTTGTACTTTGTTATTACAGATGTATGTAAATATCTATGTATGTCTCTCTCTCTCTTGCCCCTACAGTAATATGTACTAACTCCCTCACTACTAACTCACTAACTCCCTCTTAACTTCCGTTCGCCTTGCCCGATCACACTTTTCGTAACGCTCTTGTCACGCATTCACTAGCTTACTCCCCGAATCAAACGTGCGTAATAAAGTTTTACTTAAAAAGACTGAGTATAAAGTGATGTGTATATTGACAAAAATATAGCCAGACATGACGTAATGAACCAATCTTTAATATTTTAATTTTGGCTTTAAAAAAAATGTACACAATAAAAAAAATAAAGAACTTTTCTGAATGTGAAAACACAAACACATTTGAAAAATGAAGAATAGCGATATTTTATCATTAGTTTCGTCCTCGTCATTGTCTAACGTTCCCATCCTTCTGGACTTTAAAATTCGATTATTTTTACTAAAATTTCATAATAAAAGTTGAATTTAAATGATTTTAATTGTTTTGTTACTACCCGTCTGATAATTATTTTATCATCATACACTTTATTATTCTATATTCAACCTTATTTTTTCTTTTTCGTTACATCTGCAGGCGTCTACAGAGTGTTACCAAAAAGGTATATCTATCCAAGAGGGATGACAAAACTTCAGCTCAAAATAAGTTAGTTAAATAATTGGTATCATAACAAACCTGTCACCGCCTAACGAGGGTGAATATCTTATTACATTACTCACTAAAATGAAAAGATACGTCGCTTCAGCGATCTGGTTTTGATTTTTGGTCTAGTGGCTAGCCTGTTGGTCTAGTGGATAGTGATCCTTACTGCTAAACCGGAGATCGTGGGTTCGATTCCCACCCAGGACGAATCTTTGTGTGATGAGCACGATCATTTGTTCTGTGTCTGGGTGTTATTTATCTTTAATATGTATGTATTTAGAAATATATAAGTATGTTTATCAGTTGTCTGGTTGCCATAGCACAGGCTCTGCCTAGTTTGGGATCAGATGAACGTGTGTGAGATGTCCCAAGATATAATTATATAATTATTATTAATTAATTTCGTGCAAAAAAATTGTAAACTGACTCTATACCTGAGGCAATCTTTATCTCTTTAGGAAATAGGATGTATATATACTATATACCCTTTCCATAACACCCTGTATAGGTAATATACGCATATCTATACTTCTATACTAATATTATAAAGCTGAAGAGTTTGTTTGTTTGTTTGTTTGAACGCGCTAATCTGAGGAACTACTAGTTCGAATTGAAAAAATATTTTTGTATTGGATAGTCCGTTTATTGAGGAAGGCTATAATAGGCTATATAACATCACGCTACGACCAATAGGAGCGGAGCATAAATGAAAAATGTTGCAAAAATGAAAAACCGTTTAACTAAAACACGCGAACAAAGTCGCGGGGGACAGCTAGTTAAAGATAACAATGAGAATGATGTTTGTAGGTATGGATAGCCTAAGGCACAAAAATCAATACTTCCTAGTTTCACTTAGCTATAGGCCAGTAAACGCATTATGTATTGAGTTTTAGATTGCATGATTTACTATTTTAAGCCAATATCTATTATACAAAAGTTATACCTTAATGTCTTTGTATCGATGTTGGTTAGATACCTACATTTTAAACATTTTTACACCCTTACATCTAAGACACAAGTGTTGACCTTTTCAATTATATTTTTTTAGGTTACTCCCGTATTCATAATATAAGCATGTGTTGTAGCTAAAGTTATATTTACCTGCATGACAGTGTATCGCCACTCTTCCTTCTTGCAGGGCGAAGGATAATACCTTGGCCATGTTCAGGAGCCCGCTCAAGCTCGCCTCACCATAGTCCGGCCACGCAAAGTTGTAGTAGTATACTAAAAACAAGATAAAAATAATTGCACAGTTCTCTAAGGCCCACTTTCACGAAAAGCCTAACTCAGAATGAAACTGACAATATTGTATGACAAAATGTCAATTAAACTTCTTGTTAGCATTTAACTCTGAGTTAAAAAGATAACCCGGGCTTGTGCAAGCGGGCCTAAGGCGATATACAGTAAAAAAATTAATAAACCCGACTGCCACCAAACTAATCTAAAAGTAAAAAAAGGTGTATTCTGTAATAGTTATTCCAGTCGGGGAACTCCTTAGATTTTAGTGTGAACGGTTATACTACTATAATTAGTTTTAGAATGACGTTCAATTCGATACCCTTACGGTAATAATTTAACATAATGTAATATTTTTACAACAAATATAAAATGGCGCCAAAATATTATGTTGACTTTTTTATTCAAATTATATATATGTAGCCCAAGCCCTTTATTTTGATACCCCACTAGAGGAATTTGAAAAGAAAATTTTAATGCAGCCCGCACATTTAAGCTTATAAAATCCAAGATACAGAATCTATAAATAATTATGTAATGAACATTTATCAAAATCGGTTGCGTCATCGAGGAATTTTGAGCGGACATAAAAACTTACGTACATACATTTCTTACAGGTCAAACAAATAATCCTCCATTATTGGCGTGGCCGCAGTCGGGTAAAAGCGAATACTTACTTCAAATATATTTCATTTACGCTAGCTTTATGTACGTCCAACCAAACATGACTAAATGACTATGTACTTACTATCATTAGCCATGAAGATAGTGGGGTCATATGTAAACCCCGACTTTGTGAGAGGGGGTCCGCAGCTGGCGTGCTCCCCTGGGGTCTGAAGGTTGATCACCGTGCGAATACCCCAACTAAAATAAACATTGAAGTAGTTGAAAGCAAAAGAATAAGTTCTCGTCTTTTTGAAAACGTTTTGATTTGTGAAATCCAAGGAACTGGGTAGAATCGTGGTGGCCTGGCAATTCAATCAACAGATTATTGTGCACAAAGTTGCAGGTTCGAACCCATCACAGGCACGTAAAAATGTGTCTTTTTCAAAGTTATATGCATATATGTACTTTCTTACTGATTCTAAGACATAATTGACAATAGAAGTTAAACATATTAAAAAAAAAATGAGATAAACCAAGACAAAAGATGAGACTACGCATCTATACATTTAAGCGTAATGTCACTTGTCTAGGGGTCCTTGTTTGAATGTCCCTTACCTGTGGAACTGTTGTATAATATTCCTAGCAGCGATGTTGGCAGTGCTGGGCCGTGCCATCGCCAGAATGTCGTCGGTAACCCTGCGACAACATGTAACTTTATTACACAATAAATTGACCTAGACACGCGTTCTATTGTCAAGGGTTGAATCAATTTAACTTGTTTTGGAATCGTAAATAACTATGGGTTTAATGTTTAAACGGTGACTCTATTTATTTGTTTATACATAGTGGAAATACGTCATATTTGAAATACAGCTTCTGCCCATAAAGGAAACTATAGTAAATTGCTCCAAAAATACCAGAGTTTTCATCAGGCACTTTATTGTAAACATCATTGTATTTAATTAGAAGGCACAGTAAGGCTCTTTGTATATCCTTTAGCTATTAATTAATCAGCTGACTCGCCAGGCTACGCGCGTGAACCTTTGTATTAATTATGAACATGCTTGCCTCAAATGGGTTTATTGATTTGACAAACCCTTTTACAATTTTTTTGACGATTTTCGTTCATCCCGTCATCTTCGTCTGTGTTGAAACATACCTACGTAAATAAAAAAGGCTGCTAAAATCGTTTATATAAATTCCGTTCGGCTTAAACTAAAGTCTGGATCCCTGGACTTTTCAATTTCATTGCCAAAATATGGTGAAAGCTCTAATTATTAATTTATGTACTTCAAACAACACTATAATTTATTGTTTGATGTGTAAATTTCTTTCCACCGTCATAGTATTTTCGTAAGGCAGCCTTAAATTAAACCTAATTATATATTTTACATTTCAAACGAAGAAATATATTTTTATCAATTTACAAAACATACCTAATAAAAAGGCCTTTTATAATTAACTAGCTGTCCCCCGCGACTTTGTCCGCGTGTTTTAGTTTCAACGTTTTTTCATTTTTGCGACATTTTTCATTTATGCTCCGCTCCTATTGGTCGTAGCGTGATGTTATATAGCCTATAGCCTTCCTCAATAAATGAGCTATCCAACACTGAAAGAATTTTCAAATCGGACCAGTAGTTCCTGAGATTAGCGCGTTCAAACAAACAAACTAACAAACAAACAAACAAACAAACAAACTCTTCAGCTTTATAATATTAGTATAGATTTACATGACATTGAAACTTAAAAAGCAAGGCCTCGAAAGTCGCGGCCATTTTTTTTGAAGTTATTAACGTAGGAATGTTACAATAATACTATTTTACCAAGAAATTGTCATACATTATTGTGACTGCAATGCATTTGTTATTAGGTTCGGTGTACACAAGCTAAAGGTTCCACTTAGGTTTAATATATTAAGTAAGAAAGTAATTAATTACTTACTCATAAATGTAAAAGGCATCGACTTCAATGAAAAGAAAAACTAAGTAAGCTATAGAGAGATATCGAGTATGAACTGTAGGCACTAATATGAACAAGTAAAATTAGTGTCAAAACAGAGCGCGCCGTTTTAATAAAACTATGTGAAAACATTACACTAATAATATCGGAACCATTTTTCGCATCTGTCTGTCTGTCTGTCGTCGCACAGAAAATCACTTAAGTAAGAAAACGAGCTTAGTACTTTCAGGTACAAATTTGCAAGATGAATTTTAGAAATTGTTCCACAATTCATTGCCAGAGATATCGGTAATATGTTGGCAAAAAAAAACATACCGTCAAATTGAGAACCTCCTCTTTTGATGTCCGTTAAAGGGGGTACAATTATCTCTACACCATCTTTGGTTAACTGGTTGAGAATGCCTAAGGCATTAAGTCCGCTATTGTACCAATTAAGTGCAAAAAAAATGAAATAAATAAATAAAAACTATAAGTAGTAATTTGCTTTCTGAAATTAAAATGCTACTTTAAATTAATATTTCTATATAAAGGTCAAGCAATGTGCTCGCAGCTTTAATATCCAACAGTAGTGGTTGAGGAAAAAGTATATTATTATAATTAACATAAAATAAAGTGGGCAAAAGGAAGTCACGCGACTCTACAAATTTTATTGTACTTCTACATATAACGTCAAGGATGTACACAACAACAATGTTAGATGCATAATGCAGTATATGTTATTAGCGCTCGCATTTTGAAGAGTCGAAATCTTTCTAATTAGACAGTTTCCAAAGTGTAGCTATCTCTTTTGCGTGCTTATCCTATCTTTTGTACTATTCATTAGTGCAACTTGACAAAATTTTTACATAATATACCAGGAGGATCAGATATTAAACGTAAGTATGAAGGTGACATATCGCTTGTATCTAATATCATTGGTTATGTTCATCATATTTTATGAGTACTTGATAACTCACAATTTATTTTTTTTAATAATAAAATAAATATTTTTTTATGGGATGGAATTTATTACGGACGGATTATTACGGAAACGGCGTAATCGGTTTGGTGTACATTACATAGAAAAATAACTACCGAATTGCGAACCTCCTATTTTTTGAAGTCGGTTGAAATATTATGTTTATTGCGAGACATGATATATAGCTTGAAAAATAATTTGCTTTATTAATTGTTTCATGAGAGGGATTTTAGGTGGACTGTGGTTTACTTCCAGATATCCAGTATTGGATAAGGTTGCAAGTTCAATAATACTAAAAATACAAGCTGTAAGTACATTGAGGTAAATCAAGGTATTCTTACTAACACTAACTATATCGAAAGATATATAATTTGATGCGAATATTCTTTTCTTTTTCTTCTAATACGAGCTGTGCCTCTATTTTTTTTGTTTCTTTATCCGATGTTTTTGTAGCTATTCTAGAATATACAGGAATAAAACTAATCATAGATAATGAAAATTGGACTACCAGTTGCGCGTTCTCAGTCAGACAGACGCGGCAAGCGAGTTTTTATTATATGTAAGGACATAGATTATCTCTTGTATACCTAAAACTCCGCGGCAAAGTTGGCTGAACTTAGCCATGCCCGTTTTTAGAGTTCCGGCTTCCCCGTTGTTTCTGTAGTTTAGCGGTGAAAGCGTAACAGACGGACAGACAGGTCACTTTCGCACTTATAATATTAAATATAGTATAGTTTATAGTAGGTACGGTTAAAATTGAACGTTATTAACCCTTGAAGGTTTATTAAAGGCTTTATAGATTTTTGTAATGTTTGTTCTATTTATGTAGGCTGTAATAGAAAATAACTAGCTGACTCCTGCGACTATGTCCGCGTGTTTTAGTTTCAACGGTTTTTCAATTTTGCAACATTTTTCATTTATGCTCCGCTCCTTTTGGTCGCAGCGTAATTTTATATAGCTTATAGCCTTCCTCAATAAATGGGCTATCTAACACTGTAAGATTTTTTTAAAATCTGACCAGTTGTTTCTGAGATTAGCGCGTTCAAACAAACAAATGAACAAACAAACAAACTCTTCAGCTTAATAATATTATATTGTATAGATAATACCCATATAAACAATAAAACCTCCATGGCCAACACTAATGGTGTCATGTATCACAGTAAGGTATCTTTCAGTAGACTCATTCGTAGCAAGACTGCTATTTACGCTCTTATTACTGAGTGGTAAGGTTGTTTTTTATAAATCTTTAACACCGAACTAGTTCATTAATGTAGTGTTACGTAGCTGGCTTTGTTTTTGTTAGGCTTTACGTGATTTATAATAAAGTTTATGATAACAGTTACGTACATGGTACTAACATGTTTATAGTAAATAGCTACACTAGCTCAACTATCCTGGCTGGTTTGGAGAATTAATGTTTTAATTATGAAGAAATCTAGGAATATGATAAAGATTAAAAAAGAAGACATTTTCGAAAATCGTTTGTTCCTTTAAACCTAACCTTATGCGAAACATAATGTTGTGCTGTTTTGGTAGGTTTTGAGTCGAGGTATCACCTCTGTAGTATGTCGCGATTTTTACTGGGCACCCTGTACTTATACCTAAGTCGATAGATTACTGGAAATACTAATATACAAGGTGAGTTTTTTTATCGTTTTTTTAACCTATATAAAAGCTTTCGTTTGTACAACGATAAAAAACTCACTTTGTATGAGATTTTTTTTAAAAGGGTTATTTTTATAGTGCTAAAACTTTCTCTAACAAATCATCTTCAATGGTTAGTGCAGTCATATTAGAATAATAGTTAATTCTTTTGCCAACCGGTTGAATAAATGAAAAGCTACTTATTGTAGAAATCTACTGATGTGACTCATCTATCTATATATTATGTAATTAAATGTAGAAAAAAGAATGTGTGTGTAAGTATGTTCACCTAAAACTCGAGAACCATTAGCCCAATTGATATAAAACTTTGCACACATATAAAGGGCGACATGACCACACCGACGAATATAGTTTCGTTAGTGTCAGATAGGTGGCGCTGAAGGCAGTGATTATTATCCACAGGTCGAATTGTAGATAGTATAATAGATTTTTAGGTGCAACGAAGCGCACCGGGCACCAGCTTGTGTATTATAAACTTACCAGTCAGAATACAAGCCCTGTATAGCAGTGCCAGGCTGCGGCAGCTCGTACTGGCAGCGCAGCCCGCCGCAGAAGAGAGCGCACTGCAGCGCCCGCGGCGTGCTCACGCGCAGCTTCTCGCCTACCACGCTGTATAGCGCGGAGGGGGGATGGTTGATGCGGCGACGGGATTCGCGACTCCTGGCAGATGGATAAAAGTATTAAGGTTATTGAAATCGTAATACCAATGGTCTGTGATACTGTATTACACTGTACATTCCTTCAACTAGATATTATTAGTCCCACATCTTAGTAGGATCAGCCTTGTTTTTAGGTCTCTCTTTGGCCTCAGAATAACACACTGCCCGGTGTAGGCATCCTCACTTTTCTGCCTTTTTCTGTACCTATATTTACCAAATTTTGAACATATGCATGACCTATTTTTTAAGAATCCAGATCAGCTTTATGATTTTTACAGAAAAATCAGTGGCACCCTGGAAGTGTCGACAGAAGTGAAAACCTGAACAATTACAATGTATGTAATACTTCAGAGGTGACGGTAATGGTAACGGTAATAGTGTCGCGAATTCAATTGATTTTTCTTATCTCAAAAGTTTAAAAAAATCTAGTATATCACATGCTACAAAACTCATACCTCTGTATGCGTTTTGTAATTCTATTACGAAATCAATGACGACACAAACTCATGGGTTTTAAAAATACCTATTAGATAGGGCTTCACAACCCTATAGGTTAAAGTTACAGTGAACAATAAACCAGTGAATTATCATACCTGTCCAGAAAATGGAATCTACGGAAATTGACGAAATTAATGCTTGATTTCCTGCGTTCTTTTTCAAACTTCACTTTAGACATAATGTATGTAACGATGTCACCACACAGAAGGACTGGCGTGTACTGCCTACCACGTCAACTTAAGCTTTCAGTGGACAAATAAACAGAGTGGTTGGGTGGGCCTAAGCATTAGGACTGGTAGCATAACAAAAAATATATTTTTATAAGTAGTACAATAATATTATCATGGATGTCTAAATTTATATAGAAATCAAAACAAATCGCGCCATGGCAGTTAACACGGTGACCTCTTTAGCTCTCCCATGTCCAGCTAAAATTGTATCTAGATGTCGAAAAAGAAGACCATATTGATCATGTTCACTCCACAAAGAAGAACGCAACTTTTATAAAAGAAAATTGACAATATGTTATTAAACTTAGTTTTTTAAAGTTCACTTCCAACCTTCCCTATATAGACGTTCTATACAGGCGTTCGCCCAGCAGTGGGAAAATTACAGGCCGGTATATCAACCTTAACCGATCTGACCTCATTCATAAAATAAAATATAGGTCGCTTCTGATCTTAGTATGTAGTAACTAACTAAGATTAATATTTCAGACCGATCACAAATTCACCTAAATTATTATTACCTTACACGGTCTAGCTGCATTCTAACTTTAGAATCGAGGCTGAAATGATAGAAAATATAGCCTAAAAATAGAACGGCACGTGTAAAGGATGAATAAAATATGTTATACCTATTTAAATGTAGTAAAATAGAACTATTGTGATTTTTTCATTCTTTTTTCATTTGAGTTGATAATGTAATGACTTCAACCCACTCCGTGAGCCCGACGTGGGGATATGTTGGACTTGTACCGACTAAAAACAACTCGGTCCCGTCCTTGCCTCAGCCAGAGCCGCGGGTTTGCTAAAGCTTGCTTAGAAATGGTTGTAAGTACCTGTTAAGTTATTTTTTAAGTTTGCTGACACGGCTTAATTTATGGCTCATAGTTCTTTAGATGGCATACCATTATAAACAAAATAGAGAGGGCCAATGATGATAAACTAATTTCAAAATGGTATTTTAGTTAAGAATACTAAAAAAATATACTTTTTTTTATATTCTGTCGGTACTTCGGCGAAGGCCGGTCATTAGTGATAATGGATGAACTACAAGTACACAGAGGCTAGAGAGATTAAAAAAATGACAACTAAATGAAGTCGTGTAACAATGTATTTTATTTTTTTACTATAGGTAATACTATAACACAAGCATTTTAATTAGTAGCATTGTATAACAATTAAGTTATACAAGTATTTAAATAAGGCGATTTTTAATGTTCATGAAAATGAGTAAGGGCGTACAAATGCTAATTTTTAGGAAGGCAACCGAAGGAAATCGTATTTAATCCTTGTGTTGCAGGGGGTTTTACAAACATTCAATGCACATAGAACACCCAGACTTAGAACAAGCATTTGTGGATCACCAAATGCCCCCGCAGCAATGAACCCGCAGCATGTCGCGCTCGGAGGTATTTGGCATGGTGGCCTATACCACTCGACTATACGTGCTGTAAAAATCTGCTTATTTTGTAAAAATTTCGACAGACTCCTAATTAATATATTTTAAGCAGTACCTTTGTACATGTGTTTTATCATATTTTTTAGAACGATACTGTGTGTCATTCAAAGATATAAAGAAAAAAATATATATTTTGTAAAGTCTTTTACATAAATAGTCTTGGTTTCTAAAGTTTGTCTTTACCAATTCAATCGATAGTACTGTCCTTTATATAGCTACTACTATGTACTTGAGTTATGTTTGATTTTCATAGCCATATGGCAATCAATACTGACGAGTTTGAACATTGATTACTGTTTGTTCGTACATTGATTTACAGATGATTCCGTTTTTTTATTTCTGTTCTGATGTATTTCTTTGATTATTTTATAACGTGAATAAAAATAAAATGAACATACAGGTATAACAAAATATAGTATACCCGTATAGGTACTTAGATTTGCTTAATAATATAACTAACTGTTGGTGTCGATTATCGCGGGTAAAAGTAGCCTATGTCATTTCATAGGATACAAACTTACACAAGCATTAAGCTTTCCATATCAAGTTTCATCCAAATTGGATTAGCTGTTTAGCCGTGAAAGCATTACCGACAGACAGAGAGATTTACTTTCGCATTTATATTAAGTTTTTTAGTTAATCTATACTAATATTATAAAGCTGAAGAGTTTGTTTGTTTGTTTGTTTGAACGCGCTAATCTCAGGAACTACTGGTTCGAATTGAAAAATTCTTTTTGTGTTGGATAGTCCGTTTATTGAGGAAGGCTATAGGCTATATAACATCACGCTACGACCAATAGGAGCGGAGCATAAATGAAAAATTTTGCAAAAATGAAAAACCGTTAAAACTAAAACACGCGAACAATGTCGCGGGGGACAGCTAGTAATTAATATCTACCAAAATGTTAGTTACTTGCAAGTTCACAAAAAAAGCTGTCAAATGTATTAATAAATTGGAAAAAAAATGCAACATTAAAAGCATTAAAATTGTCTAGTGTAATATTAATTTTAAATAATTACCCTGTATATATTAGAACAGCTGTCCCGACCTCGACACAGGTCGGAAGTCCTCATAAAAACAAAACTAACCCATATTTCGAGGTGCGTGTGCCATGAATTATTGGCCCACTTAAAAATATGGCGGCTTGTGAAATGTCACGCGACTGTGTCCTTCGTTAAAGGGTGTCAAAAATGGTGCACTAATTTAAAGTGTTTGTTATCATTAAGTAATTATATAGATTGAAGGTAGAGAATCTCGATGGTTCATTACTGGTTGATTACTCTAAGAGTTCTGTCGGTAAATGGCATGTAAAGAACAGGCATATTCGATGACGATTGCATATGACCGAAATTATAATAAGAAATATAGTATCAAACAAGGCGTTTTAAAAAAAAAAGGTATACCATGTGGCATAAACATGAATCGGGCAAGCAATAAATCATCTAATATTGTAAAATTGTTATAATTTCGCAGTAAACGTAAATGTTACTTGGAAGTATTAACTATAACTACCGTAAGTCATTAGTAAAAGATAGTTTGTTTTTCTGTAAACACCTTTGTGACGTGTCTGGGTTTTACTACTGGGAATATACCTACCTACTGTGATTTATACAATATTATGTTGTGATCGTGAGTTTGTCTGTTTTATTCGGTATCACCCTGCAATTTTTTTTGTGTCTCATACGAGGTTCTGAATAGAATACTAGTACTATCTTTCTTGTCCTAGTTTCGAGATTAAAGATTCAAATGCAAAGTTGATAAAAGTTTAGCAGGCAAGGGATTCAGTTTTCTTTAAAAAAAAGTATTTTCTTGTACCGTGTCTTGTTTGTGTGCCTGCTAAATTAAGAACAATTTTACATTGGCAATTAATTAGAATTAAAATTAAATTGGAGAGTAAGGGCATAGCTTTATATGAACGAAATTTTCGTTCATACAAACCTATGCATCGCATTTTTGTAAAGATTGAAGCGATAACGAATGTCGTCAGCTAATAGGTCATATGACATTGCTATTTAAAAAACCTTTTAACTTTTCTATGTAAATTTGAATAATCTTAATATTCTACGATCGCTTCTTTGGACTTCACTTTCGTGTGCGTACCTTCTTATTCCTACGAATTGAATCAGATAACTTTAATTCACACCACTTCTGTTTAAAATAACAGTGGTGTAGCTACGTATTTTAATATGTAACAGTAAGTAGATAGATTATAAGTTTTCGTAGTATAGTATTATGAAATAAAAAATGTTTTCAATGCTCGCCTGTTGGTCGACGGTTCCGGGTCAAAGCTAATATCCGGAATTATGGCGATTTGGTCACGACACTATTGCACGTAACCTGTAACACTGTATAATTTAAAATACGGGTTTGTCTGGGTTTGTTTACCTTTCAACTACAATGAAGATCTTATAATGTGCATTTGTAGAGATTGGTTTGTTATAAAAACATTAAGTCATAATTTATTAGACATACTAGCTGTTTCCCACTTTTCCACCCGCGTGGATGTCGGTTATCGCGGCAAAAAGTAAAGTAAACTAGCCTATGTCCATTCTCAGGCTCTAGACTATCTGTGTACTAAATTTCATTTAAATCGGTTCAGTAGTTCTGGTCCGAAAGCGCGACAGACAGACAGAGTTACTTTCGCATTTATAACATTAGTAAGGATTATGGCCGAATACACGTCAATTAGTTTGATGCCGCCGTTAAGTCGCATGCTGTCTCTGTCTCTATAAGGTGTAAATTAGCACCGGGGCATAGAAGTCTAAATACACCTGCACAATCATCCTTTAAAGACCAGTGAAGCAGTCAAAGCCTGCGCTCAGGCTAACTGCAGTAGACGTCTTCCAAAAAAGCACAATCATCCTATCATTTGAGACGTTCTGGCCATAATATGTACTTAATATAAAAGTAGGATATTATTTGTTTTAAATGTAACTATTTTATTCTTATTATATTATAGGTAAGTAAAGCTATCAGTGCCGTTCTTAAAACTCGTTTAATAGGATTTTTTTTTATGTAAATCACTTCTTAAATGATAATCAAAAAGCAACAATACCATTTTCGTCAGATTTTCTTTGTTAATATACAGACGACCGCTATTTTTATAAGGTTAAGTGAATTCTCTGTATCGTTACAAAAGTCGTAAGTTGCGTGCAAAAAGTGTGTTCACTAATAATTACTTACTACACAATTATATATTATTGTAACACTGATTACTTATAAACATAGTTGGAGAATATAGGTCAGGGGCTGAAAGGCTTTTTGTTTTATTGTTAAAATGTAGACGTAATTAGATTTTTACAAAGAAGGAAATTATTCTATTTATAATCGCCACTCGGTATGTTTGAACATGTTTATTTTAAGGGGTAAAATTTATGAAATAAATCGTTAAAAAACGTAGATACCTTATTCCTAGCGCTTTTAAATATTATATTATTACAAGTTACTGTCGTTTAACTTTTTAAATAAAACAACTCCTTTTTTTATTGCTGTAACTTTTAAAATCCTGAATAGATCTTTATAAATTATAGCTAAGTACAATTTCAATCAAGCCAGCTTTTACAGAAAACAAAACCGCATCAAATCGACCAATTGGTTAACAGACAAACAGGTACACAGACAGACACGTCAAACTTTTAGCATCGGGAGATAATATTATCAAAACAAATTTCAGGACCATGTTTTCTGGTCTACTTTGGGTGAGGTCTTAATGAATAAATTCGAAGCAAAAATACCTATCACTTAAAAAATACTTAATATTTTCATACTGAAACTCATTTATTGCGAAAATGGGTAATTCTGGTGTCATAGAGTGTATAAATATAAAGTAGTCTCTCCATAATCCGCCTGAAGGCATGCATCTAAACACACTTGTAATTGTCTCTACTCATTGTGCAACTACTTAATAATAATTATACTTATCTATACTATATACTATATTATTAATATTATAAAGCTGAAGAGTTTGTTTGTTTGTTTGAACGCGCTAATCTCAGGAACTACTGGTTCGAATTGAAAAATTATTTTTGTATTGGATAGTCCGTTTATTGAGGAAGGCTATAGGCTATATAACATCACGCTACGACCAATAGGAGCGGAGCATAAATGAAAAATGTTGCAAAAATGAAAAACCATTGTAACTAAAACACGCGAACAAAGTCGCGGGGGACAGCTAGTAATATTAATAAACATTAACTCCATTAAGTAATAAATGTCGGGAAATATTATCGTTGTACCACGATAATTAAGTATGTCGATAAATAGTTAAAATCTAAAATATGACAAGAAAATAAATAAAGCACTTAATACTTATTGTACAATATATTATTTAATTTTCTCGTTAATAGATTGCATGTCATTAAACATCTAATAAAGCTTTCAAATATAAGAACCACGTTCAACAAAAATATCATGAATTGGATTCAATAAAGTTTTATATCTCCATAAATACTAATTAAAAAAACGTAGGCAAGGGGTGTGTCAAAAACAAATACAAATACTCTATAACTAATGTATGCGTGAGTAGAGGCTTTTCAATCAAACAATGGCGATTTGTATGGGCAATCAGGGAAATTGAAAAGTACCCTATTAAAATCGAAATTAATTGTTACCTCGTTAAAGTATAATATTTTATTTATTATTGTTTCGCACGGGTGATGTGTTTTTTCTTATATAAAAATCTTCTCCTAACAATAATTAACACAACAATAAAAGAATCAGCGAAATTGTTCCATTTTTTCACGCGTGATGCGATGACCAAGGGAAATAAAATACGTTTTTATAGTATATGTAAGGTACTTAGGTACTGAGTAATTATACTTTGGATTTAGGTAATCGATGTTTTTGGTGCAGGTAGGTTTGGCATAAATTTAAATAATGCTTAACTAATGCCCGCGGCGGTATTAAGTATTTTATAAAAAAAAAAAGCATATTTGTACAATTATTGCTGTCAAGATGCTGTCAAGTTGCTAATTCGTATTACGTATCACTGAAACAAAATCAAAATCAAAAACTCATTTATTCCAACTAGTCAATTAACTAAATTAACCAATTATTAAACTAGTTAATTAAACTTCAATACAATGGACAGCACCCTGATTCGCCCACCCTTCACCGCTTCCTAAGTGCTCTGGCTGTGGAGAAGAAACGGCGCAACAAGCACGCTGTCATTTTAACATTAGCTAAAGTATTTTTTTAGGCGCCCAACTGTGACGAATTTTGTGTAATCGAAGACGTGCAACATTTTGATTTAGTGTGTGCGCAATGGAGCTTTGAGATTTACTTTACTCGGGTTTACATATTATAATTATGATGTTGGAGAGTGAAATGCCATCCTGGCTTATCCTTTATCTGATCAAGCCAGAATCCTGTACAAACTGGCTACTTCTAGTATTCTATAAGGCTTAGCTCACCTGACATTATTGTTTCCGTTGTGCATTGGCGCGACTCTCGTGCGCGCACGCCGCCTGCACAGGCGCGCGCACACGCCGCGCGCGCATCCCCAGCGCTCCCACAGCGGGCGACGCGGAGACTCCGGTGCCGCATCACCATTCATACTTCTTTTTAACTCTTAATTTAATTCCAACTTCATTATTTCTAAATTCCGACTGTAAGACTAAGGGAAGAATACTGAAAGGTCAATCAGTTATACGTCTCCGTTAAGATTCACGCTATCTCTCTCACTTTAAGGTGTAAAGAAGCGACAGATAGACATTAGGAAAGTCCTAAAGTATAATTGCGTTTCAGTATTCAGCAGTAAGACAGGCATTATTTCCACCAGTTTCTAAAAGACCGATCGACATTATTTTTTCAATGATTTGTTAAGTCAAGTGAAGCTTCTCTCTGGTGAACTTTAACGTCCTTTAATTTCAAACCCTTTTAAAATGTTATGTAAGCTGTGCCCTTGCTTTACAATTTAATTTAAGGTCTAATACAATGCCAATGCAATATTTTAATTCATTTAGCCCTCAAAGCGAAGATCACTTTATGAATAGAATTTTGTGTAGTGAATTTTTATGATAAAATATCACTATATTACTACTACTACCTATATTAATTAAGATTTATACTAATTTATAGTAATGTTTTGTGTAGGTGCCGTTCTAAGTAATTTATTTTAAGAGATAAATAACACTAATAATTGAATTTATAAATGTAATACATCGTTTTATAAAACTGTCCGATTAAGCCTTTAGGCAATGACACGAAAGCCTACTAGACTAGGTACCAACTTATTAAAAAAAAATAGGAAATCAAGGTAATTGAGTAATGTCATATTCATTACAAAAATATTTCCAAGTAACTGATTTATCGGTTTGTTTTACTTTTCGAGATTATTATTTAGTTGTTGTTGTTGTTGTTGTCCTAAGGCACCCCGCTGGTGCAGAGGGCCCCAACAAGTTTTCTCCAAGCCGGCCGGTCCCGCGCGATTCTTCGAGCGTCTTCCCATCTGAGTTCTTCCTTCCTGAGCTCCTTGTCCACTGATCTCCTCCACGTGTGTACTGGCCGTCCGCGTCTTCGCCTACCCTCCGGTTGCCACTCAAAGGCGATTTCAGCAGCATTACCATCTTCCCTACGGAGAGTGTGGCCAATCCACTTCCATTTCCGCTGGGCAATTTCTTGCAAAATTGGAGTTTGATGGCATATAGACCACAACTCTTTATTCGAGATGGTTTTAGGCCAGAAGATACGAAGGATGGATCGAAGTGACTTATTCACGAAGACCTGAAGCTTATTCGTTAAGCCTTTCGTAACTCTCCAGGTTTCACAGCCATAGAGAAGCACCGACTTTACGATGGACTCGAAAAGGGAGAGTTTAATGCGCCTGGTGAGAACATTGGATTGCCACACTGGTCTAAGTTGGGCATACGCTGATTTGGCTTTTTTAATCCGAGTTTCAATGTCCTCATCTGAGCCTCCTGTGCTTGTTATGATGCTTCCGAGGTAAGTGAAATTGGTGACAGTGGTCAAAGGCTGGTCGTCCAACTTCAATGGGGTCGTGTTGTCACTAGGGAGTATCCGCATATCAATCGTTTTACGAGTGTTGACTCGAAGCCCACGCTTAAAAGCAGCCTTCTTAAGTTCTTCAAGCTTGCTTTGGAGTTGAGGTAGCGACGTATTGACGTATATTTGACGTATTATTTAGTACCTAACTAAAAATAAATTTATTTTCATTACCTTAATTAAGGAATGTAGGTACTGAGAAATATTTCAAAATAAAAACTAGAGAACACGACTATATTCGCAATAATTACAACTAAGTTAATTGAAATTTAAGTGCATTGAATACTTATTGTTTAAAAAAGTTTGAACCAATAGGTACCTACTTATTCAGATATTTTTAACTTAAACCACAAAACATGAAATTAAAAAGTACCTAAGTAAAAAAAAGTAAGTTATAAAAAAACCGTAATTTACTGCAACATGAAAAAATGATATTTCTATATTACAAAATATAATAATTATTTTAACGCAACTACATTATTATAGTGAATATTATACATATTTTGTGAAATTGTACCTGTGTCTGTTATGTCTAGAGTTCTAGACAATTACAGGCCTCGATGCATCGCACGAGGTTTTGTGAATTAATCATCGGCTATCGATCCCAGCTGACATAATTAGCCGGCTATTTCATATCTACAGTATTTCTTACATTTATTGAGTAACAAATAAATACGGATTTCATGTTATCAATTAAATACAAGTTAAAATAATATATCTACAGTTTGTTAAAATATCGGAATAATTATAATATCAGTTTTAAGCGTTTGTTTAGGTTTTTAATTAATTAGGAGATAATTATATATTCGTGCTGTTTATCATCTAAATAAACAATACTACGTAATCTGGAAAAATGTCTTAGTACATAAAACAAACTGAAAACATAGGTTTTGTAGTAACTATGTATCTCTATTAGAAGATTTACCGACGTAGACTACTTAGTGAATTATTCGACGGTAAAATTCAACACTCGGAGTTTTATTTGATTATTATTTTATAAATTCCCACTCAATATAGATCGAGATTTTTTATCACCACTCCTAATTCAACTTTTACATGACTCTCTCAATAAAATTATAATATACACTAATTATTCGCGTGCTAAAACTCACATCAACATATATAATAAAAATCTTCGGTTAATTACTAAAACTTTTAGAAACTGATTATGTTTTTATTCATTGAAATTAGATTTTCGCGTGTTCGCGGCAAGCGGGCGACGCTAGCGTGGCTTTACTTAGACGGCAAAGGAGTAACTGTACGGCCAAGACGTTATCGACTATACGAGGTCTAGGAAACGGGGTCCTATTATCAAATCGATTCAATTCTGTTTTGTTTTTTGTTGTCATTTTTTATATCTTGGCTAAGGCGATGGGAAGTGTGTTTGTAGATAATAAAATAATGCTAAATAAGTTAAATCTAAATTTAGAGTCTTCTTATGTATTTTATTTAATTGTATTTCAATATGGTCTAATCACATTCGCACGAGTACTTAGACCCACAAGTGTAGGAAGATATTTGCAAATGATTTAATTTCCAAGCTGTGTCAGTTTTTACCAAACATCATAGCGCGCGAACCTTCGTCGAAATGTTTGCGCGTATGTTATTGATGTTGCATGCAGTTACTACGGGGTAACGTAATTTCATAAATGTTGCGGTTTAATGAACGGATTTTTGTGCATAAGGTTGCAGGTTCAATCCCATTACAGGCAAGTTACCAAAAATTGGAATTAGATTTAGCCAACCCGAAACTGAGCAAGCATGGTGAATGGTGATCATTTTTTTTAGGTGCCTTTTTTATAATAGAAGAGGCCTGTGTCCAAAAGTGGGCCATAAAAATATATAGGTAGGTATCTACTTAATCTTTTCCCTAGAATAAATTGTTTTGCCTTCGTTTAATGTTTATTTGCTACTTTTGGACTTAATAATGAATAATATCGATTATTTATGGTATTTATTAATTAACTTTTCAGCATTTTCACCATTTTGGTGCTATTAACTACTATTTTTTCCTAAAGGAAAACAGTGTTATTATTGAGCCTAATATAATGCTCGGATTTAATTGTTTTGATAATAGGTAACTATTGCATAAACAATAAATAATGCTATTTAATATGTTGATTCGATGTCATGTTATTACAACAATAATTATTAATTTAATATTAATCACGAAATTTTAAACAGAAATACCTATTATTTACCTCGATTTGAAATAAACTAGAAATAAAACAAGTTTCAATAAAAACAAAACGATTCATATAAGATTTCTATAATTGAGGCTGTCAGCGCAAAAGCGGCCTAACCCTTAAGTTTTCAAAATGTAACATATCTATTACAAATTATTTAAAACATGCTAAAATTTAATGCAAAACGGCGTATCTCTAGTTTAACCTATCGTCAACAGATGACGTTGCTAAAGTTCTTTTTGCAATGCACAATTTTTCTCAAATAATAATGCAAAAGTGGCCTAAACGGTTTAAGCAATTGAGGGTTAGGCCGCTTTTGCGCTGACAGACTCAATTATAGATGCGTTATGAATAGGAACGCCGATAAATCTACTTATATCTCTGTATCTGTAAAAAAACTGTATTTTTATAGGTACCTATTGAAGTAATAAATATACTTATGCAACAAATCAATTGTATTTTAAACTAAATTATGAAATTTCATCCCGACTGCGACGAAGCCAAAAATGGAAGGTTATGTTTTTGACCTGAATGTATATATATATGTATGTACGTCCGTTTCTATTGTATTTGATTTTTATTAAAACTATTTTCATTTATAAAACCTTCTCCTGACAGTAACTAACAGCAAAAAAAAGAATTCGCGAAATTTTTCCAGCCGTTCACGCGTAATGCGATGACCAAAGGCAATAGATATTAATTTATATATATATAGGTAGATTATGTGGTCAACTCATGATTCACAGTACCTAACTACCATTCAGACAATAAAACGCAACCGTAAACTATAATCAATGTCATTGTTGTGTTTTCTTCCATAGAGACAACGCGGACCTTAGTTAAAATTTAATAATGGGTGAGTAAACGAAATTTTTATTAGTTTTGCGCCGCTTTGAACAAATTGTCCGCTGAAGAAAAAACCGTGCTAACATTGCTAACAGACTGCGGTTTGCATTGCCGCAAGCGACGTTAACAGCTAACTCAAAGCTCTGTTGATGGCGCGCTCTCTTGTCCTCGGCAACTCTTTTGCGATCATTTTGTTGGGCGGACAAATTTTGCATCGCCTGCGCAGTGCCCCTTTGCCAATTTCGACTTTATTATCTTTAAGATATATTTTTTTGTAGTACTTACTAACGAATAGAGATTGCAAGAAAACCTATTGGGCCGTTTAGGATGATTTTTAGACCTTAAATTTTGCAGGAGATGTTGAGATGATTTTTTTAATTTACTTAGACTTGTTATTTATTTAGACTTAAGCAATGGGGTAGGTAGATGACTGGGTATAAGAAGTCAAATATAATTAATCCGTCAGTTAGTTAATAAAAAAAAATTGTCACGTATATTTTTTGTAATCAGAAGATTAGCGAATCTGAGTTTAGGAGTGTGGCTAATGACGTTATGCCTGCGTATAAAATGCAGTAAATAGTGACGTCATGTATCATTTCAAATTAATATATCGTCGTGATTTTTTGATTACGTAAAAGCAGAATAAATGTGTCTAATATATTTTTAATAATCTTTCTGACGTAGGTATCTACATTAAAAAAACATAGTATTATTATTTCTAATACTTACTTATCCTTATTTATTACAATTTTTCACTCATAGTTAAGATGGCCTATGGTATTTCCGACCACGGAACTTATGCGGTTTGAAATAAGACTGGGAATCAAACAAGGGATTACCCTTGATTAGAATTGCGCAATAACATGTTCCACAATTCCTGCGTATATTAGCTTCATAGTTATACCTACAATTAGGTACAGACGACTCATAGTCGTAGTAAAAGTTTGACATTGACAGCGACTCTATCAAGACATAAGGTCGTCATTTTTACTATCTACCAAAAATGTCGTGATCCACCTTACTTAGGTACGCCTATTATCATTTTTGCTACATACCTAAATACTTCCAAATAAGTTATACTTTATATCTTGTGTACACAATCTATTCACCCTTTTTTTCTTTTTCATTCATAAAATCCAAAAGGAGTATTTTATGCGCTTTTTCCGACGCCAGATAATATTTATTTTTAAGAGAAAATCCATACTTAATAATAAAAAAATCTTTTAAAAAATCCTCGAACACGAATATTTGTAAATTGAAGGTCTTGATAAACACATTCTGAAACTATAACAATAAGTTTGTGATTAATGAATAGGGAAGTACCTATATGAGAGGAAAGTACCTATTTACGGGGAAATGAACTGGATGCACACTTATAAAAACATGTAAAAAGGAAATAGACGGCTTTGCCCTACAGTGGGACTCGCTTAAAATAATATTGGAGAGTTACGAGAGGTTACTTAAGTCATACGTACATAGCTCAGACAAAAATTTAGGTCATACGTACATAGCTCAGACAAAAATTTAACTCATACATAGCTCAGACAAAAAATTAAGTCATACGTACATAGCTCAGACAAAAATTTAAGTCATACGTACATAGCTCAGACAAAAATTTAACTCATACATAGCTCAGACAAAAAATTAAGTCATACGTACATAGCTCAGACAAAAATTTAAGTCATACGTACATCGCTCAGACAAAAATTTAACTCATACATAGCTCAGACAAAAATTTAAGTCATACGTACATAGCTCAGACAAAAATTTAAGTCATACGTACCGTACATAGCTCAGACAAAAATTTAAGGGTTAATCCAACAGATGTGTGTCAACACACATCTGTTGGTCAACTGCTTGATATAGTCTCGTCCCAAGTTGCCTCATAATTCAGTCCTCCGCCTACCGCATCCATTATGAGTCACCTACCTTTTTAGGTCACCTAACTTGCTTATTACAGTCCGTTGCCATCCGCATCCAACCCGATTCTTAGCCAGTTCAGTCCCATCGAGATAGCTGCTGTTTTTGAACTAAGTATCTAGATATAAATCAAGAGTAAGTCAGATATTAAATAGTTCTCTTAAACATGGGATTTTATCAGTAAAACACTGTGTTGTAAATGAGATTTACCTCGCCAGCTGTCGGGGGAAAATATCATTACATATACGTATAAAGTTTCTTGCTTATTCACATTCAGTTGGTATTAAGAAATGAATCACAACTCACTGTTTTCTCAATATACTAAAAACAGTCAGTCATTAAGAAACCCGTATTGAGGACAGACGGTCTGTTGTTTTCTTCAATTGGATCACAGAAATGAGTGAGTTCTGTTTTATATTTGTGTTACCACATCCAATTTAATTTTTGTGGGGCAACATCTTCAAGGGCAACATCTGATAAGATAACTAAGTTATTGTTTGTTAGTTAGTAGTTATGCTGCCGTTCTTAGTAATGTTAGGACACCTAACTTTTTAAAATTAACAGCATTTGTTAAAAAGTTACCTAAAATAACTAGGTAGCCTACTTGTAAAAGTCAAAGAGTCACTTTTAAAAGTAGGTATGTTAGTTATTTTAGGCAATTTTTAACAAATGCGTATTATAGGTATGACGAGTTGACTCATTGCATCGACAAAACAAATGATCGCAATAAAGTTAATAATTTAGCAGTGTATTAAATTGCTCTAGTAAATTGAGCCGCGGTATGATTTAGGTATCATTATTTTCTATTAACTAAATATAATATGTACTCTCATAGTTAATACTACTAGTTAGTTAGTTAGTTACTAGTAGATATACTAAATTAGGTTAGAGGTTTCTAATCTTTTATTTTATTTAATTAGACACAGTATTTCTTGTTAGGCATTACCTTTTTTTTATTACTTTGAGGGCATAATATTTGTTAATGATTTTTAAATGTGCTCAGTCATTAAGTTATACACAATCAAGGTAAATACAATATGCTGGTGGCTAAGTAAAAACCGTACCTACATACCGGTACATCATACAGTTTAGGCTGCTAAGCTGGTCAATGGATGGGTAAGCATTTAAAAAAATGTATAGGTTTAGGTAGATTCTCTCCTGTCCTCGGTGCGCAGGTAAAACCGTTGGTCTTGCGCCTGGTCTCTCTCTGGTCGAGTTGGATTTCCGGCGGTTCCATTGGACTAAAAGTAGATTTCAAACGCTTTCTCAACTGCCCCTGTAGCCAAGTGACATTTCTACAAGCGTTTAAAAATCGCTTAAATTACATTAAATGAATAACAATGACATTTTCATTTTGATAAGTGACCTAGACTTGTCACTTCCATACATTTGAGCGGTTCGATTAGCGTTAACGCTTGTAGAAATGTCACTTGCCTAGAGGGGAAGATACTTAGTAAAGGTAACGAAGAAGCTTGTGGGTGGTTTGGCTGGTAAGGCCCTTGGTATACAAGGCTACGCAAGTCTCCTATACCGAACGATTTTTGACTCCAAGCAACATATGGCCAAACCCATAATGTTCGTACATACGCATGCGTCGTTAGAGACTGAAGTTGTCGGCTATCGGACACTTGCGTAAATGCATACGCCTTGTGTACGAAGGTCCTAAGTTACCGGCACGATCCTCTATCATCCCCTGGGCGGAGAAAATTTTAGATAATTTCTGCTGGTCGCGGTCACTGTAAAATGAATCTACAAAGTACGATATTAAGCCCGTTTTCGAATGTATTTTTTTTTTGCTGATCTGTTTTTCTTTTTCAGGTCCTTTAAATGTCATCGGTTTTGTTGTGGCAGTCCTATTAGCCTGCAACTATGTGTCAGGTATGTTATTATAGTTATTAACAGAAATAACAGGAAATTATATACCTACGTAAATATTTACTTGTTTTCGGTTTTAAAACTGACAGGACACACTTTTTAAGTAAATAGGTATTCGATAGAGATGTTGCTTTTCGGGTTGTGATTTTCCTTATACAGTTACCTACATGGATAGAGAACTCTTTCAATGTAAATAAATTACATAGGTAGTTATTTTTTTGTTAAATTTCCTAGTCTAAGTCGTTTTTTTACCTTTTAATTATTATTCACAGGAGTCAAATACGACAACTGCCCACCCTCCAGCCGAGTCTACAACGAGAAACCCAAGTGTTTTTCCGACGCTGACTGCCAGAAGTGGGGTCAAGTGTGCTGTCGCAATCAGTTCAACTCCAAGTCCTGTACAGCCCGAGCACCCTACTCTAACGGGGCTGGTTACAATGATAAATATAACAGTAAGTTATTTATATTTAGGAATATTAACGGTTTACTCACGCATATTCTCGGGATCGCCCGACTAGTATAGACTCAAAAGGATTCCCTATTCATGAGCTGACGCAGCCGCGGTGGTGTCGCAAATCGCTGTACCTATAGTTTTTAAGTTAGTAAATTATTTTACTAACTTTAAAACTATGTTTAATGGTTGCGTGTGTATAATATAGTAGCTCTGTTAGCCGCGGCTCCACCCTTGTTTGTGAATGTAGATCATTATCAGGGAATAATGAACCAGGTTTTCAACATTGTGCAGCGATGAGATCTATGTTATAATATTATGAACGTGCAATGAGCTATATTTCAGTTAAGCCCGAAATCAGTACCAATTTTATGCAAAACTGGGTATGAACCAACATACTTATTTAACATTGTGCATAAGTGATAAGATTACGAACACATAATATGTTATTATGACAAAATATTAAAAAAATGCCCATGGTCATTTATAAACCTAATAGATACAAATATATATTGTATTTTTGTACCATGACTTTCAAATAGTAATTTGTATTTTCTAGTGCAAGGTGGAACAGGCGTTTACTGCGCGGGAGTGAAGTGCATGCCTTATGAGGTATGCAAGCCAGACCGCCACACGAGGAAACTGAGATGTCAGCGTCCTTGAACAAGGCTGCAGAAGCTTCAACTTTTTTATTACACATGGTACAATAATACCAGCCCCAGTAACCAAGTGACATTTCAACAAGCGTTAACGATGATAGAAACCGTTTAAATTACATTAAATGTAAGGAAATGATATTTCATTTCAATAAGTCACGTGACTTAGACTTGTCACTTCCATACATTTGAGCGATTCGATTCGAGTTAACGCTTGTAGAAATGTCACTTGGCTAGATAGGCTATTCTCTTCTCACGACAGCTAGGCTGTAGCAACACTAGGCTTTAATCAGGGAAGAGCGACATTGTCTTTAGCTGTATATAAATGGTCGCCCTAGCAAAAAAGTTATTGGTTAGCTAAAAATATGATAACTTAACTTAATGCTGGCTTCTAACGGCTGTGATATCACGCCGCAAGAAGCCAGCATATTCACCTTGTTGACCAAGTGCATATTGTTTTTCCAAATTTATTTATTATCAATGCTTTTAGCCCCTTTGGGTGAAGGTTTCACTACACATGATTCGTAAATTAAATTTCGTTTTAGTGCTGATTGCGAGAATATGGAAATAGATTTTCGCATCTGGTAATCTCATTCGGGGCTTGCCACTTGGCGCGTAAAACGACCGCTCCGAATAATACACATTTAATGATCGTGACGTAATTTATGAGATACCGTCGTGGGAAGAGAATAGTTAACTTAGTGCATTGTTGTACCATGGTTTTACTAACCCTAGGATACTGCAACGAAACTTAACTTTATAACGTTCGTACTGATACTGCCGTGCTCAGAGACATTTAAGTAAAGGCTATTGTCGACAATTATAAATTTTAAATTAATAACAGATTATACGTAACATAACTCTTACAATATATTATGTAATTTAATAAATAAATATAATATTAACTACAGCTTGGCAATAAAGAGTTTGAGGTGATGACAGATGGAACTAATCGATTTTTTAATGGCTACACTTGTTTTGTTTACTGTCAACGGACTTGTAATTTCTGCGTAGTCGTTGTTCTTTTTTATTAATTTAATTGCATTTCGTAATTACTCTCACTAAAGTGACTACTTAAGAATGAATAAGACTAATAGAAATGATGTTTAAAAATTGAAAAAGTATTTAAATCGTTTGCGTCGTAATATATGAGGTGACCATTTGTGTGAAATAAGCGCCCTCCTTTTCTCCAAACTCTTTTTGCCAGCCTGTACCCATTTAATATTTAACAATTTATTGAATTTATAACAGTATATTTTATTTCTGGTATGTTTAATAACATTTCCCGCGATGGCGAAAAATTGTTTGTATTAAAAATAGACCGAAGAGATACATACGCCTCCATGACTTCCTGCAGCGCCATATCGCCGAAGCTCTGGAGTCTTAGATCGATATGTAAGTCTTGAGCGATCATAGTATGGTAGTAGGTACGAATACATAATGATTAGGTACAGTATGTCACTGCAATTTTAATTATACTTTTTTATCATCAAATAAAATGTACAAAAAGTTTGAATACTTTGAAGCAATTATAGTAAACTCTACGTATTTGTAAGCAGGGGTGAATAAAACAACAGTTTTCTTAAAAACATATTAATTGATACAATGACAAAGTCATGACACTTATAGGTACAAATACCTACATACAAAATTAGTATACTCCATCAAATCTAAGAAGTACCGTTTGGCAGTTGTTTATTTTTAGTTTGAAGGATTTGAATTAGAATTTAGTGATAAAGTGTTATGGCATCTTGGGATAAAATAAAAATTGCTTCATAATTCCGTAGTTTTACGGAAAAGGTTATTGAAATTTTATTATATAGTTACTTACTTAGCTTGAAAATTAATTATGAAACGTCAGACGGTAATTCTTACCCCGGTCACTCGCATGCGCGCAAACATTCGAACGAAGTTCGCGCGCTTTCATGTATGTTAAGGCGATACACAATTTTTTTAGCTATTTTCATATCGTTTTTACTTAGCAACTATAAAAGTTATTGACTTGAGATTTGGTTCCTAGATAGAAGAGGATATGATGAAAACAAATGTCCATCAGTTACACGATTAAAGAAACTTTCCTCGATAGTTTTATTTTTTAAATCAGCTCTAATATTTATTATTTTTTTGTTTTTTCCACCAAAGTATTAAACTTATTAATATTTTTTCCGCACTATTTGATGCATAATCATAATAGCAAAATTAATGTAGATTGATTTTTTATTCCATCCGATAGATTTCATCCATTCGATTAATATGAGATTTTCCATTTTGACGCTTACGTCATTATTTCTTAAACAATATTTCGCGACCTTGACATATGTTTAGCTCTTTTCGTCCCGTAAGCAAGCAGTTGGTGTTATCTCTGTCTTGCATTTCCGGATTGGCTCTCCAGTCCGCTTGACTCCGCCTGCTCGCTAAGGAAATAATTATTCATGTAGCGCCTTAAAAAGGCGACACAGCTTGAAAATTAAATCACTTGCAAATGTCGTCCTATTCTTGTGAGTTTGAGTATTCGTGCGAATGTGAGTGACCGGCATTAGATTTGGTGGACTGTTTGTTAGAATTTAAAGTTATTGTTCAGGCACGGCTGCATTTCATTCTCTTGGTGGAGGGATCAAGCTTGCAGACTTCAAAAGAGTTGCACTTCACGTTGTCACAGTACTGTCCAGCTCCTCCTCCAGCTGTGAATATGAAGAAAAAATATTTTATTGTTTGCTTGCGGTATTATTTACAGCTTTTGACTGGCCTGTTGGTCTAGTCGTTAAGGACTCTGACTGCTATACCGGAGCTCATGGGTTCGATTCCTACCCAGGACAAAACTTCGTGTGATAAGCATGATCATTTTGCTCTGGGTCTGGGTGTAATTTATCTATTCTTAATTTGTATGTATTTAGAAATATATAAAAAATGTTTAGCAGTTGTCTGATTGCCATGATACAGGCTCTGCCTAGTATGGGATCTGATCCCATACTAGGCAGAGCCTGTATGCCGTGTGTGAGTTATTTTTGACAGGGAGTGTTTACCATTATGGTTGTCAAACTTGTAATTTGTATGACGTTATGGCGATACGTAATACGAACTATCATGCTGACAGCAATAATTGTTTGCATTTTTCTGTTGCTTTTCTTTTGTTAGATACATAATACCGCTGCCGGTGGTTAGATCTTTTAGGTTAATTCCATGAAAAACATTACTAGTCGGACCGAAATATTTACATTCCTGTTCTTATTTAAATCGCTCTTTATGTCAGTCATACTTACATTGGTACTTGTTGGAGCTGTGAGACCCGACGCCGTTAGCAGCCGGCTGGGTGCAGGACTTGGCATTGCAGGCGTTGGAGCAGCACACCTTCCCGTTGGTGCACTCGTAGTCCTGCACGCACTTAGGACTGCAGCCGTACACCTTCGATGGCAGGGGACAGTTGTTGGCTGAAAATTTATAATGCACATTATTACTGCATGTTTAGAAATAATATTTCTAATACTAGAGGACAATCACGCACAATCCTGTGTTGTTGGGGGTTTCATAAACATTCAAAATGTCTGTTAAATAAATTTCCTGAGGAGTATTCATAATTATTTAGGACAAAACGGTTAACTTACGCACGTTCTCGGGATCGCCCGACTAGTTTCAGACTCGATAGGAGTCCCTAATGAAAACTTTTTATGAAAGTTATTATACAAATATTGTTTTGATAAGTCACGTGACTCAGACTCGTCACTTTCATACATTTGGTAGACTTATATTTGATCAAAGAAATTGAGCATTACTACAAATTTTGCATTTGTTGAGGAGATATGTTTAGAAATACCAGACGGGTCTAACGCATACGGATTAGACTGGTCCACTCGACATGTTGCAATAATTTAAAAGCTGTTTTCCTTAAACGGCACTAACAACTTGATTAGATAATTTATATAAATTGGAGCGACGGATGACGTCAAATTGTTATTGCTTTATTTATGTCTGTAGTACAAAGTTTACAAAATACCTACAAGCTAATATATTATGTACTATATAATCTACATATACCTAAAAAAGAGAATGTATTATGTATGTAATGACCACTTCGACAAACATAGTTACGTAAATGCCGAATAGGTCGAACCATAGGTCATATTGTAGATTTTTTAGGTGATGCAAAGCCCACCGGGCACCAGCAAGTTACAAATTAAAAAAAAAAACATATTTAAACAAACTTCAGTAAAAAGGTTTTTATGGTCAGCCAGAACATTAAAAACCTTTTTTTTTAACTTAACCTATTATCAGAGGGAAGAAAAATATTGCTAAGTTAAATCGGGACTCGAGACCTGTCGTGGGCTTTAATAAACTTGGTTAATACTGGACTGATCTTGTCAGATCAAACCAAAACAGCAACGGAGTATATAATCTGCCTGTCAAGTGTCAATGTACTATTTCCTTATTAAGGAGGCAGCTTAGCATTCCTTTCATATTGCGATGATTTCAGAAGCTAAACCATGTTATGTGACTTTAAAATTGATCTCAATATATATGCGTACCTACCTATTAGAATCATTAGTATTCGGTATTCCATTCAGAATTAGTTGGCGTTCAGTTGCCTTTTTTAGTGCAAACAGAAATACACAATGCCATTTATTAAGTAGAAACTCGTAGGTACCTAAGAATTATAAAAAATAAAAGAAGACTCCACTAGTGAATTTAATCACTGTATCGCAGGAGGTTCCACAAACATTCAAATCACATACACAAAGAACACCCAGACTTGGAACAAGCAATTGCGGATCACACAAATGCTTGTCCCATGCCAGGATCGAAACAGCAGCACATCGCACACAGTGGTAATTGGCGTGGGGGGTGACCTATACCACTCGGCTATCCGTGCTATCCCATTTTGCTATTAAGGTTTAGTGAAGAGTTTCAACTCTTGGGCATAACTTTACAAGAAATTAGTATAAGCTCATTATATCCAAGGATATTGTATTGCTTTTTGTCATCCAAAATACGCCGCCATCCAAGCCTCTAAAATACGCATAAAACGAGAAATAATTAGGGATGCATCAATTATTCAAGATTTCAGTAAGACCGTTTGAAAATAGGGCAACGCAAGTCTCCGATACCCAAAAACTTTCGTCTCCAACGACGCGGGCTTGTGTCCAATCCTCTAAGAGTTTATATGACAAGTGAACAAATGAAAATCGCTTCGATAACTCATAAACGCTTAAGTTTCTAGATTAGTGTTGCTTCGTGTTCAAATGCAAATGGCCTAACTCTGAGGTATCTTTTAAACTCACCAGCTTCGGAGTAGGACACCATCACCACAACGGCCACCACGGATAGCAGGATAGTAACGGAACCTGAAAATTAAAAGTTAATTTGTTTATGCTTAAAGAATATCAGTGTTTTTCCATACCTATATGCTTGTAGGCATTCATCTATGAAACAGGAAAAATTGTTTATTTATGTTATGGAGTCATTTTGTATTATTACGTACTTACCTACTCAATTATTGATTTAAGATGTCTAGTAATTATAGTAATAGTCAACATCACATATATTGCTCTGAACCCAAAGAAGGTGCAACAAACACCGAGACAATTTACAAAAGTGGTTTTTAACATTGACCCGTCCGGGGATTGAATCCGGGACCTCAGAACTAGCGACACCTTGAAAACCGGTGGATTCGCCCCTCGACCATTCGAGGTCGCCATTGTCGATATCTATATCTCTAATCTTAATCTATGAATTCTCATTTTTATTACTTCTAAAAGCTTTTTCCTCATAATATTGTTATATTATCACTGTAGCGTTTTATTTAAGCGTATGCTTGCAGGAGTTGCAGGTGTCACCAAGAGCTAGTTCGCTTAGTTAGGTTACCTAGCTCGCGTTGTCGGGTAAAAATACGGTATTCAGCTGAAACCAGTGAGACTGGAAGCCGATTCCAATATGGCTAGGAGCAAGGCTACGCAGAAAACCCATTTTTATAAAACTAGAACCAGCAGGATTTAACCGCGTTTTCTTAGGCGGCTTAAGTACTTAGGTAAATAGTAGCTATTTTCAACGAAAATTGGGCTATCGGGTTGACTGCAATACTTTTCCTTTTTTTTATTGCTAGGACTAAGTATGATGGAGCTTCCAGAGATAAGTGTCCATGTAGCTATCAGCCTTAATATACCTACGTATTTAAATAGACATAGATAAATAATTTAATCCGGTAGGTAAATACTTGCCATTATAATTAATACTGCAATAATAAATATCAATTAGCGCAATAGGTCAAGAACGAGACAGGATTGCACAACTTTTAAAAGGATTTATGCTTTGGTATGATCCTCACGAATCACGATTATGCAGCCCGATTCGTGACTTAAATAACAAGCCAAGTGTTGGCTAGCCTATTGCTCCTCCAATATTGGACCAATTTCGAAATCATTTTATACACTAAATAAGACAGATAGACTATTTCAATATGTTTTTTTTCGTGAATCAATAGTTGTCTGCGGTCGTGGCGGCCTAGTGGTTCAATGAACGGATTTGTGTGTACAAGGTTGCAGGTTCGAACCCAGTACAGGCAAGTACCAATGTGAATTTTTCAAAGTTATAACTTTCTTAATTATTCTAAGACATAATTGACAATCGGTAAAGAATAACATCGTGAGGAAACCTGGATTCCAACAATTGAAATCTGAAATTGCCAACCTGCAATGAGCAAGCGTGGTGATCAATGCTCGTTCTTTCTCTATATGAGAAGAGGCCTGTGCCCAGCAGTAGGACATTTATAGGCTGGTATTATTATTATATAATAGTTGTCTAGTTTTTACACTAATATTTCTTTAACGTCATAAAACAAACAAGAAGACAGCGTTTGTATGGAGAAAAAACCACAAAAATTTCCACTCAGTTTTGTGAAAAATTTAATAAGTATACATAGGTCATCTATACTTAACCTTTTCGCTCGTGTCGTATTTCTGCGACAGAGTACATGCATGATTTTTTCATTATATGTTCTTATATCTCGTAGCTCTAAGTATTAAAAAAGTTAAACAAAAATAATCGAATTTTATCGATTTGTAGCCGCACGCTAGAAGCACGGCAATTGATATTTAGTCAAACGTTTAAAGGGTTAAATCCTTTTGTTTTGATCCATTAGCATCTAATGGCAATAGCTCACTTTTTCTGACGTCATTTAAAATAAAGTACCAACTCTAGCTACCTAGGTTTTACTGATAACAGTGTAAACAGGCTTAACCCTATGACATTACGCATGAGTCATTCGTAAACATAGTTTTCTAACGTCAAACAATGCGTAAATAATTGCTGGTCAAATAAGTTTATTTAACTGTCGTCAAAAGGACGGGATTTTTAATTCGAGGGTATGTTTTTTTGTAAGTTTGTTAAACGATATCTCTAGCAACCGGCAAGCGTCGCTGACATGTGTCTATCTGAGTTCAGGAGCCCGTAGTAGCCCGTTGTGTCAATCATAAGCAAATATTTAGCTGTAAGTAGGCAATACTACGCTCGTTTACTGATTTAAGTGATTTTCCGTGCGACGACAGACGTTTGTGCGAAAATATCGATGGTTCCGATATTATTAGAGTAATAATATATTTTAGGTTTGTTAGGTTTTCACATAGTTCTAATAAAACGGCGTGCTCTGATTTGAGTTGTTCATACTTGTTATTAGCGGTTTCAGAGACAGCTGAATAAAATCCAGGATATAAATCGGACAGATTTTATTTGGCTGTATCACCAGACTTATTCGAGTAAAATGGAACGGTTTACATACGTACCAAGTACCAAGTTAAGTAAATAAAATCGATAAAGTATAATCATTGCTTTGTATTTTGACTTATGACTTGTGTTTACAAATGCAAAGACTACTCAACTCTGTAGGTAAATAATAAAAACCAGTCTTAAAAACATTCAGAACAAGTAAATAAATGGAGTAGGTATTCATAGCAGTGGTTGAGAGCAAAATAAATATTTGCAGCTATAGGTACCATGTAGGTAGGTACCTACATATTGTAAACCAAACACATAAATCTTAAGAATATTAGAATTCAAGTGTGGTTACATTTGATCAATGTCATGGTCTAGGTTTTCCTGCATTGTAATTTGTATCTATAACTACATAGGTATAAAACAAAGTCCGCCGTCGCGTCTGTTCGTCTGTTTAAACTCGATAAATACAAATCCTACCGAATGGTGGTTACAAATGGTGAAGCCGGCAGGGTCGCTATTAGATAGATAGATTAATTTTTGTCTATAGATCTATACTAATACATAAAGCTGAAGCTGAGTTTGTTTGTTTGTTTGAACGCGCTAATCTCAGGAACTACTGGTCCGATTTAAAAAATTATTTCAGTGTTGGATAGCCCATTTATTGAGGAAGGCTATAAGCCATATAACATTACGCTGCTACCAAAAAGAGCGGAGCATAAATGAAAAATGTTGCAAATAGAAAAACCGTTGAAACTAAAACACGTGGACAAAGTCGCGGACAGATAGTATTGAAATAAAGTGAAGAAATATTGTCTCTGGAAATATCTCTCCGTTAACGCGATAAACGCAAATCCTACCGAACGGTAATTACAAATGGTGAAACTGGCAGGGTCGCTATTAGATATATAGATAGATAGAAATAAAGTATATATACTTGCCGGAATTCAGAAATACGTAAATAAATAATAAAATACATATTATTAGTTTATTATTATAAACGAGACATTAAAAATCCTTTGGGTGACTGATTATCTATTTTTTTTTTAAGTTACATCTATACTATTACTTATATGAATCACATAGGATTTCAGAAAGTAGTCCTAGGCATAAATGGCAAACATTTATGCCTAGGTTTGGAGTCTATATTTTGAATCCTAAATACCTAAATAAAAAGTTTTGATAATAACTAGTGATCTAAAAGACGTGTTCGATATTCTGGCACACTACATTCGTTGACCTCTCACCAAACAATTTCTTGGCCCATAATTTAATAACCAACAAATCGAATTTACATACTGTGAACAATTTCAATTTCTTATGCTACACAATGTTTATTTTATTACAACTTTTCTTATCATACTACTTATTTTTACTATAAAAACTTACCCATTTTTCTTGATAAATCTCAAATGTTCGTTAGTTCAGTATGCGACTGCGCACGACCGATGCTAATATCAAACTGGTTCCGCACTCCGCAGTAGGTACGCTTTGTACATCATCATAAGCTTAATTCAATTATGTATGCTACCACACATTGGCTGCCTAAAGCCAATAATTTACGTCCGCTGATGGCTTTGTGATGACATTGAGAAATCTCTTTTATACTAAAGCAGCAATGGACGTTCAAATATGTTTGTGTTGGAAGTTGGTTGATATCGGCCAATGTTGGACGGTTCGAAGCCATAGTATGTACAAGTTAAGAATATTTTCGCTAATCGTTTGATGTCAGGGTCTTAGGTCAAGTATTATACGCGTGAGAGTTAGTATTGTTTTATTTTCAGGATATATCAACAATAATGTACCTAGTATATTTTTGGTTAATTAGTATCTCAATACGAGAATATGAAATAAAAGTACATGATCTTTGTCGATAAGCTCCATTCTAGTGCAGGGTCATAGCCTCATAGGTAAAATCTTACGAGTAATCATAGACAAACATAGAGCGTGCGCATCGCTAGTAGCCCCTTATGCTAAGCATAAGCAAATTTTTACCTAAGCTCGTTTACAGATTTAAGTATGTGATTTTCCATGCGACGATAGACGTCTATGCGAATATATCGACTGTTCCAATAGTATTATGGTAATAATAGGATTTGAGATAGTTTTAATAAAACGGTGCGCTCTATTTTGATACTAATTTTACGATTTTACATGTTCATAATAAGCCAACTGTTCATACTCGATATTCGCACTTTATAGTTTACTTGTTTATTCCTCTAAGGGTAAAATAGGATAATGATAGCAACAACTTTGCTTCGGTACATTCCTAGACTTATATGTTATTTCACACCTTCTACTTACGAGAAAGTAATTATGGACTGTCGTTCGAAAGGGACTCGTAAATAGGTACTTAATGCAGGAATATGTAATATACATTAGTTAGGTGCACGGCTGTGAACACAAGTGTCTAAGAGTAGGGCATTTATTGCAAAACATAGGCACTCTCCAAACAAAGAGTGTCGAAGTGTGTACTGACAAAAAAGTATACAAATAATACCAGCCAGCCTATAAATGTCCCACAGCTGGCCAATGGCATCTTCTCATATATAGACAAGGCTCTCGCGAGCATTGATCACCAATTTCTGGAATCCAGAATTCCTCACGATGTTTTCATTCACCGTTTGTAAATCATGTCTTAGAATGATTAAGAAAATACATATAACTTTGAAATAGTTACATTTGTACTTGCCTGTAGTGGTTTCGAACCTGCAACCTTGTGCATACAAATCCGTTCGTTAAACCGCTAGACTGCCACGACATTTTGTTTCTTAAATATATTTTTATAAGGCCAACAAAATATTAAAGAAAAATAATCCCGCGTTTTATGTTGACGTATGCAATGTGCATTCATGACTCAGGTTAGTAGTCATTTTATAACAATCCTTTCATTTGACTAATGCAGGTACGTTGCACACTTGCAAAGCTTATACAATACTTACTTACTCATATTTGACCTTATACATACGTAGTTATACTTACTCATAAAGGTGTTACCGAAAGGTTGCATCTATCCAAAAGAATTGAAGAGTACCTACATCTGGTATAAAGTATAAGCAGTTTACAAAGTTTGAGCTCAAAATAATTTAATTAATTAATGGCTATCCAATTTTTCGCATCAATTATTTGACACCAATTATCATATCCAGACTGCTGAAGCGATGTATCTTAACATTTATTCACATTTATTTCTCATCTTACCGAGTGATGTAATAAAATATTGACTCTCGTAGTGCGGGAACAAGTTTATGATTTTTGGTGTCGAATTATTAATGCGAAAAATTGGATATCCATTATTTAAGTAACTCATTGTAAGCTGAGTTTTTGTAAACTGACTCTATAGCAGATATACCTTTCCAACCCTTTAAGATAGACCCTTTCGGTAACATCCCGTATAATTACGAAGTCTCAGTATTATTAAAACTTAGAACTTTGTATTTGGTGAAATTACAGAATTATTTTGTTAAATATAATTAACTTGTAGGTACCTACGTCAGCGGGGTAAAATGTTATGTCGCGCACACTCCCTCGGCACCAAAGCAAAAACCACAGAAGTGAGACCTCCTTCAAGGCTATTTGTTTAGACAGACAGTTTTATGTGATTAAAATCCATCAGAAGCTACTTATTAGTATGAAATACCAAATCAATCTTGAGTGGATAATCAAGTCCAATCTTTATAACTATTAATTAAGTAAATTGCTATGTGATAAAATAGCGAAATTAACGAACAAAGATTGCGAAGAGAACCTCCACTACACACTGTGGTGAGCAGACGTACAGTTAATGCCAAAAGTGCATGATCTATGAAAATCCATTCTTACTAATATATAAAGCTGAAGAGTTTGTTTGTTTGTTAAAATTCTTTCAGTGTTGGATAGCCCATTTATTGAGGAAGGCTATAAGCTTTATAACATTATACTACGATCAAAAGCAGCGGAGCATAAATGAAAAATGATCCAAAAATTAAAAACTGTTGAAACTAAAACACGCGGAAAAAGTCGCGGAGGACAGCAAGTAGGTACCTATGGTATAAAATATGGTTGCAATAGAATGAGTGCTTTTTCACGTTTTGACGGGTGGATGGACAAGAAGCCAGATGTCTTATAATATAGAAGAAAGGCCACGGCAACCGCCAGCGACCTTGAGCGAGTGGGTTCAGCATCCGAAAACCCCAGCCCGTTTGCAAGCACGTCATTTTATAATATTCTCGTTGCGTTTATATTGCACTGCCGGCAAGAGCCCTTTTTACAATTTTCACGTGAAATTTGTCAGCAAATATCGGATATATTTCTTTTTCTGAAAAATAAACCATATACCTACTAAGTGACAGATAATTAAAAAGACTTTTAAACAGTGAAGGTTTTATTAACATAGGTACGGCCGATAGTTTTTGTGCAATTACCTTTTTTGTTGCGAATTAGACATAACTTCAAAAAATAATTACACTAATACCTACTATGAACAAAAAAAATGTATGAATTATTAATAAAATGTTCGATTTTTATATTTTTTTATCATTAGTAGTATGTACTTGTCTTATAAGTAGACGTATACACCTGCGCCTTGGTTTTGTTTTAAAACTTTGATTACGTAATACTATAATTCAAGGAATAAACAGGTAAGTACATACTTCTCGGAATATAACATAAATAAAATCGCATGTTTCGGTATTAAAAATACATTCTGATATTGTCTGTACTTACATAAATACATTTGCAAGAACTGGTTTGTCTATATTGCGTGCGCTGATAACCGGTATATTCCCGGCTTTATTACTTTTTGTAAGTATTAATACCAACAATTTGAATCTTCTTAATCGAACTTAGAGTCTGTGCAGAACTGACTGGCGTAAAATGGAACTAACAATATGGTAACATACCATAAAACAATAAATTCTAACCTAACGCAAATTTTATAAATATTCATTTTCATAACGAACTTGCACTATAATGACGCAACAGTGCTTTTATTGAACAATACCGTAAATAAACAAAAAAAAACGAAGGTACCACAAACACCCAGACCCGGGACAATGTAGAACAGTAATTTTCTACATTGACCCGTTTGGGGATCGAATCCGAAACCTCTGAGCATGCGAAACCCTCAAAACCGGTGTGTACGCAACTCGACCATAGGGGGTTGTCAAAGGAGGTTTTTAAATATCTAATTGTTTGAAATTGGACGTAAATATTATAAAAAGTTTGTATATATGGGTATAACTATTTTAGAAATATTATGCTAAGTTACTTTTTATTTTATTCACCTTTTAAATGCTTTGGTATTCTATTCTGTAAGCAATCCGTTTGTCAAAGTTAGTATCTAAGTACCCCAGAATACCTACCTACCATTTATACTGTAAGCTAAGTACCTAACTGAAACACACGACAGGCCTATAAATCAAATGATACTAAATATAATATCATGGTATATAACATTCAATATATTATCATTGTGGATTGCTAAGGAAAGTTGTATCATGTTTATGTTCATAGTAATTTATATATTACTCTGTGGTTCCTTTCTCGTTTCTGAACGTTGAAAACGGCGACGCCTACCGGATCAATGTAGAACTAAATTCAAATATTTCGGTTCAAATGTCAAACTCCTGTGTCCACCAACGGGTGAATGTTTGTTGAAATTGTTTTCTTGTTTGCACTCGTTTGCAATTTAAAAACGCGATTTGGAAGATAATTTTTGGTGGAAAGTGTACAAAAACTATGTTAACTGGGTGATTTGTGATATTGGTTACACTTTTTTATCGTTATAAGTATGGATCCGTTCACTCAGGTATGATCGCGCGATAATTTATGTGTTAACGGTCGCCAACTTTAGAAGGTCATTCCAGGCATGTTTACTACTGTATGCAGCAGATTTTAACTATTTAATATCTTATTTTCAGCGCATGTTAGAAAGAGCGCGGGCTCGACAGGAAAAAATCGATCAAAAGCTCGCTAATTCCGGCCAGACCGTGCCTAAACGAAAGCCGCTAACAGAGAACATCGCTGTTGTAAAATCAGAGAATTCCCCGGCTAAGTCTCCTAGTAAGATGGCGAGAGAGTCTATTAGTTCGCCACGGAGGCAGTCAAAAGAGTATACAAAGTCTGAAACACCAACTAAAGCTGTAGCAAAGAGATCGAGTATGAAGTCTGATGTGGCGTCTCCTCAGCGTCGTAACGACATTGTGGTCACTAAAAAGGAGTTTAAAAGCCCAAAGAGGGGTAGTATTAATAGACGCAACTCTGATGTGTCGGTAGAAATCAATATATCGCATAGAAATGACATACAGATTGAGGTGCAAGTGGAAGAGAGAGATGCCCCTATCTGTGTGGTGTATGACTCCCAGGCGCCGTCTGGCAACAGTGTAGTGATCAAGGAGATTACAGGTGAGCTATTGAATGGCATATTTTTTATAAAATGTTATTTCTGGTTTACTTATTAGATTTTACTCAGGTAAAATTTTTTAGACAGCTTCCAATTGATGTTTTTGTTTATCTAAATATTTTAATGATTAGTAAAATAATAATTTAATTTTTTATTCATTTTAGTAAGTGTTACATACAACATTAGTTACAATAATAATTTGTTTTATCTACAAAGCCTAAATTATGCTATCTTAACTGCCATATTGAATTAAATTAGGGTCAAAGGTATCAACATTACTTGAATTTTTATTTAATTAATAGATAGTTATCATTGATTATTGTCTGAATACTGAAACATCACTCAATAATAAGTTGCCGTTAAGTCTTAAGTTGTCTCTGTTTTTTTTTTATATGCTGTCTCTGTTTTCATTTAAGAACTTAAAGATAGGTTGCACTCAAGAATTTCGGGTGAATAGTTTTAATAGTGTGTAAATAGATAAATATTGTGCCTTTAAATTATTTAAATTTGTCTTAATGATAATTAACTTTGTGAGAATTAGAGCTTACTCAGAAGCTTTGAGTCTTAAGCAGATGTTAAAAATCTTACCAAGAAATGGAAAAAATATAAGTATTTCTAGTATCTGTTAGAGATGCCACGAATAGTGAATTGGCCGAATACCGAATACCGAATATTCGGCAACGCTGTCGGCCGAAGCGCCGAATATTCGGCCGCCGAATGTTTGGTGGGGGCGCGTTAGCTAGAATAAGACAAGTCACAACAAGGGGTGCAAGCAAACATTGTTTCAATTGCGAGTAAATCGCGTCACGGACCGCTTTGTTAGTTTATAAATAATACGTTAAGTAAAACTTAATTACTATTTTGCTAAAAAGTTTGTTCCTTAGTTTATTTTCAATTATTTTTTCGTCAAAAGGCTTATAAAATCACACCTATAACATCACAACTTACCACAGATAATTTTAAGTACTAAAATGTTGTAATTTGGAAATAAATACATAATTTTGAGTAAAATAACGTATCTTTTTTTACATGAATTGCTATTCGGTATTCGGCCGAATAGTCCGCATTATTCGGCCGAATACCGAACAGCAAAAAAGTGTCCGAATAGGCCGAATACCGAATAGTTGCCGAATATTCATGGCATCATTAGTATCTGTCTTGTTTCTAAATATTTTCATTATATTATGTCATTAACCCCCAAATACTGAAACACAATTTAACTTTTAAGACATTCTTAAATGTCTATCTTTCGATACTTTTAAGTTACAAAGGCTGAATGAGACTTAATGGAGGTTTAAAACTGATTGACGTTTTAGTATTCGGAGATTAGTCTTCCTTACTCTTTAATAGTCCTTACAAATAAATAATCTTATATACAACATGAAGAGATAAGTTGTACATTCATGTTTAAATTCCCAACCCTTATTCCATACTAAATTTATTTATATTTTTATTACCTTACAACAAAGACAATACTCAAAAAAGTTGAAGCTTGAAGGTATTTATCTAAATAAGGAAGAATACTACATGACTAACTAAAGTCACTGACATTTATACAAAATGCCCGTACCATGAGTCCTTAGAGCAGGACTTGCCATAGTGTAAGCGAGATGGCACACTACACTGCGCATAGTGGTGTCTTGCTTCCACAATGGCAACAGTTGCTTTAAGATCCCATAGTAAACAAGCAGGAGCTTATTACTTATTATATTACTCACCTTCAAAAGATAAGGTTCTTCTAATTGCTGAGTAAATACTTTAAATTCATGTTAAACAATACATTAGCTTATTGAACGATAATTAGTATAATTTGTTGTTTTGTTTTGTGTGGGCTGTAGACAAAGTTATATGTGCCTGAATGGTTTTTAAAATAAGTTTTTTGTAGGTGATATTTTATTTTTTTAATTTGTAAATTCTTTTGTTTCATGCCAGGATTTCTGTGTTAGTGTTGCTTGTGATTGAATTGTTTTTTAATAATATTGTGGTTAGGTAAGAAGTTTATTTTTATTTAAAAACTTGTTTTGTCTAGTTTTAAGATTGAAATAAGATAAAATTATTTTATTAAGCTGTAATATCTTTTTTATTTTAAGTTTACCTTGTAGCAAATATTTTTTTTACCTACCTAATATTATTATGTTTCTTTTTATGAAAGTTTGCTGGCTAGTAGTATAATAAAAAGAGGAAAACATACCTTTATACAAATTCAATTTAAGTCCCCTCTTACCTAATACCATTTAATATTGATCTGTTCCAGATGACACATCCAGTAACATGGAGAAGGCAGCTATAGACATGTCGGAGACCAAGTCTGACCGTCCAGCTCTGCGACACAACATGAAGTCCAGGCTCGATAGGCTGGGGAACCTTTATTCTGGTGAGTGCTTACTGCTTATTACACAGTAAAGTGAGGCTATTTGCTTTGTTTTAATTGTGTTAAGAACATCGCTCTTTTTTAAAATTTGGGGCTAAACTTTTTATAGATTTAAAATTTCAATTTCAAATCATTTCAGTTTTTCTTAAAATCATGATCATTATTATATTTTTAAAGGACATGCCTTGATTTGTATTTACTCTGGTCCTACCCTTTAATAGTTACTTGTAATACGTTTAATAAGTATATTTGAGTTTATCAAAAGTTACTATGTAGCAAAGTTTAAAACTTAGTCCGTAAGGATGGGACCAAATTTTCATCCCGCTTTATTTGAATCTTTGACGGGCCTGTTGGTCTAGTGGTTAGTGACCCTGACTGCTAAACCGGAGGTCGTGGGTTCGATTCCCACCCAGGACGAATCTTTGTGTGATGAGCATGATCATTTGTTCTGTGTCTGGGTGTAATTTATCTATAATATGTATGTATTTAGAAATTTATAAGTATGTTTATCAGTTGTCTGGTTGCTATAGCACAGGCTCTGCCTAGTTTGGGATCAGATGACCGTGTGTGAGATGTCCCAAGATATTTATTTATATAAAAAAGAAAAAACTTTTTTTATGTTTCCAGACGCACCGACCCTCTCGTCTCCCATCCACCGCACGGAGCTCCAGTTCTCAGCCGCCACGCCACCTTCAGAGCGGGAGCCACAGCAGCAGAAGCCGCGCCCGCAAGCCTGCAAGAAGTTTGGAAGGCTTGCAGCTTTGGCTGACCAGATCAACAACTGGGAGGATGATTTGAGCCATCATACTTATGTAAGTTGTCTTGATAGGCTGTACCTTATAATATACTAGTTGTTTCCCCAGGTTCTGCCTGCGTGGATATCGGTTATCGCGGCAATAAGTAGCCTACGTCCTTTTTTAGGCTCTAGACTATCTGTGTACCAAATTTAATTTAAATCGGTTGAGTAGTTTTGTCGTGAAAGCGCGACAGACAGACATACAGAGTTACTTTCGTATTTATAATATGAGTAAGGATTTGCCTTTTAATAATATTCCATGCTTATTAAGAATACCTTTTATATATTCAACAGTGTTATTTTATTTAAATTACTACTTAAATTTTGAATGCGAAAGTAACACTGTTGGTCCGTCGTTCTGTTTGTTACAGTTTTAAGAACTAAACGCTGAACTGATTTTGATGTAACTTTGTACAAGAAAAAACTTTTTGTTGCTATAACCGACAATTATTTTATTACTGAATTGAATCATTTCAAACTTATCTCTAATTCTCTTATGTTATGTGATCTTTCACAGCAGCCCGACAATAATAAAACAACTAAATCAGAAGCCAAGCAAGACAAGGACTCGTCCACACTGGACGTATCAATACAATCCTTTAAGGACATCAACAAAGTATTAGATTCTACTAAATCTAAACAGGTTTGTAGCAATATCTATCAAATATATAAAAATCTCGTGTCACAGTGTTTGTTATAGAACTCCTCCGAAACAGCTTGACCAATCTTCATGATTTTTTTGCGTGTATATTTGGCAGGCCTGTTGGCCTAGTGGTTAGTGGCCCTGACTGCTAAACCGAGTTTGTGGGTTCGATTCCCACCCAGGACTAATTCAGACAGACATACAGATGCACCCGTGCGCACGTTAAACTTATAACACTCTTCTTTTGCGTCATTGGTTTAAAAATATCTTACAAGAAGAATTACGTTATTTTAGGATGTTTGTAAATTAATATCTTAACTTACGGCGTACATTTTTAGCTTTATAATTATTCTTTATAATATTCGTCATTATACTCCATTCCTATTTCTTAATTTTTAAGACCCATCTGCTTTTCCATTCAAATATTTAAATTGATTCATCAATCAATCAACTCGCCTGACCACAAGTGTGCAAAAACTAATTTATACTTGCTTTAAAACTTTAAATAAAGGCCCCTTTTATACTTGATTTAATATTTGAAATGTTTTTGTTTACAGAAAGAAACCAAGAAATTCAACTCACACACATTCACGAAATCGTCGATGAACGAGTGTCAGCGACTCAACAAGCTGATAGTTGCAGAATTGGTGAGTACATAGTATTTAAGACTTACAGGACGTATTATGCCTAAAGCCTACAGTTGTGAAAAAAAAAATTAACATACAGACTGGTCTGTATAGCTTAATTCCTTTGCCACTGGAACAATTTTAAAACCTCATTCTTCATTTGTCTGTGTCAATACTATATGTTTAAAGAAAAAAAAGTATGTATTCCATTTATAAAAATAAATTATTAGGAAATACAATTTGACATTTAATTTTCGTATAGGTATAAATTATTAGATTACAAGAACAGGTTAATAACAATACTTTTTATTTATTTTGATAGTATTAACACAGATTTTAAATTACTTAATTGCTCAGTGATTTCTGGTTTCGTCCGTGTGATTTTTTATTTAGGTACATTATTCATTGAATTACAACATCAATCCTAAGTCAGTTTGACAGAATTTGACAAATAAATTTAAAATTCAAAATGAGAATGAATGACAAAAGTCATAATTAAAAATAATGTTTGAAAAGGTAAGTTAAAACTTTTTGTTAATTTATTATTTTTAAATGTAAGGCTGGTTATACATTGACTGTTACGATAACCAAAATAGTCTGTGTTTAGCCTTAAAATTAAATTGTGAATGTTTCCCTTAGAAATGCAGTTATGCATAACAATCCCCTTGTTAATATTTTCTTAACATTTAAATATAAATTTAAACTAACTACCCTCAGTTTCCTATGATTGGTACAATGGTGTTCGTGAATTATTTAACTAAAAGGTTATGGGTTTAATATTGTTATGTTAAAAGTGTATTCGGTATGTGGTGAATTCGACGTTAAACGGTGAAGTTGCATCACGATATTTTTTTACTTGATATATTTGAACAAGCAAACATTTCATGTTTACCCTGCGTGTTTTTGCTCTGTGCGTTCAAACAGGCGCTTAAAATAAATCTTTCTTGGGTTGCGTCCTATTAAAGGAGCAGTTCATTTAAATAAAAGGCGTTATTTTGATTTTTAATAAATTGATAAATAAACTAAAATAAAGTTGCATTAAGTATACAATTTCTTTTAAATTAATTATATTTATTGATCATGTAATCTGACTTTTGTTAATTTCTATAATTGAACCACTGCATATTCTATTGTATGCACTATAAAGTATGAACTAACGGCGATTTTCTCAGAGGGGGTCGAAAGAAGCCAGCTAAACATACAACCGTTCTTACAATATCTACAAACAAACTACTGTTTGTTATGTAAACTGTGATGGAATTAGTACTACAATATAAACAGGTAGGCACCATCAATGGGTGTCGGATTTTTGTATTAATGTCATAGAACAATAAAAAAAAATAAAAAACACGCCGGCCATGTCAAAAAAATATTAAAAAAAATTAAAAATAAGTCAAATATTTGTAGACTTGAATGACCACAATAAAAAAAAATAAAAAACACGCCTGCCATGTCAAAAAAATATTAAAAAAAAATTAAAAATAAGTCAAATATTTGTAGACTTGAATGACCACAAGTGAACAGATACAAAATAGATTATAACACTTACTGTGCAAGTAAATCGCAACTATGCCCATAGAGGAAAACTAAAAACCAATCATTTAATTGCAGTTGGAGGACGGTTACTTGGAACAATAAATTTCATTACAGGTCCCCCGACTGCAATTAAATGATCGGTTTTTAGTTTTCCTCTATCGGCATAGTTGCGATTTACTTGCACATTTACTTGCTTCGGTTAATCGGGGAACACACAAAAAATAAAAAACAAATATGCCGACGATTAGGATATTTTTTAAGTCACTTAAATATAAAAATAGCTATTCCACACAACTCCTTGTTCACGCATAATCAAATGATTAAAGTCACAACATGTAGGAACGATTTGACGCGCCCGCATTGAATACTAATAGGAACTATTTTGTTGTCAAACTTTACTTATTTGCATGTCTTGTCCATTGATGCTGTTGTTTATATATTATAATGTTCATGTAATAACTTTAGCGCCCTTGACTTCTCACAAATATATATTGCTAGCTGTGACCCGCGATTTTATTCGCCTTGCTTTCCTTCCGACGCAAGTAACGTGATGTTAAATAGTCTATAATCTTCCTCGAGAATTGGGCTATCAGATGTAAAAAGTTTTTTTTTTTGTATCTGACTGGTGGTGTCAGAGATTAGCGCGTTCAAACAAATAAACTCTTTAGCTTTATTATATTACTAGCTGTGCCCAGCGGTTTCACTCGCCTTGCTTTTCTTACAAGGCAAGTAATGCAATGTTAAATAGCCTAATAATATACGAAGAATAAATCTGGCACATAGACTTCGGTTTATCGTGTATTTCGGTGCAAGTTTTCGTAGGACAGGATTTCATTAAATAAAATTGTAAAAAGAGAAAGAAAATTTTGAAGCTATGAGATGTGGACACACAGGACATGCTACTACGTTTCTTACAATAGAACGAATACAACAAGGTCCCTTATAAACAGCTGTACTGTCTGGCCTTCGCTTAATCCTGCCTACTTCCATATGAAAACCACTTTTAAATCACATCTGTACCAAGCTAAGCTTAGATCACAGCAAGACATACAAAAAAAAACCCCTTTTACGTAAATAGCAAGTCGTTCCCCCGCCCCCCCCCCCCCCTCCTTTGTCCCCCCATTCTACATGTAAACATAGCTATAGTTAGTTTTACGAGCTATTTTGATCTTTTACGGCTATATTTATTTCTTGACGACGGCGGGCCCTGGGTGGCCTGACTTAACAAAAGGTTTTCTGGGTTCGTGCCGAATTTTGAGACTAGGGTTGACAAATATCATATATTATATTAGTATTGAACAACAAATTCAATGGTTTCTAAATGTATTTTTATCTCTTCTGGCCGATATTTTACTGGCGTTTATTTCACTAAGCATTTGTTATCAAGGTTTTTGGAAGGGAGACATGTTATATAATGATAAATAACATGTTTTAAAACGTGTTATCTCAACAAGGACATAATCTTCTGAATTCTATCGACAAATCGTAAAGAGGTTGCCTGCACAAAAAAAAAAAAACAATTCAAATTAAATATTTTTGTCAAATAACGGTAATTGGCAACCCTAAACCCAAGGGCAACTCATAAAATCTGCGCAGGAGCATTCTTTCGTCAGTCGTTCGCATTTCACCTCTCATAATGACGCCGTAATATGCGCCTGAGTGTGCCCTATTGTTTTCTTTTAAAGCATTATTTGAAGGGGCTTTTGTCGAATTGTGGGTTCGCCTTTGTTCCTATATCGATTTTTATTATGTTTCTCAGAGAAAGCTCCGAGTGTGTTGACCGCAGAGATTAAAATTTTATTGTTTTTTTAATATTCAAAAATATTTAAAAATTTGTTGTACTGTTGCATAAGTATTCAGTATTAACACGATTTAAAAAAAAAGTAATAGCTATATTTAAAATTTATTTGTATTTTTGTTTGTTAATCATTTATTTAATTATTTATTATTCTCGTATAGTATTTTACCATTAAAAGTTTTTCTCAAGAATAGTTAACACTAATATTATGATATAGGATAGGTATGTGTCAAACATTGTATTACATTGTTTCACAAACTTATCTTTTATTATTAGTTATCAAATAGTTAACAAAGGGTGAATACAGATAGTTCAATTTCAGGTCACGGTAAAGAACAAGCCGTTTAAATAAAAAAAATACAAATACTCGAATAGTCCCAAAGTCCATTAAAAATAATCTCCCATTCATTCATACTTTGATCCCCAACGTAGCCCACGTGTGGTCCGGTACGTCATGCATAACACTCACATCTCGCATACAGATGATACAGAATTCATTCATGCGTTTCGATAAAAACTTTGTTATAGACCTTTAAGGCGTCTGCCCACTACACCGTATCATAGTATGACCGTGTTAGGAACGCAAGGCAAGACGCCTTTAGTCCATAAAATATTAATCCTTACTAATATTATAAATGCGATATTAATTCTGTCTGTCGCGCTTTCACGCCAAAACTACTAAACCGATTTAAATGAAATTTGGTACACAGATAGTCTAGAGCCTGAGAAAGGACATAGGCTCCTTTTTGCCGCGTTAACCGACATCCACGCGGGCGGAGCCGCGGGAAACAATAGTTACATATAAATACGTAAATAACTCTGTCTTGGCCGAAAACTGAAACGTCAATCAGTTTTAAGTTTAAGCTAAGGCGGAAAGTAGCAGCAGATACATTTAGGAACGTCTCAAAGTTAAGTTGCGTTTCAGTATTACGGGTAAGTCTGTTACACTTTTACGGCTGAGAAACAAAATCGATTAAAGTAATATGCTTTTATTTATTTTTTCTATGTAAATAATAGATAAGCATAGGAAATCATTCTACTTAAATTTTATGAATTTAAGCCCCGGTTTCTAAAAGGCTGTTTAATTTAATCTGTTGCCAAATCAACTTATCACGGCTGTGATTGGTTGACCAACAGACTAACAACCAATCATAATGCTTGACATAAGCTTAAACAGGTTTTTAACAAATTTTTGTGTTGATTATCTTTTCAGAAACTAGGGGTTAATTATAAAAAAATAATGTGTGAATCCGATGTGGTTTAGTTTATCTCTATATACATATATAATTATTAGAAATAGTGAAGTAACAACGATAATATATTAAGTTTCAGTGTTAATTATTATGTCAGCAAAAACATGACGAAGATCCGTGACGATAATTTTGACGATAGGAAATTGCTTAACCGTAGTAAATTAAATTGTAAAGAAATTTCGTAATAAGTTGACTGCACTGAAATTACTTAGTTGTAGTTATTTGAAACTACTTGTTGATCTTGAAGTCTTTGATACTCGTAAGAAACTTTAATATTGATTATTTCATCATTCATAAGCCATTACAGTACTCGGCGATAGAAATTTTTCATCGACATTGACTTTTTTTACTCCTTTATCGTCCAGAATTCCTTAAGTTTTTAGTTTATGTATGGAAGTATATGAGACTCAGCTATATAGACAGTATTTTTGCGTGTTTATAGGCCTAAGTTGTTGTAACGGTGGCCTATTCAAAAAAACTTGTGAGGTCGATTTGCAATATTCATCGCTGAACTTTGCTGCGCTCCGTTAGTAACACCAGCAGGATCGCAGTTTTGGTTTACTAAATTACTATTTATACTATTTAGTAATCCCTGATTGCCTAAACCCTTGCTTAAATCTCAAAAAATCTTACTCATCTGTTTAACTATTCGTCTATCCAAATCTATTCAAGTTTACAAACACAATCACGATTTATTGTTTACTATAATCCTTACCATATTTGTCTCGTAGTCGTAAAATAAAATATTCAGAACGGTTTGCATTGTATTCTACCACTTGTATAGTCGAATAGTAGGAACAGACACACAGACATAATGGGCCGTTTATTTTGTAACACTGGTCCTCGGTGTACAGTGTACACTGATAAATGACCATTGTACGATAATATCCTAACAGATACGGGTCTATTGAGTTGGAAATGTTATTTTTATCATAGTTTTGATAAATATGTATATTAAAATTTGTCGTCCGTCAGTCATTTTGTATATTGCGGGTGGTTTAACAATCTTAATGATCCTACAATACAGAAACAGGAACGTTATGATCGAGTTTAAAATAGATAATTAGGTTAGACTGTAACTGGTTTTTGAGTTTGTAGCTAACAAATAGGCTTTAATACTCAAGAATAAAACATATTTTATTGATGGGAGATATTTTGTACTATATTAAAAAGCAGTAAAAAGCAGCCGCCTAATCTTATCCAAGTCACGTGACTTATCGAAACTAAATGTCGTTTCCATACATTTAATGTCATTTAAGCGATTTCTATCATCGTGAACGCTTATCGAAATGCTATGTCAAGTGGGCGGGTTCTAAAAAAACACATGCGAGTCCTGTATATTGACATACACTTACCGAAATCTCACAATGCACAGCGAACTACTTATCTACTTGTTCGGTAATTTTATTGAGTCGCATTGTTAAAGATGTTGTTTTAAATCCCCCTCAATAGTTGCTTACTATTGCACAATACATACATACAAACGTTACAAAACCTAAATCGAATAGAAATCATTCAAAACTATTTCCATACACCTGTATATTTGTGTTCTGCGCAAGAGTTTCCGCGTGCAATCTAAATACGCATCTCGCATGCTACGGTCGCTTAAAATGTCATCATGTTCACCGCGTTTCCGTATAACTGTTATATGGGTCGCTCGATATTTGTAATATTCACGTTATGTTTCTTTAAGGTTTGTGTCTATTTTGTCTTGTCGGTTTCGCAGAAGGACACAAGTCTAGGCTAGGCACTCTAGACCCTATTATAATGCTTGATCCCTCCACCAAGAGAATGAAATGCAGCCGGCCCTGAACAATAACTCTAAATTGTAACAAATATCCACCAAAACTAATGCCAGTCACTCACATTCGCACGAATACGCAAACCCACAAGTTTAAGACGACATATTATGTAAATGATTTGATTTCCAAGCTGTGTCGGTTTTTTAACAGGCATCAAAGTTCGTGATCCGTTGTCGAAGTATTTGCGCGCCTTTGAGTGACCGGGATTACATTAAAATACCGCAGTGACACTGTAGGGCGTACTTCTCCTGTAAAAGAGGTCGATCACCATGATTTCTCACATTTTTCAAATACAAAAGGCAAATCCAGGTTTCCTCACGACATATTCTTTTGCTCGTTGTCAGTGGTATCTTAGAATTGGCACTAATTTGGATCGGTCTAACTTTATGCGCAAGTCCATTCTTTGATCCTCAAGACTACTTTGACCCGAACGTTCTCGAAGCGTCAATATCGCCATTTACTGAGCAAAATCTCAAGCCTAGGGTATGAGTACCTACCTATGACTATTAGTAAGTACTTGCGTCTTCTTTAACGTAAATATTGAGAGAAAACATATGTGTTGGATAAACTAAATGTTTATTTATTAAGAGCTTTTTCATTTCTGATTATTATTCACATCTGCTATTTTCACACGTCAAAATATTTATGCTATCAAAAGCTCTTGTAACAAGCTTCCTTTATCAATGTAATTCAATACGTTGAATTCGGTGAACATGTCCCAGTACATGACCGCTACAATATACGTTACAGTTTGGAAGCCATGTGTCGTGGTTAAGCTTATGTTGCTAAATATAGATATGTCCCACGGTAACCCTTTGATTTCATAGTAAAGAGTAGCTGAATATTATTACAATGTAAACACGTTATGTATGTACCTACTAATTATTGCTTAATCGATAGTGTTTTGAAATTTTATGAGAGATAGTTCGTAGGTCTGTCTATCAGTAGATATTTATCTGCGATAGAAAAGAAGGGAACTTAATTAAAAAAAATCTTAAAGCACCGGTTCAGATCGTGTCGAACCGCAATGACTATTTTGATGATCTATTTTCAACATAAAATACCGGAAATAACAGCATACAGTCCGATTGTATCTCCGAAGTCGGAACTACTGCAACGCCTCATATCAGACGAAAATATAAATATTACCTACAATAGTCATAATGATTATCTAACCAATGGAATAAAGCTGCTTAGCAATGCTGATCGTAAAGGCCGTTACCAGAGCGCCATCATTGACAAAAAAACCTGCAATTAAAGTTATTAATCGAGTGTCATTCATACATCCATAATAATCTGATTTTCATATATCCTGCAGGCGAGGTCACTGATCATTGTTGCATAGTAAACATTATATTATTTTACATGCGTTTGTAATTTGTCGTAAAAAAGTTATATGGATATCAACAAACAGCGTAGGATTTAAACAACCATCAAAATAGGGTCGAGTTTTTTAAAGAACGGTATCGAAGTTTTCAGATACAACTAACACCATGTGTTGTAAACTGTGGCCACCATTAATCGAGAACATTAAAACGGTGGGAGTTTATTATCTTTTTTTTTAGTTTTACATCCGATTAATCGCCGCAACTTTTATGTCGCAACGCGTTTTTTTAACGCATCATTGTTACGCTAACCTGCTTCCTGGTGCAAACCCAGTGCCACCAGACCCCGCATTTCTATGGTATCACCATATTAAAGTGGGTCTTCAGAAACGGTCACGGTTTCAGTTTGTTGAACCTAGTTTTTGCGCATCATTTACCGGTTCGTTTGGATCGGGAGTTTTTCTTTATAGGTTTGTGAGATTGATTGCTAGAGTGCATCGAACTTGGCCAGACGTTGTGGTTAAGATTATATAATGTTTGCAAAATATAAACTGAAAACAAGACTGATTAAATTACGCAATTATTAAATAACTAGCGGCACGCCCCAGCTTTGCACGGATATAAAACAAAATTTTCAAAATGAACAATTATAATACACACACACATTTTTACACCTTGGGTTACATTATTGGAGTTTTAGTAAGGATCCCTTATTCTTTTGAAAATATAATATAGCATATGTCACTCGGGAACAGTGTAGCTTCCCAACAGTAAAAGATTTTTTCAAATCGGTTCAGTAGTTTCGGAGCCTATTCAATGCAAACAAACAATCAAATCTTTCCTCTTTATAATATTAGTTTAGAATACAGATTTAGGAAGTCCTCAATCTTATATTTATGCCCAATTAAATAAGAAAGTCTTTTAATGTACAAATTGGTCTTCAAAAGTTTAAGAACAACCATTTAACTAGCAGTGTGCACGCCAAAATCGTAAAATATAGTAACAGTCTGTTCATCAGTGTGCAACGGCACGCGACACGCTTTTGAGTTTCTTTTAATAATTTAAAGCTCTTATAAAAATAATCTCGGCTTTTACTGGTAAATAACTCTACCGAGATTATGAGGCAACTAAAAATTATATGTTACGTTAATTAAAAATAATACTTAGTATTATTTTATTACACGTCTGACTACTATGTGAGCTCTAGTCAGAATTGGGTTTTTTCACTGCTATCGAAATATTTATTTATAACAAATATTTCTAATAATAGCTGACAGTAAACCAGAAATTCGAGATAAAATCCAAAAAACATATACTATTATAAAAGTTATAAGCTTTTAAAGTTAGTAGATGATGCATGTTCTATCTCTTTTTCGCAAAACGACGACTTGTACGGGGCAGACCAAAATTAGTACGGAGAAAATAATATTGACGTCACATCAGGTTATAGCTCTCTCTTTCTAATTAGCAATATTGAAATGCTTGTAACTATCTCAATATGAAAGTAAGTAGAGTGCCGTTTTTAAACTTGATATAGTGTTTAATATATTTTTTAAATATGAAATAAAATTAAACTTGTAAAATACTCAATTATTACAAAGATCAATACAAAATTAAGCACGATTTCAATTAACTATTAAAACCTATACTTTTGTTCTATCAGAAAGAAGAGATTCCAAGTTGGGTTAAATTTAATTATTTGTTTTTCGGCGCCCCTTGTTGACTTCAATTTATAGAGTTAAAAAAAACTTTAACCTGCACAATAGACAGTATCTAAATGTCATTGACCTCAAAGGGAATGTCTATCATAATTCGGACCCCGAACTTAAGTAAGTAAATTGGTTAATAGGCTTAAATCAATTTAGGGGCGTCGAATTTGGTATTTTTGGTCAGTCTTCATTGATGCCCGTAATTGTAGCTTGTTAAACAGTGACATAATATCAACATAATAGTTTACGTAAATATGTGATGATAGAATTATTACATAATGCAGATGATGTAGAAGTCAAAATATAAGAAATACTAGTTTTCTGATCCAGCCTTGTCCGTGCATCAGCAATGATGTAAATTTTGTAAATGCGATAAGATCTTTAGATTTCTTCCCACACTGAAACTTACAGACCTTAGAAACTATCTGGATGTAGGCTAATTTAATAAAATCCTCCCTCGAATGTTAATTGCGAAACATTTCTTAAAAAAAAAACCCTTTCAGTCTCACACAGGTTCAGGGCCGTGCGCTGGTTCAACCGAACTATGAATTCTATAGTTATACCTGGTCGAAATGTCAAGCAGCCCTTTAAGGCATTTATGTATGTTCGCGTTAATTCCCGTCACTTAATTTTATAAAAAATATTGCTCATTTAACGAAACTATGTTTCTTCTTATGTGGCCAGTAGTTTTGCGTTTATACTCGAAATCTCTATGTAATCTATGTAGTAAACAGAAGACCACCAAAGATCTCTTAGATCCCGACTTATTTGTGCTTTTGTTTATGTCGCCCACCCCTCTCGCGCCTATCTTTAAATAACTTTAAGTGTAGTGTCATGTGTCCTTGAACAAAGTCTTATACTCTGTCTGTATATTTTGAATCATACTTACCGTTTCTGATCATACTAATCAAGCAACTCCATAGTCTGTTAATATTTTTCCGTATTGACTCATCCAAATTCGATATGGTAATCGCAGTTTAGTGTACTTGTTCCAAGTCTCTAGGTGCCAAGGTCCCATTATTGTTATAGATGTAAATTCGTTGGTACTTGGTAAAACTTTTTTTTTTCTAATTTGACTTGCGTATTAGGGAATCATCCATGAGTCTCGGTGGTTACAGAAATCGTATCCTACACAAAGAAGGGGTTCTTTCATTCAGTCATGGAATAAATCTGATATCACTTATTTGCCCTGGATTTTTCAGTCACTTAGTTATTATCTCATTGTAAGTTTTAACAAAAAGGTTTGCGAAAAAAAAATGTAAGTCGTATGGAATTTTAGGATTTGTGTGTCATTGTTAATATATTAGGTTATCTCAGGATAATATGATAGGATACCATTTTAAGACTCAACCATCTCTTAGTTATATTAATTATAGGTATTTCTATATAAAATGTCTGGCTACCATATCCGCCTAGACAGGTTAGTATACTAATCAACAACGGTTTTTTATCATTATATTTAAGTATGGTTATTAAATGCTTCGCTCTTGAATTTATGTTTTATGGGGCTTGGCAACTAAGGTAATAAGGATAATTTGTGCCTATCTTTTAGATTGTTTTATTGAGGCACAAGCGATAAATTTTTTTTTTAATTTTTTTTTCTGAATTAGGCTCATGATTTTTGAAGTAATTAAAATAAACCAACAATTTTAAATTATTTTTCTAAATAGGCGGTGAAGGATTGCTTAATTTATGTAGGTATATGCAAATCTTGTATGCTAAAACACAGTAAAGTGCGTTGTTCGTTAAATTATAATGAAGTTAAAGACCTTGCGAATTTGTTTATTATAATGAAACTGAAGGCAAATACCTAGAAATAGTAAAATATACTTAGATCTTTTTAATTTCTCATATTGCGTAATTGGCTTACGCGTAATGATTCTTTGTTAGTCTTGTAATCTTGTTCAATGTGCCTACGCAGTTAGTAAGTGTTGACATTAGTGAATAAGGAAATCGCTTATCCAGTAGGATTATGTGTCTATTGTTTATAAATTAAATTAACATGTATTTGCACACATTTACAAAAGTTTCGTATTGTTTGAGTCAAACAAATGCATTTATTGTTGACGTGGTAACAAAAGTACTACGTAAGTTAACACCAAGAGATAATCAACACGTTGGCCTGGATGTAATAAATCATTTCTATATTGCACGCATGTCATTTACCCAAAATAATAATACATATTTCCTCAATGATTATAATAACACAAAGCGGTGCCGGTGCAAACATAATGCGATGCGTCAAAATATAATTATCAGCTGGGTTTGTGGCGGCCCTCGGCTGACTGGCACAGACCGGCAGTCAGTTGTAGCTCGGCACACGGGACTCACGCGCGCACACACGCCACCCGCTAACTAATATCGGACATAACAGCCACACACGTTCATTCAACTCTTCCAAACTATTTATTTACTCTACCATACGGTATTATAAGAATACATGTCAACGCATTGCGCAAGCCGCCGACACACACGTGATGCAACTTCGCCACGAACCCTTTTAACGCTAACCTAACCCAGTTCGACTAACCGCGCGCCAAATTCAACCACTGTTATAAAACGTATCAATAAACGAAATGCAAGCACGTGCTCACCCCTCGCGTTACGCGGCCGTTGTCCAATCGTAGGAAGGCGAGGGCTACCGGCGAGTATCCGCCGGCCAATCGCGGCTCGTCTACGAATTCACCACGAAAACCGCCGATCCCGACCGACAGGAGCCGAAGTGCACATCGACTACCCCCAGTGCAGCTTCAGCCCCCAACATGGCGACTATGGTGGCCCCGTCGCCCGCTAACCCGGCGGTCACAAAAAAACCGTCTATCAAGAAATACAAAGCGCCCACGCCGCCGCGGAATATTATTACGGAAGATGATTGTGAAAGTGAAAAAGACAAAGAGAATGCAGTGCAACTCGACGATAATGACGCTAGTGACGATTGTAAACAAACAAAACCGGAACCGGCGGACGACAAGCCGGCGCCCGAGAAGGGCTCGCCGCTGGTGAAAAAGTTAGCTCCGAAAATAAACGGGAGCGTGGACAGGAGTTCTGTGTTGTCTAAAGCGGCGATGTTCGAGACCGGCAGCCCCAAGGCGAAGGACCCGGCCGAGATGACCTTAAGGGAACGTAAAGCGCTCTTTGAGAAAAATAAGGGAGCCGCTATCGTTCCTAAAGCCCCCTTCGGTCTCGCACCCTCCGTCAAGACCCTACACGGGGATAACAAAGGTAAGTTATTTCATACTTAAATATTTTGTGCCAACAATGAAGAACTTGCAAACTTTTTACAATGAATTCCACTTTATGATGTGTGACCAAGTTTTCCTTATGTTTTTGTACTGCAGCATCCGTATTAGGTTGTTGTTGATGAGTTTTCTGTATCAGCTAATTGACTTAATTGCGGTATGACGACAACTTAATTTACCAAGCAGAAATGAGATAATATTCCTATTAATATACCTCAAAAAACGTCGGTCCAGTTTCTTAGAATGTTTTTGTTTGTCTTAGAAATCAGCTGATCGTTTCTTATCTGATAACCTAGTTACACAGACAATGCTTGCGTTGATCGTACAACAATTAACAAGAGTTGCATCATTCGATAGAATATTCTTTACCAAAGAAATGTTAAAAACAATTAGAATTCAAATGTCAGTGTCGTGCTCGCAGAATCTGCACCTACCTTTGTTTTTATCCAATTACAAGAACCGGCTTATTCTTTCTATGTGTGTGTTGATTTACGTTTATATTGGTTATACCCGCTGTTGGCATTAAGATGTTATCGATAATCGTCGAAACTTGATATTTAGTTTAATTGTGTCTGAGGGTAAATTGTTTCTGTTTTATTTGATTTTTATTTCGTGTTAAGCATCATTGTTTACGCGTTGTCTCTTAAAGTCACTTTATTTTTGTGTTACTGCATAACAATAAGATTAAGTGACTTGATAGATATTAAGTTCTTGTACGTAGTTAATGAAAGGAAAATTTAATTAAAACGATTTGTCTGTAATAGTAAATTAAACAGTTACTTCAGTTTCACTCGCGCTAATGTTGTGTAATTATATTAATTGCCTTTGTCGTTGTCTTTTCTATTGTTAGACAAGTTCATTATCTTTATATATTTATTCCCTAGATATTATATTTATTTAATCATAACATTAGCAAAAAGAAATATAATAAAATATGGCGTAATGTTTCCCACGTTACGAACTTACGGTCACCAGTCACATTCCGGGAGCAAACGGTACAAATATTTTGATATTGAAATTATTATGCAATTAGGAAATATGCAATCACTTTTATAAGTCACTTTTTTGTACATTTTCGAAATGTCGAAACTAGCTCGTTCTAGTTTATTTTTTGAAGATGATAGAATAATTGTTTTGATATCGTTTCTGCAGATAAATGAAAAATATAAGTTTTACAAGTACTTTTATAAACTATTGTAAATAATGAACATATTTGTAAAAGACTTAAAGATTTTTTATAAATAAACCAATGTAAAAAGTAAGTCAGTTTTCGCTATAATTTTGAGTGCCAGAATCGTTTATAATACTCACTTTAAAACTTAGTTGAGTCACAAATTTGAACATGTGTACTACTTAATTTTACAAGACTTCTTTCTGTCATAAACATTATAAACCTCGCCAAATAATTTTACCACAATGCAACACGTAGCAATTTCATAATTAATACGTCTATCATATTACATATAGAACTCCATAGTTGGTAATGTTTCGTCCTTACATCTCACTTGGGTCATGTCAAAGACCTTTGTGTCAGACAGGTTTGAACTGACGACACGCATACAGCTCAGTCAGACAGTCCCATTGACATCCATGCTTAAATTCTAGCCCTAATTGGGAGGAAAATGTTAATTACGATGGTTTTATGAGAGATGCGTGACAGTATGGGCTTAGTAAAGTTTGTATATTGTTGCGAAATTTTGGGAGATTGAAAAGATTTCAGATTATTGAAAGGTTATTTAATATGGTAGGGTATTTTATGGCCTACTTGAACGGAAAACCTAACTCAGAGTTAGTAGCTAACATGAGGTTAAACGACAATATTATGACAAACTGTCAATTTATTTTTTTGTCATACAAATGCCTGTGAAAGCAGGCCTAAAGGTTTCAATTCGTATATAGTTATGATATAAAGCGTAGCATCTGAAATATAGTTAGATCATGCTTTTCAAGAAATCAGTATGTCAAATTTCCAGTATGTACCTTAAAGAAATCATAGACAAGCATCGTATAAAATATTGGGACTTTAGACCCGCTTGGCTTGTAATCTGGTATAGGGAATGGTAGCGTGTAGAAAATTGGCAATATTCCAAGGCCTGACCCAGATTGACTGATTTTAAAGCCTTAAGGGTAACGACCCCTCACCTTTAGATACAAGAGGTTTCTGATCGCTGATCAACTAAATCTATTGTCAAATCAACTGATCACGACTGTGATTGGTAGACCAAAAGAATAACAACCAATCACAGAGCTTAACATGAGTTTTGACAGGTGATTAACTAATTTTTGTGTTGATCAGCTTTTCAAAAACCGGGTGTTATTCAATCTAATGTGAGATTTGTTTACGGTATTCAAATTCTAATCTCATTTATACAAACTGAGCTACTAACTAGCACTTTTTAAACGTCAATAATACAATGGACAGCAGCACCTAGATTCGCCCACCCTTTACCGCTTTCTCAGTGGTCTGGCTGAATCACAATAATCGTGCCTTTAATCGATATTTTAAAGACAATCTTAGATTAAAGTCGTGCTAAAATTAATTCTTTAGTAGCTAAACAGGATTTTAAACATACAATACATAACATGGCTGGGCAAAGGTCGCAGTAAATTTCGTATTAATAAACAGTCGATGCGATTAGGTGTAACTGGTTTTGTGCATGTAGTATGAATATTTAACGACCAAAGAGGGTCTTATTTAATATGTCTGGTTACAATAAAAATAAGAAATAAAGTATTGTGATAGTTAGTAAGGACAAGCGGAGTTAAGAACATACAAAATTACTTAAAAAAAACTTAGAATTTGATCATGAGGTCTTTAAAAGATTTGTAACTCGGTTCAAGTCTATCTATTTGTATGTACTCTAAAATACATAGCATGTACTATGAAGGTACACTGTCCACATTAATGGATAAATACTCATTGACAGTCGTCATTGTTTCAAAGCAATAAAGTTGATTTTCGTAAGACCTTGTTACCAAAGTACAATCCACCATGCTGTTTAAAACTTGATGTACTAATTTCTTGTTAGTGCCTACATATTTAAAACATTGCCAAGTCATGTTCAGTATTCAATAGGTACCCAAATGAGTGCGTAATCGTTTTTATGCGACATTAAACTAAACACTCCACTTAAAAATAACAACCAACATACAACCATCAGATAATCGCAACCCTGCCAAACTAGATATTTTTTACATAGGTACGTTAAATATTAATTACTAGCTGTCCCCCGCGACTTTGTTCGCGTGTTTTAGTTTCAACGGTTTTTCATTTTTGCAACATTTTTCATTTATGCTCCGCTCCTATTGGTCGTAGCGTGATGTTATATAGCCTATAGCCTTCCTCAATAAACGGACTATCCAATACAAAAAGAATTTTTCAATTCGAACCAGTAGTTCCTGAGACTAGCGCGTTCAAACAAACAAACAAACTCTTTAGCTTTATAATATTAGTATAGATTTATAAGGTCATAACGGCATCGATCAATCATGTTACAAAACGAAGGGTATTTTTTGCTGTTACGATCGATTCGACTCGTAACTATGTATGTTATTAGACAACATTATATACTAAGTAATAGGCGAGAATCGATTTAAGTAGATACCGATTTTTTGTTCGAATTTAGAGTGCATTCACCTGTAGTTGTCTGGATTATAAACTTGTTAAACTCTTGTTATAATAAAGATGTGTGAATAAAATAATGATCTTGACCATGTGTTCGCAAGCATCTGCTTTAGAACTAGTAATGTGTAATTATTTATTAATGATGACAAGCATTAAAACCACAACTTAACTCAAACTGCACGGTTTAATATCATATCCTGCTTGGCAGCTGTCAACCTGACATTTAAAGTTTTGTTACAATTAGTTACAAAATAACGATATTGTGTTAATGTTAGGGATAGAAAATACATACATAAACACCTTCATCCATACTTTCATTCTAATATTACAAATGCGAATGTAACTTTGTCTGTCTTTTACGCTTTCACGGGTAAACTGCTGAACTGATTTTGATGAAAAATTGTATGGAAAAAGAAAGGACATCGGGTGCTTTTTGCCGCTTTATCCGACACCCGCACAGGCAGAGCCGTTGCCAGAGTAATAATTACAATAAAATGATTCACAATATTGTAAAACAACTTTCTATGAATATTACGCATAACTAAAATCAAACAAAGGATAAGTATTACCATATTTACCTCTCATTCATATTATTTCTGAATAAGGATTTCCCCCATACATACGGTATGGCACTTATGGCTGTAAAATAAAGAGCTGACTAATTAAAAAAAAAACCTAGAGGATAAATATTTGTGAATTTGTTTCCTCAAAATTTACTATTTCACAGAACAAAAATGGGTTAATAAGTCTTGCAAAAGAAAAGACACATGTTTTCGTGTTTCGTTGATATTTGTTCCGGTGTAAGCGTTCGTGTTTGTTTGTACATTTTAACACTATATTTACAAATTACATTCCTGGTGGGTATTAAGTTGGAGGGTGATGTTTCCCTGGACGTTCCGGCCTTAATGGCCACAGGTTCTACCACTACAGAACAGTAAAACTGTTTGTCAAGTGTAGCAGGTATATAAAGCCTGCTTGCCGATGTGCGAGATATTGCGGGCTAACCCGCACCGCGCTGTGGAAATCGGCTCGGCCGTGATGGCGCAGACTCGTCTTCGCTATGTCTGTCCGTTGCATTCTTCCGCGAGTCCGTATAGGATACCCTAAGCCCGTTAAAATTGGGTTTGATTCTCTAGATTCACAGGGTCCTGGCGCACCGCGGGATATCCTCGGTGTCTTCGGTCGTGCGAGGTAATCTGCGATATCGCGCATTACGGGCAGCCGTCTTTGCAAAGTGCATCCTTAAGTGACGATACTTAGTTCGTCCGGCTCACTCTGACCAAACTCTACACCACAGCGTAGACTGTCGACTGTTGAACTGTGACAATTAGATCATGCGGCTACGAAGCAGACTGGATCGTTCTTTTCAACAAGATACTTGACAAATTATTACTTCCCAAATATAGATACCTATCCCAAATACCATACTTCTTACTGTGTGACACTCTGTGGTCATGAGCAATACTGTATTGCTGTATATTAGCATTGAATATTTGAACAGCAAGTGTGTCACCTGGTCATCGGTTACACTTAAAAATATTGTTTATTTCTCATTAGTTTGACCTGGTTAGATGACAGTGACTTCTCTTTTAAGAATTAGGTACCTATTTCTATTAACATGCTAAAATGCGCGAAAGTTGTTCCTAAAAAAATTTAAACATCGTCTTATGTCATTTTACATAATAAATATCTTTATCACTGTCGCCTCCTAGTGAATTATTACTTTTAGCAACGAAATACAATATATTCGTGCTAAAAATGTAGGTTCCATAAAATTCACAAGAATTTAGCGTTCGACCACAATACGGCTACGAGTGACCGCGATTTAAGATTGTTTACCTGGAAACAGTCATTCTAGATGATGTGGAAACACTTACGAACATTCGTGACCAGAAATTTAATTTTCGCGTAAATTTCTTAAAAAAAGTATTGCATTTTATGTAAATAAATGTCAAAATCTCGTCAGATACTTGACAATGTTATTAAGGTTTCGTAAGTAACTTGATATCAATATAGTTAAATATCGTCAGCATATTATTCTGTTTCATAAGTTGTTCAAATCCATATAGCATACAAACCTGCAGAATTAACAGAAAAGAAAAAAAGACTGAGTATAAGAATAAAATTATAAAATATTGACAATATAATATTCAGATATGTAGTAACAAACAAAAGGAAAAATAGTGACGTCATTAAAAAAAAATAGATTGTTAGTTCAGATCCTAAACTATGTCTTATTATTTTATTAACGCCACTATTTGGGCCATTATGTGGATACTGTGTAGTATCTTCAGTAATTCAATGTGTTTGAAATATATTATAGCATATACCGCAAATTGACACGCATAGATAAATAAACATTGAACTTCACAATTTCATCGCCACAGCCGTTGGAGGTATTTGTAAGACAATACCAACGTATAACAGTTAGGGGTCCATAACGATAGAATGATGGGAATGAAAGGTTTAACAGTTAAGGTGGTCTACTTTACTTGCAGAGATCTAAAGAAATTGCCCGTTTCTTATATAAAACTGGTTGCCGCCCCGATTTCGCGCGGGTGGTGTGAGATTTTCAAAATTTTCATTAGATTATTTTATTGTTTTATAAATAACCTTGGCCTTAAGTAGGAATATAAGAAATAAAGAAATATTTTAATAGAATATAATATAATTTATTTCTTAGTACATAGCAATTACAGATGTTAAAATTATAGAATAGTTCACATATAAATGTAAAATAATTTTTGTGGGGAGTATTGAGTCTAAAACTAGTCGGGCGATCCCGAGAATATGTGTGAGTAAACCGCGTTTTAAATAATTAGTTCACATATAGTATCTTATCCGGTGTAGAAATATTACAGAATTTGGTGCAGTCGTTTGGAAGTTTTGTCGTGGCCAAGGGAAATCGGAATTCATTTTATCATATAGGTACATATAGATTGTCATTCTAATGTATGAGTCTACGCAACGATCCTCTGATAAGGATGAATTATGAATGATGATAAAAGTTAAAAGTTTTACCACTTTCGCAACATTCTTGTCACATCATAAAGGTCCATAAGATAAAGATAACTTGAAACCTTTGCGAATTTGCGGTTCAATGACCAGATTTGTGTTGAAGGTTGAAGTTTTAAACATAATTTTAGACACAAGTGATACACTGTGTGGACTGTAGAACATGAAATAATATAAAATCTCCAACTCATAGTAAACAAGATTAAGGTACACTAGTGATCATTTCGTCGGTGAAAACTCTTTTCTTTATGAGAGGCTTTTGCTTTGCAGTGATGCATTTAGAGGCTTATATTATAATCCGAAAGATAAGAACTAATATTTTCTAAACTCTTTATTGTTCTCTCCCTCTATCCTATCGTTAAAGTAAAGGAGTAAAACAGCTTAAATCTTGCCAATACTCGGCATTATTGCTACAGTACCGATACTTGCATAATGCGCTTTCAACTATTGTCTGTCGAGCGGTTCAACTAACGGAACGTATCTAGACGTATAGGGTTGTCAAAGATATGAATTATAATAGTATGCCAAGGGTCGCATCAGGTTATGATTAAGGATTCTAGTAGACGCCGAATGTAGAGTGATGGACCTAAAAAAGTTTTTATTAAAAATGTTTATTTTAAAAACAAGCTTTTACATTGCCTTGGCTCAAAGTACTAGTGAAGACAAATCAAACAAGCACAAACACGACGGGATTAAGTCGTTTGGGTTTAGATTTCCTATCACCTTCTGGCTCCATCATGAGATCAGCTCAAAAGTATATTATAAGTATATTATGTGGTATGGCCACCGAACTTATGTAAGTATGCAAAATATCATCACAATCGGCTGTCAAGATGTGATTCTAATTTAGCTTGCAAGATTTTCTTGTCTTTATTTTTATGGCCTTATTAATAAAAATCTCGACTGTGATTAGCGATTGCTTAGCAGATGAGAATTTAAAATTAGAATATGTTAATCCGTTGTTAAGCTCCATCGCGATTTTTATAAATAAGGCCATCAGAGTATACATAAGTGAGCATAAAGTGCGCGCATCGCTCGCTATTAGCCCTTTGTGTCTCATCTGTCGATAATCTCGTGCAGAGTCATAGGTAAAATCTTAGAGTAATCATAGACAAACATAGAGCCTGCGCATCGCTAGTAGGCCCTTATGCCAAGCGTAAGCACATTTTTAGCTAAATCTACTACGCTCGTTTACTGATTTATGTGATTTTCCGTACGACGATAGACGTGTATGCAAAAATATCGCTGATTCCGATATTATTAGGGTAATATTAACGGTTGTGAGACAATATTAGGTAATAAAACGGCGCGCTCTGTTTTTACACGAATTTTACTACGACGTTTGTTCGTACTGATGCTCAAAGTTTATACTCCTGTTTGGCGCACTCTATAGTCTAATTATTTATACTGTAAGGCTTTATTTTGATCGCTTTAAGTAAGGATGAAACTAGTGATCCTCTTTCTTGATAAAAACAATTTCCTATGCTATTTTTAGTAATACAAAAAATGATAATCACGTTTAGTGTTTGTAAAATATTCAACTCTAAACTGTTTTATTATTTAAATTGTATGATGTAATCGCTAAATGAGTGCAATAACATTGTGTTCGGTGAATTTTAAGAACTTCGTTATTATTATATTGGAGCGCTTTACCATTTAAATATTAGTTGAGTATATAATAAACCATACCTTACTTAGATCATCCTGGCGAGCGCACAGATGGGTCTACGTGACACTTGACATTTGAAGTGCGAATATTTTCTAGAAATAATTGCGCTGCGTTTCTGACCCGCTCATTAGCTGGAGCTAAAAAGCCCCCTTTTTGTTTTTTCACCTCCATTCAGACATGCTGCACCTGCAACGCTAAACAGTCGTGTTCAAAAACAGCGGAGGGTAGAAAATTAATTGTAAATTTAAGCATTGTGTATTATTTTCTAGTTCACCTTAAGTACCCTACTAATTTCTGAACGTTTGCCATAACTGTCTATCTGTTGAATGTGTCACAAGTAATGTCCAATAGAGAAAGCTCTATAAAACTGTGTTCGAAAAGTCGTAATCGTAAATTAGCCTTGTTCCGGTACTTTATGAGACCTATTAAGTGTCGAACTTAAATTAAATGTTAGTAGTTTAATACGTGTCTATTAAAGGATATTCTTTGAAGATTCTCGGTGGAAGTATTAGTTTTTTTTTTACTCACACGTCTATCTGATCCCAAATTAAACAAAGCCTGTGTATTATGGTAATCAGATTCATCATCATCATCATCACCAGCCTATCTTCGTCCACTGCTGGACATAGGCCTCTCCTGTGGCACGCCACTGAGCTCGATCTTCAGCTCTTCGTCTCCAACCACTGCCAGCCACTTTGCGGATGTCGTCGCTCCATCTAGCCCCCGGTCGTCCTACACTACGTTTGCCGAGACGCGGTCTCCACTCAAGAACACGTTTTCCCCAACGGTTGTCGGTTCTGCGGCATATATGACCAGCCCACTGCCACTTCAGCTTACTAATCCTCTGGGCTATGTCGGATTATTATTATGCTAATCAGATTATTAATAAACAAAAACTTTTTTTTAAACAAGTATATAGATAACCCACCAACCAGCACTCAGACACAGAACAACTAATCTGTCTGACTGAACTGAACTGAACTGTCCATTGACACTAACAGACCCTTAAGTTACTGAGGTCAAGACTAGAGATGCCACGAATAGTGAATTGGCCGAATACCGAATACCGAATATTCGGCAACGCTGTCGGCCGAAGCGCCGAATATTCGGCCGCCGAATGCTTGGTGGGGGCGCGTTAGCTGGAATAAGACAAGTCACAACCTGTTTTTCTCGTTGCAGTCGGGGTGCAAGCAAACATTGTTTGTATTTGTTTCAATTGCGAGTAAATCGCGTCACGGAGCGCTTTGTTAGTTTATAAATAATACGTTAAGTGAAACTTAATTACTATTTTGCTAAGAAGTTTGTTCCTTAGTTCATTTTCAATTGTTTTTTCGTCAAAAGGCTTATAAAATGACACCGGTTAATGAAAAATCGCCCATATGGGAATATTATTTCTGATTGGAAGGCCGATCCTTACAAGTGGTGGTCAGCAAACGAAAAACAATACCCAAACCTTTCGAAATTTGCAATCTTTCTTCGCCTGGAAGTAGCGTTTATAGTGAGAGGTTATTTTCTGAGGCTGGTAACGTTTACGATGAAAAGCGCAATCGTTTGCTACCAAAAAATGCTGAAAAGCTCGTTTTTATCCATCACAACTTACCACTGATTAATTTTAAGTACTAAAATGTTGTAATTTAGAAATAAATACATAATTTTGAGTAAAATAACGTGTCATATTTTACATGAATTGCTATTCGGTATTCGGCCGAATAGTACGCACTATTCGGCCGAATACCGAATAGCAAAAAAGTGGCCGAATAGGCCGAATACCGAATAGTTGCCGAATATTCGTGGCATCATTAGTCAAGACTATTGGTACTTATATATTTTCGAATAAATATGCTTTCCCTTTTTCATTTATCTAAAGTTAACTATCAAAATGATATTATCCGACAGCGAATCCAATATACCTAATTGAAAATTGGATTAGTGCACATTCAAATGACTGTTCAGGAAATAAAATCCTGGCTAGAATAATGTATTATTTCGTAAAAAAAACAAAATTAACTTCCACTCGCGTTAAAAATAAATAATATCTGAGTAATACAGTTAGCCAGCCCTGTAACACTCTAGTGACCGGAGTCAATACCAATCTGGTAAAACTAGCGACAACCGAGAGAAAGTCTTTCTGACTTGAAAAAACTGTTTTCTATAACTGACCGTTTATTTGTAGATTGTTGCGTGTTTGTAATGTCGTTTAGCGATTATACTCTACGGAATACAGTCGACAGTTTTGTATTGAATCTACTGTTTGTTCCCAATACCAGTATTTACCCCAGGGTAAATTACATTTTTTATGTCTGTCAGATTATTAAAATATATTAGATCCGTTATTTTCTTATTTTACGTAACGAAATATTAATGAAGATACATTGATTTGAAATGTCGCATGACCTCACAACAAAAAAGAACCAGCAAAGAATACGTGCCTAATATTTTCTTTTATCTAACTGACGGATTAATTAGATTTGACTTTTCATAGTCCCGTCATCTGCCACATTAATGTGAACAAACACTAGATTAAAGAAGGGTTTTAAATGTACAATATAGACATCATTTTGTTATTCACAATGTTTCCTCTTCAGTAGATCATGGCTTTAATTCTAACATCTTAAAACTATCATATATTTTTATTACATCCTGACAAAATAAATGTTCCACATTCATTCTTTCCGGATGGAGCCCTTTTCCCAGTTTATTTTTGATCTATTCATCGACATAGTGAGCAAAGAACGAATGCTTTCGTACCTAAATCAGCATTTACAACACATTAATGGTTTTGGCGCAGAAGGTCTGTTTTCGAAAATAGCAACAGAATCGCAAAAGAACTAGTTCTCAAAAAGGCGAATTCTCTAAATGCCCATTTCTCTCTGTTTTATTATCTATCTCTCTGAATGGCTAATTCCCTAAATGGCTAATTATTAAAATGGCGAATTTTATACAATTACTCTAAACTCCCGAACATACAGAATATACCTTCTAATACGCAGGTACGAATGCTTTGTCATTATTCTTACTTCATGTTATAAGTGCCGTGGTTGATACATAAAATTTAGCGATTTGCGTGATTCAGCAGATTTTGTATCTTGTCCGTTTTTGCAGATTAAGCTCAGCTCTTAAAAATAACTTTATCATTATTAGTGACGAAGTGTCTACCTATTTGTGTCCAAATAAAAAAAAAGTGTCGTGGTGGCCTAGTGGTTCAATGAACGGATTTGTGTGCACAAGGTTGCAGGTTCGAACCCATTCAAGGCAAGTACCAATGTGACTTTTTCAAAGTTATATGTACTTTTTTAATTATTCTAAGACATCATTGACATTCGGTGAAGGATAACATCGTGAGGAAACCTGGATTCCAACAATTAGAATCTGAAATCGCTAACCCGCAATGAGCAAGCGTGGTGATTAATGCTCGTTCCTTCTCTATATGAGAAGAAGCTTGTGCCCAACAGTAGGACATTTTTAGGCTGTTATTATATATTTAGGTATTCGATGAATACTTACATACAATTTTCAGCCTTTTTTGGTCTTTCAACTGGGCTAATACTCTCCTGACTCTCCCTTCATACATCGTGATCTAACCCTGCTTAATACCAGCTATATCATGACGTGTTGACAACCTCTATCTGATCGTGCAAACAAAAATAAATTATTCCAAATGTGTAGTCAAATATTATAGAGTACATGACTGGTTTAATACTTAATGTAACCTTGCTTATTATGTCATCTTCACGAATGTAATCGCCGCAACACGCTTAGAAGATACATATCAAACAAATCCATTAAAGTAACTCTGATCTAGGGTTACTACGTTTTATAGGCACTGAGCATTTAGTTTTTAGTTTAGACACTACAGCTGTGATGTCTATGTACAATTTTAAGAATAAGAATTAAATCGAAATTGATGGTTTGTACCGTGATATAGTTTCGTAATGTCTGCTTAGTCTTAAGGAAAAAACAATTTATTAATCATGCCTTGAGCTCCAACTAAATGTAAGCAGGTTTATTTGCATTATTTGTGCGTTCGTATTCGTGAGGTGGTTTTTTTTTAAGATAGCCATATAAAGTTCAAAATGTACCTACGTTTTTATCGGATTGTAATCAGGTTCTTTTTAATGTTTTTTTTTGTCTGTTTACATGTACTCTTGTCTTTTTGAAAACCAGTTCTTGTGAGAATTCGTACTTTTTTAAATGTCCTTTTGAAAATCGGTCCTTATGCAAATTAAAGGCGCTTAGTAAGCATAGAGTAGGTAGGGTCTGAGCACGAATTGATATTTAAGGCTATTGCTATTGAAATTCAAATATTGTATCATAGAATTTGAACTGTACCCGGATTAGTATGCAATATTTAGGTATGTGCTGCTGACAGAGTTATTGTGACAAAGGGCTTTGTCTGAAGAATTACTACCTTTCTTGCCACAAAACCTATGTTTAACAAAAGATATGATTTGATTTAAAAAACTTTTACTTATATTTTTATACCTTTCGTTTCTTAGACGACATATATGTCAATAATACAGTAAAGAACATGTAACGTGCAATTGAAAGATAATTTTAGGTGTAGCCCACGAAATGATGTATCATTACCTAAGACATATCCGTTATGTCCGGAATCATTACTCTATTTCTATGGTATTATTCTGAAACATATGGGAGCAAACAGACGTGGGATTCCTTGAGGAAATCTGGCTAAAATTGGTCAAGTCTTGCAAATCTGCTGTTGTCTAAGTAATGCAAATGCATAATAAAAAATGAAAAAGGCTTGTTGTTTAGTATACCTCGACGTCTTTTCAGGGGTGGAAGATATCCTGAACTATTCCCGGGCCGAAAATGCTCCTTACCCTAGTACCGAACTTTCCATCAATTAAGTAGAAACATCATGGAACCCTCTATCTATATCTATACATATAATAAAAAGAAAGAAAGAAAAGTCACTTACGTCAAAAGTCGTCAGCTCGTTGCGTCAAACGTCAGCTCGTTGTTTGTACGATTAGAATATCTATAACGCACCTAATAATGTGCGTGCGAAGCCGCGGGTATTAGTTAGTACTTAAATAAAATCCTAACATTTAAAAGAGTTAGGCATCTGACAAGTGAATCACTTACGTTCAACTTGTATACGGGTAAAGGAACTCAAGTTTTTGCGCGAGAGATTATTGACTCAAGTTCTAAGACCAGTTGACGATACTAAGAAATCTTAAAACATATCCTTCGTGCTGTATTCCTTGAGCCAAAATACTTACCACATATAAGTCGTCTCAAGGTATGACTCATGAAGGTTTTACCATTTTATTTATCCCTCGTTAAGTTTTATAGCTTACCGCTAAAAGGATCCATGCAGGTGAACAAGGTCAGACCTTTGCAAAAGGTTGATAATATTGATTTTTTATTAGGCTATTAAAATCTATACTAATATTATAAAGCTGAAGAGTTTGTTTGTTTGTCTGTTAGTTTGTTTGTTTGAACGCGCTAATCTCAGGAACTACTGGTTTGAATTGAATAATTATTTTTGTGTTGGATAGTCCGTTTATTGAGGAAGGTTATAGGCTATATAACATCACGCTACGACCAATAGGAGCGGAGCATAAATGAAAAATGTTGCAAAATTGAAAAACCGTTGAAACTAAAACACGCGATCGCGGGGGACAGCTAGTATATAAATAAATTAATTTTTAGGGTCTGTTTGTCAACGGGTTGTATCTTATGAACCGTAATAGCTAGTGATTTAAAATTTTCAGTGTGTATTTCTGTTGCCGCTAACAACAAATAAGTTAATAATTAAGGAGGTTGCATAAAATGGTATGGAACCCTTTACGCGCGAGTCTGACTCGCACTTGGCCGGTTTTACATTAATCAGAACAGTCACTTCAAACTTCTAAAGTGTTCTTTATCCGCCAAAAATGATTTTTATGCTTTGTGACGTGATATTTTTCGCCAAATAAGAATCAATTAAATGACTTATTTTTAGTAAACTGGTTATACTCGATGTGAGTTCCATTTAAATTTAAATAAATATTCCACTTCTAAGGTTAGAAAAATTAGAGAGAAATTTAAATTAATCTCTCTCTTATTAACTTTGAAGTTGGTCTCAGCATTTATGGGCCATAGTTACCATGGGTACTTAAATAGGGTTGTTAAATATTTGTCATTGTGGTGCCAAAATTAAGTGGTGCGACGTCACTTAATAGCCGTTGGACAAGGCTAGCAGGCGCCATCAACCTTGACTCAGCAGATGGTTTACATGTTACGGGAAAAGAGGCCCTTGTGTTTATTGCATTTTTGTTTCTTTAAACTTGAGCCCAGAGGGGTTTTGGCGACAATTTCGTAATATTATAATCCTAGTGAGTTAGCAATTTTTTGGAGATTTTTTAATAGGTGGCTTTTTCGCCTTATGCAATTTAGCTATAGATATATTTTTTAATCTTACTTGGAGGTTTTAATATTACCCGTATGAAAATAAATGATGAAATTATTATCATATTGAAGGCCAGTTAAAAAACAGTTGAATGCAATGGTAATGAGAATCAGCTAGCGCTACCACGACAGAGTTAAAACGACACACTATCACAAAAGTTTTCTAAAGACATTATTATTTAATCGTCAACAAGGCAGTCATTGGAACGAAACTATAAATTCAAACTACTGATGCGTAAAATAGTGACAAAGGTGCTAAGTTTGACAAAAGGTTTACAACTTCTGTTTGAGCCGTGGGATTCGGAAGCACACATCACTAGCTCGAGTAGTGGTGGACTGAACCAACTGTTTGTGATCTGCGTCGGCCATTCCGCCTTGCGCACGCGCAGCGGATCCAACTTGGATAGTTTACGATATCGGGATTCTGTGGAAGTGATGGTTAAGTGATTACTGAGATAAAAATAACTTCTTTGGATTTTTTTTTGTGAAAAATACTTTTGATAGTGTGTTCATTTGTTACGAAACCGGTTCGAAATTAATTAAGGTAATTTACGTTGACAATATTCATATTTTAATTTAACTAAATATAAAATAAAAAAGTGACCGAGATGTTGGCAAGGCAATAAATTTTTTGTTGGATTTTTTTTTAGCCATAGCACATAACAGCTACGGAAAACAATAGTTAGAAAAAAAAAATCTGAAAAGAGAATTTTACCACATTTCGTCATAAAACAATTACTTATTGCCATTGTTTAGTACAAAATATAATATATACATTTTATTTAGTATGTTGTAGGTAACTTTGAATACTACGTGATTATTGTGTCTTCTTGAATTGTTGTGCACGTGTATTATATGTGTAAACACTAAACTAAAGCTTCGCAGTTTAATTTTTTTATGATATTTTTGGGTCGTGCTCTTTATGTGCATTATAAATAAATAAATATATAGACGTTTATGGAAATGAACCTACACTTTCATACAATGTCTTGTACTAGTTATGTTTATCAATAATATAGATACATGAAAGGACAAAATCTCAAGTACTTTATCGTAAATAAAAAAATATAACTTCCCAAGGCAAACATTATCCTACAATGTTAAATTAAAGCTTACTGTAGAACAATGTATCCGTTATTACTCGGTTTCCGTCATTATTATAATCCCGAGATAACTACATAGTGGCGATTGTTCAGTAACACCATATTTATTGACCCTAATGATTTAAGGAAATAAACTGAACATTATCACAACTTTACCATCTATTAAGAAAACACAGCATTTTATAATAATATGTATTCGTACACAAGCAATTGAATATGTTTTGTTCAATCAATGTAACCAAAATATCAGACCGCTTTGCGCTGGTGTCTTCTCAAAAATATAATTATTATTAATAAAGCCAAAAATAATATTTATTTACATTTATTAATATACAATTTAATGACCGATAATCTTCTGTTCATTTAACAAAAAGACGTCGATGTAGCCTTTGTCCTTTCTTGGGATTCAAGCTTACCCCATACCAAGTTCCATCAAAATCGGCTCAGTGGTTTAGCCGGAAAGCGTGACAGACTGACATACAAAGTTTCGTTTGCATATAATATTAGTATGAATATGGATTAGGGATAGAAAAAAAAATATGGCAATAATACTCGTAAAAAAAAATAATAAATTTAGTAGCGATTATCTTTACGTATCAATTTATGAGAAAAACCATAAAAATCCGCTTATACCAGACTTAATCTAATAGAAAGCTGGTTTGTAAAGGAAACATTTTAAATGCGAAACACGTTATCATCTATAATTTCTATAACTAGTTGTCACCTTAATAAATTAGCTTTTAAGAAAATGTATGTATTTACGTTTCATCTATATCTGTAGTGGTAAGTTATTCTAATAAACCAACTTGTTTTATTGAATAATAGTTTTTACTTAAAAGTTTCGACTCGACTCTACAACTCTTTAACTCTCTAGCCATTACGGATCGTGAGAAACAGCTCGCTGAGAGACAGACGGACGGACAGACAACGAAGGCTTAGTAATAGAGTCCCGTTGGCAGTCTTCGGGTATGGAACCCTGATGAAAAGGCTGTAATTTGGCAAATATTTCTAACCCAGATTCTGCTTGTTGTCTCAACCATTTCGATAAATTTACCGTTCCACTTTCATCACCTGTGTACCAGTTAAAATACAATAAATGTATTATCAATTGAGATCGCATCGCTAATGGCTTGTTGGTTCACTTGACCTGTTTACAAACAGATGTTCTACCAAGGTTCGAATCAACCTGAACGATTAACTGCCGAGACTTGATATAACAGTTATATTTTCACAGTTTTACTGTTGCGTGTAATACGAAACGAATTGATAGCTGTAGCTGTAGATTGTCATAGTCTTTCGTAACCGTAGTTACAGGAGGGTTACCTACTCCTGAATGAATTTTAATTCTAATACAATGTCAATTAAAAATTGTTAAACATTTAGCAGACACACAAACAAAACAAAGTATAAAAAATACTATCAGATGCCGGTTACTTCCATGGGACCACCTCTGAGTTAATCTCTTGCCTGAAATCGACACGACCTCTTTCAATTCATCCGCAATAATGATAAACTGTTCTGCTAATGTTTACTTACAAATAACATTACTTAAACATAACAAGAATGTCTTAGGACAACTCACACACGGCCATCTGATCCCAAAATAGGTAGAGCCTGTATTAGGGCAACCGGACTTATACTTAATTATATATTTCTAAATACATAGGTACATATTATAATTAAATTACACCCAGACACAGAACTAATAATCATGGTTTTCACATTTGTCCTTGAACTTTGACATAAACTTATTCGAATTTATTATTAGTACCTATTCTGCATAACGCAAATACGTAATATCCTTGTTAACTAAGTCTATAACTACCGATAAATCACGTAGCATTGAACAAATCGTGATTTATCAGAGTTTTTGCCGCCTAACACCACAATACATACAATATACTAGTACTATAATCGAACGCAGGGAAAAAATTGCTTCATTGTTGGCACACCTTCAACTATGGCTTTTATATCAGTGGTAACACGTAACATTGAAAGGCTCCTTGATTCTAAAATCCATCCAAATTTAACCACCCCGTTGTGAAGGGCTTAAAATTTAATCTGTTGTCAAATCTACTGAACACGGCTGTGATTGGTTGACCAAAAGACTAACAACCAATCACACAATTTTAAAACGTGATTACCTAACTTTTGTGTTGCTCAGCCTCTCAGAAAAGGGGGGTTAGTTAATCTTTGAAACCTCATGTCAAGTGCTGTGATTAGGTGTTCGTCTTTTGGCCATCCAATTACATATGTGTTGGCATTAGATCGAGTTGGAGGGTGTCTAAATAACGACGCATCTTAATCTTCCATTAACCATAATCACAGATGATTCAAAATAGTTGTATTTCAAAATTACGTCGTTACCACTGTCGCACGATCCACTATCACTTGCCAACCTCAAATTTTCACTTAAGTCTTTATTTTCAGGTGACAAAAAATCACTGGCTCAAAAAACGACACCCACCAAGACAAGCAATAGCTCATTAGCGAATTCGAGGACTAATTCTAAGGACGATATTCCTGACGACAATATCAGCCAGAGTTCCCTCGGAGGGGGGATAAAGGGGAAGTTGGCGGCGTTGTTTAGTAAAGAACAGACGATTAGCGAATCTACCATCGCTAATAAGTTTAAGCAAGAGAGAGAGAAAGAAATGGAGATGCTGCAGAACAGATTTCATTATAAGGTGAGAATTTTATCTATCTACTTAAGCATGTTAGTAAAATGAGGACAACATCACATACATTGCTCTGAACCCCAAGTAAGTAGCTACAGCACTTGTGTTGAGGAATTGGAGACAACGAAGGCACCACAAACACCCCGACCCGAAACAATGAAGAATGGTTGTTCTATTTTGACCCGTTCGGGGATCGAACCGGAACCTCAGAGCTAGCGACACCTTGAAGACCGGTGTGTACGCCACTCGACCACGGAGGTCTTCAAAACTTAATTACCTACCCGTAAGAGGTTTTCCTACTGAAATTGGAAAATTTCCAAATACGTATGGCGCTTAAAATTTTGTCTAACTTCTTATTCATACAAATTTCCAAGCAAAATTACATATTTAGGGCACCAGTAATTTGCGGTGAACGAACACATTATTTACAACTAGACAGTTGTCAAATGCTAGTTCCTTTTATGTGCCACAAAAGATATTTTCTAGAACAGTAAAACCAAACATAGCCATGTTTTGAATCATAATATGAACAAGTTATATTTAAACATAGTACAGTCAAAAGTAGAACTTTTAAGTAATCTTTTACATAGGTTTCTCAATTGTATTATTATCTTGTCTAGTTCTTAAACTAAGGTGTAAGATAGGTGTAGGGAGTTCTTTGCTCAGTAAGACAGCTCAGCTCATAATACATATAATTACTTAGTATTTAACAAAATCGGATTCCGCGTCTGTCTGTCCGCTAACTTATAAAGAGAAAAGATTTGTATGTATGTATGTAACAAATAAACATAAAAACAACAGCTGATTTTAAAAATTCTTTCACCATTTGAATGCTACTTTATTCGAGATTAACATAGGTTATAGAATATTTTGAAAAATAAATGTCTACCCGTGCGAAACCAGAGCAGGCCGCTAGTTTCTTATAAAATGACTGAATAATAACCCTTGCAGAGCCAGGGCGGGGTCACTAGTAAAACATAATTTCAATTCGATTGTAGACAATGTGTGTTCACAACTCCTTCCTTAACTAGACACAAGTTAGGAGAATACTTCATTCTAATATAGTTATAAAAACTAGCTTTATACATATTTCTATATCGCTCCACAAATCCCAAGTATGGTAGTCTCCGCTCATTAGTTCCCGAGTTATTCCCGTCTTGAGGGCAACAAACTAGAGCTTTTTATTTCCTGTTGCTTTCCTTTACTACAAAGGAAATAAAGTATTGTTTTTAACGTTTTTACATAAGTGACAACGGAAAAGGAGTGGTTTTGAATAATGTTCAATTACTTCTTATGATATATTAGCTGTTTCCCGCGGCTCTGCCCGCATGGATGTCGGTTATAGCGGCAAAAAGTAGCCTATGTCTTTTTTCAGAGTCTAGACTACGTGTGTACCAAATTTCATTTAAATCGGTTCAGTAGTTTTGGCGACATTTATAATATTAGTAAGGATTTCCAAGAAACACACAGTTCGTATCGCTAAAACAGACCTAAGTTTATTTAACTCAATCTTTTATTTTGTAAGTAGATACTAAATCTTAGAATACTGCAATATTAACTTTAGACATGTAAGTTTTCATTATTAACTTAATATTTTCTAGTCAAAGATCATAAATAAAATAAAATCGTGTTCGCGAGAATGCGGTGTTTATCTAGCGAGGTGATTACAGGATGCAACTTATTCTGAAACGCGGCTATTTGGTAACATTAATTATAATGCGTCGCCAAGCCGTGCTTAGGTAAACGTGGGCTAAGTAAGAAAACTGTAGAAATAGTGACATAATTTAGTCATTATAGGTAATTTGATTTACTATGTCGTGAGAAAGGAAGTAAGGGATTAGCAAAAATTACTTACATTTTGGCTTGGCTAATGCGTGAAAAGAGTAAATGTGTAAAAACTTTAATTATGTTTATTAATTTATTGTACACAAGATTTTGACTGGGTGTCTGCGCGTGGATATTAGTTATCGCGGCAAAAAGTAGCCTATGTCCTTAGTTGGGATTCAGGCTTACTCCATACCAAGTTTTATCATAATCGGTTCAGCGGTTTAGGCGTGAATGAGTAACAGACAGATAGACCGAGTTAATTACACATTTATAATATTAGTATGATTTTTTACGTTCGACACCTACTTCTTCCTACTTCCTAACAGACGTAATTGAACAAACCTGAAAAATTAGTCATAAGGTCCATCCAATCCATTAGTCTCCAAATTTCCATATAGACTAGTATCTTTATAAGTATAACATATTTCAATATATTCATCAGAATAGCCGGATGCAGAATATAGGTCCATATTGTTCAATGTCTCAAAATATTAGTCATAAAAAAGTAACGTGAGTTTCATATACCTAACAAAAAAGTATACTACAGTTAGTAAACGTGCTAATTTACAAAATTGAGGTTAAAACGCCCTTATACTCAAAAGTAGGCCTAATTGCGAAACATGGTGCAATATGTACCATACTAACTAATGTATTGCTATTTACGTACTAAGTGAAGTTTTTAACAAGCAGTTGAAACCTTTGAATAGTGGTTAGCTTAAGACTATGGTTAAAAGTTATGAAATGACATTTGTTGTCTGTAACTGACACAGTGTAAGAACAGCTTTTGACACTGACGGAAGAAGTCTTACTTACATTGTTACAAGACGTAGTAAAAACCTTTAAATGTGCTGTATGAAGGGATAAGCAAAGTCAAATAAATGTATCATCGTGAGTTAAAATACGTAAAATAAGAAAAAATGTTTGACCAATACTTTTTAATAATCAATCTGAAATTAAAAAAGAATAGTCATCTACCTATTGTGTTTTAGTTAGTTTAATGCTAAATGGTTAGCAGTTATGAAATAATAGGCTTCGGTAACTGTCCTAGTGTATGAAAAAAGGATATCTTATGTAGAGAATTATGGATGAATTATTCCATACATCGTTACAAGTTTTAACTGCACGGATATCCGATTGGTATCTGTCATCACGCCAATTACCACTGTAAGCGTCGTGCTGCGAGTTCGATCCCCGCTAGAACAAGCATTTTTGTGATCGACAATTGCTTGTTCCAAGTCTGGGTGTTCTTTGTGTATCTTAAACCCCCGCGATACAGTGATTAAATTCAATAGTGCGGGTTTCGTTATAACAAAAAAAAAGTAAAGTGCAAAGTCGAAACCATTCAGTACTAATTAGCTGATAATTAGCTATCAGGTTGAACTTTATCAAATGAAAATTCGTCAATAAATGTATCAGTGCAGATCAAGGGCGTCCTGCTTGTCATATAGCTATTTTAGATAAAGATTTACAGTCGTAAGCTTCAGCAAGAAGATTTCCTTTAACATGAGTCAATGGTAGCTATTTCTTTAGAATATATTGTGTAATTTATATATTAGGTTGGTGGTGTGTAAAAACACAAATCTGTTATCTCGGGTACTACATCTCTCTAGCACTAACGTCCGCCTACACAGATTTCCCACGAGTACATGTGGCACGCTTTTTGTTCTGCCTACATATTTACGTAGGAGTTTAATCCGCAGAGCGGAAAACCAAATCTTTTAATTTAGAGTATGTACCTTATTTAAATTGGTGGGGGATAGTTCAAACATTGTCGATTGAAATATTGTTTGTTTTTTTTTTCAAATTCAAATGTTTTTATTTGTAGAACGTAGGTCTACAAAGGTGTTATACTTAAGATAAGAAAATAATTGAACGCTATGTCTTGCCATTAGCGTACAAATATTAGTGAGGACTAATTAGAGTATTTAAAATATACAAAATAGAAGAAAACTAAATAAACAAATACTATACCTACCTACCTACTTTTTTTACTTTTTTACAATTACAACTTTATGTAGATTTATAGGCATAATGCAGCATAAGATTATTATAATGAAAACCCAATGGTATTATATTTAGTAAAAGTGCAATCGTTAACCTTTATCTCAGTTACTTTATCTGAAAAAAATAATAATAAAAAAACAAAAGCGTTATTGTTATGTAACTTCACTATAATAAATTATATACCATCTTTAACAATGATAATGTTGTATTTTAAAGATGGCATTATAATTCTTGAAAAGGAATAAGTAACTTACTTAAGTATAACTTGTACCATGTTTAAATCTTAAAAAGGTATTGTGCTACCAGTTTCCACAGGTGCAACTACTGCCATGTAAGGGATCATGCTTGCCTCGCGATTCGTTATAAAGTTAGAAGTTTCTATCTACCCATAATAGGACTATAGTTATAAAATAATAAGTTATTTCACTATCAGCACAAAGCTGTTTGTCTCTAGTAGTTACTCACAAAATGTCTTTAAATTCTATATTAAAAAAAAATACACGTATACAGGGTGTTACCGAAAAGGATGTATCTATCCAAAAGGAGTAAAGAGTACATCTGGTAAAGAGTCAGTTTACAAAATTTCAGAAAACAATTAGTTATTTAATTGATATCCAATTTTTTGCATCAATATTATTCGACGCTAAAAATCATAAAAAACTTGTCACTGAATTACGAGATTCAATATCTTATCATATATCTTAATGTAAAGATACAAAGGTTTAGCGGTCTGGTATTGATTTTTGGTGTCGAATAATTGGATATCAATTATTTATTTAACTTATTTTGACTTGAAATGTTGTAAACTGACTTTATACTAGATGTACTCTTCACCCCTTTTCGGTCTATGTACCTTATCGGGTAACACCATGTATATACATTAGTCATGCCACAAACGTCAAACCGTTACTTTAATTCTTGACATAATAAGCAGTTATTATAGAGTTCACAAGACGCTATAACCCACTTCCAATCGTTGATTAGCGAGACTGGAGTTTGAGGCCCTATTTCGAAACAACCGCGACCCACAGAACATTAGTTACACAATATCAGTTCACACTTATACGCTTCACGTTTCTTTTTTATCGGATGTTACGTAGAACGAAGAATTCAACCGTATTATGACATAGGTTTAGGTGGTAATTTACCTAAAACTTCTAATTTACCAGGTGTCATAATAATAGGTGTTTTTGTGTGACTTTGTTATGTCATCTACTGTATGATCATAAGAAATAGCTTAAAAAACACTATTTACCAGGTTTTTTTCGAACAATGTTATGGACGGCTCTGAACGGAATCAAGCTGAACACCAAAATTGTTCATTAACGGGACTGCTTATTTCATCTCATCTCTTCTACCCGTAGTTTTTTCTTTTAGGTTAAAGCTACTGACTATTCGTTTTTTGTGGAAAGAGAGATGTATAATGCCTTATCTCAGTTTGACACTAAACTGAGACTGCTCTTTGTCATTAAAAAAACTTGGTTAAGTTTACCATTGAACTAACAATACTGTTTCTCAATTCCAGCCCAAATCACAAAAATCAGAAAACACCAATGACTCTGACGATGAGTCCAGTGAACATGATCCCTCGGAGAAGGCGCCTCTCATGGGCAGTACCACCAGCCTATCCCTAGCCAAGAAGCCGGAGATCATCTCCAATATCCCTAAGGTCACCTTCGAAGAGAAGGCCAGGTCGGAACAGGCCCTCAATGATAAGGAGAAGGAGGCTCAAAAGGAAGACAAGGTTGTTGGAGCACAGCCAGTTAAAAGACGCAGTGAGTATGATTATTAATAGCCAACTAAATGTAAAATGTTGTCCATACTGACCAAAGCTCGGGCTTAGTACAATACTATCAAAATATTTATTGTAACTGAAATGGACACAAGGAAAATAATAATAATTGTATAATGCGTTTAAAGGAAGTTTTTAGATCATATCAACTGACAAGTTTAACCCTTCAACCGCTTATGGATTAATCTGACAAATATTCTTGTGTCCATTTCACCAGAGTCAAATACGATCAAATATCACAGCTCGATTAATTTGCTTTTTTAATTAATTTACGCTGCTAAAAATAGCTAAGATAAGTTATGCATATAATATATGATGATAAGTTTCGCAATAAGTTAGTTGATCGATCGTAATACTGTTTCATACATCGCGCTAATTACACATTACCAAAGGTTAATTATAATTACCATGTCTTGGTACCCAACTAACATATTTTTAAACCTTGTTTCAGGCTCACAAGACTCGCCAGTAGTCCTATCAGTATTAGATGACGTGAAAAGGTTAAAAGTGAACAATAGTAAGAAGGACCCACAAACTAACGGAGCGGTGTTGCAACAGCCAGCGAGTCTGTATCCACACCTGTCTGATATTGAGACTGATACGTCACACACACAAGAGGATTACTCAGATTGTGGTGGATCAAGGTGTGGGCATTATACTCTCGAATGCATATTCTTCTTCCTATGTATTTAAGTTGAACTGCCCGTTCATAGATGGCGCTGTTATCAGTTTTGCAATTGGTTCTGTCAGAGACAATTGTTAGATTTTGGTCGAGTACCATATGTGGTTGCACAGTTGAAAGACGTACGCCCATGTTCTTAAAGGTTGATCAATTCTGATGTAATTGGTTGATCAAAAGACTAACCAATCACAGCACTTGATTTGTTTGACAGCTGATTAATTATGGTTTTACGTTGATCGACTATTCAGAAATCTGGGAAATTGATTTATTGAGGACGAAGATGGATCTATCTGATCAAAGTATTAAACTTTAACATCGTAGTTTTAGATAACGATAAGTACGTAACCTCTAGCGTCGTTGGCGCAACACATCGTCTTGAAATATAAGCAGATATTTATTAATATTAATATTATCTATGTATTTAATATAAACCTTGTAGGGACAAATGTTCTCATAACAGACTCAAATGTGTGATCATGCTGACATTGATTCGCTTTTAATACATAAATACATAACTTATACATGCGGGAAACAGTTGAAAGATAAAAAAACAATATTATATTGGCTTATTATAATAATTTATTATAACTGACACGTAAGCGTAAGCTAATATATCAAACTTTATACGATGGAAAAATATAGAATAAATCGATTGTTATTAATATTATACACTGTAATTACTTTACTGTATTCATTAAAATTTTAATATTTTATGCTATAAATCAATGACATTGCAGTACGTATATGCAAATGATTTAGAAGCAATTATCATAAATTTTACAATTGAATAATTAAATTAACATAAATGTAATGCGTGCCTAAATTAATTGGACCGACGTTTTTATAAATGTTTTGATTGAATTAGGTTAGGTAGGGCTTAACATTGACTGCCTCCGGTAATAAACTATTGATTGAAGGTTATTCGTATCAATAACAGCACAATTGTGTAAAGTATAAAAGATTTTGCATATCTCAAAAAAAACATAGTTTACCGAATAATCGTGTCAGGCAAATTCATAGTTTATGTTTAGTGTATTACCATGAAAAATGCAATCCTAAATTTTGATTCTAAATACTATCGTACCAGCTCATTAATGCATACATAAAATAACATAAATATTTAAGTCAGTGAATCAAGAACTTTATAACTTAAATAAACGCCGCCCGAGTAATAGGAATATTTGTGAGACAATACGTAATTTCGCGAACAATCTGCTGCGGTTCCGACAATAGTTATTGCATATTTCACAACTCACAATACAATGTTAGGGTGAGAACACAAGCGTTCGTATGTCTTTGTGCGGCGCTAGCAGTTCGCAAGTTGTCCTTACATTTGCACCTTGCGTTAAATTCGCAAAGCTGATAAATGTAATAATACCCTTAGAAGCGCAGACATGTGTGAAATTTCATAATAACAAGTTATTTTATACGCGAATTGTGAAATACTTGCAATGAATCTCATGTTACTATCGGTATTGGTGTATAAACCATTCAGACATTGCAGTTGTTAGAAATATGTAGTATGCTGACTTATGGCCAATATTATTAACATATTTATAGATTGTTTTTCCTACTAGAGAAGAATTAGACATAATTTGTATGTCATATGTAAAAATTCTATCTCTTGCAGGAAAAACGATCTAGGGATAAGTTAATAATATTGACCGTTAGAAGATACGGTTAAGTTAGTCGCTCTTACTGACACGTCAATGTAAACGCTCCATTGTGATACCTTCGGAAACCGTAGATTTTGTTTTTTGACTGACAGCCAAATACTTAAGCGGCCACATATATACGGAATTCCGTTTTTAAATTCTAATTCGAAATATCGATTCAGGATACATCACACAATACAGTTAATGTGATGCTGTGTGTATGATAAATAGGGTCTAATTAGTAACTCGCAGATTCGCAGACAAATTTTCTGACAAGTTCAATGTGGAGTAGGTTGCCGAAATGAACTATACTCCCTATTATCCGTGGGTTTCCGAGTCAGAAAAAAAACCGAACGCTAGAATACTGTACCTACTTGATAGGTCTGCGGATTTACTAAGTTCAGAATTCCGATATGAAATTCCGAATCGGAATGCCGTATGTTTGTGGCCGCACAAAATTTTAAGCCACCGTTAAGTCTTGTGCTGTAACTTCAAGGAGTAAAGTAGCGACAGATAGCTTTTTGAGAACGTCTTAAGGTTAAGTTGCGTTTTGAGTATTCGGGGTTAAGTCTCATATGTTCTTGTTCATTGATCAATAGCCTCGTCTTAAAGTTCTTATTGAAAGACAAAGCATAGATTATTATTTTTGTTAGCATAATTATATGTATCTGAATGACAGTTCCACTATAATAGCACCATATACTTAACTGTTGCTAACTAATGTAGTTCATTAGGTATTCAGCAAATGTCCCCTGTTATTGGGTCAAGACGATTTGCATGGTGAGCCGTCATGGTAGCAAAAAAATGTTGATTATCGAGCATACATATCTTAATGCTGCCTTATATTGACAATACTGACAATACTGACCTTTTATAATCTGTACTAATATAATATGTGAAAGTAACGCTGTCTGTTCCGCTGTCACGGCTAAATTGCTTATCCGATTTTGTTGTTACTTTGCATAAAGTAAGCTTGGGTATCCAAGAAAAGGACAAAGGATACTTTTTGCTGCGATAACCGACATTCACGCGGACAAAAGCTAGTTATTTATATCGTTTTAGTATTTTTGCTATGCAAAGTCATCTACACATAATGAGAAGGAACGAGCATTGATAATTGGTTGACAATTTCAGATAGATTGTATCTTATTTCACCATGTTGTCTTACACCAATAATAGTGTCTAACTTTTCTGTCGCCGTTAGACAGAATGGCCTAGAAATCAATAAATTCAATAGGCAGTGAAAAATATATCTTGAATGTAAATTAACACTGCCAATTTAGATATAGGGTTTAAGTACTTTTAAATTATGCCGGCGCGTCAAATAACTAATTATAAAAATAAATACGCTAATTAACTTATAGTAATATAATGAAAATTAATAAAGAGTTAATCTAAGACTGTATGTTGCCTATTAGACTGTAGTGGTTTTACTACATTCTCGTTTTGTATACATTATACGTGTAGTTTATATCTCGTATCTACTTAACTAACGCTGTATGCACAATTATTAAAGTATACTACTTATTATTCATGCATAATAAATAGTACAGTACATTTCCAGTGAAGTAACTAGTTAGCAAAATATTATTATATGACGCAGGGTTATTTTAAAAATGAGTGGCAGTTTTAAAAAAGAAATATTATTAGAAAACTTTTTTTTTTATCAAACAAGCTTTTTTATTTAAACAAAACATTTTTTGTATTTAATATAACTCGAAAAAAATCCGCTTCTGTTTACTATTCTTATGGATTTTAAAGTCTTTTCCTAATCGACTTTAATAGACCTATCATTAAAAGTTTTTTTTTTCGTTTTTTTTTTAAAACGACTCCCGTTCTAAGGAATTTAATCGTTGTGTCGCGGGGGGTTTCACAAATATTCAAATCACATGCACAAAGAACACCCAGACTTGGAACAAGCATTTGTGGGTCACACAAATGCTTGTCCTATGCGGGGATCGAACCGCGGCAAGTCACGCACAGAGGTAATTGGCGTGGCGACCTATACCACTCGGCTATCCCTGCAGTCGCACTATATTACTATTGAATGGGAAAAGTTACATTTATTATTTAAATAGGTAGGTACTGGGAACAGTTCAAATAAATTCCTATAAACAATAACTAAGAAAACTTTCACTGATTTTAAATGACACTGTAATAACGGTATAACTGTCAATTGAGGCGTATCAATGACTACTTACTAAATATTAATAATGCAAGCCAAAATCAACCTTACTGCTTCTAAATAAAGATTGCAAATTTCAAAGCGTTACTAAGGCGTGTAAATCAAAATTATTAGAATAGTTACTATGTCAAATCAGTGCGGTAAATACCGCATAGATACATATCTTGATATGCTGCAGTGGACAGTTTACCCTAGGAAAGCATCTCTTAGATCTATGAAGTTAATTCAACGTTATAAGTAAATAAAGTTTATGAATTTAATGATAATTTATTTACTGGTAACTAGTTTTGTGCTGACAAGCACTTAGACTAGAATGTCTTAACAAATCTTCTAATAACATAAAAAAAAAACTACTAAATACTTTTTATCGATACACCTAATTACTAAAATTAAATTTCCATAGACAAAAACGGTGTATATAGCTTAAATACTTAAGAAATACTAGGTTAGATTATTTGGGCTAATGGCCGCCCTGTATTTGAATAGATACATGCATAATCAGAATACATCGTTCAATCTAAAATAAATGCTACACCTGTGTTCATAAAGTTGAAATTCATTTAAACAGTTAATTAGTGTTGATATTTGCAATAGGTAACAGTTAATGGTGTTCTATGATTATGCGAGTTGTGGTTGAACTATAGAATCGGTAAGGGCCCGTGTACATGAAGGACAGTTGTTCGCGTACTTTTGTCTTTGTAAAAACACTTTTTATCGTTCAGGTGATAAATGGTAATTAATCATACTAGCTTGTATCTGCTCTAAGACCATAGACATATTGGTGGTTTAAATCATCATCATCCACAGCCTTTGTCATCCCACTGCTGGGCATAGGCCTCTCTTTTTATGTGCCATTCTCTCCGGTCCTGTGCCAGTCTCATCCAGAATCGACCCGAGACTTTAGTTATGTCGTCGACCCATCTTGCTCCCGGACGATCGACGCTTTTTTTGCCTAGCCTTGGCCACCATTCGGTCAATGCCTTGCTCCACCTGCCATCATTTTGTCTGGCTAAGTGTCCTGCCCAGCTCCATTTTAGTCTCATGATTGCGGTACCGACATCCCGAACTTTTGTTCGGTTTCGGATATCCACATTACGGACTCGGTCTTGAAATTTGATGCCGAGCATAGCATTGGTGGTTTTACAGCAATGAAATAAATGTATAACTATGTATGATTAATTATATTTTAAGAGACTAAAAAGTACGTCTATAGACCGTCTAACTTCTGCACATGTCCTTTAACATTATTATTTATTTTTTAAGTACAAAATTAGTACATAATAATATCTATACAACAAAGTATTACTATCAATTATGCCAGCTGCTTTCATAGAAATTGATGATCAAATATATTAAAAATATAAATTATTATTTACACTATCCAAGCAAACATAAGCCCAAATGTATAAATAAATACCCAAAAGTTATTTCTATTGTTCTTTGTGCATTTGACAACCAGTAACCATACTCAAACGCAGCTCAATTTTAAGCGGCTGCTACGTCTAATGCCGTCTCTGTCACTTTAAGGTGTAAAGTAGCGACAGATAGACATTTAAGAACGTCTCAAATTTGAGTTGTGTTTAAGTATTTGGGGGATGATAATAGAATAAAATGTGTGTATGTTCGCTTGCCTTATACCTCGATCATTGATTAAAGTATATCTAAATGCCATTTCTACAGGGTGCTACGGAAATGCGTCATCATATTTAAAATACTACATCTGCCCTTTTTTTCAAAGATTACATATCCGTAGCATCCTGTATATGAATAATATATATTTTTTTATTTAATTTGACTAATCTTATAATTATAAGACTCCTTTTCAGGTATTTTATAAATTATGTTGTCTGTGATAATATTAAACTTAACTAGTAATGTTTTGTAAAATAAAGCTATTGAAACACATGATTGGTTATTTTATTCCTTTTGTTTTGCCGTGAATTTGTTTTCTTTTACAGTGTTGAATGATTCGCAGTATGTTGTTTGGTTTAAAAAAGTATTTACAGTACTCATATTCATATTTTTATAGACCTAAAATCTCTGGAAAATAGTCCGCTATGTTGGTTATCTAAATAAGATAGGCAGGTCCATATAAATAAAAGAAAAGAAAGAAAAAAAAGTTGCGCAGAGAATGCGCTTGCGATCCCGCGACTCCGGCCAAGGGCGGAGACGGGATCAGGGTGTTTTTAGTCAGTGAAAGTTTGACATATTCTCACGCCGTGCCCTCGGCGTGGGTTGAAGCCATAAGCTTTTAACCCCGAAAACAAACTCGTGTAAAATGCTGGTATACTCTGTATCTGGAAGAGAGAGAATGTAAATGGCTAGACAGAAAGAACTTAGATAGAAACAAACTGCAACCCTCTTCAGGACAATAACACCCTATATACCTATATTTATTCAATTAGTTTACTAATAAAATTATACAGATCACTCGGTTTTACGACAGATATGAAATATCAAAATATATCAATTATTTTTGTTTTAATGTTATTGCTATTACAATATTCAAAGAAAGTTAATGCAGGTATAAAAACAAACGATAGAAGGTTATCAATATTTAAAGTACTTATTATTTTTATCATACAGCATTTGTAGCATTTTGTGGCATGGAGGCTAATGCAAATTAGATCAATCTTCAATAGATCTCAAACTTACAATGAAAACCTAAATTAACTCTTTGACCTCTTGTATTTGAACCATCATTACGACTCCATTACACCATATTATTTAATGATAATTATATTCAAGCAAATACCATCGAGACATAACCTCGGTATGCTCCACCGAACCGTTTTACTGTTTTGAAAACCGACAACAATTAAAAAAAACAATCAAAAAATATAAACGGGAATAAGAAGTAAAAAGTAGGAAATAAACGTACTGACCTGTTGATCTAGCAGTAAGTGACCCTGACTGCTAAAACGAAGGTCGTGGGTTCGATACCCACCCAGGACAAATTTTAGTGTGATCATCATTGATCATGATCATTGCTTTTGCGTGTAATTTATGTATAGTATGTATGTATTTAGAAATACATAAATAAGTATGTTTATCAGTTGTCTGGTTGCTATAATGCATGCAATGCCTCTGTTTGGGATCAGATGGCAATGTATGAATTGTCCCAAGATATTATTATACATATACATTATACAAAAGGACTGACAATCAACGTCAAGGTAACACACTTAAATTCCTTTCCCCCATATGTACTTATTACGTATTGCAACAAATTAAGGGAACAGATGTTACATAAAACACATCTGGTTCCAATACCACATGGCTTCCTGTGTATTCAATAGGAATTGTTTTCTATATAGCAGATGTTTTTAGGTCTTTATACCGCTATAATTTAGGCGTAAACGAACAATATTAATAGGTACAATTACAGATGTTTCTTTGTCGATGAAATATCAAAGATTTCGGGTCGGATATGGATGAGATTGGCATAGAATTGCAGATTATAAGCCTGTAACTAAGAGTAGAATGATGAAGAGAAGTGAACGTAATGATGATAGTAACATTTATTTAATTAGCACATTACGTCTACCATTTAGAATCAAGGGTAAATAATTATGTACTCTTTTCACCTGCAACCCAATAGCTAAGTACTAGTTCATCTTAAACTGAAGAGTACTGTCAGTAAAGCTCAAAGACTATACCTTTTCGACCTCTAACTATAATAGGCTATTTGACAGATTTATAATTTCTATCTTGAATTACTTGGTTACGGTTAAGAATTTCACCCATAAAATTTTTTCAAAAAGAAATTACGTATTTCGTAAGAAAATTGCAAATAAAAATTCAAAATTCAAATAAGCCGCCGAAACGCTTTATTCAAACAATATGGTGTCGTGCTTTGTGAGTTACGTCACAAGCGCGTAAACAAGCGTAAGCAATAAAGGTTTTCGGTTCCGCAGTGGTGTTTGTGTTTGGATATTTGTAATTTATTGTTGATTAATCCAATAAAATGACTTACAAGTGGTGTGCTGTACCCTGTTGTACAAATACATCTATAAAAACCCCCGAAAAAATTGCTTAATAAAATTGCTGTCCATTTCGAGAAAAACTCGCAAAACAAAAGTGGGAAACGAAAGATATCACAAATCGCTGCAAATATAATTAGAAACGCCAAAATATCTGTAAACACAATAGAAACTTCAACCACCGACAATATGTTTACGCGCGGATGACGTCATTATAACATTAGCCAATCCGGGTCGTTTCTCAATGTGTGGCGCGAGAAACAAATAGCCAAACATATTTTTGTGTTTTTGGATATATTAATTGTTTTAATTTTTAATAAAAATGATGTGATTCACATGAAAAACTCTCATTTTATGCATTTAAAGCAAATAATCACAAAAATATTCATAGTGTCAAATAGCCTATTGGTTCGGCTAATGTATCAGTGCTGTAAAATGCGGCTCTTTGCTAACGAGGCTATAATGAGGCTAGTTGGCATCAAGGCAATTTTTATGATTAAAATAGAAGGAGGCCGGGGCGCTTTCCTTCTCTTAAAAAAAATAGAATTTGACCTATAGTTTAAAAGATAAAAATCACTGCCACGAGCGCCACCTATCCGCCGTAATCCGGACTAACGTAACGTTCGTCGAAGTGGTAAATTCGCCCTTTATAAATTACGTGTGCAAAGTTTTATATCAATTGGGCTAATGGTTCTCGAGTTTTAGGTGAACATACACATTTTCTTTTATAGATTAACTGAATATTTGTTCTAAGTTTAGTCATTATTTCAATATTTCTGTGTATTAGCAAGTTTCTTTTTTTTTAAGATATTTAACAAAGTCGACCGTAATGTTCGTTCTAAATAGCCCCGTTGTTTGCAAATAGCTCTATTTTACTGAAGTAGTTAAGACTCAACGATTTTTCTGCGTAGCCTTTTTCCAATGTATGTTATAGGTTTCAGCTGAATACGAGTTTTTTTTACATGAAGCCTATCTGTAGTACCGACTATACTGTGCCCGATAAATATCAAGTCTTTTCCTAAGTAAGTAAGTTAAGGGTAACTTGAGTAAAATGCTGTAATGCTGAATATTAGGCAGCATAGGAAGGCTTTTCTAGTTCTTAAAAAGAGTATAACTAGCTATAAAAAAAAACTATATAAGATTAAATGTATGTGCATAAAAAAGTGTGTGTGTACTTATGTACGCACGTAAGAAGTTATACTTTTTTGGCGGAACAAGATAAAATTATTTCTCATAAACTGGTATAATAATAAGTATTTAACATTAATAATTTAATAATATTTAGTGTTAATTATATTAAATAAAAGTATTTTAATTTATATCAATAAATAATACATACGGATAGTTAACCTCAATTATATTGGAGCACTTGAAAAAGTATATAAGCACAATTTTTTTCACTAATATTCACAAATAGTTAGTAATATCAATCAAAATATTCAATTTAAATCACTACTGAATATAATTTATTAGCACATATATAATTCGCACTTGTATGAAACTAAAACACGTGTTGTGAATGTATAAACTAGAAACATGTTGATAAATATTATAAATATGAAAACAGTGATCAGAGGTGACGAGCGTACCAACATGCGCGACTAACTTCATACTGGATGCGCGCGCATCTTAAAATTTCACTCTCATCATTTTTGACGAGCGTACCAACATGCGCGACTAACTTCATACTGTTAATTTTGTGGCAGATGCGCGCGCATCTTAAAATTTCACTCTCATCATTTTTTCATAACGCGCCTAAAGAAGTATAACTTCAAAAAAAGAATTAGGTAGGTATTTTATCTTCTTCGTATAAATAAGCCGCACACACACACACACACACATACACACACACACACACAGCCGCAGCCATCTACTACATATACCTAGCTCTATTGTTTATCTTTACTATCCAGCTAAAGGTTGTCTGGAATATATCGCTATTAGATGAGACCGCCATCTTATACTTTCACTGTTCTGTGCTATTTTAAATCTAATACAATGCCAATGCAAAATTGTTATTCATTTAGCAGGCACACAAACAACATATAGTACAAAAAAATACTATCAATGTTTAGATTCCGGTCAGTTCCAGAATGTTTTTTTAAGAAACCTGAATCTCTTAAACTATAGCATTGGCTTAGTATTAAAATTTAATTGGAGAGTAAGGGCACTGTATTATTTAATGCTGTAACTGTCATGGTGTACAATGAAGACTATTATATTCTATCGTACTAAAATATTAAGCGGAACTTCCTTTTCTTTATGTTTACATAGTATAAAACATTTACATTATCTATAAGTCGTTCCTGCTGTCTGTACAAACGCATCTTTTAAACTACGCAACGGAATTTAATACAGTTTTCAGCAATCGATAGAGTGATTCAAGAGAAAGTTTATATGTATTATACAGTACAGAAAAACCGAGAAATTTAAAATATTTGTAATGTTAACCCTTAAATAATTTTTATTTTAATTTTATGATCGTTAAACTGCGTTCGGAAACACACACTGGATAGGTCTAATACTATAAGGTGAAACGTGGTTTGTAGACAATTGGCAACAGGATGCATTTAAGGGTTAAAAACTTAACCGTGCAAAACTCGGGCGGATCGCTAGTTTAGTACATTGAGTTATTGAATATTTCTTATATTTCGAATACATTTATAAACACGAAATCTCTTGAATACTTGTGTAATTATAACCTGAACAGACACAAGTAATTTGTGCTCGATAAGGCACACATGCAACTTTTGCTGACCATTTTAAGTATTGGACAAACTACGTAGACATTCCAACTAGATGTATACAAAAAGAGCTAATTGCGACGAAATCCTGGGAAAAACCGAATTAATTAACCAAACACATACTGAGAATCTTCAAAATATGGGTAAAGAATGTTCACGGCAATTAAAAGGAATGGAATAGTCAAAATTACGTGTGTTCTTACTTTTTAGGAATTAATTTTCATTTTAAATAATATATCAGACCATATAAAAAACTTCTCTTATTTGCGCTAATATATCTATCCGGTGAAACTTTTACTAATAATTAATTTATCTTTATATTTCAGCTCTGAAGAAATACAAGAATCAGTTAACGATAAAATGAATAAATCCGACAATTGGGCCGAAACCTCATTTGGACGTGAAGTTATGAATGTGAGTATAGTAAAATTGTATTTATATTGAAACATAAATTTTATTGGCCTATTGGTCTAGTGGTTAGTGACCCTGACTGCTAAACCGGAGGTCGTGGGTTCAATTCCTACCCAGGAAAAAACTTAGTGTGATGAGCATGATCATTTGTTCTGTCCTTTGTAATGCCTTAGTTAACAACAATTTCATTGTTATTATAATAATAATAAGTTGATGTTATATTCTCCAGGTGGTTAAGAAAAATAACACGAGTTACAAGAAAGCGGTTCGTGAGAGTGATTCAGAAAGCAGTGGGCTGGACAGTGAGCTGGACGACATATTGGATGAAGCCATCAACGAGCAGACTGAAGGACCGACTCCTCCTAAAGTAAACAAGGTATTTAAATGTGCTTGTACATAAATTATAAATGAATGTGGACAACATCACATACATTGCTCTGAACCCTAAGTATGTAGCTCAACTTGTGTTATGGAATCAGAGACAGCGAATGTACCACAAACTCACAGAACTCGAACTCGAGACAATGTAGAACAGTGGTTTTCTAAATTGACCCGTCTGGGGATCGAACCCGGGACATCAGAATTTGCGACGCCTTGAAAACCGGTGTGTACGCGACTCGGCCACGGAGATCGTCGCTTATCTTACTAATATTATAAATGCGAAACTTTGGATAAATGGATGGATGCTTGTTACTCAATCAAGATACTCAATACTCTAACTAAGGGCTGAACGGATTTGGTACATAGACAGTTTATTACGTGAACCTACTTTTCATCATCATCATCATTATCACAAAAGTTTTTTTTAAGGGTTCTTAGTTACAAAACACTATAAAACTAATAAATAGAATTATAACAAGGTTTTATAAAATCAAATTTTTCATAATGCGAATGTAGTCTAATGGAAAAACAACATTCATGTAAATGTATTGTAAGTTGGAAGTGACAAGCAAATGTTTTTACTATTTATTGTTATAGTTATACAGACTTTAACCTCTCGGTGCAAGACAGACGCAATAGATATCAACTTTTTTTTAAGACTAGGAACATCGTTAGATATCCCTAGCTAAGTTTAATGTGATTATGCCGTCGCCGGAAACCGTTAGATGCGGACGGCGCAGGACCGTGAGTTGTGGCGACCCGTGAGGGAGGCCTATGTTCAGAAGTGGACGTCTTTCGGCAGATATGATGATATGGTGATGATCCCATCGCCACCCTGTAGTACATATACACGTAGTAGGTAGCAGTATAGTAGTCGTTATGCACTCGCGCCAACCGTTCTCCCCGGATGGTTGCAGCAGTCCGTGGAGTCCTCATCAAGTTTCGTGTACCAGGACCGCTCGGGCTTCAAGTCGCCGCTGAAGGTGCAGGCCACGCCCGCCAAGCACGACCGCGGCGCCGAGCTGGTGCACAGCGTCAGTTTCTACAGACGCATGCAAAACGCGGTAAGAATATAAACATAAACTTATCTATTCCTAATTTTCTAATAACAGTATTTTTTTTTTATTTATCAGAACTACGGATAATTAATACAGTTTGTTTTTAAATACACAGTTCATAGTTTTGTTTTAAGCTTGTAAAGTTTATAGGTGACGTATGTTTTTTTTTCAAAACCACGACATTTATGGAGCCGCTAAAGTATGGAGATTTAAAAAATTACGTCACATTTTAATAAAGCTCTCGTTTTTACAACTATAAATATAGTTAATAATATAATTGTTCATATATAAAAAAAATATATATTGTCAAATAAGTACCCAACTATAACCACGAAGTATAAAATAATATGTTTATGTGTAGTCTTCGACGCCAACGACTCCGATGCGCGTGGTCCGGCACGCGTCCCCGGAGCGCTCGCCGCCGCCCGCGCCCGACGCGCCCGCCGCCAGCGTCACCACCGTCAGGGAACGCATCAAGGAGCTGCAGAACGAAATAGCCAAGCAACAGACTGTTATATCGCAGGTAACTTACAATAATTAATATAAAAAAATATAATAAAGACGAAATTTTGACAGTTTTTTTAATACTCTTACAAGGCTAACTACTCGACCATTTTTGCAAATATTTGCTATGAAGTTAACTTAAGCTCGAAGAAATGACAGGCTACTTCTGGCTGCGATAAGTATACGATACTATTGTAACTTATATTTAGTTTGCTTAAATACCATAAATGCCAATCAAAAAAACTTCTAAAATCTGCACAGCTGAAATATAATATTACTGACTAAATCAATGTATATTTCTATTGTAGTGTTTTTGTCTTTAATTTACATCGAATCGAAACTGCTTTTTTTCGTCTCCGTCAAAGACTAAAAATTATGTTTGATAGGGACTAATCTTTGCTGAAACTTTACAGGCGAGCCAGGCTTTGAACCTGTGTGCTGCCACAATCGAGTTCAGCGGCTCCCCTGAGCAAGCGGAAGGAGAAAGGTTACTGTTACTTGCAAGTAAGTGTCCGTATTATACTTTCGCAGTACTAAGAAGGCGCGGTGAAGCAGTGATTGACTGCGCTCAGGCTAACTGCACTAAATATCAGCGAAAAAAATAAATAAACTATCCGATGGCAGCACTGTTGCGACGGGCGATTTGTACTGTATTGACGTCGAAGCGACGCGTCGTGTGCTCTGGCTACTGGTAATACCAAACGACGTTACTATCTATCACTAATTATATATATTATGGAAGATGTTTGACTAGTATTGGGCCCGACAAGGACCCGAAATCATTAATTAACCCTCGACGCATTATTATCGGTCGAGGTGTTGCGAACCCGCGAGCTGCCTGGCGTGCGTCGCTTGAGTGTCATTCGCGCCCGTTTTGATATCGCTGGGTGTGTCGGATATGTAAAGGTATTCATAAAAAATTTTCTCATTTAGAAAATCTCTTGTTATTTGCAGCTCACCGCCGCCAGGCCTGCCTGCACGAGCTGCAGAGATTGCAGGTGGAGGGCGCGGGCCCGGCCGCCACCGCCGGCATGGCCACGCTGCACGTCACCGCGCTCAGCGTCCCGCTCAAGCGCGACTACATCCGACAGCTCAACGCCGGTACGTGCTCACGACACAGCATACACGCATATAACGCCCATGAACACACACACACTAAAAACATGATAATCTAGTATTGTTGGTTATTTTTTGTACCTACTTGATATCGTCATGCACATAATGTAACTTATTTAGTATATACCATTATGAAAATGCTGGTACCCATGGCTAAACATATATCTTTTCTTGGGCGCATTTATTGTATATCTGTTACTTTTTTTTTTTTTTCTACGTCAGCAACGTTCACTTAGGCGTTGCTAACAATCTTAATAAGGCAAAAACAGCAAGGGAGGGCTGGATCTAAGTTTTTATTATTTAAGGACATATTTTTATTGCTAGTTTGGCCGGCTCGGGCCAGCTTGATCTAGGGACGGGGTACTTTGCGCATTATGCTCTTTGTAAGTGTATGATTATACCTCCAGTATGTAACAAAAACCCTGTCCGATCCAATAAAGGCGTATTCCTGGTTCAACATACGTACTAGAAAAAAATGTGTCGCTCAGGCGGCTTCTTTGATACAAAACTGTAGGCAGTAAACGTGAACTTTGTCGAGCCGAGAGTTTGTGAAAGCGCGTACATCTATATTGTGTTCGGCGGCAGATGGCGCAGTGGGCCACCACGCGGTGTGCCTGGTGAAGTGCCGCGACCGCGTGCTGGCCACCAGCATGCAGCAGACGCAACCCTCCGCCACTGTGCTGCAGTTCCCAGACGATATACGCATGTTGGGACTCGCCAGCGACTTCAAAGTAAGTTACAGTATAACTTACAAGTACAGTGTATTAAATGTTTTAATAACTATCGTGAGGAGTATACATAATTTAATTCACGGCGGTGGTGTCGCGAGTCGTCACGAGTTCGACTCGCGACACCACCGTCGCCGCGTCAGCTCATGATTAGGGACTCCTATTGAGTCTGAAACTAGTCGGGCGATCCCGAGAATATGCGTGAGTAAACCGTTTTGGTTTAAATAACAGTGTATTAAACTCTAGTTAAATAACACCAACAATAAATAGTCTAGGTATTACATGCTGACTGCGACTAACTAAGTAGGTACTAATATTAGGGTGAGCCTTCGCTTATGTTCCACTTAGCCGTCACCTTCTCACCAGCCCTTCTTATCTATACTAATATTATAAAGCTGAAGAGTGTTTGTTTGTTTGTTTGAACGCGCTCTTCTCAGGAACAACTGGTTCGAATTAAAAAAATCTTTTTGTATTGGATAGTCCGTTTATTGAGGAAGGCTATAGGCTATATGCTATATAACATCACGCTACGACCAATAGGAGCGGAGCATAAATGAAAAATGTTGCAAAAATGAAAAAACGTTGAAACTAAAACACGCGAACAAAGTCGCGTGGGACAGCTAGTAATTAATATGTTTTGACTTCAACTTCTTCAAGAGGAGTTTAATTTTTCGCGATATCTCCTATGATCTGTATGAAATGTGTATCGATTTAGATAAAAACATGGATAGGATACGGTTCAGGGATTACATATAAATTTCATCAAAATCGATTTAGTAGTTTAGTTTTTTAAATTAAATTTAGTAGTTTCGTTTTTAAATCAAAATACTACGATTTCACGTTGTAATAATATAAGCAAATGTAGCAACTTTGAATTAAAGTATTAAGTTCGCGTACCTTATAAAAAATGTTTATTAACTTAATGCTGTTGTTTCAGGTTACCGTCGAAGTGTATCTGCTCCAAGCTTCGAAAGAAGTTCTGTCACACGAAGTTAAATATCACATAACCGGTAAAAAGGTACGAATCGTTTTTATTTTTCATGTTATTGTTTTAATGGCATTTTCCGTGTAGGTTAACTTTATCTTTTCACAAATTAATGATGATGTAACGAGTTTTAAGATTGATATTACAATTATTGATTTACACAGTATGGATTCGATATATCGATCGATATTTAAAAAATAAACGAAATGGGTCCAGTTATGTGGTCACAAATTTGAGCATTTTTAACAAAAAAATATCGTACAAATATTCTTGTAAAGAACTTACTTAAATACTTTAACTTTTATATGCGGCGTTGCCACTCTGTTGCAATTGCGACGCATATTGTCAAATGACAATAAAAACTGCGGCGCGCCGCCGCCATCGCCCTCTTAATTTATATTGTTTTCAAGTAAATTACTTGTTATGTTTTTAATTAAATTAAATTTCTTTAAACCATTTTTTTTTGTTTTCCCAGTCAAGTTCGAAGCTCCTGACTCCAAAATCTAAAGTATCAGAGTTAAAAGCGCCGCGAGTACAAAGCCCCGCCGGACCCCACGCAGTGAGGACCCCACAGTTCGCGCTCCACGGGTACTGCATATTCGCCCTGCAGCAAGCTAACAGAAACAGCTTCACACTTAATAAGGTGGGTGGTATTCGTTATTATTATTATGTATTTAAGTTAGAAGGCGGACGAGAGAAGCAGTCGATATCGAATGTGTACAAAATCCATGTAATTGAATACCAAAAATATATCATACTAGATGTCGTCAGACTTCATTTGAGATGTCAAAATGGTTTCGTTACATGGAAAACTATGGGCACCGTGCGTAGCGATGGCTCTGCCATCTCGTGACTCGTATCCGAAACTTTTACCACAAGTGTCAAAAATTCTACTGTCAAACCACGGAAAAAAATCTGAATTTTCGTGTTAAATTTTGCTAGTTTAAGTTATCAAAATGTATTGTTGTATTTCTGGATGCTGTAATACATCCAAAAATAACTCCAAGGGTGTCATTTAATTTTGTTATTTCAGTAATTCTTACTAAGTCAACCAACGTTTCTGCTGCTATAATTTCTTTCACATGTTTTTCTCCTAACTGTAAAATTTTGTACAAAGGTGTATGAGAACGATTCTCCTAAAGCAGCTGTAGAAATATCCTTTGATTCTGGTTGTTTCATCAAATTATTAAGTTTAATACTGTTGGTGAGGTTGGAAATAACTCTGCCATTGTCACTCCTTTATCATAACCCAGTAACTGTCGGTACGTTGGTTTGCCCCATTGTTGTGCATGACTGGTTTTCGATTCTGCACTTTCTGCAGAATTTACGCAATGGACTAAGGCACAGACGTGCTTACATTGTCCTGATAGACCTGCCTTGCATTTACAAATTACACTTATGATGTTTCTAATGCAATCAAGCTGAAAAGACAGAGATAAAAATTAAAAATATAAATAATGGTTTTCTAAAGATATTTTTGTCTGAGCAACAATTTTGCCAGTTAATATTGTTTCTTGTTCTTGGCCAACTGTTTCTGTGACATCGAAAACATGTCCTGACTCGAATAGCTTTTGGCCTTTTGATATATTTTGACCACGCTGCCGATCATTGTTTATTGGTAGAAAACCATATTTTATAATTTTAATCATTGTAAAATCACATTTACAGACTTGACAGTGGCAACCAATGGGTCTGGAAAGTTTCTTTTTTTACTCGCACGGTGTCTCTATTGTCGGGATTATAACGCCATCTATAGTTTCTGCACGGTGCCCATAAGTAATGTCAGGACTTAAATATGTCTCGCTCTGAGGCATGGCAGTTTGATTGCATATCACTGGGTTAGGCGACAGCAGGCTGTATCTCATGAACATTTTAGGTAGAGAGATGAAATTTTTCACAAAGAGTGAAGGTACCTATTGACTATTGCCGCTATACCAGCAATTAATAAAAACTAAGTAAAGTAAAAAATTAAAGGAGTCTTAAATTCTCCATACAAAAGAGGTGTTATTACTTTTATTTATGTCAGCTATCTTTGATTTGAATATGGATTGATGTGAATTTTGTAATCATCCCAATATACCCCAATAATCCTCGAAATTGACACCCACACGAAATTGACAAAAAAAAATGTCGATCGTCTTGGATTTAAAAATGGATGCCATTTTCGTAATCAACAAGAAACCGCAAAATTGACACATATATATATAAATTGACACATATATATATAAATTGACACATATAAATTTAAAAAACAAAATTATATACGCCATCTTGAATTTGAAAATTAATGTGATTTTCGTAATCCTTTCCCCAATAAACCTCGAAATTGACACATATGAAATTGTAAAAAAACAGTCGGCCATATTGGATTTGAAAATGGATGTTATCAATAAACCACAAAATTTAAACCTCACCCATACCATCGTATTAAATAAAATGCGTGATGACGACTGGCAATCTCTATTAAAACACATAATATGCACCATCTTAATTATGCGCACATTAAATATATTAACAAAAGCAAAGATGCGTCAGTCCCGAAAGTTGTGTCCCCAATTTTAATACGGTGGCGTTAATAACTCGGATTCGCCCCTCGTCCTTTATTACGATTGCCCTGTCGAGACGTCTTGTCGAACGACTGTAGTAAACCATAGATATCTATACTGACGAATACAACCGCAGTCTACCTGTGACTGGGGCACCTACAAAGGCGTCATAACATCGGGAACCTAAATCTTATGAATACATGGCTATAGGTTTAATTTGAGTTGTGTGTGTGGCGCAGGTCCCGTGCGGCAGTCCGCTGGAGGGCTCGCTGGGCGTGCGCGTGGCGGCGCGCGTGCGGCTGCCGGCGCCCGCGCCGCACGCCGCCTTCCTCACGGCCTTCGACGACGTGAGCGGGCTCGGCGCCTGGCACCGCCGCTGGTTCCGCCTGCAGCCGCCGCGCCTCGCCTACTGGAAGTACCCCGACGATGTGCAGCGGAAGGTAACTCCGCTCCCTTTCTCTCTAGGCGTGCAAGCCTACACACTCCTGGCTTTCATCGGCATGCAATGGTTGAAGACACAAAAACACTCTAGTACGAAACTCGCCGTACGAGACGCATACTATCCCTTCTCTGTTCTGTGTAGACTTTGACATTAGTTAAACTCGATCCCAGAAAACTTAATTCCTTGGAACTAAAATACAAATCAGTTTACAAAAAAATTAAGTAAGTTATTATAATACAAGTATTATTTTCAGATGCCAATCGGCGACATCGACCTCTCGACAGTGATATCGGAGCGCGCGACCCGAGCGCCCCGCGACCTGTGCGCGCGCCCCAACACCATCCTTCTGGAGAGCATGATCCCCGCCGGACTCATCGTCCCCGACAGCGGCTCGCTGGTCTACGTGCGAGGGGCCAACGGGACTCTAGTGAGGAGACACCTACTCGCCGCTGACACTCCGAAAGACAGAGACGTGTGGATCGATACGCTGAATAAAGCGCTCGAGTATGTGCGATGCTGTACTACCGATGACGAGTAGAGACGATGGTAGGCTGTTGCTTACTGTAGTATTCTTTGTACTGTACAAAATGTGTAGGTGTTTATTGCGCTGTTAACATTAATTTCTGATATATTACAAGGATGCTAGCAGGCTTATAGTATCAGACAGCTTAGGTACATATTTAACTTATGCCTAAATAACAATGTAGTCTCTGCGTTCAACTTGTCTTGGCGATCAAATACTTAAGCACGTTCATGTCTGTACGGTGGACAAATTCCGTTGTCTATTTTACTAATTCATAATAATCCTTATCCTTACTAATATTATAAATCCGAAAGTAACTCTGTCTGTCTGTCTGTCTGTCGCGCTTTCACGCCGAAACTACTGAACCGATTTAAATGAAATTTGGTACATAGATACTCTAGAGCCTGAGAAAGGACATAGGCTACTTTTTGCCGCGATAACCGACATCCACGCGGGCGGAGCCGCGGGAAATCACTAGTAATATTATAAATGTGAAACTAACTCTGTCTGTCTGTTACGCTTTCACGGCTAAACCGCTAAACTGATTTTGATGAAACTTGGTATGTGATAACTTGGTATGTGGTGGCTTTGAGCACAAGAAATGACATAGGTTAGTTTTTGCTACGGTTACAAACATACAAGTTGATAAAGCCGCGGACTAAAGATAATCCTTATATGAATCCATGTATATAATAATATGACCAAATACATTTTGTACAGTGCAAAGATATGTAGTTTACCGCTGAATTAATAGTAACAAATATTTGATAAACAGCTGATATATTTGACAGATTGTGATATGTATGTAATCATAAAAGACAGAATGCTGTGAAATGTTTTTTAACTCAAGTACAACACGCTTTGTATGTTGGGACTTGAATTAGATGTGATTTAAAAATAGATCTTTAAACTTAAATATTTAAAGTTATCTTCTCAGCATGTTTAAGTCTCTGCCAGTTCATATGCCTTGCTATAAACATTGCTCTCAAATATTCTTGATGCGGCAATTCTGTATCAGCCCCAGTAGCAAAATCACATTTATACAAGCGTTAAAGGTGATAGGAAACGCTTAAATGACGTTAAATGTATGAAAATTACATTTCATTTCGATAAGTGACCTAAACATGTCATTCCCATACAATTGAGCGATTCGATCAGCGTTAACGCTTGTAGAAATGACAATTGGATAGAATGGCAGGCCTGCTGTTTTGTTCTGACTGTCAATTTTACGTGATTGTAATAACAAGACGCTGGAACAAATCGTTTCCATAGATTTTCACTTCTTCAATTAAGAAATATTTGGTGTGTTGTTCGCCAAAACTCATCATTTTACAGCTGAAAACATTCCTTTGACAGAAGTCCGATGACGTCACTAATTATACCAATTAAAGTCCCTACCTACATTATGACTCCGCCTACATGTTAACAGTATTGTATTGGCAGGACCAATATTATATATTATATGTGTATTATGTACCTTTCATATTATGGGACCATGTTTTATATTCCATAGTTATAATTTGTAGTAACGTTAGCTTTGAAGCAATTATTGTTGTATTACGTAACGACTATAAAGCAAACTGTATTTTTTTTAATATTATAATAGTTGAGCAAAAAAAATTGCTCTTCCACCGAAGATTTTTAATAATCCTTACTTAACTGGTAGGTTATAAACAAACTATATTATAAACAAGTTTCTTAAAAGTTAAATTAGAATTCGGTATTTTATCTTACCTTTAGTTACCTATGAGAAGAAATGTCGAATGATGGCTACCAGTTATGCGTTCACCAGTTGGCGCCACTGCTGTCAAAGCCCACTAACAAACTATGGAATTTTACATTTTCGGGCATCACGTGCGAATTCACCTCTAGCGGCGAAATTGCTAGCGGTAGTCCAACTTATCGATAATGTTGTTTGATTATGCCATCAATAGATGGTAAATAAAATTTATTTCGTCGTAATGAATATAAAATGTAATGCATGGATATTGCTATATAACTAAAAGATATTCACTAATGTCGTGTGACATTTATTTTAGTGTGTACGACAAAGCAATGGGGCTCACGCGAGTCAAAAATCCCCTGGGATCGCTAGTGTCGCATTAAGTATATTCTCAGTAGCTTGTCCACAAATAAGAGACAAGCTACTGGCCTGTGATTGGTGGGAATAGACGCAACCTGAGCTCCCCATTGATATAATTGTTAATGAGACTATCTGTAAAAGCTGCCATGAATTTGACCACGAAACTCGTGTTTTAGATTTATACTTACAATTTATTACATGACATTAGTTTGTAATTCATAACATAGCTTAAGGTTTTTTCATGTGTATAGTTTTTAGTTTGACTGAAGCTAGCTTTAATAATTGATTATCATGGATTGAGGGACCAATAGTTATTTCACATTGAATTACTCGAGATTAATTGACCATTCTGGACATATAGAGACACACTATAAATAGTATGATAGAAATGTCGTACTAAGGTCAGAGTCGCCATTCGCACACATACAAACATTTGTACTATCACTGCATATAACAATGCTACGGAATTCGTTACACACACAAATTAAAAGAACCACAAAGAGATTCTAAGTGAAAATCCTTGCATTTAAAAAGATTCTCTATACATGTAAATGACGTGACCACTCCGACGAGCATAGTTCAGCTAGTGTTTTAGATTTGTGGCGCTGGTTACACTGATTTTTATCTTTAGACCCATAGGTCGAATTGTTTTTTTTGTTATGGTGAAGCTAAGCACACGGCGCCACCTAGCTTATACTATAAAATCTAATAAATTGATAAAATAAGCTTTGAATTTTATATGAAAAGGGAGCTAGACTAGGGCTTTCCTGCTTTTGTCTAGATTTTATTGTAGTTATTTCCAAAAACATCACTAAATAATAAATAGCTAAATGTAATGAGTTAGGGGTGCTTTACTAACTAATATGGTAATGATATTATCTTAATCTTTAGTTTTAAATAATATGTTTTTAATACGAAAATTTGAGACAACCAATTGTTAAATCTTTAACTTACCACGTTAATGGGTTTGTAACTCTATTATTTTTAACCACTACCAAATATACAATCACAAATTGTAATACGAAAGTGTTTTTTTAATGTTTTGGTACAGTCGCCGGCAGGTAAAGTTGGCAAGATTTTGGCGTAGTGGGGGAACATTTACGCATCTACGTCACTTTTATTGCTCGTAGTTGGTTGCTCGAATCCTCGTGAGAGGCAAAGTTCGATTGCTTAACCAAACACGAGAAGGAACAATGGTCCTGTACCCGCGTCCCGCTTGGTAACAAAAGAGACCTAAATATCGACTTCTGCTCATCTCACGACTCTTGCAAAGTTACGTGCCGGCAACTGAATTAAGTTTTTTATAAAAACTTATTTTAGATCATTCATTTCAACATTTTGACACAAAATATATTACAATGTTAAATACATTTACCTTAACCGTGCCTAAAAGGCGTTTGTCCGCTTAGACATTCATTATTTGATAGAAATATTAATAGGTTTAGAATGTATACGCCTATATTTGGAATTGATTGAATTTTGCAATAATTGTGTGTGTAGTTTGTAATTATATTTTATGTGTAAATAAAATCAATTTATTACAATAATATATATATTTTAAGTTCATTTTGTGTTTGAATTTACTGTCACTGCTTACAGGTTTTAGTGGGATTTGAATGTATTCAAAAGTTGTGAAACCCAATGACACAGAATCAATAGTTTTTAAAACAATTAGAGCAACTTTTATGGGTACAGTCCCGCTTCAATACCGCTCCCGCTCAACGCCGGTTTAAACTGAAAAGGTGGTACGATGGATGGCGGTGAGCTCGCTTGCCGCGTGCTGTTTGCAATTATATGTTATCATTGCAATATAAACCTAAATAACACGATTTTAAGCTTGTATTTTAATGTCCATTCATTTACCGTACGGGAGCGGCGTCGTATAAGTTTGCTACGACCGATAGTTTGAATTTAAAGTAATGTGGGTAGAATACAATAAAAAAGAATACATACATACACATCAATCCCCTTTATTTATAATACAATACAGAGATAAATTGTTGCCAATAAGTATTACTTATACCTATTTATCAAAATGTCGCGCCAAGATGGAATCATTGTCATGTATTTAATTCGCAATTGGATACCTAATTATATACCTAACTACTTATGTACCTATGAAGCATATTGACTAGAAACAATTCTTATGTTAACAAGTTACAAATAGATAAAATACATGGATATACAATAGTCAGTAAATAATTTTTAAGCTTAAAATACGCTTGACAACCAATCATGTGTAAAAAGAATTAAATAATTCTAACAAGCCCGAACAGTTCCAGTGCCTACCTTCCGGCTTCATCATCAGATCAGTTCGATGGTACCATACTATTGTATCGTCTTCAGAATCCACTTAACTACCTTTTTTTCTAAATTATATAACTATTATAAGAAATTGATAGTAGGTTCTAAGTTTCGATAATAGTTATAGTTAAACCAAATAAAATAGCGGTGCGGACTGGGTATGAAAATGAAATACCTATTTAGTCTACCAGATAGATAAAATAAGAAAAGAAATTTCGTATTTTTCTTTTATCAAATAAATGAAAAATGACAAAGTTAAGGCGCTTTAAAGTCCAGGAGTGGGGTTTTGTGACGTCACGTGCTGTTATAAGTTGTAGCTACAAGTGACGTCACGCTACATATCCATTCACTGTATCTTTCTCATTGTTAGAGTAAAAAAATAAAAATTATTAAGATTTTTTTAATAATCTATGTGACGTAAATAAAATAGTCCGCATCCCTATTGTGTTAAAAAGACAAGCTTTTCAAAGATAACAGATTACTCACTTAACTTTGGTTAATAATTCAGTTAATGAACCCGTTTTAGGAGCTGCTAAATGTTGACATTAATCAACTTTAAACTACGCGCCCTAAAAGGAAAATATAAAATACAATTAATGGTCGCCTGAGTAATTAACTCCAGAACAAAAGTGCCCACAGATGTTACTGTTTATTATTATGGAGACCATGATTTTAACATAACTTTGTAATGTAAAATAGAAAATTTTGTAATTCATACAAATTGAAAATTTAGTATGCAAAAGTATATTGTCGAAAATTTGATACTATTATTGTGCAATTAACAAATTAGAATTAGTTCTATACAGTTGGTTATCTATTACCAAAGGTACAAAAGTCAGCCAGCTTTCGTCCTCGGTAATAAATATGTTGTTATAGAAATATAAATGAAATGTATAAGTGATTAGTAAATACCTAATCGGATGATATTTGACTAATTAATTAATTATATTTCTGACCAAATATTTTCTGGTTTAGACACGAGATTTTTATAGTATTTCTTTTTGTACTTTTGGCTTGTAATTGTGATATGGAAAACTACCAAATTTAAAACAGAATTAAAATACAGTAAGTTAGGCTAACCTTCCCCAAAAATCTTCAGTAAAATAATTTTGTGGCACTATAAAACCAATGGGGTTTCATTGTTGAGATGGAACTATTTTGTACTTTATTGGTTTTTATACCTGGCCCTCTAGCCAAGTGACATTTCCACAAGCGTTAACGCTGATTAAATCGCTCAAATATATGAAAGTTAATAGTCTAAGTCATGTGACTTATCGAAATGAAATGTCATTTCCATACATTTAATGTCATTTTAACGATTTCTATCATCATTAACGCTTGTAGAAATGTCACTTGGCAGGTACCTACGTGCTTTTAGAACATAATATCAAAACTGCAACCACAAATTAAAATACCTAACATTAAAATAATTCGTGAATGAAGAAGAAAATACACGAACATGATACACGTATTAAAATTTAACCGTTATGTTGCATTTGCTGTCAAGTCGAGAGCATCGTTAGCCTATGTCCTCCAAGTGGGATACGGGTGGTATTATTCTTCGTCGTAAAGTGGCGGCTTGTCCAACTCCTGGTGGTGTTTGCTGGTCATCTCCGATGTTAGGGCTTGCTTCAATTCGTGCTGCCAGCAAGGGAAAGGTTTTAGGGATTAGTACATGAATTCTAGCATCAAGAACTAAGAGGATATTAAGGAACTAACTGCATAATAAGAAAAAAAAACAGGAATATATTATGTGAAATGCACGAGTCGGAGCCTTTTAACGTAAGTAAATAAAATACATTAGTAGGATTTGGTGTGAGTAATTATTGCGAAAATGGTTGTAAACTTTATTATCCCTTACAGGCTACAGCTACACAAATCCTATCATCTGAGTATCACACGTTTAAGACAAGTTAGAGTTTAGACGCTGATGAATGGTGTTATCTGTAAGGCCGGATTTAGAAGATGCGAGTAATGTCGTGCGAGTTGCGGTACTTTGCAGGGCCACGCGGCTATGGTATCATAAGTGATCGATCATAGACAAAATTTTACCGTAACTCGCATGTTATTTCTCGCACCGTGTACAATAAGCTTTATATCTACTTTTACCTTAAAGACTAAGGTTCTAGTCACATATATCGGTAAATTAACCATATACAGTCGCCATACACGGATTTATTAAACATGCTATTTTAACAGAGATGAAAAAAAAAGTATTACCTATGTTAAGATATTCCGCCGTTTTCCTGGGGCAAATGCTTTTGGAAATTGGAATTTGGAATGGAAAATTCTAAAGCAATGATTTTTTCCCCTAAATATAGAGGTTTACTTAGTGCGTGCCGCCGTGCGTGCGTGCGTGTATTATTTTGATATTTCCAAAACAGTCACTTAAGGAAATATGATTCTCCAAAAATACCCGTTTTTACCAAATAATTTGATTAGTTCAGTTGTGGAGAAGAAAAGAGTAGAATTCAAAACGTGTTTTGGTCAACGATTTTGTAACCTGAGCTGCAGTTGTCCCTTACGCACTTTACGGGGGTAGGTCGAAGGTGTGCGACGTCAATATATTCTTTAAATACCTATTTTTCAAATTCCTCGGGAGTAGTGTACCTACCCTATTAACGTGCGTATCGGTGTATGTGTCTAGAGAGTTCAAGAAAATCTATTCAGCACTTTGAAGATTATCATACAACTATTTCTTTCGAGTGGTATTTTAGCAATGACACTAACTACGAAATGCCTGCAGAGCCTTGTGAACTGCCCACAGTCGAGCGCGAGCTGGGGCGCGGCCCGCTTCCCACCAGTCCAGTCGCGGCTGAAGGTGATCTGCGCGGACACCAGCGCCGCCGCCAGCACGCAGGCCGCCACCACCACCACGCACCTGCACCACGTAAGACACCTTTATATACATACTGTAGACTCTAAAAACACATGTCACATCCCGCCGAGGCCGCGCAGAGCTTGCGTAAGCAATCCCGCGGCTCCGGCAAAGGCAAGGACGAGACCGGGGTGTTTTTAGTCGGTGCAAGTCCGACATATCCCCACGCCGTGCCCTCGGCGTGGGTTGAATACAACAGAGTTTCACCCCGACAACTACAAAATATGTAACATGGCAAAAGGATGGCACAAGACAAGACTAGTATAATTTCCGACTAAAGGAAACGATTGACTTTCTTTCAGAGGAATTAAATAGGAGGAGTAGGAAAAATAGTTTCCACATCACAAAAAAGTTATCATTTACTTCTTCATGACTAAGTTAACCACTTAATTGACCGCAGACACTTAAAACTCGGCATAGTCTCGTAAAAGACGTACTGCCTCAGCGTAACGATGCTCCAAAGACCACGCTTCTACTCTGAAGCCATGGCTCACTTGATGACCTGCCCAGTGTGTCCTACCACCTGTACACACGAGGACCTACACAACGTTACAAATAATGCTGTCCGCGTAGCTGAGTATTGGTCCGGAAAAATATAACTCTACTGCCATTGATCGACACGCTAAGATGAGCCTGCTGTGACCGCAAGAAGTGGTTAATGTAAAAAGGTGTATTATACTAAACACAGTAAGTTATAATCAAAATTTTTGGAAGTTTGTCGCACAAGCACGTCCTTGCATCTTGAATGAAATTTGGGAAAGATAATGCGTGGATAAAACCCGTATTGAACGCACAGGACAATATGTTCTTCACACTTCTCTAGAAATGTTTCGGTGTAGCATGGCGCAGGAGATTTTTAAATAAAACGTTGCTATAAACTATTTCTGTGATTCAAACGACGTAATTTATTTCTTCTCTGACCTGAATACTACGGGAGAGAAATATAAAATTATTGTTTAATAACTCTCAATACCCTAAACATCTCATACTAACATCTGTCCTACGCACCAGGCTAGAACGCAAATACATAGTATGTTAGGCCTTTCCACAACGCCGAAAGGACGGTCGAAGAGTTGTGCCCAAAATCTACACGTATTTTAAATGTAAATCTCTTTAAAACATTTAGTAGTTTTCTTATTTACTTACTTTAGCGAACTTTTTTAAAATATCTATGTTTATCTTATAAAAATGAATCCTGAAGTTTCTTGGTCACGTCACAACTTAAGAACAACTTTAACGATTTCATTCATTTTTCTTAAGTTGTTTGTAGAAGGTTCTTACGAAAAGGAAAAATAATAAAATTATGGAAAATTTCAGAATTTTGTTCGATACTTAAATACTTATAAATTTCATTGTTAGACAAAGAATAGAAAATTTGCTGTTCAAATTGAATATTTATAGCTAAGACAGGACAACGTCTGTCGGGTCAGCTAGTATTTAACACGTTTGTGCCATAGGACCTATATAGCGTTTTGAAATTTACTTAACAGAAAGATATATGAGAAAGGTAACCATTATAAATCATTTTACACCTTTAGAACAGACATCATACATTTTCAAAATCATTATTCTTTTTAAGAAAAAAATATACTTTTATCAATATTTTAAAGAACGTTTAATTTTGGTCCATATTGTACTACGATGAATGTATATCGTAGTTGCCGTTATAACTATAATATTAGTACTCTATTTTTCAATGATTTATTTATAATTATAAAAAAAAAATGTAACACTAAATAATTACTTAAAATCTGCCAAATTGCAATCATTTCGGCAGTTTTTAATAAGTCTCCTAAAAATATTTTAGTGTTCGAGAAAAAACAGTACTCCTTTGAAACTAAATTATACCGAAAACCTTATAAATTTATTTTTCCTTTTCTTAAACATTTTCCTTTTCTAAAACTTGAAAAGTTTGTACTCCACTTTCAAACTTATATAATGCAAACTTTTTAAAACGGAAAACTATGGTATCCGCGTAATTAGAAACAGCAATTAAAATGTTTCGTCACTGTTTTTTAAATTTGTAATTAATTTATTATCAAGTTTTAACGTTATATTTAACTTGGACTTTTCTAAGGTTTCGTTACACTCACCTACACTGCACTGTCTTCATGTCAATGCTTAGCACTTCGCGAGTCACAGACAACAGTGGTCTGCTGAGAGGTCGGCCATCTTTTATACCGGTCCTTTTTCCCGCGCATCGCTCCACGCACTCCCACGGGATAACGGATTAGGGGCGATATAACACCTCTGTGAATACTTTGTGAAAGATTTTAAAGGGTGTAAAATGTATCAAATATATATATATTTAACTACACTTATCATTAAACAAAGTCCTCCGCCGCGTCTGTCTGTCAGACTGAACGCGTTAACTCAAAAACTACCGAATGGATTTTCAAATGATTTTCACCAATGGATAGAGTATTTCAAGAGGAAGGTTTTTGTGTATAATTCATTATTATTTTGTCTAACCGCGCGAAGCCGGGGCGGGTCGGTAGTACCTAATAAAGGTTATAAGACATGCAGTACATACAATACAGCAAAGATATTAAAAAAAAATATCATTCTGAATTATATTTTTGTCAATATTCAGAAAATAAAGCTTGTTTTTTTATCAATCAGATTCTGAAAATAATATATGTTTTACCAAAGAACATAACTTAAACTTAAGTGTTAATCTGTTACTTAAACATAATATGCCCTGAGAATCGAACCAAAGACCACTTCAATCACCAGAATAATGGACCTAGCAATATTTCTGATATTACCTACAAATTAGGTCATTGCTCCGTGACTTTTAATTTAAGCGGAAGGTTGTGGGTTCGAATCCCGCCTAGGACAAATCTTTGTGTGATGACCATGATAATTTAGAAATATATAAGTATGTTTATGTGTTGTCTGGTTGCCATAATACAGGCTCAGCCTAGTTTAGGATCAGATGGCCGTGTGCGAGTTGTCCCAAGATATTTTTTTTACCATATAGGAGTGTAATAGTAAATTCCCATTATTTAGCAGCACATCACGTAACATTAAAAATCATGGCAACACCGATGAGGCCCGCAAGAATGACTATTAATGACCTTTTAGCCCCTACAGAACATTTAAGGACTCTTTAAGACAGAAATATCATTAAAATAATCATGATTAGTGTTTCCTCTCACACAAAGCTTTAAAAATGTTAAAATAATGAAAATATCGCACCCTATTGTGGAGTACATACTTAGAAATAAAGGCTAAAATAAGGCTTTTGGGGTGTTTTGTACTTACCTCATTTTTATGTATAATTTTTTTGTTTTTATAATATTATTTTTATTATGAAGCTGGTTTTCTCGAAGGAACTATTACTGTTAAGGGCTTAGAGGTATAAATAAGTTAACATATAGACCGCGCATATCGACTATGAACTGTTGGCATTAGTATGAACATGTAAAATTAAAAAAAATGTGTCAAAATAGAGCGCACAGTTTTATTAAAACTATCTCAAAACCTAATATTACCCTAATAAAAATAATATCAGAACCGTCCGGAAAATCACTTAAATCAGTAAACGACCAACATTTCGATATAAATGTGCTTTCGCTCGGCATGACACTGCAGCAGAAATGCGCACGCTCTATGTTTGCCTATGTTTACTCTCAGGTTAAAGGCCTTTGCACGAAAGGGTATCTTCGTATCTGTTAGGATCTTAACCTTTTCTTTGGTGGAATACCTCAGATTTCCCCGCCCAAAGGCCCTGGGGAAGATGGGGGGTCATGCCTGACTCATTTATACTTATTGTCCAATAATAATAGACTAAAACAACTTGGCGCAAAAATTATAATGTTTCAATCTTAAAACATCCGTTATTAGAAATGCCAAAATAATTCTCACAAATCTACACAATGTGCCCATATCTTAAGAGTTACAAATATACATACCTACTTATAAATATCTTATGGAACCTGTAAAGATCTTAAGAATATTGTGGTGTATGAAACACATATTCAGATTTCTTTGATCCTTTGTCACTGCCGCGACAATGCTCGTGCGAACCGACAGATGGCGCTTTACAAAATGTCGCCCATTGTTGGTTATTTATGAATTTCAATACGTTCCTTTGGTATTGAAAACTACACATTGAATATCTGTTTTCTTGATATTCTTCTGTGACGCAAGTCTCTTTGTTTGTGGTGAATCAAATGTATAGTTGCCCACGGTTATATGTAGGTAGGTGCTGATATCTTTCAGATAATAAGAAATATATGGTCAGTACATACCTATATGGTGAACATATTAGTTTTAAAACTGCATAACATTAGTAAGAAAGTATCTATTATTTCTTACTAGCGCTTTACACGTATAGACAAAACATTATTTTAAGTATTATAGGTACACTTGTATTCCTCTTTAATGACTCTATGACCTTATTTACAAGAAAATATCACAAAATTTAAACAAAAACATGGTCTTAGCAACTATTATCTCGATAAAACTTTCGTGCAAATATTTTTGTGTTATAAAAATAGACAAGAGCGTCTTGGTAGCCTAGCGGTACAAATATCGAATTATTGTGCATAGTTTGCAGGTTCGAATCCCAATCAGGCAAGTACCAATGCGACTTTTACAAAATTTTATTAAAGCATCTAGGTACTTTTTTTTTCCTAAAACGTCAATGACCATCGGTAAAGAAAAACATTGTAAGGAATCCTCGATCTAAAACATTGGACTCTGAAATCGCCAAGAGCAAGCATAGTGATCAATGCTCGATCCTTTTCCCAGTAGTGGGACAATCATAATACAATATACTATAAAAAAGTTACAATACGATTACCTCAACCTACTTATTACTTGGATGATGCCCCATAAAGTCGCGTCTGCAACACCAGTTTTTTAACAGAACATTGTTGGTCAATCCGGCGCAGCAGCGGAGAGGTGCTGCGCGGTAGCTTTCCCAATATACACTTTAGTCTATGGCAGTAGCGGAGCGGCAGCGCGGCCAAAATTAAATATTCTCCTGCAGGATATTGTGCCACGGCGCGCCGCTCCAGTACTACAGTCCGTAATTGTAGTGTAATATAAATTCTTAAGAATTAATGTAAATTCTTATGAATCAGTAGAAAGAATATTTTTCTGACCGCGTTGCTCCGATGGCACAGCAAACCCGACTTTAAAATGCATGTTTTTCATTTTTACACGCCATTTCCTAGGACAACAGATTAAACTAACATCATGTACCTACTGGTATACGTTTATATTAGCTGAATACTCAAAAGCAACTCAATTTTGAGTCGCCATTAATTCTCATGCTGTCTCTGTCTCTTTAGGGAGTAAAGTAACGACAGATACCCCCGAATACTGTAACGCAACTTAACTTTATGACGTTCTTTAAAGTGACAGAGACAGCACTAGACTTAACTACTACTTAAAACTGATTGTCCTGTCAGTATTCGACCAATAGACATCTAAGAACGTATTAAAGTTAATTTGGGTTCCGGTATTCGGGGTATGTCTATATTTATTACATTATTTATTTACATAGTACAATTTTTTATACAAACTTTTATTTAATAAATATGTTATCTACGTCTAAAAGTATCTAATATTTTTATTAAATGTATATCTAGATTTTTTTATTATATGTGATATTTAAACTATTTTAAACCTAATAATTTTATTGAAGCAAATCGTGTTATTTTAATAAATTCTGAATTCAAAACTTATTGACCTTGGTATCTATTATAACACACCTATACAAACTTTAAAAATAAAACGTTTCTACATTTTCTTACATAATGTGAATTTAACATTCACAATAAATTAGTATATTCATGAGTTTTATTATGTAGCCATTTTAATTCTGGCTTTAATCGTCTTTATCGAATGATTATATATATAAATAATGTTTTGATTTAGAGTCCTCTTCGTTTGTTATTAACTAATAATTCAATCAGTCTTTTAGTAAGACGGCAGTCGAACGGATGTCACCAATAACACAAAATAATATAGCTTATTGCATAATAAATATTTATCTAAGTAGATTTTATAGTTTTAACTTTTATAAGGCGTTGGTAAATTGCCGACATAATTTGAAGTTCCTTTTTCAAATTCAATGTTACAATACAAACAACTGAGACTATCCTAATAAATATTTGAATTATATTTAATGACAGCTGATTTTATTTTTCTTTTTTTTTAGGCATAGACACTTCTTTTTTTTAATCTTTATTTATTATTTAGGGTTAAGATCGACGCTGCTTTTGAATCAGAACAATGCATTGGAATAATGTCATCACCTGTTTAAGAAACCCTGACCTTTTCTGTAACATTTTGGCAGCACAATCAGAAGACGTAGTTTCACTGATAGCGTTGCCGTGCGAGTAAATCGCTGTCATCTTGTTGTTTACCGCAGTACACTTGTGTGCCGACCGCATACAGCACGTCTTTTCCCATTTTTTTTTATAAATAAAAATCGTTAACAACGTGCAACTGCATAGTGGAAGAGAAACCGGACTTTCTTTGCGCACCGTTAACTCAAAGAAGGTGAGCCAATTTATATGAACGACTTTTGTAATTATTCTGACATATTTCTTATAGCCAATTTGTTGTGAAAAACTTTCTTAATTGTTGTTTTAATTGACTAGCTATAGTTTGTAAGCTGACGTAATAGTTGCGTCAGTTTATTATCGTTGTGTTATTAATAACGGTCTAGTATAACTAATAACAATATTGTGCATATTTTCAAAATAAACAAACTTACTGATATCGTTTTTCTATAAATATATAAGATACATGTGGGTAGACAACTTTGCATTCAAACTCCTTGTACATATTTTGTGAAATTAAAAGTTTAAACTGTCAAATTTGCGGCGTTTTTTGGTGTGTTGCAATGACAGTCGCGTAGTCTGAAACAACTGTCAACTACCCCGCGTTTTTTAATATTTTGAATATAATTATTGTCTTTGCAAGAATGCATGATGACTATATTATTATGTTTCAATCGAGTTCCTGATTACAACACTATCTATTAAAACTGTAACCGTTATCACATTTCCGTATATTCTTAAGTGTAAATAGAAAATAAATGAGTACTATTTTACTCCGCAAGGCATACCTAACAACAAAATATATATTGATATTATCTATACTGATACATAAAGCTGATAAAGCTGAAGAGTTTGTTTGTTTGAATGCACTAATCTCAGGAAGTACTGGTCCGATTTTAAAAATTATTTTAGTGTTGTATAGCCTATTTATTGAGGAAGGCTATAAGCTATGGCTATACTATATCATTACGCTGCGACCAAAAGGAGCGGAGCATAAATGAAAAATATTGCAAAAATGAAAAACCGTTGAAACTAAAACACGCGGACAAAGTCGCGGGGAACAGCTAGTATAAAATATGTTTCCTTTTTTATGAGTGTGTTCCATAATGGCCCTTAACTTGTTCTTAATTTCAAAATGCGTAGGTACCTACCCGACATTTACCGATTGATAATTGTGATGAGTGAGACAATGACTTCTAGCCATCGCATAGAAAAACCTGATCAACAAAAAAGATCCATACTTTAATATAAAATAGGTAATCTAAATCGTTATACATCTCGCTTGAATTCCCTGTAATATCCAAAGAGTTGCATGAGTACCGCCATACATCAAACAGCAGGTTTGAATATGTCACATTGAGTTTATAATGATGGATCACCTGCGATAGACTGATTGTCAAATTGTACATCACTCTAAATACAGCAATGTAGAGGGAGGGGGGGGGGCGCACCGTGTGCAACACAACTTCAAAAACATAATAAACAAAATTGTAAGAAAAAAAAAAATTGCTGGCACTGTCTTTTTCGGGGATTTCCACAAGCACTTGCTCAACTCTATGTATAATTCGAGATTTCCCCGAAAAGCTAACGACGCTGTCGCTGTCATGTGGTATTCCTTATCACATGGGCAGTGGCGATAGATCCTTGATGTCTCAGTTGCATCATTTCTCATTTCTTTCTTGAATTTTGTTTGGTTAAGGTGTTTTAGAAACTTTAATTCAGTTAGTGGTGAATTTAACGATTGATTGAATCAGATTGAAGATTTTATAGGTAAGATAATATTATAATTAAATTAATTAACTAGTACTTTGGACGTAACGGTTAACCTATGAAGTTTCTTGCCAGTTCTTTTCCATGGGAGGGAATTTCGGAACCGCGCACCCAAGGTCATTTAATTTAGATTTGTAACTACAACGTTTCTTAAGCATTTTATTGAGTTTTACTAGCTGTCCCTAGCGACTTTGTTCGCGTGTTTTAGTTTCAACGGTTTTTCATTTTTGCAACATTTCTCATTTATGCTCTGCTCCTATTGGTCGTAGTATGATGTTATATAGCCTATAGCCTTCCTCAATAAACGGACTATCCAATACAAAAAGATTTTTTCAATTCGAACCACTAGTTCCTGAGATTAGCGCGTTCAAACAAACAAACTCTTCAGCTTTATAGTATTAGTATAGATAAGAAATAAAATCTTATATTTTATGGACGTAGCGTATAGCTTAATTTTGGTCACATTGCGGAAGAGACAATATTGCTATATAACAAACAGAAGAATACGTAATTCTAACAGAAAGACGACTTCGGATTGTTGTTGAGATGGCCAGCGATAAAGGACTCACTTTTAAAAATAGAACTCGAAAAATATCATATTGGTATGTCTTGACCGATTCAGAGTTGAACTCCGAACAAAATCGAATAGACATCTGCAAGATATTCAAAATGTGGCTTCATTGTTTGAGATCATGCAAACAAAGCGAAGTGTAATAAAATTAACATTAATTGAACAAATGGACCGTTGTTGCAATTGCGCAAATCTTTACATAGGTAGTATAAAACAAAGTCGCTCCCGCGGTCTGTGCGCTTTGATCTCATAAACTACGCAACGGGTTTTTATAGTTTTCAGCATTAGATAGAGTGATTTAAAAAGAAGGTTTATATGTATAATTCTTAATGTTTTGTCTACCCTTGCGAAACTGGGCGGGTCGCTAGTTAACAATAAATAAGAGATGATTTTCCAAGAGATATCATATAAAACAACTATTCGCGCAAGTCAAAAGGAAGTTACAGTTCCTTAAAGTATTTATAGACTAGCATAGAGTGCGCGCATCGTGGTACACTATTTTGATGAAAATGTTTTGATCCACAAACTTTGTTCAATGTCTGTATATACGTATGTATGTAGGTAAAAATATTGCGTAACAACGCAAAAGATATTCAGTCAAAATGAGATCCTTACCCTTTTACCTGTAAGAAATAAGAGTTAAGTATATTCATAAAAACAAAATAAATAGCATATAAGTAATATTACTTAAAATAAATTTAAAACTGGCTCAAATCAAATCAAAAGTTTTCATTTCTCATAAACGCCAAAAAGGCGCTTATCAAACGTTAAAGTTACAAAACTAAATGACTGTAGGTGTGCGGTTCCAAATGATCCTTCCTATGGAGAAGAACCGGCAAGAAACTTCATAGGTTACTCTTTTAAAAAATAAGATTTATACATATTCAATGTAGGCACATTATCAGAAAAAGTTATGCGTCAACAACGCAATCTAGCCGGCGGCGGTAGTGTCAATAAAGAAATAAAATAATAGAAATAAAAATGACATCTTTGACAATGGAAGAAATTCAATATATTTATATTATTTATGTATAATAATTTACGCTGTTGACGCATTTACAATAAAACAACAAAAAGGCTAAATACTTACCTACATCACTATTAAAGAAAAATAAGAAAAAAAAAGTTTATAAATACACACACATACTTTTACATTGAAGACCTCCTATTACCAGAGCAGTCAGTAGGCCGAGCCTCCGGGTTTTGCAGGCAATTAAAAACAGCATGATGTAATGAAGCCGCATAGATAACACGCATGAACTGTGACGTATTTTGTTGACAACTACTGCTACTCTATTATCTTTGGTCTTTACATTAAATCACAATGGCGGGGAAATTTTTGCTTTTATTTGTTGTTGCAGCTATTTATTCTGATTAATATTTTCAGACATACCTATTGGGTAATTAGTTATAGGTAGGTATAATTATTGACTTGGAAGATTACTGATATAGTTATAAAGTATTTTATTTTATAAATTCGTCATCGTTTTACTGTAATCGTATTTAATAAGAATAAAGGAAATCTACAAATGTAATACCTCGCCTCGGCCTCTCACGTGTGGTGTGAGATTTTAAAAACAAGTCCACGCGTTTTTTTTTTTATTTAAAAACCATGTCATTCCAATAAGGAATATAACAAAAAGAGTTATCCGATTTGGTGCAGTCGTTCGGCAGTTATGGCGTGACCAGCAGGGTTATTCGCTATGGCGATGGCGGTTGTCAACAAAAGCGATTGTTGCTTTATAAAAAAGACAGTGAAAACACAAGTTTCTTATCGTGTAACTTCGATGACAAACTAGATCTACTACTACTCAGTTGGTTACCGATGTTAGCCGATACTGAATAAGCAGTTTTTTATCCGGTAAACATAGTTTGGGTTGGCAACTGGAGATAGCGAATAGGCCTACAGAACTCGGGATTCATTGGGTTGCACAAACAAAAACTAGGACCGATTAAAAACGATTGGTATCAAAAATTTAAGTAACAAAAAAAATCTCGAATGTCAGTAGGTACTATTACTGTAATAGTACTGACATTCGAGATTTTTTTTCGATTCGAGAAGAAAAAGAGAAGTATTACAGTTCGAGTTATTTTTCATTTGTTTTTTTGATTAATACCATGCGTATTTTTAACAGATATAGAAGTCATAGTTTTCGTTTGTACATCGAAAAAAAACTCAAAGTGTATAAGTAGATATATTTTATTAAATTTTCTTTGAACATTTACAGTGTAGGACTAGGAATCATTATTTTTGACCAACCTCTTTTCACCTTAGCGTGTAATATATTTTAAAAGTATTATCTCCCGATGCAAAAATCGTGTGATGGTACTCCCGTGGGTACCATATTACCACAAAAGTACCAGTCTTGTGGAAGCTGAGTGCTTCTCTACCAAATAGATCTCTTAGGATATCTTAGATCGTATACTTGAAGTATAAATATTCGAGCTTCGTCCACCATATTGCTTTTAGTTAACGAGCATATAAACAAAAGGCGAGTATTTAAAGCATAACAAAATTGTAACTATATTATCTACTAGCTGTCCCCCGCGACTTTGTTCGCGTGTTTTAGTTTCAACGGTTTTTCATTTTTGCAACATTTTTCATTTATGCTCCACTACTATTGGTCGTAGCGTGATGTTATATAGCCTATAACCTTCCTCAATAAAGGGACTATCCAATACAAAAAGAATTATTCAATTCAAACCAGTAGTTCTTGAGATTAGCGCGTTCAAACAAACAAATAAACAAACAAACAAACAAACAAACAAACTCTTCAGCTTTATAATATTAGTATAGATTAGTATAGATTATGACTATTTAAAATTCTCTTTAAATACAAGTCATTAGATAACACTTCAATAATGAGTAGGTTTACAAATTAAACTGTGTAAACGAAATAGTCTAGCACAACTCGCTCTCTCTGGAGTCCTTACTTTGTGTCTCTATGGTTTATTTAAAATAAAAAAATATAACGTAAAATTTGGCGGTAAAACCGTACGCATATAAACGTCACTCAGAAAAGATATAAAATGAAAGTAGTTTGACGTGCGAATCGAAATGAGATGCCTAGGGTTCCGGTTCTTACTCGCCGACGCATATTCCAATAAAATGCTTTCGTGTTTTAGAACCTACACGAAGCGTTTGTTAAAGAAAAAGGATATTAGATATTTATGTCAGATACTCTCTTGACGCACTCTGAACACCCTGACGACCTCCGTGGTTGAGTGGCGTATACATCGGTTTTCATGGTGTCAGAGCTGGGTCTGAGGTCCCGTGGTTCGATACCCGGATAGGTCAATGAAGAAAACCACTTTTCAACATTGTCTCGGGTATGGGTGCTTGTGGTACCTTCGTTGTCTCTGAATTCCATAACACAAGTGCTTTAGCTACTTACTTCGGGTTCAGGGCAATGTATGTGATGTTGTCCACATCTATTTATTTATTCATTTATATATCCTGCTAAAGGTTGAATAGTTCGCTTCATCTATACTAATATTATAAAACTGAAGAGTTTGTTTGTTTGTTAGTTTGTTTGTTTGAACGCGCTAATCTCAGGAACTACTGGTTCGAATTGAAAAATTCTTTTTGTATTGGATAGTCCGTTTATTGAGGAAGGTTATAGGCTATATAACATCACGCTACGACCAATAGGAGCGGAGCATAAATGAAAAAAGTTGCAAAAATGAAAAACCGTTGAAACTAAAACACGCGAACAAAGTCGCGGGGGACAGCTAGTCCAGAATATAGTTATTCAGCTGAATCTGGTGTGATTGGAAGCAGATCTCAAAACATATCTGGTAAAAGGTTAGGCAAAAGAATATCTCATTTACCTTGAAAAATAATTACTATTTTACTATTAAGATCCGTAAATGTATAGTAAACATTGTCCTTGAAAAAATAACGATTAGAATTTGCATTTGGCAAATGTAACACCGTCCTTTTGCTATCCAAAGACTGAACCCTTAAAATAGAAAGATAGATTTGAAGGCGGTATTTTTTTATCTATCATTCTGATAAACCAACATAATATCTCATTTTTGACATTTCATACTTACGCATCAAGGCCTAAAACCAATTTGTTTTCAATAAAAAGTAATGCGTAGTTTTTTACATTCCCACTTGAGCTGATTTCGGCATCATCTTAAATTAACAAAATCGGAAGAATAAGACTTTGTTTTGATTAGATAAAAAACTTTTATAACAATATTTCCTTATACATTTTATCACTATCTTAAAGTATTTTTAAGAGTTACAATGAGTTTGCTTCTTAGAGATAAAAATAAGTAAACTATAGATCGCGCATATGGAAATTGAACTACATATAGGCATTAATATGAACAAGTACAATCGTAAAATTAGTGTCAAAACAAACTGCGCCTTTTTTTTAAACTATCTCAAAGCCTAATAGTATCGGAACCGTCGATATTTTCGCATAAACGTCTGTCGTCGCACAGAAAATCACTTAAATCAGTACGGTCGGCAACAAGGTGCTACTAGCGATGCGTGCGCTCTATGCTTGTATATTTCCTCTAAGGTTTGCGTTAATATTGACATTAAACTTTCAAGAAGGCCTGTGCTCACGACGTATCTTTAAATGAAGTTATATGCACTCTTTGCACACGTTAAAAAAAAATGTGACGTCACGCTGTATACGCTCATTTGTAACTATACAAGCGTGCTGATACGGCGATATATTATATTACTACTATATATAGGTCCTTACGAATCAGGGTATGACCTAAATAAATACTTTTTTCAACCAGATTGGTAGTTCCAGAGATAAGCGCATTTAAACAAAAACACTCTTCCGCTTTATTATATTAGCAGACCGTACCTATATTCAATAAATAAATAAATGTGAAAAACATCACATACATTGCTCTGAACCCAAAGTAAGTACCGAAAGCACTTGTATTATGGGATCAGAGACAACGAAGATAGCACAAACACCCAGACCCGAGATAATGTAGAAACGTGGTTTTCTACATTGACCCGTCCGGCGATCGAACCCGGTACCACAGAGCTAGTGACATTTTGAAAGCCACTCGACCACGGAGGACGTTATTATTATTAGTATAGATTACTCATTTATCTCTGATGCTTAGGTATTTAGATTTACCATATTTAACTTTGTTCTGAATATGATTAAGATATAAAAATAAACGTAACCTTGGAAAGCTGCTGACATTTCTAGGCTGGTTTTACTTCCTTGTCCGGCGCCATTAAAATAAGTATCTATAAAATGTCAGTTTGGAAAAAAATACAAAAATAAATAATAAGCAGAAAAAAAATCAGAAGACTCGTACGCAATCCAATGCATTCGATCTCGTGAAGACGCTAACAGAACTCGTATTTTTTCCCAAAATCAAAATTATTTTTATCAAAATAAGCTACCAAGCCGCTCTTTTTAAAGGTTAAAAAATAACATATAGATAGCACCCGGATTCGCTCACCTTTCACTGCTTCCTGAGTACTCTAGCTGTGGAGAAGAAAAGGCGCAACAAACTCACTAGCAGTTTTGTCTTTCAGTTTACAAAACAAAAAATTACATGAATATCAAGAGACCATGTCATAAAAACAAGTGTATGGTAATAAAACAGTTACAGCAAATACTCTTCTTGCTTTCGGTGAGACTTCCAGCCGACGCCAACATAATTGGGGAAATTTTAAATGAATAATCCTATTACACAATAAACGACACAAGCATAGCTTACAAATAGAATTAAAAACAAACTACGGTCGCCAACTCGGAAAAAGTCAGTACGTAAATAAATAAGTGATGTTATTGCCAACTCTAAATCTGTAACAACTTTCTAATAGATACGTAAGTAGTTTAAAAATTAAACAACTTGCAGGCGTTTCTTTTGCTGATATGAATGAAAATATGACGCTGTAATTATTTCCTTATCAACGCATCAGTTTACAACTAAAATCAATTAACCATTGATTATCTTTCCTAAAACTGAAGGAATTTAGGAATTTATATATCGCCTAAGTCAAAATCGACTAAAACTAATCTCTAGTAGGTAATGTATGTTAGTTATGTTATTTATCTTACTATCTATACTAATATTATAAAGCTAAAGAGTTTGTTTGTTTGTACGCGCTAATCTCAGGAACTACTGGTTCGAATTAAAAAAAATATTCTTGTATTGGATAGTCCGTTTATTGAGGAAGGCTATAGGCTATATAACATCACGCTACAACCAATAGGAGCGGAGCATAAATGAAAAATGTTGCAAAAATTAAAAACCGTTGAAACTAAAACACGCGAACAAAGTCGCGGGGGACAGCTAGTAATATAATAAATGCGAAATATTTAATGGTTGGATGGATTTTTGTTACTCAATCACGATAAACGGATTTGAATACAATCTGGTACATAGTGTACCTGGATTACCACATAGGCTACTTTTCACCATCATTATCACCATTTTTCATCAACACGCAGGTGAAATCGCTGGCGCAGCTTGTTTCAAATATAAATCTGTATGTAAAGATTAATGATTGAGAGTTCTGCCGTAGCCATGCAGAACCGGAATTTGAGTGTCCATTTTCTTGGGAATACTATGTTTTATTTTGAAGTTGGGTAGAAGCAGTATTTTAAATATAACCACGCATTTTTGTAGCACTCGGTAGAAAAGGATGGAATACAAGCTACAATGAACTGTCCCCAAAAATTTTAAGCCCTGCACTATTGACTGAACACACATCATCAATCTTTCGTAAAATCAGGACTAAGTATATCATCTTTAGCACAAGATTTAAACAAACATTTTTTCTGTTCTGTAGTTCTGGCCTAGGTTTCATATCATACATGACACTAAAAAACCTAGAAAACTACTTACAGTATTTTTTTTTATTGTTTCAGATAAAACAACTGAAGCCGAAAAGAAAATAAAAATATTACAATGGTGTTTTTATTTTCTCGAATAACCAAAAAGTAAGTGATTTTTAATTACTTTTATTATTTTAATATTTCATAATTATTTTTTATTGCATTGTTTAATCTTGGAAATAACATTTTACATATTTAGGTCATTTCATACTCTAAAATGCATTACTAAGTATATTATAAGCTATTCAAAACGCTAACCCTGACTTTTTTAAGTTTTATTTTTTTAATTTTATTAAAATATACGACTCCCGCATTAAGGAATTTAATCCTTGTGTCTCGGGGGTTTTACACACATTCAAATCACATACACAACCAGACTTGGAACAAGCAATAATTGTAAATCTGTTTCTAACTCTTGACGGAGATGGAGATCAGTCCAGTATGCCGCCAGGCAGACTTTGTCTTGGATGCCTTCTTCTGCTAATACTGGGCCACAATGCAAAGCCAATGGCCATTAATGCCTTGCCAACTATTGCGTTCCTACTATACTAAACTATCTATGTTTAAAGCAATCGATCAAACGTGACGATACAGTCCGGCTACACACTGAGTACCAACATAAAAGACTGCTACACCATGCAGGTTATGAGCAGAAGTCTGAATTAAAACAGAATTCTTAAATATTCAAAATCGAAGATTGATACAAATTAGGTGTTCGCGGTTTAAAAATCCGCAGGGTTCGCTATCATGTGGTCCATCTGTGAATTTCCACCAATAAGACATAAGATTAGGAAAACTACCGAATTTTTAAATTGTTAATACCTTCATGAGATGAGAATATAGATACTTAGATAGTTTTGCCTCGTCCTCGTAGTCAACAAACAAACTACTAAAATAACTTACTAAAACTACCTACTACTTTTTAATAAGATTCAATGCGTTAAGACTTTTTAGTTTTATGTAAAGATCGTAAGTATATGATATCTAATGCCGGATTCGCACGAATACGCAAACCCTCAAGTATAGGACTACATTTGCAAATGATTTCATTTTCAAGCTGTGTCGGTTTTTTAACAGACATTCAAGCGCGCGAACCTTCTTCGAATGTTTGAGCGCATGTGAGTGACCGGCATAACAATCCTTTAAACAACATAAGAATATAAACTACGTCAATTAACAACTTTTCCCGCAGTTTTTCAGCAAATTTACGTTGGCGTTTGTAGAAACTTTGTCCTACAATTAACAGAAAACAAAAAAAAACAGCCAGATTGGTCGAGCCGATGATTCGTCATGACACGTGGCAATAATTATAACACAAATAGTATACATGTATCTAGACCAGCGGTCGGCAACCCGCGGCCCGCGGGCCGCTTGCGGCCCGCGGCCCGCGGGCGTCTTACTTGCGGCCCTTGAAAGTTTTGTAAATCCATACTAATCCTTTATTACATACGCGAAAGTTTGTATGGATGTATGGATGATTGTTACTCTTTTACACAAAAGCTACTGTAGTAGAGTTTTTTTTTATACAGAATTAAGAAACTATAGTTAAGTTTCTTATTCTTCTTGATATCCTTAATGTGAGAACTTATAGGCGTTAAGATATTTTAATAAACGTATGAGATATACGTGTTTAAAATTTGATGCCACCGAAATGAATCAGTCGGACACCGAAATCAAATAACTTGCCACCGAAATGATACAACCTATCCACTGAAATTAAAATCTACTGAAAATGTATGTACTTATACCAATAAAATACTTACCTAAATAAATATATAAAATTTAATGACTGTTTGTAGTACCAAAAGTAAATAAATAAATGTGGTGCTTGGGCGATGCAGCGCTACAAACTTGTTTTAGTTTCCCGTAGGCCTCTTTAATGAACCAAATAGTGGAAACTATATTTTTTCCCTTACTTCAAAGAAATTAGACCGCCTTAGTTAGCAACTAAACTAACCGGCTGGTAAAGTGTAGAAACAAGTACAAGTAAAGTTTTAGCCGGTAAAAACCATGCCCCTGCCTTCCTTTCTTCAGGGTGGAAAGCCCATACAAATTTCCACCAGGGAAAAAATTTACAGCTGGCCTGTATTTACACCGAAATGAAACAATTACCAACCGAAATGATATAATTATGCACCGAAATGGGATTTTTTGACACTCCGGTGGACTTTTTATCATTTCGGTGGACAAAACTGTCCACCAAATCAACGAAATGATAACAAAGAAATGAAAACAAGGACATTAATTAGAATTCAAGAAAACCATTTATGGTGGGTGAAAGAATACTACACAAATAAACATAGTATTATTAGGCGCGCGTTTACGAGTATTTTGTAATTTTATTTTGCTTATTGGCAACCAAGTTATATCCATAAACGGAAATGAGAAATGTGTTGTCCCATGACACTGAACTGATAAATTTAAATTATTGGCGGGAGCATGCAGGCAGCTGCGCACTTCATTCTACTACGAACACTTAGGTGGCACTGGTGCATACCTTCAAAGCGCACGAAAGGCGAGCTAGAGAGGTTCTATGAAAAAACATTGGCGTTAAACATTTAACCACCGAAAGTTGCAAGGTTTTTCTGGGACAGATGTATTTAAACTTACCAGTTATTTACCTGGGTAGATAAAAATATTAAATCACTTCGTGATAATAGTATCACTATTCAGGGTTTAAATAAAAGTTACTATTTAACTACACTAACAATAGTTCTTATTGTTAGAGGCAGTTCACATTGACAAGTAATCAGGACAGCCACCGAAATAAAAAAAAAACGTGTTTTAAGGTTTTTTTTTTCCGTAACCAACTGTCACCTTAATGAACAAATATTTAATGCGTCAAATAGGTAACTACCTCTTCTACCTAGAAAAAAATATTATAATGCTTGGCTTCTAGGGTTTATATCACAAGTGCGGCCCGCGTTTTGTTTAGTTAGCCACTTTGTGGCCCTTGCCGGCCAAAAGTTTGCCGACCACTGATCTAGACAATATGAAAGAAATCATATTTTTTTTACACCATTCTGAAAAGCCCACATGTACAACTTAGGTACTATATAAAAGATTATAAAATTTTTATTAGTTTTTAATCTACCTCTATTACTTTTATTTAAATAAACAAATACAATCAAAACATTACATCATTGCATTTAAATAGATTAAAACAGTTAAAACATTTTTATTTACAAATTGGTCTTCGGATAATAACACATCGTCATTACACCTATTTCTTTATCAAAACATTGTTTAAAAACACCTCTCTGTTTCCATAACTAATCTTAAATAAAGTTTGGTCATTACCAAGAATAATATTAAATATTTTCTTTAAGAAAGTCTCTATTTTAATTCGAATAATTTCGGTCTACGATGTTTTGCGTTGGGGAATATTCCTTGGTAAAGAGACCGATGTTGATGCTATACTAGACTAAACCTCGAATATCGAATCGCAACTTAACTTTAAGACGTTCTTAAATGTATATCTGTCGCTACTCTACCTACATCTTAAAGTGACAGAGACTGCATGAGTCTTAACGGCGTCTTAAAATTGATTGACTTTTCAGTATTTGGCCATAATCTCCGTTTTATTACCTGCAAAAAAAATATTGTATCCTTTTTTGGGATTCAAGCTTACTACATAACAATTTTTATTCAAATCGATCAGCAGTTTAGCCATAAAAGTGTAACAGATGGAAAGAATATCGTATTCCGAATACCGCATATTAAAATTTTAAAACGTTACTAAAAAATTTCAACTTTTCATTCGAAAACTAGAATGTACAGTGAGTTTGATTGATTTTCGAAAATGCAATAGTGTTGACCTTCTTTCAATGCAACTATTACGTACACGTCAATGGTACTATCAAGATATGTTACTTTCATAGTTACCGAAGTCTAAAATCTTCAGCGTTATTCGCTATGGCGGTTGTCAACAAAAGCGATTGTTGCTTTATAAAAAAGACAGTGAAAACACAAATTTCTTATCGATGATAAGAAATTTGTGAGTAACTTCGATGACAAACTAGAACTACTACTTCTTAGTTGTTTACCGACGTTAGCCGATACTGAATAAATATTTTTATACTTATTTTTATCCGGTAAACATCGGTTGGGTTGGCAACTGGAGATAGCGAATAGGCCTACTGATCGCACTGAACCAGTGGTATATGTCAATATGTTGTCCAGTTGCACTAATGAATAGTACAAAAGATAGGATAAGCACGAAAATAAAAGAGATAGCTATAGTTAAAAACTTCATAATTAAGACGTTTTTGAGTCCACAAATTGCGAGCGCCAATAACATGTCTAATTTTTATATGATACTAGCTGTTGCCCGCGGTTCCGCCCGCGTGGGTGTCTGTAATCGCGTCAATAAGTAGCCTATGATCTTTCTTTCGATCCAAACTTAACCCATACCAAGTTTCATTAAATCGGTTCAGCTGTTTAGCCTTGAAAGCTTTACACACAGACAGACAGAGTTACTTTCGCATTTATATTATTATTGATATACTTATATATATTGATCGGTACACGCCTATCTTAACACAGACACACACAAATATTATTTACACAAATACTGAGAACTTGAATAGATAACATGATATGGGGGTCAAATAATGACCCCACAGTCGGAGGCTTGGCCTCACACCCACAAACGTAATCTCAATAATAATGTATGTATAAATTATCTACAGTTTCTTAACAATAATCATAATAATTACCAAATCGGGCTAGTAACAGGCGAAGTACAAAATCAAAGTAGTAACAGAATATCTTGACTTATGATGGCCATATTAATAATAATCTCGACTGCGATCAGCGATTGCTTAGCAGATTCTATATTCAATTTTTCTATGGAGAATTTAAAATTACAATCTGTTAATCCGTTGTTAAGCTCCATCGCGACTTGTATTAATAAGGCCACAAACAGTGTAAAAATCTCCTGATTTTTATTTAATTTTCTTCTTAGAAATTTATCTCCCTGTGACGGTCAAAACAGGAGAGTTTTCACCTGTTAATAAATGAACACCGCTGTAATTGGGTATTTGACAAGATTTATTCCATTAATAAAAAAAAAAATACAGATTACGTCGAGTTGTAAAAACGGCAGAGACATTCTCCATACTTATCTGGCGCTGCCCCGTACAAGTCGTCGTTTTGTGAAAAAGAGATAGAATAGAACATGCGTCATCTGCTAACTTTAAAAGCTTATAACTTTTGTATTCGTGTATATTTTTTTGATGTTATTTCGCAGTTCTGCTTCAATTTAATACTATTATTAGAATTATTTGTAATAAATAAATACTTCGATAGTAGAAAAATACCCAATTATACTTCATCTTGTAGATGCGTTGCTGGCCTTTGAAGTGTGAAAACAAATTAATTCAACAACGAAATATTTCCACTGTAAGATAATATAAAAATAACAATATTTTTGTTATAGTTACAAGTAACATTATATAAACTAATATGACGTTAGGCACATATTCAGTTCAAATCTTCGATGTCGTGTTTTAATGATTTGCCGATAGGTCTCCCTATCAAGTTTTTAACATGACCCTAATAAGCTCTAGATAATTTTTATATTAACTTATATTTAGACTTTAATATCAGTGGAAAAATTTTGGCAGAATTAATGGTAATCCTTACTAATATTATAAATGCGAAAGTAACTCTGTCTGTCTGTCTGTCTGTCTGTCTGTCGCGCCTTCACGGCAAAACTACTTAACCGATTTCAATGAAATTTGGTACACAGATAGTCTAGAGCCTGAGAAAGGACATAGGCTACTTTTGCCGCGATAACCGACATCCACGCGAGCAAAGCCGCGGGAAACACCTAGTTCTGAATAAACTGTAAATTTTTAAAAAACATAATAAAACCTAATTATAGAACAAATAAAACATATTTATATTTTTTTTTGTATCATTTTTCGTTCATTATTCTTACTTGCACATTTAAACATGCAACCATTTATAAAATCCTTTATTTTGTCAATTTCCTCGATAGGTTTGTTTAAAAAATATATATTAACGATTTACACTACGTGTCGCCCAAATTCCGCCATTTTTTTTCAACTCATCATTCTAAGGATTATGGCAGTCGGTTAAAAATTACCACTATTTTAATTATGCTATAATGTTGTGGTGATGTGCATACTAGCTTCATATTCAACTGAATCTAATAGAAATATCTTTATCATTGCCTGTTAATGTTACTGGATGGTCAACCCGTCCACAATCCAACCGCATCAAGCGCGGCTTAACCTGTAAATAAAGCGACTAATCTGTACGACCAATACCTACATGGTTTCAAGCTCTTTTTTTATTTTAATTTTAGGATGATAAATCTTTGTTAATATACTACTAACATTATGAATATTATAATACAATGACATTTTATAACAATGTTATCCAAAATAATCTAATCACATGCGAGGCGTGCTATGAAAATAACCAGATTAGTGATACTTTGTAATTTGATATAAGTGTGTATTGTTTACCCACATTCAAAAGTTACCATTAATTTTAAATAGAATTTTGCGGAACTATCTCTAACTTAGTTTAGTATACATATAATTGAAGCCTACCGTTATTAATTTCGCCGCTAGAGGCGCAAGTCGCACGTGAGGTCATAACAGTCATAACATGTCATAGTTTGTTGGTGGGCTTTGACAGCTGACGCGCCAGTTGTGCCAACTGGTGAACGAAATAATGGTGGCCTCATTACAATAGCCTCGGCGAATTAGAATTTGTTGACTGCAAAGATTATTAAAAGTTAAAAGTACTGATTAGATGAAACCTTTTTTTATTCTGAAGTAGGTTCTGAAGAAATAGTATCCAATATGAAAACCAAATCCTACCCATCATTGTTTTTCTCCACAAAAGATAGTTTGACGTAATAAGTAGGTAATTTGTAGAATAAGGGTTGTCCGTCGAGTAGATTATTAAAAAATATTACTTAGACACGTATTTTTTTCTTATTCTACATTACCAAAAACTGACGACGATACATTGATTTAATTTGTCGCATGAAGTCACAATTTCATGCATTTTGACACATGAATTAGAAATTACAATTATCTTTAATTCTTAACTTTGATTTGCTTAATCTACAAAGCAAAAAATACTTGTCTAACATCTTTTTTATATAAATGACGGACTAATTAGTTTTTAATTTTCACACCCAGTCCCAATTTATTTCACGGGAAAACCTATTTATAGATGGTTAGATATCTTAAATTTTTCCAAAACGGTCCATTTGTTATTAAGTGAAGTTTATTTCCTGGAATAGTTTTGACACTTGTTGAGCGATGATCAGTAATTCGCGTAAACACTGGAAATAACTATGTATTATCTGAAAACATTAGAAAGTTCCAGACTAATTCTGTGTACGCAATGTTTACCAATATATGGAATCTTTTATCATAACCTTTGGCATGTCTCGGGCTTTCTATAATTACCACAATTATTCCTACTATTTAATATAAATAGTTGCTAGATTAATCTACGTTATGAGGTCTTTATCTAAACGTGTTTTGCTGTATACCTAGTCTTCCTACTGAGCCTCTTATTTCGACAAGCGTTAACGATGATAGAAATCGCTTAAGTGACATTAAATGTATGGAAATGACATTTCATTTCGATAAGTCACGTGACTTGGACTTGTCACTTCCATACATTTGAAGATTCGATCAGCGTTATCGCTTGTCGAAATGTCACTTGTCTAGGGGGACTGTTCAGTCATCCACAGGTCAGAAGTAAAACACATGACTTGCATGTTGTCTTATTAATGTTTATTTATAATCGACTAGCTGTCCCCCACGACTTTGTCCGCGTGTTTTAGTTTCAACGGTTTTTTTTTTGTAACATTTTTCATTTATGCTCCGCTCCTTTTGATCGCAGCGTAATGTTATATAGCCTTCCTCAATAAATAGGCTAACCGACACTGAAATATTTTTTCAAATTGGACCAGTAGTTTCTGAGATTAGCGCGTTCAAACAAACAAACAAACTCTTGAGCTTTATATATTAAGAAGTATGATTTCATAAAAAGGAAGAGATTTCTCAATTCGACCGTATTTATATTTTATTAATATTTTGTTAGAAGGTGCGAGAAATGTTGTGCGAGTTGCGGTGCATTGCTGTCTATGCCCGATCACTTATAACAATATAGCAGGCCCCTAAAGTTTGCATATGCGATCAAAATAATCCTTACCAATATTATAAATGTGAAAGTAACTCTGTCTGTCTTTCGCGCTTTCACGCCAAAACTACTGAACCGATTTAAATGAAATTCGCTACACAGATAATCTAAAGCCTGAGAAAGGACAAGGGCTACTTTTTGCCGCGATAACCGACATCCATGAGAACAGAGCCTCGGGAAACAACTAGTAGAGAATAATTTGAAATGATTTTTTGGTTATTACCATACCCACTTATGGGTACAATAGTAGGACTTGGCATGGTAAAATTTTGGTTTGATATCACGCCATTTGTCAGAGTGAAATGACCGTTTGGTAATTTTCGTAATGCGTTGAACCGTACCTAACCTAATCTACTTACAGATTTCTACTATCGTAAGTAAATAAACATAAACAAGAAGGAAAGTTTTCCTTAAGCCTCTTGAAATGAATTGTTTGTTTTGAAACAATATTATATGTTATTTATTATTTTGTTTTGTGATATCGTGGAAAATACCCTGACTGATAACGGATGGGAAATAACGACGCCCTCTTAATTAGCTAGAAAGATGTAAGGTCGAATAATCATGTTTAAGATAAGTATTGGTTAATTGATTGGAATTAATTAAAAACAATCTAAATAAACAATCGACATATTATTACTAATTACACTTAAATTTTTTTTAGATGATTTACACTTAAAGAAATAGGAATTAGACTAAATTTTTATGGCGTTTACGACAAAATTGTACTAGTATAATATATATAATATAATATCTTGGTCCCAAACTAGGCAGAGCCTGTATTATGGCAACCAGACAACTGATAAACATACTTATATATTTCTAAATACATACATAAATTACACCCAGACACAGAACAAATGATCGTGTAGTAGGGTCAAATATCTATTTTAAATCCATACTAAAATTATAAATACGAAAGTACTTCTGTCTGTTACGCTCTCACGGTCCACGACCACTTTAATCAAACTTACCCTAGAGTAAGCTTGGGTTCTAAGAAATGATGTCAATAAACAGACATCGACGTGGGCGGCGCCACGGGCAAAGCTAGTATCTATGTTATAACTGTCTAATTAAAAAAATACGAATTACAACTTTAATGATATGTCTATCGAGACGTGATGGTCTATTTAAGTTAAACTATTTATTTATATTATTAAAGCCCATTAAAGAATATTTTAATTAAAGTATTTCAATGCAAAAGTTCGAAAACCTACACTTTTTCCTAATTGGTTACATTGAAGCCCTTCTAGGCTTAGGGCGCGGTCCCTTTGAGAGCTGTAAAGGCTATTTCTGATAAAAATAGAAATAAAGTTTTGTCATTTTGACTGTCATTGGTAGTAATAAACTAGGTAAGTAGTAGATTTTTAACCATAAAGGTCAAATTCAGGAATGTCAGGGTAAGAACCCAACGTAATGGAGAAGTTTTTAGAATAATAAAAACACGAGAAGCATAGGGGCTGAAAACTGTAAATAACCCAAGATTATAAAATTACACTTCAAATTCATGTTTTAAACAACAAGTGTTTCGTCTTGTTATACCAATTGCTCAAACATTCACAAGGCACATGATTTAGATACGTTATAAAAATATGGTCCATGTATTGGGAATCACCACGGCAGAGTTATCAGTAAAATTACAAAATTCGGAAATCGGTTGTAAATAACAAAAATGTCTTATAACTCTACATCTACAAAAACATGGCGGAACACACGAGGGTAATTCGAATATCTCTAAGTGTCCGCAGCCTCTGGACACCCAATCGTCCATGCTTTCTGGGACACCCTGTATATATTATAGTTCCATAACCTAATAGAAGGCAAATGACAGTTAACATTTAAGTAAGGTAAACAAAACGTCACATTAACATGCGGTTTTTCTTTTTCATTGGTCAAATGTATTAATAAAAAAATAAAAAATGTAGTATAGCTTACTAGAAAAAAGGCTTAATATGGCCGTTAGAACCTCATTGAAAGACCTATTGTAAAGAAGTTAGATCTGGCGCTGCATTTGTTTCGAGTTCGGGCGATTTCCATCGTTTTATTTTTAATTGATTTGCTGTCAAATCATTTCAATTAATCATTCCGGCGCCGGAAGTAAACTCATTTTAAATGCCGTACGCATCTTCAAGGTATTTATTTGGAAATACACCTTTTTTTCACCATTTTATCACAAGATTACGCTAAGAACAGCTGGCCCTGTATCATCTATACCATAAAAAAGCTTCAAAATAATTCCTAGCAACTAGTTAACCGCATGCAATGGGACCCCGCCCGCATTTATCGATCGGTATACTTCCCAAATTGTCCGTCGCGACGGGTGGCGCTAGCGTCGCGATAAATGCCAGCTTCGAGCGTAACCCACGCTACTCAGGAAAAGCCCATCCACATTTATTATTAAAATCATGATTGGAGTCTACATCGACAAGGGGTATATTTTAAAATGTCTTTGGTATTATTAGAAAATCGATACTAAACTCTTCTACTGTGTAGTAACTGGGTGCATAATGATGACCATTTTTTTTAATGCGATATGTAACTTACTTAGTTTTATTTTATAGCTACATCTGACGTTTTTATTTCATCCTAGCTGTTCCCCGCGACTTCGTTCGCGTTTTTTAGTTTCAACGGTTTTTATTTTTTGCAACATTTTTCATTTATGCTCCGCTCCTTTCTCTGGTCTTCTCCGGTCGCAGCGTAATGTTATATAGCTTTTAGCCTTCCTCAATAAATGGGCTATCCAACATTGAAAGAATTTTTCAAATCGGACGAGTAGTTCCTGAGATTAGCGCGTTCAAACAAACAAACAAACAAACTCTTCAGCTTTATATATTAGTATAGAGTATAGATGTAGAGATAATTAATGTTATAATCCACTGGATTTTAAATGTGCTAAAACAATCAGGGTCGAATACTGAATCGTCAATCAGTTTTAAACCGCCGTTAAGTCTCATGCTGTCTGTCATTTTAAAGTATAAAGTAGCAACAGGAAGACATTTTAAAGTCATCGTACGTCTTAAAGTTAAGTTGCGTTTCTATGTTCGGGGGAGTCACGTGACATTGACGGCTGTGACGTCAAATCACCCACAAAGTTAACGCGTGCGTATTTTGAGTGGAAACTTGTTACACAGACTTTTAGAAACGTGACGTCAAAAGATGCTCCATCATGGCCGCCCGCGTTTCAACTCTTGTCAATATTGTTATCCGCAACTCAGGATAGATTTCCCAAAAATAAAGACAGTATATACAATTTATTTTAATGCAAACAACATATAATATAATTACATACTTAATGTTTTATTTTTATTCTTGTCAAATAGCCAATTGAGGTATTTTTATGTTAATTAGATAAATCAGTGCATACCTACAACATTATTGATATAATTACTTCGACATGTTATGCATTGTAAATATTTAACCTATTGCATCAGTCTTTAAATCTTTTTAATTTGTGTTTTAAGTCTAAGCAGGTACTCATACGCGTAGTAGCTTATTCAATGGCTCTCTGTGCCTAAGTCGCTAGATTACTTGTTGACTAACACAAACATTCCTAAAATAACACAGCAATCAGTTTAATTGGAACCCAAGCTAAAGTGACTGGCTTTTTGTGCGAGACAGCAGGGGTTTGATGCCATTATCATTATTTTTATTTAATGGATAAATCAGTAAATGCTTGTATTTAATCAATAATCAAATATCTAGATATATTTTAAGCCTATGTCTATTAACTTGTATAATACAATAGTAGTAGGCACAACCCATGAGACGGTATACAAAGGGATGGATCAAAATTGGATCGCAAAGGGTGCAACCCCTTGCAAACGTAATGCTATAATTAGGTTTTGAATCAAACAACTTTGAAGTTATATTATTAGGTACTGCACCTGGACGGATATCCGGGTGGTATAGGTCACCAAGCCGACTACCACGGCGCGACGTGCTGCGGGTTCACTCCCCATTTTGGACAAACATTTGTCCGATCCATACAATTATACGTCGCCCCCCCCGTCCCTAGACCAAGCTGGCCCGAGCCGGCCAAACTAGCAACAAAAATATAATCCCTAAAAGCCCTTAAATAATAAAAACTTAGATCCAGCTCTCCCTTGCTGTTGCTTGCCTTATTATGATTGTTAGCAACGCACTAAGTCGAGGTCCGAACCCCACAGGGGGTGCCCTTAGTGGACGTTGCTGACGTAGTTTTTCTATTGCTCTGGCTGGAGGCCCTTAAGGTTCTCGCCAAAAGTCCGGTGAAGCAGTCAAAGCCTACGCTCGGGGTAACTGCGTTAATCTCTTCCGAAAAAAAAACAATACAATTATACATACTATTTACTTCTCTATACGATATTAAGTATATACAAAAATAAATGATGATTTGAATATTTGAGAAAGCCCCCGCAACAAAGGGAATTTTTTATCGTAACTTTATACCGTACTTGAAAAATAATAAGTACTAAAAATCACTAGGTATTACTCTTCTTTACCACTGTGCGCGACGTGAAGCGGGATCGATCCCCTCATGGGGCAAGCATTTGTGTGATCCACTAACTTGTTCAAAGTCTAGGTGTTCTTTGTGCATGTGATTTGAATCTTTGTAAAACCCTTCGTGACACAAGTGCATTTTGCGTTCCTTAGTGCGTGAGACTCTTTTTCGATATACAAATAAAAACAAAATCCTACCAACGCGTCGTCACATTACTAATATACGTTAAAGTTAAACTACATATATAATAAAATAGATTCCGTTCATTCTTTTATCATAAAATACACTACAAACGAAAAATCAATAATGTAATCTAAAAATAACATTTCACCTTGTTAAAACTGCATCTGCGCACTGCAGCTTTCAAATCTAGGTCATCTAGGGTCCAAGGATTACAGGGCTAGATGTAGCTCTCTCTCTTTCCCTCTCGTTGTATTGTGGCGCGTTGCCACTTCCTGTTTCATCTCACAATTATGTTACAGTTTTGTATTTATTACTTATTTTATACATAATATCAAAACAGGTTTCAATACGGAAAAAAAATCAAAAAACAAATTTATTTAAAATAGGTTACAAAGTAGCACTTTTTAGACGTGAATATTGATACGGGATACTGTGTTACCCAGTAAAATTGGTTGTGGAGGTCACATAGGCAGTCGCTCCATCTAAAATACGGTATTCAGTTGAATCCGGTAAGACTGGAAGCGAATCCCAACATAGCTTGGGAATAGGCTAGACAATCGTGTAGTTAAAAATGGTTAGAAAAATTGGTTAGTTGTCAAAAAATTTAAATTAGCAAGCAAAAGCACTCAAGTCCTTAGTGGTTATTAATTCTGGTTCCGTACTCGAAGGGACCAACCTACTAAGCCTCTGCCGTTCCTCCGTCCATCTTCAGTCTGTCCGTAATCGTAATAGCTAGAGAGTTGAAATTTTCACAGACTGCGTATTTATGTTGTATTAAAAAATAAATTAAAATATAAAAAAGTTAAAGTTCCTGGTTTTATTAGAATAATCCCTGTACATTAAAAAAATAACACTCTTTTTAATTTTATGTTATACGCTATTGTTACGCATTGATATAGGTACCTATCTAACTATTTTAAATGGGTTTTATTTGGATTTTAATCAATATTCCAGCCGTTTCGATTCCTTTGAGGGATCATCTATAATGTTTACTGGTACAACGGTATATTTTGTGGTCGTAAATCTCAAAAACAACTCTAATACAAGGTTGTATTCCATATACCCAAGATCCTTTAAATAGTTTATTTATTTAATCACATTAGAAACGTGGATTATTATAATCATCGTTTTCAAAATTATTATTAAAATCAAACGTGTATTTTCAATCATTTATGCTTAGATCAATAATAAATTAGCAACAAAATATTAATTAAGCTTCCTAGTTATAGACAAAGAATCCCGTTCTCTTTTGGTATTTAACCTTCACAACCAGTCTCACAGGTGTCTCGGACAAAGAAACAAGGAGACATTCAAGTAAACATATTCGATCCATTCTCGTATTCATTCAGGACTTTATTGAGTTGTGATAAAACCTGTCGGTATTTTCCTTGGAAATAGGGTGGGGCTCGTGTTTAATATCTGCCTGAACCTGACATTAAATCTTTCGTAAGTATTTTATAAGAGCTGCTAGCGCGCGTGGGTTCTTTTTCTAATATTTACAGTTAGCTACACAATAAAACTACAAAATAAAAATCTACGAAAGTATTTATTTTTCGTTCGTCCTGAAGTTTTGTCCCATATTCCAAATAAATCTTAGTATGTCTCATCACTATTGAAGTTGTGCTTCGTCCCAAATTACAAGTACTTTAAAGGTACAGTCAAAAAATCATAATTCAATAATAAAACAATTTTAAATATGTGCTGAAATGCAATAAATCGCATCTCTCAAGTCATATATGATTGCACTGATATTTCTTAGCAACCTCGCTTATCTAGTAAGATTTCTTTCAAAACATGGGCGACTTAGATCTCATCAAAAAGGAGATTCGCACGGCACTGATTAACTATCTGCTGGTGTTCTGATAATCAAAGTCATATCCTTGTGATTGTGTCAAATGATCTATCATTGTTATCAATTTCACGTTGTTCAAGGAGTCATCAAAATCGGACCACTCTTTATGTTGTGCGTGGTCATAGTTACTGGGCTTTAAAAATGTATATGTACCTATAAGTAGGTGTATTTTTGGCAGTAAAAATTGTACCTTTGTGTCAACTAGCGTTGATACATATTTCCCTTCTAATATCGAATAACAATGTTTTATTACATTAATTAAAGATTAAATTGTAAGAAACATTTTAACGAACATATGTATTTAAGGCAGATTCAAATTTACTGACGTTTTTTTTGCAATTTGTCGGTCAGTATTAGGTTGTTTTTTTAATAAAATACGGTTTGCGGCTGTATTACGTTTGTATTTACCTACAGAATTAAGTATAATCATAATATTTTAAATGATTAGGTACTCTTTGTATATTGTATAGAGTTACTGGAAGTCCAGCCAAAAATAGATTTTGACACTGGACAGCCGCTCTAGTTAATTTGCGTTTAGATATACCTTATACTGCCAAGTACCTAAATAAATGTTAATGCGCTTATTACATTGTCCTAAATTTCATCCTAATTCAGTCTCTGATTGTCAAACCATTTATTTCTTTACATACCTATATTATAGGAAGACTGTGTGCTATTACACCGTCCTAAGCAACAACTAAAAGAATCCTAAATTTATGTTTGGTTAATCCTAACCAAACATAAATTTTAAAAACATAAACAATGTCTTTTTGTCTTTACCTAACTAAAAAGGCATTGTTACTAAGTCTTAGACATGAATAATAAGTATTTATTTATTCTTTTAAAATAATAAAACATTATTTGATAGCCAAGTAAATGTACAAATCACATCCCACTGAATAAGATGAGGTGAGTCATCCCGTCTGCTCAGGGCGTTGCCATGGCAAAGTTATCGATTAATAGCTTATTTTTCTATTATTAGACTACTTTAATTTACTCTTTTCTTTGCATCCCCTTACTGGCTGGAATGAAATTTTTTGAGGTTATAAATGTGTTTGCATATATACGGCCTTATTTGTTAAAATCTCCACGTTAGTTAGCAATGGATTAGCAGATTCATATTTCAATTATTCTAAATAGAGAATTTGAATTTAGAAGTTTCTTAGCAAATGCTTAACACCGTCCAGTTTTTTATAAATAAGGTCATTAGTTTTTAAATTATTACGGTTACAAAAACTTCTTTTTTTTAAGGTCGAGCCGATTTTTCTGTATCGTAACTTCTTGATCCGATCTGTGGATCGAATCGCATGCATATGACGCGGTTTAAAAAATAACGATACAAAACTTCGCCTAGTGATACAATATTTAAATATTAATATTATGACATTTATAGAAATTAAAATAATTGATGAAGATAAATATTTAGATTAAAATTTACTTACAATACTTGAAGGTAATAAGTATATCTATGAAGTTAGTACTACAAAGAGGCCAATCTTAAATTTTTTGGCTTTACAGAAACAGCATTTTTTTAATGTTGAATCTTGTCTTATTCGACTCTCAATCAGTGTTGAATTACCAGACGAAAAGAGCCTAGAAAGAGTATCATTGTTTACAAATAACCATGTTTGGACTACGATCTGATATTTCATAGAGTTGAACCTTTCCGCAGATGAGCGCGATGGTTTCGATCCGATCCGAAAATAGATTGGATCAGATCGGCGGCCATCTCTAGTTTGTGTACCACTGCAAAAGTTACTACGGGTTCAACCCCTGTCTGTGTCAAACATTTGTGTGATACAACTACATAATATATACAAAATATAGCAGAATTAATTAAATACCTTTTAAGGGGTAATTGTACTCATTATTATAAACGACTTTCACTATAGTACAAACATTGGAATGGCGAAAAAAAAAAAAAAAATCAACTACCCCATACATTTATGTGCGCTGATTTCGAAATAATGTACTGAACAGCTGTTTTTTTTTTTCGCGTTCTCGGGGTTGGTCTCTTAATAGAAGTTTAGTTCATAATGATGAGTATAATGACCCCTTACGAGCTTTTGCGTTTATTATGTTACACTTTGTATATATTATGTTATATATGTAACAATTACACTTAATTTTATTTAATTTTCTTTTAAGAGTGTCGATCAACGGTAGTAGAGTTAATTTTTTCCGGAATAGTACTGAGATATGTGGAAAGCATTATTTAGCGCTGTATAAGGTCGTCGCGTTTACAGGTGGTTAGACACGCTGGATTCATCATCAGTTCATCATGTGAGCCAAAGTTTTGAGAGAGATACCACAAATCTAACATTCTTTCATTAAAATTAAAAATACAACATATACGCATTTAAATATTGCTGAAACCCGCGACACAGGGAATAAGTAAATTGGAGATGCAGTCAGTTTCTTTAAAAAGAAATAGGTACTACAGTACACATTTAAATACGTTTTTAACATATTACGTGCCTTGCAAATATTCCATAGGTCGCTATTTCTACTTCAAATTGCCAATATCGCGACATAGATATATGACGAAAGTATTAATAGACTTGCCAATTATCGCAAAAACAAACATGTAACAAAATATCATGGGTCAGATATAATTAGGGCTGCCATCCGTCCGGGTTTCCCCGGATTTGTCCTAGTTTGGAAGACGTCCGGGGAGCGTCCGGGTGCAACCCGGACTGCAATAAAAGTCCGGGTTTTCGATCAAATATATTCCCATAATTTATGTAAATAAAAACTATGGATTAGGTATTTCACCGCACGCGCTGCCTGTATTTTACTACGCGAACGGCGAGCGGGGGTGGGGCGCGCTTGACTTAAAACGGCTTACATTAAAGTTTTCTTCTATGAAGTACGGAGTAAAATATATTTTAATCAAGATGTAAGTGAATGAAAAAAGTTTTGAAATGTCCGGAGTGAAAGCTCCAAAATTCGGGGAACTTACGCTTCCGGTCCTAGGGGGCAGGTTTTAGAGATAGCAGCCCTAGATATAATCATCGGTCCGATCACAAAGATAAAGGCGAGATCGAACGTACCTAAATGAATTCTGAGTACAACAAGGTATGAACACTGAAATAGATTTCCAGGAACGTAGAATCAATTTCATCCTAGGTCTACAGCATGCAACAAAAACCCTGTCCGATCCTGATGAGTATTATTCGGCATCGTACTGCTTACTATTGAATGGATTTGAAACTATTATTTTCCCCCGATGAATATAATTAAATTAAAATAAAACTGAATCAAAGGCAACACTGATCACTCGACAAAGTTCACGTGTACTACGTGTACACGTGCCTGAGCGAGTCATTTTTTTCTAGTCGTATGTTGAACCAGGAAAACGCCTTTATTGGATCGGACAGGGTTTTTGTTACATACTGTATATAAGTTTTATGTATGTACTGTATGCAGGATCTATATTCTGTATTTTAAGAGACAGAGTTTAATCTATTGTGCACATATTTCTCCAGCATGCAAATGTTTAAATTACAAATAGTCTTCAATAAATTAAAAAAATATATAAATTATCGGTATTTATTATTTATTAATGCTGTAAAAAATATTAAACGCATTATTTTTTAAGAAAGGGCTTATGTTTAATTTCGGAACCAACTTGAGAACTCGCTTAATTGTATATAACTGGAATAAACCCGTTTCTTTTTATATTCGAAAGTTCTGGCAACTTGGCGAAGGACTACGTTATTTACTAAAGATGTAGGTAATACAGATTAATTATTTAATTTTAGACGCATAAATTTTGCGTCTTACGTCAATAATTATAAATCCATAGATGCAGTGGCGTAGCTACCGGAGGGCTAGGCGGGGCAGGGCCCCGGGGCCCCCAAGCTCGGGGGGCCCTCGGACTCTGACTTACAAACGATTTTGTTTTTAAATTTGTCAACACAAATCACAATTATTATCGATACTTAACTATTGTAAGTCTATGTCTCATTACTACGTTCATAGGCAAACATAGATTTTCAATGTGTCACAAAGCTTTTGATGCAAGTTGTAGAGGATTTAAATTTTAAGGAAAACCTTATTTACAGAAATTTGTATTTGAATAAGTATTTTGTGGTTTTTTATATTGTGTGTGTTTCTTTTATAAGACAATAAGGTTAAAAATGGGTTTAACAGTCTAATAAAGACGCTAAGACGTGATTTTGTGACGTAGCCGGGTTTGTTTACATGATAAAAGTTAGGAAAAAATCACATAATACATGACACTCCTACCACACTTGGAAAGTTCGTACGAATGTTTGCCGGAGACGGAAGCTTTTGTCTCTTTTTACTTTCTAGAGTGCAAATCGGCGAATTCCCAAAGCTTTGTGCTGTGCATAGAAGTGTAGTCGGAGCATTACAGTATAGGTTTGCCACAGTAATATTATCTATCAGTATTGTAACTCGACCCTATTTTTGCAATGATCTTTAGCCTACAATCGCGCGGTAGTTAAACAAATAAACATGCGATGGGACAGTATTTTAATAGGGATGTAGACAATTTTTTTTTATTCGTTCGTCACATACACTATAAAAATATATTAACACGTATTTTTTCCTTTTTTACTTAAACAAACAATGAGGAAGATACAGTGAAAGGAAATATCTCTTCTAGCTACAATTTTTACCAAGACATGACGTCACAAGCCCCCACTCCTGAACTTTAAAGCGCTCGACCATGGTAATTTTTATTGATTTGATAAAAGAAAAATACGAGTTTTGTTTTCTTTTTTTATGTATCTAGTGGACTAAATGGTTATGTCCTTTTTATACCCAGTCCACACGCCTATTACATCTGCCTACTTCGAGATTCTATCTAGTTTTGTGAATGTATTTTTTTTTTATTTAAACCATAAATACGTTGTGAATCAAATAGAAAGTGTGCAATAAAAATGCATGTTGTTTTTTATCAGTAGAGTTAATTTAAAAACCATGCTTATTGTGTTTAATTTTGGACCAAATAACCAATCATTCTGATAAATTTGCGACCGAAAAATATTTGCGCCTCGACTGAGACGTACGAAATGCTTTATTATTAAATTCAATTAGATAAAAAATCATGTTTTTTTTTATTAAATACGTTTAAAAAAAAAACTTCTTACTAGATCTTGTTCAAACCAATTTTCGGTGGAAGTTTGCATGGTAATGTACATCATATTTTTTTTTTGTTTTATCATTCTCTTATTTTAGAAGTTATAGGGGGGACACATTTTACCACTTTGAAAGTGTCTCTCCCGCAAACTATTCAGTTTAGAAAAAAAAAATACCAGAAATCTCAATATAATTTTTGAAGATCTATCTGTCTCGGTCTGAAGAAAAAATAATTTTTGAGTTTCAGTTGTAAAATTTATTGTTTTTTTTTCTATTTTTGTGTAAAAATCTTAATGCGATTCACAGAATTCACCTACTTACCAAGTTTGAACAATATAATTCTCATAGTTTCGGAAAAAAGTAGCTCTGACATACGGACGGACAGACAAACATGACGAATCCATCCAGGGTTCCATTTTTTGCCGTTTGGCTACAGAACCCTAAAAATCACAAGATTTCTTTTTAAAAACCAAACACCGTCTGTTCGTCTCGGCGGCTCGGCATATTCGCGACTGGTGGTTGCATGCCGAGCGCATGTTGTGATACGAGGCGAGTAGGTAGCTCGCGCTTCGTCCGTTTATATGAAGTTACAATACAATACTGATAGATAATATTACCGTGCTAGTGCCCTCTGTCGATCGACATACATCGCTTTCGGTACACGACGAATACGGAACAAACGATTTTAAATAGTTTAGTTGGGGCCCTAGTTTTATTTTTGCCCCAGGGCCTTTGGTTACCTAGCTACGCCACTGCATAGATGGATTTTGAAGTAAAACTTCTGCACGCACACGTGACTTGGGGAGTAACCTGGTGAATGCATGACAATAGCGTTACGAAAAGTGGGATCGGGCGAGGCGAACGGCAGTTGAGAGGGACACATAAGTTAGTGAAGATAGAAAGAGAGTGAGTTACGTTTCGTATATTACTGTAGGGGCAAGAGAGAGAGGTGCGAGCACACATTTTTTTTCTCTCTTTATCTTATAACTCTTTTCCTATAAAAAGAAGTTTTACTTCATCGTGTGGTCTAAAGCACCATCTTTTTTTTTGTTTTCATGTCGACGTAACACGTACTTATATTGCTTTTTGTTTTATTGGAACTGAGTAAAAAAATCATGACGAAACATTGATTAGAAATGTCGCATTACGATATAAAGTCACGATTTGTACGAAAGCATGACGTTATAACCCAAACTATTAAACCTTGAATCGATTTATCTAATTAGTTTTATTTAAAAAAAAAAATGTTTCAAATGTTTTTTTTTATTATCGAACTGACGGACCGTCTTTTCATGTTCAGATCTACACCATTCTTATGGCGCTTAAGTCAATATTCTAAAACTATCACCGGATATTTTAAAAACAAAATGCAGTTTAGACTTGGTGCTAAAAATTGTTTGTAAAACACACAATTGCCTTTGTTTTAGTATTCACGCGAACATTTCGATGATACCATCATATTATGCAAGATTAAACAAATTAATTAATTAAGTGCAAAAACAAATCAATCAACAAAACACTTGATAGCTACATTATCTGCTTTATATAATGACTAAACAAACCCAACATCGATACAACGACATATATAGTTTTTTAGCAACATCATCAAAATTAAACAAAACACAATAATCATTATTTGCTATCAACAGTATATTTATATATTCTGATGACGCGAGGACACACCTTCGATGAGATACCGCGCGAATGGTAGGTGTGTCTGAACCAGTTATATAAAATTTTCCGTGTTAATAATACTCGAGTTCACAACAAAGCTTTTTTATATTTTTTGGTTGTTTCCAGCCGGATTTCTAGACGAAAACCGGCTGTCTCTTACTCGGACAAAGGATTCAGTATCATACAATTATTTATTTGGTTTTTAAATACCGAAAAAAAAAAAACATTTTTTCTTCATGGTACCTAGCCCATTTCATTTTGTTATTTATTTATGAATTGAAATTATTTAATTTGTAACAAGGATAATAAATATATTATCACTTTTCTTTACATAATTATTTGTTGAGATCGCTGGAGTCGACATTTCATAGCTGTCGACCCTGAGAAAAAAATATCGAATCTAACTCAGGGAACAAAGTCCAACCAAACTCGTACTACTACGGTCCAGTGTTGACCAATTCTCTTCCTTTGGCATCCATCCGTCCAAGGACCCAGCTACCTTTTTAGGTACCTAACTTTATCAGCAATAGAAGTATATATATAGTGTAATGTAACAGAGTGTCTGTTACAATATTATGAGCATCTTTCTTTTTTGTTTACGGGGGAAAGCCATCAAAAGGCACCCCGGCTTTATAGGGATTTATAAAACCGAGGATTGTGGGACTTTTACCTCACTAAAACCGTGTATCACATGAAGAGAGGGCTCTGTTACCAGAGCACATCTCTGGGAAGACTGTAAACGGGTCTCCCCTGAGTCTTGTTATGCACAGCAGTATAACCATTTCTGCCGTCTTCTCTGGGGTCACTTGATGGGCGGCAGAGTCCCCTCTCCGAGCGCCCGTGACCTCAACGGCCCTTCTACGTCAGATGTTACAGGTGGGTTTTCGGCACTAGGTTTCGGTACTAGACGCCTCCGAGGTGATGACCTCTTCGGCGTCTTCTTCTTCGTTAGGTATCACCCGTTTCACGTTTCAAAGAGGCCGGTGACCGGATGTCACCGGCCTCTTTCTGTACCATCACAGTTTCACAGAAAGAAGTTACTTCCCGCCAGTTAACAATATGAGCACCTACAAGTTGTAGAGATGACGACGCTGATAGAATGGCGATTCGATCGCGGGTCAAGGAGCACCCCCATGGTTTATGCCGACAAGAGTCCCTCCATCTTCCTTAGGGCTGAGAAAATCCATAAAGGATTTGTAATATTCGTGTTTTTGTAGCCTTTTCGTACGGAACCTAAAAAAAATATATTCCTTTGGCGATTTCTTTAGGATGGAATTTAATGTAGTAATTTACTAGTAGTAAGATCAGTAATTAGCATATTTTTTTGAGAATCATGCTTCCTTGACCTCTAAGTGAACGGACTGGCTTTTTTAGTTAAAAAAGCTAAAAGTTGTTTGTAGTTAGACTAGTTTTATTACTAGGCTGATTTAAAAATGTTAACAAACTTTTATTAAATTAGCTTCTTCTGTAACTATGTGAAAAATTATGGAAGTTATTTTGACTCCCGGTTTCCAATTAAGCTGACATTTTGCGTACACGTTTAATTTAGATGACAATGTGTAAACGTGTTATTTTTTAATTTTTTTTTAACTAACTTTATCTTCTATCACAGATTACTTAATAGTACAAGTAGGTACTTTGTCATAATTTTACTAACTTACGAAGTTGAACCTCTCAGACTTCTGACAGTTGACTTACCTAAATGGACAATTATGCAACCCCTAAGTAAGCATTAAAGTTGTTGAGTACGGCTTTATTTTTACGTCCGTAGTGCGTTTATTGTAATATACCTTTCTATTTATTTTAATGAGTTTACAGCAGCAACCCGGTATCAGTAACTAAATATTTTTTATTAGACAATAACAATTATTTAGATACGATTTTATATTTGGCATGTCTCCTAACTTATACTAATTAAATATAGTAATACATACCTACGCAATGTCGTAGTGGCCTAGCAGTTCAACGAACGGATTTGTATGAACAAGGTTGCAGGTTCGAAACCACTATGGATAACCAATGTGACTTTTTCAAAGTTATATATACTTTCTTTATTACTTTAAGACACTATTGAAAACGGTGAAGGAACACATCGTGAGGAAACCTTAATTCCAAAAGTTGGAATTTGAAATCGCTAACGCGCAATGAGCAAGCTTGGTGATCAATGCTCGTTCCTTCTTTATATGAGAAGAGGCCTGTGCCCAGCAGTAAAACATTTATAAGCTGTTATTGGCCCCGATTCTGTTAAACCCACACTATACTTATTTTAGGCAATCGGTATCTTTTTCACTTGTACGCAATTAGAAAAGGACAGACGAAAATTAGAGCTGTCAAATTCAGTTTCGACTAAAATTCTCATACAAATCTACCGACACGCAGAAACGTGTGCTCTAAAACACAGTGATGTTCAAGGCGAAAACTGGTTTGACATTTCTAAGTTAGTTGTTATCTGTTGCCGTCCTTTTATCACACTGTATGTTAGTAAAATATAACAATGGTTTAATTTTGATTTAGTCAGCGTACAAGGGAATCGGCGCCATTATACCTACGCAACTTAATTAAATATTTTAAGTTTAACACTAAAAACAACTTAAAATATTTCACCTGTACATCCTGAGCTCTGTAGAGTTCAAATATAACTGACACAATGCCTGCCCTTCTCAAAACACAACCATCATTGTTTAATTAATTAGTAATAATGAATAGAACACACATCCTTGTTATTATTTAAGAAGTGAACTCCGGAAGCAATACCTGTAACATTATTTCATAATGCTTTCCTCTCTCTAATATGACTTTTATTACAATAACATGAAGTACAAATTGCAATAACTTATGTAACTTCCTGAAAAATAACACTGCAACGACCGCAATTATCAGCGTCAAAATCGCCTTTACTGCTAAAGAATTAAGGTCCGAAATATATCTAAGTATTACCACTGATGTATTTTAATCTATACTAATATTATAAAGCTGAAGAGTTTGTTTGTTTGTTTGTTTGTTTGTTTGTTTGTTTGTTTGAACGCGCTAATCTCAGGAACTACTGGTCCGATTTGAAAAATTCTTTCAGTGTTGGATAGCTCATTTATTGAGGAAGGCTATAGGCTATATAACATCACGCTACGACCAATAGGAGCGGAGCATAAATGAAAAATGTCGCAAAAATGAAAAAACGTTGAAACTAAAACACGCGGACAAAGTCGCGGGGGACAGCTAGTACATAATATTATAATATATCTAGATACCTGGCCATCTACCAAACGATTGATATAAAAAAATAAAAAAAAAACAAATGAAAAAAAGCAATGGAACTTCAATACAGCCGTAAGAGTTTTACGGTAATAGTACTGTAATCGAGATTTTTATTTCGTTTGTTTGTTTGATTTTTGATACCAATCTTTTTTATAATCGACTAGCTGTCCCCCGCGACTAAGTTCGCGTGTTTTAGTTTCAACGGTTTTTCATTTTTGCAACATTTTTCATTTATGCTCCGATCCTATTGGTCGTAGCGTGATGTTATATAGCCTATAGCCTTCCTCAATAAACGGACTATCCAATACAAAAAGAATTTTTTAATTCGAACCAGTAGTTCAAACAAACAAACAAAAAAACAAACAAACTCTTCAGCTTTTTAATATTAGTATAGATATAGACGTCATAGTTTTCGTTTGTACAACGACAAAAAACGCACCCTGTATTGTAACGCCTATACACGGTGGCTGTCGGCCAGTTTAATTTAACTAGACGGAAGCTGCCTGCGTACCGAGCCCCTTTCGTCTGCCCTTGCTATATGATAGATGTAACTACAGGCCATCGATCAATAAAATATGTAGTAGGTACCTGTATGGTGTACTGTCTGGCTGAAATCCGTTCGTTTGATGCGCCCTGCAATTTGATTTATGACTTCGTCGTTCAATCATTCAATTACCGGTCGCTTCTTTTACTTATTTACTAAACTTTTGTATGGGAAACTAAAAATAAATAATAAATGGCAATTATTTAAATAAAAAAAAAACTTTTTTTTATTTTTTTTCTATTTATTTTTGTATTCTCTGTTCTAAAATAGTTTTCTTTTTCTTTTTTTCAACATATTTTTTAGACTGAGATAGAAATAAGATGTGTTTATTACAATAAACACATCTTATTTCTTTTCTTAGGTACACCTAATGGTATTATCTTACCTAATTAGGTAAATATTGATCAAGTTAATTTCCTTCGACACAATCTTAATAAGAATTACGCATAAACTAGAAATAAAATAGATATTTCACTTAACCTTTTATAACTATATAGGTATGTATATTAGGAAGCGGCAATAGCCTATTGGTTAGAGTGACTGCTTTGTGATCAAGAGGTCGCAGGTTCGGATCCCACCCATTGCACTATTGACGTGAACCACACCCCTAATTTATGTTTTCAAACAATTTTTTGAGATAAAAATCTGGCACAGCAGACGCGGCCTAAGAGAGACATAATTTTGAACTCTTCTGTAACTGTCTGGCCTTATCCTATATTTTAAAGACACACAGTAAGTAGACGATTGTATTTTTCTGTTTTGTAAACTTACGTTGTCGTCGAACGATGTTCGTCCCCTACTGACCAGTGCCTTTGCTCTCCAATTTAAGTTTAAATCTAATACCATTGCAAAATTGATATTTAATAAGTTAGCAGGAGATTCTGTTTTCTTAAAAAAAAATGCTGTCAATGGAAGGTACTGACTGGAATCTAAACATTGTGTGTTGTTTGTGTGCCTGCTAAATGAATAACAATTTTGAATTGGCATTGTATTAGAATTAAAATTAAATTGGAGGACTAAAAAATAATGAACATAAACTTTATTATATAGGTAGCTAGTACCTAGAATGTAGACAACGCAAATACATCAGCTGCAGTATTTCTATACATTCGTCACATTATAAGTTCATCTTTTGAACTATACAACTGGCCCTACTATCAGACTTAGACTTAGTACTTTGATCTTTAAACTCAAGTACCAACTACGATCAATAATTCTGAGGAAGTCTAAATAGAACAACATATCGCAAAGTGGACTTAGATCTAAAACAATATTAGGTAGAGTATTGTACTGTACTTAGAGGTGTCTCTCAAAACTGGAGCAGAGATAAAATTGAATTACGTCTATTGTGTTGAGGAAAATTTTACATATTATAATATTGATTTAAAGTTAGATACGCACTTCTTTAATTAATGACTATTTGTCCACTCACAATTTTTTTTTTGACCGGTTACTATTTATTTTTGCAAATACATTCGTAGAACGCACAATAAGTAACAAATACGTTATAACGTTAAAGTATACATAAGCAAGCATAGAGTGTGCGTCGCTAGTAGCCACTTGTGTCGAGCGTAAGCAAATTTTTAGCTGTAAGTATTACGCTCGTTTACTGATTTAAGTAATTTTCCGTGCGACGATAGACGTTCGTCGAAATTATAATGATATATTCCGATATGAGTAGGGTAATATTAGGTTTTGAGATAATAAAACGGCGCGCTCTTTTTTTACAAAAATTTTACTATTTTATTTGTTCATACTAGTGCTCACTGTTCATACTTGTTAGACGCACTCTAGAGTTAACATATTTTTACTCTTGTAATAACTATGTACCCACAATAAATTGGTTTGATTACACGCAATTTTCGGGATCGCCCGACGAGTTCGTCCGGAGTCGTTATTGTGAGCTGACAATGCGGTGTCCCGACTCTCGAGTCAAACCTTCTCACACAGTTGGAAATAATTATGCGAGTATGCAAAAGTCTTCTTCGGCATACCCTTTTACCAAGCTATGTTGTGGTCAGCTTACAGACTTACCGGATTCAACAGAATACCGTATTTTACATGGAGCGACTGCCTATCTGACCTCCAAAATCCATTTAACTGGGTAACAGTAAGACTGGTGGTCAGAATTGTAATGAATTAACGACTGTCAAAGATCAATGTATGACAGTTGGGACCAACGGCTTTCCAAGGCACGGAGGGATCTCGGTATGTTTACAAATGCACTCATCCACGAACCAACCGCGTATATGTCATACCATATGGCTTACACTTAGCCACGAGCCACTCTGCGAGTATGCAAAAGTATTTGCATAAACATATGTATTATTATAAAACTACATCCGTATTTAGTTATACGATACGCAATTAATTATAGCCATGGCCTTTGTTTATCAATAATTAGCAACAATTACTGTTATCGAAACGTTAACGGATCTAAATTATAATTGTACTAAAATTATGTTTATTTGTTGTTGATATAACTGATGTTGGGATGGCAGAGAATATTTGATAAACGAAATTGGTCTAGTTAAATCAGGATCTTTGTTCGCCAAGTTGGGAAGCCTGTTGAGATTTGTCTTCATGTTTCAAGACTATTACGTTGTTACTTTTGTATAAATGAGCATATTTTTTTGTTCTTAGATATGCATAGTAACATTTTAATAATTAGGGTCTTAAATGCTTTAAATATTCTGGAGAGTCCCCACAAATATTCAAGAGAATTTACTTAAAGATTATCAAAGTATTCACTTTTATATTTCTTTAACCTCTATGGTTACATCTTATCGTAATAAATGCTGAAACATTTGGTAGGCACACTATTAAATTAATGTGAAAAAAAAAAAAATTCTTCGTTGGGTGATTCGTATACCTATAAGTGTTCTCTACCTCTGCTCGTCTATACTTTCTAGGACACCCTGCATATATAATGCAATTGCAACTCGTGTCAAGAAATAGAAGAATATATGATTATAAACCTATAAAATTTTCTTTGCCGTGTCTCTGGTAAACAGAAAAGAAAATTACTACGGTGGTTTTAGTTTGTGACATTCTGGCACGCCCCCTCGCCTTTCCTAGCTAGCTTATCTAGCTTTTTCCCGCGGATCCACCCGCGTGCGTGGCAGTTATCGCGGGAAAAAGTACGCTTTCCTCGCGATGTCCTTTCTTAGGATCGAATCTTGCCCCATACCAAGTTTTGATCGAAATCGATTCAGCGGTTTAGCCGTGAAACCGTAACACACAGACTGACATATTTACTTTCACATTTATAATTATTAGTATGGGTAATATCAGCGTGTGCAAATCTTACATCATTGGAAAAAATGGGTGTGCAAAAACAATCTCGGCTAGTTACACATACACGCCTACTTTAATAAGTAAACATTATCAAATTCATACGGCCTTACATTTTGCACGTATGCCCATCATATGACTTGCCATTTACTATCATAATGACTATAAAAATATATATTTTTAGCTTATCAGTACGTTGCTGACCTGAGTTTTGTTACGTCATGAATTATATTCTGAGCTGTGACCGCTTGCTCTTGCATCAGTGAGTTATCAATGAACCTGATGAGTTTTTAAAATAAATATAGACTGAATAGACGCCTTGTCATAATATTTATGTTATTTTTCTGGTAATTCGATAGTTCGTTGAGTCTTTTATCGGTTTTGTGAATGTCATACTTATGTTCAATGCGATTTGGAGTTTCTTGCCGATTCTGCTCCATAGGACTGACATTTTGGAACCGCGCAACTACAGTATTTTATAGTTTTGAAAGTGTCTGACGAGGCCTACTTTTAATAAAAATATTTTGATTTTGATTTTCAGTCATACTTTATAGAAACCGGTCACTGCATCACTGATTGATTTATTTTTACAGGATATCTTGTACAATATTTTAATGATAGAGCTGCTTAAATTTTATTTAATACGTAGTAGATATGCTATACTTACTAAGTTCTTACTTACTTGCTTAAAAACTATGTTCGAACTCCACAAAGAACACCAAACTTTCATTCAGACTTTTGAGTATTATATTTATTTCGGGATACTGTGTTACCCAGTAAAATGGGTTGTGGAGGTCAGATAGACAGTCGCTCCATGTAAAATACGGTATTCAGATGAATCCGGTAAGACTGGAAGCCGACCCAACATAGCTTGGGAAAAGACTGAGCAGAAAAAGGTATTTATTGTGTTCAAAATGAGTTGGTCATTTTAGTTTTTGGAGAATATTACGTAGTTGTCATTCCTATATTCCATGTCTATGCCATTTTACACATAAATATTAGACATAAACAGAATATTATATGACATTAAGAGACGACAAACATTTGTATCAATATTAATCAGACCACTTACATCTAAATAAAATCATTGAGTTGCTTGCGTCAGCTGAAGCTGCGTCTTGCGATCATTGACGCATTGACGTCACGATAGAAGACCTATCAAACGAATTATAAAAATGAAATACGTAATAGGAACTGTATACAAACTGATTATAATTTAGTTTCGCCTTTTGTTGCAAGCTTTAATATAACTTGCAATGTTTTGATGTTTAATTCAAGGGGGTTTCAACTCTTGAATTAAATCCATAGACAAGCATAGAGCGTGCGTATCGCTAGTAGCCCCTTATGTCAAGCGTACTTAAGTACATTATTAGCTAAATGTACTGCGCTCATTTACTAGTTTATGTGATTTTCCTTGCGACGACTGACGTTTATGCGAAAATATCAACGGTTTCGATATTATTAGGGTAATATTAGGTTTTGAGATAGGTTTAATAAAATCATGCGCTCTGTTATAATAATTTTTTTTCGATTTTACACGTTCATACTAGTGCCTAAAGTTCATACTCGATATGCACACTTAATAGATTACTTATTTATTTTTCTAACATTAAATCTGTCAATTTCCTCCAATGAGAGACAAATACTAGCTCGTGATTGGTTGAAATTGACAGATGGACTACGTGCCAGAAGCTAGCGGATTTTTAAATCGTGAACCGCCCTCATTCCAATCTATTGACATTTAATTGTAACGTTTTGTTTTCTTGAACTTACCATAACATATAACTTAACAATAGCGAAGAACTGTAAGACCCAAACATATCCATGTTTTTTTATTCAGTCCTTTCTAGCCAAATACTTTTGCGTCTGGCCTGTCCGGCTTTAGTTGGCTTTTTCAGTGCAGTGTGATGTGGGAAATGCGTCCTTTTTCTTACCCGTAGTAAAGAACTACAGACTGCTAGAAAGTTCAAATGAGCTTTCTAGGTTACCTATGTTTTTATTGATATAGCTTCTTAATAAAGGCTAGTAGTGGAGTCAATGAATACATTAAACAAAATTTCGAAGCTCTCAGAAACGGCACTAATCCCTGATAAATTAAAAAAATCGTTTAAAAATAAAAAAATATTTCCCCCACTCGAGAAGTTTCTAATTTTAAATACCTAACTAGTAAAAAAACAAACTATATAAAAAAGCATTATATTATATAGTTTTTAAAGAGGTGAAATACTTCCTTGACTCCACTATAGGTGTACCACCTATACTATTCAAAAGATTCCATGACATTTATTTTTCATATTTGTTCTCAAAACTAGTCGTAACCAATGAGTGTTGTTTATAAACAGACGACATTTAGTTTACGTCTATCCACTTGTTTTTGTCATGTTTAATGACTAAAGTCTTAGAAAGATACAAAGATTTCTCAAAATAAGTGTGTGTTTAATGTTTATTATGATTATTATTGTCCGTGATCGTACCACTGTAGGAAAATACCTTCCTTTCCTTTTCATGGTTATTGTTATAAAATGAATAATACCAGCCGGTAACTAACCCTTTCTAAAGTCGAGTTAAGAGTATCTAGTACCTACAGGAAACCAGTCAGTATTCAATACAGATACAGTATATATTTTTTTCAAGCAAACTGAATTACTTACGTGCTGCTAAACTAATATCAATAAAATTGTCGTCAAAAAATCGTACGGAGGGCACGACGTGGGGATATGTCGATATTTTTGATTCATTAAGTATGATCACCAAACGGGATTTAAAAGAAACGTAAAAGGTTTTTTAATTGGGCAAGCTCGCTGCACCTGCCAATCATTGCACCTCCTGTAAGCCAGTAGAAATCAATGATATTTAACCAATGAATACCACTGAGACACTTAAACTTAGTGTGTCTTAGGGAAGCAATTGACTTTATTGGAACCCGCAAAGAAATTAGTCAGAAATAATAAATAGGAGGAGTTAGAAAAATACTCTCCACTTCCCTCCATTGCAAGCGGGAGAAGAAAGTAAAAGAAAGGCCATAGGAAAAGAAAAGACATCAGCATCAGAAAGGATTAAAGAAAATGTGTAAAAAGATTTTAACTTGTAAAGAATGTAGAATAGGTACATATTTAATATACACATGGCGTACGCTTCTGTGATACGCCATACGCCTCAAGTGACGAAACTCACCTCACCTTGAGCTTTCCAACTCGCTGACGAAATAAACGCCTAAGATTTCAAGTTACCAGTAAACTTGGTACCTACCTACTTATAAATAAACCAGCCTGTTAAAGTGAACGGTTTCACGATTCTTCATATTATAACGACGATGTATGTTTCACTTATGCCCTTTTGCCATTATTAAAAAAAGAAAAAGAAAAGCGCTATGTCATTTTGACAGTCCATTTAAAAAAGCGGGAAAGTTTTATAATATACTGCAGTTAATATTAAGAGTATAATAAATAAGTATTGCTTTCTGAGGGTAACGCGAATGTTAGACATTGAATAAAACTACTTTTAAACGAAATTATCCCGGTTTGTATTCAGGTTTTAGTTGACACCTGGCGTTGAAATGTCGGGAACTAAAACCTAAACAAACAAACTGCGATAAAATACGTTCAAACGTAGTTTTCTTTCAATAAATACGATTACATACTTTATATATATTTTTAAATACGTTATTTTAATAAATATGTTTCATATGTTAAGATAACTTAGGAAATAGAGTTAATAAAGGTTATTTTTGCTGAGCTGATAACTTGATTAAATGCAATCGATACAGTACAACAGTCATGGTAAATAAACATGACGCAATAAGGCTCGCGTCTTACCTATTACTTTCTTACTGCACACATAGGCAAAGGTATTTAGCTTATTCAGCCAAGGAAACTCATCATTAATTTATTAATTTAAGCTAAAAATCCAAATTGTTACGTAAAAAAATATATTTCAATCTGTTCTAAATTCCAATTCGAAAAAATCATCTGTCAAATGTTTTTATCTTCTTAATTTAAATAGACGTAACGCCATGCAATGACATTTTGGATGTTCGCAATTAACATCAAATGTCATTACAAAACAAGTTGTTTGAACGTAAATAACAAGTTGTTCCAATATTCTCAATGTTACGTTTGCACGCGTCACGACACACCCGCGGTTTGGACCAATCACAGCGCGCCGTGCGTCCACTCCTCCACTATATAGTGCGCGCGCGCAGATTTCAAACCACTACGTTCTCAGAGTTTCTTCGAGCCTAGTATTAAATGGGTTACAAATTAAATACAATAGGATATTACAGGTGGCTCATATTTCTCTTCAGTTTTAGTAATTTTGATAAAATTTAGCTCGATTCCATCGAATTATAATTTATTGAAAGTATTAATTTTGTTGTTAATTTATTTTAATTGTTTTAAAAATGTTGCACTTAAACTCCGTTCCCGAAGACTACGCAAGGAAGAACAACCAGTGAGTAACAACCATATTTTAAATACCTTCTCTGTTAATATTCTTTGTCCTCATTACTATTTTTCTTTTTTTTTTCAAATGTTTATAACTGCAGTAGCATTAGGTCTGTCTTAACTTTGTCGCCATTGTCCTATCGCCTTGTATTTTTAAATACAATGCGTTCTTTCAACACTCATGGGCTATTTCATCGGCCTTTGTTTTAACGTTACTTAGAACAGTACTGAACTATATATGAATGGGCTTAATTTCTGGGGCAAATTTTCACTTGTCTCTGGTAAAGCATCCTGATGATTTTAGTTAATGTCTCCATTACCAACTGCCTTCCCCTGGGGCAGAGGAAGTCCTTAGAGGTTTTCCGGGATCAAAAAAATATGGACCTCAATTAGAGCCCTTTCTCTTCCATTAATTTTAATTCCAGGACAATGCTAATGCAAAATGGATATTAGTTTATCGGACAAGTAAACCAGTTTTCTTGAAAAAAAAAATTATGTCAATTGAAGGAACTTAAACACTGACAGAATTTCCTTTGTCTATGTGTTGTGTGCGTTCCTGCTAATTGAATAACAATTTTGCATTGGCATTGTATTATAGAATTAAAATTAATTTAAGAACCCCAGGTCATATAATTTAGTAAACTCCAAGACCAAATTCAACTCAACGATTTATGTCCAAATTAAGAAACTTTAGCACAAGTTCAAGATCAAAATCAAAATGATTTCATTGCTCAGAAACATCAAGTTCCCAGAATTCGTTCAATAGTACTTAAATTCCCAGCTAGAAACTCTGTAAAGACTTACAATAAGTTACTTAAGTAACGTAAAATTTCAATCTTTTTCTATTTAGTTTATTTCCCAACCAAATTAAGTGCCTACCCCAAATGTATCAAATAAAATAATTAAATTTTCGGACTACATGCTTACTTATTAATTTAATTCTCGGAAACTTAACTATATATACACAAAAGAAATAACAAGATAAACTTATCTGATTAAAACATTAAACATATAGCATCAAAAAATTCTTCCACATTGCTGGGAGATCCACTGGGAGTGTTCCCAAAAGGCTGGCTTCAAATTTTGCTTACTGGACTTAGGGCTACTTTTTCCAACGCCAGGTAATTTTATCCGAGGAATAATTTTGAACTTTTTCACAGTTCTTCCAAACAAAATCTGTCAGACGTTCATTTTATTCCACGAATAAAATCTGGCGTTAGAAAAATCTCCCCAAAGAGCTCTAACAATGTTATATTTGGAATATCTTGGGTACTACCGAAAATATAATAAGTATTGTTGTCAGTAAGGCGCTCAAATATCATTTGGAGCGGAAACTACCACTGCCTTGTCATAACATCATTGTTTAGGATTCACTCAAATTACGCGATGTACTTCCGCGTATCAGTAATTATAGCTCTTAAAATATCAGTCGTCATAATAATCGTTTTCGTCCGGGAAAATGCTTATCAACTTTCATCTGATGAATGGATGTGTATTCTGAACTCTTACCCAAACCAGCAGGATTCTGGTCGTTTCCCCCTTTTCCGGTGACCAGACGTGACCGCATTGTGTTCCGTGGTCCCTGGGTAAGGCATATTATACCAATGTAAGGATACTAAGTAGTCGTCATATGTATTTAACGTCTAAAAAAACATTAAAAGAATATTGAAATATACGCGTTTTTTTGTCTCTCTTCTTTTGTTAAGTAGTTAAGTCTATATTGTTAGCCTAAACATAATTTATACTTGGCTGATTCAACCAAACATAATATTTACAGTATATAATTTCTTTCATTATAAAACCGTTAACAAAACATATTTTTTAAGGAAAATTTTGCTTAATTTCTGAATCATCATACTTTTGCGTTTACATGGCTTCAAATTCCATTGAAATTGGGTTCAATGTCGTATTTTTAGATTTGGGTTATTTTACTGTTTACTTTTTCCTCAAATGTTTCAAATACCATCGTAAAATAATATCCTTTTTATCTACAGGAAAGGTAATTTTCTTTAAAACTTCTTCATATAAACGTAATAAGTATATTAATTCTAGACATTTGTTTTATGAGATTTTTACTGTTATTAAAGTTAAATGGCAGGGTAGAATAAAATATTATACTTACAAACCTAAATCAAACATGAATTATTGTGCAATATAATTAGTTTTTATCAAATATAATGTAATGGTACAAAGTGCAGCGATAGATAATGTTAACCTCGCTATAATGGCCGAGATTTATGACGGGTTCAAAGTTACTTTACCCTGAGTTTTAAACCATTAATTTATTGATACTACTACCTACCTAATTACTTATTTATCAACACGTTGAAGATATGCGTGCGAGACTGGGACGGAGGATGACCTAAAAATACTGCATTTATGATAGATTCTTACTAAAATAATCAATCGTATAATTTGCTTCACGGTTCCACCAGCCCTTTTGCTCGGCTTCTAAAGGCTATCGACATGATATTGCTAGCCGATTTTTCCTAAGTATATTCATTCAAGTATAAACAAAGCAACATCAATTCTAATGGAAAATTTTTGTTTTATTTCTAGGTATGCTCAAGTGGCGCTGGCTTGTGGTCGTGCGGCCCACCAGACGGCTCTCCGTGGTGCTACGGCTCCAACTCCTCAGCTAGCTAGCCTCACTCCCAAGGTAAGGGTCCTAAAGAATGATGAAAGGGTCTTGGACATTTTGGAGATCAGAATAAATATTTTGAACCAAAAATTTTGCATAAGACCTTTTCCGCCATAAGATGTAACATTAAAACAGCTCGTGAATTCGTGGAAATAGTTCAGTTGCCAAATCGTAACGAGGTTAAATAAGTATACCATTCTTTACTTAACCATTTACATTTAAAATGGTTGTCAACTCTGTAAGACAAACAGTAGAGTAGAAGGGTTAGACTATGTCAAAGAAAACCTAAGTAGGTACTACAGAACACCATAAATCCTCTTAAATTATTTGAACACTAGCTTTTGCTCGCGACTTCGTCCGCGTGGAGTAATGACTTCCGTCAGACACCCTTTTCTCCCCTTTGGGGGGAATTTCCAAAAATCCTCTCTTAGTGGTAGCCTACTCCTCCCAACAAACACACACATGCCAAATTTCAGCTCTTTACGATCAGTAGTTTCGGCTGTGCGTTGTCTGTCAGTCAGTAACGGAAGAGTTTTATATATATAGATATATAGACTAGGAACGGGGTATGTAATAGTCTGATAGGCAGCTCCATTTAAAATACTGGTATACATCTACCGGAGCCACTGAAAACCACTGCCATTGATGATAAAAGAAAAGGCCGATGACAGCATCTAAATATTTACCTAAGCCGTATAGCAAATGGCGTTAAAACAAACAATAATTAATCTTGTTTATTATCTAGAATTGTAAACTTATTTAGTCCCAACACGGTTCCAATAAGAAATGTAATCTTTATTCTACAATTATTTCTAATGAATAAGGAAGACAAAGCAATATCCAACTTCAACAATTACTAGGAAGTAATTTTTTTATATTACTTTTGTTTTCAAATAATTGAAATTATGTACTTTATTTACAAATTAATTGGTTCAATTAAAAACATAATAGTCTCTAAATGCTACGAATAGAGGAAACTTAGAACAAGAATAATAAATATTAAGTCAAAGAAATATTAAATTAAGCCTTATTAGGTTCTTTTTATTTTTGGAAATCAACGTTTCTTCGTAGCTGACGATGAAGCCATAGTCTAAAATTAGTGCTAGAACAAGATGCTTCTAAAACAAACGACGAATGAACTATACCTTCTACTAGTCCTCTTCGCCGGTCACTGACATTCGCACGAATACGCAAACCCACAAGTGCAGGACGATATTTGCAAGGATTTCATTTCCAAGCTGTGTCGGTTTTCTTACAGACGTCAAATCGCGCGAACCTTGTTCAAATGTTTGCGCGCATGTGAGTGGCCGGGGTTAGAATTAGTTAGTTTAAGATACCTTACTTACCTTTGCAACTGACTCACGCATTTTTAATCAAGGATTTCTAATATTACCACGGGCCAATTTTCGATTCATAAGTGGTAACTTTTACAATAATTTTAGGTTTTATAAGGTCTCTTTAAAGTTACATCATACACCAAAAGACCGTATTCACGTGAGGATATCACAGACGCTCGACTGGTTTCAGTTCCCAGCAAGACGGACGAGAGGAGACGATGTTTGCAAATGATTAAGGGCATCCATTTGGACTCGAAACTAAATAGGCTTATTCGATATTCTCGTGTCTCGTTATCCTATTGCGGTCCTATGCTGAAAACTGGTTCTCAATTTCTTCCTAGTTACACCATAACACCCATATTTCTTGTGTCCAGGTTCGTGCCTTCGTGGAGCGCAGCGCAGCTCTCTGCCAGCCGGAACACGTGCACGTGTGCGATGGATCGGAAGCCGAGGCAGCTGCCCTGCTGCACATCATGCAGCAACAGGGCACCCTCAAGCGGCTCGCCAAGTACGACAACTGGTCAGTACAGGAGTCTCAGTTTCATTAATTAAAACCTAGCTGTTTAGGATGTCGTATTCAAATCAAATATACCTAAACCTATATCTAAAATTATGGTTTTACGGTAAAAGCCTATAATTAGATGGATCTTAATGGTATCTCCAGTGATATCATATTAAGGATACTTATGCCTCAAAGTGTCTGTACAGATGCACTTTAGATGACGTAAAATGCGCCTATAATGCCGCTTTTGAGTTATCAACATTCTGGGCCCAAGTATTAAATAATATTTCATCTAACGTTGACAAGATAGTCAGATGTTTTGGTTCCAAAAACTCCATCCAAATGAGAAATATGTACTTATCATCATTTTTCCTATAGCTGGCTTGCCCGTACGGACCCTGCTGACGTGGCCCGCGTAGAGTCCCGCACCTTCATTTGCTCCGACAAGGAGAGGGATGTCGTGCCCATCGCCCGCGCCGGCCAGAAGTCCGCCCTCGGAAATTATATAGCACCAGCTGATTACGACAAGGCCATCACTGAGCGGTTCCCTGGATGCATGAGAGGTAAACACAGAATCTCTATCCATAATTCCATAATTCATACTATCCATATCCATATTTCCAAACAAAAATTTTAAATGCGAAAGTAACTCTGTTTGTCTGTCTCTTTTTATGTGTCTGTTACGTCTTAATTTTACACCACAATGTAAAAACAAGGCTCCGCTTTCACGGCGCGTATAAGTGTTTAGGGGTTACCAATTAAAAATGGTACCAAGCTCCAGAAAACTGGGTAACAGACCAGAAAAGTGCAATTAAATCAGAATTTGGTCTCTTAATCAAATAGAACTATACGTAGGTGTCCTCTAGCTCGCGCCATAACTCTCGGTCATCCGCCTTTCATCCAGGCTACCCTATTAAGGTCAACAGTCCAGTTTCATTACTAAGAGTAGGTACCAAAACTCAATCAGAATTAGGTATGTAGTACATTAGACTTGATATATAATGAATAAATAAATCAATCATTCCTTAATTAAAATAAGTTCAACAGTTTTGTTGATAAACAGATTGACATTGGCATTGTTGCGTCATTTTAAATAATTTAATTCGATTTTAAATATTGAGTCATAAATACCTACTTACCGACTCTACAAAACATGCTCAAAATGTATTGTTTTTTCTAATAAGCGACTTGCGAAGTACGAAAACTGTGCCCTAACTCTCCAATTTATTTTAAATCTAATACAATGTCAATGCAAAATTGTTATTCATTTAACAGGCACTCAAACAACACACAGTACAAAAAAAATACTCTAGATTAGATTCTAGTCAGTTCTTTCCGTTAACAGCATTTTTGTTTAAAAAAAATTAATATCCTGCCTTTTAACTTAATATCAATTTTGCATTGGCATAATTAGAATTAAAATTAAATTGGATAGTTAGGGCGCTGGTGATAGATGACTTAAATTGCGTCAGTGATGTCGCTTTACATGTTGCAATAAACTGGGCCTAAGTTATGAAATATATTTCCGAATTAATATTAACATCGTTGAATTATGAATGAATAAGGAAATTTTATTCAAATTCAAGTAACAAAATCATTGTCACATGTCAACGGAAATACGATCAAAATATAAAATGAATGTGTCGCTCGCTTACACTTTGTTAGCCAGTGAATATGAAAACAATTCGTAACATAATCGTTTGATAACTACTTATTCTTTGTACGTGAAGAACAAAGACGTTTTGTTACAATTAAACAATGAGTTTGCAATGAGAAATAGGTTCTATTTCCCAAAATGTTATAATTAACGCATTGAATTTTGTACAATGCACGTGTTATTCGTCTACGTACATATGTGTGCGTGAACATGTAAATGTGTGTTGCCTGCTGTCGGCACACGGCGACGAAGGTTGAAATCAATAATGACTGGGTACTGTATAACTCGATAGATGTCGCTGTATATCATATTCGAACCCCAGACTCCTCGTACAGATTATTGAGTGTTTTATTTATAGACTGTAAGTATTTGATCTATTCAGTTCGTCAGAGACACGCAATATTCGGTCGGATATTCATTTGATTTGTCGTTTTTGGATTTGTTGTTTTTTTTTTACTATACATATAAATATGCAATGTTCACAAAACATAAACGATAATAAATTAATTTAGGTCTTACTAGCCTAGCTTTTGCCCTTACTTCGCCCGCGTGGGTGTCGGTTATCGCAAAAAATACTTACCTATACTCTAGGATCCAAGCTTACCACATACAAAGTTTTATCAATATCAGTTCAGAGGTTTAGCCGTGAAAGCGTAGCAAACAGACTGACTGAGTTACTTTTGCATTTATAATATTTACCAGAAGCAGGAAAAGTATTAATTTTGACATATGGATCTGGAAAAGTATAAATTTGCATTAGAAATAAATTATCAATTTTGATTATATTTATGGTTTACTATTTTGGCGATAATAGCTTACACATAAAAGATAAATATATGCTGTCGCAAGTTTTTTGTAGGACTATTTAAGTTAAACATTTCCATTATACATTATATACGTGTAACTCTAACGGTTTTTGCAGCGCACACCAGAATAGCTCGCAGTTGGCAGATTTTTTTCCTACTTACTTGACACTTACAGTTATATTTTGAATAATTCACACAATATCTTGATAAATTATAGCTTGTGTGTTATTCTGAGGTATAAGCTATATTATTGTAAAGTTTCATTAAAATCCATTCAGTAGTTTTTGCGTGAAAGAGTAACAAACATCCATACATACAAATACAAACAAATGTTTTTAGTTTACAATCTTAGTAAGGATTAAATTTCTCTAGATTATAATTTAGTACTAACCGCCACAGATACAAAACTTATAGTTACAATATGTTACTTTTAAATTCACAGTTCTACACAAATAATATTTTTAACTCGTATTGTTAAATATTTTTAAACAAAACGTTGGTTGCCTCTCTACATCAATATGGCGGCCGCGTGATTGACCAATCACGGCCATTGGCGGGCTTGTCAAGTTACAAGATTGAGAAATCTAAACGGATGACGGATGCTAGTACTTGTTGTTACCGACCAGACAATAATATGTACTCACATTACATATTAGTATAAATAATATATAAACATGAGCGATCTTTTTTCGAAGCAATAAGGTTGATTATATATTGTTATTTATTGCTATTACTGACGTACGGACCTCCAAACATTTTGTAAATCTGTTATTTTGTTGTAACCCTTTCTTTATTGAAACAAGTTTGAACTTTTAAGAGTAGGGTTAGCGTATTTAGTGTCAGTTATAGCAGCTGTATTGAATAGAGATCTGTCTCGATAAACCCGATTGTATTATAAAGCTAAGGGTTGGCAACTAGGGGTCAGCTGCTAAAGTAGACATTAATAATTTGCTCTTAGCAACATCTTTTGAATAACCTACATTTTAGTAGACTATATTTAACACTTCTAGAGTTTTTGTTTTTTGTTTGAAGCCGAAATTAGATTCTAATAAGACATTTTATACAACCCATTTTTTATTAAAATATTTATTTATACCCTCATCTTTGTAAAAACAAGTTCAGTGCTATGTAGTTTTTTTCGAAAACAAGTGAATCATTAACATATCTATGTACTACTGCTATCTATTAAGGCACAATGTTTTTATTACCAGGCCTTATATGCTATATAAAGTTAAAGGTGCAATTTGACGGTTAAAGATTATACCTAATTTATTTTTTATTTGTTCTTAGGTCGGACCATGTATGTGATTCCGTTCTCCATGGGACCCGTCGGCTCTCCCCTGTCCAAGATCGGCGTGGAGATCACAGACTCCCCATATGTCGTGTACTCGATGCGCGTCATGACTAGAACGGGTAAGTGCCTAGCAACAGTATAATAACTTCTATATTGTCCCATACCAAGCCATATTGACGCTCGAGTTTCGTTCAATTTGCTCTGTGGTAAAGGTCAGTTTTGTTCGAATCGTATTGGGTTCTCGAATAAATAGAGGGGACTCGATGTCGTATGAAATTTTGTTTGGGTTTCAAGGTCTTTAAAGATGTTGAAAATCAATGACTGTTATGCTTTGAGTCAATTGGATCACTCATTCATTTATCGGAGTGTGAACAATATTATTGTTTAAGATGCTTGGTGTATAAGCAAAAAGAAACTACAGATGGTAATCACTTTATTTTTAATAAAGAAGAGTTTTTGACTGTGATTTGTGGCTCACATGCACCAATATAATAATAGGCCATATAATATAATAATAATTCAGTTTTCACAAGTCATTTGACCTAAATATGAATATTTAAACTACTTACATGAATCACATTGTTCGGTGTTTGTATATCACGACAATTTTTATTCACTTCACACTTAAATTGATAAAAATTAAAGTAGGTGCCTATTACCAGGCTAAACATCATGTTCCACGGAGTCACTTTCGGGGTATCTTAGTTCATCCTGTAGTACAGTTAACCTGCGTTGAGGAAAATAAAGGGGGGGTTCCATATAACTGCAGGATGGAATAGGCTCGTCCTGATAAGCCTCAACCTGGTCAGTTGGCGGCTCTGGGATAGACGGGAAAGAGTACACTAAGTCCCGTTGTAATTCTTCAGTTCCATCGTCGTTTGAGGAATTTATTTCGTTCACCAATTCATTATGTGGCTGTGTTAATGGTAATCTAATCGGTCGCAGCACTTCAGAAGGCTCGCTAGTCGGCCAGCTGTCAGTGAGAACACTCGGGGTAACGGTCGGCAGGGGAGACTCACAATCCTCTATCCTGTTCTCCGATCCTAGCCAGAACGCTTGGCGCACGATGCGGATTATTTCCGCCCGGGCGTAGTGTCTCTGGTATTTAGTTAGTTTATTCAACAATGGAATGAGCAACTGCGAGAATTGTGTGCTATCGTCGACACCTGCCAGCTTCTTCAAGTCTTCATTAACGCTTTCTGAGTCGACGACGGGTACTCCGTCGTCCTCTGTATCATAGATGCCAGGGGGCGCCAAACCTGGGTCTATGTTATAATTCTGGGCGATATCATCCTGGTTGTCTAAAGGAGTCGAAGGTCTGGTCGGCAGGTCTTGGCACTCCTGACTCACGACGTTCGTTATGGTGCTTTCTGTATCATTGTTGTTCGCGTTCTGAACGTTAAGTAATGGTATCAAGAAGCTCATTTTCTGAAAATATCTGTATTTCTTTTTTATTTTCCCCGACGAGGTCATCAAGCGGGGGGACGTTCTATGTTTTACGAACATTTCTTTCAACATCCGCCACTTCTTTTGGACCTCTCGTACTGAAAAGAAATTACACTTATATTGCATTTGCTCAAAATTTCGCAATATATACAAGGCCTATTTGCACGTTGACTAAACGGATGTGACTTCTCAAACTCAATCATTTTGCTGACAACGGTATCCAGTCACACTAAGAATCTAAAGTTTTGGATCAGCTAGGCATACCTACATTAATATATTTACAAACTAATCTAATTCAAAGTTAATTTTACAATCGCTAATTATATGCTCCAGTTAAATTGGGAATCGAACCCAAACTTCGAAGTCGCTTAGCTCGCTAGCCATTACAGACTCAATAAAAAATCATCGCAAAGAGCAATCTACGTTTATTTATAAATAAAGCGAACACTAACACTAATTTAACATTTAAATTTAATCTAAGTGACGAAAAATAATAGAAAATATTAGTTACTTTTATCCCTTTTCTGTGAGAAATCCCATTCACTCCAGGCCGAGAAGACGGCCTCTGTAACTTCACACCACAACTTAGATTTTCTCGACTTATCGGAGTATTCGGGAGCGGTATTGTTGTATAGGCCGGGTCGCTTCTCTATTTGTGATATCAACAAATCTACATTTATGTTATCATCGATCTTATTCGTTGAGAGAGACATGTTGTCTGCGCTGTCTAAGACTCACTGCCGCGCGGCGAACACTCTATCAATTTAACACAGCTGCAACGACATCTATGCACTTTCCGGCGGCGCGCAATTTCGAACAAACTTCAACAGAGATAACACTAAACCAAACACAAAAAAAAACTATATTCCAAACTTATAAATATGTTTAAGTCCTTAATTGAAATGTAACCTTTTTTTATCGACTCGAATGTTGTTTTACGACCGTTTGCGACCGATAATTTGTTTTTAATGTTTAGCATAATGGCGGGTTTGTTCCCGCGATTTCACGCAGGTACGCGAGTTTTCCCGTCTGGAAGGACACTGATAACCAACCAATCGTATTTCACTTAGCTGTACGTAGTCCGCCAATAGTGGCGCGAGTAAATTATTTTTTTAACGTTGTTGACAAATGATAGCTTGGTATTTTCGTGGGTCAATAAATTATGAGTTGTGGATGTTTTAAGATACTTTGATTAATGATGTTGCCCGGAAGTTTAAGTAGTTGAGTGTTGAGTAAAGTTTAGACTTCAAATTGCTAGATTTAATGTTATATATTAGGCTTTATTGCAGGTATAACTTATTACCTATTATAATTATATATTTAGGAATAGGAAAGCGTATTGAGTTAATTAGTTAGGTAATTAGCAGCGGTTTTTTTTTAAATACATATACATATTGTATTACGTATTTACCTATATACTTTTTTTTTATGTACTTTCTTATTATAGATTTTACAATAGTAAAAGCATGAGGTATCAATTAATTGGTGTTAAACTGAAAATAATTGGCATTATCTCTCCCTGTAAAACTTTATCCAGACTCTCATTTATGTCATCTCATATAAAGTGAAGCACTCGCTAGATTACCATAATAATGAAAACTAACCCTGACCTATACCAAATGTTAAAACTTTCGATCGGTGACGTCATTTAAAAAGAGACAGCGATATTTAAAACCTCTTCTCTTTCAGGGGCCAAGGTCTTGGAGGCTTTGCGTCAAGATGAGCAATTTGTCAAGTGCTTACACGCGGTTGGTACTGGCGGGATCAGTGGCTGGCCTTGTGATCCTCCACGTACCATAATCTTGCACCGACCGGCGGATAACGAAATTGTTAGTTACGGTAAGATAATTTGTCTATTTTATATAACACTTACACGATTGTAACCTAGTAATTTTTTTATAGTTTTAACTGCATTCCACATAAATTAAAGTAATTGCAATAGAATATTATTATAATGCAAACAAATAAACAGAAATTCAAGTAACAAATGTCTAAAACTGAATTAACTATTTCGATTACCTACTCGAAACAATTTGATACAGCTAACGCCATCTAGTAGTAGAAGGAGAAAGCTTAAGACACAAAGTACCGACCTAGCTAAAATCACCGAATCTCTGTTTGACTTTATTTTTCAACTATAAACATTACTCAATAATATTTAATTGTATTTCAGGAAGCGGATATGGAGGCAACAGTCTGCTGGGCAAGAAATGCTTCGCGCTTCGTCTTGGATCCGTCATCGCTCGCCGTGAAGGATGGCTGGCCGAACATATGCTGGTAAGATCAAATAACATTGAAAATATATCAAAATTGTTGGTTGAAAGAGATACGTACATAGTTGATTAAAAAATAAAAGAAGTAACTGATGACGCCTGAATGAAAAGCGATAGCAATATGCATAACATTATTGGTTTATAGATTCTTATTGGTTCTTAAGTTTATAATTAGTTCGCCAATTTAAAAGAAACTGTACCAATAGCTTATTGTACATACTGTTTAATAAAAATATTTGTTTACAAATCTATTGATACATTATGTCATTAACACCTCATTTTAGTAACCTTTTTCAACAGTAAATATCAAAATTAAAAAACTAATTCAAACGCACACAATCTCGCTCTTGTAATACAATATTCCACATAATTTTACTAATGATCTTCTTTTGTCTTGTAGATTGTTGGCGTAACTGACCCTAAAGGTCGCAAGCGTTACATCGCGGCCGCCTTCCCCTCGGCCTGTGGGAAGACGAACCTAGCCATGATGACACCAACCCTGCCAGGGTACAAAGTAGAATGTGTTGGGGACGACATAGCCTGGATGAAGTTCGATAAGAATGGAGTTCTTAGGGCCATTAACCCGGAGAATGGATTCTTTGGAGTTGCCCCAGGTAAAAAACTTTAAATCAAATGTTCTTTTTATTGTAGGTATACTAACTGTCACGTAGGTGTCCGTTATCGCAGCAAAAAGTAGCATATGTCCTTCCTTGGTATTCAAGTTTACCCGATACCAAGTTTCATCAAAATCGGTTCAGTGGTTTAGGCGTAAAAGCGTAACAGACAGAAAGACAGACACAGTTACTATCGTATTTATAATATTAGTATGGAGTTTCTTAATAATTAATTACTTAAATATAGATGAAATTATTATCATGTACAAATTTAATAATTGAATGGGAGTTAATCTATTCTTCATTAGACACACTGTAAATATGTTTGATGATAAAATCTATCAGCAGAATTTATCAACGGGATCTAAAGTATATTGTAAAACCTATTGGTCTTAAACCTTGCCTACATTAGTTTGAAGAGTAACACCTTAAGAGCACGTTTTGTTGTACCTTCCTTTTATATCCTTTTCTCCATCTCTAAATCTGTATTACATTTTTACAGGAACCTCAGAAGCCACAAATCCCATTGCAATGTCAACAGTATTCAAAAACACGGTGTTTACGAATGTCGGCGAGACCGCAGACGGTGGCGTGTGGTGGGAGGGCATGGGAACAGCCCCTGAGAAGCTCACAGACTGGAAGGGCCAACCCTGGGACTCCAGCAAGAAAACCCCCGCCGCACATCCCAACTCCAGGTTGGCTGAATGATAAATACCTTAGTCTGATGAAAACATTTTGGCTTGCACTATGGTTTCTGTGTTGCCAGTTTAAATTATTTAGCTAGATTTGAGAAAAAAATATTTTGGATTTTTACTAATTTTTTAATAGTGATCTACTGCAACTTTGTCAGCGTTATTTTTATAGATGCCTTATGTGCAATTCTAATGCATGCTATAATACTGTAGTTTAATCTACATCCGTTTATGTAAATAATTTACAAATATTTTTAATATTTATACTATTAAGTAGTAGGATTTATTATATATACCTAGGTATAAATTAAATTTTGTTGTTCTTCGTCTTAAGTATATTTTTCTTGTTTCTTAGATTCTGCACTCCTGCTGAACAGTGCCCTATCATCGACAATGAGTGGGAGAGTGCTGAGGGAGTGCCGATCTCAGCGATATTGCTCGGTGGTCGGCGGCCCGCCGGCGTGCCGCTGGTCGTGGAGTCCAGGGACTGGCAGCATGGAGTCTTCATGGGGGCCACCATGAGATCTGAAGCTACTGCTGCCGCTGAACACAGTGTGAGTAATGCTTCAACAAATATAAGAACAACTTTTTTTATGTTATGCCGTTTGCGCCACGGTAGGGCAAAGATCTCTTCCGTCGTTTACACGATAATATAAATAATATAAATGACCCGTTTCTTTTGCAAAAAGTATATCCCGTACACTTCTTGCAAACGAACGGGCAGAGAGTACAAGAAGAAAGAGAGAAGTAGAGACGTTTGCCTCGTAGATCACAATAATATCATTCTGACCCCAACTATTCGACCATTATTTAGGTATTGTAATTTTATTCTTTCATACATAAATAAAGCTTTTATTATTTTAGTTTGAAAAGTCGTTACCTACAATGTTGTATAATAGTCTTATGTGTTTAAAATCGCCCTAAAATGCGTTAGATTCGTTTTCTTGTTGTCTTTATATACAAATGTAATGTTTTAGTACGTATTTTGACCTAATCTTTTATTACAGGGCAAGATGATAATGCACGATCCGTTCGCGATGCGTCCGTTCTTCGGGTACAACTTTGGCGAGTACCTGAAGCACTGGCTGTCGATGCCGCAGGCCGGACGACAGATGCCCAAGATCTTCCACGTCAACTGGTTCCGCAAGAACGATGAGGTGTGTAACTCTTTATTACCTAATTTGTACATTCTTTTTATTCTAAAATGTTAAAGATTTGCTTAGTTTTTCATTAAATAATATAATAACTCTAAATAAAAACATTTTAGCCAAAGAATGTCAAGATGCCTTTTGTTTTTGGTAACAATAATGTTTAGCGACATTTCCTAGGCTACTCTCTTAAATTTTCTTAAATATTTTAGTGTCTAGTTATGTAACACCCTAATAATGATATTTGTTGAATTCCAGGGTAAATTCCTTTGGCCCGGTTTCGGAGAGAACTCACGCGTTCTCGACTGGATCCTTCGCCGCTGCGACAACGAGCCTTGCTTCACTGAAACCCCCCTCGGTTACATCCCGACACCAAACGACCTCAACATTAAAAACCTAGGACCTATCGACATGAACACCTTATTCAGTATACCTAAAGACTTCTGGCTCCAAGAAGCTGATGCCATCGAGAAATATTTCAAAGAAGAAGTTGGCCAAGACTTACCAGCAGAAATGTGGGAAGAATTAAACAAACTGAGGAAGAACGTACAACAATCGTAAACCAAAGATTTTATAGCTTTAAGCATAATACTTTTTAAATTGTCCTTATATTAGACAAAATAGAGTTCATAAGTGGCTCATTGGACAGAATAATATCTAGTTAAGTTTTGGAATGTAAAGATACTACTTATATTTCTTTTTTCGTATTCAATCTTTGCAACATTCCATTTTTCAGTTTAATCTAGCGCTGGTCGTAAAAGATAAAATTTTGTAAAAATATATGATGGATTCTACCGTAAAATGAAGAATAAGAAGGCTGTGTTATTTAAGTATAAATACATTTGTAATAAGATGTTATGTATGTTTATTAATTACTCATCGGATAATTTGTATAACTATGTTGAGACATATTTTACTTGTTAAACACTATAGGCCACCTTATAGGATTTATTCTGAGATTACTAGTTTCTACAAGTCTAGTTTGAAACTAGTCAGAGGATACTGAATATATCCTGTGATGTCAAGCCTTATAGTGTTGTATAAGTTCATCATATAATTGTATAAAAATTTTACATGTAAGTTATTTTTTAAATAAAACGTATTATTGAATGAGTAACCAAGATTTTTATTGTTTTTTTTTTGCGTTTTTAATGTAATTTATTTCATATGTTTAGCTGAAAACACTCTGATGCCGTCTTGAGTGGAAGCTCGAGCATATTTCGTTAAGAGAGCGTTAACATTCAACTTATCTGTTGCGTAACATCTGAAAATAACAAATGATTATTTTGTAGCGATCTTAGATCATGGCCTCTAGACAAGTGACAATGCGACAAGCGATAACGCTGATCGAATCGCTCAAATGTATGGAAGTGACAAGTCCAAGTCACGTGACTTATCGAAACAAAATGTCATTTCTATACATTTAATGTCATTTAAGCGATTTCTATCATCGTAAACGCTTGTCAAAATGCCACTTGTATAGGGCATGTATATACAATAGGATTATTTTAATATAAATCTTAGGGTCCGCACTATATAACATTTAAAAGTTTTACAACACATAATTTTAATGTTAAGATGTCTTATTTTTCTAGTAACTCAGTCTGTCTGTCAATCTGTGTGTCTGTTACGCTGACACGGTCAAACCATACAAGCCATTTTGTTGAAATTTGGTATGAAGTTAGGTCTACGGAAGGACAACGGCTAGGCTAGACTTTTTATTGTGATGGCAGTTTCAAGCCACGAGCCCATTGAGGACTTTTGAAACTTTGTTGGCAATAATGTTTAAGACCTATACTCAGCTCTATGCGAATTAATGTTACTTGAAATATCTAATTTGACTGAACTATTAGGTATCAATATTATACCAGCGTAAACTGTTCTGGAAAGGCCAAATCTCTTGATACATGCCTCGTTAAGCCGTTGGACCCGTCTATTGTCATAATCAGAACTTTGGCTGTCGTTAAGTCATTTTAAATTCTGTCAACCAGTCTTACCATGAGAGACTGTGTTACCCGGTAAAATGGGTTGTGGAAGACAGGTATTCAGCTGAATTTGATAAGACTGGAAACTGAACCCAACATAAGGCTAGGCAGAAATAGACTTACTCAATATACGGTGATATCTGATCAACAGACCACTTTGGCTTAGTTTGGAATAGTATTTTGAATCTCTCGTTGATTTCCTCCGGCAAATCGCTCTCTGCAAATCCCCATACGACTTGCGGTGTGCTTGATTTATCAACCAATGCTATCCCCGATAACATCGATTCCTGAAAATAAAACGGCATTTTTAATAATATAGGCTAGCAACACTAGTTCCTTTAAAAGATTCTAGCACCACAAGATCCTTTGTATGGCAGTGGGTATCTATCTCAGCATTCAAATATCATAAAAAAGAAATCCCAGACTAGAAAAAACATAGGTATATGTGAAACATAAATGTTTGTTCCATACGGGGATCGAACCCGCAGCACGTCGTGTCGCGAAATGTAAGTTGGAATAGTCACTTCTATGGCGCGCTGATGAAGAGGTCTGATGGAGCTATACCTAGAGACAGCACTATCTCTTTTTCACGACAGAGCAATGATGGCATTAACACTTCTTACTACGACTTTTGCAATGACAGAGATCAAGTAAATAATACTTACATCCGTAATCATTCCCTCGGGAACCGAATCTCTCCAAGCTTGCAAAAACTCGACCAAATTGAACTTCCCAGCGCTCTTCAACAATACTCTGGCTAAGAACTTACAAACTTTATCCTCTTTATACTGATAATACTGCACATTATCCTCTAGAATCGACTCTGTGGTATAAAAACGAAATGTCATTTCCAGAATCGGAAGAGGCACAAGTTCTTTCAAACTTTCTATAGTAACTTCTTTAGATATCCTATCTAGTAGCCAAGAATTCTCATCAATGAGGTCTAGCATGTATGAAAGGACTCGAAACTCGTAATCGAAGTCAAGGAGTCTGTAAAACCCATCGATTTCAATCGCCTGAATTCTCTCGAACTCTTCCAACAACTCCGTTTTTGACGCTTGAATTTTATCGAATATGGCATCGTAGTTTAATAGTTTAGTTTTATCTATAGCATACTCTAGCTCTTGGCCTTGATATCTGGTGGGATCGAGGAGTTTCCGAAGTTTTGTCAGCCTTGGCTTACAAGGCTTAACTTCGTAGTAAGTGAAGAAAGTATTCACGATATCTTTGTGTTCTAATTTTCTTGGTGGTTTTGATCCTTCATCAGATTCTGTAGATTTGTTCAGACTGGCGTTGGATTTATCGAATGAGGAGTCGGAATCGCATTCCATTGAGTTATTGGCGATTGTTTCGTCGAGGCCCGTGGATGCAGCGAATAGTAATTCTGGTACAAGAAGTAGGCTGTTGGATGTCTCTGCTTCCTTGACATCGTATGTTTTGTTGTTAGTGCATAGAACTACGTTTTCATCTGCATCACCTGTAAAAACAGTATCACGAATGAATCATGTAATCAATTATTTTATCTAACAGAGTTAAAAACCTACTTAAGTGAGAGTTAGCCGTTAGCGTGTTTCGACGTTTGTTACTTATACACGCAAAAACAGCTGAACGGATTTGCATAAAATTGCCCCACAGATAGTTTTTTTTACCTGGATTAACACAAAATAATAATCCCGATAAGTTAAGGGAAAAGGATCTACCCGAGAAAAACGAAAATTATAAATTAATGCCAAACGCATTATTCGCAGATATTATTGTGCTTAAATATTATTTGTGGGAAAATAAAGATTTTTTTAACTATTCTCGCATTAAGGAATATAATTCTTGTGTAGCGGGGGTTTCACAAACATTCAAATCACATGCGAGAAAACCCAGTTTTTTGCGTGGTAACCTAAACCATTCGGCTATCCGTGCAGTCAAATTATTACCTTTGAACAGCAACTCATTCCCTGCTTCTATTTCGTTTAAAAGAGTAGCATCAAGTAACATGAGCCTCAAATTATCATTTTGTTTGCTGGGCTCCGGAAACCTCAACACTTGGGTGATTTCAGTGAGCTCTGACTCCTGAAGTTTAGCGGTCTTTATGATTTTTCGTACCTCTTCCGGAGTTCTGAACTCTCTGAAACAAAAAACAACTAATTTTAATTTTAGTGTAAAACAAAATTTAATGGGTGATAAAAGTAATAAATGTGATAAATTTACTAAGCCGAACGAATGGATAAATTTATACATAAAACAGATTGAACAAAAGATGAAAAGGCCCAATAAAATTATTAATGACTGATATATAATATAATATACTTGTGTTTGCTACTTTTTACAAAATACTATCGAAAACTATATAAGTAAATTATAAAAATATTAAAAAATTAAAATAAAAAAAAACTATACATAGTAAAAAACAAATTTTATATGTCATATAAGTCTATGGCGACAAATATTTTTACAATGACAACATTATTACCCATTGTCGGTCTTTTGACCAATTTTGACACTGACATTTCCAATTCCATAGTTCGATTTCTGTAAATTCGCTTCGTGATATCCGAATCACGTTTTAGTTTTAGATTAGTAAAATAGTGTTAAAAAATTAGCAAAATGTCCTTATTTGGCGATATACTGTCCATGAATAAAAATGAAGAGAAGAGTAACCAGGCGGGGGCAAGCCTATCCCCATATTTGAACTTCGATCCTCATTATATCCCAAAAATGCAGCCAGAATTCTTATACCCTGATGATAGTCACATGGCATCTACAGCAAGAAGGTCTAATGTAGCCCTCCCCATCATTGGAATGTCCTTCATGAGTGGTTCAGGTAATAGAATCATAAAATTTTAATATAACCTCAAAATTGTTGTTGAATTTTACATAACATTGTTGAGGGACCAATAGACTAACCAGTACCTAAATATTAAATTTGTGACATAAATTTTGTTATAAAATTCTAAATAAGGCAGTAGGATTAATTTTAACTAGGTCTTTATTACAATAATTACTTATAATGTTGTTGGAATCAAAGCATATCCGAATTTGATTGCAATAAATACTGCAGACTTTTGTTTGTATTTTGTGTGTGAAAATATAACCATGGTTTTTGAATCAATAATATAATAAATTAAAAATCTAGAAAGTCTTAAAAGTTTTTAAAATAAATGACAATAGCTCTTTCAAATAGGATCTTCTTTACCTACCTATTCGATAAATATGAATCAGTTGTACTTAAAAATTCGGAAAACTAATAAGTATGCTATAATAGTATTAACCTATGTAATACTGTTATAGCTAGTAATATCAAAATCTCAGCAGAACAAGGCTTTTTTTTTAATAAATGAAACTAGTTTATTTATGATATCATTTTATATTATTGTCTATTGGGATTTGCAAGTAAAATTATAATGAGACTAGCACATTAGGTAATTAAACAAGACTAAGCTGGCTTGGACAGTTCCTGCTATGGCCATAGTTTGACCCTTTAACCTTTTGACTGCCACAGTCATCTATACATGACAAAGCAAAATGCATCTAGCAATACACAGTCACTACTACATGACAAACTTTTAAGATTAAATCGTAGCTTGGAGTGGAGAGCATCCTTAGGCTTTTTTGAGGTTGTGGTCAAAGGGTTAACATGAATTTGTTTAATTGTAATTATACCATTTGTTTGTATACATAAATCTTTCTGTAAGACGACAGTTTATTAGTTTTATGTTACTTATTATTATTGACTGTACTTATAATTATTCTTTATATACAAAGAATAAGTTATGCAGAGTTCTGCATGAGAAGATATTTCATTATTCTTCTTGAAGTGATTAGGCCAGTATTCAGTCACAAAAAAGCATTGCTTTTGTATTTTACATGTTCTCATGTGTGCAGATAGAGTCAGAGGTGGGCTTAAAGTTTATAAATGAGGCACAGTTAGGGATTCTATACTACATGCATATGAACATAGTTCTTAAGATAGCTATACTTTGAAAGCAGTGGATAATAATGTGATTCTTTATTGCAGGTCTTGGTGGTATGGCCGGTTTATACAAAGGATTAAGAGCTACCACACTAGCAGGACAAACTGGCAAAGTTCGACGGACGCAAATTATCAATTACGTTATGAAGCAAGGTCAGTATTTTATGCACATATATTATAAAGATTATATGAATGTAACTCAAACACTATCACTATCAGCGATTTTAAAATCAGAATGATGTATGGCAATATTCCATATTCAATAATCAAATCAAATAGTACACCTATTTGCAAAGAAAACAACATCTCATCTTAAATGTTTGTGTGTAATGTATGTGTTCATTTTGATAGTATGTGTGATATTTTATAACATCTGCCTGGATGGCAGAAAATTGTTGCTAGTAGAAAATGCAACAACCTAATGTAGCCGACCCCTCAATCATGATGACACGAAGAAGAAGAGAGAGATGTGTGACTACTTTATAAAGTAATTTTTGTGTTTTTATATTTTTTTTGTATCGATGATTAAAGAAGAAATGGAAAATGGTTGGATTCCCTCTTAAATACACATTTATAGTTACTATATAATTTTTCCTATAATTTCCAGGCACAAATACCGGCTGTACACTTGGCATCATCGCATCGTTCTACTCGTGCATCGCGCTCGGCGTCACTTGGCTGCGCGACAAGGAAGACACCGCTAACACGTTCATAGCAGCCACCACCACGGGCATCATCTACAAGAGCACCTCGGGTCTGCGCTCCATGGGCCTCGGAGCCGCCGTCGGCCTCACCCTCGCAGGAGTCTACACACTAATCACGGATAACGACAACATATGGAGCAAAGCTAGATACAATAGATTGTGATTCAACCCGCCTATAGTTATGTAAATATTTAATAGACTGTTATGTTTAGTTTTTTGTTATGAACAACGCCAAAGGATCTGTCGGGTCGCACTGGGACTTATTTTTCCATGTCCCCTGTACCTGTTTAGATTTATGCATAGTGCTGTTTTGTTATCCATAAACTGTACTGTTAGGCTGATAATTGGATGCAATTGTACTATAAAAAAAAATGTATATTAGTTAGATAAATTTGGTGTATGTTTATATGCCTTTGTACTTGTTACATTTGATTGTTAGGTACTGTGTTACACTAAAACGAATGTTAGGTGTATACATAATAATAAATAATAATGGTGTCAATAAAAATAAAGAGTATGTATTATACTAGGTGTTAGTGTCTAGTTTTCATTGAATAGGTGGGAAGATATGGCGTGATATTGTAACATGTTTTAGGTGGACTATATATATATCCACTCTTTGTAAGGTTTTATATTGAATAAATAGCTATTAAGATCGATAACGATCTTATATTGTTTGCTCATAATAATCCGATGCAAATATGTATTGTTCCAGCGTTGAATGTTAGCTATTAGCGTATTTCGTTCAGTTTATGGATAGCACACACCTGTATTACGTACATATTCCCGCCTTGTCGTATCAGGACCGCACACATATGCATAAGCGTTAATAAAACGAGTTATTTAAAAAATATGTTTATTTTATTTACGTTTTGTTACACGGTGCAGTTTGTACAATGTAGTATTTACAGTGGCGGTTACGATGGGATATGTTATACTAATGGAGTCTGCGATACATTATCACGTACCTATAAACAATAAATTGATGGGCATCTATTAGGTCAGGCGAGCCAGTTGGCAACAGCGGTATAGATAAAAAATCGTGCTTTCAGCGCGGATCTGCTTACGGACTTAACACATGGATAGATTTGTGACTATTTGTGAGAAGAGAGCTGGAAACCGGCTCAGTTAATCGTTAAAGTTACTTGCTTGCACCAGTTACCTCGTCCTGACCTTTATTATAGTCTGAGTGTGCGCACCCATCGGCAAATTCACGTAAAATTATCACGTTTGTAGCATTATGGAGAACTGACTGCGAGTACAAGAACTTAAGTATGCTATGTGTTTGCGGATATTTTAAACAATGGGGTGAAAGTTAGTTCACAACAGCATTGGTCACACGACTTGGACGAACAGTGGGACATTCGAAGTTCTATAGAATATAGAAACTAAAAGAAATCATGAACAAATTATTCCCACAAAACAACATCAGGATTTCGGAAATCTCAGAATTCTTGCAACAGAACCAGATCCTGTTCAATGCCTTTTACACAAACTCCTACAAATTGATACAGACCTTTGTAGCTCAAGGCTTTTAAACGGCTTTTTATTACAAAAAAAACGCTTCCAAATATTTTCCGCACTATTTTAAAATAATCAAGCACAAGAGGTTATGTAATATTATGTTAGACCCCAGTGACAGCCAGTAACCAACATGGTGTTCTAAAAACTATTAAAATGCACAATGGGTACGCACGACACGCTTTCACTATCGCGTTTCATTTACATAAAATACTCTCATAATATTGAGCAAACAGACCCTTCATCATGATAAAAACTAGCTCTACATATAAAAATAAAATATACAATGGCCGTTATATTAGTCCAATATTTGAAATAATACATTTGGCACCCAATTATTTACAAATATTCGCAAAAAATAATAATAATATATGGTTTCATTATCTTAGGGCTGTCTTTTACCTTCCGGGTGCAATGCAATTTGGCCTAAACAAACATTTTATACTATATACCTTGTTTTCTTTGTATTAACTCAGAAATATTCTTAGCTTGTAAATTTAAGGGCGAGTCGCACAAAAAGCAATGTGAAATTTAATTTTTGTTATAGGCAAATCATGTCAATAAGGACCATATTCAACCTCCCCTTTTTCTACTTTTCTTTCTAGCTTAATACAACATGATCAATCGCATTGAAATCAATTATGACTGAATAATTGATCATTATCAATTAGTGATAAAAAAGGTTTGCTAATCTCAATCCATAATTTGATTTCATTACGTAACAATGTATAGGTTTAAGTTGAATAACAAGCGTCTTTAATATCATAAAACTGAATTTTCGTTGACAAAATATCTTAGAAAAAATCCTTTAAGCGATAACAATTTATTTATCTTAATATTCTTTACTTATCTACATTTAACAATATAACCGTTCATTTCTTTAGCGGTTTTAAATAAAGTACATATATTATGGATGGACTTTGTATAGATAGATGATATTTAAGAATACAAATTGGCTGCGATTGCCAGAGCTTATCAATAAGATAAATTTCAAATGTCAGGTTTATGACTAATTTTTCCAACGCCAGATGATTTTTATTTGTGGAATAAAATTGACGTCTGACAGATTTTGTATAAAAGAACTGTCAACAATTCAAAATTATTCCTCGGATAACACTATCTAGCGTTGGTAAAATCTGTCTCTTAGGGATAAAATTGTCAGAGGTAAAGGAACGCGTTATGTCGCCCGGTTTTTTTTTGTGGGTAAGATTCCAACAAGGCGAGACTCTTTTCTAACGCGGAGAATTTCCCATGATGAATTCCCACCTAGTAAAAAACTAAGGATTTTAACTTTTTCTGTTTTAATTGAGAGATAGGTAGTAGATATCAGAATAATTGCGCCACCTTAATATGCTTTTACATTACATACTTAAAACTTACTCAGATGACATCGATTAGTGTTGTGCTATATCAAACAAAATATCAAACTTTGGTAATTGAGTAATTATGTAAGTATGTAGGTACCTAATGTTATTATTTATATTTCATCTCTCAATGACCGTTAACAATTGTTAAACTTCAATTATAGCCGATGGAGAACCTACACAATAGATTACATCATTATAATTTAATTAGATCGCAATGAAATAAAACATTAAAATCGATTACGAATTTACCATGCCGAAATCGATATTAACGTAGCGTGAATCTCTTTTAGAGTTCCATTCTTCGGTAGAAATAAACATGAAACCAATACGTATAGGATAATCATTAAGGTAACATCTAACATACTAATTGGCTTAGGTCATAAATCTAAAATTGTCGCCAAGGCGCTAATATTACTAGGCTCCAGAATGTTCTTCCTAAATATTTTTAAAAGCTCTTAATATCAGTGGCAATATCCGAAGAGCGATGGGAGATCTAAATCTAGAGATCTAGATCGTTCCCTTGATGTTGTTTGATCGATCCCCATGTGGAAGCAAATCAGTATCATTATAAAGTTATCCCTATATCGACAATTGAGTCGGGCAAACTCACGATTTAAGAAACGTTTAAATGTTAGAATGTTACCTATATAAATTACATCTTTTTAAAATTCAACTACCTACATAGCAACAAAATTAAAATTACTGTGACCCCGACCTTCAGAGTTCAAGTGTATTCGTGATATCCCACAATCCTATGTATTTCAGTTGATAAGCTACTGACAAGCGCCTGTATTGCGACGTAACATACACAGATAGGATACATGCACACACAATATAGAGATTCAAAACATACATTCCAATAAAGTAGTATATGAAAATATATTTCAACGCGCATAGTAGTTAACACATACTTATCTAGACTTAAGACGAAAGGGCTACATTCGTTTTTACAAGATTTAGGCATACTTGGCGCAGTCGTCAAGAGCTCACGTTTAACTTTAAATTCAGCATCGCAGAGAACTATGTTGGCCCCCACTATTAAGAGACTGAACCAAAACTTAGTTAAACATACATAACATGTAACTTGTAAATATAATATAAATTTCATAACTAAAAACTGTTAAATTGCTAAACACAAAAAATATTCAAAACAAACAATTATATTCAACTAAATATAAAAGTGCAGAAAATTTCAAAACATCGTTACGATTTTAACAATTTCATTTTACACCATGCTACCTTGATTTTGTTTAATGACACATGAATGCAATAAAACGTAAGTATATAATTCTTCAAATAATTAACTTTTATAGTAAAATTTCAAAACTGAATTTAAAAACCGCTGCATCAGAATTTACAACGTCCAACGATTTTCAGAAATCAACATAAGTAATATCTAAGTTGACAAAAAGGCGAATTTAATGTCAAAGTATAACTATTAACTAACCCGACAGAGCCATTAACAACAAAAATGGACTAATTACTATAACTAAAATGCGGTTACCTGTTACTACTAAGCTAACTATCATTTAAATCACGACCCACCAATAATTATCGGATGGAATCGTTAAAGAACGAGTGTTCTACACATCCGATAATCAGGATCAGATTGATTTTATGTTGCCGTACATGTAGGGTCAAGGATGCGTGTATCAAAATTGGCGCGAAACTAATGAATTCTGGAATTAACTGGAAGGTACAAAAACCTTCCACGGATCGTTATTTGACCTTGTACGCGCGCCGTATCACACGTCTCACAAATTGGATTACAATGTTTTTACATATATATCGATATCATCTATAAAATGTCTTCCGTTTTCGTTTCATTCTCTCGAATATTAGGATACACATTAATTAATGTTTAACATATTTTATAATTACTATATACAACTTAATTATAATAGACGTAGTTTCATAATATCATTATCGTTATCTTTGTATAAACAAACTACGGTCGTCAGTAAGAATATTCTGAAGGTCTGAAAAATATTATAGGAAAATTCTGTTGTTTTAATTTATGGTATTTTTAAACCCGAAGTCACAAGGAAGTCTAGCCTAGTGTCCTTTTTGTACAATATTTTTCGATGACGGGACCTGCTACTAATGTATAGCTGTAGTTTTTATTTTAATTTGGGTATTTCTGACTACCGTACTTACTAAATATATTCGGCAAGATCTTCGAAGAGTATAAAATTGAATTATTATGCGGAATTATGGCCGTTGTAATTGTACATCGAATAATTTGGTCACGGTATATAATAAGTACATACGTTTTGAATGCCATTTATGTTTACATACATAATAAAAACAATGAATAGGTATGTAAAAATAATTTAACCTAAGTATATTTTAAGTGGTTTTGAGTCATATTTCATTGGACATACAATTTAAGTTAAAGGAAAATGGTGTGTATATTGAAAACTAAGTTTAGGTCATAAGTAGATAAATAAGGAACTGTTCACACTTGTGAATCCCAATGAAGGTCCAAACAGTGGAACGCATTTGATTGATCATTATCGAAAAGTATACCTTAATAAGCCAGTTAAAAGAAAATCAGTCATTCCCACAGAATTCCGTGTCGGTAGGTACCTAATACTAAATATATTTACTACGTACTTAAAACTCTCAGCTAATTAATATCAAAGTATCGGTACATAACATGGAAGCATAGATTCTCAAAACAACACGTGTTTAAGTAATAATGAACATTACTAACAGCTTTGGCCAAAATTAAACTCAGTATCAGATAATTCAATGAATCTAATTAGCTACAATCTTATTAGAAATATTACTGGCCAAACGATCGCGAAATAAAACTGTACCTACGTACAATGTAAATAATGAACTTGATATTACTTTAACACGACATTAGTCAACGGCGTCATAAAATATCGCAATCAAACGTAATTGATATTTGTAAATGTTTTTCACAATCGACCCCTAAATCGGTACCATTGCGTGTTTATTACACTAAAACATTTCACATACACACAACAGAGCGAGCAGCTATCTTCCTGAAGTATGTTTTGCAGTCTTCGCTGCATCCTCTGAATGGTGAGGCGCAGCAGTGCATCTGTCACGTGGTCGCGTTCAGTATGCTCTTCATATCCTCCGGCAACACACAGTTTAAGTCCTCCAAGCGACGCGCCAACAGTGTCCGCGTATTATCCGCTACTGGAGGGTTGCTCTTCAACACTTCTCTTAGTTTGAGAACCATATCTACTATTTCAACTTCCTTCTTCCCAATTGACCACTTTTTTAAGTCACTCTCAGCTAGGGCTTCAAGTTGCAATGCATTCAGTTTATTTGTTAGATTACTGTGTCGCTCATGGAACCAGGCTCCGAAATTTGGCGTTCTAAAGAAGTTCCTGTACAGTCCAATCCAGTCGCCTTTTATACCAGTGGTCAGCTGTGGTCCAGACTGCTGCAGAGTAGCAAAGAAATCTTCAGGGTTGAAGGGATTTGGCACTGGAGGTGCCCTGTATGGAGATATGTTCTTCTGCAGAGGCATCAGAGAAGCCATGTATCTCTCCAATGGTATCATAAAGCTCTGAGTAAGCTCAAGTAAGTGACGCTTGACCATAGCTGTCTGAACTTCAGACGGACGGTCAGTTCTTATACCATTATGTAGTTTCTTTATAATCGCTTTATCCTTTTCTAAAAAAGGTTTGTATTGAGTATAAACCCCTGGAGCAGTATCCAAAAGCTTAAGGTTATTTACTTTCCTTAACTTAGTTTTTATTGAAGTAGCATCACCCAACTTTATGGTGTGTGGCCAATGTTGCAATGTTTTTGTAAAGAATGGATTGGTGACACCCAATATTACACAAGGTGGATTGAATTGTTTTCTAGTAAATTCTTTGAACTCACTGTCATGTATTGTGAAATATGGTCTGTACTCTGCGGAGTATGGCAGAGGCTGTATCAAGTTGGTAAGAGCTTGAACTAAAGCTGAGCACTCTGTTGGAGAACTTGCCATAACAACAATGGGTTCTGCAGTCAAAACCAGCTCCCATAATAAATGTAAGTGTGATATTACACTAGACAGTGCATCAAACACATTAACATCCTGTATTGAGGCTAATATGTGCGGAACATTTGGAGAATGAACTTGTTTTGCTATATCGGATCGAGTTATCTTTCCAGTCTGATGATTAGGAATATATGACTGAAAAACAGTACCAAGCACAGGCAACAAAACATTCTGACCGGCGTCCAGTGAAGGCCACCTATTTATATCATGGCAGGCAGCTTCCAAACTCCTTTCTCCTTCTTCAAAATGTTTAGGAGCTATAAGTTGAATAACTTTGTAGAATAAATTGATGTAAGGTAATCTAGTAAGTAAAATTATACTTTTCTGGAAGTAGCCTCGAGGTAGAGAGGGGTCCTTGACTTGTCGAAAGTAGACGAAGCCCCAATAGTGCGTGGAATCCGCACGCAATGTCGGCACGCTGTCTTCGTTGTATAAAATCTGCTGCTGCGTGAGCCCTGATATTGAACGCAGCTTTACATGGAACTGAGTGTCCCCCATGCACCCTGAGTTAGAGTCTGGGAACGCTAAATAACAGATATTGCACTTTTCTTGATCACTTAATTTCACACCAGGAGGATACACACTTTCCATAGCCTGTCCGAGCTCTAAGTCGAACGTTACCACACATATGCAGTGCAACCAGTCGGAAAACCTGCTCCATTTCGCTTGGTACTCCAGTTCAGCCGCGGACATATCTCCCTCCTCGTAGTTTTGCAATACACAAGCCATTGTATATTTTGGTTATCGAAAACACATCACGACAGACAAATTCGTTAAGTTTTATTTATCAAACACTTTTTTGCACTACTTGAACATGGTTTGTTGCGTTATAACGAGTTGTTACACATTTTTTGTTAAATAAAACGACAAAAACAACAGAGCGTACAGAAGTCGTCACTCGTCCTTACAACAGCTGTTTGACTCAATATGGCTGCGAGCGCCAAAACAAAAGTTTACTAAGAATTACAGAAAAAGTAACCTATAAATAAAGTGTAAGATAAGAACTTGAACATTTTAACTTACCCGTAATCCATAGTATCTGAATTTTCAACCATTTTCTTGATAAATTACATATATTAAAAGAAAATCAGTTAAATACGTACATTTCGCACCAAAGCTTTAATGATTACGTTAAGTTTCACGCAGCGTTCATTCATTCATAGCACAGACACAGAAATCACTTTTGGTTAAGTTCTAAAATTGCTAATAAATGCTGTGATAGAATATTAGAAAACTTTTTTGCAAATATGTTCGGTTGGTTTGAAGTTTTTGTAAAATTTAATCAATACAATACAATATACAAAGAGGCTAGAAAAAAACTTTTAATTTATCTTTTTGTGCCAAACCATAAATATATATCCTGAATCCATCTTTCTTGGAATTCCTACGTCGACGTATAATAAAATTTAAAGCTTCTAGGATTTATAATGTACCTACTTAATTAAAAAAAACGTTAGGTACCACCTTAATTTGCGACAGAAGCACACAAAACATTAATGCTCACATTTCTGCGCATGTGTACTCCAGAAGTACGTACCTACTATATACGTGCGTAATCTATTGGAGTCTCCAACCCTTCAACCCTTCGGATATCCGGTGCGAATGCGGCCTTCCCGCCCAGGCAATACCGCACCTGTTGAAGTGGCCAAAGAGTTCGGACACCTGCCCTTTGGAGTATTAAACCTTTTAGTCAAAAAACGGTTTTAGGCAACCACTTGTAAACATGAAAAATGGCTGTATGCTTGACGCAGTAAGCATAGCAACAGAAACTAAAGCGGCGAGCACGCACGCTAAAACAACAGGCGCGCGGGCGTGTCTGTTTGCTATGCTTACTGCTTCAGGAGTTCAGTAGTTTTTTACCAGGTTGCATAAAGGTCACTGCCAACTAGTAGCTGGCGTAATATTACAGTAGTAATCTGTGGAAATTCTTTACATATTTTTTGCAAATGATGTATTAATTTATTAAAAAATAATTTACGTAGCTGCAATGCTTGTGAATGTAACCCGGATATTAAGCATTACTTAATCAAAATTAATGATTAGTGAATATGTAATGACTAGTCATTCATTCCAATTAAGTTTATCAAAAATACAGATAGGTGCAGTGGGATCTTAAGCTACTTAGACAAAGTATGTACTCGAGACAAAATAAGTGACTTTTATCAGCATTTATCCCATTTTATTTCAGATTTTATACACTAAGCCAGTCTGAACACCCGCTAATCAGCTCACAAAACACTAGAACTCTAGGCGACAGCTTTCTTAATAAATATTCGACGGTATTATTTATTAGTCTGTAGCTGTACTAATACTTACTTCATAGTCCATGGTAAAAGTTTAAAGTAAATAAGAAAATAAAAAGAATTCTATTGGCATTATATTTATTTATGTAAACGAGATACAGGCTCAATCAGGGCTACTTCCGCCAATATGACTAATGGCCCATTTTATTATATTACATATTATTCACTTAATAAAGAATCACATTTTATATTTCAACTAAATACATCAAAAGTGGATTTTTGGATGACGATCGAAATAATACAATCAGTAGTTACTAAACGGTAATTATTTAGTCAACACATATACCACAATATACGAGCAGAAGTGCCACTACATAAAATCATTCTGTATTATATTTGACATACTTTCATTTCCTTGATTGTCAATACAAAGGATTTTATGAAGTGAACCTTCTGTTTGGGTATTTGTTGTTTATATTGTCACGACATTTAAATACATTGCATAAAATATACTTTGCTACCTTACGTTAACGGTTAAGGGCCAACATAGTATCAGTATTGTCAATAAAGTCGATTTATACATCACTCTTGTTGAAAGTCTCAACGCCCATTATGAATGTTAGGGGATTAATGTATTTTTATGTCCAATCCTTAACTTAGCCATGAACCATTAAGGAGCATTAGCCATAATCTAGTAACTTTCTTTTAACTCAAATAGCTACAAACATATTGGTACCATATAAGTGAATATATATAAATCGACTTTAAACCTCTTTGTACGCAGTTTCTTTTGTTCAATCATCCTTTGATCGCATATATACGTAATGTATACAGGCCATATTATTTTTGTAATGTTTATCCACCACTAAAGTACATCACGCTATTTTTTCACCACGAATGACCGAATGTGTTATTAATTTCGCCGCCAGGGGCGCTAGTCACGCGTTATTTTCGTAAATGTCAAATTCTTTTTGTTAGTGGTCTTTGACAGCTGACGCGCCAGTGGCGCCAACTGGTGAGCGCAATAATGCCCTCACAGGCTGAAAAAAAAAACAGTGCGCGTTGTACTTTCGTGATGGATATTGGTTCTGTAATTGCGGGAATAGACATAGCGATAACGATTGCGAAGCATTTAGTAATTTAATGCAAAGTTTTATTGTGCTCTATCTCCATATTTGTGTCCTCTTTTATAACTGATGTTATTATGTCAGTTTAGCACTTTTTAATACCGTTCCAGAAGCTTGTTTCTTGCGGCCTCGCGATGTCTATTCACGACGTAAGCAATCACTTATCAAAAAGTTATTAAATTGACAAATTATTACTGATGTTCTCGTAACATGATATGACCCTGTTTTAAAATAACAATGCACGTAATATCAGTCTTTTACGACCAAATCAAGTCAAAGTGTAAGCAATTTATCGTATGCAGAATTTAAATAAGTATTTAATTATAAAATTAATTCAAGTTAAATTATAGAAAGTATTTCTAATAATTGTAAACCTTAGTAACACCAAAAATTTACTAAAAAAGCATGAGATGATAATGGCTTTCTAAGTAGTAAATAGTTATAATATAGAAACTTTAGAATTTAGAGAAAACTGTTATCAGATTTATTTAACATTTTAATGTAGGTATGTATATTTAAATAAAAAATATTATATGATGAACACGCACCAATTTTCGAGCTACATATATTCCGAAATCATATACATATAACTATAAAATCATAATATTTTTACCATTATGTACTTTACCATCATATATTTATTTTACAATAAATATTCTTCTCTTTAAATAATTCAAAAATAAATTATGTCAAACTCTTATTTCAAAATATAGGTACCTTTTTTAGTTTTTTTTTTAAACTTATAATGATTTCGGAACATTGATGTCGCAAAAATAAAATAAAAAATCTACTTAAAGTTATCGCGAATTAAGATCGTTGGACAAACACAAATTATAATCTGTGCATAAACATTTAAAATAGTTACTACAAAAAAAGTGCTAAATTAATAATATAATCAAAGTGTAAAGATTTTTAGACACAATATAAATAAAAATAATTCATTGATAGTAAAGGGAATAAAATATCATATTTAATTGCACAGTTTGGATATAGAATGAGGTTGATTTATGAAATTTAAGTTATTCTGGCGTTATGGTTTATGGTTTATAAAAAAAAGTTAATGATTGTCTATTATCTATAATACTTAAAATAACATTAGTACGTTTAGGTTACATTGTGCCATATATCCATTCGGTGGAGGGCTTTATGCCGCCTAGTAATTAATAAACCACAACGCCTAAATAACTTAAATAACAGGCCGAAGTACGCATAATCATACTATTCTGATGTAAAACAGAATAAAGTTGCATTTTGAACTCTATAACAAGGATATAGAGTATAAATATTAATGTTGAAATGTCTAGATACCATATACGTAGGTTTCAGTCTAGACAAACCATGTAAAATAATAATATAATCATTATTATCATCATAATTCTCAAATTAATACTTGTACACGTCTTAAAAAATCATTCAATTTTACACCAATACAGAATGTACGAAATGACCTATTGAACTTCAGAACGAGTGAACTCATACGCTTTTAAGTATTTCAATCACAACTCTTTGTTGTTCAGTCATTTGGAGTGTTAAGTAAGTTGCCGTTAGAACTACGCTAAATTTAGTGCACTAAAATAAAAAAAAAACTTTAACGAAAATTTTAAGGACTTATTTCACCACCCTCCAGTATAGTTTCTAGTAAGATAATCACCAGTTAAACCCATCTGTAAGTTGATGTATGAATGTCCCGACTTTCGAGTAGCATTAACTAGAACATTAACTTGTCGATTAAAATGTTGCTTTGTGGTTGTCATGACAACAGCATTTTGACATTTGACGAGTGGTTTTTGACATTTAAATGATTATTCCATACGATTTGATATTTCATTCACGTAACTCAGTGGTTTGCGAAATTGGCAGAAGATACTCATAACTTTTACTTGCCTAATAACGCCTATCAGAAAGTTACATAACACATTACTTGGAGGTGGTAAACAAGGCCCTAAGTCTATTTTATTTATGATCGAACAAGTGACAAATAATTTAATTCCTATAAATATACTTTCTTAGAATGTTCTTTAGTTTTCCTTTCCATAATTTTACGATGTTTAAGAGTTTATTATTGTAAGTACACTAAATAGAGCATAGTGTTAAACGTGAATAAAGTTTTTAACAGTTATAATGACTTTTAAAGCGAAAAATGTACTGATAAATAAATAAACCATATTTTTATTAAAACAGTTCTGATTTGAGAATTTTTTAATTAAATATTACAGCAAGCGCTTCAAAATACATATCAATATTCATTCAAATGTCAGAAGCAGAAGGAACAACGACAAACGAGAATGAATCTTCCTGCTTCGACATAAAGACGATGTTTGAATGAAAGCTAAAGAAGTAAGTACTTTACCGTGTTATCGACAAGTTCTGAAGTTCCAAGCCTCATGGAAATGATAGATATGAGCATTATTATATAGGAACAAACTGTATAAAGCCGACCGAGCCAAGGCTCATGCTGGCCGCATATCTACACGCGTTTTAAACCGATCAGATGTATTCAGCGTATTTGTTACGTAGCATGTTACACGTAGCGCTTACCGCGTAGCATGTTTGCGCAACGGGGCTCGCGTAGCATGTTACAAAAATGAGGTAGGGTATGTTTTTTGGAGTATAGTATTAATACTATGTAATAGATTTTTGGATTATTGGTTACAGTAACTTTTAAATTAATTAATACGTACTTAGTCTAAGCATTGTCCTATTTTCACAACACAATCGGGTAGATGACTATTTTTATTAATTTCCATAGAAAGACAATTAAAAATATTAGACACGTATTTTTCTTTTTTTTATGTAACCAAAACTCACGTCGATACATTCATTTAATTAAAATGTCGCATGACGTCACAATTTCGTGCATTCTGTGCACTAGCATGACGTTATTACCCCCTACTCCTTAACTTTGATTTGCTTTATCGACTTAGTGTTTTTAAAAAAGCAAAATTTATGTCAAATTCTTTTTTAATTATCTAACTAACGGACTAATTAGATTTGGGCTTACATACCCCGTCAACTACCTCATTGTAAGACAGAGATGACAGGACAATGTTAGGTAATAAATACGTACTAAGTTACAGTGGACTTGTTGACAAAGTTAGTCTTTTGAGGTAACTACAAATATTTGTATGTAATATGGCAACACAGTTGTCTATGGCAACTTTGTAACAAAGGCGAAAATAACCTCAAATTTTCAGTCACTATTCAAGTTTTTAATAAATTTATTGGGAACGTAACATGCGTCTACGTAAACAAATAAGCTTGTATACATAATAATATAAATACATCTGCGGTAAATAAAAAAAGTTCTAAAACAACCAATGTTTACTGCCATGTTGCACTCGTGTTACCGACATTCGCGTTTGGTTGCGCGAACGCGTTCGGAAAACTTTGTCCTAGGTTCAGACTGTTAAACTGTTGCGCCAACGGTTGCTGTGGTTGCTGGTTAAAGAATTGGTTGCTTTGGAATGGCTGACTCTGCAACGGTTGCTGTACCTGCCCCCCGAACGGTTGCTGAAACTGATTGTTTATCGGGAACTGGTTAAATTGCATACCATTTTGTACGGGCATATTGTTGAAGTTCTGTGGGTACACGGTGCCGAAGGGATACGCTGGTTGCACGGGTTGAACAGGTTGCGGGTTGAATTGGTTCACTAAATTAGTCGATGGAGTTTGACTGTATAACGCTAATATACTATCCTTTGTTAACTTTGACTTCTCCTTCTCCGTTGGCGCGGCTTGTTTGAAGAAGTTTTCTTCCTCGGTCTTCAGGTCTGGCTTCAAGTCTTCTGGTTTGGGTTCCGCGGGTTTTTCTTGTGGTGCTGAGAAGAAGCTGGAGAATATGTCGTCGTTGGCGGGCTTTGGGTCTGGCTTCGTGCTTGTGTCTAGACCGAGGAGGTCTGCAGATCCGTTGGTCTTCCCGAGGTCACCCTGAGCTGTAGGCGGTGTAGACCGACCTAATTTCGGACTTACTGATGACTTTGGCTTAGGCAGACTTGGAATGACGTCAGATTTCTGAAATGTTGATGTATTTCTAATTAAATATTTTATTTGGTTGAAATTGATTTTTGAAGTGACATACAACATGTTATAACAATATTTTGTATTAGAGACACCGCTCGGACTCGCGATCGCAAGCGTTGTACAAACATTCAAATTAAATGCACGAACACCCAGTTCGTGGTAATTGGCGTGGTGTTCACTCGGCTAACCGTGCAGTCAAAATCATTTAAGACCATAGAGTTTATATAACTACAGAGCAAGCGTATCGCTTATGGCCCCTTGTGCAGAATGAAAGCACATTATTTAGCTGTCAGTACACGTTCGACTAGTGATGTTCCGTACAACGACAGACGTTCATCCGAAAATATCGATAGTTTCGAGATTATCAGGGTAATAAAATGGATATTAATAATATACAAATAAATAAAAAATATAACTTTATTTAATAAATAATAAAAAATTGTTATTCTTAAAAAGTATTAGTTTAATAACTGCCTTTTTGTCTCTTTATATTACTTTTACGTATGAGGTATTTTATTCGTAGAAAAAAAAAAAAAAAAAAATAAAATTCATTACTTCACGGCATTTGGGAAATCTAAAAAATAATGACTGTAACGTTCAACAAGTTTTCTTAAGCTACAAACAAATCTATAAGTATGCGGAATAAAATATGATAATATATTTACGCAAAATATTAAAAATATATTTACAAATATCACGCCGCGACCATTATCATTTTATCTATATAAGTATATACTTATAAATATATAATAACAACCAAAATGTAAACGATAAACTTAATTTTAAATAATATGCTAACGATAAATAAAAATTCTATCGTAACATTAAACGGAACCTACACAACACTAGCTTATTGCGTGGAGTGCGGGGTGAGGGGGGTGTGCAGCGGATGCCCGCCGCGCGTCCCCCCCGCACCCCCTCTTTCGCCCTACTGAATTTAGATAAATTATGAAAATTTAATTGAAAATACTATTCACCGATGAAAAGAAATGTCACTATTCTTTTTGTTTTGCTTCCGTGAATCACTTTTACAATTCAGCACTACGCATTTTACCATTATGAAGCAAATATAAGTAATTACTGTTCTGAGATACAACTATGGCGCGCTCTGTTTTGACACTAGTTGGACGTGACCTTGAAATCGACGCTTGATCATACATGTGCTTTCAGATCATACTTTGTTACGCTCACTCTAGACTTATTGTAACCTCTATGTTTAAGACGGAAAATTAATTAAGGCTGAGGGCTGCTTACATTGTGGCGCTGTATGCCGCGTCACGTTTCTTACTATTGAAATGTACTGTTGTGGTCTCTTTCACACGCTGACGTCGGCGTGTGGACGTCGATCGGCACATTTACGCTAAAGTCGTACGTCACTTTTAGCATTTAATAAAAGACGGTAGCCTTATGCCGAATATATAAATACGAATGAAGACCTCCGTGGTCGAGGTTTTCTAGGTGTCGCCAGCTCTGAGGTCCCGGGTTCGATCCCCGGACATGTCAATGCAGAAAAACCACTTTTCTATGTCTCGGGTCTGGGTGTTTATTGTACCTTCGTTGTCTCTGATTCGATAACACAAGTACTATAGCTACTTTCTTTGGGTTCAGAGCAGTATAATGTGTGTAATATCTATATTTATACAAAAAAAAGTTTTTATACATACATTGTATTTCTTATCGCTGGTGGTGGGCGCTGGTAGAGGTCCTAACCCTGAGTTAGACGATTTCTTTTTTCGTTTTTGTCTCTCTATTTCTTCATCGATCTCTTTATCCCTGTAATTAAACAAAAGCCAATGTTTTATTTATTTCTTTATGTATTTACATTATCACATGTCCGATATCCAACAGAATCCATATCAATTTATTACTGCAAAAGGCAAGTTTAGTAAATGAGAACATTAGTTGACGCCTTAATCACAGCACACATATCCCAATCGCCCCAATTGGTTATACTTTTAATACTTTAAAGTCGTATCTCAAAAGGCAAAAAGAAGAAACCCTTATAGGATCAGTTACCGTCCGTTTGTCTGTCTGTCGTCTGGAATCAATAATATCTACTTACCAATTGACCTTGGGCAGTGCTGGGGGCACCCACTCCTTGGCGATGTACTTCTTTTGCTCGTACTTGGCTCTGATGAAGGCTTCCAGCGAGGAGTCGTTCTGAGGGCGCCGGAACGAGTCGGGCAGGTTCGCCTCGTAGACCGCGCGAGCTCGTGAGTTACCCATTTGTTGGAGAGATACCTGGGAATATACCACAGAGTATTTGAATTTAAGTTTTGGGTAAGATTCTTATTTATTTATACTTGTATTTTATGTCTCGTCTTGTATATTATTTGTGGATCAAATTTTGGCAGAGGAGATGTTTATCCAATAGCGACATATCAAAATAATTATAAAACAGAGACCCCCAAGTAACGAACTCAAAAACTACCGAACGGATTTTCATATGGTTTTCACCAATGGATACAGTGATTCAAGAGAAAGGTTTGTGCGTAAAATTCAATAATGTTTAAGTATTGTATTAAGTCTACCCGTGTAAAGCGGGGGCGGGTCGTTAGTATCAAAATAAATAGTATAAGATAAAATACCAATAAAATAGATACAATATTTTATTATGTTTTAAGTGCGTTTCTTTTCTATATTGTATTTATTTTTATCGTTTTTTACAATGCTAGACTTAGTTTAATTCTCGTACGAGATCAATATCTTTGAGATGACTCGATTTTTAATCCAACCAAATGTCTATTAAAGTAAAATAAAAAACTAACAGTAAGTTATGGTTTAAAAGGATGTTTTCTTACAGCAAATAAAGGTATAAATAGTGGGCTGGAAGCTATTATAGACATCAGAACAGTTTCCTAGTGTACGCAGCAGTGCGTTAATGTGTGCCCAATAGATATATTATACGCAAATCTTGGGAACAAGGTCTCGATCGAGCCGTCTAGGTCAATGAAGCGGCAAGGCTATGGATGTCACTCATTCCTGCATTTTGTTGGTAACGCCTGTTTAAAGAGCTTTGAAGAACATATCATTATATGGTTTTGCAGCTATCTGGCGTAAAAAAGCATCATTCGCAAGTCAGCTGCGTAGAAGTCTGCGAAAAACTACTCCTACCGAAAGGGCTGGCCCATCCTAGCTGAGGACAGATGTGCGTGGAAGAGGGAGGCCTTTGCACTGCACTAGGACAAGACGGGCTTATTAGATTAGTTTAGTGAGAGATTTACCGTAGGTATTCATATTAGGATGAGTCAATCATGCACTCCTGCCAGAAATATACCAATGATGAATGATGATTTTATCTAATCACTAACATGTATATATGTAGCGTGTATATATTGGTCTGAATCCAAGGTACCAAGACCACTGGGTCAGTTTAAAGGTTCCTGATCACAAGTACCTAAAGGAAGATAGGAATAACCAGCCCAATCTAGTTTTTTAACTTTAAACACGTATATATATAGTACGGATTAGGTAGTTAAAACCTCTTTTGATAAAATATTATAATAATATCTTAAATAAGTGCGTATTACAATTCCTGTGTTTTAGTTAAATTTTTGCAACATTATTCATTTCTGCTAAGCTCCTTTTAGTCGCAGCGTAATGTTATATAGCCTATAGCCTTTCTCAATAAATGGGCTATCCAACACTGAAAGAATTTTTCAAATCGGACCAGTAGTTCCTGAGATTAGCGCGTTCAAACAAACAAACTCTTCAGCTTTATATATTAGTATAGATTAAAAACTCTACTACACGACCTTTAAATTACCCTTTAAACTATTATTAGGTATACCTAAAAATACTTGAACCATATGCGTCTTAAGTAAAGTAAAATGGCCACTTAGGGTTTATTTTAGTGAATAATTCACACGGATCGTAGCAACAGAGTACTATATTCTAGCGCCTTATTGCTGTGAGTCACGCGAACTGGCAAACAACACCGCACAGGTAATTTAGTAGTTCTTTACTCCTAACTTGGAATTTATTAAGTCCATATTAATTCTTGAATGGATAGACGAAAACGGTAATGTTTCAATCTAAAGTTTGTTTTTTTTTTTTTATAAGAAAACCCGATGTAATTGGTCTTTGGAATTGATATCAAGATTTGATGGAATAAATGGCTGCTGTTTTAAAATAAAATTATTCTGTACCAAGTATTATGAAAGACTAGCTGTCCCCCGCGACTTTGTTCACGTGTTTTAGTTTCAACGGTTTTTCATTTTTGCAACATTTTTCATTTATGCTCCGCTCCTATTGGTCGTAGCGTGATGTTATATAGCCTATAGCCTTCCTCAATAAACGGACTATCCAATACAAAAAGAATTTTTCAATTCGAACCAGTAGTTCCTGAGATTAGCGCGTTCAAACAAACAAACAAACAAACAAACCAACAAACTCTTCAGCTTTATAATATTATATAAGTATAGATCTTAACTTAAACGAAGATTAATGGAAATATGCGTAAACGAATAATGTTTATCATGTATAATTATGATAATTTACATTGCGAATATAAGTTGTACAGAAAGTACAGGTTGTAATGATATTATCGATATCTTTACTAATATTATAAATGCGAAAGTAACACTGTCTGTCTTTCTTTTACGCTTTCGCGGCGAAACCGCTGAACCGATTTTGATGAAACTTGCTATGGATAGCATAAGTTTGGATCCCAAGAAACTTGAAAGGCGAATCCGCGGACAACAGTTAGTTTTATGTTTGGTACAGTGACAGGCAAAAACATTATTTAGTTTAACAATATAAATTGACTAAAAAATATCCAAAGATTTTAGAGACTTTAGGAACTATCTCCAACAAATAATATAAGGGTTTCATGTTCTTTTGCAAATATGAATAAAAAGTATATTTTTGGATAAATAGCAGATATCTATCAAAAAATATACTTTTTAATTAAAATTTTGCTGTGATTAGCTGAACTAAAACTGTATTAAGCGACTGGCACCTAACTTGAATTTTGCCACACTCCTTCTCTATATGAGAAGAGGCCTGTGCCCAGCAGGGGGCCATTTAAAAACCGGTATAATTATTATGTAAATATTATTGTTTTTATTACATTTTAGAGTTCGCGAGCGCTTTATTAAAGAGAAAAGCTTATAGACGGTGCACACAACAGTGTGTTATATATAATAATCTATAGTAATATATAAAGCTGAAGAGTTTGTTTGTTTGTTTGTTTGAACGCGCTAATCTCAGGAACCACTGGCCCGATTTAAAAAATTCTTTCAGTGTTGGATAGCCCATTTAGTGAGAAAGGCTATATGCTATATAACATTATGCTGCGACCAAAAGGAGCGGAGAAAAAATAAAAATGTTGCAAAAATGACAAAACCGTTTAAACTAAAACACGCGGACAAAGTCGCGGGGGACAGCTAGTAAAATATATAATAATACTCACAACTTGTTCAGGTGTCCAGGAGTCGAGGTTGACGCTCTTCACCTTGGAGATGTGCACGCCGAGGTTCCGGTGGATACCGGCGCATCGGATGCACAGGAATATGCCCAGGTTCCATGATGCCCAGCGAGGACCTGCAGACGACATTATAAAAATGTTTTACTTTACAGAAGGAGGCTGTCGAAGCCGGCCCGGGAATTAGTTTGTATTATAATGAATCTAATCTATTTCAAGTTACTAAACAATAGGGGTGAGGACTATTTTTTTTTTACTTACGCGTCACATAAATGATTAAAAAAGTAATAGACGCGTATTTATTTTTTTTAATTAAACAAACAATGAGGAAATATAGTGAATGGAAATGTCGCGTGACATCAGTTATAACAACAATTTTTACCCACAAGTGACGTCACAAGCCCCTTCTCCTAAACTTTAAAGCGGTTTAACTTCGACATTTTTTAAGGATTTGATAAAAGAAAAAATACGAGTTTCTTTTATATTTTTATGTATCTGGCGGACTCAATGGGATATTTCCTTTTCATACATAGTCCATGGCACCTCTAGGTATGGTTCTCTGTTCCGACATAATTACAGCAAGTAAATGAAATGAATATAAAAACAATCAACTATTTCAGCTCTTCATAAATACCACTTACGCATTCAGCATGGACATCACAAATGATCGTAATATTAAGCAGGAAAACATAATTGTTTACAGGATGTAAACACCTATATTTATAATTATTGCAAGGTTATTTTTAATTATATTATAATTTTGTGAACTAATGATATAAATTACGTATTATTTAATTATTACGTATTATTTTTGGGGCCTATTTGGGTATTCTCAGCGTTGTTTTCGAGCAGCTGTGGTATAACGGCTTTTTAGCATGCAATTACAATATCTGCTTCCAGTCTTACCGGATTCAGCTGAATACCGTATTTTATATGGAGCGACTGTCTATCTGATCTCCACAGCCCATTACTATTACTACTATTACTACTACTACTACTACTGTCAAAGATTAACGTATGGTAGTCAGGACCAAAGGCTTAACGTGCTTTCCGAGGCACGGAGAGAGTAAGTTAACAAATGGTCACCCATCCGCGGACCAACCGCGGCGAACGTGGGTTAACCTGTATTATAGGTTAGACTGTACGGATTACACCTAGCCACGAGTGTCTCGGCATGCAAATACAATATAATGTTAAAATATTAATAATCATATTCATATTGCTTTCGGAGTTTTACGCGAATATTAGATATTGAAATAAAACTACTTTGAACGGAATTTATCGCGGTTTGTATTTAGATTTTAGTTCTCGACGTTTCGACGCCTTTGCAAAGGCGTAAATGATTTTATTTCCAAATCATATTTATTATCTACAATAAGCTATGTGTATAAACTACTTAAGACGTTGCGTTCATAATTCTATGACGACATATTAAAAATGTTAATTCGCAAACAAATATGATGTTTCTGACCTAATTAAGCTTTTTGAGTGTAGGTACATTTATTTGAATAATATTTGCCGTTCAGTGATACGTTATTCGAACTAGTAGGTACCTGTGTACCTATATGTTAGTATTGAACAAGCTCCTCTCCGTATCCTGATACAGGAGAGCTTGTCCAATACTAAAAAGTACCTACTTTTGTATTGCACACTTATTGTAAAAATTGTAACAATTTTTCTTGAAACAATAAATGTGATGAATAGAATTAAATGCGGACGAAGACAGGTACAATTACAATTATAAATTCTATGTAAGTATATTTTAAGATAACATATCAAACTGTATGATAAAAGTATCATTTCTATTAGCAGATTACACATATGGACATGTGCCATTAAAGCTAGGAGATAATACTCGGTACTGGAGAATTAGCCGATTTTACTTTTTTAATATTTCGTTATTATTTAATAGGTACTGTGAATTGAGAAAATTATGTCTCTGATGAACTTGTATTTATTATTGTGGAAATATCTCAATGAATTGTCTTGTTTTTTAATTATATATTAGCCAAGGTTAGACAAAAGAAGCGTCGGTCGTCCGAGAGCAAGACGGGTCGACGACATAACTAAAGTTTCGGGTCGAATCTGGATGAGACTGGCACAGGACCGGAGAGAATGGCACATGAAAGGAGAGGCCTGTGCCCAGCAGTTAGATGACAAAGGCTGTGTATGATGATGATGATATATATAAGTAGTTGAATAAAGCCTGACTCACGAAGTAGGCGAAAGAGTGTACTATTGCAGTGACAGTCATCAACCTAAAAAGCGAGGTGTGAATGTGATGTTACAATAGCGAACTCTCATTAGAAATGTTTTACACCTCGCAATTTTGGCGAGTGTGACACTCCCCTAAATACGCAACTTTACTATAATGCCTGTTTCCTATATTCAAAGAAAGAGTTCGTTTTTTTTACGGATGGTAGAATAGACTTCGTTTTGCTTACGCCTAGATCCTATATCTTTTGATTCGTTATTCGTTAACGTGACGATCCGTCACTAGGCTGTCTCTCATCCGTTCGTAACCAGACGTCAGTTATGTAGGTAACGAACAGTTACATTTTTTTTTATAGGAACAGCTTTTTTTAACGCCTCGTTGATATTTTAACAGTTCGTTAAGGAAACGATTCGTTTTTTGTTTATTGGGTAATTCTATCGTCCGTTAGCAAAACGAATCGTATCGTCATTATAGAAACTGGCCGTAAGTCGTTCTTAAATGTCTATTTGTTGGTACTGTACACTTTAAAGAGACAGAGACAGCATGAGACTCGGCGATATAAAACTGATTGTTGTTTGAGTATTCGGCTGTCAGTAAATTCTTGTTACTTTAGAAAAATACATAATACCAATAACTTTTAACATCTCTTACAAGCAAAAGCAATTCATAGAAACATTTATTTAAATTAAAATATTAATGACATAAATCTTTAAGTACATGTGTAAGAAAAATGCGCTAATACATCATGCACAATGGTCTAAGATCTCAACAGACACGTAACACAATCATAATACAAATATAAACAAATAAACAACTAGAATGGTTCCTATTGATTACAATACAATGAGTAACAAGCAAACTTGATGACTTAATGTTGCAAGGATGTGTACAAATATTTTGATAGCTTTCAATCAGACATTTTCTTTTTTTTTTCATATAAACTTAACTATATATACATACACAAAAGACCTAATAAAATAAACTAATATAATTAAACCTAAAATATGGCATCAAAAAATTCGTCCACATCGCTGTCCACTGGGAGTGTTCCCAAAAGGCTGGCGGCATTGCCACGTTGTATGGCATTGCTTATCCTCTGTCCAAGGTAAAAGCTACCCCTTGGGTCGCGAGAAGTGTTTTTTTTTTTTTAATATAAATATGGACAACATCACATACATTGCTCTGAACCCAAAGTGAGTATCTGAAGCACTGGTAAAAAACTGATTATATTTTCATTTTGCTTGTCAGATATCCAAACAATGTTTCCAAACACTAGATAGATTTTTACTTTCATAATGACTCATAGGTACTATGTTTCACAACACTTTATTTCTAGAAATTTCTAGAAATTACCTTACTAAGCCTATTTAAAAGTGGATATATAACCCATAATAAGCAAGCATGGGGATCAATGCTTCTCTACATGAGAAGAGGCCTGTGCCCAGCAGTGGGGCATTTATAGGCCAGTATTATTAATATTATATTGGTGTGTAGGTACATATATTGGATATAGACAGGATCTTAGATATATTATGCTCATGTGACAACATTTTTGTTATAAATGTTGTCACAATATCATTGTATCCAAAAAGGTATTATAGAATTGCATGAATTTAGAGTTTATTTTTCCTTTGTTTGCTAACATCTCAAAGCCATAAACTTTAGTAACATAATAATCATATGGTGCTGGTAAATTAATTTTTATTAAATACAATAACAAGTATTATTTATATAGACTGGCCCTTACTATTTAATATTCAAATAAATGTAAGAAAAACAAAATTGTCTAATGAATGATGTATGCTGCTTTGAGTTACATTTAGTTTATAAGATAATATTGTTTACAGAATTACATAATGGTTTTAAAGCATAAAAAAATATATTGCAAATTGCAATTAAGGTGTGTATTTGTCATTTTTCATTGATTTGATAATAGAAAAAATACGAGTTTTTTTCCCTTTTTTTATTTATCTGTTGGATTAAATAGATATATCCTTTTCATAACTAGCCCGCAACCCAAAAGTTAAAAAAAAAAAAGACCCTTGGTGACATTGTACTTTAAAGTTAGACAATTTAAGAAATTGTATTTACTATTGATATGTTGTGACTAATTTAATTTATTATCATGCAATATAAGTCATGCAATATAATGAATATTATTTTAAAATTTATCAATCCATTTATGGGTATGTATATAACATAAAAAGGTATAGACATAAACGATAACAAGTAGGAATTAGTGGCTTGATTTAATTTATCAGAGTACAGCTGTTTGCATTAAATACTTATTTATTTACTTAGTGCATTTCTTTAGATCATTCAACCAAATAGGAATTTAACAATTATTTGGCATCTTCGTAAATTAACGCAAAGATATTTTACGAAGAATGTGAAAGCACAGAAGCCAAGTAAATGTGTAAAGAAGTAGAAAATTGCTTAAAGATTTCGTGAGTCATTTGAATAATTTCGTTGTTAAAAATTGAGTTCAAGGACCTCAATTGGATTTCCAAAATGTACGTAAGGTATGAAGACACTAATTTAGTAGACTTTTATATTCAAGTTATAGATTTATTGATGAAGAAACAAGAAATAATGAAGACTCCAAAAAAAGAAAAAATCCGCGTACCTTTAGCATCGCAGTCAACACAATATTTATTGTCCTCATCCTTCAACATCTGCATCAATATGTTCTGACATCTGTCCTGAATCTGTTTGGCTCGATCTTTTTCACTTTTAGAAGACATTTCTCTGAAATATTATTAGCAAACGATATCAAATTCAATGAAAATGGGTGGAATGCTTGTTTGTTGAAGGAAAGAGAAACCATAGAGCTAATGTGACAGCGGGTTTGATGAGTTGTGTTGTCATGGTTGTCATTTTACTCTTTGATTTTTGACAGAGCCAAATATTAAAACATAAAACCCACATTAAAGAAACTGAAAGAAGTAAAATTGAATCATGATATTTTTTATTAACAAGGATCCCATGGTTAAAAGATGATAAGTGTCCATGATATTTATAAAAAATGTTTAAGGAGCTGATTTAATTTAGAAGTTTATGCGTTACCAAAAACGCTTGTATCAAATGTTTTCACTGGATTGTCAGTTGGGTTGTCAGCTGTCGCTAATGTCAACAGAAGCCACTTGTCAAAAAAGCAATTTTGCTTTGTTTTGAAATAAATTGCACTTTTTCTTTGAGTAATTAGAAAACTATTGCAAATCACGTTCAATAATTAATTCTGTCAATTATAAAGAAGTGTAACGTTTGTGTTCATAACGAGACTAAGCCTATTCATTTCAGTGACTAATAAATTTAAGGTGTATTTTAGAAGGATATGTATTGAACGCAATATCTCTTTAGTTTATATATTGCACAATGGGGAATCAGCTGGTTGGTGTTGCTCCATCACAGATATATCCAGTAGAACACTACCTAAGTGACCATGTAGACCTATCATTCGACCAAAGGTGAGATTTAAATTATGTATGTCAGGTCATAAATTGATAAGAATCTATTCAACACACAAATTCTCCTACTTTGTTTTATAATATATCACTAACTACGTTTAGAAAGTCATTAAATTAAAGTAGCTCTCATGGTGTACAATAAAACAGAATTAGTAGTGTTGTTTTTTAAAAATAGCTTGTCGCTATATCTGTTTAGGCAATGATATGTTCATATTCATCCATTGCTGCCCATATAATGTTGAGATTATTTGAAACAAAGTTAACAATAGCTAAACAATATTTTGAAGTATTTTCTTAGATCTTTATTTTAAAATCCAATTAAACAAAACATGAGTAAAAATAATCAAGATAAGATAAAAAAAAATGTATAACAGACTACAGTATTTTTATTCTGTTGTTACAACAGGAATATAAATGGTACATAATATATGTTAACAAAAAATATTGTGAGAAATAATATAATAATATGATATGAGAAAGTGTATATACACATTCTCATCATCACCATTCCCAGTCCATAACATTCCACTACTGGGCCTTAATATACGTTTTATAAATAAACCTTTTTTATGTGCCATTCTAGTAATTTATGCTACTCTATTCTTTATTTTAGCCTTGGCTCAACACGGTTCCTAAAAGTAGCTAGAGCCAGGTCCCGTGAAGGGCTAGTTGTGGTAAAGGTGTTTGCGGTGCATGACCCATCGCTGCCCTTAGCTGAACACAAAGAAAGGATACTGAAGATTAAAGAGCAGCTAGCTTCAGCCTTCAATTGTTTACCATTTCAGAGGGTTATTGTAAGTTAATATTTATATAATTATTGTTAATAACATATTTCAGTTTTTTAGTACGTTATTAGTGGCAACCTTTTGGTCGGAAGGACTTTAAGGGTTATTGAACATGAGAAGAAGAACAAGTACGGTATTCTCATTACTGAAAATAATCTGTATAAAATAAGAAATACATAATTAGTTGCCCTCACTTAAAATTAAATCCTAGAATCGATTGACACTGGTAACTGGTAAATATAGAATTTTTAAGTAATAAAAAAGTAACTTTTTAAAAAATTCTTATATTTTTATTCATTTATACCTTTGCCTTTTACTTTCCAGTTGACAGATAAAGCTGGTCTTTTAATGCGTGAGTACTGTAAGTGCAGTGTGTATGACCGCATGTCTACGCGACCGTTCCTGACGGTTCTCGAGAAGAAATGGATCACCTTCCAAGTGTTATACGCATTACACCGCATGCACAAGCTTGGGATATGCCATGGAGACATTAAAGTTAGTATTTTTGTGCTTAGGTCAATGTGGGTTTACCAAAAATCTCAAGGTAAAAGAAAAAACAAATAATTTTGGCTTTGTAATAATATTGGGGCATATGGCAAAAATCTTCATTATTTAACTACATATAATATTCCAAAGATAATGATATTTTTGTAAAATGTTTGTTTATACTTGTGTTAATTGGGATGTCGATGATGAAAATATATTACATGTATTAGACACGTATTTTTCCCTTATCAAAACAACAAAAAGTTTACAAAGTTAAAGTTCATGAGCGGGGCTTGTGTCGTCAATATTTTGCTAAAATTCTAGTGTAACAGTGACGTCACGCGAAGTTTCCATTTACTGTATCTTCGTATTTTTTTTTGTTTACGGGATAAACGAAAAGGTACTTGTCTAATATTTTTTAATTATGTAAAACACTGACATTAAAAATATTATTATACCTATTCTAATTATTTATACTATTTTTTTTTGTGCTTATAATTACTCAGCTAGAGAACATAATGGTGACCTCCTGGCTGTGGGTGCTCCTCACGGACATAGCTTCGTTCAAGCCGACCTTCCTGCCTGACGATAACCCTGCGGACTTCAGCTACTTCTTCGATACGTCGCGCAGAAGACTCTGTTACGTTGCCCCGGAGAGATTTGTGAGGGCGCCCGACCCTCATAATAGGCCAGCGGTAAGGAAACAATCCTTACTTATATTATAAATGCTAAAGTAACTTGGTCTGTCTGTCTGTCGCGCTATTACGCTGAAACTGCTTAAAGATTTAAATGAAATTTGGTACACAGAAAGTCTAGAGCCTGAGAAAGGACATAGTCTACTTTTTGCCGCTATATCCGACAACCACGCGGGCGAAGCCGCGGGAAACAGCTAGTAACTAATAAGTCTTTGTCTCGAGTGGCTTACACACCGGTTTTCAAGGGGTCGCCAGCTCTGAGGTCCCGGGTTCGACCCCCGAACGGATCAATGTAGAAAACCACTTTTTTACATTGTCACAGTTCTAAGTTGTTGTGGTAACTTCGTTGTCTCTGTTTCCGTAACACAAGTGCTTTAGCTACTTACTTTGTCTTCGAAGCAATGCATGTGGAATTTATCTAACTGAGAGAGTTTTTTTTTATATAAATCCTGATGAGTTTATATTTGTAATTTTATTGCAGCGTACACATGCTCGTATGTTCTGTTACAGGGTGACGATAAAATGGGTGGATTATTGCTGAGTGAATCGCCATGTAAAGTTGGAGAATTAGTTCCCAGTATGGATATATTCTCAGCGGGGTAAGTGGATAAAGAACATACAAAGACATTAAAAAAAATATCCCACATTCATTTCTTGACAACATGGCGCCTCATATGTCAACGTGACGTCACCTGCTTGTAAACTTTCGTGGTTGACTACTGTTAAGACGCAACTGTTTACTTGAATACAGATTATTATTATTATTTACAAGTAGTGGACGTAATAAACTTTTCGGTCAATCACAGCCGTTTACGATCACGTGACTAAAGTAGACAAAAAAATATTTCTTTGTCAATTTTTATCTTAAAATATCTCGTTTTTTCTTAACTGACTAAATAGTTGGTTTCCAAAATTCATATCCAATACGGATGCTATCAATTGATCCTATATTTCTCATGCTGTCGAATACCCTATTGTGGAGAGTAGGAGTATGTCATTGAGTTTATGTCACTACAAGAGTATTACTTGACACATAAGAAACAAATAAACCTCTGTTCCTATTTCACGTAGTTGCGCCCTCCTGGAGCTCTGGAACGACGGCACCCCAGCGCTCGACCTGCCTGGTCTGCTGGCCTACAGGAACGGGGAGGACCGGCCCTCCACCATGACGCTGGCCGCGGACGACAGCCAGCTGAGGGCGCTGCTGCACTCCATGACAGAGCGGAATCCAAAGGACCGGCGGTCCGCCGAATTGTACCTGGATGAGGCTAGGGGCAAGTGAGTGCAATGTCCCTCCACCATAATTAGAATCAGAATCAGTTTTTATTTGCTTAGAATGTAGGTACAATATGTGGACACAATGCAAAGTTGTACCCCCAATATATTCTGCCCAAGGCATGTAAAAAATAAATAAAATAATAAGAGAAAAACTCACAAAACTAAAAAGTTATTGACTATGCATAATTATAAATAACATTATGTGTAATAAAACTATAGTTAAAATTAACAGCATCAATGAAAATTCTAACATCAATTAAAATACTTATTTATGAGTTTACACTACTATAAAACTAAAACAATAAATATTTTTAGCTGTTTATTAAAATTAAACTTTTCTTATATTGAGAAGTGAAGAACTAAACTGACGGACTAGTTAAATTTTACATTTTCACACTCTCTCCTATCTACGCCATTATAATGTAATAGTTTTATAAAGAAAGAGTTAATAATCAACTGTTTACATGCCAATATTTTGTTACAGACTGTTCCCAGAATACTTCTACTCGTTCCTACAGTCATACATGCTGATATTCTCGGCACAACCCATTTTGCCACCAGACGAGAAAATCCTCCGCATCCACCAAGACATAAAAAACATTATCAAAATATTCACACAACTATCTGATGCTAAAAACTACCAGGATTTGGTCGAAGAGACCACGGAGCAGCAGAATATAGATAATATTGATAAAATAAAAGATAAATTTAAAGTTTTGAATATTAATACGACGGATTTTGAGGAAGAAGTTCAGGCCCCTGAGAGAAGAACCTTGGGGCCGGACAGTGAAGGGTTGATATTGATAACGTCGTTGGTTACCTCGTGCATCAGGGGGTTACATCATTGTACGTCAAAATTGTACAGTTTGGAGATTTTGCAACTTTTGTGCGAGAATTCTAGTTCGGAGACCATATTGGATCGGATTTTGCCCTATATCGTAAGTACCTACGCTTCATAATGTAAAAATAAAAACTTTTCTATGACTCTTAAGGTGAACGCCGAAAAATCCGAGCCGAACGCGTCGAAAGAGTCGAACGAAACGAATTTTAGAGTCCTGTACATGAAATCTTATGAAGCCTCGCATTTGCCCGCGTTGAATCGACCGAATCTGTAAGAACCCCAGAAATCCTAGACGAATTAGGATGACATGTCATAAGGTTCGGCGCGATTGAAGCTGATTTCTGATTTTGATGCTGAAAATGATTTCTTTGACGCGGTCGATTATTTCAGCGCGTTCGACGCGTTTGGCTCGGATAAGTGTGCGTTCACCTTTAAAAGTATGATCTGTCTATTATTTATTTTTTTTACTTTTTAGCATGACTGAAATCATGATTGATTTCATTTATTGAATTATAAAATTTATTGGTTTGGTACTCTGAGTGTGTTTATTCCAAACATATAATTAATAAATATTCATATGTATAATATATTTTGCAATTTATATGCCGAACATGTAAACGAACACAAGTTTTAGGAAAAAACAACTGTAATGCTCACATATAAGTTTCAGTTTACGCTACAATTTCGTATTTATTATGACCTTTTTCAACATTACTAGTTAGTCTAGAATTAACTTTTTTTTTACACAATCATAAAGTTGATGTTCGTTTGAATTTAATTAGACTATATGTACTGTATTGTGTGTTGCATTTATACTATCCCAGTCTTTTTTACCTCCTCTTGCAAAAATAAAGCTATTATAAATTTGACGAGTCTTTTGTCTGTGGCATCATAGCTCCTAAACGAAAGAAACGCTTATAATGTGTTTTTTTTTATGAAAGCTGACGTGATCGAAATGTTTCTTTGCAATAATTTATGAAAATTTGATCAACATTTTAAAAGTTATCAGTAATTTTTAATCAAGGGATTCTTTTTTTTTTAATATTGCAAGCCTTTCTTTAAGCTCTAATTTAGTGTGTGTATCGTATAACTATATAACATTTAGTTTGCTTGTTGCGAGCAGATCCACCTGTCGCACGACAGCGTGGCGCGCGTGCGCGGCGCGGGCGTGGCGGCGTGCGCGCGCGCGCTGGCCCGCGTGCGCGGCCTGCCCAACGCGGACTGCAACGTGTTCCCCGAGTACGTGCTGCCGGAGCTCGCGCCGCGCGCCACCGACCCCAGCGTGCCCGTGCGGATCGCCTACGCTAATAACATCGGTCAGTATAGCATCACCTGTACTATCTATACTAATATTATAAAGCTGAAGAGTTTGTTTGTTTGTTTGTTTGTTTGTTTGAACGCGCTAATCTCAGGAACTACTGGTTCGAATTGAAAAATTCTTTTTGTATTGGATAGTCCGTTTATTGAGGAAGGCTATAGGCTATATAACATCACGCTACGGCCAATAGGACAATGTCGCGGGGGCAGCTAGTTATATAATATAACTAGCTGTCCCCCGCGACTTTGTCCGCGTGTTTTAGTTTCAATGGTTTTTCATTTTTGCAACATTTTTCATTTCTGCTCCGCTCCTTTTGGTCGCAGCGTAATGTTACATAGCTTATAGCCTTCCTTAAAAAAATGGGCTATCCAACACTGAAAGATTTTTTAAAATCGGACCAGTAGTTCCTGAGATTAGCGCGTTCAAACAAACAAACACTTCAGCTTTCTATATAAGTATAAATTGATATAAATTAATCCTTACTAATATTATGAGTTATTTTGTAGATATCTAAACTTCCACTTTAGTGTTCCTCTCCTAATAACACCATAATTATAAATGTACTAGCTGACCTGGCAAACATTGCTTTGCCAGGGCCACCTTTATCACCTAAGGGTATAGCCGTTTCGGAGGAACTGGATAACAAACACTGTGACACGAGATTTTTATATATTATACAGTATGTAACAAAAACCCTGTCCGATCCAATAAAGGCGTATTCCTGGTTCAAAATACGTACTAGAAAAAAATGTCTCGCTCAGGCGGCTTCTTTGATACAAAACTGTAGATAGTACCCGTGAACTTTTTCAACGATCAGTATTGCTTTTGATCAGTTTAATTTTAATTTAATTATATTCAACGGGGAAAAATAATAATCTCAAATCCATTCAATAGTTACGTATATGTGTACGCAGTACGATGCCGAATAATACTCATAAGGATCGGACAGGGTTTTTGTTGCATGCTGTAAGCATAAATAACTTGTCCGAAATTAGTTTGATTGCCTGTAATGATAGATATAAATTTGTTGTGCAGCTAAGCTGGCGGAAACAGCTGTGCGTTTCCTGGACCAGACCCAGAACATGGTGGAAAAGGAAGCCGCTAACATTAACTACGAAACAGAACTGTCTGCTTTACATGAAATGGTAAGTTTTATTATTTATCTAGTATTTCGTTATTTAGTTCCCAGGGAACTAAAATCTCAACTACGCACGGACGGTTGGTGTCCGATTTCCAAAAAAATATGTTTTTTTTTGGAACGAAGTTCCTTATCGCGCGTTGTGAAAGGGGGCTAGACGGAAAAAAATCTTACGAAAAGTTTTCACGACACTTTTTGCTATAGTAAGCTATTGTAAGCTGTGCGGCGTCGCATGTTTCTCTGTCTGTCTCTTTCTCTCTTATAGAAAGCATTTTTATTTTTATTTATTTATTTTTTTTTACTTCGTTCCATCCGGGTGTCCCTTGACACCTCTCAAGTTTTTATATTTTTTCTTTATACAAACCTTGTTCAGTCCTACAAAAAAAAACAACAAAAAAATAATTATCCGATTTGATGCAGTCGTTGGAAAGATATCTGGATTCATTCCCGACATTCCCGTCAGTCCAGACCCGTCATTCGTTGCCGTTTAAATTTTCGACATTTCCTATTACTCCTATTTTTCTTCCTTTATTAAAAAATGGCCAAATTTTTAGAGCCATTCTTTTGTGATGCTGCTTATTTGAAAATTGATTTTTATTTATATAGATTTGCTCAAGTAATTAGCTTAGGTTCTACTCCCAATTGTAATAATATGAATAAACATAATAAATACCTACTCATTACATTTCAGGTTAGGTCAACAGTTTCGTACTTGCTCACCGACTCGCAGGCGGTGGTGAAGCGAGCGCTAGTTGAGAATGGCATCACTAAACTATGCATCTTCTTCGGGAAACAAAAAGGTCAGTAATCCATACTAATAATATATATGCGAAAGTAAATCTGTCTTTTAAGCTTTCACGTCTAAACTGCTGAAACGATTTGGATGAAACGAGGCATGGGGTAAGCTTGAATCCCAAGAAAGGGCTAGTTTTTGCCGTGATTAGCGACACCCACGCGGGCAAAGCCACGGGCAACAGCTAATAATTTATAATAATAGCTTACGCCATCGTCCTCCGTGTGGATGTCAGTATTAGAGAGTAATATAATATATCTTGGGACAGCTCACACACGGCCATCTGATCCCACACTAGGCAGAGCCTGTATTATGGCAACCAGACAACTGATAAACATACTCATATATTTCTAAATACATACATATTATAGATAAATTACACCCAGACACAGAACAAATGATCGTGCTCATCACACAAAGATTTGTCCTGAGTGGGAATCGAACCCACGACCTCTAGTTATAGCTAGTAATGATTATATATGTCGCAGCGAACGACGTGATCCTGTCGCACATGGTGACGTTTCTCAACGACAAGGAGGAAGCGGCCCTGCGCGGCTGCTTCTTCGAGCGCGTCGTGGGCGTCGCGGCCTACGTCGGCCATCACGCAGCGCCCATACTCGTGCCTCTCATGCAACAGGTGCGACAGCCTTAACTATAAATAATAGATTCAACATAAAGCCTTTCGTAGTGATTTCGTAAGAAATAAGCAGTACCTTTGTACCCTTTTTTTCTTAGATGCTTGTGCTCTTTGTATGTTGTGTGTACATAAATAAAGCCAATAAATAAAACCATGAGTGATACTCGCCTATTAAAGTGTATATTGATATTAAATTAAAAATCTAAAAACAAGAAACTGAAATTTTCAAACACCTTGACTTCCGAAGATCGGCAACATCGCATTCAGGCTGAGAGGTGACGGCACGGCACATTGCCGGTTTTTATTGTCATTTGACAATATGAACAGTGGCAACATCGAAGCTAAAGGATTCAAGATCCTCATAATTACTAAATTAATGATAAAATTCTACTGAGTGTTAAAATTTAAACTCAAAGGAAACCATTTATATTGGGCTCAAAATCGAAAGTACCTACACATCGACCGTATTTACATTTAAGTATCTTAAGGTCAAATGTACGAGAAATCTGATTATTGAACGTATATAGCCGCTACAATAATGGTTCCATAGTTTAGTTGCCATAGTACCAAAATGCTCAAAGTGATTTCCCAAACAGATTAAGAACTTTTCCAAATGTACGAGAAATCAGATTTTTGAACTTATATAGCCGCTAAAATAATGGTTCCATAGTTTTGGTGCCATAGTACAAAACAGATTAAAAAAAAAATACTGGTTCTTTCGATTTTGGGCCCAACTTTGTATGAACACTGAATTTATGACCAAATTCTATTTTTGTTCGAGTTTTCTAATGTTTTTTCTATAAATTTTTCATTTCTTAATGATAATATTATTTTCTTAAAAACACAACATAGCCTAAACAGCATAGAACGTTTGATGTCCAAAATACTTCTCGTCCTAACCCAGGGTCTGACAGACCAGTCGGAGTGGATCATAGCGAAGGCGCTGCGAGCCACTACGAACCTCGCAGAGCTGGGCCTCCTGCCCAAGCAGGCGCTCTGTGACCTCGTGGCCGAGAGCGCCGTGTTCCTCGCACACCCTAACCTATGGGTATGTATGGTGGTTTTTGTAATTTCGAATAGGCTTAAAATTTTAGTGGAGGGATAGCTGAGTGGTATGGGCCACCACGCCAATTACAACTGTGCGCTACGTGCCGTGGGTGCGATCCCCGCATGGGTATTTTTCATTTGTATGATCCACAAATGCTTGTTTCGAGTCTGGGTGTTCTTCGTGCATCTGATTTCAATGTTTGTAATGCCCCACGACACAAGGATAAAATTCCATAAAGCAGGACTCATTAAAAAAAAAAGGAATGGAATATTTGAGTACTAACAAAATATTTATTAATATAACATTGTCATTATCTCTCGATCCTTACATAAAGCTCTGGTCCACATATGGTTTAAAAAGAGAAGAATGGAAAGACCTATGCCCAGCAGTGGGACAGCGTAAATTTGAATAAAACAGCAAAAAAAATGTAATAACCTTTATTAAAAATATATTTAAAAATTACACATAATATACAAGATTGTATATCATCCCGATGCCTGTTTCGCCAGATAAAGAAAAACGCAAATCTTCTATTTCTTTTTTTTTTTTATGTTTCGGCATTCTAGAATATTCTCGATCCTTCTATAGAACAGTGTGTGGTTATACAGATACGTCACGAGGTGTGCGGCCTGGTGTCGTGTGTCGCCAGCCTTCTCAACCCGATCGACGTGAACTGCAAGATACTGCCGCTCGTCTGGCCGCATCTCAAGCACAAACTTATACAAGTAAGGTTAACGTACGGGTTCTTAAAAACATTACGTAAATTATGAGAGGTAAATTATGTCAATTTTGGGATAGAGAGTTTTAATTTTTTTTTTGTGGAACTCTCAAATGATCATTTAATATATATTTACGGACTACGTTAATCGGTTTTATTAATAGCTGTTGCCTGAGGCTCCGCCTGCGTGGGTGTCGGTTATAGTGGCAAAAAGTAGCTTAATTCCATTCTTAGGATCCTACCTTACCCGATACCAGATTTTATCCAAATCAGTTCAATGGTCTAGCTGTGAAAACGTATCAGACAGACGGATAGAGTTACTTTCGCATTTATAATATTAGTATAGAAATTTCAATAGCATTTGTTAGCAAAATTTTCTATTGCTAAATTACTAATTCAATTCAATTAAGCTATTTGACAGATACGCAATTCAACTATTTTGCAAAAAAACTATTTCGCAAGTCTATCGTAACGTATGGCTGAGACTACGTCGCGTTACGACACGTTTCGACGACGGAGCGTATCCGCTTTGTCGCTCATGTGTTGGCTCTCTATGCTATTATAAACAAACGAAGCTATACTTTATAGCGTCAATGGTACCAGTGCATAAATAATAATCCTGTATGAAGTTCCCGGATGTGCAGGTGGAGCGAGCCGAGCTGGTGCTGGAGAGCCTCGCCGAGCCCATCCCGCGCAAGGTGCTGGACGCCGTGCTCAGGCACGGAGACGTGGACCGCCTAGTGCACACGCTGCGGGAGAGGAGGAATACCAGGCTGAAGGTAACTAGGCTCCATGGTACCTAAACCTGGCTGTACTGGAGAAAGCTTGACGGAGCCCGCCCCGCGCAAAGCGTTGTACCAACGTCGAGTGAAAGTGTAAATTACATTTAGTCAGTAGTCTGAGCCAAATGCGCCGTAGTAACTAAAGGTTATGAACTCCTTCTCCTTCTGCCCTTCTTCTTTTACTGAACGTACAGTCAAAAATATCACGAAGTAAGACTAACACAGACCAAATTCCCTCGCCTCTCTATTACATATTTCAATGATACCTAAAAAAGACGTCTGGAAAGAAAGAAGAAAGAAAGAAAAAACATTTATTTTCCACAAATGCAGCGCATAAAATTATACAATTTAATTTATACAATCAATACAAATTATACAAATATATAATAAGTACGTCTGATACATAGTTACTTGCTTACTGTATCTCAATACGTCTACAGTTTATTGGGATCGGTGCTTATTCCTCAAAACCGAAGGTTGGCCTCCGTGGCCAATCGCAACTTAGATCGGCCATTAAGGCGGTATTGCAGTGCCCAAGTGTATGTGCAAACACGGATGCAATTTTTTTGCAAATTTACGCAGTTAGCCTGAGCGCAGGCTTTGACTGCTTCACCGGACTTTACAGATGCAAATTCTGTTCCTTCTTTCTCATAGTTCGATGAGATTATTCGCTTGTCGATCGTGTCGGATGGCAGACCGACACGATTATAGTTCACAAGTGTGTGAGAAAACACAGATGCAATTTCTGATCGTTCTTTCTCGTAGTCCGATGAGATCGTCCGATCGTGTCGGACGGCAGACCGACCGGAGTAGCACCGTTACAGAAACTTTATATAAAAAATACGTTGTGTGTTGTTCTAGGTGAAACAGGGTACAGTGCCACAATATTCTGATATGGGGCAGCAACTAAGGAACTTGTTCAGAAGACTTGCATCTGATGGTAAGTTATTTAATCCTGTGATTTCACTGTTCAAACGAGAAACTTTTAGGTCCCATACAAGATAAATAGGGGTAAATATCTGGTAAAAATATCTGGCAAATAAGGATAAATTTGGGAATAATTGATAGTGATAATTGAAAGAAGAAGAAAGAAAAACATTTATTACATAAATTGATTACATAAGCAAAAACATAAAATAAAGTCGGGTTTGTTACAACATTATAATTCGCGAACGGGTGGACCATTTTCTTGATCTTTGATTTGTTGGGTTCATCTCCTCCCCGAATAGCAGAATAACAACAAAAACATCGAAAAAAAAAAGAGTGACTCACGGTAATGGGGACTACTTACGCGGGTAAAACCACGGGGCACCGCAAGTGTAAAAATAAACCAACTTCAAAGTTAGTATAAGATCACCAATTTGAATTAGAAGAGAACGAAAATATGCAATTTCGTTTAATAAATTGACATTCTTGGTACATTTTCCCAGTTTTACAGATATTTTGATTTAAAAACCAAACTGCTGAAATTTAGAAATAAATTTCAAAATTCCTCGAAGTATCGTTTAAAAAAAACGTTGAATTAAGAACCTCCTACTTTTGAAGACGGTTAAAAATTGAGATTACCCACTTTGCGTTGGGAATTGTAAATAAATGTCTATATGTTCTCTTTTAGGTATGACAGAGCACGTCGAAAATCAGCTGCTTGCTATGAGTGCGCACTTAATCAAGATACAAGGATCATCTACACAAGTAAATATTATTCCTATTTATCTATATCTAGACGACCTCCGTGGTCGAGTGGCGTACACACCGGTTTTCAAGGTGTCGCAAGCTCTGAAGCCCCGGGTTCGATCACCGGAGGGGTCAATTTAGAAAAACTATTTTTTCTACTTTGTGTTGGATGTGGGTGTTTGTTGTACCTTCGTTGTCTCTGATTCCATAACCCAAGTGCTACAGCTACCTACTTTAGGTTCAAAGCAATGTATGTGATATGGTCCACATTTATTTATTTATCATCTGTACAAGCTTTTTGGCTCTGTTGGGGTCGGCTTCCAGCCTTATTGGTAGCTGCCCATCTGACCATCATAACGCTCATGTAGGGTCCAAAATTATGCATGTGATAGCTCTTACAAAAACAATTTATTTTTTCTTACCCTTACTACTCGATGGTAAAGCAAAAATTGATGAATTGGTTAATGAATTCTACGGGGATTCCCCGTCGAATCAGGAGGAGAAAAAAGGAGGGATAGGTCAAGTTTTTAATATTTATTATTATTTTTCTTAATAAAACAATTTCGAGTCGTGGTTACAATTCACTTAGACTCCATTTAACGATGAACCATGTATCTAGGGCTATTTTTTTTTACAGCATATAACAGAAGCGCCAGGTCGCTTAGTGATACAAAACTCGTGTGTATCCCGCGCGGTGCAACTGGACACGGGCGCTGCCGACTCTATGCAACATGTCGATAAAATGTACGCGTCGCAGAACAGGTGATGTGTAACATGTTGCGTCTTGTATAATAACTTTCGTGATATTCATAATTATTTAAAACAAAACGGTTTACTCACGATATTCTCGTGATCGCCCGACTAGTTTCAGACTCAATACGAGTCCCTAATATGAGCTGACGCGGCGGCGGTTATGTCGCGATTCGAACTCTTTTTCGCCACCACCGCGAGAATATGCGTGAGTAAACCGTTTTGTTTTTCTAATTATGTTTCGTCTTGTTTCCGGGTACTTGTATTAATGTGTGACACAAATAAAATAATGGCTGAATATTAAAAACATCAATCAGATTTAAGTTACCGTTAAGTCTAATGCTGTCTCTGTCACTTTAAGGCGTGAAGTAGCGACAGATAGATATTTAAGAACGTCTTAAAGTTAAGTTTCAGTTGCGTTTCAGTATTCGAGGGCATGAGTCCGTTATTTAAAGAGGCATTAGGCCACTTATATAATGGTGCACTAAAAAAATGCTCAAGCAAAATTAAAAATAAATATTTAATTCGGGCGCTTTAGAAACGTTGGCCGTTGCATTATGTAACATATTACGTAATGTAACATGTAACTTAAAGTGAAGCGTGTGATATTGTATGCGCAGACGCACCCACAAGACGTCGGTGTCGCACGAGGCGCACATGAACACTGAGTGGCAACACATGTTCGGGCACTCGCATGAACAACACTCAAGAGGTAAGTCACTAATTTATTAAAAGTAATGTCAATTTAATTTAATTACTTCAAAATCATTAGTAAAATCATTTTTGAGGCGTTGCCTAGACAGTGAAGTTTCCTCATTTTGATTTCTTTCAATGAATTTCTTTTGTGCAATGAAATTATTAAATATAATTCATGCCGCAATGTTGCACAGTTTAGTTTTGTTAAAAAAAAAAGGGAATTCATACACAATAGCCCTCATTCGAAAGGTTTATATCTCTCCTCATTGCCATATAAAAATAGAATTACCTTGAGTAATTACCCTAGGTTTGTTTACACAATATTACTCGTTAATTATCAATATTCCCTGGACTTTAAAATATACTATGACCCCTAAGTTTGTTTCGACATTTACTCTCAGCCCCCCTAGACAAGTGGCATTTCGACAAGCGTTAACAATGATAGAAATCGCTAAAATGACATTAAATGTATAGAAATGACATTTCGTTTTGATAAGTCACGTTACTTGACATTGTCACTTCCATACATTTGAACGATTCCATCAGCGTTATCGCTTGTCGAAATGTCTTGATTGGGGGGGCAAGTTAGTAAGGTACAGTGTTGACTCGAAAAAATTGACGTGTAAAAGTGATTGTATATCCTAATTTCGTAATAAACAATGTCAATGTCCGGGTGTAGTAACAGAGAGTGCGGGCGGCGGCGGACCGGTGGCGGCGGGCTCGCAGGCCGCGTCCGCCGCGCCGCACCACTCGCAGCTCGCTCACAGCGCCAGCTACGTGCAGTGTACGTATTACAGTGTTCTAGACACTTATTACGTCTCTATTGATCTTTCTGTATGAGTGGTCTTTAGGAGAAACTAACAACGCAATATATATAATACCGGCCTGTAAATGTCCCACTGCTAGTCTAGCCTGTTCCTATATGGAGAAGGAACGAGCACTGATCACCACGCTTACTCACTTGCGGGTTGGCGATTTCATTTTGTTGAATCCAGGTTTCCTTACAATGTTTTAATTCACCGGTTGTCAGTAGTGTCTTAGAATAATTAAGAAAGTACATATAACTTTAAAAAAGTCACATTGGTGGGTTTGAACCAGTAACCACGTGCATACGAATCCGATTATTCAATCGCTTGGCCACTTCGAAATTTTGATATTCACACCCATTTCATTATAAATCTTATGATAAAGGATAACTATAACGATTTTTAAAACAAATCGTTATAGTTAATTAAACATTATGTTATAAATAAATTATTATGGTATTACAGATAGCATGGCTCCTTGCCGCGTTGAACTGAGAGATTTAACAGCCAGAATGCAACAGAAATATCAAAAATCATTAAGGTAATGTTTACTTTAAAAAATATAGCCAATACTATATTATGGTACTTTCGAGCTGCACCCTTACTCTTCAATTAATTTTAATTCCAATACAATGCCGTAGCAAAATTGATATAAGATTAGAGGACACGGGATTCAGCATAACTGAAAAAAAACACTGTCTATGGTAGGAAATAACTGGAATCTAATCTTTAAAGGTATTTTTAGTAGGTACTTCAGTTGATTGTGTGCCTGCTACTATGAATAATAATTTTGCATTTATTTGAATCGAAATATATTCAGGAACCCCCTAAGGCCGATTACTGAAACCGAACTCAATTTTAAGTTGTTATCAAGTCTCATACTGTCTCTATCACCTTAAGGCGTGAAGTAGCGACAGATATATATTTAAGAAGGTCTTAAACTTAAGTTGCGTTTGAGTTTTTTCGAACTCTGTAACGAAACGTCTTAATCCCATCGTGTTTGGGTCCCTTGGATTTGTCTTCACAAGTACTATGATGCTAGATGATATAAAAGATGGTTTTGTAAATATATATTTTAATAAAGTTTTATTGTTTAGGAGTCACGATGACCCGTTAGACCACAACGAGGATTCACTCCCGCCCTCTGGCTGGCGGCCCGGGAACCAGCTACTTGCGTACCTACACGAACATAAGTAAGTTAAATAATTCTAATCTAATCTAATCTAATAAGCCCGTCTTGTCCCACTGCAGGGCAAAGGCCTCCCTCTCCCTCTTTCACGCCCTCCTGTCCTGAGCTAGGATGCGCCAGTCCTTAGTCCTCGGTAGGAGTCAAGTTGGTCTCTCCACCTCTTTTTCGGTCTGCCGCGATGTCATCTAGCGTTATGTGGGAGCCACTCTGTAGTTTTTTTAGCCCACAGCTCATCTGACAATTAATCATACTAATATTATAAATGCGAAAGTAACTTGTCTGACTGTGTGTTACGCTTTCAAATAAATAAAAAGACATTTATTACTACTAAAATAAAAAAAACACATTGCTATTATTAAATATCAGTCAAGGTAGGAAGAAGGATGGAATACAGTGGTAAAAGGAGATGGCTCAGCTAATGCTGTACCGGGACGAGCACGACCTGTCACAGCGCTGATTTTCAGTCATTCCTACTCCCTAAGTTGTGATGCGGGAGTTACAGGACGAGATGGCTACACCAGTCGCAAGAAAACTTCTTAAAATCTGTTTTGTCATCTAAGTTAAAAAAAACTTTATAGTTATATAATATATAACATAATAAAATAATAGCTTAAAATGAAGCGATTTGCATGAAACTTGGTATCTAAGAAATTGGATCCTAAAAAATTTACAAACTTTAAGAAATCCTAAGAAATTTTAAAACTTTTTGCCGCGATAACCGACACCCACGCAGGCGGAGCCGCGGGGAACAGCCAGTTAAACTATATTACAGTAACTCTTTTCTACCTTTTTTTGAGGTTAACACAAAAGACTAGCGCTGTTTTGTGGCCTTGTGTGTGTGTTACTCGTTAGTCGACATGTTATTGAGCCGGCCTTGAGCAGTTGGACGTCTAAACAGAATCTTGCCAGCCAGAACAGAATATTTTGACGTCCGTGTGCAGTGGTCGGCTGCGGGACGCGACCACAGACGATTTGAGAGCCAGTAGCAAAAATCTCTAGTCGACGATTGTCGAATAAATGGCAAGATAAACGTCCGAAAGGGACGTGGGAACGGTGTTGTTTGACATATAATAGAATGTTGCCACCCTCCCCAGGGCGCGCGTGAACCAGCTGGTGGTGTTGCCAGCGCAGCGCTCGCTGTTCGCGTCGTGCTCCGACGACGGCTCCGTGCGCCTGTGGGACGCGGCGCGCCTGCACACGCATGCGCACATCAACAGGTACCTACGTTATAACGATTCCAAAGTGGCCTTGTTTGTCTGTCTGTTACACTTTTACGGCTAAAGTGCTTAACCGATTTGGATGAAACTTAGTATGGGATAAGCTTGGGTCCCAAGAAAGGACATACTGGCTATCCGACATAGTCCGCGCTAACCGACACCCACGCAGACGGAGCCGCGGGCAACAGCTAGTTATATATATTTATCGATTTGATCAGTCTTTTCCCGGCTCTTGTCACACTAGTTAGGCGGTGGTCATTCAAGGCTAGCTTGTACCAGCCCGGGTTATCTTTTTAACTCGAAAGTTAAAGGCTAACACGAGGTTAAATTGACAGTTTGTCATTCAATATTGTCAATTTAACCTCGTGTTAGCAAGAGTTAGGTTTTTCTTGCAAGTGGGCCTAATCAGGCTATATTTTAAGATGTATGTAATTCTAATTGAAACTTGTGATTCCAGGTCCAAGTCCATGTACAATAGGAACGCAGGTCCGGTGCTGTCCATAGCCTCTTGTGAAGCTGGCCAGTCCCTTGTAGCCGCCACACAAGAGTCTGTCTTCGTGCTCAGGTACTGATTTATTTCTTACTAGCTGACTCGACAGACGTTATCCTGTCTTAGCTATGAATATTCCATAGAAATGCAACTTTTTTTTTGACTGAACACTTGTTTAGGCTAGTTGGGCATTTTTTGAGATGGGAAAAAACCATTGAATTTGCGACATTTTTACCGTTACTGCAACCTCTATATAAAAGTATCTACATATATTGTAATTGTTCAAGCTGTTTGAACAACTCAAGTCAAGTTGAGACGAGTCGTTGTAATTGTCAGCCACCATGATCCAAACTTTATATTGGGGATCGATTTTACCTGTATTGGGAAATCCACACTAAGAAAGTTTCAGTTTTTATGAAATAACAACAGGCTAATCGCCGCAAGCTATTAGGCCAATAGCGGTTGTAATGGACCAATTTAAAAATTATGGGGTGTTTTAATAAAAGTTAAAATTACCTTATTTTATGAATAAGATATAAGAGAAGATATAAGATGTAGAACGGCATTGCCAGGGTGGACAGCAGCTCGTCGCGCATGAACCTGTCGCAGGGCCGGCAGCTGGAGGGCGACGGCGACGACGCCGTGTGCGTGGGCGCGCCCGCGCACGCCGCCGTCATCTCCTACGCCACGCTGCTCGCCACCATCGTCGGCTGGGACCTGCGCGCGCCCGGTAAGCTCCTATAGGCCGCCATGGAACATTGTGGACGCAAGTGACGACGGCGCGATATACTCGAGAGTTCTGTATATATTTGTAGAATTCTGTAGATGTATAATAACTTTCGTGAGGAGTATTCATAATTATTGAAGTTATACTTCTTTAGGCGCGTTATGAAAAAATGATGAGAGTGAAATTTTAAGATGCGCGCGCATCTGTGACACAAAATTAACAGTATGAAGTTAGTCGCGCATGTTGGTACGCTCGTCAAAAATGATGAGAGTGAAATTTTAAGATGCGCGCGCATCCAGTATGAAGTTAGTCGCGCAGGTTGGTACGCTCGTCACCTCTGATCACTGTTTTCATATTTATAATATTTATCAACATGTTTCTAGTTTATACATTCACAACACGTGTTTTAGTTTCATACAAGTGCGAATTATATATGTGCTAATAAATTATATTCAGTAGTGATTTAAATTGAATATTTTGATTGATATTACTAACTATTTGTGAATATTAGTGAAAAGAATTGTGCTTATATACTTTTTCAAGTGCTCCAATATAATTGAGGTTAACTATCCGTATGTATTATTTATTGATATAAATTAAAATACTTTTATTTAATATAATTAACACTAAATATTATTAAATTATTAATGTTAAATACTTATTATTATACCAGTTTATGAGAAAGAATTTTATCTTGTTCCGCCAAAAAAGTATAACTTCTTACGTGCGTACATAAGTACACACACACTTTTTTTTTTTTTAAACAAAACGCTTTACTTACGCATATTAATCCCTAGAATATGCGTTTTGTTTTTAAATAATTAAGTCTATAGTTTGTGATGCCGTCGCAGTTCGAAGCATTCGATACTGACTTCTTTAGGATCAATTCTTCAATCTATACGGAATTCTTCAGTTTTTCTGGTTTCACTCTAACAGAGTCATTATTCATGAGCTGAAGCCGCGATGAAGTGGCGGACAATTTGATCACCAGTTTATTTAACGCGCATTTATTACCTGTAGGCTGTAACCAAGTATGTAAAAAAACTTGGAGGTTAAATTTAACCCACTTCCTGGTTTAATTTTTTTTTGTTACACGCTTAGTTTAGATGACAATGCGAGGTCAGCTAAAATAAAGTAAAAATAAAAAAGCGCATTTTGTATATTTTATTGGATTTATGTATGTAGGCAACGCATGGAAGCTGCAAGGCGACCTGAAACAGGGCGTGTACACGTGCCTGTACGCGGACCCGTGCGGCTACCTAGCCGTGGGCACGTCCAGCGGGGCCATCTGCGTCTGGGACCTGCGGTTCCAGCTGCCCATCACGTCCGTCAGGCATCCCAACTGTGAGTATTACACTATACAGGGTGATTTTGTCATTTTAAAAACGAAGAAAATGACCCTCTATATCGTTAATAAATATTCAACAAATAAATAGAAAAATAATCGAAATTCGAAACATAAGAGTTTTATTGTAATATAGACAAAATAATTGTTTATTGAAGGTTTGCATTTATCATCAAAATATAGTTTATATATATATTATACAATTTTGTTGATAATAATAATTATATAAACTATATTTTTACAATTTTTAGCATAGTCTGACGACGTTTTAAAAGCTCACGACAGTATTTATGGTATTCAGCTGAATCTGATGAGACGAATCCGATGCCAAACATAGCTTGGGAAAAGACTAAGATTTATAGTAAAATGTTTGTTTTAGCGGAGCGTGTCCGTCGCATAGTAGGCAGTGGCAGCAGCGGGTCCGTGTGGGCCGCCGGCGGGCGAGACGCGGCCGCCTGGAGCCTGGAGTCCACGCAGCGGACGCACGCGCTCTGGCCCAGCACCAACTGTGTGCAGCCGCTACACTACACGCCTGCCGTCAGTTTACACACACTTCACGCTGTCAAACTCAAACTACAGACTGTCAGACACACTTTACCCAATGTCAGACACACTAAACACCGTCAGACACACAGTTCACACATTACACCTCAGTCATATACACTACAGACTGGCAGACACAATATAATCAAAAAATCAACTGTCAGTAACATAATACCCAATGTCAGACACGAACTACACACTGTCAGACAGAAAATATCCAATGTCAGACACACATTTCACACTGGCAGACACAATAATTATAACCACAGTCATAGCCGTGCCGTCAGACACATAATTAACTGTCATTCACACAATTTACAATGTCAGACACGGGACTACACACTGTCAAACAGAAAATACCAAATGTCAGACACAAATTACACTATCATACTCACTAACCACATTTCGACACACAATTCACACTGTTGACACATTACACCTCGGTCACACACACTACACCGTCATACACACACTACATACTATCAGACACACGCTACACGCTGTCAGACATGCATTATCTGCTTTTACGTTGTAACCAACTTGTTTATTTTCTTACAGGCTTCGCACTACATAAGCTCGATCTACTGCGGGTCTCGCGAGGGCAGTCGCTTCGTGGTGACGGGCGGGTCCGACCTGCGGCTCCGCTACTGGGACCTCGAACACCCAGAGGACTCGTACATACTGCTGCACGCTCATAATGACACCCTGAGACACTCGCCCAACGCTATTAAGTACAGGTATGTAAGATATTTATGAAATAGAAGCATTTTTCGTGGTGTAGGTACGTGGGTTGCAAATACCGGACGAAATATCTCGCAGTAAATTATTGTAACGAAATATGTAACTGTTATTTATAAAATTTATGCTCATACAGCCGTTACGGTCAATTTATACTAGCGTAGATTCGAAGCGCGTGGAAGCGTTATCTTAAAGCTAATACAGCCAATTCACCCTTAAATCAACAACGTAATGCTCACATTTCCTCTGATAAAAAAAACGCGCGTATTCTATAAGATGGTTCAATGCGCTTTCACTCAGCGCTATTATGAATTGAGCCTTAGTTAACATTACCGGATAAAAAATATGTCAATTTGTTATACTTTGAAAAAAACATGTAACATAAAATGGCTGCAAAAACATGGTAATTTTCTAGAGCTATCCAAAATTAATTACAGAATTTAACACATTATCTAACATGCCCATGTAAACTTAAAATTAATTACGATAAATCACTGTTAATTTTCATTTTTCAGGAGTCGCATAATAGATGGTACAACTGTAATTCAGGAATGCTGCAAGCTGAACCCCTCCACTCCATCTGCTATTCTAGAAGACAATATATACCGCAGCGTGGAATCGCGCTCCTTCTACCACACGGCACCCATCACAGACCTGACCGTAGTCGACGGCAGCAAGCCGTACCTGGTCAGTGCGGCCGCTGATGGCGTCATCAACGTCTGGAAATAGAAACTAGCGATTTTGTGCCCTAAGACAAATGTTTTAGAGTTCATTTTTCAATATTGACTGGTGTTAAAAGTGAGACAATGGAGTTTGAGCCCTATATCGTGTGGTTTAAAGTGCAATTTTCAATCTGCTATTGAACATTAGCAAGTATACTTGATCTGGTCAGTGCGGCTGTTGATGGCATCATCAACGTCTGGAAATAGAAACTAGCGATTTTGTGCCCTAAGACAAGTGTTTAGAGTTCATTTTTCGAGGATTGACTGTTGTTAAAAGTGAGACAATGGAGTTTGAGCCCTATATCGTGTGGTTTAAAGTGCAGTTTTCAATCTGCTAGTGAAAAGCAAGAAGTATACTTGATTTGGTAAGTTCGGCTGTTGATGGCGTCATCAACGTCTGGAAATAGAAACTAGCGATTTTGTGCCCTAAGACAATTGTGTTAGAGTTCATTTTTCAACGTTCAAGAGGGGTTTAAAGTGAGACGCTGGAGTTTGAGCCCTATACTTGCATCCGTAAGTTGAATTTTCTTTATGCGTGTGAACAATAGCAAGAAGTATACTTTATCTGATTAGCGCGCCTCGGGGATGTCATCAATGTGTGGGATTAGAACATAGTGAGTTTCTGTTTTAAGACAATTGCTATAGAGTTCAATTTTCAAACGTACGAGTGAACAACTTGACCTCGTAATTAAATATTTGATTAATTGTAATTGTATTTTAATGTTCGATTTCATACCATTTAAATTGGATTCACTATAGATTAATAAAAAAAAATAAGAATTAACTCTATGCATGCAGAACCAATTGTATATTTAAAAAAACATTAGCATAATGTTGCCACTTTATGAATTATAATAAATAGTATATTTTTATAAAAGCTCAGAAGTCACTAAACATGACATATTTTGTTATTTAGTAGTCCCTTAGTTTGTTATCTGTGATCTTATTATTTTACTATTGTGTAAATTATATAATATATAGGTTTGTATCGCTCTGCCCCTCTGAGCTTACACACTGGTAAGCTAAGTTATTGTTTATGAATATTTACTTCTAACTAACCAATTATAATGTGCTGTTATTTTTTTTTCTTATCAATTATGAACTGTCTCAACATTAATAATTTAGTTTAATCTAAAAAGTTTGCATACTTATCAAAAATATTAATTCGAAAGTAATCCTGTACTTTGATGCAGTTTATGAGTCCGTCAGTGTATTTGTAACTAAATTTTTAAACTACTTACTAAAATAGATATTTTTTAAGTAATCAGTCTAATGCAATGTTAACGCCTAACATTCTACAGTAATAAAAATCACCTTTTAAGTTATGAAAAGGTAGTTTGAAAGACTTTAGCTAATGTAAAATTTCGGGTTTTCCACCATGATGTAAAAAATATTGACCACAGGCCTACTTGCACGAAAAAGCTAAGACAGTTGAGTTTGTCATATAATACAACTAGCTGTCCCCCGCGACTTTGTTCGCGTGTTTTAGTTTCAACGGTTTTTCATTTTTGCAACATTTTTCGTTCATGCTCCGCTCCTATTGGTCGTAGCGTGATGTTATATAGCCTATAGCCTTCCTCAATAAACGGACTATCCAATACAAAAAGAATTTTTCAATTCGAACCAGTAGTTCCTGAGATTAGCGCGTTCAAAAAAACAACCAAACAAACAAACTCTTCAGCTTTATAATATTAGTATAGATTTAACCTCGTGTTAGCAACTATCTCTGAGTTAAAAAGATAACCCGGCTCGTGCAAGTGGGCTCTTACTGGGTAAAAGTAGATCACATAATGGTCTGACTGCGCAACAATGTTTAAAATGTATAAAATAAATAAATAAAATTATAAATAAATTAAGAGACAGAGTATAATAATAAAAATTTATTTGTGTGAATACAAATTATTTAATTTTTCTATTTACAGTCAAAGGGGTTATTGTAAATAACAACGACTGAATATAATTGTATAAAAAGTATTTATAATTTTATATTTGCTTCATGAAATTCAAAATTTTTAGATAGTAAGATTATATTTTTATTATTAAATGATTTATCAGAACTTACTGTTTTATTAATATAAAAAATAAATTTCCTTATGTACTCAGTATAACAACATTTTTTCTGCACTAAATGTGCGTTTTATTCAAGACATAGATGATACAAATATAATATAATTTAGAGACCTTAACCCTTATAAGTTAGAAAGTTAACCTCAGAGTAAACATAGACAAGTATAGAGTGCGCGCATCGAAAGTACCTCTTGTGCCGAGCGTAAGCAAATTAAGTACTACGCTCGTTTACGGATTTAAGTGATTTTCTGTGCGACGACAGACGTTTATGCAATAATATCGATGGTTCCGATATTATTAGGGTAATATTAGGTTTTAAGATACCTAGTTTTAATAAAACGGCGCACTCTGTTTTGACTCTAATTTAACTTGTTCATACTAGTGCCTACAGTTCATACTTATAAGGCGCACTCTATAGTTTAGTTATTTTTACTCTATAACAACTATGTTTTACTAATATATCACAGATTATAATAATTACTGTATGTATGTTTAAAGAAAATTTACAAGAAAGTACAGGGGACTAGAACAATTGGACCGAGTTATGCCAAAATGTACCAACCCACATTTTGTGAAAAATGAGATAAAGGTACCAAACTGATCAGAATGAAAAACACATTATGTTCAAAATGTGAATTTATGTTGGGCTGTTTTGGCTGACTAGTAATAATATCACATTCTGATCAGTTTGGTACCTTTATCTCATTTTTTGACAAAATGTGGGTTGGTACATTTTGGCATAACTCGGTCTAATTCTAGATGGCAATATACAATAATGTACTTTAATTATGTATATATTTTGTAATCACACTAAAAATGTGATGTTTTCGTTTGTACAACAATAACAGAATCGCCTTGTATAAAAAACCGTGCTTTCTTGAATACAGTACCTAATAGTATTTGTGATGCGAATAAAAAAGTCATAATTATTACATGTACAAGAAGACAGCAAAAAAAGTAGGTATATCAAGTTACATTTGTTCGAAAATCTCGAACTACCTAGCAATTAAAAAAAATAACAATGTCAAAAATTTATAGTTAAAATACTAAACACAACAATAACACAGAAGTATAAAAAATACAATAATATTCTACATCCTACATTAATAAATTCGTCAAGACAAACTTATAAAATTGTTATGTTGATGCACAGCAATATACAACTTATTTACTGGTAATGGCCAGTTCCTATATTCAACGATTCGTTGCGCTCATGGACGGTAGAATTTTCTTCATTTTGCTTACACATTCTACCGATCGTAAGCACAACGAATCGTATCTTAAATATAGCAACCAGCCCCCCTAGACAAGTGACATTTCGACAAGCGATAACGCTGATCGAATCGTTCAAATGTATGGGAGTGACAAGTCCAAGTCACGTGACTTATCGAAATGAAATGTCATTTCCATACATTTAATGTCATTTAAGCGATTTCTATCATCGTTAACGCTTGTCGAAATGCCACTTGTCTAGGGGGGCACGCATAAGTAGCTTGATCAAAAACCGTGTTTTGTTCTCGTAAACACTCAAGAACTCTGAAGGTCAACCAATCGTATCGCGATGTCAAAATCCCTAGCGCACCCTTTATTAGCACCAAAGAAACTTCAATCTCGTCTCAGTTTGTCATAATTCAAGATAATATATTATTACCAATAAATATACTAAATTAAGTTTTTTGTTAAAAAGGACATTTATGCCTATCTTCACAAATTAAAATATATTATTTTAACCTTATTAGCTACATTTTTAGAAGAAAAATCTATAAGTAAAAAATCTAATTCATAGTATAAAATAAATTCGACACACTAGATAATTTTACCTCTCCAAGATAACATTGTCGCGTAACAAATAAGAGATGGTACTATTTTAGATATTTATGTGCTAATCTCTGAAACTAGAAGTCGGATTAAAGAAATAGACCTAAACAACGCAAGTATCAGATATCTGTATAAAAACCAAGCGTGCCATTTTTTTCTTATCCATTCTGACGTCACAAGCACTAATTAGAGATGATTTCAAACTAGACTCAACAAAGAATTCGTTTATCAATAATTACCGGTACATATTGGTAAAACCAACAAGCGCGGCGCACCGATACCGACTGCGAGCGACAGTTGCCACATTAAGCATATTATGCTTAAGCCGGACACGCGAAATAGATGCTCTTGCGTTATCTAGATCTGTGATAACACTTAACTTACACTAAATGGCAAAACTTAAACCTATTTCTTATCTGGAGTATCTTCTAAGAGTTTCTCAAGATCAATACCATCAAACTTAGAGTGATTTGTATTAGAAGCTGTAGCTAAGAAGAGCTCCTTCAATAATTCTAGTTCTTTAGTCAATCTCTTGGTAGTGTCTTCAAGCTCTTGATTCTCTTCTTTCAGTTTTTTAACTCTTGTGAAAGTGTCCTTAGTCTGCTGTTTCGATTTCACTCTGCTTTTCTTTACAGCCTGCAAAAGAGAAAACAGAATTTATTGTGTGATTGTATTTTTACAAGTGTAAGTGTGCTGAACCATTTTTCTAGTGGTAGATATTGGATGGCCTTGTCTGATCAGTTGAAGGGCTATCAAAAAGAGAACTTTGAATTTGACAATTAACCATCAACAAATAATAAAATTCAAGGTTTAGGATGCATGGATAGGCATTTACCACTATATGTGACGTGCTGCAGCTTCGATTCTCACATGGGACAAACACTTGTGTCATCCACAGATGCTTGTTCTTAATCTGGGTGTTTGTCGTGCATGTGATTTGAATGTTTGTGAAACCCCTCACAACCCAAAAATTTAACTGCTTAGTGCAAGTCATTTAATTTTTTTTTTATTGTATTTTCAGAGTATGAGTAGTTTATAAAACCATGTTTTAAAAGCTTAGTAAGGATGAGAAAATTAACTACCATACTACCATAGCTATGATAAATTTAATAAGATAATGGTAAACTGAAAGATAAAAATAATATTTCAATATTCCAATATGTTTACTCACATAACACAAGTATTGCATCATGTCAGAATGTAAACAATTGCGCAATATTTACACAATTTCTATGTTACATTCAAACATCAGACATTAAAATAAAATCTGAACTAAAGAATTGTGTATTTCAAATAAAGCAATATTTGAAAAATAAAATAGATTGTTTACTAGATAAATGAAGTATATATTTATGCAGATATACGAGAACTATCTACTTTAATAGCATTTTTTTTTATTTTAGCCCGCATGTGTGACTGTCCATTATTGTAGCAATATGTAGCCTATGTCCTTTCTTGGGAACCAAGACTACCCTATACCAAGTTTCAAAATTGGTTCATTGGTAAGCGTAAAAGACAGACAGATTAACTCTCGCATTTATAAAATTTGTGTGGATGAAGATAATAAATTAATAACAATAGGTATGTAATAGACATAGGTACCAAGACATAGTGTTTTAGTGAAGATAGAGTGTAGTGAGTAGACCTACAAAACATATTGAACAAAAAGTACCATAGTGGTGTTTTGGTACTCATACTAAAATAGTTTTAGAAATATCACACTAATGTTACATGTAACTAGTCTAGGATATATATCAACCAAGACATGAAGAGGCTTTCAAAGACCATTTTATTGTCAGGCTAAGAAAAACAACTTTAGGTTGTTTGTGTCCACTACCAATTTTATTATGGTTCTAAAAGCTAAAATTAACATACCTCATTGTTTCTCTCCCTCTTTCGCCTGTAGTCATCATCAACATTATCGGCGTCGCTGAAGCCGCGCCTACCACGCTTAACAGGAGGCATGTCGGAGTATTCTTCAAAATTGAATAATGTCATCAAATTTAGTACAGCACTTTTCGCCGAATTCTTCTTATAACTTAATAATACACTCCTGTAATTAGAACAAAGAGGATTATTAATAACGGGACTACGCGGGACTTATTCGAAACACAAGAAATTATGACGCAACATTTTCTGACGTCGGTAAGTTGTTTACTGTATTGTACAGTTTACAATTGTAAAAACACTCAAAACTTTTAGGTTTAAACATGATATACTTAGGAAAATATGTATATAAAACAGAAAAGTTACTTTAAACTTACCAAATAACAATTGAATCATAAGAAAGTCAATTAAATTTTCCTATTATTTTGGTAGCACAAAATACGAAGTAAATACACTTGTATCAGGCTTAATTTAGTTCGATGATGTCGAAACAAATAATTTATAATTTAGCTGATGGTTAATTATGTACTGTACAGATGAAAGACTGTTTACTGTTTACAGAAGTGAAGTGAAGTGGTCGGTTTTGTTACGCTTTTAGATTGGAGTGGAGTTTTACAAATTCACACACAGAAAGCAAGGCCAAAAAGACATTTGTGTCCTCGTCAGTTGTCACTGTCAGCTTTATGTCATGATCAGTCAGTGTCTTGGGTGCGTTCCAATTTGCGTAGGCCTAATGCTAGCGACACCAAGCGACATCCTCCATCATTATGCTGCGTATAATACATACAGGCCTAAAGAAATAAAAAAAATGGGTTTCGCCAGTTGAATGTTTACAAATTACAGCAATATACGTAAGGCCTCGGTCGTTAAGAGATACCAGAACGACTCTGCCCACATTGCCTCAAGCAAATATGTACTGTTTGTAGATGAACGCTTTGGATCGTGGTAATCAGAGTAAACAAATATATACGAGCCGAAAACTATGCAATAACAATATACAATCAATATTAAGTATGTTACCTTTATACATAAAGTATTTTTTTTGTAGACAGCTACCGCTGCAAGCGTGAGCGCAGGCTTTGTCTACTTCACCGGATTTTAAGTACGTATAGGAGATACGAATTTCGGTACACACTTGTAGTTTTCGTACTTAGCTGTAGCTTGCACTTTTTGTTGCCATATCTAAAAAACGACATAAATATACGTACACTGCTGATACGATTTTGTCCTACTAGGTCCTACGGAATTCTATAATATCAGATTTTGATTATAATCAAAGCTAGGTTCATACTAGTCACAGAACACTATTTTATGTAAACACATCCACACAAGTACACTCCAGTATATAGATGGTAGACAAATTTGTTTCTTCACCTCTGTAGTGGTTTTCTGCCACATTGGATATTAATAAAACAAAAACGCCAGTACCTTCTTTAAAAAAATGAGTTTTTATTTTGGTTGATAAATCATATTTTGTAAATAACAATTTAATTCCATAAATGCATTCGAGAAAGTAAAATATATCAACAGTCCATTTAAAAAACAATATTTAATAGTTTGATGTAAACAGAATAAACTTATTGATATAGCTGTTCTTCAAGCCGTTCTTCTTTTGATATTTATTATATTGCAAACAGTTTTTATAGTGACAATAAATTCACTTGCATTGCATTGAAAACAAATAACATTGATGAACCAAAAAAAAAACATTTAAAATCTTGAAAAAAGAACTAAAATAATTATATATTTATTTAATTCAGCAAGAATATAATGCATACTTGTGTAGTAAATAACGTTAGCATACGTTATTATCTAAACAAGAGATCTAATAATAATAATAACAATAACAATATTTATTTCAGAAAAAGAACAGCAGAAAAATGTGTAACAGTGACACCTGTACTAATGAGAATTTCATTGTATCACAGGTGCCAGTGCCTTCCTTATTTAACTAATTTATAGAAGTAACATAATTATAACAAAAAAAAAACAATATTAACTAAATAAAATAAAATTAAATTTACATCTTTGTAATGTGTGAATGTGTTTAGGTGTAAGTGTATATGGGTGTGTAAGAATGTGTAAATGTAAGAGTGAGAGTGCATCATTGATTTTGTATGACTAAACACGATCCTAACGGTTTAAGCAGATTTTCAGTTTCTCTATAATTTAGGTTAAGAAGAACATTTTGGATAACTTTTTTGCAATCATTCTTATTTAAATCGTAGATATATTTTATCCTATTAATGCGATTGTAAAGACGAGAACTATTAATATAATAACTTCGACCAGCAAGAGAGGTTCTATGGGATGGTATTTCACACACATTGTCAAGTCTTCGACTATTACTGGACACGTAGGGGGTAGACAAGTGCTTACGAATAACGGTTTGTAGGACATATAGTTGTCTTACAGTGAGTAATGAGCATTCTTGATATATTTGAATAGATGGGAAAGTGATGGGTTTTTGTAGAATAACTTTGAGCACGGCTCTCTGAGCCCTCTCTGCTCTTAACATGCTGGAGGAAAAAGTACCTCCCCACGCCGGTATGCAATATATTAAAATAGATTGTGCTAGTGAAAAATAAACAGTTTTTAATGTTGAGATGTCAGCGGAAGATCTAAGTTTTTTAAAAATATACATAAGCTTTCTAGTACGGGCAGCTATATTTTTTATGTGTGTATCCCAGCTAAGTCGGTGGTCGATTTGTACACCTAGGTATCTAATATCTGGCGTGCGTGCAAGAGGCAGGCAATCACAAGTGGATCTAGAAAATGGACAAGTGTGTGCTCTTATTTGTAGAGAGTTAGATGGCAATGCTGCAGACGTATAGGAGAAGGTAATATATTTAGTTTTGTCGATGTTTAGTGTGAGAAGATTAACACTCAACCATGTCATGATTAAAGAAAGCGCTTTTTCTGCAGCATTGAAAGTTGACTGCCAGTCGAAACCTTCAACAATCAATGCTGTATCATCAGCGTAAGTAAAAATTTTACAATTCGGAATTTGTAATTGACAAAGGTCATTAACATATATAAGGAATAATGTCGGGCCAAGTACACTCCCTTGTGGAACACCAAATGTTACATATTCATCCTGGCTAGTAAATTTACCAATTTTTACGTACTGACAGCGGCCAGTAAGGTAACTATGAAAAATTTTAAGAACAGTACCTCTTACGCCTATCATTTCTAGCTTGTTAAGAAGGATGGGTATAGAGACTGTATCGAATGCTTTAGACAAATCTAAAAACAGTGCAATATTTTTCAAATTTTTATCCATTGATTGTATTACTGTGTTAGTCATATCGATCACTGCATCTTCGGTTGATTTGCCTTTCGTAAATCCATACTGGTTATTGGAGATAATGTTAAATTTAGTAAGGAAATTATTTAAATGTTTATTTAAGATTTTTTCAAAAACTTTGGATATTGTAGATAGTACTGAAATGGGTCTGTAATTTCCGCTACAGCTTCTGTCCCCATTTTTGAATATTGGGTGTACTATAGCCTTTTTAAATACACTTGGAAAGGTTCCAGTATTCAGGCAGAGGTTAAATACATATTTTAAAGCCGGAATCAGATACTCTCTTGCAGATTTGAGTAATTGTGTAGATATGCCATCCCAGCCAACTGCACAATCATTCTTGAGGCCACTTATAACGCCATCTAGTTCATCATCAGTTACTTCAAACACTGCCATCGAGGAACAAAGCCTTTTAGTTACTGGGGTATAGGGCGCCAAAGAGTTATTTAGATATGGGTTATTTTTTGGAATTTTATCAGCTAGGGATTTGCCTATACTCGAAAAATATGTATTTACTAAATCAACTGAATCTCTAGGGTTATTGCCTATGTCAAGTAATTCTTTTGGTATACGTTTTTGTGGTTTTAAATTTGTAATGTTTTTTATGGCTTCCCAAGTTGCTTTAATGTTACCTCTAGCTTTCTGAAGAAGGGATCTTTCATGGGTACTTTTAAGTTTTTGTAATAAATTATTACAAAAATTACGATAACGTTTATATGTTACAGTTAAAATGCTGTTATCGGGATCGTTTTTAGCTTTTAGATGTAGCAAGTTTTTGTTTTTTATACATTTCAGGAGCCCAGGTGTTATCCAAGGCTTCAATATTCTTTTTCTGTGAGGAATTGAAACTTCTTTAGAATTTTGTTTAACTATGGATGCGATCTTGTTAATGAGTAAGTCCGCGGCTTGCTCAGGATTTTGAATTTTATATAAGTAGCTTAAGTCAGTCTTTTGCAAGTCAGCTAAAACTGCTTGCTGATCGATGCGCACTGCATATGTACTAGGTTTATGGGGTTTATTTATAGAATCAATACTTAATAGGGTAGGATGATGATCTACAGTATAAATCATTTATTTATGGTTTTTTATTTACTTATCCACATTTGATATGTACCAACAAAATTCCTCATGTTAACAAATTATTTACAAAATAAGAAATATTATGCAATAGTGACTCAGTTTAATTCGGTCAAATATCTTGAGATTAGATATGTCATGAGTGATACAGAGAGCCGGATGCTTTGTATGAAAACTGGCAGCAAGGAGTTTTCATTGCATAATATAACTTTTTTTATCATAAAACCGAATTAGATCACTTAATTTTTTGCTTGTGAACAGTCACAATATGTTTCTATAATCAATATTCAACACTATGCTATGGCAAGTCCAATTTTTAATTAAAAACTATTTTTTATCGTCCGGTATATCTTCTAAGAGTTTGTCGAGGTCTATGCCTTCAAACTTTGAGCTGCTGGCATTTGATGCGTGTGCTAGGAACAGTTCCTTGAGAAATTGTAGTTCTTTTGTCAAAGTTTTCACCTTTTCTTCAAGCATTTGGTTTTCCGCTTTCAGTTTGTTCACTCGTGTAAATGTTTCTTGTGTCCGCTGCTTTGTCTTGAACCGGCTTTTTTTGACTGCCTGGAAATAGAATTAAAATCTAGATTAATTATACAAGTACATACCCAATATTATATTTGAATAAAAAAAAACTGGAGGTATATCTCTAAGGAGTTGGTATACAAAGAAAAATGTTACATAGATATAGAAGAAAATTCTATAATATGAGAAAAACATTAGCTGACATCTGGATTGTTCTTATAAATAAAAACTTAATTATTTTGCTGGATAACAACACCCTGCAGTAACAGCGATAAAAAACAATCAGAGCAAAACTTTTTGATAGTAAATTAATAAAATAACAATACCATTGTAGTAACAAAAACAACTGCAATAACAATTTCAATTATAAACGGTTAGCTTTAACTATTGCATCATAATTACGGAATGTCAACAACAAATTGCACAATAATAAAATTGTTGATCTGCTATTTATATTAATCAATAGGTACAAACTCCTTTGTACCAAGGAGATTACATGTTGTTATGCCTTTTTTTTAAGTACCACTAATGAGGTTTGTTATTTTCCTTATGATTTTACTTTTATTAGACAATAATACACAGGCCTAGTGATTAAATTTACAGGTAGGTAAAGGAAAAACTTTAGAATAAATTCTAAATGACTGATAAATAAGTGAATAATAGGAAATAACATACATCATACTGCATAGCATCCCTTATCCCGAGAATATCTGTTTCATGTTTAAGTACTTTATAAGCTTATTTCCAGGGATATAAAGGTGCTTTTTCAACCTAGATAAAACAGCACTAAGTGAAAGTAGTTTTGGGTCTCTTATATCATGCCTACATTCAATAGAAAAAACAGTACTTTAATAATATGTTATTTTGATACACATTATTATACCTCATTATTCCTGTCTCTCTTGCGTCTGTATTCATCGTCCTCATCGTCAGCGTCACTGACGCCTCGTCTCCCGCGTTTGCTTGGAGCCATTTCGAAGTAGTCCTCAAGATCATCTAATATCATCAAACTGTTTATACGACAAAAGCCGCGCTTTCTTCCCAAATTATAGTAAACAACACTTGTAGGACACTGCTACAATAATAACAAAGAAAGTTTGATGAATCACTGGTGTTTTTGGTCACAGGTTTAACCAGAAATCATGACGCAACTGCTGGTGAATCTTGATCACTATCACTTAGCAAATTACAATTTCACTAACGTATTAACTAACGATTGTTTGATACTTAATACTAATAAGGATCTACTTTATTAAGTCTTGTTGTACTGGATACGTATTGTAAACTAGTAACTTATCCTATTTTGTTCATTCAAAACCCGATGCGTAATACTACTCGAACGCAAATAAACAAATCCTTGACAGATGGATGACAGACGGAGACTACGTCAATTGAGTACTGACGTCATTCGTTTTGGGTCATAGACAAATACTGACGTCAGTTTGTCAGTGACCATCACTGACCCTGACGTCAGTATCTGTAGAAATTACTACAGGTTTTGCAGAGGTTGATGAACCGGCTTTTTATTTTTATTATTTATTATTAAAACGTACAAAATGTTAAGTAGTACTGACATAATGTATGTATCTGCTAAAATTAATAAATCGAGTTTGATATATTTTCGCAGATCAAACAAATTAAAATTACTATCGTTCTAGTTGGAATTAGAATACTTGTTAGTGTTTTTCATTCGTAATCCCAAGGAAGACGCGTTTCCACTGTGGCGTAATGAGCTTTCTTGAGCGGTGTCACATATCTTCTAATTCAATCGATTGGTTGTGTGTGTGTGTCAATCGGTAATTTCCGAAGGCGTAATTCGACTGCACGGATAGCCGAGTGGTATAGGTCACCACGCCAATAACCTCTGTGCGCGACGTGTCGCCGGTTCGATCCCCGCATGGGACAAGCATTTGTGTGATCCACAAAAGCTTGTACCAAGTCTGGATGTTCTTTGTGCATGTGATTTAAATGTTTATAAAACCCCCCGCGACACAAGGATTAACTTTCTCAAAAAAAAAAAAAATTGGTTAGGTTTGAAATGAAAACAACATATTATCAGACCACAATATAATTCTTTCTTCATGATAAACTTCTAACAATTTACGTAAATTTTATTTACACAATTAATGGAAGCATCGAATGCTAAACTGTCTAATACTGCAATGCTAACCATTCTCAATATATTTTATAACTATACAGAATAATCAAATAGAAGGTAAAATCCCTAATTAAGATACAAAACACTTTAAAACCCTAATCATTCGATTTCGTATAAATTATTCAAGTAACAAAGCTAAAACGCAAAGTAAATTTATTCAGTTATGTACATCACAGAACTAAAACATAGTTAGCTACAATAAAATCGAATTCAAAACCTATTCGATTTAACAAACATAATCGATTACAGATGAATGGTAGACTTAAAAATAAATGCGTAATGGAAAACATTCAAGATCGACTAAGAATCTATTGGCAATGTATCTCGCATAAAACATTGAAACACATTAACGTATCAGCAGAGCCTGCAGCGCTGGAGCGCCAGAATTTTTTACAGATCTTTGATAAAAAGCATAAATTAGGATTGTAGTCTAACAGGTTTTATTCGGCAAAATAAAGCCGAGTCTGCAATGTTAGTTTTTCTCAAAACTGAAAACATAAATTAGGAATGTGGCCTAGAACTGTCAGGGCAGACTTGGCTATACAATGATTTTTTTTTAAAAACTGGCGCTGCAGTCTCATTTTTATAACAAGCCTGTCAATAACTTTCAAAATTACGAAATACCACAGAAAAACTTAGGACTTTGAGAGTTTTGTTATAGTTAATTAAAGTAAGCTTTTCGAACGAAATGCAAAAATTAATATCATATAATCTATGAAAGAAACTAGGTGATCTTCAATGGGGGCTGCCGACCGCTGGTGTTTTTACCGTTGAGGCGTTAAAAACGAAATGTCAAATTGCATATTATGTAGGTAGTTTGTTGGTGGGATACGCGGGTCTATTAAAAAAACGTTCTAAAATTTAGAGTTGGAGTTTGAATAGTAAGATGATTTAGAGTCTAATTTATAATAATGTTGTGCACCTTTTCCAGTACCTCCGATTATTATGGCAAAAATGGACGTGTAAAATTAAGCGGTTTAAAAGAACAGCTAATTAAGAGGTTAGTTTGTTTACTGTTTACGAACACATTTTTTGTCAAAAAGTATGCATATCATATTATTCTATAGTAAGATTTAAATCATTAACTTTGTTTTCGCACCCGGATCTTTACGACGACTTCACGGCGACGCGCCAGTGGCGCCAACTGGTGAGCGCAGTAACGGTAGCCATCATTGTTTATAGTTTTTATTTTAGATTAGATATTGGGCTCTACTTATAAAAGAAATAAATAATTTACCTAATGCTGAAGGCAGTGGTCGTCGTACGGCAATATCTACACAAGATCTAGTTCATTCTATTATATCACAGAACATACAAGTTGAAAAACATAACGACAGTCTTTTAGAGCAAGAAATTTCACGAATGTAATAAAATCTTTAACTGAAACTGAGACCTCTAAACCTAACACAGACCTATTGAGATAAAACCAGTCTAATGGTTATTTACATATGATTAAATACGTTAATTGTTGCGTTATTGGAACTATAGTTAAATATTATGCATAAAAGACATCAAATATATTTCGTTTTTGTAATATTGTCTTCAGTCCACAGTCCACACGAAATAATTAAAAATAAAATTTTGTTTGACAGTCGCAGCCTGGTCGACATAATTCACTAATACATAAAAATTAAGTTAGGTTGTACGCATAAGACAGCATGATCGGGAGATTACAAGAACACATGAAAATATTACAAAGGATACTTGAAACTCGAAATATATTGTACCTGGCTAGACAACTGTTAAACAAAACTGTTTTAATGGATGTAGACAGTTATTTAGGCTCTAGATCTATAGTAATCTTTACATTAAGGCTCTGTGACATTTTGCGATGTACGGTACATATATAGTGTTGTGGCCTTAAATTGCCACATAGTTAACACTTGTGACGATACAATGAAAATACTGTAAGACGTAGATACATTCCTAAATAAAGTCAGACTGCATTGAGGTAAACATATATTGTATGTTTTTTCCATTTTTTACCCGACTCCAAGGAAGGGTGATTTTAAATATCTTACACACCGCTAAATGCAACAGAGATCTTGGCTTGTGAATTTTAAATAACTCACATTATATACTTACACTGTATTTCAATTAAATCGTAGTTAAATTATTATAATTATTATGTTCTTGGCACAAAAATACAGTTTTTATTACGTTTGATCCATTTTGTGCTCCCAAATCTCAGATGTAGTAAGTAAACGTCTTACACTAGAGTAACATTAAATAATATAATATATAAATACACATTAAAATATTTACGACAAATCCATAACAGGAACATTTTTTTTTACAAATATTTCGTTTCAGTTTGGTTTCTACTGTACTTTTTATTATTAGAACATAGTTATACTTTGCCTACTAAACGTTTTTGAAAACCTATCAATCTGCGTTTTTAATCAGCTGTCAAATTTTCAGCTTGAGAAAGACAAATAGATACGTTTTTGAAAATAAAATATGAGATCTGCAGATAGATTGAATGAAAACCTCTTTATGTACCTACAGTAATCGCCGCGCAAGTTGGTAAAAAAGTGAGTATGCGTAGAATTTGATTAATCGATATTCTGTTATGTGATTGGTTGTCCCACACCTGCGCAGACTTGCCCCTCCCATGCCGACAATTTGCCAACTTGACGTCTACTGTATTATTGTTAGTTGGTAACACCACCAAAAGACGTTAAAATATGTATGTTATCGTATTTGGGTCTGCAATATTTATAAAATACATTTTTGTTTTATTTTAATTTTCTCTAAAAGCTTAAAGAAGGAAAAAGCAGTAAACTTGCCTACTGTTCGAATAAAATCGTTAAAACAAGTTAATTTACAAAGGTATAACAAGGCCATGAATTAGTTTACGAGGCGTTAAGCCAAGTCTGCTGCCCAAAATTCCAACATAACATTTGTTAGTAAACATAATTTAGGGGTGTAGCCTAAACGTTTTGCCGAATAAAAACATTCGATCATGCTAGGCTCCACCTCTAAGTTTTCTAATAAATGTTGTATTAAAATTTTGGGCGGTAGACCCGGCTTTACACGTAACAAGTAACAGACCAAATTTAGTAAAATATAAATAATTGTAAATTAAAACAATAGAAGCCTTTAGATAGTTACACTATCATAAATATGTTATTCGTTTCGAAAATAACCTTTACTCGCCTAAAGGGTAAGCTCGCGACTTGTACATAGTTGTCAAGACAAAAATAGGTACTTCATTATTTACATTCCGATTCACTCTACTCCCATTTTACGACCAAAGTATAATGTTCTTTAAACGTACGTATTATTTTTAACAATTTTAACTAAATAATAAGGTACAATGGGATCGATCATTGATACAACGATATTATCAATATAACTTCGCGCATCTGAAAAGAGCTAAAAGGTAGTTTAGGCGAGATGCAAGTACACATAAACCGTGTGTGAAACAGAGACGGCAATATCTTGCAGCTCTTTTAAGACCTGCCAAGTTACATCGACCGCTGTACTTTATTGTATTTTTTACTATTTAGAAAACTATTACCAGCTTTGAACGTCACTGTTAGAGTTTTTAAATCAAGTTTATTAGAACATTACAAAAATCAAACAGGTATTTATTTAGACATCTAGATAGGCCTTACCATAGGCCTATACCTTCCAAGCATCTTTATTATTTAGTCGTATAACGTATAGAATATTATTATGCCGACACTTACATCTAGGAACCGTAACTCTAATGAACTAGTATCGCTTAATTATCAGCAGTCGACGGCGACGCTTCACCGAGTCACTCGTCCAGATACACAGAATTTTATAATGACAATATTTTAGAATTAGGCCGAGAATATACTGAATAGGTAATGAGTAATCCCCCACTAGAGAACAACTTTTGTACAAGTTAAGTTTAGTAACAAATTTTAACATATAATATTTGTTATTATTAGAAAACCTTAGTTAAGGATGTGGTTTAAACGTCTTCCCGAATAAAAACAGTCGAGCATACCCTTGATTTATGTTTTTTATAACAAATGTTATTAAATAGAGGCAGCAGACACGACTTTTCAGTATTAAAACAATACGGGATTGCCATCATAATGATGCATTCATGATCTGATTGAACTGTGTTTTCTGGACGAGATAATTTAAACCTTATTTATTTATTATCATTGCAAGACGTTTTAAAATGAAGAATTATGAAATATCGAAATATTACTTTTATTAATTGCCTATTTTAAATCTAATATTAGAAATAAGCGTCTTTTATACCGACGTTACATGAGCAACATTTGGTTCTCTCATAGTTTAGAATATACTTATATTGTTTCAATAGTCGATTTTCTAGTCTAGTCAGTCGATTAGTAATCGAGCAACTTTTTAGTCAAGCAAAGAATTTCAGATATCGATAGATACCGATTTGCTTTAGTCGATTATTTGATTTAAGCGCGCAAGATATTTTTTTTGCTTTTGCGTTGGTCTTGTCAATTAGTCAAAGTCCCTATCTACGGCAATTTAAACTATGCAGTGATGTTTTAATTTCATAGAACTACGGTCTATTCATGTTTTAATATGTATGAAATGGTTTTAATTTTTAATATCTCCTGAGGTTTTGAATTCTATTAGCGTCTATCTATAGCATTTTCTTTTCTTATTCTGAGTCGCATAAAGTTTTTATTAAAATAGACAGGCATAATGTGTCGTCACTAGCCAAGTTGCGATTTAAGTAAATCCGAGTAGCTGAAGCTTCTAGGCAGATTATTGTATGGTAGTGAGCTTAGCCAAGTTCGATAAGTAAATCCTTGATTTTTCTTAATCTAATTGTTTTCTTAGGTTATTTACTGCGGCGTTTGCATTTGAGTTTTTCGGCACTGGCAGAGCCACTTAATGATGCGTGCGTTCCGTTCTACGACGCTAGGCGGCTCTGTGTTGCGGTAGATTTGCTTCTGAACGCCTGGGCCTTGGACCTGAAATGGAATGCCGAGTATTAAAGCCACATTAATATTCATGCTTAATTTCCGGGCGAGCTAAATTACTGCTGTTAGGTACACTCCGCAATATTTTTGAAGGATCAAAGTTAATAGTAGAGAAATTATTATTGTACCTTTTTGGGTCTATAATAATATGTTGGGATAACTCACACACAGCCACCTGACCCCAAACTAGGCAGAGCCTGTTATATGGCAACCAGATAACTGATAAACATACATACATAATTATTTGTAAATAAATACGTATTATTATAGATAAATTATACCCAAACACAGAAAAAAAATATCATGCTCATTACACAAAGATTTGTTTTAGGTGGGAATCGAACCCACGACCTCCGGTATAGCAGTCAGGATCACTCACCACTAGACCAACAAGCAAGTTTAGGCGCAAAATCTTAATGTAAGGACCGGCGAAGAGTACATCTTTGAAAGGTTACCGTATAATCAGCAGCAGCCGCCAGCTGGTTGGAGTCGACGGTGGAGGCGGAGGAGAAGAAGACGGGGCTGTCGGGCGGCGCGTCGCGTACCAGCGCGTCGTACTGGCGCGGCTCCAGGCCCAGCCGCTCGAAGAACTGCTGCAGCCGCGTCGCCTCCTCTGCCGGGCTGGCCGGGCCCTCCTCGCCCTCGCACGCCGCCGACATGCGCCCGTCCGAGCGCCGGTACCTGGCGACACAACTCAGCTTTTATAATCTATTTATAAATACAGTTTAGACACGCCGGGATTGCCGGACTAGTTTCGGACAAAATGAGATCGAAATCGAGATAGAGATTGAAATCGAAATCGAGATTATTTATGTTTTTTTGTCATCGTTTGTCATCACCCATATTTGCAAAATAAAATTATCTTTATCTTTATCTTTATCTTATCTTTAAAAGATCGACATCAAGATCGAAATCGAGATCAAAATCGAAATCGAAATTGAAAAAAAGAAAAAGCACAAGTGTGTAGTATACGCGCGTGCACACACATACACACACACACACACACACACACGAGAGTCGTTAGTGGTGGCGTAGAGGGGCTGACATCAAAGCGTCATGCCGTTTTTCGTGATGCACGCGGGTCGATTTTATTGCCAATGCGCGCAAATAGTTGTTTTACATAAAAAAAATATGTCATTAAATCTATTTACCTATCAGAGATATCAGATTTGGAGCGCAGGATAGGCCGGGGCCGCCGCTGCTTGTAGCGCAGACATCGCTGGCGCTTGAACGTGCCCAGCGGCGAGGTCACCTCCTCAGGCTGGCAAATCTGTTACAATAAATACGTATAGGTATCAAAAATATGAATATCGGACAATAGAACAAAATGCTAATAGATATGGATATCAAAAAACAGTCCGGGAGTGCCGACAGAAGTGAAAACTTGAACAATAAGGGATCGGACTATTATTTTTATTTACACGTCACATATATATTAATGTCGCGTGACGTCACATGTGGCTACAATTTTTACCCCCAAGTGACGTCATAAGCATCCACTCCAGAACTTTAAAGCGCTTTAACTTTGTAACTTTTCATTGATTTGATAAAAGAAAAAATACGAGATTTTCTTTCTTTTTTTTATCAATCTGGTTGACTTGTTGATATTTCCTTTTTATACCCAGTCCGCTCCCTTATTACAATATATGTACATACTTATACATATACATATACATATACAGAGGTGTCGGTAACGGTAACAGTGTCGCGAGTTCAATTGTCTATTCCCATCACAAAAAAAAATCACTCCATCTCAAAAAAATATCACTTCGACTTCGAAGTCTTGAACAATTACAATGAACAACAAAAAAAATGACCAACGCGCCTAAAGAAGTTTTCACTTCAAAAGTATATCTAAATAAACCTTTGGTATCCAAATAGCACTATTTTACTGTAGTAATATAACTTCTCTGACCTGCGCAGTGTTGACATACTCCTGCTGTTTGTCGTCGCGCGGGCGCAGGCGCAGCTCCTGGTACTGCGGCTGCTTGCTCACGAGCTCCGTGCTCGGCTCGTGGTATCTGACGTATATATAACCAAGTCGGGTTAGTAACACCATTTACTTACAACACAAGAACGGCTGAAACAATTTTTAAGGATGCCGTAAAAAAGGCTTTGACTGCTTCACCGGACTTTACAAAAAGGGTGCTAACGGAACCTTATTACTAAGCCTTTGCTGTCTGTCCGTCCGTCCGTCTGTCTGTCTGTCAGTCTGTTAGCGGGCTGTATCTCATGAACCGTAATAGCTAGAGTTAAATTTTTCACAGAGTGTGTATTTCTGTCGCAACAAAGCTATAATAAAAATTAAAATAAATTAAAAAATAAAAGGGGGTTCATACAAGGGACGTGTCTTATTCAACATTTTTTTTTGCTGAATTTTAATGGCATAAATCGTGTACCGTTTATGCGCGAGTCCAACTCACTCTTGGCCGGTTTATTATCCTTGTGTAGTTGGATTTATCTTCGTCCCGAATAACAGAATAACTATCAAAACATCGGTATATTACGAAAACCATTGATGAAATGGATTTCAGCATAACCATGAAATTCAGGCTCAGATAGAAAATTATTAAAAGATTGTTTTAATGTCTGACCTGGTATACTCCCTCTCCCTGGAGTAGTCCTTGCGGCCGACGGTGAGACACTTGAGCGGCGTCTTGTACGTGCACTCGTAGTCGCCGTAGTCGTACATCGGTGGCTCGTCTTGGAACTGCGGCGGGGGCGCGCTCGCCTGAACCAATGTAACGAGCAATGGTTACTATACCAACTTATCGGAAATAGAAGGAAGTTATTGGTTAAGTTTCGGTTTGAATACAGAAAAAATACAGAAGTTGAAATCTCAGTTCTCGCTCTGTTATGCTTTCACGGCTAAACCACTGAACCGGTTTTGATAAAACTTGGATTAAAAGAAAGAACATAGGTAAACGTTTGCCTCGATAGCCGACACACACGCGGGCGGAGCCGCGGGCAAACAACTAGTTTACAATATTCGAACATAAACGTAATTTCGTCATTAATTTATGACTCGATTACGGAGAACATAGTTCAAAATAAGTTAATAAGCGGCATTAGCCTAATGGTTAGGGTGATGGCCTTGTGATCAAGAGGTCGCAGGTTCCAACCCCACCCATTGCACTTTTGAACGTGAACCCACTCCAGACACAAGCATATTTGAAGCTTAGTTGGAGGGGTTAACAAGATTGCTAATAAAAAAAGGTATTCTTTTTTTAATTAATTGGGGATATCGTCCCTAATTCTTATACAAAAATTAAACAAATGATATATCTTTTACCTGGAAGTGTATTCCGACCCTGGGCGCGTGCGCGTAGTGGTGGTGGTGCGCGTGGTGCGGGGGCGCGGGCGGGGGCGCGGGCGGCGAGGGCGCGCCGTCCTGGAACTGCGGGGGCGCGGACACGTAGCACTCCGGCGCCGCGCCCGCCAGGCACACGTACGAGTTGTAGCGGCTGCGAGTAACATTATAAGGTTGTAGTATGTTCGTGTGTGGTGGGCACCTGGCGTGCTCGTACTGCGTGTAAAACTTCTTTACGCACGCTTGACTTAGGGAATAAGCTGGTAAATGCGTGACGAGAGCGTTACGAAAAGCAATAGATAGACAGAGAGAGAGTGTTACGTTTCGTATATTGAGAGGTGCGAGCACACATTTTCTCTCCCTTTTTCTCTCATAGGCAGTTACGTATATAAAGAAGTTTTACTTCAGTCGTGTGGTCTAACGCACACTCGTTTTTAATTTTTTCTCGGTGTGAAAAACTTATGGCTTCAATCCACGCCGAGGGCACTGCGAGGGATATGTCAGACTTTCAGTGACTAAAAACACCCCGGTCCCGTCTCTGTCCGGTCGGAGTCGCGGGATCGCAAGCGCATTCTCTGCGCAACTCTAGTGGTCGTGCTGTATAGAGTAAGTGATATGTTCGTGTATGGTCGTGCTGCGTGGAGGAGCCGGAGTCGGAGCGGCGGTGCGCGTGGCCGTGTGCGTGTAGTAGCGTGTGCGTGTGGCGTACCTGGCGTGGTCGTGTGCGTGTAGTAGCGTGTGCGTGTGCGTACCTGGCGTGGTCGTGGTCGTGCTGCGTGGAGGAGCCGGAGTCGGTGCGGCGGTGCGCATGCGCGGCGGGCGCGGGCGCGCTGCGCTGCGTGTAGTGCCCGCTCGAGCCGCCCGAGTCGCGCGCGAACGACGAGCCGCAGCGGCTGACATACAACAAATATTTCTTACTTAAAACAAGTATTTTATCTTTGAAACAATATCGAAGCGTAGCTGTCGGGAGGTTATGCGATGGAACATCGATTATTTTTTTATTGGAGTAGCGCCATCAGTTCTGTGAAAAGGTGATGCCAGTGATGGTGCTCAAAGAGGGCGCAGAAAGGAAGTGAAAAGCCACTCCGTTGTGGCTTGATCCCGATGAAATTGTATTCCTGCGGCGTGTAATGGCGAGAGGAGAGTGGGCAACGCCCTCTTTCAGCCACCGTAGTTTGTTACAGACAATATAATTGAGGAAGCCTGCTGCCCTTCCCCGGCCTCTCTAAAGAGCGTAGGACCTAAATTAGAAAAAGCATCCCATCAATGAAGCAGGTCCCGGTATGGAAGCTTTCCCACTGAGGACTGCGGTGGATTGCAGATGTACTCTTGCTGTTCCCCGGTAAAGAGTTTTAGGCATTAAGGATCCGAACAGAATTGGCGGAATTAATTCCCTTTCCTATAAGCCGCTGGTAAGTAAGTTAGAATCAATTCTCCTATTAAATATATACCTGTTATAAGACTGGTAATTCTCTTCTCCTGGTGAGGGGTGTTCAGAAAACGCTTCACACGACGATATCAGTGAAGAGTGGTTCGATCTAAAAAACAAAACAAAATTCTTCATGGTAGTTAATGATTTACTTAAAGTTAAATTAAAGAATATATTGACGACGTATCCTATTCAATCAAAGAGCTGCAAAACCATGATAGTTAAAACTATGCCTAAAAGAGATTCCAGATTCCCAATAATTGGAATCCGAAATCGCCAAACCGCAATGAGCGTGGTGATCAATGCTCGTTCCTTCTCTATATGAGAAGAGGCCTGTGCCCAGCAGTGGGACATTTATAGTCTGGTATTATTATTATGTCTTCCCGTATTAACTTTAATTTGCTTTTTTTCCACTCCTGGACTCCTGACCCACCTCTACTTTAAACCACATAATAATTTGAGGGTTTTCATCAAAGCCTTAAGGTTTTTTGTGTCAGTCTTCTTGTTTCTTTGAATAGTAGTGTAGTTACCTTGTGCCCTTTGAGGAGCAAGACGCGGTGCGCTGGTGCGTGGAGTGGCGGCGGCGACGCGGCGAGCGACCGATCGTGTCCGTGTGGCCCACGTTAACACTGAAGTTAGAAAGATTAACTTTATACTGAAGTATTGGGTAAATTGCAAGTGATGAGTGGATTTTAGATTCGATGGACGGAAAAAGGGAAAAAGAAATTGTTCTGAACTATCTTACTGATATTATAAATGTGAAAGTTTGGAAGGATGGATGGGTGTCTGTTACTCAATCATGATAAAATAGCTGAACGGATTTGAATGAAATTGTGTACATAGTTTATTACCTGGAATGCATAAGTTACTTTTCATCATCAATTTTAAACCCAACTTTAAATCAGCTTTCAGTTTTTTTTTATAAAATTTAAAAGCTCTAATTCTATATGACTATATTCCAAAGAGCGCAAAAAAGATTGGAGTGGCGTTTGACGTAGAAATGCGGTTTATAAACCTACGAGGTGGAGGAAAATCTAAAGCCGCGACAGAATACGTTTAAAAAGTAGTTTTATTTCAAGATCTGTTGATTTTTAGCTGCAAAAGTTTCAAAATTTTACGTTTAGGATATCACGATGGCTGGGTTTTTTGAGTTTTGTTTTCCAATAATTAATTCTACAAACAATTTATACAAAAACAAAAACTTAAGATAAAATCTCGACTGCGATTAGCGATTTAGATTTAGATTTTTCTATGGAGAATTTAAAATTAGAATCTGTTAATCCGTTGTTAAGCTCCATCACGATATTTATTAAGAAGGCCATATAAGTTCAAATTTTAATTAAACAAAGTAACTAAATAAAAAGAAAAAGTCTTATGAACCATTACCAAGCAAAATTGTTAACTAATTAATGGCTAACAAGCATCAGAAAAATCATACATATAATTAGTTTGTGTGACTTACTGCTCGGGATAGCACCTGGTCTGCGTGTGAAGGTCCGGCAGCGACTTGTGGCTGTTGATGTTGGGGCAGCCGCTGTCGTCCTCGCGCATGCTCGGCTGCGAGTGCGAGTTCGACCTGCAATCACTTCATTATATGCTCATTTTGTTTCTATACAATAATATTCTGTAATAATGTTAAAGTAAAAAAAAATATCTGAAAATGTAAATCTTATGTCTTCTTAGATCTTCTTCTGCCTAGCCTCAGGTCAGGTATGACGGTTGGGATCAACAGCTTAACGTGCTTTTCGAGGCACGGAGTCTCTGAATGTTTTACAAATGGTAACCCATCCACGGACCAACCGCGGCTAGCGCGGCTTAACTATTATTATCGGTAATTTTTTTCGGTCGGGCGGTTATTTTTTTTCATCCAAAAATGACTTAGTAGATTTCCTTTTTGGAGATATCGGACCTTGCATTAGGGTATACCTGTAATTAAATACAAATAATAGAAGGAAAAACTTAAACCTTAGGCAGGACTCGAACCTGCGACCACTGGCTTGACGCGCCAGTACTTATACTTCTTGAAACTGCCAGTTTCTTAGATGCTCAAACGACGTGGATCGTTTTGATCTCTTTTCAGCCTACGCATGCATTTGAAACCTGCTGTAGTCCTCAGCAGGTTCCTTATTAGTGTTTATCATTATGAGGAACTCATGAAGGGTCATGGCCAGCACGTCCAGTGGGTCCACATGGGCACCTAGTAGGTGAGTACCTGATGTACCGCGGCGCGGAGTGCGCGTACTGCGCGGGCGGGCTGATGGTGGGCGCGGGCTCGGCCGGGGACCCCGACCCGCTCACCACCGGCTCCGGCAGCTCCATGTTCTCGGGGCTCGAGTGCGAGCTCGCTGAACCGTAAATACTTTGTTACGACCACTTAATACACACGGCCATCTGATCCCAAACTAGGCAGAGCCTGTATTATGGCAACCAGACAACTAATAAACATATACATATATTGCTAAATACAAACATAATATAGATAAATTACACTCAGACATATATGATCATGCTCATCACACAAAGATGATCATGCTCATCACACAAAGATTTATCCTGGGTGGGAATCGAACCTACGAGCTCCGGTTCCGCAGTCAGGGTCACTAACCACTAGACCAACAGGCCTGTCAGAATAATGTTGATAGAGTAACTTGAGCTACCTTAGCAACAAACCCCTAGATAAGGAAGGTAGCTCGTAGGGATGCCACACAAGGCCATAAAGATATTTACCCTAAAGTTCTGCTATATTTCTCTATACAACGTGTCGTTTAACATTCTCGTCAAAAAGGTGGTAACTATGCTAATGATTCTCGACGCGAATCAATAATAAAATAAGTTGTTATTTTTTCTAATTTTGTGAAATCGGCATGTGTGGGACAGGCATCTTAAAACGCGGCCCGTGTGATACCGCACCGTAACTGCTCTTTTACACATAAACTGTCTACCGCATACGCAACGGGACGATTCCATTCTTTGAAAGAGGTGTATTCTGAAATACTATCAAACTTAAATAACTAAAAAAACAAGCATGTATTAATTATTGAGCAGATATCGTAATGGTTTTGATTTATTGTTTCTTTCATAATAGCGTCCTAAAATTGACGAGATTGCAAAACGACACGTTCTATACATAGAAAATGAAATCGATATAATCGTTTATTATACTTACGTATAGAATAAGTATTTTTGATGACAATTTCGCTCGGCCTCTGCCTTGGTATCACAAAAGACTCCGGGAAGAAGACCCTGGCGTCTCCAAAGCTGAGAGGCCTGTTCATCTTATCTCTATGGTCAGGGTCCGACTTCTGGGCCTTAGACCCTGAGGTCCCTGATGAGGAGGTGCCTGAGAACGTGCCCGAGAACGTTCCAGAGTTATGCTGTGAGCGGGGGATTGTTTCCCGTTCGGGGTACGCGTCCTTAAGCCGCCTGGAGTCGGCGTATACTTTGTGCGCTGGAAGTGAAAAATATTAATGTTTATTGACATAGAAATGAAGGAGATGAATAATTATCGGTATATGAGCGAGATTGGTAGACACAATAAGGCTTCCCACCGAAAGTATACTGAGTGAAAGTGATATATTAATTATGACTGAGATATATAGGCGTTCCCGCGTTCCATCGCAAAGCAAACATCTATACTGTGTTCGCAATTTATATGCCAACACGAGTATTGGGAAAAACAACCGTAATGCGTACACAAGGTTCAGTTTGTGCTACAACTTCATTTTTTTTATGAAGTTTTTAACACTACATAGGTACATACATACAGTCTAAAATGAACTTTATGTACCCTCGCATATAGTTGATGTTTGTCTAAGTGGAAATAACAAGTTGAGACAAGAATTCAAATAGACTATACGTGAAAATCATGTCTCTGTATCTTTAAGATAATTTAATTAAAAGCGATGTTTAACGTCGCTACAGCCTCTCTAGCCAAGTGACATTTCTATAAGCGTTAAAGCTGATCGAATCGCTTAAATGTATGTAAGTGACAAGTCTAAGTCACGTGACTTGTCGAAATGAAATGTCATTTCCATACATTTAATGTCATTTAAGCGATTTCTATCATCGTTAACGCTTGTAGAAATGTCATTCGGCTATAGGGGTAGGTCTATATAGTATCATATACTTACAAACAGCGAAAGGCGGTGAGTAGACATTCTCCCTGCTGTCAGCGTGCTCCAACAGCCGACGTAAGGTATTCTGCAGGCCTTCACCAGCGCTGACCGCGCGCCGCGTAGCTCCTATACTGCGAGTTGTCGCGTCTGAAACGAAGATCATATTACAAAGATTGTTAAAGTTAGGAATATGGACGGTTTACTCATGAATATTCTCGGGATCGCCCGACTAGTTTCAGACTGAATAGGCTGATCATGAGCCGACGCGGCGGCGACGGTGTCCATATTCCTAAATAATTACCACTACGCTCACGAAAGTTATTATACAAATGGTTTAATTGGTTGTAGAATAATGTCCCATGGATCGAGGACTTGACAAAGGTATCTGGACCGAGAGTTTCAACCCTAATATTGTAAGAAGCCTACTTAAAAAAAATGGCTGAGTAGTCCTGGATGCGGAAGGCGGAGGACCGGGTTTTGTGTCGTAACTTAGGAGAGGGCTATGTCCAGCTTTGGTTATAGTCTGAATCGAGAATGTAGATTGTTCTTTTTTGTTAAATCTAACGGCTTACTAATTTAGTAGTAGCTAAATAATGATAAAAAATCCCTAAATAATAACTACCTAAATAGATTGATTTAGGCGTAGGCCGATTTTTTATAAGTATTTTGTAATTTTAGATCGAAGATAAATTATATATAAAATAAAAATTATTTCAACCAGTCTTTATATGTACTTCAATAATATTGAGTATTAAAACATGTCTGATGTCCAAAGTTACTACCTATGTTTTTTTATTCATTGAGACTTCTTTTATGAACCACGAAAAGGCTAAGACATTTTGCACTACAGCTTGTCTTAGTTTCAATTGCAGTCGACACTGATTAATAGTGTATGTTGTTGACCTAAATTAATACAAGTCTGTGATTATTCAATTAATCTTGTGAACGATGTCAAAACACAGCCATTTATGTAGAGCGAGTTTAGTGAAGCAATTGACTTGAAATTTGTTAATATTTGTAAATAAGGAACTAGATTTACGTGGTTTTTAACCGACTCCAAAAGAAGGAGGTTCTTAATTCGACGGTATTAGTTTTTTTTTTATGTTTGTTACGTTATATCTCTGGCAACTGTGAATCGATTCAAAAAATATTTTTGTTTTCGATAGGATATACTTCTGAGGTGGTCACATATTTTCATTTAACTCGGTTTCTTATATGCATAATCAATGATTAGCTTAAAATTGGATTTACAAAGTTTTTTTACTCTAGTAAATACTATTTTTTACTAATTAACAAATAGATAGATAGATCCTATTAATAACGATTGTCAATCCTAAATATCGCAATTCGGGTCAGGTTAGCCAGAGGGTTACGTTCGGATTTGTTCCGTTATTATCAATTTTTTTCATGTTCCTAGCCTAACCCACTACCGGGTTAGAATTTCAGGTCAGGTTCGGAATAATCCGTGTTTTTTTCAACTTGGTTGTCATCAGTGCTTGATTGTATTTGCAGCTAATAAAAAAAAAAAAAAAAAAAAAAAAAAAATATGTTTATTTGCATTATAAAGTTTTAGTCAAATACAGTGTTTGAGATTGAAGCCTCCTTTTAAGCAAGTAATGCCTGTGTTAGGAGACTCCGCTCTTCAATATCCAGATGTACAAAAATGTTTTAATCCAAATACAAATACAATAGGTTATACAGCAGCATAAAATAATAATAATAAGTTCTTGCCAGTACAATTTACAATTATTAATACTACTTGTATGTGTGTGTGTGTGTGTGTGTTTGTGTGTGTGTGTGTGTGTGTGTGTGTGTGTAGATTAGTTTTTGTCAGTGTATGTGTTCTAGAAGTTTCTCAACATCATCATAGGACAGAGTTTTTAACCACTTTGTTATTTTTTTTTTCGATTCATAATATTTATCAGGGTAAATGTAAACATATTTATTAGTTTTATTATAAAGCTGTGCAGATCGTTTGTTAAATTGTCTGCAAGCAAACATGGTACATGTCGAGGGAATACTTACTATAACGTCTTTTCTCCTTTTTGCATATACCTTAGCGTCAAATGAAAGAGATTTGTGTTTTTTTAGTACAATTTGAGTGATGTATAATTTTCTTACCGATAGCAAATTACTGAGTTGATAAAGGTTCTCCGTAGGATATCTTGTGTTTTTGAAATACATGCACTTGATCAGAGCGCGCTGTGCACGCTCCACTTCAATAAATTTTGATTTTATTGCACCTCCCCATATGGGTATACAGTATAGTAGCACAGACTGCACTAATGCAACATATATGGCGTTAAGGTGATTTTTAGATTGGGATTTAAATTGATTTAGGCTCATATCAGCCTTTTTGGGTACAACGTATCTGAGAGTCTTGAATATCCAGCTTAATTTCCTAATCCTACTTGCAACCTGTTCGAGTTGAGGGAACCATGATAAACTTTGATCAAGAACAACGCCTAAATACTTAGTCTCAGATACTTTTTTAATAGTAGGGCAGTCACAATTCGATTGCCTTCCAACATCACAGAAATGCACTTTTAGATTGAGATCTTCTCTGGGCTGTGAGTTTTTGCAGATGCTAAAGCATATATAGTTTGTTTTTGAGATGTTTAGTGTAAGAAGATTTTCTCTCAGCCACTGTGATATTTTAACCAGTCCTAGTTCAGCACTAAGCTGTACGTCTTGCCATGTATCACCAGAGAAAACGATAGCAGTGTCGTCAGCATAAGAAAAGACTTTACCGTTTTTTATTTGTAGGTTACAGAGGTTATTAACGTAAATTAAGAATAATGTCGGCCCCAACACGCTACCTTGGGGAACGCCGTATGATATTTCTGCGTCGTTACTAATAAACTCACCCACCCTAACCCTTTGCTTTCTGTTTGAAAGATAATTTTTAAGCAAGCTGAGGGGCGTTCCACGTATACCGATACTTTCCAGCCTGTTCACTAGGATTGGAATAGAGACAGTGTCGAATGCCTTTTTTAGGTCTAGAAAAACTGTAATACATTTGTCACCCCTGTCTAATTGATCAGTTATCAATGTACTTATCGATGTAACTGCGTCCTCAGTAGAGACTCCTTGACGGAAGCCATATTGTGACCTAGATAATATTTCAAATTTCTGTAAATACTTCAGCAACCGTATGTTGATTAGTTTCTCTATTATTTTTGATATTACGGGTAATACAGAAATAGGCCTGTAATTATTGACTTCGTCTCTATCCCCTCCCTTGTGAACAGGCGTAATAATGGCTTTTTTCAGAGCTTCCGGAAACATCCCTGTACTGAAACATATGTTAGCTAAGTGTACTATTATGGGAACAACATCTTTCTTTATGTATTTTAGAAAAGCAGTTGATATATTATCCCAACCAGACGCACAACCGGACTTGAGACTGATCAGAACACTGTTCACTTCGTTCTCGTCAGTGTCTATCAAGGCGAACGAGTTGGCTTGTTTTGGTACCAAGCTAGGAGAAACATTGTTGCAGTTTGGCAATATTTTTTGTGCAAGACTTTTTCCAATGTTAACGAAAAAGCTGTTTAAATAATTAACTGATTCTAAAGGAGAAGTTTTAATATTTAGTAATTCTGTGCTATGATTTTTAGGATCTTTAGAGTATGTTATAGTTTTTATGTTTTTCCAGAGTAATTTGTTGTTCGAGACTGAGTTAGTAATTAATTCCCTTTCATGTTTTCTTTTTAACTTTTTTATTATGTTGTTGCAGTGGTTTCTATATCTCGTAAACGTTATTTTTATTATAATATTGTGTGGGTCGTTAATAGTATCTTTTTGTAATTTATTTCTGTGTCTGATGCAGCGTAGTATACCTGGAGTAATCCAGGGTTTTATGATACGTTTGCTGTTCGGGATTTTAATAAGGTTTGTGTTTTTATTTATTGATTCACTAATTTTATGTATTAAAGAGTTGGTTAGGGAATCTGGGTTATCACAAAATAATAAGTCTGCTAATTTAAGCTCGTGTAAGTACTTTAACGCTTGTTCAAAGTCTACTGTAAATCTAGTTTTACTAGCTGTCTGGGTAATTTTTATTTTTGATAGGGTTAAAAGTACAGTAGAATGATCTGTTATACTGGTTTGTAAGATTGCAATGAAAGCTGATACCTTTCGATTGTTTATTTTTAGCATAGTATGATCTAGGCTATTTTGAAGTCGGGTTGGCAGAGTATGGCCAGGTAGAATCCCGTGAGTTGATAGCATGTTTATGTAATTGGTTCTATTTTTATAATCATTTGACCTTTCAGGATCTTGGCGTTTTATGTTTATGTTTATGTCGCCGGCGATGATCGTATTTTTTTGGGAATTTAATTTATCTAAGTGGTTACTGAGTGAACTTATAAATCCGTCAGCGTTTGAGAATGAAGGGGATCGGTAAATACACAGAACAATATTATTTAGTATGTTTACTTGTAAAGAGGACGCCTGGGACAGCTTAATTTCTTTTACTTGAGCTTTCAGATTATTTTTTATATACACAACTACCCCGTCGTTTTGGTTCATCAAGTGTGTCGTAGCATACGAAGTATAATTATTGAGACGTGGGATAGGCCTTTCAGAACTTAATCTACATTCGGTCATAACTAACATATCAGCTTCAAACTGTAATGTTGACAAATTGAGTAGGAAATCATCGAAGTTACATAGGATGCTTCTAATGTTTTGAGTAATTATAGTAAAGTAATTTCTTTTTATATTAATGTGTCTAGTTAACTCCGAAATGTCACATTGTACACTACGCGCAATTTTGATACTATCAATTTCTGACAGGGTTTGTATCGTGTCACCCATTATAAATAAATATAAGTAGAAATGACGAGCCAACAGATAGTGCGATATTTTGTATGGATGCATAATGTATGTTATTCTTTTTAGAAAGTAGAATGTATTGTATCTTTAGACAGCTGTACATGTATTGATGACGATTTGGGTACTGACACTGAACAAAGGTAAATTGTTTAATATCTATGATGTAGGAATGTGACCTTTTGATGTTTGTATGCGAAATTTGTGAAGTGTTTAAATAGGTATGCAGATATAATGTAGGATATTGTGTGTAACGTTTGTAATGTGTGTTTGTTTGAGATTTGGTATGGGTGTGTATTATAACAAAGTAGTAAGGACATGCATTTGATATTTCGTAGTAACCTAATAAACGTAGACATAATTTAATAGCATAATGTGGAGCAGGCAAGAAGAATGAAGAATGTAATATAAGCAACTTAAAATTTCTCGGTATTATAAGGACAGAGGATACTAGTCATTTATTATTACTATTTCTAAGCTCTTGGATCTGCTGCTCACTAGTAATAATTATAGTCGACGACAGCTCATCTTTCTTCAATAGGACTTTGCCGTAGGCGGTCCAGCAAAACTTATATTCCCCAGATTTAATAAGATCTCGAGCAAGAAAATGAAGGCGTGAGCCCTTCGGAGTGAGATGCTCTGCGAGGAAAATGGGGACATCTTCTTGTGTCTTAAACCCTAGGTGCTTACAGCATAATTTGCTTTTATGTTTTATATTAAAGGCCTTACCCATTTTCATAATCTCTGTTTTCAGCAGAGTCGATCCAGTTTCCACGATGATTGGTGTATTGAGTTGTTCGCGGTTTCTCCCTCGTGCTCTGTAGATATCTTTTATGTCATATTTGGTGATTTTACAGTCTATGTTTTGGGAGAGCTTCATAACCATATCTATTAGATCTTCTTTGTTTTCACTGGTTTGGCGAGGAACGTTTTTTATTACAAAATTGGTCTTCTGATTACTAGTTTGCATCATTTCCATTTTATCTTCAAGTATTTTGATATACCCTTGGTCTTCCCTGGCCTTGTTCTCCAACAGTACAATTTTCTTTCTCAGATCTTCATTTTGGATAGTGAGATTTGCAATTGAGTTCTCAATACTAGCATTAGACAGCTGGATTTCCTTTAAGGTGGAGTTCATTTGTTGAATCTCCATACCTTGCTTTTCAGAGAACAGGCTCAACATTTTCCTTATCTCTTCTTTGAACTCGCCAAGCTGTTTATCAATCGAGTCTTCCATATCCTCTCTGCCTCTCTTGATTCGCTGGAACACATAGCTTGGGGGAGTTTTTTTTCCTATCTGATTTAACTCCGTCTCAGATAATGATTTATCCATAGCATCCATAGGCACTCAACTCTGCGTCAAACGGAAAGTAAGTAGGTAACAGATAGATGACAGGTGACAGGAGGCAGGCTGACAGCTAGATGACAGATGGCAGGTTGACAGCTAGATGACAGATGGCAGGTTGACAGCTAGATGACAGCTGTCAGCTTGACAGACCGGTGACTGATGAAAAGTAGAACGCTGGTCCTATTTCTGTCTCAGCTGTTGTTATCCTGCTTGCACTACTACTCTGCGTTTCTTGAGGAGTTATGCGCGCCTAGTACTTTGTGATGAATTATTTACGAAAAAATTCGATTTATTTAATTAAAAATTCTAAAAACGGGCACACACGTCTTTACACTTTCGCGGTCCGGGGGGAAGAGGAAGAGGAGATAATAGATTTTATCGGTGATTATGTCAAACATGGTAAATCTTGGTACACATGTACTCACAAGGGTTACAGCAGGCGTCATTATTGAGGGTGCCCGAGCTGACCAGGTGGCAGCCACCGGCAGCTATCGCCTGCCCGAGACCACTGCTCATCTGTCGACGAACATACAAGAAAACACCTTAAATATTTTAATGGTTTTTGATCACTGTCTTTGGAGATAAAACAAAGAGAAAGCAAGCTATGACGGGAAATTTTCTAATTGAACAATTTTCTATATGGAAACGGAGAAAAGCTAAAGTCAACTATGTTAGTTGGCCCGATCCAATTTTATTATATGTATAACATTTGGTTGTGGACACCAGATATTTAGTATCATATTTGCTTTTTCTTTACAAAAGAGATGAGAACTCACTTGACATGAACGGGACACATGACAGGGTGTTAAAGAAGTCATTAATAGAGATACCATCTACTATAGGACCATTTTCAAAATCCCCTAAATGTTGATATTTTCCATACGTGTGATCAGATAATCGGACAGTTTGTTTGGGGAACTGAAATTCTTTTGGCGATTCCAAAATTGATCTATAAATTTTACTATTAATAAAAGAGTAGAATACAACCTTTAAGTATTATTCGGGATTATTTTTACCACCTCCACATGGACATCCAGTTGAAAAAGAGAAGAAGGACCTTTATTTAAAGTCGGGTAAATAAAAAAATGTACTAACGTTAATCCTTACCCTCAGCGGCAGCTCCTGTTTCCTATCCAGGACAGTCTCAGACTTCACGTAGAACGCCTTCGTCTCCGCCAGGAGCTCCACAGCCGACTTCCTCTTCTGCTGCTGCGGCGGCGCCAGGGACCTCGGAGCCGCCATACCGTCCCGCTTGCGAGGGAGCTTGAAACTCGCGAATAACGAGTCCGCTAGACGTCGCCTGGGCAAGGAGGAGAAGCTGTGAAAACTTTGGTATCTGCTTTGTTATGCTTTTAAATGAAACTTTGGACTATAGGTAACCGATGGCACAGGGTCCAATACAGCAACAACTGCTCTTAAGGTTCCAGAATGTTTATTTCTTATTTTAGAATGAAATAGGTTATGCATGGAAAAAGCTATTGACGTGGTGTAAAATTAGGCCATTGATTTCAAGGACGGCAGAAATATTCACTATGGATGTAGCGGTATCAGTGCCCATTACTCCAAAATGAGTTTCGGAATTATTATGTTTAGTGTTTACTTAGTATTATTTACTAAGAATACTGTGCAGTTAGTTCCTACAACTTAGAAACTTGATAAAGGGAAAAGAATATTGCAGTGATGACGAACAGAATTACTACGTTACGAAGACTTTAATCTAAAGTTTTAGCTATCACTGACCTGGGTGGCGACTCAAAGGACCTCGAAAACGAAGCCGAATTAGCAGCTCCTTCAAACTTCTTCCTGACTTCCTCAACTTTAGACCAGCCGGCTTCCACGTTAAGCCGGCGGTTTAGCGGTGTGGCTTGCGACGCATGCTTAGCCAGTTCCTCCCTGGTCCTCTTGACGGAGACCTCGGGGATGCAGTCACGGGGGCGCAGGCCCCGCGCCTCGTGGCATCGCTCTATGAACTGCTGGCGCCGGAGCGAGAAGTTTGCTGATTGGTGACAGTCTTCGTCGTCGTCTAGACACCTGTAAATGGGCATACATATTTTGAAGTTCATAGAAGAGGATCTGGGATTTCCAAATTGTTCTAACTAGTTATTATCGTTATTTACATGAATAAATAATGAATAAATGTGGACAACATCACATACATTGCTTTGAACCCAAATAAGTAAATTAAGTAGCTAAGTTAAGGTACCACATACACCCAGCCCAAAACAATGTAGAAAAATGGTTTTCTACATAATTCCGTCCCTCAGAGCTGGATACGCCTTGAAAACCGGTGTGTACGCCTCTCGACCACGGAGGTCGTCAGAATGGGTATATATAGCATAGTTTACTATGCAGTCAAGGTTTGAAGCAGTGGATACTGCCTGTTTGAAGCAGTAGGCCATAGGGTTTTTTGTTGGTCGTTACCTAGCAGGTTGCGCGAGATGCGACCTGCAGGGCTGGTAGCAGGACAGGGCGGCCATGTCTGGGGATGGGCCGGGGGTGGCAGACAGGGGCCGCCGCCGACGCCGCTCATCATTGGTCCACCAGAGCGATGCGCTGCTGCTTCTACCACTGCCTTCTGTAACAAGAGGATGCTGTTAAGAAAACGGCAAAGGAAAAAAGAAAAACCTTTTTGCTTGTATGCTAATTTAAACTTAAAATAAAACTGTCGTCTGTTTTTTTTTAACGATACGTCTTTATATTATGTGCAGGAGTAAAGGTACTCTTGGTGAGCTCCATTGTTATCGTCGATTAAAAAAAACCTGGCCTGTGCGAGTCGGACTCTCGAAGAAGGTTTCGTACCATTTTATGGAGCTCCCTTTAATTTTATTATTATTATCGTTGTTATAGCGGCAACAGAAATACACACACTGTGAAAATTTTAAATTTTATTAAAATTTTATTACGGTTTATGAGATACAGCCCGCTGACAAACAGATGGACGGACGGACTGCAAGGTCTTAGTAATAGGTTCCCGATGGCAAGCTTTGAGTACGAAACCCTAAAAAGTAAATCTCACAAAGATGAAATCTGCTTTACTTTTTTATTCAATAAGTCTTTACATAACTCATTTTGCTCATAGGATGTTATTAGATAAATATTTGAACCGAGTTCTCTGTACTTTCACCGCTGACATGACAGTTAAAATCACTGTTAGGTAAGCTCGATACAATAGTAGTGAAAACTATTAGACAAAAGTTAAGAAGAACAACATGAATTGCAATTTTTGTCTCTTGTCAAAAAGATCGCCCGTAGTGGTTACGTCTTTAATTACATAAAATGATTGATGATTAAAAGCGCAAAAAAGATGGTTAATAAAGGTTAAATCGCGCTAGCCGAGGTTGATCTGCGGATTGGTGACGTTTTCGGATATCCTAGTATCTCCAGGTAATCATCATAATGATAATAATCCACACTAAATATTATAAATGCGAAAGTAACTCTGTCTGTTTGTCTTTCTTAGTTTTAGTTTGTTTTTTTGTCTGTTGAGCTTTCACGGCTAAATCTCTGAACTGATTTGGATGAAACTTGGTATGGGGTAAGCTTGGGTTCTTAGAAAGAACATAAGCTACTTTTTGCCGCGATAACAGACACCCACGCGGTTGGAGCCGCGGGTATCTGCAATTTATCTATATTAGTCCTACAGATCTGCAACAACTTCACTCTTTTTCTCTTGTCTGCTACAAAAGCAGTATTTTATATAGCTTTTCTTCTAAATAATAGTTAATTTAAATAAAAAAAAAATATCCCCGACAAACTTTTACGTCAAAAGAATCTTAAAACGGCTGCAGGTTTTCTTGCATTATTAATAAGGTCGTTTTCAGTAGTCTCTTTTAATACAGAAAATCCTAAATCAAAACTAGAACATCGGTTTGAGAGTTACTATGCGACATACAAGTACACACGTGAAACTAAACCCTACTTTTTGTACGCCATCTTTTTCATAATGTCCTAAAAAAACAAATGAATACAATTGCTCTATTTCAACGTATCCAGTCCGCGCACAATTCGTGCTAATTTTATTGACGGTGTCCGCGTACATTAGCTTTATTTAGCAGTAATGAGGTTATGGGTTATTGTTCCCTATGTGTGTTATGTTGTCTTATTATGACGTCATATAATTCTGATCACCATAGTTGTCTCTTTTATATGTGACTGTTAATTTAGCATTAGTTGATGGCATTTGCCTATGTACACCTTTTTTTGTTTCCGGGGGGATTTATAAGACCGGAGAGTGTGGGACTTTTACCTCACTAAAACCACCCCGTTGGTCACCAACAGCATATAAAGAGGTCTAGTCATTGAAAACACTGGGATGGGAATTATTAGCTATTTAGTTCTTTATTGAATATTTAAAAAAATTATATTTAATACAAATTCAAATATGACGGTTTTTGCAATTTGCCAGTCAGATTCAGACTGTTTTTTTTTTATACAAAATACGATTTTCGGCCGTAATAAATAATGTTTTTACAGAATTATAATAACTAAAATCACGCCTCCAATCGTGACTTAGCTTTTTAGTCTGCTGACAAATAGAACCTGAATTGTTTAACCATTTTTTCAATCCAACCCTCTAAGTTCTTGCAATGCCATCGAATGAGTTTGTCATGAAATGTCATTCAATGGGATAGAAACTAGGTAGGTAGGTTGTAGGTAGGTAGGTACCCTACCCGCCTACCTAGCTACAACCTATGTAATTTCTCATTCACTCACTCACTTTTTGTATTAAGGGTTTTTTTATTGTTTGAACAATAAAAAAAGAATTATCTAATTTGGTACAGTCGTTCGTAAGTTATACGCGTACATACATTGCGGCGATTCATTTTTATACCTACCTATACCATACTAATTTATATATATATATATATAGAAGATAGATAGCTTACTACATACTATCTAGTACTAGTATGTTCAGTAAGTACTGAATAAGCATTAATAAAGTGTATCTATCGCGTCATGGCGTAGAAAGCCAGCGCTTACGAGGCACGGGAAAACGAAAGTACATGTTTATCTAGTTTTTTCTTCACAAATTATACCCGTTTATGAGAAACTTTGCTTTGTAAACAATGCGTAATAATACGGTTGTGAGTGAATGGGCCCACGCGAATGAGATTAATAGTATAAGAGTAAAATTGATAACACGATGGTTGTGTACTTCACTCTAATTAGTTGTCTATTTAAAAGTTATGGGTAATTAGTAAGCTATTGTTTGTTATCAACTGTTGTGTTTAAGTAACCGGATTTACGAGAAACCTTTGAGTACGGAGTAATCTTGAAACCCAAGACAGAATTTGCTACTTATATATCGTGAGAAGTTACAAAAACCAGTCGGGAAGAGTCTTTACCGAAACATAGTCGTGATATATTTTAATAGTTTTATTTCTTTTAAGACTATATTATACTTATACCAATAATATTTTGTTTTTGATAGAAAAAATACATTACATTAAATTATGAAAGTCACATTGGTAATTGGATGGGTAACCTGGGTTCGAACCTGTAACCACGTGCATACAAAACCGGTCATTGAATACTAGGCCACCATTTCTTGCAACTTCTATAAATATCAACTTCTAGATAAGCATCGATACTAATATTATAAATGCAAATCTAACTCTAGTCTGTCTGTCTGTTACACTTTGACGTCTAAACCGCTGAACAGATTTTGTCAAAACTTAGTACGAGGTACGTTTGGATCTGCTGCGATAACCGACGTCTACGCTGGCGGAGCCGCGGGCAGCAGCTAGTTTATAATATTTGCTTAACAAACGAAACTACTTTTTACCAGGCACAATAATTACCGTTAACTAGATGACGCTGCGCTTCGACGATCGTTGCGCAAGCATCGGATGTCACAGCAAACTGCGCTGAGCTAGCGCAACGCATCTGCTGAATACGTAATACTGTGCTAAAGTTCCCTTGACCAGCGTTCCTTTAACGTGATTTGTTCATTTATCTATTTTATTATTATGTCTATGTAATATTTATGTAGGCAGATATTAACTATAGAAAACCACAATAATATGCGTTTGCGCATGTATTTTTGTAAATTATAGCCAACTAGGTGTTGCCCGTGGCTTTGGCCCTGTGGGTGTCAGTTATCGCGGTTGAAATCTCTATGTCCTTTCTTGGGATCCAGGTTTACCCCATATACCAAGTTTCATCAAAATCGGTTCAGCGGTTTACCCGTAAAAGCGTAACAGAGACATATAGAATTACTTTCGCATTTATAATAATTAATGTAGATATTAGTATTGTATTTGAAGTACCTATTGATGTGCTATTCTGTTAAAATTTACTTAGATGACAACGGAAATGTTAGCCTAAATTAAAGCATTGTTTTAAAGAAATCCATCCATATTAATATTATATATGCGAAAGTATATCTGTCTGTCTTTTTATCTGTCTATCGTGACAAACTGCGGACGAAATCGCGGGGGATAGCTAGTATTTAATAAGGCTAATTAAGAAGTTACGAATTAAATGGAGGTGTTAGCGTGAAGATATTTTTTTTTCATATTTCGACCCGTGTTCCTTAGTGAAAGTTGTTAAATTTCACGGGTGCGATCACTCTGAAAAAATTGGACGGGGACAAAAAAATCACCCTGTATATATACAAGTTATTTAAGAAGTTTGGAACAATAAAGTCGAATATTTGAACAGGGACTAACGGTCTATAAGACGTCTCGGATGTTACCAAATAATTTGCATAAATAAATAAATATGTCCGTTACGTAGCCAGACATAAGTAGGTTAATAAACTCTTTGGGTAATATATGAGTTTTCTAACCAACTAAAAAGAAATGCATGAGGCACAAACAAACAAAAAAAAATATAATAGTGTTCAAATTAAATGACTAATTATAATAATACCGAAAGAAAGATCTAACTACTTCGCATTTTTTAATAATTATCGCTTTAAATTCGTAATGAAATCGTTCCCAATTAACAAAGAAACTTTGAGATATCTCCAGTAACCGTAACAAGGTCTGGTCGAGTTTGGTTCATTACCTAATGAACCCAAAGGTTTAAAACGTTGGCTCTTATATCTGCTAATGAATCATTAGCAGATAAAAAAAAGTTATTTTTGACTTCTAATTGGCGCGTATACATTTCAGTAGGGATTGTTAGTGGTAAAAAGATATCAATTTCATCAAAATAGGTTTAGAAGTTTAGCTTTTAAATTAACAACTAAATAACTGAAAAAAAAAATACTAATAAAATCATTTCAATATAAGAAATTGCGCATTTTGTGCTTTCTTAACTTAGATTGTATCTTTTCATTTATTTTCTTCTAATTAATTTGAATTGTTTATTACCTACTCTGAAGCCCGTGTGTTTACTCGTAATTTATTCATTTTTTATTCGCAGCCTTAGAGTAAAAATAAGTAAAATATAAAGTGCGAACAGAGTACGAACTGTTTGTAGGCACCAGTATTTAATGAACAAGTAAAATCTTAAAATTAGTGACAAAACAGAGCGCGCCATTTTATTAACTCTTAAAACTTAACAATATTGGAACCATTTATATTTTCGCATGAACGTCTGTCGTCACACAACACGAAAAACTTCGCCCTGGCCATAGCATACCATGGCCGACGTGGAAGACTTTAAATAGACTCTGGACCCAAGTCAGCCGAAGTAATGAAAATATGTGCCGGAGGGGTTACAGTACACCTGAGCCATGTGAGTGTGGCATCTTCCCCCAAACAATGACCCATTTAATGAGCTGCCCAGCATGCCCTACCACCTGTCACGAGGACCTGTACATGGCCACGGACAACGCGTGTTTGCGTGGCTGAGTAATCTGGTCTGGGAAAATCTGACTGCTATTGATCGACTCGCTAAGAAGAAGAAGTCACACAGAAAATCAGTTGATACAGTAAACGAGCGTAGTACTTACAGCTAAAACTTTGCTTACGCTCGGCACAACAGGCGCAATTAACGATGCGCGCACTCTATGCTTGTCTATGTATACTCTACGTGTGCAGCCTAATTATTAGACTGTTGATCACATAGTGGTGCATAGCGCATCACGACTGTTACCTAGTTACCAAGTGGAGCGAGTGTCAGCCATTTTATGTTCGAATGTACGCTTATTATTTATTAGATAGTGTTGATAAAAATCTACTGTTGTATAAACCATTTGAGTCTAATTTAAGTTATTTCATAGATGCTGCTCTCTGTAATTGATCGCGTAATGAGGTTTGTGATTACATGCCAGTTATGGCGTAACAGTATAGTTAGATATACAAAATTTCTTGAATTTTGTTGCAATATTTTCAACCGTACAGAATTTAACACTATTTTACAAGCTTTTTTTACGTTCAGACTTGACGGGAGTAAATCAAAACGACTTAAGCCAGCGTTAATTAAGTTATACAAAGATCAAGTTTTTGTATTATTATTTTTGTAATTATGGTACCTATACTTACCTACTTATGAAATGAAATTCAAATTAAAAAGAAGTATAATATGTACCGACTTAATAAATATTATCATTTTTTAATTCAGAGAAATTGCTAGTATAATAAGTTAAACAATAAAAAATATAGGTACTCACTTATTTTTTTTCTTGAACCATAAACACAAATTCAGATAGTTTTAAATATATCACGAATCCAATCCAACGGTATTTGAATTTGGAGCCACTATTATTTCACTCACAAAAACACAAAATAAATTATATTATTTAAAAAACGAAATATCACAACTGGCTCACAACAATTGCTTCGGTAATCAAAATTAGAATGTCAGTGTATGTGCGTTCGTTTCAACGTCTGTGACGTTAATAAATTGATGAAATTATATTAAATGCCGTATGGCTCTCTGCTATGCTATGGTACACATTAGTTAATGGTTTATTTAATTAACTACTTACTGCCTACTGTACCCTAATTAGTGTTTATTCTTAAAATCATGATGATTACATGCCACCATTTTTCTTTTCTAAAAATACTTAATTCCACGCTTGGATGTTTTTTTTAATATAGGTATATCTTAGTAGTTAGGTACTATATCTTTTAAGTTTTCTTTTTATATTTGATGATAATATAAGATTCTTATTCTTATTCTTATATTTATTTTGTAAAACAAGGAGTATATAAAAAAAGGCCGTCGATATTTAAACGGTTTTGTTTACATTATTCCTAGGTACTCCTTAATTGTTTATTATCATTACCTACAGTAAAATAAAATAATATTCGGTACATACATACATAGGAGCAGATGGTGTTGACTTACCAAGCACTTCTACATTAGAAAATGAAGACGATCGTTTAAATTTGCATTAAATTAAATCAAAGTAACATTTATGCAATTTCATAATAACTAATCGAAATAGTAAAACCTTGATCTAAAATCCTGTGCCTACGTAATAAATATACAAAAACATCGCGTAGAGCAACTAACTGTTGATTGCGAAATACTGCGCAGTGCGCATGCGCAAACAAGCATAGTATTGAACTAGACTTAGCCTATTTGTATTGATGATGACGCCTACATTGATATGCGGTGATGATTTGTGTGATACATTATTTATTAATATTTAAATAGTTGTGTTTACTATAATTTGTTGCTAGTACGATATAAATGAGCCAGTTATCTGGGCGCAGCTGTTTTGAATTTCTTTTTTACAATTAAATACAAATAGTAGAAAGAAAAACTTAAAACTCAGACTGGACTTGAACCTGCGACCACTGGCTTGACGCGCCAGTCGCTTTACCAACTAAGCTACCGAGATCATTGCCTGGCAGTTTAAATTTCTCCGTTTACCTACTTATTACGTCTTAGGGCGAAGTATGCGATATCTATTGAACCAACCTTTCGTTTGGTCTTACCGACTCTGATTAACAATTTGTTAATTTAAAAGTCCGAGAGATGACGCAGCCCAATACTATTATTTTTAATTATTTGTTAGGCATTAACGCATGCGAAGCGAATATTTGTGATTAAATACAAACAATAAAAAGAAAAATCCCTTTTTTACTTTAATTTAAGCTATACAAATAATAAAAAAGTAATTGACAACTTTCTTTTGCCAGTTGTTAGATTGAAAAGGTTTCATCAAAAAATACTTAATAGATTCCTGTAAAATTTTGAGAGTATATTTTCAAAAAACCTTAGAATGCACTTAGCTATGTTTAAACACGCTATTACATCCAGGTGATAAGAAATAGAGCTTTAAGTTTTCACAAACTCAAATTCATCTGCCAATCTAAATTGGTCGTAAGTTAAATAATTGACCGACTACTAGATGTCCAGCTGAGCTGGTTCAAAGACAACAATATTAAGTCATGGTTGATTCGTACGGCTAATTGTTCTATGGTCAAATTAGTTACAAGGTTAATCGTAACGATTTCACGTTTTACGCGTTTATTGACGCCTATAGCGACGACACTAGGATTCCAATTTGATCTTCCATTAAATAAGTGACGATCAAATACTAATAGATAAGTAATATCTATTATTCTCCAGCTGTTTAATATCTACAGGATAATTTGTCCAGATTAATACACTTAGGCACATCCCAATAGAGTTGACAACATTTTTTAAAGTCCGTCATGATGATTGTAAAAAAATATTAGACACGCGTTTTTCTTTTTTTTTACGTAATCAAAAAGATACAAATCATCAAAATTCTAAATCAAAAGTTTTTATTTCTTATAAATCTCAAAAAAGGCACGTAAGAAAGGTTTAAATTACAAAACTAAATAGCTCTAGGTCCCCGGTTCCAAAATAGTTTGGCCTTTGGATTTTTTAGACAAAATGAAAAAAAAAACGCAGTGTTAGGTGGTACCTAGAAAATACTACCACAAAAACCACGTTGCTAGAAAAACACGTTGCTACTAAAATAACATTAGTTTACATACAACCATAAATACTTAAATCCATTTCAGTCATCTTCATAGATATAAAACAAATCCTAATTTCACACTATTTATATTAAAACTGTTATGTCTCGTTAAATCTACATAAGCCGTAACACAAGCTTAAAATAATGTAGTTAAATCAATAGATCGGTTAAAAGATGGCCGTTACTTCGTTAACTATTTGAATTAACTGCAGTATCAAATATTGGCTGGTAACCTTGAAATTTGTGTGTCCATGTAACAATAAAGCGGTTGTTTGATCCGGTCTGTGTTCCATGTCATTGAATTCAATACGGTGAGGCAACCATTGTAACTGGAATCTTAACGTAACCAGATTAATGGCTGAGAATTTAAACGCAACTTGAATTTAAGACGCCGTAATGTCTCTTTTTTCTCGTCACTTTAAGATGTAAAGTAACGGATAGACATTTATATATAACTAGCGACCCGGCTTTGCACGGTTAAGTTTTTAACATTAAAAATCTTTGAATTTCTCGGATTTCTCTGCCCTCGCGTAGTTTAAAAGATCTAAGTACAGACAGCGGGAGCGACTTTGATTTATACTCTGTATAGATAAGTGTCTTATTTAAAAAAATCTTGAGTAAGTCCGGTAAAGCAGTGAAAGCCACGAGACAAACAGAGGTTGTTCTCTACAAAAAAATATATATTTACGTTGTTTAGGAACTGATTAGCAGATTCTTATTTTTTTTTCTTCTAAACACCGCCGAGGTTTTTATAAATAAGGCCCAATAAGGACACACGGAAGCGAACGATTGTTTATATAACAATTGTTTGAGGTAATTTTATTAAAAAAACAGAGTAACAGTATCTATATCTATATGTTTCTCACGTCTAAATGTATATCGCGCATTGAATACTAATACGAATATTGTGCAGCCGTTGTTTCAGCAACCACTAGTATTAAATACATTATTATAGTATAATAAAAATATTGACTTGAATTGTTTTCCAGCTTATATATAACTAGCTGACCCGTGCCCACTTCGTTGGGCATAATGTTAATAATCCTTTTTCTAGTTCATATGACCTAACGATTTAAATTATTTTGTTAATATTAAAAATTAAATTATCTATACTAATATTAAAAAAAACTACTTTTTGTAACTTAAATATAAAAGTTAGACATATCTTGTCGTTGACTTTTTTGTAGGCATTTTCAAGCTCCACATTTTTTCTCTAGAACTCAAAAATATATCTTTCATAGTTAAGGCAGCGTTCGTAAGAATTGCTTTCATTCGACCGTTTTTTCTCCGATTCACTTTGCAAAACGGACTACCACGTAAAAGCCTTTTTATTTTTCGGTTTTTTATATAGCCTATGACACTCAGTAATAATGTGGCTTTCTATTGGTGAAAGAATTTTTAAAATCGGTTCGGTAGACCCCGAGATTACCCCTTACAATTTAACAAACACACAAACTTTACTTCTTTATAATATTAGTATAGAAGTATAGATCCTACTAATATGCATCATCATCTCCCTGCCTGTTCCCAATTTATTTATTTGCGGTCGGCGTAATGCGTAATTGGTTCTATTTATCTCTACTACTTTAGTAGTTCACGACGATACATCGATTTGAAATGTCGCATGTCGTCATAATTTCGTGTATTTTGTGCGCAAGCATGACGTCATTCGCCCTCACTCCTGAATTTTGATTCAATTTTAGTGTTTTTTAAATTTGAAAAAAAAAAAAAATCATTCAATATTTTTTTAATATCTAACTGTCAGACTAATTAGATGTTGACTTTTAATACCCAGTCATCTAACCCATAGTTGTTAATCTTTACTAATATTATAAATGCGAAAGTAACTCAGTCTGTCTGTCGCACTTTCACACCAAAACTACTTAACGGATATAAATAAAATTTGGTACACAGATAGTCTGGAGCCTGAGAAAGGACATAGGCTACTTTTTGCCGCGATAACTGACATCCACGTGGGCGGAGCCGCGGGAAACAGCTAGTTAAGATACACAATGATAATACAATACTCAATGGCTTATCGGTCCCTCACATTAACTGGCCACCGATACTTACTGATAATAAGACACCCTTTTATTGTCATCTACTTAAAGAACAATAAGTATTTCATAACTATCATTAGGGCATTGTTTTTAAACGGTAAATTGACTCATTTGCAAATGAAAAAGGACCCTATTGTAAATAAATTTCGGCCTTGAACAACAGTTATTGTGTACTAGAATACATATAACAGAATTTTATGTGGATCTTCCCGTGTCTATGTCGAGACACGGGAAGATCCTCGTGTAATAAATATAAATTAAACATTACAAAATTACCGACAAATTTTTGAAAATTGCCGATTAGGTACTTTCAAAACGCTGAACGAAGATCTTCATAACTTTTTTTTTTCTTTTTTTTTTTTAAAACGACTCCCGCACTAAGTCATTTAATCCTTGTGTCGCGGGGGGTTTTCCCATGCGGGGATCGAACCCACGGCACGTCGCGCACAGAGGTAATTGGCGTGGTGACCTATACCGCTCGGCTATCCGTGCAGTCAAAAATTATATCTAAGAACCATCTCGATCACGTCAGCATTCAAACAAAAAATCCGCCTCATAATCGGTCCATCCGTTTCGGAGCTACGATGCCTCAGACAGACAGGCCGACACGTCAAAGTCGTCAAACTCATAGCAACCCGCTTTTTACGTCGGGAGTTAAAAAGAAAGGTATTACCATGTCTAATTCTTGTCTAATAACTTTCGTGAGACATAATATATTTTATTCTACCATTTAGTGTAAATTGATGGAAAAGCAAACGTTCACATACAATACTAATCACAAGCTCTGAGCTCATTACTAACACAGTTATTATAGGTATTAACTTAATGAGTATTTAACTGTCGGGAATGTGACGTTTGATGTACGTTTTGTAACTTATTTTCACCGCGTTTATTAGAAGTAACAGCTTCCCTGGATTTACTATAATAGTACTTACTGGACCGTTGGTCTAGTGGAGCCTTTCCCAAAGTGGGCGATAACGCCCCCTTGTGGGCGCTGCAGGCCTAAAGGGCGGTAAGAGACTCAGAAAAAAAATCAAATCTCCGCTAATATAGCTCAAAATAATTAATTTAATTCGAAGTTATAGTAGTTTTTAAGTTGGTGAAAATATGGGGGAGCTAAAGAATAATTTATTCTCAAAGTGGGCAGTAGACAAAATAAGTTTGGGAACCCCTGGTCTAGTGGTTAGTGACACTGACTGCTAAGCCATAGTATTTTTTTTTGGATGGGATTTACACAGTTAGCCTGAGCGCAGGCCTTGAGTTAAACCGAAAGTCGTGGACCAGGAGCCCCTAGACAAGTGACATTTCGACAAGCGATATCGCTGATGGAATCGTTCAAATGTATGGAAGTGACAAGTCCAAGTCACGTGACTTATCAAAACGACATGTCATTTCCTTACATTTAATGTAATTTGAGCGATTTCTATCATCGTTTACGCTTGTCGAAATGCCACTTGTCTAGAGGGGCTGGACAAATCTTTGTGTCATCTACAATATGGCATGTATGTGAAAATATATAGGTATGTTTATCAGTTGCCTGGTTGCCATAATACAGGATCTGCCTAGTTTGCGGGCAGATGGCCGTGTGTGACTTGTCCCAAGATATAGAAGATATATTTTAGTATTTATCTAATGACATTACCTTCGATATGGTTCCTTAAGAGGAATTTCAATGTTTGATGAATGAGGCATATGGAATTGTCAACAGCGGAGAGATTTGATCGTGGTAATTACCTGTAAGAGAGGAAAAATTTGATTTAAAATTACGTATAACAATAATGTGATAAGTTTTTTTTTTCAATAAATCGACATGATAGGTTTGAATTGATTTCATTCTGTGGCGATCTTGGGATAAAACATATTGTTAACTTGTAAAATTATTTTTATCTTTTAACATGAAAGAGACAATTATGTTTTAATACTTTTAATGTAAGATTTAACCGTTAAAGATTTAAAAGATAGAATACGGCTCAGATTGTTAAACAAGAGGTTATGTTTGTAAGTATAAAGATCACGGTTCATTTATACCAATATAAATAAAGTTAAACAGATCTTTTGTTTGAACGCGCTAATCCCTAAATTACCAGTAGGATTAAAACAAAAATGCATTTAAATGCCCAATTCTGTAGATAGGCGATTTAACATCAAGTTATTTGCCATAGGTGAAAAGCAAAGGGAGTAAAACCACGGGGCTCAACTAGTGTTTTATACAGCGGCTGATCGGTGTTCAATGTTTATTAATTAGATACACCCTGTAGATGTTTGCGCTAGTCGTATTAGAAGATAATTAGATTTCCATGTAATCAGTAGGTACATATCGGAGGATTAAAGCCGCTCTAGCAAGATTTAAGCTAGATTCACGGATATTCGTGTATTTTGCAAGCTTCGACGATATTATCATATCTTACAAAGTAAATTTGGTACCTAAAACTTAGAATTAATTATTAGATACCTAGTTTTCTTACGAAGCTTTGTATCCACCGCGTCGCGTCGCTTGAACTAAAAAATATGTACCTACCTAGCTTTAAATTTAGACTATTTCAGAATTAATCCAAAATCTCAACATAAACATAAGCTAGGAATCACAAACTTTTTATAGATGGCGCCACTGTCCTCCATCCCGTTCCTCGCCCGTCGTGCATGTGTTTACATTACAAATGTCACACAATTCACATGCAAGGCACACGGAAGCTGGCTGAATGTAATCGATACTATTTCTATGTTATTATCTATGGTGCGGTCATCCGCGGGGTGACTAGGAATACTACTTAACTGTAAAAGTGCAGGACAGAACTTATTTATTTTTTTATTTTTTATGTCCTGTACACACAGAAATAAACAAAACTTTCAAAAGAAAATATAGCTTCAAAGGTATTGACTGTGCAATGAGGTAGTGACATCATATTAGCAGTAAAATCATAGAGTAATCATAGACAAGCATAGAACGTGCGCATCACTAGTAGCCATATAAGTATGCCAAGCGTAAGCACATTTTTAGCTGCACTACGCTCGTTTTATGATTTAGGTGATTTTCCGTGCGACGACAGACGTTTTTGCGAAAATATCGACGATTAACCGTCGATATTTTCGCAAAAACGTCTTATCGTTATTAGGGTAATGTTAGGTTTTGATATAGTTTTAATAAACCGGCGCGCTCTGTTTTGATACAAATTTTACGATTTTACATGTTCATACTAGTACCAACAGTTTATACTCGATATGCGCGCTTTATAGTTTACTTATTTATTCCTCTAAGAGTAAAATATTGACATTGACAGTTCCCATTTTTTTATATACTATATATGGATATGGATGTTTTGATTAAAAGTTGTGGTTAGTTTTAAAAGCTAGTGATGTATATTTTATAATTATGATTTGTGTCACTGATATCACATTATTTATTTTTAAGCAACTTAATGTTATTATTGAAATGTTTGCCATTACAGAGAGCCATTACATTATTGAGATTTAGTAAAAAAATAAGTATTTATAAATAATATATTATACATTAATAATATATAATACATTTTTTTAACCGACTTCCAAGGAAAGGATAATGTTTTTACATTTTCTGATAACTAATTAAGTACCTAGTTGAATCGTTTTTAGGTATGATATTTTATGATTTCTGACTATTTTTTAATGACACAAGAATCTTTAACTCTTAAGTCACAATCGAGACTTATCCGACCTTTTTCTTTGCACATGGTGTTAATCCCAGTGACACAGATGCATGTTATTTCAAGCTGTAAATAGCGGGACACCATAGTGAGGACAGAACTTTTATACATTTTATTACGTCTGGGTATCAAAATAACATCACCATGTGACTGCGGAGTTCGAAGCCACGCGGTTGCTTCTCGTTGGAGAGATGTTAAGTATTTATTTATATTAGACAGTACAAAGGCAGAATGGTAAAGGACTCTGCGTTGGATTTTAAATTAAAAAAAAATACATTGACATTCATACAATACAATATTGTAATTGGAATGTATTACATACTTATGAAATAAGTTATACAATTGGAGCAGATTGAAGCAATAAAAGTCTACATCTTATACTTCACAACGTCGTTCAAGTATCCTGTTTACAAGCAAATAACAATAATATAATAAAATATGCAAGCTATTACTAATATTAATGCATATGCATATAAAATATATATTAATTTTCATACAAAATGGCTAAAAATAATATAAATTGACAAATCTTGAACTAGTTTTATAAATTATACTTAGGTTATGTAATAGCCCGCTATTTCAATACACGTGTAAAATATAGCTTTAGAAGTTTTTCGTAAGTGACGTTACAACTGTCTTGTTTATTTTTGGAACGTCACCTTTAAAAATTTTTATTTTTATTTAAAATCTGTCACCTTTTTCTGTTTTATCTTCGTCTTAACATAATTTAGTTTAACGTAATGCACATTACACTTACAAATTTATAACGGCGCGTTTTTTTTTTACAATATTCTATTTAACTTGCATTGTCTATAAGTAATAGGTAGTAAGTATAAGGAAATCTTGCAAGCTGAAACCACTTCTTGACATCCGATTAAACCAAATAGTTAAACTAGTTATTTGGTAATAGTGTGTTATTCTTGTGGTGATAGTGAAAGCTTATTGCAATTTTCTAGATCCGAAAGACTATTTAAATGTAATGTTTTAATGTAGAAAGAAAGAAAGAAAGAAAGAAACATTTATTTGCACAGAAGACAGGTCGTACCAGATTTAACAATGGTGCACAGTTCAAGCCATATTCTGCCTGTATTAGGCATGCAAATATTTATAATTGAATTAAAATACTATACTTTTAAAAAACAAATGTCAAGCTATTATTATTTTAACGCATTTATGATTATTAAATTATACAATACTATTATTATTATTAAATTACATTAAGTATATTATTTAATTTTACAGATAATCATATACATTAGTTTCATATTGCATGAACTCTTCTATCGTATAAAAACACTTATCTACTAGCCATTTTCTCAGTTTTACTTTAAAATATTTAAATGGAAGCTCCCTTAGACTCCTAGGCAGTTTATTAAACACTGATATGCACATGTGATACACATTTTTTTTATTTAAAGTAGTTCTACAAAATGGAATAATTATTTTTGTAGGATCTCGTGGTTTATATTTAGTCGCATGATCCCCCTTAAATTTAAAAAAAACATTGAACTTCCTTACAAAAATTGATACTTCAAGAACATAGATGCAGGTCAATGTCAGTAATTTTAGTTTTTTAAATAATGGTTTACAAGAGTCAAGTGGACTTACTCCGCAAATAGCTCTTAAACATTTCTTTTGTGCAATGAATGCCTGACTAACATCAGTCGAATTCCCCCATATTATTAACCCATATCTAAGTATTGACTCTACATAGCCTTTATATGCTATACCTGCAGTTTAGTAGGTACATACGCATTGAACAATGCGTCAATATAGACGTTCTAAAATTAAATAATCGAACACAATCAGTCGGTCCATCGCTCTCACTTGACCCCGCAAGACATTTAAAACTTTTTAAATCGTTCGGTCGCGAACGTGACCGAGATCACAGTTGCCGCGCTTTTGACAAACCAATGACTTAAGAGTACCGTTTCGATATTCAAAATGTTATACCGTAGTGCCAGCTACATGTAAAACATTTTTTGTTTATTTTATTCGACGTTTGAATTATCATGCGTTCATTATAAAATCATTTGATTATAGTATCATAATAAAAATGAAATAAAAACGAGTGTGCTTTAGACCACACCACTGAAGTATAACTTCTTTATATACGAAACGTAACTGGCTATGAGAGAGAGAGAAAGAAAAATGTGTGCTCGCACCTCTCTCTCTTGCTCCTACAGTAATATACGAAGCGTAACTCTCTCTTTCTATCTTCACTGACTTATATCTCCATCTCTACTTCTGTTCGCCTCGCTCGATCACACTTTTCGTAACGCTCTCGTCACGCATTCACCAGTTTAATCCCCAAGTCAAGCGTGCTATAAGAAGTTTTACTTAAAAAAGAAGTAAGCTTGATTGATTGGTTGATTGACTGAAAAGGTACCTAAAGCCTTTTATATTATTTTGTTTACATAAAGTTTGCATTAAGTAATGACTCACACATTAATGTCAAATCAAGTTACTCGATCTACTTTTAAGTAAGCTCAAGTCGCCATCGACTAAGTAACTACAGTATCGTTTTAAAAACTTGTTTCCGAATGTATCCATATCTTGAATAATTACCGATGTTGCATAATTTATCAGATCACATATAATTTATTTTTCATAACTTGTTTTTTTTTTGTTATCAATACGGAAACTCGTGTTAACTTGAACACATAATCACAGCCAGTCAAGTAAATTTACGTAATCGGATTAAATATTGCACTTTCTTTAAACAGAGAGACATAATATTTACAGTCAATAAAATATTAAATTAAGAGAATTGTAAAAAAACAGTAGGTCCGTTCATTCGATAAAACTTTAAAAACAACCAGACTTTCTTATCTTTAAAAAGGCGTTATTGTAGAGTGAAAATATGCAAAGAGTTCCCTTCCATTCTGTTCTATATAAAAACTGGCCATCTTGGAAAAAGAAAAAAACACACCGGCCAAGTTCGAGTCTGAATCGCACACCGGGGCTTCCGTACAAATCTTGCTAATTGTCCTGGTAACTCACCACGGTTAGTTAAATCAGACATCTAATAAGCTTTTCTGTAATCTAAAAAAATAAAAGTAAAAGATAAAAAAATGTTTTACGACGTTTTTTCAAAATTTCATGTCCTGTATATGTCTCGGAGAACACATAACTAGTATAAGAAGGTACAAGGCCACAGTGTAACAGAAATGGCACTAACTTAACCTACTGTATTAGTTAGTCTATGTAACAGTCGGTATGCACCTCATTAATTCAGTCTTGAGTGAAAAAGGTAAAATAACAAATGAACAGAGTTATCCTCAGAATAAGTAGGTATTTAAAAAACATGGGCTCTGTCACCAACCACTGTATGTCTGCAGTGTGTGACACAAGTGTATAGGCAGTCTTTATTAAAATTTGGTCCTTATAACCTAAAAAATATTCTTATAGTTGGGTTATAAAGGTATTTTATATAATTTATTATATAGCCCTTATTCCTTGTGGATGTAAAGAGAGGTGTACATTATGGAACGCTAATATAAAAAAAAAAACATGATAAGTAAATATTATTTGTTTAATCTATTTACTAGAATAACAAAACGCTATATTAAAAAAGAAACAATCGGTGTTTCTTTTCTTTCGGGGATCTAAACTAAACAAAAATAAAAGTATGTTATTAAGAACTTTTAATATGCGGCTTTATTTATAGAATCTTTGAATCCGACAAGTAAAATCTATACTAATATTATAAAGCTGAAGAGTTTGTTTGTTTGTTTGTTTGTTTGAACGCGCTAATCTCAGGAACTACTGAATCGAATTAAAAAATTCTTTTTGTATTGGATAGTCCGTTTATTGAGGAAGGCTATAGGCTATATAACATCACGCTACGACCAATAGGAGCGGAGCATAAATGAAAAATGTTGCAAAAATGAAAAACCGTTGAAACTAAAACACGCGAACAAAGTCGCGGGGGATAGCTAGTGTTAAATAAAGAGGGAGAGACAGTTTAAATAAACTCAAAATAATGTTCGTTTGCAATAGCCCAGTTAGGACAGCTTTACAGAGTTTGGACACCAGCCAAAACACTTAGGTATTAAATGTAAAATGTAATTAGGCATACTTCGACAAAAAGTGTCTAGGTACCTATTTTATTCAGAATTATTTAAAGCTCAACGTCATCAAAACAATTTTATTATTATGGCAATTGACAAACCACTTTCCATTTGACAGCTGTCAACGTTGTTGACAGAATATACAATTATAAATTAAAATCCTTACTGTCCTTACTAATATTATAAATGCGAAAGTAACTCTATCCGTCAGTCTGTCGCGCTTTCACGCCAAAACTACTAAACCGATTTTAATGAAATTTGGTACACAGATAATCTAGAGCCTCAGAAAGGACATAGGCTATTTTTGCCGCGATAACCGACATCCACGCGGGTGGAGCCGCGGTAAACAGCTAGGCATTTATAATTAGTAAAATACTCGAAAATAGATAAAGAGATAAATGTGAAATTGTGTAGGAAAGTTCACTAAATCTGCAAAGGCCATTAACAGTCAATTATAATAAGCCAGGTTTATAAAAAATAATAATGAGAATGCTAAGTAGAATAAGACTGAAGACAAATATAACAAGATATACACTTATTTGTCTCAAGAAAACAACAATCAAAATAAACTAATATTGCTAGAACCACAAACAACCGTCTTTACTGACGCGACAATTAAAAAGACGCCATAAAGTAAATTAAAAAACAATTCGTCTCAACATTAGAACCAGCTGTAGCTGCTATACTAACGCACAGTGTACACAACTGCATTATTTATTCAGCACGACACGCGACGCGTTAGTTCGTTCTCGGCGCGACAAACATGTGTATTCTTAGCTTTACATGATAACTCAGATACAATATGTATCTATTTGCATCTGTTTTACATGTACGGCAATATTTTAAGTGGTGTTACATTTACATATCTTTACCACCGGAGACGAAAAATTCTTCTCTTTTTCTAATGGTGGAAATAAATACTTAACATATCTACCCAAGATAATCTCTCTCTTTGATAATATTTTATAGACCTAAGGCAAAAATCTTTTTTGTATATAGGCGTCTTTCAAGTCGTGCCTACGCAGCATTAACAAGTGAGTAACAAATTAATAAGCAAGCAAAAATAAAAAAAGATTTGTTTAAAAGAGCTGATAAATAATGAAACGCCAAAATAAACAATAGAAAATATATTAAGACTTGCGCTTTTTCTTAAAACAAAAAACGCTTTCATTTTTTGTAATTGTTTTTGCACACCATTATGTTACCTTTTCATGCGTAAAAAGTAAAGACGTTCCAAATTTAAAATAATTTTTAAGCAGTGTTGTATATTTAAATAACCTTAATCTTCGAATCAAGTTCCACATTTAAATGTCTGTAAACTCTTCAATCGCGATAAGGTCAAACGGACAACATTACTCTGTTTGGCCGCCATTGCACCGACGTTCGGTAGCCATTGTCTTTGTGGCATCGGAATGCATTCAGAGCTAAATATGCCACATAATTTCAAACAAATACGAGAAGGTTACTAGCACTGGCATTCAATGATTTACATTTAACGAGAACTCTTTTGAAGCAAAGAGGTTTTACATGATAATGTTGCATAATAATTACCTATGAATTTGTTCTCCGTGTGTAGACTAACAACTTACTTATTTCGTTTAGATGTTTAATATAATAAACGTATTTAAACAAAACCTACGTATATTAAATAATAAATCGAACATATTTTATGTATTTCCAAGATTAAAGGCAATTAGATGTTAGTTAGAAGTTTGGTTTAAACCTGTTTCTAAACTTAATAGGTAGGTTTTTAGTAGGTACCTACCAAATGCGCGGCAAAAGCTTCTTCCGGAAGCTTACAAAACCTTGTCTTTGGTAACGAAATTAAAAACAAAACATTAAAACCTTCCATTTTATTCAATGCCGTAACGTATTACCTCTTTAACCTTAAAACCTCACTAGATAATAACGGATGTCCGATAAATAACAATACATTAAGTGTTTGTCATTACCTTCTCTATTTGGCTATGGAACAAAGAGTTTTCCCGCTTCCAGTCCATAGTTCCCTGACTCCCGTGAGTAATCAAACCGTACCTAGATGGACAGCCGGATATCCGGCAAGACCGCACGCGTAATGTTAATAAAAGTTATGTTATTTATAGCCTTTATTTGCATGTGACAAACGGTGTATGTAGAATCAATAACAAAATGGGTTTTGAATTTTCATATTCCGTAGGTACACATAGATCGATTTATTGATATTAATAAATCGATTTGAATTTTCTCGATAAAGTCTTAAATTCGAATCGATGAATTAAAATTCGTCGTAGTTTTATTCTATTGTAGGATTTAAATTTTGTTCTAAAAACTAATAAACTAATAATAATATTATAATAATAATATCTTGGGACATCTCACACACGGTCATCTGATCCCAAACTAGGCAGAGCCTGTGCTATGGCAACCAGACAACTGATTAACATACTTGTATATTTCTAAATACATACATATTATAGATAAATTACACCCAGACACAGAACAAATGATCGTGCTCATCACACAAATATTCGTCCTGGGTGGGAATCGAACCCACGACCTCCGGTTAAGCAGTATGGGTCACTAACCACTAGACCAACAGGCCCGTCAAAACACAGCCGCGTACTTATATATATATATCTATATACTGACATAACACAACTAGAAAACTCCAAACCTAGCTTTGTATGCGAGATGAATTAGTACAGTCGACTTTTTTGCAAAAGATAAAAACGCTATGTGGATATAAAGGTCTAGTGTAAATAGATTCGAATCAGCATAATAAGTTGTTGCACTAGAGTATCCAAAGATTTTTTTACGATGTCATCTCGTGAGTAATCTAAGACTAATAAATGGACGGCCGGATATCCGCTCGGGCAATAGACAAACAGCGATACAGTATAGCAAAAAATACATTTTATTTAATAACTGATGTTGTATTTACTTTACACAAGGAAACAGGATGTTTGGAGAAATATTTAAAAAGCCATAGATAATAAAATAAAGACAAATTGAAAATATTACTCATAATTTAGACTGTTAAAGTTGCTCATTAATAGATATATTTTGTAATTTTAAAATATATTTTAATGCCTAATAATAATAGCGCATAGGGTTTGTTTCTTCTGTAGATATTTTTCCGTATTTTTCTTCTTTGTTCAGATACATTCTATACCTTCCAAAAAATCGACTTTCATTTAACATATTTAATTATCCTTACTAAATGTACTATAAACAACTAAAATAACAATTTCCTACTAAAGATTTACCGCGTCATAAAAAGGCCATTGATAAGCGATCAGAATTTAAATTTATGAATGACCATAGACAAATATTTTAACGCCATTTATACGCGCCTTTTAAGACAAAAGCTATAACGGTTATGATTGCCATATGCGCGAGCGATTGTCGTTCTATGTTAATTTCACACAATATTTAAATTGCATATACATATCTAAAAAAAGGTTATTGATTAAGAGGAATGGTGATACACAAATTTGTGTCAAGTTTGATGGTATTTATGAATGAATTACAAGATTGGGTATTTTGAAAGAAAGAAATAAAAAACGTTTATTCGCGTCAAATGTGACGCATAAGATTTAAAATAAAGTTTAAATAATAAATTACTAAAAGGTTCTGGGAAATATGTTATCTTCTTTTCTTTTCTTTTCTTTTAAAAACGACTTCCGCACTAAGGAATTTAATCCTTGTGTCTTGGGGGGTTTTACTAAGATTTAAATCACATGCACAAAGAACACCCAGACTTGGAACAAGCATTTGTGCACCACAGAAATGCTTGTCCCATGCGGGGATCAAACCCACGGCACGTCGCGCACAGAGGTAATTTGCGTGATGACCTATACCACTCGGCTATCCGTGCAGTCGATTTGTGAAATGTGCAAATATACCCATAATTATAATCTGTAAAGATACATCAAACTGCACTTTTATATAATAGATTCAATTCATACAGTCGAACCTACCTACATATAATTTACTAGCTGTCCCCCGCGACTTTGTCCGCGTGTTTCAGTTTCAACGGTTTTTCATTTTTGCAACATTTTACATTTATGTTCCGTTCCTATTGGCCGTAGCGTGATGTTATATAGCCTATAGCCTTCCTCAATAAACGGACTATCCAATACAAAAAGAATTTTTCAATTCGAATCAGTAGTTCCTGAGATTAGCGCGTTCAAACAAACACACTCTTCAGCTTTATAATATTAGAATAGAGTAAACCGTCCAAAACATATCTACTGAACCTGGAACCATATTATAAAGGCCAAGTAAAACCAAGGTGTCAAGACGCTAAATCCTGTTTAGTACAAACCGCTTTGCTTGCATTTTAATAAAACCGTTATATAATCTGTGCACATCCAATAAGGGCGGGAAATCTGGCTTACATGCCACCACTTGAGTTCGTATGGCTTCATTCAAATTCTTTTGAAAGGCGATATGGCGGAAAGATATTGAATTTTATATCATTATTTGAATTAACTACCCTGTAAAAATATATTCGTCATTCGTGAATATAAGTCGACATGAGAACCTCCTTACTTCGTCGTTTAAAAACGTAAGTAAACCTACATTAAGTTATTAATTACATCCTCTAATAATACACAGGAAACCTTATTAAAACAAGTGATCAAATAAAATAAGAAAGTCTTTTTCCTTCCTTTTTAAGTAAATGTAAAATATTAATAACTTTCGTAGGAGTTACGTGAACAACGTTAATAAATAAATAAATGTGTTTTCCGAAACATAGTAATTCTCCGATGTTTGCAAAAGTCGGTCTATGGTTGAGTGATGTCAATCGGACAACTGTTATGTTCACTTATGCGTGGTTCCTATATTCAAGAAAAGAATCGTATTGCTAACGGACGGTAGAATTCAAGTCCAAAAACAAAACAAATCGTTTTTTGAATTCCTATATTTAAAAACCTATTCGTTTGGCCATTAGTATTAAAACGATCGATTCTCGGAAGACCTTAAGATCAAAATAGTCGCTTTTTACCCGACTACTGAAGGTTATTAAGTATGCAATTTTTTCAAGCCTATATCTATAATATAATAATAATATAATATCTTGGGACATCTCACACACGGTCATCTGATCCCAAACTAGGCAGAGCCTGTGCTATGACAACCAGACAACTGATAAACATACTTATATATTTCTAAATACATACAATCTATGTAAAGATATCTTTAGCTTCGTCTCAACTCTCAGTTGTAAGTAACAAAGGGTATATTTTCCAGAATTCCCATGGAAACAGAAATAGGGGATCGGACTGAGTATGAAAAGGAAATATGTATTTAGTCCACTATATAAATAAAAAAAGAAAAAAATACTCGTATTTTTTCTTTTATCAAATTAATGGGAGGTGACAAAGTTAAAGCGCTTTAAAGTTCTGGGGTGGGGCGCATGACGTCACTTGTGATTAAAAATTGTAGCCACAAGTGACGTTACGCGACATTTCCATTCACTGTATCATCCTCATCGTTTGTTTAATTAAAGAAAGAAAAAATACGTGTCTAATATTTTTTTAATATGTATGTGACGAGTAAATAATAAAAAAAATGCACTTTCGGTTTTTTTTTTAGTTTCATTTATTCTGGCTTATAGCTCCTCTCAGAAAATATCTATATCTCTTGTTACAGTACATTCACGGCAATGGGACAGGGCAGGCATTTGATAGCTGCCCAACATATACCTTTAGATATGTAGTTATATTATAACAGAGCCGTGGGAACCGGTCACCCAGCCCGCCAGTCAGGCCCTACTATAGAACTGTGAATGAGTGAGTTTGAATGAATTAATTACGGTCAGAAGCAGTGGAGGTATAACTGTATAAGATATTATGACGCCATACTTTGTGTGCTAAGGTGGATTTAGTCATCTAAAAAACGAATTAATGTTTATAATAATAGCTTGAGATTTTTTTTTGTAAAACAATTGCCCTAAACACTGTTTAGCTAAAAAGAATAAGTTTAAACATATTAAATAAAAAAAAAAAAAAATATTTTTGCATGATATTATTATATTATTCTTTTATTATTATTTTGTATTCCACTTTTAATAGGTAATTGAAAGTGTATCGTACTTCGACATATATTTTTGTATCCATAGTTTTATTTTCTTGTCTTTTCTATTACCGACGGTTTTATCTAGTTTCAACTGTAACTAATAGAATGACTCGTTTCAATTCCACGGTCTATCTAGTTTTATTCAAAAGTGCTTAAAGCGCTTATGTCACAAGTATCTAATAGATATTCACGCTTTTTTGAGATAAAATAGAGACGTCGTCTAATGTATAGTTTTCGGTTATTGCATACAAGCTGTTGACCGCGGCTCCGCCTGCGTTGCTGTGTGTTATCGCGGCAAAAAGTAGCCTTATGTCCTTTCTTGGGATCCAAGCTTACCCCATACCAAATTATATCAAAATCGGTTCAGCGGTTTAACTGTGAAAGAACAGACATCGACTTATACAATTTATACAAAATTCCGCCGCTTTATTTCATTTTTTTTTAATCGAATCTAACTATACCTTAGCTGTCGAAATCCATCTTGCCGTTTGGAACAAACACGGTACCTACCTACTAGAAAAAATAACAAACGTAGAGAACATAATATAAGATCCGCGAGAAAAACATAACCCTCCCTTAGCAAGTCTGGTAAAAATACGCGTAGAAACGCTTCGCTAAATTTTTTAACTTCTTCAGTTATTTTTAAACAATCTATGCGTGTATTTCCATTGAAAAGGAAGTAGGTACATTTTAACGGGATTGCAGTTCATCTTATGCCCGACATGCATCTGTCAGACATTCGTGTAAACGTCTGATATCGATTGATTGATTGATTGATTGAAAGATTTACATAGCGGCACGTGCAGTTAACGTGTTACATATCTAAGCCGCAGTTGCATTGATTTATATGGTGTATGTGTATGCTATGGCAACATGGTGACCGTCTTCCACAAGACGAGAATAAAGGTTGAGAAAGGGGTTTTTTATCGAGTTAAAGGTTTATTTTTAGGCTAAACAGTTGTCTACTATGTTTGTGAAAAGACTTTACATATTTATATCATGAAAGCACTAGGACTTTTCAAAAGAGGCAACTAAAATTGGGCAATTCTTTTATACAATTTTTGTATTGCCATACATTGCTAGGTGTTGCCGAGACATTATTTTTAACCAAAATTTGCCAACAATCGCGCTATTACATGTTTGTAAGTTATACTTTTTTTTTCATGCCCGGCAAAACCTTACTGAATAATGGATAGAACAAATCAAAAGTTTCCCTCCTTCCATTAGGTATCAAACGAAACGCATTTGCAAACTACGATGTCTAGCAGCTTACAAAAGTCTGTACTAAAAAAGTACAATTTAAATTGTTTATTTAAATTAAAAGTTTAAAGTAATATCGGAATAAATTAAACCTGCCGTATTAAACTAGTAGTAGGCCACCTGATATCGAGTTTAAGATCCAGACACTGGGTGCTTGGAGTTTACCTAAATACTGCTTTGCACATGTATAGCGAGCTGTCACCGGCTAATCGTCGATTTCAATATTAAATATAGGTACTTATATTTTTTTATTGATACATAAATAGGGATGTTGACTGGGTATGAAAAGTAAAAATCTATTTAATCCGTCAGTTAGATAATAAAAAAACATTAGACACGTATTTTTTCTTTTATCAAAACAATAAAAAAATACAAAGATACAGCGCTTTAAAGTTTCGGAGTGGGGGCTTATGACGCCTCGCCTTGGTAAAAATTGTAGCGAGGAGCGACGACACGCGAAATTTCCGTTCTCTGTATTTTGATCATTTTTTGTTTGCAGGAAAAAAGAAAAAATACGTGTCCAATAAAATTCATTAATCTACAAGACGGACATTGAAAAAAAAATAGGAAACATGCCTATTCTACCCATTGCTAGCATAGGTCTTTTCTTTGGCTCGCCATCTGTTTAGGTCCTGTGCTAAACTTAACCAGATTGTATTACTTATACATATAAGCATATAACTTATGCTTGTATTTTCATTCATAACATAATGGAACTTCGACGGATCTGTTGGTCTAGTGGTTAGTGACCCTGACTGTAATTTATCTATTATATGTATATTACTCCCAGACACAGATCAAATGATCGTGCTCATCACACAAAGATTTGTCCTAAGTGGGAATCGAACTCACGACCTCTAGTTTAGCAGTCAGGGTCACTAACCACTAGACCAACAGATCCGTCGAAGTTCCTTTATGTTATGAATGAAAATACAAGCATATGTATTTAGAAATATATAAGAATGTTTATCAGTTGTCTGGTTGCCATAATACAGGCTCTGCCTAGTGTGGGATCAGATAGCCGTGTGTGAGTTGTCAAAAGATATTATAATTAAAAAAAAAAACTACTCAATAAATCCCAGAGATGTATTGTCGGATTTAAAAAGAATTTAGGCTTCTGGTTTCCCGCCGGAGCCCCGCCGAGCTTTAGCGAACGCGGGACTCCGGCAAAGGGAAGGACGGGACCGGAGTGTTTTTAGACGGTGCAAGAGGGTTGTCATTATATTTTCACCCCGAAAAAAAAACAACATTGAGTAGATATACCGACATATATATTTTAGCTCTGCCTCTTCCTACCACAACGTGGCTCTACCGTAACTGAATATCCACACGATACTAATATTATAAATGCAAAAGTAACTTTGTCTGTCTGTCTTTCTGTCTATCTGAATGTTACACTTACACGGCTAAACCGCTGAACCGATTTCAATAAAACTTGGTATGGTATAAGCTGAGATCCCAAAAAAGGACATTGGCTACTTTTTGCCGCGATAACCGACACCCACGCGGGAAGAGCCGCGTGTAAAAGCTAGTAATATAATAATGTGAAATCCGCAGATAAACTCTATGCTAATGTGTTACTACTGATGTACTCCACTGTATTTACCAGGTTATAGGGTATTCGTAAATGAGTAATGTTTTTACCGACAAACACGTGGGCAACAGCTACTTAAAAATAAAACAACTTCCACTATTAGAGTAGGTGTAAGATGTACTTACATATAACAAACTCGAACGCAGACTGTGCCCAAGTGAACTAGTCAAGTTACGTACTGTATTAAATATCGACATAACAGTTGCAATGTGAGACGAGTTCCAATGAAAGTGAAAGTAAAATAAAGAAAATCTTAGAAAATACGCTTAGAATAATGTAGACGATTTATTTAATAACTAGCGGTGCCCCGTGGTTTCACTCCCCGTTCCCGTAAGACATCTATTTTTCATTGGTTCCTTTTTGCTGAGATAACAGACATCACGCGGGCAAAGCCGCTGGCAAAAGCTACACCTACATAATTACAATGTCTTCTGCTGGTACACGAATAAAGTAGTAACTACAAATCATTCCCCACTTCTTCTTAACTCCAGTTAGCTATCGAAACATGGTTCTGGTTAACCAATAAATTTTAATACAGTATCCTTGAGGTTTTAGTGAACCACGACCACATCAAACAGGCCTCGTGGCCTACCCACACACGCCCACGCTCGTCCAAACTTGATGTAAAACTCACAGCTGTATTATCTCTCGCATTTCGTTGCTAATCTAACTTTAACTTGGAATTAGGTAATTTATATACAAAGAATAAAGTACTTATTTAAATGTAAAAAGTAAGCTTTGTGAAACTTGTACCTACATTATACCCTATAACCTTTGGGATATGACCCTATTGAATACTCATTTTTAACCCTTAATAGGACAAAGCGTTTTAGGAAAAGTAAAAACAGAAAAATTGGCAATTTTTAAAAAATAAGAAATTAATCATTAATATTTTCAGGTCTTTTTTTGTTTTTGTTAAAAGTAGCTAAAAATTTTAATACTGCCAGGTTTAAAAATAAAAATATTACGTGTAGGGTTTCGGGACATATTCCACAATAGTGGCAAAAATATTGCCTCTATGGTTAAAAACATATGCATTGATGGTTTTCATACATATCCCAAGCTATGTTAGGGTCGGCCTCCAGTCTTACCGGATTTTATTTTACATGGAGCGAATGTCTATCTGACCTCCACAACCCATTTCAATGGGTTACAGAGTATCCAAAAGTAAGACTGGTTGTCAGAATTGTAATGACTTAACGACTGTCAAAGATCAACGTATGACAGTCGGGACAAACGGCTTAACGTGCTTTCCGTCGCACGTTATAGGATATATTTGACTTAAAACCAATTGCCAGACAAGACATATTATATGAAAAAAACAGTAAAACCATTTACGAATTATGAGCATAAAATAATAAATCAAAGATGCGTAACATACTCAAAAATACCGACGAATTGAGAACCTTTTTCATCAGTAAATAAATTAAAGAGTCTTTATAATTAGTATATTATTTAGGATTTATTATCGTTGGATCCCAGTTATCGATCCCATTTTTAAGGTAATAACGCTTGTCACAACTCAAAGGCCTATTAAATAGCTTGCAAAATATCAAGTGGGCTGTAAATTAATCTAGGTATGCAAAGGAGTGGTGGGTGGAAATGCTGAAGATTGAGATAATGATGAGGTTATGGCAATCAATCAATACTATTAGAACTAGTATGCCACCATATAAATCTGATGCTACCATTTAGCAATAGCTCCTTGTTCTTAGAGGATACATAGACAAGCATAGAGCGCGCGCATCGCTAGTAGCCCCGTTGTGCGGAACGTAACCAAATTTTTAGCTAAATGTACCTACTACTACTGATTTAAGTAACTTTCCGTGCGACGAATCCGATATTAATAGGTAAAAGCTTTTAAGATAGTTTTAATAACACGGTGCGCTCTGTTTTGACACAAATTTTACGATTTTACTTGCTCATACTAGTGCCAACAGTTCATACTTGATATGCGCGCTTTATAGTTTACTTATTTTTTTTGTCCAAGCTCCTTGTTCGATAAAACGGGGATTCGTAAAAAGTATCTAATCATTCCATGGCGTATACAACCTTTTTATCTCTACGCAATACTTGAAAATACTTTATTCTTTGTTCAGAATTTTGATCGTAATTATTTTTACACACGCGCCGCCCGTGAATATAGTTTTTCGCGAAGAACGAGTCAAGACAGCAAGCTCAAACTATGTGAAGTTTTAAAATTGTGTAGAGATTATTTTAATAATATTATATTATATGTAACACAATTATATTATATCTCGGCAATCTGATCCCAAACTAGGCTTGTATTATGGAAACCAGACAACTTATAAACATACTTACATATTTCTAAATACATACATATTATTGACATGAGAATATTCAGCACGAGTACGGATTTATTATAAAGTAAAAATAAGGTTCTATATATACGCCAACAACAGAACAATTTTAACTATCATTACCTTAACGAACCCCAATGGTTTGAATGAATAGAGATGCAAAGTTGTTTACACGATTATATTGATCTGGTGCGGGTAACCATGGCAACGCGTGGCAATAAGCTCGCTACTACACTTTGATTCGTACATCTATATATATTATCACAGTTGCTATCGTAGAAACTGTCTGTGATATTTAATGTATTGGCAGATATTATTTATGTTAACGATTTTAATATAATATATGCATGTTATAAGACTTGTAGTAGATTATGGATTCATTCTTCTTCAGTGTTTTTTTTGCTGTGGAACGTGATCAAGTCTTGAATAAATGGGTTTTACATGGAGCGACGAACTATCTCACATCCACAACTCATATACCACGTAATACAGTATCCCTTGTTATAATAGAAGGCATAAGACATAACGGCGAATTAAAATTTTGTAGCGTTTAAGTATTCAACTAGTAATGCTATCTCTTATTTTAAGTGGTGATCATTTCAGCCTAATAGCGTATATGACTGGGTATGAAAAATCAAAATCTAATTAGTCCGTCAGTTAGACAATAAAAAATATTAGACACGTATTTTTTGCTTTTTTTTTAAATAGAGAATTTTTTAAGACAACGGGATTCAAAGTTCAGGAGTAAGGGCTGAAGACGTCATGCTTTACCACAAAATGTACAAATTGGTGACGTCAAAAGACATATCAAATTAATTTATTTTTGTGAGGTATTTGTTACGTAAGAAAAGTAAAAAATACATGTCTAATATTTTTTATTTGTCTATCAGACGGACATTAAAAACAAATGTCAGCTACCTCATTATTAAATGCATACAATTTCCGAATTCGTATGCACGTGGTTGCAGGTTCGGACCTTTTTTTTTTTTTTTTTTTTGTTGCGGTGTGAAAATCTAATGAATTCAACCCACGCCGAGGGCACGACGTGGGGATATGTCGGACTTGCAAAAACACCCCGGTCCCGTCCTTGCCTTTGCCGGAGTCCCGGGTTCGCTAAAGCATACTCGGCGGGGCTCCGGTGGGCCTCGGTCCTTGTAGGACCCCTACTAGAGGGGTAGGTGTACAGTGCCTACCCCTTACTCCTTCCAAAGACGGACACGTGGGACTTCGTGTCCGTATCCTCCAGGGGGTGCAGGTTCGGACCTAGGCTAGTAGTCCTTTCCAAATGTGACTTTTTCATAGTCATGTGCTTTCTTAATAAGACACCATTGACAAACGGTGAACTAAATATTAGAATCTGAAATCGCCAACCCGTAAGTGAGTAAGCGTGGTGATCAGTGCTTGTTCCTTCTCTATATGGGAAGAGACCTGTACCCAGCAGTGGGACATTTATAGGCCGGTATTATAAAGCTATCTATATAATATACAATTAAACAAGATTCTTACTTATGAGCTATCTAAAATACTCACACGAGTCTTGACTGCGGTTTATCTAAAGGAAACAATATTTCATTGAAATGAATTTCCGAATCAATATGTAACAGTTTGTTCACCGCTCACAACAATAAATCAAATCGTTATTATCTGCAACGAAAATAGGAACGGTCTTTATCTTAATTTATTGCTTTACTGTATTATGTCAATACAAATTAATATTTTCATAATATTAACTTATGGAACTCGATGCGAATGCTTATTACAAGCTTTTCTTTTATTCGCAATGTGTATAGAGCGTTCGAAATTTTGTGCCAAATATGTAAACAAACACGAGTTTTAGGAAAAAACAACTGTAATACTAAAACATAAGGTTCAGGTTTCACTACAACATCATATTTTTAATGACTTTTTGAATAGTACTAGTCAGTCTAAAATAAACTTTATTTACACTGGCATAAAGTTGACGTTTGTTTGTATAGTGGAAATAACAACAATTGGCAATAGAATTTAAATAGACCTTATGTTTTTTAGGGCAAATGTTGCAAGCTTAATTTGAACAATTTGACATCCGATTGAAATAAAATCTTGCTTTCTTATGAAGTTCGATGACAATACAATAATATGGTACGTTCGAGCTGATCTGATGATGGAGCCAGAAGGTGGCCATACATTTTGAAATAGGTCCCATATAAAGAATAATTGCCTACACCATATAAATTAAGTTTAGTACAAATGCCCCGCCAAAAAAAGATAATTATCCCGTAAAAAATTTGATCACACCTTGACCTCCCATGGAATCGCACTCAGACCTACAACACTGGCAAGTAGGTAAGTGGTAGTTGTAGAGACTTGCTATATATTAATGAAATAAAAAGTGATTTATCCGCGAAACTAAGGTTATTACATATATATATACATGCGAGGCAACTTTTTACACCCCGGTCCCGTCCTTGCCTTTGCCGGAGTCCCGGGTTCGCTCACGCATGCTCGGCGGGGCTGAGGCAACTTTACCCCTGAAGAACCTATCCTGGTTTTACCTTATTGGTTAAAGGACTAAGGTACGGTTTTCAGAAATGAGGCTAACGCTCGATCTTCTCAATGTATCTTAGGTGCGTAATATCAGACTTAAATGTTATTGACTGACCACTGACCAGTGTTCGCAGGTTCGAGTCCTGCCTGAGGTTTAAGTTTTTCCTTCTATTATTTGTATTTAATTACAAATATTCGCTCCGCATGCGTTAATGCGTAACAAATAAATAAAAATAATTGTTATTGCATATTTTGCAAAATCTACCTCATAGAACTCAAAGGTTTTAATCCGTACCTATTTCTCTGAAATCAACTACCAGATACCTATTTCTAGCTATAATTTTATTACAATATATATCGTTTCTTTTTTTAATATATTATAAGCCAAATTATTCGCTGATAATTAGTGATAACACAGAATTTAATTGGTAAAAGTTTTTTTTTTAAATGAGCCCAGTAGTTTATTCGTCAGTCGATCCCATTTATAACAAACAAATACTATGTCCTCCTCATAATATTAGTATACATTCCAAATCCGTATGACACTCAAATTAAATACTTATTTGTATAAAGCCTTCTGGGCTACATTACTCGAGTCCAGTGCGCTCAGTATACGATCCAATCAATTCAGCTCTTCGGTCACTGACCTAAAGTAAGTATGGACGACGCAGATACTAGTAAAACATTCATCTAACACTGTTCGCAACAAACATTAAAACATTCGAAGCTTAGTCTTAACTTTAAGTTATACTTATGATCAGGGTAGCTCGCGAAATTCGAATGAATAAGTTTGTCATGAAATATCGTTCAATGGAATTGCGTGAACTAGAGGGTTGGATTGAAGATTTTAATGATTATAATTCTGTACGCATTATGGCCACGGAATCGTGTTTATTTTTTTTTTTTACAAAAAAACAGCCTGGATCTGACCGGCAACTTGCAAAAAACGTAAGAATATTTGAATTCATTTTTAAACATTAAATTTATTTAGGTTATTGATATGTTTTTTTTAATTGTTTTTTATGTTATGTTTAGTTAATAAGTCGTTATGCGCGCTTTTTGTAATGTCAATAAATACATTTTCGTATAATTAAAAAAAAAGAAATAGTACTTTTAAACCATTTAAACCATTTTATTCTGTTACTTTATGCTATTTATTGCTGTTTTATATTATGCACGTTGGTTCTTATAACAATCTTAATTATTTAACATTTATTTTAAGTTTGTCACTTTTAATATCTGCACTTGTTATTTTTAACTAATTGGTAGACATGTTTAAGACATTGTTTAAAAAGTTAACGACAATTAAGAACTATAAACCAACGCACTATCAAAAATATCAACCAAATGCTTTAATATAAATCTTTCTGGTTTATGAAAAGGGTTTTTTTGGTCTATAATAAGTACTTATTTATGATTTTTACAAGTTCCTTGACAAAACAAGAAAAAATTGTTTATTGTTTTTGTAAATGTGTTTTCTTCACATAAATAGCTTCCTATCAACAATGGCCGATAGATGCGATCGTAAATAGTGTTTGTTTCAGCTTATTTAGATTGAAAATTCCTGAGATAATGGTCTGATTACTACTTACCTATGTTTGGTTGAGGGCAACGCTCCGGAAGAAGATAATTCGATAGCTATTAGGCGGTAGTCCTGTATTTGAGCATCAAGTTTCGCAGAATCGTTTTATGGTGGACTATTTTACGCATCAATAAATTCTGGGGTATAGTTATTAGTACTGATGATAAATAAAGTTAGGTAGGAACTCTATTTAACAAGTTGTATTAGTAGAAAACATTAACTCCCGAATTCCCTGCTAAGAAAAATCATTATTTGTTTTCGCATTTCTCCTTTTTAAATTATGCTAAAACATACAAAATGTATATTTTGTTAACCATTTATAAAATCCTTTATTTTGATTGTTGGGTTAAACGATGAATAAAATAAGATAAGAGTAATAAACTGCCAATAAATCACCCATATTAAATTAAAATTATATAATACAACTTGATAAGATAAAACCAAGTCTGTCTTTCAAACTTTTAACTTTAATCCCACGCTTTTAAAATAAAACTATATAGTTTGTAACTGTCCATGACAACAAAAGGCTCTTCTGTTAGAGACAAAACAAACAAAAATCCTTGAAAAAGTTGTTTATTTTTCTATAATCTATAAAATAATATTTATTTTATAATCGCTAAAAATTGAGTTATATTTCACAGTATTTCGTGGTAAAAAGTAGTAAAATCCATAGATAACTAATATTCTTTACACGGATGTAAAAGTTGTCAAAAACATAACCTCAAAAATGTCTGTTAGCTTTTTGCCGCCATTATAGATTTCAACAACAACAGCCGCTTACATCGTATACTTTTTACGTCGGTTAGTCACGTTTGGTGCTCAAACGAGTTAGAAACTTTTTTGTAAAAACTGTAACGGCTTCGGTTAAAATTTGCTGTGTTATTAGGGCTACCAACTTTTGTTTAATTTAGGTTAGGATGCGACTTGACAGGGGCAAAAACATAACTGCATATACTAGCGTCAGTTTAAGCGTGGATAGGATAAAGCTTTCAGGATATAACTATTAGTTAAGTTCAGATTCATATTAAAATGATGTGTTAGATATCATAGTTTCTTCATAAAATAACAATATTATGGATTTGGTACCTACTAATGTTTAAGAAGGTAGCTACAGTATGTTGTTTTTTTTACTTAATAACTTTCCGAGACGTATTTTATTGTGATCATAATGTGATAAAATATCTCCATGATTTTTTTGATCGCAAATAGAAAAAAAAAACAGAAAATAAACGTTGCCTTTATTATTACTGTACCCATGTAATTGAAAACTGCGTTTTAGTATAACAAATAAATGTAAGTACAAAAATGCAGAATAAAAACAACAAACCAATCAGTGATAGCCCTAAGCAGATTAACTGTAGCAGTAGGTACTTGTTATACTTACTACAAATCGCTAAAAAGATAAATGTATATGACTCAGATAGTACGTACAAGTATATGGAAGTGGTGTCACTTTCTATTATTAATTTTAACTATTATTGTGGCCCCCTGATTGGTCAGAGCGATCATACGGTGATCTGTACATCGGTAGCCACTTCATAAATTGTCATTATCGTGACGTGTTATAAAACAATCTATCTTTATTGTGATGAAATGAAATCAAAGTCCAACACAGTTTTAAGTGCCTTCAAGAAGATAGGTACTAATGTAGTCTGAGTGATGTTATAAAGTACTATCTGTTGCCCGCGGTTCCGCCCGTGTGGATGGCGGTTATCGCGGCAAAAAGTATCCTATGTCCTTTCTCAGGCTCTAGGCTTACTGTGTACCATATTTCATTTAAATCGGTTCAGTAGTTTTGGCGTGAAAGCGCGTCAGACAGACAGAGTTACTTTCGCATTTATAATATTAGTAAGGATTAATCAATAAGCAAAAATCATATGAGCTTGTATAATCGGCAAGTTTTTTTAGGTTATAAAATCAGTTTTTTGTTTTTTACTTAAAAATATTTTAAGTACCAAATTTTTATTCGGTTATGAGAAATTGTCTCATAAAGGTATAAAAGATTAATAAAAATCTTAAATATTTTTTATAATAAAATTCGTTATAGGTAAATAGAATTTAATTATGCAGAAAATCAGTAAAAATACTATAAATCTATTTTAATATAGTAAAGCTGAGTTTGTTTCATGAACGCTTCAGTTCAGAGATAAGTCTCTGAAACTACAAGTCGGATTTGAAAAAAGTTTTTGCATTTGATAGCCTAATTCTTCAGGAATGTTATAGGCTATTAACATCACATTACTTGCCATGGGAGGAAGGTAACGCGAGTGAAAACGCGGGGCGTAATTAGTGCTATAACTTAGATAACGCCATGTTTGATATGTGCTCTGTTCATTTGTTTAATATTCATATTTGTGTATAATAATTAATGATGTAATGAGGAAAATATGTCTGATTAAGGGTACATGTATTTTTCTCACGAATGTGTCATGAATACGTCTGCAAAGAATAGAAGATTCCAACTACAGATTATAATAACTTCAAATGAGTAATATGTTTTCAAGTTAATCATCTAACCTAGAGTGAATTCTTAATGTCACACATCAATAGATTACTAATTTAATATCATAGTACAACCCGTTGTACACTGTTACAAATCAAGCCATATCTAGAAATAGATGATCGGGAAAATATTGAGATTGTTAAGCACGATAAGACAGCATTACAAAATCTTTAAAACACCCGTTATTATTCAAATCGTAAACAGAAAACCATCCAAATTAAAAAAGCAACAACCATATTTAACTATGTAACAAAACCTTTTAAATACCGACCTTTTTTCTAACCTAACCTAAAAATATCTAACGAGACTAAATAATTACATCGCTGGTCTGCAATTTTCAGTCATTAAAGAAATTCAGTACAATTAGTAGCACTAGTACCTATTAATGTTGGATATTTTAACACTGGCTACAAATTACGCCATCAAGATAGAGATTCAAGTATATTTTAGGGTTCCATAGCAAGAGCAACTACTAATGCTTCGTTTTCTGTCCGTTTGTCTGTCAGAGAGCAGGTTTCAGACGGTTGAAACATTCACAGAGTAAATACTTATATTCGCGCTATAACAACAAACAATATTTGAAAAAAACGGAGTAGAGAGCCAATCCGGAAATCCAAACAGAGGTAAGACTAACTGCTTGCTTACGGGACGAAAAGAGCTACGGGAAGGAAAGATTGTCTTAGAAATAATAACGTAAGCGACGAAATGGAAAATTTCATATTAATCGAAATCTATCGTATGAAATAAACAAAAATAATCGACATTAATCTAGACATTATGATTGTAAATCAAATAGTGTGAAAAAAATATTATTAACTTGAATAGTTTGGTGGATTAAACAAAAAAATTGTTTTTATAGATTTTATAGGTGATTTCAAAAAAGACTATCGAGGAAAGTTTCTTTAACCGTGTAACTGATTGACATTTATTTTCATCATATCCTTCATTGTCTTTCATTGTCTTCTATCTAGGAACCAAATTTCAAGTCAATAACTTTTATAGCTGCTAAGTAAAACGAAATGAAGATAGCTAAAAAAATTGTGTATCGCCTTAATGTAGGTATATGTCTTTCTAATCTAATAAGCCCGTATTGTCTCACTGCAGGGCAAAGGCCTCCCTGTCCCTCTTCCACGCCCTCCTGTCCTGAGCTAGGATGGGCCAGGCCTTTCGGTAGGTCTTCAATTTAAAAAAATGCTATCTTCAATTTTGTATGAGATGGTACGGAACCTTTTGTACGCGAGTCAGAATCGCACTTGGCCAGCTTTTATTTAATGGCCGCTGCTCATTATTATTGTGTTGTGTGTGTTCATTAAATATTACACTTTCGTACAGATGGTGTGCTTTACTCATATTTGTAACTATACAGGGTCATTATGTTCTCGTTTCGAGTTCACAAATCTTTTTTATATATTATTTTGGTCATGTTTGTAATAAGTATCTTACGAGTATATATTTGACATACTTAATAAAAAATATTTTTTAATCAACATAAATATTGAATGAATTTTCTATTTTATTGTATCTTTAACAGTAAAAAAACGAAGTACCTACTTTTAAAATAAAGCGTTGCATATATTTTAAAATATAATCCACAATAAAAAAAAATAAAACAAAATTAGAAAACCCGACTGCCAAAATAACTAACTTAAAATCATGAAAAAACGTTGCATTCGTTAACTGTCATTGCATTGCAGTCGCAAAACTTATTACATTTAAAACTGTAAAAAGGACACGTGGGTTTTTAGACGAATCTAACGACACCTTTACAGTTAAAATCCATCCAGCTGTTTGGAAGATTCGAGGTAATAAAGAAGTATACTTGACAAACATACACAGACAGTTACTTGACAGACGGGGGAAAACAATAAAAACATGATGATTTTTGGCAAGGAATGCATAATTATTTATAGTGAAAACCCACTGTAATTTGACTCCTAACTCTACCTTATATACCTTCTAAATAGCAGTTTTCCATCGATCTAAGCGATAAGTCTAGCACTTCACAGCTCGTCTTGTGCCACATAGAGGCTATTGAGAATAAGACAATGCGTTAAACGACAGTTCAAACTAGGTTAGTCGACGTAAGCACAATGCAGTCAATGACAAACAAAGATGGATGCCATGAAATATTAAGTGGCTATATTATATATGTAAGTATAAAAGGACTTCATAGCTAAAAAAACCGACTTTAATGTGAGTGATAATAATTTAAAATTTGTCGAGAATCAATATAAAACTTGAAAAAACTTGAAACTAGCTTTGCTTTCGATTTCCCTGAGATCTCATCATCAGAGTCTAACCTGATGATCATGGGACCACCTGGAAAGTATATTCTTTCAAACAAAAAAAAAAAAAATTCAAATCGGTCTCAAAGTATTCGAGTAATCGGGGAACATACCTATATAATAAAAAGAAAAGATTCGGACGAATCGAGTACTTTTTTTAAGTCGTTTAATTAGTGCAATAAAGTAGCTGCCCCCGCGACTTTGTCCGCGTGTTTTAGTTTCAACGGTTTTTCATTTTTGCAACATTTTTCATTTATGCTCCGCTCCTATTGGTCGTAGCGTGATGTTATATAGCCTATAGCCTCCCTCAATAAACGGACTATCCAATACAAAAATAATTTTTCAATTCGAACCGAAAGTAGTTCCTGAGATTAGCGCGTTCAAACAAACGAACAAACAAACTCTTCAGCTTTATAATATAAGTATAGATTAATTAAAATTAAAAGGTAATCAATGAAACAAATGAATTATGTTTGGAGTCTATATTACGATTTATTCGTTTTCCAATAAAACATATCGGTACGTCAAACGATAGAACATTACGCCTTCATGACATAATGCACGCATTTACTTTGATTGATTCATGGTTGCAATCTCGGACAGCTCATGACGCTTAGTCTTTGACAAAAGGTCGTTGCCCCTAATTATTTTCCTGTAACTTACTGTATACTGTCTCTAGAAACATACACATATGTGCTTAAAAAGTTAGTTAAAAAACGCGGCTTATGACCAGTTCCTATATTCAAAAACCGATTTGTTTTGCTTACGGACGGTAGAATTTTCTTAGTCCGTTAGCAAAACGAATCGTGTTTTAAAAATAGGAACCAGACATAAGGGAATTAATACCTTACTGCAAGTGTCGTCTCATAAAAGCTTTTATTTAACTTGCAATGTACGTTCGTTTCTTTGTTTTGGTCAAATCTTGCAAATATATGTATATGGTGCATCATAATGATACCTATTGCCATGTTAAATTCCAGTCTCAGTCCCACTGTCTACCAGGCAGCCATGAAGTCTATATACTAATATATAAAGCTGAATAGTTTGTTTGTTGTTGTTTGAACGCATTAATCTCAGGAACTACTAGTCCGATTTGAAATTATATCAGTGATGGATAGCCCATTTATTGAGGAAGGCTATGAGCTATATAACATTACGCTGCGTCCAAAAGGAGTATATAAAATAAATGAAAAATGTTCCAAAAATAAAAAAAAAATCCGTTGAGACTAAAACACGCGGGCAAAGTCGCGGGGGACAGCTAGTAGAATATAATAAGACAGCCTGAAAGTAATTTAATCACTAAATAATCTAAATATGCATTTCTAGTGAGTAATGTGTATTTAAAAACGTAAATATATTATCTTTCATGAAATAACAGAGAATAATAGTAGGTAGACCTACGACGGTGTGATTAATGAATCAAAGTAAGCTCCATTCTGTCACGCTTCAGATAGCCGGCAACGCCGACACAGCCAAGGGCCAGACAATGTTAGTTTAGTATCGATTGACAAGGACACATTGTATTGGAAGATATTGTTACGAACAATAGATTATCTGGACGATGTGTTGTCCAATATATTGTTTTAGGCAGTACGGAGAAAATTTAGGAGAGCTGACGTCAAACATGTGTTAATGAACCTTTAGTGTCTAAGTCTACCTTATATACTACTAGCTGTCCCCCGCGACTTTGTTCGCGTGTTTTAGTTTAAACGGTTTTTCATTTTTGACACATTTTTCATTTATGCTGCGCTCCTATTGGTCGTAGCGTGATGTTATATAGCCTATAGCCTTCCTCAATAAACGGACTATCCAATACAAAAATATTTTTTCAATTCGAACCAGTAGTTCCTGAGATTAGCGCGTTCAAACAAACAAACAAATAAACAAACAAAGAAACAAACTCTTCAACTTTATATATTAGTATAGATGAATAGTTACTTCTGGGCCTCTCTAATAGTAAATATAGACTCTCAAAAACAAAAAACTGCACAGCCCACGCCTTCAGGGAATAAACAGACCAGATTATAATATGCAGGTAACAATACTCAGAATTTAAGGCAAGCAGCAAAACGTAGATAAGAACATATAATATTTGTTCTACGCATAATTTACGCCCACGATCTACAGAGCTGAACATAAACTATTTTGATGACTTCTAATTGCATTCAACAATTTAATGATAATGATCAAAACGTAGGTGTTTGTAAATTTGAAATTCCTTGCAATAATAAAACGTCGAGAACACTGTAAAGTATTTAAAAAGTAACGCATCAATCAAATTGTCAAAACATAATAACTGATACATCAATTGCACATTCTATTACAAGTTTAAAGAAAACAAATGAAGCAATTAAGTCAATCAACTTAAAATTTCACGGTTAAGTAATTAGGGACTCCGTGACAAAGAAGTGTACTTAGTTTTGTTACGACAGATTCCGTTAACCATAATATTTAGAGAGGTGATTCATCAGAACTCTGCTAGTTGGTATGCAAGAAGCTAGAGTAACTCTTAAAACAAGAGAGAAAGAAATATACAAGTGAAATCCTAATAGATGGTAGTAATAACACTTTAAGTATATAGCCAATGCTTTCATGCTTTCATTATATTATAAAGCTGAAGAGTTTGTTTGTTTGTTTGTTTGTTTATTTGTTTGTTTGAACGCGCTAATCTCAGGAACTACTGGTTCGAATTGAAAAAATATTTTTGTATTGGATAGTCCGTTTATTGAGGAAGGCTATAGGCTATATAACATCACACTACGACCAATAGGAGCGGAGCATAGATAAAATGTTGCAAAAATGAAAAACCGTTGAAACTAAAACACGCGAACAAAGTCGCGGGGGACAGCTAGTGCTTTCATATACACGGTTAAATTTTGATAGTTTTAATCCCGCGGAGGGTCGATCCGGTGAATGAAACACTATCGAATTGTAAAGATAAAAATAAAGAATAAAGTACTTTTTCTTTTAACCTCAAATTAATTTTCGCATTGGTGAAAAGACAATGCAAACCATTAGTAGGCACCATTCGATAATAACAACAATATTGCGTAACAGCAGTCAACGTGGTCTCACAAAAATTAGCCAATATTTGATCAAACCCCGCCCCCAAACCCTATTTGATTGGCAATGCAAAAGGCGGCGCAACCCTCACTAATTTTATAAATGCAAATTAACTCTGTCTGATTTAGATGAAATTTGGTACACAGATAGTCTAGAGCCTGAGAAAGGACATAGGCTACTTTTTGTCGCGATAACCGACATCCACACAGGAGGAACCGCGGGAAACAGCTACAATGCAATATTTCCAAAACATGGCATAAATAATAAAAAAATATAAAAGAATAAAACACGTCGAATTTCTAGTGAATACAAACATGAAATTAATATCACTTTCACTAACTGTCAATATTGTTAATTCATTAACAAACAAATGCATCATTTAAAGATGTCTGCGTATTTACAAACAATCTATTGAATCATATCTCACGATAAACAAACAATAATAGATAATTATTGTTTATTTATGTACATTACATAGGTACATAAGGATAAGGTATTTAATAATTGGACATTCCAGGCCATTATGTCGTGTAAACACGATATTTAAAGCGATATAGTTTCGACTGCACTGGCTGGAAGCACTTTTAGTTTCACCAAAAAGTTCGGAAAGCACTCCTAGCCTAACCAGTCTTAAAAAGTCATGATAACTTTGGTAGACCTTTATAGTAAAAACTAGCTGTCCCCCGCGACTTTGTTCGCGTGTTTTAGTTTCAACGGTTTTTCATTTTTGCAACATTTTTCATTTATGCTCCACTCCTATTGGTCGTAGCGTGATGTTATATAGCCTATAGCCTTCCTCAATAAAGGGACTATCCAATACAAAAAGAATTTTTCAATTCGAACCAGTAGTTCCTGAGATTAGCGCGTTCAAACAAACAAACAAACAAACTCTTTAGCTTTATAATATTAGTATAGATAAGTAAACTAACAGCGCCTAACTGAGTATGAACTGTGAGCTTCAGTATGAGCAAGTATATTGTAAAATTAGTGTCTAAACAGAACGATCTGTTTTATTTAAACTATCTCCTAAAATCTTTTTACCCTAGTAATATCGGAACCATCGATATTTTTGCATAAAACTCAATCGTCGCATGGAAAATCACTTTTATCAATAAACGAGCGAAGTACTTACAGCAAATAAATTTGCCTACGGTCGGCATAAGGGGCTACTAGCGAAGCGCGCCCTCTATGTTTGTCTATGTATATACTCTACTATAAAACAAATGCTTTAAAGCAAAAAAAAAGTCAGTTAACCCATCAAACGGTCCTCGTGCTAAGATAATACGTTTACTTTGTACCACTGAACCGATTTCCATGTTACATTCCCATGGCTGTCAGTACAGTAATTGTAGTAAAATGTTGTGACATTAACATTGATAAGTGTAGTAATTATATATACGAGGGTGTGAAATGTAATAACTACTTAAGAATCTGGTTTGTAGGCAATCAATGTGTTGTAGATAAACTTCATGATATCTTAAATTGAAGAATTAGGAATAAACTCTAAACTATCTAGTTGTAAGTGACAAAACATCTATATATATAAAGGAGAATGTATGTGTGTATGTATTTTCACCTAAAACTCGAAAACCGTTAGCCCAATTGATACGTTAATCGTATTTTATTTAAAAAAGCCTGTAACTGTCCGGCAAATTGCAAAAAACGGAAATTTAAATTTCGCGGGCTACCCTGACGCTTCCACCTTAAGTATAAAAATTTACTCCGAGATTATTTTAATAGATTACATACTTAATATGTTTTACGCTCTGTAAATACAAATTTATGAGATTCCAAAACCGTTGTTATTTGGTATGTAAATAATTAGTTTTTTTATAACCTGGACTGCGAATTCCTTACTGCCTGGTCCCAGCAAAGGGTAGGGAGACGTTACTTTAGCAGACAACACTCAGGCATTCCTTTCACTGGGGAGAGGATCCATCAAACTAACCTGAAACAACGACAAAAAAGAACTGTTAAACAATTCAATAGAAACATTAAAGCGTTTTATTCTAGATAGAGGCTAACTAGCCAGTAACGAACCTAGATTCGTACACGATTGAGCTGAGTGTCGAAAATCACGCAATCACAGAGAAATCAATGGACAAAGCTGCGGTACAATGAACTCTGTGAAAACGTGATTGGAAATGGACGAATGGACATAAAAAAGTGTAGATTCAGTGCGATGGGACCGTGGAAGCGATCAATCAAATTTTAAGCTTCACATTTGAGGATTGATACTGTTCGAGGAAGTTATTATAATATATAGAAGCGGCAATAGCCTAATGGTCAGGGTGTCCGCCTTGTGATCGAGAGGTCGTAGGTTCGATCCCCACCCATTACACTATTGACGTGAACCCACTCCAGATACAAGCATATTTAGCTTAGTTGGAGGGGTTAACAAGATTGCTAGTAATGTGAATTCCACCCACATTGCTAGTAAACTTTATAAAAAAAAAAAAAAAAAAAAAAAATTTGTTAACTGCTTTATTTGGAAGAGATTTCTTAGAACATAAGCAGAGGCTATACATTAATTTATTTCCTGTCTAAACACAAATCCGTACTAATATTATAAATGCGGAAGTAACCCTGTCTGTCTGTCTGTCACGCTTTCACGGAAAAACCGCTTAACCGATTTGGATAAAACTTAGTATGGGGTAAGCTTGGATCCCAAGAAAGGACATACGCTACTTTTTATTGCGATAACCGACACCCACGCGAGCGGAGCCGCAGGCAACAGTTAGTTTTAAATAAATAAATAAAAAGTGATAAAGAAAGTTCTTCTTAAACAGGAAGAAACCTAATATACGGGATATTCAAGTTGTAAGACCATGACCTGTAGGTAATTAATGTACTTTTATGGCGTTTTCATTTATTTCCAAATCAAAAATATGACTTAGTATGATAACCTATGGGGTTTCTAGGTGATACCTATGTTTTGGGTCTTTTTTCTGTGATTTTAATGGTAGGTAACTTAACGTTTTTGAAACGCTTTTAAATTAATTAAAACTGATTTAAATTATAGTTTTTATGTTTACGTGAATATTGTACCATACATAAATGGATACAAAACTAATTAAAACAGATGTTATTGGGTTTTATTTTTCGCGTTTTGAAGAAGAGAGAGAGGAGTCCTTAGTATTGATTTAAGTAAGTCAAATCCAGAAGTCTGAGATATTTCTTACTTAAATCGATAATAAGGAATCCTTAGGTAACCGTTAACATCTCTGAGTATGACAGTAAATCTCTGTTCTCCTTTATTTTGTTGCAAAATATTCTGAAATAAATTTATTTACACCGGCAATGGTGTAAATAAATATATTTCAGCATATTTTGAAATCCATATTCATATTTCTAGCTTCGCGTCAATTAACAAATGAAACATACAGTTATAAATGTTTTTAATCGTATATTTTCATGCAATAGACAGTTATTGGCTTATTTCCATATATATATACCTACTTGCTTATACATAAGGAATGACTTCAGTTAATTTTCCTTGTATATCTTTCTCAATATTGATATTTACATAACTGGATTATTAAAGATGTGGATATGAGATTCCTCGCTCTTGGATATTATAATTTTGATGCTGATTACTTCTTAATCAGGGTCCACAGTTGTTATTTTCCTACATTTAGTTCTTTATACATAGTGGAAGTACAATCTATATATTAAGTAGGTACTAGCAACACGCCCCGGTTTCGCACGGGTACAGAGTATTATACGCCTTCATTTTTTTAAACAGAATATAATAATATCTTATTAAATAAAACATAATATCTTGGGACAACTCATACACGGCCATCGGATCCCAAACTAGGCAGAGCCTGTATTATGGCAACCAGACTACTTATAAATATACTTATATATCTCTAAATACATACATATTATAGATAAATTACACCCAGACACAGAACAAATGATCATGCACGTCACACAAAGATTTATCCTGGGTGGGAATCAAATCCACGACCTCTGGTTTAGCAGTCAGGATCACTAACAACTAGTCTAACAGACCAGTCAAATATAGTCCATATACTTTCTGATAATGTAGGTTTCCAGAGATAAAAGAATTTATGTAATCGCTGTATAATTTTTGAGCTTGTTCATGACGAACAAAAAACAGATCTGTCCTCGTTATAATAGTAGTATATATTATTAGCTGTTTCCCGCAGCTCCGCCCGCGTGGATGTCGGTTATCGCGGAAAAAGTAGCCTATGTCTTTTCTCAGGCTTTAGACTATCTGTGTCGTGTCGTGTTGGCCTAGTGGTTCAATGAACGGACTTGTGTGCACAAGGTTGCAGGTTCGAACCCACTACAGGCAAGTACCAATGTGACTTTTTCAAAGTTATATGTACTTTCTTAATTATTCTAAGACATCAGTGACAAACGGTGAAGGATACCATCGTGAGGAAACCTGGATTCCAACAATTGGAATCTGAAATCGCCAACCCGCAATGAGCAAGCGTGGTGATCAATGCTCGTTCCTTCTCTATATGAGAAGAGGCCTGTGCCCAGCAGTGGGACATTTATAGGCTGGTATGACTAGACTATCTGTGTACCAAATTTCATTCAAATCGGTTCAGTACTTTTGGCGTGAAAGCGCGAAAGACAGACAGAGTTACTTTCGCATTTATAATATTAGCAAGGATCATGTTAATATTGGAATAAGAAAAAAATAAAATTGTACCTACTTTTTTTGCGCATTTCAGATTTGATTGTGAGATGCCTCTCATTATGCCTATACAGATTGCGGGCTGCAAGCAGAACTATACTCAACAATGTTTAAATTAAGGTCGAGGATGATTTAACCCTACATAAATATTATTCTACACCATAATTAACTAAGTTATAACCAACTAACTTCTTTCAAGTTCCGCGTTGATCTAAGAATAGATAACTAAAGTTATAATTGCTATTTACAAATCGAGATTGAGCTCTCTTCATCACCTTTAGTACGCTATTCCATTCAAAATATTACACTTAACTTTATGTTAGTTTAAAGTAAATTCCGATTCTATTACAGTAACCAAATATGTAGTTAATTTGTATTCAAAATCCAATCAAACCACTATTAGTTTTTTTAAAAGAGTTATATATGGTGGGATGTCTAGATGCCAGCAAAATTTTTATTGAATTAAAACTAGTCAATGATTTGAGTTCATAATTTATTGAAAATGTATTAAAATATGATAAAGCTTATGAATTTGTTTGTTTGAAATTATCGCTCATCTCGAAAACTACCAGTCGTATTTGAAAATATCTTTTTGCATTTGATAGCTAAATCCCGAGGAAGATTATAGGCTATTTAGGTAACATCATGTTACTTGCTATAGGAAAAAAGCAAGGCGAGTAAAACCGCGGGTCACAGCTACATATTTTTTATACAAATGAGGTCAAGCATATAGCTACGTGCTTCATATAAAATCGCGTGTGGAATCGTTTCATCCAATTTATTAATGTTATATTTTATCATTGTCTAACACGCCAGCCATTTTAAATTTCTATGCAGTACGAATGGAATATAATTTACCGATGTTACCATGAAAGGGAACAAAAATGTTTTGTAACTTTGTTAAAAATATTCACGCTTTTCATGTACCTATTGTACGTCTTCTAATTTATAGTCATTCAGACTTTTTTTGATAAAATGAAAATTAGATATAACACACCTATAATACTTGGACATTTTTAGTTGACAAAACGTTATCTCAAAATGTTAAAATTCCGCGACCATGTGCCTGCTAATGTAGCTCATTGATAGATTTGAACTTTTGACGCAATATTAGATTCTTATAATGATAATAATATACTATCTGGTTTTACAATAAGTAGGTAGATAGAGGTGTACAAAACTTATACATACCTACATACACTATTTGACATCAGAAACACACGTGTCTGGGATTAAATGGCATTGTATTTGTATAATAACTTTCGTGTGGAGTATTCATAATTATTTAAAACAAAACGGTTTGGACGGAACTGACAGTTCGACTCGCGACATCACCTCCGCCGCATCAGCTCATGATTAGGGACACCTATTGAGTCTGAAACTAGTCGAGCGAACCCGAGAATTTGCGTGAGTAAACCGTTTTGTTTTAAATAGTCATTTTATTTAAGACAAATAATTATAAGAGATTAACTAGACAATCCTTAATTTATCTTTCTGCGTGTATGTACATGCAATGTAAACTTAAATTCATTTGTTTTCTTCTTATCATCACTTTTCACAATATTTTTCACATATTATATTCCAAAAGAATTCCGAATCGAAACCAGTCTTCAAAAAATATTTGTTTTAGTATCTAGTTGAAAAATATTGCACGTTTTAAAATTATATCATGGACGAGATTATAACACTCTAGTAATAGGCACTTTAAAGAAAAATGTGAACCATAGCTTAAATAATCTGACCTCATATATTTTCTTTGACATTTAAATGGCAAGGACGTTTATTTTATAAAGCTTAAATGCCAGTATATTATTAATAAGGGTTGGTACCCATTGTTTGTTTAATAGCCTGCTGGCTACAACAGAATAAGACATGAAAGTCCTAATTAAACAACTACTGAATTTTCTAGTTATTTGTATTACTAATAATAACATTTCAAGACAATAAGAATAAAGAAAATAAACAAAGTTAATTAGAAACATGAAGTAAATATGTTTTGTTAAAACTCTCGTTGCCCTCTAACATTGTTTATAGAGCCTTAAATTATTTGTATAAGTTTTAATACAGCAAAGCGTAGCTCAGTTTAGCTAGAATATCGTTCAACTAAAAAGTCAACGAAACCAGAAGTTTACTACAAATAAACGTCTTCTAAAATCGTCTTCTTAATTACTTCATTCCATAAAGATTCATTCATTCTTACATTCAGACATTCATTGATTGCTGGTGGTCTCTCCATTACCAAACGTAATAAAACGAGAACACAGTAAATCAACTCAACACTTTCCTAATACCACGATACCCCGGAAGAGAAGCATAAACACAAACATTTTTAATTTAGGCATGTCTGAAAATCTTTAACATCGGCAGAAAGTGCAGAAGGCACAGCAGTTTATATCAACTAATAATACACGGCAAAAACATAACAACAATATTTAAAAAACAAAAGAAGGATGGTTTTAATGTGTTCTAAAAAGCTCTCTGCCCATACTACCAAGAAACAACCTATAAACCGACAAATGGGTTATGGAGGTCTAATAGATGGGCCTGTCTATTTGGACTGGAACATGTCTTTAAGTCCAACACAGTTGGGAAAATACCAGGCAGGAGGAGGGTATCCCAATTGAAGACCAGTACTAACCAATCCATGGTTCCGCAGTGATTCATCGTATGAGCTAATCTCTGTTAACGTTCAGAAACCACGCGCCGATCCAACTGTGTCCAATGCTATTCGAAACGGCATCAATGAACTAAATTATACGAATAATCTAAAGAAATCGATGTTTTCTAGAGGTTAGTCTAATGGATATTAAACTAGAACAAGAGCGACGAATCTTTAATTAAGCATCTATATCTAGAATAATATTAAGCATCTTAGTATAACTAGAACTAGCTGTTTCCCGCGGCTCCACCCGCGTGGATGTCGGTTATCGCGGCAAAAAGTAGCCTATGACCATTTTCAGGCTCTAGACTATCTGTGTACCAAATTTCATTTAAATCGGTTCAGTTTAGTTTTGGCGTGAAAGCGCGACAGACAGACAGACAGGAAGACAGTGTTACTTCCGCATTTTTAATATTAGTAAGAATAACTTAGAGAAAGAATCTGCTCATAATACCAAGAGATAAATTTTCAATAAAAGAGCATTTCCTTTAAGAGCTTTTAATTTAAGGACGTTATTACATTATCTTAATTGAACAAGATCAATCATTTCTTATCAGATCAAAAGATCATTATGTCAATAGTGTAGGTAATCATAGTGTCAATTTATGCAAAATTAGGTTTTATCGCGAATCAATCAGATAAAAGTTAGATAAAATCAATATTCATGTCTGAAATCTAAGAAAAATGAGACGAAGGCATTCGACTGTATGCATGCATATGCACCGACATTGAAGCCAGACTTTAAAATTTGAAAGAAGATATAGACAACTATAATTTTCACTTTTTCCGGTAAATATGAAAGTTATTGAGTAAGTTTGTCCATATACCTCGATATAGATCCTTATTTTAATAGGGGTTCCACAAGGTTTATATTTAGACCCTTCCTTATTTCTAAAAAACAAATAAATACTTCTTTAATTATCGCTACATGTCAAAAGAATTTGCTTAAATACTTCATTGTTAAAAAATACTACCTAAACTAACTTGTTTTTAAAAACAAATAAAACAGCTTTAACGTGTTACATCGTTCTTAAACTACTTTGTTTAAGTATGTATGAAAACAATGCAAGTAAAACTTGGCTTTTTGTTTACATAACACGTACTTGAAGTTCTTTCAACCCAAAATTACAACCAATAACAAAACAATAGTTGGTTAGCACGGCCGTACATCACAACATTTCAACAACATTGTAGGATTTGCCACAATGTTGGTAAAACAGTCGAGTACACGTCTTTGAAAACGATTTAAAATTAAAATCGTCTTTATTTCAAAGCTGTAAAGTCGTTTTTCTAAATCGTTGTTGCCATTGATGTGCGGTCAAATACGTATTCTGCGTATATCTGTGTTCATGAAACGTGAGAGGTTTATATAACAGCTCGAATTTATTTTGAGAAATCGTTAAAGAATGGATAAGTCGATATTATTTTGCCACCACAACATACCTTTGTACAACAGAAGTCAAAATTACCTACTTACCTTACAAAGAAAGATCAGCAATGCAAGTTTTTATTTAATTTTCTACGATTTAAAATCAAAATTAAAATATTTTTATTTCAAGTAGGCCTTTTCAGGCACTTTCAAAAGGTTAAATGGACTCAAGTTGCGCGGTTCCAAAATGTCATTCCTATGGTGACGAACCGGAAAGAAACTCCATAATTCTATCTGGTTCTTTTTGAAATTACTGTTAGATATTAAAAATCTTCATAGGTAAGACGTTGCCCAACCAAAAGAAGTCCAATTTTAGACCTTCAACATTAAATTATTATAATTATAAGTTATAGTGTAAGACACGTAACTCAGTGCTTTGCCGACAGACGTGTTCAGCTACCATGAAGGGTTTGTGCAACTGCCGCTCATAAGATATGTGGTGACCACACAATACAGTAAATTAAGGACGGGGGCAAAAGAGAAATCATTTAATTTATGTAAACAAACCTTTTTAGAAGAACATAAGTTAACAAGATTCAAAGATACCCACTACTCTGTTTAAAATACATTTGAAAACAAAAATTACTTTAAATTATTATTATTAATTCATAATTTAAAGCAAGAGATAGAAGGCTTGAGATAGAGGTAGCAGTATGTAACGGACAGTATGCAATGTCAGAGAAGTATAAATAAATTAGAAGAAGAAAAAGGAACCATGCCAAAACAAGAAAGAATAGGATAATCTGGTCTCTTTTAGGGGAGGTCTGGCAAAAACTTACCAACCCACCTGAGGCCAGCCATCTTCTTCGCCTGCCTAGATTTTTCCCAAGCTATGTTGCTTTCAGTCTAACCGAATACAGCTAAATATAATGGATTTTACATGAAGCGTCTGGGTAACACATTATCTAATGGCAAGACTGGTTGTCAGAATTGTAATCACTTAACGACTGCCAAAAATAAACATAAGACAGTCGGGACTGACGGCTCAAATTAGCCTCTAACCACATTATTAAAAAGCTAACTAATGATTAATGGAACTGTATGAATTATGGTACCTTCCTCCTTACATTCATGCAAATCAGCTGTGTTGAAGCGACACCTATCATAAACCTAATCTTACTTGGACTACAAACTACAAGTGAAACTAGTAAAGCTATAAAAACGTACCTAGCTCAATGATTCACCAAAGATCTCAAACCAGTTTATGTCAGTAAACAAGAAAATGGCCTGTTGTTTTAAATTGTACGCACGACAAGACACAGCCTAGTTAAATTGATCTAGGTATCCTTGACATTTACGCTACTATAGTTTTAATGATGTGGAAATATTTACCAATACAGAAATAATAAGCATATTACTCCATAAAGAGAGTACCTACTGGAATTTTAGATTTTATTCTGTGTTATGTAAGTAATCAAATTCAAACTACGTAAGAATATTATGAATGCAACACAAGTAGGTAATAAGCAAGCTAATTAAAATTAAAACTCAAGAATGCGTAAAATTATAGGAAATTAATTTTATATTTTAGCATGAAGCATAATTCGAATTATTTGTCTGATTTTAAAACTGCGGTATTTTTAAAGATCTCGATATGTTTGCTTTGAATGAAAATAAAGTATTTTTTTTAGACAGAGAGCTATTTAATTTAACCAATTAATACATTTTAGAACTTGAACATAATAAGAATAAAAATAACCTAATGGGAATTAACGCCAAAACATTCATTTAGGTACCTTCAATGGCTTGAAGTTGCGACCAGATTATACCGGACGCACCATACGTATTTTTGTATACTTGCAACGCGATTGTAAGTGTAATAGAAATATCCTTCACAAATTGATGGTGACCCTACGTCGGCCATGGTTGACGGCGTCGGCTGCCCGCTTGACACCTGGCCGGCACACGCCAACACATTTGCAACAGAACAATATCTGCTAACATACATGCGTTCATATGGTGAACAACTTATCGAAGATTTCAAAACTTAAGTTAAATAAAGCAAATATATATCTTTACTAATATATAAAGCGGAACAGTTTGCTTGTTTGTTTGAACGGTCTAATCTCAGGAACTACTGGACCGATTTGAAAAATTCTTATAGTGTTGGATAGCCCATTTATTGAGGAAGGCTATAGGCTATATAACATCACGCTATGACCAATAGGAGCGGAGCATAAATGAAAAATGTTGCAAAAATGAAAAACCGTTAAAACTAAAACTCGCGAACAAAGTCGTGGGGAACAGCTAGTTAGAAATAAAGTAAAATCTAAACGTGTAACACAACACAGCCACTCACTTAGCATTACTAGTCCTTGCATTTTACATATTTACACAAAAACTTGCGCAAACTGAGAATAAATACGAGTAGTGGAGGTTATACAAATATTTGTCTAAATATTAAATAAGTATGTTTACAGCAATGAGTTGGAATCGTTCGAGAGTGAGGATTATTAAGTATTATGAATACTAATTAAATAAATAAAACAAATTTCAGTTTAATTTTGCCGCCAGAAGCGTTAGTCGTGTGATGCCTAAAAATGTCAAATTCAATATTGTTGGTGGACTTTGACAGCTGACACGCCAGTGGCGCCAACTGGCGATCGCAATTACAGTAGCCTCATTAACTTTGGACGAGGACTAAAAAATGCAAGAATTAGGATATGAAAATTGAAAAGTTAATTTACATTAATTTTATGAAAAACATTAAACCATTGCTTTTTGTGATACTCTACAATTAGTAAATAACGTTAAATACGGAAATTATTCGCAATCTTTTCGAAACATTCTTAAGTGCTAACATAACCTACACTAAAGTACTTGTAACGAACATGCATCCATAAAAACCACCATTTTTATTCGTCGAATTGTCCAACAAAAAACACAAAACGTATACATATTTGCACCCATTTGTCGAGCGTTTCATTGTTTTACTCTAAAGGCGAATTCTTAATAAGGTCCCAAGTGCGTTGTTCTCTATTTTAAGAATAAATTATAGGTGGGAACTTGGTTGTTAAAGTCTTTTTTCCAAATAAAGGTACAAATTGACAAAAAAAGAAAGAAAAACAAATGACTTACATACTAAATTGGCTTAGCAACCCAAAATTTCCAAAACAGGAACAAAGACATACAAAAATATTCGCATGTTACGCTTTTATGTGTTTAACATATATGTATTTATGGAAAGTTTACACTTGATTTGAGCCACAAATAATCACAGCTTAAAATGTTTTAAACCACCTCATCCTCTTAGGCTTCGCCACATCAGTTAACAAAATAAGTAACTTAATTGATTTATTGCCGCTAAATAGCCAATTAAAGCTAATAATGCGCCAACAGTCTGGTAAAAATACATAGAGAATCTCTCACTAGATACACGAAACAAAATATAAAAGTTCAGTCTATCCTCTTACTGGAAATGTATTACAAATTTATCCTCTATGACCATCATATGGCGAAATGTGGTTTAAATACGTAAACATCTGTCATCTTGAACCAGTGGTACCAGTGGTGAACCGATACCACAGAAATTTATAACATAGTAGATCGTTCTGCGGTTAAACATACACATAAGACCACAGAACATCATTAAATCGAAAGACCAGAAATAATATATAAACCAAGCATCGAGCTTTAAAATTTAAGTCAAAACGTGGCTGCCAAAATTCAATCAAGAGAACGCACCACACAGTTAATTTTCTGAAAAGTTAGTAGAATTATTAGTTAAATTTCAACTAGTCGCCTTTGAGTAGCTTGTCCCATACTTTTTGGGATTCATTCATCATTTAATCAACTGACTGCCTGATTTCATTTAAAGACTGCACGGATAGCCGAGTGGTATAGGTCACAACGCTAACCACCACTGTGCGCGAAGTGCTTCGGGTTTGATCTCCGCGTGGGACAATCATTTTATGTGATCCACAAATGCTTGTTCCATGTCTGGGTGTTCTTTGTACTTTTGATTTAGAGATTTTAAAAACCTTCGCGTAATAAGGAATAAATTCCTTAGTGCGACAACTCCCCGCCTAAAGCCGAAAGCCAAACAATTGAAAGCTTTTATAATGTAAGCCTCGAGCTTCCGCACTCTTTAAACAGTTGATAATAAACTATTATAAGGACGCGGCACATAGCCTCAGGAACGGAAGGCAGGAGTCAGCCAGGAAGTAGACCCTTACTGCGTCCTGGATTTAGTATTATAAAGAGCTTTTCAAGTATTTTCAACTTATCTGTATAGTGTAAGAGGTATTAAATTTTCATGGAACTGCATTATTGTGTCGGTTGGGGTGTAAAATTTATATCCATTTTTTATATAAATTTTAAGTCCAGCGTGCTTCTGTTTCATAATTAGGCGGTTATCTTGCCAATTTCATAATGAGAATATTTATTAAGTATTTTCTTAAAACACAAATCTGCTATTTAGTAATTTGAAAAAAAGAAAATACATTTATTGACACACATCAAAGAGCTTGCTCAATGACTTATTAACTAAACATAACATGAAAAAAAAATGAAAAAAATTAACATTTGCGTGCCCTAATCCCTTAAAAATAGATAAGGCTCATAAAAATATTCCCAATTGTATATTTTAATCGACTTGCTCTCTTAAACAGACTGACAAAATATGATGTTTTGTCACGTCTCTCGTACGAAATTTAGATTGAATAGTAATTAAAGCTCCAGAGCTTGCAATCCTCACATCTTAAGGTCAAGACCTTTCGATCATCGAACAATCCTAGGAAGTGTACCTCGTACGAACATTATAGGAACCGCTAGACCCCAATACTTGTTTCATATCAAACCTATTAGAGCATCACAATGGCCGCTGTATCATTATCGACTATAAGAAATTTATAATTTCACGCCAAACAACAACGTACGTGACACAACTAACACCATTTCCGTGCAGTGTACTAGAATGGAAATTGTATACACCTTTAATGTCTTTTATATAATATAATAGAGATATTATGAATTTCTATGACGTTTTATGAAAATTACTAGCTGTCCCCCGCGACTTTGTTCGCGTGTTTTAGTTTCAACGGTTTTTCATTTTTGCAACATTTTTCATTTATGCTCCGCTCCTATTGGTCGTAGCGTGATGTTATATAGCCTATAGCCTTTCTCAATAAATGGACTATCCAATATAAAAAGAATTCGAACCAGTAGTTTCTGAGATTAGCGCGTTCAAACAAACAAACAAACAAACTCTTCAGCTTTATAATATTAGTATAGATTAGTATAGATACATGATTCTCAGAGTTCGATGCGGTTTTTCGGACTCTCTCTAGCAATTTTGCAAGGTTTTTATTAACTTGCAATGTATGTATGTTTGTTCGGGTCAAATCTTGCAAGCCAAATTAGAGCAACTTCTTGACATCCGATTGACAGGGTGCGCGATATTGCGGATCAAACCGCACCACACGCCGTGGGAGGCGTCTATCACGAGACGCTTCCAACGGCAAACGCATCTGCCCCAGTCTGCCGCAATCCACCACGAATTGAAGTACCAATGTTAATCAGCTTAATATATAAGTTAGTTAAAATTGGGTTTGATTCTCAAGACTCATTGCACGGTGCGTGGCTGTAGTCGTCGGCGGTGCGGGGTGATCTGTGATATCATGCACTTTAAAATCGTTTATTTTTAAACATTCGTAGACTCTAGACTCCAAACTTATAGCTAGCTATCGCGCCATAGACTACAAAACCAGCAATAATTTAAAAGACAAACAAAAGCCATCATTTACAGAAACCAGAGACAGATGGCATACATCAAGTCAGACAGATGTTCAGTCGTGAGATCTAACTCTAGAGCATTGCTTGCGCACGACCACTTAAAACTAGGTTGTTTTTGATCCATAGAGAAACAATTGTTTAGAAACAGAAATATTTCAAAGTCGCTGTAAAGAAAAAGGTATCTTTTTGCAAGATGTTTCAAAAAGAATCTTTCATTAACTAACTTTGAGCAAAGTTTAAAATATGTATAGGACAGAGAAGACTGACAAGAATACAAACAGACACAAAAAATAGAAACAATATTTTTTTGTTAGAAAATACGAAGGCCGCTCATACAGGAGGCGACGAGAATCTCTGAAGCCCGAAAACTTTAGTGTCTAAGCGCCTATTGCCATAAATACTCAAAGAGGTAAGTACATAGGCACTCGTCGTTGGAGATTGTCGTCGGGTATCGGAGAATAGCGTTGCCTAGTGTAAAAAATGCCTAAGGGTTGAAGTAAATAAATATCAGGATTTCATTAGATTATGTCCGTCCTTAATTGTACGGACTGACGGGACGGTTAGACATGTCATGAAGAAGGATGCATCAGTTAAATTTGTTTTTTTTTTTTTTTTGTTATTGTTTTAGTTAAGTTATACATCCATATTATATACTCATGCAAAAAATATCTCAGCAACTTACAAAAGATCCCTAAATATATAAATTACTAGCTGTTTCCTGCGGCTCCGCCCGCGTGGATTGCGGTTATTGCGGTCTAAGTCTAAGGTTAAAGTCTAAGGCAATAGCCTATATCCTTTCTCACGCTCTAGACTAACTGTGCGCCAAATTTCATTTAAATCAGTTCAGTAGTTTTGACATGAAGACAGAGTTACTTTCGCATTTATAATATTCGTCAGGCTAACATAAAAAAATCTATCCACCTATTCCTGAGTATTTCAATTTTTTACATTTACTGATCCTGTGTCAATTTTCAAGTTCTGTTGTAATTACGTAGCAATCATGATTTCACTACGGTCAACAAAAAACTTGCATTATATTACCGTTCACAAAGTGAGTGAACAAAATGGATCACAAAATATGCGTACCAACGAATTACGAATATCGATCTTACTACATTGAGATAAGGCACCGTCAATATCAAAGTGCCATACCTATTACCTAGACATAATATCCAATATGAACGTAGTGCTTTATAGTTGAGAGTACAGCAAAAACTGCTTATTATATAGAATACAAAACCTAATTACATAGATGTTATGTTTTGTTTATAAAAACACGTGGCAGCGAAACACGTTGCATGTGCGAAAATACTTAATAATAATGTCGCAATAGTGCCGAGCGTGCAAGCATGTGTCCCGGTGTAAGGTGACCATGGGGCTTAAAAACAATATTCGGTAAATGTTAATATTTCATTTCTAGAAAAGAATGTAATGATTATGATGTTACTAAACTGATTAAAGTAATTTCTACAATTATATATTCATGAACGCCCAGCAATGGGACAGTAAGATAGGGAAAATGCATGTAGCTGAGTTGGGGACCTAATTTTGCTCGTACCTTTATTGTATATTGTTTTATTATATCTGTACTTTTTTTCTATGTTTTTCAAATGAGATCGCTTTCTATAACCGTTAGTTTAGGCACACTACACTAGCAGACAATACGAAATGTGTATAGAACTTCAAAAACCATTAAAAGTTTAGAAATTAATTTACGTATAAATAAACCTTGCAATCACTGGATTTTCCAGTGAACATGATGTGAGTTAACGAGGGAATATTTGAGTAAATTTACTAATTACTGGTAGTGTACAGATAAAGTAGTCCACAAGGACAGTTGACAGCTACGTCAGTTTTGCCCAAAGAGAGTCCAGGGACCCTGAACCTTAAAGATATCTAAGGACAGGCGTACTTAGATTTTGGCCCTCGGGGACCTTCTCTACTAGTAAATGACTTATTTATAAATTTAGATAAGGTTTGCCTATATTTACCACAAAATGAATCACATTACTTCTTTATAAATCAATGATTTTATCGATGTTTTCCGGTATACAGTGTATAAATCTGTCCATTGCCGATAAACTTAAATACGATAAAGTTAGTTCCCATCCTTTGTCATCAATCGAGATTGTATGAAATAATAATGATAAATAATATCTTGGGACAACTCACACACGGATCCCAAGCTAGGCAGAGCCTGTATTATGGCAACCAGACAACTGATAAACATACTTCTATATTTCTAAATACATAAATACATAAATACACCCAGACAGCAGAACAAATGGTCATGCTCATCACTCAAAGTTTATCCTTGGAGGGAATCGAATCCACGACCTCTGGTTTAGCAGTCAAGGTCACTAACCACTAGACCAACAGGCCAGTCAGTAAAAGAATGTCCGTTATATTTAAAACGCATGGTTAGTGTATCGTGAGACTGTGATATTAAACCATAAATACAGTCGATAACAGTTTAATTAGTGAACTATGGAACGCGATCGGCGTACGGTGCTTATGACTCGGTACCGTTTTACAGAGAGAAAGAGTTTTTAACTAAGAGGCGGAATCTTGGGGCACGGTTGTGCCCCCGCCAAGACGAGACAGAGGAAGCGCATGTTACTACCTTACCTTTTCTTTCAGCAGCGTATTTTTAACTATGTTTGTAACTATCCTTTATTTTCTAAACAAAAAATGTCTTTAAATAATTAGTTGACAATAAAAAAGCAAATAAACCTACGATAAAGTGTACCTACAATATATTTTTTTATCAATCAAGTATTTGGTTGTAAGTTTCAAATAATACATGCTTTTAATAATCTATTTAATTGATTTAGGAATTAAAAAAGAGGCGGGTCGCTCTTTGATAATAAATGATAACTATATTCCAGACGGTTTATGGTATACCTAATGGTTAGGAGACGATGCTTCTGGCAGCTAAACAAACCGATGCAAGAAAAAAACACCATAAAAATAATTGATAATCTATGCTAATATTATAAAGCTGAAGAGTTTGTTTGTTTTAACGCGCTAATCTCAGGAACTACTGGTTCGAATTTAATAATTATTTTTGTGTTCGATAGTCCGTTTATTGAGGAAGGCTATAGGCTATATAACATCACGCTACAACCAATAGGAGCGGAGCATAAATGAAAAATGTTGCAAAAATGAAAAACCGTTGAAACTAAAACACGCGAACAAAGTCGCCGGGGATTGCTAGTGACTTATGTAATACACCTACTTGGGACCCACCCCGGCTTCGCGCGAGTAGTCAAAACATTAATGAATTAAACACACAAATTCCTCTTGAATCACTCTATCCATTGCTGCAAACTGCATTGAAATCCGTTGCGTAGTTTAAAAGATCTAAGCGTACACACAGCGGGAGCAACTTTGTTTTATACTTTATAAAGAAGTATTAATAAGCTTTATTTAAAAAGAAGGTAATCAGAATAAAGAACAGAAAGCCTATGCTTTACATATTCAGAAAACGGAATACAAAATCTAATATATAAAATTCTCGTCTAATATATAAAATTCTCGTGTCACAGTTTTCGTTGCCATACTCCTCCGAAACGGCTTGACCGATTTTGATGAAATTTTTTGTGCTTATCCGGTATCTATGAGAATCGGCCAACATCTATTTTTCATCCCCCTAAATGTTAGGGGTAGTCCACCCCTAATTTTTTTTTTTATTTTTTAGACAAAATATGGCAAAACAACGTTTGCCGGGTCAGCTAGTATTACTATAAACTTATCTAATATCTACCTACATATTAGAAAAATATCAAATGACAATGAGAAATACTTCTTGTTTTCGCAAATAAACCATTTTAAACACCCTTTGAATCGTTTCCTCATTAATCACTAGCAAAGTGCAAACCCAATGCTATCTCGACAGTTCAATTTTAAAATTGCTATCCCGCAATATTCGAGAGTCATCGTGAATTGTGGGACTAATTAAAAACTTCCATTGTAAAAGCGAAAATGAAATAATATTGTGGTAGCTACAATAGGAATAATGTTTTTTTTTAAAGTCCGTCAGTTACATAATAAAATACATACACTTATTTTTTCTTTAGACCCGTAAATATAAAATTACAAATATTCAATAAACGGAAAATTACGTCATTCCTTGATACAATTTTTGCTAAGACGTGACGTCACAAGCCCCCACTTATGAACTTTGATGCGCTTTATCTACCTACTTAGTATTTTCAAATTTTGAAAAATCAAATTATACGTGTCTATAATTTTCCTATTATCTAACTGACAGACTAATTCGATTTTGACTTTATATACGCACTCATCTACCTCATCAGTAATGCTCCAGCGCGGCACGAAATGTTTTTTTTTTAATAACACTATAAATAACAGATTGCTTTTAAAAGAACATAATCATATGACGTAAAAATATGTTGATGTAGCTTTTCTTATTGTTTCTTTTAATAGAAATTAGGAATGTAATCGGACCAGTAGTTCCAGAGATTACTTTTAATAAACATGCAATCCTCCACCCGTAGTTAAAGTAGGTATGTATATATAGGTAGGATTTTTCCACAGACCACCGAAACTCTCTGGATTTAACTAACATAAATAAATAATAAATATAAATAAATGTGGACAACATCACATACATTGCTCTGAACCAAAGTAAGTAGCTAAAGCACTTGTCTTATGGAATCAGAGACAACGAAGGTATCACAAACACCCAGACCCGAGACTATGTAGTAAAGTGGTTTTCTACATTGACTGCCGGGGATCGAACCCGGGACCTCAGAGCTAGCGACACCTTGAAAACCGGTGCGTGCGCCACTCGACCACGGAGGTCGTCAAAAGTATATCGGTAAGTAATCTTTTTATTTAATTTGGGACAAATTATACACACTTACATCGTATTACCTACTTTTTTATAAGCTTTGAGTGTTACTCAACATTTTATGAGCGTTATCGCTGTTGATAACATCGCTCTATTGAAAATACCAAGAACAATAAAAACTGCATTACGGCTGCACGTACACGCTACATTATAAATCCTATTTGCTCTAATATGTGGAGCAAATTGGCTTTATTAGATAACGGGTACTCAGATACTGTTACAAAATACTAACATCAGCTTCTTTTTGCACATACTTAAGTACCTATGTATATAAATCCCTTCCTCAAAAACATCGTGAGGAAACCTGGATTTTAAATAATGGAATCTGAAATCGCCAAACCACAAGTAAGCAAGCGTGGTGACCAGTGCTTGTTCTTTCTCTATATGGGAACGCGTTTGTCCAGCTCTGGGACATTTATAGGCCGGTTATTATTAACATCCATTTTTAATTCAATTTAGTCCCTCGACAACTATTCAAAGATACAATTTTGGTTTGAAATAGGCGCCATCTTTTTATGACGTGTTCTGCTATTCCTTTTTTGGATGAAAACGGAATATCAAATGAAGGTAAATTGTAATATACAACTGCTTACTAATACATAATCATATTTAATACATAGGTAATCGAACAAGCCGTGTCCAACGGTTTCATCTGGCTTTTGTTCAACATGAATAGGGATGATGGCCGGGTATGAAAAGTACAAATCTATTTAATCAGTAAATTAGGCATTATTAAAATATTAGACAAGTATTTTATTTTTATACAACAAAATACTAAGGCTAATTACATCATGATGTTACTCAAAACGTACGAAATCGTGATGTCATGTGACATTTAAAATCAATGCATAGTCGTCAGTTTTTTGGTACAACAATAAAGAAAAATATGTGTGTCTAATATTTTTTTACTAATCTATCTAATACAAAGACAATAAAAAAATTGTCGACACCCCTAATGGGCTGAAAAATGTAAGAAAACCTTTAAAAATCAAATAGTAACTGCAGATATTATAGAATTTAAACCAACTTTTTAGCAACATATATAATTACTGCAAGAATAAAAACATTTATAAGGCACTAATAAATTTAAAGACAAAACCAATGCGTACAATGTGTTTCCTTCAAAAGCGTATATTAATAGGAACAATAGTACTCGTGCCTGAGTTGATGAAGTTTCAAGGTCTGGACGTTTCCGTGGAAGACCAGAGTATTCTCCATTATTGTAGATAGACAATGCAACTGACGACGCTACAAAGTATTGACAAGGCATTGTTTATATATTATCTTTAGATATATGAATACATAGTTGTTTGACTGCACGGGTAGCCGAGTAGTATAGGTCACCGCGCCAATTACCTCTTTGCGCGACGTGCCGCGGGTTCGATCCCCGCATGGGACAAGCATTTGTGTGACCCACAAATGCTTGTTTCAAGTCTGGGTGTTCTTTGTGCATGTGATTTGAATGTTTGTGAAACCCCCCGCGACACAAGGATTAAATTCCTTAGTGCGGGAGTCGTTTAAAAAAAAAAAAAAAAAAGTATAGAAATCAATGATATATTAGAAAACTAGACTTACGTAGCTCTAGATAAACAAATTATAGAAGAAGTGGATAAACGCCTTTGCGAACAAAGCTGTGGAGTGGTATGGGTTAATAATAATGTCATGGTGACTTAGCGGTTTAATAAACGAACTTGTTAGCACAAGTTTGCAGGTTCTAACCTAGACATGTACCAATGTGAGGGTTTCAAAGTAATTTCTACTTTTTTAATGTTTTAAGACACCATTGACAATCGGTGAAGGAAAACTTTGTGAGGCAACCTAGATTCCAAAGATTGGAATCTGAATTAGTCAGCCCGCAAGTGAGATAGCGTGGTGATCTATATGAGAAGCGGGCTTTCCCCAGCAGTGGGATGGTGGGCAATTAGAGGCTGATATTTTTATTATACATAATAATGTACCTAATAGTATAATTTTTGCCAAAGATTAAGTACGAAGAATGTGGGTACATTTACCCGGTGACATTCCAATGATATCATCCTTTTAACAAAGTGTCTAGTCTAGGCCAGATTATAAAAAACACCAGATCAAAATCCATAAATTATTTTTCTGATCTATTGTATAATTGGGTGGTCTTGAAATGACCAAAAACTGACAAAACAAATCAAAGAATACTTTACGTAGGCACTTTGAATGGATCGGTTCTTGCAAACATCTGTGAATCATTATTTTTTGCAGTGTAACAAATCGTTTTGTTTTATCCCCATATGTTACCCATCCAGCAGTCACTCACAAACAATGAAACAGATGTCTCCTAGGCCTTTGTATGCAACAATGTATTTAAAGAAAGCTTACATAGCTAGTTTATAAAAAGAAATTGTGCTAACTTAAAATAATAGAAGCTTTGACGACCTCTGTGGTGTTGTTACATAGGTAAAAAACCGGTCTGTTTGTTGCCAGCTTTGAGATCCCGGTTTCGATCCCAGAACGGATCAAATAATTTGTCGAATGCAGAAATCCCTTGCTATGCACCGATTGTATATTCATCAAAACCATGCGATATTACATTGTAGTACCCACTTATATGTGTGTAACATAAATTCAAAGTTTGTTTGTAAGCAACAAAGATGGAACATATTTTATTTATGTCATAACGTTTGTGAAGAAACAGTAAACGTGATTTCATCTTTAACGACACAGAAATAAGATTTAAAATCGTAATAAATCGTGAACAATCTCGTAAATAATGTATTGTGAATTTGTAGGTTATGGGAATAGTATGGGAATTGCGTGGGAGAGTGAATTAAGTATCTTGTTACTTCAACGTGGAGTCACAGAGTTGATACCCCACAGAGGCTTAAGAGACTGACAACCGCACAACTATAGCTCAACCAATTGGGTATTTGACTTTATTTATTAATTAATTATTTTAAAAAATATATTCAAAATAATATCGATTGCCAAATATAACATGTTACCTTATAAGTAGGTACTTTGACTTATATATTGAGCTAGTTACTTGACAAGGATTTCAATATTGCTAATTAGACAGAGAGAGATATATATCCAATTGTGACGTCAACTTTCAAATTTCCATAATCAACCCTGTTGGAGAAAAAGTCGTTTTGCGAAAAATATATATATATATAGTATATAGAACATGTGTCATCTACTAACTTTTAACGCGTATACTTTTTATTAACTTTATTTACACTTGCATAAAGTACCTAGATGTTTAAGCGGAAATAACTTTAAACAAGAATTTAATTAAACTACAGTTGTCCTACTCTTAGTTAAAATTTGTTTTAAAATTTGTAGTGGAGTACATAATAATATTGTTGCGCGCTCGTATGCAGCTTTGTCTCTGTACTTTTCATACTCTATGATGTTGTACCGTTTCTTATAGTGAATTAAAGTTTGAGTTAATACAGAAGTTATCTCGTCTGGATTTGTGTCTTCCATTTTAATTTGTTGTTCCAGGGTTTATGTTTAGGGAAATAACACGGTTTCAAAGTACAGAGGATTCCGATCTTAGAAACTCTTTTTTGAATATAATAAATGAAATTGAAATAATTCAGGAAGAAATCTATTAGGTACACGTATTTTTTGACTGCTATAATATAATATTATCGACAAGAAAACGATATATAACTATGCAGTCCGTAAATCGTGATATTTTTTTCAAGCAAACTAAAAAATCAAATATCATCGAAAAGCTTTTTCCATTTATAAATATACTGTAAAGTTATTAGCTTATGAATAACAGTACACTTAAAATAAGCCTCTCAAACGATACTCATCCAAGCCCATCTAATAATAGTCCATCACCCAACAAACGTAAGGAGTTGTAAAAACACTTAACAGTTCATAACACAACCACTCAAGTAGGCAACACAAATAGTTTTTAAAAACAATGGCTGTTTATTTACTTTTCAAGTAGCTCCATGCTCTCTAATTTTATTGAAAAACTTTCTAGTATTTGAAAATAACCTTGCAGTTGGGACATTTGCAAATTTGAGTTTTTAAAACCCGTAGGTTATTATCATCAGCCTATCTTCGTTTACTGCTGAACGTAGGCCTCTCCTATGGCACGCCACAGAGCTCGATCTTCAGCTCTTCGTCTCCAACCACTGCCAGCCACTTTGCGGATGTCGTCGCACCATCTAGCCCCCGGTCGTAGTTCATAAACGATTTAATAAATGTCTTTCAATCGCTAAATTCCACATCAATGTTCGACGCAAACGGGCCACCGACACACAACCACCGGCACACGCACATAATACACGCTTTCATATATATTCGTTTGCAGTGGCGAGTAGCCGCCACTGGCTACACGTGTGTTCGGCGCGTCCATCCTTACTAAAATTATAAATGCGAAAGTATCTGTCTGTCTGTCTGTCGCGCTTTCACGCTAAAACTACAGAACCGATTGAAGTGAAATTTGGTACACATATAGTCCAGAGCCTGAGAAAGGACATAGCCTACCTTTTAATGCGAAAAAAGGGTTGAAAGGGGGGATGAAAAGTTGTATGGAAGTCTCGTAATTTTCTAGAGCTAAAACCATATGTTGTATGTGTCTTAAATGTAAAATAATTAGCCTAAATAATTAAAAATGCTATTCCAAAGACACTATTCCACGCGGACGAAGATGCGGGCACCGCTAATATAAAATATGAGAAAAAGCGTGTGCTGTAATTTTTGGCCCGTTTGCACCGAGCCTAAAGTGACAGAGATAGTACAAGATTTAACGTCCACTTTAAGATTGAATTTGTGTATTTTGTGATAAGAGCCTTATATTATAATGTCTCGTTGGTAGGATAAATGCCGAATTGTACGTACTTTAAAGAACTTTTAATCGCACTGGTTACTTTTGCAGCACAAATTTCCGCAACACATGCACTGACTGTAATCAGCACTGCTATTCTGCCTATTTTGTCTCGTGTATAGGCAGCGCTGCCCAGCTTCGGAACTCATTCTTTTTGTAATTTCGACTCTGTACTTGACATTTAATTTTTAGAAAATAGCATACCAGTAACTGGGACATATACACGTGTATAATATATATATCATATCTTGGGACAACTCAAGCACGACCATCTGATCCCAAACTAGGCAAAGCCTGTATTACGGCAACAAGACAACTGGAAAACATACTTCAATATTTCTAAATACATACATATTATAGATAAATTACACCCAGACACAGACCAAATCATAATGCTCATCACACAAAGATTTGTCCTGGGTAGGAATCGAACCCACGACCTCCGATTTAGCAGTCAGGGTCACTAACCACTATACCAACAGGCCATTTCAACACATGACAATGACAAGGCATCAACGGTCTTTTACCCAACTTATATCAAAAAGAAACAGCTATCCGAATTGTGTTTTAACACGTATTATTTTTGGAAAGTAATTTTAGTCACAACTGAAGCGACGAGACGATTTGTTGTGTTTGTTTTATCTTGGGCGCCACTCCAAATATAGGCACATAATTCATGTTTACGATGACAAGTACATTAGCTAGTTATGAACTCTTGTTTATTTAACAACAGTCATTTAATACTTACTGGTTCCAAATAACTAATTTCTTTTTTTTATCTAATTGAAGAGTTACAAAATTACAATTTAGGATAGTGTTCTTCATCGGTCAAAATCAACTTTGTTTCATAAAATATAAACTAAACCCACCAATATAAATCAAATATGTTTTTTTCCTATATTTGATATTGAAATGTATAAAATACAAGCGATGCCACATGGTTTCACCCGCGTAAATATTCCCTGTTCCTTTTTGTTTTCTTTTTTTCGCCCAGTTGTATAAAAAAGAAAATTATAAAAATTGGTCTAGCCGTTTCGGAGGATTTCGATAACAATTAATGTGACACTAGATTTTTAGATAATAGAAGAAGATAAGAAGGAGAATAAAACACTACAGGAAGTTGAACAATGCTATTATTTCTCAAGTCTATATCATTTATTAGCTACGATTCTCATTAAGTAAACACAAACATACATAAACACGCTAATTACAAAAACAGTCGAACACGGAAGCACGTCCGAATAAAATCGTAAACTGTAGATACGTATTGCATCAACCATCATGTACATCGTACGTACATTTTAAGAGTGAGGGACAATTCAAGGTGTTTTATGTAACTATATTAACGGCTTTCAATACTTTGTTATATCTATACTAATATAAAAAGCTGAAGAGTTTGTTTGTTTGTTTGAACGCGCTTATCTCAGGAACTACTGGTCCGATTTGAAAAATTCTTTCAGTGTTGGATAGCCCAGCTGCCACCAAAAGGAGGGAAGCATAAATGAAAAATATGAAAAACCGTTGAAACTAAAACACGCGGACGAAGTCGCGGGGGACAGCTAGTAGATGATAAACAACCTTTTCTGCTACCTATGATGAAGTATAAACAGTCTGAAGTATATATTAATAAAATCAATTGCTACATTTATGACGTAGCATTACTTAAGAACAGCTCGAGCGATTTGGCTGTTTTTCTTTGTCGTGTTTGCAATTGTTAGGACAAGGTATATACACGAAAATTTTCGAAATTTTAGGCTAGTTTTAAAATATAAGTAGGTAAACCATTTTTATTAATTGATTTAAAAAAAAAAAGAATGATTTTAAACGCTTGAAACTTGCATGCGTTACTGTATATACACATGCACTTATCTTCAAGACATTCTTAAATGTCCGTCTGCCGCATCTTTACACCTTAAAGTGACAGAGACAGCATGAGACTTAACGGCGTCGAAACATTGAGTTGCTTTTGTTTATTGGGCCATACATATTTTGTTTGAAATAGTTATCTTATTATGTACCGTACACGGTACATTATTATCCTAATGAGCATCATCGTCGATTGATTAAGATGTAAACAGTACGTGACTTTCGTCTAGTCAAAAGTAGGTTGAGCAGGTACATACAAACGCAGTGCAGTGGTATAAAATGCTTGCACTGTAAAATGTGGCCAAATACTAGAAAATACTTTCCAAAAACACTGCAAAAAGACTCGTTTTTTCTGTCCGTCTGTTACGCTTTTACAGCTAAACAATACAGCTCATTGTGATCAAATTTGGTATAGACTTAGCTTTAACTCCAGAAAATTTACTATTTGCCGCGATAACCGACATCCACGCAAAGCCGAGGGCGAATTATAGTACCTAACAATGCAATAGGAATAATAATAAGGTTTGTAGAAATTTGCAATATATATTTATTGCATATTATATGAATTCCTGTTGTAAATGCATACCAGTCATTTTCATTACATATTATTCTTCTTAGCGTGTCGATTAATGGCAGTACTTAAGAGTATTTTTTCCGGAAAAGACAAAAACTTACGATCCGATCTGAATAGGTTTTGTGTTTTGCTTTATCTTGACATAGTTTAAAACAAAGTCGCTCCCGCTTTTTGTACAGTTAGATCATTTAAATTACGCAATGGATTTCAATGCAGTTTTTAGAAATTGATAAGAGTGATTCAAGAAGGTTTATATGTATACATGTATTATTGTACCTACCCTTCGGAATCCGGAGCGGGTCTCTAATTTAATTTTACATATAGAGACTGTTGAGTAACATTAAAAACATAGCTTCATATTAGAATGTAAATATTAGCAGTATAATTCATTTCATCCGGTGGTTTACATTATAATGGAAAAATTAGCCTATCTAACTAGGTCAACGGTAAACAGCGGCTTAACTAGGTGAATCAAACGCCTTGTTTAAGTCATTAAATCGGCAGTTTGTTCGATAACTACACAAAGTAGTTGCGTAAAACTAGACTCAATGGGTAAAGACTGGGTATAAAAATTTAAAATCTAATTAAGTAGTCCGTCAGTTAGATAATAAAAAAAAACAAATCAAAGTTCAGAAGTGGGGGCTAATAACGTCATGTTTGCAAAAAAACAGGAAATTGTGACATAATACGACTTTTCAAATCAATGTATCGACATTATTAAGAACATAACGCTTTACTCACGCACATTCTCAAGATCGCCCGACTAGTTTCAGACTTAATAGGAGTCCGTAATCATAAGCTGACTCGATGTCAAACCTATACTTTTGGGGACTAAGCTATGCAGATGTTTCGTTTTATTCCTGCCCATAGTGTTTATTTCTTTATTTATCAATTTGAGACATGGAAAACTTACAGCTAATTAATATAGTAAAATAGTTAATTCAGCTGACAGCCATCGACAATTCCTCAACTCAGAGAAGTAATCTAAACAAACTTACAGTGAGCAGTGGACATACACAATGATATATTATGTAGATTCAACAACTGATAAAAGAAATTAAGGCTTCGACAACTTCTTGCCGACGACACTCTTATAGAAAAAGGATCAAGATCATGTTGTTTACATATTTTATTAATGTCAATAGTGTTGTGTAAACAAATAAATATCTATTCTATGTGTTCTGATTCACCAAGGTATTATAATGGGTCCATGACACAAGTTACATACGTCTTAATTACGTGCTGCATATCTTAATGCTGCGTTATGTAATGAATAGCAATCACTATAGCTCATGTAATGCAGAGAAAACCGACACAAAACAACATGCTTCTACGTTTATTCACAATCAGAAACATGTAATAAGCTCGCAACTAATTAAAACTGTATTTGTTCAGGTAACTTATTAACATAGCAATGAGTATGAATAAATAAATGTGCAATAACTTACAATAAAATTCTCACACTTTATAATATGTATATTTTTATTTTTAAGTCTACAACTAAATAGTTTGTATTTAAAAAAACATTTAGTAAATATCTCAAAATTGTTAGTAATACCTATAGACTTTTTTTTTTTTTGAATGTGATTTACGCAGTTAGCCTGGGCGCAGGCTTTGACTGCTTCACCGGGCTTTTAGTAATATAGCCGTCGCGTATACATTCTATAAATTAAATCATAATTATTGATCCCGCAGCGATATTACATATCTTGCAAAAATAATGGGTTAGAATTTGGCAGCGAAAATTGTACAATTATTGCTGTCAAATTTGTTATTTGTATGACTTTATGGCGATACGTAATACGAATTATCATTTGATAGCAATAATTGTACAATTTTCGCTGTCAAATTCTATCTGCATTGCGTTTACATAATACCGCTGCCGAAAAACAAAGAAAACATACAAAATATGAAAACAAATGAGTTTCATCCAACCCTCATAAAACTATCGACCGACAGCTACCCGTTAACCCTCTAAAAAAATGAAACACGTGCCAAAACTCATCCGAAGAATAATAATTTATCTAAATAACAGGGAGAGAGATCCTGGCGGGGTTTGTAAAATGTGTCAAGGTTAGACGCGACTGCCTACGGCATGCACAAGACAGACGAAAAATATGAGGTATCTCAAGTTTTGTTTATTTAGGCTTGGCTAATTAATGCGAGCAAGATAAACATACTCATAGCATAAGTATGGAGTAGTAGGTAGAAGAACGTAACAACATAAAAAAAAAAATAATAATGTCACTCGAAAGGTGTTGTTTATGCATTAAATTACTGAAAATTATTTTTCATACATTACGATACTGTAATCAGTAGATATCCATTATTAACTAATCTAAATATTATAAAACATATTGAAGAGATTTTTGTTTGATTAGGAATTTTAGCTTTTTGAGAATTAAAAAAAATGATATTTTCTGTCTTTTCCAATCTGAACCTTATGTTTTTTCACTTATTATTCCCATCTCTCTATCTCTATCTTTTATTTGTTGACATCAATGCTTAAGTTGTGACCGCATTACGCGCAACTGCAGCTGCAGCTGTACTGCGCGACATTACGCGACAAAATATTATTCATTGAAACTAGCTGTTCTTCGCGTCTTCACTAACGTAAATAGTCCCGAGCTATTTTTATAGTTATTCTGCTATTCGGGGTGAAGACGAATCCAACAATTCAAAGATCATGAAAATGGCTCCATATATACATAGTATGATGAGACAACACGCACTATGCGGCAGGGGAGCTACACTGCTGCAACTATACTGCGAATATTTTGTCGCGTAGTGTCGCGCAGTTTCGCGTAGTGCGATCTCACCTTTACATAAAGTATATTTAGGTACTTCGACTTGAGATTTAGGGTACGATAGTAAAGCAACAATTATCAGCCAGTGATAAGACACTTTAGTAAATATTGTTATGTAGGGTAATATATCAAGTATAGATTGTCGTTGTTTATTATTTGGAAAAAGTAATTTCATTTATTATGTTGGGTCATTAGTCAGATTGGCTTAGAACAACAGTTGTTAGGTAAAAATATATTTGTGGAATCGTCTAATGTGTATCTATCTGCGTTAAGGTGCTCCAAAATATTTATATTTGCCTCAGTGCCGCATTGAGGATTCAGCTTTATTTCATCTCTCGAATTGTACCAAGGCTCTGTCCTTAAGGCTCGGTGGGAAATGAGGCCAAGGCCAACCGCGGCCTGGCAATGTTTAGGGGATCTAACCGGGATAATGTACAGTAATTTAATGTTCGGACGGCACATTTACGTCATATGTACGCTTAGAGAAAAAATAAGTAAAGTATAGAGTGCGCATATCGAGTATGAACTGTAGGCACTAGTATGAACAAGTAAAATTAGTGTCCAAACAGAGCGCGTCGTTTTATTAAAACCATCTGTTTTATTAATAATATCGGAACCATCAATATTTTCACATAAACGTCTGTCGTTGCAGGAAAAATACCTTAAATCGTTAAACGAGCGTAGTACTTACAGCTAAACATTTGCTCACACTTGGCAAAATGGGCTACTACCGATGCCAGCACTCTATACTTATGTTTATTATAAGTATGTACGTCTTCTTTTCGTGTCAATTGTAGATAATATATTATAATACATGAGCCCAGCATGTTGCGTCATTAATAGCGCCATCATTAGCGAGCTTTAAATTGCCTTAAGTGAAGTTATACGGACATTTTCTGCAATTTAACAAGTGGGGCATAGTTTGGGAGCACCACACTCGCATTTGGTACAAAGAGGATCGATAATTCCCCAGATTGCTAGGTTGTGATTACAGGGGCCTACCAGGGTTCGTAGTCTATTGAGTGCTTTCCAGACAGGAGAGGACACCTGACTTTGGCTTGCAGAAAGTCAGGTGGTGTCGGATGATGTTCTTTCCATATTTTGCTTCTCACCTTAGGTCTTTGATAGCCTGTGTGCAACGAACAAAACTCTTTTGGCTTTTAAGGCTACCCGCGGTGGTTCAGTATGTATGAAGTGTGTGCACGTACCTACTTTTATTATGGGACTTCTATGAGATCTAAATATTCTTTTAGAGCATTTTCAAAATCATTAAAAAAATATGCTTAACGATTGTCATTAATATTTATTAAGTAAAGTTATAATTTTTTAAATTAAGTTAGTAGATCAGAGCTGTGTAGCGTAAAAAGAAAAAACTGCTATTTCCCACGTCGTATTGTGTTAGTATTCTTGTTAATAAATTTAATCTACATGCAAATGGAAAAAATACATTATCTACATTAGCAATAAAGACCAAACAAAAGCATTAATTTTTAGGTCTGATTTTATCAACGCCAAATAATTTTTGTTCGTGGAATTAAATTGACATCTGACTAATTTCGTATGAAAGAACATACAAAAATTCCAAATTATTCCTCGAACGAAATTATCTGGCGTTGAAAAAATCAGCCCCTAGAATATAATCTGGTCTAAAGTACTGCGGAAAAAAAAACAAACGATTCTATACATCTGAAATTAGGTTTTATTAGAGTAACTATTAATTTTTTATAAGATCATCGTGGTGGTATTTTTGCAAGGAATCTAATAAGAGTTAAACCAGATTACATTTGGCTATAAATCATGTCTGACCAAGTTTAAATGAGTTTTTTAATCTCGTAAAATTACATTTCTTTATCCTATTTTCTTTGACTCAACTTTTATTATCTTATGATTACGTAAACTTGATCAGATATGATTTCAGCAAAACTTTAGCAATGAGTTTATAAAGCAAGTTATTAAAGCAGGATTTTTATGTTATTGATTGATGAAGAAATTATCGCCAATTTAAGCCAATTCATTGTCAGCCCAAAACCAAAACCTGAACAAAACAGAAACAGAAAACATTAGTAAAAGAAACAGTATATTTAGTTAAGACACACACATTTAGAGGCTAAAGCAAATTCGGAATATTTATAAAATATAAGGGTGGGTTTGCCACATGGATTTTAGATCGGATACATATAAGATGAAATTTGATGAATATATATATATATATATATATGTAGCGATAATTTGTAGGGACATATTATTATACATGTAACATGATGTAGTTTGATGTGGTGCGAAATACAAAATATGAAAGGGTTTGGGCTATTGTCTAGCAGTACGATAGATATAGAATAGTATAGAATAGAGAAATAAAATATTTTTAACGAATTATTATATCGATTTGTCGAAAAAAAAAACTAGAGATTCCACCAAATAGGTACCATTCAATAGATCAAAATGCGCTAGTTTGCTTTAGATCCATTTTCATTACGAACTTTGAATACAAAATAATTTGCTACAAATAAAATATTAAACAAAAATGCATACTGCTTTTTTATTTATGTTAAAAAGTACCTACATGTAAACGTCTTTTTTACTTAGGTACTTCATTTAACATGATTTTATGAGATGGCTATGCAATTTTATTTGACTATAGTTACGTCTTAGTGAAATAAATTTACTCCAAATCATTAAACATTTCGAAGGCATGTGTTATCAAACTAATCACTATAACTTGTGCCAGTAACTGATACAAACAAATGAAACATATAAACAGGATGAATAATGCATGATCTATCATCAATTGTAATCGATTTATCAACTTGCATACACGACAACATTATTTCAATATGATATTAATAAGTAGGTACAGATTAGGCTTTAAACATATTTCCCAATTATTTGTTTTAAAAAATGATTTTAATCATTCCTGTTACGTCTAGGTAATTTAGCAATTATCTTCAATAGAATTTTAAAAATCATTGCTTATAATTACATAATTGTGGGAAAATAAAAACAATTTATTATAATAATCTTTTGTTAATAATAAGTTAGTATGTTTTAAATATAAAATATTATCGACTAATTCAAAATTTATTATACATAAGTACCTATTTGTACGTAAGTTTAAAAAAAGGGAATAGGTAGTTTTATGTAGCAGCTTTAGGTCTGGTATTGCCTAGATGATTATATATACTTATTAGATAGGACAGTTGAACGGACAAGTAACAGGTACACTCACTTGACACAGCTTCCCAGTATTTGAGCCAGATTGCATCTAAAACAAGTACCTACATAACTGGGTCTACTACTACTGTCATAGGCTGACACTTGCATAATAGTATAATAATGAATACATCACTCACCGTGCAGAGGAGGCGAGATCACGACTCAGCAACCACTTGCACTCGATTGCAGCATCAGTAACGGACCACCACACTCACTCGCAAAATATATACCACAAACAAAAAACCCAACGGTGCCGAAACCCGTTCTCAGCACGACTAGCGGACACCACACTTGTTGAAAAACTAAAGTCGTATAGCACACACTAATTTAAACGAAAATAAGTTCTGTCGTTTTATAATCGATATTTTTTTAACTCTTCTTACTACTATTGTTCACAAAACAAACTCGATTACATCAATTACTTCGTTACACTTTTTTTCAAAATAAAAGCCCGAGTTTGTTTAATTGTTTAGTTTTATAATTTTTATTTAATAAAATAAATTACAATTATTTAAGTGATCTGTCAATGCTCAGTCAGCCACCTCAGCTGTGCGCGCTTGCGCGGAGCGACCGTTACGACAACGCCACCTGCCAGCGCAAGCTATACTGACATAACCGGTGACGAGCGGGCGGGACCGCTGATCGATGTTGCTGCACCCAAAAATACAACCTTTGAAACGCCGGGTTGCCACATAAAACGAGAGCAATAATTTTTTTTGAGTAGAATTTATCTACCTGTAATATCAAAATAATCAGTAATTCATATAAATAAGTTTCAAAAGCTGTAGTGTTACATCTTAAGTCGATTTATGACGCTTTAGATAAAATATTTCAAAGCTAGAACCATCTACCATAAAGCTATGAAAAAAACCTTCTTACTAACATCCGGCCAAGCCATCGCGATGACAATTTCATTCATTTCATTTGGTACGAAATTCGAAAAGCGATTTAAAATAAAAGAAAAAAATATATCATGTATCTATCAAAAAAGAGGAAAATTTTGTTATTGTAGATTTAACCACCAATGTCTTTCAAATTGTCGTCGTTTTTATTAACAGTTTTACCGTTAATTTTTCTCTTAAAATTTAGTGACTATTATATTAGTTCGTTTCTTATTCTAAAGATAATTAATTGTATGTGTGAAATGTCACATTGAATGAGCTTCGAAGTGGATCGGTACTCGTCTGCGTGGGCACATATCGCCCTTTGTGCGGATCTCACATGGGCTACGGAACCTCCCGATGAATTCATTATAGCTAATCAGGTATTTCCCTGAAGAAAAAGTCCATAATTTCTATAATATTTGACAAAATGTCGTTTAAAGTAGATAAATCTCTTTCAAGGAGGTTCTTAATGAGGTTTCTTCGTTTTCAGCGTCTCTGGGCACAGCACTGTCGTGTCTCACAAGTACTACAGGACACAGCATTAGAATCACAAAGTTTGCAAACAAATAATCAATGCGATTTAACAGGTAAGAATTTGGAACAGCATATAACTAATCTGGATGTTTTAATCTTATTCGTTACGGTTTCCAGGTATCTTTGAAGTTTTTAATAATTAGGTACTGACACGAAATAAACGCTGGAGCCCTAGGTGGTGTCTGAATCAACTGAAATGTACTAAACTGCTCAAGCCGTGTCAGGCTTCTGTGCTGAAGTCAAAATAGTTCTAGACTTATTTTAGGTGTATATTTTCATAAAAATACCAGGTTACAAGATGAAATTGAAATTTGGAACTCTTCCATCAGTCACATTAAGTTAGGCTTTGAGAAAACTGGCTTTACGTTTATCTTCACACGTTATCTTGGGAAAAAGATGAAGATGACTTTAACACAAATTGGAATACAGCACATAATTTTTAAAAAATATATCCTCGTTCTATTCTGTCTCCAGTTTCTATGATCCACTACTTTTTTTATTATCCGAATTCATGTGGATAGCCACTTAAATCAGCCAACAGAACTTAACTAAGTTAATATTGAGAAGTGTGCCTAATCTTAATAGGGAATACCTACTCAACTAAGCGGAGTTTAGGTTAGCCTACCGTTTACTGTTAAGTTAATACTATTTTAACAAAAACCAACATGGATTATAGATAATAAACGTGCAATATCAAGCCAAAGCCAAGAAAATGGAAGCAGTAGTGGCAGAAGAAGTGTGAAAGACGTGATACCAGAGTCAAGATTGGCACAATTCTATGGAAATTTTTATTACGACGAAGTCAGGTGGTCCATTTATGTTGTGTAATTAGTTAGAAAACAGGAACCCTTTAGCTGCTTCTTATTATATAGGAAACATATTCAGTTTCTTTAGGAAAGACACAGGAATTCTATGGAAGAATTTGGCACTATTCGGTGTTTAATTTGATTTAACCCTACGCTGATTTTAGACGTAGATGCAAAATGAGTAAACTTTTTGTTCATTTTCAGTGATTTTAGTAACTGCACAGTTTAGTTTAAATGGACCCACTTTTGACTTTATTTTTTGTATTACTTAACAGTTTATAGTTCAAAATATTTTTGCGTTTATTTCATCTATTTAATTTTCTGTCCTAAGAGAGAAATGTTATACAAGTACGAATGAAAAGACGAACTTGCGAGGGTATAACGGACAGGGCTGCGAGAACTCTGATCTCACGGAATGTTGGATGCTGCCTGAGGTTAATATCTCTATTTAACTTGCTTTTAAAACATAGTAGCTCATGTACCACTCCAGCGGATGCACGTGGTTTCAGGCCCAATCTTAGCCGATGCCCAGGATCTTTTAACTATTTAGCCGTAGAAAATTTATCGTCAGTTATCCGTGGTACATTTAAAAGTCTGGTACACTTATCAGTCTTGTTAACCAACCTACATGGTTATTATTCAGTACAGCTTTTTAGTTACGATTGAAAATTAATTTTACTTTTTTAATTGGTTTTTTTATGCGTGTACAGGGCTTTTGTTAAAATTCTATCTATGGTAAAGACACAGTCCCTATTGATGATAATCTCCTGGTAATACTATGTAAGCAACGCATGTACTACGGTTACCTACCAACGTTTTTCCTGTTTTTTTTCTAGGTGGAGTACTGGTTTCGCAAGTTGGTAGACGATTCATCCGAGCGCAACATGTTTCCGCGCCGACGTCGCCAGTATAGGATGCTGCCCGACGAGGATTTGTGCGTCCATCTATCTTTTGTTACTCCTTAGATTATACCTAACCTTCTAAGTACGTGTTAGTTGAATTTGAGCACCTTTTCGAGGAAGAAGACCGAGTATTTTGGGTTAACCTGGGAGAGGTGTACATACAAAAGCATTGAGAATGCTAATTGTGTCTTCAATATGATAACTCCACAGTAGTATTTTTCCCATTTAATTTTGGAGCTTAGTGGTGTAGCACTATTAGATCTATAACACAAATAGACATAGTATTTAAGAGCCACAGAACTCAAGCGTTCAGTAACACTCTTCAAATTATCTTTACAACATACAAATAAATGACAAAGAACTAAAACGCCAAACATCTGTCGACTGCATTCAAGATCTGAAGGTGCTTTCCTGAATGCAACCGAGCGCGGCATATGTTCGTTTGTCCTAGTAAGTCACTGTATTCAGTTACATAAGTTGTCATAGAGATAGAACTTACTGGTTTAGATCTATATAGAAGCTCGAGGAGAGCAATAAATAATCTTTCCCCCTCATCATGACTACAAATAAAGCAGCGTAACAAAGTTCTGAAATTGAATATCCTCATTTGGCCAGCTTTTTCAGCCGTTCTGACTAATCTAATCTATTCTAAGCCAGTAAACTGATCTGCGCCCATATCTCGGTATATCTCTTGCTGTAATATCATGAGTAGTGGAATTAATTGGCACCGATCGGCAGCTAGCGAGCGCTGGGGCCCGAGTGGGGCGCGGGCCGCGGGCGAGGAGGCGGCGCTAGCTGCGCGCGTGCTGAGCGTGCGCGCGCTGTGGGCCCCCAGCCCGGCGCCGCGCGGGCCCGGGCCGGCGCGCGCGCCCAGCCCGCCCGCCGTGTCGCGCAAGATGCGCGCGCGCCGCCGCCAGCCGCGCCGGCTCACGGCCCTCGCGCCGCCGCCGCCCTCCTACTGCCTCGACGTGCCTGCGCAACTCTTCTGCGATCCTACGTGCAAGGTGCGTTTTTCTCATGCTGATTTTATTTGTTCTAAATTTTCGTTTCTATCTCACCCAATCCTTCTTTATAATTTTTTTGTTTTATTTTTTGGTTGGATGGTTATTTCGTGAGCTGCCCCTATAATTTACTGTTTTTACATATCCATGTTCCTAAATTCTATACGATTAGTAAATTTATATTTGACACAACTAATTAAGTTTTAATTATTAATTTAAGGAAACGTTATTCCAGTTTCAGTTCGATCCGCCGCGGCCTCCTCAGTTGACGGAGTGCCAGCGCGCCATGGGCCGGCTGTCGGCGAGTGTGCAGGCGGTGATGCGCGCGTCGGCCGCGCGGTGCCCGCCCTACCGCGGCACCAACGTGAGCCGGTACGCGCCCACCGGCCAGCGCCCGGCGCGCTGTCCCGACCGCCGCTACGGCGTGTGGTGGCCTCGAGACCACCCCTCGCCGCGCCTGGACCACAGGTTCCATCTCACACACGTCCACCACGCCTCCGCCCCTTCCGGCTCGAAGGCACCCGCCAGGACAGAACCCGAGGAGGGCAAGACAGACGAACTCCCAGAGGAGAAAGAAAGCAGCAGCAGTACAAACGAACAAGCCTTGGTATCTACCTCAGACCCGCAGACGTCACAAGCTGACAGACCGGAAAGTCCAAAATCCCAAGACAAAATCGTAGCTGATGGCCAGCTACCTTCGACAAGCGCGGCTGCTATGGACACAGGACTTAGGAAGAAGCGTCTATACAGCACAGTGCTCAGCATGAGCGCGCCGGCACCGATCGGGCTCACCCCGGTCGTGAGGCTGGCACAAAAGCTCGTGACGCCTGGTCTACTCAAATTGAATCCAAAGATGGTGCTTCCTGGAACAAGAGTTCGGCCTCCGAATGTAGATCACAAATTCGAGGAACTCGAAAAAGAAGCGCTGGAACAGTATAAGGCGTCCGACGAAAGTATAGACACCAAGTTTCGAGAACTAGAAAAGCAAGCTGTTGAGCAATACAGTACAAGCAACAGCAATACCAGCTGCAGTAGTGGAAATTCAGCCGAGAAGCGCGCCTCGAGCTCTCCCTCCGAGAGCGACACAAAGACCAAACAGCCGGCAAAATTTCATAAAGAGAAACCAGTCGACAGCGTCGTGATATATTCTCAAAATTTTCCCGACTTGAATTCGAAGGGGCAGACGTCGAGTGTTATGAATTTAAAAAACTTCCACACCCCCCCGAGGGGGGAAAAAAAGGAGCAAACCCATAGACCGAGTAAGAACTTGCGGTGTTTAAAAAGCGAGTCCCAGCGAGCAGCCTCCGACACGGACTACGAGGCGCGCGAGAACATGAAGGGCAACCACAAAGGCCCCGTGCGATGGACGCTGCACGTGGTGCCGCCCAAGAAGCGGCACCTCACGCTGTGCGTGTCGGACTTCTCGTCCGACGAGGACCTGGACGACGGCGGCGTGTCCATGAAGGACGCCGGGCCGTGCATCAAGAACCACGCAGCGGGCAAGGCCAAGATGTCGGCGCACGGCGGCGGCGACTTGCACCCCATCATGAGGAAGACGTAGCAGAGTGATCGCGACGCCGCCGCCCGCGCGGCGTCCACTACCCTACACGATTGCTACTCATTTATTTTTACAGTTTACACGCACTCCCGCCACTGACAGTTGAACAGCAGTGGTCAATTGTGAATTGTGGCCTTCGTAGCCAAAGCAAAGAGCCAAGCGCACCCCGTGCTCGTTGTTGAATAAGTAAATTCATTTGTGTGTGGCGTACTGATATATTTTTGACTGTTTTATATGTTGCGTCCGTCAACTTTTAGTGGTCGGAGCCAGTTTTTGATATAATTATTGCTGTGAATGGATGTTTTGTGGGATCCCTCGCAGACCTGTATCGAACAATGTCGTGACCGGCGTGAACCGTGTTCCGATAAAGCTGTTTTAGCAATGTGCTTATTTTTACTAGTCATAAATGCTTTGTATATATATTTTTGTATTTTTGACTTTATTATTGAATAAGAAAAATAATTTCAGTTCATAAAAAAGGTTAACAGTACAAAAATTGAATTCTTTAGGTATTTAACGAGAGAACAAATAAATTTTATATGAATTGTTCAAACTTCAGGGTGTTATTTCGCTCGAATATAGCGTGAAAGGACATATAGGAAATATTTTCAAAATTAAAAACAAATACCTTTTTAAAAATATTCAACAAATATTATATTAACTTTGGAATATAAAATAGAATGCATAAGTCTAATTGTACAAGCTCTCAACATATCACCCGTTGCACCGCACACAGACGGCAATCACATCAGCTGTCCAGAAACTTCTCCAAGTCTGTGCAGTCATCATCCAGTTGGATTTGATCTAGAGTTATTTTTGGTGTTGAAGGTTGACCTGAAATAGGGAATAATTTTGGAACAAGTGGACAACATAGAAATAGGCTTATTATAGTAAATGGAGGTTCAAAAAAAGGTTACAGATCTTTCTAGTGGGATAACATAGGAATCCAAAGATCCTATTTAGAGCCAAACCAAATTAGATTTTATAAAGCCAACTTTATTCCAAAGCTAGGTACTCTTTACAGGCCATATCTTGAAAGCTATTTAACCAATTTTGATTAAACTAGCTTGGCTTAGTTAAATTTATCTTTACATTAGTACAAAGCAAAGTCGCTCCTACTGTGTATACTCTGGATCTTTTAAACTATGCAATGGATTTGGACCGCAGGTGTACATCACAGTATTGAGTTGTTTTTCTACAGGAAATCGGTACCTGTAATGTACCTTTTATGAAATCCAGTGTACCTCTTTTGATATAAAGATGAATAGTAAAATATACCTGCCAATCTAAGAGGGTATTTCAGTGTTCTAAGAGCAGATTTACACTAGCCTTTGTTTCTGTGCTCCATGGTCCTAATGCACACCAAGAATTGCAATAATATAGTTGGCCTTATTTATAAAAATCTCGACTGTGATAAGCAATTAGTAAGACACTTCAAAATTCAAATTTTCGATGAATAAATTGAAATAAGAATCTGCTAATCCATTGCTAACCGTTTTCGAGTTTTTTATAATTAATAAGGCCAATAGTGATTAATAAGTGATGTCAACTAACTTGGAGTAATAATGCCTGCTAAGTACTTGGCCATGTCTTGCTGGAAGGCATTGGAACTGTGCTCCCTTTTCACCTGGAACTCGGCTAGTTGCTGTCTCTCGCGCTCATAGTTCCGTTGGCTGTTCTCTTTAGCCAGTTTATTACGAACTTCTTCTAAAGCAACTGAAATCCAGGAAAAGGTTTTGTGTAAGTAGGTGGGCTGATGCAAAATTAATTTGAATTTACACGAAGCAGTTATGCATGAGGTTATGTATTGTAAATAATAGATATTTTCTCAATTTATACTATTGTATCTATACTAATATAATCAAACTAAAGAGGTTAATCTCTGAAACTTTCGAATTGAAAAAAAGTTTGTACGTTTAATATATTGAATGCCACAAACATGAGAGACAAGACTGTTGTTGTACTTAAAAGTAGGTACATAAGTGTACTATTGCACACCATGTTATCTCTTTACTATAAAAAATACTCTTATTTATTTAAATAGAATCATTAACTTTTTCATAAGTTTTTAAGTCCAAATTCTAATTGGATTCAGATTAGTAAATAAATTGGGTTTTTATTTGGACATCCATGTTTAAGTACCTATCTTAAACTACTAGGAGACACCTTTGTTAGCATATTTAGTTTAGCTCAAAACAACTTAAGTTCGGATAGTAAGCTGAATTTCTTTATAGACAGATTTCCAATGCTATGCAATGGCTTGACTTTTTAAAGTGAGCCTGTCATCACAAAAGATTTAACAGTCAAGATCTACATTAAATTATTTAAAATATTGATTACCCATCTTCTTCTCCTTATACATGGTAAGATGATAGTGATGGTCCATTTTCCAGTTCTCCATCTTACTTCTCTCAACAATATCTTCGAATTCCACTAATTCTTCTTCGACGGACTTCATCAGACTCTGTACGTTCTTCAGGCTATCCATACACTGCGCTACAGAGGCAGTCAAGTTAGGAATCATGGACAAATTATTCGCTAACTCATTCGCAGTTTGTAAACGTTTTTTAGTCACTTCATGTAACTCTAATATCAATTTATCCACGTCATCAGCTGCCTTGGCATTTGTATCAGCGTTTTCATGTATCTTCGCCCATTCTTCCTGATATTTCTCTAACAGGGCACCCCCAGCCCCATAGTTGACTTTGCTCTCGTGAGCTACTTTCTGCCTGTCTTTAAATATATTTGTTACCTTCTGTACTTCTTGTAAAGTGTGCCTTAAATTGTTGTTGGATGTTAGACCATCTTGCACGACTGAAATAAATTCTTTAATGTTTCCTAACATTATTTATGATTAATAAAAAATTAAGAAAAGTACGTAAACATTGTTCTAATTTGACAACTCGATGTTGACGACATTTGACTCATTGACTGGCGAGTGACGTGACATTATGTTTTTTTTTGCAGTGTTGCTAGCACAGTCTGGTAGTTAGAGAATACCACATTGCCGTACAAAACAATGTTAAAAATGTTATGTTTTTGTAATTTTTGACTATAGAAACAACTGGGACCATAGCGGGACACATAAAAAACGGACCGAATTCTGCAAATTGAAATGGTTCGCTAGTGAAAAAAAGGCCAGCCTAAGGTCTTGCAACATTCAACAGGACTCCAATAAAAAAAAATATATAAATAGAGCTGTTGTTTATTTTGTTTTGGTTTTTGTCAAGGCCTCAGAGCAATAACTAAAGGTCAAGGCTGTTGCCTCAGAGTAATAAGCTAATGCTAAAACGAATCGTCAAAATTTGACGGAAACAGAATGAAGAAAGATATAATTATATGTGTGTGTATCTTGCTTTTAAACAGCCATAGCTTACCTGGCACAATAATGTTCTATATAAAAGTGGTGCTGTAGACATGGTTTTAACTTATGAGAATCGTAGACATACTAAATTACCTCGTGATCATGCTTTCTTTCAATCTATGGATTTCAAACATAGCATTATTGTCTTTGTCAAATGATGTCAGTGTCACTGCACTGTCAAATTATTTGAATTTTTATCTGTTGTTCGGACGTCGTTGAAAGCTACTCTGTTATTGTTGTAGAAATAAGCTAAAGCTGAAATAATTGTAAACAATCATTTTTATATTAAAAATGAATGAAGAAAAACTGAGCAGTGATAAGGTGCCTCAGAAGTTTGCAGAATGGTTGTTATATATGGGCTGTCCGCCGGACAAAGTGCCTTCCGTAGACAAACTCGCCGAGTACGAATTTTGAAATATTTATTACGTTGTTCATAAATTCTAAATACCCTTATATTTGAGCTAATAATATCTATTTATTGAAATGCATTTTTTGCTGTTATACTAGTAACTGCTCTACAGTACCGAAATTTAAGCATTGACATCCATATCCCGTATGGTCTAGTGGCTAGGATACCTGGCTTTCACCCAGGAGGCTCGGGTTCGATTCCCGGTACGGGAAGATCTTTTTCCTTTGTTCATTTTTATTTTTTTTGTTTTTATTTAATTGTATTGCACAGGATTCTCTGCAAATTATATTCAATAATTATGAAATTTTATATTTCAAATACTATTTTAATAAAAATATGTATATATATTTTAATATATATATATATATTTTAATATATATATATATATATTATACTCTAAATAGAGTATTGTTTACATCAAAGTGCCATGTGCATGTTGCATATTAAAAAAAATATTAATAATCATCATCCCTATTGTTTTTCAGGATGTGTCGCGGCCAGTATTATATGGTATGGCGCAGTCTCATGGAGCATGTGGAAGCTAAGGATACTATTAGACAAAAAAGGCTGCAGGTCTTCAACAATGATGTGGAACGGTCCCACAAGAAGAGTGCTTTCAGCAAGGTCTGCAATATCTAGATGATTTCATTTATGTTTTAATTATAATTTAAAAGGTAGAGATCTCAAGAACAGAGATTTCAAAGCCACTGTCCACCTTTTTTCAATATTCAGGGCACGTTTTTTTTCACACCTAAAAAAAGGTGCCTTTGTCAAACATGGGTTTAGTTTAGTTTGATTAGGCTTTTTGCACACTTTCTCTTGATTGGGCCCTTGTGAGCGACTTATTTCTCTCTCTACTTTACTCCTGCCATCCCAGATCATTCCAGAAGTTAATGGCATTATTGGGTTGCTATAATAAAGTATTCTTTAAAGAATAAACTTTCAAGGGATGGCAATAAATGGGATCTAAACATTGCCAGTACTTTTCTGTACTGTGTTGTTTGTGTGCCTGCTAAATGAAGAACAATTTGGCATTGGCATTGTATTAGAATTTAAATCCATTCAAGACTAACCACCCAGTTACAAACGTGTTATAAGTTTAGGGCCTTTTATAAAAATCTCAATGGTGTTAAGCAACTGCTAAGCAGGATCTACATTCAAATACTATATATATAGAGGAAAATTTTGGTATGCATTATCGAGATTTGTAAATATATGGTGCTTAATGTGTGTAGGTATCCGTCTGTGGCATCATAGCTTCTAAGTAGACGATCCATGGTTATATCTGTTTACTTAGTGATTTTTTTTAAATTTAATGTTTCTATATTTTAAGAAAACTTATTGAGCTGTTATGTCATTTATCAAACCACTTAAAAATATTTTATTAGGGTTTCTTTTTTGAACTTACAGTTATCTAATATTGATCCCATGAAATGTGAGTGCATTATTTATATATAAAACTTTATGCACACAAAAACAGTACAATGGCGGACCTAATATACATAATTCACTTATATTTATTAATATGCATAATGTTGTCTTCTATTTTTTATCTATGTTGCAAGTAAAACATTTATGTAAACCTTATTTCAAAATTTTTATATTAAGTATAATAATAATAATAATATCTTGGGACAACTAACACACGGTCATCTGATCCCAAACTAGGCAGAGCCTGTATTATGGCAACCAGACAACTGATAAACATACTTATATATTGCTAAATACATACATATTACAGCTAAATTACACCCAGACACAGAACAAATGATTATGCTCATCACACAAAGATTCGTCCTGGGCGGGAATCAAACCCACAATTCCGGTTCAGCAGTCAGGATCACTAACCCCTAGACCAACAGTCAAAATTCTTTGTTCAATATAAAATAAATAAAAAACTACTAACCATTCTTGTCCTTTTAGCCTGATTCAAGTGTGGTGGTGCCTGAGGAGCTGTCATTATGGGAGCAACAGATGGCACTGAAGGAGAAAGTGCAAGATGCTGAGGCTCGAGTGCTGCAAGCCCGGGAGAAACTTAATGTGCTGGTGGATAAGGTGTCCAGCAAATGTGAGTTGGAATGTTTATATATTTTTTAAATTTATTTAATACTTTATGCACAAAACAGTACATAGGCGGACTTAAAGGCATTTTCTAACAGTCTAACTTAAGGTGATGCAGAGATAGGAACATCAGTGTTTAGTATTTATACTTGGAATGCCTACAGTATAATTTTTTGGTATCTGAATTTAGTTGAAAGATTCCGAAAGAAAGGATTTTATTATAAAATTTATATTTATGGTTTATCAACAAAGTGAATTGGATTTACAAAAGAATACGACAATTTTATTAAATAGTTGTTTGTGCCTAATTTTATTTTATATATCTGCACTAAATGTGTATGTTAAAATAAAACTATTTTGAACGGATTCTATTGGAGCAGTTTATTATACAGATTTCAGTTTCCCACGTTTTAACATCTTTGCAGGTGTCATTATCATAGGTGAACGTCTGAATTCATTATAATAATAATAAAATTTATTTTTCATCACAAAAATAATACTTAGATCAATACATATATCAAACTAGAAGTTACTTCTATTAAAAACTAGTGATATATTATTCTGTGAGGAGATGAATAATGTTTATGTGTATGTGTTTTATTTCAGTCATCGAGATTACCATCAAATTTTCCTAAATTCTTTGTTTTTTCATCTCCCATGTGGAGATAGAGTCATAGCTGTTTGGTTGACCACTATATTGGTTGTGGGTTAGTATCGCAGCGCGCGGGCAGCCGCGTACGCCTGCAGCACGCGCAGCGCCGCGCCTGGCTGCTGCAGCTGCTGCGCGAGGACCTGCGCGCGCGCCGGGACGGCCTGCGCGAGGCCCGGGACATCGCCCAGTCGCTGGCCTGCCACGAGGACACCGTGGATGTTGAGGTATAAATAATACCGGCTGGTAAATGTTGACGACCTCCGAGGTCGAGTGGCGTACACACCGGTTTTCAAGGTGTCGCCAGCTCTGATTGATTGTCTCAGGTCGGGGTGTTTGTGGTACCTACGTTGTCTTTGATTCCATAACTGCTTTAGCTACATACTTTGGGTTCAGAGCAATGCATGTGATGTACTCAATGTAACAGAAATGTCCCCTGCTGCAGAGAAGGAACAAGCACTGATCACCACGGGTTGGCAATTTTTGATTGGGGCTAGCGTCTGTATAGAGTCTTTTTCGAAATTTTTGGAAAGGAATACGTAGTTTTTAGTTTTCTTGTCTTTAATTAATCAACTCAGCCCTTCACAGTTTAATGCTGGACATAATTGTCTCCATCTTTCTTCTATTGTTTTGAATGTGAATGTAAAAAAGGTCTATCCATTTTTCTATATTTATCGTACACTAGCTGTCCCCCGCGACTTTGTCCGCGTGGTTTAGTTTCAACTGTTTTTCATTTTTGCAACATTTTTATTTATGCTACGCTCCTTTTGGTAGCAGCGTAATGTTATAGCCTTCCTCAATAAATGAGCTATACAATACTAAAAGAATTTTTCAAATCGGACCAGTAGTTCCTGAGATTAGCGCGTTCAAACAAACAAACAAAAAAACTCTTCAGCTTTATATATTAGTAAGTTTAGATTAATATTTCAGAGTAAGCTGGACAAGCTGGTGAACCGCCGTCAGGCAGGACGGCAGGCCATACTCTCCGACAGCGTGGCACCCCTAGCGAGCTCCTCCATGACCTCCAATACTGAACTCAATGATTCTGGTAACTATCTTTACTAATATTTTAATTATTTGTTACGCATTAACGCATGCGGAGCGAATATTTGTAATTAAATACAAATAAGCCAGTGGTCGAAGGTTCGAGTCCTGCCTGAGGTTTAAGTTTTTCCTTCTATTATTTGTATTTAATCTTTACTAATAATTATTTAAAACAAAACGGTTTACTCACGCATATTCTCGGGATCGCCCGACTAGTTTCAGACTCAATAGGAGTCCCTAAACATGAGCTGACGCGGCAGCGTCGTACATTTAGCTAAGGAACATAGAACCTCCTTTGTGGAAGTCGGTTAAAAATTTGTTTACAGTCTGCACAAGAGGCTACTAGCGATGCGCGCGCTCTATGCTTGTCTATGATTCGTCTGACGTTATAATGTTGTTGTGTATGTGTAGAGGAGCAGCTGAGCGCGCTGGTGAGGAGTGGGGGCTCGCTGTGGGGTCCTCTGTGCTCGCGCCGGGCTCAGCTGCCCGCTGCCCTCGCTGCCCACACTGCCACAACACCAAATACTACCACTAACAGGTAAAACTTATATTCTTTAACTACAGTATGTAACAAAAACCCTGTCCGATCCAATAAAGGCGTATTCCTGGTTCAACATACGTACCAGAAAAAAATGTCTCGCTCAGGCGGCTTTTTTGATACAAAACTGTAGGTAGTACAGTCAACAGCAAAAGTAAATGATCAAAATTCAACACTAATGTAAGTTCGAGATTTGATAAAAGAAAAAATACGACTTTTTTTTTTCTTTTTTTATCTATATGGTGAACAAAATAGATATTTCCTTTTCATACCCAGTCCGCTCCCCAATTTGGGAAGACCATTCTTCATAAAATCAAGTTATATTACAGGATAACTCCAAAATGGGTGTTGTCGCACACAGCGTCGATGCACTGCGCGCTCGCTCTAGAAGCTGTCAAGTGCAAGCTGCACACGCAGCACACGCAGAAACGACTCGCCCTGTCGCTCACACAACTAAACGTGAGTGTTATTACAACTGTATACTTTTAAGTCGCCGTTAAGTCTGTCTGTCTATCTGTCTGTGTGTCCTTCTGTCCGTCCGTCTCTGTCTGTCTGTTGCGCTCTCACAGCTAAAGCACTGAGAAAACTGCACGAACAGTAAGCGCGAGCGAAGCCGCGGGAAACCGCTAGTACTAATATAATATCAGCCTATAAATGTCCCACTGCTGGCCTTTTCTCATTATCATTGATCTCATATTCGACCAATGATCACTACGCTTGCTCATGTGAATTTTACAGATTTAAATTTTTGGAATTCAGTTTTCTTTACGATGTTTGTGTGTTATGTTTTCAATTTTAATTTTATCTTAAATTCTAAATATTGCTACATTATAATATAATGTTATCGCCAAATTTGTATGCCTTCATGACAAAACATAGCGAACCTACTTTGTTACATTCAAGACCATCATTGTTACCACAAAACCTACCTATGTTTACCTAATAAATTTGATTTGATTTGATAAATTTCTAGTCCATAATGAGCATATTACCCGCCATGTCCTCAGGAGTGCCTGTCGGGCCCGGCGTGCGAGCTGGTGGTGGTGCGGAGCGAGCGCGCGCGCGCCGAGGCCCGCGTGCTCGGCCTGCGCGCGCTGCACGACCAGCTGGCGGCGCGCGCCGGCCTGTTCGCGGCCGCGGCCGGCGCGCCCACGGACAGGAGCGCGCACAAGCAGATAGCCGTGCTCGATAAAGCTATAGTAAGTTGCAACTAGTGTTAGCTTAGGTAGTCCGCAATAGATTTCGAAGCGTTACCGTCCAATCAACGATAAGAGAAGAAGGAAAAACACAGAAGTTTCAGCTGATATGGGTTTGATGACAATTTTTTTTAAATGTGATTTAGTTAGGTACAAAATAATATTGGATACGTATTTTGTTTCTTATTTTATGTAATCAAAATCATTGATTTCAAATGTCGCATGACATCACAATTTTGAGTTATTTGTTCGCAAGTATGACGACTCTAACCCCCAATCCTGAACTTTAATTAACTTTTTTGCTTAGTGTTTTCTTATTTTGAAAAAGCAAATAATACGTGTCTGACACTTTTTATTATCTAACTGACGGACCAAATCGATTTTGTCTTTTCATACCCAATTAATTAAGCTACACTTTTCTAAATTCCGGAGCCATATTTTTTTATTATAATAATAAATTGCTCTGAACCCAAAGTCAGTAGCTAAAGCACTTTTATTGTGAAGAGACAACGAAGGAACCGCAAATACCCAGACCCGAGACAATGTAAAAAATTAGATTTCTGCATTGACTCGACCACGGAGGTCGTCAAAATTATCTAAATTAATAAAAATCAATTGCTACATGTATGACGGAGTATCTCTTAAGAACGGCTCGACCGTTGGGTGCTTTTTTGTCATTTTTGATAAAAACTACAACATGTATTGTATGAACAATAATGTGTGAAAAATCCGTGGAAATTGTCGAAATCACGCGGATGACAGTTAGTTTTATGTATGTAAAAAAAATAACAAATTTACAGTATAATATCTAATATCGTGATTTTTTTATCTCTATCCATAGGAAAGCAAGAGAGATGAATTAAAGAGACTGATCACGTCTCTAGCTATAACGGAGCACAAGATACAGAACGTTCGAGAATGTCTGATCACCGTGTTCAACAGCTTCCATACTGACGTGGGGCAGGATGACATACACCGCTTTGGAGGTACTGATCTTCATACAATTACTGTTATTTTTAACTAATTGATTCTGAGTTTTACCTCGTTGAACTAGAGGTTAAAGATCGTATATCATCAAACTTCTTCATACAAAAGTAGACTCTAAACAAAAAAAAAAGGTTCAAATCAAGTGGAGGTAGTGCGGCGGGTCTCACTGAGATTTGGCTGTGACGTCATGCGCGGTGACCGGTCGCCGCTTGGGTACATGTTGGTTAACCGACTGCAAAAGGAGGTTCTCAATAAGGATATCGACGAAAAAGTTTTTAATGTCTTTCTTTCAGATAGTGAAAAAATAAAACACATGTTTCCCTTATCAAAATAATAAAAATTAACAAAGATAACACATTTTAAAGTTCAAGAGGGGGCTTGGAAAGTCAATATTTGCCTAACATTGTAATGCGACGGTGACTTCACGCGAAGTTTTCATTCACTAATCTTATGGCCGATACCTATATTAAAACCGGAACCAGGCATTAGTATTTTTTTGTTTACGAGATCAATGAAAAAGTACATAAAAAAAAAGAGTCATGATCCCTATTCAACATAATGTTGTCATTTTATATTTTTTATAAGTCACTTGTCCTTTGCATTAGGCATGCCTGTAATGATAGATTTAAGTTAATATAATATTAAAAATATATATATGTATTCATGTTTTTCATTAATAGGGTATGTCTCAGAGGTAGTCAATATTAATTTCATCAAAGACGGTTCAGAAGTTTGCTTTAAAATTAAAATAACTGGAAAAATTACCAAGAGTGTCATCTATACTAATATTATAAAGCTGAAGAGTTTGTTTGTTTGTTTGTTTGAACGCGCTAATATCAGGAACTACTGGTTCGAATTGAAAAATTCTTTTAGTATTGGATAGTCCGTTTATTGAGGAAGGCTCTATAACATCACGCTACGACCAATAGGAGCGGAGCATAAATGAAAAATGTTGCAAAAATGAAAAACCGTTGAAACTAAAACACGCGAAAAAAGTCGCGGGGGACAGCTAGTTACAATAATAAAATTAAAAATAACTAGCAGCCCAACCCAGCCTCGCACGGGTATCTAACAAATATATATATATATGCTATGTCACCCGGGGATAGTGTAGCTTCCCAACAGTGAAAGAATTTTTCAAATCGGTTCAGTAGTTTCAGAGCCTATTCAATGCAAACAAACAAACAATCAAATCTTTCCTCTTTATAATATTAGTATAGATAAAACCTTTTACATATCAGGTCAGCTGTCCCTACCACAAGAATCAATATCTACTCTACGTCGCTTCTATGAGGAACGTCGCGAGGGCAACAGGAACAAGATGACGCTGAGTCTAGATCTAGACACGTCGGAGAACTGTTCCTGCGATGCCACAGGTATAGCATCATTCATAGCCCACTGCTGGGCATTTAGCTCTCTTTGCTTATACAACTCTACTTTTTCTCTTACCAGTTGCATCCATCCTACTCCAATGTTCATTATGTATATAATGCTCATATGTTTATATACAAAACTAGCTTATCCCCGTGACTTCTTCCGCGTATTTTCGCCATTTCCCGCAGATTTTTCGCAGATTTTCATTGCAAAAATGCAAACCTTGTCCTGATAATTACAAACAAAACCAAAATAAATATAACAAAATCGGTCTATTCCTTTCCTAAGCGATGGGGGTGCAAGTCAAAAAACCTGGGATTGCTAGTGTTGCATCAGGTATATGTTACAATTTCCACCAATCACAGGCCAGTAGCTTGTGTGATGTGACACTGCCAACCCTAGTGGATTTTAGACTCGTGATACTTGCCATTGCGTGTTTTCTTCCCAAGAAATACAAATAGTGCGCAAAGATATTATTGTTTTCTTTATTTTTGTGTTTAAGTTTCAGATAACGCAAATCCAACATTTATCGACGAACTAAAGGTTTATCTGAAGAAATTCCAATTGGAAAAGAATAGAAAATTAGTTCTAGAAAAGTAAGTGACATAAAAATTTTTAATACAGAAATCGAGTTCCGTCCGAAAAAATCAAAGAGGATTTTGTTTGGTAAAAAAAAAGTAAAAAATTTAAAAAATGCGATATCAAAACGGACAGAATTAGGTATTAGACGCTCGCACGCACACACACGGGAGCAAACGAACGCGTGTGTGCGTGAGTCCGGATTCGTCGATGGCCAGTAAGGCGATTAAACGGATTTAAAAACACCACAGAATAATAAACAAAAAAAAATAATGTAAATCGTCCCTCATGTTAAGCGCAGTGATTTTTGGGTCTAAAATAGTTAAAATAGTTAAGTGTATTAAAATAATTCATATGAATGATGATGATGAACTCCGAAACCATTACATCCTTTTTAGGCAGTCTGTATATAACTTAACAATAATTTCTTTTTCCAGTGGCGAAAAAATTTGGATATTCGAAACCCTAAATTCGTCAATGGAACGTTTGCGGGACGCGTGGCAACGTGATGACGTCACGTGTTCGCTTGTGTGTCCGTCCGTCAGTCTGTCACACAACTTACAGCAGCTTATTGAGATTGTACAGAAGAAGGAACACTTAGAGGCCATGTTGGCTGCCCTGGATGGCGGACAAAGAAACCATTTGAAGATAGGTAAGTGTTTCTTGAAGAAAGTGGAGAGACCAACTTGAGTCCTTCCGAAGGGATGGAAATGGCTCATCCTAGCTCAGGACAGGAGTGCGTGGAAGAAAAGGGAGGCCTTTGCCCTGCAGTGGGACAAGACGGGCGTTTAGATTAGATAAGACTTCAGGAATTTTTTACTCCACGGATAGTCGAGTGGTATATGTCATTCCTTATCAATAAGATATGCCTCAGAGTTGGTGTCATGTAAATGTCATCAAAATTGGTTCTGTATTTTGGGCTTTAGATAAAAAAAAAAACATAATTATTGAAAACAAAACGGTTTACTCATGCATATGCTCGGTATCGCCCGACTAGTTAGAGACTTAATAGGAGTCCCTAATCATGAGCTGACGCGGCGGCGGTGGTGTCGCGAGCCGAACTAGTGGTGGTGGCGCAGGCGTCTGCTAATGATTAGTGACTCCTCTTGAGTCTGAAACTAGTCAGGCGATCCCGAGAATGTGCGTCAGTAAACCATTATGTTCTAAATAATTATTCCTAATGTCTTATCATTATAACACTTATCTCTATTTACAGATATATCTTCAGAAATCGAAGAAGAACGAAAAACAGTCGACAAAATAAAGAAACGCCTCAATGAAAACATACTGAGTCTACAGAAGACCACAAAAACTTTAGACCTCGGTCAAGAAAACTTACAATTGTGGTCAGAAAATAACATAAAGAAATATATATCATTAAATAGGACAGTGGATGGAAAGAGCTTCAAGGAATATGAAGGATATTATATCGAAAGTTTGAATCTATAAAGAAAATTAATACCTCTTTTATGGAGCGCGAAGCCGGCCGAGCGCACCCGATCCCGGCCGAGCGCACCCGATCCCGGCCGAGCGCACCTGAGCTCGGCCGAGCGCACACGAGCCCGGCCGAGCGCACCCGAACCCGGCCGAGCGCACCTGAGCCCGGCCGAGCGCACACGAGCCCGCCCGAGCCGCTTAGAAAACACAAGTTTCTCACCCCTGTCATTCACATTCGCACGAATACGCAAACCCACGAGTGTAGGACGACATTTGCAAATGATGTCATTTCCAAGCTGTGTCGGTTTCCTAACAGACATCAAAGCGCGCGAATCTTGTTCGAATGTTTGCGCGCATGTGAGTGACCGGGGTTTAAAACTTGTGTTTTCTATGGTGTAAAGAACTTTTAATCTCATATTATACACTACACAGTATATAATATATTCATAATAGCTTCAGGTGTATGCATAATATTTTTTTTGTATTTTCAAACAATGTAATCGAGGCAGGTCGCTCTTTTGCTAAATATAGACATGATTTAATTGTGTTTTTATTTATTTTAATAAATATTATTAATGTTACTTCCTTACTAATATTATAACAGCGAAAGTAATTCTGTCTGTCTGTTACGCTTTCACGGCTAAAGCGCTGAACACATTTTGATGAAAGTAGATTTTTTTTCTCTTTCATGTATGACGGTTAACAAAATATATTACGTTATATACTTAACTTGGTTGCACAAGCTGGTGTCGGTTATCGCGGCAAACAAAGTTACTCCACACCAAGTTTCATCAAAATCTGTTCAGCGGTTTAGACGTGAAAGTCGGAAAGACAGACTACTCAGATAGCCGAGTACTATAGGTTGACAAGCCAATAATCACAATGCGCGACGTGCTGCGGATTATATCTCCGCATACACAAATGCTTGTTCCAAGTCTGGATGTTCTTCGTTATGTGAACTGATTTTTATAAAACCCCCCGCTATACAAGGAATAAATACCTTATTGTGGGAGTAGCTTTTTTTAAACAATAAAATCTGAGGGGAAAATGTCGGTGAGGGTTGGCAACACTGCATTATATATTGATTGGCGATAACAAAGCATGATTTATTTTTATAGAGAAGGTTGGTAACAACTTTGAATTAAGTATAAAAACTGAATAGAAAATACCTTACCATATTCATTTTTCTCTGTATTCCCTAATTTCTCGAAATCATTTGTTTACCAACATTTTAAAGAAGCCGCCCAATACATTCGATCTGATTAGGTCTTTATTCTTTTTCATCTGATTTTAGGATCGAAGATGTAGATCGTGTTACTTATAGGATAGGGCCTAGCGGAAGCTGAATTTAGATAAGTATTTTGCTTCATGAATCCTTACTAATATTATAAATGTGAAAGTAACTCTGTCTGTCTGTATGTTACGCTTTTACGGTTAAACTGCTTAACTGATTTGGATGAAACTTGGTATGGGGTAAGCTTAGATGATAAGGAAGGATATAGGCTACTTTTTGCCGGGATAACGGAGACCCACGGGGTTGGAGCCGCGTGCAACAACAAGTTAGAAATATATTATGCACGCATAGTTCAATTTGTGTGAACTTGAATGACCTACATTCTTATTTTAGTGCTTATTAATAAACTTACACACACTAAGAAAACTAACATAAAGATAACAGTAGGTATATCTTAGGTATAATAATATTATCTTAGGACAGTTAACATAAGGCCATTTGATCCCAAACTCAGTGGAGCCAGTATTATGGCAACAAGAAAAGTGATAAACATATACCTATACAGCATGCAACGAAAACCCTGTCCGATCCTTATGAATTTTATTCGGCATCGTACTGCGTACACATATACCGTATACGTAACTGTTGAATGGATTTAATGCTATTATTTTTCCCCGGTGAATATATTATTTATTAAAATAAATCTGATCAAAAGCAACACTGATCGCTCGACAAAGTTCACGTGTAGGTACTACCTACAATTTTGTATGAAAGAAGCCGCCTTAGCGAGATATTTTTTTCTAGTACGTATGTTGAACCAGGAATACGCTTTTATTGGATCAGACAGGGTTTTTGTTACATACTGTATATATTTTTAAATACATACATACACATATCTATACTAATATTATAAAGCTGAAGAGTTTGTTTGTTTGTTAGTTTGTTTGTTTGAACGCTCTAATCTCAGGAACTACTGGTTCGAATTGAAAAAATCCGTTTATTGAGGAAGGCTATAGGCTATATAACATCACGGTACGACCAATAGGAGCGGAGCATAAATGAAAAATGTTGCAAAAATGAAAAACCGTTGAAACTAAAACACGCGAACAAAGTCGCGGGGGACAGCTAGTATTATAGATAAACCCAGACACAGAACAAATGATTAATCTCATCACACAAAAAGTTGTCCTGTGTGGGAAACGAACCCTTCGACCAACGAACTCCGGCAACCTATAAATACTTACCTACCTAACTAGGTATATTTTAATAGTTAGTTTAGTTAGTAAGTTTGGTTAGTTTCATTATAAGACCGAGTCGATGCATTTTCGCGCTGATTCCAGTTACACAACATTATTATAAACAAACATATACATCTTTCTCTTTTGACTCTTGCCATAAAGTAGCATAATTTTGTTAGAGTGCACCTAGGTACTTCTAAATACTTAAATATATATTTTTGCTTATAATAAAAATATCTACATAATACATTTTGTCTCATAAATGAAATTAAATATAAGTAAGAAATAAGGAAATGCCACATAAAAACAGATCACATAATGGACGGTGTATTAATAGAAGCCGAAAATGGATATCTACTGAAATTCTAATAGAGTCCGATTGAGTTTGAGTTGCGAGATCGAGTTATTTTGTATGTCCGCCGTATCCATATCATTGATATTTGTGAATAACGCTAGTAAAATTAGAAATAAGTAAGTGGGCGTCGTTTCAAGCTTACTGATTCGTATAACTCATTGGGAGACACGTGTAAAATGTCTATTATATTAAAATGAATCCCTATTTATTGGTCACGCCATAACTTCCGAACGACTGCACCAAATAAGATAGGTACTTAATTCGTTTTTTATTATATTCCTGTTTGTGAAAAAAAGGTTTTTGTAAAAGAAAATAAAAAAGATGTCTGGAAATATTTGCAACATCCCACGCCGCCAGTGCGTAGTCAGGCAGCAATTAGGTGGTTATTGTACTTTATACCGTAAACACCCCCCCCCCCCCCCACGTCAAGCTGGCCCGAGCCGCCCAATCTGGCAATAAAAATATGTCCTTAAATAATAAAAACTTAGATCCAGCCCTCCTTTCCTGTTTTGGCCTTATTAAGTTTGTTAGCAACGCACTAGGTCGAGATCCGAACCCCACAGTCCTTAGTGAACGTTGCTAACGTAGTTAGTTTTTCTATTGCTCTAGCTGGAGGCCCTTAAGTTTCTCCCCAAAAGTCCAGTGAAGCAGTCAAAGCCTGCACTCAGGCTAACTGCGTAAATCTCTTCCAGAATTTTTTTTTTATATGAAACTTGTTGTTTGTGTTTTGTATTGCTACTGCTAGCTAACTCGAATGCTTCTTGGAGAAGCGTTGTTTTACGTCGGGTTAGGAGAGAGTATGTTTGGGCCTAATCTTAGATATATAAACGGACGAAGCACTACCTACGCGCCTCGTATCTCAACATGCGCTCGGCATGCAACCAGTCGCGAATATACTAGCCGCCGTGACGAACAGACGGTGTTTGTATTTTAAACAAAATAAGTACAAGTACTTATTTTAATTAAAAAAATCTTATTTATATTGCAAGGAGCGACTGTAGAATATTTTGTGTTGTACAATTACGATTAAAAGTTTTGAATTAAGCTTTATATTTTAATGTGGATTTTTTATCCAATTGAATTTAATAATAAAGCATTTCGTACGTCTTAGTCGAGGCGCAAATATTTTTGCGGTCGCAAATTTATCAGAATGATTTGTTATTGAATCCTAATTTAAACATATTATAAGCATGGTTTTAAATTAATTCTACTGATAAAAAAAGAACATGCATTTTTATTGAACACTTTCTATTTAATTCACAACGTACCTATTTTGATGTTTAAATAAAAAAAATACAATCAAAAAAACATATATTATAAACATACATTCACTAAACTAGATAGATTCGAGTTTCTATCTAGTTTAGCTTTAGCGAATCATGTATTTTTTATATATGTATGTGGACTTTTTTTTTAATTTACTCGTCACATATACTATTAAAAAATATTAAACACGTATTTTTTCCTTTTTCCTTAAACAAATAATGGGGAAGATACAGTAAAAGGAAATGTCGCGTGGCGTCACTTCTAGCTACAATTTTTACCAAGACGTGACGTCACAAGCCCCCACTCCTGAACTTTAAAGCGTTTTAACTTTGTCTTTTTTATTGATTTCATAAAAGAAAAAATACGAGTTTTATTTTCTTTTTTAAGTATTTGGTGGACTAAATGGATATGTCTTTTCATACCCAGTCCACACGCCTATACGTACCGCGCGACTGTAAGCTATAGACTGTATTTCAAAAATAGGGTCGATTTACAATACTGATAGATAATATTACCGTGGCAAACCTATACTACCAATTATAATGCTCCGACTACACATGTATGCGGCTCGAAGCTTTGCGAATTTGCCTATTTGCTCACTAGAAAGTAAAAACGAGACAAAAGCTTCCGTTTCCGTCAAACATTCGTACGAATACTATCCAAGTGTAGTAGGATTGTTATAAATTATGTGGTTTTTTCCTAACTTATCTTATCATGTACCCGGCTCCGACACAAAATCACGTCTTAGCGTCTTCATAAGACTGTAAACCCCATTTTTATTATCTTATTGACTTATAAAAGAAACACACACAATATGAAAAACTACAAAATACTCATTCAAATACATATATCTATTAATAAGGTTTTCCTGAAAATCAAAATCTTGATCAAAACAACTTGGATCAAAAACTTTTTGTTGTTTGTCTATGAACGTAGTAATGTAATGAGAGATATACTTACAATCATCTTAAAATAGTTAAGTATCGATAATACATGATTCCCGGTGACGATAAATAGGTAATTATAAATTGTTAATTATGTACAAATTAAAAAAAAAAACGTTTGTAAGTCAGAGTCCGAGGGCCCCCCGAGCTTGGGGGCCCCGGGGCACAGCCCCGTCTAGACCTCCGGTAGCTACGCCACTGGTGCGGACCTTTATGTTACCAGAGCTAGGGGTTATAGCCGGTTATAGTTATATATAGTCTGATCAATTATATCACACTTATAAAAGATAGCAAAAAGAACATTATTTTAATATGACAGTTTACATGTCTAAGACCATAATAAAAGATGAACATAATTAACTGAAATATACATTTAGCTATTTGTCATTTTCATGACTACTGTTAACAAACAACAAAAGTGAAAAAAAATAAGCAATGTTAAAACTGAAAAAATAATTAAAACAAAGTAGGTTATCAGTAGCATTTGCTTGTTGTATTAAATTTAAATTAAAATAAACAGGTCAGCCATTTTATAACAGTAGCGTACCGTATTGTATTATACCAACATAACAAAAAATAAACAATCTAGCTTTATTTGTGATTAAAGTGAGATAGTGCTGTCTGCATAGCCCTATCCCTCTCTGTCACGGGATATAACACAGTTTTAGAACAAAGAAAAAAAAAATAGAGACGGAATGAGTGAATGATTCAAATATATATAGGTATAGGTCACCACGCCAATTACCTCTGTGCGCGACGTGCCGCGGGTTCGATCCCCGCATGGGACAAGCATTTGTGTGACCCACAAATGCTTGTTTCAAGTCTGGGTGTTCTTTGTGCGTGTGATTTGAATGTTTGTGAAAACCCCCGCGACACAAGGATGTAATTCCTTAGTGCGGGAGTCGTATAAAAAAAAAAAAATATCAATCAATCATTTATCCAATGAACGACTGATTGGTACTACTTTATTAACGATTTCTTCATAATATATGTCTGCTACTGATTTAATTTACGAATGTGTCATTAAATATTATTAATCTTATAAACATACAGCTACTGTACTTATAGCTACAACAAAACGTATGTATTTACATATTTTCTCGGGGTAAAATCATAATATGATAACGTTTTTAACCCACGCTAATGACACCGAAGGCGCGGCGGCGGCGTCGCCGTGGGGAATTGGGGATATGTCGGACTTACACCACAGAATATACAATAGTACGGACGTACAGAACTTGCACTCCTTTGATCTCGAAGAAAGCCGCCATTATAATAGCCTAGAAAATTTACAACGCACCTGATGCATTTGAAATCGCACCTTACGTGTACGCTCACAAGAGCGCAATTACTTTGTGTTCGGAATTTACCTACACCACAGCGCCAGCGTCAGGGTTGTACAAGAAAAGTAAAATAAATAACAATCTAAAGGAGATCATTCAGGTTTCATACAAGGTTGGGCCCAAAATCGAAAGGGCCGGCCACTAAAAAAAAATGTTTTTAATCTGTTCGGGACATCATTTTAAGCATTCGGTACTATGGCACCAACACTTTGGCACCATTATTTTAGCGGCTATATAAGTTTAAAAATCAGATTTCTCGTACATTTGACTTTAAGCCGGCCAGTACATAAAAAAAGGTTTTTAATCTGTTTGATACATCATTTTAAACATTTGGTACTATGGCACCATTATTTTCGCGGCTATATAAGTTAAAAAATCAGATTTCTCGTACATTTGACCTTAAGAGTAAATATATTATTTAAGTACATACCTGGTTAAGTCTAGCAAGTCTTGTACCTTAAACTACTTAGGTTTAAATATATTTTTTGATTACATACGTGGTTATGTCTAGTCAGTCAAACTTAAGGTATCTTTTTAATAGTATAGTCACACTTACAGAATTTTGGCAAAAAATCAAGAGAAATTGACATTGAGAATTACCAATTAAATAAGTCTATTGGAAATAGGATAAAATATTTAAACAAACCTTTTTACAGTCTGTTCAACCGATTTTGACTACTATTTCATAGGCATATGGATCGGATCATAAGCAAAAATGTGGTTACAATACCAACTGTTACTACAGCTGCCATTTATCATGTCACCAACGAAATAGTCAGTAAAGTAGATAAAATCAGTTAAACAGACTATACTGTGACTGTACTGTAAACGGCTAAAATACTGGTGCCATAGTTTTGGTGCCATATTACCAAATGTTTAAAATGATGTATCAAACAGAATAAAAACCTTTTTTTATATACTGACCGGCTTAAAGTCAAATGTACGAGAAATCTGATTTTTGAACTTATATATAGCCGCTACAATAATGGCGCCATAGTTTTGGTTCCATAGTACCAAATGCTTAAAATGATATCCTAAACAGATTAAAAACCTTTTTTTATGTACTGGCCGGCTTAAAGTCCAATGTACGAGAAATCTGATTTTTAAACTTATATGGCCGCTACAATAATGGTGCCACAGTTTTGGTGCCATAGTACCAAATGCTTAAAATGATGTCCTAAACAGATTAATAGCTTTTTCAAATGTACGAAAAATGTGATTTTTAAACTTATATAGCCGCTAAAATAATGGTGCCATAGTGTTGGTGCCATAGTACCGAATGCTTAAAATTATGTCCCGAACAGATTTAAAACATTTTTTTTTAGTGGCCGGCCACTTTCTATTTTGGGCCCAATATGAATGGTCTCCTTTATGAATCATTTATTGTATTTACACCTTAATGTAGTGTTTTAATATTTTTTAGTCTCTAAAGTACCTATTGTTAAATATTGAGTAAGAAGGTGATGTAATTCGCTCATAAAAAAAATGAACAAGAAAAAGGAAATTACACAAGAAAAAATAGTTATGACTCGCCTCTGGATATGAGTATATACGCCTTTCTACTACCTAAGTAATTCCACTGACTTCTCAAAAATAAATAATTACGAGTAAAATAAACAAAACATTTATTTAAATATTAATTTCTAACCTTTCAGAATCGAGTTTATTGCGACAGCCGTCCACGCAGCAATTATTTGTATTACGATTCTCCGTTATTAAAGAAGTGTACAGCGAAATTATTACATTAATTGTACCACAAAAAACCTTGCGTTGCGACGATGATAGACGGACCGAATTATTCGTATAGGCACGCGTGTACTCATAAGTACTCGTAAGCGCGGGGCGGCCCCGACTTATTTGCAACTTCAAGTTGTCACCTAGGTCCCGTCCTTGCCTTTGTGGGTCGTGGGCTCGCTTGCTCGGCGTGGTTCCGGCAAGCCAACAAACCGTATTAAGTACCTACATTACTTGCGCGTAGACAGGGAGAATGGGGTGGGAGGATGATTTCCGCCCTGTATTCTCCCGTTCACTCCCAACCTCTCTCTGTCACCCCCTGGGATCAGTGACTAAGCTCATTCAAACCTCCGGCGGAAGACCCTTTGCGACAGAAATAATTCACTGGATTTACCGACACTTTTATGGAATTAATTGTTTTCTATTTGAATGAAAAGAAGATTCGGTTATAATAAATAAACCAAATACCAACCGGTATTTGGTAGAATATTTACCCTAATCACTTTGGCTGTTAAGTGATGAAATTACTACTTCTATGTATGTATTTGTTTAATAAATACTTTATATGGTATAATATAATTAAATAATAACTTACGAATGTCTTTAATTGGCTGTGCTACTCAATCAATGAATGTTAATACCTAACCAGTCTTTATCTGTATTTCTACCGAATAACCTTTGTCTTGTCCGATTAGTATTACTGAGAAATGGTATTATTAGTCATGGCATCGTTTTGAGCAAAAAGGTTTTTAAGCCACGATGCAATATTAACTTAAGAGTTTCACCATTTCAAAATGGTGATTAATGTTTTCTACCGTATTAGGTAAAATAGACGAAAAAAAATCTTAAATCTATCTTACTTTTTGAAATTAGTGGCCATTTATGTCAGTGTTAGTTGTCAGGGATGTGCGGATAGCAGTGTTAAGATGCCGTATATCGTCATCGAGTTATCAATAACTTTGAAAAATCGTGTAAAACGTTTGTATTAATCAGCCAGCTTTATCAAATAGGTACGAAAGATCAGGTCACAAAGTGCAATATAATAATGTATAGAGATAGGGTAGAATGACGGCTCGTGGGTGTCATTACACACACACACACACACCCATACATACAGCCACATCTTGTTTATAATCACGATGAACTTTCGTACTCTTAACGAAAGTGACTCAGAAGTTTTTTTTATTATTTATTACTCTTTTTTAGAAATCAACCTCTAAGAAGTTGAAATAGGGGGTGAAAGTAACAATATTGAGTAATTTGAGGTCCTGGTTAGAAGTTGAAAGCACAACACATAATATTCATATTTAGCTAAGCTATATATTCAGTTAGAAATTAACAAACACGTGTTCATGGCCATTGCGAGCGTCATCCACCCACGTCATAATACTTACCACAATAAGAGTAAGCTTAATTTTTTTTCTCAGGAATGCGTTGTGGTATCATTTTGAAATTAATGTCAAATATTCAGGTTTATGAATTCTTGATGCGATAAAAAAAATCAAGGTTCTATGTCAACGCAATTAAAAAATACGCCTATTTATGTAGTTTTTCTTCACACTTTTCCGAGTAACTCAAAACCTATGCGGTAGGTACTTTTCCGTCGTCCCTGAATCACGAAATTCAACATGTACCAGATCTAACAGTAGAGAATCTGTAGGTTCTATTAACATTAACTTATCAAATATTGATTCTTAAAAAATCCTTACAAGGAAAGGCGAATTTGTAAATTTGAGATTTTATTTTATAACAAAAAACATGTTTTTGCGATTACAAAGTTATATTTGCAGTTGGAAATTTGGTAGTGTAATACATCAATGTATCAGAGAACATATTTTTAACCGCACACTTAAGTTGGTTTTTGGAAAATTAACCGTGACGATAAGCAAAATTTGTACGGAGGCCTCGGTGCGCAAGTCAGACTCGCACAGGTCCGCACTTGTCCTGTTTTTTTCTTCGTCTCCTTGTATTGTATTATCATTCAAAATTATCCGTACCTTAAGTTACAGCGTTCAACAACGATTAAAAATATCACTATTTCGTTCACATGCATTCTCTTCTCAGCATATGCCGCGTCTGTAGGTAGGTACCTAACATTCTACGATAGATTTGGCAAACATTTTACGGTCGGCCGCTTGCCATTTCCAACCTTAGCTAAGAATGCCGTTGTTCGGGGTTCATTCTGCACAACTAGGACGAACAAATACGCTCATGTACCAATATACGCATACTGCATGCTAATCGTTTGTTACGGCTCGACTGCCGGATGAAATGGCACTTACCACGGTACACAATAACCCTTTAGAGGTTGACTTTAGAATAGTCATTCCTTAAGGGGATGAAATAAGAGTTACTAAGTAGAGTTGACGTAGCTTGAGGTAAAATATGTTTTTTATAATAAGGTTTTTGAATAGAAAGAAACATTTTAAGTAGACGATAATATTTAGGGTCTTAAAATAGGGGACGATACACAAAATCCATATCGAGAACAATCAGATTATATGCGACAATACGTACAAACAACTAAAACTTATGCTCTCTCAAACATTCAACGTTTATATACTTCACATTGTTGATATAGGTATTTTACGGTACGAGATTTTGAATACAATAACCACATTTGATACGCGCTCAATAAATACAATACGTAGATATGAATAATACCTACATAAACGAATTCGTGTTCGTATCTATTCATACAAGCAGAATAATCATTCACTCAAAGTCCGTTCATCGTAAACCGTTTAATAATAGACCGTCAACCTTTTTCGGAAATAGAATGTGAATTGTGCAGTTTGTGCACTCAACCCCTTTTTTGTAATAATAGTTAGATTTAAATTTCCCTTAATAAGACAATAGGTAGATAAAAAGTCCGTTAGGCGCGTGTGGGGTCCAATACCTACAACTCGATATATTATGCCAAGAATAGAAATAGGTACAATTAATAAATAGTTAATAATTAATAAATAAATAATAAATTGTATAGGTAGGTATGTAGTCTACCACAAAAAGTACCCTAGAAGGTGCGTCACGCAGCCGGTTATAAAATATATTTTCTATGAGCCGACTCCGAATGGTTGGATAGGAACAGCAGACTAAAGAAGACAGACAACAAATAAAAAGAAGTACACAAAAGCAGAATAAAACCTCATTTGAAAAGTAAAAATAAAATACTAGCGCTCTATTTGCTCTATGATTTTGCAAATCACTTTGTAATTAGGATATCCCTACGAACTAAACTATTTTAAATATTTACTGCTCGAAACACGGATAATAAGTTCGAAAATAAATAATTTACCACATTCGAATTTCCGATCTGCTCTGCCGAAACGCAACCGGAATAGGTATCCACAATACGCGCAAACTCGTAAAATAGGTACGAGTTTTTGTGAATGTTCTCTATTTGAACCGAACCCGACGCAATTTCTTATTTACAGCAGTAGGTACAAACCAACATCTTAATTTTAATTTCTTCAGTGCCTAATGGTTACGTAAAATTACGCATATTTTTTTCATTAATCTTTGCAGGACAATAATGTATAAGCTCTACCAAAATCAACCAAAATACTGGATTATGAAGTTCTTGAGTGAGACGCTTCGTTCGCACATAATATTATCATTGAATATTGAACAATGCGTCTCACTCAAGAATAATAATGCTAAAGTCGATAACGGACGGAACTACCTCAAGTCGGAGAGAGACAGAATGCTCAATAAACTGTTCGCAGTTCGCTCACGCTCGGCGAGTCTCTCGCTCTCAGTGCTCGCTAACCGGTTGGAACCAGAAATGCGCAGTTCATTCTCACCATCCCATTCTTCATTTTCGGTTTTTTTTTTTTTTTCCTTCCTTGCAAGGCACTAAGCCGTAAATTTTACGGGCAACGTTTTAATAGATCGTTTACCATTACCATTGCTACCTGGACAGGTATTTGCGGATTAACTAAGGTACTACAGTAAAAACTTAACGTACCAAATGTTATTTATTAAGCCCAGAACTACAATAGATAATATTGATAATTGATAATAATTGATAGATATGAAGAGTTAGCCATATAACACCTAGTTAATTATATAATACTACCTACGCATCAAAGAGGGACTGAAAATGTTATCAATCAAGCTATGTTTAGAGCAACGCAAAGCGCAATAATTATTGCGCTTATCCCAAATCGCTTAATTATACAGTCCGTGACTCACGCTTCGGCTCAATCGCATTTACTATTATTATTACTTCCAAGCCGACGACTGCCGACTGTGTTGCTTGCCACTCGAGCCGATCGAGCGAGGTCATTACGAACGAAACAAAATGGGGGCGAACCATTCCGATAATATACCACTATGTTAGCCGGATAGCTATTTATGCCTATGTTGAAATGGCGTTGCTTACTAACGTGCGACAGAGATAGATATATCGACTGCAACTCTTACACACTAGTTAGAAAGAGACGCGGTACCCTGCTGCCGACAACCGCTAGGAATTTGCCAGCCAACCAATACTGGCAGTCCGCCATACTGGCATTGGCAGCCGCGTCTGTCTGTGTTGCCTGTGAGTGAAAGGAAAGGAACAGAGTTTAGGTCTGCCTCAGTAATATCGGTGAAATTACCGTGTGTACGATCGAAAGACGGAGGTTACTTTGGACGTTAATTTTTCTTGATAAATTAGATTTGTAATTTACATAAACAATCTGATTTTAGTTGTAATACATAACCCGTTTGACATAAAGTCAGAGTTATCACAAATGCGTTCAGTGAATTTCGTGCCGCCGATACAATTTTACTTCACTGACAGCGCTCTGTGGTGGTTTATTTAGCCGGCCATTTTGTATTTTCTCGTAGAAGCGAAGTGACAGAAGTTCGCGGAAAACAAACTATTTGCATTTTGATTTTTCTAGTGTTAGTAAATGTTGTGTCAAGGTTATATTGGGACGTAGTGAAAGCCAGAAAAGCGGCCGTGCGTGTGTTTGTTTTAGTTGTGGTGTGAAACAGTAACTCAGTGTTTTATGTAGATGTAAATTTACGTGAAGAATTGTGCCGGATCGGGATCATAGTTTGGGCGATTATGAATTTATGAACCAAAACACGTTGATATACGAACAGAACATCAACTCAAGTTTCATGATTAACTAGTTATGATCGTGAGTATTCGGCATCTGCAAGTTTATATTAATGTTTTGCAGCATGAAATGTTGAAATGTACTCAAATAGTTACGACATGACAAACAAAACAGTATTTATTGGGCTTGCTATGAACTTATTTAAAAATTTTCTTACTATTTTTTTTATGTCTGAATTTCATTTTCAAGTTAGTAAAATTCTTATTGATGTCTGTCCAACAGAAGAGCTTCTTTATGCTTATTTTCTAAAAACTTTTCACTACTTCTAACTTTTTGTGCAATTTATCTGTAATCAAGATTATCTTGAATGTGAATCTGTTGTGTTTGTTTACTAACAAATTATCTGTGAATGAGTTTATAACATAAAGTTAACTTAAACGAGGCAAAAAGTGTTTTCTTTAGTTAATAAGGCACCTATGTAATTCCAAATCCATTGTTTACTAACTACAACATCACAGGCTGTATGAAGACATACCTTTTGAAATGATGAAATAATAAAAATCAATCTGTCAAGTACAAAGTTATGGTAATATATATCATAGCAATTAATTTACTGTGCATAATTTCACAAGTTTTAAAGAATTGATTATTCAATTGACTTGAACTTTTATAAAGTTTTATAACTTGTTCACAGGTATCGTAGATGATGGCAACTAAACATGCCCCTGTATTATCTTCATCGTCTGCAAACAATGATTCAGGTTAGTTTAAATGTTGTATATACCTACTATTTAAAAACATAAAATGGTAGTTTTAAAATTATTTACATACACAAAAAAAGAATTTCAACTTCCTGATTAAGAGTTATTACTTAGATATTGCATCAGGATCATTAAAACCCAAAGTATTTGCTTTCTGAATTACTGTAGCATTTATGTTTGGAGGTACATAGAATGAGTTCATAGTTATAAAATTGTCTACATTGTCTTTGTGCATGTATGTAGGTAGTCTCAGTAGAGAGTATGTGAGTATGTTATGCTGAAAATTATAAGTATAGAAAATAAACACTTAAAATAAAAATACAACTTCTAAGTCAGGAAGTAATTTTATTATTATAGCTCATATTACATACAAATTATCTAATTAAATTGTTGTACATACTACAAAAAAATTGTAGTTATTGACATAAATCCAAGTTTAGCTTTTAAATTATTTAATGTAAATGGTTAGAATACTTTGTTTGGTAATATAATTAAAAGAGGCTTTATGCATTACAGTAATACATTTATAGAAGCTTATCTTGTTTAAAACCTATTAGAATCTAGCATGTTTTTATTATTAGTATTTTAAGTTGTTAAGCTACATTTGCAATGACACTTATTGCAGTACAAGTTTCTTGACTGTTTCCACTACAATTATGTATTAGTAGACTCTCCAGTTGACAACCCCAGTGACATTGGTGACCATCTATGTTGTAGTCCGTTCTAGTTGGCAATCGTCATTAGATGATACAAAATTTGTATTTTAACAGTGTTTTTCATAATGCAATTATCAGATTAGTTGACATCCATTAGGGCAAATAACCCTCCTGGGCCAAGTATGTGAGTTATAAATGTCACACTTTGACACTTATGTTTACCCACATTCACTTTGTGCAGTATACTGAATGTGTTGCTATGTAAATGCACCGTTATTTTATGTTATATAAACATGTTTGTTTATATTTTTATTTTATGCTTTAGTTGATGTTATGGCTGGTCTCGTTTAGTTGATTATAAGTTTACAGTGTAAAAAAAGTAAAATAATTTATTTACATTGTGTTATTTTTTTTCACACTACTTTTCACATTTCATCATACAGTTGCTTTTGTAAAAACTTATTATCAAATAAAAACGTTGCACTTGTTGGCTATAGAAATCATATATTTTTTCAATTTAGGTACTTAAAAATGGGTTTCAGAGAGATAGGTACTATTGCTTTTTTTTATATATAATAAATCGATTAAAATAAAACAAAAATATATAGAATGCTTCTTAAATACCTATAGGCGGATAATTTGCATGCCTTTGATAAATGGAATAGGAGTTTAATTAGATTGAAGTTTTTTTTATCTCAAAAAGAGATACTTATGAAGTAATATAAACACTTATATACACTTAAATACAAGCTTAAAGTCGTGTTATTAAGGTGGATTTTACAATGATAACATATAAATTATAATTTCACCGCGCGGAAAGCGAGCTCACCGCCATCGTATCATCTTTTCCGTTTAAAGCAGTGTTGTGCGGGATCACAACCTCTTTGGTTTATTCTAACATCACAACACTAGCCATGGTTACCCCCTACCTTTAAATTTCGTTAATGCCATATTTTCGTATTTAGCTAAATTTTGATAATGCCACGGGAACTGTACATTTTTCCTTGGTAAAAAGTAGCTCAAGCCCTTAGAGTAAACATAAACAAGCATAGAGCGCGCGCATCGCTAGTATTCCCATGTGCCGAACGTAAGCAAATTTTTAGCTCAATGTGCTATGCTCGTTTACTGATTTAAGTGATTTTCCGTGCGGCGACACAATTTTATCGATGGTTCCGATAGTATTAGGGTAATAGGTTTTGAGATAGTTTTAATAAAACGGCGCGCTTTGTTTTGCTACAAATTTTAGGATTTTACTATTTAATATTAGTGCCTACAGTTCATATTCCAAATCCGTACTCTGTAGTATACTTATTTTTATCTCTAACCCGAATTTCATCCAAATCCGTTCAACTGTTCTGCCGTAATCGAATAATAAACACCCATCTAATCATCCAAACTTTCGCATTTATAATATTAAGATTTACAATAATTTATTATAGAATGCCCAACCATTTTATCAAGTAGGTACATTTCTTTGTACAAAAAATAATCCAGGAATATTTTTCAATGGCCCCTTGATAACTGTTTGACAGCTACTTAGGGTCATGTGATTATGCAATGAGCAGATAGCAGATACCTACATATTAAAAAAACGCATTGCTTGTATTATCTTTACTATTATACATATTTTTATACCCTATTTGTTTTTTTTTTTTAGATTAATCTTCTCATACTTATCCTCCCTTCACGGCTGAATAAATATATAAATAAATAATTGACAGTAAACAGTGTATAATGCCAATAGGGATGTTTCCTGGGTATGAAAAGTTAAAATCTATTTAGTCCGTCAGTTAGATAATAAAAAAATATTAGACACGTATTTTTTCTTTTATCAAAACAATAAAAAAATACAAAGCTACACCGCTTTAAAGTTTCGGAGTGGGGGCTTATGACGCTACGCCTCGCAAAAATCGTAGCGAGGAGTGACGTCACGCGTAACTTCAGTTCTCTGTATTTTAATCATTTTTTGTTTGCAGGAAAAAAGAAAAAATACGTGTCCAATAAAATTCATTAATCTACAAGACGGACATTAAAAAAAAAATAGGAAACAGGGCCATTATTTTTGTGTATAATATACACAAAGTAAGAACCTATGCCGCCGGCGATCAAACCCTCAGAACTTTTTTGTTTTTTGGTAGAGGACTGCCGCATTTACCCTCGAGAGGCCTTTCACTGTTTTACCGGACTAAGTTGGCGAGACTGTAAAATACACCTCAAGTAAATCTAGCGATAGCAACGGCAGCTAAGGGCCCCCCTGCTGGGTTCGAACATCGACTTAGTCAGTTGCTATCTTAAAAAATGTCAGGTTTTGCTTACGGAAGGTAGATTTTTGTGAGAAAAACGAAAAAAAATCTACGGACCGTAGGTAAGCAAAACAAGTTGTTTTTCAATTATAGGAACCGGGCATTAATCATAATAAGTAAACAAACAAGGGACAGCTGGATAATTTAATGATTTTTTAGGGACTTTTTGTAAGTAGTTTCCCGCAACACTTCGCGTAGTAGCTATTGCATAGCTTGTTAATATAATATACCTCTAAGCCATGCGAGCATGCAATTTCATGCAGATTCTATAGACATTATTTCTAAAAATATGCATACGTCAAATAAACTGCATGTATTACAGTTATGTTTGTGATATCTATTATTAATTGCTAAAGTAATTAAGGATGGAAGTGTGTGTTGTTGTATATTAATACTATATTACTTTACTTATATTTATTTATATTATTTACTGTATGTTTTGCTAGTATCTACTCGCTTAATATTAATAATAGCGGCAAAAAGTTCTGTTAGTTCTTTCCTTCCTTGAGTTAAAACTTACTGCATTGGGTCTCCATCCAAACACTTGCTCTCTGCGAATTCTTGACCCAAACAGTTGGAAGTGCCTTTAGAGGCCATACTTGATAAAGGAGATCAAATTTCTGTTTAGTTAGTCTCTGAAATCCAGCCCTCGTACTCCAGATGAAACGTTAAGGGGTTATTTCACCAGTTACATTAAAAACTTAGTTATCCGTAATCGAGTTTAAATTTTTTTAGAGATTTTGCCAGAGAACATTGGCAACCTTACGGATTTAAGGGAGTTAGGGCGGGAATTGCGTTATTCGAATAAATAATGTTCTATTTCTATAGCCATATTATTCTACCCTGAATGTTGAGTTATTCTTGCGTTCAGGTGCAAATTAGAGTTATTCAACTCAATTTGAAGTATGTATCGAAATTAGCTTCAACTTCAATTATTTTTACTCTGAGGTCTGTTGATTTTCTCCCTGCCCTCTTCCTAAGTATTTGGGGTCGGCACAATGTGTGCTTTGCTTCCATTCATCTTCATCTCGCCTTTCACTTTCTTTTTCATACCATCTTACTTAAACACATCCATTTCTTTTTCGGTCCTCCTTGTCCTGGACATCTATCCACTTTCATCATCATATTTATTATTAATTACGCATTAACGCCTGCGCAGCGAATACTTTGTAAGCCAATACAAATAGTAGATAGGAAAATCTTAATTTAAAATAAATAATAATAATAAGAAGAACTTAGATTTCTCCTTTTACTTGCACATCTTTTAGAGGCGACTTAACTCTTTTTGTTATGTGACTTTCATCCCTCCTTACATGCTCCTTACATAACACGATAAACGATTGATTACCTTTTAACGTTTTTTTATGTGATCTGGTGATCCTTTCAAATTACCTCGAAAATACTTATTCCTTAATTTCTTTAACAGCGTCATACCAGAAACCCACCTTAGCATTCTCATTTCAGTTACATTCGATAGGGATGTTGATTGGGTATGAAAATTAAAAATCTATTTACTTCGTAAATTAGATACCAAAAACATATACACACGTATTTTTTACTTTTTCTAAATAACTAAAAACCTAAGTAGATAAAGTGAATCAAAGTTTATGAGGGGGGTAATTACGTCACGGTGTTACACAAAACGTACGACATCGTGACGTCACGCAGCATTTAAACTCAATGAATCGTCAAAAATTTTAGGTTACGTGAAAAAAGAAAAACTAAAATATTTTTTATTAATCTACCTGAAGGACATTTATAAAAAAATGTCAACGTCCTATTGTCCTTTATCCGCCCTTTAACTGCCCAGCTTTTCGAACCATACATAACAGATTTTATTGCCGATTTATACATTGTACCTTTCAGATTCTCAGTCTGATGTTGTCAACATTTATTTATTTATTTATTTTATTGTAACACATACCTATTATGTGTTTAGTGCGAGTCCTTTACGAACGATAGTTGGCTACTAGCTTAAGTAAAAATAGTTATATATGTTAATTATTATACTGCGAGGTTATTTTAAAACTGCGATATCTCCTAAGATATTCATTGAAATCGAATGATGTACAAGGCATTTTTTTTATATATTGGTGTTGAATAACGTATTTATTTGCATAAGGATTAATATCATGTTTATAAATACACACTCGCAAATAATGCATTATTTTAGAACAAAGTTAGTTAGCATAAGTTTAAAAGATGTCGCAGACTTTTTTTTTAACTTTTAAAAGGGAACAATTCAGTCATACCTACATGATTTTTCCGAAACTTTAACCGTTACGTGCACGCAGCGAAAGCTCTCAAAAGAAACAAAACCCCCCGGATTTTGGTATATTCTTCATTAGTGCTCCGCTCCTGTTTGTTTTAGCGTGATGATATAATATATCAAGGAAGGCTTTAGGCTATATTATAGCCTAAAGCCTTCCTCGATAAATGTTACCACCGTCCCTAGATTAAGCTGACCCTCGCAATAAAAAAAAATATGTCCCTAAATAATAAAAACTGTTTGCCTTATTAAGATTGTTAGCAACGCAATAAGTCGAGGTCCAAACCCCGCAGGGGGTGCCATTAGTGAACGTTGCTAACGTAGTTAGTTTTTCTATTGCTCTGGCTGGACGCCCTAATCGTTTCACAAAAACGTCCGGTGAAGCAGTCTAAGCCTGTACAGGCTAACTACGGTAGACGTTTTAAAAAATAAATAGTTTACCTTTTTCCGGGATAACCGCTATCCACACGGTCAAAGCGAATAAAAATATTGTATCACATTCACAGATGCCATACTTATCCTGTTTAATTTTAACATTAATAGGCTGGTATTATTATTATAAAATGTACCGGACGTTAAACTAGACAAACTTTATCTATACCCTATTTACATTTATTTTTTTAATGGCCGAATACTGGAATGTCGCTCATTTTTAAATAGCATGCTGTCTCTGTCATATTAAGGTATAATGAAGCGAGAGATAGACCTAAAAAAATCTAAAAAAAGTCTTAATCTAAAGTTGCGTTTGAATATTCAGGGGATTGAATCCTAATGTTTTTTTAAATATAGATAGGTTAACTTCTAAACTAGTAAACTACTATGTGCATCTTCATTCTTTTGATAGCGCAGGTAATCTTTTGTTGCATGGATGAAACCGGTCCTTTAGGGCTACTTAGTACAACTTGATGTATTGTACGTCCTAGCACTCTTAGCCTCTCGGGGTAACCTTTAGACCATGTCAGTAATTTTCCTTAAGATTAAATAAACTGGGAGACAAGTAGTACTGTTGTATTTATAGTAAGGATACAGATGTCCCACCAACAAACCGTTAGTAATATTAATTTAAGTTCTGTAAATACATACATTGGTTATGGATATTACCGACCTTTTTTGAAATTCTTAACAAACCTTTTTTAATTCGTGCCGTAAAAGTGTGTATTTTTAAGTTAAAGTATAACAAAAATCCAACGACCCACACACAAAAAAAGTGAGCAAAGTTAAATAAATTACCCTGTTTTTATGGCTATTGTTATCTAAAGTGTAAGGGTCTATATTTTTTTCTATTTTATACATCTACGCATGAAAACATCGCGGCCAATGCGTATTAGTCGATATAATCTATACTAATATTATAAAGCTGAAGAGTTTGTTTGTTTGTTTGAACGCGCTAATGTCAGGAACTACTGGTTCGAATTGAAAAAATCTTTTTGTATTGGATAGTCCGTTTATTGAGGAAGGCTATAGGCTACGCTACGACCAATAGGAGCGGAGAATAAATGAAAAATGTTGCAAAACAGAAAAACCGTTGAAACTAAAACACGCGGACAAAGTCGCGGGGGACAGCTAGTTTATAATACAGCTCCAAAACCCATACCATTATAGTCTGGTTTAATTAATGTTAGAACGTATCTACACTTGATGGAGTGCTAAATGCCTTCGTTTAAGTCTCGTAAGGTGTCTAAAAGAGTTAGGTTACGCTATGGTATTCTTGTCTGCTTCAGAGTCCTGCGAAAGCAATTCGGGTCTATACAATAATTTAGTAGGTTAGTGTAGGTTACACCCTCCGTTCCTAGCTCAAGCCGGTTCAAAAAACATACCTTAAGTCCATACTAATATTATCTACAAATGCGAAAGTAACTCTGTCTGACTGTTACACTTTTATGGCTAAATCACACTACCCCAAGAAAGGAAAAAGCTGCTTTTTGTTGCCGCAAAAAGCCATGCTAAGGCCTTTTAGCCCAGTGTAAGCGTATATGTCGGTTTATCGCGGCACAAAGTAGCTTATGCCCTTCTTGGAGTCTTCCTATATGCTATTTCCTGGATGTCAAGCTTACTCCACACATAATTTTATCTAAGTTGGTTAAGCTGTTTAACAGTGAAAGCAAAATAATAGACAGAAAGACGGACACACAGACAGATGGACATACGGAATAACCGAATTTCCTTCGCATTTATAATATTATCATTGATAATAGCGATGAACAAGTCGAGAATCGAACCCTGCGGGGGCTGAAACTGTCGTTGTTTAATGTAGTTAGTTAATAGCTCTGGCTGGGGTCTACTATAGTTTGTTAAATTGTGTTTACATTCTTATTGTGTTTTTTGTTTATACTGATACTAAATTATAGCTGATTTCGTGTATTTTTTGCATTATTATTCTGATGTGCAATAACAAACATAAAAATGTTTGTTATTGTTATTGGTGCCATGGTGTCATGGTGCTTTTTAGTATAAAAACATGTATTTTGTAATAGTAAGCGGCTTGTATGCGTTACTAATTAAAATTAAATAAATAATGATAAGCGTTAGGTCTCGCCAATTTAGATCATTGAAGTCTGGGTTAAAGTAACGGTGGATGGAATCTTAAAAAAAGGATAGGTTTAATAAGATTAGTTTTAGATAAACTACGTGAAACATGAACATAAATAGGGCTCTAGTAGTTTTTTTTGATGCAAGCAATGTATGAAAATACATAAATTTATAATTTTTATCTACTGTTTCAGATGACGAGGCCCAGGACGCAGTAGACTCGAACTACAAAGAAAAAGAAAGCAACGATGTCGCAAATATTCTAAAGAGGCTTCAGTCTTCGGGGGCGTTAATTAAAAAACCAAAACAAGAGTACCGTTGTTACACGTGCGACGAGGACTTTCGTGATTGGGAGGAGCTAGAGAACCACTTGATCCAACACGTGTCGCTGCCCTCCGTGGTGCTCGACAAGCTGCCTTCCGACGACGAGGACGCCCCGCCTTCTGATGAGAACTGGTCCGATGAAGAAGAAGATGCACCTCCACCGCAGGCCTCCCAGAAAGTTACCCCAACTAAAATAGACATTTCACAACTACTTAAAAAGACTGGTATCTCCCTCAAAAAGTCTGCTGATAACGAAAACTCCGATTCAGCTCTCAACAAACTAAGCGGGCTAGGGTTCACAATAAAGAAAGGTAACACACCAATTAAACAGGAACCAGAAGGGGAACAAAACACTAATGATGTTATGCAAAAACTTGGCAAACTCGGTGGCATAAAACTTAAACTAAAATCAGATGGCAGTTCAAACTCTTTTAAAGTAATTAATGGGCTAAAGGATTTCAATGCATCAGATGAAGAAGATGAAGGCAGTGGCAATGAAGAGAGTAGAGAAGATCCTGACGCTGACTTTGATGAAGACCCAGACAAGTCAGTTGAACAAGAAGGATCCGGTGAAAACGACTCCGAAGCTGAAAATGAAACAAGTACATCAAATAACCGTAAAACATCAGAAAGTGACGATTCTGGAAAATCCTCGAAGTTTAAAATTAGTTCACTCAAAAATTTGCAAGGCATGTCTATAGTACAGAAGAAAGAACCCCCGACACTAGTTAAACTTCCTGTGAAGGAGGGCCAGTTAATAAAACCGCCCGGTAGACCTGCTATAAAACAGACGCCGAAGAGAGGGGCGAACCTTCCGATACCTCCAAAAGAAACTCCACCTGGTAACGATACACCAACAAGTACACCGTCAACTCCAGAAAGGCGGCCGTCTAGAGATACCAGCAATGATAGTGTCTCTGTTAAACAAGAGGTCGAAACTGTTGAAACGCAGTCTTCTAACGTACCTATCTTTTCGACCCATATTAAATCAGAAAGGGCCTCTCCACCGCCAAATGATGCGTCCTCCACTCCTGTGTTAGCCAGAGTTAAAACAGAACCAGATATGCCTTCGACAGGTCCGGCAGTGGCGTTGCCTGCTCAGTCAAATACAACTCCACTACTCCCAGTTACGAAAACGGAAGACACTGGCATGACCATTATCGAAATAAATGGAGACTCCAATGATGAAGACGATGACTGTTGTGTGGTATCGGCGACGCCAGCGCCGGATGTCAAACCGGTTATTCCTAAAACTGAAAATCCGCCTGCAACATACCCTCCACCGGCGTATCCCTCTTCACAACCAAGTTTTAGCTCATCAAACATGCTAAACACTCGTCTGACAGCGCCGTCCACTGAGAAACAACACAACTTTAACTGGAATGCACCAGATTCTAAACCTCCATTGGATATGTTGGAGAAAAGTGCGGACGATATTTTTGAGAGCCTACTTTCAAGTGCAACGAAAAAGGAAGGTCTGTCTTTATCTGATGCTAGTGAATACATATCATTGGATACCTTAGGTCCTCAACACTCCTGTGAAGTTTGTAACACAAGGTTCACTGATTTATCTTTGCTCGACGACCACAGAAGAATGACGGGGCACACAAAAGCCCTTGCTCTACCCTCGTCTTCATCAACAATACTTCCATATAACTCCAATTCAAATATCCTCTCATCCTTAATACCCGTAAAACAACTGGCCGATCAAGTTGGAAAGTTATCTACTATTGGAGGAAGTGGACCTGGGTTTACTCATCAGCAGAATGTTATGATAAATATCCAAGCTTACCCTGGTGGGGGTGGCATAATGATGCCTACACAGCCGTATAATTCATATCCACCTGGGCAGAACGTAAATACTGATTATGGCCAGTCATCGAATAATATGTACGGGAACCAAGGTATGCCAAACCAATATCCAGGACAAAATTATATGGGGCAACATGGCTATGGACAGTATCAAACGCCTCTTTCAAAACCTGGGTATCCAATGCAGCAAGGTCAATACCCACAATCTTCGACCGCGTACTCCACGTCTTCTCCCCTCCAAGGAATGCAGCAAGCTGTCTACGGTCAAGCGCCGATGGGTGGCATGAATGCACAAATGGGACAATCCATGGGCTCAATGGGCCCTCCTGGAGGTCCCTTCGTTCCGTCATCAGGTACACATGGTTCCATGCAACCTCCTTCAAGCGGCATTAAAATTCAAAACGTTCAGACTTTCCCCGCTGGTCAGACAATCGGTATGCCCGGCCAAGAACAGATGCCCCACCCTCCTCAACCAGCAGCTCCCGGCCAAGTGGTCGTCGGACAAATGTCTTCACCAAACCAAATTAGAATGGCCCCTGGTGCGAATATAACAGGCACTAGGCCGCGCATGGCCAACCCTAGAGGCCCTCGACCCTCCATAAGGCCGGGTATACAAGTTCACGGACAAGTTCGACATCAAAAACCTGGTATGCGTATGCCGATGAAGAGACCGGCGGGCATGGCCGCTGCTGGTCCGGGTCCGAAGCGGCGACCAGATATGCTGTTACCCGGCAAGCATGACAACGAAGACTGTCACGTCATGGCCATGCAGAAACAGAGAGAGGGTCTACCTATGATCCACAGCGTCCAAGGCGCGAAAGATAAACTCAACTTAGGCAGCCAAATATCAATAACTAAGAAAACAGTTAACAAAGAAGCTAATGCAATGGCCAACGTGTTAGCATCGAGAGGAATAAGTGTTAAACAGAAGCAGAAAAGTAGATCTCCTACTCCAGAGAGACCTATACCGCATATTCCTAACCTTGGAGCCGGCGTCAGTATCAAGCATACATCGAAATCCAGCAACTTTTCCATACCTGAAGCGAAGGTCGGCGGCGGTATGTTAACCTGTAAAATATGCAAGAAAATGTTCATGAACCACAATTCGTTATCAGTGCATATGTCGAACGCTCATCCTCAAAGCAAAAGCGCTGCGTACAAGTGCGACGAGTGCCCTGCGTCATACCCTAAATCCTTACAGCTTCAACATCATAAAAGGGTGTTCCACAACGTCACAGGTCCTAACAGAGAGTTAGGGTTGCCTGTTGTCGACCTATCCCAAGAAGATAACCTCAAACGGTTAAGTAGTTTAGGCATATATAGTTTTATACCTCTAGCGAATAGGGAGCAAGCCGGCGGATGCTTCGGTATACCTGTAATCTCAGTACATAACGTACAGAATGGCATTTCAACCAGTTTGCAAGCATTAGGAGCAGACGGTTTATTAAGTTTAGGGCCCTTAAAACCCCTACCTAACTCATAGGCTAGTGTGAAAACTGTTTAGAGTGAGTTTTGTGAAATTTCCCGGGAGACTGTGATCCTAAATGTTTTGTGTAGACATGGATTTTTCGTCACGAATTATATTTTTATAAGATCCTTTTTTTGTTTAACCTTTGTTAATCGCTAGCTAAGACCGCAGAATGTGTAGTTCTCATGTAAAATACACATAAATACACCTGAACTATGAATGTTTAAAGTTGGCAACATCATTTCTGACAGCGATGATTTAAATCTTAGGCATAAAAAGAAATGTCTTATAGTCTAGTCAAAAAGATTACTATTAAATACAATTATAGGCGCATTGCGGTTTTACTAGCTTTTAATAAGGGCTAGAGTGGCTTAAACATATATATAAATATCCTTTATACATTTCATGATCATTTAAGTACATACCTATTTTCATTTTGTATAATAAGAGTTATTTGTATTTTAAATACAAATGTATATACCTACTCTGCTATGTAAGGTGGACTGCTAAACATAAGCTCAGTTTTTTTTTATTTAAGTACATGGCAGCGTTTTGGATCTCTTTTGTTCTTTTTAATGTTGCCAGTATGACTGCTGACATTTTTATAAAGGTATTACAACAAAGTAAGCAAAAGTAAAAAACAATTTTTATTTATTAAATATCTGTTTGCAGCCGTGTACGACACAATACAATAATAGGCATGAAGAACAAAAGCTTGAATTAATAACTTTACAAGATTATTTTAGTATATTTTAAAACAGAAACTTGCGTGAGATGCAACTAATCAGATCACTGTGACACTTCACAAAATATTTTTATTACGTAGCATGGTGTAAAAATTATTGCATTTATTCTCATACTGATTTCAAAGATACTATCAAATTGTGTTCAGGTTTCATATACTTATAGGTACTTAAATAAACTTGTATATAACTACTTAAAATGAAGAACCATATCATGATATGGCCGGCCACATCTTGAACTGATCATTCTACAATATGGCCTCGACATTATTACTAAAACTAAACTGGTAGTAATTGTGATTTTATAATACAACACAATAACTATCAGCGCAAACCTTGTGAGTAAACAATGTATTCGAATAATTAATAATTAAGTATGTGATTTTTGTGTGAAATGAATTATTTCAACACAATAATTATATTCGTACTAGGTTTTTTTTTGGCAATGTTATCATGATTTCCATTCTATAGATGAGAGCCTGGTTAATCCCGGTTTTGGAATATTGGTTAACAAAAAAATAAGTAATCACCTGTCAAACCTCATGTTAAGCGCTGTGATTGGTGGTTAGTATTCTGGTCAACCAATCACAGTCGTGTTCAGTAGATTTGACAACAGATTAAATTGATCAGTCTTTCAGAAACCGGGGTTTAATCTATTTGACCAATTTTTTTACTATGCAAATAATGCAACTATTTCTGTTTTTTTTACGGATTTGCAGTACACAATAGTTATGAGCTTAAGTTAATAATGGAAATGACACAATTCAATTCTATAAATAAAGCAAGTATATTATTTAAATACGTGATGTTTTAAGGTTAGGTTAAAGCCTTGTCAAACATTGTTTAAAATTATGTATGTAATATGTCATGGTAACATTTTAATGTAAAGTCGCATGATACATTAGGGGACTAATAAAGCAACATATTAGAGCTCAGAAACTACGTGCGCTCGGTCTCGGAGCGGGAGCAAGCAACATGCAACATGTCGCACGTAACGTGTTGCAGGTCACTGGACAATACGTACTAAGGTTTGAGTCTTGCGCGTCATTTTGAGTAACATTTTGTCCCCTAATGTTTTTTGTCTTAATTTGTTCAATTGGTTTTTCAGTATTTCGGATATAAAACAAAATCATGTCATCTGACTCATTGAACTACTTAATTGTAAAAAAAAAAACTTAACTTGCCTAAGCTGTTAACGACAAATGTCAATAAATAAAATCAGATTTAAAAACAGGCAGAATTATTTAGTGTCATTTAAAATATTGGTTAGACTGTGTTCCGCTAGTTTTGAATAGAGTTCTGTTGGCTCAATGGCCATGAAAACTATGACGCATGCTATTTAGTTTCCGAGTCACAAAAACAAGTTATTCCATTTTTTTGTATTCAGGTGTTTTGTAAATCTGATTATTTTTAATACTTCTTTTGCTAACTGTACTCTGTAAATATCGGCTATATTAACTCATAAATATAATAGTCAACATTTATTGAATTTTATGTGGTTTTTCACATATTAAATGACTTGAAAATGCTGTTTTAAATATGTATTGTAATGAATAATAGTTTTGTTTCTGATTATCCTGTTGCATGCTTAATTGTGAGATATGGCGCCCTAAAATGTCTGCCTGGGCTCTCAAAGGCATCTGAAAATAGGGAAAAATATCTACTTTTTGTGTTGTATTGAGTATCAAATGTTAGATTGATCTTTGTTTTAAATGTTTGAATCCTATTATAAAGTGTTAATTATTTTTTGTTGTGTAAAACAGATGATGCAATCATGCTGTAGTAAAGATCATCCGCTGTCACTTGACTGATCAAGGTAAATACTGCATTAAAATGATTTGTGGAAGCGAGACGCCGCTACGTGTGTATTGTAGCGCGCCGTCTCGCTCTCACAACGGCAATAATCCTGCTTTAAGGTAACTACAGACAAGTAAGTTTAACATCGAGATGGGAACGGTATTTTGGCCGTTTTAAAAAAAATACAGTTTTTATTTTTTTAATATTTAAAAAAACTACTCCCGCACTAAGATATTTAATCCTTGTGTCGCGGGGGGTTTCACAAACATTCAAATCACATGCACAAAGAACACCCAGACTTGAAACAAGCATTTGTGGGTCGAACCCGCGGCACGTCGCGCACAGAGGTAATTGGCGTGGTGACCTATACCACTGGGCTATCGGTGCAGTCAAAAGTTTATGTGACTGATATTGTTGGTTTATAGACAAATAGCATTATCTGTTTTACTCAATAGAACAATAATGATGGCAATAATAGCCCTGAGCAGACGAAGGACAATCAGCCGGACAGAACTTAATGCACTTGACTATTAGTTAACTTGCTTTGCGGTTACGGTCATCATGATTCTGGCAACAAATAGGGATGTTCACTGGGTATGAAAAGTTTATATCTATTAAGTGCGTAAATTAGATAATAAAAAATATTAGACACGTAGTTTTTGCTTTATGAAATAAGTAAAAATGAAGGGCATAAGCGAATCAAAGTTCAAAAGTGGGAGCTAATGCACAAAACATACGACATAGTGATGTCATGCATTCAAACCAAAGTATCGTGAGTTACGTAAAATAACATACAAATACGTGTCTAATATGTTTTAGTAATTTATTTACCGGATTTGTCAACACCCAATTCAAAACCTATTTCATTACTGTCTAGCAAACAAATTCTGTATCGTCTGACAGCGAAAACTTTATAATATACAATCTATTACTTAATTGGATCTAGATAACATTGTAAGTACTGTCGATGGTTTTAATATTTATCGATATAATATATCGATATCAATCGTGCAATCAAGAGATCTAGTAGGTATTTATAATATTCCTAAGGAAAACGTGTTTTGTCTACACAATTCAGATTATTTTTATTTGCTTTGTATAATGCGCGTTCTTGGTGCATATTAATAATTTAGAAATAAGGAGAGATTATTTTTAAGTTGACTTAAGAGTTAAGAGCGATATTGTAAGATTTTGTATTTGAGTTCTATTTAAATCATATGTTTCAATAATAAGGAGACGTTACATACAGAAGGTGATTAAAAATATAAACAATATGAAATTGCTTTTTTTTATGCACGTAACTACCCAGGTATACCTAAATTTAACAAAAAATAAAACATATCTACATTTGCAATCACTGGACGATCCCGAAAAATAATATATATATACACATACGTTATAATACACATAAATAAATTATAATGACTAGAATGTTCAATCTATCTATATATCTATATAAAAATAAACCGGATTTCCCGCACGCCATAACTTTCAAACTATTACTACACTTCATCGAAAAAATATTTTTTTGTTTTTTTTTTTTAAATAAGAAAAACTAATGGATATGTTTTGAAAGTCTTCAAAAAAAGCGTCAACTCAGAAAAAAATAGACGCTAGATACCATTTATTATACCATGGACGAGACACAAGTATAAGTAAGTAAACTAGAACGTTTCATAAAGTACAACGAATACTTAGGTAAGTACAAGTAAGTAAAAAATGAGCTTAAGCGTAAAAAAATGCAGAATACGGCAGGTATCAGTATTTTTTATGTATCGTATGTTTATTATATTATATAGTTTAGAGTACATACTCTAAGATATGGATTTGATAGCCTGTTGCGGCATTTTCATCAACATTTATCGACAAGATGTCAAAAGTTGTTTGAAATCAGTCCGCCGCGTTGTTCATGTTCCCGTAGATTTATAGCAATAAAATAGTGGCTATAAACCACCTATATAATATTCTTTATTATGTCCAAAATCATTTACTACTTAGGTATTGCATGAAAGAGTAAGAATCGTCTATCATTACAAATTGACATTTAAAAATTAGCCCACTTAAAATAAACATGAAGCAGGCCTTATAGACACTCGGCTAGAGAAGTGATGTCTGCGATATGGCAACCCTACCGCGAGTCAAAAATCTGCTAGGGTTGCTAGTGTAAATTCTGCACCAATGAGAGGGAAGCTAGTAGCGGATTTATTACTCGCGATAGGCCCTATTGCAGAGCACAGAACACTAATATTTCAGGCGAGTTGCAGAGACTCGAGATTTATAGTATAAGCCCCGCAAATTGCTAATGCGTTGGAACCATGTCTAATTAACATCCACGTGACGCCATCTGTAACTCAAATCCGAACGTGCCGTCTGTGATACTAACGGTACTGAGTGTTCGATGACGTCAGCAAAATGGCGGCCAGGCGCATTAGCAATTTGCGGGCTTATAATTTTTGCATTACAGATAGCACGCTGCTGCAACCTATCGAGAGCATCTAGTAACTTCTAGTAAGTACTTTACGGAACCGTCCCAAAGATGTCAGCAGTAGGTAGGTAAAAATTCTTATGTTCTTTGTAAAATAAAAATGCCCAAAACCTATTAACTAGCTTTTGCCCGCGGCTTCGTCGGCATGGATGCCATTTATCACGGCAAAAAGTTGCCTATGTCCTTTCTAAGGACCCAAGCCTATCACATACCAAGTTTAATCAAAAACGGTTTAGCGGTTTAGCCTTGAAAGCGTAACAGACAGACGGAGTAACTATCGCATTTATAATATTAGTAAGGACTAGCTGTCCCCCGCGACTTTGTTCGCGTGTTTTAGTTTCAACGGTTTTTCATTTTGCAACATTTTTCATTTATGCTCCGCTCCTATTGGTCGTAGCGTGATGTAATATAGCCTATAGTCTTCCTCAATAAACGGACTATCCAATACAAAAAGAATTTTTCAATTCGAACCAGTAGTTCCTGAGATTAGTGCGTTCAAACAAACAAACAAACTCTTCAGCTTTATAATATTAGTATAGTATAGATTACAGCAATATGGAGAAGAGTGTTGTATTGCGGGTTTTGATACCCGCATTCATACAAATAAAAATAATTCTTGGTAGATAGGTTACTTACTTATCTTTAACACTACGCTCTAATATAACTGATAGACACTTAAGAACGTCTTAAAAATAAATCGCGTTTGAGTATTCATGGGATATTGTCTTTGATGTAATATGGATAACCACTTAACTGTTTAGGCAAACATTTTGGAAAAACTTTTTTTTTTTTTTTTTCTTTTTTAAAAAACGACTCCCGCACTAAGGAATTTAATCCTTGTGTCGCGGGGGGTTTTACAAACATTCAAATCACATGCACAAAGAACACCCAGACTTGGAACAAGCATTTGTGGATCACACAAATGCTTGTCACATGCGGGGATCGAACCCGCGACACGTCGCGCACAGAGGTAATTGGTGTGGTGACCTATACCACTCGGCTATCCGTGCAGTCGAAGTCGAATTGAAGAAAATATTTTAGGTCTATCTTTCTCATTCCATAAGAAGCAATAATAATATAATGTACTACTTATCGTATGTAAATAAATACAAATAGAAAAAAGGATAAATTTAAGACAGGACTCGAACCGCGACTACTGATTAAACGCACCAGTTGCTTTACCAGCTACGCTACAGAGGCACTGACTGATGTTCAAATTTCTCTTTCTACTTCTTACACGTCTCAGGGGCGACGTAAGTATTAATGCGAAATAAATAATATAAGTAGAAATACGGCCGGTAAATGTCCCTCTTCTAGACAAACGCCTCTCTTCATATTGAGAAGGAACGAGCATTGATCACCACGCATGCTCTTTTTTTTTATTTTTTTTTATTTATATGGCACAAAAAGATACCTAGCTAGTGTTGTGTATGCCTACATGAGTCGTTAGAGAATAAGGGCTAATTGTTATTGCGCTCACCAGTTGGCGCCAGTGGCGCGTCAGATGTCATATCCCACCAACAAACTATGGAATTTGACATGTCAAACATCGCGCGCGACTAGCGCCCCTGTCGATGAAATACGGTATGCTAACGATATCCCACATTGTGATCAGCCCCCTCAAGAACTGGCTTACCTCGTTTCCTTCTCTGATTGTCAGTGGTGTCTTCGAATAATTAAGAAAGTGCAATACTAATAAAATTGATAAGTCACAGTGCTTGGGTTCGAAACTCCATGTGCTTAGGAATCCGACTATTGAACCGCAAGGCCTAACATCCTTCAAGCAGTCCGTGTGCGCGCGCGGCTTTACCTATATCATTATCAACCCATGCTGTCCTACTGTTGGGAACAGGCCTTACCTATATGCTGTCAATTTTTGACACTCATCTTTCTTATGCCAAAATAATGAAAAGTTTTCCGCCATTAGGTACAGCGGGATCAAAGAAAACTTTTTACTCAAAAACATGGCTCTGTACCCAAAGTAAGTAGCAGTTGACTACAAAAAATATAGTATTTTATAGAAAAAGTATAAAAAGAAAAGGTATGTTTGTTCAATAGATACATATATAGTGCGTAGATTAGAAATATAGTACAATACTATATACCTATTATAGGACGGTTGGCACCCCTAATTGTATGCAAAATGTATACTACGTAAATGGTTTTACCACAAACTTGAGCTTACTTGGGCTGAGCAATTTACTACCTCCCCTAAACAAGTAAAGAGTGACATTTCTACAAGCGTTTAACGCTGATCTAATCGCTCAAATGTAAGATACAAATTTATTGGCCGAATACTTAAAAGTCAATCAGTTTTAAATCGCCGTTAAGTCTCATGCTTTCTCTGTCACTTTAAAGTATAAACTAGCGACAGATAGACGTTTAAGAACATCTTAAAGTTAAGTTGAGTTTCAGTATTCAGGGGTTAGTCACGTGACATATCGAAAATAAATGTCTTTTTTTTTTAAGAAGAGAATTACTCAGTTAGCTTGAGCGCAGTCTTTGACTGCTTCACCGGACTTTTGGCGAGAACCTTAAGGGCGCCAGCCAGAGTAATAGAGAAACTAACTACGTCAGCAACGTTCACTAAGGGCACCCCCTGTGGGGTTCGGACCTCGACTTAGTGCGTTGCTAACAATCCTAATAAGGCAAAAAAACAGCAAGGGAGGGCTGGATCTAAGTTTTTATTATTTCAGGACATATTTTTATTGCTAGTTTGGCCGGCTCGGGCCAGCTTGATCTAGGGACGGGGGGGAGGCGTTTAACGCATGTAGAATTGTGTCTACTAGAAGCTGTCCAGCTTAAACCCTAAAATTTATAAATATATCTTGATCTTTTCTTGAACTGTTTTCGGCTAAATTTAAAAAAAAAGTTTTTTTGACATATATTGATTATACCTAAAAATTAAATTGTTTTTTTTTAGGTATCTAACCTTACTTAAACATAGGAACATATTTACATAGATCCCTATCTATATAGGTCCAAATTAACAGAAGCACCTGTCAAAATAAAGGCCTTATGTATAGGTTATGTGTCGCCAGTAGCGACAAGCAACGGTAATGGGTACCGTCGCAATGTATTAACAAAATCGTTCAATTGTATAAAATGGGACAATGTTATGCGTCACGTTTAAGGAAGATTCCATGATAATTGATGGTAATGAGCATAAATTATTCAAATAATTTTCACCCCTTATTCATATCGATTTGGCGAGCTACCAACAGTCGTTCCCAACCCTAAATCAAATCGATAAATTTAAGTGCTTAAAAAAAATAGTTTTGTGATGCTCATAAAAATAATTAAGTCTTAAGTTAGTTTATAATAAAAATATTATTTGAATAGTTAGGTATATAGATCCTAGTAAGCTCTGAACCCAAAGGTAGTAGCTAAATCACTTGTGTTATGGAATCAGGGACAAGTAATGTATCTACCACAGACACCTAGACCTGAGTCAATGTAGAAAAGTGGTTTTCTACATTGAGCCGTCCGGGGATCGAACCCGGGATCTCAGAGCTTGATTTATGCGAATATATCGACGGTTCCGATATTATTAGGGTAGTATTAGGTTTTGAGATAGTTTTAATAAAACCGTGAGCTCTGTTTTGACACTAATTTAAAGATTTTACAGGGTCTTACTAGTATTAAAAGCTCATACTCGATATACGCGTTAAAAAGAAATCACAACCTCATTTATTTCAACTAGGCTACAAAGTAGCAGTTTAAGAATGTCAATACAATGGATAGCACCCTGATTCGTCCAACCTTCACCGCTTCCTAAGTACTCTGGCTGTGGAGAAGAAACGGCCCAACAAACTAGCCAGCAGCACGCTGTCATTCCGTATACAATAATAATAGTAATATAATTTAGGGACTGCGCAAATAAACAAGTGTTTGTGTTCGATAGTTACTACTATGAAATTAAAAGTATAATCTACAGAGCCCAAAGTCAGCAGAACGACCAGTCACCGCAAGCAGCACCCGTTCACGAGTATGACGCTAGGATCAGCCATCACCTCCCTCGCCATATTATAGTTTACAAATTTATTCCTGTAAGGTAATATTGTTTGTATGTCGGACGTAGATCGGTATGCGTCTGTCAGGATACGTTTTTGTTTTGCAAGTGTTCTTCTCTTAAACTGCTAACAAAATTCCTTAAGTTTGCTGCGTTATGGCGCTTCCATATGTTAATGTTCAAAATAAATAAATAGTAGTATTAACAGTCAAATGTGTTCGATAATTGTATCGTAATATGTTTTATTACAAAGAGGTATAAAGTAGTTATCCAATGATCCAAAAAACGAATATGCTGTACACCACATGACTGAAGTAAAACTTCTTTGTATACGAACCGTAATCGCTATGAGAGAAAGAAAGAAAGAAAATGTGTGATCGCATCTCTCTATCTTGCCCCTACAGTAATATACGAAAGTTAACTCTCTCTCTTTCTATCTTCACGAACATATCTGCCTTTCAACTTCCTTCTCCTCCTCCTCGTCATATATCTCCTCTTATATCTGCCTCTCTACTTCCGCTCGCCTCGCCCGATCACACTTTTCCTAACACTCTCGTCACGCATTCACCAGTTTACTCCTTAAGTCAAAGGTGCGTAAATAAGTTTTACTTATTTACGCACCTTAAAACCAAAAAATTAGAAAGATTGGTAAACGTGGGGCCTGTCTAAACATCTACTAAGATATTTTATTGGTAAAAATAATGTGTTGTAACAAAATAAAAATTAAAAACAAATCCCTAATTAATTAGTACCTACTTAAGTAACTTTTTCTTCTATCTAGCCTTTTTCCCAAGCTATGTTGGGGTCGGCTTCCAGTCTTACCGGATTCAGCTGAATACCGTATTTTACATGGAACGACTGCCTAAGTATCTAACCTACACAAGTCACAACCCATTTTACTGGGTAACACAGTGTCCCAGGTTAAGACTGGTTGTCAGAATTGTAATGAGTTAACGACTACCAAAGATCAATGTATGTCAGTCGGAACTAACGGCTTAACGCGCTTTCCGAGGCACGGAGGGGCCTCGGTATGTTTACAAATGGTCACCCATCCACTGACTAACCGCAGCGAGCGCGGCTTAACCTTTATTATAGGTCAAACCGGACGCGGTGTGGCTGACACTTAGCCTCATCAAACTATGAGATTAATAACTATGAGTTCAAAATAAATAATGAAAAACATTTATATAGGTGTATAAAAACTTTCGTGAGTATTCATAATTATTTAGAACAAAACGGTTTACTCATGCACATTCTCGGGACAGTTCGACTCGCGACACCATCGTGCCGCGTCAGCTCATGATTAGGGACTACTAACCCTACCTATTTGGTTATAATTTTGCATGCTAAACTAAGTAGGCGAAATATGAAGAACTGTAGGTACTAATTTAGGTACAAGATCTGTTATTTACTATATTTCCAGCAAATAAATAAATTCTAAATTCTTTTAAAATTCTAAATTCTTTTTTTTATTATTATGTCTAAACCTAGTCGGGCGATCCCGAGAATGTGCGTGATTTATAACAAAACGGTTTACGTTTTGTTATAAATCATTATTTATATAGGTTCTTAATAGGTAAGTAGTATTTTAGTATTCATTAAAGAAAAATGAAAAAAGTATATATCCCTCTAAATAATATACCTACTTGGCAAAACATTTACAACTTTTAAATATTTCGTCGTCTTTCACGGTGCGCGATATAGCAGATCACCACTGACGGCCGGCGACCACGGACCGCGCACTGAGGCTCAGTGCGCCCTGATCCGAGCGAGTCTTAAGAATTAAACCTTATTTCAACCAACTTAGGGACTACTTTGACTTGCGGTGGATTGCGACGGACCGGCGCGGCGCAGACGCGTCTGCGCTATCACGGACGACACTTACCTACCGGTGCGCTGTGCGGGGCGATCCTCAATATTACGCACCATGCAAAGCAGGCTTTACATTACTGTTTGTTTCACAAATGTTTGACTAGTAAAATATATTTTATATTTATCTATTATTTATATATATTTCTAAACCAGCCACACCTTTATGTTTGTCTTTCCAACGCTTTAAACTGGATAAGAACAGCACGAGGTGGAGATAATTGGAGATTCCTATATCGATGGACAGGCTATACTTATATAACCAAACACCGACCGCCATTGCTAAAACTCTAACTTTACTGTTAAACTGCAATAAAGGCTTTTTTTAATATTTATAAGATGTCAAGATCAAAGATCCTTAATAGAGTACCTAGGTAAATGAAGGTATGTAAACATGATTATATTACAGACAGTATATCCGATATATGTAACATAGAGACAAAAATATATACAAACTCATAAAATAAACATGTGACTTGTGAAGTTGTGAGCTTTTTTAATTTTTGTACACCACAAACAATTTATACAAACACAAAAACTTAAGCTATATTAAAATTAAAACTTATAACGTTTTTAAAACATTAAAATAACAAGATAAATACTATATCACACACGAAATATATATCTAACTAATTATCATTATATCAGATCAAAGAGCTTTCATAAAAAACATGGCTGCACATAAAAGAAAAAAATAAAAGAAAGTCAGAATTGGTTAATAAAAATTTTTAGTAATACAATTGGTTAATTTACGCGAAAAATTACGAAAAAACCACCCCCTGTGGCTTAAGTTTTGTTTAGGGCTATTAATTAAGAAAGATTAAGTAAACAAGTGCCAACCTAATAACAAAACAATCATAAAAATAATTGCCAACTTGCCAAAATAATGTACAAAAAATAATCAAATTAAAGACCCAAATAACTTAAGAAATAAACCAAGCTATATCCAATATAAATTCAATTAAGGTAAATCTGATTATAATATATGTAATATACATAATATTTATCTAATATTATTTGTTTGTGTTATTAAAAATCAGGACAAAACCACCCCTCTCTGTTCAAATACGGCTACAGTGAACATATGGACGTCAAAGCGCTACAATCTCGGCTAGGACGGCGGGATATCAGTAATCTGCATCAAACGGCCGCGGTTGGTCGCGTAGAACAGACACGAGCGGTGCAATATTAATAAATTGCTTCCCTGTTTCCCAGGACCTACAGTCGAAGCTAAAAATAGTCTGGGGGTGGCAGAGGTGCTGCGCGTAACAGCAATTGGTCATACATCTATCGATCGAAATAAGCGCATGCGGTATTTAGTTGTCCGCGTATACCTACGAAGTGCATCGTCCCGACTAGTTCCGTCAAGAATTACTTGCAAAATGCCGGTCTGCGCGGTGCTTACTTGTAAAGCCCGTTCGGACGCCAAAGAATTCAGCGACATTTTGTTCCACCAGTAAGTAAAACCTATATTTTGCATAATTACCAAACTGAAAAAACAATTTACCTGTGATAGGAAAATGTCTATCTGTTGCATTGCCAATGATGTACATTGCCGTTTTTGTTCCCTCTTAGTATTGGGTATGCTGTAATAAAAGGCAATGTAATGCGCGCCGCGGCGATAGCGTCGTATACACTGTGAGCTTTGCCTAACATGGTGGAGCTGGACATGTAGACCTAGTGTTTAATATAAGATTATATCGACGAAATAAAGCGATATTTTATAATCTTATAATATGATTTTAAGGTGCGCTGTTAACGCTAGCTTTAAAATAATACCTATAATTATTAATAAAATATAACTGATATTGCCTACAATTATATAGGGCCTAAAATACTTAGGATCGATCGTATTAAAATTAATATAAATACGTAACAGCCTCACAACGTGACCCTCTTAAGAAATGAGCTAATTTTAAATCATTAGCCAGTCACGTTTTGAAGCCACATAAAGTAAAAAAAGTTTGGAAAATGTTTGTGGTAAACGATCTTTGTTCGTATAATTGGCCTCAATTAAAGTTATCGTTACAAAGCATTCTGTTTTAAAAAAAATCGGAACTAGTTAGGGCTTCGCTGAGGTTCCTACAGGGTACCCCTTCCCCTTGGAAACCGAAGCACCCCACCTCAGGCTGTGAAATGCAGTCGGGAGTAGGGGACGGGGGTCCATCCCTCACCCCTGTAGGCCTTGCCTGATGACCTATTACAAAATTAGACTTTTTTAAAAGGTAATTTACAAAGTTCCCGTGTTTCATATAAAAAGTATTTATTAAAATCACATAAAAAAAAATACGGGGCTCGTTACGAAACCATTTACCGCGTTACAACGGCAATGGGGTTAAACTTTACAATGTTTGAAAAGTTGGGAAACAGTTTAATAGATTTCTCAATAATTCTTTGTTACAGATTCCCTAAAAATGAGGAGTTGAGGGAGAAATGGGTATATATGACCGGCCGTTATAACTGGACGCCGACGAAAAATAGTTCTATATGCTCGAGACACTTTAGGGATAGCGACTATCTTATTAAGAGGTCTGGCCGGCGCTACCTGAAGAATGGAGCCATTCCCTGCGAACACGTTGTTTACCACAACCTTTACGTAAGTCTTAACATAAATTAGTAACAATAATAATCAACCTTAGACGACACGACAGAAAAATAAACAAAGACATTATTAATTTTCATAAAGATAAATTGATCAAAGAATCTCCTAAACACCGTCGAGATTACTATAAATAATAAAGTTTTCTCGCCTTCAATTATTTTCTTCTAAATTCAAAATTTTTGGAATCAGAAAACTGTGATAAAAAATCACCTTTTTTTTTGATGTTTGATGGCAGAACAAAGGGTAGCAAACAAAAAAAAAAAACATTTTCGACGTTTCCCGCGGATTTTTCGCAAATTTTTATACACACAAAGCCTTGTTCTGACAATTTTCTTACAATATAAATATAAATAGCCATTTCGATCGATCTGTTCTTTAATGGTGCTCCGACATACATGTGGCAATTGATTTTAATTTGTATAGATAATGCTAAGCGCCATTTTGTTATGTACAAATTACAAAGACTTCCCGCGCATTGCGCAGATCGTTTTTATTTTTATTTGTTTGCTAGCGTTCTATTTGCTATTTAATTAGCCGCTGCAGCTTAATTATGACTTAAAATTAAAGAAATGGTGCATTTTTCTTGATAAAACAGTGTTTAAAATCTTCTTATTGGGTCGTAGATGAAATTAACATTTAACATACGTTATATAACATTGGAAATGCGTCATAAAATCGTTCAATAACTCATCCTTGATTCGGTACCCCTCTACAAGCCGGCGGGAGCTGCATAGGCAACCTACGCAGTTATTTATGTATATTCAGTCAGTCTGGCCCACCCCGTCCGGGAGAGAGCACTGTACATAGAGATCGCAAGTTATATTACGCCATCAGTATAATTCAAACGGAAGAGTGATTTTATAATTTATTGATTTTGTGAAAGCCATGCTTATATCTTTGATAACCGTACTTTTAATCATATTGACGTTATTATACGATTATAAATATAGAGGCCATTTTAATTATAATTTCTTACATTTCTTGGTCACATTTTTAGCAGTTCATATGGCTGTTGATGCGATCCTGATGTTGTTTAAGCTTGTCATGAATTGGTAATGGTAGGTACCTACATGCAGTTCAGGACCTTTAGTACTTTTTAGTGCGGGGAGGGAGGGGGCGGATACAAGGCGATTTTTTTAAAGAATATATCAGTTATTTGTTCAGCGACTATTATTAATAGAGCTAATAGCACTCTAGAAGGTGAAATAGCAAAGTTTTAATATATAACCAGTAAATGTCAGAGGTCAGGCGGGTCAAAATCGGAAGTAGTTCATGACTTTTACTATATATTTTTATAATGTAACGATTTTTTTATAATTAACAATCTGCCATTTTTACGTGTTTTACGTGAGCTAAGTTGATTGATTGATGCTTTTAAGCCTCTATCCCCAAAAAACAAATAATGTGTTTCAACACACTTTATTAGTTTGAAAGTTTTGTAATATATACAGCCTTTTTGGAGGTAATTATTATTTCAGTTATGATATTCCCATTTCAAGGCTTAGCTTTCCTTCTTGGAGGCATCCCCAGTGCAAAAGCATAATTCTCCTCCTGAGGGTCTTCCCTGAGCAGAGCGAAATTCTTAATAACTCAAAGATTTATTACATTCTAAGTGTACATTGGATCTTACGTTAAATTTTGTTTAATATAGATCTCTTTTGTTTTAGCCGGACGACGTGCCGGTGCCGTCCCCGGACATGGTCGAGGACGTGGCCCCAGTCCCTGTCGAGGAAGCTGCTTGCCCGGACGACGAAGACGATGACAGCGATGATAGCACTACCTCAGAGGAGGAGGCCGCGGGCTGGGACCAGTTCCAGGTACGTAACGACAAGCTTGTCTGGTAGAAATACAGGTGTACATTAAAATCTTGTGGTCATCGTCAATAGACTTGCGTGAGTATTTGTTTTACCATTTATTCTGTATTTGGAATTGTCTTCCACGCTAGGATTCGAGTATGGAGACAAGGTCTTTTTGATGGAGAGTATATTTTAGACCGAAAAAATGGATGGATTGTGTGAAAGATAATATGGGAAAGAAAGGGGTGAATGCTAAGATGACGAGTAGTAGTGATGAATGAAAGAGGAACATATTGCGACAACCCCAAATGATTGGGAACAGGGCAGAGTATATTGTAGACTTGAATTTATAACACAAAGAAAAGTGTGTGTGTTTGTGCAGAAATTAGAACGAAATAATAAAAGAGGCACTGATCTCTGCAGGGCTCGGGGCTACTTTACTGTTTTCGGGAAAATAATAAATTAAAATTTACCTACTGTGGCTTGTTTTATAACTCTCTTTTTTTTTGCGGAATTATTACAAACTGAAATATATTTATTGCAGTAATAATACATTTTTTTTAATCTTTAACTGGTACAATACTTTCTTAAAATTATTTTTAAACAACAACAGCTTATAAATTTGCCTTTGTGAAAGGAGTCTGCACAAATTGAGACCTGTACGACAGATCTTCACTCTGCTAACGAATTAATTAACTAATAGTAATTGAGCTTTAAAAGTAAATATAGAGGAAAGCTAATTTACTTGGAGCAAAAGCAGTTATTTATTTAATTCTCGAACTAAAGATGATACAATTCAAAATAATAATACAAAAGTTACAATCTTAAAAAACCATTAAATGTATGGGGATGAGCTTACATTGAAAGTTAGTGCGTTACCGAAGCTGCCACTTTCCGTCAACTTTAAGTGGGCCAGTAAGGGGTACTTTAATGAAGGGTGTGGCAGCATTTGTAGTGGCACTACCACTGGAAACGTCAAAAATCCTCAATAAATAAGTACTAACTTTTTTACGTGTTTTGACTTTTTTGGGAGTTGTCTACGTATTTATTACATACTAGCTGTTTCCCGCGGCTCCGCCCGCGTGGATGTCGGTTATCGCGGCAAAAAGTAGCCAATGTCTTTTCTTAGACTCTAGACTATCTCTGTACCAAATTTCATTTAAATCGGTTCAGTAGTTTTGACGTGAAAGCACGACAGACAGACAGAGTTACTTTCGTATTTATAATATTAATAAGTAATGATTTGGTTTCGTCATCAAACCTTTTTTCTTAGATGCCTCATCTACATTCCGTCCACATATTACATAGCTTATAGCCTTCCTCAATAAATGGGCTATCCAACACTGAAATATTTTTTTCAAATCAGATCATTAGTTCCTGAGATTAGCGCGTTCAAACAAGCAAACAAACTATTAAGCTTTATATATTAGTATATAGATTTATTTCGCAAAACAAACTCTGCCATATACTTTAAAAGTCTACAATAAACTGCATAGTAACTGTGTGTAAAGAATACATTGCCATTATTAGAAAGGTCATGTCAATTTAGCAGCGGTCAGCATGCATTTATTATGAGACGAGAATGCAATGGGTGAACTCGTATCAAAGAACTTGTTAAAATCGATATGTTTTAACAATCGGCAAATGTAGATATCGAGACACGCGTACTTTTATGATCAACTACAAAAATGTTTTTGAGCTTTTAATGAAAACTAATTAATGTCATTGTCACAATTAAAAAAGTATTACAGTGATTTGATTTTTTAAATACTAATAAACACGCTGCTTTACCCGCGTGGATGTCGATAATCGCGGCAAAAAGTAGTCTGTCTTTTCTTGAAGTTAAAGCTAATTCCAAACCAAATTTTATCAATATTGGTTGTACGGTTTAGGCGTGAAATCGTATCAGATAGAGCTACTTTCGCATTTCTATATTTCTATATTAATTTATAGGTATCTATACATAGTTATATATCTACATAAGTACTAATATTATAAAGAGAAAAGATTTGTATTTGTTGTTTGTAACGAATAAACTCAAAAACTACTGGAACGAATACAAAAATTCTTTCAACATTAGAATGCTACATTATCCCTTAGTAATATAGGCTACTAGCTGTCCCCCGCGACTTTGTTCGCGTGTTTTAGTTTCAACGGTTTCCCATTTTTGCAACATTTTTTCATTTATGCTCCGCTCCTATTGGTCGTAGCGTGATGTTATATAGCCTATAGCCTTCCTTAATAAACGGACTATCCAATACAAAAATAATTTTTCAAATCGGACCAGTAGTTCCTGAGATTAGCGCGTTCAAACAAACAAATAAACAAACAAACAAACAAACAAACAAACTCTTCAGCTTTATAATATTAGTATAGATATTGCTGTTGCGCTAGTAATATATCTATCTAAGTATGAATACTCTTAAAACTAATTAATTTTATTTTTCCTTTTGATAAGAAATTCATGAAATTCCACATGTTTAAGGGATAACCGCCGTAGTACTTCTTCTTTTCCCAGACGGGAATACAACAATAATTACAATCTACCTTTGTCCCCAGCGAAATATACCGAGACCAGGCATTGCTTTTTCTCTAAACATTATAAATGAGATCAAAATTAAACACTTTTATTTCTTATAAACCTCAAAAAGGAGGTTATGAAACGTTTGATTATAAAACTATTTGATTATTTGACTCTCTCTCCAAAATGTCCTTCCAATGAAGAAGATCCTCATACGCTAGTTACTGTTTTAAAAATAAGATTTAATATACAATATTCAATGGGATTTAAGGTATATTATTAGTTGAAGATATACGTCAACAACATCGAACGTCGAGTTTAATGATTACTAATGCTGCTCTGAAAGAACTAAGATTAGGACTTTGTAACCATAGTTACTTTTGTCCAGTTTAAAAATAACTATCCAACGATATATTATACGTAGCTATTAGAATGACCAGAATTCATATATCGTCGTTTGTATCCAACTCAAATTCGAAAAGGAAAAAAAAATGAATTTTGGTCTTAGAGTAAACTTGACAAGCATAGAGCGTGCGCATCGCTAGTAACCCCTTATGCCAAGCGTAAGCAGTAGTTTTTAGCTAAAAATGTACTCTGCTCGTTTACTGATTTAAGTAATTTTCCGTGCGACGGCAGACGTTTATGCGAAAATATCAAGGTTTCCGATATTATTAGGGTAATATTAGGTTTTGAGATAGTTTTAATAAAACGGTGCGCTATGTTTTGACACAAATTTTACGATTTTACATGTTCATACTAGTGCCAACAGTTCATAGTTCATTGTTTATTCCTCTAAGATGTTGACATTGTTTTGACGTGTGGCGTTTCGTTCGACGCTAAATAAAAATAATGACACTGCTGTAGGTACTGCTATTCATGTGTGATGTGCGTCCTTTAAATTCCAGCAGTGTGAAAGATCTGGTAACATAATATTTTTTTTTTATTTCAGGGCCCTATTCTTATGCACCCAGGATTCCGCCAATTAAAAAAAGCGGTCAGTAAGCGCCGAAGATATACGCGAAAGGTAATTAAGTTAATTATTTACATTGTATTTTTTAATAAAATTATCATTTGGTATAGATTTGCAACAGATATAAGTTAATAGGCACATAGAGGCTATGTCCAACTGTAGGATTAAGGGTACTTCTGGGAACATTTTACTTTATCAAGTTTATTTTTTTTTACAATGATTGTACAATTAAACAGTCAGGAGCATGTAGCGGACGCGAAACCATAAAATTTTCCCCAAACAAAACGTGCCCAACGCGGCTAAAAAAGTTTTCACTTAAAAATACCTATTAGACACATATTTTTTTCTTTTTGACCTACTCGAAAAAGCATGACGATACATTGATTTGTAATGTCGCATGACTTCATTTGCGATAACTTGACATCATTAAACCCACGCTTATTTTGAAAAAAACATAAATTATGTGGCTAATATAATTTTCTTATGGTTTCTTTTTAATAACCGGAAAATTTTCAGTAATATTTCAGAATATAAATAGATATAAGGTAAATGTACATAATTAAGGGATAATAAGACATTTTCTAGTAGGGATTCTTTTGCGTTATTGCTTTTTATTTATAGAAATAATCCTTATTTTGCTCAACCTCACTTTTGTCCCTGATTCCGTGCTATAAATTAATTTTCGACTTAACTGTGGAAATGTTTCAACATTATTCCGATGCTTACGAATCTTATTTAAAATCAACAAGAAACGTAAGGCCATAATATAAAACAAAGTCTGTACGTTTAAATCTTTTAAACTACGCAACGGATTTTTATACAATTTTTCAGCAATAGGTAGTGATTCAAGATGAAGGCTTATATTTATAATTAATGTTTTGTCTACGGTAAGGTGGGACGGGTCGCTATACATATAAAATTAATTAATATAGTTTACCAGTTAAAATAAAAATCAAAACATCAAAATTATACAAAAAACAAAAGACAAATTTTAAAGCTTACTTCTCTTATCAAAATCAAATAAAGTAAAAAAAAAACAACAACAGAAAATTGTAAATGGTTTATTAAAGTAGGTATTAAAACAATTATATTTTCCAGAACAAGGATTATATTAATTGGGACTTCTTAGTTGTAATGCTTTTTTCGCGTTTCGGGCGTGTAGGTACTTGCCCAAACCTTTTTTTTTCGAAAATAAAGAAATAATAACTTACATCATAACTTCTCCTATCACGGGTCTGCTTATTTTGGGAAAATAATCGGTTATAGAACTTAAAACTAAAATGAAAGTATAAAAGTATAATAATCACCATTTTCCACTTTATAAAAAAGTTAAACATATTATACTTGAACGGCCTGCGATATTAAACAGTACCTATATTGAACATTAACTATGATTAAATATAAAAATAAAACTATACTTAAACTTAAAAAATAACAAAAAGAAAACGACATTTTTAATAGAACATTTAAAATAGAAATAATAATTTTATAATTTAATATGTAGTTATTATGATGCACATAGCATAATAACGTTACATTAATCTGTGGGCATTACTAAATTTTCTTCCTTATAAAATTAATGATTCTAACTCTAGCTACAAATATAAACAAAAACATCTCAGAATCTCAGATTTTCTCTCTTAATGCGTGATACAACACGTACTTAATTAGGTTCATCCCGACAGATCTGTAAACATAATTAATTACAGCAGTCATCAAATAGTCAGTTTCTTAAAATATGATTCGCAATAACTCGGTATGTATACTGTTGTCTGTTAATAAAAACCTACCAATAATTTTGATTAAATAAACTTACCCGTATCATAAAAAACCGGCCGAGTGCGAGTTTATCTGTCTATATCCTTAAAACGGCAAAAATAATGACGTTTGTTTGAGACCCCTTAAATGTTTGTTTTAATTAATTTAATTATTTATTTTTAAAGAGAATATATTACTTAATATTCCAAGCGTCCACCTGTTGCCGTTATCAATATCGAGCAAAAACGAGCAAACAAATCACGTTTGTTGTATGGAAGTCCCCTTAAATATTTGTTTTATTTTGTTTTTTACACGTTTGGTATCTCGCCTCGACTTTTTGGACTGCTAAGTATACTTATTAAAAGATCGTGAAAAGTTAAAAACGAACTTGTTAATATTACAACAGCACAATTCATTTTATCTACCTAGATAGGCAACAGTTAGCACACAGATAAATTGCGCTACCACACCTACGCACAAAAGTGCATTGATTCCCACTAGGCAGTCGCAGATACTAACTTTTGAGACATTTTAAATTAATGCTTTGTTTCGTTCATACCTTATAGAAAATCTATACATCTTGGTGGAAATGTAAGAAGGAACTATATCAGTTAATATGTCCCTATTTCACGTCATAAATAAATTACAACTAATATAATAACTTATTTAACCTTACATAAACACAAAAATACAAAAATAATAAATATACAGTTAATATAAAAAAAACTGAAAGTATCAGGAGCCAGTATCTAATAAATCACAGAGTATCGTAGTAGTAGTCACGTCTGCCTATAAGAAAAATACTAACCTTTTTTGTTTCTTTTCATCTACAAATATATTGATTTTTCATGTCTGATGTCGATATTAATAGACTGACTCTCACTCCCGCCTACGGCTCGTCTCTTAGCTTGAAACCCCTTAGCAACGCCCTTGATAAGCCGCCAGACTATCAGGGGTGCCCTTAAAAAAGGGAGGCTAATTATATTAATTACTACAATAAACTATAATCTATAGATACATATCATAAAACAAAGTCCGCCGCCGCGTCTGTCTGTTTGAACTTGAAATTCTAAATCTACCGAACGGATTTTCATTTGGTTTTCACGAATGGATAGTGTTTAAAAAGAGGAAGGTTTGTGTGTATATGAACAAAACTCTTTAATAAATATGGAAAACCATGAAATTTAAACTTACAAATAGGCATGTTTCCTAATTTTTTTTTTAATGTCCGTCTTGTAGATTAATGAATTTTATTGGACACGTATTTTTTCTTTTTTCCTGCAAACAAAAAATGATCAAAATACAGAGAACGGAAATTACGCGTGACGTCACTCCTCGCTACGATTTTTAGCGAGGCGTGGCGTCATAAGCCCCCACTCCGAAACTTTAAAGCGGTGTATCGTTGTATTTTTTTATTGTTTTGATAAAAGAAAAAATACGTGTCTAATATTTTTTTATTATCTAACTGACGGACTAAATAGATTTTAACTTTTCATACCCAGGAAACATCCCTATTAAATGTGTCAAAATAAAACACATCAAAAAAATAAAGGAATTATTTTGAGTATTATTTGCTATTGTCAGTATTTAGGGTACTTTTCGTCCGGGCGGCATTGAATAATTCCATCCTGTATATGGGACGATTCACACTTAAGTAGCTATCATAAATAGAACCAACAATATAGGTGCGTAATATGTTACACTCGAAGAAAACATTTGAAGAAAAACCGATATACGGCTTACAACGCTTTGTGGTCACTGGAAAATAGGCTCTTATACAACAAGAAATTCGTGTTAAGTTTTTTATGAGAACACTCGAGCGAGAATGTAATATAATTATTTATTTGCTTGAAATATAGTGAAATACAGATCTTATAAATTATATTACTTACTTCGTCGTGCAAATTTATACAACCAATTAAGTAGTTGTTAATTAATTAATAACTACTGATGGACTGACGACCTGAAGAAGGTCGCTGGAGGGGACCGGATGCGAAAGGCGGAGGACCGGGTGTTGTGGCGCAAATTGGGAGAGGCCTATGTCCAGCAGTGGACTACGAAAGGCTAAATGATGATGATGATGATGATGAATTAATTAATAAAATTTATGACATAAAGAAGTCAACATATATTGGAATTAAATAACTTGACTACGTTACATATGTATAATAGTTGTTACTTATACATAGTTATTAATGCTTTTAGTAACAATTTTGGTAAAATCAAATGAATAATCTACAATTTGACCTCCGTAGTCGAGTGGTGAACACACCGGTTTTCAAGGTGTCGCCAGCTTTAAGGCCCGGGTTCGATTCCGGACGGGTCAATGTAGAAATCTAGTTTACTGCATTGTCACGGGTCTGGGTCTTAGTGGTGCCTTTGTTGTCTCGGATTCTATAACACAAGTGTTTTAGCTACTTAGTTAGGGTTCAGAGCAATGCATGTGATGTAATTTACATTTATTTATTGAGTATGGCAAATTGTTAAATTAATGAGAAGGAATTTATTTGTTACATGGAACAATAAGGTTTATACTTAAGGGCCAATTTTTGTTTTCTATTTTGTTTTACGAGTTTTATGTGCAAGAAAGGTACTTATACTTCATAGACAACAAATATATAATATAACATAATATCTTGGGACAACTCACACACGGCCATCTGATCCCAAATTAGGCAGAGCCTGTATTATGGCAAGCAGACAACTGATAATACATAAGTAAGTTACTTATGTATTTCTAAATACATACATATTATAGATAAATATATTATTGATACTTAATTGTATTTTTAACATCTTGTAGGTACTTGCGTATTTACTCATGTTTTAACAAATAAAATCATCTTAATCTTCTTAGGCACACAGAAAATAGCGTTATTTTATAAATAGCTCAAAATAAAACAATTGCCAATATTCGTCCCCAACACATGTCATGTTAGTTCAATAGATATTGACTTTCCATATTTATCCCTAACAACTTAGCTCTTATTACGTAACCAATTTTCCCATGTTACCCAGCCATCCTACGCTTTATTTATGACAATAGTCATAATACAACAAAAACCAATCAAGTAATCATGAATCTAATTGGACCGTTTATTTGCGCATTGATTTGAGAAGCAATCACATAATCATACCATTCATCATAATCTTTCAAGTTTCCCGTACCACATTTTCACAAGTCCCGGCAACCGTCAACAAGATGCCGACATCTTGGTTGCCTCCGACTGGTTGTTTCCGGTTATCCGGTTTAAGATTAAGGCACTTTAAACGAGGTTATAAACACCGGTTAGTTTAGACACATTCGACGTTGAATAAACACTGACCGCGCGGCAAGCGTAATTTCTCAAAAAGCGCTTTAAGTGGGGACGCGACTGGATCTTTTTCATATAAACGTATTCCGCTGTTTTCTTCGTGAAAAATAATAATAATAATATCTTGGAACATCTCACACACGGTCATCTGATCCCAAACTAGGCAGAGCCTGTGCTATGGCAACCAGACAACTGATAAACATACTTATATATTTCTAAATACATACATATTATAGATAAATTACATCACACAAAGATTCGTCCTGGGTGGAAATCGAACCCACGACCTCCGGTTTAGCAGTCAGGTCCACTAACCACTAGACCAACAGGCCCGTCCGTAAATGCTTACAGCAAATGATATTTTTCCCAAAAGATTTGGTTTAATTAATGCGTCATATAATCATTTAAAGAAATATGACCCTGACATATTTGATTGGATTTTAACAAAAAAATAATAATTATAGAAGCTTACAAATACCTTTCCTCTAAATTTTGATGCAAAAATCATTTGGATCAGTTCAGTTTTGGAGAAGAAAATTGTGGAATACGAAACTTCTTTTCTTTAACAATTTTGGAGGTATAATCGGTCTGAGCTGCAGTTGTCCCTTACGCACTTTATGGGGGTAGGTCGCGAGGTGTGCGACGGCAATATCGTAGTTTTCAATTTCCTCGGAAGTGGCGTCAACTCATAATAATAAAAAACACTAGATATCTAACTACTTATTTCCACAAATTCTTGCTTGTTGCAGAGATTCCACGGGTATATATGAACGTACATTAAAAAACAATGATTTACGTTGTTATTTTTCGATTTTTATTAAGACAAATTAATTGACTTATTCTCAATCTTGCTCCAGAGTTGTACAGTCTTTCAATTTCTTTGAGTAAACATAGACAAGCATAGAGTCCGCGCATCGCTAGTAGCCCTTTGGAGCGTAAGCAAAGATTTACGTGATTTTCCGTGTGACGACATTCGTTTATGCGAAAACATCGAGGGTTCCGATATTATTAGGGTAATTAATACCTATTAGGTTTTGATATAGTTTTGATAAAACGGCGCGCTCTGTTTCGACAGTAATTTTTCGATTTTACATGTTTATACTAGTGCCTACAGTTCATACAGTTTACTTATTTTTTCTCTGAATTCCATATACATCCGTCATGTTATTCACTGATTTCATTTTAAGCTTGAAGCCTATCCTGTGTTCATATATAAAAATTTCCTTTAATCACGTCCTGTCGGGACAACGAAACAGTAGTTTTAGTTTCTAAATATTCATTTCGCAACGCATTTATTTTAAATTTTGACATGTTTAGTGAACATCGTGGCTGTTAAATATCATTCATAAATACGTTAGTGTGATCATGCTCACCCTTCAGCTTACAGCTAAAGATACACTAGGGGACGATATGGACTTTAACGTGACGCGCAACGCGTGAATCTACGAGTTGCCCAGTGTCCCGCAACATACACACGTTGCTAGCTCCCGCTCGGAGAGCGCACGTCTCAGGACATTCCACGTCGTTGCTGAAGGACATGTTGCTCCATTTTTCCCCTGGTGTATCTTAAGTCTACATCTCACATATACAGGGAGTTACCGAGAGGTTATATCTATCCAAAAGGGGTGAAGAGTACATCTGGTATATAGTCAATTTACAAAAAATCAGTTAAAATGAGTTAATTAAATAGTTCGTATCCAATTTTTTGCATCAATTATTCGACACCAAATATCATTACCAGACCGGTGAAGTGATGTATCGTTACATTTAGCGAGTGGTGTAATAAGATATTGACCTCGTAGTGCTGTGACATATTTGTTAATTAACTAATTTAGATCTGAAATTTTGTAAACTTTATACCAGATGTACTCTCCATACCTTTTGTATAGATATAACATTTCGGTAACCCCCAGTACATCAATTTTGTCAGTCATTATCTTTATATTGTTGTAGGATTACTTATGGGCTAACGCAAAGGTAAAAGCGTCGAGCGAAATTTTTTTAAAATATCGGCATCTGGATGAACACCAACAGCTAAAAATTGTCAATGGGTTACAGCATGAGAGACTAGTTAAGATGACTCTCAAACACTGGAGATCTAAGAAGAGCCATAAACATTTGCAACGCAAATTTGAGCAGCACTTACTCCGATGTGCTGACAAAGGTTCAGTTAAAAATATAATATACGTTTAGCAAAAGTCGTATTATGATGTTGTAGAATTATATTGTTCTAGTGAGAGGTGATGCTATACAAGCTAGATGTATTCCGGTCTTTTTCGGAATCGATTGGAAAACCGTTTATTAATTTTAAATAGTGGATAAATGGAAGCCCATCTAATGATTAAATACTGAAATGTAAATCAGTTTAAAGCCGCTGTTAAGTCTCATACTATCTTTGTCACTTTAAGGTGTAAAGTAGAGATATACGGACATTTAAGAAAGTCTTAAAGTTAATTTGCGTTTTAGTATTTGTCCCTAAGTAACCTAACCTAATAAAATGAAATCTGATATTAGCATCACCTCTTTTTGTCGAAGGAACGATAATTTCTTGAAATATCATAATACGGCAACAGATGACGCACTTTGACAGATCACATAGATATAAAGTTTGCGGTTATTCTTCTTCCAACAAAAACCCTGCCCGATCCTTATGAGTATTATTCGGCATCGTACTGCGTACACTGCGTAACTATTGAATGGATTTGAGATTATTATTTTTCCCCGGTGAATATAATTAAATTAAAATAAAACTGATCAAAGGCAACACTGATCGCTCGACAAAGTCCACGTGTACTACCTACAGTTTTGTATCAAAGAAGTCGCCTGAGCGAGACATTTTTTTCAAGTACGTATGTTAAATCAGGAATACGTCTTTATGGGTTCGGACAGGGTTTTTGTTACATACAGTATAAAAATCTCGTGTTCTGTGACACGTGTGTGTGTTTGTTATCGAACTCCTCCGAAACGGCTTGACAGATTTTTATGTTGTTTTTTCTTTATTTGGTAGGTCTGAGAAGAGGTCGTATCGTAGGCTATTTTTTATACCCTAGGTATTTCAATTTCATTATTTATTTGTATTCCTCAATTTGAAACTTAGGTGGTGACTTAAAACTATGAGATCATCGTGGACCCTGTCGGGCACACAAAATTGAAAATGAGAGAAAGAGGGCTTATAACTATACATTTATCTAATTCTAATATCAATAACTAAACCTAGTTATATAGAAATTAAATGAATTACAAAATATGTTTTATATAAATTTGTGTATCATAAATATATATGTAACATTTTATCCTAAATTATCACAGCAATCATAATCTAAATTTTTTCAATATATATTTTTTCTAATTAAGGTCATGAAGGTGGCCCTCGCTAGAATTTTATTTTATGGACAATTTTATATGGCAAAGCAACGTTTGCCGGGTCAGCCAGTAACTCATAAGGTTTACAAGAAATTGGTTTTGACTCGCCCACAAAACTTGTGTTAGACTCGCCTCTTTTTACCAACCGATAATCAGGTTGCCAGTTGACAACCGTTGACAGGACTACATCCACCGGTAACTGGTTAGGTTTCTTTTGTTTTGCCTTCCCTACTTTTGAGATTTTAGTTGCTTCTCACTGACGCAAAATAAGTTACACTTACGTAGAAAACTAAACTGTTTTGGGTTACTTAATTTTGACTGTTAAAACTGTCTTAGTGCGTTATCTATAATATACATCGTTTCCCAACCGAAAAGTCAACAAATAATATTCTTCATTCATGCCCTTAAAAAGAGCCTTGTATTTAGATCAAAGAGTATCATCTATAAAAATATATTAACCTTAATATGGAGATTCATCATTAAAAAAAAATCATTTTCATCGCCATTAAAATATATCATTATAATCACACATTAAGTAGAATTCGTTTCTTCTTTCCTCATTTATTCAAGATTGATTTTTATTTTAAATGTTATTAGTTCAATTTCTTATAAATTTATCTAACACACACCTTCTAACAGAATTATGTTGCTTATAAAAGAACTGATAAGTACCTTCTACTAAGAGGATTATTGTTTAATAAGAGTGGTCGCAATCGCAAGCTATAAACAGTTAATTTCCAAAATGTTTGGGAATAAAGTATAATATAATACGCTTATTGATAGCTTATAGAATTATAAACATTAAACACTTAAATCATACCCATTGGAACAAAAGTAAATCAAACAGGATAGCATCATTAATTAATTATTACTGCAATTAAAAAATAATTTAAACAATACGTTGATATTAACACAATTAAATGAAATGATAGCAAATATAAATTCATTTAATTGTGCAAATTTAACGCGATTCCATTAATGAATACAATACTTATAAATTGTATTGTAAATATGAGTACACCTACTCAATACTCTGAATTTCTAGCAATGGAGTATAATTATATGTCGTGTAGATGTCCATAAGCATTTATATTCTAGGCCGAATAATACAATCTTACTTTATTACTACCCAAGGTGCAGAATATCATATATATATTCTATAAATTCTATATCAAAACTATAATATAATCATACAAGTTAAATAGAATTCTAATGGTTGGGAAACGGTGTCGTAAATAATAAAATAAGTTTGATTATTGATTTTGAACATATTTTGTATCTTAAAATAATATTTTTTCTTTGTTTTAGGACAAATGAATGTCTCAAACAACAACAACAACTAGGCAAGCTAAAGGTGTTTTAGGGTTAAGTTTTAAAAATTCTCATTTCTCCGCTAACACTACGCGCTCGCGTTTTTTAGTGTTAATTTTAGTTCTGTCTCGATGTTCCTGGTCCTGCATATGGACTGCTCTTTCACTGTCCTTGTGCGTAAATGATAAGAATTAGATGTGATGGATATAACTACATATATAGACTGCTCAACGCAGCAGGCCTCCCGATATTACCTTATAAATGGCGGTGTTGATTTGTGTGTGTCGACGGAAAACAAACGATGGATAGTATGCCTGTGTTAAACATAACCACGTGTTAACGGAGAACCGGGCTTTTGATATATTTTATATGAAATAACATTCCTACCATTTATATCACTGAATAGTACAAAATATCCCATAGGTCATAGAGAATTTTAGTTACCAAATAACATGGTATTAACAATAATCGGAAATCAGGGATTTACCAAATATTTGGATAATATAAAGAGCCTAAGCACATACCATAGCTTAAGCTATGTATTTAAGTTACTAGTAAATATAAAATCTGCTTTTATTAAGTTTAGTTTAACTTGGCTTAAGTCTCAATTGACTTAGTCCTAGGAGTAATACTGGCCTAAAAGTAAGCTAGATGGCAGAAGGCCACCCGTCGTAACATGATGTATCCGTCGAAGGTTATCAACTGGAGGAATGAAGACGTAGCCATGTATATATATCGTATTTATATTTCAATATGTATTGATGTTACTATTAAGATGTCAAGGAAGATAATTCCGGCATTAGGCCGTCGAAATTTGATGTTAGATATAATGGTAAATTAAGTATGCCGCAACGAAAACTTCGCTCGATTTTGATGGATGAGAAATACACTGAAGGAAACACCAGTAAAACCTTATATATCGAGGCGAACGTCAAAGGATCACCTATAATATCTAATGGTGAAGTCATAAGTGAAATAAATACGAAGCAAAAACATCTAATGCCTAGCAGATGCCCAACTATGTTGAGGTTGGCTTCCAGTCCCACCGACAGCTAAAACATTTCACACATCTAATCTCCGCAAGCCAACTGGATAATACTTTAACTCTTGGTATGTTTGGAAGCCATAATTTAACAGACCTAACGTCTGCCAAAGATCAGCGCATGGCAGTCAGGATCTACAGCGTAACGTGCTCTCCGAGGCACGAAAGGCTCTTGGCAAGTAAAAACCATCTACAACCAACCATGGCAATGACTTATGAAGCGTACGGATTAAGGATACTGAGCTTGTCAAATAAGTCCTGAAGATCTGGAGATTGAAGCAGTGTTTTTAATTTGTAGTTGATAGAGGTTTGGATTTGGACATGCCTGGATAATCCATACAACATATGCCGGTTTTATCTTACTATCAGGTACGGAATATAAATTATTTTATTTATTATTTACTAGCTGTCCCCTGACTTTGACTTGACCTTGACTTTGTCCGCGTGTTTTAGTATTTTCGTTTTTCCTTTTTGCAACATTTTTCATTTATGCTCCGCTCCTTTTAGTAGAAGCGTAATGTTTTATGGCTTATAGCCTTTCTCAATAAATGGTATATCCAACATTGAAAGATTTTTTTTAATCGGACCAGTAGTTCCTGAGATTAGCGCGTTCAAACAAACAAAGAAACAAACTCTATTAGTATAGATTAGTTATATAGATTATTATAACCAGTAGTCGCGGGTTCGAGTCCTGTCAGAGGTTCAAATTTTCTTTTATAGGTATTGTGTATGTGTATGTGTTCCTCTTCATTTAAAAAAAGCTTTAGCACCAATTATTAAAAAGCTAGCTTGATGATGTGTCAATTTCAATTTCAATATTTATTTGCATTTCACAAAGTTAAACTAAGGTGGTTAGGTGTTTCAATTTCGTCTTAATTTGTTATTATTTGTATAGCGTCGTTTCATGATGAGGTTATTATGGCCACCTTCGTGCTGCCATCATCAGACCAGCTCGAATGCACCATAATATTGTATTGTCACTAGATTACTATAAATATGCAAAATTTTATGCCAATGAGATGTCAGGAAATGGTTCCAATTTAGCTTACAGGATTTGACAGCAACAAACAAACATACTTACATACATTGAAAGTTAAAGTAAAGCTTTTAGAAATAACCGAAAAACGTTTGTAGAGTGCAATTTCTAGTAAATTATTTAATATATTGGAATCTGAAATAGTAAACCCGCAAGTGAGCAAGCGTGGTGATCAGTGCTCGTTCCTTCTCTATATGAGAAGAGACCTGTGCCCAGCAGTGGGACATTTATAGACCGGTATTATTAATATTGTTTGGCAAAAGCACAGCAAAAGAGAGACTGGTCAAGCGACAGTCAGAGCAGTTCTTATATTAAAATTTGTAACATACTTAATTGTTTATTTTTCCTTTTTCAGACATGCGGCTATAATTATTAAAAGGAGTTGGATAACATCGGAATTTGAGTTCCAGAGTGTAAATGAAGGAAAATTGAATAATGGTTGAGGCCTATCTACTACAAGGAAAGGTTCAATATTGTGCGCAGTTTTCGCAATCCGGCATTTAAATATTAGTCTATCTTCTATTTTTAATCGATGTAATTTAATGATCTCAGTGTTTAAGGATAAAGACGATATATTTTGTGGAATCTTCACAATAATTGGTGTAATAAAAAACTACTTAAAATTCATTTCTTGTTTAATTTTTACATTATCATTCATAATTATTTAAAAAAAGCGGTTTACTATTTATAACTAAACTATAAATAAAACATTTCTATTGGACTTCTATTAAGCTTGAAACTAGTCCGGCGATCCCGAGAATATGCGTGAGTACACCGTTTTGTTTTAAATAATTACTTTCTATAATTATTCCAACTCTTGTGTAAGAAGTTAATTCAATGAGGGCCGTTAGCAATTTCGCCGCCAGAGGCGCTACTTGCTCGTGATGTCCAATACTAGTCAAATTGCATAGTTGATGGACTTAAACCTAAAGCCGTGTCAGCTGCCCAAAAATTAAATAACATTGTTAGATTGAACATTAGCGTTCGCTGCGATTTAGGTAACGTAATTTTTATTGAACAAAGTTTTTAACATTTTTTTTTTCATTCTGATGAAGTGCCCCGAATCTGCTATATTTCGCTTAATAATGCAATTACTGGCGCGTTAAGCCAGTAGTCTCAGGTTCGAGTCCTGCCTGAGGTTCAAGTTTTTCTTTGTACTATTTGTATTTAATTACAATTAAATACAAACGAAATCAGCTCGACGGCGCGGATTCCCGTGTGGACAGCGTTGCAGTTCGGTGGAGGCGCGGCGGCATCGTTGAGTGAACGAGCACTTGTAGATGAGAGTAAGTATCAAGGCTAAAATACACGGCGCGTCTTGCCACGCTCGGCGCCGCTCCACTGTGTATATCTTTCACATTTACAGGTAGACTGCTAAACTCTGTATCATGATACATGACTTATAATTTTAAATGCATATAAGTAGGGACGTTATTACAAGCAAAGATTGTAGAAACGCAGCGTCCACCCGTGGACCACCTATCGAACACGAGCGAGGAAGTGGTGCTGGCCGGGTGGGTCTAATGAGAGGGTCCTTTTATTTGGTGATTAGAGCAGAAACGTGTATAACTGCCGTACTCAGAGACGTTAATGGTTACTTAAAACTAGTTCCAAGGGATTTCTTAAAATCGATTTAACTAAGTTTATGGCGACCCCAGTACATAATAATACAGTTATTATTAACTGATGCTGTTTCAAAAGGTGGACCAAATAACCTTCTTTTTTTGTTTTTTTTTTTAGAAAGTGATTTACGCAGTTAGCCTGAGCGCAGGCTTTGACTGCTTCACCGGACTTGTAAGGACCGAATAAGCCTAATATAACTATAGTAGGCTTACTTAAATTAAAGGGGGTCTGTGGTATCAAAACAGTAAGTAAACTCTAGGTCTGAGAGATTGCATTAACGCCTTTGAGTAATGACCATTGACCTTTGTTTCTATCCTAACTGCCAGTCGCTTTTTCCTGCGCTGCATTGCAGTCACAGATAATGACTTTTATATCTACTTATCCTTAACTTTGAGAAACATTAAACCATTGCCAAATAGGAATTCGTAATGGGTCCTATGAATAAGTAATACCATTAACTTATTTAGACGGTGCAAGAAATATCGTGCGAGTTGCAGTACATTGCAACTCGCACGAGTTATTATTATTATATGATAGATCACTTAAAAACCATAACCGCGCAGCCCCGCAATGTACTGCAACTCGCACGACTTTTCTCGCAGTCTAAATCAGGCTTTAGGTTAACCTGAATTAACCTTATCAATGACAAAAAATATTTTAATTAATCCACAACTTATTGCCGGGTTTCGCGTAACATACAAAAAATAAAATCATTGAATTAAGAACTCCATTTTGAAGTAGGTTAATAAGGATTTAAAAGTCAAATAAAACACATGATTTCCACAATAAGTTTATTTATCTTAGTTCGATAAAGCTATATTGAAATCACCTTTACCTAACACACATCCAGAATTGAATCACATTAGCATGTGTATAAATTATATACAGTTTGGGATATAGCTCATTACAATATTTAAATGCAGACAATTCTATCTATAGGTCTATATATTTTCGATTAAATTGAATGTTTTCTAAATGTTACTATTAGGGCATATTATTCTATAAAAATATCGGCTAAATTATTTGAGAAGTTTAGCAAGCCAATATATTTGCCTCAGACTTTAGATTATCGCTCCAATGCAGGATAGAGAACACTCATTTTAAAGTTCTGTTCATGATGTCATAATGGTTGACATTAATGACTAATCTCATGAAGTAATGAGAAGACTCACATATAAAATTAATTAGCCGATATTTAAATGCCTAATACCCTCTACTATGACAATATTTCACGATTCTAATAATCCAAATGCATAAGGAATGTTGTCAATGCTAAATCCGACATATAGAATCTAATTCGTAAGACTTGACAAATAACTAGTAAATTTTCGTTTCCAAATAAGGAAGACTAAAATCTAGTAATATTTGAAAGTCAATATAAGTGTAATGAAAACAAAATAACATAGATGTAATATTGTGAGTTTGAATAATTGCAGTTGTTTGTTAAATAGTCTTAAATTCATTAGTTAAGTATCAACACATTTGTCCTCACAAATTAATTGTGCAGTATCTTAGATAATATAGTAAAAATTACGTGTTGCCACATAGAAAAACCGCTTATAAAAATTTAAGAAAAAATTCAATCAAATGTTGGCAGTTTGAAATGCGCGAAATATTTTTTCGCTATACACTCGTTTATAAGGTTGAGTTACATGCTAGAGATGCAAATTCAGATTGATAATGACTAATGTTATTATACGTAGATATAGCAGTGTTTATTCAAGGCGGAGGAGTTCCACGTCGAACACGAGAGTGGAGTTAGGTGGGATGACTCCGGGGTGACCCTGCTGGCCGTAAGCGAAGTCAGGGGAGCATGTCAGCTTGGCGCGCTCGCCCACCGACATCTGGAATCACAATACAGACCAATAAATAAATTGAATCAGTAAACGGAGAGCAGAGATAAAAGGTCTTTTACTAAATTATTGTTTTATTTTTTACATTATTAAAGAATATTCTACACAATTAAAAAAAAATATTCTACACAAAACGTTATGTTTAATAGATATGAGAACTCGAATTCTAAAGATTAATGCTTGCATAAAATCCTATGCAATTCTAGACTGCATTGTGTGAATATCAACACATAATGGCAACAATCAATGTACTTTACCAAACTATGTCGAGTGATTAAATATTATTTTATTCAATTAAATTATTAGTTATTGCTAAATTTGTTACTTTTCATGTTACAATTAGTTTATTAGTGTGACAATAAAATTAATATTTTCTTTAGATAGTAAAAAAAACCATCAATTAAATAAGATTGTTTCTATAAATACAGTCATTAATATGATAATGCAATCATAGATTGGATCAAGAAATCAGATGTAACAAAAACTTGCAAAAAAACTAGTAAATATGTTACCTTTACAGCTGTTTCAATATTGAGAATTTTAATTTTGTTACTGAGAATAGTTAATAGATTTGTAAACTCAACATGTAATAATATTATGATTGAATTAGAATGCTGCTGAAGCTTGGTGTGCCATTTATTCATTCCACCTATAGCACTAGGAAGCAGTAGAAGGAATCTAGACACTGTATTGTGTTTAACCTTCTAAGTACAACCATGAAACTGATTTGGTATATTATTTTTTTTGAGAAAGTTTTACTGTTAGTTTATTTTGCTTCTTACCTTAGCTACACCCTCATCCCAGCCTTTGATAACCTCTCCCTTGCCAATCCTGAACTTGAAAGGCTTGCCGCGGTCCCGGGAGGAGTCAAACTTCTTTCCATTGGTCAGCGTGCCTGTGTAGTGTACCACAACCGTCTGTCCTGACTTGGGGTAGGTGGATTCTGAGGAATTGTGTGAAATAGCTATCAATATAATGCAATTGGAATTTTGAGTGTAAATTTAATAAAAATGGTCCGATACTGTGGAGGTCAGTACTTTAAACAACATGTTATGAACCAAAATGCATGAATAAAACCTTAATGATTTATATAAACTGAATATTTTAAAAGTAATATATTCAATGTTGTGAAGGTTGAATGGCAACTGTAATGTGTCTATTGTGTATAGAATCAACAACTATTCTATCTAATGTTTATACAATGTTATCTGTCTCTAACTGATTATTACATGAATAATTGATAAGACATAACCTTAGAAAATGGGCTAATGTGACTCGAGTCTTAGTAAAATAACATTTTATCGAATATTGTAGTAGGCGTAAGTCATTTAAATGATATAAGTAATAATTTGCACGTGGTTAAACCGATGAACCATGCGTTTAGATTATAACCGCGGCTCACGCTATTTTGGAAGATAGCTGGGTCATATTAATGAATTTTAATAAAACGAAAGTTAAGATGGAAAAATAATATCATAATTCATTAACGTATCATTGCGGAATTAATAGTCATTGTTTGAGCGAATTATTTGGCGATAAGATTGTGTAGGACGCGCCGTTCATTTTACCGCTAATAGAGGTCTGATATATTCAGTAAAATTAAATACTTTGGATTTTTTATAGTTACGAAAATACAGCGTCGTACTAACGCGTTGTTGATGATTTAAATGTAAACAACTAGCACTATAGGAGCCATACGGAGAATTATCGACAAATTTCCAGGAAAAATCTATAAAATCACCGCCGTCATGATATGGATTAGCTTAACATGTAAAGAACTTACCATCTCCAGGTGAAATAGTTTCAACGTTGACTCCCATGGCGGTCTTATTTACAAGATTATAATTAAGTTAATCTATTAGCACGCGTTGCGGCTTCACTTCCAAATTCCAATAAGTTACGCCGATTTTATCTATGCGTAATGGCGGATTGGCGGCCGGCGGCGGATTCCGAATTTTTCTTTCGGTTTCTGTGTTACCATAGCATAAAATAATTATCTATGGATTATGGAAAGTTTACGGTGATATTTTCGATATTTCATTTAAATCAGTGATACTATACAATCTTGTTTTAATAACAAGAAATGAATCACCCGCCTTTGATTAAATTAATAATAATGTAAGAACTTGAATATTAAAAGCAGTAGATAGTGTATTAGTACTAAGTTAATATATTGATTTGAGATTGAACACGAAGGTACAAAAAAGCTCGAGAAAAAGATCTTTCTCTCATCATCTCATGACGTTCTCGGATTGACTTTGATTTTGATGCGATTTGCTTTCATTACTTGTGCTGTTAGCTTACGTAGCATTATGCACTATTGATACATTCTGAACCACACTGCGTCCAAAAAGGACGATCGTTTTTGCGCTGCGCTCACCAGATGGCGGCACTGGCGCGTCAGCTGTTATAGTTCACCAACAAATTAATAATGGAATGACCTCGCGTGCGATTTGCGCCCTTGGCGGCGAAACCCTGGACTGGACCCAGGTCACACCGGATAGGTACATATTTATTTATGAAGAAGAAACATTTTATTTTTTTATTAATATTTAACCCAACCCTGGTGGAAGACTGTATTTACTTTTCCAAGTACGCTTATTAAATAGATTAATCTCTCTATTATTGCCTAGAATTAGATAATAATAAATTAAGCAGGGTGTAAGACATTCAATTGGAGTAAGTATGTAGGTAACTACTTAATAACGGAATGTATTTATTCCTAGTTTAATTTATTGGTTTTTGTATGAAGTACTTACAAAATAATTTCTTGCTGATATAAAATACCTAGCCGAGACGCTGCAGTTACGTAGAATGCGATTCAAATGAGAATAGGATGGACTTTGCGCGATGTATGACTATTATTATAAGCAAATAAGTTTTTTTGCAAACTGTACTTTTCAAATGACATTGGACGGATAGAGTTTATTGACATTCCTATTCTTAGCTGAATCGCTAACAAAACTAACACTATTAATTACCTAATAGTACATAGGTACCTACTTTTGGAGAGCCCTGCAGTTTACAGATCGGTACCTAATGCCGGCCGCACAAGTAAAGACATACTGGCGCAAGTTTTCCGAGAGCATTACGTATCTTGCAAAAGCTTTGACAACAAAATTTGCTGTCATATTGCTTAATAATTGTATTGAAGTAATAAATTTGACAGCAATAATTTTGCTGTCAATTGCTTTGAAAGATACGTAATACTGCTGACTAACATTGCATAAGATATTATTACGTAATACGGGTAGGATAAAGGATTTGGAAATAAAACAAAAGAAATACAAATATAAACATTTTATAACAAATATCATTGTATTCAACCTTAAATTTAACACTTAGTGCCAGGCGAAGGATTTAACTACAAAATACGCAACCATTTTTAAAACGCATATTTTTTAACTTTCAAGGATTATGTACCTACTCGCTTTAGGAGTAAGAATTTGTCAATTAACAAAAAGAACTATTTATAACTATTATTTGATGATTCAACTTGACAACAATTTTATTTTTACGGCTAAATTAAATTAATTAGAACACGGACGGGACGATTTTATATTTATGTATATTAGTCCCATATTTTATTTAGAGTCTGTACGGAAAGAGAACCGTCGTGGCTTAAAATGGAACTAACATTAAAATCATTCCATTAAAAACATTGTATTATTCTAACATAATACTGACGCTGCAGTACTGTGCGTGTTTGTTGTGTTTTGTTTACTGGCTGAAGACCATGACTTGAACAGACGCCGAGGGAAAGACGTGGGGATTTGTCGGACTTGCACTGACTAAGAACATCCCAGTCCCGTCCTCGCCTGTGCCGGAGTCCCGGGTTCGCTAAAGCATGATCGGCGGGACTCCGGCGGGTATTTTTTTAATCTAACAAATACAATAATTAAACACAGTAGCGCCTTTAGTCCTAGGACGGTTCTTTTTCCACATAGACTCTCTATAATACTATCCAAAATTTAGGATCCTAAAAAAATAGTTTTTGAGTAGTGCATTCAGCTTTCCTAAATGCGAAAAAATCAAATGCCATTGACATTATGGCTTTCTAATTCCGAATCAAAAACAAATTTAGGATATTTAGGTTACTGTAATATGAGTTATATACAGTTAAGAACCATCCTTACTTCTGAATTTAGGACAGCAACTTGCTGAATGCGATAACATCTTCCTAAATTCAGGAACTATTTACTTTAAGATGCTAAAGTTTGGATATGTATTAGGCGCTTTACTGCTCACAGAATTACTTTATAAATAAAAAATAGTAGAAGAAATCTGCACGTTAATGAGACAACCAAATGTAGGAAAGTAAAAAACAATTTAGGCTTTGGCATTAAGGTTTTTGAGCTAGATTCCATTGTGCTGAAGTAAATGTTAAACTCATTGGTAGATATTTAAAGCTAAACATTATACCATCACAACACAGATTTAAGATTCGTTAATACATAGATTTACATAATTATTCTTTAAAATAATACACAGAAGGCCGCTACACACAATCAGGGTTCAACGATTAACTACATACATAAATACTAATTAATATTTAACATCGAATTAAGCTCAGCCTAGAAAAATAAAATAAACACCTTATAACTCTAATATATCTCTACCTCAGTGCTTAAAATCTCAAAATTTCTTAAAACCCAATTTATAAGGTTATGATTTTATTTTTCTAGTCATCAAGACATTTTATACAAAATATTAATTTACATCACATTTATTTACTTTTTACAAAATAACGCTTTCATGAAAAACATCAAATTATTTTACTTTTTATTAATACATTGACACACTTACAAAATTAATAAATTACTCTACATACGTAACAAAAATAAGTAGTTAAAATACACATTTATTTATTTTCAACTAACATACATAACTTATTCGCTTTGCCGTAATTATTATTACGTAAAAAGGAATTTCAAGTTTAATTAAATAAAAACTTTAGCCCACCGAATTAAATAAAAAATTGTTTAAATACAGCTGTCAAACGTGTTTTTTTTTATTAAAATAAGTTTTTTACTAGATTTTGTTTTAGGTACCAATAGGATTTTTAATGTTGTTTTTTATTATCACATTTTAATATTAGCTACCTATCTACATAGGGATTAAGCGAAGATATTAATTATATGGAGATAGAATTTAAAAGCAACATCGATCACAATATTATGAGAATTAACTTTGTATAGCCTGCCACACACCGACGGCAGACTTGCACAATGATTGCTGTCAAATTACAATCCAATACAAGCAATTTGACAGCAGTAGTTGTACAAATTTTGCTGTCAAATGCTTTTGCACGATACGTAATACAGCAGACTAGAGCAAATAGTATATAGTGACGTGCCTGGTTGGCATACCTAATACTTCGACACTACTAACTTACACACAATGTACTATGCCGATTGTACATGTGTTAACACGAGTGTGTGACCTTTATTGCGATACACAGTCACTATTTAGACAAAGAAAGCGTCGAAATCAGAAAAGTCGAAATAATTGAGTAGCAGTAACCCCAGCAGTGGTAGGTATAACATAACTTGCTAAAGCCAAGCGATAGGATTTGATAAAATTTTACCATTATTGCTGTCTAATTTGATATTTGTATGACGATAGGCAATATGAGCTATCATTTTGTCAATATCAAAAAAATGAAAAATTTTCCCTGTCAAATTCCATTGCTTTGCTTTCGAAATTTATGAGATATGTAATACCTACCGCTATCAACGCAAAAATTTGGTTAATCATCTGTCTAAACAGGAGAACCAAGTAATAAGTTGACATGAGGTTTTCCTCTCGTCTTTGTTTTTTTGCCAATTAATCACAGTCGTGATGAGTTGATTTGACAACAGTTTAAATCGATCAGCTTTTCAGAACAGAAACCTGAAGTAGGATGTTTGCCATGGTAGAAGCAAGATGGCGCTCTACATTGCGCGTAGCGGCGTCTCGCTCCCATGCGAACAACATTCCTGCTTTAGGAGCTGATAGTTTGCGCGCTGGGGTTAGTGTCGCAGTGTATGTACATGTTAAAGTTTATAAGGGAGGGAACAAGTTTATTAGAATTAATAAATCGAATGGATTTTTATGATATGATCTTTAGAAGGTAGTACAGTCGCCGACTGGTAAGTTGGCAAGACTTTGGCGTGGTGGGGAGAAGATTGCGCATCTAGCTCACTTTAATTGCTCGTGGTTGGTTACTGGACTCATCGCGAGACATAATCACTAACCAATCAACGCAGAACAATGGTCCCGCGTCCCACGGCCCGCGTTGTAACCAAAGAGACCTAGAGATCGACTTCTGCGCAGCTGAAGACTCTTTCCAGGTTACGTACCGGCAACTGTACCACGCTTATAAGTTACATTACGCAGAACTCTAATTTTTTTGATGACGCAAAATGTGTCCAAACCCTTTTGGTTGCGCCGTTTACGCCGGATCGATCAACGAAGCGAGATAGCGTAGCCTTTGTTATTTTTGAATTTGAATTTTAATATAAAGCAATACGGTAAATTTTCAATTTGGATTCACGTTCGGTTTTAGTCGGCGTTAAAGTCAAACTGACGCGGCAGCGGAGCGGCGCGGTAAGTGCAGAGGATTGAGCAAATGTTTACTGACGACTACTTTTGTTTCACAGGACTTATTAATTCTGACTGTATATTAGCTGTAATCATTTCCTGAGTCAAATATAAACAATAACACACCCTTTGCGCCCTACTAGTAGGTACATACAGTTGAATAGTAATCAAAACTAATTTTCTCATACTCAAAAAGTCATTTTACAAAAAAAGCCTTCGTGATACGAACTTTTGATTATTATATTTCAATCAGTAGGTATACTTCTTAAGGTCTTCTTCTTTTTTTTTTATTTATTTAATAATTAAATGGCCAGTATTGAAACATGTGTTTTAAATATATACCTACATTTTGTAACTTTGTGTTTGAAATCCTTATTTTACTACATATTAGTGAAAAACCGGACTATAACACTGTTTTTGAAATCACTCAACTTTATTTTTATGCAAACAACACATTTAATTTATTAGGCATTCTATATTATTAACAAACTAGCGACCCGCCCGGGCTTCGGTATGGGTAGACAAAACTTTAATGAATTATACACAAAAACCTTCCTCTTCAATCACTCATCCATTGGTGATAACTGTAAACCATTTGGAAATCCACTCGGTAGTTTTTAAGTTTATTGCGTTCAGAAAAACAGCCAGAAGCGGCGGGGGAATTTGTTTTTTTTATATGTGTCGATGAGCGAATCTCACTAGTGCAGGTTTTGCAAGTTCGTGTTCATTTGTGGTTATTGGCGTTAAAAATTTCAATAAAACATTTTTTTTTTACTAAAATATAAGGTAATTTGTTTACTATGTGATTTGGAATGATATGTATGTATCAGATTCAATACAGTTGCCATGTTTAGTTAGAATAGGTAATTTATTATAAGGTTTTACGAAATAGTTGACGTTTTATCCTTGGATGAGTCGTGTCTACAGCACCAGCTTTTTAGCATGTTCGACTGTTTTATTCGGCAAAACATTTAGGCCACACCTTTAATGTATGTTTTGTAACAATGTTATGTTCAATAACTGCCACGGCAGACCCAGCTTTAGAAAAGCAATAAGTAAGAGAAAGAGAGCCTAGATGTTTAGGAATTACTACATTTTTATTTTTCATTGAAGCCGGTTATAATTTCGTGTTATTAGTAATGGCCACTTAAGCTCTAACCTAGTGATGGGAAAAGTCTAGTGTTGAAATAGGCTGGTTTTATAGCTACGCTGTTAGACGCGCCGTTGAGCAGCGCCGCTGTTAGCAGCGCGCGTTTGAACAACGGTCCGCTGTAAAACGAGATTAGTACCGCGCGTTTCGCTGCTGTGTACAGTCGTCTACAAAATGAACATTAATGTGGTTAGAGTAGTGGCTATTTACCTCTTATGGATAAGAAGGCAAAGAAGACTAGCTGTTGATCCTTATAATGGTACAAGGTTAGTGAGAGGTGAACACGTAAGATCTTTTTGCGATTTACGAGAAAATAGTCATAAATTTTATAAATATTTTCGCCTATCAATAACTAGTTTTGACGAATTACTCTGCAAGTTACAGTCCTCTTTACGACGATCCAGCTTATTTCGCATCCCCATAACTCCAGAGGAAATATTGGCGATCACTTTAAGGTAAATGAAATAAAATCGATATTATAATTCATGTTGTACTGTACTTAACGGCGCGTCTCAACAGCGTCACTCTAAAACGCATACTGATCGTATCGTAACTAGCGGCGCGCGCTTCGGCAGCGCCGGCGAACAGCGCGCGTTTACTCAACAGCGCTGCTCAAGCGCGTGGCTATAAAACGAAACTAGAACCCAGAACAAATCCGAACGCGCGCGCTTCAACCGCGCTGTCGAAACGCGTAGCTATAAAACCAGCCATAGACTGACGCTATTCTTTATAGTGAAGTGGTTAAGGTTTTAGTCAAATTGATAAAGTTAGTCGATTTAAATATATAAATCATCGCATTTTATCCATCTCTAATTTAATTCAAATTTAAATGTAATTATACCCTTCTACCCTTTAAGGACGGGGAAAATTTGTGATCAAGATTTATTAAATAGGTAAATAGCTAGATTTAAAATACTTTGGCATATGATTTGGCTTCGTATTGAGTTTGTTTTATACCGACTAATAGTAGTTCGAACTGTGTTTCGTGTTTATTTAAAAATGCGAAACAGCCTCTTAATATACAACACCGAAGAAACAATAATTGAAGCTCCTAATTAGGACCTACGATAAATAGTCAAGTAGAATCGATTAGTCGAATTAAAGTGATAAAACCACATCACTAGTTAAGTACAAAAATAAAGTTATGTTATGATTATAAAGCAAAGTTTTTGGTGTTATCAAAATATATAAATGTTAGTGTATTATAATTAAAGAGATTGTGGGTTGAGTCCTTTGAGATTTGTTTTTAATTATTATAATTGAGTATTAAGAAATACATTTTCATACGGCAATCATTGTCATATGTTAGTTAAAATTTGTAATGGAGGTATATTAAAATCCATGTGATAATGGCTTAAAGTATTTTACATTGCTAATTTGTGCTTCATTTTTAACTTAAGTGTGGGGTTTATTGTAAAGTGTTATGTTAGCCACAATCTCACGGTCATGAAAAGATGCTTTATAGTGAATCACAAATCGACTAACACACTATATAACAACTATTAATCCCAACCCTATTTTTTTTCGCACATTCAAAGTCACCAGGTTAGACAGACTATATAAATATATAGTTTAATAAAACTTATTAAAATATTAATCATTATCATGTGCTTCTAAGTTTATGTGTGTAAACCTATTTTACTTTCTCTTGATTGGAAAACCAGGCAAAATAAACCGTAATTTGGATATCTAATCCAAATAAACGTATAATTTTTATTTTTAAGGATTCTGATACCATTAGTTATACATGTCACGTTAACCGATCATTATGACACCATAACTTCATACAATTTCTACAAATGTTCCAATATTTCGTTATTAAAATGGGTAGCTATTATTAGACCGTTTAAAGATTTGACAGATAATGACAGCAATTTAAAAAGTACATAATGACAGTTTTGTTTTTTCAAGATGGCGTTGAATGTGTCAAAATGTCGCGTCGCTAGAAATTCGTTTGGATATTGGGACGGAGTGACGGTTTCGTTCGGATACACTTATGGGGTGGCCGGTTCTTCTTCTTGATGATGCTTGGCAAGGGCTAGAAGTATCATGGTTAGTTGTTTCCTGCTTATTTTGCCCTCGCTGCTGTATTCCACGCCTTGGAGGATCGTCTCTTCGAAGTCCAGGAGGTCTTGAGCATCGTAATCCTGAAATTATTATGTTGCGAGATTAATTTAAATAAAAAAACACTAGAAGATAGATTATATCGGTTGCAATTGTTTTTACTTTTTTTGGGTTAGACTTTCAAGTATGATATTTGCTTTGTAAAGGTACCTTTATTTTGGTGTCCAGATTATTTGGCATTATGTCAGAGTCTCGTTGTGCATGGTAGTTACTCTTTCTCTTTTTGAAATTAAAATAGGTATATAACGGTATCTATTACAATTATTCAAAGTTACATGTACTTTCTTAAATATTCTAAGACATCATTGACAATCGGTGACGGAAAAAGGTCGTGAGGATTCGAAAAATTTGAATCTGAAATCGCCAACCCGCAATGAGCAAGCGAGGTGATTAATGCTAGTTCCTTCTTTATATGAGAAGAGACCTGAGCGGTGAACCCAGTAGTGGGACATCTACAGGCTGGTATTATTATTATTATTACAAATCTTCGTCACATTTTTTTTTTATTATAAAAAATCTTAATTAATTTCAAACTTCTTTCAGATTTCAAAATCAGATGCTGGTTATTCATTAAACTCTTAAAAATATCGAAGTAAACTTTAGTTTAAAATGGCGTCTTACCTTTTTCACTAACTCTAATAAATCCTTGAGAAATCCCCGAAGCTCCTCATTTTCAATTGAACCATTGTTATCCTGGAACAGTTTGTTAAGATAAATGGTTTGTTAGATAACTAAACTTAACTTGGTTAGTTTTAAGAGACTTTGTAATATCGCCTTTGAGATTCGTTTAAACGTAAAGTGACGTCATTAAGCTTGATGATGTGATCGGGTAATGGGTTAATTTGAATGTTTTAAAATTCGAGATTTCTATTTATGTTTTTTTTTGGTTTTATGACATTTGAGTTGTAAAATACCAGCCTTTTTTTCTGAAAATAATGGTTGTATATCTCATTTAAATAAAATATTAATGTAATTAAAATCGCCATAAAGTATGTATAAAAGATCATTCATACCCGATCATATAAAGAGAAGACCCTTTCAATATCGTCTTTCGTAAGTTTTGTGGCGCCCTGAAACCATAAAACAGTATTATTTGAGTTATTTACAATACTATCATGAAATAACCCCAAGCTGGCTTAAGCCCCAAGTTGGGCGCCAATTATTTTAGGCATTCGATCGAAGTACTTGTTTTAGAGAAATTATAGTAAGGCTTACACGTAAGTAGTAAACTACATTTTATTCACAAATTGTTATTAAACTATTTAATCTAAAACATATATTTTGTGCTAACTTTTTAGAGTACTATTTTATTCATAGTTCATTTCAAGCAAGTTTATATAAGACGTTGCTTTTAAACGATGGCCAAATGTTTCCATGTGTGAAAAGGATTATTCGGATTTGTAAAGGTTTTTATTAAAAAGGTTTTATTATTAAATATGAGATGCATTTGCATAACAGATTGGGCCACCGCATAAACGCATCGCGGACTCACCTCTATGCCCTCCTAGGAGTGCAGAGTGCAGACATAAGCGTTAGTGTTAAGACAGACAGACAGACAGACAGACAGGCAAACAAACAATATTAACGTGCTATTTTATTATTCACATTTTAAACAAGTCCGTAAGAAAGTAGTATAGGTAAGTACGTATACGATTACTATTGTAAGTACGCTATATATTATATTGTGTTCAATTCTTAGAGTACACATAGACAAGCATAGAGTGTGCGCATCGCTAGTAGCCCCTAGTGCCGAGCGTAAGCAAACTTTTAGCATTAAATACTACACTCGTTTAATGATTTACGTGATTTTCCGTGCGACGATAGATGTTTATGCAAAAATATCGATGGTTCCGATATTATTAGACATTGAAATAGTTTTAATAAAACGGCGGGATCTGTGTTGACACTAATTTTACGATTTTACTTGGTCATACAACTACATGCTTACAGTTCATACTCGATAGGCGCACTCTATAGTTTACTTATTTCTACTCTGAGGTTAAATTTCTTTGTGTATATAAAACTTTAATAGATGACAAGTTTACCTTGATATCCGTGAAAAGTTAAATAACTTAGTAATTAGGTCATTATTTGTAGTGTAATGAATTTAAAGTAGAGACAATGGCGGATAAAAATATTCAGTTTTTCGAATCTCAACTGTATTTGTATCTACTAAAAGTAGATTACAAATAATAATTTTCTATTGAAATCTTGTTATAAAATTATAGGTTTTAATCGAATTTTAAAACAAAAATTTCGTCATAATTACCGTAACCAGGGTGGTACCGAAAGGTTACATCTATCCAATAGGTTTAAAGAGTGAGTTAATTCGACATTAAAACTCAAACCAGACTGCTGAAATGATGTATCTTGACATTTAGCGCGTGACGTAATAAAATATTGACAGCCTCATAGTGCAGTGACACGTTTGTTAAGTTTTTTGGTGTCGAATGTACCTAAATAAAAGTTTATTGTTTTTATAATAATAATTGGTTATCAAGTATTTAATTAACGTATTTTAAGCAGAAAATTTGTAAACTACTATACTAGATGTACTCTTCACCTCCTTTTAAATAGATATTGCTTTTCAGTAACACCCTGGTCGGTATTCATATAAATTACATGTAGGTAAGTATTATGATTATAATGTATGTAGTTATGAATTAAATGCATTATGTAGGTACATTGTGCAGTCAGTTATGAGTGTCGTGAAAACTTAGTGTTTGATTTAAATTAATATAAACTGCAAATATGTTTTTTTTTCTTAAGGTTTATGATATATTTTAATAGAAGCAGAACAAAACAGGAAAAGAAGTGTGCGCGCAAAACCATAGATAATGTGAATCTACTAATTCTATTGTTGAACTTTTATAGGGACACACGATTTATTCCATTATTTTAGTGTTATGTAATGCATAATTTTAGTTAGTTTAATTATTTTTATATCTTATTGTGTTTTCATGCTTTTACCTAGATAAATAATAATTTTGTGATAATAAGATATATAATATATAATTATGTGCAGCTCAAACATAATAGTGATCTACTAAGTGTTATATTTAAAAAAATGCATTTGATTGTCAAAATAAACATGACATAAAAATCAAAGATTCATTAATATTCTTTAAAAAGAACTCATCAATTCTGAAATTGAAATACATTTTTAAATGTACAGTTCGATTTTATAGCTTTTATTTAAAAAAAATATATAATTCCATAAATGCGTATCGACAATATGGAGCACGTTTCAACAATGGCGGGAAATGAAATGTCACTCACCTTAAACACTTGTCGACAAAGGAAATTCTCTTTGACGGGGAGCAATCTGTAACACGTAATTGTGATATTAACTACAAAATATATAAATGTTACTTCTATCTCACAATATATTTGAATGTATATAACGCTATTACTATAAAATATATAAATAACAATGCTATAGGTAAGTTTTCGTGAAAATTCTTATTATCAAATCATCCTTCGATATATAAAATGAATCGTAATGGATTCTAAATCGAATGTCTATCAAAGAAGTTTCTAATCTATACATTTAAATGGTTTGGCTGTTTATATTTAGAAGTCATTAAGGTTTTATGTAAAATACTTACTGCTGGCTGAAAACTGAAAACAACTTTTTTTTTACAATACAATTTCATACCAATAATTCCGAAGCGCAGAATCACTTATATAAGTACCTAGTAGGAACTGGGTAGATAGCTACTTACGCCATATTGAATACATTAAATTTACAAAACCTTTACATAAGAGCTTTAAATCCATTTATTTTGGTACGTTCGTAGATCGGATCAATACCGGATTTGCCAACTTAATCTCCCTGGATACGACCGAGTTTGAATTAATTAAATTTATTTTAAACTTCGTAGAACTCGAAACTCGATCTGAATAACAAACATTAACCGTCATAAGTCCGGATTATTCGAAAACGAAACGATTTTATATAAAAATATATGATGTATTTTATTTTATTTAAAGCATTTAATCATTTAATTTTAGATTTAACATTTGATATTTGCCACGCTACATCTATACTTTATAATATTATAAAGCTGAAGAGTTTGTTTGTTTGTTTGTTTGTTTGTTTGAACGCGCTAATCTCAGGAACTACTGGTTCGAATTGAAAAAATATTTTTGTATTGGATAGTCCGTTTATTGAAGAAGGCTATAGGCTATATAACATCACGCTAAGACCAATAGGGGCGGAGCATAAATGAAAAATGTTGGAAAAATGAAAAACTGTTGAACCTAAAAGACGCGAACAAAGTCGTGGGGGACAGCTAGTATGCTATATACAGTTACTAAACTATTACAATTTGCGAATGCCTTGTATGCATTTTATAGATAATAAGTAATGCTGTCGGATCTTAAACAATATGAAGCGGAATTCGAGTTATGACGAACCGGCGGCGTCGCATACTTTAAACATTGGAAAATATAAATAATTGCTCCAAAACATGGTGTTCCATGAAATCTTTTTTCATCCGTAGTGGTTATAAGCTTCCTACGCCCCAAAGAAGATCAAGGAGTACACGGGTATCTACTACCTCACCTACCTATATCTAAACGTACCAGTAAAACCACTGAAGTGTATTTCACGTTTCTTTTCTAGGGATTTCTACAAGCGTCAATGGTAATAGAAATCGCTTAAATGACATTAAAAGTATGAAAATGACATTATTTTGACAGTCATGTGACTTGTCACTTCCATAAATTTGAGCGATTGCCACAGAGTACTTTTATATAAATCCAGGCACCGCGCAGTGGGTGTCGAGAATCAAACTCAATTATAATCGGCTTAGGCGATTGCCCAGGGGGGCTGGTGAGAGGACCACCTTATTTTATATTTGTCAGGTTAAGAGACGTCCCCAATACTATCATTAATTCATTACTTATAGTTTTACAATAAGTATAGTCATCACCGATTATATTGTCGCGCACTGATAATAGCCATAATTATAAATGATATCAGATCTTTAAATCTGTCGGCGATTTACTGGCTATCAATACATGCTTAGTCACAAGTATATTAAAAAATATACCTAAAACAACATTATCATAATTATCATGTTTATATTATACTAGCTGTCCCCCGCGACTTTGTCCGCGTGTTTTATTTTTAACGGGTATCCATTTTTGCAACATTTTTCATTTATGCTCCGCTCCTTTTGGTCGCAGCGTAATGTTATATAGCTTATAACTTTCCTCAATAAATGGGCTATCCAACACTAAAAGAATCGAATCGGACCAGTAGTTCCTGAGATTAGCGCGTTCAAACAAACAAACTCTTCAGCTTTATAAATTAGTGTAGATTAAATTTTCTCAATACATGATGATTCATAGGTTTTTTCCGAGCTATTTTGAGGTCGTCTTTGAGTCTAACAAAATTCAGCTCAATACCGTATTTCGCCTTTCTGACCAACAAGACCCATTTAACTGGATTATTCAGTAACCATTAAAATGTGTTTGTCAGAATTTTAAACACAGTCAATTTTAATTTTAGCGCGATTTGTCTAATGTCTTCTTACACTTGTGGGTTTGCGTAGTTCGTACGAATGTACCCCTCAGTCAAAGTACATACCGGCCTATGGTAGAATCTACTGTAGCCTTGAAAAATTTAAACTATATATTGCCCTATATTTATCTGTTCTGTGGCCACAACAGACACAAGAAAATCTATAATAGTGTGCGTAATTTTTATTTGTGTGTCGGAATTAGATCGGTGTGTGTGAGGATACATTTTTGTTTTGCAAAAGTGTGTGTATATTTTATTAGTGTGCTACCTCGTCCAACAACAACTGGCTTGCAAAACTCTCCAAGTTTGGTGCGCTATGGAGCCTCCCGTTGTTAATGCTCTAAGACATATAAGACATCTAGCAACAGAACTCGGACTTAGGCTTTGAAAATACTTACTTCGCCATTTCTGATAGTTGTAATCGGCCATCTTTATTCGAGTCGAACACTTGGAGCTGTAATCAAAAGAGGTTTTAAAGGTTTCACTTCAACTTCCCGAGAAATATAGGCATAGAAAACTATATTAAATTGTCATATACCATAGTGTCTGTATATTCAATGAGTTTATCTTCTGACACGTCGTTAATTTTCTTTGCTTCCCTTAGGAGATCTCGTAGAAAATTCTGGAAACCGACATTATAATAAGCGTAAGTATATTACTAAAAAATCTGACAACGAACAACCCCGACTGCTGAACCGGAGGTCGTGGGTTCGAATTCCATTGCTCTGTGTAATTTATCTATAATATGTATGTATTTACAAATATATAAGTATGTTTATCAGTTATCTGGTAGCCATACAGGCTCTGCCTAATTTGGGATCAGATGGCCGTGTGTTAGTTGTCCCAAGATATTATTATTGGATTCTCAAAAATAACAATATTATTTTGTCTCAACGGTTATTCAAATTTTTCATACAACATTAGAAAATGCTCGACTCGCTTTGGATTGGGGAATTGGGCAAGGTCCCGGTCTTTTTCTGAACAAGTAGGGCTTCTTCGGAACCACTTCGTAAATAATTGTTTAGTATTAATATCTAAACATTTTACAACTGTATATTTTAAAACCACTTATAAAAAACAACAATTCATTACAGTAATTCTAGCTGGCAAATTATAATTTAAAATGCTTTTTCAAATGCAAACACGTTGCAATAATAATTTCATGAATACGGCGTGTGCCAGACGAAATAAAAAGGTTTTTAGAGACGTGTAATATAGGTGTTTATTTACCTTTAGTTCATCAGCCTCTATGTAGCCACTGCCGTCGGTATCATATTCTCGCCATATCTATATGTAAATTAACATCATTTTATGAAAATAAACATATAAAATTTCTATGTTAAGCTGTCACAAAAATATTGATAAAATGTATAATGATAAGCACTTGAAAAAGTGATTATCTTGTGTTGTAGAAGCTATTTTGTATATTACATACTTTACCGTTAATTAAATATCTTACCCGAAGGTACCTATTTTTTTTTTAAATTTACATTTTTTTTTTTAATAATTTATTGTCGCATTATTTTGAAAAAATCTAATGAAACCATAAAGTTAAGTAGATATAATAAATTTAATCAAATAAACTGTGGCCTTTTGATATTTTTTTGCTATATCTTACTACCTTAGAGTTGCCCTCTTAAAAATTTTACCCTGTATTTCCGTAAAAAGAATGATTAAGAGACAACTACTCAACTGCAACTCAATTTTAAGACGCCGTTATGTCTCAAGCTGTCTCTATCACATTAAGGTGTAAAGTAACGACAGAAAGACATTTAAGATCGTTTTAAAACTAAGTTTCGCTTGAGTACGACGACCTCCATGGTCGCGTGGCGTACACAGTGTACACACCGATTTTTTAAGGTTTCCAGCTCTGAGGTCCCGGGTACGGTCCCCGGACAGGTAAATGAAAAAAACACTTTTCTACATCGTCTTGGGTCCGGGTACTGCTACATTGTTTGTGGTACCTTCGTTGTCTATAGTTACTAAGTTTGGGTTTAGAGCAATGTCTATGATGTCGTCCATATTGAATTAATAGGTATTATTATACTATAATAGTATTTGGATGTAGCTGTACCTTCATAAACTCGACGCTGGACTCCAAAGGGTTGTCGAACCTGAAGAGTAGTAGAAAGTTCTCCTCCATGGGAAGTAGCTGGGCCAGCTGTAACAAGCCAAAACATTAGCACGATTTAGCAACATTTTAAATAAAAATGTTTTTGTTGGGATAAAATTATCGAAATGTCTTTGAATGAAAAATACGCTAATTGAATTATCCTGTGTTGGAATAATTTTCAAATTTAATATTTATAATTTTGGAAAATATGTTTAATTGCCCACTTTTTGAGAAAAGTTGTGTAAAGTTGAAACTTGATTTTAAGACAGTATTTTTACTACACCACAAGCCGTGTCGTTATAAGTGGTATACAAGGTGTGTTTTTTATCATTGTACAAAAGAAAACTATGACCTCTATATCGGTTATAAAAACGATTGGTATCAAAATTTAAAAAACAAGCAAAAAGAATCTCGTATGTCAGTACTATTACCGTAAAACACTTACAGTACTGTAGCAGTATTGAAATTCGAGTTTTTTTTTCATTTGTTTTTTTGAGTTTCTTATACCAAGCGTTTTTATAACCGATATTTTTTCGTTTGTACAACGACAAAAAACTCACCTTGTATAGTAAAGAGACGCTGATTGACGCTGATGACGGTACAGCCAATAAAAAAAAAAGGTTTTGTGGGAAAATGTTTTAAAGTTATATGTATTTGTTCACTGTTGTAATAATAATAATCTATACTAATATATAAAGCTGAAGAGTTAGTTTGATGGTTTGTTTGAACGTGCTAATCTCAGGAACTACTGGTACAATATGAAAAATTCTTTGATTTAAAATTCTAAAAAAGTTGCAATAATGAAAAGCCTTTGAAACTAAAACACGCGGACAAAGTCGCGGGGGACAGCTAGTAAATAATAAATAAGCCAATACCATCAGCGTCTCTGCGTCATTATGTGTACCAGTTATTAATGCTTCCATGGTAAACAATGGTATTATATTACCTCTCGTATATCTATTTTTCCATCTTGATTGTCGTCGTAAGCCTCCATGAAGCACGCCTTCAGTTCAACTAGCATTTCATCCGACACCGCCTGCGAAAGAACAAAAAATTATTAAAAACTTTTCTCTCATGATCTACCTATTATTAAGACAATAATTCTAGTAGAATACAGTTTTTACCGGTTTACAATTATAGTGGAACTAGTGAGACGATTCTTATAAAGGTTTGTTACACCAGTTCCATTATAAAAGCCAATGGAACTACTGAGAAAAAAGAGCTCACTAGTGACTAGTCCCATAGAAATATTACAGTGGAACTAGGGAGACGACTCTTATTAAGATTTTCCCCACTAGCTCCATGGAAAGCTAATGAAATGGAACTACTGAGAAAAAAAAGTCTCATTAGTTCCATGGGACTATTTGACAGTGGAACCAGTAGGAATAATCCTTTTCGTATTCAATCCGTTTTCATTAAATTAAAAAAAAAACGATTATCGCTTTTGTCTGTGTACGCTCTGTGTTTTTTTTTTGGCCGAAAAATTTAGTTAACTGCATTCCTATAAACTGCCTAGCTAATATATTTCTATCTTCCTATTGTTCTACATTAACAACTATAACCAATAGATGCAAGCAAGCATAAAATAGAATCCTCTTTCTAAAATAATAAGTATAGGTTTTTGTTCTGTTTCCTTTTACGCTGGGTCGGCCATTGTTCGCCTGTGGCTGCCATTTCAATGGGAAGCAATTTCGAACTTAGAACGCCTGTCGCCCAGTTCTGTCTGGATTTTGTATTGAATTCATATTTCGTATTTCGAAATATGAATTCAAAATTTAACACTTTTTTTAAATTAAACGTCGTTATGACATTATTAATGTCCATTTCATCTTTGTATGCCTATTATTGAATGTCTATTATTTTTGGCTGTCTTCATTTTTTAAAAGTATTCCATGTTTTTGGAACAATAAAATAAAAATACTTGGACTTCTATTTTATGTCTTTAGCGTAACCATAGGCCATAAGAAGTAGAACATATTAAAAAAAAAATGATTAGAATCTTAAATGACCCTTTGTTTTTTTTGGGTGCTGTCTATTTTTTCTCCTAACGACGTAAAGTTATTTAGTAGCACAGACACCATGTTTTTTTGACATGAAAATAATAAACACACTTTCTTTTTTTCATAGGCTTTATCTAACATATTTATATACTAAAGCTATCGGAGCATCCAAAATAATTTGAGGTAATCCTATAATAAAAGTTATCATGTTTTTAAAAGCAAATGCGCACTACCTTTTTTGATTAAGCGATTTAGATTGGCAATATTATAACAGATCTGTTTGATAAAACTATATTTGCAACATTAAATTATTATACTGTTTTTAAATTAACTTCTCAAATCGCCTGAATTTAATAATTGATTTAAAGGTCTTTTTTGCTAGAGATAGGAATATGACAATTAATTAAAATGGTGTTTAGTGCCCTTTTTGAACAAATTGTCAATACTTAGATATTTTTTGACCTTTTCCCTGCAGAAAAGCGACATTTCCGAACGAAATCAACGAAGAAATCGCTCAAATGTGTGGAAGTGTCCACCGTGCAGTCAAAATCTTGTAGAAATGTCTCTTGTTTAGTAGGGTAGGTACCACATAGGTACCAGTCAAACAGTAAGCGTTTGTTTTGCCAAAGATAAAAATATTACACTTTATAGATAAAATATCGTTCAATATCTATAATCAATAGAGATTAATGAAAACAGGATGTTACAGTAATCAATTATAAATAATATTTAGTTACTTAAATCAAAATAATTTGATTTTAAAATCGATATTAGCGGTAATTTTTTAAATTATGTTATAAGGCATAGAGTATGCATAGACAATCATAGAAGGATAGAGTGCGCGCATCGCTAGTAGCCCGTTGTGCCAAGCGTAAGCAAATTTTTTGCTGTGAGTACTACGCTCGTTTACTGATTTAAGTGATTTTCCGTGCGGCGACAGACGTTTATGCGAAAATATCCATAGTTCCGATATTATTAATGTATTAGGTTTTCAGATAGTTTTAATAAAACGGAGCGCTCTATTTTGACACGAACTTTCTGATTTTATTTGTTCATACTAGTGCCTACAGTTCATACTTGATATGCGCAGTCTATAGTTACTTATTTTTACTGCAAGGTTACATGGGTACGCGAAATTGTTTTGATAGACAAACAATAATAACACTATATTTTTATAGCTCCTCGTTACCAAATGGTCACAGGTACTAAAGACACCCATTATGCAACTCGAGTGTAACGGCGTTTTTTTTTTCTACAAAATTGTTTAATTTTGGTTTTGGAATACAAGAAAGAAAAAAAAAATCGTTAACCCTGTTGGTCTAGTGGTTAGTGACGCTGACTGCTAAACCGGTGGCCGGTGGGGTTCGATTCCCACCCAGGACCAGTCTTTGTGTGATGAGCGTGATCATTTGTTCTGTGTCTGGGTGAAATTTATCTATATACTGGCTGTTTCCCGCGACTCCACCCGCGTGGATGTCGGTTATCTATGTACCAAATTTCATTTAAATCGGTTCAGTAGTTTTGCGTGAAAGCGCGACAGGCAGACACACAGGTAGAGTTACTTTTGCATTTATAACAATAGTAAGGATGTATGTATTTATAAATATAAAAGTATATTTATCAGTTGTTTGGTGTCCATAATACGGTCTCTGCCTAGTTTGAGGCCGTGTGTGACTTATCCCAAGATTTCATAATTACTATGACTTTAGCCTACATAATACAGGTGAAGACAAAAGAACAGCCTATATCTATAAAAGTATATCTAACTGCGGCAATAACAATACCGTATGAATTACGTAATAAAAATATCGACACCGTCAACGATATTACCGTCCAATAAATGTATCATTGCGAACTGTGGTAGTAAGAGGTGGCAAGATGCCAAGACCTGACTAATGATACATCTAGTGGTCGTCAGCTGGTTTATCTATATTACTAACTAGCTGTCCCCCGCGACTTTGCCCGCGTGTTTTAGTTTCAAGGGTTTTTCATTTTTGCAACATTTTTCATTTATGCTCCGCTCCTTTTGATCGCAGCGTAATGTTATATAGCTTATAGCCTTCCTCAATAAATGGGCTATCCAACACTGAAAGAATTTTTCAAATCGGAACCGTAGTTCCTGAGAGCGGAGCATAAATGAAAAATGTTGCAAAAATGAAAAACCGTTGAAACTAAATCATGTGGACAAAGTCGCGGGGGGCAGCTAGTAATATATAAAGCTGAAGAGTTTGTTTGTTTGAACGCGCTAATCTCAGGAACTAAAACACGCGAACAAAGTCGCAGGGGACAGCTAGTGTAAACATAACGAGACCCCTCCGTGCCTCGGAAAGCACGTTAAGGCGTTGGTCCCGACTGTTATACGTTGATCTTTGACAAGCGTTAAGTCATTACAATTCTGACAACCAGTCTTACTTTGGGATACTGTGTTACCCAGTAAAATGGGTTGTGGAGGTCAGATAGGCAGTCGCTCCATGTAAAATACGGTATTGGATTAACACATAGGTTACTATTTATCTCGATAATTTGACGGAAATGGGAAAGATCGCGGCTAAAACTGCAAGGCACAGCTAGTCATCTAAAATCCTATGTACATTCTGGCGTATTTGACAACTAGCTGTCCCCTGCGACTTTGTTCGCGTGTTTTAGTTTCAACGGTTTTTCATTTTTGCAACATTTTTCATTTATGCTCCGCTCCTATTGGTCGTCGCGTGATGTTATATAGCCTATAGCCTTCCTCAATAAACGGACTATCCAATACAAAAATAATTTTTCAATTCGAACCAGTAGTTCCTGAGATTAGCGCGTTCAAACAAACAAACTCGTCAGCTTTATAATATTAGTATAGATATGGTTACCCATCCACGGATCAACCGCGGAGAGCGCGGCTTACCCTATATTATAGCCCCTCCAAGTAAATAGTAGTTTAATGTCATTTATTTCCATATTTGGGTACAACGACAGGTTTATGTGTATTACCTTTTCTCTTGTCCTTGTTTTCACCTTACGTAACCTCCAGATATTTTATTTCTCCTAAATCCAAGGTGAGCATTTATTGTTAAATTATTGGAAAGTAATTTTTGAAAGTATGTACATATAATTTTATTTAAAATTTTAACGCATTTGAATAAAGTTTAGTTTTGTGAAAATAATTATCCAATTTATTTTATTCCTGATATTAAGAATACATAGTTATCGAATACACACACATATTAAAGATAGAGCAAACATATTTTTGTCATATTATAAGCGGTGTATCCGACACATAACCCAGCAGGCCTCATAACAAATGTCTGAGGACATACCTAAATAAATATTGGATGAGTGTCTATGAAACCCGATACCTTGTCGATGGTCAAACAAATAACTCCCAACGTGCCATTTATATGATGAGGCTACGAGCTACAATTGACGTAGCATATAATGGGCTACGCAGTTTACGTAGCATACGTCTATGGTGTAACTTTAATGCTGAATATTTTCTGTAAATATTTTCATTATAAGAAGGAAATTGTGACTAGCGATCCCTAGGTACTCTGGGCATTCGACCAACTATTATTTTAGTACAGAAAAATGTACAATTAAGTATTAAATAAATAGTTTAATTAAAATTTGAATAATGAAGTATGAATTACATCTAATTTATTTAATAGTTGTTTAATAATGTAATTGAATACACATGAATGTAAAATGAAACAACTTCAATAAAAGTTTATGGAACCACCTCTGAGTTTACCGTCAGAATAAAAAAGGTTTTTTTTTTAAATCGATCCATAATTTGGTATGTATTTGACAACTTTATTTTTATGTCATTTAAAAAAATATATAATTAAACTATGTCGAGTAACCGGTAGATAAATTACTCAATGATTTGATTTTAGTCAAATATCCAATTGACGGAGATATCGCCTCCTTTTAAAGTCAGTTAAAAAAGAAAACTATATTTTTTTTAACTTTGAAATTTGGGTATCGGTGGATATTTAGAAATACACCCTCCAAATATCAGAAGAATGTATGGTTAATAAAATACACAATCATTTATCAATAAACCAAAGTACATGCGTTAAAAAAGTTATCTTTACGCATTCTTATTATCAGATTTGATCAATGATTTGACCTACTGATGCTTGACCGTGTAACATACTGAACGATAACAATTAACATGGTTAGGGGATTTCCTAAAATCACTTTTATTTCGTCTAATTTTATTTAGGACGGCAGAATAATAAATAAATAAATAAATGTGGACAACATCACATACATTGCTCTGAACCAAAAGTAAGTAGCTAAAGCACTGTGTTATGGAATTCAGAGACAACGAAGGTACCACAAAACACCCAGACCCGAGACAATGTAGAAAAGTGGTTTTCTACATTGACCCGACCGGTGATCGAACCCGGGACCTCAGAGCTGACGACACCTTGAAAACCGATGTGTACGCCACTCGACCACGGAGGTCGTCGAATAATAATAATGATTATATCTCGACTTATAAGAGGGAACACGACTGTATTTACGAGTGTATATTTTTTGTGCGCTGTTTTCTTCGTGGAATATGTTTCTAGAGATTTTCTTTTTCCCAAAAGATCTAGGTTTACTTAAGGTGCTTCTATTATTTAATTTTTTTTCAAAACATTATCACTTATAGAAATATGATCGTCTAAAATTTCCCGTTTTTATCCCTTGTGATCGAGAGATCGCAGGTTTGAACCCCACCCATTGCACTATTGACGTAAATCCACTTCAGACACCCGCATATTTAGCTTAGTTAGTTAACAAGATTGCTAGTAATGTAAATTCCATCCACATTGCTAGTAACTTTAAGAAATAAGTGATAATTAGGACTTTTTGTAATAACTTTAATTAATAAGACTTTTTCTTTTTATTTAGTTTTACATTTTTATTTTTTACACAAATTATACCTATAATTTGTGTCGTGGTGGCCTAGTGGTTCAATGAACGGATTTGTGTGCACAAGGTTGCAGGTTCGAAACCATTATAGGCAAGTACCAATGTGACTTTTTCAAAGTTATATGTACTTCCTTAATTATTCTAAGACATCATTAACAATCGGTGAAGGATAACATCGTGAGGAAACCTGGATTCCAACAATTGGAATCTGAAATCGCCAGCACGGAATGAGCAAGCGTGGAGATCAATGCTCATTCCTTCTCTATATGAGAAGAGGCCTGTGCCCAGCAGTGGGACATTTATAGGCTGGTATTATTGTTATATTATTAGGTATAATTTGTATAAATAGTTTGTAATGTTTTTTTCGATACAAATTATGTTTATTCCCTTTAAAAATAGTACTTAATTGATTATACAAGTATCATTTCGAATTTCAGTAATTTCCCTTATCAAGGTTACATTTATCATGCACTCCCAAATCAGTAACTGTGATTATGATATTCAATTATTGGTGATAAAAAATATAAATACAGTTCCTTGTTTACAAATAAAGCTTGTTTTTTATGGGTCAAAGATAGTTAATATCTTATCAGGTATCTATATTTTTAGTATAAATAGACATGAATACGGTTGCATTGCATATTGTGTAGAAAGTTCTACTGTGAAAGTAATCACCTAAATCAAATATTTTCAAAAAAATCAATGTGAGTATAATAATAATATTTTTTTACATTTACATTTTAATAAGTAATTTTGTTAATTAAAGTCAAAGTTGCTGGAAATTCGTGTAAAAAATTAAACAATGTTATATTTAGTAAAAATCTAAATTATTAATTGCTAAATTTTGCCTTAAAAGAAAGGAACTCAGGGTCTTCCGAACTCTTAGAGATACAGAAAAAATAATATTTTGCGGGAACTATAGCATTTTATTGATTACTAGCTGTCCCCCGCGACTTTGTTCGCGTGTTTTAGTTTCAACGGTTTTTCATTTTTGCAACATTTTTCATTTATGCTCCACTCCTATTGGTCGTAGCGTGATGTTATATAGCCTATAGCCTTCCTCAATAAACGGACCATGAAATTTTTCAATTCGAACCAGTAGTTCCTGAGATTAGCGCGTTCAAACAAACAAACAAACAAACAAACAAACAAACAAACTCCTCAGCTTTATAATATTATATATATAGTATAGATTTAGAACATAACGGTTTACTCACGCACATTGTAAGGATCGCCCGACCAGCTTCAGACTCAATAGGAGTCCGTAATCAAGAGCTGACGCGGCGGCGGTGGTGTCACGAGTCGAACTCTAGCGTTATGTTCTAAATAATTATGAATACTCCTCACGAAAGTTACACATAATTTTACAGTATCATAGATATTTTTGTCTGTTTTGTATGTGGATACATTTGAGTTACAAATATGTTTATCGACTTCCAATGAAATTATTCGTTATTTTCAGATGAAGAACATCATCTTTCTAGCAGTGTTGGCAGTTCTGTCTGTCTCTGTGTGCAGCGAAGAAACAGGTGTGGAGGAGCCAGTCTCAGGGCGTAACAACCTTATTCTTGGATCCATTGGAAATGGAAATAGGCTGCTCCACAGGTAATTGATCCTTATAATTGACTTTTAATGTATTTGATTTTAAATGACTTCGATATTTTTATTAATAATAAATTTATGAAATTTAAAAGAAAAATAATTCTTGATACTTAAAAACACGGACGTTATTAAAATTACAGAAGGTATTAAGTCATCTAAATCAATAATTTTATCGGCAAAACATACCAATTTTGTCCGTAATGTAACTAAGGAACTACAATATATTTTTTTATACCAGTCAGGAATAAAAACATGTCAAAATTTTAACATATCGTGTGATAAATTATTTCAGGAACACTTACGTCAGACGGCCACAAGCTAACGCGGTCCAATGGCAAGAATTGACCTTGCGAGCAGCTTCGAACGTTCGAATTACGGCCATCAGAGCTGTTGAGGTCGGACAAACCCAGTGGGCGACAGCTAGGCTCTTATCTGGCGGTATTGGACATAACAATGCCAAAATCAGGCTCCAGACAGCAAGAGGCCGTGGATACAACTACCAGGTGGAGATTTGGGGACGACTTGTTTAGAGAAATGGGGTTGAAACGCTTTCCGCAGTAAAGGGTTGAATAACTCTTTTAGACTGTACTTTCAATGCTTTAAATTTTGAAACGATTTGTGCTTTAATTATTATAGTTATTTTTTTTATTAAAATTGTATTATTTATAAAGAAATAAATAAATATATTGAATATTTAGTTATTATATTAATTATTTAATGAATTCAAAAATATATAAAATTATAATGTTTAAGGATATTATATGTTTGGCATCTAGCCTATACTTTTTAAAATATGTTTTAGCGGAGAAGAACCACTCACTTTAAAAATTAATAATACAAGTACAAAAATCATTCATTCATAACAATATTGGCTACTAGCTAACTTTTTTTAAAGGTCAATCATATTAACAAGCAGTTCGCATAATCACCCATCCTTCAAATTTTCCGTTAAAATTCCGTTTCTTAAGTGCTCTGGTTGTGAAGAAAGAACGGCGCAACAAACTCTTACACTCCAGCACTCTGTCTCTCAGTTTATGAAAAAATAAATTCAATGAAGGACCATGCCAAAAAAAAATGTTTTTGAGATCAAACATTTAGAGCAAACAAGTTAAACACAGTCAATGACAATTAAGTAAACATGAATCTGCTAGTTTTCAACGAAAACGCTGCCTAATTCTCTTTGAGATATAACAAAATGATGTATGGTAGAATTGTCTATCTTATACAACGTGTCGTTTTGAATTCTCGTCAAATTCAAGGAGGAATCAATAATAAAATAAGAAGGTTTTTTTAAATATTCCGAAATCGACATGTGTGGGACAACAGTTTAAAACGCGGCCCGCGTGATACCGCACTGTAACTGCTCTTTTACACACACACATAAAGACACTGTCTACCGCATACGCAACGAAGTGATTCTGTTCTTTGATAGTGGTGTATTCTGAAATACTGTCAAAATAAGTATGTATTAGTTATTGAGCAGATATCGTAATTTTCTTTGATTAATTAAGTCTTTCATAACAGCCTCCTGAAATTGTTCATTCGACACATGGAATATGTCTATGTCTTAAGGGTAACATACTTTATCCATTTTATAAAGCGGTAATTGGAAAGCTATTTACACAAATACGGTATTAATCCTTATCATTTTAAATAAGTTAGAGACTTTAAGTATTTCATGCACATTATTTTAGTCTTTTACACTATATAATACAAACGAACATATAGCAATAAAATTACGGACGCAACGGGCTCTAACGGAGGAACGGATCTGGCTGAAACAGCTGGTTTGGTACAGGGATAGATTATAGCCTAGAATCAGGCATAGGCTACTTTTTATCTCTGGAATAGGTTCCCATGGGTTGCAGGAACGAGATCAAAATTTCATGATACTTTTGGTCGCGATACCGACACCACGCGGGCGAAGCCGATTCATAACACCCATTATTAAAGTAGAAAAGTATGGTAAGACTATTTACAATGTTAAACAATGCCCACAAATATACAGTTACCTTTACCTAGCTATTTAATTAAACAGCTATTTATAATACCGGTTTTCAGATTATATAAACCTGATGTTAATTGTATTATTGGCAATGGGTTTTAAACAACTTTATATATCTATTGTAGACATATTAGTACACTTAGTTTGGAGGGCTATCTTTTTTTTTACATACGGCCATCTGATCTCACACTAGGCAGACCCTATATTATGGCAACCAGATAACTGATAAACATACTTACATATTTCTAAATATACACATATTATACATACATAAATTACACCCAGACACAGAACAAATGATCGTACTCATCATACAAAGATTTGTCCTGCGTGGGAATCGAACCCACGACTTCTAGTTTAGCAGTCAGGGTCACTAACCACTAGACCAACAGCCCCATCAGAACATGTCACATCTAGATTTTTAGTATGCTTCTTCATTAAGCCTTAATTAGGGGATACAGAAAGTTCCGGTAGATTGCGAATGTTCCCGATGGTAAAAGGGAGAAGCACTCCGGTGGCTTTGGTCTTTTTAAAGAGCTACCCAGCGTGACCCACCATCCGCATGTAAGGACGTATACAACGCTACTGACAATGTCGTTTGCGTGGTCGAGTACTGGTCTCGATCTTCTCCATGGCGAATGAAGTTCATGAGGGATTATACGTAAGAAAGCGGGATCGATTCTGTAGTTTCATTGTGCAGAAATAGTCACTAGTAAGTCGACCTAAATTAGTTAATTCAAAAGTGATATAAAGAAATCCCCTAACCTTAGCAATTGTTATCGTTCAGGGTACTACACGGTCAACCATTAGTAGGTAAAATTATTGCCTTGAATTATTAAAATTATTGTTCTAGTTATTGATAGTAAATGACAACCAAATGAGTAAACAAAACGTAATTTTTTGGGGCTTGCCCCATTTTTGTAGGTAAATTTTACTACAGTACATTTACATAAAGTTTTTTTAATAAAGTAGTCAAGTAGTGGCATTTGATAAAGAAAGAAATATAAAATAAAACCAAACTTGCATGTTTTGAGTTAAGCCCGATTTTTGTATATTATTTTGCGAATTCACGTAAATTTTAAAGGTAAATTTTTATTGCGTCGTTAGAAACCCAAATAAACATACCTTATTTAAACCTACTAATTACAGCTGCATTCCGTAATTATACCTACAAAATAGCTGATTTCACTGAACTGTTACTACTGTACGAGTTACAAGCTTATTTTTAAATCGCTTTGCCATATTCAATCAAGTTCCTCTCAGTCGATTAAGCTGTTATTTTTTCTTACCTCTATAATCTTCTGTTATAGACAAAAGGGCAAATGATAAGGATGTGAACTGATGGCAATTTAAAGTTAAGGTTTCATACAGTAATCTGATGGTGAAATTCGAAGGTGAAACTGTGTGCAGTTGTCCATAGGAACTCAGTGTCAAAATGTAGCTGTCCCATCATGTTTAGGATCGTCTAACATATATTCAAAAGGTCACTTATACCAGATATTGTGAATAGCTTGATTTCTTAAATAGCGACCCGCTTCGGCATCAAACGAGTTGACAAAACATAAATGAATTTTACACAAAACCTGTTCTTAAATCACTATCTATTTCTGAAAACTGCATTAAAATCTTTTAAAAGATTAATCGTACAAAACTATGTAATCGACTTTATTTTGTACTATGTAAAGAAGATAAAGTATTTGTTTGATGAAACTTTTTTAAAATACGTAATTTTATTTACGTAAAGTTTATAAGGAGGAGGATTAGTAAGCTGATGTGGCAGTGGGCTGGTCATATATGCCGCGGAACCGACAACCGTTGGGGAAAACGTGTTCTTGAGTGGAGACCGCGTCTCGGCAAACGTAGTGTAGGACGGCCGGGGGCTAGATGGAGCGACAACATCCGCGAAGTGGCTGGCAGTGGTTGGAGACGAAGAGCTGAAGATCGAGCTCAGTGGCGTGCTATAGGAGAGGCCTATGTGCAGCAGTAGACAAACATAGGCTGATGATGATGAAAGTTTATTAGGTCATATAATTTCTTTTTTTCCAAACAAACTACGTCTTAAAAGTGGCTGAAGAAATGGTAATGACGGAACTAATTAAAGTTTAATTTCGAATAGATTTCAGTAATTTCCCTTATGAAGGTTACATTTATCGTAATTACATTATTTAATTATTTTTGATATAAAATTGATAATTATACTTTCTTCTCACAACTAAAGGTTGTTTTTTATGGGTCAGAGATAGTTAATATCTTATCAGGTATCTATGTTTTTAGTATAAATAGACATGAATACGGTTGCATTGCATATTGTGTAGAAAGTTCTACTGTGAAAGTAATTACCAAAACCAAATTTTTAATATTTTTAAAATATACAATGTGAGTATAAAAATAACATTATTTTACATTTGTATTTAATAATTAATTTTAAGTTAAATTCTCTGCAAATCAGTTTGGAAAATGAACCAATATTAAATTTTCAAAGTAAATTTTATTTAGATAAAAATCTTAACAAATAAATTGCTAAATTTCACCTCAAAAGAGCTACCGAGGGTCTTCAAATCTTATAGGTACCAAAAAAAAACGGTAAATGTTGTATATACCTATACTGTTTTACAGTAATACAAATATTCAGTAGAAATAATAAAAGTAGTATAATATTTACCTAAGTGATTGTTATTTACAAAAAAAATAAATAAATAAAATTTTTCGATATTTTCAGATGAAGAGCGTAATCTTTCTAGCAGTGTTGGCAGTTCTGTCTGTCTCTGTGACCGGCGAAGAAACAGGTGTGGAGGAGCCAGTCTCAGGGCTTAACAACCTCATTCTTGGATCCATTGGAAATGGAAATAGGCTGCTCCACAGGTAAACGATCTTTACATCGATATTTCGATATTTTTCCAAATAATTATTAATTTCTGAAATTCTCAAAAACAAAACTTAAATTTTTGGATATTAAAAAACACGGACCTTTGTTATCGGATAAACCAATTTTCCTTAATTTTAAGGGTCAGTTGTTTTACGTGTCTCCCGCGTACAATATACGACAATAACTTAGGAACTATATTGTAGTTTCATACTAAAAAACGAAAGAAAACTTGTCAAAATTTTAACATATCGTGTGATAAATTATTTCAGGAACAATTACGTTAGACGGCCACAAGCCAACGCGGTCCAATGGCAAGAACTGACCTTGCGAGCAGCTTCGAACGTTCGAATTACGGCCATCAGAGCTGTTGAGGTCGGACAAACCCAGGGAGCGACAGCTAGGCTCTTATCTGGCGGTATTGGACATAACAATGCCAAAATCAGGCTCCAGACAGCAAGGGGCCGTGGGTACAACTACCAGGTGGAGATTTGGGGTCGACTTGTTTAGGGAAATGAGGTTGAAACGCTTTCTGCAGTAATGGGTTGAAATAATTGTATTAGACTGTACTTTCAATGCTTTAAATTTGTTTGAAACGATTTGTGCTTTAATTATTTTAGTAAAAATATTTTATTTAAATTGTAATATTTATAAAGAAATAAATATATTATTATATTGTAATACGGATTTCATTTGCTTAGCATCTAGCCAATACGTTTTAGCGAAGTGGAGTAAAAACATAATTAAATAATAATACGATAACAAAAATGAAAAATTCATTTATTTAAAATGGGCTACTAGGTAGCACTTTTTGAAGGTCAATAATATGAAAAGCAGTACCCCAAATCGCCCCCTGTTCACCGTTTCCTAAGTGCTCTGGCTGTGGAGAAGAAACGGCGCAACAAACTCTCACACTCCAGGAGCACTCAGTCCCTCGGTTTAAAAATTAATAAAGAACCATGCCAAACAAACAAGTGTTTGCAGTAAAACCTACAAAGGCCACTGTCAGCAGAACCACCACAGTCAATGACAACCAAAGAAACATGACAAATTTGCTGTCGGCTTAAAAAAATATACGTAGATAAGAAGAAAATCCCTTAAACACTGATTCACCGCACTCAATCATACTAACAGTCAATTTATACTAAAGCCGAGTCGAAGCGCATCGAAACGTCAAATTTTTTCCGAGTTGTACGAATGCGCGAGCGTTCCTGCAACGTCTTCCTGAGAAGAAATATAAGCATTACGATGTAGAGTTAAGGATGAATTTGACATATCACAGAAATAACATACTGTAGAATGCGCACGCATTCATTCACTTTCACTCGCGTTTTTTTTTGAGCTGTTTTCATCAGAAGTTTGGGCTTTATGTAGTTGAGTTAAGGATGAATTTGTTATATCAACTTGTAGATTGAAGCTTCATATCAGCTAAGTAATCCATAAAAGTCAACGCAATAGCTTCTGAAATAAAATAATGTACAAAAGTCAGCTTGGGTTTCCGTTCTTTGACAATTCCTTTCCAAATTTTAGTAATAAAAATAACAAAATATCTATGGCTTCTCATATTAACACCCATTGTTAGGGTAGAACAGTATGGTAAAACTATACTATGGCCTATGAAATCAGTTGCTGGAAGCAGTAAAAGCCCTTCGAGATTAACTGCGGCAAAATTCTCTGAAAAACTAGATGATCCATCTTCAGACCAACCGCGGCAAGCACGTTCTACCCTTTGTGATCAGTCGACACATATGTCTTTTATTTAGCCTCTAGTCTCTTTGCGAACATTAACAATGTTAAACAATGCCCACTAATATACAGTTACCTGTACCTATTTTATTTAACAGCTATTTATATTTCCTATTTTCAGATTATATAAACTCCTGATGTTAATAATTGCATTATGTATAAATTAATAAAGTATGCAATGGTTTTTAAACAACATCATATTTCTATTGTAGACGTATCACTTAGTTTGGAGAGGTCTCTTTAAGTCTGGTGCCCTAAAACGAGCTAAAAATAAAAATTAAAAAAAATAAAAGTATCGAGGAAAGTTTCTTTAATCGTGTAGCCATTTGTTTTCATAGAAAACTAGTCTAGGAACCAAATTTCAGGTGCATAATATCTATTATAGTTGCAAATAAAAATTTAAATCATCAAAATTAAAAAAAAAAAAATTCGCCTTAAATAAAATGGTTGTAGGAGTAGAATTTTTATATTCTTTATTTATAAATAAATAGTATTAAATTTTGTTGTTATAGCGGTTACAGAAATCATCGCGTTCAGGTCCCTTGACCATGTTTTGCTTCATCGTTAAATGGGACCTTTTCAAATGTTTTTTTAAAACGCCTCCTGCGCAAAACAAGCACTTGTGGTTCACACACACATTTGTCCCTTGCAGGGATTGAATTTGCTGGTAACTGACGAAGTGACGAAATTTTACCGGGTAAGGTAAAAATACAGACACGAGCAAAAGTGGTCGTCGAGTGGCGTACACGCCGGTTTTCAAGTTCTCGCCAGCTCTGAAGGCTTGAAGGCTGAGGGGTTCGATCCCTGGATGAGTTGAGAAAGCTACTTGTGTACATTGTCTCGGGTATAGGAGTTTGTGCAACACAAGTGCCTTGACTACATAGGGTTCATAGCAAAGTAGGTAATATTAAAAAAAGGCAATGGGACAGTCCCGTATTATCAACTACCTATATTCCAAGTAAGTCCCCAAATCATTTGCAAGTAAGGAGGTTATTGTTCACGCTGACCCCAAATTACCCATAAAATTTTATAAGATAAGGGTAATATCAATTAGATACTACTATCGTTCTAGTGTAGTAGGTGAAATCGTTTTAGTCATTTGATAAGGGCGCTGTTTATACAGCGTGTTTAATAAAGCAGTTCCGGATATGAATAAGATTATGTAGCTTTTAAATACAAAGTAACTAATGTGCTATTAGTAAGGGTAGGTTTTTCAGGGTTCCCTCACCAAAGGGTACCAAAGGGACCTTATGCCTAAGCCTCTGTTGTCCGTCCGTCTGTCTGACCGACTGTCTATCAGTGGGCTGTATCCTATGATCCGTAATGAATAGATAGAGGAAATTTTCTATCGATATAAAGATACCGAGGCCTCCTATAAGAGACGATTGTTTTGGAGTATTTATACTGGATTTTAACGACATAAATCATGTACGATGGTACCGAAGCCCTTTTTTTACTATTAACTTATTTACCGGGTTTTTTAGCACATATTTATTTTTGTGGTTTAAAGACCAGATTAATATGTACCAGGTTGTTAGCTGACCAGTACCAAATAACTTCTACAGTAAGTAAGTTCGTAACGTAAGTATAATGTACTAGCTGTCCCCCGCGACTTTGTCCGCGTGTTTTTGTTTCAACGGTTTTTCATTTCTGCAACATTTTTTCATTTATGCTCCACTCTCTTTTTGGTCGCAGCGTAATGTTATATAGCTTATAGCCTTCCTCAATAAATGGGCTATTCAACACTGAAAAAAATTTCAAATCGGACCAGTAGTTCCTGAGATTAGCGCGTTCAAACAAACAAACTCTTCAGCTTTATAATATTAGTAAGTATAGATTTACATTCGTTAATTATAATTCCGTACTTACATAATATTATTTCGGTAATCGACTGAAAGGATAGCCGAGTGGTACAGGTATCACGAAAATTACCAATGTGCGTAACGAGCTGCGGGTTCGATCCCCGCATGGGACAAGCATTTGTGTGATCCACAAATGCTTGTTCCAAGACTGGGTGTTCTCTGTGTATGTCAAATGAATGTTCGTGACCCCGTGCGAGACAGGAAGTAAATACAATAACACGAAGGGTGCTTAAAAAAAAAATAGATGACCAAAAACGATGAAGCAAAACATGGTCGAGAAACTTGGATTTAGAAAACTAAAAGCCTTGACTCGCAGCCAGCTCCACCAAAGCCCCGCCAAGCATGCTTTAGTCATCCCGCAGCTCCGGCAAAGGCAAGGACAGAACCGGGGTATTTTTAGTTGGTGCAAGTCCAACATATTCCCAATTTGTACCCTCGGCGTAGGTTGAAGTCATTAGATTAAAACCCGTAAACAAAAAAAAAAAAAATAGTGGTGATGAATTCTTCCTTCTGTGTTTTATAGCCGAGTGGTTCTATGCCAACTACACTACTAACTATCTACTTTGCGACTTGCTGTGGATTAGATCACCGCATTAGTCTTGTAATCCTTGGAAACCAAACGATTTTGAAGATATGAGACCTCCAAGTCATACGCTTTTAATTGAGAAAGATTTTTTGAATTCGATATACTCTTATCAGAGATAAAAATAATAAAAAAATACAAAAAAATAGGAAAGAAAGCGATTTTATAGTAAGTGGAAGATACTGAATTATATTTAATAATCCTTACTTATATTATAAATGCGAAAGTAACACTGTCTGGTACATAGATAGTCTAGAGCCTGAGAAAAGACATAGGCTAATTTTTTGCGCGATAACCGACATTCACGCGGGCGGAGCCGCGGGAAACAGCTAGTAATATGAATATTGAATAATAAAAATCTGTGTCATATGTAACATACTGTTTGCATTGTTTGCATTATCACTTTCATTCATAAAGTAGGCTTCCGTGTAAACTGTCTACAAAACAAAGGCTTTTTTCTGGGTCAGTGAAACTTTTAATTTTATCTTATCAAGAGTATTTAGTATATATTCTTCAGTAGACTGGCCTAATGCATATTGTAATTAAAACTGCTCAATAAAGCAATTGTGATCTATAAATAAACATAAGCAACAAACATTTAATGTAAGTATCAATAATTATTAATATTTTTTCGTTATATTGAATAGTTTGTTGATCTAGTGGTTAGTGACTCTGACTATTAAAACGCAGGTCGAGGGTTCGACTCTCACCCAGAACAAATATTTGTGTGATGAGCATGATCATTAAATTTGTTCTGTGACTGTAATTTATCTATAGTATATATGTGTTTAGAAACATATATAAATATGTTTATCATTTTACCAGGTTGCCACCCATGATGTTTGAGTGTAATTTATCTATAAATGTATGTATTTAGAAATATATATACATATTATTTGTAATAATAATAATATAGTCCCAAGATATTATTATAAATTTTAATGCAGTTTTCAGCATTTTTCAGCAATAGATAGAGTGATTCAAGAGGAATGATTGTGTATAATATATGCATATTATACACAGAAAAAAAAATCCAATCTTTGTAATGTTAAAAACTTAACCGTGCAAAACCAGGGCGGGTGGCAAGCCATACATTCTATAACTTGCATAAGTTTACAAATAAATTTCTAAATTCAAATTTTCTACAGAAAAATTGCAATAAGAATCTGTTAATCAATTGGTAATTATCGTCGAGATTTTTATAAAGAAGGCCAAAAAAAAAACAAAGCAGTTAGCTTTGTTTTTCTGGTTTTTCTTGGTTTCTGGTTTCCTTTTTTATGGGAAAAACATTTTTAACCGATGATAAGTCAACAGCTGCTTGTAATCATCTCCAAAAAGAGTAAGGGTGGCCCACTCCAAACTTTTTTATTTTGTTTTAGGAACAAAATTTTATATTTTTTTTTTATGATTTTGTAATTAGGGAGTGCCTTTAAATTTGATGGCTAAAGATTAACAATGTTATTTTCAGATGAAGAGCGTAATCTTTCTAACAGTGTTGACAGTTCTGTCTGTCTCTGTGACCGGCGAGGAAACAGGTGTGGAGGAGTCAGTCTCAGGGCGTTACAACCTTATTCTAGGATCTATTGGAAATGGAAACCGTCTCTTACATAGGTAATGATTCAATTGTACTACACCTTTTTAACTTAATAGTGATTATTCAATATAGGGCGATAAGGTATACATACATACAAACAACATACTCTGGTTCTGTGTATATGTTACTCCTCAGATAACTATAAAACAGTTATCTTAATATTTAAATCAGAGATTTTCCTTAAAATTCTTTTGTGTGCTTCCGGCTTTGTAGCTAGTATTATGTTGTTGTAACTTAGTTCACACGTGAGAGGTACTAAGTTTTGGACCCCAATATAGGATGTCATTATGAAACTTAAAAATTAATAATTATAATCTTACATAGTTTTCAACTAACATCATGTTTAAGAGATTGTAAGATCTTGAGGCTTGTTTGTTGATTGATTTATGTGATTCATTTAAATATACCGAAAAGTGTCTCCTGCCTAAAAGTCTAGGCAGAAGAAAAAACTCTTCTGTATATTCTACCTAGCTTACGTTACAGTCTTATTAGATTCAGCTGAGTACTGTATTTTACATGGAGGAGCCTATCTGACCTCCACAACCTCCACAACACAGTATCCCCCGGTAAGACTGGTTGTCAGAATTGTAATGACTGCCAAAGATCAACATATGACAGTCGAAACCAACGGCTTAACGTGCTTTCCGAAGCTCTGAAGGGTCTCAGTATGTTTAAAAATGGTGATACCCATACGCGGACCAAAGATTAACCTTTATTATCGATCAAATCGTATGACTAACTATTCGCTACGAGCCTCTCTAAACATATAAGATCTAAGTTTTAGTTTTATTGATTACAGAAACACGTACGTACGACAGCCGAAGCAAAACACGATTCAGTGGCAAGAGCTGACTTATAGAGGACCATCGAACATACGTATAACTTGCATCAGAGTCGTCGAGGTTGGACAAACTCAGTTCGCTACTGCCAGGATCCGGGCTGGAGGTATTGGGCACAACAACGTTAAGATCAGGATGCAAACCGAGAAGGGAAGAGGCTACCGATATAATTTAGAGATTTGGGGGAGATTCGTTTAGATTATAGATAGATAGACTGCACGGATAGCCGAGTGGTATAGGTCAACACGCTAACTACCACTGCTGACGTGCTGCGGGTTCGATCCCCGCATCGGGCAATCATTTGCGTGGACCACAAATGCTTGTTCGAAGTCTAGTTTTTCTTTGTGCATGTCATTTTAATGTTTGTGAAATTCCGTGCGATACAAGGATAAAATTCCTTAGAGCAGGACACATTAAAAAAAAAGAACAAAAAAATTTTTTTGTAAGTCTAATGGCGGAATACTGAAATGTCAATCAGTTTTAAGACGCTGTTAAGTCTCATGCTGTCTCTATCACTTTAAGGTGCAAGGAAGCGACAGATAGTCATTGAATAACGTCCTTAAGTTAATTTGCGTTTCAGTATTTGGGGTTAAGATCATTTAATTCTTAATTGTTCGGTTTCATTATTTTCTGATTTTATGTAATTTTTATGTAGAATAAGTAGGTATCTGTTGGGCCTAAGCTTCTCACTGAAATGTTATTCAGATCTGTTTGGGCCGTTTGCATCTTTTCTTTTATTCTTAGCGAAAATGCTGTTAAATATTATACCTTATAAACTTTTTTTAACTAAGTTTTTATTTTAATTAAATAAATGTTATTACTCAATTCAAAGCTATTTTTTTTATTTCTTAATTCCAGTAGAGTCTTGCAAACTGTTATTTTAGTTACAGTTGTTACTTAATAACTCAGTACCGTAGGTATATCGACCTCGGTGGTCGAGTAGCTTACACACCGGTTTTCCAGATGTCGCCTGCTGTGAGGTCCCGGCTTCGATCCCCGGACGGATCAGTGAAAAAAACTATTTTTATACATTGGCTCGAGTCTGGGTGTTTCTGGTACCGCCGTTGTCTCTGATTCCATAACACAAGTGCTTTAGCTACTAACTTTGGATTCAAAGGAATGTATGTGATGTTGTCTAAATTTATTATTTATTTAATTAAAAAAAAAATTTAGGAATAAATAAGTAAACTATACAGTGCGCATATCGAGTATGAACTGTTGGCACTAATATGAACTTTAAAATCGTAAAATTAGTATCAAAACATAGCGCGCCGTTTTATTAAAACTATCTCAAAACTTAATATTACTCTTATAATATCGGAACCGTTGATATTTTCGCATAAACGTCTGTCGTCGCACGAAAAATCACATAAATCAGTAAACGAGCGCAGTACATTTAGCTAAAAATGTACTTACGCCTGTCATAAGAGGCTACTAGCGATACGCACGCTCTATGCTTGTCTATGTTTACTCTATGGTTTACAGCTACATCTTTTACGATATAAATACCTAGTTTCGATTTGACATTTTGGAAAAGCGAAATTACCTCTCTCTATGACCTTGTCATGTCAATAAAAAAAACTAAAAAAGCAATTGAGATACTTTTTTAATGTCTAAAAGTTCACGAAAGTTCTCGGAAATTATTAAACACTAAATAATTCATTAATGAATTTTTAAATATTAAGAGTTATTGTGAGATTCCTATACATGCTGGGGCAGTCATTTAGTCATCTCCTTTTATCTTAATGTCAAGTCATGACATATTACTCTTATTATATTAAGTATGTTTATGACGACCTCTGTGGTCGAGCGGCGTACACACCGGTTTTCAAGGTGTCGCCAGCTTTGAGGTCCCGGGTTCGATCCCCGACCGGGTCAATGTAGAAAAAATAACACTTTTCTACATTGTCTCGGGTCTGGGTGTTTGTGGTACCTTCGTTGTCTCTGAATTCCATAACACAAGTGCTTTAGCTACTTATTTTGGGTTCAGAGCAATGTATGTGATGTTGTCTACATTTATTTATTTATTTATTTATAAATAAATAAATAAATTTATAAATAAATAAATAAATAAATAAATAAATAAATAAATAAATAAATAAATAAATAAATAAATAAATAAACAAAAATAAATAAATAAATAAATAAATAAATAAATAAATAAATAAATAAATAAATAAATAAATAAATAAATAAATAAATAAATAAATAAATAAATAAATAAATAAATAAATAAATAAATAAATAAATAAATAAATAAATAAATAAATAAATAAATAAATAAATAAATATAAATTACAGATTTTACGTAATTACTTGCTATTGTGTATTTATTGTTTATTGAGTACCCCCGCTGATATTGGGATATAATTGCCTGGTGTCAATGATATCTATATATATACTGGGTGGCGATTAGGTTATCTCACTAACGTGAACACATAATTGTAATTATCAATACGAACAAGTTTTACTAAGGAGACATACAAAATTGCGAATAAAAAATCTACTGCCCCATAGATTTTGTTAAGATAACGGAACATAAATGTATGGAACAGCTGATTTTATCGCTCCATAGTAAAAGTTGTTCTTATTGATGAGTACAATCATGTGTTTAAAATAATGTAATAAATTCATCGCCGCTCTGTATAATAATATAAAATAATAAATAATAAATAATAGTTAAAGGTGTATGTACCTATGTTCACCGAAAACTTCAGAACCGTTAGGCCAATTGATATGAAACTTTGCACACTTAGAAAAGGCGATATGTCCATTCCCACGAACATAGTTACGTTAGTACTAAATAGGTGGCGCTGGTGGCAATGATTTTTATCTTGTGAGCTATAGGTCGATATGCAGATTTTTTTTAGGTATTAAGTTATACATAAAAAAAGAGGCCTAGTGTGTAGTATCTTAATTCAGAAACGCTTTTTTTAACTTTATAATAATAACTCTCCTCAATAATTATATTTCAAGATCGGTTTCTCGAAGATTCGGTTGATCGAAATGTTTGATTAGCCACAAAAGAAAAAGACAGTCTTTTTTTAATAATAGATGGCGCTAGTAAGCTTATAAATCATACCACAGCAGAATGTAATTTGTTAGCCAGGAAATATCAAGTTTTAAAAAGGTATTTTAAAACGAACGTCCCTAACTTAAATTATTATATTTTACTTTCAGAATGACCTTGTTACTGCTTACATATATTATACGGATTGAAACGATTAATAATATTATAGCAAATTAGTAGATGTAAGGTATTTATTGATTGCTAATAATAATAAGGTAGGCGCTTATGATTTATTGAAGTATTTTGATGTGAGCAAAGGTAAGATCCAGTTGTAAGATAGTTTATAATCTATACCTAATATTATGTGAATAGTGAAAGTAATTTGAGTCCGTCTGTTTGTTTTTGGATCCTTTTCCCAACTATGTTGGGATAGGCTGAAATTCTCTGTGAATACAGCTGAGTAGTATTTAACTTGGAGCGCTTTCCTCCACAAACAATTATCGGGGTTATTATTATAGCGCTTCCTTTAGTTGGGACAGTTGTCAGAATTTTTAGAAAGATCAACGCGGGGTAGCCTGCTACGTGTTATGTATCACCGTCCAAGGTATAGAGGGGTCTCATTATGTGAATGGATGGAAATCGAACCTTTATAATGGGTATGTAGTATGGTGTATTTAGCTATGACTACGAATCATAAAAAGACAAACTGCAAGTAAAGCCTAATGGTAGGTACAGGACACCACGTTAATGACCACAGTGAGCGAACAACCGCGGGTTCTAGAAATGAATGTTTGTGAAACCTTCCGCGATACAGTGATGTAAGTGAAAATTCCTTAGTACGGGAGAAAAACAACACAAGATATAAAGTAAAAAAAAAATCTAATTGCCAGTCAGTAACGGTATGCATGAAATAGAGAAATTTTTATCTTATAAATCTTCTTATTGTCCCCAAATTTCGACGTTGTAGTAGTACCCGTATCCTCGAGCTGACTGCAGCCTGATGGTCGCGTTGTTCATGCCAATACCTCCGGAGAGCAGGAAAGCGCTTGCGTACTGCGTGTACCCAACCTCCATAGCTCTGATAGCTGAGATGCGAGTCCTGGAGTTGCCTGCACGGAAAATAATGTCCTGGGACTGCACTGCGTTATTGACCGGTCCCTTTGTGTAAGAGTTTCTGAAATATTAATAAAATGGTTAGTATTTTCGAATAATAACAATAAATTATATTCAGTTTCGGTGCGGGAACAGCCAATCATGGTAAACGAAGGTCTGCCGAGGCCGCGCATAGCTTGCGTAAACGATCACGCGGCTCCGGCAAAAGCAAGGACGGGACCGGGGTGTTTTTAGTCGGTGTAAGTCCGACATATCCCTACGCCGTGCCCTCGGTGTGGGTTGAAGTCGTTAGAGTTTCACACCGACAAAAAAACGAAGGTCCTGCTGTGAGCTAGTTGAATAGAAATAAGATTCATACTCCATGTAGTTATGCTGCCAGTATCAAACTGCTTTTATCGTCTAGTAATTTATAAACAGTGGGACACTCAGGCTGGTAATTTGCTTAGCAGTACCTGTGAAGAAGCTTGTCCTTAGAGGTGGTGAATCCAAGGATGAGGTTGGACCGAGCGGAGGCTTTCTCCTCAACAGCCGCGCCACTAGTCAGTGACAGAACTGCCAACGCCGCGAGTAAGATAATGGTCTTCATCTGAAATGTTGGTTCGAATTGTTGTATTTCCTGTGTCACTTTCATTGGTACTAAGAAAGTCATTATTGTATTAAGTCATTTTTCGTATTTAATGCGTACAAATACACAGCCATATTGCATAAAAATGTCTTTCGTTAACCTTTGACTGTAGGTCTACGACGCATTACGGTGGATTTTGGCGGTGTCGAAGAATCGGATCACAACAAATAAAAAAATCTTTTTACTTTACTATGTAAACTGTAGTAGGGAAATTTCACCAAGGAGTTATTATTTTAACATCCTCAGTGGTTTTACCCCTGCGACATTATATTATGTAAAAAATATATTTCGTTGTAGGTACTTACATTTAGAATGTTCGGATTTTCCAATATAAATCACAGCCAAATGCAATTAGATAATGTTGTAGCCTCTGTGAAAGGACTTAGTATTATATACTCAATTATTTGATAAGCTATCGTTTAAGCTGAGAATATCTATAAGGAAATAATTATATTTTTCCTCCAAAACTTTGTAGCATATACGTTAAAAATAGCTTAAGAAAGATGTTATTTTTTGACAACTTTTAACTGATAATAAAGGTTAAGCCGCGCTTGCCTCGGTTGGTCCGTGGATGGGTGACCATTTGTAAACATATCGAGCTTTCTCCGTGTCTCGGAAAACATGTTAAGCTGTTGGTCCCGACTGTCATACGTTGATCTTTGGCAGACATTACAATTCTGACAACCATTCTTGTCACAGACCACCAAAGTCTCTTTGTCAGTGTGAGTCTAAGCATAGGATACTGTTTACCCAGTAAAATGGGTTGTGGCGATGAGATAGGCATTTACTTATCTCTTATCATATCTCATCGCTGTATTCAGTTGAATCCGGTAAGACTTGGAAGTCGACTCCAACATAGCTTTGGAAAAGGCTAGGCCGAAGAAGTTAAAAATATAGTTAATAAATAAATTGCTACACTAAGGGCTGATTTTTCCAACGCCAGATAACTTTTATTCGTTGAATAAAATTGACGTCTGACAGATTTTGTTTGGAAGAACTGTTAAAAATTCAAAATTATTGGTCAAATAATATTATCTGGCGTTGGAAAAATCAGCCCTTATTAAGTTTAATTGTCAATTTGAGTTGAGACAATGGTTAAACCTAGGGCAACATTTAATTTAAATTAAAAAATCTCGACGGTGTATAGCGAATACTTAGCAGATTCTAAATTCAAATTATCTATGTTAAACTTGAATTAAAAATCTGCTAATCAGTTGCTAAACATCGTTGAGATTTTTTACAAATGAGGCCAATTATTCGACGACCTCCGTGGTCGAGTGGCGTGCACACCGGTTTTCAAGGTGTCGCCAGCTCTGAGGTCCCGGGTTCGATCCCCGGCCGGGTCAATGTAGAGAACCACTTTTCTACATTGTCTCGGGTCTGGGTGTTTGTGGTACCTTCGTTGTCTCTGAACTCTATAACACAAGTGCTTTAGCTACTTCCTTTGGGTTCAGAGCAATGTATGTGATGTTGTCCACATTTATTTATTTATTTATTTATTATTTATGTTTTGAATTAAATTAATTACCTAACATTACATTTATTTATCTAATTCAGAATAGTGTTAAATGAAAAGTTTGTAGTAGTTATGTTAGTTTCGGATTCCGTACTACAAGAGAGCCAACTTATAACTAAGCCTTCGCTATCCGTTCGTCTGTTGCCTGGTTTCTATACTGAACAAACGATTCGTTTTTCTTGCGAACAGTAAAATTTTCTAGGCAAATTAAAGAAAATTCTACGGCTCGTAAGCAAAACGATGAGTTTCTTGAATATAGGAACTGGGCATGTATCACATGAACATCTTAGAGTGTGTATTATTAATGTCTGTAGATGCTTTTACCAAATAATTGTCTCTCTTCTTGTACGGGATCCTAAATAAACATTACTAACTTTAAATTAAATTTTCACATAGTTTTGAATTAGATAGGTACCCGAAACCAAAATTCGGTATCGATATTATTAACTATTGCATTTTTATGTTGGACCCATTGACTCACAATTAAAATAATCAATTTGTAATAAAATAATAAGTAATATGTCAATTAATTTCTGTACTTTCACCTATTTTTATAAGTCGGTTAAAAATGTGTGATTGACATTTAATCGAAAAGGTTTGATTTTAAATTAACACTCAAAAATAAATACTAAATTTAAAAAGGAAAACTGGGACTGTGGTCCAGCAGGGCTATTCGCTATGGCGGTTGTCAACTAAAGCGATAATTATGTGACTAACTAAATCTACTACAACAACAATACTAAATTTGCGTTTTTATCGTTATTTTTATCTAGTAAACATCGCTTGGGTTGTCAACTGGAGATAGCGAATAGGCCTACAGGCCCGAGAAGCAATCGACGCAGCTAAATTAATAATGCCAAACGTTAAATCATTGTCCGAAATCAAATTGAATCAGCGTTATTTCGACGCTGAGTTCAACAATAAATGTTTGGTGTAACATGGTAGCATATCTATTATATTTTAATAATAAGGCATTAATCGGCTAGCGTCGCTAATAAGCAGAGTGCGGAGCAGCTCTAACGGCATCCTACAGGTCATTGCGGAGAAACAGGACTCAAATATCCTAAAAGCATTTATTCGTGCTCAAATTTTGTGATTTAATTTTAAGTTTATTTTTAAATTGTATTTAGTAACTGATTTTGTAATAACTATGGACCTGGTCTGAAATAAAGATTTATTATTATTATTATTATTAATTATCTTTTTATTAATAGTTATCAGAAACACAGTCATCTTTCTTTAGTTTTTGCAAACAACATTATAGGAGGAAAATTAATTTATTTCCCTGTAGATACTCTCAGCTTAATTGATAGCTATAATTTTATCAAATATTTGAGTATATAATACGAAGTTCTTTTAAAGAGGCTACAACATTGTCTATTTGAACTTTACTGTGATTAAATAATTAATTGAGAAAATCATAACCTTCTAAATGTAAGTATAACGAAATACCTTTTTTACATTATATTGAAACCTTTTAGGAAACCATCCAATCCAAATAAAATGAACATTACGTCATATAAATATTCAATAATGACACGTACATTTTATGTTTTAAGTGAGTAAACAAATATCTTGAAAAAGTACAAGTGGTTTGCATGACTAAAACTACAGTCATATTTATTAAAATCTTGTCAGTAATTAAACTATGCAGGGTGTTACTGAAAGGTTATATCTGTCCAAAAGGGGTAAAGAGTACATCTGGTATAGTTAGTTTACAAAATTTTAGCTCAGAATTTTATCAAATTATTGATACTTTTTTCGCATCAGATATCAGACACAAAAAAACATAAGAAAACGTGTCATCGCAATACGAGAGTCGATGTCTTGTTACGTCACTCGAAAATGTTAAGATATGAAGCGGTGTTAAGATACATCTCTTCAGCGGTTATAATTTTTGGTGTCGAATAATTGATGCGGAAAATTGAATATCAATTTTATTATTTAATTAACTAACTTTGAGCTAAAATTTCTAAACTTAATATATACCAGATGTACTCTTCACCGCTTTTGGATAGATATAACCTTTAAGTAACGCCCTGTATATCATTTAAAATCCACTTACGCTGTAGTGTAGAGATTGCAGTAAAAGATAATAGTTTATAGATTGGCGATTAGTGTACTATTAATTAGGGACAGAATATTTTTAGTAAATTTACGGTACATAGGTTTTTAAGCGTACTTACTTAAAAATAAAGGAATATTTTGTTGACAATCCTATTTTTGTAATGTAAATTTCATAAAAGCAACAGTAATTCGCGAGTTGAAACCAACTATACATCTTTATAACGAAAGTAATATTTCCTAAAGGAAAACAATTTAATAACCAACTTCCCGATTAGGCTCCCTTAAAGTAAACATAAAATAGTACCAGCCTGTAAATGTACCACAGCTGGGCAAAGGCCTCTTCCCATATAGAGAAGACTCAATTATTGATCACTACGTTTGCTCACTTGCGGATGTCGATTTTTTATTCAAATATTTGGAATCTTGGTTTCCTTCACCGATTGTCAATGTTGTCTCAGAATAAATAGGAAAGTAAAAATAACTTTGAAAGAACCATATTGGGTCTAACCTGGATTCGAATGTGCAACCTTCTGCACTCGAATCTCCTGATTAAACCGCTAGGCGACCACGATATTTGTAGGCAATACTTACATACGAAACAATACAGTGTTGACTTTCTTAGTACTACAGAAATTGATTCAGTTATGATACAACTGTGTGGTTTTATTAAAACATTTGAATTCAAATTTCAGATGAAGACCATTATCTTTCTCGCGGCGTTGGCTGTTCTGTCACTGACAAGTGGCGCGGCTGTTGAGGAGAAAGCCTCCAGCCGTTACAACCTCATCCTTGGATCCACCACCTCCAAGGACAAGCTGCTTCACAGGTATAGCTAAATTCCGGTAAATAAAGGTTACTAGAAAATAAAAGCATTTTGATTCTGGCAGCATAACTAATAGGAGGTTGGATCTTATTTCTATCCAACTAGCTCACTCCAGGATCTTCGTTTACCATGATTGGCTTTTCCTGCAACGAAACTGAATTTATTATTAAATCTGTCTCTCCCAAAAATACTAACCATTTTATTATTATTTCAGAAATTATTACTCAAAGGGAGCGATCATTAACGCAGTGCAGTCCCAGGACATTATTTTCCGTGCAGGCAACTCCAGGACTCGCATCTCAGCCATCAGAGCTATGGAGGTTGGGTACACGCAGTACGCGAACGCTTTCTTGGTCTCTGGAGGTATTGGCAGGAACAACGCGACCATCAGGCTGCAGTCGGCTCGAGGATACGGGTACTACTACCAGGTCGAAATTTGGGGACAATAAGAAGATTTTCAAAGACCATAACTGCTCCATTTCATGCATACCGTTACTGACTAAATGAATAAACTGTTTACATAATATATGTTTGTCTTTTTATGACTCCTACCCAAATAAACCATACTTATCTATAATTAAAAGCAAATAGTAATACATGACAATACATAACAGTCTTTAAGTCATTACAATTCTGACAACCAGTCTTACTTTGGGAAACTGTGTTACCCAGTAAAATGGGTTGTGGAGGTCAGATAGGCAGTCCAGCTCCATGTAAAATACGGTATTCAGCTGAAAACGGTAACACAGCCGACCCCAACATAGCTTGAGAAAACGAAAAATGGCGAAGTAGTATACATATAACATAATTAATTACAAATATTCGCTTCGCATGCGTAATGCGATATAAATAATAAAAAGCCATTCTAATCTTACTAATCTCTCTAACTGATTAGTAATATACATCAATACGCATGTCATTTAAAACCATATTCGACCCGGTAAGTTTTTTGCGGACTCACTCAATAGTGAGATAGCAAAAAAGCAGGAAAAAATAGACACATTTTTGGAAGACTGAAGAGATGTCAGAAGTCACAGAGACGAGTAAATAGTGAAGATAGGCGTATGCCCAACTGTAAGACAATATGGATGAGCTAATAATTAAAATTATAAGGAATAATAAGGTAGTTCCTTATCCACAAACACATCAGAATCAATAGCCATATCCATACTTATTATATACCATGACAGTTATGACACCTGTCGCATCAAAATTATCTACCTAAAACCTAAACCTCTTGAGATGGTATACTTCCTCCAGATATTCGACGCGAAATACCCTGGATTGATAAAAAAAGCAGGAGACGGATAGGCGCCATTCTCTGACTGAGCATCATCGTGCCCGCTTAAAGAGCCGATCAGAGGATGAGAGAGACGATTTGTGGAGAACTAAAAACCCCACCCCTCCACACTTCATTTCTCCAACACAAAAACTGTTCACAGGTCACGAGCTGCAGTAGCCCATTGACAAAATCTCTTAACCTTAGAGAAAATATAAGTAAACTATACAGTGCGCCTAACCCAATATGAAATGTAAGCACTAGTATGAACAAGTAAAATCGTAAAATTTGTTTTATAAGTAGGAATGTGTAATATTAACTCAGCCCATAACCTTAGCTATCTGCCAGTAAAATCGGTCCTGTAGTTCCAGAGATTAGCGCGTTTACGTGGTACTTGGTCAATATTTTGTTGCGGAGTTATTTTAAAAATACTATATCTCCATAGATATTCCTTGAAATCATATTCTGTAAAGGGCAATTTTGGTTCAAAATTAAATACTTATTATGAATAACGTATTTATTTGGATATAGGTTAATAACATATTTATAAAAACACCTTCGCAATTATTGCATTATTTTAGAACAAATTTAATTCCCATAAAAAAGGTTACAGCAAGTAAATCTTAAAGATAGATATGTGATATAGCGGGTATTTTTGTAGGACTATTTATAAATAAATAAATAAATAAATGTGGACAACATCACATACATTGTTCTGAACCCAAAGTAAGTAGCTAAAGCATTTGTGTTATGGATGAGACAACGAAGGTACCACAAACACCCAAACCCGAGACAATGTAGAAAAGTGCTTTTTCTACATTGACCCGGCCGGGGATCGAACCCGGGACCTCAGAGTACGTCACTCGACCACGGAGGTCGTCAAAGATTTAAGATAAACTTTATTATATACGTTACATATATACTCTAACGGTTTTTGCAGCAAAAGCCAGAATAGCTCGCAGACGGCAGAATTTTTTCCTACTTACTTGGCACTTATCCTTATATTTTGGACAATTCACACAATATCTTTATAAATTATAGCCTATGTGTTGTTTTGATGTATAGCTGTAATATTGTAAAGTTTAATTAAAATCCATTTAGTAGTTTTTGCGTGAAAGAGTAACAAACATCCACATATACATACATTCATACATCCTGACAAACTTTCGCGTTTATAATATTAGTAAAGATTTGATTACGAAAATATATCTATACTAATATTATAAAGCTGAAGAGTTTGTTTGTTTGTTTGTTTGGAACTCAGGAACTACTTGTTCGAATTGAAAAAATCTTTTTGTATTGGGTGGTCCGTTTATTAAAGAAGATTGGTCGTAGCGTGATGTTATATAGGCTATATAACATCACGCTACGACCAATAGGAGCGGAGCATAAATGAAAAATGTTGTAAAAATGAAAAACCGTTGAAACTAAAACACGCGAACAAAGTCGCGGGGGACAGCTAGTATTTTTATATTTAATTTATGTGAAGTGAATATATTTCTAATAAAATACAAATAGTAGCAAGAAAATTTGCGTTTAACCAGGACTCGAATCCTACCCAGAAAAAAAAAAAAACTATTTATTTTTTTTAATTGCATTTTAAATTTATATTTTCTATTAAAAAAATATAAATACATCCATTAATTATTTAAGTAAAACATGTTTTACTTTAATCTACTTATGGGTCCTAAATAACATATTGACTTGCATCTCGATGCCTGTTGAAAGAGGCAACGGAGGACGCATACAAAATCCATATGGTCTTTTCTTGTAAAATAAGCAGTACTTTGTGCCCAATATTAACGAATGTGGCTCCAATAATTTTTCTGTGATCCTAACTAATAAGTTTTACGTGTTCATGAATAACAATAAAATTTTAGCAGGTTTGCTTTACATTGCTAAATAGTTGTCTTCGTATATCATACCGGTCATAAATGTCCCACTACTGGGCACAGGCATCTAATGTAGATCTCACGAGCATTGATCACCACGCTTACTCACCTGCGGGTTGGCGATTTCAGATTCCAATTTTTGGAATCCAGTTTTTTTCACAATATTTTCCTTCACTTATTGCCAATGATTATTTAGAAAAATTAAGAAAGTACTTAAGGCTTAAAAGTCACATTAGTAGGTACTTTCCCGTAGTGGGTACGAATCTGCAACGTTGTACATACAAATACGTTCGTTGGACCACTAGGCCACCACGACATTATAAATAGTAAATCCTTTTTTCCTTACCGTCTGTCTGTCTGTCGCGCTTTCACGCCAAAAGTACTGAACCGATTTAAATGAAATTCGGTACACAGATAGTCTAGAGCCTGAGAAAGGACATAGGCTACTTTTTACCGCAATAACTGACATCCACGCGGGCGGAACCGCGGGAAACAGCTTGCTATTTATAAACACAAGGCTTTTCCGAACGAAATAAATATAGGGAAAACCCAAAGATATTTTGATGATAAGATCCTATACTTATAAAATGTATTTATTAATTGTTATCTTTAATAGAAAAAGGCAGTAATCTAAATCATTTTCCTTAATTAACGTATTGATAAATGATGACTAATGGGGAATAATACGAGTGTGAAAAATATTGGCAAGTGCTCGGTCGCAAAGATATCATTATCTTATCTTGTATCTCATAGTATATAAACTTCTTCAGTAGATGTTTCACTACATACATTGTGTTTGTAAGTGCTACCACGGTAGTGATTTAAACAAATATTAACATACTTATAATAAATTCAATGTAAGTAAATAAACTTTTCTTAACTTTTTGAGTAATTAGACTTAAATTATTTGGGCAGTTAAATATACAGTATATATTCAGTGGAGATAATTGGAGCTTTAAACAGTAAATTTTAAAAATTAATATACGACGTAATTAAAATAGAACTTAATTTAAAAAAACAATACTAATTTCTTCCGTAATATATTATTTTAATTAATAGACACCGTATTTATTTTGTAAAACATAATGTAAAAAAAAAAGAATTTATAACTTATTTTTTTATTAACTGTACGTGTTTTTGTTGTGAGTAATCAAACTCTTAAATTATTCTTAATTATTTCAGATGAAGGCTGTTTTCTTAGTCGCGTTCTTAGCCGCTTTAGCTATTACCAACGATGCTGCTTCCCTCGAGAAAGCCAGCGAGAAGGTCTCTCCTCGCTACAACTTGATCCTTGGATCCATCAACTCTGCTGACCGACTGTTGTACAGGTACAGATATTTACAAGCCGTATTCAGCAATGCCCATATTCATATACTTTATCCAATTTCCAATGTTTTCATGTGATAAGTATAGGGACAGATTGTAAAACCTATTAGGGCACAGATAAACTACATTCTGGGTTTTAAAGCTTGCGAAACTCTGTTAGTCACAGCTGACTAGCCTGCCACAATCTACGGCTTGGTAGGCCTCTCCCAAGTAACGTTAAAGCACCCTGTTTTCCACCTTCTGCGTCCTGTCAGACCCAGCTTCCTGTTTCTGGTCTTCGGTCAATCCACTTTGATGAGTCACATCATGGATTGGACTCCAGTTGTGGATTTCTATAGAAGAGTTAGGGAATAAAGAGTACCACTCTTATTTTTCCCATTAGACTTAATTTTTTTTTTTTCGTGACCTTATCCGATGTTTTTATAGTTATTCTGATATTATGGGTGGAGATGAATACAGCAAATCAAAGATCATGAAAATCAGTCTCCCGTTCTAACGTTCGTAACTAACATGACTTTGTTTTATATATAAAAAAGATAACGACTCCTGTATTTCCCTAGTGCAGGAGTCCCTGGTATTAAATAATAAATTTCTTTTATCTACATGTGTTTGCTCATTAAATCGTTTATTTAGAAGGAAATTCAAGGTGCAAACTTCACAATTACTAACGATTATTTGTATTACAGGGGACGCTACTCAAAGGGACCCATCTTTAATGCAGTTCAGTACCAGGACATCACTTTCCGTGCCGCCTCTGCCAACACTCGTATCAACGCTATCAGGGCTACTGAAATCGGTTACACCCAGTACGCAAATGCCTTCCTTCTATCTGGAGGACTTGGATGGAACACGGCCACGGTCAGACTCCAGACAGCCCGAGGATACGGTTACAACTATCAGCTCGAATTCTGGGGCCGTTAAACAAACATTTTCGTCTACAGTGTAAGTTAAATTTTGTGGGAAGGAGTAAGAACTTGATTTGCTGAAGATGTGTTTTCAGCAGGCTGCTGTTTTTATTTATTTTTAAGTAAATAAAAATATCCATTATATTTTTTGGTTTTCCTTGTATGTAAAAATCAGTCATATTTGAGTGTAGATAGAACCTTTTTAATGATAAGATGAAATATACAAGTTGATAAAAACAAAGTGTAAAAAAAAATCATTAATAATTTTTAATATGTTTTTCCTCTGTTGTATTATAAATATATAAAAAAATACATTTATTGCGAGGAAGACAGTAGCAAAAGGAGACGGCTCAGCTAACGCTGTACCGGGACGAGCACGACCCGTCACAGCGCTGATTCAGCCATTCCTACTCCCTAAGTTGTAATGCGGGAGTTACAGGACGAGCTGGCTACACTAGTCGCAAGATAACTTAATAAAATCTTAAGTTATCTACTACAGAAAATTAAATGCGAGGCCTAATTAATACGATATTTTTAGATTGCATATCGATTGCCGATTTAAATCGATAAATTTAATTGATTGGTAATATATCTATAACCTAGGTATTTGACGTTGACCTTTAGACTCGGCTTTCATTACCCATAAAAATTGCTACTGTCGGCATTACATTATTAGCCTTGGCTTTTTAGAGTTTAAAATAAAATTTTGTAATTATCGGTCAAACGCCAAGTGCTATAATTGTTTTTTATCAAACTACTTGTTTGTAGGGAAGTAAAATGGTATAGACATAGAGTAAACATAGACAAGCATAGAGCGTTCGTAACGTTCTGTTAAGGCGATACACAAATTTTTTAGCTATTTTCAAATCGTTTTTATTTAGCAACTATAAAAGTTATTGACTTGAAATTTGGTTTCTAGATAGAAGAGGATATGATGAAAATAAATGTCGATCAGTTACACGATTAAAGATACTTTCCTCGATAGTTTTATTTTTAGAAATCACCTCTATAAACACCTTTTTTTTTGTTTTTTCCACCAAACTATTCAATTTAATAATATTTTTTTCACACTATTTGATGCATAATAATAACCTCTAGATTAATGTCGATTGTTTTTTTATTCCATTTGATAGATTTCGATTAATATGAGATATTCTATTTTGTCACTTACGTTATTATTTCTAAGACAATATTTCGCGACCTTGACATATGTTTAGCTCTTTTCGTCCCGTAAGCAAACAGCTAGTATTATCTCTGTCTTACATTTCCGGATTGGCTCTCCTCTTGACTCCGCCTACTCGCAAACGAAATAATTATTCGTGTAGCGCCTTAAGTAACTCTGTTTGTCTATCTGTTAAGCTTTTACGGCCTAACAATACAAACGATTGATTTAACTTGGTATGGAGTTAGTTTGAGCTCTAAAAAAGGATGTAGATTACTTTTTGCTAAGATAAGGCTACGCGTATAGCTGAGGCGCTAGTGACACAGGCCAAGCAGCGCGGGGCAGACTATGTAATGCATGAACTATATATATATACTAATACATACTACGAGTTGCAAACACTGCGCATTCACATGCGACGCAGACATGTATTGTGTCTGCCCCTACTCTACGCCTCCTTGTGCACGTGCCTACTCAGATTTGTGCGCGACACGTGCTTGTCGAAACCTGATTTGCCCCGCTAAACTATTTTTTATTTAGTTGAATTATTCAACAAGACAGAACATTTAAATGAATGTGTGTTATGAACCTCGTTTGTATGATATTTATCATCCAGACTATTAAAAAAAGACTCTATCACGTCTATTTTTTGTACTAGGTAGAACGCAAATGTGTCTTTGAGTTGCGTCGCAGCATAGGTTTGTGTTTGTGGCCTATGTCTGCCTCATTTGCCCTGTGTCACACCTGTACTGTGCTGCGTCACTTGCGTCTCAGCACACGCTTAGACTAGCTGACATCTACGCAGGCGAAGCCCGGTGCAAAAGCTAAAATATAAATAACTAGCTGTTTCCCGCGGCTCCTCCCGCGTGGATGTCGATTATCGCGGAAAAAACTAGCCTATGTCCTTTCTTAGGCTCTAGACTATCTGTGTACCAAATTTTATTAAAATAGGTTCAGTAGTTTCGGCGTGAAAGCGCGACAGACAGACCGACAGAGTTACTTTCGCATTTATAATCTATACTAATATATAAAGCTGAAAAGTTTGTATGTTTGTTTGTTTGAACGCGCTAATCTCAGGAACAACTGGTCCGCGTTGATAAATTCTTTCATTGTTGGTTAGCCCATTTATTGAGGAAGGCTATAAGCTGTATAACATTACGCTGTGACAAAAAGGAGCATAAATGAAAAATGTTGTAAAAATGAAAAACCGTTTAAACTAAAATACGCGGACAAAGTCGCGGGGGACAGCTAGTATTTTATAGTTTTAGATTATATTGATAATAATTTGTACAGCTTAGTATTAGTACCTATATAGTTTTTAATCATACTTGTCACATATAATTTAATTATATCATGACAATTAATATTTATGACGGACTTAGTCTTTTCCGTTTTATTTCAAGATACCATTTTTACAAACACATACTTATTTTCTAGCATTAAGTTCTATGTTATCTATACTAATATTAAAAAGCTGAAGAGTTTGTTTGTTTGTTTGAACGCGCTAATCTCAGGAACTACTGGTTCGAATTGAAAAATTATTTTTGTATTGGATAGTTCGTTTATTGAGGAAGGCTATATATAGGCTAACTATATAGGCTATATAACATCACGCTACGACCAATAGGAGCGGAGCATAAATGAAAAATGTTGCAAAAATGAAAAACCGTTGAAACTAAAACACGCGAACAAAGTCGCGGGGGACAGCTAGTCATCAATATTTGTAACTAATACTAATAACTAATTTGTCAAAGAAACATATTTCAAATTGCTGATATACAGATTAAATTAATAAATATAAATATATATTTTTTTGTCTGGACAATCACTAATTCATTTCATTCCATCATGTGATGAAGTGTTAAACCAGTAATACCGAAAGTGGTTTATATCGACCTCCAGGGGTCCATGTGAGCGCAAAAAAGAATTAGGGGTCAGAGGGAGGTAAATGGGGGTCCAGTATATTCAATCTCATTTAAGAAGCCGAAATTTTAACTTTTAAATTTCTATTAATTAAATTATGTAAAATATGTACATTTTTAAATTTAAATGAAGGAATGCATCCTTGATTGTAGAAGTTGTTAGCAAACTTCTTTAAATTTTTTTATAATATTGGTAGCATATTATAACATCTTATAACAATGTATGCGTTTGTAGCGTATTCGGGTCGCAATAACCTTTGAACTTGTAGAAATTTGTACTTGGAAAGGAGACTTGGAAACAGATGAACGCGTTTGATTCTCACATTTCTATTAGGATCACACACGTTCATTTGTTTCCAGAGCATTCAAAAGGAAACTACAGATTTTATTAAAAGTTATTGAAAAGTATGAACTAATAATGAAAAAGTAATAAAAACTAATTGAAAATTATAACTTTGGAAGACAGTGGTGGACAGCACCTTCTCGACATAATTTAAAAACTGTAGGCAGCATGTTGTGGTCGGGACTTGAGAACTACTCGCTTCGTGTTTTATTACAAAATAAGTTAGTAGGTAAAAAAAACGGAAGCGAGAAGCATTGCAGTGGTTTTAGCCTAGTCAATCATAAAGCGTGCGCATCGCACCTTATGCCAAGCGTAAGCACATTTTTAGCTATATGTACTACGCTCGTTTACTGATTTAAGTGATTTTCCGTGCGACGACAGACTTTTAGCGAAAAGAAAATTGTATGTAGTATGGAAATATTTTCAAAATCTCACACCATCCTTGCGAAGCCAGTGCGGGGTGATCCACAATATCCCGGACCGTGGGAAGCTGGCTTAAGAAATTGGAGGAAACAAATTTGACTATATTTACAAAAAAGTAAAAAAAAATACATTATGTTTTGATAACTTGTCACCACATTTTCCTCAATAGGTATCAAGATTATGACTAATTTAAAACCGAACATTAGGTAATCTCCTAAATCCTTTTAAATGTTCCAATCAATATTTTATTATCGTACAACTATTACGAACAAAATAATAAGGTAAATTAGTAAATTAATATAAGACTAATATAATTTACGCGTATTTGCGAAAATTATAGTGCATGCGGTGTTCCTCTATAAGTACTGAGACGCTTAGACTTAAGTTTACAATGTATTTTTATTTTTAATTGTAACAGTGTACTCATTGTTGAAGAGCCAAATAAATAATAAATAAATAAAAAGACTGTACCGACTTTTTTACGGATATAATCGGTGATGCCCGATTTGTTTCAAACGTCTTGAGCTCATGATTGTGGGCCCCAGTCGGGCTTGAAACAAGTCGAGCATCTACAACTATTATCCGGGACTACAATCTTTACCGTTTCATTAAAATGTGCTTCACGATAAATATTATAAGTAAAAATTCAGCATAAAATTTTCGAATTATATTGCTTTCATATTTGAATTAGTCACACTTCATACATTACATATTTACCTAAATAATTTTCCTTAATTGAGAAAGATATCTATATATTTACAGTACTGTTATCTTGAAGACTTAACAATGGGTTCTAGAAAACAACAGAGGATCACGTTAGCGGTGACTCATGGATATTCTTATCTTTCTTATCTTATATGTTTTAAGTATATATGTCCCAAGGAAAGTAGTAGTACCGTATTCTAGCTCAAGTCTTAACAGTCGTGTTTTACATACATTTCAATCGTAAGTATTAAAGTGTATAGATACATTTTACAGATGAGATTTTTTTTTTGTTGTTTTTAATATTTCTTTATTATCAAATGGTATATAGAGTAGAAAAATAAGGGCATCAATTAAGAGAAATAAAAAATATTTTTTCCTTTAACTAAAAATCCTTAATTTTTCAAAATAAATTTATGCGTGACTCAATTCTGTCCTATTTTTTGTTTCCTTTTGAGAACTTGTTTTATTTTATCTGGCCTATGTCATCAGTAACCTTCTATTCTGGTGTGAGTTTCAATATTTGTAACTAATACTAATAACTAATTTGTCAAAGAAACATATTTCAAATTGCTGATATACAGATTAAATTAATAAATATAAATATATATTTTTTTGTCTGGACAATCTCTAATTCATTTCATTTCATCATGTGATGAAGTGTTAAACCAGTAATACCGAAAGTGGTTTATATCGACCTCCAGGGGTCCATGTGAGCGCAAAAAAGAATTAGGGGTCAGAGGGAGTTAAATGGGGGTCCAGTATATTCAATCTCATTTAAGAAGCCGAAATTTTAACTTTTAAATTTCTTATAATTAAATTATGTAAAATATGTACATTTTTAAATTTAAATGAAGGAATGCATCCTTGATTGTAGAAGTTGTTAGCAAACTTCTTTAAATTTTTTTATAATATTGGTAGCATATTATAACATCTTATAACAATGTATGCGTTTGTAGCGTATTCGGGTCGCAATAACCTTTGAACTTGTAGAAATTTGTACTTGGAAAGGAGACTTGGAAACAGATGAACGCGTTTGATTCTCACATTTCTATTAGGATCACACACGTTCATTTGTTTCCAGAGCATTCAAAAGGAAACTACAGATTTTATTAAAAGTTATTGAAAAGTATGAACTAATAATGAAAAAGTAATAAAAACAAATTGAAAATTATAACTTTGGAAGACAGTGGTGGACAGCACCTTCTCGACATAATTTAAAAACTGTAGGCAGCATGTTGTGGTCAGGACTTGAGAACTACTCGCTTCGTGTTTTATTACAAAATAAGTTAGTAGGTAAAAAATGGCTAAGGTATGGTAATTATCATATAATATACGGAAACGAGAAGCATTTCAGCGGTTTTAGCCTTACAGTAAAAATAGTCAATCATAAAGCGTGCGCATCGCACCTTATGTCGAGCGTAAGCACATTTTTAGCTATATGTACTACGCTCGTTTACTGATTTAAGTGATTTTCCGTGCGACGACAGACTTTTAGCGAAAAGAAAATTGTATGTAGTATGGAAATATTTTCAAAATCTCACACCATCCTTGCGAAGCCAGTGCGGGGTGATCCACAATATCCCGGACCGTGGGAAGCTGGCTTAAGAAATTAGAAGAAACAAACTACTATATTTATATTTATAAAAAAGTCAAAAAAAATACTTTATGTTTTGATAACTTGTCACCACATTTTCCTCAATAGGTATCGAGCTTATGACTAATTTAAAACCGAACATTAGGTAATCTCCTAAATCCTTTAATGTTCCAATCAATATTTTATTATCGTACAACTATTACGAACAAAATAATAAGGTAAATTAGTAAATTAATATAAGTCTGTACCGACTTTATTTACGGATATAATCGGAGATGCCCGATTTGTTTCAAACGTCTTGAGCTCATGATTGTGGGCCCCAGTCGGGCTTGAAAAAAGTCGAGCATCTACAATTATTATCCGGGACTACAATCTTTACCGTTTCATTAAAATGTGCTTCACGATAAATATTATAAGTAAAAATTCAGCATAAAATTTTCAAATTATATTGCTTTCATATTTGAATTAGTCACACTTCATACATTACATATTTACCTAAATAATTTTCCTTAATTGAGAAAGATATCGATATATTTACAGTACTGTTATCTTGAAGACTTAACAATGGGTTCTAGAAAACAACAGAGGATCACGTTAGCGGTGACTCATGGATATTCTTATCTTTCTTATCTTATATGTTTTAAGTATATATGTCCCAAGGAAAGTAGTAGTACCGTATTCTAGCTCAAGTCTTAACAGTCGTGTTTTACATACATTTCAATCGTAAGTATTAAAGTGTATAGATACATATTACAGATGAGATTTTTTTTACTTGTTTATAATATTTCTTTATTATCAAATGGCATATAGAGTAGAAAAATAAGGGCATCAATTAAGAGAAATAAAAAATATTTTTTCCTTTAACAAAACATCCTTAATTTTTAAAAATAAATTTAAACGTGACTCAATTCTGTCCTATTTTTTGTTTTCTTTTGAGAACTTGTTTTATTTTATCTGGCCTATGTCATCAGTAACCTTCTATTCTGGTGTGAGTTTCCGTAAACCAAGTATATTTGGGTCTTATTTATTTGTTTCCATTTTCAGATGAAGAGCATTCTCTTAATCGCAGTGTTGGCAGTTCTGTCACTGAGCTATGATGCTGCGGTGGTCCAGGAAAGGTCTGCCCACTACAATCTAGTCCTTGGATCTGCCAGTTCAGGAGATAAATTACTATACAGGTATTAAACCTTGCGTTATATGTTGAAATTTTCAAAAACTCTTAAAATTCCGAAAATGTTCCATTAAAAGGTTTCAGTACAAATAAAAAAGTTATTTGTAAATAGGTACTAATAACATTAGGCTTTATGCTGGTAAAACTTTCAAGTATTTTGGTTTAGAAGATTTTTGGATGAAAAAGAAAAATCTGTAACCTAATTACTCTTCGGTACCACAAAAATTGAAGAATATTTTTGTAACCAAAGCTAACATTTATATTTCTTTCAGAAATTACTACTCTAAAGTAGCTATACCGAATGCCGTTCAAACACAAGACATTTCTTACCGCGGGAACGTCAGTACTCGCATCTCAGCCATCAGGGCTATGGAGGTTGGGTATACGCAGTACGCGAGCGCTTGCCTGCTCACCGGAGGTCTTGGCAGGAACAACGCGACCATCAGGCTGCAGTCAGCCCGAGGATACGGGTACTACTACCAGGTCGAATTTTATGGCCGTTAAGATGTAAAATTTAAAGAAATCTCATTATTATGGAAAATATTGTGCTTTGTGGAATGCACTCGCTGAAATTAATTTTAAGTCTGTAAATTCTGTAAATAAATGTTTTATACAATATTTTGTGGTATTCCTTTTTTATTCAATACTCACACGCAACTTAACTTTAAGACGTTCTTAAATCTATCGCTACTTTACGCCTTAAAGTTACAAAGAGAACATCAGACTATTTAAAATTGACTCGAGTTCATCGTCATCATCGTCCACAGCCTTTGTCATCCCACTGGGCATAGGCTTCTAATTTCACTCTTTTTAAAGTTATTTGCGTATAATATAATTTTGAGATTTATTTTTTTTGTGTAAACTTTCTTATAGGTTATTAGTTACATAAAGATGCGCAAGGTCGAGATTATCTTGCGATTGAATTGTCTTACGAAGAGATAAGTACATATGATAGATAGTAATGGAATTCGATAACTGGATAAAATAAACTTCTGCCAGTATCAGCCCAATAACATCAGATACAAACAGAGCACAGATCACACAGTGCTATCACCTATCTACCTTCACATTTACTTAGTTGTAATAACATGGTTATCCGTCTATCTGTCTGTGTTAAACTTTTGGAATAAATGACAATCAAAGGCAGTTGCTTGAAAGCCTTGACCAAAAGGTACTTTACAACTTAGGTGGCACGCTGGATCCATTTTAGTGAACCCTGGACTCCGGCAAAGATAAGGACGGGGTGTATTGTGTGTGTGACGGGAAACCTGGGGGGGGGGGGGGGGAAGCGCGGGTTAAGCATTTTTATCGGTGAATCCGTACGCCACAATTACAAACAGACACACCTGTATACTATTTTATCATGTTAGACAACAAAACCTAAATTACATGATAATATAACTAGGTCCAGATATTGAAATGTATGTTGTTGCCAGTTAAACAATTCAGGTCTTAGAGTAAACATAGACAAGCATAGAGCGTGCGCATCGCTAGTACCCCATAAGCCAAGCGTAAATTTTTTTTTAGCAAAATGTACTGCGCTCGTTTACTGATTTATGTGATTTTCTCTGCGACGACAGTCGTTTATGCGAAAATATCGATAATATTAGGTTTTGAGATATTTTTAATAAAACGGTGCGCTCTGTTTTGACGCTAATTTTACGATTTTACATGTTCATACTAGTGCCAACAGTAATTAATACTCGATATGAGCGCTCTATAGTTTACTTATTTATTTCTCTAAGACTCAGGTCATATCCGCCCACTGCTAGCTATAATGAAGATTCTTAAAAGTAGCGCCAAAATTTTTCTGTCATCCAACCAGACTAAGTTACGGTTTTCAGAGCATTTGCCCATCAAGCTGGCATTGCGCACACAATATTTGTACATTGTGAACATTTGTTCAAAGTCTCACGAGATAAAACAAACCTTATTTCAACTGAATAAAGTAGGTATTACGATGCAGACAACATTGATGTCAAACCGGTTGATTTCTTGATAAGTTTATTTATTAAACTGATTGCCAGGAACTAACACTCTTATAATATACACAATCATGCAATCATGCAATGATGCAATCATGCGCAATGCTGCATCATCTCTCGGACATCTGAATTAACACATTGCGGTGAAGCCAAACGGAAGATTGGTTCACTAGATGTCGCATACGTCGCTCTAAAGACGTAATAAAATAAAAGGTAAAATCCTCATCCTCGATAGCTTAGTTGGTAAAGCGACTGGCGCGTCAAGCCACACAGTGGCTCTGGCACACAGCCACAAGTATGCATATTGTTTGTTCATTTATATATAACTAGCTGTCCCCCGCGACTTTGTTCGCGTGTTTTAGTTTCAACGGTTTTTCATTTTTGCAACATTTTTCATTTATGCTCCGCTCCTATTGGTCGTAGCGTGATGTTATATAGCCTATAGCCTTCCTCTATAAACGGACTATCCAACACAAAAAGAATTATTCAATTCGAATCAGTAGTTCCTGAGATTAGCGCGTTCAAACAAACAAATAAACAAACAAACAAACAAACAAACAAACAAACTCTTCAGCTTTATAATATTAGTATAGATAATGAATATATTATAATAATATACGACGTGTCGTTTTGCATTCTCTTCAAATTTCAGGCGGCTATTATAAAAGACATAATTAATCAAATAAAATTACGATATTTGCTCAATAATTAATACTTACTTGTTTTTTTAGTTATTTAATTTTGACATTATTTCAGAACACACTTCTTTTAAAGAACAGAATCGCCCCGTTGCGTATTTGGGAGGCAGTGTCTTTATGTTTGTGTGTAAAAGAGCAGTTACAATGCGTAATATCACACGGGCGTTTTGAAATGCTTGTCCCACACATGCCAATTTTTGGAAATAAGAAAAATGAAAAAAAAAAATCTACTTATTGTATTATTGATTCATGTCGAAAATCATTAGCAAAGTTACCTCCTTGAATTTGACGAGAATGCAAAACGACCCTTTGTATAAAAATAATATGTTGGGAAAACTCACACACGGCCATCTGAACCCAAACAAAACATAATTATATATTTCTAAATACATACATAGTATGCATAAAATACAACCAGACAGAGAAGTCCGGTTTAGCAGTCAGGGTCACTAACCACTAGATCAACTAGCCCGTTAAATTATTAAGATAACACCGTAAACGTCTAGATGCGTCACAATAAACCTGTTACTGCGAATAGAAATCCTTCATACAATGACATTTGCCTGTAGCATATGTATGGTTTAGTCTGTTATATGATATCTACTGTACATACATTAGATATTCATTACTGCGATAGTCGGTCATTTTTGGCGAACACAGCGCTGTGTGGTGTTCTTAAAAAAAAATAGATATCTTTATTTTGTCTCTTTATTATCTATCAGGCCACAGAAAATTAAAAACAAAAAAGGCGTATTGAAAGTTACAAGCGTCGATACTTCCTCATTTGAACAGTAATTTTAACGTATCTTTGAGCGTAAAAAAATAATTTATGCAGTCAACAAAAAAAAAAATCTGGCTCCATACATCCGCGCGCGGCAATATAGTTAAAAAGTAGCCTATGTCTTTTCACAGGCTCTAGAAGTCTAGACTATCTGTGTACCAAATTTCATTTAAATCGGTACAGCAGTTTTGGCATGAAATCCCGATAGACAGAGTTTCGCATTTATAATATTGTTAAGATTTCTTTTATTAGACTGGTCCGTTGGTCTAGTGCGTAGTGGCCATGTGTGCTAAACCGGATGCCGTGGCTTCGATTCCCACCCAAGACAAACCTTGGTGTGATGAGCATGCTCATTTATTCTTTGTCTGGGTGTAATTTATTTATAATACATGTATTTATATAGGTATAGAAATAAAAGTATGTTATTAACCGCGTACTGACCAACCGAGCGGCTTCGCGAAGCAGCCTCGGACATTTGCCGCAGTACGCATGCCGCGCGAGGCGGCCTCGGTCTGTTATTTTTCTAATCCGAGGCTGCCTCGCGCGGCAAGGCCGAGCCACCGTGAGCATCGACGCTCAGTTTAACTTGAAGTCGAATAGAGGCAAAACACTACCATCTTGAGTGAGCGCGGCAAACGTACTGAGGCGCCTTTGACCATCGACAAAAACCGACAACGCTCGGCTCGGGCCGCGGCACGCTCGGGCGAGGCAGCGCGTGCGTTTGCCTCGGGCGAGGCACGTCTTGACCGACCGAGGATTTGCCTCGAGGCTGCTCGCTCAATCAGTACGCGGCTAATCAGTTGTCTGGTTTCCATAATACAGACTCTGCCTAGTTTAGGAGAAGATGGCCGTGTGTAAGTTGTCCTAAGACATCATTATACATATTGCTAAGAAAAATGTTTTAGGGCCCCACAAGTAACCTACCCAACAGAATATCTACAAGCATTTTTTACATAACTCAAAGCAGATAAAAAACTCGACCCATTTGATTTATTTTGCGCCTTGGAAAAAGATTATCAATTATTAAAAAAAACTTGTAGTATATGTAGACAAGCATAGAGTACGCATATCGCTAGTACCTCAATGTGCGGAGCGTAAGCTAAATTTTACCTTTAAGTACTATGCTGTACGTGTAACAACAGACGTTTTATGCGAAAATATCGATGATTTTATAGTTTTAATGAAACAGTGCGCTCAGTTTTGACACTCATTTTACGATTTTACTTGGCCGTTCTAGTGTCTACAGTTCATACTCGGTATGCGCACTCTACAGTTACTTATTTTAGCTCTAAGTTAAAAAAGATGACTGTTTATAAATACGATGCTATTGAAATATGAGTTATTTAATGTCAAAGAATAGAAGGATAGAGACATGACGCATAATATTATTTTAATTTTTAGTAGTGTCTTATTATTCTTTTTTGTAGTAGGCTTTTCAAAAGTGACATTTGAAGAAGAAAATAAATTGAATATTTTATCTGAAGATTTAGAAAATGAAATGAAGCATAGACAAGGAAACTATGGTTTAGATAAAGTTAAAGATGGATCTCACAAAATTATTAAACGTGCTCCAAGTAATTTTAACAGCATGTGCTACAATGATACCCATAGAATTGGAGCCTTGTGTCAATATTTACTTGGATAGGTTAAAATGAAGATAACATTTTGTGTTTGTGTGAAAATGTAACTGTGAGGTTAAACGGCTGGTTCAGTGATATGGAATATAAGGTAATCCGGATAAAACGACATGTAAAATAAATATATATATTTTTTGGGATGGCTACGCAGTTTGCCTCAGCGCAGGCTTTAACTGCTTCATCGGACTTTTGGCGAGAATCTTAAGGGACTCCAGCCAGAACAAAAGAAAAACTAACTACGTCAGCAACGTTCACTAAGGGTCATTTACCTATAAAACGTTTATTTGAATCATTGATAGTATTAATTATAAAATTTAAAGCATAATCTTATCAAAAAGTCTTAATAATTATATAGGTAACCTTTTTAGATTTTTAACGGAAATTAATATTTAATCATAAATGTTCTAGAACAAAATATAATTGTAAATAAAAGCTCTTATTTTTTTTAAGGGAGTCCTGCTGGGTACTGCGTTAGATGACAAATGCCTTATGCCTGCGCGCTTACTATGTGCTTCGACTGCCTCGTTGGTCTAGTGGTCGCAAGCGCCACTGCCGTGCACGAAGTCTCAGGTTCAAATTTTATCTGGCCTGTTGGTCTAGTGGTTAGTGACTCTGACTGCTAAACGGGAGGGTTCGATTCCCACCCAGGACAACACATTGCGAGATCAGGATCATTTGTTCTGTCTAGGTGTAATTTATCTATAATATGTATGTGATTATATACGTATGCCCAAACCTGTTGCTCTGATTAATAATAAATCAAAAAACACACCCTTCATATTGGCATACAAACGCATGAATAAAAAAAAAGTTGTAATTAAACCTCATTCTTAGAATCGAACTTTTACATATTTAAACATCAATATTACGATTACGACAGGCCTGTTGGTCTAGTGGTTAGTAACTCTGACTGCTAAAGCGGAGGTCGTGGGTTCGATTCCCACCCAGGACGAATCTTTGTGTGATGAGCACGATCATTTGTTCTGTGTCTGGGTGTAATTTATCTATAATATGTATGTATTTAGAAATATATAAGTATGTTTATCAGTTGTCTGGTTGCCATAGCACAGGCTCTGCCTAGTTTGGGATCAGATGACCGTGGGTGAGATGTCCCAAGATATTATATTATTATTTATAATAGCTACATGTATGACGAAGAGTTGACCGATTCGAGTGTTTTTTTTTTGTTTTTTGAATGGTCAGGACAAGGTTTTTTATAAACGAGAATTTGTAAAAAAATTGCGCTTAATGTCGGTAATTTAATTGTACATTTATATGAAAAATAATTATTGACGTTGTCTGTAGGTATCTATTTTGTAGGTGTAGATTGACTGGAGAAAGACTTTCGGGCCAGCTTTTAAATGATAAAAGTAAATGTTTGTATGGATGTTTTTTACTCTTTAAAACAAAAACTGCTAAAAGGATAAAGATGAAATTGGGTACACAGACAGCTTATAACCTATAATATCGAGAGCTGTGCGGGAAAAACCGCAGGCCGCAGCTGGTATGCATTAATGATGGAACAAGACTGCACCTATCTGTGGTATGTAGATTTGTTTTGGATTATTATTTGTTATGAAAAAGTTCTGTCGACTCTTCGCTCACTTAACATACATATAATAAAGTGTTCAATATAAAATCTTTAGTCTAATGGTATTAGAATTAGCAAAATTTAATTATACAGACACAAAAAAAATGCTGTAAGTATTCAAATACAAAAAAAAAATGCTATATATTCAAATGAGCAAGCTACGGCGTAAGTAGGTATTTATTTATTATCTTACTAGCTGTCCCCCGCGACTTTGTTCGCGTGTTTTAGTTTCAACGGTTTTTCATTTCTGCAACATTTTTCATTTATGCTCCGCTCCTATTGGTCGTAGCGTGATGTTATATAGCCTATAGCCTTCCTCAATAAACGGACTATCCAATACAAAAAGAATTTTTCAATTCGAACCAGTAGTTCCTGAGATTAGCGCGTTCAAACAAACAAATAAACAAACAAACAAACTCTTCAGCTTTATAATATTAAGTATAGATTTTAATTTGTTAATGTAAATGCTTAGTCTTTAAAAAAATATGGTTTTTATGGATATTTTTAACATAAATATTATCTCCTATTAAGTACAATCGTAAAGTGATGCCTTGAAGCACAATTTGAAAATACCTAGATCAGGCAGCACTACGTTTCATTTCCGATCAATTATAAAAATAAATTGCACTTGTAATTAACATGAACAAATAAGCCAATAGTTTTAGCCACTAATTTAACTATTCGAGATGTAGGTACTACTTTGTGTAAATATTTAAATACATTTATTTTTAATAATTATCGAAGTAAATTTCTTGTTTATTATGATGATCAAAACTATTCCTACAACAAATATAAGATTTCAATTTACATTTTAATAAAAACTAATATCTACTTAATACAGTATGTTACAACAAAATGATGCTTTACGTCAGGATCCGTTTAAATAAAGACTTTTTTATTGACATTAAATGTCAATGCAAAAAACGGATTCAAGACTGACTCAGTTATGTTTAGGTACAAACTTAACAACCAACTTATTAGAAACCAGTTTTTATTATTATCTAAGAAGATATTTATAATATAATACCTTGGGTCAAGTCGCACACGGCCAACAGATCCCAAAGTAGGCAAAGCCCGTATTATAGCAACTGATTAACATAAATAAATATTTATTACATTATAGACTAGCTTCTGCCCGCGGCTCTGCCCGCGTGGGTGTCGGTTATCGCAGCAAAAATAATGTAAGTAGCTTATGTTCTTTTTCAGGATCCAAGTTGACCCCGTACCAAGTTTCATCAAAATCGATACAGTGATTTAGCCGTGAAAACGTAACAGACAGACAGATGGGTTACTTCACATTTATAATATAAGTATGGATAAATACATTTGATTTGAGCATATACCTTCTTTAAAAATTTGAACGCTAGAAAAAAATAAAAATAAATTATAACTGGATTTGAACTTGCAGCAAGAACTTTCCTATCCAATAGTACAACCACCGAGCTGTTTATTACGTCTACAGAACTGTTTTTATGCTCTGTGCACCCAGACCCAGAACAAATGGCCATGTTTATCACACAAAGATTCGTCCTGGGTGAGAATGGAACCCAGGACCTCCAGTTTAGCAGTCAATGTCACTAACCACTAGACCAACAGGCCAGTCAGTAGTAGATAGTCCTAGTGAAGATGAACTAAACAAACTCGAACAGGCTGGGACAGCGGCGTTTCGTGACAAAGCTTCTATGGCCTCCTTTTGCCTCTTTCATCAGACCAGCTCAAATGTGTTTAATAATACTATTGCATTGTTATCTAACATAGACAAGCATGTAAAATATCAGCTCAATAGGGATGTTGACTGGGTATGAAAAGTAAAAATCTATTTAGTCCGTCGGTTAGATAATAAAAAAATATTAGACACGTATTTTTTCTTTTATCAAAACAATACAAAATTATAAAGATACAGCGATTTAAAGTTCATTAGTGGGGACTTATGACGCCACGCCGTCGTATAAATTGTCGCACGTAGTGACGTCACGCGAAATTTCCATTCACTGTATTTTGCTCATTTTTCATTTGCAGGAAAAAAGGATAAATACGTGTCCAATAAAATTCAATAATCTACCAGGCGGATATTAAAAAAAATAGGAAACATGCCAAATTGCCAACATTGGTCAAATCAAAAATCAAAAACTCATATATTCCAACTAGGCTACAAAGTAGCACTTTAAGAACGTCGATAAAATAAAACAAAAGATTCACCCACCCTTCACCGCTTCCTAAGTGCTCTGGCTGTGGAGAAGAAACGGCGCAACAAACTTCCCAGCAGCACGCTGTCATTTCATATACAATAATAATAGTAATATAATTTAGGGACTTCGCATATAAACAAGTGTTTGAGGTCGATAGGTACTACAATAGGTACTATGACTACAGAACCCAAAGTCAGCAGAACGACCAGTCACCGCAAGCAGCACCCGTTCACGAGTATGACACAAGGATCAGCCATCAGCTCCCTCGCCATATTAGAGGGAAGGAGGTGACCCGACCCAAATTAATTTAATAAAAAAGATTCCAAATTAATTGAAAACTAGTAAACAAACTGCTCATGTGAAGATATTGAAGGTGCCCGAATATTTTCAATATCAACTGGACCCCATAATCACTGAAGGCGACGACTATGTATTCCGTAAGGAGCTCATGATTATGAGACCGTTTGATCCCGAAATCAGTCGAGCAGTTCCGATATTTTGGCCTGACTCCAGTCGGTTTAATTTCAAGATTGGTCCTAATCAAACTAAAATACAGCGTCGTGAGTTAAATGAAAGCATGAAAATAAAACACAAGAATAATATGAATCAATGGTATTTTAATGAACGGGCTGGCATACTCCAGCGATCCTCCCTAACCCTGTAGGACATTTCTCTACAGTAATAGCGGCATTGCTTACACGTGTTGGATCAAACAATTCAAACACTTCAACTTTTTCAACTGTTACTATCCAGTAACTATTTATCATATTAAATAATAACACACAGACGAACAACACTGACAAATATTTCATTTTGATCAACGCTTCGTAATCTCTTAACTAAATGGTTTTCAATTATGAAGGAGGCCTTTATATATCTTTGTTCGTCTATAGAGATTATTTATATATTTTGCTTATATGGATAGATTATTAAATTGTTTAGACCTGTTATTTTGTGTTGCCAATTGAATAAATTTAAACATAAATCTTAATCAATATTCTTTGTCATAAAATGGCGGTATGTCTGCGTAAACCTTGACTTTATAAACATCCTATATTTTACTAATTAATATTATAAAGTTAAAGAGTCTGTTTGTTTGTTTGGGATGTGAGTGTAGGTTTAAGTGTGTACGTGTGTGTTCGTGAGAGTGTGTCGTGTGAGTGTAAATATATTTTATTTTGAAGGTTTCAAAAGACATTCGATTGCATGATTATCAAGATTTTGAAGCCACATAAATATATTTATATGGTAAAGGTATGTATGGTAAAAGTTATAGTGAGTATGTTTAGAACTTTTGAATAGGAACGAATATTTCATTATACTTGATATCATAACCCTTCAAGCAGCGCACGCAACAAAAGCTTTCAAAGGAATAATTATTCCCGTTTTTGCAACATTTTCATTGATGCTCCGCTCCTATTGGTCGTAGCGTGATATTATTTGCCTCCACAAATGGTCTGTCTAACACAAAAATATTTTTTTAATTGGAACCAGTAATTCCTGAGATTAGCGCGTTCAAACAAACAAACTCTTCAGTTTTATATATTAGTATAGATTTTCCCCACGCGGGAATCGAACCGGTAACACGTCTCGATCGGGCAGTTGGTATCGTGACCTATGACACGTATAGGTGTCATTATGCCAAGGCATGCAATGCAGTAAAAAATGTTAGATTCCCGAACATTTTAAACTACGAGAAACGACTCATGTTGGAGTGCATTTGATTTGCATTTGCTAATAGCATTGAAATACCAAACCACTTGATAATTTGCATTTCTCATGTGTTTAGGTAGTGATATATAAATCAGCTTGTTTTAAATATATTCTAGATTCATTTACAGCGTTCCAAGTGACACAGTCATGAATCTGCTTCCTCTGTGCGTTATATTTGTGACCTTGGGATTAGTTCTGTCGACGACTTACAACACTCAATACATTGGTTACGATGATTGGATTTGTGATTACGAGTTGGATTCCGAAATTGATATTAAAGTGAACAGTCAAAAACGTGATGTGGAAATGAAAAATAATACAAGTAAAAGTGAAGAAAATGATGAACCTATGGGGATGGGTCCTGGAAGTGTTGCAAACGCTGATAAATGTCCTGACGGCAAGGCTAAGATTGGTGACATATGTTCGGCCGAACATTGAGACCGAAAATGAAATGAATTTAGGTATAACTTGTTTGATGATTTGTCGTAAACATGTGATTACTTAAAGAACCTTGTAAATAAATAAGTTATAATTTAATCGTCTCGTTGTTTGAATTTAGAATAATATGATTTTAATAATCACACTATTTGTTTTACTTAGCACACTAAGGTCCCAACCTGTCATTTAAAAATAATATTAAAAATAAATTATAAGGTTTCAAAGGTTCATTTGGGCTCTAATTGTGAAAATAGTAGATATTAGCATCTCCGATATCCCTGCTAAGGTACATGTGTTTCATTGAGCGGTTCGGACCAAACGACGGACATATGCCCGTTACAGTCCGTTGTTGTCGCGGACAGTTTATCCACGAGCTCACGCACGCGGCAGACGGTCAAGGAAAACACTAGAACATTATCAGTGGTGTGATTCTGTAAGACCTCATTCTAAACTTCGAATCTGAATCCGCTGTGAGTTTCTTGATTGGCAATCCAAAAAGTCAGTTGATAATTCGAATGTACACTCGCGCTACCCTTGCGAGCGTGTCAGCGAGTTGAACTAAATTGACGTGAGATTTTGACAGATAAAGTATGAGATGACATAACAAGTGGGAATCAGTAAAGGTAATTCCCCCGTCACTTCGACACTCACTTCGCACTCGAACCCGATCGAAATCAAGGTTATTTTGAACTTTATGCGAAGTGAAAGTAAACAGCGAAGTGAGATGCGAGTTGTTGTTTGAATTTTACAGAATCGACGTGCAGGGAGCGCTTTGTCGTCATATGAAGAAATATTAATGTTCTGTTTAATAATAATTGTGTAAAATTTAGCTCTTATAATTGTTTAGACCTGTTATTTTGTATTGCTATTTGAATAAGTTTAAACATAAATCTTAATTAATATTCTTTGTCATAAAATGGCGGTATGTCTGCGTAAACCTTGACTTTATATACATACTATATTTTATTAATTAATATTATAAAGCTAAAGAGTCTGTTTGTTTGTTTAGTTTAACGTGGTTATCTCAGGAATTACTGGTTCCTATTGAAAAAATGTTTTATGTGTTATATAGACCATTTGTTGTGGCTAAATAATATCACGCTACGACCAATAGGAGCGGAGCATCAACGAAAATGTTGCAAAAACGGGAAAAGTTATCCCTTTGGGAGCTATTGTTGCGTGCGCTGCTTGAAGGGTTAAAGTTACGCAAAAATCAAGTGCAATGAAATGCCTCATTTCTAAAAATCTTGACGGTGTTTAGCAACTGCTTAGCAGATTCTTAATATAAGTTTTCGATAGACACCGTTAATACCGTTGATATTTATATATTTTTTTTTATTTTTATAAATCTGTAGTGATAGCTAATAATGCGTGTTCTGTAATGCCTCTTAAAATCCCAGTGGTAAGACCCGCTTGTGGGAGGCCACTGGAATGTGCTAATCACGAGTATCATTAAGAGGTGGTATGATAGTTACATATCTATCTATCTAAGCTGTTTCCCGTGTGGGCTAGACAGTATATGTATTTAATTATATACATATTCAAATCTCTTGGCCTTATTGCTGATTTCACATTAATACGAACCGTATTAATGTGAATTTCGCACTGTGCCAATCACTGTTATTGTACTGTATTACTTAATGGGGTGGAGCCGCTAAAACATGCCTTATAAACCTGGAAAGGGCCCAAAGAGCAGTACTTAAAGTTAGCTGTTTTTTCCTTATTCGTTACCCAACATAATGATTTATACGAGCAATGCAAGGTTTTAACAGTAAGACAACTCTTTGCACTAAGGACTATTTTAAGAAAGCATTCGGAGTTACCTTTCAGTTCTGAAGTGGCTGAATGTCGAAGGAAAGCTAAACCAGTGTGCGCTATAATTAGATTTACATATAGCCTGTCACAAAATTTCCATTCTTATCTAGGTCTGTACTTGTTTAATAACATAAATAAAAAGTTACACATTTATCCTCTGACGAAAACGAAATGTAAGAAAAACATATTTATGTGGATTCAAAATCTTGATTATCATGCAACCGAATGTCTTTTAAAACATTCAAAATAAATTATCTCACTATCTCACACTCACACAAGACACTCTCACGAACACACACATACACATTCACACCTACACTCACATCCATACAAACATCTACACAATTTTTTTTGCTATTTTCATATCGTTTTTACTTAGCAACTATAAAAGTTATTGACTTGAAATTTGGTTCCTAGATAGAAGAAGATATGATGAAAATAAATGTCGATCCGTTATTAAAACTATAGACCTAATATTGAGGTATGAATTGTTGGCACTTGTATGAACATGTAAAATCGTGAAATTTGTCTCAAAACAGAGCACACCGTTTTATTAAAAGTATCTCTAAATCTAATATTGAGGTATGAATTGTTGGCACTAGTATGAACATGTAAAATCGTAAAATTTGTGTCAAAACAGAGCACACCGTTTTATTAAAAGTATCTCTAAACCTAATATTACCCTAATAATATCGGAACCGTCGATATTTTCCCATAAAAGTCTGTCGTTGCACGAAAAATCAAATAAATCAGTATACGAGCGCAGTACATTTGGCTAAAAATGTGCTTACGCTTGACATAAGGGGCTACTAGCGATGACGCTCTATGCTTGTCGATGTTTACTCTATGTTCGTAACTTGTATCATATTTGTTTTATAATTTCATCACATTTTTTTATATTTATACATTTTAATGCAAGCTTTACGAAGCTTAGGTGTTATAGAAGCGATTGAAGGCCTAGAAAATTATTCGCTTCAAAGAAAGATCTACAGAAGGATCGATCTGTTTACTTTGGACGACGAAGATTGTCGAAAGCTTTATCGCTTCAATAAATCTATAATAATAATAATAACAATGTTTATTTATTTAAAATAGAAAATTAGGTACACATTTACTTTGAGCTACAAACTAGACAACAGAGACAAAATAACCTGTTAACAGGCCTAGTGTACAGTAAAAAAATAAAATTATAATAATATAAAACTAAATAACATCCAAGCGGACAGACTCGCTGTGTCAATGGTTTTTCTGTGTGTGTGTGTGTGTTCGTGTTCAATCTATTGCCACTAGTGTTATAAACCTTGTACGGGATAATATTAAATTGGGTCGTAGATGTTGTAGTATCTCACAAGAAATCCCGGTTTTAAATTAAGTATCAAGTATTGAGAATGTTTACAAATCAAATGATTACTTCGATCCCATTTTTGGTGCATACATTATATACAAACCATAACCATATCATCATCATCCAACTAATTTTCTCTTTTCTGTCTCTTCCTCGCTTCCATTTTTAACTTATAAATTAAAATGTTGAAGATTATTTTTTATAAAAATATACATTCTATTCTAGTTCGCGCTTCTTTCAATGACATGACCCATATATATAAAAGTACTCTGTGGACATGACGTATTAACGTCAGCGAGTCGTAGACGATACTATTTTTTTATCCTCATTATTGCTTATGGTCAGACTAATTCCGCGTACATTGCGCGTGCAGACACATAATTTTATCTGTGGCCGACTCAGTGTCTAGGGTGAACTTGTTGACTTACTTCTTTATAATGGCAACATTTTGATTTATAACAGACTTTTAGGTATAGTAGGTTTATAGAACGTTTATGAATACACAATTTTATAGAGCGTTCTATAAGCTTATAGAACACTTTAACTAAAGAGTGTTTTACACCTTCTATACGGAGTTTTTTTATGAATAAGACCGTAACTGTTTAGTGCCTATCGAACCGAAGGTTGGCCTGGTGATCTGTAACACAGGTTTTACCTAAAAAACTCGTTAACACAGGAATAAAATAATAATAAATGTGGAAAACATCACATAGATAGCTGTGAACCCAAAGTAAGGAACTAAAGCATTTGGGTTCGAGACAGTGTATAAAAGTACGTATATATATATAATTAAATTAATGACAGATAAATAATAAATATCTTTATTTTCTCATCACTATAAAAATAAACAATATAAAAATACTACAAAGTTGTTTGTTTAGTTGGGTTCACAGCAATCTATGTGATGTTTTCCACATTTATTATTAACTAGCTGTCCCCCGCGACTTTGACCGCATGTTTTAGTTTCTACAGTTTTTCATTTTTGATATATTTTTTAATTTATGCTACGCTCCTTTTGGTCGCAGCGTGATGTTATATAGCCTATAGCCTTCCTCAATAAACGGACTATCTAACACAAAAATAATTATTCAATTCGAACCAGTAGTTCCTGTGATTAGCGCGTTCAAACAAACAAACAAACAAACAAACTCTTCAGCTTTATAATATTAGTATAGATTTATTACTAACGTGTTAACGAGTTTTTTAAACAATATGTCACAAGTAACAAAAGTACAATATGATTCAATCATTAAAACATGCAACCATATGTAAATCGTTTACGTGTTGTCGGCACTGATTTTTGTTAATAAAAACAAACAAAAAATTTATAAATGTGGTTTGCTAGCCAGAGATCATCATATTTCTTTCTTCAATGTATAATAAGGTACTTAAATTAACAACTTAATTATTTTTCTTATTCCGATATCCACCATCTTGGTTTTTTAAGTCTAATTCGATCTTAATTTAAACTGGCTAGTTTGAACAGTTAAAAAAAAATTAGAATAATTACAAATCTTATATATAAAAATTAATTGCTGTTCGTTAGTCTCTCTAAAATTCGAGAACGGCTGGGCCGATTTGAATAATTCTTTTTTTGTTTTTTTTCGCTAGAATACAGGGAAGGTATCAAAACAAAAAAAATAGGTAGGGTAGGAAGAGTAGGGTAGGGTAGGTAGTCAGTTAACGGGAGCGAAGCCGCGGGCACGGCTAGTTGGTTATAAAATTCTTCTGCCCAGACGACCTATATATTAATATTTTCCCCACGCGGGAATCGAACCTGTAACACGTCTCAATCTGGCAGTTGGTATCGTGACCTATGACACGTATGTATAGGTTATATCAAAACATGCAATGCAGTAAAAAATGTTAGATTCCCGAACATTTTAAACTACGAGAAACGACTCATGTTGGAGTGTTTATGCTAATAGCATTGAAATACCAAACCACTTGATAATTTGCATTTCTCATGTGTTTTGATAGTAATATATAAATCAGCTTGTTTTAAATATATTCTAGATTCATTTACAGCGTTCCAAGTGACACAGTCATGAATCTGCTTCCTCTGTGCGTTATATTTGTGACCTTGGGATTAGTTCTGTCGACGACTTACAACACTCAATACATTGGTTACGATGATTGGATTTGTGATTACGAGTTGGATTCCGAAATTGATATTAAAGTGAACAGTCAAAAACGTGATGTGGAAATGAAAAATAATACAAGTAAAAGTGAAGAAAATGATGAACCTATGGGGATGGGTCCTGGAAGTACTCAAAACGGTGATAAATGTGCTGACGCCAAGTCTAGGATTGGTACCATATGTTCGACCGAAGATAAAGACACAAAAATGGAATGAATTTAGGTATAACTTGTTTGATGATTTGTCGTAAAAATGTGATTACTTAAAGAACCTTGTAAATAAATAAGGTATAATTAAATCGTCTCGTTGTTTGAATTTAGAATATAATATTATAAAGCTGAAGAGTTTGTTTGTTTGTTTGAACGCGCTAATCTCAGGAACTACTGGTTCGAATTTGAAAAATTATTTTTGTATTGGATAGTCCGTTTATTGAGGAAGGCTATAGGCTATATAACATCACGCTACGACCAATAGGAGCGGAGCATAAACGAAAAATGTTGCAAAAATGAAAAACCGTTGAAACTAAAACACGCGAACAAAGTCGCGGGGGACAGCTAGTTTAGAATAATATGATTTTAATAATCACACTATTTGTTTTACTGAGCACACTAAAAGTCCCAACCTATCATTTAAAAATAATATAAAATAATAAGGTTTAAAAGGTCTATTTGGGCCCTAATTGTGAAAATAGTAGATATTAAGGCATCTCCGATATCCCTGCTAAGATACATGTGTTTCATTGAGTGGTTCGGACCAAACGACGGACAGATGCCCGTTACAGTCTGTTGTTATCGCGGACAGTTTATACACGAGCTTACGCAGACGGTCAAAGAAAACACTAGAACTTTATCAGGGAGCGCTTTGTTTTCATCTGAAGAAATAATAATTTTCTGTTTAATAATAATTGTGTAAAATTTAGCACACTTATTTAAGTAGGGATTTATATATATGTAATAGTTTTTTTAATTAAATAATGTTCCACTGATTACATAGTTGAAAACTTGAAGGTGGTGTGATATCTAGATAATGATGTAACGAAGCGCGTACTAAATTTTCCGTCATCAACGACACACGTACAAACTAGTTTGTTTTATTCATAAGCGGACACTCGCGGACTGTCCTGGCCGCTATTTTTTGTACCGCGGTCAATTGACCCCGTATATATAGTATATGGGTATATATCATAGGTTCTCGCGGGCAAAGTGTCCGTTTCGGTCCGTCGTCGGTCCATTTGTCATACTACATGCGTACTTACATCAGGGCTTATGTCTGTAAAGTTGGCACTCGACACGAATTCCTTCAAAAACCCGTCAAGTTCGTTGCCCTCAATGTAACCGTTGCCTGAAACAAGAAAAAACATAGTTAGCTTTAGTTTCTGTTATTTAAAAGACTTCAAATTTTCGGCACATACAAAAGAAAATAATTTAAAATACCCAAAATCAGATTAGTTATATATAATATATTAGAAATATATAATACTTCCGACCCACGCCAAGGGCACGGCGTGGGGATATGTCGGACTCGCACCGACTAAACACACCCCGGTCCCGTCCTTGCCTTAGCCAGAGCCGCGGGATCGCTTGTGCATTTTCAGCGCAGCTTCAGCAGGCCTCGGTCCTTGAAGGACCCCTTCTAGAGAGGTGGGTGTTAATTGCCCACCCCTCGCTTCCTCCGAGTACGCACGCAAGGGACTTCGCGTGCGTATCCTCCGTGGCCTGTCAGCTGATCGTGTGACGGGTTAGCGGTTCAATGAACGGATTTGTATACACAAGATTGCAGGTTCGAAACCACTATGGATAAGTAAACCCTGTTTCTTGGAGTTTAAGTTTTAGCATCTAAATAGGTTAAGTGGTTTAGCCGAAAAGCGTAACAATCAGACGGACAGTGTTACTTACTAATTAAAATTTATAAATTTTAAATTATGGTAGTTTTTGGTTAGTTGTTGAATCCGATGAGTATAGTTTGATAAATTGCAAGGCAGATGAAGGCAGTTTTTTTGGTATTTAAATTAACTCGTATGTACTTAAACTGAAATAAGTAACCAATCTTAAAAAAAAAAACTGAATTTGTCAATACACAATAAAACGTCGAAATACTCTCTTTTAACTGAAAACACAAATAGATGGGAACAACTAATACAAAAAATAATAATTCAAATCTGGTTTTTATAAGAATACAATATATAATGGTGACTTTTTAATTCAACGTAGTTAACCTTGAAATATTTGGTAAGACTAGCTACTTTTATAGAACTCGTTCGCCTTTTATTTTCCATGAATAGATGCCAGATGCCAAACCGGATCATAAGGTTTGTTATTATGATATTTACTCCACAAATTTGGAAAATGCAACTAAGATGATATAGGTATCTAAGTTTTTAAACTTTTGTAAAGAGAAAAAATTTAAATAAATTACACCCAGACACAGGACAAACGATCGTACTTATAACATAAAGATTGTCCTGCGTGGGAATCGAACTCACGACCTCCAGTTTAGCAGTCAGGCACTAGACCAACCCGTCAAAATAAATAAACATGTTACTCTGAAAAGTCGCATTGGTACTAATTCTACAAGATGGGTTGTTTGTCTTTGCACAAACTAAAACTATGACTGTTATATCGGTTACAAAAACGCTTGGTATAAAAAAAAACGAAAAACAAATGAAAAAAAAAACTGCGATTTCAACATTGCAGCCGTAAAAATTTTACGGTAATAGTACTGACATTCAAGATTTTTCTATACCAATCGATTTATAACCAATAATAGAGATGACATTTTTCGTTACTACAACAACAAAAAAATCACCTTTTTTTTTTTTTTTTTTTTATTTATTATTTCAGAACTTTGTCGCTTAGCAACAATAACGTTCTATAAAATCTACTCATACAACAAACAAAAATAAATACTTACAAAAACTAAATTAACTAAGTATAAAAACCAATTACTGCTAGCCTGTACAGAACTTTAGCCTCTACGGAGAAATTTGTATAAACGTATGCATGTCTTCTCCAATATAAATTCATTTATCTATCTTGTTTCGTGACCAAGGTTTGAGGAAATTATCTCGGCTGAATTTAGTGTCATTATTCAGAATTTGCACCCGTTTTATCTTAAACGGCCATCTTGGAGACCAATTTGAGATTCTGTATTTATTTTTCTTCAGACGGTTTTTGACGAATGGGAAGGAAATGAGGTTTCTTTACAACTTTTTATATTTCAGCCAGTGGATGATTTAATAGTTATAATAAAATGCATATATCCATAAATTCTTATTAATTAATCTCAATATTTATCGTTAATTCAAAGTAGATGACGACGTTAGGCAGTTAACATATTATTATAGGTACATTAAAATGCAGCTGCGTACTGTGTAGGTATATTTGTATAAGGCGATCTCTTTGTCAAATAATACATTATTTTAAACAAACACCAATTCAGAATAACCAAAAAAACATTCAGGACATCTATTTTTTTTATAAATAAATAAATTAATGTAAATAAATAAATGTGGACAACATCACATACTCTGAACCCAAAGTAAGTAGCTAAAGCACTTGTGACAACGAAGGTACCACAAACACCCAGACCCAGGACAATGTAGAAAAGTGGTTTTCTACATTGACCCGGCCGGGGATCGAACCCGGGACCTCAGAGCTGGCGACACCTTGAAAACCGGTGTGTACGCCACTCGACCACGGAGGTCGTCAAAAAATCCATGATATTTTATATAAGTATATAACTGAACAATGACGATATGGATGAATGGCCAATTCTGTTACGAACGGCTGCCAAAGATCAACGTATGACAGTTGGGACGGTTTAACGTGATTTCCGAGGCACAGCCATCAGCAATTTCAATTAGGCTTTCACTTGGACTAAAAAGGCCCAAATACAAAAAAAAAGGTAAATATTAAAAATACACTAACATTATTTTAACAAGTTACACAACATTTAAAGCTTGTCACTACTTAGGCATCTACAATGCCTAATGAATATTATCGATATATCGATATACCGACAGTGTTTGATGTGTCGCATCCTTGTCTTAGACACTCGACACTCGACAAGGCAGCCTTGAGTTTCACCTCGAGTACAAATTGCCTTCTTACCTCATGAACAACTCTTGTGCCATAAGCGTTGGATTAGTGATGAAAATAACAAAAGAAATGAGTAAGTATCAAGTATTACTTAAAAATATAAATATCGACGATATTTATATTGTGGTCTAGCGGTCAAATTAACGGATTTGTGTGCACAAGGTTGCTGGTTCGAATCCTAAAAATCTTTTCAATCAGGACAATATTTGAAATAATATACCTAGCTACTAAAATAATAATATAAATCACAAGAAAACAACCTCGCATCTTTTTACTATGCGTTAAATGTAATATTATTATAATAAACAACGTTATATTGTGTCTGAGGCGTCAGGTGTCACCTCGCCTTGTCAACGTCCACGTCACTCAAAAATAGGGCTGTCACTAGAATAACATGCGGTATCTATAAATAAATCTCAGATTTTAATTAGCATTGATTTACACCTTTTAATGGGATTTACACTTTACCATCGATACTGTCTTTGTTTTGAAGCGGTATGGTTGCTTTGTAATTAAATGTTACCTATCGACAACCCCACCTAAGGTACAAGGGGTGCATCTAGGGATATGCTTGTTCTCTAGCTGTGTAATAAAAATGCAATGTAAAAACAAATTATAAGGAACTTATTAAAAACAGCTGTCCCCCGCGACTTTGTCCGCGTGTTTTAGTTTCAACGGTTTTTCATTTTTGCAACATTTTTCATTTATGCTACGCTGCTTTTGGTCGCAGCGTAATGTTATATTGGTTATAGCCTTCCTCAATAAATGGGCTATCCAACACTGAAAGAATTTTTCAAATCGGACCAGTAGTTCCTGAGATTAGCGTGTTCAAACAAACAAACTCTTCAGCTTTATATTACTAGCTGTCCCCCGCGACTTTGTCCGCGTGTTTTAGTTTCAACGGTTTTTTTATATAATAAAAACTTAGATCCAGCCCTCCCTTGCTGTTTTTGCCTTATGAAGATTGTTAGCAACGCACTAAGTCGAGGTCCGAACCCCACAGGGAGTGCCCTTAGTGAACGTTGCTGACGTAGTTAGCCCTTAAGGTTCTCGCCAAAAGTCCGGTGAAGCCTGCGCTCAGGCTAACTGCGTAATATCTTTTACAAAAAAAAAAAAAAACGCCCACCGATCTGATCCCGACAAACAAAAATTACGCACACTATTATAGATTTTCTTGTAATGCCATTATACACGATACGTCAGTTTTTACAAAGTACTTCTACTACTACACAAACATAGACAAGCATAAAGTGCGCGCATTGCTAGTAGCCCCTTGTGCGAAACGTAAGCAAACTTTTAGCTAAAAGTACTGCGCTCGTTTACTGATATTCCGTGCGAGGACAGACGTTTATACGAATATATTATTGGGATAATATTAGGATTTGAGACAATACTAATAAAATGGTGCGCTCTTTTTTCAAACAAATTTTACGATTTTAATTGTCTCGATATGCATACTGTTTAGTTTCGTAATTTTTTACTTTTCTTTGGCTGAACGGAACATCAGCGTATTACAATCTCCAGTTGTTAATGCTCTAAGAAAAAAACAAACAAAATTACAAACTACAATCGCTTCAAAGTGTAACAAAACATTTTTTTTTAACAATAAATGCAGTATTTAATTAATATTTTACTAAATTCGTATAATAACTTTCGTAAGGAGTATTCATAATTATTTATAACAAAACAGTTTACGTTTAATCTCGGGATTGCCCTAATAATTATTATTAATATTTTACTAAGATTAACGTGACAACCCTACATATTAAGAGCATAAACAATGGCCTTCCGAAGGGTGACAAGCCGTTACTCCGGATGCTGCCAGCAAAATCTGAAGTTAACTTAAATGATAACAACTTTGTTTGAGTACAAATATTTGTTCATTCGGGACACAAATGCAATATTAAATTTTGAATGACTAGCTGTGCCCCGCGTTTTTAACCACGTGTTAATGAAAAATAGTGATAAGGATGATGATGATAAGTAGCCTATGCGCTATTCCAGGTAATAAACTATCTTTGTATCTGTACAGCCGTTATATCGTGATTGATTAACAAACGCCCATCCATTCATCCAAAATTTTGCATTTATAATATTAGTAAGATTCAGTTTTGTGAGTTTTGTAAGTGGGTTGGTTTACATTTAGCTTTTTTCTCTTATATTGATAATATTATATTTACGCGTTTATAATTAACCGTAGGATTTGGGAGACTTTTGGAAGTAGTAGTATGGTATACTGTATTGTATTTCCGTTTCATCCTAACTCAAAGTCGATTTTATACAGTCGGTTTTTTTTAAGAATACCCTGAAGTGAGCCACTAGCCCTGATTCCCTTGTACGCAAACTGAATCAAAATTAAACCATTGCTATCTTTTACTAACATACAGCGTCAGAAAAGGACAGCAATAGATAACAGCAAACATAAAAATGTCAAACTATTTTTCGCCTTGAAATCACTATGTTTTTAGTGCAAACGTTTCAGAGCGACGGTCAATTTTTATGAGAATTTTGGTCGAAACTAAATTTGACTGCTCTAATTTTCTAATTGTGCAAAAGTGAAAAAGATGCCGATGGCTTAAAATAAGTTAAGTGCGTATTTAACAGAATAGGGGCCACTGGGCGGCGACGCTCTTAAATAGACAAATAATCATTATTTAATACTATTACAATGAAACTGAGTGCATTCCATTAAATACTAAAGACATTACAAATAATTAAGTTCCCGTAAGTAACATAATTAAGAGAGCACGAGAGGTTAAGTGCCTCCATGTCTGCCGGCAGCGGTATTACGTATCCTGCAAAGCGACAGCAACATTAACACAAACACACAGACCTGAGACAATATAGAAAAGTGGTTCTACATTGACCCGGCCGGGGATCGAACCCGGGACCTCAGAATTGGCGACACCTTGAAAACCGGTGTGTGCGCCACTCAACCACGGAGGTCGTCAAAAAAAAAGGTTTTAAAAAAAGGTTGAATATTACCAACTGTTACGACTACTACTGCAGCTAAGTTGAGTGTTTCTATTTTTGCAAATTGAAGAGTCCACTCAGACAGGTAGCCAAGTTTCCGGCCATTGTGTCAACTAACCTTATTTCGTTTTCGTTCACTTTTATTTTATAGATTTTTTTTGTTGTATTTACAAGCAAGATTTAATAAAAAATACAGTAGAAAAACATGAAAATCAGAACCTCCTAGAATAAGTAATTTAATATTATTTTTTATACTGACAATAAAATAGTTTTTAATTTGACCTAAGTATATTATGATCTATACTAATATTATAAATACGAAAGTATCTCGGTCTGTCTTTATTTTAGTCTGTTACGTTTTCACGGCTAAACCGTTGAACCGATTTTGATGAAACTCGGTATGGGTTACGCTTGAATCCCATGAAAGGACATCCTTTTTTTTTTTTTTGACAGGGGGAAATCCTCATGGACTGCCTCCGCCTGGGGAGAGACGGAGGGGCGTGCCGGACTCTTACCGGCTAAAACCCCCCGGTGTCTGTCGCGGGAATCCAAATTCTTCCGCAGCCCCGCACTAGTGCCGGCCCGGTCTGTCCGGGCCTCGTCTCCTGCACGGGGTAGTGAGGTGTTAACTACCCCGTGCATCGTCTCAGAGGCGCGCGCCGACACCCGCGCGCGCCTCCGCCTCGGGTCCATCGAATAGGGGGCGGGGACTTCCCCAAGTCCCTCGCCCCTGGACCCATTTATGGGGGGCGGAAAAGGGCGTTGTCCGCCCTTCTCCGGCGCCCGGTGCGTCTTCTGCGGCCCGGGAAAGGAGTCGAGATCTCCCTCTCCCGTTCCGCAGTTTCCTTCTGCGACATCACGTCCTCGCAGAAGGACACCACCGCGTCCCACGACTCTGCGCTACCGACCATCCTCCGCACTACGGCCGGCAGCGACATGAAAGGACATCCTAGGCTACGTTTTGCCGCGATAACTGACACCCACGCTTGCAGAGCTGCGAGTAAAAGCAGCTAGCAATAATATTTTTTTTTAACTTATCGTGCAAAACCATCAGTTTCGCATTAAACATAAAAGCAAAGTTGAAAATAGGCTGTATAATATTATACAGCCAAATTACTTTAAGGGTGTCTCACTAATTTGAATAAGTTTGAGGAAAACAAGTTGAATATTCAATTGGGTCCATGTTAACAAGTATCTACACTTAGGGCTATGAGAAAGTTTAATCGTAGAACTAAGGCCGTTCGTACACGAGGCGACGCTAGTCTCCGATAACCAACAACTTAAAGATAATAGCTCATAACAGCTAGCAGCTATTATTATTAGTATGGAGTATTGTGGGTATACATTTACTATATCAACTCCAAGGCGCCTCTACCGCGCGCTGACCATGCGCGGATGGCTAGTAGTCGACTCAGTGTACACCCGTTACCCACGCGCAGGTCCCGAGTAAATCGCGCGGTGTCTGTAAGTGGTTTACGCGCGATTACGATGCATCTACATGATATGAAAGACTACTTATTTATTCGCGGATAACGCAATGTCCACTCGTTGACCATGCGACGTTCACTGGATGACACGCGGCATCCAATCGTGGACCATCAGTTGACAACGAGCGACGAGCTGGTGCAGTGTCGGCGCAGTGTCTGTAAGTGGTTCACGCGCGATTACGATGCATCAACATGATATGAAAGACTACTTATTTATTCGCGGATAACGCAATGTCGACTCGTTGACCATGCGACGTTCACTGGTTGACACGCGGCATCCAACCGTGTACCATCAGTTGACAACGAGCGACGAGCTGGTGCTGTTCGGGTGTCGGGTGAGTTTGATGAGCTATGTCATGACGTAGTCTCCAACGGTGCGTGCCTGTCTACGAACCGTGGTGGTTTGTATGAGGTAGTTGTTTGGATATTGAAATCGTTGGGTATCCCAGACTTGCGTTGCCTCGTGTACGAACGACCTTAAATTGTATAAAAATGTTTTTGTTATTCTCTGTGAAATGGAACGGTTTTCAGTAAATCGTTGTTTCTTTGTTCTCATTTTATGTAGGCTTGTAATAAAACTGGACATTTATTGGTTGTACATATTCCGTTATTTTGAATTTCTAACTTGTGATAGTAGCGGTACACAACGTGTCGTTTTGCATTCTCGTCAAATTTCAGGAGGCTGTTATGAAAGTTATAATAAATAAAAAAAAAAGTTAGAATATATATTTGTTTGTTGGTTATTTAAGTTTGTATTCAGAATACACCACTTTCAAAGAACAGAATCGCCCCATTGCGTATGCGGTAAGCAGTGTCCTTATGTGTGTGTAAAAGAGTAGTTACAGTGCGGTATCACACGCGCCTCGTTTTGGAATGCTTGCCCCACACATGCAGATTTCGAAAATCAGAAAAAAAACCTACTTGTTTTATTTATCGATTCGTATCGAGAATCATTAGCATACTTACCTCCTCAAATTTGACGAGAATGCAAAACGACACGTTGTATAATACGTAGGTAATTTTATATTCAAATTTATGGCTTTTAAACATGAATGATAACGTAATAATATTTAATTAAAAGATTTCGTGTTAATTACATGTAACAATATCGCAATATCACACAAAAGCTAAGATTTATTTAGTTATGTAAAATGATCATTCTTTTTATTTAACATCATAAAATCTATTCATATGAAAATATCGATTTAATTTTAAACGTGTCCCATCTCTATCCCAAATGTCATACGCAACTTCCCCATTCTGTCAAGGTAAGTCACGAATAATAAACGAAAAGATACTCCAAATAAAGTTTGGTACGCATATCTGTTTTATTCACGGCACACACATAATAACCACGTAAAAGATTCAAGGATTCTGAAATTTCTTTCAGTGATACATTTCGCCCTTGGGATTTAAAGGCAAAAGAAATTATCTTTTTTGTGAATAAAATATTGGTTTGAGGTAACCATACTGGTGGAGTATGCTTATTTAATAGGGTGTCCATTGGATATCGATGATGTATTTTTTATCGGTAAGTTATTTTTAAAGAAAACACGATTATTTATTTAGCATTTTCGTATGACAGTGGGATTGGCGGGTGTTGCCAATTTATTACAGGGGTGATTTGCCAAAACTATGGGAGACTTTGGTAGGTAATATTGTCTATGATGCTACCCATCTGGCTGATCTCATAATATCAATGCTTTTAATATTAAATCGTATTTATGGTAGGATAGTTTAAGTAACTTAAAAAATTTACTTATCTACAATGTAATTTGCTAGGCTTTTAAAGTTTTAGATTTCCTACTGAAACTTGCTGCTGCAATCAAATTATACCTACAGCTAACACGAGATGGACCAGGGAACACGAAGACACGGGGTTTGATTCAACTTTTACCTGCTATTTTGTGCCAACTGTTAAATTAAATAATCATTATTTTAGCCTTCATCTTATTAAAAACTAGCTGTCCCCCGCGACTTTGTTCGCGTGTTTTAGTTTCAACGGTTTTTCATTTTTGCAACATTTTTCATTTATGCTCCGCTCCTATTGGTCGTAGCGTGATGTTATATAGCCTATAGCCTTCCTTAATAAACGAACTATCCAATACTAAAAGAATTTTTCAATTCAAACCAGTAGTTCCTGAGATTAGCGCGTTCAAACAAACAAACAAACTCTTCAGCTTTATAATATTAGTATAGATAGTATAGATTCAAGTTTAGGTAAGTAAATAATTTAGAGCAGGTATCCGTAAACCTTGATCTTTTGGGATAAAATCATTGCTTTGGAAGCATTTTCCACGAAATAAACAGCGGAATACCTACCTTTGTATGGAGAAAGACCCGATAGCGTCCCCTCTTAATGTCCATTTACCCAAACGCACACATACATATTTAGGACTAACATACATACAAATGATCGTATCACTATAGCGATCCCAAGAATAAACACTTACCTTAATGTTACCTTATACCAGACCAGTTTTACCGTCCTACGATATATAAGTAGCTAACTTAGTTTTCTCTTGTTTGATTTCGTAAGTGCGTTCCCTTGTAACAAATTTTGTTTCAAGGACTGAATAGTACTAATTCAAGGTTGTTAATTGATATTCTCGTGACAATAGGCATGTTTCCTATTTTTTTTTAATGTCCGTCTTGTAGTTTAATGAATTTTATTGGACACGTATTTTTTCTTTTTTCCTGCAAACAAAAAATGATCAAAATACAGAGAACGGAAATTACGCGTGACGTCACTCCTCGCTACGATTTTTAGCGAGGCGTGGCGTCATAAGCCCCCACTCCGAAACTTTAAAGCGGTGTATCTTTGTATTTTTGTATTGTTTTGATAAAAGAAAAAATACGTGTCTAATATTTTTTTATTATCTAACTGACGGACTAAATAGATTTTAACTTTTTATACCCAGGAAACATCCCTATTGTATAAAGTTTCTCTTGTTTTGAAAAAATCTTTTTAAAGACGTGAATCTGTTTTTCCTTTAGTTAGATTTGTGGATAAGTGAGTTTTTACTAAATATATTATTTAATCGAAGATTTAAATAATAACAAGTTTGTTCAATCAACAATTAATTATCCACAATAATTTTATTTATTCAAGAAATAAAAAGATGACACTTTTATAAAGTCACAGTCGTATGCAAAATGTGAACATATATTATATTTTTTAAATCGTGAAATTATCATTAACTGTTTTAATAAGTTTACTCATAATATATAATCTAATCAAAGCCGGTATCGCTATTTACAGGGCAAAGGTCTCACCCTCCGTCTTCCATGCATTTATGTTCTGAGGTACCAAACAGACAGACTGAACCGGCGAGGGACTTTATAATATACTAGCTGTCCTCCGCGACTTTGTTCGCGTGTTTTAGTTTCAACGGTTTTTCATTTTTGCAACATTTTTCATTTATGCTCCGCTCCTATTGTTCGTAGCGTGATTTTATATAGCCTATAGCCTTCCTCAATAAACGGACTATCCAAAACAAAAAGAATTTTTCAATTCGAACCAGTAGTTCCTGAGATTAGCGCGTTCAAACAAACAAACAAACAAACTCTTCAGCTTTATAATATTAGTATAGATATACACACAATACATACAATAACGCCAGCTAACTTGCTAACTTAAATGAAAAGTTTAAACTTCAGGCAGGACTCGAACCCGCGCCAACGTATTATGCGCACCAGTTGCTTTACCAACTAAGCTACAGAGGTCAATGGTGCTCAAATTTCTCCTTCTACTTTCTATCTTACACTAGCTGTCCCCCGCGACTTTGTTCGCGTGTTTTAGTTTGTTGTTATTTTTCATTTATGCTCCGCTCCTATTGGTCGTAGCGTGATGTTATATATAGCATATAGCCTTCCTCAATAAACGGACTATCCAATACAAAAAGAATTTTTCAATTCGAACCAGTAGTTCCTGAGATTAGCGCGTTCAAACAAACAAACAAACTCTTCAGCTTTTTAATATTAGTATCGATAATCTGTCTAGCCGTTTCCCAAGCTATGTTGGGGTCGGCTTCCAGTCTCACGAGATTCAGCTGATGACCTTATATAAAGAAGGCAGTATGTTATATATGCCGTTTAATAAATAAAAAAAAACATGACATTTAGAATGTCACGGTCATATGATAAGGACATGCAAATTTTTAAAACCATGTTTTAATATAATTATTTTTCTTATTTTGGATCTATAGGTTATATAAAAAATATAGATTAGACAAAATGATAGTTTTTGGTTTTACTCAAAACTAAAAATTATGAAATAAACATTCTTTTCGGGTTGAAAGAAATTAAACTAGTGTATGTTTCCGATTTTTTTTAATGTCCGCCTGGTAGATTAATGAATTTTATTGGACACGTACTTGTCCTTTTTTTCCTGCAAATAAAAATGAGCAAAATACAGTGAATGGAAATTTCGCGTGACGACACTTATACGTGCGACAATTTATACGACGGCGTGGCGTCATATTTATGTTACCGGCCAAACCCGATTTCAGGACAAACTAGTTTTGCCTAGGCTAAACTAGTTCTTCCTTCACGCGATAGGATTAGCTGGTATAGCCTAGTCTAAACTAATACGTCCTAAGCCCGGTAGGATAAACCAGTTTAGGCTAGGCCAAACTAGTTTATCCTGATATAAATACGCACACTCCAGGATAAACTGGTATGGCCTAGTCTAAACATTATAGTATACCTAGAAAGCCAAAATAAATAGATAAACTGAATAAAATACGCCGTAATTAGAAAAATAATCATTTTTATTATTAAAAGGTCGTCGTTAAAACTAATGGATAATTGGTAATACAAACAATCATACTATAACAAATAATAAGTGTTATTTTTTTATAGAATCAATAATTATACCTCAATTATTAAATTTTTTATCTATTTTTACATGGTGTGCTTCGGTGGCACTTAGAATTGCAGAGTATCATTACCTTCTTGCAGTTACATCTGTTTGTGGAACAGTTTTTGTTGCAGCTGCATCTCACAAAACCTTGGCCTGATCCCTGACTCGGCTAAATTGGTTTAGACTAGGCTGCACTAGTTTATCCTGGAGTGTGCGTATTTATATCAGGATAAACTAGTTTCGCCTAGCATAAACTGGTTTAACCTATCGGGCTTAGGACGAATTAGTTTGGACTAGGCTATACCAGTTAATCCTATCGCGTATAGTAAGAACTAGTTGAGTCTAGGCGAAACTAGTTTGTCCTAAAATCGGGTTTGGCCGGTAACATTTATATACTTCTAAAATTATGTAAATTTGCTTGGAAGCCTGTATAGTGTGAATATATTGCAGTTCCTATAATGATACATAATATAATCGTGTTGAATAGAGAAGTTACCTTTTTTTTTTAAGTAGCTCAATAAATAAGTTGACTTACCATCTCTGTCGTAATGGCTCCAAACTTCCATGAACTGGTTTGCCGACAGTTTCTTCAGCTCCCTGGAGTCCGGATCCCGGAACTGCCTCATAAAGTTTGTGGCTCTCTCAAGATTAAGCCGCTTGGCAGACGAATTCGAATCGATACTCATTTTAAAAAAACAATCGATAAAAATGTCGAATTAAATATGGTATCGGTTTTATCGATAATAATATCAACCGATGTCAATCCCTAGTTCGATTTTTAAATAATATTATTTTATTCTTTTTAATTATTTTAAAATTAAATTTGTAAATTATATATTTTAAATATATTCTATTTGATACTAATATGATTTGGCCTGAATTATTGTCAAGGTGTCTATTTAAATAATATTAGATATTTATTTTTACGTATTTTAGGTTACACTTGATTTTTTAATTGTATTTTGGGTTTTTCATCTCATCTGGAACAAAGAAATACAATAATAAAAATATGGCATTTAAAAAAATTACATCTAAATTATTAAAATACATAATATCTCTTCTAATAAATATGCAGTACAAGTATTGCACAATATTAAGAGTTTTCTTGTTTCGTTGTCTTGGATAGAGTTGTACTCTTTATAAAAAGCTTTAAAAGTACACCTCTATTACTTTAAACACTGTTAAATGTATGGTACCTGTAAATTAATTAGCTGACCACAAAATGGTTGATTTAATCATTCGATTGTGGTTGAACCACTCTAGTAAATTATTAGTATTTTTAATTTAATTTAATGATTTACACGGCTTGGAGCCAATTGCATAAATCATAGTATGTTAGTTGTGTTGGCCTAGTGATACAATTACTGGATTCGTATCCACGCGGTTGTTATTTCGAACCCAGGCTAGTATCAATGATAGTTTTCCAAACTTATATTCATCTACTTTTTATAGCACAAAAAATCGGTGAAGAAAAACATCGCGAGAAAACCTGGTTTTACAAATATTGGAATCTAACATCGCAAAGAAACCTGGTTTTACAAATATTGGAATCTGAAATCGCTAACCCGCAAGTTAGCCAGCGTGGCGATCAATGCTCGTTCCTTCGCTATATGAGAAGAGACCTGTACCCAGCAGTGGGAAATTTGCAGGCTGCTATTATCTTCGTGGGTAATTAAGCACGAGCTGCTGCGGTTCGTCTGTAGATCATTTGCTAACGATCGAGCCCCACCTTGCCTAAGTTCGCACGTAGACGGTGGTCTTGCGTCTGATCTCTCTCCGATGGTGTCTTTCTGCTGACCCATCGCTCTATGAGAGTGACGAAACAAAGAGTGTAACTGAATTCACGCACATGGGTGTATTGAAAGATCGAACCCACCAAAAAAAAAATCGTGAAAAAGTAGTTATCATCTAAAAGTTATGACATCATATGTAGAGCCAAGCTTCTAACTCTATACGCCTTTATCTAACACTTTCTACAAACTCAAACATTATGGAGTATACCGTTCTGCTTCTTAAGTTTTTTTACAAACCCTGCAGATATAAGTCTCTTATAATATCTTTAAGTACTTATATGATGAAAAACGTGTCTGTAACTACTGTATTTACCAATAAAATTTGCCAAACAGCAAATATCTTATGATAAAATCTTTACTAATATTATAAATCAGGAAAGGTTTCTTTAAACTAATATTTAATTATATGTACCGTGTTTTTGTTTTTTTTTTGGTAGCAATAAATGTCTTTTTATTTTATTTTATTTTTTAAAGGTTTGTATTTTTGTGTGTATGTATATACCGAATAAACTCAAAATCTAATGGACCATTTTCAAAAATTCTTTCAACATTTATATGTTACATTATTTTAAATACATAGAACATAGGCTATAGAATATTTTGAAAAACAAATGTCTATCCGAGCGAAGCCGGTGCGAACCGCTAGTCTATATCTATACTAATATTATAAAGCTGAAAAGTTTGTTTGTTTGTTTGAACGCGCTAATCTTTGGAACTACTGGTCCGATTTAAAAAATTATTTCAGTGTTGGATAGCCCATTTATTGAGAAAGGCTATAAGCTATATAACATTACGCTGCGACCAAAAGGAGCGGAGCATAAACGAAAAATGTTGCAAAAATGAAAAACCGTTGAAACTAAAACACACGGACAAAGTCGCGGGGGACAGCTAGTCTATGATAAAAGCAGAGGTGTTCTTAAAAAAATATGAAGCAAATGGTATGTAGTATTCAGTAGTTTTTATTTTAATAACCAACCAAAATTCTCACATAAAATTTATTTAACAAATTCCTGATCAAACTTTATGTTGCTCGGGTATATTTGTTAGAAACTTTTGCTAGCTGTAGTCATTGGTGGCAGGTGGTGTAGTAACAGCAACTCGCGACTTTTACAAATAACGCAATATGACTTTTACTCATTGAAAGAAAGAAAAAACATTTTATTGTCACACTGAAGACGCGCGCACAAGGACTTATTACTTAAATGTAACATGAAAAAAAAATCCATTCATAATTTACAATAGTTTTGTATCTATCTTGGACCGTTCATATCTGTTCTTCCATAGACCAAAGGCGCTGGTAGATGCCCAATTCCAGTTTAGAGTAAAGTTCTCAACACTGCGTGTTGGACCCGTGTCCCCACGTAAGCCTTTCAAAGGACCGGGTATTCTCGCTACTGAGGATAGCTCATGAAAAATAAGAGATATAAGATAATAAAATATAAAAATCATTGGGTTCTAGACTGCACATTACTGATAGCAGTTTAGAATTAACAACCAAAAAGTAGCCTTATTTCTAACGGATTAAGGTTGAGTTTCATAATAATTAATTGTTACCACACGAACTAATACAGCGCGATTTGCTGTGGGATCTAGCCCCGCATTAACTAACATTTGTATGATCCATAAAATTAAATGTTGGTTCTTCATTGTGCATGTATTTCATTTGAATGTTTGTAAAATCAAAAACTCAACCACTATATAACACACTAGCTGTCCCCCGCGACTTTGTCCGCGTGTTTTAGTTTCAACGGTTTTTCATTTTTGCAACATTTTTCGTTTATGCTCCGCTCCTTTTGGTCGCAGCGTAATGTTATATAGCTTATAGCCTTTCTCAATAAATGGGCTATCCAATACAATAAGAATTTTTCAATTCAAACCCGTAGTTCCTGAGATTAGCGCGTTCAAATAGACAAACAAACTCTTCAGCTTTATAATATTAGTATAGATTAGTATATTAGTATAGATAATACTAGATATTACTTGCGGCTCGGATTCAAGCTTGCCCAATAACAAGTTTTATTAAAATCGGTTCAGCGGTTTAGCCGTGAAACGTATACGCAGTAATAGTATGGATAGATGTTATGTTGAATAAAACTTATCTATACTTAATATTATAAAGCTAAAGAGTTTGTTTGTTTGTTACTTGTTTGTTTGAACGCGCTAATCTCAGGAACTACTGGTTCGAATTGAAAAATTCTTTTTGTATTGGATAGTCCGTTTATTGAGGAAGGCTATAGGCTATATAACATCACGCTACGACCAATAGGAACGGAGCATAAATGAAAAATGTTGAAAAAATGAAAAACCGTTGAAACTAAAACACGCGAACAAAGTCGCGGCGGACAGCTAGTGTCGTATAATGATGATTAACAGACAGTAAAGTATTTCGAAGGTTTTAACATAAAATAGATTATATAATAATACTGTTATATTACTAAGTAAAGAGCCTAAGTTTACAAACTGTCAATACTGATCGATCCGAAGTGATAAGGGTACTGGCATCACGATTAATGTCCTGTGTTTTCAAATATATTGCAAACTAGCTGTTGCCTGCGGCCTCGCCCGCGTGGTTGCCGGTTATCGGCAAAAAGTAGCCTATCCCGGTAGTCCTTTTTTGGGATCCAGGCTTAACTCATACCAAGATTCAACAAAATTGGTTTAGCGGTTTTGCAGTGTAAGCGTATCAGAAACACAGGCAGTTTTTTTTTTTTTTACAAAAGTTTACTAGCAATTTTGGTGGAATTTACATTACTAGCAATCTTGTTAACCTCTCCAACTAAGCTAAATATGCTTATATCTGAGGGATCAGTGGGTTCACGTCAATAGTGAAATGGGTGGGGATCGAACCTCTGACCTCTCGATCACAAGGCCCTCACCCTAACCATTAGGCTATTGCCGCAATCTTTTCTTTCATACTTAAAATAACAGTGTTGATTCTGAATACAAAAGGTTGCCTTAGTATTTGAAATATTACAGAATACTACAATTTTCAAAACCGTTTAAAAAAAGGAGGACGTTTCCTATTCGTCTATATGTGTCATCTCCGTGCTATGAGCTCATTATATCAGGACTTTTGCCGTTGTGGAAGCGAGACGGCGCGGCGCTATGCACATTGTAGTGCGCCATCCCGCTTCAACGATGGGATCAGTCCTGCTTTAAAAGCTCATAATACAGGTTAGTTGTGGAGAAGAAAACAGTGGAATACGAAATTTGTTTTAGTCAACGATTTTGTAAGTATAATCAGTCTGAGCTGCAGTTGTCTCTAACAATTTTTCATTTTCGTCGCGAGTACCCCCTCTTAACAGGTTGACGGGCCTGTTGGTCTAGTGGTTAGTGACCCTGGCTGCTAAACCGGAGGAGTTCGATTCCCACCCAGGACAAATCTTTGTGTGATGAGCATGATCATTTGTTCTGTGTCTGGGTGTAATTTATCTATAATATGTATGTATTCAAAAATATTATATAAGTATGTTTATTAGTTGTCTGGTGGCCATAGCAAAGGCTCTGCCTAGTTTGGGATCAGATGACCGTGTGTCCCAAGATATTATTATTATTCTAGAGGTTAGGTATATTACATCTTTAGAGAGAACATTAGCTTAGATTTATTGTGAACACAATATAAACGGTTGTACAAACTAATCCTTCCCAGTAGTTACCGTTTATCTTCATAATTGATCCCGGCTCGTACCGCCCGTAACAGAGTTATAGTTTCGGCTATCGAATTATACTTCGATTATCTTTGGCCTATTTCACCTATACCTATACAAAACATCATTACAGCGTGAACATTGGCCCCGATTCTTTTAAACCCACACTAAACTTATTTTAGACCATCGGTATCTTTTTCACTTGTATACAATTAGAAAAGGACAGATGAAAATTAGAGCTGTCAAATTTAGTTTCGACTCCAATTCTCATAGAAATCTACTGACAAGCAAGCAGAAACGTGTGCACTTAAACACAGTTATGTTGAAGGCGAAAAATGGTTTGACGATTCTAAGTTATTGTTATCTGTTGCCCTCCTTTTCTCTTGCTGTATGTTAGTAAAAGATAGCAATGATTTAATTTTGATTTAGTAAGCGTAGGTACAAAGGACTAAAAAAGCCCAAATGCAAAAAAAAATGTTAAAAATTTATTAGTAATTACTGTAAAATATTATGTCAATTACAAAGGCATGCGAAATATAGTATTACTTAAAAATACTAATAAACCAACTGAAATAAATTATTTGTATACAAGAGAAAGGTCCCAAAATAAATGGTAACTGTGGCGTAAACTATGCAATATTGTTCACATAAATTCAGCCAAACGGCCCCAGAACATTTAGCTAAGCGATAATCAGGGACCCAGGCGGAAAAGCGGATTTACAAATCTTCGCATATAATAAAAAAATACGTAGGTCGCCTCTAAATGGGCTATAAATTGTAATTTACAAGTACTTTCTTTAACCCCCTAAAACCCCTTAAAGTTAGTTTGTGTATTCAAGGCACGGGTGGAAGCCATTGTCGCGTACGTGTTAAAACAATGTGAGATAAGACATTTCTATAATAATATTCAATTTCACTTATATATTAAAGTGCGTAGAAAATCATAGGTATATTCATACGAATAAAAATAAAACATTTGACTGCACGGATAGCCGAGTGGTATAGGTCACCACGCCAATTACCTCTGTGCGCGACGTGCTGCGGGTTCGATCGCCGCATGGAACAAGCATTTGTGTGACCCACAAATGCTTGTTTCAAGTCTGGGTGTTCTTTGTGCATGTGATTTGAATGTTTGTGAAACACCCCGCGACACAAGGATTAAATTCCTTAGTGCGGGAATCGTTTAAAAAAATAAACAAAAAAACATTTGGTCTACCTCGCTCTGTGTGGTAGAAGTAATTAGCAATAGACGATAATTGTTGCAGCTTTAAGCCCTATCCATACTCATATTATAAATGCAAAGTAATTCTGTCTGTCTGTTACGTTTTCACGGCTAAACCACTGAACCGATTTTGATGAAACTCCTTATCCGTACAAGACCTTTTTTGACATCCAAGTATATCCCATACCAAGGATAAGCTTGGATGCTAAAAAAGGACCTAGGTTACCTTTTGCCACGATAACCGACATCCACGCGGGCGAAGCCGCAGGAAACAGCTAGTATGTGACACAAAAAGAAAATTCCACGATCGATATTTCCAATGATCAAAAATATGACAAAATTATATCGATATGTTACCGAACGACGACGGTGATTTAGTCAATAATTTATTCAAGCTATCGAAGCTTGATAATTTGGCCAAGGTTACTACTTAATTACCTTCTGTATTTGGAAAATCGATGCCCACTGTCATGAAATTACGTAAAATTATCTTTAATTGATATTATATTCACATTTTGTGATTTTAATTTGTTCCTCTGACATTTTAATTACTCATGCTACCTATTTTATCTATAATAAGTTTTATGATTTGATGCCTGTTATTAATTTTATTGAATTTTAAATGGTGTATTAATTAACTTTATATTAATTTGTACGCTGATGAGGCAAAACATGACTGTTACTTATTATGTAATATTATAACATCTTGCATACCTACTCTGTGTATACTCATGTTTTTAACAAATTAAATATCTTGTATATTGTATCTTGTATCTTTACTGAAACATAATTCATTAAGGGTACAAATCAAGAAATAAGTATTTTCTTATTAAAATGAAGAATTTACTTGTAACTTGGTCGTCTCACGTTGGGAAAAAAAAACCGTAATTGATAACTTTGTTTAATTTAACAAGACTATTGCCGTGGGAATGGGATAGGGAGAGGCTAAGTGTAAGCCGATAATAAAGGTTAAGCCGCGCTCGCCGCGGTTGGTCCTTGGATGGGTGACCATTTGTAAACATACCGAGACCCCTCCGTGCCTCGGAAAGCACGTTAAGCCGGTGGTCCCGACTGTCATACGTTGATCTTTGGTAGTCGGTAAACCAGTACAATTCTGACAACCAGTCTTACCCTGGGATACTGTGTTAACCAGTAAAAATGGGTTGTGGAGGTCAGATAAGCAGTCGCTCTACGTAAAATACGGTATTCAGCTGAATCCGGTAAGACTGGAAGCCGACCCCAACATAGCTTGGGAAAGGTAGTTAGTTTTTATTGCCGTAGGAAACAAAAAAAATATAGCAAATTATAATATCTTTTTATAATATCTTTTTACATCTCACACACGGTCATCTGATCCCAAACTAGGCAGAGCCTGTGCTATGGCAACCAGACAACTGATAAACATACTTATATATCTCTAAATACATACATATTATAGATAAATTACACCCAGACACAGAACAAATGATCGTGCTCGTCACACAAAGATTCGTCCTGGGTGGGAATCGAACCCACGACCTCCGGTTTAGCAGTCAGGGTCACTAACCACTAGACCAACAGGCCCGTCAAATTGCAAATATGTTATCTATATTATCATAACTTTCCAATTATTTTTCATACAATGCGTGTAAACAAAATTGTTTATAATAAGCCCATCAATCGAACCAGAAATTGTTCGTCACTTTGTTTACGCAACGTGTCGTGTTGCCAAAACAAAATACTTTGATAAATGTTTGGAATTAATCTCGGCCATCAATTAATTACCCTTCATTTGGTTGATTGATGTAGTATGATAGAGCGGTTGTAAATATTTTATACGTGCGTTAGAAACAGACTAGCTTATGCTCATGGCTTGGCCCGCATGGACGTTCATTTTTAATCTATACTGTAAATATAAAGCTGAAGAGTTTGTTTGTTTGTTTGAACGCGCTAATCTCGGGAATTACTGGTCCGATTTGAAAAAATCTTTCAGTGTTGGATAGCCCATTTATTGAGGAAGGCTATAAGCTATATAACATTACGGTGCGACCAAAATGAGCGGAGCATAAATGAAAAATGTTGTAAAGATGAAAAACCGTTGCAACTTAAAAACACGCGGACAAAGTCGTGAGGTACAGCTAGTATAAAATAAAGCCTAGTCTATAAAGATAAACAATAGTAGGCGGAAGTTCAAAAAAAACAGTGGCACTCCGGGAGTGCCGACATAATTGAATACTTGAACAATTACAATATACGTATATACTTATACAGAGGTGTCGGTAACGATAACGGTAACAGTGTCGCAAAATCAATTGTTCTTTCCCATCTAAAAAAAATCATGATTCGACTTCGACTTGGCTTGACAATTCTTAAACAATTACAATATATTATGTAGATACTTGTATTCAGAGGTGTCGCGGTAACGGTAACAGTACCTGTACCATGATCTCTTGAAGCAGTACTGTTGCCATTGTGGAAGCGAGACAGCGCAATACACTGCGCGTAACAACATCTCGCTTATACGGCGTAAGAGCGCAGGTCGCGAATTCAATTGTTTTTTCCCATCTCAAAAATGCCCATGACGCCTAAAGAAGTTTATACTTCAAAAATTGAATTGTATTTGAAGTTATACAGCATTTGCTAGAATGCCCTAGGTGTCCCTGCAACTACACTTTCGACAATGTTGCAATATACTGGGCGCAAGTAATATTAAAAACACACTAGCTGTGCCCCGCGGTTTGACTTGCCGAGCTTTTCTCCCAAGACTAGTAACAAGATGTTAAATAGCCTACATTTTTTCACGAAAAGATGTCTATCAATGCAAAAAGATTTTTTTTCAAATCTGACACGAAAGATTAGCGCTTTAAAACAAAAAAAAACGGCGCGACGTGTTGCGAGTTCGATCCCCGCATGGAACAACCATTTTTGTGTTCCAAGTCTGGGTGCTCTTTCTGATTATGTATGTTTGTCAATTAGCATACGTATTGAGGGTCTCGTTATAAAAAAATCAGAAATGAAATTTATAAAATTAGGTAACAGTCAATGCAGATACTTCAGCGAGTTACATAAGAGTGTTGCGTGTTGACGCAGGCTGCAGAGTTCAATTTAACAGCCACAAGTAATCATTCTGTCTGTATTCTGATGCTAAATGTTCTAGAGAAGCATGGCAAACCTATTTAAAGGAGTTTATATTTAAAACTATTTAGTTTTCTAATATTAATGTTGTAGGCACATAAAGTTGAAAAAAAAAAAAATGAATCATAAAGTACCCCTGTCAAAAATAGGAATTTAAATTTTACTTGTGCACACATCCGTTCCTTGGATCGCCAGGCCACTACAACAATAGGGTGGATGCCTGTTTTTTTTTGGATATCCGTCAGTCAAACTATTAAAAAAATATTAGATACGTATTTTTTCTTATTTTACGTTTCGATATATTAATTAAAAATGACGCATGACATTTATTAGCCCCCACTCCTAAACTTTAATTCACTTTTTCTACTTAGCGTTTTCTGAAAAAGCAACAAAATACGTGTATTCCTATTATGTCACCTTAATTCTTTGTTACATTATGCTAGAAAAATAAACTTTTAAACGATAAATATGTGTCTAGCCTAGACTTAGTAGACATGTATTAAGGATAGTCTTAGCCCTATATTCCCTTGATATATAGCCTTGTTTGTTACCTAAAAACTAGTTACGATCTGAGTGAGACTGAGAGAAACATCGTAAGCACAAATTACAAGTGATACTCTCCCTTACTTTTATCTAAATGGAATCTCCAGTTTATCCCAAAATAGCGATCCCATTTTGTTTTTTTTCTTCGACCATTTATCTCAGTCTAGACTTTTCCGTATTGAATTAGACTTATCTAAACTACCTAAATATAGCTAGAGGCTAAAAATAAAAATAAGTAGGTATGTACTAGTATTAAGTAAAAAAACTAATATATTTTCTAAGGATTGAGTGTTGGAAAACCTATAGGTTACTTCCGGTTGACCGAGAATTGTCAATTTTGGTTTAAAGCAGAACAAGTAAAGAGAAAATTCCGAAAAATAAAAAAAAGTTGAAAATTTAGGTAAATTTTGGTATTTACGCGAAAATCTAAATTTGCCCATATCTTCTTATTGTGTTGACTCAGGACCTTTATTTTTATTAATCTAATAGGGACCTCAGTATCTGGTATAAATTTCAACTTCCTAGGTCCATCCGTACCTCAGAAAATCGGTACAGACATGACCTTATAAGGTTTCCATTTTTTACCTTTTGAGGAACGGAGCCCTAAATATGAATCGCCGAAATGTATGTACGCGCATAAATTTTGAACGACTGTACCGAATTGGATAATTATTTTTCTTTTGGGTTTAACAATAACATTGCCAGTGACAGCGATGATATTAAAATAAGTCCTTGACTGACGCTGACCTTATTGGTAATGTATTCCAAAAAGGTCACATGTACTCGTATCATATGAAAATTAACCTTTCCGCTTTGATTATAATTATACCTGTCTAGATAGAGTGATCCAAAAAAAAAAGCTTGCAACAGGCGATTAATATTTGTAGCGACGAGAAGACAGATATTTATGGTTTTTAATAACCTGACTTTATATATTATTTATGTACCTATAATGAAATAATAATTTATACTAATATTATAAAGCTGAAGAGTTTGTTTGTTTGTTTGTTTGAACGCGCTAATCTCAGGAACTACTGGTTCGAATTGAAAAATTCTTTTTGTATTGGACAGTCCGTTTATTGAGGTAGGCTATATAACATCACGCTACGACCAATAGGAGCGAAAGCATAAATGAAAAATGTTGCAAAAATGAAAAACCGTTGAAACTAAAACACGCGAACAAAGTCGCGGGGGACAGCTAGTATAATATAAATCTAGATAGAAGACAAAATAAAAGTGTAAAGTTGATATAAAAAAAATGTTTCACTAATTAAATATCTTATCATACTGACATTAAAAATGCGAAATTAACTCAGTTTGGCTGTAACGGTTTCACGGCTAAAAAGCTGAACCGATTTTAATAAAGTTGGTATGCAGCTTGGATCCCAAGAAAGAACAGGGGCTTTTTGCTTCAATAAGCGACTCCCAAGCGGGCGGATACGCGGACAAAAGCTAGAACAAATATAATTATTAACTGCACATGTAGCTTCCCTGGTCATTCAAACACCTGTAGTTTAATAAGTTTTATTATATATGAAAGATATTCATCGAAATAAAACAATTATAATTTCATAACAGCTGCACCTGTTTACATAGCTCTATTAACTGAGTTATATTATACGAGCAGCATACAATAATAAATGAATACAATGTAAGTATAAATAAATAAATAAATAAATGTAGACAACATCACATACATTGCTCTGAACCCAAAGTAAGTAGGTAAAGCAAAATGTGTTATGGAATTCAGAGACAACGAAGGTACCACAAACGCCTAGACCCGAGACAATGTAGAAAAGGGGTTTTCTACATTGACCCCGCCGGGGATCGAACCCGGGACCTCAGAGCTGGCGACACTTTGAAAACCAGTGTGTATGCCACTCGACCACGGAGGTCATCAAAGTATAAATAGTTTTAATTTTTATTTTGCTATTTATGCAAAAAATATACCATAATAGGTATATAACTCAAAGGTGACTGACTGACATAGTGATGTATCAACGCACAGCCCAAACCACTCGACGGATCGGGCTGAAATTTAGCATGCAGGAAGATGTTATGACGTAGGCATCCGCTAAGAAAGGATTTTGATCAATTCTACCCCCAAGGGGATAAAATAGGGGATGAAAGTTAGTATGAAACTTTGTCAATTTTAAACCGATCGGGCTGAGACTTTGCATGCATAAAGCTATTATGACGTAGGCATCCCCTAACAAAGGATTTTGATAAATTCCACCCCTAACGGGATAAAATAGGGGATGAAAGTTAGTATAAATGTTATTAGATTTTCGACTGATGGAACTGAAATTAAAGATTGAGCTACTATGGTGAAGACGTCAGCTTAAATAAGATTTTGATATTTAACAAATTTTACATGCTAAATAAAAAAGTAAAGCCGCAAAAACTATACCTAATTAATAATAATCTTCTTAACGCGAGCGAAGCCGCGGGCAAAAGCTAGTAAACCATAATTTTGGAAATAGCTACGTCAATAGCAATAACTCTTTGAAATAATAACCACAAATCCAAGAAAAGTACGTTAAAGTAAGGATTTAAGTAACTGTTAAGCAATGAATTTTAAGGTAACGACCTCCACGGAATGGATGAATATTTAACCCGAGCTTAAGAAGCAGTTTAAGTTAATTACAGTACTAAATGGAGAGAGTTAAATAAAAATTGCTGTCATTTATGAAATGGGTCGTATTATAAAGTCCTAATGTCATTACAGTTTGATTGATTGAAAATGTATGTCTATACCCCATACTAATATAAAGAATGCTTATGGAACTCCTTCTGTCGGTTTGTTAGTATGTTATGCTTTCTCGGCTAAACTGCTGAACCCATTTGGATGAAACTTAGTATGAAATAAGCTTGGATCTTTAGAAAGGGCATAGGCTACTATTTGCTGCGATAACCGTTACGCACGCGGTCGAAGCTGGGGGCAAAAGCATATATATAAAGATAATATATTACCCATTTTTTAATGCTAGCATAATTTTTAAATGTCATAATAATATAATTTTCATCCAGGTCTATTAAAAAAAAAATTTCTATAACTTAAACTTTGCAAATATTCAAATAGTGGTCCACAAAATAAAAAAGGTTTCGTATAAAAATTATTGTGAGACATTAACTAAAATCTAATGTAAAATCTCGTCTCAAGGTGTTTGTTATAGCACTCACCCGAAACGGCTTGACCGATTTATATGATTTTTGTGTACATTTGGTAGGTCTGAGAATAGGTCGTAAGCTAGTTAAATATATAAACAGTTTTACTCACGCAATATTTATCGGAGATGCCTTGAAATTAAAAAAGAGTTTATTTTATTTTATTTATTACTTCTATTTTATTTTATTTATTACTTCTTGACACGGCGCGAAACGTGAAGAGGTTCCTCTCTTTGAAGTTCTAACTACCCGTAGCTTGGACCGTGTTCTCGATGCCAGTTGGATACTGTATTTTATATTTATTAAATGTTTATTGGTTTTGTTTTGATATATACTTAAAAACGTATTTACGATGTGATTACTTAGATAAAAGAGATAATAATAATATATTGGGAAAACTTACACACGGCCAGCTGAACCCAAAGCTAGACACAACCTGTATTATGGCAACTAGACAACAGATAAACATACTTATATATTTATAAATACATACATATTATAGATAAATTACACCCAGACACAGAACAAATCATGCTCATCACACAAAGATTTGTCCTGGGTGGGAATCGATCCCAGGACCTCTGGTTTAGCAGTCACGGTCACTAAATACTCGACCAACAGGCCAGTTAAAAGAGTGGTGTGGTACCTCCTTGCTACTAAAATTCGACACATATCGTGAACTCACTTGGCAAACTATCAATATTTGTGCTAAAATCTGAACTACCATCGAAATACACTGTGAGTACATTTCCAATGTTTGAGAAACCCTCAGTGGAGATGGCAAGTTAAATATTAAACCTCCCTTTAACTCGATTTCAGTTTAAAGTGAACTACTACAAAACGATCATAGTACTTACAGTTAAAAATTTGCACTCTATGTTTGTCTATGTATACTGTAAGATATCAACGTTATAACATATTTTCCTTTTTGAGTATCGGGATAGGAATACATTTTGTTGTAATAAAGCTACTATTTCTCGATAAAACAAAGTGATACTGTTTGTTTGGCTAACATAAACACTTTACCAGACTACTGACGTCACAAGAGTTTATTACCATGCGGCAATTTGAATAACAGTGTTCTGATAGCAGCATGCTTAAAGTTAGATTGTAAAACTTTTCAATATCTAATAAAGCTTTTAAATTTGGGATCATAGATTTATTTGTTATAATTGTAAATTACAGGCCGTCCGTGACTCAGACAAAACAACAACAAGTGTAGCGGCGTAGCCTTGCGGTCTACGCCGTAGCAATGTGCTACGATAAATAGCATAGGGCCTTCGGGATTGCAAGTAACGAATTGGAATCGCTTATAAGATCTGAAGACAGACAGTTATAGTCAATGATAATATACACAAGATATGTTGCCTTTATAGTTCCCTACGTTTAAAATGTGATTGCGCTGATATAATATTTGTCAAAACGAAGCTTGTAAGTAAAGGAAGAAGCAAGAAGTAAAAAGAAGAAGTTACTCTTTCATGCTAAACATGCTGAACGGATTTAGATGAAATTTTGCATGCCAATAGTTTATAGCCGAGATTAAAACATAGTCTGATAAATAAAACAAAAATTTATTGTTGTATTTTTTTTTAAGCAATTTAAATTGCATATTATTAATTTGTGTACAGCCTCCTACCCTACATTATCTGTCTTATTAAAAAAAGCGTTTCATCTAAAAACAAGATTAAACTTCTATAAGCTGCATAGCTCATGCCGAGATATAAATATTATGACGAGCTGGCTGCTTAGATTTTTAGAAGTTGTCTTGCGACTGGTGTAGTCAGCTCGTCCTGTAACTCCCGCATCACAACTTCGGGAGTAGGAATAGCTGAAAATGAGCGCAGTGTCGGGTCGTGCTCGTCCCGGTACAGCATTAGCTGAGCCGTCTCCTTAGCTACTGTCTTCTTCATTCTGATATTCAATAATATGCACCGTGTTTTGTTTTTATTTTTTTTAACTGACAAAAATTCTATTTTTTTCTTGGATAATCTGTCGTTAGAAAATTCGGCCTCAAGACGTTTGAACCTGGTTACCTAGTGTAAAATAAACCGCTTTTTATAACAAGACGTATGAGTTTATACAGTAATATACTGTCTTATACCCAAAAAACAATTTTAGAGGTCATAAAGTACAGACACGAGGTAATAATACAACCCTTTTATCCCTCTGAACATACATATCTATCCTATTTCGTCTCACGTAACACATCGCAAAATAAACACCTTATTTCAAACAATAATAACCTTTATTATCAAAGGCAACTGTACATTTTATTGACATTTTCCCTTGGCCTGTGTACATGAACTCGTAACAAAAATCAAATGTAAATAGATATTTGTGGTAACGTAATTTGAACTGTAATTCTTCTAGATAAGATATTAATTGAAATGGCATATTCTGAAGAGTTTTGGTTATTGGTGTTTCTTTCTGTCATATTTAGAACTAGCTTTTGCCAGCGACTTCGTCCGCGTTTCCGTCGTTTTTCGTAAAAAAGTAGCATATGTCCTTCCTCACTATTCAGTGGTTTTGATGTAACAGACAGATTAACTTTCGTATTTTAGTAGGGAAATATAATATATCACGTTACACAAAAATAATCCTTATAGCATGATTCAGTATTCACGCGCGACGGCGCGATGGCTTATTATCGTATTTCATGTATAAGTTTGGTGTTCCTATACCGATTTCTATGATTCTTTTTTTATTGAATAGGTAATAATGTAAACTTTTTTTAATTAGGGATGAGTGAGAGTATTATAAACGTAAGAGTAAACAAATTTAATCAGAAATCTCCGAACTGCTAAGCTATCGGGAGTTACACGTGTTATTGTGAGTCAACCAAAAAAGATAGACATATGCTGTTGTGGGATATTTTTTAGATAATTTTATGTAGAACATTTCCGTCATACATGATTTCTATGTAGCTTTAACCATTAAGGCTGCATACGCGACGGAAGCTTAAAAAATACCGTTTTCCCAACATTTCCCTTCACTGCTCTGCTCCTATTGATTGTAGCGTGATGAAAAGTATACTATAACCTGCCCAGGAGTATGAAGAATAAATGTACCAAGTTTCGTTAAAATCCGTCCAGTAGTTTTCGTTTCTATAAGGAACATACAGACAGACAGACAGACAGACAGACAGACAGACAGACAGACAAAAATTTTACTGATTGCATTTTTGGCATCAGTATCGATCACTAATCACCCCCTGATAGTTATTTTGAAAATATATTTGATGTACAGAATTGACCTCTCTACAGATTTATTATAAGTATATAGAATATAGATATCACTGACAGGATTTTGTTTAGAAATTGTTAAGCTATAGTTGGTTTCAAATCTTGTGCCAATTATTGTTATTTCCACTTAAACAAAAATCAACTTTATGTCAGTTTAAATAAAATACATTTTACACTGACTATTACTGTTGAAAAAATTATAAAAGTTGTAGTGCAAACTGAGCCTTACATATAGGCATTATAGTTGTTTTTCCTAAAACTCGGAAACGAGATTGGAAATCTGACTATACATAAGAAAAATGTATCATATTCCATAGAGTTTGAGGCTTCTCAAGATAATTTGTGGGCTGATATTTTAATCGTAACGTTTGTGTTTGTTGGACAAAGTAAATTTATTAAACTGTTAGCATTATATTATAACCGCGTTTTTAAAGCTTTTATAGGAATTTGCTATAGATAAATCTATACTAATACTAATAATCTATACTAATATTATAAAACTGAAGAGTTTGTTTGTTTGTTTGTTTGAACGCGCTAATCTCAGGAACTACTGGTTCGAATTGAAAAAATCTTTTTGTATTGGATAGTCCGTTTATTGAGGAAGGCTATAGGCTATATACCATCACGCTACGACCAATAGGAGCGGAGCATAAATAAAAAATATTGCAAAAATGAAAAACCGTTGAACTAAAACACGCGAACAAAGTCGCGGGGGACAGCTATAAAATATATAAAGCTGAAGAGTTTGTTTGTTTGAACGCGCTAATCTCAGGAACTACTAGTCCGATTTGAAAAATTCTTTCAGTGTTGGATAGTCCATTTATTGAGGAAGGCTATAAGCTATATAACATTACGCTGCCACCAAAAGGAGCGGAGCATAAATGAAAACTGTTGCAAAAATGAAAAGCCTTTGAAAATAAAACACGCGGACAAAGTCGCGGGTAACAGCTAGTTCGTTATATATTTGTGTAATAATCTACGCTGTTGACGCATTTACATAAATACTACTATAATGTACATACTAATAGAAGGTATAAATACACCATAGTTAAATCTCATTAAAGTAATCTCGTTCCAAATCAATGTTAAATTAAATTAAACAAGCTTCGTGTTGTTATCTTATCCGCCGATCCGTTTGTCAATACGCCCGCCCGGATAACCGGACGTTGATAGCAGCCGGATAACCGGGTACCTATGTTGACCACTATTATCTAATCTATAACTATAGGTCGTATAAAAATGTGAACGGATATTCGCGATTGCGATTAATTACGTATTTTAAAGCTGAAGCGTTTTTTTTTATAATCTTTTAGTTGTCCCACTGCTGGAAGGTTGTCGACTTCTGTCTGAAGCCGCTTTCCACCAATGTGGCAAAAAATAACTACACTAATATATTACTAGCTTTTCCCGAGGGTCCGCCTGCGTAGATGTCGGTTATCGCAGCAAAAAGTAGCCCATGTACTTTCTTGGGATCCAAGCTTATTTTATATCCAAGTTACTCCAAGTATCATCAAAATCGGTTTAGCGCTTTAGCCGTGAAAAGGTAATACACAGACAGACAGTTCCTTTCGCATTTATAATATTAATATTTAGTATGGAGGTAGGGATATTTTGTTTCCAATACACTTGATAATAACTTATCGAAATAAACTATACGGTACACTAAAATTGTTGATATAAAAGTCCTCTGTAGTCGAGTGGCGTACACACCGGTTTTCAAGATGGCGCCAGCTCTGACGTCCTTGGTTCGATCTCCAGGCCGGTCAATGTTTTCTACATTGACCGTGTGTGGTTTTCTACATTGTCTAGGGTCTAGGTGTTGGTGGTACTTTCGTTGTCTCTGATTCTATAACACAAGTGCTTTAGCTACTTACTTTGGGTTTAGAGCAATTTATGACGTTGTCCACATTTATTTATTTCATCATCATCATCCACAGCCTTTGTCATCCCACTGTTGGGCATAGGCCTCTCCTTTCATGTGCCATCCTCTCCGGTCCAGTGCCAGTCTCATCCAGAATCGACCCGAGTCTTTAGTTATGTTTACATGTTTATTTATTTATTTAAAGTTAAATATCAATTACTTTAAGAATTTACTGAAAACCAGATGTGATTTAAATATTGATCGGACTGGAATAATGGCAAGGTCAACATATAACGTGTACTACATACCTTCACCTTCCAAAAATAAGGGAGTGAAAACAGAATATATTTATACAAATTAAACACGATGTTGACGTATATATCCTCCTAAATAATAAACAAACTACAATTAATGACAGATATAAACCATTAGTTTAAAACCATTACATTCTGTATAATTATAGTAACTAAATACTATTTGAATGATTCAAAGTTTAATCTTAATAAAATGTATGTATAAAAAAGCAAAATAATAGTTCCTACCAATATACTTTTACATGTGAAAACATACAAACTATGTTTGCGCGTCGATCGCTGTTTTTGTGTAGTTCTGATATACGATAGCTAAATCAGATAAATATGTTAAAAAGATATGATCTCTTGAAGACCTTGAGTGATAGTTTTCATTTTTTACGTGCATACTAGATGGTCAAGGATTTACTTGCAAAGAATATGTTTACGCAAGTAATTTTGTTTCACTAGTAGCTTAACATTTTTAGTAATATTTTTGTAGTATTCAAAAGGACTATGATCATAAATACCTAATTCTGATATCGTCTTAAAAACTATTACAAATATTATGTAACTAGCTGTCCCCCGCGACTTTGTTGGCGTGTTTTAGTTTCAACGGATTATCATTTTTGCAACATTTTTCATTTATGCTCCGCTCCTATTGGTCGTAGCGTGATGTTATATAGCCTATAGCCTTCCTCAATAAACGGACTATCCAATACAATAATTATTAAATTCGAACCAGTAGTTCCTGAGATTAGCGCGTTCAAACAAACAAACAAACTCTTCAGCTTTATAATATTAGTAAGTATAGATTATTTCAAACTGTTATTATTATTACTGTGGAGGTCAGATAGGCAGTCGCTCTATGTAAAATACGGTATTTAGCTAAATCCGGTAAGACTGGAAGCAGACTCCAACATAGTTTGGATAAAGGTTAAGAAGAAGACAGACGAAATTTCAATTTATTACGAAGTATATTTTAATTATACTTTGACTAGCGCCTTGGTAATAACTAATCTGGTAATTCCATCTTAAATTACCATACGTTAAGGTTGATGTCCTAGATTTTAGGTTTAATCTACTGCTCCCTTTTGAACCCTAATTAATTCAAAACCCTGTTTCTGTAGTTAACATTATGTAACATAATCAGTGTTACGGTAAGCCTTAATAAATTGAGGCTTATAGCATTTTAGCCGGTAACTGAGTCGGGTGGAACCTTATTTGTTACATAGTGAAATATGATGAGCTATGGACCGACCTAGGAGGCTTAAAATGAGTTATATCATATATTAGTTTAAAATCTTAACTTAGGGTTACTTTGATATGTTAAAAAGATTTTGTAAAAGTTAAAGTTTAGGAAATCAGAAACATAAACTCTTATTTTTTTTGTCTATTATGAAGTTAAGTTTTATATTAATATAAGACTAATAGACATTTATAATAAATATATATAATAAACTAAAAGACTAATAGTTTTGTTCCTAATGCAAATATCACTTATTTTGTGTGTAACTCCGCACTGACTTGAAGGCATTGTGCATACAAATCAGTGCGGAGCTGTGTATGTGAGTTAAGTTTGTATATCCAACACATTATGTTCTGCACTATAAACAGAAAACAATAGAAAGTTCTAACAAAGGATTGCCTTTGATTCCGATTGGAAATAAACTAGCACATTCTTTCTCTATTTGTAATACGGTATACAGTAGGCCACGTAAGTATCTACCTTATATTTGTTACTAGATAAACATTTTAAATTAGAAGAAAATCTGTGAAAGTCTGTGATATTTAGCGATGCCCTCGATAACCTTGGGATCCCATTATCAGATCCTGACCTGATTACCATGGGACCACCTGGAAAGTATAACCTTTTAAACAAAAAATAACTTTCTTAATCGATCCAGGCGTCTTCGTGGAACAAACATAGAAAAATAACAAAGATTCCGATCAATTGACTAAGTTGTTTTTAGGCGGTTAAAGAGTGACAAGAAATACATATTTACCATTGTAAAAATACTGTACAAACAAAACAGAGACATCAGAACTTTTTAACAACCAATCAAAATTGTAGTTTTCATCGCATAGTCATTAAAAAGTCCTTAATTAATATCCCGTTAATCTAGAACTGAAGATCAAACTTCCGACATATTTTTCTTTAATTTCCTAGTCTTTTTCCAATTGTATTATAAAATCACGGATCTCTAATTTCTGATTCTCAACCATCGACAAATCCCTGGTGTCTCACTAGATATTTGAAGTGTACGGAACCCACTAGAGGGGATTACACTCACCAAAGAGTTTATCCTCAATCGGAAACCGGGATCTTGACAGTTCTACAATTGAATTTTATGAGATTTCTGGTAAAGTCAACCACATATAACGGGTAGCACTTTTATTTTAATATTGCCTTTATGTCGAAGTCATAAGGTTCGCTTTTGTAAGTTGTTGTAAATACTTATGTATGGTTCATGTATACGCTGATCCCTTGGGACTAAAGTGTTGATATTTTCCTTTGAACCTTTTCCACTTTGAAAGGTTTTTGGCTCCGAATTCACCCTCAAGCACTTTTGTTTGGCTTATCATCTTTTTTAGAATTTTTTGTGTCGAAAATATATAATAATTATTTATAATAAATATTTTTTTTCTGTAAAACTTTTTTAACTAATTATGAGTTTAATATGTATCTAAACAAAGTTACACAATGACTACCGAGAAACTTGTAAAATAACCCTTGCTTGGCAGTTGAATAAAAAGCCGAAATTTTTTTTTTTCTTCAGGTTGCCTACTTAAATTTTAGGCGTTGGTATTTGTGTGTAAATAGCCTTAGAAATGACTTTACTTCATAATTTGGTTCTACCTTTAGTTGTCTGTAAGGTCGCTGCAAAAAAGCTATCAACAAATCAAATATATACTTTACAATATTATTTTTAATTATTCATTAACGCATGCGGAGCGAATATTTGCAATTAAACAGCGCGTTAAGCCAGTAGTCGCAGGTTCGAGTCCTGCCTGAGGTTTAACTTTTCCTTTCTACTATTTGTATTTAATTTAAAATACTACACTTCTTGTTACCGTTTGGACCAATGAATTATATAGTTTCAGACCAGTACTCAACCACGCAAACAGCATTTATGGCGGTCATGTACAGGTCCTCGCGTGTGCAGATCGTGGGGTACGCTGGGCAGCTCAATAGATGGGCAATGGTTTGAGGAGAGACGTCACACTCACATGGATCAGATCTGCTGTAGCTCTACCAGCGCATAGTTACTATAGTCTAAGAGTATACATCAGCAAGCAAAGAGTGTGCGCATCGTTAGTAGCACATTGTGCCGATCGCAATATATTTTTAGCTAGAAGTACTGTTGTGAAACGAATTTTACGACGACTCTTGTTCATACTGCTGCTCACTGTTCGAACTCTGTAAGGCGCACTCTATAGTTTACTTATTTTTACTCTAAGGTAATTGATACAAAACCGTTCATTTATAAATATACATGTAAATAGTATTCATCTTTATCTCATCCATATTCAGATTAACTTTGGACTCAACCAAAACTTTTTAATTGGTTAGTTTGTGAAGACGAATCTGCGCTGAGCCAAGGGCTCTCAAATGAATCCAAAAGTTTGGAATGTCTGAAATGTATACTATCCAGACCAGAAAATTTTAACGTCTAGTTTCTTTTGAGATTTATCTATCACTAGCTGTTTCCCGCGGCTCCGCCCGTGTGGGTGTAAAGTAAAGTAGCCTATGTTCCTATAGTTATTCTGCTATTCAGGGTGGAGACGAATCCAGCAAATCAAAGATCATAAAAATCGGTCCACCAGTTCTTGAGTTATATATGGTGTAACTACCCCGACTTTATTATATATATGTAGATATACCAAGTGTTCTCTTAAACTATCCGTCGTAACTTCATAGGAAATTAAAATAATGAGAAAGATATGTTCCTAACAAAAAAAGCCGATGCTTACGACGATTCGTATAAAATGGAAACGGATAAAGTAAACTCATCTCGATGTAATCTTGAGGTATTATTGGTACGTGTTGTCGCAACGAGTCGTGAGTCTTGCCGGGATTACTTCGATATACCAGTTAATTAAATGGAAATTACCGTGCCGTTGGGAATGTTAACGGTGTTATAGAATTTTACTTGGTAGCTTGCTTTTATCGTAAATCGAGAGTGAAATGTTAATCCACGTTTGTGAGATATTTTTTGGTCCTTAGAGACGCAGTAATAAAATTTGGTCAAAAAACCTGTTTAACATTAGTTATTGCCGCAGTTTATTCCTTGGACTAATTTATACAAAAAGGCCCCTTGTTTAGAGAATGGTAAGGTTGAATAATTTAATAAATTATTACTTTCTCGTTTTTCCTAATCGTTCATTTTAATATCGTTTTTATTTTTAACTTTCTAATGAAAATAATTCATCTCGATAAACCGAATGTTTAATATATAACATTCGGTTTATCGATATGCAATATTTTAAGAAAGTTTTAAGAGGATTTTTTTTTTTCAATTTTGATCATAAGTAGTCAAGTAGAAAAAGAAAAACTTTCATTCGGTGACCTCGGTACCAGTAGTCGCAGGTTTGCGTCCTGTCTGAGGTTTAAATTGTTCCTTCTACTATTTGTATTTAATTTCGACCATAAGTTAAACTTAACCTATAAATTACCTATTAATTTTAAAAAAATGTTTTATCTTAAAAATAATTAAGTCTAATAATGCAATGTGCCAGAGGTTTTTACTTTGTAATTCTTAATTTTTAATCATATTTTCTTTCTTTTTATCATAATATTAAGAATTCCAAAGTTAACATATTGTAAAAAAAACAGTTTTTTTTTTTAATATCTTTAAACCGAAAATGAGGCCAACGAAATGTCGATAATAATCTTTTTTAATACCACTGAAGTACATTTTAGAGCAAAAATAGTTCCGGTCTTTTCACAAAAGGAAAATTGAGGCATGAAAATTATTGGCATTTTTCCTCGTTAATTTTACAGACCCTTTTTTCATAAAAAATCATATTGAAAGGGATTCCAGGCTTCTATTGGCTCACTTAAGATCGTTAAATGAGAACGCTTGACCGCACTCCGTGATCAAAGCTTAACATTTTTATATTATTTTTCAGCAAAAAATAGCTCGAGTACTTTTTCCGCAACCTTAGACGAATAAATAAATAAAATAAAGAGTGCGCATATCGAGTACTAGCTGTCCCCCGCGACTTTGTACGCGTGTTTTAGTTTCAAAGGTTTTTAATTTTTGTAACATTTTTTCATTTATGCTCCGCTCCTATTGGGCGTAGCGTGATGTTATATAGCCTTCCTCAATAAACGGACTATCCAACACAAAAAGAATTTTTCAATTCGAACCAGCAGTTCCTGAGATTAGCGCGTTCAAACAAACAAACAAACTCTTCAGCTTTATAATATTAAGTATAGATGAACTGTTGGTACTAGTATGACGATGTAAAATCGTAAATTTATTGTCAAAATAGAGCGCACCGTTTTATTAAAACTATCTAAAAGCCTAATACTACCTACCTAACCTACTACCTACCTACCTACAACTACTTACAGATAAAAAATTGTTTACGCTCGGTACAACGCGGCTACTAGGAAAGCCTCTGTTGTTTTCAATGTATACTCTAAGGTTGGTCGCCTAACAATAACAATAAATTTTCAGTATGTTTGAAACCAATACAATAATACTCAAACGATGATGTCTAACAAAAAACTGATCAAGACCTCTTTTAAGAGTAAAGCTTAATAATTAAACAGACCATTATTTCTTACGCAGACTCAACCCCTTATATGATCTACATCAAATTATATTACAAGCAGATTAGAATCAGATTCAAACAAGATGAATGGTTAATTACGGCGCAACCAAATCTCATCCATAATTTAACATTTTAGTGTTAATTATAATTGAGAGGAAGCAACACGTGTAAATGTTTGCATTTAATATGTATGAAGTCCATATTAATTATAAATCAAGTTTTTAATCTACACTTAACAAATAAAGCTGAAGAGTTTGTTTGTATGAACGCGCTAATCTCATAATCAGGAACTACTGGTTTGATTTGAAAAAATATTTTAGTGTCGGATAGCCCATTAATTGAGGAAGGCTATAAGCTATATAACATTAGGCTGCGACCAAAAGGAGCGGAGCATACATGAAAAATGTTGCAATAATGAAAAACCGTTGAAACTAAAACACGCGGCCAAAGTCGCGGGGGACAGCTATCTTCTATATACAGGATGTTACCAAAAGAGTATATCTATCCAAAAGGGGTGAAGATTAAATCTGTAAAGTTGAATAAATTTCAGAAAAAAAAAAATAGATTAATAATTTTATTGATATACAATTTTTTGCATCATTATTATTCTACACCAAAAATCATAACAAACATTTCACTGTATTACGAGGGTCAATACCTTATTACGTCACTGGTTAAATGTACAGATACATCGCTTTAGCGGCCTGGTTTTGATTTTTGGTGTCGAATAATAGAAGCGACAAATTGGATTTAAATTGTTTAAATTAACTCATTTTGAGTTAACATTTTGTAATCTAACCTTATACCAGATGTACTCTTCACCCCTTTTGGTAACACCCTGTAGATGAAACAGTCGGATTAGTAACACCATTTGTAACTCAGGAACGGTTAGACTGATCATTATAATCTTTGATTTGTTGGGTTTGATTTCTTCATGTGGAATAACAAAATAATTAAAAAAAATCGGAACATGTCACGAAAAAAAAGATGTCTCGTATTTGTGCCGCGGGTTCGTTTCCGCTTGCTTGTTCCATGTCTGGGTGTTCTTTGTGTATTTGAATATACTGTTTTTGAAAACCCCTGCGAGACCTACAAATATTCAATTATTAAAAATAAAAGTTATATGAAACAAAAGGCCAACACATGATTAGACAAAAAATTTAGCTATTGAGTTCTAAGTGACCACTCAATGACTTCCTGAACTGAGTTGTGTAACCAAAAAACACGCCCACAAGCAAACACGCACGAAAACAAGCCTGGTATTTTACAGCAAATATTATTTTATTTATATCAACCAAAGATTTATTTCATAGCTTTTATGTAGCAAAAGCTTTGAGCTTAATCTGCTGCGAGAGTAAGACCCGCGGAGGAAGTTGGGCGGCGATAACACTTACTTTTTGTTAGCTTTAATCCTCCAGACTACTTAAGTGAAGGCATCTAATAGCAGGGATTTTATAGATGCTGTTATTAGTAAGTTACTTTACTACAATTTTATAGGTAGAGAAGAAATAAAGTTTTATTTTTAGAGTATATTTTGATCCCTTAGCTGAGCAAAACTCTGTGAATTCAAATTCAAATTTCAACTCATTTGTTTTAAATAGGCTACAAAGTAGCACTTTCCAATCGTCAATAATACAGTACCCTGATCGCCCACTCTTCATCGCTTCCTAGTGCTCTGGCTGTGGAGAAGAAACGGCGCTACAAATTCACCAGCAGCACGCTGTCTTTCCGTTAACACTGCTTCGAAACTTCTCGGTCTCTCTTTCTCGTTCTTTCTCGCTCTGCATATTTTGTACAATCATCAAACCATCATCATCATCATCTTTGCCGCGGAATATAAATTTACCTATACTCTATATACTTTTAGTGATAAAAAATTTGTGCTTTATAATTAGTGTTATACGTATTATCGGCGGAAAAGGATAGTCAATGCAATTTTTCTATCCTGCGTTTGCAATTTATGTGCTAAGCATGTAAACAATCACGAGTTTTAGGAAAAACAACTGTAATGCTTACATGTAAGGTTCAGTTTGCGGTACAACTATATATTTTTCGTGACTTTTTCAACATTACTAGTCAGTCAATAATTAACTTTATTTCCACCTTCATAAAGTTGATTTTTTTTAGGCACTTGGCACAAGAATTTAAATAGACTATAGTTTAATGGCAAGTAAAAAGCGAAGGACCCCGTGAAATCCCAATTTATAGAAATAGACTTGCCATAATCCTTACTATTATTATAAATGCGAAACCCTGTCTGTCTGTCCGTCTGTCGCGCTTTCAAGCCAAAACTACTGAACCGATTTAAATGAAATCTAGTACTCAGATAGGCTATAGCGTGAGAAAGGACATATTCTACTTTTTGCCGCGATAACCGACATCCACGCGGGCGGAGTCGTGGCAAACAGCTAGTAATAAATATGACTAACAGGGGCGTGCGTTTAGATAAATAAACTGGTTATTTCATTTTACTACTATTTAAAATCATGTTACAAAATATGACGTCACAGTGTAGCTACAACCTAGATTCTGTTTCCGTTACAAAAGATAAAAGGAAACCCATTGATGGGAAAGATAAAAGGAAAGATATGTGACGTTCACATGAAACGTTACCAATTAGATGGAGAACTTATAACCAGGTCGGAAGCTGTGGACTTGGGTTTTATTTATTACTAGCTGTCTCCCGTGACTTTGTCCGCGTGTTTTAGTTTCAACGGTTTTTCATTTATGCTCCGCTCCTTTTGGTCGCAGCGTAATGTTATATAGCTTATAGCCTTTCTCAATAAATGGGCTATCCAACACTAAAAGAATTTTTCAAATCGGACCAGTAGTTCCTGAGATTAGCGCGTTCATAAAAACAAACAAACCAACAAACTCTTCAGATTTATATATATAACATCACGCTACGACGAATAGGAGCGGAGCATAAACGTAGCGGCATGTGATATCATGCGACATTTCAAATAAATATATTGTCGTAAGTTGTTCATTACTTCAATAAACGGGTCCATAATTTTTTATTAGTTTACCTGGGATCTTAAAGCAGGGATATTAAAAAAATACAACACGCAATCTGCAACTATAAAGTTTACTCTAAATTTTATTTTACTTTAACTGCTGCAATTAAAGAATATTAATTAATGTTTTATTATCATACCCTAACCACATACTCAAATACAACTTAACATTAAGACGGTTTTAAATGTCTATCTATCGTAACATTTTAAATGAGACAGCATGAGACTTAACGAGAACTTAAAATTAAGTTACATATGAGTATTTGGCCATAAAAACATGCTAAAATACTTTGAGGTCGGTTGAGTGTGGAACTAAGCAATAATCCTAAGCTGTTTGCCGTTGTGATTTATTTCGGAGCGTATATTTGCCAAGAAAGAAGAAATTTCTGATATAAATGAATAATAGATACTTTGTAAATTGAGTATGCGAAATTGGTATTACAAAGATTAATTCATATTGTCTACCTAGCCTTTTCCCAAGCTATATCGGGGTCGGCTTCAAGTCTTACCAGATTCAGCTGAATACCGTATTTTACATGAAGAGACTGCTTATCTGGCCTTCACAACCCATTTTGCTGGGTAACACAATATTCCAAAGTAAGACTGGTTGTCAGAATTATAATGACCTAACGACTGTCAAAGATCAACGTATGGCGGTCGGAACCAACGGCTTAACGTGATTTCCGAGAGCCGGAGGGGTCTCGGTATGTTTACAAATTGTCACCCGTCCATTGACCAACCGCGGCTAACGCGGCTTAACCTGTTTCCTCGGTCAAACCGTACGACTTACACTTAGCCTTTTCATTTTTACCAAATTATATTATCATAATATTCATTTGATAATACTTAAAATTTCAGAATATTTCGTTAATATTGATCTTAACTTAAGTTTTTTTTTATTATTGTCATGGTTATTTTTAGCTATTTTTATTTAAATCTTACAACTACATTGCCTTTTAAGGCTCTTTTGTAGCTCCGGTAATTATGATTTTCAATAAATCCTGTAAAAAATTACCATATAAATTACAACGTAATACGAAACAGGCCGATTAAAAAAAAAACTTGCTTTTATTCCCTTAAAATTCTACTCTTGAACAACATTTCAAGCCTACATTTCCCACCGAGTTTAAGTGGCTTTTTACAAACAATGGTTTAAGAAGTCATGACGACGCAGCGATTCTCGACCAAGATTAAGACATGCGACAAAACGAATAAAAGCTATGAATACTAAGTAAGACTTAAATATACCGGATTATTTATATTTATACTTTTGTATCCTACGTTGAAGAAAACTTCCCTCGAAATTGTAGAATGTTTTACAAATATTTTTAATGACTTTTTTTACATTTTCATGAATTATTTTGGTATCTACATTATTTCTGATGATACTAGAAGCCGAACTTAAAATAGTTGCTGAATAGCTGATTTGCTTTTTGAATGATAAACTACTATATTTATATTTTTCGAACATAGGCCATTAAAAGTAAATTACGTTTAATATTCTTTAGAAAATGATATCAATTGTTTTATAATTTTGGTCTTTTCGGACAAAAAGGACCAAAATCAAAACTGGTCTTTCTGGTAATATCAAAGATTGGAAGCTTGTTTGTCAACAGCTGATCAATGATCATAATCATAATAATGAACGGTGGAATGTACAGAATAACAATTAGCACGTTGAGCAAACAGTTTCGTTGCAATATGCTATCAGAAGCAGTTATCGTAACAATTGAGCTGAAATATATTCCGGAATGCCTGTTAAGCCGGATTACAGCTTTTTTTAACACATTCAATAAAGGATTATAAAATAAATCAATAAATAAATAAGTGTACGACATCACATACATTGTTCTGAATCCAAAGGAAGTAGCTAAAGCACTTGTGTTAAGGAATCAGAAACAACAAAGGTATCACAAATACCCATACCCTGGAAAATGTACAAAAGTGGTTTTCTATATTGACCCGTCCGGGTATCGAGCGCGGGACCTCAGCGCTAGCGATACCTAGAATCAGTTAGGCAATAGTACTTATGACTGTTATTTCAGTCAAAAGTACTTAGTATTATGAAAATAGCCTGTACAGAAAGCTTTTGCTTTTTTAAGCTGCCATTGCAAGCAAAACCTTGAGAGCACGTATGTTGATCAGTAAGGAATATAAGTGAACGATCTATAAAAAATTGAGGCAAACACACTAATTATCCATATTTCCTTTCCTACTTGATCCAAAATCTTGTGGTAAACAGAATAGTAAATCAGTAACTTCGAGTTTTATCTTACTAGAAATGGGTCAAACAGTTATTCTTTCTCAAGCGGCCATCTTGGAATCGTAATATTTATGTCAACTCGACAATTTCTAAATATAAACAAAATCGTAACAATGTATATTAGTTGTCGGCTTAAAGCTTACAACTTAATACATAAAAGTTTCAGGATTAAAGACCCATTGTTGCTGTGAGCGAGGAAGTTTCGAGAATTTTACGATGTATTTATTTTGGTCCTTCGAGACAGTAAGCTGGAAATGTGGCGTTACATTTTGGGCGTATTAAAGGTAAGGTCTTTTTTCGTATATTGAAGTTGTGAGAGTATGATTCGTCGCTTAAGTTGATGTATATGACAGTTGTTTCGAAAATATGATATGTTTATTAATCTTTTGTAAAGACGTTAATTGAATACTTGATTTTTGTTACATATACGATCAGCAAAATGTATTTTTTTTGTGGTCTGAACCCAAAGTAAGTAGCTAAAGCATTTGTATTATGGAATCAGAGACGAAGGTACCTCAAACACCCAGAAAGAGAACGAGAACCCTGAGACGATGTAGAAAAGTGGTTTCTATACCCGTCCGGAGATCGAACCCTCAGAGCTAACGACACCTTGAAAACCGGTGTGTGCGCCACTCGACCACGGAGGTCGTCAAATGTAAATAACACTGGTCTTATATAAATTCTTGTGAAAGACAATTCTCAATCAATCTATTAATATAGCAAAGTCGAGCTAGTTCCTCCATTTATAACTCAAAAACTGGTAGACCAATTTTCATAATCTTTGATTTGTTGGATTCGTCTCCATCCCGAATAGCAAAATAACAATTAAAATATCAAAAAAAGTCACGAAAAATATAAGATGTCTTACGGGAACAGGGACTACTTTCGTGGGTGAAACCGCGGGACACAGCTAGTTTTGTATAAAGGCAAACACTGATAACAAAATGGGAAATACATTAACTTAATAGCTGTAATTAAACAAAGAGGTTCTATATAAAGACAAAGCCTGACAAAATAATATGTACTTAACTAAAAATAAAATGTCAATAGCTTGTAAGCCATTGATTATATAATATCTACCGATCGGTCAGCTGCGTCAAGATAACAATCGCAAGTGTATTTTTTTCCAGAAATAACCGATAAAATTTTGTTACTGTAATATTATTGCAAATATGTTTATAAGTATGTAAAATATTCCAGTCCCTGGTCTACTGGAAGAAGTTTTTCAAGAAATAAGCAATACCATTGTGGGTTATATTTTACTTTGTCTTCTTCTGCCTAACCATTTCCCAAGCTATGTTGATGTCGGCTTCGAGTCTTGCCGGATTCAACTGAATGCAGTAGTTTATATGGAGCGACAGCCTATCTGAACTCCACAATCCATTTTACTCGGTAACACATTAGACCATAGTAAGAATTGTTATAACATAACAACAGATAAAGATCGACGTATGGCTGTCGGCACCTTCCAAGGTACGGAGGGATCTCGGTATGTTAACAAATAGTCACCCATCCACGGACCAACCGCGGCGAGCGCGGCGTAACCTTCGTTATCTCATAGCTCACACTTGAGTATTTAATGCAAAATTGCTTATTTATCCTTTGATACAACTAGAAATAAAGACTATAAGTCACTTATAACGTACACAACAAAAAGGTATTGACATTATTGAATAAATAATTGACTCTTTAGCCTTGCCACTAAAATAACAAGTCAAGGTAGAACTGTTTTGTTGTCTACACTTATTGCAACAGTAGTAGGTAATGCTACGTTATTAAAGTGACGTTTATACCATAGACAATGAGGGTGCTTGTGATTTAAACATCCGTCATTTTCGCTAGTATGCATGCGATTTTCGATAAGTCACGTGACTTAAAACTGTCATTTATTTACCCGGCGCGTGGAGGCTCTAAGAAGTTCGTGTGACGTGTCTCTGCTACCCATACATTTTGTATAATGACACTTGTCTTGGAAGGCAGGTGTTCATAAAATGTTCATAAAATTTTATTATTATTAAATATTATTTCGTTAAAATGATCATGTTCTTATGATCGGACCGCAACAAATGAGACAGCCAAGAATCAGTTACAAGTACCACGGTATTATATACACAGCGGCAATCTTCACAAAGGAACAATGAAGGAGCCTTCAAAACTTTACGTTTTAAATATTAAAGACAAACTTACTGATTCGTAATCGACTGAAAGGCTGTGGTTTCCCACAAACTTTTCAAACGCCAAAGTAGAATTACTTTTGAAAAAAAAAATCTTGTTTAATAAATGAAAACTTGTGGCGTTCCCCGCGACTGATTTATAGGAAAATTTTCATTAAAACTTTTCAGTACAAAACTTGAATGTTATTTAAGTAAAATTGAAGATTACTTATTTATTATTTTAATTACTTAACTGTTATCTTGTAATTACGACATACCCACTTTTCATTTTTGAGTACAGTGTTGCAGAATCGAACTTTTAAAGTTATATGTAACTAGTTGTTTGCCGTGGCTCCACCCACCTGGATGTCAGTTATTGCGACAAAAAGTGGACTATGTCCTTTCTCGGGCTCTAAACTATCTGTATTCCAAATTTCATTTAAATCAGTTCAGTAGTTTTGGCGTGAAAGCGCGACAGACAGACAGAATTGTTTTCGCATTAGTAAGGATTTCTTAATTTCTTAATTTTTTAATCTCACTAGTTTCGACAGAGTTATTTTTGCATTTATAATAATACTAACTGTCCCCCGCGCCTTTTCCGCGTGTTTTAGTTTCAACGGATTTTCATTTTTGCAACATTTTTCATTTATGCTCTATATCTAATATCTAATAGCATAACAAAAGCTTTATATTATAAAGCTGAAGAGTTTGTTTGTTATCTCTATTTATTTATATTTATCTTATCTATATTTACTAATATATTATATTAGTAAATATAGATTATGTACTTTTATTTTAGAAAAATAATTAGGGTTTCGCGCAAAACACGTAACACATGAAAGTAAAACACGCGGACAAAGTCGCGAAGGACAGAGGACTAGTTTATAATAATATTATGGTAGGTTAGCAGTCTCAATCATAAAATAATCATGGCGTTTGTTTTAAAGAAACATTTTATGCGGCTGCAAAACGGCATAATAACTGTGGTTCATGTTATCAATCTTCAATGTAGGTACATATAATTCGTAATCGGGCCGTACACGTGGCTGATATTAAACTGCACTCAACTGTGTCGTTCAGTATTGTATGCAATACACATGTCAGGTATATGTACTCGTATAGCGTGTATGTCAGATTCCCGTCATTAACAAAGATGGCGATGAAATTTTTTATGCTTGTTATCTATTAAAAATTTTGCTTGGTAATCTATATTAATATTATAAAGCTGAAGAGTTTGTTTGAGAAGCTGAAGAGATTGAGTAACTACTGGTTCGAATTGAAAAATTCTTTTTGTATTGGATAGTTCGTTTATTGAGGAAGGCTATAGGCTATATAACATCACGCTACGACCAATAGGAGCGGAGCATAAATGAAAAATGTTGCAAAAATAAAAAAAACCGTTGAAACTAAAACACGCGAACAAAGTCGCGGGGGACAGCTAGTGGATAATAAGTCGTCTTCTTTTTATTTTGATAGTTTTATTTATGTTATAAGTTTTAATTTTAGTATAGCTTAAGTTTTTTTATATGTATCTATAAATAAATAAATAAAATGGTATGTAGAATGCTGTATATTTAAAAATCTACATATTAAATACTTGGACGAGTATTTTATATTTAATCTTTTTCTCCCTTGCTTATCTTTCAGTCCAACCGGTAAAGTTATCTGTTATATAAAACAAAGTCGGGTTAGTTACACCATTGATAACTCAAAAACTGTTAGACCGATTTTCATGATCTTTGATTTGTTGGATTTATCTCCGTCCCGAAGAGCAGAATGACTATCAAACCATGTGTTACGGAACCGGGATTTACATACGCAGGTGAAACGGCGGGGCACTGCTAGTTGGTATTATATTAAGCCTAAACTGACCCCCTGCAGGACAAAGGCCTCCCTTTTCTCTTTCCACACTTTTCGGAGGACGCCTGTATCTTGCCACTCATTGTACGCATACAGTCCCTTCATCTCCGCCTGGGTCTTCCACGCGCCCTTTGTCAATTGGGAACCCTAAAAAAGCTGTTGAAAAATATTTCACACTAGCTTTTGCCCGTGGCTTTAGCCGCGTGTATGTCAGTTATCGAGAAAAAGACTAGCCTATGTCCTTTTTCCTCAAGTTTTTACTTAAGCCATCAAAGCGTAACAGACAGCATTACTTTTGTAATTTTAATATAAGTATGGATTTTTAAACCCTTACTGTGCGTGTAATAAGAGCTCTTAGAGCAGAACTGCCGCCGTTGTAGGAGCGAGAGGGCGCACTACACTGCACGTAGCGGCGTCTCGCTTTCGTATTGGCAACGCATCTGTTTTTTTTTTGTATAGGTCTATCGCAGTTAGCCTGAGCGCAAGCTTTGACTGTTTCCCCGGACTTTTTATAGGAGTGGCGCTGGTTGCCGCATTTTTTGGAAACTAACTACTGTTAAAAAAGAACGCATGCTTGAAGCGTGCATGACGTGTTTTCCGAGGCATGGAGGGGTGTTTATATGTAAATAGATAGTCGCCATTCTATTTGTAAGTTAGGTATATTTATTAGGTGTATTGGGTTTATGTTTATTAGGTTTTCTTGATTGGTCATTCGTTAGCAAAAAGTGGTAAAAGATAGAATTATGAGTGTAAATTCTATATTGCCAACGCGGACAAATAGTGAGAAAATCATACTTTTAAGTACTTAGTTTCCAGTACAGTAAATAGATAGTCGCCATTCTATATGTAACTATATTTATTAGGTCTCAATAAGTAATGTAAGCAATAAACTTTAATACGACACTTCTGAAGATCTAAGCAATTATTTAGTAAGTCAAACGATATTTTTTTCATGTGAAAACAGATTTATAAAGCTAAAATAAGGTTAAATATACATAAATTAGGTACAAATTAAAACTTCATGAGATTCTGTGTATAAGTTAGATAGCTTAAAACTTAGAGTAGGTGTGACGGCGAAAGTTAATATTATTCAAAACTTTTCCTTTTAACGAGAGTGTCGTCAAAATTAATAAATATGCCGATACTTGTTTCTAAAGCTGAGTATTTAGTTTAGTTATAAATTAATATCGGTTATTGTTACGTGTTTAAAACTTGCGATATAATTATTATATTACTATCTTTTGCGTGCGGCTCTACCAACGTGAACTTCGGTTATTACATCGTAAATAGAAGAGCTTTTTCTTAAGAAATACTTTTACTCCATAAAAATAAAAATAAAACATTTAATAGGTACCTAACTTAGTCCATCCTAAGCTTTATAGACTACGCCTACTGTCTATCAGGCCAAAATATTATAAAAAGCCTATTTCTTGAGTACTCAATAATAACTATAACAATCTATCACACGCCACGCATTCACGATATTTCGTCACGAAAGCAGTTACTTTTAATTTTGAAGACTGTTATAGGTATATAGGCAAGCCTGTATTTAGTAAGATATATGCGATTATTTTCCTTTTTTGATAGATAAGTGCTGGCTAGCTCGCTGTAGGTTTTACTAATAGGCTTGTAACAGCACATACTAAATTTGCAATGTTTACTCCTCTAATCCACCATCCGTACAATATGAAGGCTATTTTATTCGGGCAATGTTATCGATTAAAATACGTAACAACTAATAAATAATTAATTTCAATCGGCATTGGGGCATCCGAGAATCGAATGTGAGATATATATCAAAACAGTTTTTAAACTAAATACAAAAAGATTTAATAAAAATATTACATCGTTTAAATAAAAATAATTGAATAGACAAAACACTACCTACTGAACAAACTTACCTTGATGTTTGAATTTTAAATAGACCTTGCTTCTTAAATGAGAGGGATATTTATTTATTTATTTATTTACAAGGCACTCCAACGACTTATCCACTAAAACATTTTTGTACAGAGTAAACAGTATTTCTTCTACATTGTGGATTTGTCACTTACAGAAGTGCACAGCTTCGACAGAAAGGTTAATAGATCACACAGTACAATATGCGAGTGTTAAACAAAAAGTTGAAAATATATATATTACTATGGTAATTACTTAAAAAGAAACAACAAATAAAATGAAAAAAAGCGATAAAAATAACATTTTGAGTGGATGCAATATCCATCAAGTGGGTCGTGTATAAAACAAACACTCAATGTACAATTCTTGTATGGCCCTTAGAGAAAAAATAAGTAACCTATAAAGTGCGCCTAACAGAGTATGAACTGTGAGCAATATGAAAAAATAAAATCGTAAAATGATTGTCAAAACAGAGCGCGCAATTTTATTAAAATTATGTCAAACATATTATGTACTTAAATTTAATTATTGTATGCCTAGAAGGCAGGACATAGCTGATCCTTATACCACATAACATCTGTATTTTGTACCTACCTGTGTTCCACAATAAAGAATATGATTGATTGATTGATTGATCAAAAGCTAATATGTATTACCCTTATATTGGAACCATCGATCTTTTGCCATAAACGTCTGTCGTCACACGGAAAATCAATTTAATCAATACACGAGCGTAGCCTTACAGCTAAAAATTTGCTTACGCTTGGCACAAGAGGCTACTAGCGATGCGCGCACTCTTTTGTCTATGTTTACTCTAAGGTATGCCCCCTAATACGTCTAATATACAGCATGCAACAAAAACCCATGCAACAAAATGTCCAATCGTTATGATTATTATTCGGCATCGTACTGCGTACATATACGTAACTATTGAATATATGAAGGCAACACTGATCGCTCGACAAAGTTCACGTGTACTACCTACAGTTTTGTAACAAAGAAGCCGCCTTAGCGAGACATTTTTTTCTAGTACGTATGTAGAACCAGGAATACGCCTTTATTGTACCGAACAGGGTTTTAGTTACATACTGTATGATACGGACTCTGGTTATGTCCGAAATTGATATTTCTAAGTCACAATTCAAGGAGACCGCATAATAAACCAATATTATGTTAAACATGAATAAAATAATACCATGCCATCAAAACCTTAACAAGCTCAAGTACACACCTTGAAAGGTTTTTGTCCTTAAAATTAGATTATCACGCAATGAGATTAACTATATCGTAAAACAGGGTTCCTTAGAAGGTTAAAAGGTATGAAAAAGGTGGATAAATGACTGCCAAGGCTAGCTAAGACACGCACCGATAGCATGCTAACAGTACCTTACACTTATTAAGTGTTTATGATACAGAACCTTGGCTGAAAGGACCTTACAGAAGTAATTGAATCACGATATTCAATCTTACTGCTTTGATATAAGGGCGATGTCAATGTGTCAGTGATGGACTAAATAATAATATATTTTATTTTTATTAACTAGCTTTTTAAGTTCCCTCGCGTGTATTCTATCCGTGAAAAATTATGTTTTTTTTATACATATTTATTAATGAGACTTATGTAATCTATGGATAGGTATGGATAAGTCGATAGATCGATTTTATATAATCTATGGATAGGTATGGATAAGGCGATAGATCGATTTTATATAAAAGAAAACAAGTATTTAAATCATTTACTTATGACCGTTCCAATATTAAAGAAACGATTATTTTTGCATACGGATAGTAGATCTTTCTTTGTTTTGCTTAGAAAATTCTACTGTCGGTAAGCAAAAGAAATTATTTCTTGAATATTGGAATCCGCCCTCCTTGACAAGTGACATTTCGACAAGCGATAACGTTGATCGAATCGTTCAAATGTATGATAGTGACAAGTCCAAGTCACGTGACTTTCCGAAACGAAAATATGTCATTTATGCGATTTCTATTATCCTTAACGCTTGTCGAAATGCCGCTTGTCAAGGGGTGCTGGCATTAATTACTCATTATTAATGACATACTACCTACATACAATAAAACATCAACCGAAAATAGTTTTGAAATCAATAACATTACATCAAATTCGAATTGGAAAAGCTTAATAAGCAATGCATTTCTGCCCCGAATTATCGTGGATTTAAGGGTGATGGTCCGATCATGTAAATGCTAGCAGTTTCCACGAATCGATCGAAGCCAATTATTAAGTGAAACTTGGATTTCGAGGCCAAAAACCAATTGCTTGTTATACCGAACACCGAATTTCGATGCAATTGGTCAAATTGACATTAATTATTAATTTCAATTAACTGCATGGATAGCCGAGTATAAGAGTTTGTCAACTGCCTTTGTAGGACGTGCTACCAATTGATTTTCTCATCACACAGGACAAATATTTAATTTATGTGTATTAGGGTGGTCCTTATTTTTCGACTTTTAAATTACCCCCGGGGCACTTTCTTATTTGATTATATACCTCTAAATATGAAATAAGTCTGTTTTGTTTTTTAGTTTTGTTTAGATTTAGAGGTCGCTACCAGCTGTCAAATTTTTTACAAAAAGCTTTTAAAAACAGCTTAATTGATGGTTTCATTAATGTTTCATGTGCAAGTAAAACTCGCATAGACAATCACTTTTTATCCCTTCCTCCCCTCGACCTCTCTTCTGTATCGACGCGTGAAATTTAGACCGTTTATACAATCAAAAAGATAAGTCATTAACGAAAGCGCCCGTGTTTTATTTGTAAAAATCATAGTAACGTGTTTCAACTTGCGATGGCGTTTACAAGTAGCGGACTCAGTAAATACAATAATTTTTTAATATTTTTTATGTCCTAGCTATAAAAATAAAAGAATCTAAAAATACAGATTTAGAGTTTTTATTTAAAATTCAAACCTTGGTAGCGACCTCTAAATGTCATTTCAAAAATTAAAAAAAAATAGTGAAATACTTTCTTATGGTATATAATCAAATAACGTGGAGCCCCGCGAAATTAAAGAAAAAAATTTTTTTCTTAGGAATAAGGACCACCCTAATGTGTATTGTACATTATAACATTGTCACATTATGGTCTTTCAAAAAACAAAATTTACGTAATATAAATATATAAATATAAATATGGACAACATCACATACATTGCTCTGAACCCAAAGTAAGTAGCTAAAGCACTTGTGTTATGGCATTCAGAGACAACGAAGGTACCACAAACATCCAGACCCGAGACAATGTAGAAAAGTGGTATTCTAAATTGACCCGGCCGGGTATCGAACCCGGGACCACAGAGCTGGCGACACCTTGAAAACCGGTGTGTACGCCACTCGACCACGGAGGTCGTCATAACCTTCTAAGATGAGTAGGAAAGTACAATGCAGGAGTCTGTTATTAAGAAATCTGTCACATTCTATTCACAATGGCACTTGAGTCAACTAACAATAATTAATTACACATAAATTTAAAAGGAATCCACTGAGGTATACCATATTAATTACAAACTTTTTTTAAATCGATTCATTGCAGGAGATATTGCTTCCCAAAAAAAACATACAGTTGACTTAAGAATCTCATCCTTTAATTAACTCCAGAGACTTATATAATAACAAAACATTAAAATTTGATAAATATGCAATAAATTCCATAAATTTGTTCTATATTAATTACTCTCTGGTGTCATTGATAGCGCTAGCGATATTTCATGTCGGATTCATTGACTGAACTGTTTTTGTAAGACGACTAAAATGCCGCGGTGTATAAATTAGATAAAAAGGCATTAATTTAATGTTATTAAAGTTCATCATCATCATCATCATTTCAGCCTGTAATCACCCACTGCTGAGTATAGGCCTCCCCTTTTTTCTGCCATTCTTGTCTGTCTTGCGCGTCCCTCATCCAGGTGTTATTAAAGTTACGCATCGTTAAAAAGAAAAATAATGATTTCGTAAAAACAATTTCTACAAAACACATGAGCCTATCTAATAAGCTAAAAGCATCCTCATTTTCATAATTCCGATGTAAAATGTGGCTCACCTCGCCCCTTGGAACATTATAAAAGTAATCATAAGAATATACGTCGCATATAACGTTCACGGTTAAAGATAAGCGAGAAATGAGCGAGGGAAAAGAGGTTTGACGTTTATGTAGGTATAGATCTTCTTCTGCCTAGCCTTTTCTCAATCTTGACGGGCCTGTTGGTCTAGTGGTTAATGACCCTGACTGCTAAACCGGAGGTCGTGGGTTCGATTCCCACCCAGGGCGAATCTTTGTGTGATGAGCACGATCATTTTGTTCTGTGTCTGGGTGTAATTTATCTATAATATGTATGTATTTAGAAATATATAAGTATGTTTATCAGTTGTCGGGTTGCCATAGCACAGGCTCTGCCTAGTTTGGGATCAGATGACCGTGTGTGAGATGTCCCAAGATATTATTATTATTATCTATGTTGGGGTCGGCTTCCAGTCTTACCGGATTCAACTGAATACAGTATTTTATATCGAGCGACTGCCTGTGTGACCTCCACAACGCATTTCACTGGATAACACAGTATCCTATATTAAGACTGGTTGTCAGAATTATAATGACAATATTCTTTATAGACAAATTGAAATAAGAATTTGCTAAACAATTGCTAGACACCATCGAGATTTTTATAAATAATAGGCCCTTAAACGTTAGGGTTAAATAACGTTTTATGAGATATTGGTAACGTTGAAATTAAACAGGTGAACATTGAAACCACTTCTCAGGAGTATACTACCAACACTGTAACTTGATGCAGTGGGTCAGTCAGCCCCAGGCCACATAAGTACTGAATACGAAATTACGAAAATCGTTTACACAAAAGAAGTCATTAGCTAAACAAAACGAGTCTTCGGGGTCCCCCAGAGATGGCAGCACTGTGCAATTACACTTTTTGAAGGTCGGATACTCAAATGCAACAAAATTTTAAGTGTTGGTATGTCTCTGTCACTTATCTATACTTACTAATATTATAAAGCTGAAGAGTTTGTTTGTTTGTTTGTTTGAACGCGCTAATCTCAGGAACTACTGGTTCGAATTGAAAAATTCTTTTTGTATTGGATAGTCCGTTTATTGAGGAAGGCTATAGGCTAGAAAAACCGTTGAAACTACGCGAACAAAGTCGCGGGGGACAGCTAGTCTCCTATATTTATGGGAATCTGTTGTCAATAACATTATTTTTATTTTAGCTTACGCCCTTGGCTTTTCCTGGTATTCGTCACCAAGCCAGGTATCGCCTTAAAACACCGGCTTTAACGACTTTTTTAGGATTTTACAGATACCGAAAGTCACCGGATAAATACCTATATGTAGGTATTATATAATTCAGCCTAAGATTGTATGACATAAGTATCGTAGAACGCAGTGCTGTTTTCTAAGAAATAACTACTTCCTATCTCTAGTAGAGATAAATATCTATAGATATGTCACTATATAATATCGTCCTTAAACATAATATAATGCAAAACGCGTCGCCGCAAAACCTGAAAACCATATCAAAACCCCTAAAAAATTTACCGTTTCGACGTTACAATCATCGCTAAATGTTTAAAGAATGCCATGACTTAAATTGTTGACAATTATGGCTAAATTTTTAATTAGCGAGGAACAAATATTAGCAGTACTAAAATTAGATCCGAGTTTGATTAATGTAAAGAGAATTTGCATACAGCTGCCGGATTTGGTGGTGTGAAAATACAATCAAGCATTTGAAAGCAAATCTCAAACTGTAATCATGCATACTAAATGTAAATTAAGCAAATACTTAATTGTTACGAGCTGTACAGGGAGGGTTGTTAATCGAATTGACGGCGCGTAATGCATCGCGCGGAACCTTTTAAACAATTACAACGGCTATTTGGGAAATGACAGAGCAATTAGTGTACTATATAATTATATTAACGAACGAGGTACCATAAGTCGAAGTCATCGACATAAGGGTTTTTCTTCTGTAGGCTTATTCGCTATCTCCAGTTGCCAACCCAAGCAATGTTTCTGGATAAAAATAGCAATAAAAACGCCAATTTAGTTCCGGCTATCGTCGATGACCAACTACGTCGTAGTAGATCATTGAAGTTAGACGATACGAAATTTGTGTTTTTACAGTGTTTTTTATAAAGCATTTATCGCTTTTGTTGACAATCGCCACAGCGAATAATCCTGCTGACCTTACTGCCGACATCAGAGACATTAATGGTTACTTATTTCAGATAATAAGTCAGCTCTCAGAAGTCTGAGAGGAGGCTCACTTAAATCGATTTAAGTGATTCTATAACGACCTCCGTGGTCGAGTGGCGTACGCACCGGTTTTCAAGGTGTCGCCAGCTCTGAGAACCCGGGTTCGATCTCCGGACGGGTCAATGTGAAAATCACTTTTCTACATTGTCTCGAGTCTGGGTGTTTGGTATACCTTCGTTGTCACTTATTCCATAACACAAGTGCCTTACACATTGACCATATTTATTTACTATGAGAGGTAGCTTACTTAAATCGATAAGTAACCATTAACATCTCTGAGTACGGCAGTCAATCATAGAGGTTTGCGTAGCTATTTCCCAAACTAAGGTTGTGTCTGCTTCTAGTATCACCAGTTTCACCCTTTTTTTTTTGGAAGAGATTTACGCACTTAGCCTGAGCGCAGGCTTTGACTGCTTCACCAGACTTTTCCAGTTTCAGCTGAATACCATATTTTACATGGCGCGATTGTCAATCTGATCCCCACAACCCAAAATAAACAAATGGTTTGATTCGACTGGCCTGTTAGTTTATTGGTTAGTGGAGGTGTGATGAGCATGTAGTTTTTCCAAGATATGTAGATTGGCTTTCAGTCTCACCGGTTTTAAGTGTATACCAGTATTTTACCTTCAGGAAGCCTATGCAACCGCCACAGACTTTTTAATGGGTAATACAGTTGCTGTTGGTAATTCTGGTTGTAAGAATATTAGGGAAATAACGGCTGTCAAGGACCAACGGTTCAACGTCCTTCACCATGGTTCTCTGTATGTTATAGATCACAAAACTAAAGTTATATGAACCTACTGCGGCAATCCAGATTTTTAATACTTTGAAATGTTCATTAAATATTATATACTATAATATTTTTTTTCAGTAATATTTCGTACTGTATCACGACAAAACGGCTGAACGGATTTGAATTAAATTTGGTACATAGATAGTTTATTTTATCATCATCATTATTACCATTTTTCATCAATACGCGTGTTTGTAAATATTTCTGATCGTAAATTTAATTTTCAAAAAAATGGTGTCAGTCATCGCGTGACGAATTTACACGCGTTCGTATTGCTTATAGACGGTAAAATTTTCTTCCTTTTGCTTAGAAAGTTCTATCATCCGTTAGCAATATAAGATCCAGGCATATGTGACGAACTTACAAGTAACTTGTCGAATAACCCGTCAGTTTCTATACCCCAAACTAAGTACCTGCAATTTCTTTTTATTTTAATTTCTACCCCACTGTTTTACCGGAGGTAAGTAAATGAAAAATACACCTGTGTATAGCCACATCGATTGATACGCGACAGTAAATTTCAAGGTGTTTATTGACGTTTAAAGTTAAAAGCGAAAGTCTACAGTAGCAATAGTCGCGACCCTGATGTTCTGTCTCCCATTAATCTTTGAGAGGAAAGTGACAGAGCGACTGTCACGTACAAATAATCATTTGTCTTTATATAGGCTTTCATTTATTATCAGACAGTTTATGGAATGTATGATAATATACAATGTACCCACATTTTATTACATTTAATATTTAGGTTTGCGTTTTTGAAGATACATGATCGATAAATTGTGTACTTAATTCTTTCTTATAATAATTTTTATTTCTCAAAAAGGCACTAACAAGGTTGTCTATAAAATATAAAAATGTACTTCATATCTTCAGCAATAAAGCTATGGAAAATAATATTATTATAGAAATTGCTTATTTTTTTAGGTGGACTAAAAACTGATATTATACGTATATAACCACACCACGTGTTTTGTTAAAAAATATCGTTTCACGAAAAACATCACCAAATAATTAAAGTAAATTTAGTTATAGATTTATAAAAAACAAATACCTACTCTAAAAATAACTTGGGAAACCTAACCCTACAATGATCACCTTGGAAAATTCCGAAAAGGTTCCAAAAGGCATCCAACCTGTTTTCACACGCGCGTATGACAATAAACCCCTATTATCAATTCACGTCACATCGAAATAAAAGAAAATATTCTAGAAATAAACAGAATATCTCACTCACCATAAAATCCGCTGTTTCTCCAAATGGCGAATAGCAATTGTTTATATTTTTCCACGTAAACTCGCGACGGTTCACAGAAACGGACACCCAGTGCGGGCGAGCTCGAAATGAGAAATGAATGAATTCAGGGGTAGCTTCGGTGGGCGGGGCAGCGCTGGGCGGGATAAACCGACCAAATATAAAACACAGACCCTCTTTAGCCACCAGTCTTAAAACTAAACTCCTGAATTCCCCAGGGTTGTCGAGAACTCTACGTGATTCTGTGAATAAGCTGCACATTTTAGGAGGTATATATCTTTTAAATGTCCGCTTGTAATGATGTGCTATATAATTTGGTAGGTTTTTTGATATTTATTGTAGGACGGGAGCGTCTATTGAAATAATTCTCGGAATTATGTCGTGGTAAAGGCTGAATGTCCCTCATAGCTACATTCTTGACGATTGTGTGAGATTATTAAAATGTAGTTCTTGTATGTTCTGCTGTATTGTACAACGTTGGAACGGTGAATTTATAACGCATGTTTTATTGTCATAACGTATTTTTGTATCTCTGGTAATACCTACCTATGTAAGATTTTTATTTTATTTAGTAAATATTTGTACCGCTTATAAAGGTTGTTCTTATAATACTAGCTGACTCGGCAAAAATTGTTTTGCCATATAAAAATGGTTTAAAAAATTAAAATCTGGAGAGGGCCACCCATATTACTTAGGGGTATAATTAAACCTACGACCTATTCTTAGACCTACCAAATATACACGAAAGAAAGATCGAAATCGGTCAAGCTGTTTCCGATAAGTTCGATAACATACACTATGACACGAGATTTTTATATATTAGAAGATGATGCATATTTTCGACATACTTCTTTAATTATTTAAGTTTTAGTAAATCAAAGTTAAAATTATTATTTAATTAAAACAAAATGATAAACGATTGTTTAGACAACAAATCAAGTTCATAAAGACAAAGTTGACTCTACAGCAAATATATTGTTCGTCGGTCTCCGGTAACCTACTTGGCGCTCAGAGGCTTAAACTGCAATAAAAGATATGCCATAATCGCTGAATAAACATTTCCTACAAAAGGCAGGATGGCCAACATCAGTCGAAATTAACATCTGAAGGCTTCTTCTTCTTCCAGCCGTTTTCCCAATTTATTTGGGGTCGGCGCACAATGTTTTCTCCTTTCATTCCACTCTATTAGCCGTCATACTGTCTTTCGCAATCAATCCACCTTTTTTCGGCCTTCCTCTTCCTCTCCAGCCATCCACATCCAAATTCATCACTCTTTTATTAACATGCATTTCATCCCATATAAGCGGCAATAGCCTAATGGTTAGGGTGACGGCCTTGTGATCAAGAGGTCGCAGGTTCGAACCCCACCTATTGCACTATTGACGTGAACTCACTTCAGACACAAGCATACTTAGCTTAGTTGGAGGGGTTAACAAGATTGCTAGTAATGTGAATTCCACCCACATTACTATAACCTTTCAAAAAAATACCCTCCTCATTTTCTTTCAGTTCTTCTGTTACTGGTGCGATTTTTAAACTTCCTCTTATATATTCATTCAAATTAACATGTAAAGACAATATTACTAAAACATGCTTACAAGTCGTATAGCTACAAAAGATGTTTGTAGTAGCATCCCAGTTGACAACATTTAAAATGGTACCGTCATTAAAGAGCAATAAACTTTAAACTTACAGCGGTTCTTAAAGTTTTATAGCATTTGCTTATTTTAATGTCTAACTGCTGTTTAGAACGACTAATATATACTTTATACTGCTAGTTTTGCTTGCTGTTACAACTGTGTACAGGGCGGAAATTGTGTTCTAAGTCAGGGTTATTACAAAAATGATAATAAATTTGATAGTATGCGGAAATCATGTTTCCTTTTGACTCTTAGATTGAATCGTTTTCGCAGAAATGCGTTCGATGGTATTCAGCAGCTCATAGCTGTTGTATTTTCCTGTGAATAATGTATGAATAATGCTTTTTTTTTACTATCTGCTTAACCAATATCGATCAAAAGATATGTTATGTTCCTAAGTAGTATGATAAGCTATAGGCACAAAACTACACATCTACCATCGCTATCTACTGAACTTCTGAATAATATAATGTTTATTTAAGTGGTACGCTATTTAAATATTAAATATTTTAATTTGCGGGAAAATGTAGCATAAAAATGGGCACATTTTGCTGTAAATTAATAGCATGGGAATTAGAAGCAAGATACCTACGTAAGCAATCTAAATAGACTATTAGAAAATCAACATTAAAATTTCACTAATATTAAACAGTTGATAAAATCTAAAAGGTAAAACATTATAAATAAAATATCTTTGAAATAAAACAATTGCTTCTCTGCATCATACACTATATATAAAATCTTTATTTTAAAACATACATACGCCATGTATATTCTACGAATTTTACGTGTACGTACCTATCTGTGCGTGCTATGTAGCCATTGAGTATTTAATTTTTAATCTTTCTACCTGCATGTAAGTAAGCTTCCTCGATTTATGTGACAACCATAATTATTATCTATACTAATATTATAAAGCTGAAGAGTTTGTTTTTTGTTTATTTGAACGCGCTAATCTCAGGAACTACTGGTTCGAATTGTTTTTTTTTTTTGTATTAGATAGTCCGTTTATTGAGGAAGGCTATAGGCTATATAACATCACGCTACGGCCAATAGGAGCGGAGCATAAATGAAAAATGTTGCAATAATTAAAAACCGTTGAAACTAAAACACGCGAACAAAGTCATGGGGGACAGCTAGTCATGTTATAAACGTAGGTATTTCGCAATTATTTTTTCATTTCACATTTCCAAAGAGTTAAGTTTTAATTAACAATACCAATCTTCTATATATATAAAATGCTTTGTCCTGAATGACTGACGGATGAACGCACAGTCTAAACCGCTGATCGTAGAGACCTAAAACTTGGGCAGCGAGTAGACTCTTTCTATGACCTAGATAAGAAAGGATTTTCCTAAATTCTGCTCCTAAGGGGGTAAAAAACGGGGGCAAAGTTTGTATGGGACAACCTGATTCCTTGGTCCAATCTACTTCAAAATTTGCATAAACATTTTTTTACAGAATTTATGAAAGACGTGTTTCGTATTTTATTGAAACTCATTTCCTAACAGGGTTGAAAAGGGTAGAAAGTTATTTTCAATTTTGGGGTTGATTTGCATCGAAGTTGATATCAATACTCCTTAGTGCTTTGATTTAAATCATATTTCATTTTGACACATGTTTGAAAACTCAATTCGATTTTATTCAAAAAACGATGAAGTCACATACACCCTTGGTGCAATTCAATGCTCTTTAAACCATTTTCGACTTTTACGCGGATGAAATCGCGCACTAAAGCTAGTATATTGTAATATAATTAAACAATCCATAATAAATATGTCTCTCAAAACAAATGAATCATGTGGCCCGTAATAGGACAGTTACACACTGTACTCATTATCACAAACCTTTACGATTTGTCGACTGTATCGTTAACAATACCAGTCAACAGACATAACGATCCCATCGGGACGATAACTAACTGGTTAGTTCGATAGTGGCGAGTTATAACCCAGTATACTGCCTCACTTAACACGCAAATTGTACTTAATGTTTTTTTCATGGGAAAATGGTTTGAAAGCGGCACCAGTAACAGAAAAACTGAAAGGAAATCGCTTAGGATGGTATGGGCATGTAATGAGGAGGGATGAAACGCATGTGAATAAAAGATTGATGAGTCTGGAGAGAAAGAGGAAGGCCGAAAAACAGGTGGATCGATTGCGTGTGAGATGATATGAGGGAAAAATCTGTGAATGACAGTATGACGGCTAATAGAGTAGAATGGAAGGAGAAAACATTGTGCGCCGACCCCAAATAAATTGGGAAAAGGGCGGAAAGAAGATGGGCGTTGATTTTTTTAAAAGAAATAGGAAATCGTAATTTATAATGACATAAGACGGTAAACTTATATAGGCAGTGGGATACTGAACAAGAGTTTAATTGACTGTGTGAAAGATAATATGAGAGAGAAAGGTGTGAATGCTGAGATGACGAGATGAATATAAAAATAACATTGCGCTGACTCCATTTAATTAGGAACAGGCCAGGTAGAAAAGGCCTTAACAACTATCTTCTATGAAAAATCTATACTAATATTATAAAGCTGAAGAGTTTGTTTGTTTGTTTGAACGCGCTTTTCTCAGGAACTACTGGTTCGAATTAAAAAAATATTTTTGTATTGGATAGTCCGTTTATTGAGGAAGGCTATAGGCTATATAACATCACGCTACGACCAATAGGAGCGGAGCATAAATGAAAAATGTTGCAAAAATGAAAAACCGTTGAAACTAAAACACGCGAACAAAGTCGCGGGGGACAGCTAGTATAAAATATAACTCGTGTAAGTTGTTTACGATCTTGTTAGAAATTCGTTTTTTCGTAATTATTATTAAGGTTTTGATAGCTATTCTGGTATTCGGGACGGAGACAAATCAAATTGCTAACCTAAAATTAAATAACAAACCCGATATTTATATGTACAGTTTTTTTTTTTTTTTTTATTATTTAAAAATATTGATTATGGTTGGGGCTTCTGGGCGGTTAACTGTGTCCTTTAATTCTACTTTATTTAATAATCTGTTTTAAAATTCTAATAAAAAACTATACAATACTTTTATTTTGTTTTTTTTTCAAACTTATTTTATGTTGGAGAGAATAACAGGCTTGAGCAGAATACAAGAAGCCGGTTACTTTCTGCTGCCGCAATCATGCTGAGCCCAAGACGTAATTGGCCCAACGGTTTTTTTTCTTTTTAAATTAATTAATTTGCGAAAATGAATTTTTCTTTTTTCTCTTTTGTATACCATTAAGAAAAGTTTTTACGTTTTGTAAAGAGAAAAATTAACTTCATTACTTTATTTATAAAATCTTGATACTTCAAAACGGTGAAAACTAAGGCGACTTTACTAAGAAGACGCGATTGTAGCTTTTTACGTTGAGTCCTTGACCTAGCTTCAAAATTTCAGCATCTTTTCTCGAGAAAAAAATCAGGTCTTTAGATCCTGAACGATGTAATTGACCTGGCCTGGCGCAATGCAGGCAGACGTGATGAGAAGGACAAATAAAGCTTGCCGAGTTTTATAGCATTTACCAGGGCCTACGTGGCTTATTATGTAATGTACTTACTGCCAGCTGTGCTCCGCCATATGTGGATACAGAATTTAACGATGTAACTTGAGTCTATATTTCTTGAATCGGTTATTAATGACTCTTCGAAGTTAAAAATGGAAAATGGCAGAATTCTATAATATGTATAATAATTTCCAGTAAAAAAATGTTCGATGGAGAGAAGCTCTCAGCTTTCGTATACCTACGAAATAAATAAATCATGTACGTAATCCCAAAAGTGCCAAATCGCCAGATCATGATTGAATGGACGTTAACATCATATACTTAGGCTATCCCAGTAAGTGGTTTATCGGACCTATAGAATCCACAATTGTGTATTTAATATATTTTTATAGACATTGCTTAGTTTATCTTATTTTAGCATTAAATTTCTATTTTGGTGACCGTCAAGTTTTGTAATATAAATAAAAAAACGTAGTAGCTTTTTCTCATGCTTAATATATTATATAACTTGTTTTGGCGTGAAAGCGCAACAGACAGACAGACAGAGTTACTCTCGCATTTATAATATTAGTAAGAATTACCTACCTGTATAAAAATAATTAATTAATTGGCCAAAGTATATAAAGTTATTAATATATTTAAGCTATTTCTAGATAAGGCATTGATTTTCAGGTTCTGGTAGGTAAGATAAGAATGCTCGCTCGTTAAGCGTCTGCGTTAGTTCGTCGACGCGCGGGATTGAGGATTTCGTACGGTTTGTCGCCTACGCGGCGCGTTCCGTATGAATATCTTTCTATATCAGAAAAAGAAGCTCAACTACGAGGCGGAGAGGCCGACGCTCTATACACGTCGGTCTCCAAAAAATCACGATAGTGATCCGCTGGCCCCTATTGGCCGGCGGACCCCGCGGTTGGTGCGTGACGAATTGCAATGCATTACCACGCACCAACACGAAACGCGGATGACGTAGCACGGCGGTTCAGGTTTAGTCAGTAAGAGTCTGACACTACCCGTTCGCTCCCCCGAGTGAGCGGGTGTCCATTAGGATTCCCCCGCCTAAACACCAACACCTACCTACATGCCTCGAAAACACGTTTGCCGTTGGTCCCGACTGTCATACTCCTATATATACTATCATACTCGAACCTGCGACCATCGAGGTCACTGCCTGGAAGTTTAAATTTAGCCTTCTATTTTATTACGTCTTTTAGGATCTTTTCTGTCATTATAACACTGGCAACCAGTCTTACTATGGGATACTGTATGTGTTACCCAGTAAAATTGGTTGTGAAGGTAAGATAACCAGTCGTTTTATGTAAAGTATGGTATTCAGCTGAATTTGGTAAGACTGGAAGCCGACCCCAACATAGCTTCGGAAAAAGCTAGGCAGAAGATTTTTTTGAACTGCATAGCAACTGGCAGACTATTTAGCTATATATTAACACGTCTATCACGTAGGGCGTTAGATCAATACAATCAATCTTGCGTAAGTTACACAAACGACTAACAGATGTCGCACCTATATATAGCAGCTTTGATCGACCATCCTTTGATGTCTGTCGCGAGAAAGAAAACATCTTGAACCAAGGTATACAACGTCGGCACAGATAGTAAATATTTACGCTACACATATATTTTGGATTTAAACGTGTTGTTGCTGTTATTAGGGCTCATTAATACTATCGTTAAACGTTATTTTAAAGAGATTAACGTCCGTTAATTAATACTAAAAACCTGTTAAATACAACTATCGATAAATGCAAAGAAAATTAAAGTCGATTAATAAAAAAAAACATGTAAAATACAACTATCGAGGAGACCTTATCAGATGAGCAAATAAAAATGTGTCGGTCACTCGGTCGGTCTAGTATCATTGTATTGTTTTTTTTTTTTTAAAGTAGTTGACCCTGCTAACTTAGTTTTGCTAGGTCCACCTTTATCACCTAGGGGTATAAAAATCTTACGAAGTTACGACCTATTCTCAGACCTATAAAATAAGTAGGTACACACAAAATGTTATAAAAATCGGTCGATCCGTTTCGGAGGAGTTCGAAAACAAAGTGACACAAGATATGTATATATTAGAATATTTAAACTCTTGTTCTATTTTCTCAGTAATAGTAATAATAAAAAACCAACCAAAACTGCATTTATTTTTATTAATTAAATTTTGGTCAAGAATATCACCCTACACGGAACCTCGTATTTCGCGTGAATTCATCTCAATCACCCATCTTTATTTACATTTTAAAACTGTACTGTCAGTTATTGTATGCCTTAATGATTACGTTCTTTTGTTTCTGAGAACAGGGGAATACAATAACACACATACTGGTACAGTGAGTGACGTACGAGAAAAACTGTTCTCAATAATGCTACCGATTGCCTACAATTCCGTCTGCGTTGTAGAAATTTTCCATAAACGAACTTCTAAGAGAAATGTGTGTTTCCAGCCCCTGTACCCAAGTGACATTTTTACAAGCGTTAACGATGTTAGAAATCGCTTAAATGAAATTAAATGTATAGAAATTACATTTTCGTTCGATAAGTCACGTGACTTAGACTTGTCACTTCCGTACATTTGAGCGATTCGATAAGAGTTGACGCTTGTAGTAATGTCAGTTGGCTAGAGGAGCAGTTTTCATGCTATATTTTGAGTAATTATTAAGATCAGTGCAAGTTAGTTGTTATTATGTAAATAACGAATCCATCTAAGATCACCACCCTAAGCCAGAGCAGCCTAATTGCAATCAATTTATTTTTATGAATAGCAAGACGACCTCCGTGGTCGAGTGGCGACACACCGGTTTTCAAGGGTTTCGCCAGCTCTGAGGTACCGGGTTTGATACCCGGCCGGTCAATGTAGAAAACCACTTTTCTACATTGTCTAGGGTCTGGGTGTTTGTGGTACCTTCGTTATCATTGAATTCCATAACACAAATGCTTTAGCTACTTACTTTGGGTTCAGAGCAATCTATGTGATGTTGTCCAAAGATAAAAAAAAAGATTTTTAAATAAATAGTAGGTACGTCATTTAGAATTGGTTCCTATCTTAGCAACATCTCAGAACTACTATTGTTTAGTAAATTCTAGAAATCAAGGTAATACTTAACACTATACTTTAAGGAAATTAGGTTTATATCAAACAAATAATTATAATGATCAGTGTACTTCTAAATCACTTAGGTTTCTTCGTAAAATCTATATTTATCTATATATAGATAAAAATGAATCTCTGAAATGTATGTACGCGCATAACTTTTGAACGACTGCACCAAATTGGATAAATAAATGTTACACTCAAGGTTTGTATAAAAAAAAATAACAAAATTCGAACGAAAAGTCAATGAGTGTGTGAGTAAATTGGTAGGTAGGTAGGTAGGTTAGGTATGGGTAGTTACATAGTGTAGGTAGTTAGGTAGGTAGTCAGTTGCTGGGAGCGAAACCGCGGGCACAGCTAGTTAAATATATATTTTCCAAGTCAATCGAACCCTTTGGGTTGCCAAAATAAAATCCACTAACAACTAAGTAATAAAAACAATAATGTTACGCTAGCTATCTGTAGTCAGCTATCTGTAGACAGTTTAATTCTGCGAAACTGCGAATTAACTACGAGCGATAGAAGATTACTTAATGCGTTATCAGTGGTTTTAAGTGATTTATAAGTGAGTGCGGATATTGATTGCGATATTGAATAAAGTATTAGTTTTAAATCAAAATTTGCAAGCGTTTAATTTATCCCGAACCCCAGCTCGTAACAATAATATCTTATTTTCAATATGCACTTTTCAGTTTGAAGAGTAAAGCAAGCTTGATTAAAATGGCGGAAACCAATTACGACGAAACAGTCTGTGGTGGCTGCGGTTAATTGATGATGATGATTTGTGACCACCAAATTAACTTGTGCAGATTAAAATGTCATAAAACCGTTTGTGAATTAAATACACATATTAATTTATGAAGTTTTAAATTACAATAAAAGTATGCATAGCAATTCAACGTGGCAACGTTGCCAGCCTTCTGCTTTGCTTTGAATTCTTTGATGCTTGTTAGTTATTTAGTACTTAATTTTATAAACGTAATAAGTTTTAATTTTGATATAGCTTAAGTTTTTGTGTTTGTATAAATTGTTTGTGGTGTATAAGTGTTATAAAAATAAAACTTACCTAACTGTCAAAATAAAGTATTCAATGTATAAGATGCGGCGGTTCAATCTGAAATTTTTTGAAGTATTTTCACGATTTTTTCCTTTAACTGTTTGTCAGCGGCGTCTAAGAATAATTAAAAAAGTATATAAAATTTTGAAAAAAGTCACTTTGTTACGAACTACCTGGGATCGAACCTGTAACCTTGTGCACACGAAACCGCTCATTAAACCGATAGGCCACCACGACGTTTTAATATTTTGATATAAATTTATTATTCAACAGTAATATTCCAAAAGCCAACATAATACTGCTTATGGCGGATTTTTAATAATTTTTATTCATGGAATAAAATGGAGGTCTGACAGATTGTGTATAGAAGAACTGTCAAAACTTCAAAATTATCGGAACTATCTGGCGTTGAAACAATCCGCCCTTAGAGATTGAAATAGGCTTTAGACGGTGCGAGAAATATCGTGCAAGTTGTTACATTGCTGTCGATGATTGATCACTTATGATACGATAGTCGCGCGGCCCCGCAATGTACTGCAACTTGCTTGACATTTCCCGCATCGTCTAAAACCGTACGTCGCGTCGGTAGAATTCCTGAATCTTAATTGACACCTTTGTTCGCAAACGAGTTGAAAGTTCCGTGGTTAAACTGTAAGTGTTTGCTGAAGTATTTAGATAATGCCTTCATTATTATTGCAAAAAAGATCCTTTTTTTAAATTAGCAAAATAGAAGAATAAATCTACAGTTTTTAATTATAAGAAGCTGTTTTTTGTAACGCTGGTGTCCCAGCCAGTATGCGTAATGACTACCTTATCTTGGGCCAAATAATAAAACAGATGAAATGTAGTGTATGTTATGTTAGGTTTGGTTTTGAAACCTACACTGGCCGGTAACAACACGCCGTTTTTATAACGCTTGCAGGGTCTTTAAATCAGTTTAAAAAATTGTATTGAATTTTTCGACTCTTATTTGAAACACTTTATTTTCATGTGTCACTATTTTAAATACGTAGGTATGTTAAAAGTCACGTATTACTACAATTAATTAAACATTAACTGGAAATTAAAAACTATTAAAGCTAATCCCAGTTTCAATCAAATAAAATTGAAGGAATTTTCCTACATAACAAGAATCACCTTTATCACAAAAACAACATAAATATGATTAATATTATCTTGCCAAACAACATCATAGTACAATCGTAAACAAACGAGTGATTATCGAACTTATTGGCCTATATCTTCGAGCCTCATGAAAATGTAGAAAACTTTCTTACGTAAGCTCCATATTTGTCACAATACAGAGGATTTGTGACCTATTTGTCACATTGGAATCCCTAGTCCGGTTGAATAAATAAAATGTATAGTGATGTACCTGTAGCATGTCGATATGAGGTTAATATAAAATATTTAAAAAATCCTAATTTATCAGAACCTTCCACACAAACTACAGAATTAATTTGATCTAATTTTACATCATTACAACATTTTCAACAGAATAACAGCAGCAAGTAATTTTTGTTTTTAGAAATTAAAGCTTATAAATTTAAAATTTAGAGAACGCAGGGTTTTAAGCCCATCATTGCAGTGTTTTTTTTTCTAAGTTGTAGGATAGGCTCAGAAAAATGTGCAAGAGAGACGCTTGAGATAAAAAATGAGTATGCGTTCTCTTTGTACAATGTAGCACACTGAAACAAATGTAATATACTTTTTAAAAAGGTGTGGTTGTTCAATGTTACAGTTCATACAACCAGTGTCGAACATCGATATTAAATTGATATAGCCAAGTTACATCACAAGCAAGGACGTCCTACAATTTCGTCGCAATAATTTCTAGTCTAGCAGACAGAAGGATAATAAAAGTGTTTACAGGGAAGAAAGTATATTATTATTACTGTAAAGTATTGGTACTACTCATTATTTTTTAAGGTATAATAGGTGTTTTCGTGAAGGTCTACTTTTCTGTCGGGAGGTCACGAAAAAGTCGATTGATCGAAATTTCTGTTACATAATTCGTTTTATGGTGCGTCCAGACTGGATGAAAGAATTTGCCGTATACGAAAGGTACATAAAAGGACATACTTTGTAACAAACACAAAGTGTGGACGCCTTGCACGCGCGAACTATGCATTTCTCGCGCACGCTACTAGCATTACAAGTCGCGCGCGGAGCGATCCGTGATTTGTCGGTTTTTCTTACGAACCAAATGGGCTCGCATTGTCCGGGAAATGGTGGCTATGGAGGTTTGTAGTGAATGCGCGGGTTAGGCGCGCGAGGCATCCACGCTTACAACAAACATGCAATTAAAGTCAGAATAATACATTTCATAATAACTTTCGTGAGGAGTATTCATAATATAATTATTTAAAACAAAACGGTTTACTCACGCAATTCTCGGCGCGCGGTGGAACTATTCGACTCGCTACACACTGCCGCCGCGTCAGCTCATGGTTACGGACTCCCATTGAGTCTGAAACTAGTCGGGCGATCCCGAGAATATGCGTGAGTAAACCATTTTGTTTTAAATAATACATTTCATGTTACGTTTCACCAGTCTGTACGCACCCTTAGAAGTTGGATTACTGCGAGAAAAGTCTAAGAGAACGAAATATTTGCGGCGTTCCTTTTTGTGTATAATAGTTGTTTGTTCGTATAAGAATATAATATTATATCTGTAATTCTGTATATACGGGAAAGTATGTTAGAAAATATCGAAAAAGTCTATGCCACCTAGAAAAAGAGTCTAGTTACTGAGGTCCAATTAACAGTAATTTACAAAAACCGTATAAATGTCCCACTGCTGGGCACAGGCCTCTTCTCATGTAGAGAAGGAAAGGAAAAATTCAATTTAATCCAATATATTCTTCTGTGGCAATAGGGCCCCGTTGGCATCCTTGTGTTAGGAAACCCTAAAAATATAACCTGTATTATTTATTCTGAATAATAGACGTCTGCTATTGTTCGTCGAGTGTATTTGCTGAGCGTCTCTTCATTCTGTCACCGGTCATTATATTAAAGCATTACTTTTACAGCCATATCCGGCGAACCCTACAATAAAAGCTACCATCGTTTAACTGAAATTCATTACCAACGTAACGGTTGTTGACCGGATCATAACTTAAAGATTCAATACAATTTTTTGGTACATTCTGAGGTATATTTTTCCTTAAGGATACTTAATTAAAATAATGATGTGGAAAATAGATATAGTTAAATATATTTTTATAGTTATGTTGTTGTAAAATAAGTATTTGTATAATATATATTTTTATTAATACACACACATGACAGTTGTTTAATGGCCAGTATTATCCTATTCGTGAACTTGTTTCTAAGAAATAAGAATTTCACATAATTTTTATTGCGCTATATGAAACGCTGATAAAAGTGTTAGTCATAGCATGATATCCAATAAAATTATCTATCAATAGGCTATAGAGTGGACTGCCAAGATCTATAAACTGAGAATAAGTAGGGATAAAAAAATACATTTGCCATAACAACACATTAGGTACACTTGTATATTATTTTCATAACTTTATGTAGTACTAGCTATCCCCCGCGACTTTGTTCGCGTGTTTTAGTTTCAACGGTTTTACATTTTTGCAACATTTATTATTTATGCTCCGCTCCTATTGGTCGTAGCGTGATGTTATATAGCCTATTACCTTCCTTTATAAACGGACTATCCAATACAAAAAGTATTTTTCAATTCAAACCCGTAGTTCCTGAGATTAGCGCGTTCAAACAAACAAACAAACAAACAAACTCTTCAGCTTTATAATATTAGTATAGATTTATATAATAACTTTGAAAAAAATTAAAAAAATTGGATAAGGGTACTACTTACGCGGGTAAAACCGCGGGGCTCAGTTAGTCTATACTAATATTATAAAGAGGAAATATTTGATTGTTTGTTTGTTTGTTTGCATTGAATAGGCTCTGAAGCTACTGAACCGATTTGAAAAAATATTTTACTGTTGGGCAGCTTCACTATCACCGTGTGACATAAGCTATATAATTTATTTTAATTTCGAAATGTGTGTTAAATACCCCTGCGAAATCGGGTGGGCTGCTATTAATAATAAAAATTAAGCGTCTATGTCTCGAATACAACTAAGAGTGACATTACATGAAAAAATGTAAAATCTCGTCTGCATGACAATCAAAATTAGTTCCTAGAACGAGTACCGGCTATTCGGATCATACAGCCAAAGGAAATAAACATGGCTACGGAATGTAAACAATGATTAAATCGAGACGGATGCATGAATCGATTTGTTAAAACGATTATATTTGGATTATACTGCCAAGTCAAGAGACCGTGTCACTGTAACGACATGTTTTCAAAACGGATTTCGAATTATATTGTCGGAGTCGTTGTTATGACAGATAGGTATATATATACCTTAGTCTCGGATCAAACGGGGCTCCAACAGACGGACGCATTTTCAAAATTGACAGGCATAGAATCGCACTACTACATTGACATGAGTCACACTCACAAGTGTAGGCACGGTTTGCTGCGGTTTTTATAATCAAGAGACCTAATTTTGATACTTTGTTTTTTTATTATTTATTTTTAATACGTACATAGGTATCTACATTTTTTTCTATTACAAATTATGAGAAATGGTGATAAGTCGCTGTCGCTGGTCACCGGTTGCTGTGGTAGGTTGCCGGTTTGCGCTGAGACTTTGTCACGTATGTGTAGTAGATATAATTGTATACCCAAGATACATTACAATTTTGTGACACATGCCTTTTTTAAAAAACGCTTGGATGCCTGCTACTTTAAATTTAATATGTAAAAAAATCATCATCATTGCCCGGTTTCCGATTAAATTAAAACTTTGTGTATTTTATTACACGTTTACTTTGAATGATAATGTATGGTTATTATTATAACAATTTTTTATTGTATAAAAAATCATGAATAAATGTTTGTACTATTCGAAATGATTTCGTCATTGTTGTACAAACGAAAACTATGACCTCCATATCGGTTATAAAATCGATTGGTATTAGAAATAAAAAACAAATGAAAGAGAAATCGAATTCAAATACTATTACCGTAAATTTCTTACGTTTATAGTATTGAAAAAAGAGTTTCTTTATTCATTTGTTTTTTTAATTTTCTAATTCTAATCGTATTATAACCGACATAGAGGTCATAGTTTTTATTTGTACAACAATAGCAGAATCACTTTGTATATTATTATATTTAAACTACATTATTACAGGCCATTTCAGAATCTACAATAATAACTAACGACCAAGACAGTGTGTCTCAAGCAAACAATTGCTTGTCTTGGAACCCGCAACGAATTAATTCAGAGAATTATATTTGTGTGTTCCACAAACATGTCTGGCTGTCCTTTGTGTATGTAATTTCAAAGCTTGGAGAAATTTCGCGGAACTAGGTCGTTGTTTAAAATAAAATATAGTTATAGATCCATAATATATCATGTGTACCTACATAGATTTACATAAAATATGAGTCTAATTTGATAAATCAGTATAAAATACACAACAAACACAATACCTATTTAAAACAAAACGGTTTACTCACGTATATTCTCGGGATCGCCCGACTAGTTTCAGCGGCGGCGGTGGTGTCACGAGTTCGACTCGGGACACCACAACCGCCGCCGCGTCAGCTCATGATCAGGGACTCCTATTAATTCGGAAACTAGTCGGGTGATCTCGAGAATATACGTGAGTGAACCATTTTTTTTTAAATAATTATGAACACTCCTTACGAAAGTTATTATACTTGCAAACACAATACCGGTATACGCCAAAGTATGTCAAACATGCATATTTTATAAACGAAATGTAGAAAACTATTTCTGTCGGGAAATTTCTGATAATTCAGTATTCCGTAATGGCGTATTATTTACACAATAACTCGTGTAGCCACTAACATTGCACCGGCATTCGTATTGCAAATGGTTTTAGGAAGCAGTCAATGTATTTTAATCTGGTTTCTGCCTTTCGTCATGGAATATTAAATTTATTTGTGTACTTATAGGGATCTCTCTAAATTTTATTTCTAAAGACAATGATTCATCAATTATTTTTTGTTATTAACTATTTGAAAATTAAGTACATTTTTACATGTAAGCATGTAAAATACATGTAACAACCATATTAAATTATTTTTTAGCAATAACTAATGAAGCAATTTGGATGCAAATGGGCACACTTATAGTATAAAACCCGGGATTTTTTAAATGCCGAAGTGGTTTTGTTAGTCAATTTATACTACAGCAGAGTCAAAGCGTAATATAACGCGTATTCAATGGAATTATCTATTTTTTTTTTATATCAGAAGAAATATGAGCATTATGTTGTTGAGTTAAAGATGAATTTGCTATATCAACTTTCAAATTCACGCTTTACTGCGCTTCGACTCTGCTGTGGTAAGAATTAAGCTTTTATCTTTATAAAAGCTAATTAACTTACACTTAAATGTAAGCAAAACTAATAGAAATCAATTATTACGAGATATATTTTAGTCTGCAAACATGCCTAACTAATTGTTCCTCTAGAAACCAATTAAATCTGTGTGAACAATAGTTTCAAATAGATTCGTAATTGCTCAACCCAGACAATGACACAGGCTTCATTGTTTAAATACGATTGTAATTAACTCTGGATTCGCTAGGAATTTGTCGGGCGCGACCTGATTAACCTGACTGAATATGAAGGAATTTTAAGAGAGATTGATCATTTGGTTTGTTGATATAACTATTGATTTTTATTATTTTTATATACGAACAAAATTTCATAAAAAAAAATAGTTGAAATTTTAATAAAAAAAAGGTGGACAACACTACATACATTGCTAATAACCCAAAGTAAGTAGCTATAGCACTTGTGTTATGAAATCAGAGACAACGAAGATACCATAAACACCCAGACCCGAGACAAAAGATACTTTTTTACATTGACCGAATGACACCTTAAAACCTGGTGTGTACGCCACTCGACCACGGAGTTCGTCAAATTCAATTTATATCTATGTTTGTAATGTTCACCAAAGATTATATTTATTTGGGTTAAAAATATATATACATAATTATGTAAATATATATCACTATTACTGCTATTTGGATTGAGACCGTTCTATGTTTGCTTACATTAACTTTAACTTTGAAAAAGTGATTGCTTTTTATTGTTAAGTAAGACGTAATTATTCCGGTCCTCCAGACAGCTCACCTAATCGAAGAAAACCAATTATAGAGACACAAACATGGCTACCTTGACCGCGACCTTTAGTCTGCCTAAGACTGGTTACCTAACAAACCTTTCTATATAGGCGTGATGAAACTGTAAAACTTTCGCGAGTAAACCAAGATAAAACAAACTTCAGTTGTTAATTGACTTAAAAAAACAATGTTCTCATTTGTAATTAAATACAAATAATACCTAGAAGGAAAAACTGAAACCTCAGGCAGGTCTCAAACCTGCGACCACTGGCTTGAAGCCAGCCAGCCAGCCAAGTTTTTCCTTTTATTATTTGTATTCAATTAAAATAATAACAATGTTGTCAATTCGTCGGAATCTTTTTTTTATGTTCTTTCCACGATTACTCGCAGGCGCCTGGACAGATTTGGATCATTTTTTATTATTTTAAAGGATACACTTCCCGGGTGGTTCCAGGGTGCTAATCGTCAGGTCAGGATCTGATGATTGGCTCCCAGGGAAATCGAGGGCAACGCTCAATTTTAAAAGGCACGTATTACGTGTTTCAAGTTTTCCATTGAGTCACTTTTAATTTGAAATGATTATCACTTGCTATAAAGTGGGTTTTTTGTTATATTTATCTATGTGTGATCAATTATATATTTAACTATCTAAAAGCTACTGACCCTGATTTGATCCCGATTTTTATGAAACTTCACTTAAGTTAATCTAGACAAATAAAAAAAGATTCAATAAAAGGTTTTGTAGATATGCGTAGACAAAACACATATACATTCAAATGCAAAAACAATATTATATGTTATTTACAAGCGAACAAATTATCATGTGTTTACAATATTACCTACATACAAAAAATTAATACGTTTCCTTACTTCGGTAGACTAACATTAAAATTTATTCAATAATTAAATAGATAACTCAAATTCAATGTTCATCTCTTGTACGGGTACACGCTTGGTACCCAAATATCTTTAAAAGTAATAAAATTATCCGCTAGACGGCGCAACAATGTTAATGTGAATTATGTAGGCTTACGAATTTCACAGTCCATTAAAATTTACAAGCCTTTCGGCTATTCGCACGGAATTAATGTTTATTGTTTATAAAAAATGTCAAAAGGTAACCGTCGAGAATTGAATTACTTTTATAGTCTACAGTGCTATTTACAGAGATTAAATTATATTAGACAAGCTCTTGCCCGCTGCTCCGCCCGCGTTGATGTCGGTTATCGCGGCAAACAGTAGCACATGCACTTTCTTGGGATTTAAGCTACTCCATACCAAGTTTCATTCAAATCGGTTTAATGTTTTAGCAGTGAAATACTAACAGGCAGAAAGACATTCAGACCGCCAGACAGACAGAGTAGCTTTCGCATTTTTGTTAATGTAGTCTTCATCACATACATAGTTCTGAACCTAAAGTAAGTAGCTTAAGCACTTGTGCTATGGAATCAAAGACAACGAAGGTACCACAAACACCCCGACCCGAGACAATGTAGAAAAGTGGTTTTTCTACATTAGAAACATAAATTGTTTCCATCTTAACTTACATCTAATAGAATTGAGTAGTTCATAATAATAAAGTTAAAAATAGCTACATTTTTGTAAAAAAAAACACCTTTCTGCAAAAGGGAAGCAATCAAAAACCGGTTACGAATGCACATATAAATAAACAAACAAAAGCCTTCAAATAAACAACATTGCGGAAAAGGATAAAATAATGAAAGGCCTAATGTATGGCCTTGCTCCAGGCGAAGGCCCGGTCGATGGTTTCACAGGCCATTAAAATTCATTGGCTATCCGGCAGCAAAATATTTTTATTTGTTCCAATTCATGCTTGAATGGGAATAAAGACAATAAATTGTCATTTATTGTTAAAAACAATAAAAACCCGATGGCCGATGGGATACAAGATACATTATGACCTGCTAAAACAAGATACCTTGGGACAACTTATATACGGCCATATCGCAAACTAGGCAGAGCCTGTATTATAGCAACCAGACAACTGATAAACATACTAAAATATATTTCTACATACATATATTATAGAAAAATTACACCCAGGCACAGAACAAATGATCGTGCTCCTCCACAAAGATTTGTCCTGCGTGAGAATCGAAACCACGACCTCCGGTTTAGCAGTCATGGTCACTAACCCCTGGACCAACAAGCCCGTCAAAACAGGGTTTTTAATTTTATTATTTATTTTAGCATTTCTCATTCCATATTACATTAAAACATACAAGATTTTTTTTTAAACTTTTGGTACCAGTAAAAATTTTGCGCCAAAATTTTTTTTTTTCGAAGTCGTCGCCGCTGCTGCTGTCGTTGCTACCAACAAAATCGCGAGATGTCGGGGATATTATGTCAACTAAAATTGCTCGATTTCGCTTGACATGTCGTCGACATGTGTCGCGGGATATTTCTGCTCCCAATGTATCCCTGGCTTTCTTTTCTTACAAGATCATATTGATGAGGGAGACAGAGCAAGAATACCTTAAAAAAAATACGAACAAATTTGGATCTTAGATTATAAATATGTCTAGATAGAGTGTTGCACAACAAAAGAACCAAAACAAACGAGCCAACTTAAGTATGCAGGTGTGCGTGACAGCTACGTATAGCAATGACATTAAAAATGACATCCAACTTTACCAGTGTGCGTATATAATCGCAAACAGTTTGTGTCAATTTTTTCCACGCGACCACAGTTTTTAATATCTAGACAGATTTATAATCCAAGCTTTGAATGTGCAACAAGAAACGGAATATATAATAAAAAAGAATAGCTGGAAATAAATACACCTAACAACAATATGAACAATAAGTGAAATATAATAATAGACACTTAAATAAAAGGTTAGCTAACGAGCGCTTAAGCTATGTTATTCTAGAATGCTCGACGTATTGAAGACGTAAATAATAAATGAATTACTCGATAGTTACCCTGAACTATACAAGGTTATACTCCGTCATTTTATCGAAGGTAAATTGACAGGCCAAAATTAGATGGAATTCCTAGGTAGGTAATTATTACATAGTTTCAAAATTGGATGATACAGTTGATCAAACTTAACAAAAATAAATTATTGCATTGACTCTATAGTATTAAGGGAGATTATTGTTTAACCCTGTAAGAACGAATTGGTCTATTGCGAATGAGTTATTTTTAATATTTTTTATTTTGTATTTATTACTAGACTTTTTTCGGCATACTCTTTTTCCTAGCTATTCCATAGCTGGGGTCGACTTCCAGTCTCACCAAATTCAGATGAATACTGTATTTTATGTAGAGCGATTGTCTATCTAACCTCCACACCCAATTTTACTGGGTAAGACAGTATCCCTATATATTATATTATATTAGTAGATCTACGGATAACCTGCAAATGCATTCAAGGTAACACAAATATTTTTATATTTTGCTTCTCGGGGAAATAGGATTACTCAACCAGTCCAAGTGCAAGTCGGACGCGCGCATAAAAGGTTCCGTACCATCGTACAAGATTTATGTCCTTAAAATCGAGCAAAAAGCCCCAAAAACCCCGTCTCTTGAAAAAAAGACGGGCGCAGGGAAGGATGGACAGCGTAGGCTTAGTAATAGGTTCCCGTTGGCATCATATGGCTACGGAACTCTAAAAAGATAAACTTTTAGATTTTTTGCTTTCTGTTTTTCAAAGTAGGTAAGGATGACTTTGCTATACAAAGGAGTTTGTATTCGTTCATGTTTAGTTTTCAACCAACCTCTTTTCATTTAATCCGTCAATCTGTCCTCCATCGCCATCGGAGTTGACTTAACGTTTTTGACAAGTACCTACCATATGATTTTGAAATATATTTTACAAATAATTTTGTATATTTAATACCTTACGTTATAACTTTAAATTACACTTAGAACTATTTTAAATCCTCTTTATTTTAAAGCAATTGGGAATTATTAGCTTATATTAGTGCAGCAACTAGTTGGTACTCCAGAATAACCTTGAAACCTCGTCTTCAATGTCCACATTGCACAGAAAAGAATATGAGCAAGTTCAAGAAGGTGTCCAGGGTCTGAGCTAACATTGTTAAGCAAAGACCTACAAATCGAAAAGCTCTCAGTTCGAACCGCTGGACTCGTCAAAATCTTGCAATTATCTGCAGCAAAAGTATCAACGTTCTAGCAAAATCGAGAAGATTATTACTTTTAGGACTTTTAAATTCTGCAAACTCTGAACGGCATATTTCCAGTGGATCAAAATTAAGTGAGATAGGTAGCAAAATCTGGTGATGATGAATGTCCTCCGGTCTATGTTTGGGGTCTGCAGCAGCTCCGCGGAGAAAGGAGAGGTCCACGACACAGTGAGGAGGGTGTTTGGCCATGAGATGGTGATGAAAGACAATACTGACAGATTTAACCAGTAAGTCATTGTAAAATTTACATTCTGAATAATGATGCTATCGTACATTTGTTACTATGACTAAAGAGATATCAGAATCACTAGACTACCACACTTACCATGAACTCTTAAAGCAGGACAGTTGCCGAGTAAGCGAGACGCCGCTACATGCAGTGTAGTGCGTCGTCTCGCTTCTACAATGGCAGATCAAAAGTTAACAGCTTTTAATAGCTTCACCTGTATAAAACTATAATAAAAAAAAAATGAAATCAAATATAACCCACGTCCCGGTTTTCGATTTAGCTGAAATTTTGAATATACGTTTAGTTTAGTTTTAAATGCAGGGCTATCCAAAGGGTCCGGCTGACTGGAAGATCACAATCGATGTTCTTTTTTTATATTTTCACATAATTTTATTTATAACGTAGGTACAATATATTATAAAAAAAATAAAGCAGCCATTCATGTAAAAAAAATAATGCAATTAAATTTAATTATAAGTAAAATTTTAAATAGGTAAATTCTCTCGAATCACTTTTTCAATTGATGTAAACTATATGAAATACTGTCTATAGTTTTTAAGTTTATCGCGTTCAGCCCGATAAGCAGACAGACAGACTGGGGGACTTTAATTCGTACAATAATAGATTTTAATTTCCTCTATCGTGAAAAGCTTTTTGTCCTTTTTCTTCCCCTATTATTCATAATGCGTTAAACAGAATTTTATCTTCATAATCTTTAGCTATATATACACTACCGTGTGAATAACATAGGTACCTAATTATTAATTTGAAGGTTGCGTCAGGAAATTACCTGAGAACGACTTATGTCGCTCCAACTGTTGCCGTCGATAGAAACTCATACAACGTGTTCTATTATAAATGTTATAATCAAGTATAATTATTGAAAACAAAACGGTTTACTTACGCATATGCTCGGGATAGCCCGACTAGTTCAGACTCAATAGGAGTCTCTAATCATGAGCTGACGTGGCGGTGGTGTCGCGAGTCGAAATGCTTAGTACTGGACTCGTTTAAAAAAATGCGATATTTCTAGTGCAAAAATCACTTTGGTCTAAGAAATTTTATTCAAATTGAATCATCGGACAAATTACTAAGATAAGTGACTCTGAAAAACTCTGATTGAATAGCTCTGCAATCAAGACTCTATTCTGCTCGAGATTACTAGGTTACCACAGAGCGGATGAGGGCTGAATCACTTTACATTAGGTTAAAAGAAAAATACAATGTCTGAGAACTGAGGTCGTAGTAGTTACAGCAGTATGCACCTTCTATTTTACAATTTATTGATAACTAGCTGCACGCCCCGGCTTCGCTCGGGTTATGTGAGATTTTCAAAATATTTTTTTTTTTCTACTTTAGTATTAGATTAGATTTATATTATATAGATATGCCAAATATTAAGAATTAACAAACAATTATTTACTGCTCGCATGGCTGGTGTAAGATTATCTTTGATCCGGATCAAACGTTATTAAATTTAACTATTATATTTTATATTTGATTTCACATTTGATTTACACGCATCTAAGTACTTTCCACGACGCATTTAAGTTGTAACATATAACCGACTTCAAAAAAACGAGGTTTGTTACGCGATAACTCCAGAAAACTTTGATCGTTTCTAAAAAATCTTTTTGTGATTGATAGGGGTGGTAACTGGTACCTCAAAAGTGATCCTATATAAATTTCATCAATTCTGTAGTCTTTTTATTGTTTTTTTATTTGTAGTATTTTATTGTCAATTTCATATTTTTCAGGAGAAGTAAATACGTGAGTCACATTCGAGAGAACCTATCGAAGATGTTGGACGCTAAAGTGTTGAACCACAAAACTAAATCTAACAAGAAACATATTCCCCCCGTACCAGAAGTAAGAAGTTCTTCTTATCTATCTATTTATATATTATAGATATGACAGGCAATAAATAAAACCACATAAAGTACTAGTCACAAGCAAAAAAATATGAGAATTTTAAGTTAGTAAACGCAAATTTAAAAAAACTAAAATATTTCTTAAAATATTACTAACAGTAATTTGAGGACCCATATTGGTTTTATTCTTTAATTGTCGCTGACACTGACACTGCCGTGGGAAAAATAAAATAGGTAGCACAGTAGGTAAACTTACAGAGACCCCTCCGTGCCTCGGAAAGTATCTTAAGCCGTTGCTCCTGACTGTCATACAATCTTTGACATACGGTAATTACAATTCTGACAATCAGTCTTACTATGGGATACTGTATTACCCAGTAGAATGCGTTGTGGAGGTCAGATTGCAGTCGCTCCATGTAAAATACGGTATTCAGCTGAATCCGTTAAGACTGGAAGCCGACCCCAACATAGCTTGGCAGAAGAAGATGCCGGTATTTCGTCCTGATCTATCAATATCTGTTTAATATTCTCTTATCATTGAACTCTATCTTTCAGACTACAGAGACAAGTGACGACCGGCCCGGTAGAATTGGACCGAAAATCGTCGTGTTTGACGCCTCCACAGGTTAGTAGCTAGGACGGCTTACTGCTTAGAAATAAAAACACTGTTTATTGAGAAACCAGATTACTACCAAACTACTGGTAACAATGATAACAATTATGTGAGATCAGTATTTAAAACTCCTTTTAAAAAACCATGAAAAGAGATGGCAGTTTTACTTGGAAAAAGCTGTTTGTGTACACCCTATACTACTCTTTTAGGGTTCTATTAACCAAGCCTCCGCTTTCCGTATGTCCTACCGTCCATCCGTCCGTCTGTCCTTCCATTTGTCTGTCAACAAGCCGTATCTCATGTACCGTAATACCTAAAAAGTTTTAATTTTCACAGAATTTAATAAATAATTAAATAATAAAAAAAAAAGTTATATCCATACAAAAGACGGCAAAATCTTGTACGATAGTACAGAACCCTTTAGACACGAGTCCTACTTGCACTTGGCTGTTTATTTTTTGTTATGTTCTTTAGTCGAAACTCAATCCACACCTCTATCTGTTATTAAACACAGTAGGTACTTGAAGCGCCATCAAAATCTAGTTAACAATGATTGCACTAGCTCGCTCATTAAACTGTGTAATTATGACGGTAATTAGTACAACTCTGTCTGGTACTTACCCACCGCAGTCTGACGATTTGTTAGCCCAATTGCAAAGGAAACGTGTCTTCTATGCCAACTTGTTTTAATTCAAATCAGTTCGATAGCGATTTACCTACACCATAATACAATGTAAATAATCTCTTTGCTTAATTTGTATACATAAAATTTGAATGTATGTAATGAATATGGTAATGCCTGTCTAGAAGCATACTGAAGATATGTATTTACGACGAATAAAAACAATGAATAAAAGATTACCACACAATGCAACGACCTCTATCTTATAAAAGGCTAAGTAAAGATGCCTTACTAAACAAGCTTGTTAGATAAAAAGGCAAGATTCTAAGATGAACACTATTTTATGTATAAAATACGACTATATATGTTATAATAACTGCACCTCAGAGTAAATCCATCTTACTTAATAGCACCTTTACACCGAAATGATTTAAAAACTTGCTTCCGTAGTGTTTCTTGAATGCGTAAAGGCATACTGTACGATAATATAAATACGAGAAATATCCACTTTTGATAAAGGGCTGACTGATGTCCAGAAGAAATCTATATAATACTAGTTAGTTCGGCAAACGTAGTTTTGCCAGGGCCATCTTTATCACCTAGGGGTATAAAAAATAGCTTACGCTTAGCTACCTATTCTCAGACCTACCGAATATACACAGAATTTATAAAAATCGGTAAATCCGTCTCAGAGGAATTCTATTACAAACACTGTGACACGAGATTTTTATGAATCAGAAGATAAGGCCAGAGTAGGTTGATCTCAGGAACAGAAGGCTTTCTAGATATCCTTCAGACATTTCACCACTTCAGCCATTTTCATTGAGATGATTAAAGAAATTGAGCAAAAATAATATAATTATTCATCATGCTACAGGTACAGGCCGTCTGGTCCTGGTCGGAGACGAGCGAGTGAGTGTTCAAGGTCTGTCCAGTTTCGCCACCATCAGAGCCACAGCCTGTGTCTTCGGAGGACGGTGGATGTACGAGGTGCAGCTCGGTACCAAAGGGATTATGCAGGTACGACCACGTCTTTCATGAATTGCGTTTTGACTGGACAGATAGTTGAGTGTTATAGATTGATCTCGAACGAATGCGTTCGAGTAAAACTGTATTACAAATAAATAATTATGCCTTTCAAGGAGTTTTTTTGCCATTTAAGAGTCTTCATACTAAATACTTTTAATTTATAACAAAAATAATACCCCTTCATTCTTATTTCTGCTCGTATGCTGTTGGATGACGGCAATAGAACGATATTTATATCATGCTTTTTTTCTCCGTACTAGGTTGGTTGGTGCACAGCTTCCTGCATTTTCTCCATGGATACAGGGGTGGGGGACACCGCCCACTCGTACGCGTACGACGGAGGCAGGGTCAGGAAGTGGAACGTCGCCACGTCTCCATACGGACAGGCCTGGCTGCCCGGTGACGTTATAGGGTCCTGTATTGACCTGGATAGAGGGACCTTAGAGTTCTACAGGTAATATTATAAATAGATTATAATTTTTATGTAAGGTCTAAGGACTGCTATTGGGTCTGAAGCTAGTCGGGAGATCCCAAAAATGCGCGCGACTGAAGCGTCAAATGCATTAATTATTATAGATTCGGCTCAATAAAGTTAAGTTATAGCAAAAAATAGACAATTTGTCTGCTGACAGACATGGCCACCTTCGTGGCTGGGTCTTGAAACATTTTGACGTGACAACGTCTTTTAATTCGATGGAGCCGGCTGCACGCACGAAAAAAAATGACTCATGCGGCGTTACCTCGCTCTGAGGCGTTCCTTATGACGTTGTCACGGTCAACTACCGTCAGTAAACCGACTTTACAGACAACCGATTTTTTTTTCATTTTAATTTGTCATTAAGTTTATATCAACTTATGTGATCAGATGATCAAACTAAAATCACCTAAATTTCAACACATAGCTTTAGCACTAGATATAAGGTTTGATAGACGAATAAACATTTTTTTTATGTCGTCCAGTCCTTTAGAAACCCGAGGGTAATCGTGACGTTAATAAACATGATCTTTCATAAATTGGTCAATTTCAACGGTTGATCAAACGATCAACTCACAATACGAAGTTAACTCAATCGGGAAATTCATCTTCGTGCCTCGATGCAATCTCGAATGGTTATCGATTCATGTTATTTTTGCCATCGCTGTTCAATGCTGCTTGAAGATATTAATATTATTGGTAGTTGTTACTCTAATATTCACGAGGCAATGTTTTTTTAATGTCAAGGATAAGTTGGCTGAAATACTAGTTGACTAGCTTTCGTTCGAGTATTTATAGTCGCTGAGTGGAGCCGATTCCCTTGTACGCTAACTAAATTAAAATTAAACTATTGCTACGAGTATCTTTTACTAACATACAGCGTGAGAAAAGGACGGCAAAAGAATATAACAAACTTAGAAATATCAAACCAGTTTTCGCCATGAACATCGCTGTTTGCACACGTTTTTCTGCATGTCGGTAGGTTTGTATGAGAATTTTAATCGAAACGAAATTTGTCAGCTCTAATTTTCGTCTGTTCTTTTTTAATTGTGTACAAGTGAAAAAGATACCGATGGCCTAAAATATGTTTAACAGAATCAGGATTGGTATTCGTTAAATATAAAGTATATTGTGTGAAAGATGCGACAGAATCTGTAGGAGTAATACGAGGCAACGGTGAAGGATAATAGGAATTTGGTGATCAATGCTCGTTCCTTCTCTACATGAGAAGAGGCCTGTGCCCAGCAGTGGGTCATTTACAGGACGGTATTATTATATATATAAATATAATAATAAATACCTCCAACATACAATACCCCTTTTATTTAAAACCCTGAAGACTCATGCATATTAAAAGTTCGTTATCTGCTGTATTATTCAAGAGTTACATGACGCTATTGGAAATGTTCAGGTATTAATATTTAAGTAGTTGAATGCGAGAATCTCGTTCTGTTTATTGAAAGGGTGGTCAAGAAGCCTAAAAGCCCACACACTTAAACGTACATGAAATTGTATAATACTACAAAAACGAAATAAAGTTTACCTAATATGGGAAGCAATAAAAACAGCTGTTGCGGAGCTACTTATGTACATATACTTAGCATAAACTTTAATCTAAACTAACACTTAATTTATAAAAGAAAAAATATTTATATTCATAAAGAAATATTGTTAAGTAAAAATAATCTATACTATCTATACTAATATTATAAAGCTGAAGAGTTTGTTTGTTTGTTTGTTTGAACGCGCTAATCTCAGGAACTACTGGTTCGAATTGAAAAATTCTTTTTGTATTGGATAGTCCGTTTATTGAGGAAGGTTATATGCTATATAACATTACGCTACGACCAATAGGAGCGGAGCATAAATGAAAAATGTTGCACAAATGAAAAACCGTTGAAACTAAAACACGCGAACAAAGTCGCGGGGGACAGCTAGTAACTAAATAGAAACACATTGTGTTAGAGAAAAAATATGTGCATTCAACATTAAGTCGGACAAACACATAAAAATGTTGTATTACCCTACACAGCAATAAAAAACACCGGATTAGTGCTGCTGCCGGAGTCTGACTCGAGCACCGAAGGATCCGTACAAATTTTGCTGATCGTCACAGTTCATTCTCCAAAAACAAACACAACTAAGCTAATGAAAACATAATCTCTCATACATACGATGGTTGACTGTATATAATTTGTTGGGATGTTGAATATAACTTTGTAAATGTTGCAAAGTTACATTTTTCTTCTCTATTTGTGACGTAGACCGAGCATCCTGCCGGATTTCGTGATACAGGATTGACGGGAAGTGCCCTATAATAAATAGGTTTTAAGTTTCTAAGAAATATAAATTTGTTGCTTAAATTCTTATTAATTCACTCACTCTTTTACTCATTAATCCATCTTATTATTTATTTAGGAACAGCATATTCTAATTATTCTATTTATAATCCTTGAATAATATTTGAACACAAACAGAGAAGTCTTTTTAAATTCCATTCAATTTATTCACTCACTCATTCAACAAATTTGCAGGTCTTTCAAACTCCATATTAATAATTTCCATACCCTTTCATCTATCTCATTCTTCAGGAACGGTATATCAATGAGCATGGCTTTCGACAAGGTGACTCATGGCGCTGGCCTTGCGTACTTCCCGGCCGTATCTCTGGCGATGCAAGAACATTTGTACGCCAACTTTGGGCACGTGCCATTCGTGTAAGTACCGAGAACTATGAAATTTATTAGCAATTTAATTCTGATTCGAGCGAAAGACCGACACAAGGTATGGACTTTCTTGATTCCTACCAAAAATAGCCCATCCTGGGACAGGACAGAAGTACGTTGCAAAGAGAGAGGGAAGCCTTTGCCCTACAGTGGGACATACGACCCTAATAGATTAGTTTACATAACTCCAGTATAAGCAGTAAGTGAACATATACAAACAAATGACTGATAGCCGAGTGGTCGCCATGAAAATTACCACTGCGCACAACGTGCCGCGATTTCCACAATTGCTTGTTCCAAGTCTGGGTGTTCTTTGTGTATGTAAATTGAATGTTTGTGAAACCTCCCGCGATAAAGTGATTAAATTCAGCAGTGTGGGTGTCGTAATAAACGAAAAAGATAGGCTTTCTTTTTCAGAGCTAACCAATGTCGGTTTAAAAACTATTTGATTTAGGTTGTGTTAGTAGGTATGTTTATAATTTTTGTCTTACGCCCAGGTTTCCAGTGGAGGGATTTGCGCCCTTACAAGCGGCTCCTACTCGTGAATGTGCACGCGCAACGTTACTGTTCAAATCACTGGATGCGCTGCTGGACGAACTGGCTCGACCCACGGACCTGAAGACCTCACTCACTGCTAAGGCCAGCAAGGTATCAGTTTTACATATTATTATAGATTATTATACCTTACAGTATTTTTAAAAAACAATGACACATCTGTTTTTTTTTTGTTAAGAGTTCCAAAAGCGCGGTGTCAAAACCAACTACAAAAAAGTTCAGTCACATGTGATCTCTTATAAAACATAAACATCATTTGGTAATAATATCTAAAAAGTTCAAATGTATTGTGGGCTTAGGCTTTGACTTTTAGACAGCCAGCCGCCACTATCACAGCTGTTAGATTAGGTTCGACAATCGTATACTATCCATAAACGAATAGACTTCCACAACAACTAGCTCTCGCAATCACAACGAGAACTTCAATATTTCAATAAATAAATCTACTACGAAGTTAATATTGTATTCCTCCTCCAGTAGAAAAGTCCTTTAAAGAAATAATCACTTATTTCATTGGCGTCAAATAATTAGTGACGTCAATTAAAAAAGAAGGACCTCAAACCCTCAAATCAAAACTTAAATTCCACTTTTGGGAATATCATGCAGAATATTCTTTTCTTTTTCTCTTTCAGAAACCACTCCTATCTGCAAAACGACTCGCTACTAATATAAAAACTACTTTCAACCAGGCTAAGTCGGACTCATCGAAGACTGCGGAAGAGGAGGTGGCCATACGGATCCACAGCTCAGGGTCTGTGTACAGCCCCCGGGCCTCCCCACATGCGATCGTCGATGCTCAAAATGCAGAGACTAAGAAAATGTCGAAAAGGGTTATTGCTTCTCTACTTATTGTTTTAACTAGTGGATGTTGGTTTTTAGGCAAAAAACTGCCTACAACATTCTTGAAAGTATTATTGAAAACATCATCTTAAAATAAAACGAATTTGCTTACTTATTTCAATTAAATTGTTTAATGATTGCAAGTAACCTACAAGCAAAAAAAATAAAGTAATAATCAAATCTAATTTGACAGGTATGGAAGTGTTTGAGAAATGTCAAAATCTAAATGTTTTAAAAGTTTAATTTTGTAGACTTCAAAATCATTGCGCAATAACTTTTGTGGGGCGAATTAATTTTTTTTATGCATTTAAGTGTTCATTCAGTCATTTAATGGTTCACTCAGGAGTGTTATTCGGAATACCCCGACTAGTTTTAATAGGAGTACTTAATCCTGATCTGACGCAGCGGCGGCAGTGTCTGGAGTCGAAACTCTTATAATAAGGGACTCCTATTAAAATGAAACTAGTTATAACGAAATGTCTGTAAAAAAAATCCTACTAAACTTATGAAGCATTTATAAATGGCACACAATTTTGGAGGCCTTTCAGCACAATGAGACGTTTATTTTCCAGGCATTCCTCATGTCTTTATCCCGGTTGGTGGTGGTAGAATTGGGAGGTGTTCTCCGGCTGTCTTACGTGGTGGTATCGGAATTGCTGCCCCGGATCCGAGGTCTCATCGGCTTGAAGAGCCGGAGCATACACACAGACCAACACGCCATCGAATTCTATATGAAATGCAGGGATGAAAATTTTGTTAGTAGAATCTTTATTTTAATGGCTTGACTTCGATCGTACCTCATGCGAAACAATGAATCCTCTATCCGTTGATAGGCAAGATCTCTGTAAGATCTTTTATGAACGACTATCGAATTTAATTCCTGTTAAATTACATTCCCAAATAATAAAATGTAAAATAATAATAATATCTTGGGACATCTCACACATGGCCATCTGATCCCAAACTAGGCAATGGCAACCAGACAACTGATAAACATACTAATATATTTCTAAACACATACATATTATCGGTGCGGTATCTACCTATTATTGATTCTTATATTAAACTTTTTCTGGTTATGTATTTAAAAATAGTGTAATTGTGAATCAGATAAATTTAATTAATAAATTATAGATAACCACCCAGACATGATATCGATTATTTAGTTAACTCATTTTGGAGCTGTAATTTTGTAAACTGATTCTATACCAGATCTTCACCCCTTTTGGAGAGATATTATAACCTTTCGGTAACCGCCCGTATATTATTATCAGGAATTCCTGAAACAGATTTAAACGGAGTCAATCTAAACTGACATAATATTATATTTAGGTATGTGTGTGTAATTTTTGGTTGTAAGCTTACAATGTCGGTTTGGGAGTATTTTCTGTGATGATGTTGTAAAGGTTTTTAAATAAATAAATAAATAAATAATTTTCCACGGTACACAAATAACTGGGAAATATGTCAATCATATTTATAGGATTGCGCTAAATATCATCATTTTCTTATTGAACATTGAACGTGATTCATATTGTTTGAAAGGAAATGTTTATATTTTTTTATAAGCAAAACATCATGTATATGTGAAAATTTAATGGACATATGAATTTATTTACAGAAAAATATGTACCTTACATAGTTTTAAATTGTCATCTAATTTACGTACAGCAATATCTTTATCCGTGAAGATTATCAATAAAAAAAAAAACACAAAATATTGTAAAAATAACTTTCGTTATTATTATTTTAGCCAGAGTGCCGTGGTGGCCTAGCGGTTTAATAGCCGCATTCGTATCATTGTATGTATGTGACTCTTTCAATGCCGGTAAAGGTAAACATCGTTAAGGAACCTGGATCTCAAAATGGAATCTGAAATCGCCAACCCGCAAGTGAGCAACCGTGGTGATCAATGGTCTTTCCATCGCTATATCTCTAAAAGGCCCAGCAGCGGGACAGTAACAGGCCGGGATTTTATTGAATCTATTTAACATACTTTTTTAAATAATACTCCAAGATCCCATGACCGCCAAACATGACTTATTTTCTGAGAAAATGTATATGAAAATAAATGTCACAGAGTGCTATTTTATACTTTGAATGACCAATATTTCTATATAACTTTAGTACTTGTAAATTGCCCGCCCGCTCAAGGTAATAATAATATATAATATCTTGGTACATCTCACACACGGTCATCTGATCCCAAACTAGGCAGAGCCTGTGCTATGGCAACCAGACAACTAATAAACATACTTATATATTTCTAAATACATACATATTATAGATAAATTACACCCAGACACAGAACAAATGATCGTGCTCATCACACAAAGATTCGTCCTGGGTGGGAATCGAACCCACGACCTCCGGTTTAGCAGTCAGGGTCACTAACCACTAGACCAACAGGCCCGTCAAAAGCAAGAAGGTAGCAGATATACCTTCAAAGTATACACTTAAACTACATAGTGAAATCCATTTCGCTTCAGAATAAGTAATGTTGTACGGCCCTGGGATCTTGCTCTATAAGGAAGGCTATAGTGTGAGCACATCACTGTAATGTAATGCTATGTTCAATAACATACCGTATTCTACTAGAAGTGCCCAAACCGTACTGATGGGTCCTTTGTAATCTGACCGTACATAAATGTATTACTTAGTTGAGAGGGAATAAACCTACTGCCCTTGACCTGCCCTAAGCAACTCAAAACATTTTTGTTTTCGTATGAATTCTTACGTAACTATGTCTTTAATAAACAAACTTTTTCAGTTGATTTAAAAGTGTATAAAGATTTAGGGAAGTTCAGTTGTAGGATTTTTTTTTATTTATATCGCCTCCTGCTTAAGTAATCCTTAAGTCGCGGCATTCAAATCTCATGCGCAAAGAATACCCAGTTTTGGATCAAGCATTTGTGGATCACACAAATGCTTTTCCCGTACGGGGATCAAACCCGCAGCACGTCGCGCACTGTGGTAACTGGCGTGGTGACCTATACCACTCGGCTAGCTTGCAATCAAAAATCAAATGTGCTGAGTGTGAATTAAATTTTCTAAAAATGGTACCTTATACTTTCGCTCAAAAAAGATTTGGGCTATTATGACGCTTGATAAATAAATAAATATTAAATACTCTTTCAATAAAATTTCAATATAGGTATACGTTTTTCATTTGTCTTGTAATTAGCACTTTATATGCAAAAACGAATAAAAGCTTATTTATACGTTAAAAGGATAACAGCTATTTATACTCTTAAAGGCTGCGGGCGTTTTAACCCGACTCCTTTGACCTTTCAATCTGACCTTGTCACTCAAGTTGAAATTGATTCAGTATTAAGGCTACGCTTAACTTAACAGTTTGATGGGCGATGTCAACTGTTACCTTTAAAAACGCGTTCCTAGGAACCTAGTTATCAAGATAGAGTTTGCCACAAAACATTGAATATCTCCTTGAAGCGCGTCTTAGTTCAGTTGTTGCTGTCAATTCAGCAATGATATGGTACCAATGTTTCTAAATTAAGACAACTAATTTCATCCAACTGATACGCTCTTTAAGACTGTTTTTCGAATAGAAAGCGTTCTTATGCCTAAACTGCGTTCAGTTTATTTTGGTTAAAAGCAAATTGGATCTTTAAACTGAATTAAAAGCGAGAACCGTTGTTGGCTTCAGCAGCTAACGTTCAATGCACCCGTGAAATCCGCCCTAAATCTATTTAACGCTTTTCCTAACACTAATTAATATTTTAAAACTTGAACTTGCTTTAATGGTTCTCAAATTCGATGCTTTAATGGCACTTAATTGGTTCTAAAAACATTTACTTTGATATTTCATTACAGTCATCGCGTATTTTGGTTTACGTCAGTGCCGATTTAAAATTAAATGTTATCATAGATTCAAAGGGATGAAAATCTACAAATTGACAATATACATGACAGTTATCATTTCTGCCTTTAATTAATTATGACACCCTTTCCTTCTGTTCATTATATATTATTATGTAATTTTTTTAAAACTTTTTCACAAACAATGGTACACAAGGTGATGTTTACTGTATAACTTTACTACTTATATATAAAGGTTAAAAGGTAGGACTGGATGCGGAAGGCGGAGGACCTGGTATTGTGGCGCAACTTGGGAGAGGCCTATGCCCAGCCGTGGACCACGATAGGCTGACTTGAGTTGAAAGCTTAAACAGTCTCCATATAATTCTACCATCTCTCACCAGACGGGTCTCGCAGCCAAGCTCCTGTCACAGCCAAACACTCGGCTATGCACGATGCTGGACCTCCTCTGGACCTTCCTGGATGAGTCTGCGCTTTGTGATGTCCTAGAACATTGTGTCGTTAGAGAATGTCTGCTGTTCGACTTGGTTTCGCAGGTATGTTTTAACCTTCAGACGGAAGATTCAGACGTTTTTGTTGTGGTACGATCTCAGGACGCCGCAAAATGTGACAAAACGCATTGAGTAGTACCAGTCTAACATTTTATGCTGAGATAATGAATCCGAGGCTTTGTTAAAAAAAATGTTTTTGTATCTTGCCTCCCTAGTGCCATTTCTACAAGAGTTAACGCTGATAGATTCGAATGAACTCAAATGTACGGAAGTGACAAGTCACGTAACTTATCAAAAACAAATCGTTTTCATACATTTGAACGATTTTTATCATCTTTAACGCTTATTGAAATTTTACTTGACTATTGGGGATGACTTACATAGCACAGAAACAAGGTGAGATTTCTGGTGTATTAATTTTAGATGTTAGCATCAGGTAAGCAGCCTCATGGCAAGCTAACGTATGTAACAAAGTAACTTTTTTGACAATAAAACTAGGTAGCACGAGGCGAAGAAAGAGATGGGACGAGGTTCCTATCTTTCTGTATTTTATATAAAAATCGACTTTCATATGAGTTTTAATTTAAAATATTTCCTTAGTTTTAATTAAGACTTCCTACACAACCAAGGCACAAGAAAACAGGACATCTTAGCAAATATCTTTTAAATTGGGTTTGTTTTCAGGACATGTTATTTAACCAGCAAATGGAGGGTGTATTTGTGTTGTGCGGGATGATGCAGCATCGGGAAACGAGGCACCACCTTGTGAAATATGTGTTCTTCAATAAAATTACGTGAGTACACAAACAGGGAAATAAAGTACGGGCATAAAAGTACTTTTTATTTTGATTATTTTCATAGTTATATTTTTATGTAGATTTAGGTATTTATGTAGATTTATTACTTAACTGCAGGAAAAAGCTAAAGACTTAAGCTTCCCTTTCCGTCTTCCACATAATACGATCTACTGCAAGAGTTACTGCCATCAAAAAGTGCAACCACATTATTGTTTTTTAATTTTTTTTAAAACCTCAAGCTTGAAATTACATATCCTTTTATACGCAAGTTTATTAGCAGATTCATTAGTTTCCCACGTAAAAACTATAGCAGCTTGTAATGTAACTTAACAATATAGTTACACATAAGTATAATAAATGCAATCGAAGTCGCATGTGATTGCTAGTGCTTAATAAGGAACAAATATTATCCACTAATCAGTCTTCATAGACTCATATTGGGTAACGTTGAAATAGCAAGAATAATAAAATTCCGGTTCCAAAATAAATCTTTTCATATCTTTTCTCTTCAAAAGTTTATAGCGACTAAAATGGGTTTAGAAGATGCATATGCGGACAACGCTACACTAACATGGACGCTTTAGTACATCTTGCAATTTTTGGAAGCAAAAATTGTAGTCTTATCATGATGTGAAAATGCTTCTGCTATGTGGTCGTAATATAAACGCGATCTTCAAAAAACTCTACCAGGCACTCAATCTTTGATACGATTTAGACCATACAAAACAAAATTCCATACACCAAAGTTCTGGGACCAGGCAAGGGAAAAGTACTAATATTAAAATTCTCTGGATTTAAGATTCGACAATTTCTTGAACGTGAAATGTCCGGATGATACTGTATTGAGGACAGTTATCAGAAAACCGTGGTGGCAGCGACCTACATCTGTGCAAGGAGAAACTGATCCCAGGATAGCAGGTAACATATTAAAAAAAAACATGCTTTTTTGTCAACAGCATTTTACTTACATGCTTATCCTATCTTTTGTACTATTCATTAGAGTATGTTGACAACATTTTGGCATATACCAGCGCGATCAGATTTTAAACGTCAGTAACTAGGAAGGTAACTTATCTTGTGAGTAATATCATTAATCATAGCATATTTACAAGATTGCTTCTTCGTTTGTATATTATCTAAAATGTGTTAATAAAATATTAACTTTTTATTATTTCTACAAAACAATAACAATATAAATGAATTCTTCATTATGAATGGTTATATAAGACTGACTTTCTGCCTCAAAAAATACAGAGTTTCTTTTCATTTACTTTTACCAATTGTAGGGATAATCCCGGTAGATTTTCTCCTACAATAAAAGGAAATTGACTTCCCGAGCAAAGCTGGGCGGGACAGCTAGGGTAATAAACCTCCAAACACCTATTTGGCTGACTGCCCATATCCTCTTTACTTTGAAACTGGTCGAAAATACACGAACAGTCGACTGCAAGAGATAAACAAATATAAAAAAACTCGAATTTCAGTACGAAAAGAATTGAAATTCGAGATTTTTTTTTCATTTGTTTTATTTCTAATACCTATTGTTTCTACGAAATAGAGGTCAAAGTTTTCGTTTGTACAACGATACCAAAATCACCTTGTATAATACCTTTTTTATGCATCGCTGCACCATGTTTAATCGTCTTATTACAAGTCCCAGATATGTGCATAGAATAATGAGGTTTTCTGAAAAATCAGCAGTAATAGTTCAGCAATAAATTTGCAGTATTTTACACTCATTACTGAGTATACACATAGAGCTAAAGATCTAAGTCGACTGCCATCAGACCATGAAATACCATCATTATATTCTTCTCCGTAAAGCAGTTCGATTGCTTCGAGCGGTTGACAAAACAAAACACGAGCGGTCAACAGCTCCGAGAAGTCCGTATATGTTATCACTGGCTAACTGCTGAAGCAAACCGTGTATGAAGCGGCCTTACTATGATCCGATGTATACAGTCAAACGGCAGAATATTCGAAAATAAAAAAAAAAATACTTTGAAAGAAATAGAGATAGAAACTACGATCGCGCAGTACGCACCTCTAAGTTAGTTGGCTAATCACCCTTGAGACAGGCTGACGTGACGGAAATTTTGCCAAGACATACGTAATAATTAATACAAACAGCCTCTCCACATACTCAAGAAACTGAAGTGGGTTATTCAAATATTATATATTTACAGAAATGGCCGAGAAGGGTACCATTAAACGCTCGCCATTTGCACCGACTGGCGCAGGTATTAAATCAAAATATTTTCTTTTACTAGTCTTACGATATAGAGAATAAATGATAATGGCCAAAACTTTTTTATTTATAAGTAAATTTAAAAAGTTCGGTATTCAATAGTGTTTTAGAATAAGCTATGATTTAAACAGACCATGACTATACATTGCAGTAATCGACAAGAAAATTACTAGCAAAAAAATTATACTGCTAACCTAATCTAACTGATCTTATAATATACTTATTACACTGACCATCTGAATAATGTTGCTGGTCAAGTGATTAGAGTAACCTTTGTAAACATACCTACTTATCGGCTTTTTTTTTATTGGAAGAGATTTACGCAGTTAGACAGAGCGCAGACTTTGACTGTCACCGGACTTTTGGCGAGAACCTTAAGGGCGTCCAGCCAGAGCAATAGAAAAACTAACTAAGTCAGCAACGTTTACTAAGGGCACCCCCTGCGGTGTTCTTATTAAGGCAAAAACAGCAAGGGAGGGCTGGATCTAATTTTTTATTTTTTAAGGACATATTTTTATTGCTAGTTTAGAAGGCTTGGGCCAGCTTGATTTAGGGACGGGGGGGAACCTACTTAACGTCGTCACATTTGTTATAACCTAGGTGCGAACCCGCAACCTTTTGCATATAATATAAATTCCAATAACTTAACACGTAGGGCACTAGAAGTACTCTTTCTCTTTTGTAAACTATTTATTGTTTAGATAAAATATCGAAGCTGATGCCAAGTGCTCAAGATGATGCGGCGTTGGAAGCGCAGTACAGAGAGGATTGCAGCAAAATCACTAAAGCTGTTGCACCTTTGGAACAAGTACAGGTAACCTTTAACTTTGAAAATGTATGTTTATATTTAGGTTTAAAAAAGTATAGCTCAATATCATGTGTTAGTTTAGAAAAGAAAAATTCACAGATTTTGGCAGTCAGTTAAAATACTGAATAAATAACTCGTGTCATAGTCACATAAGTAGGTCGTTCGAACAACTACAAGTTTTTCTAGTGTCCAACCTAATAAATAATTAGCTGCCCGCTCCGGCACGGGTGGTGTGGGATTTTAAAAACATTTCCATACGTTTTACTTTTTCATTTTCTTTTTTACGATTTTTTTATTTGCAGTATAATAATAATTATTATTACAAATATAGATTAAGCCATATATTAAGCACCGTTTTTAGTATTTGAAATGAAAATTGAGTTCTTATTATTACTTGTTATCCTTTACCAATATTTCGACCGATTTAGCAGTTTGTATTGGCAATTTATCACACTAAGTAATATCTTAAATAATGTAATCTTCATCCCTTCCAATGACTTTAAAAATTCAACTTGATATAAATTGAAAAGTGAAAGTTTGGATAAATACAGCACAATGTTGCATTATGCTGACAAGCCAACAATGCAAGTGTACTGAAAACAAGCCAAACCCCGGGGCAGGCCTATAAAGTTCACGGTTAGAAGCCTAGGTCACGGATAAAAAATTGCTGGATTTTGGCAACCTTCCCATTGGCCACGGTTATGCAATTCTGGCAGTGAAGCAATAGCATCGACAATTTCCTTTGCCTCGCGAACTGTTGCTCGACAATGCGACGATATTATGTCGAGATTACTATGCTGATTTGGCAGGGGACGTATAAATCTTTGTATATACAAATGATTTGTTGTGACATACCAATATATTCTTTAACGTAACTTTTGTATTGGTGATTTTGCAGCCAACTTTTGACAAAGAGGTTACGTACAGTAACTTCTTTTTAAAATACATATTAGTAGGCGTGTTATTGTTATTAATAATCAATGTTACACCCTAGAGGCAAGTAACATATTTGTCATTTAAGCAGTGATAAGGCTTTAGATATTAATGTTTCATTTGTTTCCTGACATAAGAAAATATTTTCAACCAGCAAACCTACTTAATTCCCATTAACAGAATGTCTGAATCAACTTAAAATATATTGCGTTTATTACACTATTCTATTTGGGCTTCCTAATTCAGTGACTTAAGGATTAAGAAGCCCAAATGTCAAATCTTTTGATTTTTTGGCGTTTAGAAAGACTAAATTCGATACACCTTCCTGAATTTAGAAACGATATTATTAAGTTTAGGATTGAACGACGATATTATTAATTTATTATTCGACGACCTCCGTGTCGAGTGGCGTACACACCGGTTTCCAAGGTGTCGCCAGCTCTGAGGTCCCGGGTTCGATCCCCGGCTGGCTCAAAGTAGAAAACCCCTTTTCTACATTGTCTCGGGTCTGGATGTTTGTGGTACCTTCGTTGTCTCTGAATTCCATAACGCAAGTGCTTTAGCTATTTACTTTGTTTTTGGTTCAGAGCAATGTATGTGATGTTCTCCACATTTATTTATTTTATTTATTTATTAAGTTTAGGATAGTGCAGATATCCTGTGACTATTTCTAGGTAAATCGTGGGTCTGACTTTCTCGTAGTAAATCTGTTAAACTAAATAAATGTAATTTCCTCGACAGCTAGAATTCCTACTGCTTCTTCTTGATAACTCTGATGGCACAAACATGGTTCCTTCTACTCGGAAGATATTCCTGGAGAAGTTCCGAAGGTACATCATGGATAACTGCATACTGGATATGGTAACTATTTATTTTGTTAAAAATACGGTAAGACTGGGAGTTAAATGCGGCTGGCAAGAAAAAGAAGAAAATAGCACAACCAGAAGAGACCTATGCCCAGCAGTGGGCTAGGTAAGGTTAAAGATTATCATGAAATAATGTAAAAGAATAAATATTTTAAAGTCAGAGAAAATTTGCACTATTTTGTCAGGAGACGGGAAAGAATGAAATGTCAAGAGAGCCTTATAAACAATACAAATCATTAAATCTCTTTTTTGTACATTATTAACATTTCTTTATCCCATACAAATTCTAACTAATAATCAAAAAAAAATTAAACAGCAGTTTTACATCTAAGTAAGATTCTTGTTTTTTTTTCTTTTTATCTTTACATATTATAAAGCAAAGACGTTCCCGCTGTCTGTATGCTTACATCTTTTAAACAACGCAACAGATTTTAATGCAATTTTCAGCAATATGTAGAGAAAAGTTAATGTTGTGATTGATCGTGTGAAGCAGGGGTGTGTCGCAAGTAGTGTTAGTAATTTAGTTAGCAGTACTACTAACTACTTACCTCAATAACAAAAGAGACGATTTATCGAACTGGGGTTCCGAATTTCGCGATAAAAAAGTGTCAGGAGGCCATATTTCAGAGGCTGTTCAACATCTCCCGGAACTCTCCCGCCATCTCATGGTGCTGTCACTCCAGACTGCTGACTGCGGTGCTAAGGCTGTGGAACGAAAACCCTATTGGAACGCCGTAAGTATTTTCAGTGGACGAAGATAGGCTGATGATGATGATGATGATGAATTATTTGCTAGATGAATAGTATCAGACTGTAACTGTCTCACTGCTGAGCAAAGGCCTCTTCTCATATAGAGAAGATACAAGCATTGATCACTACACTTGCCCACTCGCGGGTTGGCGATTGGGGATTCCAATTCTTGAAATCCAGGTTTCCTAACTATGTTTTCCTTTACTGATTGCCAATTATGTCTTAGAAAAATTAAAACAGTAGGTATATATAACTTTGAAACAGTCACATTGGTACTTATCTGGGCTCGAACCTGAAACCTTGTGCATACCGATCCGTCCATTCGACTTACTAGATGCTACTTGAGTTTTGTACAAAACATGTTTCTGCATATTCGGGGCTCAACCAAAAACACATAATGATATGAGAAAGCCTAATAAATGTTTTGAAGATTCCAGTGCTGTATAATTTCCAAAACCACTAATAATAGTATGAAAAATCCGTTACCAAATAATAATAATTATTATTATAACCACCAAATATTATTTAAAAAATGACCTATCTGCATAATATTCTTTTTCCTACAGCAATGACATACATAAAAATCACTATGTGGTTTTTTATGCCTCATTTAAACAACTTTTTAAATACCGTTATTTATTTATGACGAGCCATTAGTGTCCCACTGCAGGGCAAAAGCCTCCCTTCCATCTTTCCATTTATCTCTGTTTAAGGCTAACAACTAATATAACTTAAAAATTTTAAATACCGTTAACACAATTTAAATTTTAATATAAACTCGTTTATGCGGCATGTTTAATAAGAAGGTAAGTGTTTATAAACTTGTTAAAAAGTTTAAGAAACTATGACACAAAACGTTCCAAAATACCTAATTAGTCGTAACCAAGGCAATAATTAATTCAAAGAATAGCAAGAACAGTTGGCACGAAACGTCTAGAACTTGCGAGATCTGCAGCTTTTTATAAATCAAGGCACGTCTCGAAGGAATATGTAACTTTATCTTTAAATAGAACATTCACACGTCGTCTGGCATACGAAGTGCTGCTACCATCTGGAACTTTATGCTTCATTGATTATTCAATTCTGTATAACAGTAAAAACCTTTTAACTTGACAGTAAACCGTATATGATATCATTTACTTTACTACGGTCCTTCCATCGAGCGTCCTTTTTGGATCGGAATAAGATATGACAATACCCGTATCGAAGGACCAAAATCCTTTCTGATAACTTCTTCAAAGTGAAACAAAGAGGTTTTTCGTCCTATATGATTTTATCAAAGCTCTATTAACAATTGAAAGCATATTAGATCAAGATTTTTGATCCCCTTTTTACTTACTTGCTTTTTTGGCCGCCTTAGCTTAGACAATAAGCAATGCATCACTGCTAATCCAAAAGCCTTATTATTATATATATTATTATTGTATTCTATGACCATTTACTAAATTGAATACCAATTTAAAATACATAGGGTTTACATGACCCTGGCCGTAATTAATTAACGATTCAATACATTGTTTCGACTTACTCTTTACACTTATAGTACCCCTACCTACTACCTTATAGTACCTAATTCCAACATGCATTATCGTCCTAAGATACGACACGACGATGTTGTGGTGCTATTAGTAGCATTATTCTGCCTTCTATATGATTGTACGTATTCGTATAGTCGATTCGTATTGATCAATTATCAATATGCATGACGAGCTGCGAGTTCGATCCCCGCACGAGACAACCGTTTACCGACTTTTTCAAAGATGTGTACCTCCTTACTTATTCTAAGACACCATTGACATTCGGTGAAGGAAAACTCTGAGCAAACCTGGATTACAATAAGTGCTGATAACTATTATAGTTTTCGCACGCTGCCTAAAGTGATACGCAATCTTCATCAACTTCATGATTTCAGGCATGCGACTCCCCATGTTCCAGCACGGACGTTCATAGATGGAGAACTAGATTTCTATAATGTGGATCGTTTGGGCGGAGTTCTACCATTTCTGGTCAGGACCTTGAGGTAAGACTAGTTGTTCTTTGTTTTATTTGGGAAAAAATTTGGTGTACTTATTTTTAACCGACTTTAAAAGGAAGAGATTCTCTATTCAAATGGATAGTTTTTTTTTTTTTTTTATATATTTGTTACGCGATATCTCTAATCATTGAAGATTGATTTCAAAAACTCTTTTTTTTTCATCGATGGGGTAATTTCATCTCAGTCTGTTCATTAAATATGTAATCCATTTTTAAGTGGACTTGTGTTGACGAAAAAATTTTGGCAGTTCAGTGAAAGTTAACAATAAGTGTCATGCTCATGTGCTTGATTAAATTTGAGTTATCGGAACTTAGCATGGCCGCTTACCTACACAACTACTGTATTATAATATACTTGTCGGTTGTGTTATACAGTATATAGCCTATAGCTGTAGCTGTATGCTTATTTGCTTCTAAAAGCGTTTTATGTGGATGGTGCAAGAATATTTAATGAATAAATGGATTTTTATGGGCAGGTTTAATACGATTGGGAAAACATTTATGGCGTCGATAATAAAAAATTCGACGGTGTTTAGTAACTGCTTAGCAGATACTCAATTAAAGTTTTCTATAGAGTATTTAATTTAGAATCTGCTTAGCAGTTGCTGAACTAATATGGCCCTTAATGTTTGTTTACAGACAAGACCTGGTGAATGTATTGGGAGAGGACAATCCTTTTATACAAAGTTTTGAACCAAATTACAATCGCGCTGGCGGTATTGACACAGGTACTATCAATATTTGACTTTTTTTAAAATTTTTCCGTTCTGGTTTCGACCTATTTTTAAATGAATATGATGAACAATGAATAATATTAATTTTGAAGACATTAATCTGTCGAATGTTTCCTGTGATTAATCAGAAATACTTTATGCAAGTATTAGGTCTCTAAAAATGTAATCAACGAATTAAAAGGTAAGTTCGTTGACCGACAAGTTTTAACACTAAATTAAGAAACAAGATTTGTTCTGGCCGTAATTTTTTTTTTTTTGTTCATTTTCTTCCATGATCCTTTGATTTATCTTTTATTATTTAGTAAGTAGTGACCCATGCTCTACATATAAACAGGCTATGACAATGCTTGATCAGACTACTTTTGGAACGTACCAGGTGTGAGCGACATGGCTGCCGGGTCCCCTGGGCTGGCCACACTCCCCCAAGTCATATCCTCGATGGCCAGGTTTATGCATCCTCCGATGCCACCTATGCCTAACAGGTAAGACATTAAAGATAGCATACTAAGATTTAATTTCAAGAATATTTGCTACGTAACTGCTACGGCGTAGGCGATCAGCTACGCATATGAAAAATCGTAGTACATTGTTGGATACGCCGCGGATTAGTTTATATAAACGATAACTGACTTCACTTGTAAGTATTGCCCTCTCTGTCTGATTAGCAATATTGAAATAGTTTTAGTTAGCTAATACAAAAGTAATTACTATGTTTTGTTCACAGTGTGAAGTAATTTTTATTATATGGTTTTTTACTGTGTTTATTTTTTTACACTTATTTGTAAACAATTATTTATTGTATAAAGATTATCGTTAAACATTTAAACGTCTCTTGAATTGAGATCATGATGAAGGAACGGACAACATTGTTGTGTGACAAAGATTTGTCCTGGGTGGAAATCGAACCCATCCCCGACCTACGGTTAAGCACCCTTTTTGTCACACGGTTTGTCACTAACCACTAATCCAACAGGCTAGTCCGAAAATATATATTCATATGGGCTACTAAGTAGCACTTTTCAAACGTCAATCAATAATACAATTGAGAAAACCATGATTACTCATTCTTCACCGCTGCCTAAGAAGGAACGACACCGCAAATTCCCTAGATTCATACGTCTTTTCTTATTGTCAGGACCACTGGGGAGACAGCTCTGGCTCTGAAGGGCACGAGGTCCATGATGCCAGGGGCAGGGTCCATCGACATCAGGTCCGCATACCTCCGGCTCGTGGACGGACTCCTAGCTTTGTACCACGGAGCTGCCATCAAACACGCTGAGAAGGTAGGTTGGAAAGTTGTTAAACACCAAAAAACTCCGCAAAGTGCGAGTCAGAAACGTTCATGATGGGTTCCACCCCATTTTATAGATCCCTCTTTAATAGGGGTCGTACTGGGTATGAAAAGGAAATAAATAACACTCGTATTATTTCTTTTATCAAATCAATGAAGCGCTTTAACTGTGTCTTTTACACAGTTAAAGCGCTTTAAAGTTTTAGAGTGGGGTTTGTGACGTCACTTGTGGGTAAAACTGTATTTACAAGTGATGTTGCGCGACATTTCCATTTACTGTATCTTCCTTATCGGCGCGGCGGCGTTGGTATCGCGAGTCGAACAAGTTTGACGTCTGCTCATGATTAGGGTCTCCTATTGAGTCTGAAACTAGTTGGGCGATCACGAAAATGTGCGCGAGTAAACTGTTTTGTTTTAAATAATTATGAATACTCCTCACAAAAGTTATTATACAAAGAAAATCTTGTAAAAAAACATGGATTGGTGCAAGTAGGTTTCATAACTTAAAAGAATATATTAACCTTTCGATGTTCATTGCAGCTCTGCGAACTAAGGGACAATCAGTTGGACATGGCCGACTGTTTGCATGACATCGAACATCGGATATACACCGTCACCACTGAATTACAAGCTGGCGGTAAAAACTTTATAGTTATTTTGTATTTAATAATATTTTTATCAAGTAAGACCGACTTAAGACGGATTTCATGGGAGCATAACACCGCAATCAGTTAGAAAGAAGGAAACGTTATTATCGGATCAGTAGTTTTAGAGATTATCCCGAAAAATCAAACTAACAAACTCACAAATTGTACCGCTTTAAAAATTATACTTTTTTTTTAATTTATTTTATATGTCTTTAGGTTCAGTTGCAAACAATACGACGTCAGAGCAAGAAAAACTAAAGAAGCAACTTATGGAAAACATGCTGAAAGAACTAGAGAGATCGAAGGCTGTGTACGAAGTACGTATACTGCGTCCGCAATATACAGGATGTTCGGAAATAAAGTGCATTCCTTGCAAGGGGTTAAAGTAGAGCTTATTTGCAGCCAATTTTGTCATGTGATGCCATGTCCGAAACCTAGTAATTACTGAGATAATCGAGATTTAAGAGTTTTTACAAAAAGACCCGATTTTCAAGTTAAAACGTATCCGTGTGGTGAATTATTCAGCGTTTTGTTTATTATTTTGTTCTTTTCTGATAAACAAATAACCAAAAATCCATAAAAAAATCAACATTATTAAGAACAAAATAACAAACAAAACGCTGAATAATTCACCACAAGGATACGTTTTAACTTAAAAATCGGGTTTTTTTATAAAATCTCGATTGTCTCAGTAATTACTAAGTTTCAGACATGGCATCACATGACGAAATTGGCTGCAAATAAGCTCTACTTTAACCCCCTGCAAGGAATGCATTTTATTTCCGAACACCCTGTATATACCAAACATGTAAACGAACACGAGTTTTAGAAAAACCAATTGTATTGCTTACACATAAGATTCAGTTTGCGCTACAACTTTATATGACTTTTTTAAGTGTACTAGTCAGTCGAAGATGAACTTTATTTACTCTAGAATAAAGTTGATGTTTGTTTAAATGTAAATAAAATCAAATGGCACACAAATCAAATAGACTATATATAATCATTGTTTTTATATTCAAAACGGTATGTTTTAAATTTATGTTCATCATTATTTTACCCTGAACTGTTTATACTTTTAATATTTATAAAGAAAAACATATTTTTAAAAAATATGTCAAGCATGGACTTTTAATATCACTAATATTATTTACTTTTCTTAACATAGAACCCTTGAAATAAATATATATATTTGTTTAGTTTTTAGATTTTGTTTAGATTTCGCGGCCAGGTTAAGAGTAGACTGTAGAGTAGGTACTTTTAAAAAAAACCTTTGTGAAATGAAAATAATAGCAAAAAAAATATTATTATTTTCTAGGAGAAATTAGAAGCCGGTGCATTACAAATGGCGTGGGTCATCGGTGCTATTTGGACGAAGCAGAGACAGTCAGAATTAGCTAAACACTTCTCAGGAACACTACACTCTCTTAGACTTTCATCTGACCCTGAATATGCCACTCATGTGCAGGTAACTGTATGTACTTTTATATGACTGATTATTTAATACGTGACAGACTTGGTTGGACCTCCAAAACCGTAGAATTATAGATAATTTTATTTACAGGCGGATTTTTAAATTAAACCAATCTTATTGTTATTCTTTATGGCGTTTTTTGTAACGAAAAAGCATTTTCTAATCCAGGATTTTTTTTATATAAATAGGGCTTAAGTTTTTGGAGAACTTTTAGTACTAACTAAAGCTAATATATTTTAATTGAATGTTATGGAAATGTAATTATGGTTTGGCGCGAAAGGTAAACTGACCACAGCCACCAGTGGCCAGAGACAGCTACTTAACACACTTTTTCAAGACAGTGGCGGCCACTCGCTACAGCAAACAAATATTAAAAAACGTAATCATTTAAAACAAAACGGTTTACTCACGCATATTCTCGGGATCGCCCGACTAGTTTCAGACTCAATAGGAGTCCCTAATCATGAGCGGACGCGGCGGCGGTGGTGTCGCGAGTCTGAAACTAGTCGGGCGATTCCGAGAATATGCGTGAGTAAACCGTTTTGTTTTAAATAATTATGAATACTCCTCACGAAAGTTACCTATTATACAAAAATTCGAAAAAGTGTGTTAAGGAAGTCGATGTCGCTAGGCAGCGGTGGCTGTAGTCGTTGGCTCGTTTGCGCTGACCCTTAAATAACTTCTGTTGTGTTCAGTACGCGCAGGTAGCGAGTAAAGAGATCCTACCTGGCAAGAGTTCGTTACTAGGGGGCACCAGCTACGCCTCTCTACAGCTGGAGTACACCTCCAGTTCAGATCAAAGGTTTGTACACTACAATACCGTAATATTTAAAACTGCAGTATTCGTAAATATTTGCTAGGATTTACAGTCCAATAAAAAAAACGCGCATCGACAAAGACGAAAAAAAAATTGTTAAACCTCTGTCAAAGTTCATGTCAAATGCTTTGATTGGTTATTATTTCGATCAACCAATGAGATCTACAGTTATTGCTCTCACCAGATGGCGCCACTGGCGCGTTATCTATCAATTTTTTACTAGACATGAGTTTAAACTTTAAAGTAATTTTATAGGAGTCGTAAAAATTGTGGGATTGTTTGCTTAGTAACAACAGTATTTGAAAGATATAAACGCTAGTAAAATCATGCTAACTAAAATAATTATAAAGTGTTGAAGTCAAGATACTTCGATTGTCTGTGAAAGCGAAGTTTATTATACTAGCTAATATTATAAATGCGAAAGTAACTCTGTCTGTCTTTCTGTCGGTCAGTCTGTTACGTTTGCACGGCTAAACTGATATTGAGAAAATATATTGGTATGGTATAAACTTGGATCCCCAGAAATGATATACTTAGGTTACTTTTTGCAACGATATCCGACACCCATGCGGACGAAGCCGCGGACATCAGCTAGTACTATAAAAAACTCTATGTCTCTCTGTCACTCAAGGTTTCCAAAACGTCATATTACAAAGAGTCGCTCATATTCCCAAAATCAGTTCAGAAAAAAAAAAATCTGCTTACTAAGTCTTTATTGCCTTATTCAAATTCATATAGATGTGTTTCCAGTCCTCAGAGTCCAACTTCAAGGGCAGCGACACCCCGCACAGGATCCAATTCACAAATGGGCTCGTCGAATCGTAAGTTGCTAAATCATCAAAATTATGTGTGTTTGTTTAAATTATGCAAAATAGTCATATTTGAACGAAGGAAGGAATTAGTGTGAAATGACTCAGCACAGAAAAGTCTGGAGCCAAACGACCTAAGCCCAGCAGTGGGATTATAGGTAGACACATATACTTAATTGATAAATTCCTATCGAGATTTAAGCGTATTGCGTCTTTACGCACCTCTTAAACTTATCCGAGGCATATATTCTTTATAATTAGTGCAGAGTCAGAGATGTGAGAGGTGCCCACACAAACCACCGCTACGCGGTATTCTAAGGGTTCGATCCCCGCATGGAAAATTGTGTGTTCCATATGCACTGTATGAGGTCTGGGTTTACTTTGCGTCAATGTCATGTATGGCATAGAGTTGAATTAACTGTACCAAAGGTGTGCAGTTCAATTTAATTCAATTCTTAGTATTAAAAGAGATAAAATTTCGCCTTTTATTCGGAGGTCAACAAGTCAAAAGGCTTGATAAATTCACCGCCTATTATGGCTTATTTTGGGCTTAGCAACAGGTGGTCAAGAATTTGCAGAGTCTCTATTTGCGTTCGTTCCGGAGTATCATGTGGACGCCATGTTGGAGCTGTGCAACACGCTGCGGCTGTACATGCATCCCACGATACCGGTGCAGCAGATACCAGGTAAATCCTTGCATTCTAACTAATATTATAAATTCGAAAGTAACTTTGTCTGTCTGTTCCGCTTTTACGGCTAAATTGCTAAACTGTTTTTTTATGAAGCTTCGTACGGAGTTTATATCGAAAGGACATAATTACACATTTGACAGCGATGGCAGTGAGTTTATATAGAGATGGTTGCAAAAATATTTTTTTTAATATAATAAATAAATAAAAAAAAAAACAATATTACACACACTACCATGCATTACACACACAATATTATTTACAGTTTTTGTCAATAGACAACTGGCACTGTTTTTTCTTTTTACTAGCACTACCATCCGAACCATGAAGTATATTATTAGTAATGTTGAAATTGGAAATTTAAACGAATTATGTTTAAAATCAACCACTACTGAGCCTCTAGGGAACGTTAAAACAACACGTATTATTTCTTCACCTTGCAATACCCAAAAGCCAGTTTGTTAGTGTCTCAAATATCGACAAAACCGTTTAGACTGTCTATCTAGATTAGAACCGTTCCAGGTCATCAAGGTAAAAGGTTTTCGGACTAACACCATAATTTATTGCCGGAGAGAGATTCGCAAGTTGGCAAACTTTCAACAGAATGCGACAGGAAATAAATATAGGTTAACTGGATTTGTTTGTTGACATACCTACATAATAGTTGCATGTATTGACACGCCTCTATCTAAAAATGCACAGCTATTTTCGACCTTTAAGTTATGTAAGTGGGGTCCCTATCTATTTGCATAAAATTTTAAGACAATATAACAACCAACTTACAGCACCTTTCTATTTTCGTCAGGGTCTAAAAATACTTTCTATAATATCGGCCAGTAAATGCTGCTCGGGAAAGGCCTATACCTATATAGATAAGAAACGCGCATTGATCAACCCCCCTCAGCTTGCTTACGGATTACTTTACGGATTGGCGATTTCTGAATCCTTGATTTCTTTAGACATTTTCCTTCATCGACTGTCAGAGGTGTCTTAGAATAATTAGGAAATTACATTTATCTTTGTAAAGGTTACATTGGTAGCTTGGTATCGAACCGGCTAACACGTGGCCTACGAATCTGGTCATTGAACCGCTAGGCCACTTAATCCTCCTCGCGTCACTCTCCTTATTACAGAGGGTCGAGAATCCCCCGTCAGCTTTGCTTTTTAGGCCACCACGACACATTAGTAATAATACTTTAGGTACATTGTTTCGCTATTGCATCGGTTTGTGTAGTCACCAGAAGTATTGTCTCCCAGACATTCCGCCATAAATCGTGTGGTAAAGGCCTTTTTATATAATTCTTTCATGTTTTAGAATGGGAAGAGTTAGTCGTATCGTGTGCTGCGTTCCTCTGCGCGGAGTTTGCAGACCAGCGCATAGTGCTAGCCAGTACCAGAGAGTCTCTGGTGCAGACCCTGGCTTCCTTCGCCACGCAGCCGGCCACCATGAGAGCCATAGAGAGAGTGCCAATCAAACAGTGAGTTTATTTTTAGATTAGTTATTAACAGTGTTGTTTTAAAAGCACAACTCACTATATCAGTCAAATCTGGTCTAATCTCGCGTAGAGGGACACCAAAGAAATGAAACCAAGTACCTACTCATACTGTAGTCCGCAATACTCGACTTAGACTTGCAACTCCAGTGTCCAGCAGTAAAAGATAAAACTTGATGTTGTTTTAGACAGATGTGCATGGTTGAGGAGTTGGTGCGTCCGTACCAGAACCGCGCGTGGGCGCAATCCAACTGGGTGCTCGTCAGGTTCTGGCACGGCTCCGGGTTCGGCTTCCGGCACAGGCAGTGGCCGCATCTCGCAGCTAGGTGAGTCACTAACAAAAACATACATACCTACATAACAGAATATATATCATGCATTACGAAGTATATAATATAGAAGGTAGGTACCATAGGCGCATGTGCCACCGGCAACGATAAACGAGAAACAAGTAGACTTATGAACTATATACGAGTTGGCGAGAAACGATTGAATAAATAAATAAATGTGGACAACTTCACATCCATTGCTCTGAACCCAAAGTAAGTAGCTAAAGCACTTGTGTTATGGAATTCAGAGACAACGAAGGTACCACAAACACCCAGACCCGAGACAATGTAGAAAAGTGGTTTTCTACATTGACCTGGCCGGGGATCGAACCCGGGACCTCAGAGCTGGCGAAACCTTGAAAACCGGTGTGTACGACACTCGACCACGAAGGTCGTCATCAACGAGCGTGTGTAGTTCCTATAGTTTTGATGCAGGGCTACAAGCGAAAACGCGAGTGCGACGGGCGATACTCGCACCACTCGTTTCTGTTTTTCAGAACTGCCGTTGCCACATCCCAAAATTCATCATAAAATACATCACTGTTGAAATAACTCGACTATGATACTAAATAATTATAGATTTTGTTGCAATTAATTATAAAATATTGAATTTTTACAAACAATTAAAATAGCTAACTATGCATTCTCATCCAACCTAAACATGTATGAAAATTTTCATCATAATCGGACACAGATTAGTTAGAGGTGAAGCTAATAAAACCATTTTAAAAATAAAACACTACAGATATCTTTATACAACCTTTTATGCCCCAATTTAAACTATACTACTAAGGTTACGTCGTATCGTATCGTACGCAAAAGCAATCTATACGTAACTCATGACAAAGTCCATAATTTATGACCTCTAAATCATCCAGATTTATTGCGCAATATAGAAATGGATTCTATTAAACAGTTGAACAGTACGCAGATAGATTGCACTGCCCGGATAGCCGAGTGGTATAGGTCACCACGCCAATTACCACTGTGCGCGATGTGCTGCGGGCTCGATCCCCGCATAGGACAAGCATTTGTGTGATCCACATATCCTTGTTACGGCGGAGCCGCGGGAAACAGCTAGTTATATATATTTTTATTCTTTTGTACATTACAGCGATCCATAAATTTCAAATATTTTGTTAAGCTGTGCCTTCCTTTCCGCATGCATTAGTGTTTCTATGTAACAAATAGTCTTACGATTTTTACTTAATTATTGCACGCCTTTTTTTTCTTAATTTGTCGCGTACACACAGAAGGTGAGTATGAGTGTGTGTGTATGCCTATGTTATTATGCCTGTGTCAGTTCCTTAATTAAACAGCCACGATAGATAATGTGATGATTCATCACACAGGTACGGCGACAGAGAGCCGACAGTCAACAACCTCGGAGCTAAAGTCGACGCGGGACTCATGAGCCAGTGTTTCGGTGGGTTCCTTACACTATTCGATGCTACATCTTCCAACTAACTCTAGTGTTCTATTCTCCCTGTCCATCCAAATCTTACTTTAAAAACTTAAAAGTTTACAAAGATATAGTGCATTTTATAAATTAAATTCAAATATATATCGTTCTATAGCTATGTAAATTTAATAAAAAATATATTTTCCGATGTAAAAGTTTTAAGAGTGGGGGCTTGTGAGATCGATATTTAGATTTGTTGGTAGTGTTACAGTAAAGTAATGCGAAATTTCCATTCACTGTATGTTCATAATTCTTTGTTTTTTAGACATAAGAAAAAGTACGTGTTTCATTATCTAAGAGTCGGACTTTAAAAAAAAAAGTAGACATCCCTATTGTTTTATTTACCTACCTCATTGACGATGTTCAATGTGGCATTATTGCAAATAATTCTGTTGTCTTAATACTCATATTTTTCAGGTCCATGTCCCTCCGAGGTAATTCAGAGTCGCATCAAGGAGTACCTGACGAGCCACCCGACGCAAGCGGCGGCCTACCTCAACTCTCTGCTGAGCCAGCTCAACTGGGCATTCTCAGAGTTCATCACGATGATGCAAGAAGTAAGAATCACCATATACACTATCAATACATAGCTTAAAACACTTTGTAACACAGTTGCTATCCGCGTACATCTGTTTCTCCGCTAACTCTCGCATACGGTAACCACTGAGATAGGGAGGAAAGGGAGGCCTTTGTCCTGCACTGGGACGATCACGGCTATTAAAAAATCAATGAGGTTGCACAACAACTTCATATTTTTCATTCTCTCTTTGAACAGAACTAGTTTGTCTAAAATTAACTTTATTTACATTGACATTAAATTGATATTTGTTTAAGTGGAAATAACATTAAATGGTACAATAATTAAAATAAACTATAAATATGTAGCAATTGTAATACTACTGTTTTTGTAGATGGACAGAGTGAACGTGGACGCCCACTTGGAGTCCCGTCAGATCAAGCTGTGCGCGACCTGCTTCGACCTGTACCACGGGCTGGCGCGGGCGCTCGAGATGACGCTGCACCTCGCGCCCACGCTGCTCACCAAGCCAGAGGCCTGCGACAGCCAGAACGAACTGCTGCTGGGAAGAACTTGTCAGGTTAGCCCCCATAGACAAGAGACATTTCTACAAATGTTAACGCCGATCAAATCGCTTAAATGTACGGAAGTGACAATTCTAAGTCACGTGACTTATCGAAAATCATTTTCTTACATATAATGACATTTAAGCGATATTTATCATGGTTAACGCTTGTAGATATCAGTTTTCTAAGTATATATTATAATCTGTCTATTTTAAAAATAAGATGTAGGAATGCCCGGTACAGGTTAGTAAAACCCTAGAGCGGCGCACCGATGCAGACTGAGCGCGACAGTTGCCACGTTAAGCATATTATGCTGAAGCCGTGACTCTTTGGTTAAGTAGTTCTAACAATATATGTAGTTATAAGATACTATATTACCCAGTAAATAAGTTTATATATTCTTTTTCTGGTTAATTCTCAATTAGAATTCACCGTACCTACATATTTACTTCTAATTTCCAGATCCTGATGGCTGTGGTGTCTCGTGTCTGCATCCGAGGGGGCGGTGGAGCCAGTTTCGCTCGCCTAGTGGCCAGAGGCTTGCCAGACACTGACCGAGTGCACTACTACGTGGCACTCGCGCCAGTAGCTGGCTGCCTCATCAGAATGCTGAACCCTAAGCAGTCAGCTGACGTTAGTTGACCTCTTTAGGGAATTGGAACCTTATGGTTGTGATTATAAGATCGGAAATTGCAGGATAGGTGTCGATTTTAGAGCTCTATATTAATTTAAATGTCGTAGGTACTTGTGTTAGAAATAAAATCAATGCTACATTTTTATTAAATAGCTAAGTTAACTGTTCATGGGTATTTAATTAGTAGTGTATTCATAAATTAATTATTCATTTACGTTTACAGAATCATAATTATAATATGATGACATGATAAAAACGAACTAGGAAGGAGACATTTAAGAACTCAGACAGTAACCTCAGTAGCTTAGTTGGGAAAGCGACTGGTGCATTTAACCAGTAGTCGCAGGTTCGAGTCCTGCCTGATGTTTCAAATTTTCCTTTTCACTATTCGTATTTAATTACAAGTAAAAACAGAAACTAGGTTGTAAAAAGACAGTTTTTTTTTTAATTGTTGCCGAAAATCTTACAAGTTACAACTAACTTTTTAGCACAACTATGTTTTTAGCCAATTGAAAAGTAATTAAGAATGCGCGGCATGACAGCAATGGCCGCCATTTTGATTCCATTATTATTACATTATGTTTTCTGTTGCAGCACTTAGAACGAGTGACGAAGGCGCTAGTCACAGAGCCTCTCTTCAGAATGGACGGGCTTGATCTCATGCTTGGCAAGACGAAAGATAATAAAATTTTCTCGTTTTATAAATGTTAGTTCAATATATTTTTTCCTGGTAGCTTTTATACTGGTATATTTTTAGAGTAGGTAATGTGGAAGGCCCGGGAGGCAACAATGGCGCTCCAGCACGCTATTATGGAAGCCAAATCTAAATCATGGAAGGAACTTCTGGAAGGTTTGGACAGGGATGCGTGGGGTAAACCTTATAAGTTGGTTATGGGCAAATTACGCCCATGGGTCCCTCCCATTACAGAAACCATGGATCCAGATCTGCTTGAGAGAGTTATCGACACCCTCTTTCCTGTAGTCCGTGACAGTCCGTCAGCAATCCCGTCGTCCTTAAACTGGTCTGACGAGTTCGAAGTGACGGAAAGTGAGCTGGAACGAGCAGTAAGACGTATGGGAGCTCGCAATACGGCACCTGGTCCAGATGGAATCCCAGGTCGGGCATGGGTGCTAGTGCAGAAGGCTCTAGGAGACCACCTGAGATGGTTGTTTGACGGTTGTCTTCGAACAGGCGTGTTTCCTTCTAGTTGGAAAGAAGCCAGATTGGTGCTATTAAAGAAGGAGGGTAGGCCGGCAGATACTCCCTCTGCGTACCGTCCCGTTTGCCTGCTTGATGAGATTTCCAAACTCTTTGAGAGAATTGTTGCTGAGAGGATCGTCGCGCACCTGTCGAGGGCTGGTCCTGATCTCGCTGATAGCCAATTTGGCTTTCGGCAGAAGCGTTCTACAGTAGATGCGATCTTACGCGTCCACTCGCTGTCGGAACAAGCACTAAACGATGGCGGGTTGGTGTTAGCAATAAGTTTGGATATCGTCAACGCTTTTAATTCTGTGCCCTGGGATGCCATCAGAAAGGCATTAGAATATCATCGCATGCCTTCTTATCTGCAATGTATTATTGGGGCATATCTGCGCGATAGATACATTTGCTATGTGGGTCGGGAAGGTAGCATTAACCGGAGGAGAATCACGTGTGGGGTTCCACAAGGATCAGTTTTGGGTCCTCTTTTGTGGAACCTCGCATATGACGCAGTTCTGCGTGTTGATCTTCCCCTCGGAGTAAGTATCGTATGCTATGCTGACGATACGCTTGTACTGGCTGGTGGGAATAACACTGATGACACCATTCAAGTATCTGAGATCGGGGTAGATATGGTCGTGGCGGCAATTCGCGAGTTGGGTCTCGAGATAGCACCCCACAAAACTGAGGCATTATGGTTGCACAACTTGCCGAGGAGCAGAGAACCAATCAACACGTTTGTACGAATTGGGGACACACTAGTGCAGGTGAGCAGATACATGAAGTATCTTGGCCTTACTCTAGACAGTCGCTGGGGTTTCGAGGAGCATTTCAACCGGCTATTGCCTCGAGTCGAGAAGGCAGTGGGTGCTTTGCACAGACTGCTGCCTAACCTCGGGGGACCCCGAGAAGAAGTTCGCCGTCTATATGCCGGTGTCGTGCGATCGATGGTCCTTTATGGGGCACCTGTTTGGTCAGATAGACTTACATGTTCCCGACGGTGTAGGTCTAAAATCAACAGTCTGCAGCGGAAAATGGCTATTCGTATCGCACGCGGATATCGAACCGTATCCTTTGAAGCGGCGACTCTTTTGGCGCGCTTTCCACCACTGGATATCCTGGCACAAATGGATGCGAGGGTTTATGACCAGATTCGTTCCTTCCGTCATAATGGTCATAATATGTCAAGGGGTGCTTTTGTTAGGATTAGGCGGTACGAGCGGCGACACGCGCTCGAGCGGTGGCGTGAGCGGTTACAACAGCCGCAATATTCGTGCAAGCGCGTTGTGGAAGCCATCCTGCCGCACTTCGAAGCATGGTTGAAAAGAGGGGAGCGCGTTACGTATCGACTTACTCAGGTACTCACCGGGCATGGTTGCTTTGGGGAGTACCTGCACAGGATAGCACGTGAGGCCACGACGAACTGCCACCATTGCGGAAGCGACTATGATTCCGCTCAACATACACTCGAGGAGTGCTCTGCATGGGACTCTGAGAGACGGATCCTGGTCGATAAGATCGGACAAGACCTTTCTCTGCAAGCAGTTGTTAGGGCTATGTTGGCGGATCCGGAGAACTGGCGAGAAGTAACCTCTTTCTGTGAAACTGTGATGATCCAGAAAGAGGCCGCTGAGCGGATTCGTGAAAGGAGTGATCTTTCACGAAGAAGAAGACGCCGAGGAGGTCAACGCCTTGGAGGCGCCTAGAACGCCGAAAACTCACCTAAAAGTTTTGACGTAGGTGGGCCTTTGAGGTCACGGGTGCTCAGAGAGGGGACTCTGCCGCCCATCAAGTGACCTCAGAGAAGACAGCAGCTTTGGTCATAGCTGCTGTGCACAGCGAGGATCAGGGGAGACCCCTTTACAGTCTTCCCAGGGATGTGCTCTAAAAGGCGTTGCACGGAGGGCTTCTGGATTGTTCTGTAAGAGGTAACAGAAGCTCCTCTTTATGTGCTGATGGTGACCAACGGGGTGGTTTTAGTGAGGTAAAAGTCCCACACTCCCCGGTCTTATAAATCCCCATAAGGCCGGGTGCCTTTTGAAGGTTTCCCGGGAGAATCGGATTATTAAGTGAGCAACTAAGAAGGGGCCTTTGTCCAACAGTAGGTTATTATAGCCTATAATACCTACTACTACTTCTGATTCATTTCGTTGTGGGTTCCAAGACTCAATCAATCGTTTCCCGCGGACCCACCGAGCTTAACTGTTTCGGTTGTATTCATTATGGTTATCATTGTAGATCCTGGCTTACAGGAGTTGCATTGATGGGCATGTGTGGTGGGCTAGTCCCTAATAAAAATAAATAAGCCTATAATACCCATCCAGTGCATAGATAACTAAGCATAAAAAAAAAACCTAAATGAAAAACACCACTTAAAACAAGACGTGTGTTTTTATATCTAGGTATTTTATGCTTTACTGAATTAAATCTCTCTAATTTGAATTGGTTATCTTAATACCACAGAATATGTAATAGTACTATGTACAGATTCTCAACGTTTAAAAAATATTTAATAGACTTCAGCTGCGACGCAAGAAAGTGCAATTCAGTTCGCATATGCGCCGCATGCCTAACGCGATATTTACCTAAACATTGCAGTTCTCCTAAGGCGTAACTCTGTCGCTGTCTTGAACTCCGAGGCGCGTTATGGTTGTCGTCTTGTCTTTTACAGAATAATGCCCCATTGAAATAATAATATAATGTAATATCTTAGGAAATCTCACACACGGTCATCTGATCCCAAACTAGGCAGAGCCTGTATTATGGCAACCAGACAACTGATAAACATACTTATATATTGTTAAATACATACATATTATAGATAAATAACACCCAGAAACAGAACAAATGATCATGCTCATCACACAAAGATTTGTCCTGGGTGGGATTCGAACCCACGACCTCCGGTTCAGCAGGATCACTAACCACTAGACCAACAGGCCAGACAATATAAATAAAAATATTATTTCTAGATCCCGATGACGTCACAATGGAAGAGTTGAAAGCTTTGGAGGTGGTGGCGGATCGCCTGCGGGTGGCTCGGGACGCGCTCGTGAAGACCAAGTCGCCGGGCTCCAGCGGGGCGCAGTCCGACCTGCTCTGCACCATATGCTACGCGAGGCCCGCAGACACCGCCTTCGTGCCATGCGGACATCATTCTTGCAGGTATTATTATCGAATTTCCAGGCAGTGACCTCGGTAGCTTAGTTTGTAAAGCGACTGGTGCGTCAAGCCAGTGGTCGCAGGTTCGAGTTCTGCCTAAGGTTTAAGTTTAACCTTCTGTTATTTGTATTCAATTACAGGTATTATGATTATTATATTGTTGCCTCCCTCAGTTATTTACAGCGATCCTGGTGCTTCGCTGCTTCCTGCCTATTCCCAAGGTATTAAGTAGGCATCCAGTTATTCATGATTAATCATTTAAGGAAATTTATAACAAACTACGGCTACCCAATGTTATGATTTTGACCAAACTGGGTAGAGTTTCACTGGGAGCTCACCCACATATGGGAAAGAGAAAGTCTCAACAACAAAGACATAAAAGAAAGCAACACCATGGAAGACCTAGATAGGAAAATTGGAATATCCACAGAAGGAATAATGGAAGCCTGCGAAAAACACCTACAAAAAGCAGAAGACAAAAAAAGGAAAGGATTGCCCTGGTGGACGGAAGAACTCACCAACAAAAAACACGAGGTCAAAAAGCTGAAAAGACGCCTGGTGAATGCAGCACAGATACGACGAGAGAGCGTGCTGCAAAAGTACCTTCAAGCCAAAGATGAGTACGCGCAGCTCGTGAAAAACACTAAAACAGAAAGCTGGAAGACCTTTTGCACAAAACAAGAGAAGGAAAGTATGTGGGACAGCATCTATAGAGTGATAGGCCGAACAACTACCCGGCGGGAAGACCTCCCACTAGTCCACAACGGCAGGGTGCTGGAGGGCGCTGAGTCAGCCAAAATCCTGGCGGAGACCTTTTACCCCGAGGACGAACAACGCGAGGATATTGCAGCCCACAAACTAATAAGAGAACAAGCTGATAGAGTCAATGAAGGGGAAGATGAAGAATCATCTGACCCTCCATTCACAATGGAAGAGCTTAAGTGGGCTGCAAACAGCTTTAATCCAAAAAAGGCTCCCGGGGTAGATGGATTAACCGCAGACATCTGTGGGGCGGCCATCAATCACTGCCCTGAACTCTTTTTAGAACTACTGAACCGATGATTCTCACACTTCCCCACACTCTGGAAAGAAGCAGTTGTGGTGATGCTGCCAAAGCCGGGCAAAGATGATTATACTTCACCAAAATCATACCGGCCGATTGGACTACTGCCGGTCCTCGGCAAAATATGGGAAAAAATGTTAATGCGCAGAATAAAATGGTACACATTAAACAACTTGAGCAAGAGACAATACGGGTTTACACCACAGCGCAGTACCGAGGACTCCCTCTACGACTTGATGGCTCACATAAAACAGGAACTAAAGAAAAAGAAGCTTATAGTGCTGGTGTCACTAGACATAGAGGGAGCCTTCGACGGCGCGTGGTGGCCAGCAATCAGATGCCGCTGGCAAAAACAAGCTGCCCAAAAAACCTGCGAAGGGTAATAGACAGCTACCTAACCAACAGAAGGGTACTATTAACCGTTTCAGACCCGACGTCCACAATTGAGGACATAAAGTTTAAAAAATAATTCAATACTAAATAATTTAAATTTACGGTTTCTGACGGTTGTACTTGTTTGTATACATAAATACGTTGTTGAAACGATACCGGTAACGCCATCTATTGTCACGCATTTACATTATTTCGGCAAGTTTCGACCAGTACGGAGCAAGGTTTGAACTCGTTCAGGTAAGCTGTGAATTTTATTTCTAAATTATGTGTTTTAGCTTATTATGTATTATGCAAAATTGAGCGTTTATAAAACATGGTTTTGTCATGATATAAAATGTATTTTTTGTGTCATTTGTGATTTTTTTACATTAGAAAACTTGATTTTTATTTATGTCCGCAAATGTGCACAATCGGATCAACAGATAAATTTACGAAATATTGCAATACTTATATGGTAGGTCAAAATGCATTACCTATTGTTTGTAAATATATTATTTGTGTATACATTGTTTTTTTTTTGCAGATTATTTGTACATATATATACGTCTGGGTACATAAATAGCAGAAATGTACTCGCCAGAAGCTTTGGCTGCTTTAGATGATGGCAATTTATCAGATCTGCTGTTATCTTCTGACGATGAAGTAGAAAGTAATTACGATACAGCACGAGAACCAAGGCTTATTCGAATTGGTGCAGATGTAGTCCACCAGCACCAACAGGACTCCTACCAGGCTGACTCCGAAGATGAAGATGTTATTCCACTTGAACCTGAAGCTGAGTCAGGAGTTCCAATTGATCATTCAGGTGCAGTCGTAGGACCGGTATTAGCATCGCCTGGAGATATGTTTGAAAATCTTACACCGAAACAAGGAATTAGATGGAGACATACAGAGCTAGAAAATACGATATATTGTGATTGGTTTCCACCGGTGACAATTGATCCTGTTGTGCTAGCACCAATCGATTATTATTTCAAGTATATTCCTCGTGAACTATTTTGTACGATGGCTGAAATGACTAACCTATATGCTTTACAGTCAGGCAAACTTAGGTTCAAAGCTACATGTGTTGCAGAAATGGAGGTATTATTCGGGTTACATATAGCTACAGGTGTGTTCAAATATCCATGTTTGAGAATGTACTGGGAAACCAATATCAGTATTCCCCTGTTTACCGAAAACATGGCCAGAGATCGTTTTTTTGAATTACGAAATAATTTGCATTTAGTTGACAATACACAGATTCCTGTAGGTTGCCAAGATGTATTTTATAAAGTAAGACCTATTTATGATGCAATCAGAAATCGATGCTTGGAGCTACCGTTAGAAAGAGAACTCTGTGTAGATGAACAGATGATTCCCTTTACAGGCAAGCACGCTGCTAAGCAGTATATGAAAGGAAAACCATGTCCATGGGGTATAAAGTTATTTTTTTTATGTGGTAAACATGGCCAGGCCTACGACTTCATAATTTATCAAAGTTCGTCACCCGAACTTGATAAGAATTGCATAAAAACTATTGGATATGGCGCATCTGTCGTACTACACTTAGTGAATCGAATCGGTGAAAGCAGAGGTCACGAACTATATTTTGATAACTATTTTTCTTCTTATCACCTACTCCAGATTTTGAAAAAGAAAAATATTATGGCTGCCTGTACCGCTCGTATAAACAGATTCGCAAAACCATCGTTACTGTCGGATAGAGAAATAAATAAAAAACAGAGGGGTTTTGCACAAGAGGTGAGCAGCTTAGATGGGGATATTGTTTTAGTGAAGTGGTTGGATAACAAACCAGCTCACTTAGCGTCAAACTTTGTCGGTATTGGAGAAAAAGATATCGTGAACAGATGGTGCAAGAAAGAAAAGCGCTATGTTGCAGTGGAAAGGCCGGAGATAGTCCGAAAATACAATCATGCAATGGGAGGGGTCGATTTGCTTGACCAAATGATGAGCTATTACAGGACATTTATAAAATCTAAGAAATGGCCCCTTCGCATGATTTTCCACGCATCCGACTTAGCACTAACTCAAGCTTTTCGTGATTATCAAAATGATAATGATTTACTTGGAATTCCGAAAAAAAAACAGCTGACTATGCTTCGTTTTCGCCGCCAACTAGCTGAGGCTTTAGTTTTACGGAATAAAATTACAACAGCTAAAAGAGGACGTCCAAGTGCCACTAGTCCGGCGCCACAAGTGATTCCGAGAAAACCTGGAGAAGTTCGACCTGCTACCGAAATAGCTCATGATGGTGTGGGTCATTTTCCTGCACACGATGATGGATCTGGAACCCGATGTAAAATGTTCGGATGTAAAGGGAAATCTCGCATAAAATGCATAAAATGCAAGGTGCACTTGTGCCTCACCAAAGACAAAAATTGTTTTCTAGCTTTCCATACATAAGTGTTCTAGATTTTATACATACAGACTGATTATAATTACTTATTAGATTGACAGATAGACTGATTATAATTATATGGTTCCTATTCAAATTGTACAAGATAATTTTTTTGTTGAGAAGTACTTTTAATTGTGTTATTTTTTATATATTTTCTTATTTAAAAATATAAATAATGTAAATAATAAATAGTTTTATTCTAAAATTTCAAATAACCTATATAACAGACATTTTATTTTCAAATACGGATGTGCGCATTTGAGCACATAAAGAAAAATTACTTTTTCTCGGAAAATAAGATAGAATGATTTTTTTTAATATTTTTCCCAGATTAGTTAAAGTATAATTAACCTTAAAAAAATATAATTCATCTATACTAGAAAAAAAAATTAATTCAGGTCTGAAAGGGTTAAGGTACGCAGGAGCCGAATACGCGAAGAAGACAGAGAAGGGATGCGTCCAGGGGTCGATAGGTGGCCTTCTGGAATCTGCTGCTGGACCCACTGCTGAAGGATCTTGAACAGCGGGGGGACTACTGCTAGGCCTTCGCAGACGACGTTGTGCTGGTTTTCTTCGGGGAGACAGCGCTTGATGTCTCGAGACGGGCGAACGATGCCCTGGCCCGGGTGCGGGGGTCGTGAACAAGCTTAAGTTTGCACCGCATAAAACCAAGGCGATGATAATTACAAACAAGCTGAAACACGACACACCACTCTTGCGCATGGCTGGGGAGGACATCGCAATGTCTCGTGACATCAAGATACTTGGCCTAACAATAGACGACAAATAACATTTAATCAGCACGCAAAGAACGTATGTAGGAAGACAATTAATATCTACAAACAGCTAGCCAGAGCGGCCAAGATTGAGTGGGGTCTCTCCTCGGAGATAATCAGGACAATATACGTCGCGGTGGTCGAACCAGTGGTCCTGTACGCGGCAAGTGCATGGGCACCGGCGGCAGGGAAGATTGGAGTAAAGAAACAGCTTAACATGGTACAGTGCGGATTCGCACAGAAAATTGTTAAGGCATACTGGACTACGTCCCTAAACTTGGCCCTAATACTCTCCGGGATTCTTCCTCTAGATCTCAGGATCAGGGAGGCAGCCTCTCTTTACGAAGTGAAGAGGGGGCACTCCCGGGGAGTATTGGGAGATCGAGACGTGGAGACCCAAACACCCTACACCGGAACACCACACCCGGCGACACTTATACACTTGGAGTTCGGACTGATTGGGGACGGTGCAGAGTTGGCCCAGCAAGAGAATGACGGGCCCCACGTCTATACAGACGGCAGCAAGATCGAGGGCAAGGTCGGAGCGGCATTATCCATTTGGGATAATGGCGCAGAGACCACCGTCAAAAAACTCAAGCTGGAACAATTCTGCACTGTCTTCCAGGCCGAGCTCCTGGCACTCACACACGCCACACGCATTGTCAAATCCCACAGCTCCGGTGAAGTCTTCACCTTATACTGCGACTCCAAGTCTGCGCTAGAGACGGTCACCCATGGAGTTTCCCTACATCCCCTTGCTATAGAAACAAGAAATAACATCCAAGAAGCACAAAAACGTGGCAACACAATCAAACTCATGTGGATAAAAGACCACGCGGGGATGGCGGGAAACGAGCGAGCGGACGAACTCGCCAAGGACGTAGCTCTGAGGATGAAGACTAAGCCGGACTACGACAAGTGTCCCGTGTCATTCGTTAAGCGAATCTTGCGAATGAGTTCGATTAACGAATGAGAGAATAGGTATCAGGGTGAGCCGACTGCTAGAACTACTAAGCTCTTCTTCCCAAACGCGACAGACGCTTTTAAAACAGTAAAAAAGATGGAGCTAAGCCCTTTGCTGGTCCAGATATTGACAGGGCATGGCGGATTTTCCGAGTACTTGAATAGATTAAAGTGCAAGGACAGTCCGTCATGCCCTTGTGACCCCAGCAAGGACGAAACAGTGGAGTATATATTGATCGAGTGCCCTATCTATGGCAAAATACGATACGACTTCGAAGCCGAACACAGCGTCAAAATTAGCATGATAAATTTGGCGGAGTTGATATTAGATAAACAAACAAGGAAGCATTTCACCAAATACTGCGAAAAAGTTGCAGGTATGGCAGTACTTAAAAATAAGTAGATCAATGGATCAATCTATACTAATATTATAAAGCTGAAGAGTTTGTTTGTTTGTTTGTTTGAACGCGCTAATCTCAGGAACTACTGGTTCAAATTGAAAAATTCTTTTTGTATTGGATAGTCCGTTTATTGAGGAAGGCTATAGGCTATATAACATCACGCTACGACCAATAGGAGCGGAGCATAAATGAAAAATGTTGCAAAAATGAAAAACAGTTGAAACTAAAACACGCGAACAAAGTCGCGGGGGACAGCTAGTAAATAATATAATAAGTATACTAAGATGGTTTGATTTAATTATAAACAAATAAGAACTAGATAATAAATACTATATATATATATATATATATATATATATATAAATAGCAATAAGAATAAAAAAGTAGAATAAGACTAGCAAATAAGAAGCAGCAAAGCAATAAGCACGCATAATATAGTGGATAGGGCACAAATAAAGTGCAATAAAAATGTAAGAAAGATAGATCTAAGGATAGGGCACAATTAAGAGCGGAAATGCACAATAGGAATAAAAAGAACAAATGTTAAAACTTAGTAAGTAATATAAGAATTGTAAACCGTAAACACGGTATTAACGATAAAGATAGAATATAGGCACTGGTTTCCCATGCTAGTGGAAATGTAACAAACAAAAAAAAAAAAAAAAAGTTATGATTTTGACTGGTACTTCTAAGCTTGCGTGTGAACTCATTTTATAACTTCATAACTAGGTACCTATCATCATTTAAAGAAGAGCTACCATTGATAAGATACCACCATGATTATTTAGACTTCCCCCAACCGGAAATGGAACGACGACAATTATTTCAGCAGCAGGTCGACGCTGCGCACGCTACACACGCTTCATAGGACATGCACGCAGAGACTATGCAAATTAGCTGCGTGGGTACATGGGCCACGAATTTAGATAAACGCCCACGGCTACGTCCTATCCTCAACTCGTCAATGCTTTGTACATCATCTGTGCCCCGCGTCCTTAACCTGTACAGCGTGTGCTGCGTTGAACTGCGTAGGTCAGCCCATGTATGTGTTCATGACTTTATCCGTGTATTATGTGGCCATGGGTGGCTACGAATTTTATTAGTAACATCGACCCACGTTGGCTGACAAGCGGACGCATCCAGCTAGCGTGGGTCTGGGGCGTGGACTTCAGTCAGATCTACAGTGGAGCAGCGACTGTACTAAAATTTAAATGACACCTCTGAGATCCATAAGTGACTCAAAAGTAATTCTATTGGTTCTAAATTACATTCAAAAACTTTTCTTACTCCTTTCAGAGCTTGTATAATGCAACACCTACTCAACAGCAAGCAGTGCTTCTTCTGCAAAGCAGAGATAGACTCAGTTCGCGAAATAGAACCGGCCAACAACTGACGCCATGTTTCTACGTCACCAACCAACATGGCTGCCTTGATTGTGAATAGATCTGTGAAAACTATAGCCATCCTACATTGTTTTTATAAAATAAAGTATGGAGATAATTTCTTGTATGTAGAGACGATAATATTTTGGAATATTTCTAATAAATTATGTTTTATTTATTAGATTGAGTGTTTTGTTCTTTCGACATCATCCCTATTACTGTTACCACAGCAACCAAACAATTTTAAATGAGGTTATTCTGTTAACCTGTTATCCTATTTGTACAATTACATGTTATAATAATATGTACATGTACCATCAATGAAACACATGCAAACTTTTAAGTTTAGAGGTTATATTAATTATATTAAGTACAGTAGCGGCTAAGGTCAGGGTCCCTTCATAAGTCCTTGTGGGGAGTACGCGTAGTAGGAGACAGGGCACTCGCACGAGCCGCGCGGGCCGGGGTAGCCACGCGGTCCTATTGTTCCTGGGTAACACAAAAAATATCAATATATATCCTTATCCTTACTAATATTATAAATGCGAAAGTAACTCTGTCTGTCTGTCTGTCTGTCGCGCTTTCACGGAAAAACTACTTAACCGATTTCAATGAAATTTGGTACACAGATAGTCTAGAGCCTGAGAAAGGACATAGGCTACTTTTTGCCGCGATAACCGACATCCACGCGAGCAAAGCCGCGGGAAACACCTAGTATTTCATAATTATAATATTTACTGAAAATAAAATTATACATTAATAAGAATGTAAAAACTATTATAAAGTTAGGTTGGCCTACCAATCATACTTTTTAATTTAAATATAAAATCATACACGCGAAAATCGAAATCATAATCAACATTTGTTTCTAACAAACTTAGTTGGTAAAAAGTTTCACAAAATAACACCGTCCAGCTGTTTATTACCGAACAACTACTAAAGTAATAGGCCAATTGTTATGATATTAGTGAAATAGATAGCTTGAGACACACCTTCGCGTCCTGGATCTCCTCTTTCTCCTGTTCTTCCTGGGTGGCCAGGTGGGCCTAATGGACCTGAAGATAAATTACTTTCATCACTAACTGAATACAGGCCATACATAGTGAAACAATAAAGTGTTTTACAGTAAGACAACAATGGAAACTAACTAGAAAACCAACTGCATTAATTATTTAGGTATATATTTATATTTAAGTAATTAGTTTTTAGTTTAAATATAATTTTGTATTTATATAAATTTATGTATGAGTGATCACAGTCGTTACACAATAAATTCATAGTGCATCTGCCTTCATGTGTATCTGCATCATTTAAAGGTTGACTGACAGAAAATGCCTTTTCGCTGTATAAATGCACAATATACATGTAAAAAAAACCTAGATACTTAGGTATAGTAAGATGATGAATGCTCTCCTGACCAGCTTTCAGACACGGCGGCTTCTCAGAACAGAGATAAGCCATTAGCACGGAAGCTATTTTAGTTCACGAGTATGTTACTCTGAGCTGTAGGCACTGTCCCTCTAGACAAGTGACATTTCTACAAGCGTTAACGCTGATTGAATCGCTCAAATGTCAAGTCTTAGTCACTTTGTCGAAAAGAAATGTCATTTCCATAAATTTTAAGCGATTTAACATAATTCTTAACGCTTGTATAAATGTCACTGTCTTGTCTTTGCCTGAGATTTTTTTAAGAGAAAAAACAAGTTTTTGTTTGCCCGACCCGGGACTCGAACCCAAGAATTCATGCACGATAGTCTGCAAAGACCAACGAGTGTATACAGTTATATAGGCTATCCGTTACCTGCTATCCCTCTAGGACCTTCTGGTCCAGGGACTCCTTCGCCCTGAGGTCCCCGGTCTCCCTTGTCCCCCTTCTCTCCAGCAGCACCCGGGCTACCCGGCTTGCCAGGCTCCCCTGCTTCTCCGGGATACCCTCGAGGACCTGGCTCTCCAAAGTAACCTTGGATTCCTAGAATTTAACAATTGATTATACTTAAATGTAAAAAAAAACGACTTTAAAGTTGGTTTATGTACATACATAAATAACCAATTAGTGTCTATAAGTCTAAGTATTTTTGTTCACGGAAATACCATGCTTAGTATTTTTCTAGTTATTCTGATTTCAAAGCCTAACTACTAAAAAAAAAATGCCAATGCAAAAAAATGGCGTACCCTTATATTTTTTTTTAAATCGATCCCCAATTGACTCAGCTATCGCGCAACAAAAAAACGTACAATCGATAGAGAATCTCTTTCTTTTGAAGCCGGTTAAGAATATTTATATCTTGTATATAATTCGTATCCTGTTTGTTTAATCACAGTTGGGTAAGTAAAATTTTGATATAATTTTTAAAAAGCATTAAACATCTCCAATTTGCTAGTTTACTTAGCTGTATGAAATACCAGCAATAGAAGGACAAAACCTGAAACTACAAAGAGTGGCAAAATAAAAATAGGATGCCGATTCGTTATTTTTTTTTTCAATTACAAAATTTATGTGTTTTCAAGTAATTTAATTTTTTGTTTTGACTTTGCTTTAAATACGAAATCAGTCAGTAATGTAATAATTATTTAGTTTTTATTTGCGTATACAGCTTCTACCTTTTTCTGGTCTGTGGTTCTTACCTGGGGGTCCAGGGGGTCCCGGCCTTCCAGGATGACCCCGTTTACCAGCTACAGTCTGTGTTGGCAGTAAAAGATTTGAAGTCAGCTCCCTCAAACGCTCTGTGGAATAATGTATACCTAAGTTAATAAAAACTTATTCACTGGCGGAATATTTCCAAGAAAAATACAAAACATTTTATTATGATTTATCATCATATCAAGAGGCATCAACTAGCAGGCATTAATGATAGAATGTGGAATTGATGTCGTGGTGGCCTAGTGGTTCAATGAACGGATTTGTGTGCACAAGATTGCAGGTTCGAACCCATTACAGGCAAGTACCAATGTGACTTTTTCAAAGTTATATGTACTTTTTTAATTATTCTAAGACATCATTGACAATCGGTGAAGGATAACATCGTGAGGAAACCTGGATTCCAACAATTGGATTTTGAAATCGCCATCACGCAATGAGCAAGCGTGGAGATCAATGCTCGTTCCTTCTCTATATGAGAAGAGGCCTGTGCCCAGCAGTGAGACATTTTTAGGCTGGTATTATTATTATGTTTTTTTTTCTTAAGAAATTCTAGGTTTCAGTAGTACTTACCTTTAACCACATCTTCGCAAATGTTTCGTATTTCTGACTCTGACATAGTCGGCACCTGCAAATAAATTGAAGCATAAATTTACAATATAGAATTAATTCAAAAAACTTCATTAAAAAATGAGATGCATAAATTTAATAATAACAGTTTGTAAATGTCTGACTGCCGTGCAAAGACCTCTTCCCATATAGAGATGGAACGAGCATTGATCACCACGCTTGTGCGCGCTTGCGAGTTGGCGATTTCAGTTTCCAATAATTGGAATCCAGGTTTCCTCACAATATTTTTCTTCACCGATTATCAGTGGTGTTTAAAAATAATTAAAAAAAAGACAACTTTAAATAAGGCACATTGCTACAGTTAGACTGTGTCCGCACCTGCAACTACGTGCGTATTCCGAACCCGGTCATTAAACTGCTAGGTCAAAAGAACAGGCATACATATATAAAACAATTGGAAAGATTACCTCAATGATCCTGCTAGGTGGTGCCGGTTGTCCTGGAGGTCCAGCTGGTCCCGGGGCACCAGGAACGCCATTCACACCATCCTTGCCAGGAAATCCTGGGAAACCTCGTTCACCTTTCTGTAAATGAAAATTATAAAAATGTAAGGTGGAAAATGTAGAAGACAAAAGCGCGCGCACACGGACTGCTTCAAGAAGTTCGCTTGCTTCGAGCGGGCCACTAAATAAAAAGCGGCGGCAGGCGCGCGAGAGCGGTGCAAGGCCCGCGCAGTCCGTGTACTTTGATCACTAACTGTGAGAGCAGTTCGTGTGCGGGAGGCCTAAGAGTTTCTGAAACAAACTGAACATTGAATAACTAACCACTCGTCTATCCATACAGTCAATTATCATGTCAAAGGACACATAGGCCTGCTTTCTCATCGTGTTTCCTAATTGTACACATCACTATAACCTAACAATATTAGTCACCTGTCCACTTGGACCCTGGGGGCCGGTTGGCCCAGGTACCGAGGTCTGTGGCCCAGCAGTCACCGAAGACCCCGGAGGCCCAGGTACACCACGAGGCCCTGGCGGACCTTCTGGACCCTGCGACAAAAAAGAGGAATATTCTTATTAAAAAATTCTTTTAGAATAAAAAAAAATACTTAATGATATTCAAAAGATAATCACTATCACACATCAGTTTTAGTTTTACTGTAACTTGTATGCATGTTTCGTGAACGAGGTTATATTCAAGAATACATTATTTCGTTGCAATGTGTATGATTACTTTACCTATTATAATACATTTGTTATTGTTGCAGTAAAGTAACGCGACATGACGCGACACGTTGTTCTAAAAAAAAATAGTCATATACCATTAGTATATAAATGTAAATATACCTACTGAACTTATGTAACGTATGTCAGTACTACACCTACCTGTGATCCTTCAGGACCTCTTTCCCCTGTCGGCCCCTGTGGCCCCGGCGGACCGCTGCTCCCCACCACTCCCGGCAACCCGATAGGGCCCTGTGGTCCAGCTTCACCCTAAAAAAACAAGACAAAAATCTATATCTATACCTATTATATTACTAATGTTATTAGTAATATAATAAGTATAGATCTTATCGATATAATAGTATCTATACTTCTTTACTAAAATTATAAATGTATGTTTAAATAAAACGAATAAACTTTAAAACTATTGCTGTGCTAGCCGTAAGATGCCGGGGCGGATCGCTAGTCAGTCATAAAAGGTCTGTATTTGATTGTTTAGGAAGTATAATAAATGATAAATAAATAGATAAATGTGGACAACATCACATTCATTGTTCTGAACCCAAAGTAAGTAGCTAAAGCACTTGTGTTATGGAATTCAGAGACAACGAAGGTACCACAAACACCCAGACCCGAGACAATGTAGAAAAGAGGTTTTTTACCCTGCCGGGGATCGAACTCGGGACCTCATAGCTGTCGACACCTTGAAAACAGGTGTGAAAGCCACTCGACCACGGAGGTCGTCAATAATAAGGAGTGACTATGTATTAAGGTTGCTCTAGTATTGTGTTATATAAGGGCGGCGACAGATTCGAAATATCGAATCGTAATTCCGTAAATACATCGCACACATACCTACGTTTATTTCCGTTCAGAATATAAAGTTAATGTCATGCCTAATAGTGTCTAATTAGTGACTCGCAGATTTCGCGACTAATTTTCTGTCAAGTACAATGAGGAAAAGTTTGCCGAAATGAAATGTACTCCCTTTTTTTCGTGCGGGATTCCGAACGCACCATTAGAAATTCCAAATCTGAGTAAATTTCTAAATGAAAACTATTGTACTATGACCTGGAGCCATGTATGATTTTTTGGGAGATTTGTATGAATGCCGATTGGAAATTGCGAAACGGCCGTATGTTTGTGATGGTATGATTGTGTAAATATTATGTAAGTAATAAATACGTAATAAGACTATACCGGAGCTCCGTTTAATCCCGGTATTCCTCGTGGACCAACTTCTCCATCTCTTCCCGCTCTACCTGGCTCACCCTTTTCTCCTTTTGCACCTAAATAAATATTGAACATTGTATTTCTGTACATAGACAACGAAAATAATATTTTGAGAGATATAATAAGAAATAGCTAAAAATAAAAATCAAAAAAATCAGTTTGATCTAATTTTAAGTTTTGCCCTTGGTCTCGACTGTCATACGTTGATCTTTGGTAGTCGTTAAGTCACTACAATTCTGACAACCAGTCTTACCTTGGGATACTGTGTTACCCAATAAAATGAGTTGTGGAGGTCAGATAGGCAGTCGCTCCATGTAAAATACTATGTAATGAAATGAAATGAAATCGTTTATTGTGCAAATAGGATATACAATCACTTTTACACGTCACTTTTTTGAGCTCGCTAGAGTCGACATTTCCTAACTGACTGCCCTGAGAAGAAATGTCGAAACCATCTCAGAGGTCACAGTCTCTTTTAAAGTCCAGACAATATTCACGTATAATATTGTATTACTTTCTGAGGTTTACGCGAATATTAGACATTGAAATAAAACTAGTTTGAACGGATTCTATCGCGGTATATTTATGTAATATAATATTGTGTAAACAAAATGCAGATAAGACTGTAAGCCGATTCCAACAAAGCTTGGGAAAAGGGTAGGCAGAAGAAGTAACTCACCAAGTATAAGTGAAGCGTTGACGGTGCTGGCAGGGCCTGGTTGGCCAGTCTCGCCGCGCTCCCCGCGAGGTCCCACTGGCCCGGGCGGTCCTGGAAGTCCCTGGCATAATATTTTTTTTATTAAATAAAATTTAAAACGGACATCTTAAATCGTTACTATAGCGTTACAAAAAAAATGTAACAGTTATTATCTCTATGCCTGTATAAAATATTATTTACTGTTATCCTTACTACAAGGTGATTCTGTTATTGTTGCAGTAACGAAAACTATGACCTCTAATATATCGCTTATAAAAACGATTAGTATTCAATATTCCACGAACAATCAAAAAAACTGAAGTTTCTGTACTATTGCCGTAAATACGTATTAAAGTATTGAAAACTGAGTTTTTTTTATTTTCTTTTGTTTTTTTTTTTTTTATTTCTCATACCAATAGTTTTCATAACCGATATAGAGGACATAGTTTTGGTTTGTGCAACGATAACGGAATAACCTTGTATAAAATAAATATCAATGAAATGAAAAATTTCTATATTAAAATGCAGAAAAGAATTGTCATTTTTTTACAATTGACAGTTGAAAAAAGTTGAACAGTCCCGTGTCATATCTTCTAGCTTTCTGTTTCAGGATCCTATCACTAGTAAATCCTAAATATTCTAAACACTATTACTACGATAATCACTACATAGTATTTAGAGGAAACGATTGATTCTATAAACTGAACAGTATATTATCATTAGATTATATTCGACGTTACATTTGCAATACTTTTAAAGGCCAGCGACGCCATAAAGATTATTTACAATGATACAATTCAAGACTCGGTACAACGAGAGTCGCGCGCGCCGCCATGATTCCTTCAAGACCATAGACTACTACTCCTCTTTTGCCGCGCATTAGTGATGTCAATATAGTAGCTATTGTTGGGTTAAGTAAAGTGCACGTTTCCGTCTAACAATAGTTAAAATACTACTTACGTCGTTCCCATGCCTTCCCGGTACGCCCGCAAGTCCAACTAGGCCTGCTTCTCCTGGTTCACCTAAAACAGTAACCAAAAAGCAATTTTTGTATTTCAGAGACAACGAAGTTACCAAAAACACCCAGACCCGAGACAATGTAGAAGAGTAGTTTTCTACATTGACCCGGCCGCGGATCGAACCCGGGACCTCAGAGCTGGCGACACCTTGAAAACCGGTGTGTACGTCACTCGACCACGGAGGTCGTCAAATCATATCTATAATATCAGATTTCAAACCCCCAGGTCTAAGTCTAGGTATTCTTTGTGCATGTGATTTAAATGTTTGTAAAACCCCCCGCCATACAAAGACTTTCTAAGAGGAGTCGTTTTTTTTTTAAGCAAGTTTAAATGAAATGAAATAAATAAATAAATAAAAAAAAAGATCCTTTCAGATAAGACTACTACTCTTACCTTTTTTTCCTATATCACCCTTTTCCCCTTTGTTTCCGCGGCGACCTGGTTCCCCTGGGGGCCCCACAAATCCTGCACTAGTTGCCTGAAAATAGACAATAATTTCCTTTAAGTTCAGTCTGAACTTGAAATTATGTCTATATACCGGCGGCCTGATAACGTATCTTGCAAAAGCAAAGCGACAGCAATTGACAGCAAAATTTGTACAATTATTGCCGTCAATTTTTTTATTTGTATTATGTCGTTATCGCGGTATGTAATACGAACTATCGGTGGGAAAGTTCTCTTAACATGTTTGCGTAATATATTTATGATACAAAGAATACACTTTAGCCGCAAATAATTCTCGTTTTAAGGGTTCCGTGCCTAAAGGATGCCTTTTACTAAGTCTTCGCTGTCCACCTGGGTAAATATAATTAAATGGGGCTTGCCTACTAGTGTTCGATCTTAATAATGACAACAGATATACGCAAGCAGTTTTTACGATCCTATTTCATTTTATTCTGTTTCATATCAATATCATGTGCATACCAACATCTCGCCAACTGAACTTGAATTTCAAGCAAGAGTATATTTTTACTCACATTAGCGATATACCCCGGCAGTCCCGGTAATCCTGGATCGCCTCTGTCGCCTTTGATCCCCGGTACACCAGGAGCTCCTATTAAACCCGAGTCACCTTTCGTGCCACGAATTCCCTGAAAAACAAAACAAGACATAAAAAAATAAAGATATAAATAGAACTGCACGGATAGCCGAGTGGTATAGGTCACTGCGCCAATTACCGCATAGAAAAATATTTGTGTGATCCACAAATCCTTGTTTTAAGTCAGGGTGTTCTTTTTGTTTGTAGAAATGAAATTCACTAGTGCGAGACTCGTTTTAAAAGACAGTAAAAGAAATAGACATCATACTTCTCCGAAACTAGAAACTCTGGGAACTCGCAGAAGGGGTAAAATTGCTGTTGTATTCAATTCTTTCTCAAATGACCCTTGTGTATATATAAACATATATATGCACATTTCAATTTGAATATACTATACTTACCGGGATACCAGTAAATCCTCTTGGGCCCGGTTGTCCCTTAGTGCCAGGAGGCCCAACAGGACCCTGAAATGTAGAAACAATGTTTTTTTCTTTATTATTGATTTAAATGCTTTAAATACAATAAAAGTATATTGGCGGACTTAATGCCAGAGGCATCTTGAATACTAAGGCTAATGTATAACACTTTTTACATAAATAAACGTTGCGCTACATTCTTAGATAAGACACTTAAAAATAATATTATGATAAAATAATATAAATTTTTAAGTTATTAGGTATTTTAATTTAATAAAATATTACTTCATTAGTTATGATTGAATAAATTTTATAGCGACTCATTACCATTACCTAAATGTCTTCTTAACATTAAAATAGCTTGGTACTGTTTAATTAATTCGTAATTAGCGCTAATTGTAAATTTTAAAAGCTATACCTACACATAGTTAACAAGCGTTTGTTATCTTAAATAAATTGTTATGCATACAAACAATTTCCAAGATCGCACTAAGCCTGCTTCTAATCCCTTGACGTTTTGAAATGGAGCATAACCGAGATAATATAAATTATGCAACGCAATAATATTACAAAATAATTCAAAGATTTTTCTACTTACTGGAGGACAGGTGTTATTGCAGGAAACCACGAACGGTTCAGCAATTACAGATGGGTCCACATCATACTAAATAGAAAAAAAATGCAAGATAATTCAGATGATATAGATCAGAGATAGACGGTCCTGTTGGTCTAGTGGTTAGTGACCCTGACTGCTAAACTAGAGGTCGTGGGTTCGATTCCCACGCAGGACAAATCCTTGTGTGATGAACACGATCATTTGTTCTGTGTCTGGGTGTAATTTATCTATAATATGTATGTATATAAAAATATATAAGTATGTTTATCAGTTTTCTGGTTGCCATAATACAGGCTCTGCCTAGTGTGGGATCAGATAGTCTTGTGTGAGCTGTCCCAAGATTATATTATTATATTATTATAATAAGTTACATACTCTAAGGACTGATTTTTCCAACGACAGATAATTTTAACAGAGGCATAATTTTGTATTTTTGACAGGTTTTCCATACAAAATAAGTCAGATGTCAATTTGAATCCGGGAATAATAATTATTTGGCGTTTAAAAACTTAGCCGTCAACCTAAGAACCGTACTGAGAAGAAACCTAATACCTGATTCCAACCTAGTTTGTGATTCCAATGTCTCAATCGTAAACTCAAAACTTATGATTCTGTTTAATTAAATTTTTGTTTTTTTCTTTTGCATAATTATAAGTATAAAATAATATTTCTCTGCACTCCTTCTTCATATATACTTTAACTGTGCCAAATTTCATATTCCTTCGTCCGCGTAGTTTTCGTAAAAAGGAGTACAAAGTTTTTGCTTCACGTATTAATATCTCCTATAGAGATTTATCTCCTTAGTTCTTTATAGATTTATCTCCATAGTTTTCAGTTCTTTTGAAAAAGTAAAAAATTTCTAATTTATTTTTTGTATCCATACCCAGTCAACATGCCTATCGAGTTAGAATTAAAAGAAAACTTACAGTTGATGGTGATGTTGCTATAAGAAGTTGAGGCTTATCCTGAAAAAAAGTAAAATAATTTATTATGTTAAATTTAAGTACCTCACATAAGTAAGACTTAGTAGGTGATACAACCTTTACATCTTATTAATATCTAAGGTTAGTATTAATTTGCAAGTAACCTGCGCCCTGGGCCCGTGGAGTTCTCTGAATTATATGACTATAATATACTAGCTGTCCCCCACGACTTTGTTCGCGTGTTTTAGTTTCAACGGTTTTTCATTTTTGCAACATTTTTCATTTATGCTACGCTCCTATTGGTCGTAGCGTGATGTTGTATAGCCTATAGGCTATAGCCTTCCTCAATAAACGGACTATCCAATACAAAAAGAATTTTTCAATTCGAACCAGTAGTTCCTGAGATTAGCGCGTTCGAACAAAGTAACAAACTCTTCAGCTTTATAATATTAGTATAGATTAAACACTAGCTAGCATGCGTTGCAAAGTTAGATAAAAAGTAAGTATATAGTTGCCTAATATTATTTTTTTTTTTTTGTTCAGAACCCTCTCGGGCGTTTTTAAAAGGCCCTACTAAAGTTTAATCACAGTCTGATCGTTGGTAGTGGCACGCATAGAGGACAAATATTCGTTTATATATATTATTATGTACAAGCGTACCCGGCAGACGTTGTCCTGCCCGGCAAAGCGACACACAGGAGAATAATAGTAGCTCCAACTACTACCGGTCCAATTGTGTTTTCAAACTATCCAGGAACCCATTGAAATATACACTCAAAATTTCATTTAAATCGTTTCAGCCTTTTAGGAAGATTTAGGTTACAAACACGTAGAGAAGAATTATAGATACAGATGTACATGAAACTAGTCAGGCAATATCCGATAATAATATGGCGTGAGTGGCCGTTTTATAATGTTTAATATTATTTAATATGTCTCACGATATTTTTTTATACTTTAACTACAATGTATTTAAATATACTTACAATTTCTTCACAGCTATCCCTACTTAAGTTGTACCGGTCACAACCCAAAGACAGCCATTGGAGATCTATCTGGAAGAAGGATATTATTGATTGAATAAAAAACAAACAAAAAATAAAATTACCAATATTTACATACTTTCTGAACTGTCAAGTCTCTTTATCGAAATGAATATTAGAAATATTTTAACTGCTTAACAAAATAGGCATCAGGATATTTATCTATATATTATCAACGTGTTAAAAAAAACAACAGCGTAGAACGTACTCTCGACAGATGACTCTGTATACTACTAGTCTATTAGACAGCTTCGTTATTAGTCACGATCTTGGTCCATATGAATCCTACCAATTAGTTTTTAATATGTGTAATGAATTCCTGCGGAAATTACCGCCAACATTCATATAAATATCTTTAATGGCTTGACGTTACAAACAATTAACACCAGCTGTAGACACAAGCAGTCTCGGTTGCGACCACGGCGGCTGTAACCAAACCTTGTACCTTGTAGACAAATGTAATCTCTAAAAGCGTTAACGATAATAATATTCTCTCAATTGTACGGAAATAACATCACAATAACATCTTTTTGATAAATCACGAGGCTTAGACTCTTAATCAGTTCTATACATTTGAGCGATTTAATTAGCGTCAACGATAAATAGAAGTTTGTTTTGGATAATGATTGTTAACCCATAATTGGTTAGTGCGTAAGCTTAAGATACCTAAGACGGATATTTAAGACGAAGATACTTAAGATACCTAACCTTATTATGTATAGAAATTTTGTTTGTACTAAACAATGCCAGAAATGCCACTTGTTTATCGGGCCTGGTTGAAACGTCAAGCTATTAAAATCATTTATGCATGTTCGCGTTTCCTGTAACTTATTCAATAAACATAACAAATATCTCGCAATAAGTAAATGTAAAATGACTTTAGGATCACTTACAGGTGCCGCTGTGCCGTCGTCGTTAGAGACGATAGTCACTGAAGTCGCGTTTCTGTAATCCCGAACGTTGATCTTCTCTGGCATTAACTGCAATTCAACCATAGTTAGAGAAAAATTACGAAAGGCGCGCAGAAAATTGTAGTAAACAATACATATCTAACCAATAAACTAATAAATATCACACTATAATAATTATTATAATAGATGTTAAATTATAATTGTTAGATTTAATACCAAAATAATTTAATTTTGTACTACTAGTGCCACCTGTTATCAACTATGCCAAAGTTCATCTACATTACCTGCTCGCTTGTTTCATTAATAATCTCACCTCAACACAATCAACAGCCACGTGGACCGTTTCGTTGGTGATTGCTGCGTGTATCTTGTGCCATCCAGGTGTAAATATCTGAAAATAACGTGTAAAATCACTTAGCCATCTCAACTAAGTTTTTTTGTACTAAAGTAGATAGCAATACTTGTTATGAAAAATAACAGGATGATAGTACTTAATTTGAATAAAACTACTTTTTAGACGGATTCTATCGCAGGTGTCATGGTCACGGGCAGACATGACCCCCGTCCCGCCGGAAACGTGCAGATCCCACGTTCCGGTAAAGGCAGACAAGGGACCGGGATGTTTTTAGTCGGTGAAAGTCCGACATATCCCCACATCGTGCCCTCGGCGTGGGTCGAAGTCATTAGCTTTACACACCGAAAAAAAAAAAAAAAAAAAAAAAAAAAAAAGACATGACCCCGCAAAGGCTTGACCTGATGTGAATTGCCTCTATAAAGATACTAGAACAATAAAAGTAACATGATTAACTACTATACCTCCCAACTGTTGAAAAGAACTCTTGAGCCTCCGAAGAAGACGGCAATCTTCTTGGAGACGGGCAGGAAGGTGAGTGAGAACAGCAGACTGTCGGAGCGGGCGCGGACCAGACTCCAAGGTCTGCGCTGCCCGCGAGCATTGAAAGTGCCAACTATACTGAAGTGCGGAGGCAGCCCGTTCGGGAAAACCTCTCTGGGGAAAATATATGGCAAACACTCTGAGAATGAAAAAGTAAATAATCGATAAAGTTGAAAAAATAGAGCACAGATTGCTTTTCTTCCTTCAACGCTTCGTTTTGGGTACTCTTTACAAAAATCGTACATTCCACTTACTTTAAAGGCAAAGTAAAGTTAACATCGAGCCCGATCCTGTATGCCCTCTGCAGGTCCTGCGACCCCTGCACCATGGTAACCCCCTTGGTGCCAGGCTGGTCGAGTCGGTACACCGCAATCAGGTCCACCGTCTGGAAGTCCACGTCACCAGGCCGTAACGAAGAACAGGGAGCCACCATGTCCGCTTGAGGCAATTCAGTCGTCGTATTTTCTAGAAGGAAAAAAAAGATCTTAAAATCAAAATGTTTACATTTATCGTTAACTTTAAAATCGCTATATAAACGTTAAGCATCATTAACATTAAAATAAAGGCACTCCAGGCGCGTGATTCCAAAATATGTATGTGTCCAAAATATACCTATGATGACCAACAGGCAAAAAGCTCAAAATTGTTTAACTCAATCAAACTCAAATTAAATGGTTCTAAAATATTTAAAATACATTATTTATTTGAAACATGTGTCAAAAACGCAAGGTACCTACCTACTACATCCCGCGTTGGTGAAGAAGCCTTACTAACATTTTCAATTGAATGTCAAATACTACTCCAATCGACTGTGCTTAGGCCAGGAGCACACAGCCCTACTGGAGCCCTAACACTAAGCTTATCTCTGATATCCTCGCTTGAGGAGCCGTTTGTCTTATTATACAATAATAATAGGAAGATAGTCATTAGATCCTATTGTATAAAAGCTGCAGGTTTAGCACCTCTCTCTTTCTCACCTGTTTCTCCATTAATAGTTGGGTATGATGTCACCAGGATTAAAAAATATGTAAACCTGAAAAGTAAACAATATTTAAGTTTGATATTTGTATAGGTACCTACGACCTTTCTCTGATCATATTAAAGACATTACTAAGAAAAGAAAACATTATTGCGCTTATACTCTTTTTATATTAATATGACCCTGCATTGGCAAAATTAAAACAATAATATTTGTAAATTAAAATAGTTCTATCCAATTAATCTTAAAGTAACTATCGGAATGTGTAGGTACCTATATCCTGCAATAATGCTTAATAAAAAATCGTTGCTAATCGTAAATAGAATGCCAAGATTTCATACCACAAACTGATTTAACATTGACATTTTAAATATCGATGCATCATATAAATTGAAACATCAGCCATGTCCTACTTTGGAACATCAAATCTCGATACGCGCGTCAACAAATAATTGATCTGTCTGCGACCCATTTGAAATGACCTTCTACAGTCAATGAGTGGTAAGCGAGCCAATTTGATGGGATCTGTAACGGGTGCTTTGACGTCAAAGCATTTGAATAGGTCAATGTTTCATATGATGAAGATGTGTCCTGATATTTATTAAGTCTTGAAGCGCTTTACGAATTTCTCCAATTTTTGAGCGCTTAAAAATGAATGGTTCTGTTCTCTGTTCACAATATTAGTAAGAATCTAAATAACGAAAATTTCTGCCCAAAGTGCCTTACTATGTTGGGCTTTTCTTCCAATATCACCAGATCTAGATAACAATGGAGTAATTCTCATGAAGTGTCTGACCTACACCGCCTATTTTAACGACTTTCTACTGTTAAAGATCCTTGCACGTACCAAAGTTTTAAGAGGGGACACTAACTACGCCCGAGGAATTCGAAAAAACGGTAATTAAAAAATATATTCCCGTCGCAAATAGTCGCTATATTAGGACCTCATCAGATTCATCACCTATAATGTTCTTGTCAAGTTATTTGATAAATTTAAGTTACAAAGTGTGTTACAAAATTGGAAATACCTTTGGTATATACCTAATAATAGAAACAAAAAACTTCTCTAGTATCTTTCAATAATATACGTAGTTTCCAGGCTTTAAAATCTGATAAACAATAATGGCCCAATTTTTTAAAGAGTTTTTTTTTCATGTTATTGTAAACAACATTACATTCATTGTTCTGACCCCTAAGTAAGTAGCTAAAGCACTTGTGTTATGGAATTATAATATAATAATAATAATATCTTGGGACATCTTCACACACGGTCATCTGATCCCAAACTAGGCAGAGCCTGTGCTATGGCAACCAGACAACTGATAAACATACTTATATATTTCTAAATACATACATATTATAGATAAATTACACCCAGACACAGAACAAATGATCGTGCTCATCACACAAAGATTCGTCCATGGTGGGAATCCGTCATTAGAACGAAGGTACCACAAACACCCAGACCCGAGACAATGTAGAAAAGTAGTTTCTTACATTGACCCGTCCAGGGATCGAACCCGAGACCTTTGAGCTGGCGACACCTTGAAAGCCGTCAAATTAAAGTGAAACCATGACCACCATTATGAGAAACGTATTAATTCAGTTCAAGGACATTACAGTAGTCTTTTGAAGCACCATTTGGGCAGTTCCAAGTTTATTCTTAAGTTTTATTAAGAATCGAAAATTATATTAATGACTGTAAACTTTTTTGTATGTGTAAATTTAAGGTGCTGTGTAAATCAAATACTTATAAGTAAAATTAGTATCGTTTAAGATAGTATATAAAATAACTATAACTAGGTTTCTGTATGGGAAGAGGCCATTGCCCTGCAATGAGACAATTACGTGCTGACTAATAGGTAGTATTCAATCCACATTTGCGCGCAGATGATTGTTTTGATAAGCTATTATAATATCTTATATCTTGGACAATTAACAAATGGCCATCTGATTCCAAAGTATGCAGAGCCTGTATTGAGGCAACTAGACAACTGATAAACATCCTTATATATTTCTAAATACATACATATTATAGATAAATTACACACAGACACAGAACTGCTCTGAACTGATCATACGCAGATTTATCCTGGCTGGGAATCAAAACCACCACCTACGGTTAAGCAGTCAGGGTCACTAACCGCTACTAACCAACAGGTCAGTCAAGTATTATTTACCTTGCAATGTACCAAATATCAACCAGTCTTTTCACTAGGTAGCTGTCACTTTTTACTGCATTATGATTACAAGAAGTCTAAATACAAGCAAATTATAAGATAAAAATTTATTAAAAAATACAAATTTTAAACAAATCTTCTAATAACTAAGGAATTAAATTACTTGATAAACGTAAAAACAAAAGGTGATTGATTAAGTAGTGGAATTCTCTTATTTTGCTCATTTATTTAGGAAAATTCATAGGCTGATCCTTTCTGTTTCAAAATATTTTATATCTATTATATCAGAATAAGAAGATGTTTAATTACAAGACTAACAAGGTAACGAAAGTGAAAAATTTAATTCATTGTATCCCAGTGTCCAAAAAATTTAAATTTTGACGTAAAATTAAACTATTGTAGAAGCAGCCTCAGCCTCAATATGAAAAGTTAAACCAAATAAAAAGTACCAGAATATAAAAAAAAACCTAATTCGAAAGCAAACACTCACAAACTGATTTTTAGACACATTCTCTATATTAACACGAACCAAATCAACAAAGGAATAAAAAAAAACGAAAAGAAACTTACTTATAAACCGCCATTATAACATTTAAAATATCGAACGCATGCCGAGAAGCGCGCGCGCAATTCCGCGCGTACCGACCGTTTAGGCCTAAACAAACGTACTGGCCCCTGAGACTTGTTACTAAACACCACACGTGATAGCATACATCAATTAATTCCCATCTGACTGCTGGACCCACAATTGAATGCGAAATGCTCAACAAGAAACGTCATAAGTTGCGCCAGATTAATCAAAATGAGGATATTTTAATACAGCCAGTAATACTGCCGTCAAAAGCATAGTTGCAGTAAGTACGCTCTAGACAGATTCTGATGGTTGATACCTTAAATGAAAGAGGACCTCAGCGCCTATCTATTACTTATTTGTAAACCAATACTGAGTAATTGAAAGACAAAATAAATGAATTATATTAGTTATGCTAAGTATCTCCTAAGGACTCTCTGGTAGGTAATACTTAGCATAAACACAGTAAGTGTGTTTTTTAAGGTATTTATGCTAAGTAACCATTTACCACATAGCATAAGTACAGTAAGAACACATAAATACTTGATTAAATTTAAATGGTTTATATTTATTTTTTTATCAGGCTGTAGGTAGTGATAATAAAACAATTCATTTTTGGTTTTGGAAACAAGCGATGTGGCCCGTGCTGGATATCATAATAAATCACAAAATTACTTTTCTTAATTTAACTTTATTTGAATCAGTCTTTTCAGTAAAAAAATGGCATGCAGCAAAAAATGCATGGCAATGGCAGCATACTGTTTTTAAGACTAGATCACTCATTTAATAAATATTGTGAAACTGCTTAGGATCAAAACAGTATATCTTCTTACTGTCTATTTCCTAGGCTTATATACAATTTGTATACAGTAAATGACTTAACATATTAGTGGTATAGATGTCATACTGTACTTTGACCGAGAGGCTCTGAAGAAGAACTTCTACAGTAAGTGCTCACACTGTAATCATGCGTTGTGGTGTAAAAAAAATGCTCGACATACTGCAATTTTTTTAGTGTTAAATTTGGTTTTAAAAGCTACACAAACGAATGGGTCAGATAAAAATGTAGATCTCGTTATCGTGATTCTACATTAGGTTACTTTAGGTTATGAAACTTGCTATGGAAGAAGCTAGCAAAACCTCAGTGAAAGGTGCGGCTAAGAAGTACGGTATAAACTTATCCACGTTGCAGCGGCACATCAAAAAAGGATGCCCGAAGAAGAAACTTGGCAGGTACACAACTGTATTCACGGATCCTCAGGAACTCGAGCTTCTTGAATATGTGTTTCATATGGAAGGTTTGTTTTTTTAACTGACCAAGAAAGAATTCTTAGAACTCGTGTACCAATATGCCGAAAACAACAATATTCCACACCCATTCAAAAATGGAATGGCAGGTGAAGATTGGTACATTGGGTTTAAAGTACGACATCCTGATTTAAGTCTACGCCGTCCAGAACCGACGTCATTAGCACGCGCTAGGGGTTTTAACAAACCACAAGTACAGAGGTTTTACGATTTGCTAGAGGGAGAGATCGATAAACATAAAATTGACGCGACGCGCATTTACAATGTTGACGAAACTGGAATTCAGACTAATAGCAACAAGCCGCCTAGAGTTCTTAGTAGATCAGGAAAAAAACAGGTTGGTGTGATATCTAGTGTCGAGCGTGGTAAACTCACAACAGTGGTTTGCTGTTGCAATGCAGCAGGTGCGTTTATACCCCCATTTTTAATCTTTGGGAGAAAGCGAATGGTGCCAAGACTTCTAGATGGCGCTCCACCTGGATCAGTCGCAAGCTGCACAGACAACGGCTGGATAAATGGCCCAACATTCTTAGACTGGCTTCGACATTTTGTGGCTATGACTAGGCCAACTAGTGAGCAAAAAATAATTTTAGTAATGGACAATCACGTGTCACATAAATATTTAGAAGTCTTGGATTATGCTTCAAAGAACAATGTGATTTTTGTGTCTTTTCCACCACACACAACGCACCGATTACAGCATTTGGATACGGTTTACGGACCACTTAAAAATTATTTCGAACAAGCTGTTTCGGTATTTCAGCGTACCCACGTCGGGCGCATTATTTCACAGTATGACGTGGCCAGATTGTTTGGTGAAGCCTACATGAAAGCGGCCAGTGCCCATAACGCAATAAAAGGGTTTTCATCTACTGGCATTTGGCCAACCAATCGGAACGTATTTGACGAAAGTGATTATATGCCATCTACTTTGACAGACAGGCCGGAGCCAGTTACTGGAAATGAGGAGTCGGCAAATATTCAACCCGCTGTGTTGAATATCGAGATACCTACTAACGATAACACCGATATTACAGAAACACCGACTATTTTAAGCGAAACAGCAGAAGTGACAGCAGGACAAACTGAAGAAACAGCATCTGAGATGCAGTCCAACAATTCTCCGCCACTAGTAGCTGACACAGACTTGGAGTTACAGGTTACTGAAGTCAACAGGCCCACAACTCCGGAAATGCAGCCGTCACCACCAATAAAACAGCATAAAACTCCAATAGACATCAGACCACTCCCTCAAATCACACCGAATATAACTACACGAAAACGTAAGGCACAAAAGGCTGAAATACTAACAAGTACACCAGTAAAAGAGGAACTAAGGGAAAAAGAAGAAACCTACTAACACTAAACTTAAGGCAGTGAAGAAAAATTTAAAGGAACCCAGCACTAATAAGAAGGAAGTAATAGCTTGTTGTAGTAATACCAACAAGAGACAGGTAAGATCCAAACGTGGTCCAAAAAACAGTCAGAATGACAAAACTGAATACGCTTGCTTAGTCTGTGCTGATCTATATACTGAACCACCTCTAGAAGATTGGATCAGGTGTGACGATTGTGACATGTGGGCTCACGAAGCGTGCACTTCTTATTCTGGCAGAGGCGATTATTACTGTGATGCCTGCCAAGAGTAATTTAGTTTTTATTTAATTCTTATTTACTAGTTTTTATTTAGTTGTTTTGTTCCACCGATGATTTATAATTTAAACAAGATTAAAGATTGAATACGGGTCTAATTAAACATTTAGGAAGTTTTAATGAGCAAATATAAGTGATCTCATGTTAAAGTATTTTGTAAAACTATAAAAATAACAATAGGTACTCTAGTTTATTTTTAAATTCTTCTTAGTAGCTGTTTGTTGCCAAAGATGATTTATAGTTTAAACAAGATAAGATTGAATATGAGTCTGATTAATAATTTAAGACGCTTAAATGAAAATATAAGTGATTTTATGTTAATAAATATTGTAAAACTATAAAAATAAGTTGAGGTACCTGATTTAGGCCCCCTATAAGGGCAAAACGGGTATTTGGAAGGGTCTCCTAATTTCTGTTTTTCTAAGATTGTTGAAGAGAATGGTTATGTTTGTTATTTTTTTTATATACTATATTAAATAAACATTTCCTTTAGTAAAATTATTTGGTACATTTTACGTTTCTAAGTATTTTTCATTTCACATGTCCCTTAGCGTACCCGTTTTAGGCTTACCTCCCCTACTTAAAAACACGGGATAGATGAAATTCGGCTTCACTTTTTGTGATTACTTCAACAAAAAAATGCTTGTTTACCTATCTACCTAAAGTTTTCCAACCATAGTCAAGCCATACGTTGTTTAAATGAATAATTTACCTATACTTCTGTTTTAACTACATGAATGTCGTAACAATTATCAAAGTTAGTAAGGGGTTAAAATAATTATGTAAAATACATAAGAAATTATTTTTTCCTAGTAATATGTGATCGTCATTTAGTATGTTTTACAACCAATAACATTTTTTTACCTAACATAAATAGACTGATCTATTTTACGTTTATACGCTCTCCTGTAAAATTTTGTTTTAAGTCCTAGGTTTTGAAATAAGACAGCCGTAGAGCTGATGAGGTACTTAAGTTAATCCACACTCACATTTGCGGACCGATGCAGGTGTCATCGATAGGAGGTGCAAAATCTTTTTATTGTTCGTTGATGATTATTCGAGAATTATATTTGTAAATTTCTTCAGAAACAAAAGTGAAGCCTTGGGATGTTTTAAAGAATTTTGGAGTTTTGTAATAAAGAGTTGTTCGCCCACAGTCCTGGGTCGTGGCGGGCACTCACGCAGGCGGAGAAGGCGCGGAGCGGGGTGGGCACGCGCTCGCGCCGCGCATCACGCCATCGCCATTTTTCGTTGATTGGCTTCAGCATTTCAAAGCATTTGCAAAACCATCTGCAGATGATCCTATTTTACTAATACTTGACAACTATGAAAGCTGCGTTAGTTTGAGAGCTTACGAATTTTGTCGCAAGAATTTTATTCATGTTTTAACTTTGCCACCTCATACATCCCAAAGAATGGAGCCTTTAGATTTAACTTTCCGTGGCCCACTAAAAACAGCATATAACAAAGAATGTGAATCCTTCATGGTCAACCATCTAGGCACCAAAATTACGGCATATAATGTTGTAGGCAGTAGACAAAGGCTTTTAATAGAACCAAAAGTACTGAAAAAGCTATAAATGGCTTTAAGTCTGCTGGAATTTGTCCAATGGACCAAGATAAATTTAAAAACACTTGAAAGTTTTGGTGATATTTTTGCATCAGTCTCTCCTCTTGAACAACAGATACAAACAAATACCAATAATTCAATCCAGAATGAGTCCCACAATGAATCTCAAGTTGTCTGTGATGCTTCCAATAAAAATATTTCTAATCCAATAGAATCTCAGGAAATATTTCAACTTTCCAATAATGACGCTAACTTTGACGATTTGAAACAATACCTACGTCTGTATTAGTGGGTGATGTTAGTGAAGCTGGTTTTAATCAAAGTATAACAAGTCAAACTTGTCCATCTCCCTTAGTACCACTTAGTGATGTAGTGCAAGTACCAACTCTAAAACCTACTCGTACAAAACGATTAGTTTAAAATAAAAACACTCCATTATTTTCACCAGCACACCGGAAAAAGTAAACCTAGAGCAAAAAGAACAAAAGAAAATAGAAAGAAAGAGAAAGAACCTAAAACAAGAAAAGACCAAATCTACAAATAAGAAAAACGAATAAAAGGTTTAAGAAACATAAACAATTTTGAATGTGATAAAGAAAAAGATAAATATTTCTGCATTTATTGCCAGGAAAAGTATTGCGACCCACCCACCGAAAACTGGATTATGTGTTCAAAATGTAAGAATTGGGCACATGAGAATTGCAGTGCTGGGTCTTATTCAAAAGGCTACGTTTGTGACTTCTGCAAATGAAATGGGATCTCGTCCGTAAATTCCCCATGTTGAATTATCCCAATTAATCCAGCACTGGTCTGTATTTACCCCAAGAGCTAAGGGTAATTACGGACATATGTTTTTGTTTTTGAATAAAATTTAATAAATGTTGATTGATCTCATATAATAATTAATGTTGATTTGATAGGTAAATAACTATAGTTTAATCTATACTATCTATACTTAGTATTATAAAGCTGAAGAGTTTGTTTGTTTGTTTGTTTGTTTGTTTATTTGTTTGTTTGAACGCGCTAATCTCAGGAACTACTGGTTCGATTTTAAAAAATCTTTTTGTATTGGATAGTCCGTTTATTGAGGAAGGCTATAGGCTATATAACATCACGATAAGACCAATAGGAGCGAAGCATAAATGAAAAATGTTGCAAAAATGGAAAACCGTTGAAACTAAAACACGCGAACAAAGTCGCGGGGGACAGCTAGTAATATTATAAAGCTGAAGAGTTTGTTTGTTTGTTTGTTTGAACGCGCTAATCTCAGGAACTACTGGTCCGATTTGAAAAATTCTTTCAGTGTTGGATAGCTCATTTATTGAGGAAGGCTATAGGCTATATAACATCACGCTACGACCAATAGGAGCGGAGCATAAATGAAAAATGTTGCAAAAATGTAAACCCGTTGAAACTAAAACACGCGGACAAAGTCGCGGGGGACAGCTAGTAATTAATAAAGACAGACTGATTATTATTAATAGTTTGAGTTTTATTTGTGATTCCGCTAAAGCGTTCGCAATTCCCCCACCTTCCCCTAATTTCGCCAGACGTTATAAAGATTATTTTAAAATTAGGTAAACTACGTTATACAAGCCTACATTTTATATAATTATGTTACTCATGGTACTATTCCAAGATCCTTTGTAAGCAGCCAGACCAATCCGAAGGGCCAATCATTCTCCCAGACAGACGTAAGGGCATTATTCGTGCGCATGAATGCGAGTGAGAACACTACATGGCTTTGTAAAATTGTGTACAAACGCCTCCATACTCATACACTGCACAATTCTGTATGTGTGTGTAGCGTGTTTCTATTTAATCTCTAATCGTGCAGCTGCTGTAATGTAGACAACGCGAGTTACTAGTTAAAAAATTACAATATTTGAAGTGTTTGGGAAGATATAATGGCAAATTTATTAAATTGTGTTTTTTGTCATAAGTCTGATGAAAATTTAATATTGTTTATTGAAGACACATTAAAAAAGTGTCAAAACATTTTAATTCTTAGAATGGAACACAACCATAATTCAATATAATTCATAGATGTTCTTTTGCCTGTTGAGTTATTTGAAAGTGGTTATCACAGACGGTGTTATAAATAATTTACAGGTTTAATGAAAAAATACCAGTCAAAATCAACTACAACAAAACTTGATTTAAAAGATTCGTTTTCAGGTGCTACAGGGAATAAGTCGTCGGCTAAGTATTATAAGCTGCTAACTCCATTTTCGGCTAAAATGAGTTTTTGGTATCAAATGAAAAAGGAAAAAATTACGCGTAATCGTCAAAGATGCTAACACCACAAACTAACCTCAAATCACAGCTATCGTGCCGCAATCTTTTATGCTAACTCCACACCTTTCAAACTACGCGCGCAATTTTGACAACTCCCGCCAGTCGACGCCATTTTGTTCGAGCGTAAGGTTTGGTGAGAGTGAGCTGCAGAGGTTTATTTCTAAAGCTTATGTTTTTTTGAGATTAGCGTACTATACCGGAGTTTTTGACAAATGTAAGTAATATTCTATAATATTTTGGTAATATTGAGACCTTTTTTTTTTTTTTTTTTTTTTTTTTTGGGCGGGGGAATCCTCATGGACACCCGCTCACTCGGGGGAGCGAACGGGTAGTGTCAGACTCTTACTGACTAAACCTGAACCGCCGTGCTACGTCATCCGCGTGTTGTGTTGGTGCGTGGCAATGCATTGCAATTCATCACGCACCAACCGCGGGTCCGCCGGCCAATAAGGGCCAGCGGATCACTATCGTGATGGTTTGGAGACCGACGTGTAAAGAGCGTCGGCCTCTCCGCCTCATACTGGAGCCACACCCGTAGCACGGAATGCGGCCCCCCGTCGTGGGTCCTATAGTCGGACGACAGACACCCCCGTGTCCATCGCCCAGGACCCTAGTTAGGGCGGGAGGGCGCGCTCATACGCGGCCCTGCGCCGCCCCACTCGACGTCGGCGTATTTGGGGCGCGTCGGGGTCGTCCTCCCGAGCGCGCTCCGCCGCCTCCTTCTGGGACATGACGGTCTCGCAGAAGGAGGACAGCGCATTCCACGCTGTGCGACTGCTGAGCGCAGCAGCGACAACAGCCGACAGCGCGGAGATGTCTACGCCTCCCAGCGCCGCCTGGAGAACGGCGCGAGGCGCGGCAAACGCAGGACATACGGCCATAGTGTGCAGTGCGGTGTCATCACCATCACCACACTGGTGGCACGCAGTCGTCTGCTCCCTCTGAGCGACCCGGCACAGGTAGTGGCCAAAGGCCCCGTGCCCGGTCAGTATTTGCGTGAGGCGGTAGGTTAAAACACCATACCGCCTCTCCACCCACGGTTGTAAGTATGGGCGGATCGCCTCAATGGTTGCCCGTCCCGCCGTCGGTCTCGCGAGCCGAAGCTCCCAATTCCGCATCGTGACGAGACGGGCCTGTCTTCTCCAAAGTTCGCGTTGCCTTGGCAGGGGGTCGGTACCCCGGGACCGGAGCTCGGTGCAACGGGTGTAAAGGTCCGTTAGCACCTCTGCATCCAAATCCCAAGGCGGTGTCCCAGCCAAGACACACGCGGCTTCGTGCCCGACGGTCCGGTAGGCCCGGACGATCCTATTGGCGACAGCACGCTGCGAACCAAGTAGAACCGCCCGGTTATCGGCCGTCATAGCGTCACTCCAAATGGGTGCGCCGTATAACGCCATCGATCGAATGACCGAGGCGTATAGACGGCGACACCCGATGTCAGGGCCCCCGACATTGGGCAGGAGCCTTCCGAGGGCTTCCGCGGCGGACCGAAGCCTCGGCGCCAACCGCTTAAAGTGTTCCCGGAAGCTCAACCGCCCGTCGAGGACCAGGCCAAGATATTTCATGGTGCCTGACAATGGGATCCTCACGTCCTCCACTGTCAGGCACGCACCGGCAGTGTGTCTGCTCCGGGGGCCGTACAGCACAAGTGCCTCGGTCTTCCCCAGAGCGACGTCAAGTCCAAGCATCCGGATGCGACCTACGACGAGATGGACGCCGCAGGTCGCACGCCGGATGCACTCCTCCTGGGTGGTCCCTCTGACCAACACCAGGGTGTCGTCTGCATAGCAGACGACCTGCGTCCGAGATAATAGGGCACCGCGTAGCACCCAATCATACCCAATGTTCCACAGGAGAGGTCCTAAGACTGACCCCTGTGGAACACCGCGCCCAGTCTTTTGCCACTGCGGGCCGGTCAGGCCAGAGTAGGCGACGTACCTGTCGCGAAGGTAGTCCGCCACGATGTGCTGAAGGTAGAGCGGCACCCCGTGATAGCGAAGCGCCGACTCTATGCACTGGTGCGGCAGCGAGTTGAAGGCGTTGGCAATGTCGAGCGATACTGCCAACGCCAAACCACCCCGCGCCGCAGACCCCACGGCGAACTCCTTTACGTGGCTAAGGGCGTCCAAGGTGGACCGGCCCGCCCTGAACCCAAACTGGGAAGCCGACAGGTCGGGTCCCGTGCCAGTCAAGTGCCGGACGATACGAGCGGCGATGACGCGCTCGAAGAGCTTGCCCGCCTCGTCCAGCAGGACGATAGGCCGGTAACCCGACGGCGAGTCGGCTGGTCGTCCCTCCTTGCGAAGGAGGACGAGCTGCCCCGTCTTCCAGACTTTGGGGAATCTCCCCGCCACTAAACAGGCGTTGAAGAGACCCCGCAGCCGGTCCTTCAGGGGACCCACAGCCAAGGCAATAGCCCGAGCCGGTACCCCGTCAGGTCCAGGAGCAGTCGTCTTCGTCCGGAGGCGCTGGGTAGACGCCTCGAACTCTCCTTCGGTTATCTCCTCCAGCTGTCCGCGCGACTGTGCGGTACCCATGGCTGGAGGGATAAAGTCAGTCCGGTAAGATGGGAACAGGGACGAAACGATGTTCCTGAGGAGCTGAGGCTCCATGGACTCCGTGAGCGGGGGCGCCGCAGCGCGAAGTTTGTTCCGCGCCGCCAGGTACGGACGACCCCACGGATCCCGGTTCAGCTCCTCGTACATCTCCTGCCTTGCTGCGGCCTTTGCCTGCAGAATGGCCAAGCGGAGATTCAATCTGGCCGCACGGTAGACCTCGTAAAAAGGTACCGCCGCGGCCTCGTCCCTGCGCCTAGAGCGGTGGCGTGTATAACGGCGTTGTGCCTCAATACACGCCCGCCTAAGCCCTGCTATCTCTGGCGACCACCAGTAGACTGCCCGTTTATTGGGCCTTCTCCGGACGCGAGGCATCGCTGCGTCGCACACCACTGTGATGGTGCTACGAAACAGCTCCGCCTCGTCGTCAATCGAGAGGCCCGACGGTGGTGCAAACCAGTCACTGACGATGGCCGCCTCGATAAGCAGTTCCCTGTCGAGTTTCTTCAGGGCCCATCGTGGGGAGCCTTGGTTCGACCGAACCCTGGGCCCCCCAGAAGGGGAGACGCTGAACCGAATGTACCTGTGATCGGACAGCGTCTCCATATCCACAATGACACGCCAGTCGTTGATGCGCCCGGCAATGGCCGGGGAGCAGAATGACAGATCCACAATGGACCCGCCGTTATGCCGGACGCACGTCTGGGTGTTGCCCCGGTTCAGAAGGACGAGGTCCAAACCGAGGGCCCACTCCTCCAGCAGTTCCCCGCGCCGGTTCGTTACCGGTCCTCCCCAAGCCGTGCTCTTGGCATTGAGGTCTCCGAGTAGAAGGACGGGGCGGGGTGCCAACGTTCGAACAAGGGTCTCCAGCTCGGCCACGAATGACTCGAACTCAGCGAGACCCCTGTTTGGGGAGAAGTAGGCACCGACAACTGCGTACGACCCCCATGACGCGGCGACGAATCCAGAGCCCCTACGGATGGTATGTAGGGGCTGGGAACGGGCGCCTGTTGCGGCGACGACGGCGACAGAACCGTCAAGGTCCCCCGCCCAGTTGGGCCGGGAGGGGACGAAATAGGGCTCCGCCACTGCCGCAACGTCGATCTCCCACTCCGCCAGTGACTGTAGGAACAAATCCTGAGCACCAGCGCAGTGGTTAAGGTTCCCCTGGAGGAAGAGATGTGGGCGGACTTGATCCATCACGTTTCCATCATCTCCTCCGTGCGGGGCACAATCTCCGCCCTCACCGCGTTAGGGGGCCTCATTGGGGCCCTTTTGTTCCTGTTGGGGGCCGGGGGAGCACATCCCCGACTGCCCATCTGGTGGTCCGCCTTGCGTCCCTTGGACTCACAGACGGCGCACTTGGCGGGAGCCGCGCAAGACGCCGCTTTGTGGTCGGGCTGTGCACACCTGTAGCACAACCCGCTGCGATCCGTCTCGGAGGTGCACACGGCCCTAGTGTGTCCGATCTCCAGGCATCGGAAACACTTCATGGGCCGCGCTGTAAGCTGCACCACACGAGCAGAGCTCCACCCGACCAGGAACTTCTTCGACCTCGCCGTTATGAGCCTTGGGGCTGCGGTCAGCGGGCACTTCACCAGAGCGGTGAACATGCCCCCGGGGCCCAACTTGAGGTCACCCACCTTGACCGAGCCCGGAGGACACTGGCCTTTCGTCGCGACGGCGGCAATGAGGTCTTCCCTAGTGACGGAGTCGTCCAGCTCTGTCACCCGGAGCTCCGCACACTTGATGGGCCTGTGGACCCTCACTGTCCCGTCGCCGTAAATCGCCTTGAGGCGTTCGGCCATCAGGTCGGCCCCCGCCTGACCTACCTGATCTAAGGTTAATTGATTTAAAAACACATACAAAATATGCTGGTGCACATAATGGGAGTTGGCAGAATTTCATTCTTAGTTGTCGTTAATGTTTGGGGAGTTGTCCACTTTTATTTTTAAATAATTGTTTATTTTTTTAATTTTACCCGCTTTGTTGGCGCAAGGTGCTAGGTTTGCTTTAGGCATGCAACGGTCCGGGTTTGATTCCTGTCAATGTCTGCTTTTATTTGATATTTAACTTAATTTTAGTAATAAACTAACACTTGATTTGGAATTTTGAACATTGCATGCGACTGTACATTAATAAATTCTACAAACATTGTAAGTAGGTATGGATAGTAACACATCTGACTACCTAAATTTAAAAAAATATTTTATTTGATATTATGTTACATAATACATAATAAAATTGAACATTGGTTGAATAAACTTGACAGACTTAGGTAGGTTGATCTGTTGGCGTACTTATTGTTGTTGCATCTTTTTGTTCTTGTCTTGTTGCCTGTTTTCTGACTGCTTGGTGTGGGGGTTTAGATCGCTTTTGTTTTGTTTACAGATGGCTTCTGATAGAGCTAAAAAGATGATCAGTTTAGCGCTTTCTAAAGAGCTACATTGCGATTTCATAACCACGCAAGAATCGGTATTGTCTAACCTGGAAAATAACAATCTCCTTAATAATTATGATTCTGAAGGAATAGATATTAGGTGTACCGACATATCAACCAATCTTATTGAAATTATACACCTCCCATTAGAATCTAGTTCTATTGTGCCATTGGCTAATATTGAGAACTGTTCTCTGGTAGAAAATACACAGATTGAAATAATTGATCTCCCTGACATGACTACATGTGACCTGTCCAATGAAGAAGCAAACACGATTTGTGATAGTATTATTCCAGAAAATAATGATGAAGATGTTTCTGTCCTCGCTTCACAGTTGCAAGAAACATTGAATGATGATTGTAATGTGGAGAATGGGGATATAGATGATGACTGTAACGTGGAGAATGGGGATATAATATCCAATTTCAGTGATAAATTAGGCCGCCTTAACTAGTGGCGTATTCGTCAACCTCGGATGATGACAGCGTTACTTCCTTACCAACGAAAAGTAGGACAAGAAAAAGACGTTCGCAAGTAAATAAAAGTGATTGGTTTGCAGAGAAAAATAAAAGATTACGCGAACATGGCGCACAATATTATGGCAAAATTAAAAAAGATTCCAAATGGGTCTATGAAACTGTAAGAAAACCAAAGCGTATAAAAAACAAATGCAAATGTGACAGCAAAACAAGTATAATTAAGTGTGCTACTTTAACTGATGAACAACGGATAATAATATTTAATAATTTTTGGAAAAACTTTACATGGGGAGAGAAAAAAGTATTTGTCAATGATACTGTTCAGGCAATTCCAACAAAACGTCAAAGGGATCGAAAACAGTCAGATAAATCTCGAAGAACACAGTCATTCAAATATAAATTGATGAACAGCTGATGATGATTATATAAGAGTATGCAAAACTATGTATTTGAACACGTTGGCAATAGGACGAATGACAGTAATAGCCTGGAAAGATAAAATGAAACATGATTGCATTCTTAATCAACTAAGAGTTACTAAAGATAGAGCAGACCCTTTTGCAGACAGACAAAAATCAATGAACGATTTCTTCGACTCTCTGCCGACAATGGAGTCCCATTATTGTCGAGCCTCATCTTCAAGTCAGTATCAACCTGATTGGAAAACCAAAATGGATTTGTATAAGTTTTACGTGTCTGACTGGTGTAAATCACATGCCACAGATCCGCTATCAAGAACTTCTTTCTTTGAAGTTATGGCATCTAGAAATCTTTCACTGTTTCGTCCTAAAAAGGATGAGTGTGAAACATGCACAAGATATAAGTCTGGCACAGTTGAAGAAAATGTTTACCAATTACATGTATTGAAAAAAAAAGAAGCTAGAAAAGAAAAGCAAGCTGACAAAGAAAATAATAAGTTTGTATTTACAGTAGATCTCCAAGCAGTTTTGATGGCACCTCAGTCCAATGTCAGCACATTGTACTACAAAACCAAGCTGCAAGTACATAATCTGTGCTTTTACGATAACATCACTAAAGATGGCTATTGTTTTGTGTGGAACGAATCGGAAGGAGGGCTAAATGCAGATGAGTTTGCCTCTATTTGGACGTATTTTATTGAAAAAAAGATTCTCTCAAAAGTTGAAAACAAAACGGATGTACGTGTTATTATTTATTCTGATGGCTGTGGTTACCAAAACCGCAATGTAACATTATCAAACGCCCTTCAAAATTTGGCAGTTAAAAACCAAATAACTATCGAACAAAAATATTTAGAAGTCGGACATACACAAATGGAGGTGGATGCCCTGCATTCCTCAATAGAACGAAGAAAGCGTAACAGGATTGTAAATGTGCCTGCAGACTACGTTAAAATTATTAAAAAAAAAAAAAAAAAAAAGTTTATTGGTAAAAACATGTTTAGGTACAAACAAAATTTTTGATTGGATCCTCCTTTTAGGCAGATAGTGCCTGTGTTAGGAGAGTCCGCTCTTCCATAGCAAGACGAGTTATACAAAAAGCAAAACGTATAATTTTATCTAAAACTATATAAATTTACATTAACTTAAAATAAACGTGCTGTGAGTGGGTGTACGTATGTGTGTGAGTGTGTGTGTGAGTGAGAATGTTAATGAGTGTGAAGGTGTGTTTATGTCAAGTTTTTAGAAGTGTTTCGATATCATTGTAGGTAAGCGTTTGTATCCATTCCATTATATTTCTTTTACAGTCATAGTAGTTTTTGGGATAAATGTAGATGTATTTATTGATTTTGTTATATAGCGCAGCAGATCGTTTGTTGAATTGCATACTGGCAAACAAAGTCCTTGTCCTAGGGACATTTAATATCATGTCTTTCCTTCTTTTTGTCAGTATGCCAGCATCATAGGAAAGGGACTTATGTTTTTTTAATATAATTTGTGTAATGTAAAGTTTCCTGACTGTGAGCAATTTACTAAGTCGAAATAGGTCTTCAGTAGGATATCTCTTTTTTTTAAAGTACATGCACTTAATAAGAGCGCGTTGTGCCCTTTCCACAGCTAGAAATTTTGTTTTGGCTGCACCACCCCAAACAGGTATACAATAGGAAAGAACTGACTGGACTAGTGCAACATAAATCATCCTAAGGAAATCTTTTTCATGGCCTGAATGATTGCCGGCAGTCTTGGGAACGACGTATCTAAGAGTCCTGAACCTCCAGCTTAATTTCCTGACTCTATTGGCAACCTGCTCAATTTGAGGGTACCATGATAGTCTCTGGTCCACGATAACTCCTAGGTACTTAATAAGCGGCACTTTGTTGATTGTTGAGCAGCCACAACTATTGCGATTACCATTTTTACAGGTATGAATTTTTAAATTAAAATCTTCTTCTGGGGCCCAATTCCGCTAAATTTAAACAAATTTATTCACTGGACTGACCAATGTACAATTTTACAGCCATCGGTCTTAAATTTGCTATTCTCCTAACCAATTCAAATGACTGACTGGACATGGCATCATAATGGTTCGGTGCCGTTTGTAATGGATAATCGGTGTTGCCTACTAAAACAGCAAACCTTTTGGTAGTTTTAATTTTGGCAACACTGACTTACTTACTATTTGTCTTTGGTTAAGCAGAAAAAAAAAATTGCGGTTTTTTTGTTGTAAACCATTACAAAAGTCCATACAATGCCAATTATTTTCATTATAACTTGTAAATTAGAGTTAAATATGATAAAAAAGCAATTTTTCGTTACAATTGACGTATTGTCTATGAAAAAAAAGTCAAACTATGGACACAAAAATGACAGATAATGATTGTCACAATTGACAATACTAACTGTACTCAATCTTGAACACAGAACAATCAACAAATATACTCTACCGAGATCTTGAATCTTTAACAGCAGAAGCATTTTTAGAATTGTAAGTATTAATCTTTTAACAGCAGAAGCATTTTTAGAATTGTAAGTATTAATACCTATTAGTACACCACTCATCATAATTGTGTTGTTTAATTAGAACGTCGTACAAGGAATAAAGGTGCCTTTATTTTGGTTTTTCTTCCTACAGATTAATATGACAAGCATAGGCCAAATGGGTGCCCTACTCGATTTCCTCGAGGGGCACCAGGACTTGGCGCGTGGCCACCTGGCTCGGACAAAGGAAGGGCGCAGTCTGTCGACTAGGTTGTGGACCGAATGTTCCACAATTCTTAACAGCCAGTCGGTCGACTGCGTCCAAAAAACGGCCGAACAGTGGCGCACAGTAAGTACTATATTTTATACAACATTCTATGTATTATTTTATTATAGAATTTCTTTTAATACCAATTTTAATATACAAAATTTTTTTAGTACTTCACGGAGTATAAGAGTAAGCTGCTGAGGCGTATAAAGATCATGAAGGCGGAATTAACCGCTACAGGTAACAATTATTTACATTATTTATCTACAAAGTAAACAAAGCATCTCTTTAAGTGCAACATGTTATACTTGTATCATGAAGGTGGGGGCCCGGCGAAACAGATTGTGCTGACGCCACACCAAGAGCGCCTTTACACGCTTCTTGGGCGTGACGTTGGTGATCCGCTACCGGGTGTCCGTCAGGATCCCATCCCTGTAAGTTACTATATACAATATTATAAATATTTACAGTATCTTATTGTTCTAACTTTCAAATTCACTTTTTGCTATGGCACACAATTTACTTTTGCATTTTGGTTTTGTTTCTTCCTTTGCTTAAGCATTATAATGCATGTCTCCCCAGCCATTTGTGGTGGACAACCGCGAGCACTCTAGCGGTCTCTCCTCGCCTAGTATAATAAGGAATTTTGTTCTGTGAGTCAGCTAATTTACTCAGCTAACTAATGACAATGTTATTTTGTTGAGTAGTTAGTAGTAGAGAGTAGTTAGTGGTAGAAAGTAGTTAGTGGTAGAAAGTAGTTAGTGGTAGAGAGTAGTTAGTGGTAGAGAGTAGTTAGTGGTAGAGAGTAGTTAGTGGTAGAGAGTAGTTAGTGGTAGAGAGTAGTTAGTGGTAGAGTAGTTAGTGGTAGTTATTTAACTAAGATTGGTAATATGGGATGGGTAGTACTTATGTTCTTTTAATAATCCTTTTTAATTTTAGGTTGCCTCATAACGCTGTGGAGGAGACTCCAAACTACTCAGAATTTAACTCTCCACAAAGGTATTTTTCTTTAGACCTATTTAACCTACTTAATTGTTTTTTTTATTAAATAACATTTCAAATGTAATGAAATATATTTCAGATTACCTACACCTACACCTATTATCGAAGTCCCTTCGATAGCCGACGACCCGCCCGCGATCGCGACGCCAAGGCCACGGCGGCGGAGACGTCAACCACGGTCCCATGTGGCAAGTGGTAGGTAGTTACTACGCATAATTACATTTTCGAACTCTATTCTTTAGCTAATATAATTCTTCTTATTAGGCCCGGATCCTGCTTTGCGCTCAGCTACCGAGACACTTGTAAGCATAGAGCAGCTGAGCGCAGAGGCTACAAGGGAGCAGGCAGATGCCATGCGTGCTCAGGCAGATGCCATGCGTGGGCAGGCAGATGCCATGCGTGCCCAGGCAGAGGCCATCAAAGAGCACGCACAGGCCATGCGGGACCACGCGGAAGCCGTCAATAGGCTGGCCGCATCACTTGAACGGCTGTCACCAATAAGATAAATAAAAATATAATTTTTTTATATCATGTTTTATTTAATCTTTTATTTGCATGGTTCCAAAATGCCATTCCCATGGAGAAGAACCAGCAAGAAACTCCATAAGTTACTCTTTTAAATATAAATTTGTTTACATTATTTAAAGATAGAATATTTACAATATTTCAACATAAGAATTCATTAACAATAAAATGAAGAGCATCAACGATTGCTGAGATGAGAAGATGATGATGATGTCATACCGATAATATACCTGCAATATAACTAATATAATAAAGTTTGGTTTCCCGCTTTGCAATATTGTAATGTGCGCGCCACGAGTAAAAATCTGAAAACAGAAAATAATATTGTTAGTAATAGTCTACTCTCAGCTGCCCACTAGGTACTAATTGTATTTATCTTCAACTTATCTTCAGAACTGCAGTTGATGTTTAGATGTGACTGACTCTTTAATCTGTAACAGATGGTATTATTTAATTTTGATCTATTATAGTTTTATTACTCTCAGCTGCCCACTAGGTACTAATTGTATTTATCTTCAACTTATCTTCAGAACTGCAGTTGATGTTTAGATGTGACTGACTCTTTAATCTGTAACAGATGGTATTATTTAATTTTGATCTGTTATAATTTTATTATAACATTGAAGCTTATGGCTATGAAATACATACCTTGTAGTAAAACTTAATTTGTTTCAGCCCACAGCCTATTCACAAGAGCCTGTTGTAAGGCTCGTCCTCTTTGTAGGTCCAGGTTCACGCGGCGATTACGTGGATTTTGTGTATCCAACACAAGATCAGCTTCGGCTCTCAAATTGTTTTCAATCTAAAAGGGATAAAATACTTATTAATGTGTCAAAATAAAATGTAATTTAAATCCAAAGCTATGATGCACATCACCCCCTGAGTAACTTCCTACTCCTTTTTAACCCCAATAAGCGATGAGTTTCAATAAAATACGGAACACGCCTTTCATCAATACTGTTGAAGAATGTTTATGCACAATTTTAAATAATTATGAATAATCCTCACGAAAGTTATTATACAAATATACAATCAGAGGTTTAGGCTGTGCGTTGATCCATCATTCAGAGGACAAAGCATTTTAAAGTATAGATAAAATTATACAATAAAAAAACCTGCCTGTTGCTGTTGCTGCCTTTCAGCATTAGATTCCTCAGGTGTGAGAGGTATTGATGGAACATGGTTTTTGTTAGCAATGTTATGCAGAACACTGCAAGCATTTACAATTTTCGCCGCTGTGGTTGGGCTATAATGTAAGGAGCGTGCAACAAGCAAACATCTGAAAAAACACATGTGTTATATTACCGCTTAAGTGATTTTTAAAATATATCTACAGTCATTTTTTTTTGATGTTCTTACCTGAAACGTGCTTTTAATACTCCGATGCAGCGCTCTACCATGTTTCTTGTGGATACATGCCACATATAATAATTATGTTCTGGAGTTCCCTCAACTGTATTCAATATTGGTGTCATGAGGGTTGGTCTCAAAGGATATCCACTATCACCTAAAAAATAACGTCAACAATATGTCATTTCTACTCAATAGTTTCATTAGCGCTAACAAGTGCTCTTGGAACATCAGGATTCATAAAAAAAAAAATAAGTTTCTTTTACCTACCTAATAAAAAAGTTTGCTCTCCATTTCTGCTGAGCTCGGCCAAGTGATGATTCAATGGATGGCTTTGCCATACCATTGAGTCATGTGTTGACCCAGGGTTGCTAGGGTCAACACATAAAATATTTAAATCAGCATCGCAAATCTATGGAAGAAAATAAATTGTGTACTGTGACTGATCATGTTGTTTTATTATATTTGATATTGCATAACACTTACAATCATCACATTGAGTGAGTGATAACCCTTTCGGTTATAAAAGCGCTCCTCATGAAGTATAGGCCTTATAATTGATACATGAGTACCATCTATGCAGCCTATAACACCAGGCACTCCATATTGATAGAATCTGCAAGATCATAATAATATAAATATTTTATTACATAGGTATATCAAGTTACAAAGAAAGTATTAAAATCAGCTTCCAGTGTCGAGTGATTCACATAAAAGTAAAAAAGCTAGAAGTGCTACTTACTAAAGGTCTCAGCACACATATGGGATCGGAAAGGGATCGTCACCGTATCGCCTCGAGCCGTTCAGAATGGTTTGTATTAAACTCCCTACTGCAACGCACACTAATCGGAATAATAACGTAATCGCCTCGCCTCGGAACAGGCTCCGAACTTGAATTCCCGCGCTTACGGCTCATCGTCCCCGCGCTTACGTTTCTCCGTCCCCGCGCTTACGTCTCTCCGTACCCGAGCTCACATCTCTTCGTCCACCCTTTCCCCTTTCCCCTCCCGCGACTTGCCTGCTAAAGACGCCGCCATTCGCAAGGAGTATTTCATTCGTGTTGCGCGTATGTTTTATTTAAAATTTTAAGTTCGATTCAAACACAAAATAACGATGCAAAGGGAGAAACTTATTGAAGAAGTGAGAAAATATCCATATTTATATGACTTAAGTGATGCTAAATACAGCAATACTATAAAAAAGGACGAGGCTTGGAAACAAATAAGTATTACTTTAAAGAAATCTGGTAAGTACCTACTCCTATTTAATTATTTATTTAATGTTTTTCGCGTATGTATGTAGGTATGTATGGGAAATAAAACAGTTGTGATTAATATAATTATAATGAAAAATTTAACTGGAATATCCATTAAGAATTAACATTAATATTTAAAGCTAAAAGCTACTGCCATGGAACTCGTCCGGTAGAAGTTTGAAAATATGTTTTGAACTTTTCACGTACATTAAAAGCGGTAGCCATATGGGCACCACTAATACTTGGTAATTGACTTAACAATCGGTCTTCGCCGAATTCAACTGTAATTTCCTGTTCTGTTCTGTTCGGTTCCTGTAAATTCATCTCAATGTTATATGTCCTCATCATATTGTGTAAAATGCAAGTTGTTAATACCACTTTATCTACAAACTTTGGATGCAATTTAATATTTTTGTTGTAAATCGCAAATTTTTGATATAAAATTCCAAAAGCGTTTTCAACAACCCTTCTAGCTCGTGATAAGCGGTAATTATATTGCCGTTCAGGATCTGATAGTCTCCGTGTATTTGAGCGAGGATATGGTCTTAATAAATATGTCTTCAATGGAAATGCCTCGTCTCCCACAAATACATGTGGCATTGCATGATTAGTTCCTGGTAATGGTTTGTCACATGGAATATTGAATGTGTTTCTTTCAAGTGCCTTTCCAAATGTAGATGATGAATAGATTCCGCCATCGCTGTTTTTTCCATAGGCTCCTACATCAACCGCTATGAATCTGTATTCAGGATCAACTATAGCTAACAAAACAATAGAAAATGTTTTTTTATAGTTAAAAAACAACGATCCACTATTGGGAGGTGCAATTATATTTACATGTTTGCCGTCAATGGCGCCTATACAATTCGGAAAGTTCCATTTATTTTTAAATCCTTCTTCGATTCCTTGCCATGTGGCTGTAGTTGGTTGAGGTATATGAATTGGCATTAATTTATTTATTATTGCATTGCACACATCTATTACTATCAAACGAATAGTTGATTCTCCTAAACGGAAGCTCGATGATAAATTAGTAAATGTAGATCCAGTTATGAAGTACCTGCAACAATAAATGTATATTTAATATACGTTTTATAATACGTGTATATGTTTATGTGAATGTGTGTGTACGTACTCCCTTTCACACATACATGGGTAACTACATGCGCTTGATATAGTTAACCATGATTTATTTTATTTCAGAATCTGAGTGCAAGAAAACTTGGTTAAATCTTAGAGAGTCTCACCGACGAGCTATGAAGAAGCGTAAAACTAAAAGTGGTCAGGCAGCCCCGACGACGAAAAAGTGGACCTTTGAAGATGAAATGAGTTTTTTAGTACCTCATTACAAAGAAAGAAATACGATCTCTTCGGTTGATGATGATGACGGTTCAGATGTTAGCAGTTTCTTGGGTAATGATGATTCACAGAACTCAATAAACATAATTCAGTCTCCAGAAAACTTACAAGCGGAAACTACTCCACTTTCGCCGCGTCCTGAGTCTTCTGCATCTTCAGTTGCATCCAAAATTTCAAAAAAAAAAAATCTTAATATTGAAAAAAATTCAGCGTCACAAACTTTAATGAAATATTTATTAAATCACAACGAAACCAAAAAAGAAGATGAGATAGATACATTTTTTAAGAGCATTGCGGCAACGGTTAAAAAATTTTCAGAATATAACCAAGCTGTTATGAAAAGTAAAATATATAACGCAGTTTCGGAAATGGAGTTAAAAGAAATCGCAGAGAAACAAAGCTATTATAGTTATCGCAACCCTTACATTCCCCAAAGAGAAGATGACATGCCTCGAGGTTATACCACTCTAAATAACATTAGCCACGAGATACAATCAACATCTGGCGCTTCAAACATTCATGATTTTAATATTTCAAACTTAGAAGAAAATGGCGCGTCAAATGCTGACGATCTTGATACTTCAAACAATCTTTAATTTATACAATGATTGTATTTTTGTTGTGGCGCTATTTTTGTTTAATTGCCATAATTTTTGGATTTAATAATATAGTTTTGTATAATAAAAAAATATGTGATTTATGGGTATTTTTTTTTTACCTAAACTACAAAAAAGTTGCATTTACTAAAATACCTTACGCAATCACACAAAATATATACACACATACACCAGACATAAAACGTACATCCCCTGTGCACACCTGATCGCAAATGAGGGTTATCGACAGAGGATAAAAATTAATCTATCTTGTAGTTTCGGAACCGAGTATTTTTTTTGTACACTTAAAAAAAAGAACAATAGAGATAATACAAACATTAAAATTATAGTACAAATATTTATGGAGACCAGATTAAAAATTCCAAAAACAAATGCAATTTCTCACCTTAACGTTACAGCTAGTTTTTCTTCGGGCGATATTGTTTCTCTGAATGTTGTATTCTTCTTCCTTAAATACATTCATCTATAGACTGCAATATGTTATAAAAGAGATATTTCGGCATATGAAAATAAATATAAAATTTCTCTTCATCATCCATCAAATGTTTTTTTATAGTCCGAAATTCCCCTTCAGTACTCCTTGCTTTATTCATACTGTGTACCCAATATCTTTTTCTTTTTTTCTTGCTATTTTCTTTTTCCTCTTCATCAAGTGCTATGGCTATGATAGCCAACTCACGTATTGTAAACCAAGACATAACCGTGCGCTACACTTAACGTTTGGATTCAAACTGATCTGGTGCCAACCAGGTCAGCCAGGGGGCGGCGAGGCGTAAGCGCGGTGTCGCCTAGCCGTAGCCGAGTTGACGTACAGGCGCTGCTGATACGCTTTCGTTACGTGCATACGGTAGGTTGACGCCTGGTTGACAGCGAGGCGAAAGGCGTTACGGTTACGATCCCTTTCCGATCCCATATGTGTGCTGAGACCCTTAGCCTTGACTAAATTCCGGCTTCGGCTATCACTAGGCCACATAACATATTTTTTAAATATATCTGGATGGTTTATTGCGTCTGTGACTTGTTTCACAGCCCTCGAAACCGTGGTCTGTGAAACATTTAAGAAAAAACTCTGCCCAACCAGTGTTTGGTATGAGCCCGTCGCGTAAAAAGCGAGCGTAATGAGTACCTGGAATAAATAAACATGGTTAATATTTCTGTTAAGTATTACACGATAATGATTGCAATATAACCAAGAACGTTTACATTAAACACCGCAGTTATTAACTTTTCTTTACTAACCTTATTAGTAGGCGAAATAGCGTCGGATCGTCGCCGTGCCATTAAATGCAGAGTTAATTCACTCACTAGTTGAGCAACTTGCTCTTTTCCGAGCCGAAATGATTTAATAAAGTCCGCCTCGGTAAGATCGCGGAATGGATCTACGCGGAGCCTCAACTTGGCACGGAATTGACGACGCTGAAGAATTTGGCGTCGACGATCACTGATATTTGCTAAAACCAAAACACGCAAACGCAAAGCAGCTGCGGCAGGTCTCATTTTGGTTTTAAATCGGATTAAAACACTTAAAAGTATAGAAACAATTAGAGCAACTTTAGCGAAACGGTGTATTTGCTAAATGGCGCCAGAAATGGCCAGAATGATGAATTTGACAGTTCACGTTCACTGGACTAACTGTCAAAAATTAGGAGAATACCAAAAATAAGCCATTATGTATTAAATGCCAATACGGGAATACCAATTTAACGGCAGTCATTCTGGTCATGCTGACATTTGACATGATGGCAAAAATTTTTCATGATGACGATGCTAAATGGTTAGGAGAATACCAAAATGTGCCAAATTGGTCAGGATGATGGCATTTCATTGGCATGGTGCGGTTTATAAAATAGGAGAATTGGTTGTGTACGCTGGCAGACACTGAAGCAAATGTAATTGGTTTTTGCGATGTTTAATGTAAGCAAATTATTTGTTAACCACTTGGCGATTTCAGCCAAGCCTATCTCAGTACTAATTTTAACATTTTGCCAAGTATCACCAGTGAAGACTACAGCAGTATCATCCGCATAAGAGAAGACTTGTGAGTTTGCAATGTTAATGTTGCAAAGTTCATTAACGTAAATGAGGAACAATGTAGGCCTCAATACGCTTCCTTGAGGGACGCCGTATGATGTGTTTGCATCTTCACTAGTGTACTGACCCACTCTAACCCTCTGCTTCCTGTTTCTGAGGTAATCCTCCAAAAGGCTAAGAGGCATTCCGCGAACTCCGATACATTCTAGCTTTCTTACAAGATTGGAACAGAGACAGTGTCAAAGGCTTTTTTTAAATCTAAGAATACAGTTATACATTTTTTACGTTTGTCAAGTTGTTCCGTTATATGATTACTTAGTGCAGTAACTGCATCTTCAGTGGAAATCCCTCGACGAAAGCCAAATTGTGACTCAGATAGTACATTGAAACCTTTTAGATATGTTGAAAGCCTTATATTGATAAGTTTTTCTATTATTTTAGATATAGAGGGTAATACTGAAAAATTAAGTCCGCCCGTAACAACCAATTCTATGTTAAATATTTGGAACATGGTTTTTTTAAAGCTTTCAATAGTTTAACAAGCTATAAAAGTATTCGGCCAGGCCGTACGGCGGGAGACGGGAGACGGGAGAAGATAGATTTAAAAAAAACCGGCCAAGTGCGAGTCGGACTCGCGCACCGAGGGTTCCGTACACACCTGTAGGTATATAAGTAAAAGTTCACCCATCTCTACGATCGAGTCATAGTTATGGTATGATAATTGCAAAATGAAAAAAAAAAAAAATCAGAAATATTTTTTTTTATATGATGTAACTAAAAATTTACGGTTTTCGCAATTTTTCCTTTATCTGTACTATAAGACGTTACTTCGTACCAAATTTCAAGATTCTGAGTTCACGGGAAGTACCCTGTAGGTTTTGATTCCCGTGCGAGTTTCGAAAATTTGCGGAATTTTGCGGCATAAACGGGAGTATCTTTTGATCGCGTTGACTTAGAAGTTTGATTTTTTCACAGCTCCAAGAGACCATAGACTTGAGTATTTGATATGAATTTCGGCTTGATACCTCCACGCGTTCCTGAGAAAAAAGGTCTTGACAGACAGACAGACAGACAGACAGACGGACAACAAAGTGATCCTATAAGGGTTCCGTTTTTACCTTTTGAGGTACGGAACCCTAAAAACGATAAAGGATATTACTTAAGTAATAACGACGATAACATTTATTTTAACTTATAACGTAACAGTGATTTTTTATACTTACTTTTTATATTTTAGGAGTAATAGTTTCACTCTGTCAATTTTTAATTTTGTAATACTTAATAACTTAAAATATGAATGTGGAAGCGCCAGGGTAGACCGCGAAATTTAAATATCCTTACGTTGCTTGTAATTTGCAGGTAAGTATCTGGTTTTATGTTGAAAAAATGATTCGCGACCGAAATATTTTTTTGGTCTTTACTGATTTATAATGATTAAAATCATCAATACGACCCTAAAAGTTCATTTAGTCCATGAATGATCATCAAACAGTAATTCAATGGGATTAAATTAAATCAAGACTTGTATTCATGATTTTAATGATTATAATTTGATGAAAATTTAAATTTCGCGGTCTAAAGCGCTATTCGCATAGCTGTATTCTTAGAGAACGGCATTGCAGGGATAAGTTATAAGTTTATACCAAAAAAAATATGTTCTCACTGTGATAAGGTTGGTACTTAAGTACTTACATTATACCAAAATGAAAATGATTATGACCGCGAGTTCCTTCTTTATTTTTAAGGATGACTGATTTATGTATAAGACAATATTATTATTTTAAGAAGATTTATTTTATTTTGCAAAAAGCACCTAATAAAAAGTTACATCTTTATAAAAATCTCAATTTAATTATTTCAGTACCTACAGTTTTAGCTGATCTTGATTGACGCTAAAGTTCATAAAAGCATTAATCCCTGCTGGAAACAAACAGGTTAAAAACTACTCTTCGTTAATGTACACGTTTTTAATAATCTGTAGTGATTTTATCAATTTTTTTGTTGCTTAAATAATAATATCAATTTATGTCTATTCCGCACAAAGAAATCAGTCACAGCTGTCAAGTAACAGCTCAATAAGGCAACTTTGATTATTTTTCTTACATGTCACAAGTAAAAAACAAAATTACTGGGAATAAACTGCGTGACAATTACTAGGGATACACCGAAAAACCTAACTTATTTAGACTGAAATTTTGAGAACCACAATCTCTTCTTGGGGTAATTCGGAAATACAAAACTATGAGAAATGATAGTAGCGATACTATTACGAAACCTCACGATATTTTGTGTAAGGGGTAAATACGATTGAAAAAGAAATGTAAACCTTCGGTCAAAGTGCAATAAAATCAACTTTTGAATTATTTCGGAATTACCCTAAGATAGTACGTAATTTACCCTCTAGAAATAAAAATAACTCAATAATTCAAAATGCTCTATTTATCGTATCCAACTACTTTTATAAGCATCTAATTTATCCATAGCTTAAATCTTTTCGAAAAGATAACAGAAGTCGCATACTGTTGGCAGTTTTATATGAAACTACTTTACATTCTAACCGAACTATAGATCTCTAGTCAACTCGCAAAAAATCCCGTCGGAATTACCCCAGTGCACCTTACCTTATATAGTCAATTGTTAAGTTATCTACTGATGATGTGATATTGCTGTTAGAAAGTGACACCTTCACTACTTTGGACATTGATCATGTCATGCGAAGTCTTTACGACCAATTAAAAAGTAGATTAGATGATATTTTTTTTGGGAGCTAAGTAAGAAGCATCTGCAGAAAAATCACTGAAAACGAAAGAGTACAATTAACATCACAGTTATGCATTTTTCTACAAAGAGCCATACATATACATATTTAGAAGAAAGATATGATTTTGGCCCTGATGGAATTAACAAAAACTTTCAACTTTTTTCTCTCAAATCGGAGGAAATAAAATTAACTTGGGAAGTGCTTTCCGATTTTCCCACGATATTGAACATTGAGAACGCTGTTGACATTGACCCCCTTTATACAGAGTTCGCATGTCTGAAATCTGTATAAAGGTGCTTCCGAAAGACTTGCCAAGCGACGAAATATGGGCCTATTTCTTTAGAAGAAACATGTCTACAAATTTTATTAATCTAAAGAAAACAGTCAATTTCGTTCTTTCCATTCCAACAAGCAATGGCATTTGCGAAAGAATATTTAGCCAGCTGAATAGATTATGAACTAAAGAGCAAAAACGAGAAAAAGTAGCAGTTTTGTAAAGCCTTGACGGAGCAAAACATTTTTATTAAAATGGCTAAATCAAGTGAAAAATGCATGTTTTTTTTTAATTTGTTTGAAGATAACTTGAATTGATTATCTGTCAAAACTTTACCTAATCAATAAGTTATAAGGAGGTGCTATTGCTTTTTGCTGCTACGTTCACTAAGCTGGGTATTTTTAACGTACATAATGAGAGTCATTCCAATCCTTACTACACGCTACAGGACGCTTATCAACACAGATTTAGTGTTTATGTGTGGGCCGGTGTTCTAAATAACTGTTTGTTAGGCCCGTATTTTATCGAAGGAAAACTCAATAGTGTGTCCTACTTAAACATACTGAATAGTGTGATGAACGATATGCTCGATGATGTACCTCTCAGTTATCATCGAAACTTATTTTATGAACACGAGGGAGCGCCCGTGCACTATCAGACGCTAGTACGTGAGTACTTAAATAGTTTTTGTTCTATGGGAAGGGTAAAATTATTCTAAGCGTGGCAGCCCCAAACATATTAAATTTTGTAGAACTGACAACATTAAATGAACTAAAGAATCGACGTACATACGAGTACATTCGTACTTGGATTAGGATTTTGTTCTGTGGTTCTTATCGAATGATAGAACAAGAGCGAGTGCATTAACAATAACGACTAGCAACGCGTCGTGTGCGCATCATCCGGCTGCTTAGCAAAATGACTTACGCAAGGTGAGTAAATACAACTGCATTTTATCTTTATGATGCACAATTATTTTGCATGTATATGCATTTTATGCATCCGCATAATATTATCTTAAAACGTGGTGAACTCAAATTTTTAGGTTAGCTACTCGTATGCGAACAGAATAGAAATAGATGTTGGTGAATTTTGAACCTACAGTTGTTGCGGCCTAGCATATTTTTTCCGAATTATCTCATATTTCGGTTTCTCTGGAATATTTTTACTCTGTGACGTCCGCCGGCCGCCATATTGATAACCGTTTACTTTAAATCAGTACAAGTTGTAACGCCTTCTATGCGACACGTCTTTTTTTTATTTCGTTTCTTGTTGCGAATTGTTGTTTTGTGAAGTTTTTTGTTTTGTTAATATTGTTATTAACATGCCTAAGCGCAGAAAAAAGACTGTCTTGGGGAGTCAAGCACGGGCGTTCGTTATTCGACTGCGTGACTACTTCGAACAAGAACAGCAAAACGACGGACCGTTGTTACCACTCAATCGAGTTGTGGAACGAGTGGCTGAAGCACTTGATACAGTTTCATGTGTAACACGAGAAAAATATGGACAAAAAGGAATGTCTGAGAATAGACTGTCTACGCCTAACATAAAGCGGACAAAAGTAAAGCCAATTACAAACTTAAATAGTTTCGCTAAAGATGCGATTAGAAATCACGTTTACGGTTATTTTAGTAGAATGGAGTTGCCTACATTGTGAGAGCTAGTAAAATCTTTGAAGGATGCCGAGTTATTCAGTGGGAAGATGACCTCTCTAAGGATTGAGTTAAAAAATATTGGATTAAATAAAAAAAAAAATTACAAACGAAAGATTGTTATGGAAAGGACTGACATTGCTTTAGCGTGAGATTTAGATGTACGTTTTTAAGAAAAGCGAAAACTATTGAAAACTGGCAGAAAGCTGTATTTTTTGATAAATCGTGGCTAAATGCAAATCACACAGTTGGAAAAACTTGGACCTACAACACTGTGCATTCGGGTACCAAAGTACCGGAAGGAAAAGGTGAGCGTCTAATAATTTGCCATGCTGGGACAGTGAGTGGGTTTATCCTTAACTGCTTGTTGGCTTTCAAATCGAAAAAAACTACAGAGTATCACGAAGAAATGAATTTTGATAAATTTAAAGATTGGTTCACGTGTCTTTTAGACAACTTAAATGAGCCTATGAGACTAAAAACAGTCCTCTGTTATGTCCTAATTCCGGATCGAGTATGATTCGGTTCGGTTTTTATTAGTTGTATTAAAAAAATGTAATATCTTATAACTCTATAAACATAAGAATATTGAATGCATGTGAACAAAAAAGAATATAATTTTAGGGAATTTTTTAGTACGAAAAACTAGTGTTCGAATTTTGTCCATACATTTTTGGACAGTCCTCTGTCACAATTTGAACATCGCGCCACAAAAATATTAAATCGAGAATGGGAGCCACGTCTCTGTCGTGTTGAGTGAAAATTCCCCTGGTAAGTCTATTTTACGGTGTTTTATGTGTTATAAATATATTTATTTAACAAAAAATTGCTCAGTGTGATAATTTATAGCTGTTTTTGTGTTATGAAGTAATATTTAAACTGATACGTGGTATGATATTTTTTACGTAAAAATAACAGTCCTTTGTGCAACAGTCCTCTGGAAATTTATAACACCGAGGACTGTTCAATATGACAGAGGACTGTTTTATTTGACGTCCGTGTATTTTATTAATATTCTTTATAGCCTGCACTAACCTTCTGCTTGCCGATAGCCTCTTTCTTTCTTACATTGGCCTGTCACGCTAATTTAGGTCTTTTGTTTTCTATTATTATGGATTTTGGAATATAAAATAATACGTAACTACCTATTTTTAAACGCTTACGTTTTTTTTTTTTTATATATTGAAAGTATGTTTGATTGCTTTAGTATTGCCGCAATGCCACCAAAGAAGAAATAAAAAAGCAGAAACGAATTGCAGAAAGATTAACATATCAACGGCTAAAAAATGATTCTGTAAAAAGAGAGCAATTGAAGGAAAAAGAACGATGAAACTACCAAAGAAAGAAGGAAAAAGGTACAAGAAAGCCAGTTAAAGATATGAGTCGACGTGAACACAAAGCTGTAACTAAAGAATGGAGAAAGCACTGTGGGACCTATCGCGCAAAAAAAGCTTTGAAAGAAATTACAAACAATTATGTACGACAAAATACGCCCGAATCCGAGGGTTCACTTTCTCCTCAAAGTTATCTCTCCATCAATACTACCTATGACCACTCCACGAAGTGATACAAGTAAGGGCGCGTTCTCACTTTGTCGTGACGACAGATAATCGTGTAGTTTTAAGTGTCGTGGCTTATATGTTTAATTGGAGGTGTTCATATATAGAACGACACGATTTTACTGTCGTCTACGACATTTTTGCAGGGACGACAGTTTGTCGTGACAGTGGGAACGGCTAGCACGACATTCGTAAAACGATAAAATTCGTAAATCGGGACGGCAACTCTATCGTAGGCACGATAAAAATATCGTCTCGTTGTTTACACGTGTTTTTCCTTCCCCCTCGCACCCGCGCGCCCCTTTGTCTATTCTCGATTTGCTTTGTGCGTGCCAGAACTAGTCAGACTCCTGCGCATGGTGAACGTTTATCCAAGATGGCGAACAATATAACACCGGAAGGTTTAATTCCACTTGTGGAACAAAGAGCTGTCCTTTGGGACAAAACTTTAGACATTTATAAAGACAAAGGTTTGAAATTAGCTGCGTGGAGAGCAATTTGTTGTGTTTTTAGTCCAAATTTTGACAAGTTGGAGGAAAAGGAAAGAAAAGAATTTGGTAAGTTTCTGAAACTTTTTATTTATTATGGTACGTGTACTGTAATGTTTTGCCAAGGTACGGAGCCTACTTCTGATACAAAATAGTCGGAAAATTGTGAACGCACTGCGTTTCCACCACTTTCGTTTGAACGCAGCTGTGTTGCAGGCATGTTTACCAAGGGCATAACGGTTGGGGTATTCTCTAAATACATAGCATCTTTTTTTATTACAAAATTATGTAATACCGTAGTAGCCTTTACAATTTCAATAGCTGTTTCTGCACATACATCCAATGTTCTATGCAAGATCCTCCATTTGTTGGATAAGATACCAAAAGCGCATTCAACATATCTTCTCGCGCGGCTTAGACGGTAATTAAATATCTTTTTCTTATTGTCTAAATGAGTAGGGAGGGGTGGCATGAAAGGGACACGTATTGAATGGGACAATTCAAATATCCGGTAAAATAAAATCAATTTTGAGATAACACTATTTTTGTCGTATGGCAACCTTGACGCAAGTTCGTTCGTGGCTAACTTCATACTTCTGTAATTTCAAACATGGCGGATTCGTGCGAGTGTTGATAATGCGATTGAATAGTATTTTTTATGTTATAATTGTAAAACGTTTTATCGAGTGTTGCGAGTTAATTTTTTATGTGTGAATCACTGTTTACAATAGGTTGGACATCGACAAATACGAGAACATAAGGTGAACTTTCATTTAATATTTTATATTTTGTGGTTATGTTTTTAATTTTTGTATGATATTTATGAAAGGGACACAACAAACGGTTATGAATGGGACATCCCCTTCATGACTGTCCCTTTCAAAACTGACTTTTTTGACTAGGTTACTAATATTCTTTTTACATCTTTTTCAGATTAAAAATGCCACCTAAGAAGAGAACGCGTGTAGATGCACACAAAATTGAAGAGGCAGTTAATGAAGTATTACAAAAAGGTACTTCTGTGAGATCGGCTGCGAAGATAGTTAATGTAAGCAAATCCCATTTGCAAAGGTTAGTCGCAAAAGCTAAAGTTTCTGAATGTACCGTAAAACGCTGCAACATTGCCTCGCATACCCAACTTTGCCTATTATATGAATTTACCAAAATCTTTTTAAATATTGGTTATAGCAACTTCCAATTGTTGGTAGTTATTTAAATCATTACCTGGCAACACGAAAAACCCGCCGCCATGTTTGTTTTCTTTGTAACCACATGACAGTGAGTTGTCAAACGCAACGAGTGATAGCCGGCTTCGAAACTACGCGACAAACTTTTTTGGTAAGTCCTAAAATATTTAAAATTTCGACGAAGTTTCGATATTAATATGTTTCTTGTAAGTTATCCTATAATTCTGAAATAATTTTAAATGTTTATTGTGAAAAATAAAAAAGTTATAAACATTTAGGCAAAGTTGCCACAATCATTTCGGTCTTGTATACACAACTTTGCCTGAGCTAGGGCTGTCGCTAGCGACGTTGATTACACAACTGCTCAAAAATGGAGAGTAATGTTTTCAGCCTTCATATGTGGTTGTATGTATGTATGTTTGTAGCTTTTTTTGTTACCATAACTTCTAAACGGCTGAATTGATTTAGATTTTTTGGTATCGTTAAATATCATCTCGAGTGAGATAAGAGTAGTTTTTTTTCCGGTAGTCGGTTAATTAAAGTCTTAATTTTGGTAATGGTTTTGCTGTTGGTATGAAATGCATGTTGCATAACATTATAAAAGAAAGCATATCATATGTAAATTAAAAATGAACTTCAACTTCTCATTTGAGATACATTTAGCAGCTACACTAACAGGTACTAACAGCGCGATAAAATTTCAGTCGTGGTTTCTTTCTTTTAGATTCAAAATGAAAAACAGAAGAAAGCCAGGGTCCAGGCGGTATAAAGATTATGAAGATAGTCTTCTTAATGTTGCTGTCGAGCTAGTAAAAAATAAAAATTTGTCAAGTTACCAGGCTGAAAAGCAATTTGGGATCCCCCGGCGAACCATTGCTAATAAAGTTAAATTAGTACATATGAAAAAAATTGGTTCTCCGGTTAGGTTAAGTGAAGAGGACGAGAGAAAAATAGCAAATGCCCTAATACTTTGTGGAGAATATGGGTGTCCACTAACTCGCCTTGAGTTGCGTATGATAGTACACAACTATTTAGCTAGTAATAATAAATCCTCGATTTTTGACGACAAATTACCAGGTGAAAGGTGGGTTCGAGATTTTCTTAGTCGCCACAAAGAGAGATTGACATAGCGATCTACACAAAATATAAAAACTTCACGCGCTGCTAAAACAATACGTAACTATGAGGAATATTTTGAAAACCTTAAAAAAAGTCTTGCGAATGTTGAACCACATAACATAGTAAACTATGACGAGACAAACTTATCTGATGACCCAGGATCGCAAAAATGCATCTTTAAAAGAGGAAAAAAAATACCCAAACAAAATTTTGAATAATTCTAAAACTGCAATATCAATGTTTGCTGCCACGGTTTCAGGAGAACTTTTTCCGCCGTACATAGTATATAAATCTGTGCATTTATGGACCAATTGGTGCGAAGGAGGGCCGCCTGGTGCAAGATTCAATAAAACAAAGTCCGGATGGTTTGATACCGACTGTTTCGAAGACTGGTTTAATAATATAATTTTACCCTGGGCACAAAAAGACCAAGAACCCAAGGTTTTGATTGGAGATAATTTATCATCACATTTGAATATACAAATTATAGCTAAATGCCAGGAAAACAATATAAGATTTGTATTTTTACCCCCGAACTCAACCCACGATACTCAACCCCTAGACGTTTCTTTTTTTAGACCGTTAAAAAGAGCATGGAAAAATATTTTACTAGACTGGAAAGTCAGACATCCATCAGCAAATTCTTTGAACAAACAAATATTCCCAGAACTACTCCGTACATTCATTGAAACAATAAAAACGAATAAAGATGCAATAATCAAGAATGGGTTCAAGGCAACAGATATTTACCCCCTACAACCAGAAGCAGTATTAAGAAAACTTCCAGACTATAAAGAAAACAGGGGACCACAAACGACCATCGATGAAACCTTCTTAAATTTTTTGAAGAACTCCAGGTCACCGTCTACCAGCAACACTACAAAAGGACGTAACAAAAAAATATGTACACGACCAGGAGAATCTGTTTCTACAGATGATTTCAGATTGAATTCCAATAATAGACTAGCGGAAATCAATGAAGACTTAGAGACAAATGTTGATTCCGTTATTTTACCTGGTACTAGCACCTGCGTAGACAAAAAGTTACACATTTCAAAAGACCGCCTCTTGTTCCGTAAGTCACCAGTTGATAAAATAAATAAAAATTCCAAAAAACAAAAACAAATAAAAATACTTTCCAATATAGTTTTAAATTCATCAAATAAGCAAAACGATCACGATTCTAGCAGTTCGTCAATATCATCATCATATTTTTTACACGATGATTCCGATGATGATCCATTTATACCCTCTAATAGCGACACAGAAAGCTGTCATGACAGTGATTTGGTTTCAATGGAAGAAAATAAGACTTCTAATGATAAACTAGAAACTGGAGAGTATGTTTTGGTTAAGTTTTTGAACAACAAAAATGCCAAATATTATGTGGGTAAAATAATCGATTGTAGAGATAACGAATTCACAACGAAATATTTGAGAAAAAATTCAAAAGGTTCTTTTTCATGGCCCCTAGTCGATGATATATCTGTAATTACACTGCTCGATATTGAGAAAAAATTACCTCAGCCCATAGTTGGTCGTCGTGGTAAATTAAAATTTATTATAGACTGCAAAATTCCAATGTCAATTTTTTTTTAATCCGATAATAAATATTTTATATTGAATGTTATAGGTAATAAGAAAAAAAAAAAAAGAACCAAAAAGTTAGATATTATGATAAGAATAGAACTAAGTAATTGATTGTGGTGCTAGTTCACGGTACTAATAGCCTTAATTTCTCTTTTATCGCTTGACTGTGAACAGAATCAACATAAGCTCTCTCTCTAGTATAGCTACATGTCAATACTCACTGAACATCTCAGCTCATAGTAAGGCATTGTCATTGACTTACGGTCGACTGTTCTATATTTACAATAGGCATGACGACAGTATCAAATAATCAAAGATTTAATGACTTTAGGGGAAAATACATATTAAAAGGATTTAAAAGACTGATTTCATTTTATTTAAAAGTCTGAGATTATTTAGATTTTCTATAAAATAAAAGATAAAAATACTGCAATCGGCCATTTTGACTGAAACACGAATCACAGCGCATGACGTCACGGTAAAGTAAACAAACAAATGTCACTGTGTTTTGTTGTGACCGTACTACTGTTTACTCATTTGGATTGATTTTTTAATAATTTACGTGTGTTTCGACTCCACTCGACTCAATAACAATGGAATCAGGCTTTGTTAAGGCAAACAGCTCAAATCTGCCCAGGATTGATTTATTTATTTTATTTATTTATTTATTTTAGGGTCCTCAACAAGAGATATACACAGAACATAATATCACAAAACATCAGTACTAAGAATGTGTACTCCCTCAATTAGAGGAGACCACAGCATGCACAATAATTTAGGTCTTAGAGCCGTTACAGTACAGTTCAACATTGATGAAAACAATTACAATTATAATGAAAAATGAATAATATGCAATACAAAAAATATTAATGATAAGATATGAATTAAACTAAAGTTAAAATAATATACATATATAATAAAGAATTTATCGAGATTAAATTAATTGTTTTATACATTTTTTATATTTACATAATGGAACACAGATGTCTACATCGTGTGTTTTTGACAGTGTGTTATACTGTCTACAGAGCCTGGGCAAAGCAGCGTATTGACCGATATTGGTTCTTGACCGTGGGATATTTAAAAGTTTGTAGATATTTTTTCTAGGGATGCGTGAGGGGATGTTTACTTTAATGGTACCCAAAAGCTCGCTGCAGTCTATCGTTCCGTTTATTAATTTGTGTAAAAATACTGAATCGGTCTGCATTCTACGAGTGGCTAAACTATCTAGACGATAAAGCTTGAGCCTATCTTTGTAGCTTCTGACTTGTTTAGCCATGTGGTCTCCGTAACAAAGATGGTACAAGAATCGCCTTTGAACACTTTCTAATCGCTTAGTATAGACTTCATAGTGCGGATTCCATATTACGGATCCATATTCTAGGATCGGGCGAACTAATGCATTGTAGATTAAGATTTTGGTCTGGGATCTTTTAAATTCTTTGCAATTCCTCAAAACGAACCCAAGTGCCTTGAAACCACGTGAAACTGTGTTTAATATATGTGTATCAAATTTAAGACTGCTGTCCATTTGGACACCTAAATCACGAACAACGGTTTGTTTAGTGATTGCAACTCCGTTAATGTAGTACTTGTTAATTGGAGGGTTTTTGTTGCGAGTGAATTGAATGTAGTGACATTTAGTCGTATTTAAATGCATATTGTTATCGTCACACCATTTAACAAGTCGATTTAAATCTTCCTGCAACAACCGAGCCTCTTCCTTACTTCGCGTAGGTTTCATGATTTTTAAGTCATCGGCAAATAGATAATAATTCGAATGTTTAAAGCAATTAGTTATGTCATTTATGAATACATTGAAAAGGGTAGGTCCTAAATGCGAGTAAATAGATTTATTGATGTTGGGCGATTTCCTCGCAACAAATAAAGAATTTTGCTCGTCTGAGTTTAGAAACGTCAAAACTTCCTTGTAAGTACATTTTTTTTAAGTATAAATCTTTAGCACTAGATACAAACAACATAGTTTATATCAAACTCGTTTTGATCTCTTAATCTCATTTTATATAATTTTCATAGGTTATTTTTACAATAAACTTTTATTGTTTATTTTTGAGGTTAGCTCCATAACAGCATTTAAGTTGCTAATTTGGAGTTAATACCCGATTAAAATAGTAAATCTCTATAGCTACAAAGCACCTACTAGAATTTTCCTCTTCTTAAACACCTAATATCTGATAATCACTATGTCAGTGTGTAAGTATTTATTCTAATTAATTTCAATTATTTCAGGTCTTCAAGACCATCATATGGGGATGATGCAATCAGTTATGTACAAATAAAACGGGAAGAAAACATTTGTACTGTAAAATGCAAGATTTGCCCAGAGCATAAAGTCCATGCAAAACTATATGTTGTGACATTGATGGTTGATGAAGATGAAGAAAAGGTGACATCAATCCAATGCTATGATTATGTCGCTGCCCAGGGCGGATGGAAGCATGCCATAACGCTGCTTATGTGGGTGCATAGAAGAAGTGAGGAACCTTCGTGCACTGAAGTCCAATGTTACTGGCAGAAATCAAAGCTATCAAGAGTTTGCACTACCTTGAAATTTATATCTGCAAAAGATTTATCTAAAGGCAGCCTATGTTGCCTTCTAACTCGGCAGTTCTTGAAAAATTTTTACAAGAAGGAAAAAAGAGAAAACAAAGCAACTGTGAGCTACTAAAGTATCAACAAGATTATAATATTGATAAACTACATAGTGTCTCAATGCACCAACTTGTGCTTACATATAAAGAAGAGTGCTGTGACTTATTTTTAAGCAAAGTGAATTTGTCAACAGAAGTTATTAACAACATTGAAAATATAACCAGGGACCAGTTCAAAAATAAACTTTGGTATGAATTGAGGTACGGCAGGGTAACAGCTTCTAGAGCTTATGAAGTGAGTCGGTGCCAGACCGCTGATGGGACTCTAATTTCTACTATCATGGGGGGAAAAATACCAGACACACCAGCAATGAAACGGGGAAGAAATTTAGAAAATGAAGTAAGAGAAATAGTAAACAAGAAAGTAGGGAAAAAAATCAAGAATAGTGGACTCTTCATATCCCAAAAATATCATATGTTAGCAGGTTCCCCTGATGGAATTTGTGAAGATTGTATCGTGGAGATAAAATGTCCTATAAGCAAGAAAACTTATCAGAATTATATAAAAAATGGTAAACCCAGCAAGAAATGCTTTGCCCAGATACAAATGCAAATGTATCTAAGTGGTCTAACAAAGTGTTACTTTTGCGTTGCAGACCCAAATTTTACCACTAATAACAATGTTGAGATTTTATGTATATCTTTTGATGAACAATTTATGTCAGGCTTTCTTGAAAGTGTTATTAAGTTTGTGAAATCCCATGTTTATCCTTTATTATATAAAAGTATAGAATAATAAATAAAAATGCAAAAATTTCTTGTATGTTTTATTTAATCAGGGAATCTTGTATATTAACCCTTAACTGGTTTCGTGGGGGTGGCGCGGCCCCCACGCGTGATATATTTTTTAATTCCTTGCAAACTTTGGACCGTGCGTGTGCGCCATTTTGTGTAATCTCATTACGTCGTGACTCGCGGCGGGTGTCGAACGTTCGGCACTGCAGCTTTAACCAGAGCGGAGGTACGTGCGTTATGGGGTCCGCACGACCCCCACAATACCAGTTACGTAAGATTTCAGTAAATATATCATTTCATGTATTCGTATATTTTATAGTTATTTTGACAAGATGGCGAGACCATTAAGTGATCAGGTTATAGAAGAGATATTGGAAGTGGATTCTGACTCCGAATCTGTGTTGAGTGGCTATCCAGAAGAAGATATCAGTGACACCGATGGAATAAGCGATATTGAGCAGTCACCAACACACGATTCAGATGGCAGTGAAGACATAAATCCCGAGATAAGCATGTTCTTCAGAGAGTGAAGGTGAACCTGTTGCAGGACCGAGTCAGAGGAGTGTTTATGAAAAAAACGAATATAAATGGTCTAAAAATCCACCAGCGCCTTCTCGTACTCGTCAACATAATATTGTTAGACAAAGACCCGGATTGATTGGACCAGCAGCGTCTAAAAATAAAATGACTACCAAAGAATCATTTGAATTGCTCATAGATGATAATATTATACAAATTATAACAAATTATACCAATGAAAAAATTACAGAGAGCTCAAAAAAGACGGTTGCATTTTGGACAAACCATGTTTCTGAAACGGAGATAAAGGCTTTTATTGGTCTTTTGCTTCTAACCGGAGTATTCAAATTTGGACATGAAGATGTAGAATCTTTGTGGGCCACAGACGGAACCGGTCGCGAAATTCTTAGAACGCCCATGGCTCTGAAAAGATTGAACTTAGTCAAGATTGAACTTAGTTCATCTATAATGTTCCTAAGTCCTCAGGATTATATTCCTGTTGATTTTTTTTTATAACGTTGATTAGAAGATTATTTCTTTTTATTTCCAAAGTTTATTGTATTAGGAATAAGAAAACATATAAATCTTAGCGTAAGACTACCAAAGTAATCGTTTTTTTTTGTTTGTATCATGTAAGAAAAAGAAAATACCAAAAAGTTGCCATTTTTATGTGATCCCTTGTAGTAATTAAGTTAAAAGAATTACATTAATAAAAAATAATTGTATCAATAAAACAAGGTTGTTATTATTATTTTTTATATGAAACTAAACAAAAATTGCGCACATTTGCTTCCTAGGAGTTATTTTATAATGGGGGCCGCACGACCCCCACAAAACCAGTTACGTTAGTCAATTTTACGATACCAGTTAAGGGTTAATTAAACCACAAGCTATAGTTATAACATCATCAATAACCTTAACCAAACTTAAGTTAAAACAGGCATGTGGTTTTAACATGTTGAATTCACGTAAACGTCTTATCACCCGCTCAACGTGAATTCGTAAGATAGCTATTTGTTTAGTTTAAGCTTTGGATAACTTAGCTCCAGATACAATGCTTGGAGGCCGTACTAACAGCACACCCATTTTTCTCAAGTACACTTCCACATGCTTAAATCCTCTATCTGCCATGACCCACATATTGGGTTGCAAACATTTTGAAATGTCAGATGTTTCAACAATGCATGTGTCTGTTATTCGGCCTCCATAACCATTTGAAATATAGTTTATTAAACCATTAGGTGTACAAGATATAAGGTACTTAAGTGTGTTGGCTTTCTTATAATCAGACCAGGAAAGAGCTTGATTTAAGGCTTTTGAAGGCTATATTGTATTTCTATTTCTAAACAGTCTATTATACAAGTCACCTTATTGTATGTATGCCTAAAAACCATTGGTATTTTTTTTTTATCATTTCCTTATCCAACGGTACAATAAAAGGACGCATTACACTAGCTATAAGAGGTACATTTAAAAAAAAAAATTACTTGGATATGTTCTATCAATGCCGAAGTCATCAGCAAGCTCACGGAATGAATTATTTAATCTAATTTTTTTTAAGACATAGTAAAATATGATTTAACGGTATATTTGTTTGTTCTTGAATTAAGTTAACTAAGTAATAACAACTTGAAGGAATGCCAATATAAGAACGGGGACTTTTTTTAATTTTATTTAAGGTACACTCTAAAGTGTTTAAATCTTCTCTCCTTTTGTCTTCCTCAATCATCTCACTACAGTCTGATAACTCCATTTGTAGAGATTTTATGGATGATGATTCTGTGTGAGTTACCGAGGGAGTATAAGAAGTATCGCTATCTGATTCTAATTTTTTAAATGTCTTCCTCCAAAAATGTATACTTGGTCTTGATGGTTTACTATTACCACTATGTTTGATTTTAAATGGTGATGTAGAGACAGAATGTAGAAACGGCTTCAATGGTGATGTCATCTGATTTATGGAACTAACTTGTGTTTGATTAGCTTTACTTCTGAAAGTTTTATGTAAGTTTACTTGAATTGATTTAAGCAATACTCTTGGAGTTACTTGGGGAACTTCTTCAACATTCTGCTGAACTGTAAAACAAATGTTTTAATATTTAAGTGCAATTTTATGATTATTAACACAAATAAGGGACTAGATCACTAATACAATAATTTCTAATAAATAAGCTAATAAAATATATACCTGAACTACCGGATGCAATTTCTTCAGTACTTGATTGTTGTGTAACTATACTTTTTTCTTCAAAATGCTTTTCACACTCTTGAAGAGTCATCATCCTTCGTTTCTTAGCTACATAGGGTCGCTCTGTTGTGTCAGATGTTCGTGTTGTCCTGTCTGGTTGGCATATAAATTTTTTGGGCATACATCCTGGTTTCATACGTACTTGTGATACCGACCCCATCACATGGTACTCCATATAATTTTCCATGTCATTTGGCAACTGAAAAAAGAAAATTAACAATCAAATTTAAAAATAAGAATGATAACCAAAACCAAAACAAACATAACGTCAATAAATAAGTTATTCTATAGCTTCAATGTTTCAACTATTTCACTTCAAGCAAACATTTTAAACCCAAAATCTATCAATCTATACTAATATTATAAAGCTGAAGAGTTTGTTTGTTTTTTTGTTTGTTTATTTGTTTGTTTGTTTGAACGCGCTAATCTCAGCAACTACTGGTTCGAATTGAAAAATTCTTTTTGTATTGGATAGTCCGTTTATTGAGGAAGGTTATAGGCTATATAACATCACGCTACGACCAATAGGAGCGGAGCATAAATGAAAAATGTTGCAAAAATGAAAAACCGTTAAAACTAAAACACGCGAACAAAGTCGCGGGGGACAGCTAGTATTTAATATATACTCACATCAAAGTGGTCTTCACAGAAATAAAGTACCGAATTCGTGACTACGTCGTTCGGGTTTCGGCGTGCGAGCTTTAACCACTTATCTTTTATTATTTTCTTCTTTGGAACATGTACAAACACCTTGTTGGGTCTTACTAACGATGAGTTTTTACACTGAGGTACTCCACACTGAGGTACTTATACACTTTAGAATTCATTTTTATTACGGATTTCGTTAACTTTCTTCACTATGCATACACACAATGACTTGTTGTTTACTTAACCGTGACGTCAGAGCGGTCGCCATGACATCTCCGAGCTATTTTCGCGCACTATTTAAAAATATTTGAAAAATGGCTTTAAACTTCGTAAAACTCTAGTTTATTATCGAAATAAAGTTTTTTTCGTAAATAGTAAACGTGTACCCCCACTACGGAAGAGTATTTCAAAATCTTTCGTCATGCCTATTGGTGGATAGAACAAAGCGACGAGCCCACTGAAAAGATGAAAAGGCTCACTGACATCTTGTTTTCTAGCCTAGATGATTCAGTAGAACAATACTACAATGCTCGTTGGGAAAAGGCTGGCATAAAATGGAGCCCTCCAATGCTACAGCGAAGTTTAGTTAGGACCCACAAACCATTGGTGGACATTCCACATAATTTAAGAACTGAAGCAGTCAAAGAGATATTTTTCCCCGATCACACAATTCCCAATCCAGCTTTGCCTACTTAAGCAATAAAGGGAGAAAATTCAGATAGTATTGGAAGACAATATGCCATTGACAAAGCAGATAAGGATAATTTTGAATTACTTGGATCCTCGTGAAAGATATCTGCCCATTTTGTCATCTAGCAGTGAAAACACCATGTTAGACTCAATAAACCCCTCAGAATAAATAGAGTTCCTTTGGGCAAGATCACTGTTTGAAAGACCAACAACACTAGAACACAAAAGAGGCCCAATGACCACTTGCCCCGACCCTAGAGAAGGAAGGAAGGTCGTGATATTCAACAAAAAGAGCATTTCTAGAACAATTAAGATGGGAAATCAGGTCATAAACTTCAAGTACAACGACATGAGGGGGAAATATGTGTATAACGGCCAGACTGAAATAGAGATTGTGAGCACATTTTCAACAATTAGAGATCTCATATCGCTTTTGAAGGAAATTGCAAAACATATTAGCTATAGATATCAGGACACTGCAGAGCTGAGGGACCACTTAAATGATAGAACAATTGAGAGGATAGTAGACAAATATCCTTACAAATTCATAGGATGTACAATTACTGAATTCTCGATCATTGGAGACCTAAAAAGTGGTGAAAATTGTGGCAAATTTAGGCATCAGCCAAACTCTGAGTATGTTACTACTGGGTGCTCCCAATTAACTCTAGATTCTTCACTAAATATTCTGTTACCTGGAACTGCATTGAAAATACCAGTTGAAATAAGTATGAACAGATCCTTAATATTATAATCGTATTTAGATAACCACAATAAAAATGACAGAGGGAAACAAGTTAATACTAATCAAGGCATCTGAGATGATATTGAAGTTAAACCAAAGAAGCCTAAACATAATAAAAGGAGAAAAATGTATCACACAAAACTGATCGAAAGAAGCTCCAGATGCACGAAAGATCCAAATCCCCTAGCAACAACAATGATTTTATTGAATCAGAAGTTTCCCCTAGCGCTTACTTCAACAGAATCAAAATATCATAGGTATCTGCTGTTTTTGTAGGAAATCCTTGAATTCTTTGGAATTAATACCTGGGTATTTTCCAATATTCTCTCAAACAGTTTTTCCAATGAGGTAATATCTTTTTGTTGTCCTGTAACCGGTTCGCTTTTATACAATTCTTCTAGAAACTGTCCATCAAATTGTACATTACCATCCTCATCCAGGTAGGTATCTTTAAGTTCCTCTGTCAGTGTGATCCAAACTCTTCTCGTCTGATATCTTTTCATCGAACTTTTTTTCACTTTGACAAAAGCATTTGTTTTTATTACTCCTGTATGAAGACCGGCTGACTAAAGATCGTCTGGTATTGCATACACCTTATTGTTGCTTGTTGTAATTGAAGTTATGCAATATAAAAAAGAGAATTGACAAGAGAGTGTGCAAAAAATTGTTGATGATTTGAATTCAGAAACTCTTTTTAAAGATGGGAGGCCTGGTAAAAGATGGTACAGCACTTTTTTAAAACGTCACCCAGACCTTATCCGTAGACAGCCTCAAAATTTAACTTCATCCAGAGCTTCAGTCACAACGTCACAGTTAAAGAATTGGTTTAAAGAAGTCAGCACCTATCTTGAAGAAAACAATTACACAAATATTTTGGTTGAACCTCATCGAATTTTTAATATGGATGAGACTGCATTTTTTTTAATCCGAAAGGGTACAAGGACCTAGCAGCAATAGGCGAAAAATCGGTGTACCAGCAAGTTAACTCGGACGAAAAAGAATGTTTCACAGTTCTTGTAGGTGGTAATGCTGCTGGTCAAGTTCTACCGCCCTTGGTTATTTTTAACCCGCGAGCACTCGCGCTATGAGCATTTCCCTCACGGTAAATTTAAAATATTCGTAATTTTGTCAAAAATTTGCGAACACGCTTAGGCTGCCTTCACACTAGCGTTTGTCCAGCGTAGGCGTTCGATGAACGTATGCGCAGCGCAGACGCCGCGACAACGCGGCGCGTGCGTCGCGTTGTCGCCGCTTCTCTACTGGAACAATCAGTACGCTGCGTTAGCGCCGCGTGTGCGCGACGTATGCGCCGCGTTACTGCGATGTCATGTACATACGTCCAATTGAAGCGTGACACGACTTTGTGCACTGTTAAATGTAAGATATGCCCTGAGCACAAAGTCCGTCGTCCATCATATTCTGTTAGCTTGGTAGTGGATGAAAAATAGGGTGTAGTTATAAGTGTCCAGTGCCATGACTGCCCTGCTTCATAAGGAGGATGTAAACACGCGGTAGCTTTCCTTATGTGGGCACATCGGAGAAGCGAGGAACCACCATGTACATCTATAGAATGCTATTGGAAGAAGTCAAAGTTAGCAAAAGTAGGAAGCACCTTGAAGTTTACAACTTCAACGGAAATTCTTCTACAACATGTAAAGAGTTTGGTGATGTAGTCTTAAATGATTTTTTGCTGGAAAGCAAAAGAAGGAATTTATGTACTACGCAAATCCTTAAACATGAACCTGACTATAAAGTGCCCGACATTCTTCAGTTCTCCATGCATTATTTAAGCATCAAGCATAAAAAAGAAAATGACTGTGAAACATTTTTAACCAAAATTATTGATGTATTTTCACAAGAAAATATAAATTTAGTGGAAAGTCTGACTCGAGCATAACACAAAACTCAAGCATGGCACGAGTTAAGGTATTATTTATTTTGAATATATAATTGTAATTTAAAGTCAGTATAGAGATACAAGACAAGATTTGCTAGTGAGTTTTGCTTGTCAACTAACAATATATACTGAAATAATATGTTACCAATTTTCCATGTGAGATGCAATCTCAAAATGTAAATTATCTTGTAAAAAAAAATATGGGAATAATATAATAATATCAAAAATATGGGAAGATTGCAGAATGTGGTTTAATTATTAGCCAAAAATTCCCAATGGTGGCTGCATCGCCAGATGGTATTTTAAAGGGTGACTCCGTTATTGAAATTAAATGTCCAACGAGCCACAAAAATAAATGCTCGGGTTTTATATGAAGCTACAACAAAAAAGAAGATACCTATTATTGAATTTAGACGAAAACTGTCACAACAAATGATTGACTCAATCCCAAGTGATGGAGCTAAAATTTCATGTAGGCCAAAGAGAATAAAACATTCTCTTGTAAAAGCAGACGGAAAGGCTGCGACGTCAAGTAAATTTTGTGTAGGTTGTTACAAAAATAATTCACAAAAGCATGGAAGAAAAATTGCCAAAAAAAAAACCAAAAAGGTTACGACATTTTGTTCAGTTTGCCCAGAGAAGCCATATTTGTGCAGATCGTGTTTTGATAAAAATCATTAATTTTCTGTTAGTTTTTTTAATTTTAAATTACTTTGATCTCAACACAAAATAATGTGTCTCTAAATAACACTAGATTTGATTTGTAATAATAAAAATATTTTAAAAAGTATACCGTCTTTAATTTACATCATAATTTTGTTTTACTCGCTACAAAAACATTCATATAAACAAAAAATTATAAAAACATTTTGAGGCCAAGTTATCTAGTGATCATTGGGGCCGCGCCGGTCACTTGTAATGGTATTTTGCGTTACACGCATGGCCGTCAGCGAGCAAAAGGTGTTCAAGTTCACCTTAGTTGTGTCGGTGATTTAAGCCCCCTACCAACCAAGCCAAGAACGAAGCTTGGATAAACCTATGTACCCAATATAATTGAACGGGAATCATGTACAGGTTAGTAATCTTTAAATAGGTATAAACCAACATGCCGTATTTTATCTACACTTGGGAGCAAATAAATCGAGCCACTTCCTTTTTCACGCATTATGGTAATTATTTTTGGTATTAAGGAACGCATCGATTCGAAACATATATCGCCTAAAAGGGTATTTAATAACCTTTACAATGAGGGTAGTTAGTTGTCAAAATTTCATTTTTATTAAAGTTTAAAGGGTAGAATAAAATTATCGCATTTAATTTGCTTATGACATTTTTATTGTACTCTGTTAAGAAAAGATTAAATTTGAGGTTTTTGTTAATCATACCCATATTACTTGTTATTGTTGTCTTTATCTGTGTCTGTGTAATCAAAATAACCTGATAAAATGGATACTACACCGACGGAAGCTGCCCAAGTTGTAGCTTTACTTGAGGTTGGACACGGACAACGTGAAGTGGCACGCAGACTTCATTTGAGTCGTTCAAAGGTACAGCGGGTATACCGCAGGTATCTGGAGACTGGTGCTTTTGTTCGGCGACCTGGAACTGGCCGACCACGTGCAACAACAGAACGTGACGACCGCTTTATTGCAACCAATTCGTTGCGCGACCGTGGACTTAATGCTGTTCAGCTACAGCAAGCGTTACGTGACGTTCGAGGAGTCGCAATCAGTAGGTGGACAGTGAGACGAAGACTAAAAGAACGAAATTTAACATCACACAAACCAGCAACTGGCCCAAAATTGACTGTAGCTCATCGCCGATCTCGCTTGGAGTTTGCTCGAGAACACATTAATTGGACGTTAGAAGACTGGAGGTCAGTTTTGTTTTCTGACGAGTCAAGAATCTGTCTTTTTAGCAATGACGGGAGAAACCGAGTGTATAGACGTCCTGGTGAAAGATTTGCCCAATGTTGCATTCGAGAAACGGTGAGTTTTGGTGGTGGTTCTTGTATGGTGTGGGGAGGAATTTCTCTAGACGGAAAAACGGAACTTGTCTTCGTCGACCCCGCCAACGATGGCAATGGTAGACGTGGATTAACAGCTGACCGATACATAACTGACATTCTTGAAAACCACGTAATGCCGTATGCTGGTTTTGTCGGAGAAAATTTCTTGTTTATGCATGACAATGCGAGACCTCATACCGCGCAGATCGTTACGGATTACTTGTCTGCGATCGGGATTCAACAAATGGTATGGCCAGCACGAAGTCCTGATTTGAACCCGATCGAACACCTATGGGACGAGCTAAAACGGAGAGTCCGAGCCAGGGTTCCCGCTGTTTCATCCATTCCCGAGCTTAAAGTCGCTGTGCTTGAAGAGTGGGAGAACATACCACAATATGTCATCGTAACGCTGATCAGATCGATGACTAATAGGCTACAAGAATGTATCAGGGCCCGGGGGGGTAATACCAGTTATTAAGAATATTTTTTTTGCAATAATTTTGTTTTTTATTGTTTTTATGGACTGTTTTAGCCCTACTAAATTTTCTATCAAAATTACCATTTTTCTTGCAGAGCCAATAATTTATCATTCAATAAGGTTATTATTCAATAATTTACCCTCATTGTAAAGGTTATTAACTAAACTTTTAGGCGATATATAGTTCGAATTGATACGTTCCATATTACCAAAAATATTTACCATTTTACGTGAAAAAAGGTAGTGGCTCGATTTATTTGCTCCCAAGTGTATATAATCCTGTATTACCATGTGAGAAACTTATATTTAATATTTATTTAAGGAGTAAAGATGCTCTCATAAGAGTGTGGGAGAAAATGAAAAGTGAAGCAAAGATTTATAACTCAAGAAACAAGAGTTGTACTACTGGAACAGGTGGAGGACCATCTACTTCAAAAACTGACCCAATACTCGAACAAGTCTGCGATTTAATGGGTCGAGGCTGCACTGATATAGCTGATGTTCTAGATTCGGATTCAGTTATCACCATGCCAATCGATACAAAGGTCGCAGATTTAGTACCATTATTATATGGCAGGTATAATTATTACATATTTACTAACTTTTATTTTTGCGGTAGGTACTTTACTAAGATAACCATCATGAAACAAATCGTCTAACTGTAACACTATGCTTTCTTGTACTTTAACCCGATTTGTTTGTTTTCAGGATAAGTCAGAAATAAATCAAGAGGAAAATAAGGAAATAAACACACCTAAATGCTCTAATATACCAACAACTCCTCTTTGGAAAAGGCGTAGGCCTTTACTTAAGGAACAGAACCAACAACAATCTGAAGTATTGGCCACCTTGTGTACAGGATTTCAAGAGATGAACAAAAAGAAAATTGAAATCGAAGATTTAAAAACTAAATTGTTGGAAGAAGAAATTGAGTTCAAAAGAAACTTGTATGAATTACAACTAGAATCAGCAAGGAAAGATCTAGAAATAAAAATAGAAGTTTTAAATCAAATAAAAGGTATGTCATGTTAGAATTTTATTATAACAAAAATATTTATTAACGTCCTTTAATTACCTATTATTTTATTATACATTGTCAAAATAATTAGTAATTTGTAATCTTCGAAACCCATATGCGTTCTGGGATGTGATGTTCGTAGTGACATCAGTTATTTGCCCATTTGATATAAGCTCTTCTATATTTGGAACAATATTTTCATTAACTGGTTCCTCTTCATTTTTTAAAATGCACATGTTGTGTAAGACACAGCATGCAATTATAACATTGATAGCATTTTTCTAATTCTAATCTTATACAAATGGCTAAGAGAGGAAAACGTCGTTTTAAGACTCCATACTGCCTTTCCACCACATTTCTTGTTTTTATTTTAGCCTCATTGTATTTTTGCTGCCCTCTCGTTGTAGGGTTTAAATATGGAGTCAACAGATGAAACTGAAAACAATATAAATACTGGTTTAATAGTCCTTAACATTATAATTTACTTTACAGGTGGAAACTTCAATCTGAAGAATTTATTTGGTGTGCCGAAGAGCAATGATTAGAAATAAGAAAAATTTTAATATAATAAAATAAATTAACCACCTTATGTTATCTAAATAGTAATTTTATTTATTTCCTTAGATATCTTTGTTTACACATAATAATAATGTATAGCGGAATATGTTTCCAAAGGGCGCTGTCTCCCTCAACGTAAAGCGCCTGCTCGTTACGCGGAGTGACGATGAAACGAACGCACTCTGCGCATGCGCTTTGCACCGGCCAATCACACCGCGGCGGCTGCGCCGGCACGCGCGAGTGATACATAGCCGCACAACCAGTATCCGGTAGGCAGTACAGTGTGTAGTACATTTTTTGTAACCTGTAATTTGTGATCAGTGTAATAAAAGTTTATGCCTCTAAAAGTTCCAGTTCCCGCGCGTGCGCCCACCTGTGCAGTCGCGGATCGCTGCGTGCGAGCGTGACTCATTCGCGAGTAACAATAATGTCATCGACTACGGTCAAATGTAATAGTTGTAATGTGGTGATAAGTGAACTGCTTGCCTTTGTGCAAAATAAAATTGATGTGATGGATGAGGAGAGCCTCGTCCGTATTTGTAATACCTCTTTTTCTGTGGAAGAAGTATCAAATGCAAAGAAACTGCTTTGCGAGTCGGCACCGTCGACGAAACGCAAAGTTAACAGGAGAGGATCCGGAAACGAGATTTGTACGACATAATAATGTTGCTAAAAGAAACCGATCCGGAATTAGTGCCGATTTTTGTTGCGCGCGAACTACAGAAACTTCCGCCCGTTACATTCGATCATGTTGATGCCACCCGCCTTTTAAAAGATATTATTTTAATGCAGAGAGAACTAAAAACTTTTAAAGAAATCTTTATCACAAAGGAAGATTTTGGTACAGTTAAAGAAGATATAGAAAATCTTAAAAGTTCATGTATAGCAAAAAACTCTAACTCGGATATAATTTCAAAACACAACGAAAGCTTATACCTACATTCTAGACGGCAGGATTGCGCGCAATCGGACCTACCTCAAGCCGTTGTAGAAACCGCTGCCGCTAGCGTCATAGTTCCATCTCACTCGCACGAGCCGAATACAGGAATTGATATCTCGCTCGATCATTTCGTCGATGCGTGCGCGTCAACAATGCACGTGGAGGCCTGCACCGCGGTTTCGAACGCGAATTCAAAAACAACTGATTTTCGTGAGATAGTTAGCATCTATGACGCGTACAATGAGAAAAAGAGAGAGAAGACAAATGTCGTGCCCTTAAACTCGGAAACACAAAAATTAAAGACATTTGCTAATATACTACAGCAGAATTTAAAAAGAAGTGAAGGGGATGATTGGACTTTAGTCCAGAAGAAGAAAAATTTTAAGGAAAAATTTATAGGAATCAGAGGACGAGCAAATATTGACTGTATCGAGAAATTTAAAGCCGCCGACTCGAAAATTTCTATATTTATCAATAACGTTGACAAAAATGTAACTGAGACTGACATAAGTTCATACATAATATCAAAGACACAGACAAAAGTGGACATAGAAAGAATTAATATGAAAATAGAAAGAAACTACAATGCTTTTAAAATTGTTGTACCGAAGAGCAAATTGTCAGTATTTTTAGATGATAATCTATGGCCCGAAGGTATTACCTTTCGCAGATATATAGACTTTAAGAAGAGATATAAACAGGATATAAATATAAATAACAATAATGGATCAAAAAACTAACATTAAAACATCAAAAATAAGTACTTTTGTAACTTACAACTGTAAATCAATTACGAGGTCAATAGACTACATTAGAGTATATTGTGCCGAACATCTGACATTATTGCGTTACAAGAAACCTGGTTGCTACCGCATGATATTCCGTTCTTGGGTACCGTCGACTCCGATTTTGGATACGTGGGGAAGTCAGCAGTGGACACATCAGCTGGCATACTTCGCGGGAGGCCCTATGGTGGCGTCGCAATACTGTGGCGTAAAAGTGCCTTCAATAATGTGTCACTTATACAATGCGAGAATGTGCGTCTTATTGCTATTAAAATAAACGTAGGAACTAAAACTTTTGTGGTGTTCTCTGTTTATTTGCCTACTGAGTCAACGGAGAATTTAGTTGATTTCGTGAATTGTTTAAGTGAGATTAATGCAATTATTGAAAGTAGTGGCGTAGATGCGGCTTTCATTTTGGGGGATTTTAATTCGCAACCTAGTGGACTATTCGGTAAGGAACTTTTAAATTTCTCTAGTGAAATGCAATGGCGGTGCGCTGATATAACTTTGCTTGGCTGTGATTCAGATACGTATACGTATGTTAGTGACGCGCATGGTACGACTAGTTGGTTAGATCACTGCGTAGTGACTGATGCGGCGTGGAACTCAGTGTTAGATATTAATATACTGTATGATGTTTCTTGGTCCGACCACTTGCCTATGTTAATTAAATGTGATTTAAATGTATTAAGACCAAAAATTAAATCTGAGATAGCGATAAATAATAAAGCTGTGTGGGGTAAAAGGGATTTGCAACAAATAGAACTATACACAAAATACTGTAATATGTATCTCAAAAATATAGACTTTCCTGTTGATTTTACAATGTGTAGTAATAGTAAATGTAATAATACTGATCATCGTAGCGTAATAGATAAATTGTATAAGGATATAGTGGGGATACTTTTTAAAGCTGCTGAAGCTAGTTATAATCAGGGTAGTCGTCGTAGAAGGTTTCATAAACCAGGATGGAATAAGTATGTTTATGAACTGCACAAGCAGGCAAGGCTTGATTTTCAAAATTGGACCTTATGCGGTCGTCCTAGAGTTGGTTATTTATATGAAAAAATGGTAGAGAGCAAAAAGTTGTTTAAAAACAAATTGAAATGGTGTCAAAATAATAAAGATCAAGTTAAAATGAATATTATTGCTAGTCAACATGACGCCAAAAATTTTAGTAGCTTCTGGAAAAACACAAATAGTTTAAACCCCAAGATGAACTTGCCTGCTTGTGTAGAGGGGGTCAGTGAACCCAGTGACATCGCCAGCCTGTTTATGTCGTCTTTTAAGGTTGAGTCGCCGCTCGGCCCGTCTTCTGATACGTTGGAAGTCTTGGAGGAGTCAGGGACCGAGCCTATTAGGTTTACGGCCAGGGAAGTAGCGAGTGTAATAAGACAGTTAAAAAGGGGTAAGTCACCGGGGCATGACAACTTAAGTGTGGAACACCTGAGATACGCAGGTAAACACATAGCTAGGGTACTGGCTATGCTATTTAGTGTTTGTACGAGTCACTCGTATCTTCCAGAAGATCTTATGAAAACTATTGTAGTTCCTATAATAAAGAACAAGACGGGAGATGCGTGTGCCAAGGACAATTACAGACCTATTTCCTTGGCTACTATTATTGCAAAGGTGTTGGACAGTCTGATTGATAGACAGTTGAATAAACATCTATCTCTGCATGACGCCCAGTTCGGGTTTAGACCTCATTTATCTACCGAAGCAGCCATTCTCTGTCTCAAGAATACTGTCCAATATTATGCAAAAAGAAAAACGCCTGTGTACGCGTGTTTCCTTGACCTCTCCAAGGCTTTCGATTTAGTTTCTTATGACTGTCTTTGGAGGAAACTGTCGGAGGACACTAACCTACCAAAGGAACTAATTAGTGTCCTGAAGTACTGGTATAGGAACCAGTACAATTATGTTAAATGGGGGGGAGTCTTATCGGATGCATATAGGTTGGAATGTGGGGTGAGACAGGGGGGCTTAAGCTCTCCGAAGCTTTTCAACCTGTATGTTAACAGATTGATCTGTGAGCTCAGCAGTGCCAATATTGGGTGTTCAATTGACGGGCAGTGCGTCAACAACATTAGTTATGCGGATGACATGGTGCTGCTGAGCCCATCGATCAGTGCTATGAGGAGACTCATCCGTGTCTGTGAGGAGTATGCAGTTGCCCATGGTCTCAGGTACAACGCTGTCAAGAGTGAACTGATGGTTTTTAAGGCCGGCAATAAGACGTATGACGAAGTACCATCGGTCATACTGGGAGGCGTCGCCTTGGCCAGAGTCACTCGGTTTAAGTACCTGGGACACTGGGTAACTGACAATTTATCTGATGACGCGGATATTGAAAGGGAACGCAGGGCATTGACAGTTCGGTGTAATATGCTGGCCCGTAGGTTCTCACGATGTACGGCGGATGTTAAGAAAACTCTGTTTCGGGCATATTGCCAGTCGCTGTACACGTGTGCCCTATGGGTCGGATATACGCAGGGCTCGTACAATGCTCTGCGAGTCCAATACAATAATGCGTACAGAGTAATGATGGGGCTGCCGCGCTTTTGCAGTGCTTCAGGGATGTTTGCTGAGGCAGAAATACCAGACTTCCATTCACTAATGCGAACTCGCATTGCGTCCCTGATGCGGCGAGTGCGCGACAGCTCCAACAGCTTAGTAGCTATCGTGGCCGGTAGGGTTGACAGCCCTATTATGTGGCATTGGATGACGACCCATAGGGCGTCATTCAAATATGTAAAATAATTTTTAATTTCTTGTTTTATTTTATTTTTTGTTTATTTAATATTTTATTTGTGTTAATGTAATTCTATGGATGTCCTGTCTGAGAATAAAGTTTTATTATTATTATTATTATTATTATTAAAAGCTTCTCATCAATTACTGACCCACCCCGACCACATCTTGGCGCCCCAACGTGTGTTTTAATGTAATTAAACAAGGGTCGGAGGCTTAGTCAAGGATCAAACTTCGTTGCGTGTTGGTTCAAGTAAGTCAAAAAAAAATACAGTGTCGTAAAGTAGATTGTATTCTTTAAGTGTAAGTATTACGCCGTTTACGCGAAATTATTTTTTTCTAGGTTTCCAACAAATGAACTAAGGTGCATCCAGTGGGTGGATATTGTCCGCAAACAGAGAAATGAAGAATTTTGGCAACCGAATAAATCGAGTAAAATATGTTCGATTCATTTTAAAGTCGAAGACAAGTACATGTCTGGCAAGGGATACACTTTATTAAAAAAAACTGCGTTTCCTGTTTTGGTAATTTAATTACGTTTTTGTTATTGTTGCATTTTTATAGCAGCTTAGTCTACTTGAACATTTTATCTTAATTCAGAAAAAAATTTGTTCCAGCTACCTCGTGCACAATCAATACCAGGTAAATCAAATCAAATCATTTATTTTTGTAACTAGGATAAAAAATCATCACTTTTACAAGTCACATAAAACATTTTTTTAGAGCTCGCTGGATTCGACATTTCCTAACTGGCTACCCTGAGAAGAAATGTCGAAACAAACTCAGAGGTCAGCCTCTTTTAAAGTCCAGACAATCATTTTAATTAAAAATATTGTGTAAATAACTCAGTGTAAACTGAATTATACACCGAGAGAGCATGTCACAATAGATGAGCAATTATTAGGGTTTCGAGGACGGTGCCCGTTCCGCATGTATATCCCCAATAAACCCAGTAAATATGGAATTAAAATCCCTATGATGTGTGACAGCGGAACGAAGTACATGCTAAATGCAATGCCGTATATCGGCAGAGCTACGAACACTAATGGGTTGCCACAAGGAGAATTTTATGTAAAGGAGTTGTCTCGGCCATTGCATGGCACAAACCGAAATATAACTTGTGACAATTGGTTCACTTCGGTTCCTCTCGTGAAATCTCTACTTCAGGAACCGTACAAACTAACCCTCGTTGGCACTATATGATACACCAATAAACGAGAGATCCCTGAAGAATTAAAAAATACTCGGTCTCGATCGGTAGGCACGTCAATGTTCTGCTACGATGGATGTTTGACCCTAGTCTCGTACAAGCCGAAGCCCTCTAAGATAGTTTACCTGCTATCATCGTGTGATGAAGAAGGTGTCATCAACCCAATAACTGGTAAGCCTGAAATAATAATGTATTATAAATCAGACCAAAGGCGGGGTGGACACTTTCGATCAAATGTGTTCCACAATGTCATGTTCGAGGAAAACCAATAGATGGCCAATGTCTATGTTTTATGGCATTCTGAACATAGCATTCGTCTGATCTTATGTTATATTTTGTCACAACATTCTTACGAAAAATGAAAAGCCTCTAAATAGAAGGGATTATATGAAAAAGTTAAGCACCCAGTTATCTGAATCGTGGATGAAGAAAAGACTGGAAGCACCTACTTTGCCAAAGCATGTGCGAGATAATGTCGCAAATATTCTTCCGAAACCGGTTGTGCAGAACGAATGAGATAATGAAGAAGAACCTCCAGCCAAGAAAAGGCGATACTGACCTTTTGCAATAATAAAAAAAAAAAGAATGTCTAAGATAGCTTGTGCCAAATGCAAGAAAACAAACATGCGGCGAACACAAATATGATGTTTGTTTTAAGTGCCTATCAAATCAAATTTGAGCCAAATAATTGGGTCCGTGGGTTACGCCCCCGGTGTGTTTTGCCCCCGTGGTGGAAGCCTCCGATTTTAAATTAAGTTATAATAGTTGATTTCGCCGAAATAAAAATATTTTTTACTAGATACAGACGATGAAAAAAGTGTTTCGGAACCAAATACGTAGACAAACTTACTAAATAAGTATTCTAACTAACACAATATTGGATACTATAAACATGCTACAAGGATATTCACTTTATTACTATATTACAATTATTTACTTTAGATGCATTACTTTGTACTTTGTCTAAACGAGGCGCCCGTGCCCGGCCAAACTGGTTTTACACAATAGCCAGATCGAATTCTAAAAGAAAGAGATAGGTAGTCAAAGAAAGGGAAAGATAGTGTTGAAAACAATAGAGTCCAGGGTGACGGACAGTGAAAATAGCAAACATAGCGATGGGCACTATTTCTATCCCTTTCCCACATAGTTGCAATATGTTACTGATAAGAAAGTTTAGTCGGTCATGTTAACTCAAAATGGCAAGTCCAGGTCCTTCACGGGGTTTAGCACAAACCAATTACAAAATAATTTCAAATAAACTAGGTGGAAGAACGTTACTACATGTCGGATTTGCTTATAATCTTCATAGGAAAAATAATAAATCGAGTGTGTGGACATGCGTAAATAAAAGACATGGCAAGTGTAGTGGTTCTATAAAATTAAGTGAGGAAAGTGACAATGTACAAATCCAAAAGTGTCATAATGCTGAGTGTCAACCTAACTTAATGAAAAATGAAGTTAGAGTTGTTATGGAAAAATTAAAAAAGGAAGTGAAAACGAGTTTCTCGAGCTCTATACAACAAAAATTTGAAACAAAATTTGCCGAGTTAAAAAACACAGACACAGCCTTCGATGAATACATACCCAAATTCAATAATATCAAGCAACAGTTATACAACTCTCGAAAGAAAGCCTTAAATGTAGAAAAGACACAGTTTCGTAATCCAGCTGAAGTCATTATACCTGAGATTTTTCAAAAATATCTATTAGTTGATTACTGTGAGAACGACAACAGAATTATAGTATTCGTATCAGCACAGGCTTTAAAACACATCAAAAATATACAACACTACTTCGGGGATGGTACATTTGATTGTTGTCCAGGTCCATTTTACCAAATATTTACCATTCATGGAGATATGGGAAGTGATGCACAAGCAACCAATATTGTGCCTATATTTTATGTGCTACTACTTAATAAAGAAAAAAGTACATATGAAGTCATGTTTAAAAAAATTAAAGAAGCTGTGCCGGACTTCAGCCCCATGAAATTCACTGTAGATTTTGAATTAGCTACAATGCTGGCAATAAAAGAGGTATTGCCAGCGGTCACAATACATGGCTGTAATGTTCACTTCCAAAGAGCCATTTACAGAAAAGCGAAGTCTTTAGGTTTATTGGCACACGAAGAAACAACATTGTATGTGAAACTGTGCACCTGTCTAGCATTTCTTCCTAAAGAAGATATAGAAGATGGTTGGCTTTCCGTAATGGAAAACAGGTAATTTTAATTTTCATTTTATTTTAAAGTTTTAACAGCTCATAGATTGTTTTTATAAGTACGCAAAAATAAAAATAATGCTTAGGTATATACGACATGTCATATATATCATAATTTTTGTTTTCAGTATTCCCGATGAAAAAGTCACCCAATTCAACGATTATTTCGTTGAACAATGGCTTGAGCCTCCGGGGATGATCTCAAAGTGGTGTTGCTATAAAGAACGACATAGAACCACAAATTTAGTGGAGGCCTGGAATCAACGGCTTCAGTGCTATCTGGGCCGAAAACCATCATTATTATCGTTTTTGGAATTTATAACAACTGATATTTCTACGTATAGCACAGGTCAAGTGAGGTAAAATGCTGATTACTTACATAACGCTTAATATATCAGTAATTCATTTTTTTTACTCTTAGTAAATAATCTTTATCTTATACTTTCAGATTACGAAGAAATGACAGTCCTATATGTAAAAGGAAAAAATCTTCAATAATCAATGACAAACTCATTGCTAAGCTGACAGACAAATATGAAAAGAAACAAATTACAATTATGGAGTTTTTGGAACAAATCCGTCCGTATGTGCAAGTCAAGCAAAAATAATCACCTACTTACTTAGCTTAAAAATAATGATTTTGCATGTTTATTGTTACATAATTACTACATTTTAATTTTATATCTATATCAATGTTGTAACCTCCATAGTCACTGCATATAAATGACTTAAATTACATAATTTAATTACAAAGTTCAAATCATCCTAATATTTTTACTATGTTTTTCTTCTTTTGTTACTTTTGTTATCTGTGATTTTAAATGTTAATTGTTTTTATTATATTTTAGTGTTTGAACATTCTGTTACCAATCTTCTAAATATTTAAGTAGATGCCTACCTATATACTTAGTACGTAAATAGTATATAAGTACTTAAAATAATCCTAATTTTAAACTGTGATTTTTAATTTCGTATCTGTGATTTTGCATGTTATTGTTGCTTTATTTTAATGTTTGGTTTTATTTGTTATCAAAGTTGTATTTACGTAGATACCTATTATTATTTATTAGACATTTAATTTAATTTTTATTACATATTAAGTACCTACGTATTACCTATTATTACCCATTAGTACCTATTATTAGATAAGCAAACGTTTGTTACACCGTCATTGTTATTAAAGGTTTTTAATAATTTACTATGATTTTGCTTTTTTTAATGAACCATGACTTAGACATTTTTTATAATAGGTTACACTTTGCTATCTGACTGTACTTTTGATAAAAATATTTAACTAATAAATATTATAGTACTAAAACGAAATCGGGGGCTTCCACCACGGGGGCAAAACACACTGGGGGCGTAACCCACGGACCCAAATAATTATAGTATTGACTGATTTTTTTTTTATTAGTTAGGAAGTAATAATTTAATTCGTTTTTTAGAAAAAAGATATTATTTTTGATACTATGTTCCTGTAAACAGAAGACTGCTAATTTTGTTGATGTTTTTCTAGAGGTTTTTTGATCTAAGTTGAATGTTTAAAATAAATGACATATTTCACTAAAAAAGTTTTTAATTATTAATTAATTAATCACGCATTAAAACAATCAAGTAAATTTATACAATAAATAGGTATTTCTCCGAAGCGCATGGTTATCTTTTGTGACCGTCAAAATATGGTTATCTTTCTAGGGTTAATAGGACTGTTTTTTTTTTAAGTCTTAATTAGCATAGACCTAAGCGAAGTTGTTGCTGGGTGATTTTCGAAAATTCTGTTTTTTTATTCATTTCTGTGAACCTATATTATTTCTGTTAAGATAGATATTGCGATACCGAACTTGAAAAAAAAAACGGACATTTTGAAAATGACCCTATGGACACTTAAGTAAGTAAGTATATTTATTTGTTTAAACATGGTATACATACATTGCATGCAAGATATTATAATAAGACGGAATGTTCAAACATGTTCAGCCGCGTATTGTGGCGTACAAATTGTTGAAAAGACATGGATTCCAAACCGGGACAACACTTATTAAATTAACATTATAAAATTACTATTAAATCTTAAAAACTAGTTACTAAACATTATCAATTCAATTCAAGGTCAATTTAATTATCAATAAAAATACATCAAGAATAAATAAACAATCATCAAGAAAAATTTTCCTCTTTCATAAATTCCGAAATACTATAATACGATCTGTCTTTTAATAAATTTCAATTTTAACACGTTCAACGCCATGCCGGTCAACGGTGACCGACAGGAGATCATCAAAAATTATAATATAAAAACGTCATAAATTTTTCCAAATTTAATGTGTTTTTTTTTAGCTTTAACATAAAGATATGATAAAGAAAACATATGTTTTGTTCAACACCGGCACTGTTTTATTGGTTTATACCGAGATATTCTGCGCCGGACACCAGTGACCGTCGCGGCCTACGCGAACAGAAAATCGAAAACTCGTTACAGAAGCCGCGCGGTCACCGCGTCGCCCACCGCCCGCGCACTTCCCTATTCCCGCGCAATCGTTTTATCTCGCTCATGCTCCGACCAGTGCTGCAGTGGCTCGTCCGTCGCAACATGGATAATGCGCACACGTTTGTTTACCATATCGGACGTATTTCGTTGCGTAAATAATTTTCGTCATGTGCGATTTTGAAGATTTTGACATAAGTCAAGAAGATTTAAATAAACTAGAGAATATAGAAATAAATCTGAATCAAAGCCTAAATCTAAGCTCAGACGAGGAGAATAATATTCAACTTGGCGGACCGAGTCGGCGCCGGCTTCGACTTGTTTCATCAGGAAGTGAGGACCAAGGCGTGAGTGAGGACACAGAACTCCAGAATCGCATTCAAGATCTAGCACAAAGTTCACTACGCTCAACATGGACAAATCCAAGAGGTAATCAACGTCGAATAATTCCCTTCACTGAAATTTCTGGCTTGCCATTAAACGTACGCATGACATTGACAGACACATCCCCTGCTGCCTTTTACACGCTTTGGTGACGGATGATATTTTGCAACAAATTGCAGATGATACCAATGCCTTTGCATTTACTAAGATAACTAACTCAGAAACAGCCACTAAAGGTGCACGTATTCGCAATTGGTCGTCTACTAACATTCTTGAAATAAAAAAAATGCTTGGCTTGATTTTGTTTATGGGATTGGTAAAGCTACCCAAAGTGTCTGATTTTTGGTCACGGGATAAAATTATTGGTCAAAACTTTCCGCGCACCATAATGTCTCGTAACCGATTCGAATTGCTCCTGCAGATGTTGCAAAAGAGAGCGAGGATGGCATTACTGTGATGAAGTGGAAGGACAAGCGTGATGTGCTAGTTTTGTCCACGAAGCATTCCACACGGTTCGTAAGGGTATTCAAACACAACAAAGTTATCTCAAAGCCAGCAATCGTACTTGATTATAACAAAGCCAAGGGTGTTGTTGATTTACCAAATGACAGCATACCAGTCACCCTTGAGAAAATCTATCAAATGGTATAAGAAAGTCGCTTTTGACTTGATTCTGAATGTGGCTGTTGTCAACGCTTTGACGCTTTACAAGAGTGTCACTAAGAAAAATATTGCGATCGTTGACTTCAGAATGGCAATACTGAAGAGTTTACTGGGTCAAGATGTAACACCCGCTCATCCGCCAAGATCGAGGAGAGTACAACACGAGCTAAGCACAAAAACGGGACTCTCCAAAATAGTAAGACGGCAGTGCCTAGAGTGCTACAAAAATAACGTAGCCAATCACGGACGCATTGCTGCTAAAAATAAAACTAAAAAAGTAAAAACTTTTTGTAACACTTGCCCCAACAATCCATTTTTATGTGCCGAATGTTTTGTCAACGTTCATAATAAATAAATTGTTCTCAACTATAAAAAATGTTATAAATTATTAGTCTCAAACTGTTATTACCCATCTTCTTATGATAGAGAATAATGTATGTATTGTATAATGCATGCATAATGTAATTCGGAATAATGTAGCTTTCTATAGGTGAAATAAATCGGTCAAGTAGTTTATGAATTTATTCATTACAAACATTTTTACAAATAATCAAAACTTTCCTCTTTATTTTATTAGTACTGAGTATAGATTAGTTGGATTTCTCTAAGTTTTTATGCAACATCCAAATAGTATGAGTAGTCTAAAGGGCCACGCGGGTCCCCTTGCGTATGAGTTCACATGATATTTACGTCCGCCGGCTCTCTAGACAAGATTTAAGGGTCGTTTTCAAAATTAATGTACATATTACTGCAATTTGTGTCCATCAAATTTATAGGTTAATAAAATAAAATACAGCTCGAAATTTAACCAGATGAATCACCATTTAAATTAATTGAAAATAAAAGAATTCTTTTTCGCGAAAATTCAATTAACTGTCTTGAAAAACTAAATTTGATATTTGCCGTAATTTCTTCCTCATACGAAAGTGCTGAGTCCACCAGTCACACGTATTTTTAAATATAGCAGTATAATGAATAGTTCACGCATTTTGGAACCCGATTCAACATTATTTTGTCCGGCCAACGAGTAAGATTTAAGCATTATGTAATAAACAATGTAATTATAATTAACTTTTTATTTATTTGTTCATTAACATGTGTCTCATATTTCATTACTTTGTGTTAGGCTGAGTTGCACCATAGAAGAAGTTATAGTTAAGGTTTGTGTCAAATTTAACACTTACAGTAACGCTGACTTTAACGGTTACAGCAAAATGTGTTGCACCAGCGAATTCATTAGATTTGTTAAAGGGGTTGCAAGTCAAATGAGGCGTGATTTACCCCAAATTCGAAGCGGGTAACATTTTTAAATATGACAACACTTAACAGAACCGTAAAAACTCGTTTCTATCGCTGTTATCAGTGTCACTGAGTGTCACTTCATTTCATTGATGTTAGTTCGGTGTCTGTTAAAGACAAGGAAATTTTTCAAGAAAGCTTAGAAATATTTACTATTCTTTTTCGGATTCCGGTGAGCTACTGAGAAAATAAAAACATGGACGAAAATTTGCTTGCAAACATTCAAACAAAGTAAGTACCTATTTATAGCTTTGTCTATAACGCATGTTATTTTTTGGTTGAACAATTTTACGTATTTATGATGAATATCTAGTTACGCCATTATGTTTTATTGTTTCAGGGAAAGAAGTGTAAACTTCAGTAAAATAGAGTTGGATAGATTTCAAACACTTTTGACAAAATACAAAAATATTTTATTTTGCAAAAAGACGGATGGCGTTAGTTCGAAGCAAAAAGAAAGTGCTTGGAGTAATATCGAACGCGAGTTCAACGCTCTTGTAGACACTCCACGTACACGTCCACTCCACGTAACAAACTTAAATATAAATTTGAAAATTTGAAGAGAACAGCAAAGAAGGTACCTAATTAATATTTTGTCGGTCAGTGTCGTCTTATGGGCACTATGAAAAATATTTTTTTTATGTTTACAGGGAGCTAGCAAAGAACGCCAAGAAATGCGTCGCACTGGAGGAGAGCCACCACTTACACCACCATCTGGTTTTACTGATGCTACAGACTGACTGAGGGCAATTATACCGTCATCAATTGATGGAAATGTAGCTATTTATGACGATGATGTCATAAATCAAAAGCCTATTGTCTTTGTGAGTGCTAGTATATTACACATTACCTATTTACTTTCGTGTAGTTCTAAAATAAATTAAAAAAAGTAAATTGTATTTAATATTCTATTAACAGCCTTCAAAAAAGCCGGAGAATGTCATAGAAGTGGTTGAGGGCAATATGACTGAGGAGTCTCATCTACCAAAGAAGGTATTCATTATTATTTTGTTAAGCGTTGTTAATACTTTGTTACGCTCTGCCTACCCAACCAGGGATTACAGGCGTGTCTTTATGTATATATATGTAGCTCTTGCAAAAATAATAAAAATCTTTTCAATATTCTATTTACAGCCTCGTCCGGAGAACATTATAATTGAAGTAGTCGAGGACTTGACTGAGTCTTCTACGACTAATGAGAAGTGGGACTTTGATCCGAGCACACCCTACAGTTCTCTCAAGAGACCCATGTCATCACCGTTAAAAAGTAATGTATGATAAACACAAATAGGCTAATATATGTAGAGAAATGTATTTATAAATAAAGTGCTCTTCTCATTGACAGGTCGAGCTAAAAAACGAAGAACGGAAACTTTAAATACCAACGTCGTCCGGCAATTGCTGCAGGAAAAAAAGTTAGCTGTTATTGACAACCTGCAGGAGCTGGAGCTCCAAAGAATTAAAAATTCTATCAGGCACGCCCAGGAGCTCCATGAGCAAACGCTGCGCCATAATGAGGAGCGGCACAAATTAGAAATGGAGAAACTACATCTGGAAATAAAAATATTAAAGAAGTCAGATGAATTTTGATTTTTAAAATTAAATAAAAATATTTACTTCATATTCTAATTTTTTATTGTTAATACTTATTGACGTAGTCTATTGAAATAACTGTTAATTAATTGTGACCTGTTAAGATCATCATTTCTTGCCACTGTATAGACTATATTCTCTTCCTCATAAGTCAATTCAGAACTGTCCTGATTCATATTTGACGCCAATAATGGTGGCATAGGATCCCGATATTTTTTGCATATATTGTGCAGTACAGCAGTAGCTACTATGATGGGCTGGATCTCTCTAGGTGAGTCCTTATTTTCATGGACAGGGCAGGAAATCTTCTTTTCCAACATCCAAACACCCTTTCTACTACATTTCTCGTACGGATTTGGCTCTCATTGTATAGCTTCTCTCCATCAGTAACAGGATCACGCAGAGGTGTTAGCAAATATGGCTTCACTGCATAGCCTTTGTCGCCAATCAACCAGTATCCATTAAATTCGCCATCTTCCAGTCTGCCCTAAAAATAAAAACAAAGCATTTTAAATTTTGGACGCTGGTAGGTAATGTATGGTATGTATTTAATTTTAATTTCCATGCTGTAATAAGGCAGAATGTGCATGGATCCTATTGTATAATGTCAACAACTTATTTTGTTTCTACCTTGATGGCACTGGAGTTGAATATATGGCTGTCATGGCTGCTCCCAGGCCAACGTGCAACAATATTGGTTATGTACATTTTTGCATCGCAGATAACTTGTACATTCATAGAAAAAGTCAATTTTCTATTTCTATAATTTTCTGCATCTAGGCCACCTGCAAGTAAAGTAATTTATGTGTCATCTCTTCTAATTGATTCCTTAGCATAATATTATACCTCATTGGACTAGTTTAATGTTTTCATATACCTGGAGACTTTATCGGTATATGAGTGCAATCAATTGCTCCGATTACTTTCGGAAAAGCACTTAAATCATAAAATTCTGTCGCTGTCCTCTCCATCTCCTCAACGGTCTGTGGCATGGATATCCACTCTGCTCGCATGCTTGCAATTACCCGGCTCACCCTATATATTATGCGTGATACTGTAGACTTATGAACACCAGCTGTATCGCCAACGCATCTTTGGAATGAACCACAGGCATAATATTCTAATGCGATGAGTACTTGCTGCACTGGAGTTACTGCTTTATTTCAGAAAAATAAAGATACCATATAATAATTAAACATAATTGAGAGCATTTCAAATATATGGCAAAAAACCCCCATAGGTACTTAGTACCAGGAACTAAAATAGGTATTTACCGTAATAACCTCTCACGGCAGTCACTAAATAAGTAAGCAAATACTATGCTAGACATAAGGAAACTTACTTCATCGTAGAATGGTCTAACCAGCGGTGCAATCGTAAAGTCAGCCACCAAGCTACGTTTTTAGAGACTCGAAATCTCGCCAAAAAACATTCGTCGTCCCATGTGGAAAAGCGATCGGGTCTAGGTAAGTACACTTTTCTTTTTCTATTTACTCTGACAAGAGTATCGCTTTCGTCTTCAGAACTGGTTTCCGCGAGTATTTCTTGGAGCAGGGACATGATTTTTAGAGGTTATATTCAACGCGTTTGACAGTAATTGACGGATAATTTAACACAAACAATAGCACCAACCAGCGGAAAGTGAGCGGTTACAGTTACGGTTAAAGTTATGACGACATTTAACTATTTGTCAAATGGTGCAACTCATTTTTGGCTTAACCGATACTTTAACTGAAGTTTCGATGTTTGTTATTGTTAAAGTAAGATGGTGCAACCCAGCCTTACTCTTTCTTGTTACGTGAATATTTTATACTAATAGAAGAAAATTCATAATTTTGTATGGCAACTTCATACGTCAAGATAGTTACACCAAGGCGGCGCTAGTAAGGGATGCGCGATCCAGATCATCGATCCGATTTTAAAGGATCGGATCGGATCGTAATGCGTCGATCCGATCCGTAGATTGGATCGCATGCCGTCGATCCGATACCAAGGAAATCGATCCGGATCGGATGCAAAAAAGCAAGACACAATTATTATTAGATATTTATTATTAAAAAAAAAACATTGCATGCACTTATAAACACGAACAAGTCTTATGGTCGCCTTTTTAACGTAATGTGAGTATCACATGACACAATATGTACAAATCACGAAAAAAAAAACGTATAAAGAGGGAAACTAATAATGTGGATAATGATAAAAAAAAACCCTTTTTTTATTAACTAGCTTTCTTCCCGCAGCCTCGCTCGCGTGGACTATATTTTATATCGCGGGAGGGATGATCCATGCCCAGCAGCCTATGTTCGTCCCCATGGAGCATACTATCTCAGTACCAAATTTCATTAAAATTGGTTCAGTAGTATAGGCGTGAAAGCGTAACAGGCAGACAGACAGAAAGACTTAGTTACTTTTGCACTTATAATATTAATATTATATATCATATATCATGTTCCCCCGTCTAGAATATAGTGAAATTATATTATTCGCCCTAGGAACTTACCAGATCCGACAGGCAAGGTCCTATTATAGTGAACATGTCAGGTTTCACGGAGGGTATCGAATTGAAATTAGCAGAGAAAATATGAATGTATGTACAGAGTATCGTTTGAGAGGAAGGGGAAATAAAATCCAGACACATTTCAAGAAAAATATATTATGTTTATATATTAATTGAAAATAATGTGTCTGGACGGGAAGCTATAATAGAGTACTGCTGCAATTGTCTCGTTGGTAGAAGAACGGTTGGTTGTTGTGCACACGTAATGACACTTGTGTGGTACTTTGGGTGGGCCAGGCATCAGCCGACAATATCAGCGCCAGCAGCATTCCTCGATGCCAGCAGCATTCCTCGATGCTGTAGTTATTAGAGAGGATGATGAATAAAAAGTATTTTTATCAAGCCTATTTCTTTCATTTAAGTACTCCAAAATCCTACCATTACACTTCATTTACTCCTGTAACCTACTCGATTTGTAACCTACCGACTAACTCTTTCCAGCCAGAATTAAAGTGGTCAAACCACAAAAAAGCCTTGAAGTCTTTCAAATCGGTCGAAATCCGGCATCGAAGCGGACCACACTCCACGAGTCGGCTTGACAGACCACCTTTTTCGACGTTGAACTCGCGAGTCTGATTGAGAGACAGGGGCGCGCCTTGACAGATATCCCATTTTTTGGGTCATACTCTGCAAGAAATTGCAATAAATAGTAACGAGAACGCTAATTACCATCCTCGCTTATCGCTAAAGCTATGCCGCAGTCGATAAAAGGTAGTTGTTGATTCTAACCTCCATAGAACCTATAGTTGACGATTTTATAAATAATCGTGGCAATTTAGATATGATTTTCAAACGGGATGGTGTTTATAAAATAAAAACAAACCAATCTAACTACAGTTTATTTTGGGACATGAAAGTCTAGTCCAGCTCCTATAGAAATTTGGCCATTGTCCTTTATGGAAGATGATTGGAGCAGTAGACTTTGTGCAGGAAAAAAAGACTTTATAACGAAGAAGGGCGAGCGTAAGCAAAAGCGAGTTATGCTAGATACGTTACTCAACTTGCACAAACGTTTTGTGGAAAAGACACACATTAAAATATCGTACCCAATGTTCTGCAAACTCCGACTCCATTTTGGGTCGTCCAACCACGCTGTGACGGTCGTAACACTTGCATGTGTGTTATACACAGCAATATAAACAAGAAAATAACTAACAAAAAAGAGGAATAAACGATGGTATAATGGAGTTACGAAATATGCATCTGGATCTGACAGACGGAATATTAGATGATAAGAACAAAGAGATAGATAAAAAAGTTATAGAAAAAGAAACATCATATATATGCGTCGTGACAGTTTTAGAAAACCCTGAATTTAGCCAACAGGCAAAAAAAGAAGAAAATGAGACTGAAGAAGGTGCAGAAGCAAGAAGCGAAGCGATTGATGGTCAAAATATTAATAGAGATGGTGCGGAATTATGGGCTATAGAACAAGATCTACCAGTACGGCATTTAATGAAAAAGCCGGTAAAAAAAACGGAAAAAAATAAAAGAGATAGCTGTGATAATATAAACTTAAGCAACCAGACTATACAACTAGAAAATAATGAGACTGAGAAACCAAATGAGATAATGGAAGATATCATAGGTGTTAGTGACAGTGTTCTAGTAAGATATTACGAAAGAAAAAAATGGGTTTATTATGTAGGTTTTGTAGAGAGTAGAGATTTGGAGATTTAAAAGCAGAAAAGTAATAATTACAGCATTCGATTTTTAAAGACGATCAAGAAACGTGCAAAGGAATTAGGTTACAAGTTTGTTTGGGTTAGATATGGGAAAATCTTTGTCAAGAAAGAGGAATCGTCACAAAGTGTCGTCATTAACAACTTAGATAAGTTAAAGACTTTAGTTTAGTTTTTATTTTTTTTTTGTTGTTATCATTATGTCCTGCAAGTTTCTATTGATATCATTTTCTAAATTCAATCTTCATATTTACTATCAAAATGTTAGAGGCTTAAAAACCAAAACTGTCGACTTTAACCATAACGTATCAATACATAATTATGATGTAATAGTACTCACGGAGACTTGGTTGCACAGTGGCGTATACGATTCCGAATTGTTTGATGACCGTTACATTGTCTATAGACGCGATCGGGAAACAAGTCGGTATTGCACCCGTAAACAGGGAGGTGGAATCTTAATTGCCATTTCAAAAAACCTAAAATCATCCAGGGTATCTAAATTCGAAACTGACTTAGAAGATTTATGGGTAAGCATTGATGTAAGCTCATTAACTAACCACAAAAAAAAATATACATCAACGCAATCTATCTGCCTCCTCCTCTGCACCCAGACACATTTAAGCTTTACACTTGTAATGTTCAAAAAATAATGGTCGATAGAAGTGAAGACACATTACTACTAGGCGATTTCAACCTTAGTTGTATTTCATGGGTGCAAAACAATCATCTATTGATACCGGAATGTAAAAACTCGGACTTAAATGCGCTAGTTTTGGAACTTATGTCTTTGAATGCATTATACCAGTGTAACTCGTAACCTGTATAAGCGGCAATAGCCTAATGGTCAGGGTGACCGCCTTGTGATCGAGAGTTCGCAGGTTCGATCCCCACCCATTACACTATTGACGTGAACCCACTCCAGACACAAGCATATTTAGCTTAGTTGGAGGGGTTAACAAGATTGTTAGTAATGTGAATTCTACCCACATTGCTAGCAACCTTTTTAAAAAAAAAAAAAAAAAAAAAAAAAAAAAAAAAAAAAAAAAAAAAAAAAAAAAAAAAAAAACTCAATATTGAACAACAAATCTAAAATATTAGATTTAATATTTAGTAACAAACCTGTCGATAATGTAATGCAAAGCAGTGCTCCTCTAACAAAAGAGGATCCTTTACACCCTGCAATGGAATTTTATGTTCCATTTATGTCTGATTGTTATCTTAAACAAAGCAACACGGTAACTCGCAATTTCTTTCGAGCTGACTACGAGGGTGTCCTAGCTCGCCTTATGTCTTTTGTATGGGAACACGAGTTTGCAACTTGTACATCAGTGAACGAATTAGTAGACGTTTTTTATAATATTCTAAAAAAAACAATCGCTGAAACCGTTCCTTTAAAACGTACACATAATAGAAACTACCCTATTTGGTATTCCCGAGATCTAATAAGACTAATGAAGCAAAAATATAAATATCACACTCGATTCAAAAAATACAAAAATCCGTTAGACTTAGTATCATTTCAAAATCTAAGAGATGACTGCAATATCCTCAGAATAAGCTGTTATAAAACATATATATCCAGACTGGAAAATGGCATATTTAAATCCCCTAAAATATTCTGGTCTTTTATTAAAAACAAAAGAAAGGGCAGCAGTACATACCCCGCGGAAATGAATTTTGAAAACATTACCGCAAGTGAAGGCAAGGACATAATATGCAACTTATTTCGTGAAAATTTTGCGCGTTCTTTCAACAAACCATCAAACACCCCAAGTATCTCGGTTACTAATTATTCCTGTTTTAACTCCTCAGCGTTACTCTCTAGCTTATCCTTAAGCGAGAAAGAAATATACAAATCTTTAATTGAATTAGATGAAAAAAAGAGAGCTGGCTCCGATGGTATTCCGCCCATCTTCATCAAACGATGCGCTAAAGCTCTAGTTGGTCCTCTTCGATCAATTTTTAATCGATCATTACTTGAAGGAAGCTTTCCTGATAAGTGGAAGGAAGCCTTGGTCGTGCCTATATTTAAGTCAGGAGAAAAACACTCGGTTGAAAATTACAGACCAATCTCCATTTTAGTAACATTTGGAAAAGTTTTTGAGAAGCTCATTAATCAACACATAATATGGTACCTCAAGCAAAAAATAACAGAATATCAGCATGGCTTTGTTAAATGTAGGTCAACAACCTAATCTTTTGTGCTTTACGTCTGCTTTATCATCTTACCTCGACAAACGGATCCCAGTAGACGCAGTTTATACGGACTTCAGCAAAGCTTTTGACAAAGTTGATCACTGTCTTTTAATAAACAAATTAGACCAACTGGGTATACACGGGACGTTACTAAGGTGGTTCAAATCATACTTAGAGCGCAGAACCTCGAAAGTGGTAGCAAATGGCTATTCTTCTGACAGCTTTGTTGCGACGTCTGGAATTCCACAGGGATCGCATTTAGGACCTACCCTTTTCAATGTATTCATAAATGACATAACTAATTGCTTTAAACATTCGAATTATTATCTATTTGCCGATGACTTAAAAATCATGAAACCTACGCGAAGTAAGGAAGAGGCTCGGTTGTTGCAGGAAGATTTAAATCGACTTGTTAAATGGTGTGACGATAACAATATGCATTTAAATACGACTAAATGTCACTACATTCAATTCACTCGCAACAAAAACCCTCCAATTAACAAGTACTACATTAACGGAGTTGCAATCACTAAACAAACCGTTGTTCGTGATTTAGGTGTCCAAATGGACAGCAGTCTTAAATTTGATACACATATATTAAACACAGTTTCACGTGGTTTCAAGGCACTTGGGTTCGTTTTGAGGAATTGCAAAGAATTTAAAAGATCCCAGACCAAAATCTTAATCTACAATGCATTAGTTCGCCCGATCCTAGAATATGGATCCGTAATATGGAATCCGCACTATGAAGTCTATACTAAGCGATTAGAAAGTGTTCAAAGGCGATTCTTGTACCATCTTTGTTACGGAGACCACATGGCTAAACAAGTCAGAAGCTACAAAGATAGGCTCAAGCTTTATCGTCTAGATAGTTTAGCCACTCGTAGAATGCAGACCGATTCAGTATTTTTACACAAATTAATAAACGGAACGATAGACTGCAGCGAGCTTTTGGGTACCATTAAAGTAAACATCCCCTCACGCATCCCTAGAAAAAATATCTACAAACTTTTAAATATCCCACGGTCAAGAACCAATATCGGTCAATACGCTGCTTTGCCCAGGCTCTGTAGACAGTATAACACACTGTCGAAAACACACGATGTAGACATCTGTGTTCCATTATGTAAATATAAAAAATGTATAAAACAATTAATTTAATCTAGATAAATTCTTTATTATATATGTATATTATTTTAACTTTAGTTTAATTCATATCTTATAATTAATATTTTTTGTATTGCATATTATTCATATTTCATTATAATTGTAATTGTTTTCATCAATGTTGAACTGTACTGTAACAGCTCTAAGACCTAAATTATTGTGCATGCTGTGGTCTCCTCTAATTGAGGGAGTACACATTCTTAGTACTGATGTTTTGTGATATTATGTTCTGTGTATATCTCTTGTTGGGGACCCTAAAATAAATAAATAAACCAAACCTAAAATTTGTTTCCACTAAAAAGTTGGACAGAGATATAGTTTCAGATGATTTTGTATTGTAAAAAAAGTAAATTTAAATTATGAGTCAAGGGAGTAGGTACACGCTAATTGACAAAGATGATTACATTTATTTTGATGAATGATTTACTCGGATCAGTAATCACAATCAAGTTGATTTTGATTTTTTAATAATTTTATTGTACTTGTTGGTTAGTGTTTTTAATTTCACTTTGATTTTTTGTTGATTTAAAAATGTGGCTATAATAAAAAGAAGTTTATTTAAAATGTCTCATTTTTATTTGATACACTACAATAATGATATACTTACCTACTAAATAATAATCTTAAAAATGGACAACATATTTTTCTAAGTTATATTTTCCTGGAAATCGTATTTTATTCATGAAATAGTCATATTTCGAGGAAATAAAACTTGGAAAAATATATAGATGATTTATACGATTATATTATTCATCATCATCACATGTCATAATTATTCGTAAATGTGGTAAGATTTTTTTGTAAATGTTGATACAATGTAATCCTGCCCTTACAATGGATCCAGTGTGTTACAATATTTCCAGTGTGTTGCATACAAACTTGTGTGTTGCACTTTCTAGTGTGTTATGGTACAAATTTTGTAAGCCCCACCCTAATAAGTCTACTCCTGTAAAATGAAAAAATGAGTTGTTGTGACTTTGTTGCACCGAAAGTGCGATATCGTCGGGGATAGTGCAAATATGCGTAACTAGCATTGGATAATTCCGCGTATCTGACAAATGTAGCCAAATTAAGATTTCGCGGGCATTGCATGCAGGATCCTGATTAGCTGTCCCCTCTTTGACGTACATTGCGTTTGACCAATAAAAAGTAAAAGTATCGCCCAATAACAATTCCGCGTATGTGATCAGATGACATCGTGAGTTTTGTTGTGGTTATTTTTTGTTGTTAAAGTCAGTGTTATTACAACCTCAGGTAAGTGTTAATGCAACGTTTATTAAGTGTTTTCTCAATCGAATATCAGCTTTAAATACCATTGTAATTAATTTTTGTAACTTTTTCGTCCTAACCTTGTTAATGACTACACTTTTTTTAAAAATTCAACTGAATATTGTAATGTGAACATGTGTAACTTACACATGTTCACATTAAACACAATATTAAACAATTACTTTTAATATTGATAAATACTATCAAATTCTATAAATTATCTAATGATTTTCTTTATTTTTACTCAAGTAGTGCATACGCGGAGTTGCTGTAAGTTGAAGTGTGATTTACGTGTGTTATTAAATTCAATGTTTTCCTATTATAACTTTCTTAAATAATTGATATGGTTAACCTATCCTGATTCGGAGGAGGTTTTCAGTTATTGATTTCAGCAACGTGTTAAGAAATCGCTTTTCGATTGCTAATGAAGCTCGTACGCGTCTTTTTGAGGTGAGAAATGTCAGTGTTAGTGAACGTATCTAAGCTCAAATACACTCACAGGCACAGTTAACCAACTGAGGACATTTCAAATAAGTGATGGAAGATTATATCGGTGCCTATTAACTTTTAATCTATCACGCTGCATGTTTATAATACTATTTTAATAATCGTCAAGCGTAAAGGTATTTATAAAATGTTCTATATCGGGTCTTATATATCGGTGTCTATCGAAAGATGATGTCTCTCAATGTAAAGATACACTAGGGGACAAATGTCCCACGACACGTATCGCCAGCGACGTCGGGTGAAGTAGCGCAACGTTGCCGGACTTCGCTCGACATGTCTGGCAACATCGCGCGACACGTGTCGCCAGCGACGTCGGGTCAAGTAGCGGGGCGTTGCCGGACTTCGCTCGACATGTCTGGCAACATCGCGCGACACATGTCGCCAGCGACGTCGGGTGAAGTAGTAGGTTATTGAAGTTTATATTAAAACCAAAAGTGTCACTTCAAAAGGAGTTTTATTTCAATGTCTAACATTCGCGTAAACCTCAGAAAGCAAGTCAACAGGTTGAGAAGCTATGAGCTAGGGTAATGTAATCAAAAGGTGGTTGTTCTACACATCTAGGTCTTGGTAATTTTTTTTGTTCTACACTAGCTGAACCACGTTGTAAATTTTTGTATAGATTTTAAGTTCAATATAGGTACCTAATGTATGTTATTCGTCTTTCAGGGCGAGCACGGAACAAATTTACTGCATCATTTGTCGACCAAACATCCTTTTGAGTATAACATAGTCAACGACCGAAACAAGTTGAACGCAAGCAAAGAACTTTCACAGACGAATGATGAAAATGATCTAAATGTTTCGAATAATAGTCCAGACAAAAAAAACACAAAAAACTGGTTCATTAAAATTTACCTATATACAAACGCAGTGTGTTAACTTAGTAACAGTACATGGAAGGCCATTTTTATTGATGCCTTGAACGTGGCACAACTAGTTCCAGAAAACTTGATGATTCTGATATTGTTGCCCAGATTGAAAGTTTTCCTGCATATCAAAGCCATTATACACGAAAGAATAATCCTAACAGAAAATATTTAAATCCTGGGCTATCCGTAAAATGTACGATCTTTATAGAGAAAAATGTGAGATTGAAATGACTGAACCCAAGAAATTAAAGTATTACATTAAAATATTCAACACAAAGTTTAATCTCTGTGATGACTTAAATTTGAAAATACAAGGAGCTGATGATGAAAATGTCAAGAAGGAGTTTGAGAACCAAAGAGAACTTCATCAACGAAAAGCAGATTCAGCAAGAGAAAACCTTCAGAATGATTCGAAAAAGGTTGATGAAGCATACATACTAACTTTTGATCTGCAGAAAGCTTTAGCCTACCCAAAATGAACTACCTCAGTAACATACTATAAAAGAAACCTTTATTTATATAATCTGGGAATACATTGCTTTAATAATAACACAGGATACATGAATGTCTGGGACGAAGTTAAAGGTGGAAGAGGTTCTCAAGACATAGCATGTCTTATTAAGCACTTAAAAACTCATGCGGCATTACAAAAGCATGGCATTATGTATTCCGATTCATGCACTGGACAAAACCGGAATATCAAGACCACTCTTTCCCTTTTGAAGCTTGTACAAGACCCTGACACTAGTATTGACACTATAGACCACAAGTCTGCCGCGCTTATGATAAACGCATCATCTCGATTTTTTTAATGAAATGAGTTATATACATATCTGAAATCAGGAAAACAAGATCTACAAACTTTCCAAAGTAACATTTCATAAATTATGCCTGTAACACGGTTTTTCAGATTTTATAAATGCATTAACTAAGACTTTAATACCAATTTTACTAATGAAGAGTGCATTATCTATAGTTAGTACAAACAAATATTCTAAACAAATATTCTAGTAACGATAGGGTGACTAGTCATAAACGCTTTATCTTTAAGTTGATGCGTTTTTTGTACGCAATCTTAAGGGTCAATAATATCAGCATGTTACATTATGATACCAGAATAGGTGCATTTTCGACGAGTAGCAACAGAAAAGGACCACTTTATTCGCTTACTCATCCACCTCATTACCATGGACTTCGCACGGACACGAGGCGCTGCTCGCCGAGTCAGCGTAACGGATATTGCACCATATTCACACCGTTCTAGCGTTACTAGATTCCTTTCCCACTATTTGTTCTAACATCGAACGGTAGGGACATATTAACTTAGGCTAAGGATAATTGTACGATTTAAGTTTTAATATACTTTTATTTTATTTTCAACATTTTCGTTTCCTTCATCTCCTCCGGCTGTAGCTTCCCGTAACTGGCGCAGTCGGTAGGATACTCGTGAGATTAGGTCGATTCGTGTCGCTGCAAGATATGCCAAAAAATCGGAGCGAAGTCCCCGCGCGCGAGACTCCCGATTGCGAGTATCCTCGAATCTACGGAGCTACCTGGAGGGTGTATCCAGACATTGATACGTGAAGGAACCAAAATGTTCATGTAAGTACCATTAGAATCGCTCTGTGGTTGCTTTCCCTGTATTTCCTATAATTCCATTTTATTTTACCAAAATTTCCCATCCAAGGAGATCTGGTACCAGTAGGGTAACTAGCGTTAGTACTAGTAGGAGTAGTTTAGTGGATTCAAATAGAGACTTAAGTCCAGCTAGTAGTAGTTCTTATTATAGTAATATGTCTGAAATTGAAACTGTGTAGAGATTGTCTAAGCTGAAATGACGCGCTCCACCTTCGCATTTACGCACACAAGCAAATTTCAAATATGGACGCAATACACCTAAACATGCAATTGTAATTGGTCGTTCAGTTGCCGGTTAGACTCAAACGCAGGAGCACGCATCGTTCGATCACAAAAGTACCGACAGCATGTCAACAAAAAAACATCTTCGGAGCCAGGTAAATAAAATAATTTATTATTTTTTTTAATTTTCAGGATTTATCAGTGTGGATAATATCCCATTCCATATTTCTTTTGATCTGTGCCCTAGTCGCCGCGACTGCCATTTGACATTCATGCATTATGCATTTGTTTCACTCGCTTTTTTTTTTATACTGAATTAAAAAAAACAATGCTGTTGATTTTTTTACAGGTAAAAGAAATTATTGCAAAAGTATACCACCGAATGAAATATGAAGCGGAAAATGGAGTGGAAAAACTTACTGATGCTAGGTGGCGAACTGCCCAAGCCGTTGGTGTTAGTGAATCCACGATTACGCGAATTTTAAAAGAAGAAAAACAAGCTGGAACATCAAAGGATGCATCGCAGAATTTTTTTAAATCTCCCTCCAAACCAAAAAGGGCGCGTCCTAAGTCATAGCTGGAAGATTTTGATAAGGGTGTGCTTCGAAGAACGATAGCTTCATTTCATACAGAATTTAATGAAGTACCAACATTAAGAAAGCTTAAACAGATATTGGTAGAAAGAATTGGCTTTACTGGTTGTATAGAAACACTGCGCACTATTTTGAAGGAATCAGGCTACGAGTGGTCAAAAATAGACGACAATCGTAAAGATCTAGTCGAAAAGCACGACATACAAATGCTGCGGTTCCAATATTTGAGGCGATTAAAAAAATACCGTGATGAGGGCCGATATATCGTTTCCACAGATGAAAGTTACGTTCACACTACACATATTCAAAACATGTGCTGGAAACTAGTGAAAGGAGTATCACCAGTACAAAAAAGATATCTAAAGGTATGCGGGTCATTATTGTCCAGGCTGGTGGGTGTGAAGGATTTGTTCCAAATGCTAGCTTAGTGTATAAAGCAAACTCAACAAGTGGAGATTATCACGACAACATGAATCTGAATAATTATAAAAAGTGGCTTAGCACACAGTTGCTGCCCAATCTGCCAGAAAACTCTGTCGTTTTTGTGGATAATGCTTCTCTCACCATAATGCTTTAATAGAAAAAGCGCCCAACTCGAACTCAAACAAGAATGAAATGCAAACATGGCTTGCAGGAAAAATATTCCGTTTGATGAAACGATGAAAAAAATAGAGCTGTACGATTTAATTTAAAAAAAGAAAGATAAATTCAAAAGATTTGCTATCGATGAACTAATTGAATCAAAAGGGTTTGAAATTCTACGATTACCCCCTTACCACCCGGAACTCAATCCCATTGAAAAAATATGGGGGATATTAAAAAACTACGTGGCTAGTAAAAACATTGCTCAAAATTTAACATCCATTATGACACTTATAAATGAACGACTTGAAATGATTGATCTTACAATGTGGGCAAACACGTGTGATGTATGTATGTTGAAGACACAGACAAACAATATTCGCAATACTTTGATATGGATAAAGAATTTATTATTAATATTAATAACTCTGATTCAGATGAAAGCGACTCTGTCGAGATGAGTGAATGAGTGAACTCTTTTAGAACGATAAACATAATGTTTGGACTACTATCATAACTGTAATTATATTTAAATGTAAATAATAATTCAGAAAATATTAATTCAGAAAGCATTACATTAAAATACGTAAACAAATTATTTCACTAAGTTTTTAAAATTTCTTTGTAGACCGTACTTGCTAAGAACCGTTGTTCTCGGATTTGTTGCCCAACTAGTTTAGTTGATCTTAAACGAGCGAGAGGAGAGGACGTCTTGTTTCATACAAAGTGCAAGACAACTCAAAAGGAACCAATCTCTACAGATATAGACAAATTATGGTCCCGTTAACTTGACTTCAATGACTTTAAGAGCATTTTTTATTTTAATAAAGAATATGGTAGCTTCATACCAACTGTCTATGAGATCAATACCACACAGTTACTCTATCAAAGAAGAGCGATGCCAATATCATCACCTCTACGAAATGATGCCTGTTGAAGAAGACTTTGATACAAGCTTGAACGTTGACTATGACTCCGATGACAGCGTCAAAGACAAAGATTATGAACCTGAAAGCATCATGAAAAAGACCAAAAATTCCCTTAAGATCTTTGATGTAGAAGGAGCCACCTGTAATACGATTAGAGATAAAATTGTAGTACACGCCGAGATTAACAATGTTAAAAGTACACAAACACGTGCCTGCAATAAATCTAAGTCTCGTATACTTGTAAGCCATGAGCCTGCCGATGATATAAGCGTATTGAACTCTCCACAATTAATGGCAATACCAGAGCCGAATACCGGAGCTAATACTTCTGTACTTCTGACAACGAGGCAACGTCAACAACTACAGCGACAACATCTTTAAATAACAAAGGATTTACTAAATTAGGTTTACTTTCTAAAAGACGAAAATTTGATCTCCCACTTTCTGAACGTATAAAACGTAGAAAAGAAATTGACGACGAAAAATTTTCGCTCAAACCTCCATGTGATGATAAATGTCGAAGAAAGTGTACAACTAAAATAAGCGAGCAAGAAAGACAAATTATACATGATCAATACGTACATTTAAACTACGAAACAAGAGGGGTTTATATAAAAAGCACGGTTGAGACATATAACCAAAATCAAGAACAGTTTCGCCTGAGGATGGAATTGCTAAGAGAGGGCTATCCCACAGATATTTCTTTACTGTCAGTCAGTGACATTAAAGTTGAGGTATGTAAATATTTTTTTTTAACGACACTCGGCTATAATGCAAACAATAATAGACGCATTTATACTGCGCTTCAAAAAGAATTAGATAAAGAGAAAGACAAACGAGGAAGTTACATGCGTAAAAATCTCATAGATAAAGACGTCATCAGAGCTCATATACAAAGTTACAAGCCAATGATTTCCCACTATCGTCGAGAACATGCGCCGAATAAATATTATCTGCCCAGCGATATTAACACAACGATGATGTATCAAGACTTTTTATCCAACTTTTCGCAAGATGCTTCTAGGTTGCATTTGTACATCATTTTGATACTCTTCTCTGGAGGTGGTGTATCGATTCTTATGCAATTTATATTGGGTACCTACACTTTTCGCAAGATGCTTCTAGGTTGCATTCGGTGTTTTTTTTATGTAACTCGAATATCGCGCATTGTTCACATCTTCGTGGCCTAAATGAGCAAATGAAATGTTCATACCTCTTAATGTTTTCCGATATGTTTCAAATGATACGGTCATACCCTATGACCGTATCATTTGAAAAGACAAGTTACTGTGTCATCCTATTTACCAAAAAGAATACGGCCAGGCGACAAACAGTACATTGACAAATGCTTAGTAAAATTAATAGCCTTTGATTTTCAGCCTTTTAGTATAGTCCAAGATAAAGGCTTCAAAGAGTACACACACGCGCTTAATCCGAACTACGAATTACCTGACAGGAAAACTATTTCTAATGTTTTAATGCCTATAATCTACGAGGAAAGATTACAGTTCTTCAAAGATTTTGTAAAAAATAATGCTGTCAGTGTTTGTTTAACCGCAGACAGTTGGTCTTCAAAAGCGATGGATCATTATATGGCTATTACGGCTCATTTTTTGACTGAGTCTCTAGAATGTAAATCCATACTTTTAAAGTGCACCCATGTAGAAGGCAGTCAAACTGGAGTTAATATTTGCAACGAAATAAAAAAAGTAGCCGTAGAGTGGGATCTTGAGAAAAAAGTAATTTTATTTGTTACCGATAACGCTGCGAACATGTTACTTGCTGCAGATGTGTTACAGTGGAGCCATTATGGGTGCTATGCGCACAAATTAAATTTAATAGTTCAAGATGGTTTGACCACAATAAAATCTACACTGGAAAAAGTAAACCGAACTGAGGCACATTTTAAAAAAAGTTTATTCGCAAAAGAACGTTTACAAAAATACCAACAGCTTCATCAAAACATAATACCAAAAAATGTAATTAAATCAGTACCAACCCGGTGGAATTCCACATACCTTATGCTGGAAAGATTTATTACTTTGGAAGAGGCTTTAAAAGCTACAATCACACGTTATTTTTTTTCAAACATGGCGACGTATTTACCATCTGTTTGACAAGGCGGGACCTGTGCGACAAAAACAATCAAAATATTCGTTTTTTACTAAGGTAAGAGCTATCATAATCTTTTAAAAATTGCAAATCTATTTTGTTTTTCTTATACATAAACATTTTTTCTTATTATTGAATATATTAACTGCCTTTTAAAAACATTATTTTATAATTTAACGGCCAATTTTTTGTTATTTGTGGGGGGCCAACATTTGGTATGCGTAAAATCGGTTTATCCATTTTATTGACACACATGCCAATAAAAGGACATTTAAAATAATTTGAGTTTATTAAAAATTATACCTTGTTTGTCTCAAAATTGAGTTTAGATTGCATTGAAAATATTTTCGAACGTTTTGGATACACCAATCCAAAAGTTGGCCCACTGCCAATTATATAAAATCCATTTATTGACACGGGTGTCAAACATTGGGTAAAAACGTGCCAATAAAAATATTGTCTTTTCAGCCACTTTCAAAATGAAGCCTAGTCAGAAGAAGTCTAGAGAAAAAAATAGTAAAAAAATGTTTTAAACGGAAAATTTATACAGAAGAGAACCTACAAAAAGCTCTCCATCGGGGAGAGCCAGCAGTTTTAAGAATGGTGAGAAGTGGTTCAAATTGTTTTTAGCTAGACATCCAACAGTTACATTTCGAACACCAGAAGCCGTAACAGCTGCCAGCTCCACGGTCTCTGCATCTGATGTAAGAGGCTGGTTTGAACAAATAAGGATTTACATGACTGAAAACAGCTACTATGACATCTTAGCAGACCCATCAAGAGTATTCAATGGCGATGAAACGAATTTTGTTTTATGTCCAAAAACAGGTATTGTTTTAAGCTCTAAGGGAGAAAAAAACGTTTACGAAATTGACCACGCCCAAGCCAAAACTTCACTAACCGTCATGTTTACTTTTGATGCAGATGGTCAAGTTACTCCGCCAATGGTAATTTTTCCATACAAAAGATTACCTGGCGAGATAACGTCTAAGATTCCTGAAGATTGGGGCGTGGGCTTAAGCGACAACGGATGGATGAATTCTGATGTATTTTTTGAGTATATCAAAAACGTTTTACATCCTCACCTCGTAAAAACTGGCACACAATTCCCTGTAGTTCTTTTTGTTGATGGCCACAAACCGCACTTGACGTATGCTACCAGTGAATTATGTACTAATTTAGGTATAATTCTCATAGCGTTATATCCTAACTGCACTAGGCTCCTTCAACCTGCAGACGTCGCCGCGTTTAAACCATTAAAAACACGATGGCAGAAAACTGTCCTAGAATGGCGAAGAAATAATCCATCTCAAGCGTTAACGAAAACTCAATTTGTGCCATTACTTAAAGATACTATAGAAAAAAGTCTTAACCCGTCAACAATTATAAATGGTTTTAGAGCAACTGGACTTTGTCCTTTTAATGAAGATGCAGTGGACTATTCCAAGTGCTTAGGAACTTCAAATAAAAATAACATTACCATAGCGCAACCCAAGCATGTAACAGACAATCGGGTGCTCACCAAAGATGGCTTTATGAAGTTGTTGGCAGAAAGAGCAATACATAAAATTGATAAAAGAGAATTGAGGCCAGAGGAGTCAAGTGAGTGTTTATTATTTGGAATTTCTTTACCACGTCTCAAAATGATTTGCAGAATAGCTCAATATTAGACACAGAGCGTCAGAATGACAATATAGGGAATTTTGATATTGAAAATATGGAGATAATTATCAATAACTCTCCAAACAAAAATGTTGCTGAGCAAAGTTTCGATTTTGTTTCACAAGATGTTGTTGTTGAGGAAATAGTCCAATGCTCTGAATTAAATTATTTTATAGAAGATATATCAACCCTACAAGAACCTATTCCAGAAACAGTTAGCCAACAACCACACAATCATCTTTCACCCACTCAACAAGCATTCAATCAGCCAGAATCCATAGAGCAAGTATCCTCTCAAAAAGCCTCTACTTCCTTACAGCATACTTCGATCTTACAGCCATCATTCACTTACGTACCAAGCAACAAACAACTATCCACACAGCAAACATTTGTTCAACAAACATCTATCTACCAAACTTCCATTAAAGTTTATGCAACTGAAAGTACCACTGGTTAAGGAAGACAATACTATAGTAAAATTACAAGATATTTTGGTACTTCCTAAAACGCCACAAAGAAAAGGGATAAAAAATACCAAGAAGATGCCTTTTGTACTAACGTCTGCTGATTAGAAAGCTCAGGAAAATGAAAAAATTAAAATTAAAGAAGAGAAAGCAGAAGGTATTAAAAAGAGAAAAGAAGAAAGAGAACAAAAGAAATTGGAAAAAGAGAAGAAAATGGTAAAGAAAAACAAAAAACAAACTAAAGCCAAAGACAATGTGTCCAAAATTTTGTTTTCGGAAGATTTCTATAAACTTGACAATGGCAAATTGGAAGCTGTACTTAAAAATGATAACAACGAAGACCAAAAAGCAAGTACTAGCAAAAATTACAGTGCTGCTGAGATAGAAAAAATGTTGACTGAGTCTGATTCAGATGACTAACGTGACTTAAGAATTACTTATGATCTTAATCAATTAGAGCTGTGATTTAATTAAATATAATTAAGGAAGTTAAAGTCTTAAGCTAAAATTGTTCTATTTTTTGTTCAAGCCTAGGTAGAAGGTTTTTTTGGTTTTGTTTTAATAGGTACTTTATAGAAAGTTTATTTTACTATAAGCGTTTCAACTGATTTGGTATGTTCCTATACAAATAAATATTACTTTTCTTAACGAAGGATTTTATTTTGTTTATTTCTATTATGAATTATCTTAAAATAGGTAGGTACATAGACCATGTAGAATACATTTTAAAACCCCTACATAAGAGCTAGCAGCTATTTTTCAGTCTTGGGAGAACAGTGACAATAATAGGTAATAATCACTGCCAATAAAAGGTTTGGCTATGCCAGCAACTGGTATTTGAGGTATTTTTTTAAAAGGTACGCTATACTGAAGAAAACGATATAATTTCTTAATGATAAGTAGGTACTTTATAATATTCTGCAGAGATTAGAAGACCAATATAAATGCTTTACTCTTTGTTAAAACATATTTTTTACGTGCAAATTTTACTGGTTTTGTGAAGTAGCTGCTTAAAGTGCCAATAATTGGGTGGTTTACCCAGTAAAATTTACTTTTAGTAATGCAAAATCGAAAATTAGCTCTCCTGTAAAATTTACTTTTTTCGTTTAGTAACGGTTTCGAAATGAAGGTGCGATTGTGTGATGTGACTGCCGACGATTTTCAGATGCCTCGAAAGGCCTTTCCCTTCCAGAGATGAAACCTAAACAAACAAAGGACAATATCTTTTTGAAGCGAGAAATATGCGCGAAACCGACTGGCAACTAAAGAACAAGACCAAAACGAGAACGACGTTGATTTTTTTCAAACGAATTCAACGAATCTGATTACACAAGATTGAAAGGACGCTTCCAAAGATAAAAATTTACCTTTCTTATAATCATATTTTTAATAGGCACCTATGTATAACCAAACCAGTTCACAACAATGGCAACGACCAAATCTAACTAATAATCATGCTACAATAATAGGCGTAGCATATAATAATTTACCAAGTTTTTCAACAACAACAAGAACATGAGAAATAATCAAAAACAGACAACCGTGCGTGCACGATCAAGGACTCGTCACCAATTCGCCACATAGACTTAAGTGTTTAACTGTATAATATTGGGAAAATTCACCACGCATCACAAATAGTTATTCTTAATTTCTAAGCAAAGTGCAAACAGTAAACTGTAAAATCCTAAAACCACAGATTAAAGACTAATACCTAAGGCTGGTTTTATAGCTACGCTGTTAGACGCGCCGTTGAGCAGCGCCGCTGTTAGCAGCGCGCGTTTGAACAACCGTCCGCTGTAAAACGAGATTAGTACCGCGCGTTTCGCTGCTGTGTACAGTCGTCTACAAAATGAATATTAATGCGGTTAGAGTAGTGGCTATTTACTTCTTATGGAAAAGATGGCAAAGAAGACTAGATGTTGATCCTTATAATGGTACAAGGTTACTGAGAGGCGAACACGTAAGATCTTTTTGCGATTTACGAGAAAATAGTCATAAATTTTATAAATATTTTCGTCTATCAATAACTAGTTTTGACGAATTACTCTGCAAGTTACAGTCTTCTTTACGACGATCCAGCTTATTTCGCATCCCCATAACTCCAGAGGAAAAATTGGCGATCACTCTAAGATAAATGAAATAAAATTACATTATACCTCTTATTACTATAACTAATAGGCTAATAACTAATACTTGGATGGGTAGCCAATTATTGGTTTATAGATTTTTCTTAAAGCACTGACTGAAAAAGGATAAATATATTTATTTTAAAATATATATAAAAATATTTTCATGTTGTACTGTACTTAACGGCGCGTCTCAACAGCGTCACTCTAAAACGCATACTGATCGTATCGTAACTCGCGGCGCGCGCTTCGGCAGCGCCGGCGACCAGCGCGCGTTTACTCAACAGCGCTGCTCAAACGCGTGGCTATAAAACGCAACTAGAACCCCGAACAAATCCGAACGCGCGCGCTTCAGCCGCGCTGTCGAAACGCCTAGCTATATAACCAGCCTAAAACATGCACCACAGAATACATGAACTCATAGGGATGTTGCACCCAATATAAACTTAACTCTATGATTACAATTATTACTAATTTACAATTATGCACAAAGTTTAAAACTGAACCCATGTCAGATGCTCAAAATTTTAACATAATTACATAAAACATTGTTCATTAATACATTGTAAGAGACGGGTCTCACAAAAAATAAATTAGTGGTATGGCCTAAGGTTGGGTACACACGGCGACGTTTTTTTAGCATTTGATTTTAAACGTACAATCAGCCAAGTGTTCATAGCATTTTTTGTATTGATAACGTTAAGAAATCTTGTTGTAGTTTTTTCTAAATGTTATTGTGATAATCTTTACTGTTTGTACGCTAACACTGCAGAACGGCTTGACCGATTTTAACAATTTATATCTGTAACACACATTATATTATTAAAACAACTGTATTACAATGAGTGTGGAAATTTCAAGCCAGTAGCGTGTCTCTCATTGATGACCACATGCCACTTATGCCAGACAACCGAACCAAGGAGATTTTAAATGGCGAACACCCTCATTTCACAATAATACAAAAAGTACGTAACAAGGGACCTAACTCAGTATTTAAATGAAATTTGGTATGAAGTTTAAAATCTAGGTAAACTAAAATAAACAAACAATTTAATTAAATTATTTTAATATTTGAAATATAATAAATTAAACATACACTATACATAATAATAGTATAATGACGACTCCATGCGTAACAGGTGCGTAATATACGCATTTGGAAATTACTGATCATTTTTAAAATTTGTGCATTATAAAGTAATATCAATCAATGAAAATATGCTAATAACATCATAAGTGAATATAAAATATATTTTTTATACTGATCCGTGAATCCGCGAAGTATTAGTAATCTTATAACTAATATGAATATAAATATCAGTCAGTCCATACGGTCCACACCACACTCCCACTGTCAACTAAATTGTCAAATCCAACTCTCAACTCTACTGTCAAAGTGTCAATTTGTCAAATTAAAATATCGCAACTTCCAAGTTTCAACAATGAAGTGATCTGTGATTCATTCCATAAAACTAAACTACATACAATAAATGTTTCAAAATTAACTCATACGCCGTTTAACGTTGTTCTGAACACGACGTCAATAGAACTTCATAAATCATATCTTAAAGATTAGTATTTAGTGTTATTTTTTTCGAGATATTTTCGTTTAATTTCTGTCAAAATGTCACAAGGTCGCCTCGCGTCTTGTATTCCTCTGCCGTTGGACCATAAAACCTTAGTTAATGTGATAGAAAAAGCTAAAGACTGGGCCCTAATGCACGGCGTCGGAATGAGAGACAAGAAACACTTCAACAAAGATGTCATTCAGGTTATAATTATTTTTGTTTAGTTTTTTACTTTTAATTTATATCATATAATAATAATAACCTACTAATCAATTTACTTGTAATAAGAATTATGCAATCATCATAGAGTATCATACTCGGGATTTCAGATACTTATTTAAGTAGAGAGAACCGTTATTACTAGAGAACACTAATACTTATGATCATAGTTAGTATGGTAATTACCATTGTATTTTCTTTTGCACTGCCTTGTGCTGCCCGCCAAACCTAGGAAGTACTGTCCATTGTTTAATATTTTTCAACATAATTTACTCAATAATAATTAATACACAATTTAATAAATAATTTAACAATTTTCAATAAGCTACCACCAAAAATCAGGATGCTGCCTATAAATAAATTTAAATTTGCAATATTTTCTTGGCTTTTGGATATGTGCTTCTACACTGTTAAAAATTTCAGAGATTATAAATTTAAGTAAAAAATAAATAAATATTCTAAATAATAATAAATAATATGCAATAAAAATTCCTATTCAATGATCATCTATAAATTTGTATGAAAAAGTTTTATAAAATGTAGGTATATTAATAATATTATTTTAATTGTAATATTTCTACGCTGGATTCGGTAGTATATGTGAACCATTCTTATTGTAACATCTGTAATTACCATGTATTAAGCAATAAATAATATTCTATTCTATTCTAATATCAATAAGTTTTCTGTAAAACCATTGAATTATAAAGCAATTTTTATTTTATCAAAAGAAGTAGGTATGTTTTATCACTAAATTTAAATTCAATCAATAAAATTATTTATCATTCTAAATATAAACATAAGTTCAATTATCATCATCAACTTTCAAAAACTGACCTCCACTTTTTGTTACTTGATTGTAGTAAATATAACATTAATCAATTATTGAACTTTTTAAAGCATCAGGGTAGCCTGTGAAATTCAAATTTCCACATGTTTTTTTTTTTGCAATTGCTCAATTTCAGGCTGTTATTTAAACAAAATACAATTTGCAGCTGTATTATGTTTGTATTTACTGAATTATAATCATTAAAATCATCAATCCAACCCTCTACATTCATGCAATCCCATTGAATGATATTTCATGACAAACTTACCTGATGCTTCCAGCTTAAGTGAATATAATTGTGTGTAGGTATCATACACACAATAGGGTGGCCAACATTTTTTAAGTAAAATATAGTATTTATAGAATAAGCTACAAAAAAATATAGTATTTTAAATTTTTAAAATATTTAAATGTATTTGTGCAAATACATTTAAATATACTCATTGACAGTATTTTTTTGTATTATGTGTTCTGAGCCTGCTTAATAAGCAGTAACAATTTTGCATTGGCAATTTATTAGAATTTAAATTCATTCAAGAGTAACCCTCACGGTTTGTATGAACGTAAATTGGCTAAAATTTTTCGGGAAATATATGAAATTGACAGTACAATGACGTTCAGGTCAGCTAATCTATACTAATATTATATTTGGATTGGATAGTCCGTTTATTGAGAAAGGCTATAGGCTATATAACATCACGCTACAACCAATAGGAGCGGAGCATAAGTGAAAAATGTTGCAAATATGAAAAACCGTTGAAACTAAAACACGCGAACAAAGTCGCGGGGGACAGCTAGTTAAATATAATTATGATAAACACTTCTAGAAAAGTCTGTGTAATGTGTCGGTAATATAATTTAATTTAGTGATAATAGTAAAACAAATGTATGAAATAGTACTATGCATAAGATGATGTTTTATAAAAAAAGTCAGTATGTATATTGAGTTTCTATTTATGTAGAGTAGACTGCATGAAAATTGCAAATAGTAGTAACAGATCTTAACACTACTGATTTGAAATACTTAATACTTGCTCTTACATATAATTTAAAATTTACATTTAGTTTAAAATACTAACATGTTCTAAAATATATATTAACTTAACTATAGGCACTTATCTAGTTGTAATTGGATACTGTGTATTATTTTTCCATGTCCTTACCGGGTTTCATGTTGTACTTATTTTAATTTTATAACAACCTAACACACATGAACACAATAAAGAATTTGAATTTGAATAAAAGCACTCTCAAAATCTAAGTGTCGTTAATTATGTGTTACAATTAATGTTTTCTATTTTACAGATAGCACCATTTGTTCTATTGCCATCACCATTTCCGAAGTCAGAATTTGATAAAGCATTGGAACTGCAACCGGTATTAAATGAGCTGATGCATAAGGTATGTCTGTTTAGCAATATATGTATGTCGTAGCTATTTCGTATAAAACGCAGTATTAGAAAAAGGCCGGTTTGTGATGGCGATACGTTCTACAAAGCGGCGTCTAACGTTTATCTTTATCGTCATACTTATTCAGTTCACGTTTATCTTAACATATCACAAATAACATCCAATTAAATTTAATCTTATAATACACCTAAAACAGTAAATTATTTCGAAAAAAATCTAAAATGCAAAATATATTTAGGGCAACATTTTCTAATAGTAGTAGGCGTAATTTTAAACCATCTGCTTGTTTTATTTATCCTTATTTATTTAGGTGGCCCATGATGATGACTTCTTAGAACATACCCTACAGAATGCTCTTCAAGTAGACGAGTTCACTGCAAGCCTCTACGACATATGGGTTAAGGTTCGAAATGAAGGAGTTACTCAGGTACAGCTCTATATAAACTCCTTTAATTACAGAATGTAGGAACGGGTTATACATAACTATTTTTTTTAATTTCAATACCTACAAAATACTTTTCGTTTTGTAGTGTTGGCCAATTTGTTCGCTGTCAGAAATGTCCGCGGTTGAGTATTGGTTGCTGTGAACAAGTTGACCGCGACAACCATTGGCGGCTTTGAGCTTGTGGTCAACATGAGCGCGGCAACCAGTGACAATAAGAGGTAGTTTCTGATAGCAAACAATTTGTTCAGCGATGCACAGTGGCTAAAGATTTTTTAATAATTAAATAACCAATATTTATATAAATATTTCTTTTCTGTATTCCCGAGCTTGCACTCTGTATTTTAATAGTTGTTAATTAAAAACACATGTACTCGCGATTGATTGATTAAATATTTTTATTGGCTGTTTCTTATACACCGGAGCTTATATTGTCAACATCACAAGTGTAGGTAAATAAAAAAAATATAATTATCTATGGACATTTCTTATCTGTATTTGTTTGATAGGTGATTAAAAGAGATACTAGATAATTAAAACAGAAACGAAAGCCCTAATGATATGTAAATATCTAAGTAGTTGTTTTATGATAACTGATTACTGATTAAAATAGTCGAATGTTAATTAAATAAAACAGTACATAAGTTAATACAATTATGAGTTAAAGCATTACTTGCAATGTTTTATTGATTTAGTTTAAGTTTGAAATGGTTGTGTCATTTTGATGACTAGACAAAAATAAATGATTCATCTAAATGAATAGGGTTTTTACATGTTTAATTGACTGCACGGATAGCCGGGTGGTATAGGTCACCACGCCGATAGGGATGCGGATAGGGTATGAAAAGGAGCAGAAAAAAAAGAAGGAAATATCTACTTAGTCCACCAAATAGATAAAAAACACTAGTATTTTTTCTTTTATCAAATCAATGAAAAATGACATGGTTAAAGCGCTTTAAAGTTCTGGAGTGGGGGCTTGTGACGTCACACATGGTTAAAAATTATAGCTGCAAGTGACGTCACGCGACATTTCCATTCTCTGTATCTTTCTCATTGTATGTTTAATTAAAAAAAATACGTGTCTCATATTTTTTAATAATCTAGGTGACTTGTAAATAAAAAAACATATATTCCGCACCCGTCCACACCGTGACAAGGTGCTGGTTCGATCCCTGCATAGCATTAGTGTGATCCACAATTGCTTATTCTAAGTCTGGGAGTTTTTAGTGGGTGTGATTTGAATGTTTCAAATACGCGATACAGTGATTAATAAAGAGTGCAATAATGGTTACAAAAAAAAATCCGGTTAGAAAACAATTCGTTCTTGACATGAAACTGATTTCTACTTGTCCAGCCCAAGACACATATCACACATATGCGTAGGTACCTATGAGTTTACGTTTAACACTTGTTTACAATAGAGAATTAAATCTCTATCGCTAGGAGTTTTACAAATATTCTAATCGCATGCACAATGAACAAACAGACACTTAGAACAATAATCGATTACACAATATTTTTGTGACCACTCGGCTATCAGTATAGGCAGTAATTTTTGGCTCTTCATGCTATCCAAATAAATCAATCTTTGTCTATAAGCTCCGGGACGTATGGTATGTTTAAAGCCAAGTATAATAAAAAACACGATAATCGCAATTTCATGTGTTTTAATCATCATTCATCATTCATAATAACATACGGTGTTGCTATCATATAAAATGTGCAATGTGGTGTAGCCAGTATCACTAGGTATGCTGCGTTCTGACATCATGCTGGAATCCCGGTGCCCGCACACAGAGAACCAGTGTGCTAAACATTCTCCATACTGCTCGTGGAAGCAAGTCGAGATCAACAGCATCGCCTCAGGGTTCGGCCACCTCGGCCCCGTGTCCAGAGAAATACAGAGGTAGAGGCAGAGCTCGTTCTTCAACAACTTCATTCACACATTCCGTTCATTCGTTCGATTCACTTAGTTCATTTTAGTTGTCAACTGTAGAATTGATGACTCCCGCAGCAGTTACATAATTTCTAATAGCAAAAGCGATTGGATTTGACAGGAAAAATTTTAACAATTAGTATTTAGTGCTGTCAAAATGATAATTCGTATTACCTATCGCCAAAGTCATACAAATTACAAATTTGACATCACTAGTATTGTTAAATTTTCGCTGTTAAAGTCGTGTCGTTTTGTAATCGGTTGGTTTTCGCAAATTAGGTAATACCGCTGCTGGTTTCTTAAACGCTGTTTTTTATAGAACATAGTATGAAAGCTACCAAGATTGTTCAATTGATTCTGTCAACATAATGTCTTACAAAACGTTTATAAAATAAATTATGCCGTAGTTAATGTTATCCATGAGCTAGTCTTAAGTTATGTCAAATTACTTGATTGCGCCTTTGGGGTTTGCTAGATAATCAAATGATTTTTTTTTAGATTTCATTATTATAATATCGATATTTTATCAAAATTTACGTCTAATATTTAGTTTCTTAGTTCATTTAGGTTTTTTAATTTAATTAGTTACTAAAAGGGTCAAATATCTATAAAAATAATTACTAAAAAATTTAGAATTCTATTTGCAGACTTTTAGTTAATTGTGGCAAATTAGTTAGGCTCTGTTCTGCTTTGTATTTACTAAGCAATAGTTAGGTCTAATTTAGAGCTGAAGATCGAGCTCAGTGGCGTGCCATAGGAGAGGCCTATGTCCAGCAGTGGACGAAGATAGGCTGATGATGAGATGAGAGTTAGGTCACCCGATATGAGGCGGTTATAACCATGATATAAAAACGTACTAAATATAGTCGATTTCAGTTAGTTCTTCAAACGAAACTATTTTTTTTATATTTAGGGAACTGAGACCGAATGTGTGAGTGAGGTAAGCGAACGTTTCTGCTGAATATGATTATACCGGGCGATTCGTTCAGTTGTGCTTGTTAATTTTTGTTTAATAGAGTTTTACTAGAAATTGATAATTGTCAAAAAAAAACAATCGTTACTCCCGCAAACTGATAATAATTATACTTAACATTAAGTATTATTACATAATATTTAGTAAGTGCATTACAAACAAATAAGTAAAATATAAATAACAGGATACATGCACGCGATGACTGTATAAACAAAATAAATAAATAAATAAATTAGGTAATAGTTAAAGCTCTGCCAAGCGTACAACTTACTGAGCAATACCTTTGCCTCTAATTTAGGCGCTCAACACACTGCACCGCGCTCCGTCAGTCGCGTAGCGCAATTTGCCGATTAGGAAAAAAATAAAAATAAAAAAAATATTTTTATTTTAACTGGGCCTTTTCAAAACGTTAAAGGACTCTAGTTGCACGGTTTCAAAATATCATTACTATGGAGAAGAACCGGCAAGAAATTCCATAGGTGACTATTTTTAAATAGGCTGTACATATACAATATTTTAATTTAATTTACATTGTCGATACGTTTACAAATCTGATGCAAAACACAACACATAATCACGAATTAAAATAGAAAATAACAAGATTAATTTACATACAATAAACATGTCCTAATCAAATCCCTAACACGTTTTAACACCCAACAGGTTTTTTTTTTACGATTCCCGCACTAAGGATTTTAATCCTAGTCCGGGATTTACAAACATTTTAATCAAATGCACAAAGAACACCCAGACTTAGAACAAGCATTTGTAGATCACACAAATGCTTGTCCCATGCGGGGATCGAACCCGCAGCACATCGCTCACAGTGGTAATTGGCATGCTACTCTGCTATTCGTGCAGTCAAATTTGCATAGACGGACAACACTGACAACAATTTTAAGGCCCTGCTTATACGTGGCGCGCGACAGCGCTCTCCAGTTTTCACCTACTATATCAAATTTCAACTCTATTGACAATGCCATTAGGTTCTAAACCTCTCAACTATCAAGGTCGTCGCGTTTTTGGTGTTGTGCGCGGAATAGAACGTTGTTGAAAGGAGATCATTCAGGTTTCATACAAAGTTGGGCCCAAAATCGAAAGTAGCCACTGAAAAAATATGTTTTTAATATGGACATCATTTTAAGCAATTGGTACTATGGCACCAACTATGACATATATATATAATGGCACAAAAAAAATCAGTTTTCTCGCACATTCGATTTTGGGCCCAATATGAATGGTCTCCTTTGATATAGATAAAAACTAGTGAGCGCTGTCGCACACCACGTATAAACGCGGCCTAAAAATCTGCAGCCCAGCGTTACGCGTTTGAGGTGCAGTGTGTTAATGGCCTTAAACCTCCTTAATAGTTTTTGTTTTTCTTTCTTATTTAATTTAATTTTCCACTTAAAAATGCACGGTGTTTTTTTAACTGTATTGTTTTTTTTTTGTAACAATTTCTAGTAAACTGTTATTTTTTTGTTACTAATTAACTAACACCTCTCAAGTTCTGTGTAAGGACTTGAAAAGAATTCTTTACTCGACTCTGTAGTATTTATATTTATGTTAATATATCGCTGTATGTGTAATTAGTTGTTATTTTATTATGAGTGAGTACAGAAATCTAAAAGAAGAAGAATATGTTTTGTTTTTGTTTTAATGTTCATTTAACTATGTGCTAATCTTAACTTTCAATTTACTTGTTATTACTTTTATTATAGCAACACTGAATGTATTAGTACAATTTTTTTTTGAGATTTGCTCTCAAAGCATGCACAGTGAGAACGAAAGTGACACTATTCGAAAATGCAAATTTATGGGCATAGAAGAAAACGTTTTCGGTTTGAAGTTTTTTAAAAAATCGTAATTTTCTTAATTCTCATGCCCAAAAATTGCAATTTCCGAAAAGTGTCACTTTCATTCTCAGCGTGATAGTAGGAACTGTTTAATTTTCAGTGTTGCCATCATTAAATAAAATTAATAACACTGCTTAATATTAATTAGTTTTAAATATGTAATATAATAGCATGTTATTTAATTGTAAATACGGACAGCTGAACGTGTTGCCCGAATCGAAACAAACAATGCACTTCGTCGATATTTATTTAATTATAGATAATTATGCAAGAAAGAATGAAATATTTAATATAATATAATTTCGGGTGTCTGCTTGACTTCTATGTTTTATTTTTTAGAAGAAAGTTATGTGTTTAAAGTCAACCTTCTTACGATTTTTTGTTATCTTCTTGGATTTCGTTCAACAATAACAATAGCCAGTAACTTTCTTGTCTCCTCTGATCTCTTTTCATACAGAGAAGGAACAAGCAGTGTTCTTATGCAATATTATGACGTCAAGCTAAAGAGTATTGGTCACTCTTTTATCGAAAACTATAAGTTGATTTAATAAACTATTTTGCTTTGATAACCTAATTTTTGAACAAGGAAACAGAATACTACGAGAATAGGCTGACTTTTTTCAAATCAAAGCGTTCCCGTCACAGAAAAAAAAATCGAATTGATTTCGTCAAAATTTGCAAATATTATACATAAATTAGTTTGAAATATAGTTAATTATGCTTCTTTATCCTATTATCTAATATAATTACCATAATTTGTAGTATATTATTATCAATGTTGTCAAATAGTCTTGCAGTAGGTTAAGCAAAAAGTGTTATTTTCTTACACTACTTTTATGGACAAATACTCAAATGATAGTTCACTTAAGTCGTAGTTCCGTCCGTTTTAGGAGTAAAGTAGCAACAAATTAGACATTTAAGACCGTCCTAAAGTTAAGTTGCGTTGAGTATTCGGGCGTTATTGCAATATTTCATTCTTTACTACAGAAGCCTGGGAAAAGGCAGAAGATTACATTTAATTAAACTGTATCGCCGTGCAATGCTTGTTTGTCTCTTAGAAATATTTAGCACGCGTATTGAGCGGCTTCCCCCGGTTTCTGATACGCTGATCAATACAAAAATTAGTTAATCACCTATCAGACCTCATGTTTAGCGCTGTGATTGGTTGTTAGTCTTTTGGTCAACCAATCACAGTCGTCATCAATTGTTTTGACAACAGATTAAATTGATCAGCCATTCAGAAACCAAGGGATATTGTTTTAAAAAGTCGGTAATTTGAAAAACTGTTGCATACTCTACTAATGTAATTTTAACTATTTAACTGCACACTGTTTGTCAAGAGAACGAAGAACAGTAATTATTAATTAACAACATTTAGGTTAATCATATTTTAAAGTTGCACATAGCCCAAAAATGTATGCATACATAATTTAAAAATATTTAAATAATAAAAAATAAAAAATCGTTTTCTGGGTAGTCTTTGAGTCGTACCTCGATTGCAATCAAAATATTTAAGAAACATACACAGAAGACAAATATATATATTTATCAATTAGTCCATTTCTTAATATACTTACTTATAAAAAAAACATTGGATATAAAATTTCTTTTTAGATCTCCCTAAATAAGTTTGCGGACGAAGTACCATTTAACCTTTAATATGTGTACACTTTATATAGGTACTGATGGAAAAAAAGTAAGACAGTACGATTTGGGGCAGTACTTTTTTTTCAAACTTGTTTTTGCTTCTAGCTCCCTTTCTTCAGGACATAAGCCCTCTAAAAACAAAAGTTTTTCATATTATCGACGGTAGATAGTACTATAGAAAGTATAGTTTGTAATATTATTTTAATTTGCTATATATTGCTAATTTAGCACAATGTGGTGACCAACTGGCTTGTTTGCTGTAGATTTTGATCGATTAAGAATGAATGTCAATATTTCTCGATTACGCGTCAACAATCGACTATTGTGTTTAGAAAACAACTGTGCGGAAGCTAAATGGAAATATTATCATCATATTGATCTGTGAGACGATTTTCAACGATTTATAGTTTTAATAAATGGTAGATACAATTTAAAAGAACGCGTTTTAAAATCGCCCTCAATTTGAACAACATAAATAACAACGTGGCGCCATAGACAAAAAAATACAAACAAATCTTACCTATACTTACAATATTAGGCTATATTTTTAGTTTTACAACTTTTTGGAAGTCTCACCACGAACAGACAGAAGTAACATAATTATATTATTATCATTATTTGTTTATAATCGTATAAAATTCACTCTTAAATAACCCCGACCAAGATTTTGCCTAATTTTATATAATTAAAATAGAATTGCGGACCTCCTAAACAGAGCCTTATAAATTATAGCTAAGTAACATATCGACCACATGTTACAAACAAAAAAAAACATCAATTCGACAAGGCTAAAATAATTTTTGAAATCGTAAAATTGCCGGAGATTTCGCGTAACAAACCTCGTCCTTTTAAAGGCGGTTAAAAAATACTTGCCTACGTAAGATGATCAACATAAAATGTTAATAAATCATGTTCTTTAAGGCATGACAAGCATATTTATTTATTCACTCTTCCTGACAACTATCATTACAGGTTTTTCACTTATAACCTAATGCGATAGTAAGGCCCTTAAAATCTGTTTATACAATAATATATTATTATAATACTTAATCTAAACATTAAAACACAAAATATATAAAAGTATCTTTGCGAATTCACTCAAAGGTCACGTTAATACATCCGTTTTAACGTGTATTTGGTTTATAATTGTAATTGCTCGAGTTAAAGGTATGTAATATGTAAAACATACATATGTAAAACACCAAGGTCAGTAGTATAAACGAATGGATTTACCAGTTCATGAATGCATTGATTGTGCGCTAATGAATTGAAAACATTTCCTGACTAACGAGGAAGGATAAAATTAATATTAGTAATTTACTTACACATATTACACTATTTTTTCCCGGTAGGTATAGTTTTTCTGCATTATACCTACAACTGCATTTATGTAATAAAACAAAACATGTAATTAAACGGTCTTCAATGAAGTTTTTGCGTAATCTTCTGTTAGAGATTTCTTCTAAAATTAGTATTAAATCAGACACAAGAAATTCTTATATGTAATAACGTTTTTTTATTGTCTGCCATATTATTATTTTTTTGCTTAACCAAATACGATATAATTATATTGATTTGCAATGCCGCATGACGCCTCCATCTTGTATATTTTGTGCGAAAGCGTGTCGTCAATATTACCCACTTTTCTTATAGAATAAGATACAAAAAAGATATAGCAGCTCACTTAAAAAACATACTTTTTTATAGAAAAAGTATAAAAAAGTATGTTTGTTTACTAAATATCTTTTTTTAATGTACTTATATGTTATGCATTTGATTTTTTTTTCTGTACCCTAAAAGTACCCCGTCCCTAGATCAAGCTGGCCCGAGCCGGCCAAACTAGCAATAAAAATATGTCCTTAAATAATTAACACTTAGATCCAGCCCTCCCTTGCTGTTTTTGCCTTATTAAGATTGTTAGCAACGCACTAAGTCGAGGTCCGAACCCCACAGGGGGTGCCCTTAGTAAACGTTGCTGACGTAGTTAGTTTTTCTATTGCTCTGGCTGGAGGCCCTTCAGGTATTCGCCAAAAGACCGTTGAAAAAGAAAAAAAAAATACTCTAAAAGTATCATAATATGCTTTATGGCACCTGCTTATAGAAATCTCCAGATTTTTTTTGCGTTGTGACTATTATTTCTTTAACAGTACGTAGACCACTATATATTATAGGACGGTTGGCACCCCTAGCTTTATCTAAATTTGATAATAAAACGAAAAAATACGTGTCCAATATTTTGTATTATTTATCTGACGGACTAAATAGATTTTGTCTTTTCATACCCAGTTGTCTAGTCTATTTAAGATACTTAGTTATTATATTTTAATTACAAACATTTTTACTAATTGCGGTCCATTTAAAGTAAAGAATAACAGGATATTATGTTTAAGGAAAGTTTAATATAGGTATTGTGGCTTCCGTAATATTTTACCATGTTTGTTTTGTAAACGGGAAATAACAAAATGATTTCATTCATCGGTTACTCAGGAAAAGGGGAATTGCTTAAGATTTGCTCAGGAAAATCCCACGTAGAGTAGCCAACCGTGCTATAATATGTAGTGGTCTACGTACTATGTACTGTTGAAGAAATAAATAGTACGCGAAAATACTATATTTTATAAGAGATTTCTTTATACAGGTGCCATAAAGCATATTATGATACTTTAACGGTACAGAAAAACAAATTTAAAAATAAAAAAAATGAAATGTAGTAGGTACACAAACATACTTTATTTTATACTTTTTCTATGAAATAGTGTGTATTTTAAGTGCGCTGCTATATTTTTTTTGTGGCTTATCCTATAAATACTAATATTTCGTTTAATAAAATATTGGCAGCACTAGTCCCACGGGACGGTTGAATAAAATCTAGCTAAACCTAAATATGTAGTCCAGTCCCAATTTTCACGATTTTGTTAAAATATTCCCACGTTTCGGGTAATAATCACTTAAACATATTTTCATTTATTTACATCCAAATTTTTAGAAGACTTTGTTTCAACTAAAGTTATAATTCGGACGTACATAAAAATAATGAAGCGTCATATGGATGCAACAGTTTTTAGTGACGCGCTTTACAACGTAGCGTAGGTAGATAGATATACCTATTTATTAACACAAAATATTTGATTCATAATTGGTAATTAGGGTAATTAAGCAAAAAACAGCGACTTACCTAAGTCTATATTTTGCTTTTATTATAGGGTAGGTTGAGATTACAATAGCTAACCACAAAATTCTAAAACTTAACAATTCGACATCTACTTTTTTTGCCACAAATTATAGAACTATCAATGTACACATTTTCTGTTGTAACTTGCTTCACGTAACCCAGTTTTGTATGAAATTATTGGGTAGATATTTTTTGTTCACAAATAGGTAATGGCGGTCAGTCTGGTGTTATATTTTATTGATCAATGATTTTTAAGAAATACGTCCCTATAAAATTGCAAAGATAACATTCTAAATCAACCGTCGAAATAAATTCTGTTTCAACTTGAAAGATGTGTATTCCTGCTCCTGGTCTAAAATAAAGTTTTTTTAAGAAATGTAATCTATGATAAAAAAAATATAGATTAATTAGTTTATTGAAATGCTAAATACCGTTTTTTATTTTATTCCTTTATTTATTTATGTATTTTGAATTAAGATTAATTCTATAAAATCACTGAAATATGGAGCTCACATGCTTGTCTAGTTTTAAGAAAGCTAGTTCTTAAAAAAAATTGAACGATGTAATGTTTTTTTTTTCTTGATTTTATTCAATAAAATTATTTAAGGTTTATTATATAAAATGTATTAAATTTGTTACAATACAATTGTACCGATGTTTCACATGATTCTTTCATTGGTACTGAATGACACATAACATACTAAATCGTCTTATTTTTTATTTTATCATAACCGTCTAAACAATTATTGTATTTTCTTGTAAATATAAGATAGATGGTGGTGGCGTTGACTGAACGAAGAATAAAAAAAAAATATGATTTATGTACTACTAAATGGATTGGACAGAATTTCACAGTATTGCATTTTCCAGTCGCTCAGCCTCGGTCTGTTCCGGTCGGACTACCTGATGCAGTGCACGGAGAACAATTGCATCAAGCAAGTGGAATTTAACACTGTGGCTGCGAGTTTTGGCGCCATAACGTCGTATCTACCTACAATGTCTCGGTACCGACATCCGCTGCTTGGGGTGATCAGGACACTTGGAAACTTTTAATGAAATACGCAATATTTGAGAGTTCCACTTTAAATTATCAAAGTATCCAAGTACCTGAGCACACCACAGCCCAACATCTCTCATGTGGCTGCTCTGTCTCTGTTTGCACGCTACATCTATCCCTTTCCTCGATCACCGATAGTGCTTCGTGTATTTCCGCATATTTTCGTACGGTTTAGTTGTTTGTTGCACTGTATGCTTTGCTTTCATTGGTGGCAGTTTCAGGCATGGTTGTCAATGCAGACACGTATCCTCGCTTATTAGAGACCTTGCGCCCTATTAGTTTAAATGCAAGACTACTGGTCACATTGGGCTGTGTTCTATGCAACTATTCATTCTTTTGCGCGGTTCGACGGACAATCTAGAATGTATAGTTTCGTAGATGGTTTGATCTAATGCGACTAGTAGTTTTGGATTAGGACTCTAGTGCGTGAGATCCTTTAGTTAAGTTTTGTATGGTATATCAAAATTGTTGATTGATTTGCAGATTTGTTTGATTCGTATCCTTACGTTGGTAAGCAGTATTTTATTCTAGATTAATTGATCAGTTTGCGTGCATGATGTTTTTGATTAGCTTTAGACCGCTTTGCAGTAGCAAGTTCACTTGAGAGATGTTACCTGTCCACGCCTGCATTGTCGGTTAAATTGTAGTTCCGTTTATTTCCATATCTGTACGGAACGATACCAAAGTACGGTGTTAAATTCCGCGTTTTTAAATGTGTATTTCTGTCCAATCATTGCTGGGTATGGCATAGGGTACACATCTTTCAAAAGTTATTTTTTGCGCTTGTGTTACCACTCATATACACATGCACAGATTTATACTCTATACACGTATCTGACAGTTAATCAACGATATTTTAATGTTTCTTTATGTGCGCTTTTCTTTTGTCTTTAGTTCTTGTGTTATGTACAAGTTTTTGCAAGCCACTTGAAATATTATAACTAAAATCATTTATCCTTTTTAGATTTGCATTTCGCTAGGAATCGCTTGCTTCATAGACGTGGCGAAGTTAAAGATATCACGTTTAAAAATAAGCGATTTTCATTTTATGAGTTTTCGTATTTGCAGGCGCTACAGTGTTGCCAGTTTATGAATACCTTTTGTTATTCATTAAGCTATTTGACCACTGCACTTTCACTGTCTAGTTCACAGGTTGATAATTTTTCGAGAAACGTATTATACACCCTCCTGTCGCATACGGGTGCATAATCAATTCTTATTATACAATAAATAAAAAAAAGTTTTTTTAAGACATCGCTTAGCCCTCGAGTCGCATGAACGCCTGAACCGCGCTTAACTGAGATGACATGTGCGGTATAATTGGGTATCTGACAAGATTTTCTTTATTTTATTTAAAAAATATATATTAAAAGTCAAGTTGTAAAAACGGCAAATTAATTACTTTCATATTGAACTAGTTACAAGCATTTTAAAATTGCTAATTAGACTGAGAGAGCAATAACCTAATGTGACGTCACCTTCGTAATTCTCCGTACTTATCTGGGGCTGCCCCGTACAAGTCGTCGTTTTGCAAAAAGAGATAAAACATGCGTCATAAACTAACTTTAAACAACGCAACAGGATATAACATTGCTTTCACTACGATATAGTTAGCAGATAATGCTGTCCGAGTAAAAATAGATAAAAAGGACTCACTAATAATATGCAATTTTTTTATTTTTTTTATTGTATGTTTTTAAATGATCGCATAGATACGATAGTCTATTAGTATTATATTATTAATATCGCTATGCAAATAAATTGTTTAAAATTGAAACTGTTTTACTAATGTACTTAATAATATAAAATAGTAGAAAACATGTCGCGCCAAAAAGGCATTGTTTTAGTAATAATAAAAAATAGTAGAAAACAAGACGCGCCAAAACGGAAGGTACTCTTATAGTGACGCCATTTTAGCAGAAACAATAAGAAACGTTAAATGTGCAGCCCATAGCTTTTATAGTCTGTGTCGTTGGTATATAGTGACAAATTGTATAAAATACTGCAGAAAAGTTATTTATAATAAACAAAATGGTGGCCAGCATTTTCGGTCACGTGACGAATACATGATACAGATAAATAAACATATGATTTTTTAATATAATTTTGAAAATATAATTAGAACTGGGGTTCATGTAACAAAATAATATTAAATTTCTTTTTTAATTTTGGATTTGTTCACGTGTGTGATATCAGTAGGGTCTAATGATTCCGATGTGAAATAAGTACAAAATACTCATTTTGGTCACCAAAAGAATATTTATTTGGTTATATTACCTATCTCAATTATAATAATAAATCTCTATTACATCAAGAAACAATAGTATTTAAAAGAATAGGATAAAATTAAATATTTATTTTGAAAATCTCAGACACCTCTGTACCTTTATCTTATACATTTTTTTTAAATACGTTGATGTTTTTTTTGTAGCGGTTAGGTAAAGCGACAGTTGCGTCTAACCAGTAAACGCAGGTCCAAATCCTGCCTGAGCTTAAAATTTTCCTTTTCTACAGTTTTTTTGTATTTAATTACATTGACTATATTTATTAAAGACTTAACTCCGCATTTAAAACAATAACGCGTATTATATCAAAAATTAAAACGTTTTACGTGTTTTAGGCGCTCATGAAACGATAAAAATGGCGCCGTTAATTTACATAAAGTACATACAGTTAATTAACATAAAAAAACATACGAAGCTATAGACATACATCATCTGTTCTCTTCCATATCTCAACCATTATTAATAAAAATATGTTCGTTTTAGTTATAGCTGCCTTGTGACTGTGTATTGTATAATTAGTTATAGAAGTATTATTCGCCTGTAGTTTGTATGAATATCAGCTAGTTATAATTTAACAACTGCTTGTAATTGTAATGTAGTTACAGCAGGCATGAGCAGACGAGGACTTTGGTACTTACCTTATTAGTAAAATTAGAAACTTTTAGTCAAAATCAATCTTATTGCCTTAAAATAAGAGCGATTTTAAAATATTGCCAATGATGTGACGTAAGGCCTACCATACGCAAAAGAAAACCTATTCTTCATCTGCTCAAGCCAGGAGTAAAACGCAGTCAATTTAGGCATATAAAAAAAATCTTAATGTGATATTCTGATGTTGTTACATTAAAAGGAGTGGTAAACGCAGTTTTTTGTTTAAAATTTTGGTTATGAGCGATTTAATACAAGGTAGTCTGAATTGACTTTGTTTTTCCAAAAAATGTCTGCGGCGTAATTGGAAAGTACACCCTATTTTCATTGTAGTGAATGTCACAATGCATTGACAGTAAAATCATTTTCCGATTGCGCGTGTAATGTATTATTTAGATCAGCATGACTTATAAGTTTTATTCATTTTTAAGTATGCAATGAGTAACGTTACACTGTGTTGATGACGTCATTTGTCATGATGATCGACAAAATTTAAAATAAAGTATGGAAAACGTACCTACTAAAGAAAAATCTTTAAATGCAATCTTGAAAATAATCTTAAAGATATTATTGAATTCCCTTTGCATTATTAGTATACATATTTGTATTCATATCAGTTTTAAAACTAAATTGACAATTCCGGTACAACACAAATGACGTCACAATACAGTAATTATTTATTTTAATGACCCTGTATTGTATTTTTACAGCTACGTTCTGCGACAATTGGGTCATGGAGATTTAATAAAAAATGTAAGTACACTGGATTATTATAATGAAGGATTACTTTTTATTTTTTACTAGAAAGTAGATAAGGCTCAGAAATATAACTTTAACTTACTTTTTTTAGTGAAGCTAATAAAAGCTTGTCAAAAATCACTCTATTCGATTCCATTAATGTTAATTTTATGAAATTTAAAAATCAATAATATACAACTTTATTTTTATGATATTGTGAAAACTGAAATTAAATTGTATATTTTTTATTCTTTTATTTAATTGTATTTTAATATATTTTCACAGATGCCTGAAAACAAGGCTCTATCCGGCTTATTGAAAACTGAAATTAAATTGTATATTTTTTATTCTTTTATTTAATTGTATTTTAATATATTTTCACAGATGCCTGAAAACAAGGCTCTATCCGGCTTATGTGCGGGCATAACTGAGGCTTACGACTTGTTCGGTGTGCCTTCTGCCATCGTTTTGTTTGTGGTCGAAGAAGTGTCCTACAACATTTGTGATCAGAGGTTCCATGAGTTTGAAATAGCGGAGAAACGACCAGATATTCAGGTTTGATTTATTCTTGTCGGTTGTCAGTCAGTTGATAGATGAAAAAAAAAACGGAAACAAAAGTGATATGTTGGTTGTTTAAAAAGATGTCTATTTATCTTTATAGGTATTTACTAGCTGTCCCCCGCGACTTTGTCCGCGTGTTTTAGTTTCAACGGTTTTTCATTATTGCGACATTTTTCATTTATGCTCCGCTCCTTTTGGTCGCAGCGTAATGTTATATAGCTTATAGCCTTCCTCAATAAATGGTCTATCTAACATTGAAAGATTTTTTCAAATCGAACCAGTAGTTCTTGAGATTAGCGCGTTCAAACAAACAAACTCTTCAGCTTTATATATTACTAATAGATTAATTAATTGTTAATGCATTTTGTGCCCAGGAGGATTTAATGCCATAAAGTATTTTTTAGTTATATGCATAAAACGTAGTGATTATATACTCTTTGGTTATATGTTAGTCTATTATATTACATACCAATGATGAAACAACTGTTGGAATTTTAAATTCTGCTTTAAAATTTTGATACACTTTTTCTTTGTCTCAGCTTTGTTATTAAAATCTAAGAGTTAGCCCTTAGCGCCCTCTGTTAGTTTTACATTAAAACTAATCGTTAACTGGCAGGTACACAGAAAAACTCTCAACGAGATCTTTGAGGAGACCCATCTTAGTGATAAAAAGCAACTTATGTTGTAAGTATTTTTATAATTTCTATAACGCCTGCGAAGCGATTACTTGTAATTAAATATGAAAAGTTGAAAGATTTTTTTTTAAAACCTCATTCAGACCCGTAGTCGCGGGTTCGAGTCTTCCTCGTATTTAATTATATGTTGTGAGTTTTCATAGTAATATTTTTGACGTCCAAAATCAATCTCCTAAATAGAATTATAGTAATTTTTCTAAATAGATTATAATAATTAATACTTATATATTTTTATTCTACCACATTTTCTTTTCAAGAAAAACAAAATGTTTGTAATTTTATTAGAATTAAAAAATATTGAAGATTAAAGGCACAGGTCTTAGATTAACATTTCGTGGTATTTATTAACTGGAAGCCTTTTGCTATGTTGCCAGGGATGGACATCCAGTAGCGGTGGTGTACTATCGTTCAGGGTACGAACCGGCGCAATACCCGACCTCCAAGGAATGGGATGCGCGACTCCGAGTTGAGAGATCTACGTAAGTACATGGATAGACCAGAGATCAGCACGTACGCTATCGACAAAGTATTCGTAACGATAACGTATTTAAAATGCTTACTTCCATACATTAGACGACCTCCGTGGTCGAGTGGCGTGGTGTCGCCAGCTCTGAGGACCCGGGGTCCATCCCCGGCCGGGTCTGGGTTAACAATATTATTACTTGGGTAATATGTATATGAAGGAGTGTATAATTAGAGAGAGAATGTGTGTGATGGAGGATACGCAAACAGAAACATTGATAATAAAAATTACTAAAGTTTACAATACATTACAATTGATAATTTGTCGACCTCCGTGGTCGAGCGGCATACACACCGGTTTTCAAGGAGTCGCCAGCTCTGAGGTACCGGGTTCGATCCCCGGCCGGGTAGAAAACCACTTTTCTACATTGTCTCGGGTTTGGGTGTTTGGGGTACCTTCGTTGTCTCTGAATTCCTTAACACAAGTGCTTTAGCTACTTACTTTGGGTTCAGAGCAATGTATGTGATGTTGTCCACATTTATTTATTTATTTATACATTATGTGGCGTTAACAATATTATTACTTAAGTAATATGTATATAAAGGAGTATATATTAGAGAGAGAATATATGTGTGATGGAGGATACGCAAACAGAAACAATTGATAATAAAAATTACTAAAGTTGAACTTGTATCACTCCAATAATCTTAAAACTAACATTGTTATAGAATATAACGCGATAAGCAGCGTATTGTCTTGTCAGTATTTATAGTATTTAATCTAAATAATATATAAAAGAAATCAGGTTAGATACACAATTGATAACTCAAGAACGGGTAGAAAGATCTTTATAATCTTAGATTTTTTTCAATTTGTCTCAATTTCGAATAGCAGAATAACATATAAAAACATTGCAAATTAAAAATGTTTTACGAGAAGGGGAACTACTTGCACGCGTGAAACCACGAGGCACAGCTAGTTTGAAAATAAAATACTTTTCTACATTCTATACAAATGCCCCAAAATCAAAATAGACCTGACTGGCGTTCAGGCGAGAAGGCTTACTCCCAGCAGTGGTATAAAAAAAGGGATGCCAAAAAATTCCATTGCTATCGCTAGATTAATTTTGCTTCTGGCTGGAGGCGTATTTTACAGTCTCGCAAACTTAGTCCGGTGAAGCAGTGAAAGCCTCCCTCGAGGCTTACTGCGGCAGAATAATTCCTAAAAAAACAAAAAAAAAGTTCACACTTTTTTCGCTGTACTTATTTACCAGAAGATGCCCGAAATTTTACCGTTTATTGCAGAGCCATCAAATGCCCTTCAATCCACTACCAGTTAGCTGGCACCAAGAAGGTCCAACAAGCTCTAGCTGCGCCCGGAGTCCTGGAGAAGTTTATGGGAGCTGGAGCCGCCACCAACCGCGTTCGAGACATCTTCACCGGACTTTACTCGCTGGACTTTGATGAGTTAGGGGAGAGGGCCGTCGAAATGGCGATAGCTGATGCTGAGAAGTAAGTACAGTGTAGATGATGGATCATTGTGTGTTTGTGTAATGTGTGTTATATAATCATTATATCTTGGGGTACACACGACCATCTGATCCCAAACTAAGCAGATCCTGTATTTTGGCAACCAGACAACTGATAAACATACTTATATATTTCTAAATACTTACACCTGACACAAGCTGACACCAATATAGACGACGATCTTACTGAACAACAATATAGATTGATGACCTCCGTGGTTGAGTGGCGTACACACCGGTTTGCAATGTGTCGCCAGCTCTGAGGTCCCGGGTTCGATCCCCGGCCGGGTCAATGTAGAAAACCCCTTTTCTACATCGTCTTGGGTCTGGGCGTTTGTGGTACCTTCGCTGTCTCTGAATTCCATAACACAAGTGGTTTAGCTACTTACTTTGAGCTCATAGCAATGTATGTGATGTTGTCCACATTTTTTTATTATTTATAGCTTGGGAAAAGGCTAGGCAGAAAATGTTAAAACTATGGTGTTTGTGTAGGTTCGTACTAAAGCCGCAGCGGGAAGGTGGCGGTAACAACGTGTACGGCGCGGAAGTTCGAGAAACTTTACTGCGCATGCGCCACTCCCGCGAGCGCGCCGCCTACATACTGATGGAGAGGATCTTGCCGCCGCTGGTAACACACACTAGAATACTAGCATCCTGTATACTTACGGCTTCACGAGCCTAACACTACAGGAGATCATCCTTTATATAGTATAGAGACCCCCCGAAAATATTCCCTATTCCGCCAACTAAGTCAAGTTGCTTGCTTCCCATTTAATAGAGCCTTTGACTGTCCCACTGCTGGGCTGGCTCGTCTCATATAGCATACATAACTACACTTGCTCACCTACGGTTTAACGATTTCATATTCAGTAAGTAGATAAAGCAAATCCAACTTCAGGAGTGGGGGTAATGAAGTCATGCTTGCGTACAAAAATGCACGAAATTGTGACGTCATACGACATTTAAAATCAATGTATCGTAGAGAGTTTTATGGTTACATGAAATAAGAAAAAATGTGTCTAATATTTCTTAATATTATATCGGACAAAAATTAAAAAAAAATACTCACCTACCCCCATTTACTTTTTTACAAGCTTTGGTAATGTTAGAAATGTATTTTCTTTTCGACAAGCCACGTGACTTAGACTTGGCACTTCCATACATTTGAGCGATTCGATTGGCGTTAACGCTTGTAGAAATGTCATTAGTCTATAGAGGCAGGTTTAGTCGCGATTTTTTCGATTCAAATTGTCAGCGATGTCTTAAGTTAACAAAAGATGGTACTATATATATATATATATATATATATTATAACTTTGTATACGTTGATTTTGTTCTAGGTGCCAGGCTATGTAGTTCGTCCGGGATCACCGGTGCCGCCTCCTGTCGTCGATCTTGTATCAGAACTTGGAATATTCGGCGTCATTATTGGGTAACTTATTTTTCTTTTTTTTTATAACCATTTCTGTCACACTTCAGGGTAAAAAGCCATTCCACCCTCCTTCCATCTCTCTCTGTGAGTTGTGGTGGACTAATCTTTATGGAAGAAGTCCAGCTTGTCCCGCCATCTCCATCTGGACCTACCACGATGTCTCTTGCACCCGTCATCTTAGTTTAGCCCATTGGTACTCATTAAAAAACCAAATATAATAATCATAAGAAAATGTATGTTCGGGAGCGACTTTAGTCAAATTAATTAAAAAATAAATTTAAAAATATTCTTCAGTACAGAGACAAGGATTCCTACCTTTTGTTGTGTGCATGCGTATAATTTTACATAAAAACAGCTTTTTTATAATTATTACTAGTTCAGAGTCCTCATAATAAATATCTTTAATCTGTAGACGTACCTTTTAACCTTGCACACTTGTTTATTTGCCGCGGACCCTAAGTAATATATATTGAGACAACTTACACACGGCCATCTGATCCCAAACTAGGCAGAGCCTGTATTATAACAACCAGACAACTAATATATATCCTTGGATACTTTTAAATACGTATATATTATTACCTTGACTGCTCAACCGGAGGTTGTGGGTTCGATTCCCACCCAGGACAAATCTTTGTGTAATGAGCATGATCATTTGTTCTGTGTCTGGGTGTAATTTATCTACAATATGTAGGTATGTATTTAGAAATATATAAGTAAGTTTATCAGTTGTCTGGTTGCCATAGTACAGGCTCTGCCTAGTTTGGGATCAGATGGCCGTGTGTGAGTTGTCCCAAGATATATTATATTATATATATTATATTATAGTTAAATTGCATTCAGACACAACAAATGATCATGCTCATCACACAAAGATTTGTCCTAGATGGGAATCGAACCCACGACCTCCGGTCACTCCGGACCTCCGGGTCACTAACCACTAGACCAACAGGCCAAATAAAATCTTGTAATTAAAATCTACAGGACAAAAGAAAAAGTTTTCTACAATCGTCAAGTCGGCCACATGTTGCGGACTAAATTAGCGGACGCCAACGAGGGCGGAGTCGCCGCCGGGCTTGGAGCCCTAGATTCGCCGTACCTACTATAAACTTAAGCCAACTAAAGACGGTATAGTATGCTATGATGATTTGTTATCTTATTCTAAAGACATAGGACTTAAAATCTATTGAAAATATAAGTTATAACTATACTAGAGGACTGACAAATAAGTTTTGTCGTAATACCAGTCCTAATGGCCGAATACTTAAACGCAACTTAATTTTGAGTTGCCGTGAACTCACTTGCTGTCTCTGCCAGGTTAAGGTGTAAAGTAGAAACAAATAGATTGACCACCGGTTTCTAAAATTTCGTCTTTATCATCATCAGCCCGTATCGGTCCACTACTTGTGTACGCCACTTGAAGACCTCCGTGGTCGAGTGGCGTACACACCGGTTTTCAAGGTATCGCAAGCTCTGAGGTCGCAGGTTTGAACCCCGGCCGGTTTAATGTAGAAAACCACTTTTCTACATTGTCTCGGGTCTGGGTGTTTGTGGTAACTTCGTTGTCTTGAGTTCCATAACACATGAGCTTTAGCAACTTACTTTGGGTTCCGAGCAATGTATGTGATGTTATCCACATTTATTTATTATTTATTCATTACTACTGTACATAGGCTTCACCCATGTCCACCACTGAGCTCGACCTTCAGCTCTCCTCTTCCAGTTACTCCACAAAACTTTAATCAACGCAAAATTTGTTAATCACCTGTCAAACCTCATGTAATGCGCTGTGATTCGTTGTTAGTCTTTTGGTCATCCAATCTGTCGTGATCAGTCGATTTGACATCGGATTAAATTGAAATAATTCAAACTACCTATAGAAGCAGGGTCACATTGATATCAACACCATTGAAAATGTGTAACTAAAATCCAAATCTAACCTAAACAACATTATATGAATTCGTGAATCTAATCACATAATTCGATTAACAACAAGCAACCCCAAGGGACGCCGACATCATCACCCTTTCAGAAACTGGGGGTAACAACCACTTAAAGTTGAGTTGCGTTTGAGTATGGCTATGTTGTGTTTAAATAAGATTTAAAATTATAACAGTATACAAAAACTTTTTTGAGTCATACTCAACCTTGTGAGCGATATTCGCAAGATCGCATTCAGATGTCAATAAAAACAAAATATTTTTAAATGGCGTCTTGAGTGTTTTACTAGACTAAGCTCGATAAACCAGCCTTATGATGTTTTTAAACCACTCTAGTTAAAAGATTTAGATTTAATGTAGACAGATGGGACCGTCTAATCTATACAAAAAAAAGTTTGCAGTTCAAGTTTTTTTAATTGAATTATCACAGATAATTGAGCCTAGTCTAGTATTTTTTTAAAGAACACAATTATGTAATAAGTTCCTTGTATAAAATTAGGGTTGAGTGATATAAACCTTGTCTTAAATAACACCTTTGTGCCTCGGCTTGTGGTTTCTGCCTAAATTTTCAACTTTAAACATTAAAATCTGAAAAAGATATCTAAATTTTCTTTTGTATTGGTAGGCTACAAATGTCAAAAATGCTCATATTTATCAGATGCTATGGAATTAGCAGATTTCAGCTGGTTTTGAAATAATATACCAAATATGATTTGAAAATTTGAAATATTGTGAAAAAAATAACATTAACTAAATTTACCCAAAAGCGGCGAAGCCAAAAAAGGAAGTTTGTTTAACTATTTTTAACGTACAAAGATAAATGTAGATATATAACTAAAGGTAAACTTACACTTTATAATTATTATCATATGTTTCAGTCCCACTGTTGGACAAAGTCTTCTCTTCTACATCTCCGAATAGAGCTATCTTTATTAAGAGAGTCAAGGTTGTCCCACCATGTCCGTCTAGACCGGTTTATTGAGTGCAAAATTTAATTAACGATAATTATTCATATTTATTGTGCAAAATGAGCCATAATAAGTACAAGTTACATACTATATAGTCTATTTAATTTCTTTAGCCAATTGATGTTATTTGCTCTGAAACAAACTTCAACTTTATCCGAGTTTAAATAAAGTTCATTCTAGACTGACTAGTACTGTTAAAAAAAGTCATGAAAAATGTCATGTTATAGCGCAAACTAATCCTTATATTGTAAGCATTACAGTTGTTTTTCCTAAAACTCGTGTTTCTTTACACGTTTAGCACAAAATTTCGAACGCAGTATACATACATACTATGTTAACGTAACGAACCAATCGCGTGGGCTAGCGCGACTTTTCCCCTCCTACCTCTCTAGTATCCCCCCCTTTTAATCCCTAAAACCCCTTTTCAAGTATCTTGTTGAAGTTACTTACCGCTGTCTCAATACTACATGAAATTTTTCATACTAGATACGTAGCAGGGTAAGTTTACATTTAGTTAAATATAGTAAATATAATTTCAGAATATTAATTTGTATACATAGGTAATGTTATAGAATTAAAATAATTGTAAACATTCGATTATACTACGTAATTTTATACTGTAAAATAGATTTTATAATTAAAAAATTGACGTTAGTGTTCACATAAACATCCATAATGTATTTAAACCAAACAAATTTATTTAATTTAAAATTTTGTTGTTATCAATACCTATTATATTTACCGCATCAAAAATAATAACCTTAATTTTTTCATGTATTTTGACATCAGTAATTATTTAGTAAATTAATAATAACAGAATTGTATAAAACATTAAACGGCGTATTTGTTTTGTAAAATAAATAAACATTAAGTTAATATAAAAAAATAGGAAGACGCCCAAAAGATTAAGTTCCTTACAATATTTTATATCTTATAATAATTATAATTTAATATTTTATTTACATTCCGCTATTATATTTTCTGGGTTCGAATGAACGGAATCGCTAAGCGTTTTTTTAATGATACTACTCGCATCTTTCTTTTTTATTTGGCCAAATAATAACTCAGGCATGATAAATGACTGATTTATAATAAATTTAAGTTCGAGGCAAGTCAGTGCTGACTTAACGGGACTATCGGGAATTAAAAATCCACTAGGATCGCATCGTGTCGATCTGTCGATTTCCATCAATCAGAGGCCAGTAGCTCGTCTCTCAATAGTGGAGAATGATATATTGATGCGACCCTAGCGGATTTTTTATTCCCGGTAGCCTCCATTCATTACCATCGTGTAAAATGTCGCGACAGAGCTGACTTGAATATTACCTATTGAATAGCCAGTATGTTTCCCCACCACTGACAACTTTTATTGACCTAATTTAAGTCAGTCTTTACGTGTTACCGTGTAAATAATGAATTTCTACTACAGGATTATTTAGATTTCAATGAACAACTTTGAATTGCATATTATATGTTTAGCGATTCCGTTCATAGGTAAGCACGATTGTTCTTAGGATATAGACTTGTAAAGCGAAAGATGGCACGTGAAACAAGCCTCAGGACTAATTAAAATAATCATCAAAATAAACAAAAATATTTAGAAATAATACAATGAGGGCTACCTTTATCATTTTCCCAGAGGCGCTAGTCGCTCGCGATGTCCGAAAATGTCAAATTCAATAGTTTGTTGGTGGGGGTTTGACAGCTAACACGCCAGTGGCGCCAACTGGTGAGCGCAACGGTAACCCTCATTGTATCAGTTTTTACCCCATTTCAACTGTGTCTAAACGCCGAAGACTCAAAAGCATCGTAGTTTTTTTCGCCGTTCTCTTGTTGTTCCTGTCACTTGAGGGCGTAAAGTGGTGACAGACAAGACATAAGGACGTCTTAAAGTTGAGTATTGTTTGGGGTAAACTACCTAAATTCCGTCAAATGGATTTTTTATCAAATGGCCTTATTTTGAAGCTTGTTTCACGTCTCCGTCGATCCATGGTGCTGCGAGATGCATAGATGTAATTCTTTATATGTTTTTAATAACTTACATGAAATAAAAGCAGTTGACTTTACTTGGTGTCTTATTTTCTATGTTTTTTTTATTTTTTGACTATAAACATCGTTCCTAGCTGTTTCCCGCGGGTCCGCCCGCGTGGATGTCGGTTATAGCGGCAAAAAGTAGCCTATGTCCTTTCTCAGGCTCTACACTATCTGTGTGACAAATTTCATTTAAATCGGTTCAGTAGTTTTGGCGTGAAAGCGAGACAGACAGAGTTACTTTTGCATTTATAATATTAGTAAGAATTATAACCCTGCTAATCTGCCTCAAATTTGAAGTCTGTAACTAAAGATGGCTTTTTACGAAAATAACTTTAAAGAATTCAAAACGAAATGAAAATTGTCGAATAGTATTTATTTAAATTATATTAACAAAACAATCTACTTTAGTCCGTCCACATTTAAACGTATTCTGTATATTTGGACATCTTGGATTTGAGTAGAACGGACTCTCCGGGAGTGTATCCCTCCATGTGTTGGAACATCGGATGCGCGTCAATAACCTGGCAAAGAAAAAATTAATTTAGTATTAAATCACATACATAATATATAAATGAACTCCGATTTCCCTTGGCCCCGCCGTAACTTCAGAACGAATGCACCAAATTAGATAATTCCTATAAGTACAAGGTTTTTATAAAAGAAAATTAAAAAAAAAAAACGTGTGGAAATGTTTTAAAAGTCTCACACCACCGCGCAAAGCCGAGGTGGACAGCTAGTTACTAATAGAATCGCAAATACACATTATGATTTTACAAACATTTCATTTTTAACCCTATACAAAGGGTTATTATCAAAACTACGAACTGGCAGAACTAAATTACTAACAATAAATCTGGATTTTTAAAGTTCTAGAACAAAAGTTGTCTATAATGGTAATAATATAATATGGCGATGTTATTGTTTTAAGAATAGGCATGTTTCCTAATTTTTTTTTAATGTCCGCCTGGTAGATTAATCAATTTTATTGGACACGTATTTTTTCTTTTTTCCTACAAACAATAAATGATCGAAATACAGAGAACGGAAATTACGCGTGACGTCACTCCTCGCTACAATTTTTACCGAGGCGTGGCGTCATAAGCCCCCACTCCGAAACTTTAAAGCGCTATCTTTGTAAGTTTTTATTGTTTTGATAAAAGAAAAAATACGTGTCTAATATTTTTTTATTATCTAACTGACGGACTAAATAGATTTTAACTTTTTATACCCAGGAAACATCCCTATACCCAGCCTATGTCATATGGATAATGAGAGTTTAACTGCTTGGAGCGGGAGACAAAGCCAATAGCAAGAGGCGCGCGTGACACGTTTTTGCCTTATTAAGATTGTTAGCAACACAGTAAGTCGAGGTCCGAACCCACAGGGGATCCCCTTGGTAAACTTTGCTAGCTAGTTACGTAGTTTATTTTTTTATTGTTCTAGCTTAAGCCCTTAAGGTTCGCGCCAAAAGTCCGGTGAGGCAGTCAGAGCCTGCGCTCAGGCAAAGTGCGTAGACCTCTTCCAAAAATACCATTCGGATATTTGTGTAGTCGCGTCACATCAAGAAGCATGGTAACTCACCCTTTGTCTCTCATACGCGTCATCTGCGTTGGTAATAAGTTCGGGAACATCTAGTTTCGGGATCCCGAACAAGTTCATGAGGAAGTGCTTCTGGTTGGTGTAGATCATGCGCCTGTCCGACCACATCATCTCGCGGGGCAAGCGCCAGTCCTTCATCTTAGGATCCTCTCGCTCCGTGTACTGGTCGAAGTTCAGACGCTCAATGTCCTCAACAACCTGTGAATAAAGAACATATAAGTTAATGGGATATGACAGATTTCTCCTACCAACATCTATAATATAAAAATGAATCGCTGAATGTGTTGCTAAGCGCAAATCTCGAGAGCAGCTGAACCGATTTTAAAAAAGACAAAATTTTTTTTGAAAAATTAAAGGATCGACTGTTAGGCGGAACTAAGTTCGCCGGGTCAGCTAGTCTTAAATAAAAACAAGATTAATAAAATAAAATAAAAATAAAAAGATTTTTATTCTATCTCACATTGTGATGTCTCAAGATTATGTTCAATTTAAATAGAAAATTGGGCTAGTCCAACAATATTTTTTTAAATATAGTAATTATCACTCAGGATGATGAATCTGACGATACATACATGCCAATGTTGGTGGAATAAAGTACATGCATGAACCCTTTTAAATATTACAATCTTTTTTTTAGCTGTCTTCTAAAAGTATATGGTGTACATCAGTCTGTCAACTCAGCATATTTCAGTCCACCACTGGACATACTTAATATAGACATCTCTCAAGTTGCGCCATAACACTCGATCCTGCGCCTTCCGCAACTAATCCGACCCAGAGAGCTTTTGGGTCATTGGTCCATCGGTCTGAGGGATGTTCACTCATGGTTTTCCTTTCATTTAATTTACCATGTGGTTAGAGAGATTTGATCTTTATGATTGAACCTATCGATTGATGCGACTAATACAGGATGTAAATTTTCGGCTTTACCCCCTTCGATTCCCGGGTATGCAAAGCGAACTTAAAAAATCAGTGAGGGTAATTAATAAGACGTCGGAACGGGAACTAATAATGCAGGTATAATCGCGGGGCACAGCTAGTTATCCGTATAAAATAGCTCAATCTGTTTGCTGATGCTAATAGGGGATTTTGCACAAATATATGTATTTTTTTTATTATATGGTTATATTTTCTAGTTAAGATGATGTAACTAAACAATTAAGCGCATTTAAAAATTGTGTGCATATTCCCTTTTTTTATTGTTATAGAATTTAACTGTCAATCTGCTACCTTTTTGTTTAAGTCTTTTTTTCTATAGGCCTAGTCCAGGCCAAGTCATGGCCAAGGCACTAGTTAGAAATTAAAAAAATAATGTTTAACAGGTACTTACAACTTCAACATCACCACCACCACTCCAGTCGTATACCAGGAGCTCGGCGTGCGTGGCGATGTCGCGGAGATACTTGTTCTTGTACTGACGCTCCACCTCCGTCAGGAAGTTAGTTGTAAGGGCCTTTCCGTCCACCTCATGGTCGTGTTTCCTAGCCTTTATGGCTTCCTGCACCTGTAAAAGTATTTATTTATATAAAGACACCAACTTCACAATTGTGTATAAACTTATTGTACTGTGATCTTGATAGAATGTTGCTACCTAATTATATACAGAATAATGGGACTTGATCCATTCAGTTTTGATGAAGAGGGCTCATGGCGAAGTGTAATTGGTTTGACTGACAATACAGGTTAAGCCGCGCTCGCCGCGGTTGGTCTATGGATGGGTGTCCATTTGTAAACATACCGAGACCCCTCCAGGCTTCGGAAAGCATGTTAAGCCATTGATCTATGACAGTTGTTAAGTCATTACAATTCTGACAATTAGTCTTACTTTGGGATACTGGGTTACCCAGTAAAATGAGTTGTGGTCAGATAGGCAGTCCATCCATGTAAAATACAGTATATAGCTGAATTTGGCAAAAGGCAGACAGCAAATCTAGTGGTAATGAATGACAGAGCTATACTGATAGATATCATCAACATCAAAAAAATTACGAATTTGTTATTATCAGCCATTGTATATAGTATAATAGTGTTTATAAATCATACTGTATAAATATAGATATATCTTTCAGAGACATCAGACAGTAGGAAATGATTTTTATCCCAAGTGGTACCCAAATCCATACACTACTTACATGTATGTAATTGAGTGACTACTGGTCAAATACTTTAAAATCAATCAGTTATAAGTCACCGTTAAATCTTGTGCTGTCTCTGTCAGTTTAAGGTGTAAAGTAGTGCCAGGTATACATTTAAGAACATCTTAAAGTTGAGGTGTGTTTCACTATTCAGGGGAAACATTAATAAATCTTACCTTGTTCACAGGAACATCGAGATATATTACCAAGTGAGGACGCATCAGTTCCTCAATGGTGTTCATTCTCAGCTCATAGTACACAGACCTGACCGCACGGCTCAGGTACTTCTGAGTGTACATCGCCTCCAAAAACACGAAGTCAGAGTACGGAGACCTCTCCAACACAACACCTTGACCAGTGTTCAACAAATGGGCTAAAGCATCAATGTACTGACTGTATCGTGCAATGTACATCATGATCTGGTAGTTCCCAGCCAAACGATGAGTAGGCGTCAGGTTAAAGTTAATGTGATCGAATGTTCTGGTGTCCTCCGGGATCTCGGGGTCAAACATTCTCAGATCGTAACCATTGGGCCGCACGTAGTGAATGTCCATGTTGGCTTCACAGAAGTGCTTCATGCCCAAGTCGTCAGCAAGCGCGGACGCGAACTCCGTCTTGCCTGACGCCACTGGACCCTCGACCACAATGACTTTGGAGTTTTCATCGAACCTGTGGGTCGTTCGGTCGAACAAGCTTCTAAACCAGGTGTAGTCCTTCGTTTCATAGTCGAAAGGCTTTGGCTTAGGGGGAGGAGGAGGTAGTGACTCCCTCAGCGTCTTTCCAGCGATATTCCGGTTTTGCACGTACGAGCAAGCCGCTATCTTACAACCCTGGCTCGGGCTGAGCACTTTTACAACTGCAGTTTTTATTAGCGTAGACATTTTGATTCGAGGTATCTTCAGTTGTATGATACCTAAAAAAAGACTATCATAAGATTAGAAGGTTCTCAAACATATTTTTTGATATTATAATCCAGATTTCTTACCTCAAATCAATTCATAATAACAAAAAAATGTTCTTGAGAAGTTGTGACATAACCATTCACAAAGGTAACGTTCAAACTCTTAAAATATTACGTACCATACTGATTAGAAATATAAATCACTGGTTATGATATTACTGTCTACATTTATGTTTTTTAGTTTTTTATAGTTTAATATACTATCAATAATTTTATTTTCCTTAGCATTTTATTTCATAAATAATTACAACTTCTGCACTTTGAATTATTTCCACAACTTACGAACGTACCACGATAGTGATGCGAACGTATTAATGTTGGCATTTATTTGGCAAGTTCTTTGATATCAAAAGCTATTGAAATTTGAATTTAAGTATTATTATAATAAAAATTCTCCAACCGATCTCAGATGAGATCAGTTATGTACGTAGGAGATAATAAAGTGCACAAGACAAGTGTGTTCGCAATATAGGAGCACAGGTGCGTTTTCTGGTCCTTCCGGGGGGCGGGACGGCGGACTCACATGACCAGTGAGAGATCAGGCGTAAGACCAACGGCTTGGCTTTACGTGCTTTCCGAGGTACGCTTTTAGTACTCGCACTGACTCGCACTTAGTACAGCTCGGAGCCGAAATTGTGGCGGTGTTTACACCCCGTAAACACTGCCACAAATTCTGGCTCTGACCTGTACCGAGTATTCCTAAACCGAAAAACAATAACTAATTTTGGCCCTACCCGGGATTCAACCCCAAAACCTCGTGTTCAGCAGTTGCGATTGCGACCACTAGATCAACGAGGCAGTCGTAATAAAATAATTATCTTAGGAAAAGTAATATATAATAAACTTAAATGTGTAATGTCTGAATAAACTTTTAATTATAACTAATGATTGACTTAGTAACTATTTATAATCTACAAACTTATGACTTTTTCGACTGTCGTATGATCCTTGTTTTGGTCAAATTGACTTGACAGTTGTGAGTTGACATTATATGTTCTTTTTATCTGTGGCTATCAAAAAAGCCATGTGAGAATAGTTATTTTGCAACAAATAAAAAGAGATAATCGCGATATTTAATTAAATAACATGACGGACCAAACAGAATTGAACATGGAAACAGGAAATATAAATATCGATGAGTTCTTGCCTGCCAAAAAGACGGTGAAATTGAAAAATATGAAACGTAGGGCAATATCAGAATCTGGCGAAGGTATGGAAGTGGAAGAACATAATGGTATTCAAGGAAAAGCTAAACATAATCGTTCCAGGCCTAAGAAGAAGAGGAATGCGGAACCTAACGAGTCTAAAGAGAATATGAGGAAGATAGCTGTCCCTGCACACAGGTATAACCTCAAAGTATATTGTTGTAGGCACTATGTATTTATTTACTCTATTTATATTTGCGTTCACATGTTTCGTGGGTGGGAAGGTGTTAAACCAGTCAGAGAATTTACAAAGTTATTTATTTACAACAGAGAATTTACAAAGTTATTTATTTACAACACTGATTTTAATCTTTAATAAGCAAAGGATTTATTCTGTCAACTGTGGTACTTTGCATAATATAAACAATGTGAGGTCTCTTACAGCAATTAAGGCATTTAGAAATCTGTAAAATAACACATGATTGTAAAATATGATTTATTTTCTTTTTACCTTCTTCATGTTTAAAAAAACATGACAGTTTATTTTTATTATCATTGTGAATGATATAGATTTTATGTCTGTGTAGATAAGCACCATTTTTCAATTATCGTATGTAAGTGTTGTTTTTTAATTTACAATTAATAATAATAATATATCTTGGGGCATCTCACACACGGTCATCTGATCCCAAACTAGGCAGAGCCTGTGCTATGGCAATCAGACAACTGATAAACATACTTATATATTTCTAATTACATACATATTATAGATAAATTACACCCAGACACAGAACAAATGATCGTGCTCATCACACAAAGATTCGTCCTGGGTGGGAATCGAACCCACGACCTCCGGTTTAGCAGTCAGGGTCACTAACCACTAGACCAACAGGCCCGTCAATAATTGTTTTTTTTTCATTAGATACACACCTCTGAAAGAAAATTGGTTGAAGATTTTCACGCCCATTGTAGAACATCTACTTTTACAAGCTAGATTCAACACTAAAACACGTAATGTTGAGATCAAAGTGGGACCAGAGACAAAGGACATTGCTAACTTGCAGAAAGCTGCTGATTTTGTGAAGGTAATAATATTTATATTTCACATTTTCATAATAATATTTACAATTCCATATCTCACTCTTTTCTAGACATTTTTTTTTCTACTGCTGGCCAAAAGCCTCTATATCCTCATTTTATCTCTCTGGTTTGGCATGTGATTGCTATTTAAAAATACTAGAATGTGAAACACACAAGTCAAACATAACTTACTTTTTCTAAACTTGATTAGTTTTAGTGTTCTTTGTACATAATACGATTCCATGTAAAAATATATGTGATTTCAATTATAGTGAAAAATATTGTACAGGGCTACAGGGATTACATTCCCTATTGCCGGAATAATTATCCTTTTATGTAGTAGTTTTGTGTGTTAATAGTTTGTTCAGCTATATGTACTAAGAATGGAAATTAGTTCAAACTAACCCCAACATAACTTAGGATAAGGATAGGCAGAAAAAGTTTGTGTATTAATTTAATACTTTGTTTTTGGTTTATTATAGGCTTTTATCTATGGATTTGAAGTAGACGATGCGCTCGCCCTTCTACGATTAGATGACTTATTTGTTGAGTCTTTTGAAGTTAAAGATGTTAAAACTTTAAATGGCGACCATTTGAGCCGCGCCATTGGCCGGCTGGCGGGAAAAGCTGGCAGAACGAAATTCACCATAGAGAATGTGACAAAGACCAGAATAGTGTTGGCAGACTCAAAAATTCACATCCTTGGCAGTTATCAAAATATTGCATTGGCACGGAGAGCTATATGTAACCTCATTATGGGTTCGCCACCTTCAAAAGTGTATGGAAATCTAAGAAATGTTGCGAACAGAGTTGCTGAGAGATTTTAGTTGTAAATAAACAGTATATTTATATATTTAATGCTTTTATTTTCTGTATAATAAATATTGTTAATATACTTTATTCTGTGAGCTTTATGAGAAAAGTACCAATATAAGTAGTAATATCATTAAGAAAATCTGAAATTGCCAAACTACCTACTCTGAGTTGGCACAGAAACAATTTATTATTTCTTATTTTTATAAAAATAGGCCTTTTCCCTGCAATGAGATCTTTAGTAGGTATAATTAAATTATGCCCATTAAAGAGAGATGACATGCCATAGCATCCCCACTCAGCATCAGTGGTATCAGTGTAAGTGAAGTGGAGCAGACTTTCATTTAAAATATATGAACACACGGCCCCGAGCTGGACAGGTTGGAGTCGAGGAGGCTATGGTGCCCCGTGGATGGCATGAAGAATAGGGTAGACTTATCAGGACAGGACTCGTGCAGCTCTGTACACTCCACCCCGCTCCGCTTCAGTGGCAACACTTGCCACTTTTCTCCGTTCTTCTCCACTGTACTCCTACCAGCTTGGAAACACTCATTATGTACACATGGGACCAACATGTCACTGCTTTTGACAAGATACAGTTATCTTGTGTTGAAATAGTAAAAAATAAAACGACAACATATTGTTTAATAATAAAGACTATATTTCAGTTAAAAGCCATAATTAAAGAACCATTGCTTATTTTTTTTAATATATTTACAAACAAAAGGAAGTCGAATTGCCCCATTCACAGTAGTATCTTGTATTTGAAGTGTCGCGGCACCCTGGAGAGCACGAGGCGCGCGTCATAGCTGAGCGAGGCGAAGGTCCAGGGCTCCGCCGCGCTCCACTCCGCGCAGTACACGGAGTCCTCATGCTGTTCATACGACTGGAGTACTCCGTCCTCCAATCTGAGGGAAACCATAGACTAAAGTTGCAAATAAACTGTCAAACGGGTCTATAAGCTCGAAGAGTCTGTACGATCGTTCGCGGACCCAAGATAATATCACATATAGTCTATTTAAATTATTATGCCAATTGATGTTATTTCCACTTAAACAAATAACAAGTTTATGCTTGTCTAAATAAAGTTCATATTGGACTAACTAGTACTGTTAAAAAAACAAAAGTGCAAACTGAACTTTATATGTAAGCATTACAGTTCTACTAATACTCGTGTTTGTTTACATGTTTGGCACATACATTACGAACATAGTATAGGCCCGATTCTTTTTGGACGTCCTGCTGCTCAAGGACGTCTTAAGTCACGTCCGATTGGGTGAACATTTTAGTATCCGAGTATATACATAACAACAACACAAGTGGATACGTTAGGCCGCGTCACGTCAGCCGCGGCTGACGAACGCCTCCGATAGTTTGTTTCCAACTTAATGTATCTGTATTTATATAAAAAAAAATGTTCGTATGATTGTCCCCTATGCATTCCTAAACCAATGTACGTGTGTGTAGACGACGTGTATATGTACGGATAGCCGAGTGGTATAGGTCACCACGCCAATTACCACCGTGGGCGACTTGCTGCAGGTACGATCCCCACATCGGACAAGCATTTGTGATCCACCAATGCTCGTTCCTAATCTGGGTGCTCTTCGTACATGTGATTTGAATGTTTGTAAAGCTCGCGACACAAGAATTCACTACTTTAGGGAGCGAGTAATAAAAAAAAAAAATAAGTAATCAGATTGTGATGAAACTTTGGCAGGGTCTTCTAATGACCACTGCGAGAGTTTCTAAATCAAAAAACACAAAAAAAAAACACCTTGGCATTACATGGCAGGTGTAGCTAGTAAGAAGATGAAACACTCGTCTCTACCAAAACACTCGTGTACTTACACTTGAGTGAGTCTTTTGCCGTCATCATCGTTGTCGACGCAGACGCTGGCTGCGGCGGTGAGTAACGCCCTCGCGTCTGAACTGCCCGTCAGCAACAACTGCTCATGGTACGTGTTGTACCGTACCGTCCATACCCTGATAAAATTTAATTAAATACGATTTTAGAAGAAAGAAAGAAAGAAAAAAAGTGTGTGTGTACTTATGTACGCACGTAAGAAGTTACACTTTTTTGGCGAAACAAGATAAAATTCTTTCTCATAAACTTGTGATTGACAGATTGGTACAAAAAGTATTTTAACCATCTTGACATTTGTCATTTTTTACATTAGGTATGTAGTTTGGAAAAACTAAAATGTTGACTAGCTAACTTCAGGGTGTAGGTTTTCCGTGACGGTGTGCGCGCGCATCGTAAAAATTTACTCTCATAATTTTACCCTAACGCGCCAAAAGAAGTATTACTTCAATAATGAGCGGTTAAGCAGACAGCTTCAGCATCTTAAAATTTCACTCTCATCATTTTTTCATAACGCGCCTAAAGAAGTATAACTTCAAAAACATTTTTATTGCCACACCAAAGAGCGCGCACACGACTTAACATCTAGACGCAACATAATAATTTATAAGAATAAAAATTAAAACAGACAATAACAAAAACAAAAATATATAATATTTTTTCTCAAACCTAACTCAATATTAAGCTGCCGTCGTTGAGCCTGTCTTTAAGGTTGGCTGATGTATGAATAGTTTGTTACTATAGAGAAAACGACTAGAGAAATTTTGATGAATACATTTATGAGATGAGATGTACCTATCGACCTTAAACGCTTGTTTATTTGGCGCGGTCCCTAAGTAGTAATAAATTACAGCGATTATCGTTTCTGTAAAATAAGAGACAGGGTGCTGCTGGGGAGTCTATTCAGCCGTTTTTTCCCACAGCCAGAGCACTTAGGAAGCGGTTAAAGGCGAATTGGGGTACTTTCTGATATGTTTACTTTCAAGAAGTGCTATTTACCCCCAAATACTGAAAGGCAGCTCAATTATAAGACGATTTTAAATTACTATCTGTCGCTACTTTACATCTTAAAGTGACAGAGACAGCATGAGACATAACGGCTACTTAAAACTGATTGATGTTTCAGTGGTCGGCCATTAGTAGGCTAATTTAAAATGAATTTTGATTTGATATGTAATTTCAAAATCTTGTACATCTTTTTTTATTATTTATTTCGTAAAATACTACCGCTTAGGTATCTATATATATAAAAACTAAGCGTGCCATTTGGCTACCAACTATGACGTCACAAGCAGTATTTAGTGATGATTTTAAACTAGACCAATTTAAAAATGTGATGTAAGGACAATTGGTCACTGATGCAGACTGAGCGCAACAGTTGCCACGTTAAGCATATTATGCTTAAGGGCACGCGAAGTAGATGGTCTTGCGTTTTTTATCTATATGTGTAGTATATAGCCTTACATTACACTAACAAGTCTAGAACTAGATAAAAATTGATATTTTTCTGACTTTTTTTGTTCATTAAACTCACCAATGCGAATGGTCGGTCCTATTAAATATAGGTTCCTTCCCATTTCTGTAGTCCCAGATCTTAAGGGCTGCGTCATCGCCCGCGCTGGCCACGTGGAACTGCCTATAAGGTAATAAATTACTATAATGCCCATATTAATAAATAAATCTGGACAACATCACATACATTGCTCTGAACCCAAAGTAAGTAGCTAAAGCACTTGTGTCATGGAATTCAGAGACAACGAAGGTACCTCAAACACCCAGACCCGAGAAAATGTACAAAAGTGGTTTTTCTACATTGACCCGGCCGAGGATCGAACCCGGGACTTCAGAGCTGGTGATACCTTGAAAACCGGCGTGTACGCCACTCGACCACGGAGGTCGTCAATGGTAACTTATTACCTAAAGATACTTTATAACCTAATAACTAGGGTTATGAGTTGTGGTGGTTAGGTAGATAGTCGATCTTAGTAAAATACGGTATTCGGCTGAATTGAGTGGGACTAAAAGTCGACACACACAGTTTTTTTTTCTTTTATCTATCTGGTGGACTAAATAGATAGTTCTTTTTCATACCCAGTCCGCTCTCGTATTATAATGGTGTTCGTGTGTTTACCTGTTAGGATTAAAGTCTAGGTCTCTAGCGAGCTGAGTGTGCGCGTTGTCAATACTCCATGACGGCTTGGCGCAGTCCGTGCGGGTGTCGTAACACTTTATGTGCATGTCTTGCAGGACTGCAAACTGGAATGAATTACAGTAACTATATATATAAATACTAGCTGTCCCCCGCGACTTAGTTCGCGTGTTTTAGTTTCAACGGTTTTTCATTTTTGCAACATTTTTCATTTATGCTCCGCTCTTATTGGTGGAAGCGTGACGTTTTATAGCCTGTAGTTTTCCTCAATAAACGGACTATCCAATACAAAAATAATTTTTCAATTCGAACCAGTAGTTCCTGAGATTAGCGCGTTCAAACAAACAAACAAACAAACTCTTCAGATTTATAATATTAGTAGAGATGATGTACCTGCGAGTGTCCCTGATGCGGGTTCCACTTGCCGGCGGCCAGCTTGAGGCGCGGCGCGGCGGGCGCGCGCGCAGTCTCCGCGCCCGTGACGTCATACACGCGCACGCCGCCCGCGCACACCACGCCCACGCGCCCCGCGTCCGTCGGGTGCCACTCCGCGCAACGGATCTCCTCTTCACCCTAACATATTAAAATAAATAAATAAATAAGTAAATAAATAAATAAATATTAATACCTACAAGGTATTTTCAACCGAATTCTCAATATGACGGTATGTTTTTTTTTGTGTAGGTATGTTTGTTCCGCGATATTTTCAGTCATAGGGGAGCGGAATTGGTATAAAATGGAAATATCTATTTAGTCCACCAAATAGATAAAAAAATAAAAAATAAACTCGTATTTTTTCTTTTATCAAATCAATGAAAAATGACAAAGTTAAAGCGCTTTAAAGTACCGGAGTGGGGGCTTATGACGTCACGCTACATTTCAATTCACTGTATCTTCTTCATTGTTTGTTTAATTAAAAAAAGAAAAAAATACGTGTCTAATATTTTTTTAATAACTAGGTATGTGACGTGTAAATAAAAAAAAATAGTCCGGACCCCTATTGGTGGATCGATTTCAAAAATTATTGTTGTGATCGATAGGATATACCTAAAAATGTAGCCGAATTGAGAACGTCCTCCTTTTGAAGCCGGTTAATAAAAAATGAAATGATTTCTATATCTAATTCTACTGACCTCTGGTTTTATAGTTGTAAGTAGTTCCATGTCCTCTGCGTTTCTGCTTTGAATTGAACTCAGGTCATCCAAGTCTTTAGGAATTACCTGTCAAATGATTATTACATAAGCAAGTGAGGTGAATGACTGCCTCGTTGGTCTAGTGACTGCCTCGTTGGTTTAGTGGTCGCAAGCGCGACTGCCGTGCCCGAGGTCTCGGGTTCGAATCCCGAGTCGAGCCAAAAAATAGTTACTGGGTTTTTCGTTTAGAAATACTGTACAGCTCAGCTTAGAGTCAGGAAGTGAGGTGGTGTTTACACCCCCGTGCCTCGGAAAGCGGAATTTATTTATTTATTTATTAAAAAAAAAAATCGGTTGGTCCTGCGCCTGATCTCTCTCCGGTCGTGTCGGATTGCCGTCCCATCGGACTAGAGAGTGAAGGAATAGAGAGTGCAACTGTGTTCGCGCATACACTCGTGCACTGAAATATCTCCCGCGCAGATGGCTAATCTCTGTTGAGAAGCCGCCGTGGCCGAAATTCGGTCAGGAGGATATTACATAAGCAAGTATAAACCGGAATACATGAACTTCAGATATCAGGCATAAGTATAGTGACAGATACCGAAATTTTTCATGTTTTTTTTTACTTGCATTGTTCAAATTACAAATCTATCTAAGAATTTAGGTTATGTGCGCTTATTTTTCCGCCATTTAAGCTAAGTTGCATTATCGAATTCAGCTGTATACAGTATTTAACAAAGATAATTTGATTAACCATTGTATTTACGTTTTTCAATGAGGGCTAACGTTGCGCTCACCAGAAGGCGCCACTGGCACGTGAGGTCGTGAAATATAGCTATCTAAATATTACTAATTCCGGGCGTGTAAACAAAGTTTAAATTTAAATCATATTTGATATAAATATACATTTGAAAAAAAAGGGGTTTTTAAACAGTAAAGAAATTTGGCAGAATTTCAGGTTGCTGCAAGCTTATTTGAGAACCTTTGCCCATGGTACTTACTTCAACAGTAGGCAGTTTGTATATAGTTACGCCCATGGTACACTGTGACGTGTGTGGGTCGTACGAGTTGTGTGTAGTGAGTAAAGTCGCCGCATCGTGCGGGGAACAGCGCAGGTGCCATACCTCGCCGATATCGTGCTTAAACACCTGCAAGAAATGGACGATATTCACATTTATTGCTAGGCAATAAGGTTTAAAATCAAAGTGCAAGAGCTATACACCACCAAATAAAACTATGATTACATTCTAATGATATAAAAAAATATTTTCCTTCTATTCTATCTTGTTACCCGTCATACTATGGACGCCCGTACTGTAAGCTTATTCGCTATCTTCAGTTGCCAACACAACCGATGTTTACCGGATAAAAATAAGTATAAAAATGTTTATTCAGTGTCGGCTAACGTCGGTAACCAACTAAGTAGTAGTAGATCAAGTTGGTCATCGAAGTTACACGATAAGAAATTTGTCTTTTCACTGTTTTTTTTTATCAAGCAACAATCACTTTAGTTGTCAACCGTCATAGCGAATAACCCTGCTCGAGCAGTTGGTCAGTGATTAATGCTCACCGACTGCGCGAGCTGTCAACCGCTCTCGCGCGTCACTTGCGCCTCCCTCCGACCTTGCCTTGCTTATTGAAAACACCCGAAACAAGCATTTAAACTACTTAGTACTTCAAGCAGTCCTTCAAACGAAAGGTACCTTAACATTAAAGGACTGAATAAATAAAATTGTGAGTATGATTGGGGACCAATGGACAATGGGGATAATCATTATTTTACATGTTGTGCCTATCCTATCTTATTGTACACTATGCTTGTATATTGCTTGTACAATGTATGTAAATTTTCGGAGTGGGGGCTTATGACGCTACGCCTCGCTAAAAATCGTAGCGAGGAGTGACGTCACGCGTAACTTCCGTTCTCTGTATTTTGATCATTTTTTGTTTGCAGGAAAAAAGAAAAAATACGTTTCCAATAAAATTCATTAATCTACAAGACGGACATTAAAAAACAAAATAGGAAACATGCCTATTGTATATAAGCCAATAAATGAATAAATAAATAATTGTTTAATATCAGGCAGGCATTCAAGGCAACTAATAACTGCTTGTATCTTGCTATTTCTGCTAGATTTTCTTTATCCATTGTAATAAATATTTGTAGTTAGTTTTTATAATAGTTTACTTTTCTTTTTTTTTCTTTATAATAGTTAACCTTAATGAGTTTGATTTCAATAAGTATTTATTACTTAATATTTTATTGAGGTCACCTTGGTATGTAAAGCCCCAGTGTCTTCTTCCAGCTCCACAACATGGATCTGGTTGGAGTTGGGCTTCAAGCTCTGTGTGCCAATTAGGAACCGGATAGCATCACTTTCTCCGTACTGCGGTGATAGTGCTCTTGTCTGGAATCAAGTAAATACGGATTAAGGGCAGCTCATTTTTTGTTTATACTTTTAGACACATTAAATGCTCAAACATTTCTCAGTAATTATGTTTTAATTGACACTTGAGATATCTTTATTTCTGCTTTAAAATTAACATTATTTTTTAATGAGAAAACTCAAATTACAAATACTTTTTTGGTATACAGATTTGTTAAATAGATTGAATATGTTTGTTTTTAATATATGAACCACAGAATTAGGAATGCCAACAATATTAGAAGATGTAATTACTTAGTACTTATGGTTCTAAAAAGTATTTTTTTTTTATTATGGAGAACAATAATAAATAGGCCTACAAAAAAATAATATAATATAATAACAATTTAACGACACGTTTGATTTGTAAAATAAATACTAATACGTTTAATAGATAAAACATTTTAATTAAAAAATTGGAAACAATTTTAATATGTATTCGTAAACATGTAACTTATAAGATTAATCAGTAAATTTGTTTATTTATAACTGACCTGATGTTCTAACCCATAAATAATTGAGTTTCCTTCTTCCATTTTAGCTTAGAATTATTTTAATTTAATTGAAATCTTTTTATTTACATCACATATATATTATTTATTGAAGCCTAGCGTTGTTCATCTGTCACACCTTTTTTCATTAATTTATAACTCTTTTTAACTTATTTGATTCATTTAAAGAAGAAAAGAGATAAGAATAAGGCATGCCTAAAATAGTAACAAAACAATCGATAATGGACTCTGAAACAGTCACGTCATTGCTGTTTTCCGTGACAGTTGACAATTTTGACATTAGACCGTATGTTTTTTTTGTCATCTTTGGATATTAGTATTTTTGCTTGATAGTAGTAGTATAGTACGAGTTTTTTAAAAGTTAAAATTCAAAGGATGACGATCATGGTTTTAAAAAAAAATATGTTAATAATATACGGTAAAGTTTGTGTGTTCGTAAGTTTGGGTGTAGGTAATCTTAGAAACTCCAGTTCCGACATAAAATGTAAAAAAAAAAACCTTTTGCTGGCACTACTTTTCCTTTTCTTGATTCATGATACTACCAAATGCTTAGTTTAGCATGTCTGTTTGTTTTTTAGGTAAAAGAAAAGAGTATTTTTCCTTAATGTGGCATTAAAAAGTTCCAACTTGTAACAATAAATAAAAACTGTTATACTTAGGTATAAATCATATATATCCAAAGTCTTAATTGCAAGATAATATCAATACATGTAAAGGCGTGCCGTGGGCAAACACTAGTTAATTGAATATGTATAAAAGGCGCTACCCTGAACAAAAATAGTCGAGTTATTTTATTTCTCTTTATTCTATGGCAAAACTACTGTTTAACGTAAGGTAATTTAATTTCTATTTGATAGGCGGTAGGTTAATAATAGATACTTAATAACTGCTTTTGTGATCTGCAGATTATTTTTACATACAGATAAACAATAAAATAATTCTTAGGGTTCCTTACCGAAAAAGGACTTTCATCAGTTTGTTGTCCCTCTGTCTGTCAAGATTCGTTTCCTCAGGAAGGTCTGGTGGTATCATGTTGAAATTAATATTAAATACTGGTCAAAAAAACCTTGATACAATTCAAAATTTAAGCTTATATATCAACGTAATTAACAAATAAAGTCGTTTAGGTAGGTATGTAAGGTATGCCGTTTTTTCCATAGGATACTCCCGTCGACCCAAAATCACAAAATTTCGCATGATTCTAGGTTAATTTTCGCCTATTACGTACTTTATACTATGAAAAAGTCCTTAGATTCTCCATTTTATATTCAAAATGAAGGACAATGGCCATATTAATCTCCTCTTGTATCCTCACGTCTCTCGTAAACGAAAAAATGTGACGTTTTGCGATTAAAAACGTATAATATTTATAGTTGGAATTTTATAGTGACATAGGTACTATGATATCAATACCGATGTAAGTATCAGATTTTTTTTACAACTAAGTTTGTTTTTGTAAAATTAACCGTGACGATCAGTAAGCTTTGTACGGAACCCTCGGTGCGCGAGTTTTTATTAATTATACCCAATAATGATTTAATTGTGAGATTGGAATTCTGTTGCAAAAATAATTAAAGTGTGTTTGTCATCAAACAATTACTTAAATTATGTCTTTTGAAATGTATTTCTACTTTTTTATGGTCTTTACTATGTAGTCTTGATTGGCTTATAATAGGCTTTTTTGTCTGTGGGTTGCGGGTTCTATCCCGTTTAAAAATATTTCAAAATTTTTGTAGGTACTTCTAATCAAAGTCAAGCTTAATTAAAGAACACAGATTCCTACGTAATTAATTGAAATAAAGACATTGCATTACATGGATTCTTTGCTATTCAGGACCATGTTAAAGTTGACTGCACGGATAGCCGAGTGGTATAGGTTAGCACGCCAGTTACCACAGTGCGCGACGTGTTGCGGGTTTAATCCGCGCATGGGACAAGCATTTGTGTGATCCACAAGTTCTGGTTTCAAGTCTGGCTGTTATTCGTAAATGTGATTGCGACACAAGAAATAAATTACTTGGTGTGGGAGTCGTTACAAAAAAAATATCTATCTATACTTATTTTTTCCAAACTTATCGATTTCATTGCATATAGGTATTATGGTCACAGGTGATTAATAAATAGATAGATTGATTCTTAAATTCAGAGATATCCTAATGACATCCAATATATTTCATGGTGCTACCGAATGCTTAACTAAAAGCATGTCTGTTCGTTAGTTAGCTAGAATTAAAGATAATAAAAAATCTCGTGACTATCAACGCACGAAAATTCTTCAGATTCCAACGATCAAACTCCGGTTAAAACAAACACAGTTTTATGAGTAGGTAATCTACAAACAGATTCGTTGTAAAATATGATCATATTAAACGCCTACATAGCTTGAATACCGTTTTTAACTTTGTTATTTAATAATTTATTACATTCGAACGTTCAACTCGATTTAGAAATAGTTTTTTTTATTAAACTATTTCTTTCATGGCCACACAGCCATCTGAACTACTTCTACACGTTCCATTCACGAATACTCAGCAAGCTTTGCAACCTTTAATTATTCTTAATTAATCAATTGTTTTTAAAGAGTATTTTGGGTATCAAACTTGCAGACCGGGTTAGGAATACAATAATCCGTTCCACCACAAAAATCTCTGACATCACTCGGAAAGCTGCCACGCTGAAATGAAACTGGGCTGGACATACGACCAATGGGCCAAACTACCAAATGGGTCCCTCTAAATGGCAAGAGACATCGCGGTTGGCCTAGACGTAGATGGCGGGACGAGCTAGACTCCTTCGATAGAAATTTGTTTAGCACAGCCCTAACCAGAGAGAGATGGAAGGAGTATACAGTGACCTTTGCCTGGCAGTGGGACAGAAAAAGTTTACATATTTTTTTGATTATATTATTTTCCAATTATTAATACTCGCCTTCATATAAAAGACAGGTGAGCATAACAAAAGTTAATCCTCTGACAAATCACAAATGAAATACGCTTTGTATGAGTTAAACTAAGCTATTGACGTCGCAGTTAATGTGGCCATCTACAAGCACATACAATTTAATTACCATCAACTCGGAAAGAACCAAGTCACCTTTAAAAGTCTTAGTCTTTGGATCAATCACGTTAGTTGGCAAAACTGATAGCCGAAAGGGCCTGCGACATTCTGACCTTAGTCTTTTTATAAAGGCTAAAACTTCCTCTGTTTAAAGTCCTAATATAGGTAAGAACCATAGATATGACGACCTCCGTGGTTGAGTGGCGTACTCACCGGTTTTCAAGGTGTCTCCAGCTCTGAGATCCCGGGTTCGATCCCCGGCCGAGTCAATGTAGAAAACCCCTTTTCTACATAGTCTCGGGTCTGGGTGTTTGTAGTACCTTCATTGTCTCTGAATTCCATAACACAAGTGCTTTAGCTACTTACTTTGGGTTCAGAGCAATGTATGTGAAGTTCGCGTGACACTTGGCGTGCCCGGCTTAAGCATAATACATTTAATGTAGCAACTGCCGCGCTCAGTCTGCATCGCTACGCCGCCGCGCTAGTGGGTTTCACCCAACTGTACCGGGCATTATGCTGATTCTAGTACGAAATCATCACTAAATACTGCTTGTGACATTAGTCAAAAAGCAGTATGCTTGGTTTTTATACAGATCGTGAATCTTGTGTTATGTAGATCTATCTAAATCTATGGTAAGAACGATTCCCTATGAAGTTTGGATTATAATGGCTTTGGCAATTATTAGACAATTTGTTGTTAGATAGTCTTTTCTTCCATAATTTTGACAAGTTAATTAAATAAACAGCTTATCAGAAAGTATTAGCCTTTCAACTGAAGTATTATGAATGTTCTAATCTATATTTTATACTAGCGAGGATGTTCCCACGCCTATCTGGTTTTAGTTCCTGTCCGTATCTGCGCCATATCCGTCCCATGACTGCCCATGACTCATTATCTTACAACATTCATAGCTTCCATGGTAAAACACACGAAATAATGGACGCCACCAAGTCATTTCCAGTAGATGTTCCAACATTTTTTTTAGCTGGAGACTAGCTTTAACTTGCCATCGGCTTTCTTGGGATTTATAAGAGTGAGGGGCTAGCCGTGATAGCCACACCAGTGACGCCTGCTGCTGTAAGTACCGTAACAGTCGTTACAATGGAAGGTTTCTGGTTGGTCTTGATAATATGATCACGTCCAGCAAATGAAGAGGGTGAAACCCCCTCTTCATTTGATTTGAGGTGACCAACGGCGTGGTTTTAGTGAGGCAAAAGTCACACACTCCCCGGTCTTATGAATCCCCATAAGGCCAGGTGCCTTTTAAAGGTATCCCTCGCAAAAAAAAGGTGTGTTATAACTAGGTAGGTAGATGCGACCTGTGGCTACCTCTTGCGCGTCACGTGCGCCTCCCGATCGCTTGCTTTTTGTTTTTTCAGCCACTCGAAGCAGCAGTAGGCCTATTCGCTATCTCCTGTTGCCAACCCGACCGATGTTTACCGGATAAAAATAAGTATTAAAATGCTTATTTAGTATTGGCTAACGTCGGTAACCAACTACTTAAGTAGTAGTAGATCTAGTTTGTCATGGAAGTTACACGATAAGAAACTTGTTTTTTCACTTTTTTTTTAAGCAACAATCACTTTTGTTCACAACCGCCAAAGCGAATAACCCTGCTGATCTGCTTCAAGCAAGTTCATCAAGTCCTTCGTGCGGTTGTCAAGTACCTAGAATATCAATATTAAACTTCGTATGTGAGCAATGTGTACATTTGATTAACTAAGTAATTATGAGTAAGTAGCCTTTGAGCAATAATAATCATGTACTATTATAAATACAGTGACAAATTTTTTATCACATTTCTAGTAATTTAATATGTATACTATAGACAATTAATTGCGCTTTTAAACACGTGATGATTGTTATCTGTACATAAATCAAATGAGTTTCAAATTAAATAAATTGTCTATGACGCTACTAGCGCGTAGCGCGTCGGGTCGTGAAGTATAGCTGTCAAAGTTTATAAGTAGGTCCGGGCGCGAAAACAATGTTCAAATTCGAAACATATTTGTTATAAGCATACTTTTGACAAAATATACCTATTGTTTTTGTAAAGAAACTAGATAAGCACATCTGAATTACCTGTGCTTTCAAACCGCTTAATTTTTCAGTTTTTTTCATAACCCGGCTTTTAAAGCACTGACAGACATTGATTCGTAACTCATATTTTCCATAATAATCAGAGGTGAAAAATATGCACAATATTAAGATGATTTCGCTTTTGACGGTGAATGGTCTGTCGCGCTTTCACGCTAAAACTACTGAACCGATTTAAATGAAATTTAATACACAGATAATCTAGAGCATGAGAAAGGACATAGGCTACTTTTTGCCGTGATAACCGACATCCACGCGGGCGGAGCCGCGAAAAACAGCTAGTTACCTATATATATGTCTAATTAATTGTTTCTTTCATATTTCCGTAGATAGTCCTTACTAGAGATAGGAATTTGACATAATTTATAAGGCGCTTAATATCCTATCTCAAGTAGGAAAAGCGGCGTATCGATTGGTTTAATATTGTCCGGTAGTTGTAAGTCGTGGTGGCCTCGTGCAAAAGGTTGCAGGTTCGAAGTTTAGCCATGCAAGTACCAGTAGATACCCACCCATGTCTTTTTACAAGCTTTTAATTAATTTGCAATGTAGTTATGTGTGTTGTTTATGTCAAATCTTGCAAGCTACATTAAAACTACTTTTAGACATCCGATTGAGATGATATTTTGCATACTTACTTACTATAGAAATTCGGTGACAATACTATATTATGGTACTTTTAAGCTGGTAAGATGATAGAGCCGGAAGGTGTCCACAGGAACTCTGTAAGGACACAACGCAATCTCATCGTGTTTTGGCTTGTATGATTTGTCTTTAGTAGTAAGTACTGTGAGCCTAGAAGATTTAGAAGCTTGTGATTAAAAATTCATTTTTTAATAATTGATGCTTATAAATGATACTTTCGTTATTTATTTTAAACTCAATCATAATTTTGCTTCATTTACTCAGCCATTGATAATAATAATGTAATGTAGGTTACGTATTCTCCCACGGCTAAATGCCGTTGGAATCCGATTCATAATAAATCTCTAGAAAACTAATAAACTTATACAAACAAACAATTCTAATTTATAACTAGTTATCTACGTAAGATTTTCACGTAGGCGGACGCACTTTTCAAATTCCTATTGATATAACGCGCCTAATAAAAAATCTAAATTAAAAACTTTTGACATAGAACCTATAAAAACCTTATAGTATTTTCTTCAGATAAAATTAAGCAGGCTCCAAAGACTAGCATCAAAGAGATCGCGCCATAAAAAAATTAAAAACAAAACCGGAGTTAGCAACAGACTGGCCACTGGGATCGTTAAAAAACCAGCATTAGGGCAGACACACACCAGACGCATCAAATGTCTTTAATCTCATAATATGCCTTAGCCACTGACTAAATTTAACAAACCAAAGTAAATCATTTTATAATTCTTTATTTTTTGTGGTCATTTGTTCGAAATTAAGGATTTTGCCTATCTGAAAGTTCGCTCATTTGCTCCCATAACAGAGTATCAAATGTTAGTTGAACAAACTAGACATTTTGGATGTAAATTTTTTTTGAACATATTTATATAAATTGATTATATTCAGTTTTAAAAGAAATATACCTACTTTATTTACCTATGAACCAACAGAGAATTTTAATATTATTGTAGACTAATCTTCCATATTTTACCTGATTTTTTTATTTGCTTGGTATACCAACACCCTAAACGTATTGGAAAATGCGAATTCTAAATTTAAACGCGACATACCAAAGAGAATAAAAGTTTGTCGTCGTAAAAAGCGCAGTAAAGTTATCGCGGAGCCTTTGACGCGGGTCCGGCGAGGTTATACTTATTTTGTGATAGGCTCGAAGGCATTTCGCGGATACCTTTGCCTGATTTTTTTCGAAAGCTTACTCCATTTCAAATATGGTGGACATTAGGATTTGAATTTATATGTCGGGTTTATGATAATGTGCGTTTTGTTGCGGTGTTCCTTCGTTAAATTGAAGGTGAATTTTTGTAGTTTCTGCGTAGACCGTATATTTTGACTCCAAGCGGTTCAACGTTTTATGTGTGAGTGTGAGTATCCCACCCAATACATACATAAGCATTTTAGTCTTGAAAAAGGCTTTTGGTTTTCGTCCTGAAAATAGTCGGTTGGGTGCTCCTACACTGGACCAATGGGTTGGCCCTGAAAAGGGCCTTTCACGATGATGGGTCGCCATTGCTCGCGGTAAAAGGATCAGCAAATCTACTTTACCGACTAAGCTTTCCTCGTAGATTGCCCAGGGTGCGCCAAGCGTGAAAAACGTAGTAGTAGCAACTATTATATATTCTGTGGTAGTAGGTACGCCGCTCGGGGAGGTACCTCAAAGAAAGACCTTGCATCCCATATAAGCACACACCACACATAAGCATTAGGTATAAGTTTTACAATTTATTTAGCTTGTTTTATTTACAGAAGCTTGAGTTTACGTAGAAATGAAGCGCTATGCGACTTCTACTGTATTTTTTCTGTTCTGTGAGTTTACCGTACCGAAGTTTTGTACTATCTTCACCAAAAGTGAATTTAAATCAATTATTCTTTTAAATGGTTACATATATTCAAGACTATGTAGTCGCATGAGAATGTATAATTACCTATAGGTAACTAAAATATTAAAGACAACATTTTATAATTATATAATTATTTATTAAATTTGACGGTTTACTTTCGGTTTCCTTAAACATGAGCTGACGCAGCGACTCATGCTTAAGGTGCTTCTATTAAGTCTGAAATTAGTCAGGCGATCCCGAGAACGCGCGTGAGTAAACCGTCAATATTCCTAAATAATTATATTTCCCCACGAAAGTTATTATACAAACATGAAAAACTATCTTTGAAGTTGTGTCACATTATGTCAACTGAAAATTGTGTTAATATTTATTATCTATGATTAAAAATAAAATTGTTTTGATTAATCGTTAATTTAGATTTATGGTAGTAAAGAGCAGTATAAGGTATAATAATAGTTTATATAATTATGTAATTAGGTACCTACGCAAGGTGGAATCGTGATCCTTAGATATATTTTGCATAAATTTAACAAGATGCTGCTAAGTCCAGAAAAATATGTTGAGGAATAGAATTTAATTTGCTTGAAATATAGTTAAAAACAGATTTTATAAATTAGTACAGTTCATCATATTTCGCCTAGTGTAGTTGGGCATGCAAATTTATAACCAATTAGCTGTCCCCCGCGACTTTGTTCGCGTGTTTTAGTTTCAACGGTTTTTCATTTTTGCAACATTTTTCTTTTATGCTCCGCTCCTATTGGTCGTAGCGTGATGTTATATAGCCTATAGCCTTCCTCAATAAACGAACTATCCAATACAAAAATATTTTTTCAATTCGAACCAGTAGTTCCTGAGATAAGCGCGTTCAAACAAACAAACAAACAAACAAACTCTTCAGCTTTATAATATTAGTATAGATATAGTATAGATTAGGATATCATAATATAATCTACCTAAAATAGAGAAAAACCATTTAAAAAAAAAAATCTACGCCGAGATTAATGTATTTAACTTATCCATTAGATCCAATTACTTCCTTAAATATACTTAAGGGCTTGATAGACAGCTAGAATATTCTATATGCTACCTTAACCACAAATACAATGACTCTCACAATTTTCTTTTTTTTTTCTCCACGCAAGGATCGAACCTGAAACATTATGTATCGCAATATGTACTAAACCGATTCACTTTTCGTGTAATCTGGACCACCAAAGATTGCTTAGTATTTTGACATATTAGTACCTACTTACCTGTCATAATATATTGCAAGCAGTAAGATAATTTCCGTAATTCGTTGTAATCACTATGGCGCTGTACTGTCTAACTTACATTATTATAGCTAATTAAATTTAGAGTCCTGCAGCTAGGAATAAAAGATGATGATATAAGGTATTTGTAAAAATATAGATACCTACTTACTATTTATTAACGAGAGCACTCGAAGTCAGAACCATTTCTCTTAGCTCGCGATGCGATTTTCAAGACATCATTGATGTAACACGAAATACGTATGAATCAAAACTAAGTACGGCTTCATCAATACGATGTTTACGTACACACGTGATGAATAAACATTTACTAATCACAAAATTTCTACGAAACACAAATTATAAGTATTATCAGCCGCGGCTATTTGCCAAGAGGTCACAAGATCGCGCCCGCGCCGGTCATACAACGGACCATTTCAATTCACAAACTCTACCGTATTTAGAACCTATTAAAAATAATCACAATTATAGATAATAAATCGCAAAGCTAAGTTTGCAGTTAAATAAATTACGTTAAACGCATCTTCGCCCTTATTAAATAAGCGTAAGGAAGGGTGGGGCGAAAAAATTTATAAATCGAACGGTAAATTTAATGTTGCGCAGGAGTATATCATTTGAATTGTACGCGAAGAAATATCAGTTGTGTCTTGGAGTCGGCGGGCGACGGTCGCGTGTACCGGCGGATAATTACATTTTAGTGTTGTGTCTGATAGTGCGATGAAGTGGTCGATATTTGTTTGTTTGGTCGTGTGCTTGGCGAGGTTTTGCGACGGCTTAGGTAAGTCAATACTAGTAACTACGATATTTTTTCAAAAGATTTGTTAATGTTTTTTCGGGTATTTTAATTTCTATCAACAACTTTATTAGGCACCTACCCAATCTAAGTAGATTCACATTAGAGAACAACAGGTGTTCACTTATTGAGAATTATCATTATGAAGTGATGTTATCATATACATAAACGTGTAAAAGAATCTTATTTCGAATCGAAGCTTATTTTAAAGTTAATTCTCGATCTTCAGAATTCTACAAACATCGATATGTATTGTCACTTCACTAAAAACCAATATTATTGTAAATTATTGAATGAGATCCATTGATTACGATATGATGGAGGAGTACCAAATAATATTCGTATTTATTAATGGGCAAACGTAACGTAAAAGCGACAAACCTTTGATAAAATTTTATTTATCTCGTTGGCTATAATTCCGGTTGTCTACAACTGTTTTTAAAACAATCGTTGTTGTTTTATCAGTGGCTTATATCGAGTAAATACTTGTAGTTCTGGTAATAAGGCTTGTGCGGTTAAGTTTTATTTATAAACTATACATTTTATTCAGTCTTGAGTATGTATGAATTAAACTAGAAGTTATTTTAAGACCTTAATAGACATAATTACACGGTTTTAAAAACCGTGCAACATTGTATTTACTACTGCCGTCATAATGAAAAAAAGCACAACTAACATTTTTTTCAGAACTTGAGTTACATATTTAGAATCAGGAAAAAAGGCCCATTTGCCAAATTATTACTTAAGTTAATTTAAAAAAACACATTAATAAAAGTACTCTAAGCTCAATGGGAGCTGTGCCAGTTTTTCTGTATTAGTACGTAAAAAGAGAAGATCAAAACTAGTCGTGGTCTAGTGATACTGTGTCAGAGTTTGTTCACACAAAATTGTATGTTAGATCAGACATTACCTAACCTAAATTAAGCTAACAGAAATCCTATAAGCTTCGATAACAATGTGTGTGACTTCCAAAAATACTACAGACTGACGAATAAGAATAAAATTCGTAAGGATACGATGTGAAAGTTTAAGATGTAAAGCCGGTCACTCACATTCGCACGAATACGCAAACCCACAATTGTAGGATCACATTTGCAAATTATTTAATTTCCAAGCTGTGTCGGTTTTTAGCAGACATTAAAGAGCGCGAACCTTTGTCGAAATGTTTGCCCGCATCTGACTGACCGGGGTTACAAATTCAGGGGCTATATATTTCATCCCCATTGTATGTGCCATTAGGACAACTTAGCCACTATTCTCCGTATCTATAATTAACGAGGACGCTGCAAAAAACTTAAATACCTTAATATTTGCACATTCTTTGGAAATCGTAATCAAGCTTAGGTAAGTTTTACCAATAAAAACAAATGGGTTTGTGTGATATGCAGGGTCTTGTCGAAGATCATTTGTTTAAAACCTTACAAAATAAAAATATAAGTTAGTGAGTTTGTTTGCGAGATGTATCTCAAGAACCGTAATACTAACCCCCGAATACTGAAACGCTAATTAACTTTAAGACGTTCTTAAATGTCTATCTATCGCTAATTTACACCTTGAAGTGACAGAGACAGCATGAGACATAACGGTGACTTAAAACTGATTGACATTTTAGTATTCGCCATTAGACAGTTAAAATTTACTCCGAGTGTGTATCTGTCGCCTAAACAGCAATTTAGGTATCTATATTAATAAAAATGAAATGTCACATACCTATATATCGGCGACCGGTTTGGCTGTTCTTTTTGTTGTTGTTTTGTATGAACGAATATTTGCGAAAAACCCGTGAGAAATGTTCTAAATTGACAGGATAACGACTGTCGAGTCAGCTTGTCTTTATGTATAAAAAAATATCAACCGAATTGAGAAGCACCTCCTTTCTGAAGTCGTTTAAAAATTAATCCAGAATTTATTTGGTCACCTTGGCCTTATCGCCTAAAGCTGCGTATAAATTAAGCGCGGCAGCCGCGCGAGCCAATGTTCGACCAGAGTTGTCGTTTATTGGCGCGCGAGCCAAAATGTAGAAATGAAATTTCGTAGAACGCGGCTGCCGCGCGCGGCAGGCGATCCAGGTCGAACACCCCGCGGCGGAGAGCCAGACCAGTTCATTCTTGTAAACTAAAAAAAAAACTTGTTAACTTTTAGCTATTCTGGACTCTTCTATGACGCCAAAAGTGTAGTTATTTTCCTTTTTAAGTCAGGAATAGGTATATCCATTTTTTTAATTATTTGTACCCACGCATCATGCCTCAACGATTTATTGTGGTAGTGTGAGGATTTGCTATTCCACAACAAGTCATTAGCGCCATACAATTGAATTAGTAGACGGCACTTTTCGTTGTCCATTTTTACGTATTTGCCGCGCGAGCCAAATCACCAAAACTACACCGTCCCCACTGCGCGCGAGCGAACGACCGGAGCTCCTTTGATGCGGTCTCAAAAACCGACAGTGAACGGTTCGCCCCGCGGCACGTTCGAGCGCGGCAATGCTCGAGTCGCCGCGCGCGGCAACCCCGTCTACATAGCGCGCGGCCGCCGCGCGCGCCAATGTTCGATGGTTTGCCGCGCTTAGTTTATACGCAGCTTTACGACTGCACCAAAATCGGATAATTCTTCTTTTTGTTTTCTTCCTTATTATATAAGTAGACAAAGATTGTATAAAAGGTATAAAAAAAAGAAGAAAATATTTTTAAAATCTCTCACCTTCTGAGCAAAAACGGGGCGGCTAAACTAGCTGGAGTGTGTAATGAAAATAAATTAAAGGGCAGTCCACTACTATCGCACCCCGATTCGCATTTGTTCGGTTTTTTCGTTGTACCTAGCTATCTACAAGCTACCAAAATTCCGGTCGTGTGTCTGAACTTTTCCAGTCTTATCGAATTTTTATTCCTTTAGATTACGCCCGAGTTAATTGTTATATTCTTTTAATTCACCAATCATTAGTTAGATATATTTTTTAATATTAAATTGTGACCTTATTTTACTAAGCCTCCCTTTCTTTAAACCGCGTAGTTCGTTCCCGTGATCTTATCGGAATAAATACTTAGTTCTGTCCAGCATGCATGTGCCAAATTTCGTAAAAAAGTTTAAAAAAATCATCTATTATTTTTAAATTTTAGATTAAGTATAGTAGGTTACTAGAATTCTGATTGTCAATTGTTTTATTCACATTGTTCTGGCAAAGCAATGACTGATATTTAATTAAATTATAGTAAAATTATAATTAAACATATATTTTTACTTAAATGTGCAAAAATAATATTACTTCTTGGGTTATGTACAACTTAGACATTCGTGACTATGTTAATAAGCTTATTACAATAATTTATTGTTAACAACAACAATTATCAGTTGTATTTCCTCTTTCTTTCCTGTTTGTTCTCTCAAGGCGACAGTTATGTTGCAATATAAGAAGCTTGAAGACATTGTTTTTCGTAATCTTACTTATTTCCGGATAGTAAGATGTTGAGAAACCTTTTTGGTACAGGGAATAATTTTCTATTAGTCGGTTTTGTCGCATTAACCCCGAACGACTAATAAAAACTTAGATCCAGCCCAGCTCCCCTGCTGTTTTTGCCTTATTGTTAGCTACGCACTAACTCGAGGTCCGAACCCCACAGGGGGTGCCCTTAGTAAACGTCGCTTACTAGGCCCTTAAGGTTCTCGCCAAAAGTCCGGTGAAGCACTTAAAGCCTCTCAAGCCAACTGTGCAAAACTATAAAAAATAAATTGTCGCATTAGTTTTAACGTCATCATAAAAACTAATATAATGTTGAATGAAATGTCGGAAGAGTAGAAATCAGTAAATTTATTAAGTGTAAAAATGGTCGTATAAATATGATTTAATGAATGCTCGAATGAGGGTCAAACCGTACGGCTAACACTTAGCCATCTAAGTGTTAGCCGTACGGTTTGACCAAAAATACAGGTTTAGCCGCGCCGCAGTTGGATGGGTCATTTGTAAACATACCGAGACCCCTCCGTGCCTCGGAAAGCACGTTAAAATGGGTTATGGAGGTCATATCAGGCACCAGGTGTTTTGCCGGAGTAGTCGGAGCCTTTTTAAAGGCTCTGGAAGCCCGGACTCTTGCATCTCCGCCCCCGTGGGGATGCAAGGCTGGCTCATAAATGAGTTTCACCTGCAAAAAAAAAAAAAAAAAGGCGGTCGCTCCATGTAAAATACGGTATTCAGCTGAATCCGGTAAGACTGGAAGTTGACCCCAACATAGGTTTGGAAAAGTTTAGGCAGAAGAAGAAGAAGAATACCCAAGTGTTGTATAACTAAACTATAAGACAATAGGTACCGTCTTGTAAACCAAAGAAATGATATCTCACATGGAAAATGTGGATCGCAAAAGGTGATCGCATTTTGTTTGGTTAGAGACTAGAGTGGCGCCAATATCAACCAGCCCCCGACCAAAGTCCGCAATAATTTAGTTGTAGACGTAAAAAAAACTGTTCTCTGTAAACTATTGGTGTTGATTCAAATGATTGGTGGTCGGTTGACGCAAATGAAAGCTCGATTGAGTCCAATTGGACATGATTGGACTTATTAATAAGGCGCCAAGCGTGCCACTCTTAACATTGCTTTGAAGATTTTTTGCCTACCTTATAGCCTTAATGAGTGTTATAATGTCAAAATAATGGACTGTCTAGACTACACTTGATTTAAATTTCTCTTATTTTATCTATGGTCGAGTCTAGACATCGTGAGGACTTAAGCCAGAGTTTCCCAATCTTATGTTGTCTACTGCCTACTTTGAGAGTAAATTATTTTTAAGCGCCCTCGTTTTTTCACCTACTTAAAAACCACTATAACTTCAAATTAAATTAATTATTGTGAGCTATATTAGCGGAGATCAAACATTAATTCTGAGTCTCTTAGCTTTAGGGCTGCAGCACCCACAAAGGGGCGTTATCACCCACTTTTAGTCCAGTCAAAATAGACATTTGACTTAGACAAAATTCGCATAGAGCTGAAAATTGGCAGAGATGTTAAATACATCATTATAAAGAAAATGTCAAAAATCCCCTTCGATCCTCCTTCTGCGAAAAAAATTATTCAAGGTCAAACATACAAAATTAAGGTTTTTTCCATTTTTCTCGAAAACGGTAAGTTTTATCGTGAAAATAGGCCAGACAAAAGTTGTAGATCATACAATTCTCTACAAAAATAGTCCAGTCACTTTTACTCTTACGACTCACCATTCGTGAGATATCGCGGTTTTAATCATTAGAAAATTCAGATTTTACATAATATGCACTAAAATGCAGCCTGTACACGTCATCGGACGTTCAATATAACTGAAAATAAGAAACTATTGGTTTGTGTTACTTACACAATAAAACTTGTATAAATTGAATGAGTATTTTAAAATATAAGACTATACTGTCAGTCCCTAATTTCCTTCGTCGGTAACATCCGCTAGCTATCTTCTGTTTCTGCTAGCATATTCTGCGTCTTTGTTTAAGTGTGGAGGGTCGCATACCTGCCTATTTTGAAGGAAGTAAACGAAATAACTCAGTATATACTGTTAGTTTTGAAAATTCCTTTGCAGTGAGACAAGACGTGCTTATTGGTAATATTTTCAATTTTAATTTGTGCTGTTGATTTATTTTAACAAAATGTCGGAAGTTTGTTTTATTTGTGATAAACCTTTGAAAGAAAGTGAAGTTGTTGTTGTTGATCGTGGAATGAAGACTTTGATTGATGCAAGTGTTGAAAGAAATGATAAGTTCTTTGAATACTTGAAAGACAAGCAATCTGTGACAGTCCACGTGCAGTGTCGTAAAATGTATACTCGAAAAAATAGTATTGCTGCAGCTAAAAGACAGCGCGAGACAGAACAAGACAGAACATCCACGATAAGTTCACCTCACACTAGAGCACGAGTAAGTGAGCCAGATTTTAACTTTAATAGATATTGTTTATTTTGCGGCGATGAAGCAAATGTAGAAGCTGAAAAGAAGAAAGCGCAGAATGTTCGTCGTAAAATATATAATGTATCTACACTTGAATTTTCTAATGATTAAAACCGCGATATCTCACGAATGGTGAGTCGTAAGAGTAAAAGTGACTGGACTATTTTTGTAGAGAATTGTATGATCTACAACTTTTGTCTGGCCTATTTTCACGATAAAACTTACCGTTTTCGAGAAAAATGGAAAAAACCTTAATTTTGTATGTTTGACCTTGAATAAATTTTTTCGCAGAAGGAGGATCGAAGGGGATTTTTGACATTTTCTTTATAATGATGTATTTAACGTCTTTGCCAATTTTCAGCTCTATGCGAATTTTGTCTAAGTTTTGACTTATTTTTGTCTATTTTGACTGGATTATTTGGGAACGGCTGACTAAGCTATAGCTATAATTGCGTTTTTTTCCTTGTGTCTGCATTGTCACCTGAGAACAGATACATAATTATCTTGTAGGAAAGTTCGTTGAAAGTTTATTTAGGATCATCAGTCACCGCGGTAGGTTGCAAACGCTTGGATTTGAAGAGTTAATCAATACACAGGTACATCTTCTTCACGGCACATCGAACATCAATCAGATCTTAATTACACGATGCTATATCTCTTTAGGTTCATTTAATTCAGTTTTTCATATTGAATATCTTAGCCTCAAACTGATGACAAAACTTAACAACCCGCAATGAAGGTTTTGCGATGTCAAACATCTAATTATTAGCACAAAGACGTGACGTTACGTGGGAACTGTTTTCCTTAAGATATCGCTATATGACGTTGCTTTACACCCGGATATTTATAAAGCAAGGCGAAATAAACCTAAGGTAACTAGCGTGCAGCCCCCCTAGACAAAATACATTTTGACAAGCGATAACGCTGATCGAATCGTTCAAATGTATGGAAGTGACAAGTCCAGGTCACGTGACTTATCGAAACGAAATGTCATTTCCATACATTAAATGTCATTAGAGCGATTTCTATCATCGTAAACGCTTGTCGAAATGCCACTTGTCTAGAGGGACAGGGCCTGCGGTAATGTGTTCCTGGTAATGTGAAGGGAGAAGCATGGTGGTTTGAGCCAGGAAGAATCCATATGCGGAAGAATCGGAAGAAGCGGAAGACAGCCGCCCAATGGAAACGTATTGCATTGGTCAGAATATTATGTCGAGATAACGATTATCCGTTTTACCCTGTAAATTAATCTAAAATTCAGGAATATAATTGTCTATCTATTATAATCTATATATACCTAAAACAAAGACGGGTTAGTTACACCATTTATAATTCAAGAACGGATGGCCCGATTGTCATGATCTTTGATTTGTTGGGTTCGTCTACAAACCGCAAGCAAGAAAGTCGCGAAAAAAAAAATAACTCACGGGAACGGGGGCTACAAACGCGGAGCACCGCCAGTTATACATAATATAAAAATGAGTCCCGATTTCCCTTGGTCACGCCATAATTTCTGAACGACTTCACCAAATCGGATATTTTTTTTTGTAATGTTCCTTTTTGTAACGACAAGGTTCTATATAGAAAAAAAGGATGGAAATGTTTTGAAAATCATGCACCACCCGTGCAAAGCCGGGCCGGCAGCTAAATCTATACTAATATTATAAAGCTGAAGAGTTTGTTTGTTTGTTTGTTTGAACGCGCTAATCTCAGGAACTACTGGTTCGAATTGAAAAATTATTTTTGTATTTGATAGTCCGTTTATTGAGGAAAGTTATAGGCTATATAACATCACGCTACGACCAATATGAGCGGAGCATAAATGAAAAATGTTGCAAAAATGAAAAACCGTTGAAACTAAAACACGCGAACAAAGTCGCGGGGGACAGCTAGTGGCAAAATAAGAAAATCAATAATTTTGAAGAGATATTATTTAAATACAATTCAATAACCCATAATATTGAGGAAGGCAATCCAACACTGAAAGAATTTTTCGAATCCCACCAATAGTTCCTGAGATTGGCGCGTTTAAACAAAAAAAACTAACTCTTCAGCTTTATATATTAGTATATTATATAGATGAAGAGTATGTAGCATGGACCTAAATAAGATTATTTATCATGACTTCATGAGCAGCAATTTATTTCTCGTCCAGTTGTGCATGTGGCAAAGAAATTAATGTGATTATTATCTAGGCATTGTAAAAACCTCCCATTGTTCTCGTAGTGACGTCGTTTAAGAGGACCTGCGAAGGTCAGGAAATAGCATAAAGTGTGCTTTTAGACCATGTATTCAGTTGTGTTCTGTAGGTAATCTAATTGTTTTGTAAAGTGTATCGCAAAATGTTTCTCATTTTAGTGACTATGCACTAGAAAATAATAAAGCGATTAAATGACGTGTTACCGTTTTTATTATTTAAAACTAGTCTATACAAAAATAGATATTTTCGAGAATTTCCTGCGTATTTTTTCGCAAATTTTCTTTCATACTTCCCTTGTTACAAAAAAAAAAAAACAAATGTGATTTGCACATTATTTGAATTCTTTTTTTCAGCTTCGTTTATCAACACTCATGCTTTAATATAATTATATTTTTAAACAACTAGATTTTACGTACGTGGATTTTTTTGCTTCTTAAACCAACTGTTAACCAACCAATTGTAAGTATTTTAAACTTGATTAAAGAAGTCAAATTTAATGATTTTTTATTGTTGTTTTTTTGTAGATATTTGATTCAATCAATAGTTTCGAATGCTATCACATGATAATAATTATTGATTTCAACGCACATGTGTTTATTATTGTAATTAAGTATGTGCGTAATATATGTACTGACTGTATGACATCATCTTCTTATCAAATTCATTACTAAACATCCCCGAATGACGATAAACTTAAACTTACATCTCGCACTATAACATTACACAATTAATATTTACAATAAGACATTATACACCTCCCCTTTATGTGCCTTGATGGTCTAATGGTTGCAAGCGCAACTGCCGTGCACTAGGATTGGATTCGAATTCCACGCCGAGCCAAAAAAAAATACTTGGTATTTTCTCTTTAGAAACACTCGGTACAGCTCAGAGACACATTGAATTTTTCAGAAAATTTGTCGCGATATCTCCGATTCACAAGTTTAGACACATAGCATCACATTAACTTAATTATTATTCCGAACGGAAATAAACGTATGTGTGTGATGTATTTACGAAATCTCGATTCCGATTCCGAATATATATATATAATATTTCGAATCGGAATTTCGAAACGGTATTCCGTATGTATGTGGCCGGCCTTACATACTGTGTAACCCAATAACTTGGATTGTGAAGATCAGATAGACTGGCTCCATGTAAAATACGGTATTCAAAGAAATCCAGTAAGACAGGGCGCCGACCCCAACACATCTTGTGTAAAGACATAAGAAGGAAACTGACTATTTAAAATTCTGCGTTTTTTTGTTTTACAGTTAATAAGTTAATAGTAAATATTGTGATAATCGTATATTGCTATTGAATCCGGCTGGGTGCCGCGTGCGCGATGACGTCACCGATAGCGTCCGATCGCGCTCAACATATGAATGAATGCGTCCGACCTTTGATAAACGAGCGACGTAGACAGCTTGATAAGCTCATTTGTGAAAATGATTAATAGACTTTTAGAGATTATAATTAAGAGGGGACGTGACTGGATCTTTCTCAATGTTGGTTTCCGCTATTTTCTTCGTGGAAAATGCATCTAGAGCCATGACATTTTTCAAAAGATATATATTACTAGCTGTCCCCCGCGACTTTGTTCGCGTGTTTTAGTTTTAACGGTTTTTCATTTTTGCAACATTTTTCATTAATGCTCCGCTCCTATTGGTCGTAGCGTGATGTTATATAGCCTATAGGCCTTCCTCAATAAACGGACTATCCAATACAAAAAGAATTTTTCAATTTGAACCAGTTGTTCTTGAGATTAGCGCGTTCAAACAAACAAACAAACAAACTCTTCAGCTTCATAATATTAGTTTACTTAATGCGTGCCCCTACTTAACTATTTTGTTTATTGCCTTAAAGACTCTCCACAAATGCTTGTTTTTACCTCTGTGTTCCGACGATTATAAGACAAATTTGATAGGGTTTTTAACAAAAAATGATACACATATTTTTCTATTTTTTAACTTATTTGAATCAGTCCAGTTTTGGAAAAGAAAATGGCGGAATTCGCAACGTCTTTTGGTCAACAATTTTGTTGGTATATCCAGCCTGAGCTGCAGTTGTCCCTTACGCACTTTACGGGGGTAGGTCGGAGGTGCGCGACGGGAATATATTCTTTAAGTACCTATTTTTTAAATTCTTCGGGAGTATTAAGTTTACATTAACTTTGCATTGATTAGTGTATACTGCGGGCCATTAAAAAAAGGCTTAAAATTTTTCTGTTATTATGGGAGACCTCTCACATACTGAGAAGGTAAAGCCACTGACTGATATCCACGCTTGCTCGCTTGAGGGTTGGCAATTTCAGATTCCAATTAGGAAACCAACTTACGCCTCATGTTTTCAACTGACTCCAAAAAAAGGAGGTTCATTCAAAGGTATGTTTCTTTTTTGTTTGTTACGTTATATCTTCGTCAATAGGCATGTTTCCTATTTTTTTTAATGTCCCACTGGTAGATTAATTAATTTTATTGGAAACGTATTTTTTCTTTTTTCCTGCAAACAAAAAATGATCAAAATACAGAGAACGGAAATTACGCGTGACGTCACTCCTCGCTACAATTTTTACCAAGGCGTGGCGTCATAAGCCCCCACTCCGAAACTTTAAAGCGCTGTATCTTTGTATTTTTTTATTGTTTTGATAAAAGAAAAAATACGTGTCTATTAATTATGTAATATTTTTTTATTATCTAACTGACGGACTAAATAGATTTTAACTTTTCATACCTAGGAAACATCCCTATTGTCGATTGATTTCAAATATAATTTTTGTCATCGATAGAGGGTATACCTCAAAGGTGGTCCGAGTCAGTTCCTTTTTACATTGATCAAATAAAATTGTAGCTGGGCCCGTGTTTCACTTAAGTTCTCCACCTGCACGGGGACTATATAGGATCCCGTGCTCCAACTGATGACATTATTGTACAGCGTAGCAGTAAATTGTGACGTTAGAGAAAAATAGAATTGGTGTCTAAATAATTACACAGAAAGAGCATTAAAGGAAAAGGGCATATCGTTACTTATTAGTCTGAGATCAAATCTAAATCTTGATCAAATCTAAAAAAAACGTTTGAATCACTATCACGCATCAGTATCGTGTAAAAAAATCCTACCTCGCATTTAGGTCTACTTCTATCCAGCTTTTTTCGTTATAAGTAATGTGATAAAAAATTCAAGTTACTAACTACCTAGTACATAATTTTGTTAAGAAGCAGGTATATTGTATATACGTTGATAGGAGTCTGGGTGTATTGTATCTATATTTAACGTCTTTGTAACTCAATTATGTATATTTACCATGTAACTCAAAAACTACTGGATCGATTTAAGAAATTCATTCAAGATTATCCTTGAATAACATAGACTATAATATTGCTACCCGTGTGAAGCCTGACCCTACCTCGCTAGTTAAGAAATATATAAGTATGTTTATCAGTATCTGGTTGCCATAATTCAGGCTCCGCCTAGTTTGGTATCAGATGGCCGCGTGTGACTTGTCCCAAGATATTTTAACTGTTGTACCTACACAGTTGAATGTATTACTTATTGTAAATAAATTATTATATCGTAAAATGTATTCCCCTTCTTTTATTAATATCAAAAACAAAAAAAAACATTAAACAAAATATTTATGCATGAAGAAGTTTTTATTCATCCTAGCAACACACATATACCTACATACTAATTTCACATTCTAATTATAAACTAATCAAAATTTACATATCCAGTCAAAATAACCGTACACTCCAAATTAATTTACAATAATATCTTTAAAATGTAAACATAAAAATATATTAGAAGTAAACAAATATAAACCGGACTTGGTATAAATTTGCAATCGTAATGTCGGTTTTATAGTTCGATGGCGATGTACCGTTAAGTTGGACGGCGCTGTTGCTTAGCGCATGTTCCGCATAAAATCGTGTCCTGACTACTGCAGGCCAAGAATAGATGGCTAGATAGAATATTATTTATTAATATTATACATCATTCGTTTTCGTAGATAAAACGGTAAGTTATAATTTATTTAACATTTTTACATTATGTTTAACTAAACTTAACCAATAAAATCTCAAAAAAATTGCGTCAAAAAATTCATCCACGTCGCTGTCGACTGGAAGTTTAATTAGAAACCTAGTATAAGAACTGACTAGAAACGATAGTAATAAAAGAAAATAGAAGAAGTTCAGATTTTCAGAAAAAATATCTAATATGTATTTATAAGTGTGATAAAATAAATTATAAGTCATATATTTTTTTATTACTCAAATATATGTATGTAAATAGTAAATTATACTTACTTACTCAAGAAAAAATACTATCTTACTCTCCTTTACTACTGATACTGGCTGTTAGTTACAAGTGACTCAAAAAAGATATAATTTATTTTAAAACGAAAATTATATATTAGTTTTTAATCCTACTTACTGGATTTTTGTTTTAAAACTAAGATAACTTTATGACGTTTTTAATTGTCTGTCTGTCGCTATGATAGTATATGAATTAAAAGCTACTTAAACTTCCGTTGGGTTTGAGAGTACGGCCGTAAATCACCTTAATTAATCAAATCAAATAATAAAATGTTCTACATAAAGTGAACTCAAACTTCACAAAGATCATTAACACAACTAAATATAGATTGAAACAGATATGGGTCTATATTTACCGAGATTTTCTACGGTCATACTATAAATAACTGTTGAGATAACATTACACTTTCCTGCTATATTTAAACTGCTATTTTGAGCAGATACATCGTTTATTATAATTTATTAGTGTACACATAATTTGTTACTCCGTTATTTTATGACTTAAAATCTATACGAATATTATAAAGCTGAAGAGTTTGTTTGTTTGACACGCTAATCTCAGGAACTACTGGTTCGATTTGAAAAAACCTTTTTGTATTGGATAGTACATTTATTGAGGAAGGCTATAGGCTATATAACATCACGCTACGACCAATAGGAGCGGAGCATAAATGAAAAATGTTGAAACTAAAACACGCGAACAAAGTCGCGGGGGACAGCTAGTGTGTTATAGACTTCGATTTGATTAACGATAACGCAATTCTCTTTATAATTAGAATTGTAAATAAAAAATATTAGGTTTTCATTATGGTACAACGAGAAAATATTGTAAGAATTTGTGATTTCTAGGTACCGTAAATACAAAAGTAAAATTAAGAAGTAAACAACGTCTTTATTTTTATCATTATTTGACAACATACGAAATATATTAAATTAATGTCTGTCTGTTAGTTAACTCATCTCCTTATCATGTCGATGGCAATTAGAATGTGTACCTATTACATTATATAAATTTTTTACAAGTATTGCATTTTCAATGTTTTATAGTACTGTGGGCTTATTGGCTATCTCCAGTTGACAACACTAGCGATGGTTACTGGATAATGGTAAAAACGCAAATATAGTATCGGCTAACGTCGGTGAACATCTACTTTGTAGTAGATCTAGTTGGTCATCGACGTTAGAAGATACAAAATTTGTGTTTCCAGTTTGATAAGGCAATAGTCGCTTTATTTGACAACCGCTATAGTCAAAATACACGACGTCCCAAATACTGAAACGCAACTTAAGTTTAATACGTTCCTAAATGTCTATCTGTCACTACTTTATACCTTAATGAGACAGAGACAGCATGAGACTTAAAGACGACTTAAAACTGATTGTCGTTTCAGTATTCAACCATAAGAGTGACATGTGTCTGTATAGATAGATAATACCAGCCTATAAATGTCCCACTGCTGGGCACAGGCCTCTTCTCATATAGAGAAGGCACGAGCATTGATCACCACGCTTGCTCAGTGCGGGTTGGCGATTTCAGATTCCAATTTTTTGAATCCAGTTTACTCACGATGTTTTCCTTTACCGATTGTCAATGATGTCGTAGAATAATTAAGAAAGTACATATAACTTTGTAAAAGTCACATTGTGTCTGTATACTAACTCATAATAAGTAATTTAAAAATTCTAACATATTTTATTTAAAAAATAACCATAGATATATAGTATTTCTACAAAGGAACAATGACCCTTGAAATTAAATAAAGAGATTGCATTACAAATAAAACATTATATGGTGTGTTCATTTATCTGGCCTCAAGTGCATCAGGTGTGAGTTACCTGTTTGTGGGCGGGCGAGGGCATTAGCCGACGCTGTCCTCTTTGAATCATAGCACCATGTAATAAACATAGTATAATGTAGGTACTCTCGTATAGGCGAAGCTACAGTATCATCAGATAGAGTGGACTTTGAACAGAAGGGATAGGGCTATATGCAACATGTGCATTCTTATGAGACAGAACTTGGTTACTAATTAATTAAATTTTATTAAACTTGATAACAAATAAGCTTGGATCTAGAAAGGACATAGGCTACTTCTTGACGCAATAACCGAAAACAACGCGGCCAACAGGTAATCTTATATATAAAAATTAATTGCTGTTCGTTAGTCTCGCAAAATTTTGAGAACGGCTTATTTTGTTCGCTAGAATACAGGGAAGGTTTAAAAACAAAAAAAATAGTAGGGTAGGTAGGGTAGGGTAGGAAGAGTAGGGTAGGGTAGGATAGGTAGTCAGTTGACGGGAGCGAAGCCGGCGGGCACAGCTAGTTTTAAAAATACTTAATTAACAAGCTTTTGCCCGCGTGGATTTCGGTACTTTTTGGCCAGCGTGGAACTACCGCTACAGTGTAAAACAACACAAATATAAACAATAAATGTATAAGTCATTCTTAGAATTCCCATAATAAAATATTAATGAGTTAGTTAGAAACGTGTTTTCCCTGTTCGATTATTTTTCTATTTCAATACCTATAGCTTAGTGGATGTGAAATTATGAGAACTAAATTAGTTTTACGTATGACGGAGAAAACCTGCACGTGTTCACTGCAAACCACAAACATTTGATCATAATTTAGGGGTAACTTGTAAATTTTAATATAATCTTTGAGTCAGCCGCGATTCAGGGATTCCCTAGTAATGAAATCATGTTTACTTTATTATTGCGTGCTACATTTAATTCTTAGAAACTTAACTATATGTATCACAAAATAAACTAATCTAATTAAAGCATAAAACCTAAATTGTACAGTTGGAAACTTGATATTGTCATAGGTACATCAATGTATGAGCGAGCATTTTTTTTGATCGCGCAGTAAAGTTTGTTTTTGAAGAATTAACTGTGACGATCAGCAAAATTTGTACAGAACCCTCGGTGCGCGAGTTAGACTCGCACTTGACAATTTTTTTCTTACATAATACTCACTGTTAAGTAAATACTAATTATGGCTGAATACTCGGGTATACTGCGTTCACGATTTATATGCCAAAAATGTAAACAAATACGAGTTTTAGAAAAAACAACCGTAATACTGACGTATAAGGTTCAGTTTGCTCTGCAACTTCACAATATTATTTTGATGACTTTTCCAGCAGTACTAGTCAGTCTAAAATGAACTTTATTTATACACGCATAAAGTTGATGTTTGTTTAAATGGAAATAACATCAATTAACACGAGAATTTAAATAGACTATAGTGAAGGTTAATTTTATGTCGCCGTTAAGTCTCCTGTTGTCTCTGACTGTTATTTCAAGATCTAATGTAGAGCGCATCACTAGTAGCCCGTTGTGCCGAGCGTAAGCAAAAGTGTAGCTTTTTAGCTTTTCTGTACGACGACAGAACTGATGTTTACGTAAAAATATCGATGATAATAACTCCGGACACTGACATGCGCGCATACATTTCGACAAGCGTTCGCGCGCTTTGATGCCTATTAAAAAACCGACACAGCTTAGAAATAAATCATTTGCAAATGTTGTCCTACACTTGTTGGTTTGCCTATTTGCGTGCATGGGAGTGATCGGGGTTAGGTTAATATTCGTTTTTGAGATAAGTGGTATTAATAAAACTGTGCGCTCTGTTTTGACACTAATTTTACTTGTTCATACTAGTGCTCACAGTTCATACTCTGTTAGTCGCATCCCGGTTCCCCCCCATGCGGTTACATGGGCCATCGTGTAAATGCTGGGATTAAGAAATTGTGGGTCATTTGTTCGATAAATGATGTCCCTTATATTGATGACCTAGTAATGAGTCAGTTTTTGATTAGTGTTTAACAATGAACGATGTGAACAGTTCGCCTGTATTCTGATGAATAGTAATCTTTACGTCATTGCAGGCTAAGGGTTGATTCATAGTAACAGCAGAGTCGAATCGAAGCGTAAATCTAAAAGTTGATAATTATAGCTAATTCATCTATACTATAACTCAACTCATTGCTTAGATTTCTTCTGAGAAAAAAAAAAGATTATTCCTCGTATTTTCACTCGGAAGAAATTTAAGCCTTACGTTGCTAAGGTTCAATTTGCTTTATTAACTTTTAGATTGACACTTCGCTGCGCTTGGACCTTGCTGTTTGAATCAACCCTTAGACTAGGATGACTGTATGAAGTGACCATTGGGAATTATATTAAAATTAGCCAAAATGAAAGATTGTTTCTTAATTTAAGCAAAGTTGTTAACATAATAATAACGTAATAAAATAAAGTTTGATATTATAGGAACTTTATTTTGTAGTTTTAGTGTAGTTTCTCTCTTAGGGAATTTGTTTCGTCGCGCGTCGTGCGGTTAGTTCTTCATGCGAAGTAGTAAAGGTTGACGAATAATGTCAAATTTTAAATGCTATGTAAATACGACTATAAATATTAATCTGCGCAGTTTGTTAATTCTGAAAACAAAAACGAAACTGACATTTCTAATTTTAGAAATGTTCTATTTTCGGGTATAATTTCGTAATAAGGCATCAAAGATGATCGTCATGATTATTGAAACCAATTGTTGTCGCTATTAATAGAACTGCAATAATTGCGAAGGTTAAAGGGCAACATGAAGACCGACCGGGCGCGCTTCGGCCGAAACATCGCACGTGACATTTCGCCGCCATTTTTACAGTTTATGGCGCGAAATGGAATGTCATCTCTTGACGTCTACATAGAGACAAACTGCTTTAGTTATTGTTCTGAGAGCCGAACACAGCGCTAAAATACATTTTTTTTATTTGTCCAGAATATTATTGCACTGTTATTAATTATTATATTAGAATATTTTAATGAAATTTTCTAATTAAAAATATGTAAAACCTAATATAGATACTTTTAGTAACCAAATATTTTGTGTAAATAAAATAATTGATTAAAAAGAGTTTTTATTTGCGTCAATTCCAGCCAGATTTAAAACATAAAAAAGTGTATTTTGGTGCCTTTAAAGGAAACTGAAATTGTTTCTGTGACTAGTAAATGAGGAATATTTGTCTAGTTGCAATGTGGCATTTGCTAATTTACTAATTAAAAATCCTCGGCGATGTCAACTCTGTTTTGACGCTTGTAGACAGGGGTTATTAAATATAGGTCATTTAAATTAGCGAATATAAACTATAATTTTTCTAGCACATTTTTTTCTTACAACTCTCTTAAAGTTTAATAATATATTTTTTTAATTTATTGCCCTTAAATTATGTTATTTAGTCCTCTCCTGCATTTCTGCAAAAGCATTCGTTTTTTTTTTTTTTAAATAGGCTTTGTCTACTGGGACACAAACCACTAGGCTGAATACACTAGAACACATTAATATATTAAGTATAAAATTAATTATTCTACTTTTTGAAATTAAGTGACTGGAATTAATGCGATACAAAATTTGCGTTTTTACCGTTTTTTTTTTATCTAGTAAGTATCGCTTGGGTTTTCAACTGGAGATAGCGAATAAGCCTACAGGTTATACTGGCAGTGGTCGCAAGCAGGTTGCGTTAATTCCCGTCACTTAATTTTATAACACACATGCAGCTAGTTTAAATATAGAACAAAAGTTAATTATCGTTCTTATCTGATTTCAGCGCTAAAATGTCCGCCTGGTGTGACCGACTCCTCTTGCACAGAAGAAAGGATACAAACAGATACAGAAGGTGAGGTTAACTTAAAACTCCCTCTTTAAATAACACTAAAATCAGACCAAACTTTTTTGGCAAGCACAGTCAACCGAGCAGTAAACAATCTTCTGAACAATCCTTACTAATATTATAAATGCGAAAGTAACTCTGTCTGTCTGTCTGTCGCGCTTTACGCCAAAACTGCTGAACCGATTTTAATGAAATTGGTACACAGATATTCTAGAGCCTGAAAAAGGACATAGGTAGACTAGACACTAGACCTACTAAATGTACACATTTTTTTATAACAATAGGTAAGTAATTTCGGAGGAGTTAAAACTGAAGGAGGACTGTCACACGAGAGTTTTATATATTTGAAGATAAGCCGTTCATTACTTCCAAATCATTAAAAAAATATAGTAATATAAGTTGCTGCTAATTTCAGAACCTTCCAAAAGCGGGTCGACGGAGGCGCAGTGCCTGGCGGGCAGCGCGTGGCAGAGCAACTGCCACAGCTGCCGCTGCTCAGAAGATGGCGTCGCCGAGTGCTCAAAGCAAGACGTCTGTGATAAAGGCATCTATGGTAAGTCAAAACATTGTAAACTGACATCCAGATCTCTCAGAATGAAAAAAGAGGTTTAATCCCATTCCGGTTCTGCATCTCCGCGATCTCTGGTGCTGGAGATGTGCATGGGTAGCAGTGTTCTCATAACATAAGATGCAATTGCTTGTGCCAGTACGTTGGTTATTTTATACACCTAGATGTAAAAAAAACTAAAAAAAAAAAACAGAAAACTACTTAATCGATTTTGATGATATTTATATGGGACCACCTCTGAGGTACCTACATTTTAACAAATATCACGCAACAAACATACAAAAAAACATACCGTCGACTTGAGAACTTCCTACTTGAAGTTGGAAAAATACAGATTAGATTTTTCCATATTTTTTGTTTGCACGGGTACATTGTGTTTAGTATCCAAGGAAACATACATTTCTAGTACCAAGTAATCCATTACCGAATAACGGATATTTCGTATATAGACTTTTGATTGAACCTACTCAGGGGCAAGTTTGTTTTTTCCTTTACTAAAGTTACCTTAAATCCTGACAAAGTTACTCATATATGAACGTAACATGATGAGAGACAGGTGCCTGAGGTAGGTTTTGGTATTACAGGCCACCAGGCCTCCACTCCATGCTAGCGTTCAGTACTTTTTGGTCTAGATTTTTTGGCTTTTAGGGATGATACTATTAGATAATTTTCTGCTCGATAATCGTGTATTTCATCATCTATTTCGCAAGCTTGCGGTAAAATGTCTTGTAAAACCTTCCTAAATTGATAACTTCCAGCGGAGCCAGTGCTGTGTAAACCAAACACGACGTTTCAGCGAGACTGCAACACGTGCTTCTGCCTTGAGAACGGCCTGGGACTTTGTACATTATCGTTCTGCAGTAGTTCAGGTAATTAATGATAAATTTAGCAGCCCTGGACAGTAATGCCAATAACAAGCAAAAAAAACACGTTTATACATATTTATGCGGCGGTGGTGTCGCGAGTCGATCTACAGACTACCGCCGCCGCGTCAGCTCATGATTAGGGACTCGTATTGAGTCTGAAACTAGTCGGGCGATCCCGAGAACATGTGTGAGTAAACGTTTTGTTTTAAGGAATTATGAATACTCCTCACGAAAGTTATTATACAAATAAATAGGAATATAATTTCCATATCAACTAGTGATGAATCAATTGTCATATTGTTAAAAGGGGCTCAGCACTTGATCCTCCCTGGTTTGATCTTCTATGCGAAGCAATAAGCACTTCAAATTTGTCTTAATTATATAGTTAGAGTAAACACTTGAAAAAGCGTGCAAAAAGGGGCGATAGGCGGGGTTAGACAAGCGTCAAATTTAACATTATTATATTTTCATACTTATTGTTATTACATGAATTGACCGATATAAAAGAAAAAAAGATTATAAATTATCAGCTCTTTTGTTTTCTCTTAGTTAATCAATTCCTTATCAATTTCAGATAGTCTCGCAAGTACTCATGAAGTTATAGAAGAAAGTTCAAGTGAATTCAGTGACACAGATGAACCTACACTAAAATCGGTTCATACCGATACTGTAGTACCGGTAAGTTTTATTATTAATGATCTAAACAAAAAAATATAAACTTTGGTTGATGAGGAATAAAGTTCAAAGCCCAGTGACAACGGGATACTTTAAAATGAATTTAACCGACTGCACTTTGTAAATGGTAAAAAGTTACGAGAAGCTAAGAGAAATATCCGGTTTTTATAAGGATTTTATTAAAAGAAGAATACCTACAACATTTTTTTAACCGTACACATCACAGGCTTTGCACAAATGACTAAATATCAATAGTTTATTATTTAAACTACAAAACAATTTCAATTAATGAACTACACTATGAGTCCATGTTCGCACAATCATATTAAAATCCTCTCCTTAATAACACATCAAATCCTCTTCTTAATAACACATCAAATTCAAATATAATTCGTCGCCACATATCTCGTACATTTCAACCAAACAGTATTTAGTAACTGTTTGTGTTTTCAAAGGTATTAAGGTAATAACTAAGTTGTGCATTAATCGATGTTTTGATACTTGCATCGAGAACATTTTTGTTTTAAGTGACATTATATAAGAACACTATTCGGTGGTCGGGATGCACATGCATACGTATAATATGACTAAGGTAAGTTCATTTCATTTTAATGTTATAATTACAGCACTATAAAAAAAAACATTAATCAAATTCCAAGAGTCTATTTTTCAGGAAAGTTTTTTTGATCTCTGGTTTAGGGTTATGGTTAGATTTGCTTTAAATATCTAAAGCATTTGGAAACCAAATCAAATTGCACAACTATAACTAAAACGATTTAAACTAATCTTCAGAATCAGCTACCGCGCGAAGAAGAAAACCTACTTGAATGGGATCACGACGTAGTCATCTTAAAACGTTCGACCATTTGCAAGCCACTGGAAGAGTTCATGAAAGACTGTAACCCGTGCAAATGTGCGAGAGATGGACTGAGCTTCTCATGTACACATAACGAATGCTTGGAATCTGAGGTCGATAAGGATAAAGAAGTCGAAGTGTTTATGCAGAGTGAGGTTGGTATATATAGTAATAATGGGTTATGGTAGACTGCATTATGGTGTACTCCGGTATTTTTTAAACGCCTCTGGGTCGGTCGGTCTCTGATAATGGTAAGGATCCGTCTTGGGTCCGTTCTCAAGGTGGACGAAGACAATCAGGATATTTTCGAGAATGTCGAGTCATATTTGTCCTGTAACTGTTCTATTGCATGCCAAAAAGCTCTTCTTATGAAATAAAGAATGGCCCATCGGTTACATTTAGATGATACAATTGGTTTTGTTACGATGCCTATCTCTACTAGTCAGAAGTTCTGAAAAAAAAACTGCATACTGGGTATGAACAATGATTGGTTAACCACTTATTATAAACCAAGCATACTTCTGGCCCTTACTTTGTTAATAAATATCACATCAAGTTCCTCTCCATATAAACGTTAGCATAAAACTGTTTGGACTGGATTTGTTTATAAATCCTGATACTCATTCTGCCGCTGAATGATCTTATACAGACAGTCACGTATACTTTCAGGGCGGAGACCACATAGAGCGTCATTCAGTGTGTCGCGCCAGCAGCACTTTCTACATCGGATGTAACACGTGCCACTGCAATGCGCTGGGGACCGACTACTCTTGTACCAACAAGCCCTGTCCTTTGCCCGCTGATGTCGAACTCTTTCATGAACTTAAAGTAAGTATATTGTCATTTAGGATCTGAACAGGACGGATATTTTTCCGTTGGGCAGAAATGTTCGCGCTATTGGTTGCCGTAGGCAAGTTGAAAGCCACAATCAAAGGTCCTATGAGTCCGCGGTCAACGTTATTACCAATAGCCAAGCGCAGTCATTTATGTCCGGCGGACAAAATGTTCATCGTCTGCTAAGTGCATGAAAGTTATTTTTTTCATCATACATCATGCAAACGTGCAAATTAAGTATTAGTATCAAGACGTTCTTTTACTATAGTAGGTATTAGATTCATAATTATTTAAGTGAAAATGACATGAGTGATAGAATCTTAAAGTATTTATATTATTTAATAAGTTAATTTGTTAAATCTTTACCCATTATTTTCATGTTTCAGGAAGTAAAACCCGCTGTACCGTACTTGGGAGACTCGGACAGAAAATTAAGGATGTTGAAGCTCTAACCGTGAAGATAACATGCGATTACACATAATCTTATTGCCTCGTATTTTATTTGTATTATTAAAACCAAAGTTAATATTGTGTATTTTCCTTTCATCTAAGATTTTATTACCAAACAATCCCATTTCATACATACTTGGACGGATCAACTCATTAATTTCATCCAAAACTTTTTAGACGACGAAAAAAGTGGTATCATCTAAAAACACTACAAAATCTCAAGTGTGTGAGGCGAACCGTATGTTCATTAAGGACTGTAACACTTGCTGGTGTAACGAAGATGGTACAGGGTATTATTGTACCCGAAGAGTCTGTGTTCCATTACATCCTGATGACGAAGCTGACATTGGAGGGATCCCAGCAGAAGTATGACTTAATCAAATGCTTTAGCCAAATCACTTATTATTTTTTAATATAATCATATTTACCCAAACTAATTTTGGGTCGGCTTCCAGTCTCAATGGATGGTTGTATGGTGGTATATATGATGAAGGGATTATGTGAAATGCACAATGAAACCTTATTTGCCTTAGAGTTTTGATTTTGAAGCTTTTTGCTTTTGCTTTATATTTTTTGGGATTTCATTTAGGGAATAGTTGAAATTCAATCTCCTATCTATTGTGATATTAAATATATTAGCATGTGATTATTTTATTATCTATACTATAGTTCTATTTATAACGTCCGAGGAATGCATGTTACTTAACAATTCTGGATCAAAACTATGTAAGTTTTTCTTTTGTACAATAGTGATATATTTTAACTCTCAGGTGAATTTATTTATTTTTAAATTTATTAAAAAAAAAGCTTTTCTATTAAATTGTTTGTTTCTATGCTTCTACTAATTGGGTCATGGCTTTAAAATGGCTTTAAAAAAATCCCAAAAAATGTTAAAATTTATATTAATTTAAATTCATATGTTCAGAATCTACGAGTGATAAAGCGGGAGTGTCGTCCTGACGAAGTATTTGAGCTGGATTGCAACATGTGTCGATGCAATCCTGATGGAAAATCCTACGCTTGCACTAGACGAGCTTGCGAAGAACATGAGGATAAAACGGTCTGTATTTTTTTTTTACCGTGAGTTTTTCATCAAGCATGCTTACATGATCTCATATGTGTAAAGAATACAATGCTAGCTGTAGTTAACCTTTTTGTGGTGAACCTCCGGTTTCTGAAAGTACCCTGTCAAACCTCAAGTTAAGAGCTGTGATTGGTTGTTGGTCTTTGGCCAATCACGTTGATTTGCTTAAAAGATTCAATCAGGGCTATCATCGTTATTGCACTCACCAGTTGGCACCACTGGCGTCGGCTGTCAAAACCCACCAACAAATTAAGATGGAAGAATACTTACAGAATTATAATTATTCAAATCATCAATCTAACCCTCTAAGTTTATAGAATTTGATTGAATGGGTTTGGAAATATCATTCAATGGAATTGCATGAACTTAGAGAGTTAGGTTGATGATTTAAATGATTATAATTCTATAAGTAGAAACGTATTACGGTCGCAAATCATATTTTGTTAAAAAAAGCCTGAAACTGACCGGCAAATTGCAAAACGTAAGAAAATTTAAATTTTGCGGGCTACCCTGACGCTTCCACCTTAAGGAATTTGACATTTTCTCACCTTGAGTGCGACTAGCGCCCCTGGCGGCGATATTTATAACGGTAACCTTCATTGTTCAGTCTTTAGAAACCCCGGCTTAGTTTTCAACTCTTTCGTTAAAAAATTTTGTGCTTAAAAGGCATATTAAAAGCAAATAATTTATCAATCATGGTATAGTATTTCTAGTTCAGTCTGGTGGTTGATGTATTGTACTTACTTTCTAATAGACAAAAATATTGTTTATATAAAATATTATGTTCTTATAATATATGTATTATATTTCAGTGGTTTGGATGGTAATGGTGGTGGAATGTAATGGTGGTGGAATGTTTTAAATAAAAAACTGATTTTACATACTAACTGTTGTTTTATTTATTTTCAAATATTCTTTAAGAGACATACTTTAATTGGTAATCTTGATTTTGGATAAACTAATATGGTGTCGGAAGCTACTATATCCAACATTCGATTTATTTAATTTTCTACTAATTTACATATTTTTTCTATTTTTGCTTTATTTCTACTTCTGGATGAGTTACACAATTATATACATATTTATTTTTCCTAACCAATGTATTATAGTGATTAACATTTAGTTAATGATGATTATAATTTTCTTTCTCAGAAAGTCACATTATCAAGAAAAGTACGAGCATTCACTACGGTAAGATTTTTTATGTTTTAGCTTGACCTAAATAAGCCACAATTTGCTTAAAGACTAGATTAAATTTAAGACAAGCGGTGTGATTCTGTAAGACCTCATTCTAAACGTCGAATTTGAATCCGCTGTGATTTTCTTGATTGGCATTACAAAAACTCGGTTGATAATTCGAATTTACACTAGCGCTACTTTTGCGAGCGTGTCAGCGAGTTGAACTAAATTGACGTGAGATTTTGACTGATAAAGTATGAGATGACGTAAAAAGTGGAATTCAGTAAGCTAATTCCTCCGTCACTTCGAAGCTCGCTAGACGATGATTGTGGCTATTACGGCAGAGATTAATACTAAGTAACAAATAACAACGCAGCACCTGTATCTAGTAGGAGCCGCCGAAGGCCTGCCAGCCGGGCCAGGAGTTCCGCATGGATTGCAACAAGTGCCTCTGCGACAACAAGGGCCAAGACTTCTCCTGCACTCGTATCGAGTGCAACGCCTTAAATAACAACCGAAGAAAAAGAGGTATGTGTTCTCTTGCCCTATTTCCTTTACAATTTATTTTCCGTATCGTACATCATATTTTGGGATAGTCCGACTAGTATTGCACTAAATCGAGTCTTATAATGGCTTAAATCACCAAATACCTCTGTAGATCAGGATTAAAAATAGGAAAAAGCAAATCAACATAAAACATATTAGCCATAATAAATCAATGCGTATTAACTTACTGGTATTACTACACTAATAGATCGATCGTCGATCGATGGCATCACTGTCACCACGCCAAATGTGCGCGACGTCCTGCGGGTTCGATCCCCGCATAGGACAACCCTTGACCCAATTGTGTGATTTATATGTTTGTGAACAACAAACTGCGACACGGATTATAAACCATAGTGTCCGCACTTAGGAGTTGATTTTTAAAAGGAACAAATAAAACATTTTGAACGATTGGTAGCATTGGTTGATCGACGGATACCATTCTTTTAAACGTCGTCTAACTAATAGAGATATAGTATTAATCCAAGACATACATTTCTGCAAATTACCATTTAAAATCAATATACATACGATTATGTATATTGATTTTAATATGAAATACTTGCAACTGAAATATTTGCAGAAACATCCCAATCAGAGCAGCTGTCGATGCAGTGTTCCCCGGGCAGCGTGTTCAACCGCGGCTGCAACGTGTGCCGCTGCAACGACGAGGGAGAGTTAGCCACCTGCACCCTCAAGCAGTGTGATAAGAAGATACAGGAAGAACATAAGCCTGGTAAGAGTTACTTTAGAAGTTGAGGGGATGGAAATTAAACGATCTTTAACTTTTAACATTCTTGTAAACGACATTCTAGTGATTCGAGACCCGCGTTTCTGATATCCACAGGGGAGCAAAAAATAATCAGTTAATTTGGCCGGTCCTCTGATCGCTAGCTTTTTTTTCTTTCGAAGCAGTTGAACTGCTACTAAAAGTCCGTGTATGTGTGTATGTTTTTGTAAAAGCTTACTCAATAAGAGGGCACGGCATATGTAAGTGCGACTATATCCCCATAGTGGACATAGAAGAAATTGATGTCTTGTTTATTTATTACTAACTGTTCGTATACTATTGCAGCCCTAAGGCCTCCGTTTCCTTGTTTTACTATCTGTTCATTTAGACCAGATTTGCGAAAGAGTGAAAAATCCGTCGCGTCCTCTCTAGGTAGAGAGCTCAGCCCATGTACAGGGCATGCGATTTCGTTTCTGATAAAACAAAGAAATTATAGTAAAATAAGTTGTCATGCTATCGAATGAAATAAGCCTCTTGTTTTTAATTATCGGCATAGATCCTGATCCTGGTTTCCGCTGCAACCCCGGCGAACAGTTCAAACGTGACTGCAACGACTGCACCTGCTCTGCCGACGGTAAGAGCGTATTCTGCACACTGCGTCTTTGTGATCAAGATCTAACGCCTGACATCTAAATACACAACTCTGTTCACTCATACTTATTTCCTTTAAAAAGTTAAATACAAACGCGGCATTGTCAAACTTTCATTCGATGTAGGTTTTAAAACAGATATTTTTCCTCATTTAACTTCAAAATAAGCGTAGACAATTGTTATTGGCTGAAAAAGATTTAAAAGTAAAATAAATTCAAACATCGAACGTTGGACATTGACAATAAATGGTGGGAAATGAAGTCCCGCCATTTACTATCATGGCCGTTTAAATATTATTGTAATCCGAATTCATCTTCTACATTAATAAACTATTTTGTGAATTGATTATAGTAAGTTTTTGTGTACCAGTGAATATTTTTTGTACTGTGTGTATTTTCAACTTTTCATATTTTAACACATTAAAATATCTAAGCTCTCTATAATATGTAAGTGAATTTCGTAAATGTATAAATAGATATGTGAAGGATATAAGAAATTCATGTCTGCGTATTTTGTGTTAAAAGATTGAACATGTTAAGATAATTATTACTTTTAAATACATATTGCCATAACAAATTCATTCCTGTTTTCTTGCTATACAGTATTTCTAATAGGTACATTTTAAAGTACTCATTATTATGTACGTAAATTATCATTAATCCTATTTCATAAGTGGCTTAGGGGACATAGTTATAAATGTTCTGGTTGCTTGACAATATGCAGTTTTTTGCATGGAACTAACTAGTAAAAAAGTTAATTTCAACAATTTTTTTTTTATATAATCTCAAATTAATTCAAGATAGAAAGTAAATAAAATACAGGTTCCAAAAGGCGAATTGTCACGACGTAACATGATTGCTCGTTAAATCTAATTATGTTTTAACGAGGTTGTTTACTATGCCGACCGTGCAGGCCTCTTTTTAGTGCTCAACATAGCAGTTAGAATAAGATATAAAAATAACTGAATCCATTGACCAGCTTAAAAGGTGCGCTTACATGGTAAACTAAATTTGGGCAATTCTTGGCAATTTTTATACAATTTTTGTATTGCCATACATTGCAAGGTGTTGCCGGGACATAATTTTTAACCAAATTTGCCAATAATCGCGCAATTCATTGCCCATGTAAGCGCACTGTAACAAGTAAATACTTATATTAAAACTTGTAATAGTTTTGATTTGTAAATGTTTTCTTTAATTTGCCCACAAAGTTTTGCTTGAAAGCGAAGAAACGAGATTAAATGCAACGATTTAAAAACATAATTATTTAATTGTAAGTTATGGTTTAAAATTTCGATTAGCAGACAGGCCAGATAAAAAATGTAGACTTAGCACCATCCTTTGAGTGAAGCACAAAAATGTACAAAAATAGTAAACCGACCCGCTCTGATTTTGTTTTTAGCGTACTTGTTAAAACAAGTATTTACAAAATTTATTTTTTAAACAAGCTTTCAAATTAGCTTTCAGGTTCAAAGTAATCTTAAAGACAATTCAAATAACCCCAAACATGCTGGGGTTGTGTTGTTTCATTACGACGTTCCTATGGCCACATTCAGGCTCCATAATCACACCAGCTCGAAAGTACCAAAATATTGTATTAACACCGAACTTTTTATCTCAATCGGGGGTCAAGAAGTGATTCTAATTGCAAGCTCAAGCAAGATATGACTTAAACAAACATAAGTACATACAATAAAAAGTTAAATATAAGATTTTAAAAATATAATTAGCCTTTTCTTGAACTATAAAAGAAAATAAAATGTTCGAAATCTGCTTCATTTTATCGAAACTTTTCGTTGGTTAGCTCAGAGGAACTTTTTTATGTGGTTTGCTGTTTATCGAAATAAAAATGGTGTAGGTGTTTTTTATTTTCTCGTTTCGTGTTTTATCGTGATAAGTTCCTTAGTGTTTCTGTTCTTATAGCAGCTTTGAATTGGAATGTTCCATGACTATATATAAACTATGTTACGCGCAGAAATTGGACAAAAACTAACATTTATCCAATTTTATTTAATGTTACTTGTCATGTTCGAATTGGATCTTAAATTACGTAATAAAAGCGATTTTTTGCCATATTTATACATAGTTTTTACTAAACTAATGGCTGATTTTTTCAACGCCAGCTTGTCTTATCCGAAGCATAAATTTGAATTTTTGACAGTTCTTTCATACTAAATCTGTCGAACATTAATTTTATTCCACGAATAGAAATTACCTGGCGTTGAAAAAAATCGACGAATAGAAATATCGACTAATTCTGTGCGTTAGAATAATTTCAATGTTTTGTGTGTTTTTAAGTATTTTGTGACTAATTTTACTTAGTATTTACATGCGTGACCGTGTTTCGATTTATTATTGTACGATGGTTGTTACAAACATCATTTTTAATCGATTATCGACTTATCATTGTTAACTATTGTGTGAACAACTGGTATAATCGACTAAAAAGAAGTTTTAATAGATAGAACAGTAGTTTTCCCGTGCCTTTGGAACTAATTGATATTTAAATCGTTGTGTATTGTACTGTATTGTATTTGTAATAAGTGTAATGTTTTTATTTGCTGTCATTGACATTTTTAAGTAGTTGCATACTGAGTTAGTATGCTAGTTTTTTTTTTCATTTCATTTTCATTCCTATATATTAAGTGTGAGCCGAGTGCATAGTCAGGTCATATTTTAGTTAAAAAAGCGGTTATTGTTTTTAAATAGAATCAGATTTTCACAAAGTCAACATATTAGCTTTTTATTTATGGCATTTACTTAATTAGAAATTTTCGTATAGAGTATACCTAGTTATTATAATTATGTATGACAATAATCAACTGTTAAACATTAACAAGTCGATTAGTGCAGAAATAATAAGTTTTCGTCGTTTATTATCGATAAATATTAATAATCACTTATTTGGGGCACTTAATAAATGATTTTTTAACAGTTTTGGAGCATTTACTATAACAAAACCTAATTATGTTAGTCGATTTTTCACTCCTGACTATTCGCTCGGCAAGAATCGTTCGAATTTTAGCATTTAGTTAATTAGTGTGTAACGTGGCTTAACTTAGTAAGTACGTACCATCATGTATTAGACGATACGTAATTAAAACTTAAGTAATTTGCGTTTAAGATAATCACGAAACGAATAAACGAGTTAATTTTATGATGCGTTTTATTTATTTTGATCTGTCTTAGGCTGCCTTAGGATGAGTAGCAACGCTGTAAGCCGTAGCGCAGATGAGGGGTGCGAATATGTCTAGTGGACTCTTTTTAGATTCGATCGCACGGGGTCAAGTGTGAAGAGAGCATCCCTTGCACACATCGATGACCCGTTTTGCATAGAAACTGTTTCCATAGAAACTGTTCAGAGCGAGGCTTGGAAAATTAAGCGATTCTATTGGTTCTTAAAAAAACACATCCCTTACTCTAGTTGAAACTTAGCCTCATTGCTGAGACGCTATCGTACGTTTGTACTTTATCATTTACCAGGCCGCTAAACCTATAGGATTGTATTTAAGTACTGCCTAACTACAGATAAAATCCCTGTGTAAGAGAAACTTTGTGGCCTATGTGATTTTACTATGACAGTGATTATATAATACTGACCTATAAATGTCCCACTGCTGGGCACTCCTGTTCTCATATAGAGAAGGAATGAGCATTGATCACTAGGCTTGCTCATTGCGTATTGGTGATTTCAGATTCCTATTTTTGGAATCCAGGTTTCCTCACGGTGTTATTCTTTAGTGATTATTATCAATGATGTCTTAGAATAATTAAGAAAGAAAACATTATAACTTTGGAGAAGTCACCTTAGTACTTGTTTGTAGTGGGTTCGAATCTGTGACCCTGTGCCACAAAACTCCGTTCATTGAACCGCTAGGCCACCACAACGTTCATTATATTTAAAAGTTTTTTTTTAATTAGTTGCAATTTTTTTATTGAGCTAAACAGACACCTTACAGCCTGATTGACATTTCTTCTTAACGGGTTTCCTAGTCGTTATTGTTCAGTCTTTTACTGTGTAAGAAAAAGTCTTTTTCCTACTATAGCTTCCCATTAACACACACCCAAAAAAACATATTTAAAACTTCAATGGTAGACCGAGAAAGAGGTGGAGGGATTATATGTGGGGTCATACCAGAAGGACTGCAATACAAGCATAGGAAAGTGCGTTCTGCCGGGGCTGAGCAGAGCTTGCGTAAGCGATCCCGCGACTCCGGCAAAGGCAAGGATGGGACCTTGGTGTTTTTAGTCGGTGTATGTCCGACATATCCCTACGCCGTGCCCTCGGCGTGGGTTGAAGTCATTAGAGATTCACCCTGACAAAAAAAAAAGTGCGTGGAAAAGGTGACAGAAGAAAGAAGGCCAGACTCTTCTGGGCACTTATTTTGATGATGCCTATTTGTTTCTGACCTTCAGAAAGTGCTGGACTATTTATCTTAGTGTAAAAGATGCTACAGGTTAATGTGATGGATTTCTATACATTAAACGGTCTCCATTCTTCTCATGCCAAACGAGATTTCTTATCTCGATCCACGTGGTCTTCTAATTAAGATGTCAGTAATAACTCATAAATAAGCTATTAATTAATGAGTTCCTTTTTTATAGCTGTTCAATTGGAGAAATTTACCGAGCGTGAATGCTCGCCATTTCACTAATAATGTGTTGACTTGATCAGAAATTTGAAGTATGCGGATCAGTTTGGTCACTTTAATATCAACTTTTATATTTTTTAAGGACACTGAAGCATCGTTATGTGAGTGTGTTTCTTATATAAACTTTTATAATAGTCGCGTAGCGTTACGATTTTATTTCAATTTGTTTTACTGTTACTTCGGAATCGATTAATGGATTGGTTTTAACTTAAACTGGCATGAGTAGTTATGTTCAGTACTGGAGTCTTCCGCAAAAGTAAATAAAACCTTCATGTCCTAAAAAGGTTCACTCCTGATTTTTATAATTTAAGTACTATAGTAGGTGTTAAAGGGGGTGAAGACTACATCTGGTATGTCAGTTTACAAAATTTCAGCTCAAAATTAGTTGTGTAATAATTGGTGTCTAATTTTTACAACCAAAAATCATAAAAAAACGTGTCCTCTTACTGCGCAGGTCAATATCTTATTACGTCATCGCCTCAGCGGTTTAGTCATGATTTTTGTTGTCGAATAATTAATCCGAAAATTGGAAATCCATGAATTAGTTATGAACTTATTTTAAGCTGAAATTTTGTTAACTGTATCTATACCAGATATACTCTTTATTCCTTTTTAGATAGATATAGCCTTTCAGTAACACCCTGTAGGGTTTCTGTCTTTCTTCTTTATATCCTCCAGATTGTTATTTAATGGCTTTTTGGTCTATTGGTAAGTGACCCTGACTGCTAAACCGGAGGTCAATTGGTTTGATTCCTACACAGGACAAATCGTTGTGTAATCATTTGTTCTGTATCAGGGTGTAATTTATCTATAACATATACCTATGTAGGTATTTAGAAATATATATAAGTATGTTTATCTGTTGTCTGGTTGCCATAATACAGGCTGTGCCTAGTTTGGGATCAGATGGCCATGTTTGAGCTATTCCAAGCTTTTATTATAAGCTATTGTTATTATTTTGTTTAAAAGATCTATACGGGGTGGATAAATGATCGTGGATCAAACGAAACAGTCCGATAGTTGGACTTATTTGCAGTAAAAAATATTTTTGTAGCAGAACCCTAACTTGATCACTGTATAATACTATGTAAATAGCGAAGCACCTACAAGCTTTTGTATTTTTATTAAATAAATACGGTTCCCTCAGGCCTTCTTTTTTATATTTGTGTCTAGGTAGGTACTTAGTGTAACTGCTGTGGAGAACTTAACTTAGGTTCATGGTATGAAAAAATAATAACAGGATTTTCTTTAAGAATTGAATATCTATTATAATTTTTCACGCTATACATGTCTTTCGTACCTATTTATTTGTAAAAAGGTAATAATTATAAACAACTTATATTGTAACGCTGACGTTACCAGACAAAAAATCTAAATAAATCTTCTACACATATTCGTAGAAAGGTCGTGAACATAAGCTTTTGTTTTAATGAAAAATGTGGATGGAACAGTCTCAGAAGCTTTCCAAAAAGATGGAAACAGAAATAGTTTTAAGCGTGAGCGTGTAAGAGAGATAAAGATAAAGTCAGTTTATGCCTAACCTAGTGGAGCCTGTGAGGCAATGCGTGCCCACCGCCACGGTCAGAGGGCCTTGCCACGTTTGCGTGTGTTCCTCTGAGGGGGTGTTCCATTGCCGGTCGCAGCAGTGCCGGAGCCAGACCATAGGTAAGTCACGCAGCAATGTATGGTGCATATGAGTCTATGATCATTAACCGCCAAGATTCCAATGAAGAATTTTTGCTAAAGTTCAGTTTAAAAATACTTGATAGAATAGATGACCCTAAGACAGAGTTCATTGTAGACAATCATTGGCCTTATCTGTTACTTTACACCGAAAATATTAATTCTAATGGCATTATGACACAAACTGCCGTAATCAGAGACGATAATGGTTACTTAAGTGATTTCTTAAAGATAGGCATCCCTTAACTAGATTCAAGTGAGCTAACTCTCTGACGTCTACGTACGGCAGTAAGTCGGTTTTTTCATGACAATTTTAGTTAAAACATCATTTTTAACCTTAGAGAAAACAATAAGTATACTATACAGTGCACATATCGTGTAGTAACTTAATGTTTGTCACTTGTTTTCCCTATGAAACAATACCGTTACTCTGCAGTAGTACAGTTGTAGCCTAGTTGATTTCTCTGGTATTTATATTTGAGGACAAAATGTTTGATTATTTTTCTTTTGCATGTGACTCAAGCATTCTCTGATCGGACTAATCTTAAGCTAGTTGTCCTCGCGCGTCGCTTATACAATACTGGACAAGTGAACGAACAGATCTCAAGTAATTTTATTTTATGCAAATTTTATAGAAATTTAATTTATTTTTTTATAGTCGCCCATTTGGTATTGAGAGTTCTTAGGCCACCCAAAATACTTACACTACAAAATAGCTAGAATATACATAAATTCATAGTAAAACATTTCATCGGATTGGTTAATTTAAATTTAACACCAATTTAATTCATGTTGTTTATTTTCTGTATTTTTTATAAATTGATTACTACGCTAATAAGTAATCTTTAGACTGCTATGAAACAACGAATTAAGAAAAAAAACATTATATGCACTCTTTAAAAATATCTACAGCATTTGACCTATGAATAGTTAGGATATTTAGGGTTCAAAATAAGTAATAATGTTTCTAATTATTTACAGGCAAAACTAGGCCAAACGAAGATTGTGAACGTAACTACGTGTACAGAGAGGACAATCTATTCTGTACGTGCGGCAACAACGGGTACTGGGTGTCAAACAACTGCGAATCAAAATTCTATTACCTTCTACCGAGATTCAGCATTATCCACCCACAATTAAGGACCAATGTCGCTTGCACGCCAAACTTGATGTACATCATCGACTGCAACGTCTGCCGCTGTGCTAACACAGGGTTTATAGACGTTTCTCTATGTACCAATAGATACTGCTTCAAAGGTCATAAAGCTGATTCGTGCATGTATGGAGATATACTCCGGTTTAACGACCAGTTATGCTCCTGCAGTGATATTAGCTATTTCATAGATCGCCAATGCGCGAATATCGATACAGGCATCCTCCAAACTCTCTCCACTGAGGATATAATAAAAGTCACTGTGATTGGAAAGTCATGGAGACGATTAAGTGATCTCCAATCAGATATCTGTGATTCTGAAATTACGTATACGGTAGATTGTAACGAATGCGTTTGTGATAAAGGTCACTTGGTTTGTACGAAAAGAGATTGCATTTCAACCAACAAACCTGCATTAAGGAACGAGAAACCAATCGATACGTATGAAACGCTTCCGGACCTGAAAAGTGATGGTGAGAAGTGCATCCCAGGGAAGAAATATCGTTACAAGTGCAACTCTTGTGTTTGCTCTCCCGAAGGATATCCGACTTGCACTACTATGGTTTGTTTGGACGACTACGTGTTAGATGTGAAAGCTCTCAGAGGAGTTTTATCTCCTAAAATGTAATTTTATTTTAATGTTGTACTGTAAATTGTGACGTAGTTCTTTTTAATTATTTATATTGATTTGATATATTGTATTGTTTGAAAGGTTTGTATCTTGTTGGTATGAATGTATGACTATTTTAGAATAAAATATGTTGATAGTTCGTCTGACATTCCTTAATAAACTTTAGGGAATTTGTAACTAAAAGTTCAAGAAGTTAACTGTAATTCAATTAAGATTATATTGCGAGGCAAGACTGTATATCTGGATTTTTAGAATCGTTACGCATTTTGTCCACTGCAACCGTCACCAGAACGTCAACGAGAACACCATAAATTCAGCATGGCCTCCTGGCCACGGCAAGCTCATCACGTCAAGTCATCTTGATCTCCAAATAATCTCGTTTTCTTTGATGTCCCGACCACGGCTGCGGTGGACAAATGGCCTTAGAATAAGTCTTCTACTCACACCAATCTAAAAAAACACTTTACAGAATGAATGAACAATTTGTATGAATTAACAGTACCTACATCACTTAAACAATCAATTTTTTGTCGATTACCATAATTTTATATTTTTATGATATACTTATAATGCAAAACTATGTTGAAGTACATGACATTGTGATCCATGGGAAGAAATCTGTCATCATTTGTATAAATATGTCTTCGATAAAATAAATAATATACGTGAAATAGCTTTATCAGAACTGATGGCTTTCGAATTTTGATATTGATTTAATAGAAACAAACAGTAAAATGTCTGTACGAAAAATCTTAGTTGCTTTGTATAAATTACTAAATATTTGATGATGCATACTAACGACATATAGGCAATTTGTTTAGCGAAAAAAGAACAAAACTAAACAATTTTTCTAATTATAGCAAATGTTTCGACACCGCGAAATAAACTGCCAGAAATACGCTATGGCATGAAATGCGTGTACGGGAAGAGTTATAAGATGGAGTGCAACACTTGTCGGTGCGGCCATCGGAACACGCTCATGTGCACCAAGGTCGCCTGCTTGGGCCCCATGAACTCCGAAATCATCATACCTGATAAACCCACAGCAAGGACGGAAGAAGTCCCATTTAATGGCATCGAAAAAAAAAAGAGGCGACGAAAGATTAAGAGAAGAGGTAGTAGAAAAACTCTGAGGTCCGATCAGGGATTGTATCCTCGACTCCCGGTGGGCAGCAGTTGCATCCCCGGGAGGTACTACCAGGAGAAATGCAAGCGATGCTTCTGTAAAGCGGACAGGTCGCTTATTTGTTCAATTTTGGATGCTTGCAAGGAAACACGTAAGTATCTAAATTCCTTATTTGGCAATTAATTTAATAGTCAGGGTAGGGGGCTAGGACAATAGTGTGGAAAAATAACTAAGTATATAAGGCAAACATTTTGCATTGCATTAAGGTACTTCTAGGCAGGTATACTATGATTAGTAGAAACCGACCAGAATAAACTAAAAAATAAATTAAAATATTTGTAATTAAATACAAATAATAGAAGGAAAAACTTAAACCTCAGGCAGGACTCGAACCTGCGACCACTGACCACTGGCATGCGTTAATGCGTAACAAATAATTAAAATAATAAATTAAAATATTTTTAAACACAAGCTTCCAAATTATCTATGGTCAAAGTACCAGTAAAGAATCAAGTCAAACAAGCCCTTATTATTCGTTACGCATTACCGCAAGCGGAGCGAATATTTGTTACTAAATACAAATAGTAGAAAGAAAATCATAAACCTCAGACAGGACTCGAACCTGCGACTACTAGCTCAACTAAGCTACCGAACTCACTGCCTGGAACTTTAAATTTTTACTTCTTTTTACTAAGTTGTTAGGTTGTTAATGCGACTGGCGCGTTGAGGCAATTGTCTCAGACTCGAGTCCCACCTAGAGTATTTAAAAATATACACTAGCTGTCCCCCGCGACTTTGTTCGCGTGTTTTAGTCTCAACGGTTTTTCATTTTTGCAACATTTTTCATTTATGCTCCGCTCCTATTGGTCGGAGCCTGATTTTATATAGCCTATAACCTTCCTCAATGAACGGACTATCCAATACAAAAAGAATTTTTCAATTCAAACCAGTAGTTCCTGAGATTAGCGCGTTCAAACAAACAAACAAACAAACAAACAAACTCTTCAGCTTTATAATATTATAAGTATAGATTACTGTTTCTACTTCAGATAGCCGCGTAACGAAACCAGAGGACGTACGACCACCGGTTAAAGACAAGGAATTCAAGACTCTACAAGCCTTGGCTCACACGGCGTCACCGTGCATGCCCGGCACTACATACAAGGTGGACTGCAATGTCTGCGTTTGTGATGACCTACAGAATCTGTTGTGTGATAAACTGCTTTGTATTAGCTTCTCTGATATGCATAGGACGGAAGCTTTGAAGAGATCTGGTAAGTATTTTAGAAAACATTTAGTTAGAGTTTTGAAAATTATTTTACTTGGAAAGATTTTGTTTTTAATCATCATATTGGTTTAATACTGGTCTTGGTTTGAACCTGCAACCGATATACGAATACTACCGAAACTGGTTTGGTTCTGTTTTTGATTTTGATTCAAACTCGATTCGGTTCTCGATTTGATCCTAAATTGGTACTTCCGAAGCAATCCGAATCGAAAACCGAGATCCAGTTATAATCGAGTGTAATCAGCGTCGTTAGCAGTATACATGTGACTAAGTAATCATAAAGTTCTAAAAGTCTTCAGTTTATTCAGTTTTAATAATATTTATTATATCTTTAACGTTTTCTGACAGATTTTCTGTTAGGTTATTCTCGATCGAGACTTACTTACAACTCTTGCCACTGCACGATCTGGCGCTAGTGTCGGCTTCTAGATTACCAACTCGATGCAGTCGGGAGTAAGGGGCAGCCCACCGCGATATCACACCTGCTCCGTGCCTAACAATACATTGAATGACTTTTCTGTTTAATTAAATACAAATATGTAGTGGAAAGAAAATCTTAAACCTCAGGCAGGACTCGAACCTGCGACTACTGGCTTGACGCGCCAGTCACATAACCAATTAAGTTACCGAGGTCACTGCCTAGAAGTTTAAATTTTGCCTTCCACTTATTACGTCTTTAGGGCGACGTTTTCTGTTTAAGCATTTTTATTAGTTGTTTATTAGTAAAAAGGTAATTTTCTAAAACAAAATTCTTTACTGACAGAAAGCTTTACTTCTATTTATGTATTTACTACTACTAGGTACTGCTATTTTAGGATTACATCCATATATACATTTCCATAAATTTTCTATCGTTTCCCAAAAATGAAATTCAAACGAACAAATTTCACTTCTCTTGATTTATTATTCCCTACCATTTTCCTCAAGGTTTACCATGCAACGACAACAATGGACAGGAAAACGAGGTGATCCAGTCGAAGTGCGTCAAGTGCATCTGCAACGTGACAACCTTCTGCGAGTCCATCGATAACTGCGTTTCGGATGCGGAGAAGTCCATGCGGACCTACGCGTCCAGGAGGAACGGGTCCAGACTTACCTTCGACTATAACCAGCAGAAGTGCACTCCTAATCATATTTACAAGTGAGGCTTTAAATCTATACTTTTTTTCGTTTCCTTATCGGTAAAGACAAGTGCCCGGTGACAAGTGACATTTCTACATTAACCCGGATCCATTCGATCGAATGTCCGATAACCGTGAGATACTAAAATAAAAAATTGATATTTAAATATGACAACTTTATAATGAGATATGGTCAAGTTCTGCCATAAGAACAATAACGCGTTATTTACAGTGCTTTTTTTGTTACTAGCACTTAAAGTAAACATAGACAAGCATAGAGCTTGCGCATCGCTAGTAGTGCGCATCCCCATGCGCCCCTTTAAGCATGTAAGCACATTTTTAGCTAAATGTACTACGCTCGTTTACTGATTTAAGTGATTTTTCGTACGACGACAGATGTCTATGCGGTTAGGCGTACGGTATATTATTAGGTTTTGAGATAGTTAAATAAAACGATGTTTTGACACAAATTTAACGATTTTACATGTTCATACCATGTTAACTTATTTATTCTCCTTAATGCTGACATTTCTAAACATTTTTCAGAGACAACTGCAACAAATGCTACTGCCAGCAGGACCAAACGTTACGTTGTACTCAGAAGACGTGTCTAAACTACACCCAAGCGACGATCCTGCAGCAGCAACAACGAGCTCTACAAGAACAGGGCTTGTAGTATCATCAGTAACAATACTGGCTTGTTCAAGAAAAACGATAAGTAGTAATTTTAAGGGTTTATTGAAGCAATGAATACAAAGATTCACAAATTTCGTTGTTTTATTTTTACACGACTGTCCAATAAAGAGTATAATGTTTTTAGAGTTTATGTACGTATACTTAAATAGTATAAAAGTCGCTCCTGCTGTTTGTACGGTAAGATCTTTTAAACTACGCAACGGATTTTAATGCGGTTTTCAGCAATAGATAGAGTAATTCAAGAGGAAGGTTAATTTTATACATGTATAATGCATTGCACCCGTCTGATGCCGTCTGGTCCGTCTGGTCCGGTCTGGTCGATAGTAATAATTTAACACGACAGCTTACACACGGCCATCTGATCCCAAACTAGGCAGAGCCTGTATTATGGCAACCAGGCAGCTGATAAACATACTCAACATATTTTAAAATACATTATACATATTGCAGATAAATTTCACCCAGACGCAGAACAAATGATCATGCTCGTCGTACAAAACACTCTAACAATAGACCACCTGGCCAATAGACCAGCTGGCCATTCTCTGTAGGTATGCATGTATATTTATTTACTCCACCATCATCTCACTGTTGTGTAAATGTATGGGGTATAGTTAGAATCCCCATCATGACGTAACACCAGCTTGTTACTACATTTAGCGTCTTTATGGCGCTGGTTTCCATTTTATGGGAGGGTAGTCGTTTAGCTGTTATTTTTAGTTTATCTGCTAGTTCTATACCTACGCCCATTGCTACGGTGGTTTTAATCTTGAGAAAGCTGGCGTTCCATCTGAACTAATAAATAGTTTGAAATGTCAGTTTGGAAGTCAATCGGGGATCAATCGGTTCGATGGGCGGGAACTTTGTTGGAGCCGTATGGATTAGAGTGACTGAGACACTCAGCCGAGAGCGAACCGGCTGTTACATTGATAGGGAGTGTGTTAACAATATTAGTTACGCCGATGATATGGCTCTGCTGAGTGCCTCAGTTATGGCTTTAGGAGGTTTGTGACCGTCTGTGAAGACTATGTCAAGCTTCATGGTTTGGTCTACAACTCGTGTAAAAGTGCCGGCGGAGGACGGTGTCAAGAAACTGTACCACCAGTCAATTTAAATGGAACTCCACTGACACGGGTATATAAGTTTAAATACCTTGGTCATGTCTTGACCGCGCGCATGAAGGACAATGATGATATTGAGTGAGAGCGAAGGGCGTTGTCGATTAGGGCTAATAATATGATATTCGACGACCTCCGTGGTCGAGTGGTGTTCACACCGGTTTTCAAGGTGTTGCTAGCTCTGAGATTCTGGGTTCGATCCCTGGACGGGTCAATGTAGAAAACTACTTTTCTTCATCGTCTCGAGTCTGGATGTTTGTGGTACCTTCGTTGTCTGATTCCATAACACAAGTGCTTTAGCTACTTACTTTGGTTTCAGAGCAATGTATGTGACACTTGTGTTGTCCACATTTATTATTTATTATTATGATAGCGCGCAGATTTGCATACTGCACTCCTTTTTACGCGTGAAGTCTGTGGGCTGATTATACGCGGCAAACTTACAGCGTCCTTCGTGTCAAAATAATAATGCGTTAAGGATATTGATAGGGTTTCCCCACTTCTGTAGTGTCAGGGATGTATACTTGGAGCTCGAGTCGACTGTATTTTATACAATGATGAGAAAACAATGCGCTTCCCTGGTGCACCGTGTGCGGCCCAGCCCAAACCTTATTCAGCGCTGTGTGGCGAGCTGACTCGATTGCAAGCTGTGCTCCTCGGTGTTAGGCGTATAGCAGTGATTCACATGTATTTCATGTATTTAGGTTAAGTGATTAGAATAGGAATACTAACATAGGGGTAAGGAATATTGTTACTAATACAATTGAATCATATCACTTGTTAAATAAATATATCATTATTATCTTCTATCTCGTATTTTTTCCCTTTGGAAGGCTTACGTGGGGACGGACACAGGTCCAACACACAGCGGCCTTATTGAGAACTTTAAACTGGGAAGAGACATCTACCGGGGGACATCCACCTCTGCGCTATGGAAGGAAAGACATAAACGGTCCAAAGTATGTAGTGTAAGTGTAAAAGTATGTGTGTAAGTATGTAGCAAGTATGATTGGAAAATTAAAATTTAGGCGTTATTGGAACTAAATGGGGGAACTATGACTAACTATAACTACCTGCCTTCTAATTTATTTTAATGCAATCAAATAGGCAGCTGGTGGCTCGCCAGCTCACCAAATGGGCCCTTAAACATAGCCGCACGATAGGCAGCAGGATGCAACACCAGTGCGAGCGACTAGGGGTGTCGAGCGGTGACGCCCGGATTTCACCATAGCGGAATCACGCTATTAGACACTTCCACCCCCGAGCATATAAAGTTCTAGCGACCCCTCTCTATCCAGCCAGTTACGACAAGAAAGAGCTGGGAGCCCTCCTAAGGAGTGACTCCCTGGGGCACTCAGGTCCGTTGTGTCGCTATTCAGAAACAGCTCGCCACAAGCTGCAGGATGTATGCTCCTACATACACCTTTGGATACATTTTTTATTTATATCATAAAGTTTGAAAAAGCAAGTTAATACAAAAAGCATATAAAAGCAATGTAAAAAGCAAGGTATTGCGTAATTCTCATGATGAGGTAACGGCTTGCCGGAGGGGTTATTATTATCATGGTTAAAATTTTCATAAAGAAGAAAACACAAATCGAAGACCAATGTTATGCATAGGCTGTAAGGAAAAAAACCTTGATTGCATAAAACAAATAAAAGCAACCACGTCAAAGAGTAATTGAATTTTAAAAGCCAAAACCCAATTAACTTTTGATTTACAAAATACAATAAAACAAGTCACTCGTGAATTTTAACGACTCAATGTTTTTCGGAAATTAAATCATTTACTTGAAATGACATAATAGGTAGAAGAGTACGCTTTTATATAGATATTATTAAATTGTACGGAAAACATAAATACTTTAGCTTAGAATATGTTAATGATTGTGGCATATCTTACCATTTTTGTAAGTGCTACGCTTGGCGACGCAATATTCCGTAAGTACATACTTAAATCGTTGTATAATCCCAAAGGATTTAATTTAACAGATTTTAAATACCATTAGGTACCTATCTTTCAAAAAATGGTTGTCTCACCCGTGTCGTTAGTCTAGCATACCACATATTTTGTCTGTGTTCAAATTGAACAACTCAGTTTTTTTTTATTATTATTGAATGCACTGATAATTATAAAATTATTTTGCTGTAGAATTATTATAGACTTTGATTATTTCCCAATAGGTACGTGTGTCCCAAACACCCAGTTCTTACTCAATGGCCGGTTATGTTACTGCAATAGTATTGGTCAATGGAGCGAAGCGACGTGTCAGATGATCGGACGACGCCAAACTTGCCAGCCCGGCCAAATCATATGGGAAGAGTGCAGTCAATGCATATGCCAAGAAAATGGGAAACTTCTTTGCACAAACTCGGAATGTGCTGATGAAAGTACAAAGAAAAACTCCAGCCTCCAAGAGCCTGGTGCCGAGCTGTGGTGCACGCCGTTCAGATCTTATTACATTAATTGTAGTCTTTGTGTATGTCCAGCCTCTGGAAAAATGTCCGAAGCACGATGCGCCACTGACTCGTCCTGTTCCCTAAAAGGACCTAACTTGTCCTTAGACTCCATCACGCAAAACGTCTGCATACCAAAAGTCATGTACTTATTCCCTTGTCTTCATTGCTTATGTGCAGATGACGGGTTTTTCGCCCAGAGTAAATGTGTAGAAACTTGCCACAAAGCTCCTGAGTCGGCGCGTAGATGTATTCCTAGAACATTCTATAGAGTAGACTGCAACGTATTCCGATGTCCCGACAACGGCGTACCCGATAACAATCTGAGATCAAAAACAAATTGCGCCGAACGTCCAGATGTAATCACTTCGTTGATAAGTTTAAGGAATAAAACAAACGCGTGTTTACCTAATAAATTCACGAAGCCGAAATGCATATATTGTGAATGTAACTCGCAAGGAGTAGTCAACGAAAGCAGTTGCTTAGAGCAGGAGTGTTTGAAAATTAACGATTACAATTATGATTTCGTTAAAAGTACGTGCAGTCCTGGGGAGTTAGTGCCCACCTGTATGGAATGTTTCTGTTCCCGAAGCAGTTTAACCACTGAGAAGTATTGTACTAGAGTGTGTTCATTCCAGAACAAACTAATTATGCTCGAACGTGTGCTAAAAGAAAATATTAGCTTGATAGATCAAAATGTTATTAAAGACATTGGAGTTGGCACCGAAACATGCGATCCTAACTCGGTGATTCTCGATCAAGGGAGATACTGTTTGTGCCCAGAAAATGGTAACACAAACTTCAAGCTTTGTTCTTCTGTCGTCGATGACACTGGCCCGAAAAAAACTCAAAGGGTCCTCACTGACAAAGTGAATCTGATAGACTACAACACTACGTGTGAACCTAATACATTTGTTGAATTTGGTTGCAATACTTGTTACTGTTCAAAAGATGGTAGGATTGATCAGAAATGGTGTACATTCGATGATTGCCAAGCCAAGAAGGTTATCCAAGACGCCCATTACAGTCGAATTTCAGCCATCCCGGCAGAGCCGACATCCACTTGTGTTCCCGGCTCAATTTCGAAAGTAGACTGTAATTTCTGTATATGTAGTCTAAATGGATTGATGAAGGATAGAGCATGTACTAATAACACTTGTAGCGGGCAATATAAGCCCGTTGGTAATGAGTTTGCATGTGAGCCATCAGCGTACTATACTGTTGACTGTAACATCTGCTTCTGTTCAAGCGACGGTGTCAAAAACGTGGATAAGTGTACCAAAAATCACTGCGAGACGAATTTCCTAAGATCAGATTCTTGCACACCCGGTGATTTATTTAGCGACGACTGTAATATATGCGTGTGCCCTTCAAACGGGGATAAGAAGGACAAAGCTTGCACAAACAGGACTTGCTCGGAATCAGACACTCCTTGGAAGAAAATATTTAAACTTTCCCAGAATTTGTTAGGCAATCAAATTGTCGAGGAAACTACTAAGAATTTAGAGCTTTGTTTCCCTGGAGAGGAGTTTGAATCATCGTGCAAACTCTGTGTGTGCCCTGAGATGGGACTAAGGGAGTATGCTTCATGCACCCCCATGCTATGCGATAAGGACGCTCAAGTCAGTACTGTAAGTACTTTATCAAAATCTTGACCGGACTGATGACAAGACCGGGAATCTGATTGTTACTTAATTTTAAAGATAATGTGTTGTGTGCGATCGCTAATCAGTAGTAACACTTTGATATTGACAGCCCTAGTTTAAGATAAACTTAAAATTAGTTGTTACCACTGAGTTGCGATAGAACTAGATTCAATGTGGGGGTGAAAACTGTACTTGAAACCACCTTGTGTCTGTAATAACCCCTAATATGTGACTGATGGGGTTGGGGATTGATTGTGTATTATGTTACCACCAAATTGTATTTCAGGACAATCTAGTCTGCTCTAGCTCAAACTGCCCCCTAGACAAGTGTCATTTCGACAAGCGATAACGCTGATCGAATCGTTTAAATCTATGAAAGTGACAAGACCAAGTCACGTGACTTAGCGAAATGAAATGTCATTTTCGTACATATAATGTCATTTAAGCGTTTTCTGTCATCGTTAACGCTTGTCGAAATGACATTTGTCTAGGGGGCCTGGTTTCTCAACGTCTTTCGGTGAAACTGTGGACCAACCACGGACGCTATCGACAAAGTATTCAAATCTTCAACGTGACGTTTTGTATGGACTACACAAATCTCCATATTCGATACGCGTACTTTGTCTATAGTATTTGTGCTAGGGCCTCTGAATATTTGCAGGTTACAAAGTAAAGACGTGTAGCCCTCTGTTTTTACGTGATGTATACTCAAATAGAATATAAATATATTATGACTATGACATCTTTGTTAGGTTAAATCAAAACTTTATTGTATGTTTTTTTTAAATACATGTACCAATAACACAGATTGTAAATACATATTATTATTATTTTAAACACTAGAACAGTGAATATCGGAAGGTTAGGATTTACTATTTAATTCTAAATGTAAAAAGGTATAAAAACATGGTATTTATACAGTCTAAGTTTATTAAAAAAATAATTACATAACTATATTTTAATTGTCACCTATTAACCAAATTTTATTTGATTATTTTAATCTCTATTTCTACGATTATTTACATAATTACTTTCGTGAGTCATATTAATTAGTAGGTATTAAATAGTAAACAGGTTTTTTATCGGAGAAGCCCGACTAGTTTTAAGCCCGACCGGGTCCCTAATCTTTATGACTCTTTATGGCTTAAAGAGAAACTCTCGGTAGCCAGTAGTTGTTAAAAACTCGATTTAGAAAAACGGTAAGTACATGGTTGGAAGAACACTGTTTGGATTACTAGATATAAAAACAAAAAAATATATTTAGTCCATCAGATTTAATGATCAAACAATATTAGTAACATATTTTTTTTGCGATTTTATAATAAGAAACACTAAGTAGATTCTTGTATAAAGCAAAACAAGTCCAGTGGGAACTAATGACGTCATACTTGTATACAACTTGTGATGTCATACGAGATGTCAAATCAATGTATCGTCGTGAGTTTTGGGCAAAGTTAAAAAAGAAAAATTATGTGTCTTTATTTTTTAATAATCTATCTGAAGCACATTTAACAAAAAAATTGTCCAGTCCGTACCTAATTTAACATTTAAGTGTATGGTAAATAGTAAAAGAAAATATAAACTTTAAATTGTATCTTACCTAAAAATGCAAACAAAAGACTGCGGGATCAACGGTCACGTTTCGAGCCTTCAGCTTTCGCTTGCAGTATAAATAATTATTTGAATAACTTTACCTATTTAATATTCATCTTTGTTAAACACGACGTCTAATGTCAAATAAAGTCATTTCTACTTAGTCCAACTTCCTCCGTATACAGTAACATTTCGACAAGCGTTAAGGATGATAGAAATGGCTTTTAAATGAAATGAAATGTATGGAAATGACATTTCTTTTCGAAAAGTCACGAGGCTTGGACTTGTCACTTCCATACATTATTATTATTACATCGATTCGATCAGCGTTAATGTTTGTAGAAATGTTACTGATCTAGGCGGACTGGAAAACAAAATGAATGCCTTCGTTCTCAATGAGAAACAGTGATAATTATTTGAATATAAGTAAAATGATTTAAGCTATATTATTATAAGTCAGTAAAATCACCTGTAATAGTCCCACTGCTAAGCAAAGAAGTCTTTCCTGTAGAAATTATTATTATTTGTATAATTGGTTTAAAACTTGAAATTATTTATTTGATGTTTTCTGGGTTACTTACTGTTATTTTTTGGGATGACTTGGCTTTGCTTTTTAAAACTATGATAATATTTTATTTTAGTAGAGATATTACAAATACGCTTAATTAAAGTATAAAACCTACATTTTAATTATAATAAACTCGATATTTTCTAAAGACACTAGCTACAGTTGAACGCTGGGACTACAGCGACGACCAAGTTGACGAGGACTTAGCAGGGGAGTTTATGGAAGAAGATCTAGCTGGTACAGACTTAGGTGGAACTGACCGAGGTCCAGATGATATCCAATTTGTCAGTGTTAAGACACGAAGAGAAGAAGAAGGAGAAAACTGTATGACTTACAATTTAAGTGACAGTTCTGAAAGAGGTGGTTGTACTCCAGGCTCACAATACGTTATCAGGTAATTAGGAGAATAGAATTCTGTAATACTTTTTTCAGCTAAAAATACAATATTTTTAATCGGTCTTAAAACACTCGTTTTTATGATAATGGTTGTAAAAAACCAGCGATCCATGGGAATAAATCCAAAATTTACGAGTATATTTCTAGGCAAGTAAATTTCTACTAAATGTGCTTCTTAACTGTATGATCTAGTTGCTATTTTATATTACAGTAACAGGCGTAATAGCGAGGAAACTCGTTTAGGGGCCGATACTGTTACCCGCGAAGGTGTTATCGGGGCCTCATCGCTTGACACCGCTAGCAGCTCGCTCTGGTGTTGCCCCCTGCTGTCTGTAGAGGGCCCCTTCATGCTGGTGGTGAGCTGGCGAGTCACCACCTATTTAATATTTGTATATATTAAATAGATATGTTATGTGCCCACGTATGCCTTTAAAGAACCGGTAATCTCGCTACTAAGGATAACCCGTGAAAAATAAGATAATAATAATAATTATTATTATATCTTGGGATAACTCACACACGGCCATTTGATCCCAAACTAGGCGGAGCCTGTATTATAGTAACTAGACTGGTAAACATACTTATACATTTCTAAATGCATAGATATACTTATTATAAATCAATTACACCCACACAAATGATGTCTGTCTTCTATATCTATATCTATATACACATATTATAAAACAAAGTGCCTCGCCGCGTCTGCTGTCTGCTGTCTGGCTAAATACAGCTATTTACAGATAGATTAAACTCAAAAACTACTGGACGTATGGTTCATATGGTTTTCACAAATAGATAGATAGATTTAAGAGGAAGGTTTGTGTGTATAAATCATAATTTTTTTGTCTTATCGTGCAAAGCCGGGTCGCTAGTAATATCTAATTTACACATAGTTCTTAGGGTTACATAATTGTTACTAAATACGGAAGGGCCAATAAAGACTCCTTGAAGAACACCCTACTTCACTTGGTCTTGTTGGATAGATAAGACGTAATGAAAATGTAATTTGGTACCTTTATTGTCTTACCTTCTCTTTTGAACCGACGTTGAACCATCTTATTGATTTGAAACTGTGGAAATAGATTTTAAACGGTTGCTTACTGTGTAAAACCTTAGTTTAAAGTCAGTCAGTCAGTCAGCCACTTCTTTTCCATAGGAATGACTGACTGACTCCAATTGGAACCGCGCAACTAAGTCATTAACGTTGTTAGAAAAGTTGTCAGAAAGTTGCATTAAAATGTTGTAAGCAAGTAACTAATATATAAAAAATGCTTTGTTCTAAATGACTGACGGATCAACACACAGCCTAAACCGCTGGTCGTAGTGACCCAGAACTTGGAGGTTGTGTTCTTTGTATGACTGCTGATTACGCAACCGATAAGAAAGGATTTTCCGAAATTCCGTCCCTAAGGGGTGAAAAACGGGGGCAAAGTTTGTATGGGACAACGTGATTCCTTGGTCCAATCTATTTAAAATTTTGCACAAACATTCTTTGATAGCATTGATGACAGACCTGTTTCGGATTTTATTGAAACTAATCGCCAAACGGGGTTAAAAAGGGTAGAAAGTTATTTCGGAGGTGATTTGCATCGAATTTGATATCAATACTCCTTAGTACGTCTGATTTACTTAAATTGCTTTTTATTTTGACACATGTTTGAAAACTCAATTCGATTTTATTTAAAAAACGATAAGCTTACATAAAACCTTACAATGCAATACTCTTTAAAATTGGAATGTCAAAAACTAATGTCGACTTCTACGCGTACAAACTCGCGGGCATAAGCTAGTCCATACTAATATTATAAATGCGAAAGTAACTATGTCAGTCTGTTACGCTTTCACGGATAAAACTCTGAACCGATTTTGATGAAACTTAGTTTGGGATAAGCTTGGGTCTCAAAAAAGGATATAGCTCACTTTTTGCTGCCATAATCGATACCCACGCAAGCGGAGCTGCGAGCAAAAGCTAGTACTAGATAATTATCCTTATAATACTTGTTCTAGGTGTCGTGTTTGCATCTGTCCCTACATGGGTAATATCAACTATTTTTGCCGGCCGATGCCAAAAGAAACATTTTGTGAGCAAGCCTTCCCGAACTTCAACTATGTCCCGATGGGCAGGAGAAACGACGGTAACTCACTTACGAGTATTTTTAAGAGTACACTTCCTTCTTCGTGGTCGTATTAACTACTATATTAATCTATATACTAATACTAATCTATACTAATATTATAAAACTGAAGGGTTTGTTCGTTTGTTTGAATCTCAGGAACTACTGATACGAATTGAAAAAATATTTTTGTATAGGATAGTTCGTTTATTGAGGAAGATTATAGGTTATATAACATCACGCTACGACCAATAGGAGCGGAGCATCAATGAAAAATGTTGCAAAACGGGTAAAATATTATTTATTACTTCTGAGATTATGGGCTGAGGTTATATTATTCATATGTTCTTTTATTTTAGAAAAAGAATTAGGGTTTCGCGAAAAACACACGTAACCCATGAAAGTAAAACACGCGGACGAAGTCGCGGGGGACAGCTAGTAAATATATAAAGCTGAAGAGTTAGTTTGTTTGTTTGTTTGAACGCGCTAATCTCAGGAACTACTGTCCGAATTAAAAAATTCTTGCAGTGTTGGATAGCCCATTTATTGAGAAAGACTATATAAGACTATAAGCTATATAACATTACGCTGCGACCAAACGGAGCGGAGCATAAACGAAAAATGTTGCAAAAATTAAAAAGCGTTGAAACTAAAACCTTCTTCGTGTTCGTATTAATTACTTATAAAATGACGGCTCTTGCTGTTTGGAGTCTTGCTGGATTCAAATTAATATTGTATTTTAAATGGAGCGACTGCCTATCTGTCTTCTGCAACCAACTTTTACTTAATTATACCAGGGTAAGACTGGTTGTCAGAATTGTAATGACTTAACGACTGCCAATGATCAACGTATGACAGTTGGGACTAACGGCTTAACGTGCTTTCCGAGGCACAGAGGACGGGGTCTCAGTATGTTTAAATAAAACAGACGCTTATAGATCAATTTATGTGTAAAATTTTAATATAAGATTCATAATTGACGACCTTCGTGGTCGAGTGGCGTATACACTAGTTTTCAAAGTGTCACCAGCTCTAAGGTCCCGGGTTCGATCCCCTGCCGTGTCGATTTAGAAGACCACTTTTCTACATTGTCTCGGGTCTGGGTGTTTGTGGTTCCTTCGTTGTCTCTGAACTCCATAACACAAGTGCTTTAGCTACTAGATTTGAATTATTATTTGTAATAATTGTATGTAGGTAATGTGTTAATAAAATGTGTATGTATATAATAATGAATATTTTTTTTACAGATAACTCAACATCTAACATGACGTCATACAAAAATCCCCTATATCCAGTCCAAGTGCATGTTCCCCACAACCACTCGAAGGTCAAGTGTAAAGAGCCCGGCAAGATAAACGATAATTGCTACATCTGCGAGTGCGAGCAGGACAACATGCTTGTTGCTGAGCACTGCTACAAAAGCGACTCAGAAGTCTGTTTTAACGCCAAGCCGACATTCATCACCGCCCAGGACAATTTTATTAATTATTTTGTTAATTTATTTATTTGATAAAAGAGTTTTATTTTTGTATTGTGTTTTTTTGATTAAATAAGTAGCAAACAAAAATAGGAAACAAAGTGTATCATCTATACATAAAGAAACAAAAACTATGACCTCTTATCGGCTACAAAAACGTTTGGTAAAAAAACTATAAAAAAAAAACGACGGGTTGCACTCCGGGAGTGCCGGCAGAAGCAAAAACTTGAATATTAACGTTGTGCATTTTTTATATTTTGTAATGGTTAGGGAATAATTTTGCACGAATTGCTTTAATTATCAGTATAAAAGTACTATCATTTATGTGGTAGAATACAATATTTATTTATTGCGCTATCGTACACTAACATGAAAATTTATATTACATTTAAAAGTTTATCTCTCAGAAAAATCAACTTCCATCCATAATTTCGACGACTTTTTCACCATCATTATTACCAGAACCATCATCGCCAATCTCTAAAACTGATACGATCGGTTTATGATAGCTGAAGTAAGAAACGAACAGTTTTGATTCGAACCTATTTAAATGTCTAAACACACACGAACATTCGCGCATGCGCCCTGCGCCGCCTAAACGAAACAGCAGGCGCAGATGCACTTTTTCGCCGCGCCGTAGAAAGAGAGGAGGATACTTCCTTTCCTACGCCGCGCCGGCTGTCTTCTCTCCATCCGTCTTACGAATTTTCGATCAGGGTCACGTGTCCTGACGCGAGTTTAACATTACAACGTACAACAGTACAACGCCGCTAAAGAAGCTTTCACTTCAAAAATGATGATACAGTAGCCGTAAGAGTTATATAGTAATAGTACTGAAATTAGAGATTTTCTTTTGTTTGTTTGTAAAATTTTTGATACCAATTGTTTTTATAACAGTTATAATTTTCTTTTATGCAACGATAACAAACTCACCTTGTATAATAAAATAGTAATCGACAACTTTCATTTGCCGGTTGTCAGATTGTCTGTAAATGGCTAAAAAATATTTAGACAAAAAATTTTAAAAACCGTCGTAGGTATGCACTTAGTTATGTTTAAGCACTCTATTACAACCTGGTTATAGGGAATGAAGCTTTAAATTTATAAAAAACTGAAATTCATCTGTAAACCTAAATTTGCTATTTTTGACGTAAATACAAAGGGGTAGCCATAGCAACCAGATATGTCATCTATACTAATATTATAAAACTGAAGAGTTTGTTTGTTTGTTTGTTTGAACGCGCTAATCTCAGGAACTACTGGTTCGAATTGAAAAAATCTTTTTGAATTGGATAGTCCGTTCATTGAGGAAGGCTATAGGCTATATAACATCACGCTACGACCAATAGGAGAGGAGCATAAATGAAAAATGTTGCAAAAATGAAAAACCGTTGAAACTAAAACACGCGAACAAAGTCGCGGGGGACAGCTAGTAATATATATGATTAATACTACACCTAACATAATTATGAATTTTCTTATAAAGACTATTTTTTGTATGTTATTTTAAATTCTTCTACCCGAAATAAATGGATAACATCGGTTTTTTATTATGATACTTACGTTAACTAGGCTGATATACATGCAACGTGTCGTTTTGCATTCTCGTCAAATTTCTGGAGGCTGCAATGAAAGACATAATTAATCAAATAAAATTACTATATCTGCTCAATAATGAATACATACCTACTTGTTTTTTTTTAGTTATTTAAGTTTGACAGTGTTTCAGAATACACCATTTTTAACGAACAGAATCGTCCCGTTGCGTATGCGGTAGGCATTGTTTTTATGTGTGTGTGTAAAAGAGCAGTTACAGTGCGGTATCACACGGGCCGCGTTTTGAAATGCTTGTCCCACACATGCCGATTACCGAAAATTAGAAAAATAAAAAACTTCCTTATTTTATTATTGATTTGTATCGAGAATCATTAGCATAGTTACCTCCTTGCATTTGACGAGAATGCAAAACGACACGTTGTATATGCTAAGTAGTAAATAGTATGACTTGCTAGCCAGACTGTTGAAGTAATTTATCTTACCACTAGCTGTCCCCCGCGACTTTGTTCGCGTGTTTTAGTTTTAACGGTTTTTCATTTTTGCAACATTTTTCATTTATGCTCCGCTCCTATTGGTCGTAGCGTGATGTTATATAGCCTATAGCCTTCCTCAATGAACGGACTATCCAATACAAAAAGAATTTTTAAATTCGAACCAGTAGTTCCTGAGATTAGCGCGTTCAAACAAACAAACGAACAAACAAACAAACAAACTCTTCAGCTTTATAATATTAGTATAGATTTAGCGAGTAGCGCAATACAGTGATCCTCGTGTTGCGACACGTTGGTTACATATTTTGATGCCGAATCGAAAGTCTATACGACAAATTGGATTTTAATTTATTTAACTAACTCATTTTAACCTGAAATTTTGTAAACTGACTCTATACCAGATGTAGTCCCCACCCCTTTTGGATAGATACCATCTATCCAATACCTACGCTTCTCATGTTTTTAATATTATAAAAACATCAATTTTATTGGCTACTTGTCCTATTAATTTCATACGGATATCTAAACGGCATCAAAGTTAAAAATTAATTTAAAAAACACAGTATCGAAACATAACGAAATTAAAATGTTTGATGAAAAATTTTGTGTAAATAAATAACTTTTATTATTTACGTCTGTTTATATGTGATTGGAACAGCATTTTTGTGATCCACAAATGCTTGTTTCAAGTCTGGCTGTTTTTTGAGCATGTGACCTAATAAATGAAAACACGCGACACAAAGAATAAATTCCTTACTGCGGGAATAGATTTACTAAATAATTAAAAAAAAAGGAAAAAACGATGGAAAATCAATAATAAAAATCGATTTTTACCCGACTACTGAAGCATTACTTATGTTAATTATTGGATAGGATTTTCTTTTTATTAGATTTGATAAGATGAGTTAGGTACTCAAAATAACCTAATTACCCTTAAAGATAAATCAACAATTAGTTCACAATCATTATAAAACTAACATAAAAAGCAATTAAAAGTGCTGTAATTAAAAACTGACAGATTAAATTGCATTCAATGAGTTGTTGTGGCCGCACATTATTGGGTTTACAGAATGTGGATCATACCCGCATTAATATTTTATTTTTCATTTGATTTTGTTAAACCAAACGTTGGTAAGAATAAAACATGTTTGAATCTGATAAACTTTAACTCTTTAAGCTGAGCGGTTTTGACTTAATTGATATATTTCCAATTTTTTGTGCATTTTTTTATTTCTATGACATTAAAATCAGTTCGTTGTCATATCTCAATATATTTAGTCCAGATAACATGATAGACCTTGGGTTAAGAAACATGCAATAATGGATTTGGGACTACACCTTGCTAAATTGTAACCTGCCAGTAACTGAAAAAACCGCATACTATTCGACGTTCTTAGGTTAGGCCATTTATAAGGGATTTTATTTTTAATAAGTAGGTTTCACACTGTCCACTAAGAAACCATTAAATTAAAATAAAATCAACCGTAACGTTACACAAAATAAATAAAAACTTTTTTTATGTTTCAGATTACCTACAACATCCGGTAAAATCATGTCACATAGGAGACGTCGTGGAAAATGAATGTAACAAGTGCTTGTGCACCTCCAAAACTGTATTCGAATGTACCCCCGTGGAGTGTAATCAAAACAACAGTAAGAACGTGTCCTATTTTTTACTATTTGTAGTAAATTGCAATGATTTTTATAATATTATACGCAAATAGATGGTCAGTCAACCCTCAATTGTCGGAATAGGATTAAGCAACGAGTTATCTTCAAATCCAACTGCTATCAGAATTAAATCCGACATAAAAAAATGCAAAAAAAAATCTAAACAGTTACTTATATATACGTATACTTTATTCTTTACAGATCAGAAAACAATAGAAGCATCAAAACAACTTTGCTACCCAAACCAACTCTATGTACAAAACTTGATAACCTGCATCTGTACAAAGGACGGTAGATGGCCTCACAAAAGTTGCCACGACACCTTCCAGTCACTACCACCAAGCAACGTGGTGAAGCACAAATGTACACCAGACACCTACGTTGATATTGACTGCAACGTCTGCAGGTGTGGACCTGACGGAGAAATTATCGGCGATCGCTGTACAAGAAACGCTTGTGAAGAGGACAGCAAACGGAGAATCAATGCCGGACCCAACAGCGTTTACAGCAGCTGCGAAGTCAAAAACTGGTACTCGCTAGCGCCCTGCCAATTCTGCTTCTGCGTTAACCAAAACAAACTTGTATGTAACACAGGAAATTATTACTCCAAAAAACTTGAACTTGGATCATATAACTTAAGAGTGTGTGGTAAAGACCTTATACGAGAAGCTATAGAACTTATACCAGATAGTCAGAGAATATTGAGATTTGGTAGCTCAGCAAGCAACGTAAGCACCGCTACGATAAAGCAAATAGCAATAACCGCAAAAGCAACGACCAAAACGTTTATTAACCCTCGTGAACAACATTATGCAGTCGACGTAAATCGAGAGGGTCATGAAAATAGAACAAAAGCTCGTCCTGCACCTACTCTTACAAAAGTAGAAGATAACAGCAGCTACGACAAAGAAGAATATTATTCGGATACAGATGAGGAAGTTCCGAAGCAAGTGGTTGCTCAGAAACTCCCTCCGACAGTAGCAACGACCGTTGCTCCTGTAAAAATAGCAGCACCAGAACAACAAGAAACGAGGGGTGCCAGTACAAAGTTCCCATTCGAGGAGGGCGATGAGATGCTTAATGAAAGTAAAATGGACAATACCGATGAAGATAATGAAGAAGACTCCAACGAAATAGTCGTTGAAGTGGACCAGACTACTCCTGCCGCTATCACGACAAAACCCGCGATGGATATTATTAACCTTCACGCACTCACTGAAGATAAGAAACCATTGGGCCCCGACTTTGAAATGATGGCTCGAGAAGGGAAATCTGGGGAATCCTACCAGTACATTGGTAATACATTGAAAATTAACCTCCCTAAAGTACTCAACAAAGTATTTCAACTCGCTCTGAGAAAGTCGATGGTATCTTTAAGCAACGAAACGAAGTGTGTTCCCGGTACTACGACTGTAAACAACTGCAACATGTGCTTCTGTTTGAAAAACAGCAAAATGCTCTGTACTAATAACAAGTGTAAAGATAAAGCCCAATAAAGCTTTGCTTATCTTTTATAATCTTTTCTTAAAAGGCATATTAATAAAAATAACTATTTTTTTTTTCTCACCATATCTTTTCTTATAGTAAAATAGAACATGGGCATAATTTAAAAGATGCATATTGCCTTCGGAGACGAAATTTCAAAAAAAGGAAAACATACAGAAAACTTGAACCAGAGATACATTAATTGCCAGAAATCAACCTTTTTCCTCCGAACCCATTTAGAGATAGAACTAAAAAACCTTATCCAAGAAGACTCATAAAAAATCAAAATAAATAAACTGTTCTATGTTTTTAACTTCCATTCCAAAATATGTTAACAGATTACAAATAAGCTTTACAACAATAAGTTAATACAGCTGATACAATAATTATAGTTTATATTTACATCATACATTATAATTACATACATAGATTTTCGTACTATCCAGAAAGCAAATATTACATAATAATATGTATTTGGAATACCAACTGCGCTCGTCACAAAAAATCTAAAAGTTATAGCTGCAAAAGCAAATCAATTAAAATCTTACCCGATATCGTATGTGCCCATAAAATAAAATTCAATTACTAAACGAAACGAATCATTGTAAAGTGTTGTAAGAATAATTTCAAACAGATATGAATAAGTGAAAACTGAATTATGAACTTAAATATGGCATTGAGACCCTTATTTTTACTGTTCAATGTTCCCTTTGTTACTATGCTGGCACACGAGAAACGTAAGTACAAATTATCTTATTGAACCATTTTATACGGATCAAAAAATATTTCTTTCATAGGTTAATATCAATTTAATACTGATCTGGGCGTGCACAGTCGATATAGATAGCGTTAACGATATTAGTTAACTTTTAAGGGCTTACCCTAACACCGTAAAGGCCGATAAAGTCATTAAGTTGCGATTTTGTTCTATGAAATACTAATAATAGTCGATAGGTTTCATATACATATGACCTAGCTCTTAAAACTTAACGAATATTGCTGTCGTTATCGCTATGTCGAGACTGCACGCCCTGGGAAACTTGATAAACTTTTTTAAAATCGGTTAGGAAATTTTTCCAATTCTCCACATGACTGAATATGAAATACGGAAGATTTTCCTGCTTTTCTTTAACATTTAGACCCAAAAGCAACTCCAGCAGTAAACAATGCTAACGGAATAATACTACAAATTAAATTACAGCGGTGGCTCAAAAAGTCTGGAGCGAACGTTGTACCCGGAACACCATAGCCCTGAACGACTGCAACTGGTGCCACTGCAACGTGAAGAGCCAGTACTCCTGCCACGCTAGAGTGTGTAACGAGGTTGACATGTTCGGCCATTTTAATGGTACGTATAGCCTGTTTGTAGAGTCTGTGGCACTAATATTTAAGTAGATGGTAGGTTAGAATAGCCATCGTCTTAAACTGGGATTTCAAGAACGGTTGTAATTAACTAATTTAATATTATAATTTGCGTTCCACAATTATGTACTGTGTGTCTTGTGTCAATAGGGATGTTTAACGCTGTTAACATTGTCTTTATTATTATTTACATTTAATAATTTTACAGATGCAATAAGAGACATGGACGTAGGTATGGAAGGTAAGGGCGTCTGGCGGTCTGAGGACAGCGCGTGCGAGGCGGGAGTACACTACCGCAAGAGCGAGTTGCTCTGCGTGTGCACCGAGGACGGCACGTGGCCCAACCCGGTCTGCCGCGACATCTTCCAAGTACTCCACGCGGTAGAACTCAGCGACCACGACCAACCCATGATGAACCAAACCTGTCAAGCCACCAAACTGTATCTCGTTGGCTGCAACGTCTGCTACTGCCCCTCTACAGAGCGACTCGACCCAAATCTATGCACGAAAAGAAAGTGCAGCGTCTCCGAAAACGTTGAGCGCTCCCACACGAACGAACTAGTAGACGAGATTTACGCAACCTGCACACCCACTAAACGATACAGACTGGGCTGCCAAACATGTGTCTGCCTTAGAAACAATAGATTACTCTGTGACAATTGTACTGTAACCGAGAATGTTAGCACGATCATCGTGCAGAACACGGTCTGCAACGGCATTAGCCCTGGTTCCGTATTCAAGAAAGATTGCAACTTCTGCCATTGTGATAAAAAGGAAACAATATACTGTAGCGCGAAGAAGTGCTACCGTAACCATACCGAAATAAAACTGCCGAAAATGAAATATGAGGAAATAAGCTCATCAACTGATGACTACAACTGCGTACCTGGCTCCAAGTATACAAAGGATTGCAACACATGCCATTGCTTCATGATAGACGGTGTTAAATACTTCGGCTGTACTTTGAAATCGTGTTCTCGTACTGAAGGTCCTAAACATGACTGTGTGGAAGGAACAACTTACCAAGTAAACTGTTTAATCTGTCACTGTGATTTCAACAACGGGGTCAAAACAGAATACTGTACAATCGACGAATCATGCAAATCTGATGACAACAGCACACTAAAAGCCTTATCATCTATGCATGGATACTGCGAGCCCATGCATTTTTATCAGCAAGATTGTAATAAATGTCGTTGCATGGCTGACGGGAAGACTGTAGCTTGTACCTCGAGGTTGTGTATCAAGAAGAAGGTCAAGAAAGATAAGGATCAGATAATGACTCTAAAGAATAGGGTGGACGAGTCCGAGGGAGACAAGGCCATGATCATGGAATTTATACCGTTCATCCAAAAGGACAACTTCTGTCCAAAAGGCCATACTTACATGGTAGACTGTAATGTGTGTTACTGCATGGAGACAGGAAATGCCATCTGTACTACAAAGGAATGTTAACGAGTTATGTGTTTTTTTTTTATCATAAATTACTGAATTTATTTTGTTTTAATTTTACGGTAACCTTTCTAATTGTGATTCCGTTGGTTTTTCTCACGTTTACAATGATTTCTTTACAATATATTAGGTTTCCTTAGCTTTTCTCGATAATTGGAAGAATGATTTAAAAAACAACAAAATAAGTAAATAATAGGTATATATCAAAACTTTTCCAACTACCTTCTACTTCCAAAAAGCTACAAAGAGTAATTTAATACTTAAAATAATTATATTATTATATGCGGGAAACCAGCTTCCATATCGTTGTCGGGCGAATTTCTACACATTGACATGGGTTATTTCAATCTGATATTAGTAGAAAGAAAATCTGAGGACCTAAAATATTAATTGTGATTTGTATTTTTCTTGTCGATGATTCATTAGATCTTGCCAGCATTAAACATAGCCAGATCGATTGCTCTTTGATGAGCCTCTTGTTAATCTTCTTTTTTTAAGCTAGGTCCATAGGTCCTGGGTCCAGGCTTTTGCCCGTACTGTACTTCCCTTTCGTATCAGCATCGCGATCTGAAAACGCTAATTTAGACGCCCGTTCGGTACGGTCCGATGGTACAGGTACTGCGCTCCTATCCATTGCGTGTTGGGTTTTTGTCCCGTTCAAAGACGATACGATACGTACGTGTACGCGCCGTCTGGACGCGATCGCAGCATGCGCAGGTCTAGCAATCTTTTTTGTTGTACTGTTGGCGAGATGGCCGGACAACACTTGACTCAGAAATGAACAACATTGCAGTGACGTTACTGAGATACAGGCGGTTTGCATCCGCCAGGAGGCTTTGCGTCCAGAGTTATTGGATCGCGGCAACATATCTGGACCCAGATTTAGGTTTCTTAAAAACATGAAATAAAGTATGGGTTAGTTAAATAATACCAAAAACTTTGTATATTAACTATATTTCTTTTTAAACAACAGTTCATCATTAACACATAAAATAACAAAAATATTTAAAAATAAAACACTTTTAAAAAATTTCAAACATTTGTGCTTTCACATAAATTAATAAACATATTTTGTGTGTTGCCGACATAAAATATTTGTGATGGTATTACCAATCCGTCTATTAGCATGTCCTGGCAGTAGAGACAATAGAAATGTTTATACCTAATACTGTCCCTCACGGACAGGGAAATGTTAAATTTGGATTTTTTCGGTAATCTAGTACCGAGTTTTGTGCGTAAACTAATTATGTTCATAGCTTGATTATAGTCTTTATTAATAGCTAAGATGGTACTAGTTCTTCACAGATTGACATTATCCTCAATAGGCATGTAGACAAAAAAATTTTTGAATGCTCGCCACTAAATTAATAAATTTTATTGGACACGTATTTTTTTCTAGAATGGAAATTTCTTGTGACGTCACTCCGTGCTACAATTTTTACCACGCCGTGACGTCATAAGCCCCCACTCCTGAACTTTAAAGCGCTGTATCTTTATACTTTTTTTGTTTTGATATAGGAAAAAATACGTGTCTAATATTTTTTATTATCTAACTGACGGACTTTTACGAGGCTTAGGCAGAAGTGCCTCGACGACATCTTTCGTGCTTGGAAATAAATAAAATCATAAACACAACATATTTTTTTGGTCCATACAGGTCATACCTACGTATGAGATTAATAAAGAATCGTAGTCACCTAAAACCGTGGAGTTTGTGATAAAAACAACAAATTTCAATAACAATAAACAAAAGAAGAAATTTGAAAAAGTGTAGCGAATAAAATTTTTATTTAATTTAACCAATATGATTAATCTATCATTAGATACTTTTAATTATTTGTTAGCCTCAATTTGTTTTTCTTTTGTCTTCAATTTCAAGTAATTTAAGTCCTTGAAAATAGTCCTTTGCATTTTTACGACCGTTCTATAATACAACATTATAATGAATAGAAGAAAATGAACACAATTAGACAATAACAAATACTTAGCAAAAATTTGAACTATCCATATCATCATACAAGATTAAGTTTAAAAATACGTGTTTATATTAAAATTCAACTATTATTTCTATTTAAGCAGATTTTGATCGCATATTCTGATCTAAGAGAGATTAAAATAGCACCAGCATTGTAAGCTATGTATAATACAAATTTTCAGAGCTTGGTACACCTGACACTCACCCCCGGTTTCTGAAAGGTTGATCAACTTAATCTGTTGTGAATTCAACTGATCACGACTGTGATTGGTTGACCAAAAGACTAACAACCAATCACAGCGCTTTACATGACATTTCACCGTTTGACAGGTGATTAAATTGTGTTGATCATTACTTCAGAAACCAGAGGCATAGACTAAAGTGTATAAGACTACATTGGGAAAACCAGAGGTCTGTGTACCGCCACACCGAATGCACGCGTGTCCGAGCGTGGGACGCATATTGCGACACACAGACACTATCTAAACACATAAATTTTCGCAGTGTGAATGTCAAAGAGCCCGACTTATTTCAGGCACAGTTGGGGACACCGGACATCATTAACAATTTCAAGCGAGTTGCTTAGAATTTAAGTAAAATATAGTGGTTTTTACAAGTATTTGTTAAGGTTATTTTAATGGGAAAAGCATTTTCTATTTAATACCTTTGGTCTGGCGGACTTCTTTTTAGATTATTTCAATTTCTTAATCAAAAACAAATCAAATTCAAAATACAAAAATGTACTCAGTATTTATACGTTCGCTTTCTGAGGCTAAGGTTCTATAAGTGATGTGCCTTGCTCTTTGTGTCCTTTACATAGCAATAAGTGTCAAAGTGTACCTAGCCTTACATCAAAGAAATTGAATGTCAAAATTGAACTTTACTGATACGACATAAAGACGCTGTGCTTGTCAAAGTGTTACATTCTGTCTGGTCGTCGGTCGTGTCGACTGCAAAATCGACAGTATATATGCATTATCTACATCAATTTTTTTTTTCTTGTCGATCCGATCCTTTATTGTTTTAACAGGGTTTTTTTAGTACAACACCCTCCATCTTTATTCTGGACTTAGTAGATCAGAGTTCAGCCATTGTGCGTCAAGGTCCTAAACGGGCCTCACAAAACCAACTAACAATTTAACAATAAACAATTATTAAACACGAGTAATACAAACCGATTCAAATAAGATTAGGAACGTCAGTTTTTAGTTTTAAGTACAGATTTTTATTATTTATATTGTGATATAAGTCATAGCATAAAAATTTAATTGTTTTTAAAAACCTTTTTAAATAAATGGCAGAAAATTATTCCTATTCTTATTTAAATCACGCTTTACATTGTCTATATCAGTCTTGCTGATTACGAGGCCACTTCATAATTGATTGCTTTAGCTGTATTTAAGTGATATTTGAGGATATTCAGTTATTTCTCTAAATACTGGCCCCGATTCTGTTACACCCAAACTAAACTTATTTTAGGCCATCTTCTTCACTTGTACACAATTACTAAATTCTTATACAAATCTACCGACACGCAGAAACGTGTGCAAAAATACAGCATTGTTTAAGGCGAGAAATAGTTTGACATTTCTAAGTTAGTTGTTATCTGTTTACGTCCTTTTCTCACGCTGTACGATAGTAAAAGATACAATAGCCTAATTTTGATTTAGTTAGCGTACAACAGAATCGGCGCCAATATGCGAATTATTAAAGTTTTTTTTAATCAAATATTTAGTTAAATATCGTAAGCTTATTATTAAGACATGTAAGATATCCTTCACACAATGACAATGTATTTGATATTACCTTATTACTATACAACAATCAGGCAAGCAGGTGACTAATGCTTGGTTCATATATTAAAAAAAAACGATTCGTATTGCTAACGGATGGTAGAATTTTTTAAGTAAAACGAAGAAAATTCTACCGTCCGTAAGCAAAACTAATCATTTCTTGAATATAGGAACTGGCTATAAATGTAAAGAAAATGTACCTTCAATTTTTTTTTACCACATTTTATATACTCAATCACAACTTAACTTTAAGACCACAGATATAGATGGACCTAGATAACGCAAGTATCACGATCTGCATAAAAAACCAAAGCGTGTCATTTTTTGACTTCCTACTATGACGTCAATAATGCCCGGTACATATTTGTGAAACCCACTAGCGCAGTGCACCGATAAAGACTGAGCGCGACAGTTGCCACGTTAAGCATAATATGCTTAACCCGGGCACGCGAAGTAGATGCTCTTGCGGTAAGTAGATCTATCTATATCTGTGTATAAGACGTTCTTAAATATCTGTCTCTACTACACCTTAAAGTGACGAAAGCATGAGATTTAACTGCGTCTTAAAATTAAGTTTCGTTTAAGTATTCGGAGAATAATAGACAATGGGATAGTGGGTCACCTGATGGTAAGTGAACCGTGCCCATGGACATCACCAATATCATAGGTCTTGGGTATGCGTTTGAGCTATTAAAATAGGTTTAATACACAATCCATTAACTTGAAATAAATGTAACTGACCCTCGAATACTAAAACACAAATTAATATTAACACGGTCTCAAAGTTCTCGCCAAACAAAACACATACTTAGTGCGCGTCAGAGCCTCGCCGTGCTATAGCGTTAAATTGTTGTATTTTGACAGAAGTGCCCTGTCAAACCATCTAAGGCCGCGTCAGAGAGTTTCGTACTGCTAACGCTCTGACGCTCGCTTAGTACGCGTTCTGTTTGACAAAGCCGTATCTGTCGCTACTTTACAACTTCAAGTGGCAGAGACAACACGAGATTTTAAACTGATTGGCGGTTCAGTATTCAGCCAAGAGACATTATTTTACGTCTGTATCAAGAGAGAGTCTAAAACAATGTAATTTGAATAATAATTAATTAATTAAATACATTGGTAGTTTTTTTATCTAAAACTTTATTAAATAACGAAGAGTTCACCATACTTGATATCACTATTACAAAATTTTAACAACTTGTGCGATATTTATTATTAAAATGTTATGCAGAGAATAGCGATAACTACATTTGAATTTATTTTAATTACAATTTTAGGCTTTTTGTAGAGAATTGTTTAAATATGACATGAATTTACCGAATAATTTATATTCAATTTATATTGACAATTTATTTAAGTACTTCTCATTGATAAAGTGTAATAAACGAAAATCTCAAACTGGCATGAAATATTTTAACCTTACAGTAAGTCTTCCCCCTGGGCAAGTGACGCTAATTGAAGTCAGGTGACTTATCGAAATGAATTGTCAGTTAAACTTTTTATGACATAGTTGACGCTTGTGTAAAATGTCACTTGACTACAGGGTCAGACATAGTTTAATGGTGGAAAGAAATAAAACTGGGATAACTCATCCTCTCACTATTCTAGTAAGCTTAAATATCCCAGTTGTATTTCGCTATCCCTTTAAGACATCTGTCATAGAAAATCTTGGAGTTGAATTATATTTAATTAAAACAAACGACACGTAACATTCTTGTCAAAATAATGAAATTAAATTAATAACATAATTTATTAGCATTAAATCTTATATCGTTAAAGACCTTACTATCATAGTAAGACCTCAGTAAGTATTCTATTGAGACCCAAATATCCTTCCTGATAATACTGAGTACAAACGGGTCTAACTTGAAAACTAACAACTGTGCTAATAATATAACATATAACAAAATATTCGGAACAATCTTTGGAAATCTATTTCGTAAGCTTGATATTTTCTAAGGAATTATAAATATAATAAAAACCGTGTAAAATTTGTACCTTTCCACATTAGTAACTGAAATAATTATTTAGTTCAGCAAAAAATTTTAGAAACCTTAAAATATTTAAGAGAACATGATTTTGATTCACAAATTTAAGAGGACATAAGCTTAATTTAAATATTATGATATTTTAAATTCAGAAAAGTTAGACCAGTTTGTCTCCAGTAAAAGATAGGACAGCAACAAGATTAAGAGAAGGTATCGTTGACCTGCCTGCAGCACCGGATGAAGGTGGCTCTCCGGGGCAGTTCGCGCAGGTGAGCGGCTCCTACGTAAGTGCAGGCCGACCTCAGACCGCCCAGGATATCCTTCACTGTGACGCCCACGTCGCCCCGGTATTCCACTTCTACTGTTTTACCTGGATTAAATGGGAGTTACTTAAGATATACCACTAAACATAAAAGTTAAACTTACAACACAAAATTTTCTTAATGAAATGGCTGATAATCTCTGAAAGCTGAATTCATACCTAAAACAAAAAAAATCTTGATCGGTTCACCCATTTAGGAGAGAGGTAACACAGACCAACATGTAAACTTTCGCATTTATAATATTAGTAAGGATAAAAAAATATGTCACTTCGACATAAAAACTAAAAATCTCTTGAAGCTTTTGATCCTTTGAGAATTTCAGAACGATTAAGACGCAAAACAATTAAGGAGCTTTTGAAGCCCTTGCACATCCATTGAGAATTTCCGTTGATCTGCCGTTGACCTCTTTGCAGTTCGATTGAGAAATTCTTATAGTAAGTATTTTTCCACATTCTCACCTTCAGAAGACCTGTAATCCGCCACTCCTCCCGAATGCTTCAGCATGGCAGTCGAAGACGACATTCCGTAGAACAGCTTGACCTTCCGTCCGTCGGGCATGGAGACCACATCGCCCCCGCACTGGTCGTGGCCGGCGAACATGCCGCCCGCCATTACGAAGTCCGCGCCGGCACCGAACGCCTTCGCCACGTCGCCCGGACACGTGCAGCCGCCGTCCTGGGGGAGGCGACATAGGTTATACGATTGCCTGCATGGATAGCAGAGAGAACAGCGATCTTGATTTGTATAGTTCACATGTGTTTCTTTATTTCTGAGTGTTCTTCGTGCCTATGATTTGAACCCGCGACATAAGAGTAAAATTAGTTCAGAAAAAATATCATCCACTCTTAAGGGTATCATAATTTACAACGAAATGTAAAACTATTGAAAAGAACAAAATTAATCGGAAAATAAACTTAAAATGAGGCTTGGATGCCAGTGTACATAGAGACAAAGTTAAGTAAAAAAACAAGTTTAACATAATGATGATAGTGTAAAAATGTATCCATGCGACACGACGAAAAGCAGAAATTCGTTTCCGAAATTAAACTCTTTTTGACCCCGGCTCCCGGATCCCCATTTACCCCGTTGTAACCCCAGTAACCATTTCTAATTTCGGCAAAAGCTGATAGAAATCCGGACGTCCAAAACCATTTTCAAGACCACCTTAGCATCTGCAGGGCTATTCGCTATGGCGGTTTTCATCTAAAGCGATAATTACTTTATAAAAAACACTGTGAAAACACAAATTTCGTATCGTCTAACGTCGATGACTAACTATAGTTGGTCAGCGACTGTAGCCGATACTAAATTTGTGTTTTTACTATTATTTTTATCTAGTAAACATTGCTTGGGTTGTCAACTGGAGTTAGCGAATAGGCCTACTGAGACCATTACTGGAGCCTTTCCCTTGACATCGGCTGCAATTGACATCTGTCTACGAGTAGGTTTAATATAAGTTTTGTTCTGCTCACCGATATGATGTGTCCCTTGAGGCCGTGCGCGGCGTCGGCGCACTCGATGACGGCGGACAGCTGCGGGTAGCCCACGCCCGTCTTGATGCGCGTCGTGCACACCGAGCCCGGCCCGATGCCCACCTAAGGGACGAACACACTTTATATTACCTAGGCACTACCTACTTTTTAATTTTGTCGACCACCGTGGTCGAGTGGCGTATACACCGGTTTTCAAGGTGTCGCCAGCTCTGAGGTCCCGGGTTCGATCCCCGGCCGGGTCAATGTAGAAAACCCCTTTTCTACATTGTCTCGGGTCTGGGTGTTTGTGGTACCTTCGTTGTCTCTGAATTCCATAATACAAGTGCTTTGGCTGCTTTCTTTGGGTTCAGAGCAATGTATGTGATGTTGTCCACATTTATTTATTTATTTATTATTAATACTAAAAGATTACACTCTGAAAAAAAAACGAGCTAATTTGTCGGCTGATAACGCGTTCAAACAAAGTAACAGTGGCAAGTGAAAAAAATCATCTTTGATAGCCCATTTTTGAGGAAGGTGATAGATTATTTCATAGAACATTACGACCCTTAGGAACAAAGCAAAAAGGACACAGCTAGTAGATATAAGCATCATAATTATTATTTATCATAGTCATATGAATATAATTTAATATGTAAAGGTCTGGTGCCGGTCCATCGGGTGCAGCTGAATATCGGTGCATTAGACGGAGTACTTAACAGACCAGGACTTAACAATAAGCATATGATAGGAATCGTTAAAGGAGTTCAATGTTTTTTAGGCATTTACATATGCGGAGCAAATATTTGTAATTAAATACAAAAAGTAGAAAAGAAAAATGAAAACCTCAGACAGAACTCGAACCTACGACCACTGGCTAAGCGCGCCAACGGTCGCAGGTTCGTTAATAATAAATGAGCTCATTGACACAGGAGTAAAAATTCACAGCGATGTGCTTATAAGCTACTCTTTCATTAAGTCGTAAATGTACCTTAATAATATCTGCCCCTGATAGAATGAGCTCTTCAACCATCTCTCCAGTGACTACGTTACCAGCCTGAAAAGATAAAGTCAGAGTAAATTATTCTACAATCACAGTCCCGAAGGTACACAGAGCATACGCAGCCTACAAATTATAATTGATTTTTAAAATACAAGGTGAGTTTTTTGTCGTTGTACAAACGAAAACTATGGCTTCTATATCAGTTACGAAAACGGTTGGTATAAAAAAAAAACAAATGAAAAAAGGAACTTCTAATTTCAATACCGTAACCCCCCGTTCACACTAGTCGTAAGTCGCATACGACTAAAAGTCGAATGCTCTGGTCACCATACACTTTATATGGAGCTGTTCACATTGGATGAGACGCGATTTACATATAAAATCAGACTTTCGACTTTTAGTCGTATGCGACTTACGACTAGTGTGAACGGGGGGTAAGAGTTTTACGGTAATAGTACTGACTTTCGATTTTTTTTTTGTTTAATTTTTGATACCAATCGATTTTATAACTCATATAGAGAACAAAAATCTCACTTTGTATATATGTAGTAAAATATAAAACGCGTTCAGTACTCTCGATCAAGTGTTGACACATTAGTCTGGCTTCGTTTAGTTCGGTGCTCCGCTCTTATATTTTTTACGGTCTTACACATAAATATAGTAGTACACATACAATTTTGTTGGTGCCATATGAGTTTATAGGAATGGGTACAGTTGTGAGCGTCATAGACTTTATATTGTCTTATCTGCGCGCATACCATGAACTGCTAAATCAGTATTGTTGCCATTATATAATATAATAATATCTTGGGGCCACTCACACACGGCCATCTAATCCCAAACTAGGCTGACCCTGTATTACAGCCACCAGATAACTGATAAACATGCTTACATAGTTCTAAATACATACATATTACAGATATTTACTTAAAACAAAACGGTTTAACGGCGGTGGTGTCGCGAGTCGAACTGATATTACAGATAAATTACACCCAGACACAGAAAAGATAATCATACTCAACACACAAAGATTTGTCTTGGGTGGGAATCGAACCTACGACTTCAGTTTAACAGGCAGGGCCAATAACCCCTAGACAAATAGGCCAGTCGACGCTTGCAGTCGACGCTCTACACTGCGCGTAGCGGCATTTCGCTTCCACACCGCAACAGTACTGCTTTAAAAGTTTATGGTACAGGTACTGGACTCTCCATACAACTTACAATGATAGTATGCGTAGGGAAGGCGGCCCTCACTCGTCGAACGTACTCCACAAAGTGCTGCGAGTATCCATTGGCGACGTCCAAACAAATGAATTTCAGGTCCTTCACTGTGTTCAGGATCTCAGCGAGGCGCTCGAAATCCGCCTCAGCTGTACCCGAACTGGCAGCTGCAGAAATGAAAGAATCTGGGTAAGATTATGTGTTAATGCAAAAGACTTTGTCTCTTTGTAAGTTTGTTAAAAAAATACATATTGATATAGGTTCAAAACTCTGGACCAATTTTGTAAGGGTTGTTTAATTTTTACTTATTATTTTGTATTTTTGTGTCGGTACATTTTCCATTTTACAAACACACAATTTGAAAATAAATTACTGTATAGCCACATGGTACCTACATCCAAGAGGAAACAAGAAAAAAAGTCATTATTTCAATAACTATGCGTTTCACAACTTAAAGAAGAGCTTAAAGAAGATGATTTGGAATAATTCAAGGTAGCACCCACTGTGGACCCAAAAAATACACAAGTTTTAAACCAAACGCAAGAGTAGCGTTGCAAGACCTCAAGCAAGATACAGTGATCTCATATTGTGTAGGTCGGAATACAAATAATTAATTAAAATATGAAGGTAGAACGACCAACGTCAACCGTCAAGACGAATACCACCTCAGTATACCCGTGACCATGACACCTGCAAAGGCGTTGAAACGTCGGGAAGTAAATCTTAACAAACCGCGATAAAATCCGTTTAAAAAGTAGTTTTATTTCGAATCAAGGTATACTTGCCCATATGTTCCAAGCACTCCGGGTGTTCCGTCGCGAATTTCTTCCAATCTTCAATGGAATAGTATTTGTGAATACACGTGAAGAGCCCATGCTGAAATAGAAACAAAAATAAAGTCAGATTTGAAAGTCTCTATAGGTACCCAATCTATTATAAAATAACCTATTTTTAATACAGTATCTTTATTTGTGCATAATGGCGCACTGCACCGTGACGCAAAACAAAAATGTTCCTGAATCACTTTTGTAAATTTTATATGACCTAAATCACACTGAGGCGGGCTGCATCGCAACGCAAAACCTCCAAAATGGTTATAAAACTACAATAAAAGTTTAAAATAAACGTCCACATTCCGTCTTTGTAAAAATAGGTAAAATGGTTTTTTGCAATCAATTTAATTTAAGAGCTGTCTATCATTAAGCACCTTAAATATTTAACACTGATCATTCTTATACTAATTGCCTTTACTAGCACACACAAATTGGCAACCCTATGCAAACATGTCACAGACTTACAAATTAACTCCCACACAAACAATTATACATAGATATATAACAATGTAGTAGGTAGGTACACTTAATTAAGATTACTTTGTCATCACATTAACACAATGTAGTTTGATAGGGTGCGAACTGAAAGAGCGCTGACTAAAAACGTTACAGAGTGAACTCGCATAGAACATGTTATACAACGTGTTCTCATCAAATTCAAGGAGGTATGCTATGCTAATGATTCTCGACATGAATCAATAATAAAATAAGAAGGTCTTTTTTATTCTTTTCTGAAATTTTCGGGAATCGGCTTGTGTGGGACAAGCATTTCAAAACGCGGTCCGTGTGATACAACGCTGTAACTGCTCTTTTACACACACATAAAGACACTGCCTACCGCATATGCAACGGGGGGATTCTATTCTTTGAAAGTGGTGTATTCTAAAATACATGTCAAACTTAAATAACTAAAAAAACATGATGTATTAATTATTGAGCAGATATCGTAATTTTATTTGAGCAGTTATTTCTTTCATAACACCCTCCTAAAATTTGATGAGAAAGCAAAGCGACACGTATTACTTATTGGATTTTATTTTTCTTCACAAACGAGATAAAGCAGATGTTTCTTAGTTTCGTATCTTACCAATAGGTATCGTTTTTTTCAAGATTCTTTGAATGTTCGTGTACGCTGGCGAGTTAAGGTCGCGGCGCTAATGTGAACATACCTTTACGCAATAATCATATTGTTTGGTTCTAGAAAATGTTAGTGTTATCTCTGCACGTGTTGAGATCTGTACTTACAAAGATTTGATTCGAACATCTAAGCTACGCTATTTTCACCTCATTGAAGCATTTGATACTTCATCTATGGAGCTATTCTTCCATGAGACTTAAGATTATAATGTAATCGACAGACATTGGCGCCAATACCCTTGTACGCAAACTAAACCAAAATTAAACCATTGCTATCTTTACCTAACATACAGTGTGAGACAGGGACGGCAAAAACTAAATTGACAGCTCTGGTTTTCGTCTGTCCTTTTCTAATTGTGTACAAGTGAAAAAGATACCAATGGTTTAAAATAAATTTAGTGTGGGTTTAACATAACAACTTAATCATTAAAAGTTTTACCTTTGACAGTTCTTGGGCCATTTCGAAGGTGCCTACGGTGTCCATGTTGCTCGCCATGACCGGGACTCCTTTGTATGTCTGTCCAGAGTTGCGGAACGTGATCTCCCGGTACATGTCAACCTGAAACAATAAATGTCACGAAATTAAATGTAGTACTTTTCCTTCTCCTTCTATTTACTTCTTGGTACTTCTGTTAATTTCTTTGCGGTTCCCAAGACAGTTAATCATTTCCCTGCGACACTCGGGGGTATTCGTCGGTTATCATTGTAGATCCTGGCTTACAGGAGTTGTAACAAAAAAATACTTCACTATTTTTTGATGCAGTTTTATTACAGTTATACAGTAGTGGCCTAGAAAGTAAGCTATACTAATTATATATAGCTGAAGAGTTTGTTCGTTTGTTTGTTTGAGGCGCTAATCTCAGGAACCCTACTAGTCCAATTTGAAAAAATATTTCAGTGTTGGATAGCCCATTTATTGAGGAAGGCTAGTAAGTTATATTTTCATGCAAATTACATGCACAGGGAACACCCAGACTTGGAACAAGAATTTGTTGATCACACAAATGCTTGTCCCATGCGGGGACCGAACCCGCTGAACGTCGCATACTTAATTGGCGTGGTAACCTATACTTCAGCTATCAGTGCAGTCATTATATTTAGTATAAATCAGTTGTAAATCAATTTGTATTCGTTAATATCCTAAGAAAGATGGTCAGAGAAATACGAAGAGAAATTGTGAGTGATTTTCGTTTACTATGAAACGTAATACAGTTGGAATTGGGCCAAAAGCCCAGCTTCCTAACAATAAAGCTTGGCGAAGATCTTGCAAACGTTAGTATCAAGGACACCTACTTGTATTTAATTATTTTACGTAATAGAATTGAAACAGCTAACTAAGAGTAAATATACATACATATAGCATAAAGAAAATTGTATTTTTCAACATTTGATTGTCTTTAGGAACGGTGTACAGTTTTTAGGGTTATGTACCTCAAAAACAGGAACCCTTATCTCACTTTATTGATTGTCTGTCTGTCTTTCTGTCAAGATTTTTTTTCAGGTACGCGTGGTCGTGTCATGATGAAATTTATATACTCTTGATGTGAAAAAAAATAAGCTTCTATGTATGTGTATGTATGTACGCTCTCAGAAGCTGCATAGTTTCGACGACCTAAAAAAGTTAGCTTGGTCGGACTGGATGCGGAAGGCAGAGGACAGCCTAAGTCAACCAAGTGACATTTCTACAAGCGTTATCTCTGATCGACTCGCTGAAATGTATGGAAGTGACAAGTCTAAGTCACGTGACTTTTTCAAATGAAATGTCATTTTCATACATTTAATAAATAATTAATGCGATTTCTATCATCGTTAACGCTTGTAAAAATGACACTTGGTTTCATGGAGGTGTTGTGGGGCGCAACTTAGAAGAGGCTTATGTCCAGAAGTGTACCGCGATAGGCTTCTTGAGTATTGAGGCATGTTTTATGATATGTCAAGTTACAAGAAAATGTGAATAATAAATTATATTATTGCGTTGACCAACTTTTGTCATCGACTGTACAGTAACGTATAACCTTTTTATACTTGATGCTAATAGTCATGTCATTTCGTAGATAATAGCCGTTAAAGATAAGCAACAATAGTACTAGCTTTTAACGGCTTTTTGTTTGTTATGGAAATGTTTCACCATAAAACACACTCCATTTTAACCTTCTAACTATATATTATAGTGTTGAAAATTTGTATGATGGGCAATGAAAAACTGTCACATCGTACACGTAACTAAATAATTATGAAACATTTTAGGGTAAACTTGGTTTATTGATGAAAGGAAAAATAAATGACTACACTCATAATAGCCCATATCTTGATAACAACTCAACTAATTTTGATGAAACTTTCACTGTTACTTAAGTTTAAAAGACTGATTTTTCTGATATTGATATTTTGTATTCTTTTTAACAAAAGTTTATGCGAAAATATCGACGGTTCCGATATTATTAGGGTAATATTAGGTATTGAGATAGTTTTAATGAACGGTGCGCTCTGTTTTGACACAAATTTAACGATTTCATATGTTCATACTAGTGCCAACAGTTCATACTCGATATGCGCTCTCTAGAGTTTACTTATTTTTTCCACTAAGTTCCTTGGATAAAATTATCTGGCGTTGGAAAATTCAGCCCTTAATCAAATAAAAATACAAACTATTGCAATTTGATTACCTATTTTCAAGAAGCATGTAGACAAACATACATACATATACACATAGGTACATACGGCTTGAAATGAGAACCTTCTTATATTATTTGAAAGGTCTTTGTCTAATAGGAAATATTTTGCAGCCTATAGTAAGGATTCATTGATTTCTGCCTGTACCCACATTGGTGACAAAAGATGAAAGTAATCGGCGCGAGGCAGATATTTTCGGTTGAGTTGGTTCCGGCCACCAAATCGAGGCCAAGGCTACTAGACGAACGTTGACAGATCGCAGCGACGTTTTTTTTTCATAGGGCACTTAATAGAAGAGAACGTGCTGCAATTTGTACTGATGTGTCTACCTACTGAACGCCAAATCGCACACACGATGGGATAGAAAACAAATTGTACCTATAGGGCATCGTGGAGAATAGAATAGAATTCTATAATAGAATATTTTTTATTGTACACCATGAGAGTTACAGGATTAAAATAAAACACAACTGTAAAGGGTACACTGCGGTCTTATCGCTAATAAATAGGGTTGCCAGATCTTGAAACCGAAAGGCCGGACAGACCAGCCAGTTTTGAAGGACATTTAAGTGAAAAAGCCGGAAACGCAGATTAATTACCTAAAACACGTCTATCGTTTAACTACCATAAAATATTTTTAATAGTTGATGAAACAAAAATAAATAGTCAAATTCATTTGCCTAAAAAGCCGGATATTTCGCTGGTCACCGTCTAATTTGATCGGACACGCAACCAAGCATGACTGTGTCCGGCTTTATCCGGACGTCTGGCAACCCTACTAATAGCGATATCTTCCAGACAACCTTTGGATGGACAGGAAGGATAAAAAAAACAGAAAACTGACAAAGAGCCATGCAATAGGGATATGTTCAGCAGTGGACCTAAACATGCTGAGAAGATGACAGCTGATCGACCCACGTCACGACTTTAACTTTTTAAGGCTTAATTTTTTTAACGGGCAACGATTTTATCTCGTAATTGAACGTTTTTAAATCGCCTTTTAAAAATTAAATTAATTAAAAAAATAACTATTTTTTATATTGATTTTTGAGTGAAAATCACTGCTCATGAACTTCTACTCTATGTGTTTTGAAAATGCATTGCCGGCCTTTATAAAATATGTTTAGACAACGTAAACCTCCTACAAACTCCGAATTTATTAACGTTGGTATGCAAGTGAGAAAATGGTAGTTCTCTGGGCGTACTGGCCAATGAGGGATCGCGATTTTAAAAATCCGCTAGGTTCACTGTCTGTCATGCGATCTGTAAATGAGAGACCACCAATGAGAGACAAGCTTCTGGATCGTAATTGGTGGAAATTTACAGATAGACCACATGCAAGACTAGCGAATCTAGTGGATCTTAAATCGCGAAAATCCTTATTGAACTATAGCCTGCCCTTGTAGACAAAATGTATGAAGAAAACAAGTCACGTGACTTGTTGAAAGAATTGTCATTTCCATTAATTATTAAAGCGATTCCTAATATCGTCAACTGACCGTCGCTGATCACAGCATAGAACTACTACTTCACAAATACTAGTTCAATAAATTGTTCATCATTCAGTATGTAAAGATTAATAGTTCCATGTTGCAATCTACACTTAATATTATAAAGCTGAAGAGTTTGTTTGTTTGTTTGTTTGTTTGAACGCGCTAATCTCAGGAACTACTAGTTCGAATTGAAAAATTCTTTTTGTACTGGATTCTCCGTTTATTGAGGAAGGCTATAGGCTATATAAAATCACGCTACGACCAATAGGAGCGGAGCATAAATGAAAAATGTTGCAAAAATGAAAAACCGTTGAAACTAAAACACGCGAACAAAGTCGCGAGGGACATCTAGTTATGTAATAAATGTCGTGCTAATGAACTACTAAGACTATGGACACGTTAATGTAATTAAACCAGTGCTAGATAAGATAACACAGATAGAACTCGATGGAACTGCAAATTAATAGTAACGCATACATAGTCTCATAGGAAATATTCAAGTATAGTTCAATCATAAAAAAATCTGACATTAGCTGAATTGTGCTCAAGATGAATAATACTTTTAAATACTTTTCCATAGACGGTTTACTTTCCAGTCTTACCATAGGATACTGTGTTACCCATTAAAATGGGTTATGGTGGTGAGATAGGCAACCGCACCATGTAAAATGCGGTATTCAGCTGAATCCGGTAAGACTGGAAGCCGACCCAATATAGCTTAGAAAACGCTAGGCAGAATAAGATGGTTTCTCTTCCACATAATTTGTATGGTATTAAGTAAAAATTATTTAACTATTAGTATAAGCAATATGTGGACTTAACCCCGATTACTTAAATATAACTTAGCTTTCAACATCATCAGCCTATCTTCGTTCACTGCTGGACATAGGCAACTTAACTTTAATAGCTCCTTTTTAGCTTACATAATTACCAAGTTTGGTAGGTGCATTATTTTAAGACAATTAGGTGTCTAAACAAATTACATCAAACCGTAATCTGTAAACAACGAACGACGGTCGCTAACACATCATGACAGGGCTTAAGGGCTTACCGTGACTGGTAAAGGCTATATATAGACAGCTAGTATAATATACTAGCTGTCCTCCGCGACTTTGTCCGCGTGTTTTAGTTTCAACGGTTTTTCATTTTTGCAACATTTTTCATTTATGCTCCGCTCTTTTGGTTGCAGCATAATATAATATAGCTTACAGCCTTCCTCAATAAATGGGCTATCCAACACTGAAAGATTTTTTCACCAGTAGTTTCTGAGATTAGCGCGTTCAAACAAACAAACTCTTCAGCTTTATATATTAGTAAGTATAGAAGTATAGATATGAATAACAATATATCCTTACTAATATTATAAATGCGAAAGTAAATCTGTCTGTCTGTCGCGCTTTTACGCCAAAACTACTAAACCGATTTAAATGAAATTTGGCACACAGAGAGTCTAGAGCCTGAGAAAGGACATAGGCTACTTTTCGCTGCGATAACCGACATCCACGCGGGCGGAGCTGTGGGAAACAGCTAGTATAGTATATATAGTTTCAGAATGGTGTCCCATCCTGAACCGACTGGGCCTCACTGGCCTGACTGGCCTGTTGGTCTAGTGATCAGTGACCCTAACTGCTCAACCAGAGGTCGTTGGTTCGATTCCCACCCAGCACAAATGTTTGTTTGATAAGCATTATCATTTGTTCTATGTCTCGGTGTAATTTATCTATAATATGTATGTATTTAGAGATACATAAGGATATTTATCAGTTACCTGGTTGCCATAATACAGGCTCTGCCTAGTTTGGGATCAGATGGCCGTGTGTGAGTTGTCTCAAGAGTATTACTATAATTATCTTCAAATCAACTGCGACAAGCGAAGCCCAACTTTACGATCGATGTCTGCTCCTCACTTAGCCAAAAGGTCGAGAATAGAATTCTATATATCGATCAGCTTGTAATGGTTATTTAGTTTCCTCACGTGAACTATAATTTTCCACGCCCCTGACCTTCATGCATACACAGTTATAGATGTATAAACAATAGGTGCAGTTCATCATTATCGTTTGGTGTACAGAAGGAGTGGGCGGTAGAGCAAATGTAGGTGTATCTCTTAAGACTATTTTTCATTGGGTACCTTTACAAGATACTCTTACATTCTTCTTAAAGTATTTGTGTTGAATAGACGTCCCAAAGGACTATTTGACGATTTGACGACCTCCGTGGTCGAGTCGCGTCTACACTAGTTTTCAAGGTGTCGCTAGCTCTGAGGTCCCGCGTTCGATACCAGGACGGGTCAATGTAGAAAACCGCTTTCCTACATTGTCTCGGGTCTGGGTGTTTGTGGTACCGTCGTTGTCTCTGATTCCATAACACAAGTGCTTCAGCTACTTACTTTGGATTCAGAGCAATGTGTGTGATATTATCCACTTTTATTTATTACTACGAGAGTTATAGAAAAGAGAGTCCGAAAGTTATTCATATACATATACTACTCTGTGTAAAAGTATCGGGAATATGTCAATAAAAAGACCCGCGTAAAAGAGGTCGTTCTAATTTTTATACTGCATGTTGGTAGCACTGTACTGATTTAGCGCGCAAAGTTTGAGCGGGATCTGTCATTTAATTTGTTTTAAACTACACTTTTTGTTGGTCATAGTTTTGAGTTCTCGGCGATTTTTACAATGGAAAATATTGTTGAACAAAGAGTGTGCCTTAAATTTTGTGTTTCGAATGATATTTCATGTGGTAAATCACTAAAATAGTTGCGAAATACCTACGGCGAATCGTGTATATCTAAAACAAGGGCTTATGAATGGTATAAGGCTTTTAAAGAAGGCCGAGAAGTAGTAGTAGACTTGCCTCGTTCTGGTAGACCTTCAACCGCTACGACCAAAGAAAACATCGACAGAATCAAGAAGCTAGTGCTCAAAAATCGACGTATAAGTCTGAGAGAGTTGGCTAGTGAGGTGAACATTTCTTTTAAGTCCGTCCACAACATTCTCATTGACATTTTAGGCATGAAACGCGTCGCCGCTCGACTAGTTTCAAAAGAGCTCAATTTTGTTCAAAAAGCGCAGCGAAAGCATGTCGCTGAAGACATGGTTTCCCGAGCTTCTACGGATCCGACCTTTATGAAACGTATAATAACTGGCGACGAGACATGGGTTTATGAGTACGACATGCAAACAAGCCAACAGTCTTCAGAATGGCGTCTCGAAAACGAGCCAAAACCAAAAAAACCGCGGCAAAGTCGCTCCAAAATCAAGGTGATGCTGACAGTTTTTTTTGACTACCATGGTGTGGTTCACTCCGAATTCCTTCCAGAGGGAGAAACAGTGAATAAAGAATATTATTTAGGCGTCATGAAGCGTTTGCGTGAGAGTATCCGCCGAAAACGTCCAGATTTGTGGCAACACAACTCATGGATGCTGCACCATGATAATGCACCATCACACACAGCCATTATAGTGCAAGAGTTTTTAGCGAAAAATTCAACAAAAGTTCTCGACCAAGCAATGGCTCCGTCTGACTTTTTTTTATTTCCCAAGTTAAAATTACCACTTCAGGGAAAACGTTTTGAGTCGATAGAATCCATAAAAGAAAATTCGCTGAATGAGCTAAAGGCCATCCCGCAAATAGCCTATAAAAAATGTATGGAAGACTGGGTGAAGCGTTGGAGATGTTGTATTGCAAGCGATGGGGCCTACTTTGAAGGCGATAAAATAAATTTAGATGAATAATTTGTATTTTTTGTTTTATTGACAAATTCTCGATATTTAGTACACAGAATGTATAAGTTGATCGTAGTGATAGTAGTTGAAAAAGCAACGGAACAGGGCCTCTAGACAAGTGACAATGCGACAAGCGATAACGCTGATCGAATCGCTCAAATGTATGGAAGTGACAAGCAAGTCACGTGACTTATCGAAACAAAATGTCATTTCTATACATTTAATGTCATTGAAGCGATTTCTATCATCATCATCTACCAAAATATCTCTAAATGTTCGTGCTTGTTTCAGTATTATATAGTATAGCTTATAACTTGCGATAGGGTTATAGCTATACACAAATAGTTACTCATTACTGTCTTATACATAAATAGATAAATTTTACCGCAATTTAAGCTTAACCGTAGTTAACTTAACTTAAATGTTCCCGAGATATAGGACTAAATTTTTTTTTTTTTTTTTCAAAAAATCTTTATGCGAAATTATCGACGGTTCCGAAATTTCTAGGGCAATATTAGGTTTTAAAATAGTTTTAATAAAACTGTGCGCTCTGCCAAAATTTCATACTCGATATGGCGCTCTATAGTTTACTTATTTATTCCTCTAAGCCTGGCCTGTTTGTAATTTCCTCTATTTGTTATATTTGGCTTTTCGCCAAGGTTCCCATTTCTGTAAATGTTGCATATGTATCCATTAGTTCAACCGATAACTCATGTTTGTAAACAATGGCTTACAATGGAGAAAAGATGACAAGAAATTGAAAGGCCGAAACTTGACAGCTATATAAATGTAAAGAAATGGTAACCCATCATCGACTAATTTTGAATTTGCTTAACCTTTTATGAAAGAAAGAAAGAAAAGATATTTAATGTCACATCAGTGCCCGCACAACGACTTCTTAACTAAACGTTACATAAAAAAACCAATAACAAAAAACGCCCGTCGCCTGTGAGTGTGACAATGAGGTACTATAATAATAATACCAGCCTTTAAATGTCCCACTGCTGGGCACAGGCCTCTTCTCAAGTAGAGAAGGGCGAGCATTGATCACCACGCTTGCTCATTGCGGGTAGGCGGTTTCAGATTCCAATGACGTACTCATTCAGTAGAAACTGGTTGTGACCACCGTCGCAACACAGAACAGATTTTCAGTGATTACGTATGATGACGTCACTAAGGTGAAGCTATATAATACTAGCTGTTTCCTGCGGCTCCACCTGCGTAAATGTCGATTATCACGGCAAAAAATAGCCTATGTCCTTTCTCAGGCTCTAGAATATCTGTGTACCAAATTTCATTTACATTGTTCAGTAGTTTTGGCGTGAAAGCGCGACGGACAGAGTTACTTTCGCATTTATAATATTAGTAAGGTTTATTATAAACAAATTAATAAAAATATAGTTTTAAATAAATGTTGTGACTTATCGAACTCTAATGACATAATCAATAACTTATACGAAACGACATGTCATCGTATCCTCCCATTATAGGTAATTGTCCCTACCTAACGATAGGAATTTATCTATACTAATATTATAAAGCTGAAGAGTTTGTTTGTTTGTTTGTTTGAACGCGCTAATCTCAGGAACTACTGGATCGAATTGAAAAATTATTTTTGTATTGGATAGTCCGTGTATTGAGGAAGGCTATAGGCTATATAACATTACGCTACGACCAATAGAAGCGGAGCATAAATGAAAAATGTTGCAAAAATGAAAAACCGTTGAAACTAAAACACGCGAACAAAGTCGCGGGGGACAGCAGCTAGTCATAATATAAATAGCACTTAGGTACATAAGTCAAAATTAATCTATAAGTAAAACTATACAGGTACCTACGGATAGTTAATTGGTTTATAATAGCCGTTAAATACTTCTTCCGAATATAATTACTTAATGAGCATGCCATTTTATTAGGTATTGTTATTTTTATTACATTTGTTCTCAAACATTTTATTTAGAGACTAATGTAACTAATCATGATTCGGTTCCACATAAAACAAGGTAACTGTGAACCGTTTAATGCCATTTATTACGCTTTATCATGCCATGATGACGCAAGCTGCCACAGATAATAAATTACTTTTTGATTGAGGGAATAACTTGTAGTTAGGTTTATAGATATTTATGGTGGAGAATTGCCTTACGCCTAATATGCCTAACTACGTCAGCAACATTCACTAAGGGCACCGCCTGTAGGGTTAAATTTAATATGGATGATGACGGGATATAACAAGGAAAATAAATCTATTTAGTCCGTCAGTTAGATAGTAAAATAATATTAGACACGTATTTTCTGCTTTGTCGAAATATGGAAAACCTACTTGGATAAAGTGGATTAAAGTTGTGGAGTAGTGGCTCGCTGCGTCATAACTTAGTACTTACAAAATGTAGGTACGTAGAGTTATACGACGTCGAGCGGAATTTCAAATCAATGTAAGTTTTGTTTACCGTATAATAGGGTGAATAAAAATTATTGGGGGGTGAGTAGACACAACTTTGGGAAAGGATTCGTATCTTTTATAGTGTTGCATGCATGTAATTGATTTAACATTAACACAGCTGTCTTCATAGTTGAGAGTCCTCATAATTGCTGTTACCTTTAGTCAATACAATGTAAAAAACCACAAGAGGCATGTTTCCTATTTTTTTTTAATGTCGGCCTAGTAGATTAATGAATTTTATTGGACACGTATTTTTTCTTTTTTCCTGCAAACAAAAAATGATCAAAATACAGAGAACGGAAATTACGCGTGACGACACTCCTCGCTACAATTTTTACCAAGCCGTGGCGTCACAAGCCCCCACTCCGAAACTTTAAAGCGGTATCTTTGTAATTTTTTATTGTTTTGATAAAAGAAAAAATACGTGTGTAATATTTTTTTATAATCTAACTAACGGACTAAATAGATTTTAACTTTTCATACCCAGTCAACATCGCTAGTATCTGGAAATGCTGGAAGTGAATTTTTTTTAGTCATCACTCTTTTACAGTATTTGTATTACGTCTTATTGCCATATATCAATTTATTAAATAAGGTGGTGAGATTTTAGACCCTTGTTCATAACGCATTAGCTGTTACCTGCGGCTCCACTGGTCTGGGTGTCGTTTATTGCAGCAAAAAGTAGCCTATGTCCTTTCTTAGGATCCAAGCTTCATCAAAATTGGTTCAGCGGTTTAGCCATGAAACCGTAACAGACAGAGTTACTTTCGCATTTATAATATTAGTATGGTTCCATAGATTACGAGAGATAAAAATTTGACATCATATCAAAGTAAAATTATATCTCTAGTAGCAAGAACTATCTACGGTTTTCGGTCAAGTGAAATTGACTTGGATATGTTATTATAAATTCAGGCAGTCTAGCTGAGCACTGGTCCGGAAAAAAATAATACTATTGCCATTGATCAACACGCTAAGTAGAGGAAGAATTCAGTGAATATAATTCATTCCGACCACTAGAGCTAGCAAGGTTTAAGACGCCAATACGATTTCAGGAAGTTTTTAAATTGTACAAAATTATCTTGAGTAATATTTATATATATAAAATACCTATATTTTCATATCTTCTTCTCCCACTACAAAACTTTTAGAACAGCTAACGTCACGAGTTAATGTTACTACAAAACTAAGTTGTGGTTTATTTTAATTTTAAGTTCAACTACGTAATGCAGGTATATCAAGGTTATGTTGCCTACAATGCTGTTATTGTTTGAACAACATTCAGCGTCCGATAAAATTGCCACTTCAGTGTTTCACATTCATAAAACTAATGGTCGAATACTGAAACGTTAATTAGTTTTAAGTCGCCGTTAAGTCTCATGCTGTCTCTGTCACTTTGGTGTAAATATACTACAGACATTTAAGAACGTCTTAAAGTTAATTTGCGTTTCGATATTCGGGGTAAGCTATGTAAACCTAGCTTACAAAATTATGATAGCATACACGTAATACGATTTTCTTTATATAATGACGCTCATATTATACATAGTCAAAGGCATATTTCGAAATTATATTAAGCCCAGAATGTTTTAAAGTCCTTATGTGGCCACATATAAGAGAAGTGATCATTTATTATCTGTAAACAAAACAATAAGTAACAATTATGGTTCAATTGCTAACGCCTACAACAATAAAACCCCTGCAAATATACTTTGATGTTCGTCACTGAACATGTACGGCTGCCTTTAAAAAAAAAACACAGATCACCGAGAGAGTCTCAAGTCTCAAGGAAAAACCTATATTTCGGATTTGGACAAGCGCGACCTTACGTAAAACTCCTGTATCAGGTAGAGAAAATGATGTCGATTAGGAGGAAAGGTCAAAGATATCGGGCTTTTGAACACTAGATGTGACTGCAGTGAAATATCCACTAATGCAGACTGCAGTGAGACAAATGACTGCAATGAAGTACCATTGATCCATTTATTACCAATGATTAGCAATGTTCTTTGCAGACAAGATTAACTTCTCTCTAGATATGCCTCTAAGATTTAGCTGAAAGAAAACTCGGTAAAAGTATTGGGTTAAGCTCGTCTTTATACATAAAATTACAAAAATTTACCTTTAAGTTAATGTTCCCTATGTGTACAATAAAGAAAAATAATAAGATTCAACGGATGAAAAACTAAAAGCTGCTTTGGGCATATTTTGAGCTAGGCATATTAACAAGTAAGAAGAATAGGTGCAGTTTTTCATTTGTTCGTTCGACGACCAGACTAGAGGTATTAGGTTTAAAACCATACCGGTATTTCCGATGACATCGCGCATACGGCATTTTATAAGATTGCGATATGAAGTTCCAGATAGTTGAAAGATTTGTCAGTCGATAAAGTCACAAAGTGGGCAGATAAAAGGGATCAGAGGGTTTTTAGGACAGGGGACGGGAGACTGGGAACTATTGAAAGCTTCCCATCCACCGCCCTTCACCTGCCGCCCATCCCCACGCAGAAAGGTCGGGGTAGTTAAATATTCAGTCACTTAACTTCAACTCAGGGTTACGCACTCCGATATCATTTTTAGAAGAGAATCTCAAATTTCGTCAGTTTAAGTGACTTGACAAAAAGATGGATCGATTGTGTGAAAGATGATATTAGAAAGAAGTGAAATCTGAGATGAGTTGTAGTAGAGATAAATAGAAGCAGAATACGCATTGCGTCGACTCCAATTAACTGGAAATAGGGCAGTAAGATTATGATAAAGTACTTTGATTTAGACTGGATTATTATTATATATTCTTTATTGTACACCAGAAAAAAAAGATACAGCATTTTAAGAGATAAAGTTAATAAGGGTACAATGGCAGTCTTATCGCTAAAAGCGATGTATTCCAGACAACCTTTGGATGGACAGGAAAGACAGGATTTTAAATCTATATAAGCAAATATTCGTGTGGCGGTGTAAGAAAAAGATAGGTAAAGCTGACAAACAAAACTAAGCAATGATTTTACAACCAGTCAAGCTTGGTTGTTATGAAATAATGTAGTAGTAAACAAAGGTACCCGAAGAAGAACTGATAAATAAAATAGAAAGTTATCTAATACATAATTATAGAAGGAAAAATATGCAATGCTATAAAACAATTTAAGCAATCGACGTCTTTGCGTTCAACTCAATGCGGCTACAGATATAGGTACGTAGGTAGGCTGGAAAATTTTGGTATTATTTTTTATCTTAAGGTTATATTATTTTATAAGATAGCGTAATCTTATATTACAATACAAGCATATATTTATTATTGTAGCCTTAATATTTAATAAAAACTATAAAAATATCTTACTATACTCTGCAGACTACATAGAAATGTAATATTATGAACTGGATTTACAGTTTACGCATATCGGGTATAACAATAAAATTAGGATTTATTATAAATTAGATAAGATTAAACATTATTTTATTACAATAAATTTCTGCGAATATTTTTTGATAATAATTTAATGATAATATAGCATAAATATAGGCGATTTCAGCATCTTTAGAAAAGTATACGTAGCCCTAAATCGAGCGTGTGCCGCATATATTTTTTGGTATATACATTTTAATTCTTCATGAGTAGGCATTCCACCGATACCTTAGCCAGCTATACAGAATTTTAAAAAGTTACTTACGTCATTTCTGCTTCGTAACGTGCTCCTTTTTGGCCGTAATAATACATCTTTAAAGTCTAATTTCACTTCGTTTATGATATTAGGCATTTTTCACTTAACACTGTTATGTGAGACTCGTAAAATAATGCAATTGTGCGTTTAATACGGCCGTGCGACCCTTCCCGCGCCGTGTATCGACTGACTACTGCTTCAAGCGAACTGTGTTGCCAGAGCACGAATAAATTTTCCTGAATCAGTGGAAATATTTATATGAAAACTGCATAGTTGTCGGTACTGCTAGTTTGTTAGATAAGGGCTAGTGGGTGTTAATATGTTAGTCATTAGGGAAGTACTTATGAGCTTACAAGTAATTGTAATAAATGAGTCATTTTAGTTCATTGGTTGGCCTGAATTCTATTCGATCCATATTTTGTTAAAATTCTGGAATTTATACTCCATTAATAAAATACAAGATATACATATATTTGTTTGTTACTATATACTCACTAAAGTATACTATTCCAAGGCTGGGCAATGGATCTCATACCTACGTAATTTGCTAACTGAAAGTTCATAAGAATTCTTAATAAAATAAGCGTCTATTAGCGCTACTGCGGACGCTAATTTTGATTATATTGTTTTTTTTTACAAAATTTACAAAAGTATCTTATAAAAATATCTGAAAATTCCACAATACAATTCCAATCATTTGCAACAGTCGTCATCAACGAAATCTGTTTCATTCTCTTCATTAAATTAACCAGATTTCAAACATATACAACTGAACTCTACATCCCAAAATAGTATGATTTTTTACAATTTCCCTATAACAGTGGAGTTTTCCTTATCTGGCAATACGTCACTGTAAGCGTGACACGAAACGTCACGAGGGCGCACAGAAATACTCGCTTTCAGCCGCTAGGTGAAGGTTACTGCATGACCGACGCTACACTGTAAAAACCTAGCAATTTCACCTCACAAATTTATTTTCATCTCAGAATAAACTCTGGGTTTTTTATGATACCGTATTTAAAGGTATAGAAAGGTTATGTTATTGATATAACAGTCAGCTGTTAGTTCACGCATGCGCAACGCGGAAGTTAATGTTGCCAAATTAAAATGACATTGACGTGTGAGACCGAGGACGAAGCGGACGGCCATCTTACTTTGCGCGTCTAACTTTAGGTTTTAAATGTCAGATACTTGCCTATATAGGTTTGGATGTATGAATAAAAAAATAATGTATGTAAACTTTCTTCCTAATGTAAGCATAAAGTACACAGTAGTTCTATAATTAAGTTAATTAGTAACGGGTTTGTGTAAGAACCTAGATTAGTTTTCTCCTGACATGCTTAGCTATTTTCATTCGATGCATTAATTACTTACTTCATTTTCTCCACTCTTCGTTATCCTTATATTACATTAATCTATACTAAACTAATATATCAAGCTGAAGAGTTTGTTTGTTTGCTTGTTTGAACGCGCTAATCTCAGGAACCACTACTCCGATTTGAAAAATTCTTTTAGTGTTGGATAGCCCATTTATTGAGGAAGGCTATAGGCTATATAACATTACGCTACGACCAATAGGAGCGGAGCGTGAATGAAAAATGTTGCAAAAATGAAAAACCGTTGAAACTAAAACACGCGGACAAAGTGGCGGGGGACAGCTAGTATTATCATAATAATCTTTATTTTTAACTATTGCAGGGGCAGAATGAAGAAATGTCGTCAATATTGTAGTTTCATTTTATTAATTGGTGACTATAAATTATTCAAGGTTTAGAAAAAGAAAATCAAATTATCCTACAAATTATTATCTAATGTAAGTGTCTCAAAACTAATATTTCTTTACTGTCCCCTGTAAGCTTTGTTTTACTTTATTGATAAATCGGTCTACACGTTAAGTACCGTAAGTAAATAGCAGACAATAAAGTGTAGTTCCACCTATCTAGTAGGCACCAGAAACCCCATATATAAATAAAGGAAAGTTCCATGATATAATTTTTTATTCAGGGAATTTCCCTGATTTTGTACATATTGATTTTGATATATTCAGAGATTTCAAATTTTCTGATTCCGGAAAGCCAATGTATTGTACTGTAATACCAACCTTTATCTTGTATGATTAAGTAATGATGCAATTCAAAGAAATTATGCATAGTATTATTATAGCTACATATACAAACAAAAACACATTAAATGCGAGTCGTTCTTAGACGAAATAGTAGAGCTTAATCCTACAGAATTTCCTAAATATTAAGCATCGCTTGCTGCGATTATTTCGTGTACTAATAAAATATGTTCGACACAGACTCTTCGTTGAGAGAAGCCGCCTCGACCGATATTTGGTAAAAAGGACAGAAAATTGTTAAGTTTGTAAAAGTAACTACACAACAATTTAACCACACTCAATATTTAAATTAAATAGTAGTATGAAACTTACAACATAGATAAAACATGTGAATTGTGCTAAGGCCAGATTTAGACGATGCGAGTTGCAGTACATTGCGAGACCGTGCGGCTATCGTATCATAAACAGGACCTTTGTACATTTGTTATATAATGGTGTTTTTTTATGATATTGTGCTTGTACATAAAATATTCAATAAATGAAAATAACTGATCGATTATCGACGGCAATGTACTGCAACGCGCACAATATTCCTCGAACCGTCTAAATAATCGTTAAGTACTTTTTATTTTATCCTTGTAAGTCTTGTACATTTTTATAAATTAAAGGTAAGCTTTAATAAAACGCATAATAAAAAAAAAAACAGGTTTAAAAATTAGTATGGTATAATAAGGCATAATGTTTATTTATCTGGTGACAAACTTGGGAGGATGGTAGTGGGGTTCAGTTCCTCGGCAGAAGTTGACGCAGAACTTAAATGTACAACTGAAAAAAAAAAAGTTTTAAATCTTTAAACATGTGTCTGGCTACCTCAATAATCTCAATAATACCATCCTGTCCTACAGCTGAATAAAGGCCTTTTTCTCCTATAGACAAGAGAAGAGCATTGATCACCATGTTTGCTCACTGCGGGTTAAAGATTTGATGTCTTTTAAAAAAAAAAAACGATTCCCGCACTAAGGAATTTATTCCTTGTGTCGCGGGGGGTTTTACAAACATTCAAATGACATGCACAAAGAACACCCAGACTTGCATCAAGCATTTGTCGATCACGCAAATGCTTTTCTCACGTCGCGCACAGTGGTGATTGGCGTTGTGACCTATACCACTCGGCTATTCGTGCAGTCAAAGATTCCGGTATATTATAATCAATCTTTACAGTGATTTTTTTTAAACCTTTATGTACTATTCATAGATTTGAACCTAAACTTCTGAGCCTGTTATTTGTAACCCGAAACCTAAAGTAAACCAAACTATTTAACTACTTTCTGTTTAAACTATAGTCTTGTACTTTGTAGAGTTCGCAAACGATATAAATGTAATGTCAGCTAGTTTATAAAGTCTATTATTACATTTAACGGGGAATAACCGGAATACAAAGTGAATTTAGTTTCTGAATAATCTAGAAGCGATTGCATCAATGTATAATAGTATTCTAAATACATATCGTCGCCAATTATATGCATGGATCGACATCCATGTAAATGATTAAATGAGTCATCACGCCAACTAACATTGCGCGACGTGCTCCAGGTTCGATACCCGCATGAGTTTTAAACACTGTTTGTCCCTTACATCACCGCGAGTGACACTGGTAAACTTGTACTAAATAAATTCATAGAGAATACATGGCGGATGGAGACGTAATTTTTGACCGACTTTAAAAGGAGTAAGATCTCTATTTTTCGGGTATTTGTATGTTTGTTACAATTATGAATCGATTTTAAAAATTCTTTTTTTCGTCATTTCTTTTTTACGACCCAGATGTGGTCCCATATAAACTTCCTTTAAGTCGGTACCTTATTAACCGACTTCAAAAAGGGGGAAGTTCTCAATTCGGTTGGTATTTTTTTTTCCATGTATGTTTATCAATTATCTAAATTTTTGGACGGTATAGTTGTGCCATTCTTGTCCGTCCTGTCGCATACAGACCTTCCATTTTCTCGTCTCCCGGCTTCCACTCGTCCAGATGTGGCGTGAAGACCGCCTCCTTGTAGTTCCCGTAGCCATCGCACTCCACGTCTGACCCAGTCCGACACTTCTCACGAGCGCAATCTAGGCAGCACGAGATAAATGTGTAACAAAGACAGAACCGAACAAATTTTCATAAAAGTCTACTTATTAACTTTAGAATATTCAGGACGTGATTACGTCATGATTAATAAATTCCCAAGTATTCCCAGTAATATAGAGAGTAGAACTCCTAGAATATGACACAATTGACCTTAAGTTTTTAACTAGCTTGTTTTCGTTTTCCGCTGCTGGGCAAATTGTTCTATCAAGTTTTTGAAACCCTTACTGGCTTACTTACCCTTGCCCGGTTCCTGAAACGTCGATCAACACAAAAATTGGTTAATGGCCCTGTTAAACCTCATGTTAAGCGCTGATATTGGTTGTTAGTCTTTTGTTCAACCAATCACAGTCGTCATCACTTGAATTAAAAAAAAGATTAAGTTAATCAACCTTTCAGAAACCTGGGCTTTTTCAGGACAATTTCTGACCAGTTCCTTTCAAAAACAATTTCTAATTCATTTAAATAAAAGCTTAAATACACATAAATGTAATAAAGAAATAGATTTTTTACAGGAAATGAAAATAAAAAGGCTGTACAAACCACAATTCATGTTGGAGACTTCGACCCTCGGAACTTTGATACCGAGAATGAAGCTCCCATCTTCTAATGCACAATAGCATACGAAGCGGCGACACTATACAAAAAAAAGATGCTTCTTACATTATACCTATACAGCATGCCATAAAAACCTTGTCCGATCCTTATGAGTATTATTCGGCATCGTACTGCGTACACATATACGTAACTATTGAATGGATTTGAGATTATCATTTTTCCCCGGTGAATATAATGAAATTTAAAAAAAAAACTGATCAAAGGCAACACCCAATCGCTCGACAAAGTTCACGTGTACTACCTACATTTTTGTCTCAAAGAAGCCGCCTGATCGAATATTTTTTTTCTAGTACGTATGTTCAACCAGAAATTCGCCTTTATTGGGTCGGACAGGGTTTTTGTTACATACTGTATAAAATTTACGATTTTTTAAATAATAAATAAAATAATAAAAAAATTGTTCAACACAGTCCTGGGGTGAACCGTAGGACCGTAACTGTAGCTTATACAAGTTTTAAACAAAAGAAAATTATTGGTATTTTTGAATGATGGATTAATAGTCCTTGTGAATACCTGCACAGGAGCATACAGCCACAGTGGGGTGCACTGCGGTGCATTGTAGTGTAGGTGTCCGTCTGGACCATACTTCTTCTTGAAGTATTTTAGCTCTCGTTTACAAGGCTCTGTGAAAAATATTATTTTAACCAAGCTTTGCTATTGAACCGCCGGCCGCCGCGCCGCCGTCCAATAAAATGGTTTTTGTGCAGCGTACCATAACAGTAGTTACAAATTTATCCCATGACTGATGACAGTCGTGCTTTGTTCCACAGTGGATCAATACTGACCAAAGAACAGGAGTTCAGAAAACGTAAGGATCTCTTGCTGCAGTTGTCTAAAAACTACGTATTTTCAGTTCGTGTATAAAAGGACGTCAACCAGTCGATTTTGCGCTTTAGACTATGAGAGTGAAGGGCAACCGTCAACAAAATTCTGTCATACCTATCCTTATTTTTTTTTCCTCGAGGAAAACTTAACAGTCGGTATAAAAATTCACCGTTAGCTAGCTGATCTGCCTCATCCCTCTTCCTGCGGCTTCCCACAGCTTTAACTGTGTGTATGTCCTGGCAGCGACCTTGTCTGCAGACCAGGCCATCGTCACAACCTGGCTCCAAGAACTCCTCTTCTACCTAAAACAATGAAGAGCTGTCAGCCCATTTGTTTTTTACAACCCTGCATGCTCCAGCATGGTCTAATAGCAGTTTAGTAACCGCGTAGTTGCTATTCCGGTCGACTTACCCCCGGCTGTGATTGGTTGATCAAGTTGACCAAGAGACAAACAACCAATCACAGCGGTTAACATAAGTTTTGACATGTGATTAACAAATTTTTGTGCTGATTAGCCTTTCAGACACCGGGGGTATCCGGGATAAAAAGTGTTTTTTGTTTTAAATCCAGGCTAAAATGGTATTTGCGCGTCAGATATTATCTACATTCGTTTAGTAGTATTAGCTGTTTTCAGTCCGCAGTTTAGGTACGTTAGGCCGGCGCGCCTCCCGGGCAGGCAAATGGCAGTAGGATTCCGCTAGCCGCGTTGTGCCGAATTTTACTATTAGATAGTTATGTTGTCGCAAGAGACAAGTATACAACCCGAACGTGCAACAATACACCAGACAGAGTTACGCGTAAAGAAAGCAGCAGCCTGAAAACGCTTATACAGGCTAGGTAATTTGCGCTCTGTTTCGTCTTAGCTAGAGTTGCTATTTATATGTTTTTTTAACCGTACCTTCTGTACGTAGTTCTATAAATTATTCTGTGGTATTAGCATGGATAATTTAAAAACCTCATAAACTTTTAAGTTTTGTCATTTGTATGCTATCGTGTCATAGAACCTATACAGTTGCGTTGCAAAGTTTAGTAACAGAACGCAATTTCAATAACAAATAAAAAATCTACGGAGGTTTATTACCTCTATCTCAACAGTACCATTCACTTTTTGGAAGGTCTTCTTGAATTCTGCGCACTTTTCATTCAGTTCTGTAAGTAAATCTTAAATTAATTACTTTGTACATCCACTTTTTATGAACTAGTTCTTACACTGCTGACCCATAAGATACCAAGTTACACGGATAGCAAAACCATTTTTTTACAACAGTGTTTTAATTCTTTACAGCTTCCCCTAAACGCCACAATTTGAAAGCTGTTAAATGCTTTAAGGGTGACTGTTTGTTTGTTAGTTACAAACAAACAGTCACCCTTAAAGCATTATTCCTTCTCCGTTCCCTGGTGGGTAAAATAACAAAAGACCTGTTCTACACTGAACTTCTATTAAGATAACATAATCTAGCACTAAGTCCACCTGAGCACAACTTTCGCAAAGTATAAAAATATAAATAAATCAATAAATAAATAAAAATCCACTTTGGAAAATCTTTGTTCTCCTTCTTTACGTGTCGATGGTAGATATATTATAATATGCCCAGTAATATTTTGTGACATCAACAGCGGCAAGTCGTCTCAAGTTGCAGTTGTACGGACACTGGAAAAATCAACAAGTGGGGCATGGTTTGATTGAGATCACCACACCCGCATTTGGTTTTAAGAGGATCGATAATTCCCCATTTTGATGATTGTGATTACAGCGGCCTACCTGGGTTCGCAGTCTATTCAGTGCTTTCCAGACTTGCCACTGCAAATCACTTCTGGGGGCTAAATGTCCTTTGGGTTGCAGAAAGGTTCTACGTTCGTCTTTTGTTTGAGATGATAAAGTAAATAATACTAACGATGATAAACACTACATCGGCCACAACAGTTGCACTGTTCCTTATCGGGGATGAAGCCGCCCAAAACGCAGTCCTGTTCCCTAACCAGCCCGCCCGTGCACTCGAAGCCGCGGCATGAGATAGGACAGTCTTCTGCCGTAGCAGGCTCGTAGCGGTAGCTACGACGTCTACGAAAAAAGTAAAAGAAAAAATTATATATTTTGTAAAACTGACTATTTTAATTTTTATTTAAGTCGGGTCTTAAGTTTTTGTCTTTTACTTTTTCGTTAATAATTGTTAATACGAAATTTATAAATTGCTTACATGTTTAACGTCTCATTAGGTAACTGTGGGACGGTCACAGGAACACCTAAAACAATTAACAAATTTCCAAATACACTTTATAATATCTTGTCATTTAATCAATAACATTTTTATTGGAAAACTCTTCAAAATTTTAAATATATACATTTGTCACAACTGTTAATAATTTACTTACATCTACGTAGTACTTTGTCGCATCGTAGAGCCCTGAACTCTTGTTCGGGATGACCCCAGTACGGGTTGCACCCAGCTCTGAAATCTATTACACTCATTTAGAATTGTCGCTACATAACACAGTTTTACAATATTGATAGTATTTAGATTTTAGGTAAATTATTCGCCATATTCTCCTTTATGGATCTTTTCTTGTACATCCGTAAATAACTTTAAAATAACGTTGTTTCATTAGATATATTCAGTTGTTATTCTGTTGTCCGAATAATAAAACTTCAGTTTTAAGTCAATTCAATTAAAATCGAGAGTTTAAGCCTCCTGCTGTCCCTGTCACTTTAAGGTGTAAAGAAGCGACAGATACATATTTAAGAACGTTTAATGTTAAGTTGCGTTTCAGTTTTCGGGGATATGTCGTACAATGAAAAGCAAATTCTATCTTTCACCATTGTCTATTAAAGTCGAAATGTTATCAGAGCTATTAGATATTTTTACCTGTCGCTTAGTGCGTTATCTCTAGGGTATAGTCATTTATTCCGTGTTACTCTATTTACTTAACCCATTGATTGTGAGTTGTACCTCGATTAACTAGACCGATAGATGTTAAAGATCGTATATCATCAAACTTCTTCATACAAAAGTAACGCTCGGAGTTTGACGTAATGCACGGCGACCGGTCGCCGCCAAGCAGCATATCGTCACTGCGCGTGCGAATCCGCGTAAGAGCAACTTGTAAATACCGCGTATTTGCTTTCTGATGATTTTACAGGAGGATGAAAAAACTTAATATCTCAGCGATTTGAATTCTTATTACCGACTGAACTGGTAACTGGTAGTTCTTTAGGACTTCCCTTACTGGAAAATAACGTAAATTTACTTTAATTTAGAAACGGCTGGCACAATATTTGAATTTTGCGCGTTTTGCTGTTACGCGGTATTTACAAACTGCTCTTACGCGGTTTCGTACGCGCAGCGACGATATGGGTTAAAATAAGTAAACGAATACCTAGTATCTCGTTACGTACAAAGATAAAAGCTGCACAAAGAAGGTGCCATTACAAATATGACGTAATAACCAATCGCTAAACTGCTACCCAAATCTGGGTGAATCTTACTTCCCTGGCTTTTCGCCAATACAAGTTAAACTTATAGCAATATTATTTCATCCAACTTATACTAAGGTACCTTTCAAGGCTAGGTAATTGGAATGATATTGATTTCACAACGGATGTAGAAATGTTTGATTAACGTAATATGACATCGCTATACCCGAAATGTTTAAATAATTGATGATATTTATAAGGTAGTTTAGATTGGGTCAGTAACAGCCTTCAGTAGCGAGGGTAATAAACTCGAGTAGGGGCCTCCAAAATATTTGATCATGAATATTTAAGGGAACTCTGACACGATCAATTACAATTGGGTCACCTGAGCCTCTAGACAAGTGGCATTTCGACAAGCGTTATCGATGATAGAAATCACTTAAGTGACATTAAATGTATGGAAATGACATTTCATTTCGATAAGTCACGTGACTTTGACTTGTCACTTCCATACATTTGAACGATTCGATCAGCGTTATCGCTTGTCGAAATGTCACTTGTCTAGGGGGGCTGTTTAGAAATTCAAAAAAGAATTGACATCGTTCAACTAGATTTTTTACCTCATAAAAGTACTATGTATACATCAGAAGTTAGGTATCTCCTATTATTATCCCTTTTTACCTACTAGCCAGGTTGCCTCTTTATCCACGATTTGTTAATAAAGGCACGACTACTTATATGGCCTAAAAGTAAAAGTATGTCGAACCTATGGTTGTTACAGGCAGGAATTCTTCAGTATCAAAACTGTATTCGTCTTCTATACACGACTGGTCCAGTTCTGGAAATACCAACACATAATATACTTGTACAAATATTAAGTAACTCCATGTAAAATAGATAGTTAAGTTTTAAGCTAGAACCGTTGAGACTTCAAAATATTTGTGTAAAGGCAGATTTAGACAGATCCAGTGACTGGCGCCGAAATCCGGCACCCGCGCCAGTGACAAAAACCCCGTGTACACAGCTTGGTCAGTAACTGGCTCCGCTTTGTGGGGTGACGTTGCGTCTGGCTAGTGAAAGAAAATGTCCAAATTCGTTTATTTTTAGTTAATTCAGTTTCTAACATTTCTGCTACCTCATTAAATAGTAAAACGGTAAAACTTTTCAACAAGAAACCTAATCGTTGTTTTTTTCGTCCGTTTCGCGAATTCATTTTTCTTCACTGACTTCACAAACGTGTGCTCCCCGTGAAAACTAGCCGCGACTACTGACACCATGTAAACAGTGGAAGCCAGTCTAGGTTTCGGGTCAGCGCTGGCTTGTCTCGATTTCGGCGCCAGTCACTGGATCTGTCTAAATCTGCTATAAAGGATACGAGAAGAAGGTTAACTATGTATATTGCATAACGATAGCGTACATACCTCTATAGAAAATACACTCGTCGCAACATCTGCATTGCGAGTAGTCTGCCGGTACGAACATAGTCCGCCATTTTCCATACTTGCGGTCGCAGTACGAACGATACTCAGAAGGATGGACCCGACGTTCTCTGGATTAAAGACAGTATTAAAATGCAAGTAATGTTATTTGAATAAATGATAAATAATGATAAATGTTGACAACATCACATACATTGCTCTGAACCCAAAGTAAGTAGCTAAAGCACTTGTGTTATGGAATTCAGAGACAACGAAGGTACCACAAACACCCAGACCCGAGACAATGTAGAAAAGGGGTTTTCTACATTGACCCGGCCGGGGATCGAACCCGGGACCTCAGAGCTGGCGACACCTTGAAAACCGGTGTGTACGCCACTCGACCACGGAGGTCGTCAAATAGTTGTTCAATGTCTAAATGAAATGTTTTACTTACCAGAGATAAAAATACATAAGCCCCATACAAATATTTCGGTCTGTACTGAATACAACCGGAAACACCGTCAAGATTTTTATAAATAAAGCCAGTAATGTCTAAGTTAAAGCAAAGCTGGTACAAAAGCCAAGCTATGATGTCTAATGCCTCAAAAAATTTCTAAATAAATAATAAAATTATATTTACTTGCAAGATTCTCGGAACAACTCGCATTCGGTGTGGTTATTGAAATGAGGACATTGAGGGCACAGCTGGTAGTCTAAAACATGATTTTATTACTTTAATACTAAATGGAACTTATAAAGTCACTTCCAATCTTAAGTCTACATCACAAAGTCGTTTTTTGAATGCCAATGGTGGAAGATTTTGGAACCGTGTTTAAATAAATAATTCAAGGGACATTTGCTTATGCGAAGTATTTTCAAGTTTACGTAAACTGACTTATTCTGAAATTTTTGTTTTGCTTTTGCCTAGAGGTTGCCTGCCGTTCGCTGTCTTGGAATTTGGTTGTACCTATCGTCACAGCTGGCTATATCAGCAACAAAAGTCGATGAACAAAGTCCAATGTGCAAGGTGCCACAAATTTATTTATTTATTTTATCCACACACATAACATTTTACAAAAAAATCACAAAATCGCCAAACTGTAAAATAGTTTGTTGGCGAAAATAGCGCTAAAAAATGTTTTGTGACATCTTACTAGTATCATAAACTAGCTTTTTTTCTCGGCTCCGCCCGCGTGGTTGTCGGTTATCGCGGCAAAAAGTAGCCTAGGACAGTCTGAAGCCTAAGAAAGGACACCTTTCTCAGGCTCCAGACTATCTGTGTACCATATTTCATTTAAATCGGTTCAGTAGTTTTGGCGTGAAAGCGTTACAGACAGACAGAGTTACTTTCGCATTTATAATATTATTAATAATGATTATTCGAAAGTGTGGATAGATTTTTGTTACTCAATCAGCTGAACAGATTTGATTGAAATTGGTACATAGATAATTTTTGTTGCTGACTGTACAACCGACTTCCTATTCTGGCTGAGTTTTTTTTATACAGAGATAAAAAATATAATTGAAATTCTGTATCCAAATCTAAACATGACGTGTACTCGCAGGCATTGACTACATTGTAACTATTATTATGTTCAACAAAAGAGCATGGACAAAGACATGTTTGTAGCCTCTTGCGACTGGTTTTACCATCAGTGGAAAGCAAGTATAGTGTTAATCAAGCAAAAATAAACATAACAATACTATTTTCATCAAACTCCATAGTGGACACTGTTGTATATTTCTCTAATTTATTCTTCCGATTCTTTCTGATTGGGAGGTTTCTGCGAGTTTCAAAAGGCCTTTTCTTAAGACATGGACACTTATGGTAGTGTACGTAAGTACGATTATTTGCTCGATACACTTCTGGACGAAATAACTCGCAAAAACACGGCTCGTCGAAACTACGACGACGGATAAGATATTCTGTATACAAAGGTAGTTTATGAGAACATTATTAATGATCTAACCCTGGTATTCTATTGTAGGTATATAATAGTACTGCTGATGAATTAATATTTTACTTGTAATCGAATAAAAACATTTCTTGCTGCTAATCAGCAATTAAAATAAAACTAAATAATAGATATTGATGTTACGTTCACAAAAAGAAGTGTTAAATGATTTAGGTATTAATTTTGAGAGGCCCTAACAAAAGCCTAATAAAACCTAAAAATTTATAATGCAGTACCTATGTATCAACATTTATTATACATAGGTACATAAATAAGTGCAAATAAGTATTAAGCATATTAGGCAAATATTCAAATTCCCGTAGAATTGGCATATTTGCCTAATATACTTAAGCCATTATGAACCTATTGTAGAAAAATATAAAAGATACAGGTTTTTATTAATGATGAATAATTCATTGAACAATTAATGATGAATTAATTGTTATTTTATTACCTCGATTATTTCTAAATTGACAAAAGACTTTTGTACATTAATTTGCATCGCTTAGCGGTTCAATTTAGGTGTCATAAGGTAACTTACCGATTCTGTTCTTACAAATCGGCCGGACATTCCTTAGACTGGTGATCTGGACTAAGTTGTGTTCCGGGGCGCTTTGCTCGCATTTGTCGTAGTCTATTCCAACTTCATTGTTTCTCACAAGGGACAGGATCTCGGTCTCCCGCCAGTATTCACTGGTATCCATATCTTTGTCAATCAGCATTATGAATGGAAGGTACTGGAAAAGGTTTATTAGGTAATTTTTAAATATTATCGTTGAATTTGCTTGGGAAAAGTTGTTGGTGTGTCCGGATCGGGGAATTATCAATGCGTTCCCTTCTAATCCCTGGTAAAAGAGAGATGCGATCTGATTGTTTCGGCCGGAACGATAAGCAAGTGTTTATTAGGGGCAAATAACTAATTTTATTTGTGTAAGTATTTCTTTCTTTCTAAGCTGCCTTGGATAGGCAGGTAGGTAGGGCGGGCATGAAATTGTTAAGGAATATTAGTGGTTCAAAGTAACGAAGGTATGTACCTACAGCCTGCTGTAGCCAGAGAGATGAGATGAATCGAACCTACCTGTCCTGTACCTGAAACCTACAGTCAAATATAGGCTAATCTATCAAAGCAGTTAAATAAGACAGTCAACGCATTTTTTACATTAAGTAAAAGAAGGAATTTAATTACAAACACCCGGATCAGAAAGGAAAGAAGGACAACGTGACATTTTCTTACCCCTTTTTCCGTTGTCCTTCGTTACCCCTTTTTGTATGGGGTCAGCAAATTACATTATATTCTTTATATTTTTATTACCTACTTATCTAGTAAAATAAAGTAGCATACCTTCAAATTCTCCTGGGTCTTATTTTCCGCTACGGGTATAGGTTTTTGGTCCAAAGTGAGCACGGGCACCATACTCTTGCAGCCAACATGGTTAATATTATTCAATATAAAAATAAAATTAATTACCAACAAAACTATATATTTCATCATTGTTATGATTTTACAATTTTTTTTATGTAAATATATTATAAAATGTTATTATGCTTTGACAACTCATTGACAGTTATTCTCTTAATAAGAAGAATTGGGCATTTTAGTTTTTTTTTGTCGGATAGGTACAAAACTTTCTTAAAGTAGGATTTGGATCACAGAGGTTAAAAATTTAAGGAAAGTGAACTTTGGCTATATACCTGCATTCTTGCATTAGAAGAAAACAACTCTAATAAAAAACTAAATAATCAGCTTACTATTACCTACCATAACCATAATGTGAAAAGAAAATATCTCAGTGACAATAGCCCATAAGTAGTGACCGACCGAAACATGTTTTTTTGCCGAAACCGAAACCGAAACCGAAGGTTCGGTTTCATTGTAGTTTCGGCCGAAACCGAAACCGAAACCGAACCTTTTATAAATAAAAAAAAAAGTTCTTAAAAAGTCTAAAAAATGTGAGTAAGCCCATTTTTTTTTAAATTAATATAATTACAGGTTTCTACTTTCAAAGATTTATCACAATGAAATTTCAGCACAGTTACAGAGGTTCTGTTTGAAAATTTAACTACCCTATAAAGTGAAAACACGTATTGACACGTCTACACGAGCAAAGCGCACTGATTTAGGTAGTTGCCGGCGGAGTCAGGCGTGTGACGCCATATTGCCAGCCGTGCCGAGCGCGCCCGACGTTAGCCGAGCGCGACCCGAAGGTACGATGTTGTAAGTTTCGGCGCGGCCGAAAGGTTCGGCCGTTTTTGGCCGAAACCGAAACTCGGGCCGAAACTTGATTTTTTGGCCGAAACTGGCCGAAACCGAAACCGAAACCGAAATTTCGGTCGGACACTACCCATAAGTGTAGAAATATCTACTAACTTTAATAGCAAATTACCAGTTTGAGCTCAGTCTAAATATAAGGTCTCTGATGTAAAAACTGGACAACCTAAATATTATAGCAATGCATGAAATCTAGTTAATAATCTACATTCGAGGTCATGCAGTTTATAGTAATAATTATAATTACAATATGCACGGGATTTTCGGCGAAAGTCAACATTTACAAAAGGTGCTGTTGCGGTTAGTTACAGGTTAATTAAATCTAAGGTAAATTCTTCTAGGATAAAGTATAATTATAAAAATAAAACAGCAACATCACATACAATCGTTTATTCGTCATGTAAAATACGTTATACAAAAGTTCATACCAACCAATTAGGAATTGTGCCTACACCCTCAAGGACATAGATCTGTCATATTATCAATATACTTGCACGTACAACTTATAGAACTGACAGTTGTTTGGGGGGTAATGATGGACAGTTCTTTAACAATATTACCTTGCGTTATTTTGCTTTGAAATTGTATATTTATTTTTACTCTCAGTAAATTAAGATCAGTATAGCAATAATGGAGGAATCTTTGTTTCTTACATTTAGTTTTTATATTTTTGGATCAATCAAATGGATATTCACTTTAAATGTAGTTAAATTCTACAATTTCAGTCATTTTTGAGTTTTGTTTTAAACATATTTTTTGAAAAATTAAATGATTTATAAATAAAAGCAGTTCTATAAGCTAAAAGTGCATTACATATAACAATAAATTCATTCGATTTTACACAATTCAGTACCGAATCCTACTTAAGTACATTAAACACATTTCAGCAATATTATAACATCATTTAATATCATACTTAGTCGATTTAGTATTCATTATATTTGATTACAAATATAAGGTCACTTGGTCTTTAGTAACTTTATTTTCTAAAATCTGAGCAATTATGTATTAGATACTTAAATTTATAAACTAATTTTATTTTAATACATATTAATTTACGTCTCATTTACTTTTTACGAAATTGATATAAGGTCATGTGGGGTAAGAGCGACTACGGGGCAAGAGAAAAAGTCGTTTGAAAATCAAAAATTATAAAATCTAGTTCCTTGGTTGATTAATAGTATTTTACATACAAACACAGACGAAAATAGTATTAATCAACCAAGGAGTTTATAGTTTTTGATTTTCAAACGACTTTTTCTGTTGCCCCGTAGTCGCTCTTACCCCACATGACCGTAACTAGGTTTAATATAACCCAATTTAAAATCATAGTTACTTTAATATCCCATTTATAATATGTATTCTTTGATAGATGTAAATTACATGTGATTTTTTAGTTTATTATAGAATTGGGTTGAATCTTCAAATTTATGTGCCACACTAATACTTTCATCAACACAATGACCAATTTGTTAAAATTAAGATGCTTTCAAAACTTAGTGTTAGATGCAACTAGCAACAAACTTTCTTTAATTATTTCACTATATGATGAAATATATCAAGGGTCTGCTTCAAAATAATAACATATGTTATTTTATCCATTATTAGAAAAAGCGTACATGTCTTTACAAAAGTAATACCTTTACACAGTCGAACACAAATCTTTAGTACATAATAGTCGCTTTATTTAATGTTAGTACGTAATATGTTAGTACTACCGACGAGTTCGATTGTTAAAAAGACTAATTTAATTACTTATGCAACAATATACGGTTTTATTTCCGAATACTCTAATGCCACTCAACTTTAAGACGTTCTCAAATGTCTATCTGCCGCTACTTTATAACTTAAGTGACCGAAAGCACAATACTTTATAGCGACATATAAATTAAGTTGCGTTTGAATATTCAGTCATATATAACAATATATTATTATTATATTACATTTTGTGTAGCAAAGACCACTTATCAAAAATAGTTGACACATGTGTGACTATTTTAAGAGAAGCTTTAAGTTCCTAAGTTGCATCTTCTAAATAAATTAAAAGCATAATAAATGAGACGTTTTATAACAGTGAGCGAATGCTATACTTAACATCTATTACCTAGATTCTCTCTATTTCTTTATTATAACGGCAGTGTATTAGTGTAAGGAGTATCTATTTAATACCAGGAATATAATATTTTTATTGTTAGGTACAATGTATAGGACAGTTAACCATATTAATTCAATTAAAAATTGATACTACATTTTGTAATTAGGAACAGATGTTTAGTTAATACTGTTTAATAAATCCTTTTTTCGACTGACAAGTTCTAAAATTACATTTTCAAAAAAAAAAGAACACTTTTTAATTTTAATCTATTCTATAGTCTAAAACTATATACGTTAAGTGCTATACATGTTATAAACTATCATCATACTGTCTGTGAGATATGAAATTTAAACAAAACATTTTAAATTTCATATTTATTTATTATCTGAAAAGTCGTGTTTCTTTTAAGACGATAGTTCGTAATATGTATAGCCGCTAGTATTGTCTATTATTTGGACGGATTCAAACATTTTATTTAAAATAAACTCAACTTTCAAACAACCAACAAAATTGACTAGAACTGGTAACAGTTATGAAATAAATGAGGTCAAACGTAAATGCATGCAGGCGTAATCCTTTTTTTTCTTTGCATAGTTTTTCTAACTACTTTTTCGCCTCTAAATTTCTGAGGCACAAAGTAAACATAATATCGAAAAGTTTGACGTACCACAGTATACGTAAGTAGTAATGAGAGGTCAAGTCAAATTGACTCTGCATCACTCGCAAGTTGTGCATATAAATGTACTCGATAAACCAGAAATAATTATTATACTTTGAATATTTTTTTTTTGTTTTGGATAAACTTCTTTGTAATTAGTATCTACTTTTACCCCGAATTATTAAAGGGGTAATAACGAACAAGAGCTTTAATGAACATGTAAAATTGTTACGGCTAGCATACGACGTACAAATATTTTGTGAAATTGAATTCGAAGCCTATCTAAGTATATTGAAATTCTTGAATTATAATCAGTTTCTCTGCATAATATCAATTATATCCCGCCAGTATTGGGGTAAAAAAATGTTTAGCTTTTATAAGATGTCAAACGCTAAACAAAACCGCGCTATACTGTAGTAAGGTCTATATTTAGACCTTAACAAAAAAAAAGGTAATAAGACTTTTAACATAATAATGCAGTTCCTACTAAAAACACAGTACAAAAATGGCAAACCTAACGTACAATATCAATGTTGCGAAAATAAGACCACTTACGTCACCGTCTCTAAAATACCAACGCATTACTATCACGACTACGAAGTTAAAAGGGAGCGTTCAAAGAAATCATAAATTACTTCATCGGTCTTCGGTACACCGATATAGGGTAAATGAATCAATAAGTGTAATTATACACTTGAGAATTATGCGCGTTGTCAGTAATAGCTAGCCTAATAGATCTTTCTAGATAATAGATCTTTTCTATTCTTAATTGACCATATTACGAAACTAAATGGCCTAACGTTAGTAAATATTAGAGTATCAATTAAAGTGTAATTACATTCATTAATAGTAGGCTTAACGATCCTGACATTAGTGAACGTTTAGACAAAAACTCCTTACTGACTCATTTTACCCCCAAACCTTTATAAACCCACAAAATATACCTTTATTAACGCATCACTCCGTAATCGTATAGTTTACAAAAAAGTTTCAGAGATTCGCAATCCTATTGTATAGATCACTTACCTACCGTATGCTAGTCCTGAGGTCCATTAAAGCGCTGGCCGTTATTACCCCGTGCCGTTGCTTACCCATACAGCTGTTGTAGTCCGCATCCCCACCTATAGTGACTGTGGAAAATGAAGTAGAATTCCTTCTGTGTTGTAAAGTGGATTTCTTGCCACCACTCATAAAGCCAGTTTCCGAGGGACTCTGTCTAGTGACTGGTTGGAAATAGTCGCCATGACAGTTAGATGAGGTTTCCCTCCATTCGTGGCGGTGTTCGAAGAGTTTTGTAGCGCGTAGAGGTTTCGTAACACTTTGTTCGGACCTGTATTCTTTTACTGGACGTTCTACGTGAGGTCTAGTGAGCTTCGGTCGTGCCTTTTGGTCGGCTGAAGCGCTTAGGTGCTTCGACTTCGTATAGGATTTAGATATTTCTGTTTCGTGGAAACTCTTACTGCTTTTAGTTGTCGTTGTTGGGAGGGGATGGGTTTTGTTGCTGTAAAAATATAATATACCATATTTAACTTCCAAATAGAAATCGCGTTCGCTAAAAAAGACCATTAAACAAAACGATTATTTGAATCGAAATTCTATTTAATATCAGTAGCCAGATATAGAACTAATTTAATTTAGGTCCACATATATCAAAATAGTCTCAAAATTGGGTTTTATTTTTAACATAAAATAACTTTTAGTCCCATCTGATCCATGATTTAAGTAACCCCCATACATGACTTAAGTTAACCCCCTTCTATGACTTAAGTTACCCCCATGCATGACTTAATTTACCCCCGCTTTAATATTTACAGGTACTATAACCAACCTGGTATGAGTTTTCCTCAGCTGTCCGTTATAGTTTTGTGAACCCTTAGCCATGATGCTGTACAGTTTGTTCCTGTAGTCGTCCACAGACATCTGCTTGTCATCTCGCAGTGGGAGAAGAACGTCGGAAGGTAATGTGGGTTCGTCGCGGGCGCGGTGGAACCTGTTTATTAATATAGTCATTTGTAAAACAATTCGATACTTCCAAGTGTTTCTTTATTCTGATATTCACATTTTTTTGTTTCTTTTTTGCCGTCGGATCTGACCGCTAGGCCAGGAGTAAAAGTAAATTGTGAAAAAAGCCTAGAGAATATCGTTATGTTGAGACTTATTTGAAATGTAGGTCAGTCCAAGATGACCCGTCATGATCACCAATTATTCGGATATACATGCAATCCAGTGACGATGAAACTAGAACATGAGAAAAAAATCTTGATAAAACCCACTAACTTAGCAACATAGTCGTGGTCCAATGCTCTCTCAGCGCTAAGCCTCTTCGCAGGGTTGAACAGCAGCAGACGATGCACCAGATCGGCAGCATCTCGCGGCGCACAAGATAACAGTGCTGTGAGTGAAGCTCCCCCGCATGTGCTGGCTTGCTCGCGGATTAGGGACGACCCGTAGCCGCTGCACACGATTGCTATGTCTGTGGGAGAATGAAACGTTATGCGAGAAGAGGATAAATAATTAAAAAAAATATAATTATTATAAGTAAATACTATCTAATCTATCTAAAAAGCCCGTCTTGTTCCACTCCAGGGCAAAGACCTCCCTCTATCCCAATTCTGACGTGTGCTAGGATACGCCAGTCCTTTCTGTAGGAGTCAAGTTGTTCTCTCAAACTGTGAAATATCTAATCAAATTTGACCTCAAATATTTTCATTGACTTCCAAATAATCTAAGCCTGAAATAATTCTAAGAGAAATCTTCATTGGATAAACCTCATTATTTACACCAAATTTACAATATCAAGTGCAAAACTTGTGTTGCGTACCTTCTGGCGACGGCCTCGGTAAAGCCGCCATAATGATCTCGACCTGGTTGACGGTGGACGTGCCGGGGAATAATGGCTTGCCAGTCAACATCTCGCCCAAAATGCAGCCGAGCGACCACATGTCTATACCCTTTGTGTAACTGGAAATATTGCAGTTCAGTTTTATGACTGATTTGACGGTCTGTTATAGGATCGAAGAAAGTATAAAAAAGAGGAACTGAAAGACTCGTGGCTAAGTAAAAAAACTGTTTGGATCAGTCCATCATAAAGTTGCCACGGATTCTTTGTGGAACGGTGACCTTTTTTTTCTATGTATGACTTCTCTGTCCCTCTGAGTGTGTCCAAGCTTTGACAGTCGTTAAATAGGTAAAAATCTTACCCAGGGATACAAAATCGGTATATGAAGATATATGTATGGTTATTCTAAAATTGTATTACATTGAAAATTCGGAAATTAGACGGTTTCTTCTGCCGGCTGCAGGCAGCAGTAAAATCGTCTACTTAAAAGCCATTTTTTTTTTATTATATCCCATAATACTTTTACGTATGTATTTTGTTCCAAACTTACTTCTTACTAGCAATCAGTATTTCGGGAGCTCGATACCAGCGCGTGGCGACGTAGTCAGTGAGGCAGGGGTCCGCGCCTTCCTCCCCGCCCGAGTACAAGCTGGATACTGACCGGGCCAGACCAAAGTCCGCCAGCTTCACCCTGTATTATAAAAAAATAGACATTCTTGTGGTTATAACCTTAGCTACTTACGTTGAAATTATTATACATTAAAAAATTTGTAACTTCGGAGTTAACACTTAATTTAATTAATCTTTTTTCTTCAATGAGGACGAGCTGCCACCGAGGAGTCAAAACCACCTGAAGATCCGGAAATTGTATTTTAGCAAAAGCCACGAGCCCTCGATTAAACACACAGTAATAGGGATGTTTCCTGGGTATGAAAAGTTAAAATCTATTTAGTCCGTCAGTTAGATAATAAAAAAAAATTAGACACGTATTTTTTCTTTTATCAAAACAATAAAAAAATACAAAGATACACCGCTTTAAAGTTCCGGAGTGGGGGCTTATGACGCTACGCCTCGCTAAAAATCGTAGCGAGGAGTGACGTCACGCGTAACTTCAGTTCTCTGTATTTTGATCATTTTTTGTTTGCAGGAAAAAAGAAAAAATACGTGTCCAATAAAATTAATTAATCTACAAGACGGACACTAAAAAAAAAATAGGAAACAGGCCCATTCTACAAGAACATGATCGGATATTAAATTTCTACTTCACTAATTCCCAAAGTCACGACTTTGTATACCGACATTTTCAGAATCGTAGCCTTGTATGCTAGATAGATAGAAAATCTCCATAAAAAGCACTAGACTGTACAAAGGCGATTAGACACAATAAATTCATTAAGACCTCATTTCTTTACCCTGACCTGATTCTAAGCCCTAGTAGTCTACAGTCATGCTAGATTACTTTACCAATAGACATTAGTATCAATAGATAGGTACTTTAACAAAAGAAGCTATTTTATTACTTCTATGGCTATAAATTATGAGCGCGTGTTATTCTTCAATTTATAGACCAACTTATTGGAAGCTAACCGATTAGCAAAGCTTTTCGCTGTATAAGGAAGAATTAAAATAAATATTTGCACAGCTAACCAACTAACTTTAAATTTGAGCAAATCGGAAAAAAAAATAGGGGAGAAGGCTCAATATTTATACGAGCAGGGTTGATCTCTCGTCTTTCTTACCGCATTTTTCTTGCTATGAATAAAAATATCGAAAATACTTAGTTGAAGTTTTCAACTAATTTTGGAACTTTTTCCAAGCCATGGCTGAGAACGTAGGTAATAACAATTTACCCATTCCATAGGTTTATTTATTTATTTAGGGGCCTCCAACCAAAGGCTGTACACGATACAATCATAATAGGTAACAATTTTCCGCCATAATGGAAGACAAAGAATTCCAGATAGGCGTCCCATGTAAAATACTGGCATTCAGCTGAATCCGGTGAAACTGGAAGCTAACCCTAAAAGGCTAGACTGACTACGAACAAACTAGTACTCACCTACAAGCGCTGTCTATCAGGACATTGCTAGGCTTCTGGTCCCTATGTATAACATTCCCAGAGTGTATATACTTCGTTGCCTTCAGCATCTGGTACATAATGTACCGCTTGTGAATGTCCTTGAGTATGTTCCCGCGTTTGATCACGTTGTGCAAGTCTGTTTCCATGTATTCAAAGCCGAGGTAGATGTCGCGGTTGTTCAGGGCCCTACAAAGTAAAGCGGATCAAGTTAAATATTTAATAGGTGGCATATAGCTGTGCCCCGCTGTTTCACTCGCCTTACTTTTCTCCCAACGTAAGTGACGTGATATCGAAAAGCCTACGACTTTCCTCGAAAATTGGGCTAACAAATACGAAAAGATTTTTTCAAAACTGACTGGACGTTTCAAAGAGTAGACATTAGTAAATATTAGTATAGATAAAGTGATACTTTTTAGAACCATGATAAAATAAAGAATAATTTAGGCGAAATGTTCTCTCTTGATTAATGGTTGCCGTGATTAGGTTAACCACAAGCAACCAATATCAACCGCGGTCATTAAGGACATAGTCATAATGGACAGATAGTGCGTCATTTCTTTAGCGGCTAAAATCTCTTAATCAAAATCCCGCAAGTGTTACGAACTAACCAAATTTACAATTAATACGGTTTTTTTGATCTAGAGATTATCAAATTTTATTTAAAACCCTTACTTTGTAAGATATATTTAAATAGGTAATTTTATTTGAGAATAAATTAAAAATAAATGGATATAAGAGTGGAAAGAGCACAATAATAAAAAGAACTAATTCTTTGTGCATTTGATTTGATATGATTATCATAACACACATTAAATTCCTCTTTTTTTAAACAATGTGCAATTTATAAAATAGGTTTTTCATAACATTGCTTAGTAAATATTTCAGTTGATCAAGATTTGTCATGTTGGATCTTTTTAACGTAAAATAAATTTAAATAAACTATGCATTGCAATTGCCAGGCAACACCCCACAACACTGAGTAGTGTAACATAAAAAATTGAGAAAACTAATGGGCAAATCACCCTATTTTTTACCTATTATTATCAGATAAGTACTGCTACTAATGAAAATAACATTGAAAAGTATATTTTAGTTTAAAGTTTTTGTCAGTTTTTCTAGCCATAGGTATATCTATTTCTATAGAAGCAAAGAAGCTATATAAATCACGCCTGAACTCCATTGAAAGCATCTCTATGTGAATTTATCAAAATCAACTGTGACATTTATTTAGTATCCCATGATTTTTAATAAAACTGCTTGTTTAAGGAAACAATAGCAGTAATTTAAATAAGAATATAAATAGGTGTTGCTCAAGAGTTGCAACTACAAAATGAAATATTATAGCTATAACTAGATGAGAAAAATTAAATTAAACATTATTACATCAACATGAAAAATATGTACCTATAAAAAAAATAAAATTTAATATTAATTTTAGAGCACTTCAAAAAAAAGGATTTGAGATTAGTATGATAAGTTAATAAAGTTAGATTGTGAAATAATTGTTTTAAAATAATATTATATAACACTGGGTTTTTTAATTTGTAAAATAATATTCTATATCCATACCTGTGTATACTATGCAGCTTCACTATATTAGGATGGTTGCGGAATGACTGGAGGAAAATTATTTCCCGAAAAGTCCGCTGAGCATCTGTCTGGTTCCGGAATGCGTCAAATATTTTCTTAATCGCCACAACATCCTTGGTCTTTTTATCAACAGCCTTCCAAACAATCCCGTAAGCCCCTTTCCCAAGCCTTTTCTTGATTTCAAACCGATTAAGTATGTGCTCATCGATCTCAGACATGTTCTTGTCTGGACTTTTCTTCTGAACAGGTTTTTGGCCCACATCCTTTTTTCGGTCGTCCTTCTTCCCTTGATTTTGACTCATCAGTACAACTTTTCAACTCAAAAAGTTATGCGGCTACTGTAAAATCCAATTCTGCAATCGATCCAATTAAAATTCATTTATTCGCCATTTTCATGTTTTGCTATCAATGGCTATATAAAATGTAAATTCAAAAGGTATCGTGAGCGAATTTGAATATCAGAAAAGCGTGACTACAATCATTGTCAAAATATTGATTAATCACGCTAAGCAACGGGAAATATGTCGATAAAAACTGATGATTGAAAAAGCATCTGCATTTTAAATATTCAAATGTATAATGTACTTACGTAAAAAACAGCAATAATATCTCACAAATCCCATTATACAATTGCTATTTTTTTAATCAAATCTGGTTTTTTTGTCAATATTACTAGATAGACATCGGCACATTTGAATTCTGCCAGTCGAGTTTCATTTGTTTACGGGCGAGCGCCAAAACAACCTGTCAGTTGCCATAGCAACCAAGGATGTCAACTGTAGTAATGGGCCGAAAATGTTAAATCGATAATATTCTGAATAAAAAATTATGTCAAACAACTATGTTTGCATATTTTTGGATATTGATGGGTTTACTTTCATTGTTTTACTTAAAAAATATTAGTCTTTTCCGTATCATTTTTTTAACGGTTCGAAGGTTTTTCTGCCAATTACTTTTTTAGTAACTATTACAGTCAGATAAGTATAAAAAAAAAAAAAAAATTGTTTGTATAACTTTTATTTATAATCAACATGTTTTAGTACATTAATTTTGACGACTAATACTTAAATACAGTAAGGAATCACACTAATCATTGTCTTGTGTTTTAATACTATAATTTTGCTTAAACGGTAAGTTAGTAAATGCATAATACTTTTTAGGAATGACCTACTTATTAATTAACATATTGCGGTTATATTAATATTTTATCATTTTGAAATAATTTCTCATTATTCTAATTAGTGTAACTGAAATCGTTGTCACTATTTCACTGATGAGGTAAGAAAATGCAGTAAAAGGAATAGTAAGTAATCTCCAAAATAAAATGAACACCATGTAACAAAATCATCAAACTTAATAAGATAAACAATTAAAAAAATATTATAACACCAGTTTGTAGAGACTTGTTAAACTTAACCGTAAAATCTATAAAAATATATATTTCGCTTAAAAAAGGCATAATATTAATGAACAAATAACCCTACATACTAATTACTATTATTTAGTTCTTGATATAATTTATTCTTTTCGAACTGTAATGCAAAAAATATAAAAAAGATTCAGACGAATAGATAACCTCCCCCTCCTTTTTTGAAGTCGGTTAAAAAGCAAAGCAAATAATTATTATGTTTTAAGTAACTACTTCAATAAGTACTTCTGATTACTTACTTATAAAAATTTATTATCTAAGTACTACGTATTGATATAATATTCCAATTAGAGATTTAAGTGGCAAAAATGCACTACAATTTTATGCAACATTAATGTTTTAAAAATTGTTTGAATTCAAAACTGTTCGCTTTTCGTTAAGAGCTACGATTCAAAATTACGTATTCGTCAAATTCCAAATACGTTAAAAACTTGTAAATAGAACGAAACATTTTTTTTTATTCGTTGCTTGTGCCTCTAACATCTAGCTGTCACTAAAACCGCATTTTCCTTAGACGATTTTTGTCAAGATCTTGCTTTAAAATTATACATATTATTATTATCTTTACTTAATATAAAACAAAGTTGCTCCTGCTTTTTGTATGCTTAGATTTTTTAAACTACGCAACGGATTTTAATGCAATTTTCAGCAATAGATAGATTCAAGAGAAAGGTTTTTAAATGCATTATACATGCATATTATACGCCATGCGAGCGGAGCCGCGGGCAACAGCTAGTTTCCCTATATAATATACTGTAGTAATGTCGTAAACGTAACGACAGGCCCTCAATAGAGTGTTCAGGCATTGAATGTAAGAGGTTTACTGTAAAAAAAGTAGTTAAGTGTCCGCTATACCACCTCATTTAACTCAGGATAATGTCTTTTACGTGTTATTCTGAAAGTTATAGCCTTTTACGTCCCAAGGAAAGAGCGTAACGAGCGAGAACACTACAATTTCCGTCTTTTTCTCGTCTTAAATAGTTTATACATCATATTTGTATTTAAATATCTAGTAGACCAGACTTTGCTAAACTGTAGATGACTATGTACTTTCTTTGACTTAGTGTACATAGCATTTGTTAACAATCAATCAAATCCTTCTCTTTTCGGTAATTAACTTTTAAACCTGTTTGACTATTTGAGGCCGTGAAGATTTATTGTCACAATCGTCCGTTCTATAAAATATCACTGGTTTATCACTCATCTAGTACATTCTTAAATTATAGTATAAATTGCAAAAAACAATAAAATAAAATCAATCCATATTGAGGTAGTACTAATTCAAGCACAAATCAAAATAACCGAGATCAATAAAATCTGAGTTTAAATGGAGCTATTTCGAAATCGATCGCCTAAGGAAGTGCTGTTTAACTATCCCTATGTCTAAACTACCCGCTATTCGACCTACACTGCGGTGAAGGCACAATTCGTCTTGGAGCGGAGAAGTTTACATTAAAGGAGGATGGATTTTCTTTTTTTCTTCGACGTCCAATCGGCCAAGGTCTATGGAAGACGGGGTGGGAAGACCACAGGGCCATTCGAGGCAGTCCGGTTCGTGAGTCATGATGTGTTCCGCTTCCACTGTAATACAATTTGAACTGGTTATTGTAAAAATAAAATACGGTCGCACGTAGTTTAAATTGAATAGATGCGACAGCATTAGAAGTTTTGTGTTGCTGTCAAAGCGGAAGTACCCGCTGTCAAAATGTTGTTTTAAAATGTTAAATGAGATTTCATGGTAATGAACATCTTATAAAGTGCAAATGGCCAGCAGGCTTATTTGCTATCTCTAGTTGCCAACCCAACGATTTTCACTGAATAAAAATAGCGGCAAAAACGCAAATTTACTAAAGGTTAACGTCGTTGACCAACTACGTTGTAGTAGATTTAGTTGGTCATCGACGTTAGACGATACGAAATTTGTGTTTACAGTTTTTTTTTAAAGCGATTGTCGTTTTTGTCGACAACCGCAATAGCAAATAACGCTGCAAAACATTTATTGACACACTAAGAAATAGAAATAATAAATATACTTTTTATTATTATGGCACTGTTTCAGAAATATTTGTTTGCGGGTTATGTAGGCGGAGTCTAGCGGAGTGGAAAGCGAATCCGGAAACGCAAGACAGTGATAAGTAATACTAATTGCTTGCTTACGGGACGGAAAGAGCTAAACATAATAAATATATTATGTCAAAGCCGCGATAGATTGTCTTAGAAACGAGAACGTAGGCAAGGTAAGCGACAAAACTGGAAAATCTCATATTAATTAGCTAAGTTTGTAGATCCGGGATCCAAAATATTAATTACTTTCCAGATTTTCTTGACTCATACCTCTATAGATAGAATTTATCGCGATTATGATAAGATTGGCTGATCTCCAACTCTGAGTAATTTTCCTATTTACCTCATCATACCGGGATACAATAGTTTTATGCAACGATTTTTATAATTTCCATCGAATATATAACTTAGGCTTACTATACAAAATAACCGGCAGATGTGCTGCCCCAAATGCCCAATTAGTGCCACAGCAGAAGACTTAAAAGAGGCCAATCAAAGAGGAATCGATCTGGCTATGTTTTGGGCTGATCAGATCTGAAGACAATCATCCACATGAAGAAGAAGAAGAAGACTATACCAAATTCACAACTTATCCTAACTATATAACTTAGGCTTTTCGTGAAAAAAAATGCAGTGAAACAAACGAATAATATTGAAAAAAAACTTCTGGAGTATAAATCTATAAATGAACGGAACTAAAACGCAAGAATTTTTTTACTTCTTCTAATACACGAGTCTCAATTTTTTTATGTATTTTTAGGGCTAAATCTTAACTGACTTGTACCGAAATAATCATATATATGTACCACTTACTTCTGATCCGATGCACTTTGTTCCCATATGCGAGGTCCCAGTAATAGAGAGTCGCAAATGTAAGAGGTATCAACGGCATCAAAAGATACGGCCGTTTAGTCCTCCTGAAACTGTTATATATTTTTGTCAGATTTAATTAAGTAAGGATAGGTATTAATATCATATAAAAAAATATGCATTTTTTCACACTAAGCTTAAGGGCAAAAATCATTGTTAAGGACTTTATCTTTTTAAATTTCTGAATCTTATGAGATTTTTAAATTAATAAATATTAAAAAGGAGACATGAAAATTAATATAATCTTACCCAGTGAGTAAGCCCGTTGCTGCAGTCACGTAAAATGCAGTAAACCACAAGCAAGTGTCCCTACTCTTCGCTATCTGCATCGCCATTTGTCTTTCTTGCATTTGATATTGAAGTTGTATTTGTCTTTCCATCTATAAAAATCTCATTATTTATTTCTATAAATAAAAATTGAAGAAAAATGCATAAATATTATTAAACATGTTTTACCTTTATTTTGTTTATTGTCTGAATGAATTCTTGATTATTTTTAAAGTTCTCTTCCATATTTATGGTAAAGTAGTTCCCCATGTTTGTGTTTTGTTATTTTCGTTATTTAAACGGAATTTACAACAAAAGACGATCAGCTGTTTGTTGTCAAAACATTTTTTTGTCGTATGCGTCTAGCGTAGTGTAGTAGTGCGGCAATGTTATCATACCGTACTTACTACTACCGATTCGATCAAAATCTGCCGTTAGTGAATGGTTAAATAACATTGAATAATGAATAAACGAACTAATAGTACTAAATACATGTATGAAACAAAATTATTAGTACATTGCCAAGTCGATCAGTAATCTCGATTTTATTTCGGCAAATAACTTGACGACATCCCTATATTTCGTAAAATTTTGACATTGGAACACTTTCCCGCCAAATTAGTGAACTGTGAAATTGTTAGTTGGAGGAGTAAACGTGATTTTGTCAAATATTTAGATTAAATAACACAACATGGGTATTCTAGGTTTATCTAAGTTAATAGCAGATATTGCGCCACATGCTATTAAAGAAATGGAGATAAAAAACTACTTCGGTATGTTGATTTTTCTTAATTAACTTCTGTAGTTAACCTACGCGAATATGTTTTTATCATATTTCTTATTTTTTCAGGCCGTAAAATTGCAATTGATGCTTACATGAGCTTATATCAGTTCTTAATCGCAGTTAGAAGTGAAGGTGAGTTAAAAATATAAGTTATTTTATCCATAGCTTTTAAATTACTTTGTTCTTTACAATGTGTTTTACAATCGGAGATTTTCCTTATTCTTGTCTGTTATCAATAAAAACACGTTTAAAATTTACCTACTGCAACACAACAGCAATTTCAAAATTCATATGAAGTAAATACCAATCAATAGACCACATAACAGACTTAACATATTTATAAGTATTGCCTCTCGCATCGTTCAAAGGCGGGCCGGTACTTCACAGTACCCATTACTACAAGTGATGCTTCTCTAAAGGCACTAAACTGTCATAGTCCAAGTGAAAAGTGGATCAAATCCCCTTCTGGCTTCCTGAGTATACATGGACACTTGGTTTACAAAGTCCACCACATAGACATATTTATATGAAATAAACAATTCCAAGAATACAAAGTACAAACAGAAAAGCAAGTTATAGAAATATATACCCTCCAGTCTCACTAAGGGATGACTTTATATGGGTATATTAAGCATTGTGGAGGTCAGATAGGTAGTTACTCCATGTACAATACAGTCTTCAGCCAAATCCAGTAAGGCTAGAAGCCAACCCCAACGGAAAAGGAAACTGTAAGAAACAAATACATATAGTCTTGAATAAGTTTAATAAAATCTTCTTAATCTAATTCTAGGATCTCAGCTTGTCTCAGTAGATGGGGAAACAACATCTCACCTTATGGGCACTTTCTACCGCACAATCAGATTGGTAGAAAATGGTATTAAGCCTGTATATGTGTTTGATGGAAAGCCGCCAGACATGAAGTCTCACCAGCTTAATAAGAGAGCTGAGAGGAGGGAAGAGGCTGAGAAGGAGCTGCAAAAAGCTACAGAGGCTGGTAAGAAAGATAGAATAATAACTTTATTTATTTATTCAGTTGAACATGATACCTAAAGGTAATTTCATAGATCAACCTTGTGTACTCTACAGGGGTCTATGAGATTTCCTTTACACTGCATATTTAAAGTATCATATTAGGTTTACATACCAAAATTCAATCAAATAGGGGCAGTAGTTTTTACTCCTTTTGAATATACTGTACTTATAAACTACTAGCTTTTTCCCGCGGCTCCGCTTGCATAGATGTCGGTTATCGCGGCAAAAAGTTGCCTATCTTTCTCAAGTTCTAGACTATCTGTGTACAAAATTTCATTTAAATTGGTTTAGTAGTTTTGGCGTAAAAGTGCGACAGACAGTCAGAGTTACTTTCGCATTTATATTAGTAAGGATTTATGTGTATAGGCATAAAACATTTAAAAGTCTATTGTTGTGTCCAATCTTATCTTATTTTTATCCATAAACATCATACTAGCCACCCTCCAATAATTCATAAATGTTTTCCCTTTTTTTTAAACTGTATTTTTCTTTTTTTCGTGTTATTTTGTTTACATTTGGAATTTATACTATCCACATATCTTGGTCATAAGGCTATATATCTTGCCATAATACAGGCTCTGCCTAGTTTGGGATTAGATGGCCGTGTGTGAGTAGTCCCAAGATATAATAATTATTATATTTTTAGGGAGACAACTAACAAACCTATTCCCTCTTTGATCAGGTGACCAGGAATCTGTTGAGAAGTTCAACCGCCGGTTGGTGAAGGTGACCAAGCAGCATAATGAGGAAGCTCGGACTTTACTGAAGCTGATGGGCATACCAGTGGTTGAGGCTCCCTGTGAAGCCGAGGCACAGTGTGCTGCATTGGTTAGTATGACAGCACACCTATATACAGACAATGGTTATGTATCTGAGAATAAACACAAATTAATAATTTATCAGAATGTTACAAAAAAGGTGCAAGACACGCACATTAAGATTTCTGTTCGTAACATTGTACAAGATGTGCACTATGCACTTTTTTGGGTTCTGTACATAAAAAAAAATAATAGGATCCCTTTGTTATCTGTGTGTCAAGATTTTTTTTTTCTCAGGAATGCAAAATGCATAATATATTCCCTATTACCTAATCTTCTCCCTGCCCTGTTCCCAATCACTTGAAATTTATATATGTAGGTACTGGTCCATAATATATTTTTTCATATCATGATTAAAACAATCCAGCAAATTTAAATATTTTCAGGTAAAAGCCGGCAAAGTGTTTGCTTCAGCGACTGAAGACATGGATGCCCTGACCTTCGGCACCAACGTGCTGCTCCGTCACTTAACCTTCTCGGAGGCGCGCAAGATGCCCGTACAGGAGTTCCACCTCGACCAGGTGCTTAAAGGACTGGAGTTGGAGCAGAGTGAGGTGAGATAACTTACTAAAAAAATATAAAACGAATAAATTTTATGACTAAAAATATTTAGAGTCTATCAGTTTTTTTTTACTGTCATTAATTACAAGATTCATCCGCATCGCTGTCTACTGGAAGTGTACCCAAAAGACTGGCGGCATTGCCACGTTGTATGGCAATGCTTAATCTCTGTCCAAGGTAAAAGCCAGCCCTTGGGTCACGCGAGGAGTCAACAAGGCGTTTCGCCAGAAACTCTATCAGGTTTTAGAAACTATCAGATTTTTATCTCTAGAAAAATAATAGTATTTGCGGGTTAATCCACAGTTCATCGACCTCTGCATCCTGCTCGGCTGCGACTACTGCGGCTCCATCCGCGGCATCGGTCCCAAGCGCGCCATCGAACTAATCCGGCAACACCGCACGCTAGAACAGGTTCTGCACAACATTGACACGAACAAGTACCCGCCGCCCGAAAACTGGGACTTCAAGAGGGCCAGAGAACTGTTCCTGGAGCCTGAGGTCACCGACCCTAAGGAAATTGAGGTTAGTAGACTCTTACAGACTTACCTGAACATTGTCGTCTAAGCTTTGTTGGGGCCAGTCTCACCAGATTCAGCTGTATGTATTATACATGACCTATTTGACCTCCAAAACCCAATTTCTAGATACAACGATACAGGAAGAAACGGCGTTTATTCGCGCCCAAAAGCGACGTAAAATAATAGAAATAACGAATACTAAAAGGTTCTGGGAAGTATGCGTCCACAGCCGTGCGAAATGGTAATCGCTCAGCTTGTGCCATGCGCTGGTTTTTAGCGATGGCCGTTGACGTGATGAAGTCAACCTGTTTAAATTGAAAGTTTTCAATATGAATGATTAAAAAAAATCTCTAATTAAAAAAAGAATATGAGATGAATAAGATACTATGGTATCTCATTTAACAAGTTCACTAAATTAGTCTAACCATGGGGTATGCCCCATAGTTAGACTAATTTAGTGAACTTGTGGAATTCGAATACTTAGCACATCGCGTAGTTATGTCTCGAAGTCATCTTTTATTTCTTTTTAAATATTTTTTAAGGTAAAAGAGCGACTTCCGCACTAAAGAATTTTATCCCTGTGTCGCAGGGGTGTCGCAAACATCCAAATCACATGCACAAACCACCCAGACTTGGAACAAGCATTTGTGGATCACACAAACTGCTTGTCCCATGCGGGGATCGATTGGCGTGGTGTCCTATACCACACGGCTATCCGTGCAGTCAAAATTACTAACTACTATCGAAACAATATTCAACATTTCAATTCAAGTTGTTATTTACAGTTGAAATGGTCAGATCCTGACGAGGAAGGCTTGGTTAAGTTCCTCTGTGGCGACAAGCAGTTCAACGAGGAGCGAGTCCGCAATGGCGCTAAGAAGTTACTGAAGGCGCGCACCACCGTCACGCAGGGTCGGCTTGATGGATACTTTACGGTAAATATTAATTACTATCGACCCGCACCGTAACAATATAGCCTGTGTTACTCAGGGATCATGTAACATTGTAATGGTGGAAGAGTTTTTGCAATGAGTCCAGTAACTTTTGAGGTTATTCGTTACAAACATTCCAATCTTTCCTCTTTATAATATTAGTATAGAAATATAGATTACACAAGCATCTAATATTATAAGGAGTATTTTAATACATTTGAAACACCTGTCATCAACATGTCATCTTCCATCAATGGTACGTAGCAATTTTTTCCTGGTACAGATATCAGCCACGAAAACTGCATTGTCATATCCTTGTCCAGGATCTCGCGTCTGCATGTTTTCCTTACAACTCCCGACTTGGGTCTGCAATCTATCATAAATTTATTACAGAAATGTTTATCCTACTTTGTAAGACGCGATAACTTGTAGTTTTTTTTCATATAGTTTTAATGCACCTTTTATTCTTAATACCTATGCCCGGTTCCCGGTTTCATCCGCGTTAGTAGACCCGTTTCCAGAAGACGATTTTTTTCGTGATTCCGATGTTCCGTTCTTCCCGTTCTCGATTTATAAATGGTTTTTCTATCCTGATTTTGATTTCACAAAAAACTATGATGTATCAACAGATGTCCACCACGCCGAACCCGAAACGTAAAGCAGAAGAGGATAAGAAAAACTCCGCTAAGAAGAAGGCAAAAGTCGGCGGCGGCAGAGGCAGAAAACCAAAATAAACCGAATTAATTAAGGTATTATTATTATGTTTGTCAGTCCGCTAATTACGTCATAAGATTTCTAACTCCTAGGGGACGCTGTTACATAAAAATATATATGTTTATTCATAATACGCGACTAAATAGCAATTTCTGAGGTCAAAAATAAATAGACAGCATCTAAATTCGCCGTCTCATTCATATTTCTTTGACCCCTGGGCTTTCTTACATTTATAGTGAGACTTAATTAATAAATGGCTGACAGAATGCATTTAATTTCTAGTATAGGCTTGGAGTTTAGGTATATAAATGCGTCAAATTTCAAAATCAAAATGGAATACAGTTTAACTTTATAATATAGTTTGACAACGCTGTGCAAGCGTCGCTTTTGTTTCACTTAGGGCGGATTTTACCAACGCCAGATAATACTATCCTAGGAATAATTAATTAATTATGAATTTTTTACAGTTCTTTCATACAAAATCTGTCAGACGTCAATTTTATTCCACGGATAAAAGCTATTAGAATAATCCGCCCTTATACGGTTAAATAGATCTGAATACTAACAATAAATAAGGGATACTTACAAACCACATTTCAATTTCATGACGTTAGCGGTCTAGCGGTTAGTGACCCTGACTGCTAAGCCGGAGGTCGTGAGTTCGATTTCCACCCAGGACAAATCACATGGGGGGTGTAATTTATCTATAATATGTATGTATTTAGAAATATGGTAATATGTTTATCAGATGTCTGGTTACTATAATACAGGCTCTGCCTAGTTTGGGATCAGATGGCCATGTGTGAGTTGTCCCAAGATATTATTATTAAACGTAATTATATGCGCAGGATCGTATTTGACTATTTCATAAACCATTTTTACTATTAATTATAAGATGTGTTAATAAAACGCCTCTGGCTTTAATTACTAATTGATACCTGAAATAAAATTGTTTAAGTGTATTACGTAGTTTTATTAACCCATATGAGATTAAACTTCTATACATATTATAAAACAATGTCCCCCGCCGTGTCTGTCTGTCTGAACGCGATAAACTCATAAACTATCGAACGGATTCTCCATGGGTTTTCACAAATAGATAGTGATTCCAGAGGATTTCTCTATCTTTGCGAAGTCGGGGCGAGTCGCTAGTATTAATATAACCAGACTTCAACCGGAAATTTGCCCTGTAAGTAGGACAGGGAGATCTTAGCCCCACATTGAGAAAAATGGTTGAAATAATAATAATAGTTGTGAGAAACAGTGTTTTATTACTAAAACAATTTCAATAAACATACATAATATATTATATAAATCTCACTAGGAGTAACACAATAATTTAAACATCATATACTTAAAACTAAGCGCTAGGGGATAATAATATCATCATCATCATCCACAGCCTATGCCCAGCAGTGGGATGCTGCTGGGCATAGGCCTCTCCTTTCATGTGCCATTCTCTCAGGTCCTGTGCCAATAATATAGTAGTTTTAAATTCCCCATAGCACAAATACACCTCATTTGATCGATTACTCCTCCATATCCATATTAAGTAAAAATATTACGCTTAAATATTTATATAGATACATACACAGAAAAGCGTGACTAAAAGTGACAAAATTTTACATTAAACATAGTTCTGTATTTGACTTCAACGAAAAAGTAATTGTACTTATCTCTAGGCAGATATAAATGTTACTTAAGTCGTGCTTAAGTATTAGCTAATGCTCAGTATAAGACATGGTTAGCAATATTTATAAAACTGCCTAAGATTTTATTGCAAACATTTTTGGTAATATCAAAAAAAAATTTGATTATATACTCAACTATGGGAACTTCTAGAAAAACAGGTTAGATAAGTCATTCCAGCTAAAAATGGTATTGACTGAATCTTGTGGGACTGGAAGCCGACCCCAACATAAACCTTTTGAGTTTTAAAATCATATTCCATTTAAATAAAACCAAAAACCTTCAAACATTCCGCATAAACTTATATATAACCAACAAACTCTCAAATACTAAAACGCCACTTAACTTTAAGACGTTCTTAAATGTCTATCATCTCTACTTTGCACCTTCAAGTGACAGAGACCGTATGAGACAACTGCGACTTAAACCTTAAATGCATCCTGTTGCCAATTGTCTACAAACCACGTTTCAGCTTATAGTATTAGACCTATCCAGTGTGTGTTTCCGAACGCAGTTTGACGATCATAAAATAAAAATCTATGCATTTAAGGGTTAAAAATAAAAATGACGAGTGACGTTTTAGTATTTTTCTATACTTTTAAATCCTTAAAAGTTTTGTTTTAAGAAGTTGATAAGTCCGTTAGTGGATCCGTCGTGGCTTGTCACGGGATTGTTGTCTAGCAACTCTGGTTCTATAGCCTTAGCGAGCTGCTTGCCTAACTCAACACCCCATTGGTCGAAGGAGTTGATGTCCCAAATCACACCCTGAGTGAAGATCTTGTGTTCGTAGAGGGCTGGGGAAAAATATAGGATTAATATTGTTTCTTTCAGCATATTTTCACGAAATCTGACATTAATATTATCTAGACCGAATTTTTGGTCAAGATGAGTCAACATAAATGTGAGATTTTTTTTTTTTTTTTGAGAAAGTATAACATGAATTTATGTGTCTTCTGTGGTGTCGTAGCGATAAACGGACGAACTGAATTGGATTATAATATATTTTTTCATAATCCTCACTAATATTATAAATGCGAAAGTAACTCTGTCTCTCTATCGTGCTTTCACTCCAAAACTACTGATCCGATTTAAATGAAATTTGGTACACAGATATTCTAGAGCCTGCAAAAGCACATGGGCTACTTCGCGAAAACCGACATCCACGCTGACGGAGCCGCGAGATACAGCTAGTTATTTATATTTTAAGGGAGGCCGTTGCCCTGCAGTGGGATACTAATAGCTCGTAATAAAAAAAACATGAAGTAACGGCAAAAAGGAATCATGTATAATATTTAGGCTAGTCGTAGATATACATTTTGACTTATGTAAGTTTGAAAATAAGGTGTGATACATACCAATTAGAGCACCAAGGGTGAATGGGGTGACTTTCTTCACGACAATCGAGTTGGTGGGACGGTTGCCCTTAAACACCTTGTGGGGCAAGATCTTAGCGACGGCATCGGCTGCCATCCCGGATTTCTCTAACTCTGCCTTAGCCTACAAAATTATTAAATTAATTTAGTAAAGTAAAATATTTGTATAGTATTCGTCGTTCGTAGTTAGGTTAATGACTATACCACTGCTGTCTGTGCAATTAAAAACATCTCCAGCGATAAATTCAAGTGTTTATTATGGCGCGGATGAAAGATAAGAGGTCATGTTATGGACATGTTATGAAGAGGGATGAAAGACACATAACTAACACAAGTTAAATAAATGTCACAACATCACATACATTGCTCTGAACCCAAAGTAAGTAGCTAAAGCACTTGTGTTATGGAATTCAGAGACAACGAAGGTACCACAAACACCCAGACCCGAGACAATGTAGAAAAGTGGTTTTCTACATTCACCCGGCCGGGGATCGAACCCGGGACCTCAGAGCTGGCGACCCCTTGAAAACCGGTGTGTACGCCACTCGACCACGGAGGTCGTCGAAGTCGTCAAGTTATGTGTATGACTGACAATGGGTATACATGCAGAGAAAGACAGGAAAAGTGCGTTTAAAAAAAAACCTTAAACAGCTGAGCGATAAATCCGACAATTTTTTTTTTGCTAGGTTACATATATTTAGGACAAAACACCACAGCTTGTTTACTCAGATTTTTTCATTTATTTACGCTGACGGGTTAAAAGGTTAAATGTCTTATAACAAAATATGTACCTCGTCGGAAGTCTTGCCCTTCATGAGAGCCTCGGTCTGCGCGAGGAAGTTAGCGAGCAGGATCTTGTGGTGGATGCCGTTGGAGATGGGGTTGTGCGTCTGCGCAGGCGCGATGAAGTCGCACGGAATCAGTCTGGAACAAACGAGAAAGATATAAAAAATATATAGTCGAATTGAGAATCTCCTTTTTCAAAGTTGGTTAATTATAAGTATCATTTTATAATAATAAATTATTATTATTTTATAATAAAACAAGCTTCAAAATAAAATATTTTAAATCTCATTTCTGGTCTCACCTGGTCCCCTGGTGTATGAGCTGGTAGAAGGCGTGCTGTCCGTTGGTCCCGGGCTCGCCCCACACAATGGGGCCGGTGCTGTAGTCGGCCTGAGCGCCGGACCGCGTCACATACTTGCCGTTGCTCTCCATGTCGCCTTGTTGGAAATACGCTGCGAATCTAAAATATAATAAGTACACAGTTAGAAAATAATAACATGAGTATGTAAATTAGACTATTTTCAGTAGTAAGAGTAGAATATTTGTTGTATTTTTGACGGGCCTGTTGGTCTATTAGTTAGTGACCCTGACTGCTAAACTGGAGGTCGTGGGTTCGATTCCCACCCAAGACTGATGAGCACGATCGTTTGTTCTGTGTCTGGATGTAATTTATCTATAATATGTATGTATTTAGAAGTATATAAGTATGTTTATCAGTTATCTGGTTACCATAATACAGGCTCTGCCTAGTTTGGGATCAGATAGATGGCCGTGTGTGAGTTGTCCCAAGATTAGATATATTATATTATTACCTGTGGAGATATTGGTCGTATGGCAGCAGAGCATGTGTCTCAGCGCCGTAGAAATTGGAGTACCAGACGCCAAGCAGGGCCAAGATCACCGGAGCCTACAACACATAATACCAATATAAATTATACTTCTTTAATTAATACTAGCGACCCGCCCCGGCTTCGGCACGGGTAGACAAAACAATAAGGAATTATATACAAAATTCTTCCTCTTCAATCACTCTATCCATTGGTGAAAACCATTTGAAAATTTGTTAGGTAGTTTTTGAGTTTATCTCGTTTAGATAAACAGACGCGTCGGGGACTTTGTTTTATAATATGTATACATTTTATTCATTATTATCCTGACGCGTAGCCTAGACCTTAGAAGACTCTACTGAAGAGTAGATCCTTCTTTTTTGATTTTGATTAACTGAACTTTCTTTGATTTTAATTATAATACAATTCCAATGTAAAATAGTTATTAATTTAACAGGACAAAACGCACAGTACAGAAGAATACTGCCAATGTCTAGATTCCAATTAGTTCCTTTCATTAACAGTATTTTTTTTAAGAAAACTGATATAAGGCGATTTGCAAAATACGGGCTACCCTGACTCTTCCCACAATGTTCGTTCCATTTTACGCTACGGCGATTCTCTTTTCTCACAGCCTATTCATATTTAATTAATAATATGTTTAATTTTTGTAACATACGTTCTTCTCTAGCGGTGCGGTAGTGAAATGATTGTCCATAAAGCTGGCTCCCTCTAGAAGCTTCTCGAAGTTCTCGTAACCGATGTACAGGGAGATCGATAGACCGATAGCTGACCACAGCGAGTACCTAAAAATAAGATTAAACTGTATTTTATATTGGACTAGTTATTTTTAATATTTAAATAAATAATAAATATGTTGACACGTCACATACATTGCTGAACCCAAAGTAAGTAAGCACTTGTGTTATGAAATTCGGAGACAACAGAGGTACCACAAACACCCTCACCCGAGACAATGTAGAAAAGTGTTTTTTTCACATTGGCCGGGTATCGAACCCGGGACTTCAGAGCTGGCGACACCTTTAAAACCGGTGTGTACGCCACTCTACCATGGAGGTCGTGAAAAAAAACATTTTTCGCCTTCTTAAGTTTGAAAGCTCACCTGCCACCGACCCAGTCCCAGAATCCGAACATGTTGTTGGCGTCGATGCCGAACGCCGTCACCTTCTCCGCGTTCGTCGACAGCGCTACGAAGTGCTTCGCCACCGCTGACGGCTAAGGAAACAACAGAATACGAATAGAGATATATAGTTGCATTCAATGATATTCTTGCTAATATTATAAATAGCTGTCCCCCGCGACTTTGTCCGCGTGTTTTAGTTTCAACGGTTTTTCATTTTTGTAACATTTTTCATTTATGTCGCTCCTTTTGGTCTCAGCGTAATGTTATATAGCTTATAGCCTTCCTCAATAAATCGGATATCCAACACTGAAAGAATTTTTCAAATCGGACCAGTAGTTCCTGAGATTAGCGCGTTCAAACAAACAAACAAACAAACACTATATATCTATAGATGAAAAAGTAGCTCTTTCTGTCTGTCGCGCTTTCACGCCAAAACTAATGAACCGATTTAAATGAAATTTGGTACACAGAGAAAGGACATAGGCTACTTTTTGCCGCGATCACCGACATCCACGTGGGCGGAGCCGCGGGAAACAGCTAGATATATATAAAAATGAGGCAGATATGTTATTAGCGCTCGTACTTTGAGGACTCGAAAACCTCATAAATATAAAGTTTTTAACTATAACTATCTCTTTTACTTACGAACTATATTTTGTATTATTCATTATTGCAACTTGCCAACATATTGACATATTATAAGATATTAACCTGTGTGAAGCCAGCGACACCTAAGCGTGTCGGTATGTTTGTGGTATGGTAGCTCCTAAACAAATGGACCGATTATGATGCGGTTTTTTTTATTTCAAGGTGGCGTTATAGAGGTTAAACTTCGTAACTATAAAGGTAACATTATCTTGCTTATAATATCACTGGTCACAATTTATTCTTAATAGATTTTCATAAACTTTAATTAAATTGATAAGGGTAATATTAATGAAGCCGGTCCCTGTTATCGCGACAAAAAATAGCATTTTACCTTCTAGTCAAGTCTTCAACTTTCAAGCCACTGAATTATCAACACTCACCACAATTGGTTCAGCAGTATAGCTTTCAATCACAAACAAACATACAGTTTAATGATTTTAAATTTTGATGACTTACATCTTTAGCAGCTTCCAGGAACCATGTCTTGGCGGAGGTGGCGTTGGTGATGGTCTCCTGCGTGGTGAAGGTCTTGGAGGCGATGATGAAGAGCGCCGTCTCCGGGTTCAGGCGCTTCAGCACCTCCGCCAGGTGGGTGCCGTCAATGTTCGATACGAAATGTACCTACAATACATATTATTTTACAGTGGGTTAGGTAGCAAAGAATATAGATACATAAATAAAGGTGTCGAGATTAAAAGGAGTGTACATATTACGTTCAAAATCTTTTAAATTAAACTGTTGCACTGGGTATAAAAAGTAAAAATCTATTTAGTCCTTAAATTAGATAAAAAAAACATATTAGACTTATTTTTTTCTTTTTTTTTTTAATATAACCCAAATCAAAGTACAGGAGAAGGGGTTTATTACTTCACGATGTTACACGAAACGTAGGACATCGTGATGTCATGTGACATTTCAAGTCAATGTATTTTATCTTTATGTTTTAATACAGCGGCATCGTGTTTTTTTTTGTTCTTTGGAATGCACAGATAGCCGTGTGGTATAGCACTTCCATGATCGAGTGGCGTAAAAACCGGTTTTCAAGGTGTCGCTGTCTCTAAGGTTCCGGGTTCGATCCCCGGATGGGTATTAAAGCACTTATGTTCTGGAATCGGAGACAAAACCCCAAAGAAGAAGAAAACTCATTTTTTTATTTTTTGGGTTTTGTTCTAGCTACCTACTTTGGGTTCAGAGCAATATATGTGATATTGTCCACATTTTATTTATTTATTAATTACCACGGTGCTGTGCTGTGGGTTCAATCCCCGCATGGGACAAATTTGTGTGAACAACGAATGTTTAAATCTAGTCAATAGGCTTTTAATGTAATAATTACCTTAAGTTGGTTGGCGTAAGGCTTCAGGGCTTCAGTCACCATCAGAGGTCCGAGGTCGGAGCCTCCGATACCGATGTTGATAACGTCAGTGATCGCCTTGCCTGTGTACCTGGCAGACAAATATTAAAGTTGTATAATTATATTATTTTTTATCGTATTTAACGCATGCTAAGCGAATATTTCTAATTAAATACAAAAAACGGAAGAAAAAACATTTTGTATTTGTTTTCCTTTCTTAGTCTTGTAGTCAAAAAATGTATCTAAAAAGATATTAAGTATCTATCTAAGTATCTAGAATATAATATTAAACAATACAAATAGTATAAAGGATTTATAAAGAAATTCAGGAAGTTCCACTATTTTTGTATAATAACACTAGCTGTGTCCCGCGATTTTACCCGCGTAAACCTTATTTTTTTATCTAGGGGTATAAAAAACAGCCTTCGAGCTATTCGAGACTTACCAAACATACCTAAATAAAAAATGACACAAAAATTGGTCATGCTGTTTCGGAGAAATTCGATAAAAAACAATGTGACACCAAATTTCATAATAATCTAGCCACAAAATGTAAGTCAAAAATAAAAATAATTTGAAGATTTTTAAGTATCGCTGACTTGGACTAAAACTCAAGAAAAAATTAAATTATCATTTATTAAAAAAATCATCAAGTTAGCCTAAGTGCAGGTTTTGACTGCTTCACCGGATTTTAACAATGAATCACCTCTCCGCCTTGGCTTTAATGGTTTTTCAAACTGAGTGAACATTATATCGTAGTCGCCATTTTCATTTTGGTCTATCCATATACTTAGAAAAATATATTGTTATTTATACTAATATAATATTATAAAGCTGAAGAGTTTGTTTGTTTGTTTGAACGCGCTAATGTCAGGAACTACTGGTTCGAATTGAAAAAATCTTTTTGTATTGGATAGTCCGTTTATTGAGGAAGGCTATAGGCTATATAACATCACGCTACGACCAATAGGAGCGAAGCATAAATGAAAAATGTTGCAAAAATGAAAAACCGTTAAAACTCAAACACGCGAACAAAGTCGCGGGAGACAGCTAGTAATATATATAAATTAATATTATTCAGTATTTTCAAGCCTTTCGTGGACGAATATAGAGAACATAGTCACTGTTCTATATGTATATTCGTCCATGAAAGGCTTAATAGTTTTTTTTTTAAGTTTTGAAGAGTATTCTCTAATGGGGTCGAAGACTGGGTATGAAAAGTCAAAATCTAATTAATCCGTCAGTTAGATAATAAAAAATAGTAGAAACGTATTTCAAAATAAGTAAACATTGTAGATAACGAGAATCAAAGTTCAGAAGTAGGGGTAATGAAGTCATGCTTGCGTACAAAACTCACGAAATTATGACGTCATGCGACATTTCAAATCAATGTATCTCCGTGAAGATTTGGTTACGTAAACTAAGAAAAAATACGTGTCTAATATTTTTTTAATAATCTATTTTATTAATCTCTTCTGCCTAGCCTTTTCCCAAGCTTTGTTTGGGTCGGCTGCCAGTCTTACACGATTCAGCTGAATTCTGTATTATACATGGAGCGACTGCATATCTGCCTCAACCCACTTTACTGGGTAACACAGTATCCCAGGGTAAGACTGGTTGTCAGAATTGTAATGACTTAACGACTACCAAAGATCAACGTATGACAGTCGGGATCAAAAGCTTAACGTGCTTTCCGAAGCATGGAATTTCTAATAATCTTTCCAGGACATTAAAAAAATAGTCATCTATCCCATTTTAAAACCTCCTTACCCCTTCCACTGGCCACTGATGACTTGTCCGGAGAACTCCTTCATATGCGCGAGGACCGCATTAACGTCGGGCGTGACATCCTTGCCGCCGACCAGGATGGGCCGGTTCTGACGGTTGCGGAGCGCGATGTGCAGTACAGCGCGGTCTTCCGTGAAGTTTATCTTTTCACCTGAGAAATATACATTTATACTAATATGTACTGTTTTGTCCGCTACTTTGGTGTGGAATTTGAAAGAAAGTATTTTTTTATATATATTTAAGTGAATCATATAATATTGGATGTAATGATTTCACATAAAAATAACATTTTGGAATCATAGAAAAATCATATTAGATTACGTAATAATTTTACCTAATTGACTGTTAAGATGACAAATGATAATCTAAAATCAATTGCTGCATGTATGACAGAGAATCACTAAAATGGCGACCTAGTAGGGTCCGCTGGAAGACTAGGTTTGTATAAACGAATATTTGCGAAAAATCCGAGGGAAATTACGAAAATTTTAATGGTATTTTACGCGCCACAGCGCTGAAAGTCATTGCGGGAAGCGGAGGCGCGGGACGAAGAGAGCACGCGCATGCGCCGTGCTTCGCGCCATCGCCATTTTTATGACGACACATTATGACATTCACAAAGTACTTTTATATTGATGACATTATTCAACTCAACGCAGCGGTGACGCACGCACTTACTACTAATGTCGCGACCGCGCCGCGCTTTATTGTTTCATAACTAATTTAGTTAAGTTTTATATATTATAAAAGTTTAAGTCATGGCGGTTCTTGATTATTTAATCGCCCTAACAGGTATTTTTGTATGAAATTGTAAAGATAGACAGGACAATGACTACCAGGTCAGCTAATTTTAATTGATTGAATGATTGGACACCTATGGAGAAAAAAAGTAAAGATTTGCTTGGTAAATAAATTAAACCTACACTGTACTACTGTACTCCATACAGCCAGTGTAGCTTCCAATTATTTTTATACTTATGCCATAAAATGATTATATCAACCTGAGAACATGGCATCTCTAGCCTTCTCGACATTCCTGCTCTTGGCAAGGTTGAGGAGCAGGCTCCAGAGCTGCTCATTGATGCGGTTCTTAGAGTAGTCCAGCAGGATCTCTCCATCATTTGGAGTAGGGATCCGGAGACTGTAATCAAATTAATAAGACTTGAAGAGAATGTTGCCAATAATTACATTAAAAAATCAACTTTAAAAAAAAAGTATGTAGGTATTTTAATAATAAGTGCATGATTTTTAAAATACCTTTATTATATTATATTATATTATTATACTATGTATTCTCTAAATATTTTATTAAAACTAAATAAAACATTTGCATGGCGCATTAATAATTTCACAATAAATATAAAACAAAAAATACCTTACGACATGATTAAATAAATGACACTGCTATCATACTTAAAAATACTTAACTTTAAAATCTGTCAACCGCGACCTTTAAAAGAACTTAAAAATTTCGATGATATAACTTTACTAAACTATTTCATGCAATCTTTTAACATAAAAGAACCTAACTAAATATATAAACAAATAGGTGAGCCATCGAAATTAACAATAACCGACAAGAAATTAATTTAATAAGTGAAAGTGAACACGTAAAATTACAAACCTGAATTTATTGAAGCGATCGGCATCTTGTTGGAACAATTGTTGTATATTTATTTTATCAGCGTTCGCGTCGAAGAATTTCTGTATTTCTACAAACGCTGGGTCTTGTTTTAAATTTACTTTCGGTTCCATATTTTTAAGTGAAATAATACAAGTATTAAAAGTATTCCGCGGCTGCCAAACGCAGTGTACACTCCAACTCCAGATTCGTGATAACGAATGTCTTTTTGACATTTCAATGATATCTGAAGGTTATCTGCGTTTTGTTTTTGCATAGTCAGATTTCTCAGCTGATTTTTATTGATTAATAATTTGTTTATGAATGAAAAATAATGATGCAAAGATTGTGTTATCTATTTCAGTGTCAATTGACTATTCAATTAATTAGTGTAGCATTACATACACTTTGCCTCGCTATAAACTTTGATTTGCATTGGTCTAACTGTTTATCGCTAGATAACATCATTTAAATATGCACGTATAAATTATGTACTTTCATGAGTAAAACATAATTATTTGGCACGTTATTTGAATAGAATAGAATAGAATAAATTTATTTGTTTAAACATAGGTAACATAATTATATAAAAGCTCTTAATAATGAAAAAATAGTCTCACTATGTTTCGCCTCACTTGGCATACAAATATTTACTTAAAACTATTACAACCATGAAATTAGACATAAACACTTAACTAAAATTTGGCAAATTTAATAATTATAAAGATAATGTAAACAAATACAGATATATTTTTTAAGAACATAATAAACAAATCAGAATTTGCGCCCATTTTGTCATGATTATTTTAAAATTTATCGTCAAGGAATTCGGTAATTGAATAGTAGGCTTTGTTTTTTGATCAAATAAAGTAAATATTAGATACGATTTAATGAGATGCCAAGTCTAAAAAAAATATCTGGTGATCAACTAAGGGTCATTTCACATAATGAAGAAAAACAGCGTAGTTTTCCAAACCTTTGTCAAAGCATTGTCGTATTTGTGCCTTCGAAAATTCTCCAGCATTCGATTCTCTAAATTATTGCGGTAAATAATATTCAATCTTACTCTCGAGAACTGGAAAATTCTCTTTGCGTTGATTTAAGTGCGATAGCGTCAGCCTTTCTTCATTTCGCTAGTTTCCTGAAAGAATAGGGATGTTTCCTGGGTATGAAAAGTTAAAATCTATTTAGTCCGTCAGTTAGATAATAAAAAAATATTAGACACGTATTTTTTCTTTTATCAAAACAATAAAAAAATACAAAGATACACCGCTTTAAAGTTTCGGAGTGGGGGCTTATGACGCTACGCCTCGCTAAAAATCGTAGCGAGGAGTGACGTCACGCGTAACTTCCGTTCTCTGTATTTTGATCATTTTTTGTTTGCAGGAAAAAAGAAAAAAATACGTGTCCAATAAAATTCATTAATCTACAAGACGGACATTTAAAAAAAAAATAGGAAACAGGCCCATTATGAGAACAACGTGTTTAATTATACAAAACAAAATCTGGTTAGTAACACCATTTATAACTCGAGAACGGGTGGACTGATTTTCATAATCTTTGATTTGTTGGGTTGTTCTCCACCCCGAATAGCAGAATAACTATAAAACATCGAAAAAAAAAAAGAAAAAAAAAAACTAAAATAAAATGAGACACGCCCCCCTAGACAAGTGGCATTTCGACAAGCGTTAACGATGATAGAAATCGCTTAAATGACATTAAATGTATAGAAATGACATTTTGTTTCGATAAGTCACGTGACTTGGACTTGTCACTTTCATACATTTGAGCGATTCGATCAGCGATATCGCTTGTCGCATTGTCACTTGTCTAGAGGCCATGATCACGTTTACATGGCCTACTTACGCGGGGGAAACCGCGGGGCACAGCTATTGTAAAATAAAACAACAATTAAATTTAACTTTTTATTATAATCATATGAAATTAACTCCGATACTTGACAAGAAACGAATGGTTTTTAACATTGTTACTTAACTTTTAACCATTTCGTAATTATATTAGACATTTTAACGTTTATTTTTAACTTTTTGTCCCATTATTATAATTATATTAATCCCTAACTAAATGATATTGCTGTGTAAATACATTATTTTAGTCCCTATTATGTTGCATGTCGTGGTGGCTTAGTAGTTCAATGAACGGGATTGTGTGCACAAGGTTGCAGGTTCGGGTCTATTAGTGGCTTTTTCAAAGTTAAAGGTACTTTCCTAATTATTCTAAGACATGATTGACATTCGGTGAAGGAAAACAGCGTGAGGATACCTGGATTCGAAAAATTGGAATCTCAAATCGCCAACACGCAATGAGCAAGCGTGGTGATCAATGCTCGTTACTTCTCTATATGAGAAGAGGCCTGTGCCCAGCAGGGAGACAATTATAGGCTGGTATTAATATTATTTATTATAGGGTTCATTGTGAAAATTAAAAAGTAAATTTCTGTTGCAATTAATGAATATACAAACCAAGGCTTCTCCAATATTTCATTGATAAAAAAATATAGAATTAAAGATTAGATGACACTAAATAAGTACAACTAACTAAAACTGAGATAGAAATAAACAAATGCTTTGAGTTAGAAGGGGTTGCCAACATTATAAAATTAAAATATATAATTATAGGGGTTGCCATACCAATAAACGTGCAGTTTTTATACTTGACATTGTTGTATTTAATAATTTTCAAATGAATTTCATCTTTACAATGTTAGAATATCGAATTAGGCACAAAATACATTGTTGAAACGCTGTACTAATAAATTCAACAATGACATAGGCAATATAATTTAAATATGGCAACCCAATCTTTCTTGCGCTAAATAATAAAACCTATAAGCTCATATTTAAAAATACTAATTAATTGGCGTTATACATGGATATAAATGACAATGTAATTTTTATTACAATTACGTTTTTATTATTCAAATTTATTTAACCCTCCATTGTAGCCAAAAATAACTTTCGATTTAGTTTCATTTTGAGGGTAAATATTATACATTATTTTGTCTTTGCTACTTAATTATATTATCAGCATCTGAGTTCAGCAACGAAATTCCCAATACTTAAAATTTCTTGTCCACGTAGGAATTCATTAGTAATCTTATATTATTTAGGGCTGATTTTTCAAACGCCAGATAATTTTTATTTGTTGGATAAAATTGACGTCTGACAGATTTTGTATGGAAGAACTGTCAACAATTCAAAGTTACTCATCAGATATTTTTATGTGGCATTGGAAAAATCAGCCCTTAAAAGATATATTTCTAAAATATATTAAGCTATTTGACCAATTTTATAAAGTTCAATATTATTTTTTATACATACTACCAATGAGGTCTATCGTTATCAATTTCGCCGCCAGAGGCGCTAGTTACACATAATGTGAGATAATGACAAATTCCATAATTTGTTAGTTGGCTTTGACAGCTGACCCACCAGTGGCGCCAACTGGTGAGCGAAATAACAGTAGTCCTCATCTATAAACGATGATATTACTTCCACGATAAAAACCATCTATATAGGTACATTTCATGTAATATTTATTAAAATAATTATACAGTTTACAAACTAAATTAAACTTTATTACAAGGGAATAAACACGAATATGTTATACAGATATATTGTTTATTGAAATCGAGTTGAATAAATGAAAAAAAAACTTATGACGTTACAATAAAATCAAGTATAGTTATAACATAATTATTTTCTTCTTTATAAAGGTAAGGTTTTCGGCAAATAACTTGAACAATATGCTACGGAAGTTAATTTGTGTACTAACATCGGCAACCATAGTCGAATTAATGTTATTGCCACTTAAACAAACATCAACTTAAAGCTGGTGTAAATAAAGTTCATTTTAGACCGACTAGTTCTGTTGAACAAATCATGAGAATATATGAAGTTGTAGCGCAAACTGAACCTTATAATTTTTGGTCTTTACCTTGCAAGTGTGTGTTAACGTTTCTAAAGCGATGAATGTTGGTACAAAGATCCTTTTCTATGCGAATTTAATCTTTTTTTTAACTCAAAACGCCCGCGACACTGAGTTTAAATTCTAGTATTTTAATTTTTTTGGAAGCTATGTGATATCTAGTTTTGTGCACTTTTTGTAGGGTTCCATACTCATAGGGTTCCAACGGGATCCTATTACACCTCCGTAGCCTCCGCTGTCCGTCCTTTTGTCTGTCAGAGTGATATATCTCATGAACTGTAATAGCTAGAGACTTGAAATTTAATGTATTTTAGTGCGTTTAAAAAGATATATTTAAAAGTCATCTCCTGTACTAGACATTGACAATGTCAAGTTATTTGCCGCCCACATAACTGATACAATCTATTTTCCACAAGCCTTCTTACAGCGTTATAAAGATCCTCTTCCTATGTAAGGCAACACCGACGGCCAGCCATATCAACATGGCGGCGGCGTGTGTTGCCAGTTGCTGACCGTGCGTCGGCTGCGACAAGGCCCAGTGGAGGGGGAAGTTGCGTTTGAGGAGCTCACTGCCAATGTACAGGAACAACGCGTTTTGACCTGGCGATGAAAAATTTAATTAGTAAAAATAGGGTTTATTATCATTAAATACAAATAGTAGAAAGAAAAACTCAAACCTGCGACTACTTAACGTGCCAGTAGTCGCAGGTTCGAGTCCTGCTTGACGTTTAAGTTTTTTTTGCGACATCGCTAACCCGTCTTGCGTTTGGTCTCACCGACTCTGATTAACAATGTGTTAATTCAGAAGTCCGCGAGATGATGCAGCCCAATACTTATTATTTTAATTATTTGTTACGCATTAACGCTTACATCTCCCTAAAGACGTAATAAGTGAAAGGCAAAATTAAAATTTCCAGGCAGTGACCTCGGTAGCTTAGTTGGTAAAGCGACTGGCGCGTCAAGCCAATGGTCGCAGGTTCGAGTCCTGCCTGAGGTTTAAGTTTTTCTTTTTCACTATTTGTATTTAATTACAAATATTCGATCACATGCGTTAATGCGTAACAAATTATTATATTATTAATATTTACCTTTAAAGAGCAATGGAGCGTAGTTTTGGGTGGGGGTAAAAAGAACCGATTGCGTTCGGAACACCACCATTTCGCTCAAAAACTCGGTATCCAGACAGCCAAGTTAAAATGGAGCTGGGCTGGTCATATAGGCGAGAATTGCAACCGAGTGGGTACCTAGAGCCGGAACTCGAAAACGGGGTACCTTTGCCCAACAGTGGGACACCTAAAAGGTTATATAAAATATAATATTCAAGTACCTGCATAATACAAAGGCCTTCCTCCCCACTTGGTTTTCAAATCCACTATGAAATACAAGGCCGCTTGTATGAAGAGCGCCATAGATGATGTCACGAGGCAGTACGACAGCGACCACAAGTTCTTGTTCACGGGTATAGGGCCGCCGTTCTTGCTGAACATGCACAATGCGCCGCCCGCTGTACCGAAGATTATCGACCAGAATACCCAGCGCATTATGCGGGCTCTGTAAAAATAATAATTAAATAAGTTTAGTTTTAACTATGTGATCATAGTAAAGATTATTAGTATATAATCAATAAAAAAAAAAAATACTATCGAGTTCAATTTTTTTTTTTATAAAAGTGATTTTTGCTATAAGGAATGTAATCCTTGTGCCTCGGGGGGTTTCACAAACATTAAAACCACATGCACAAAGAACACCCAGACTTAGAACAAGCATTTGTGGATCACACAAATGTTTGTCCCATGCGGGGACCGAACACGCAGCACGTCACGCAAGTGGTAATTGGCGTGGCGACTTATACCACTCGGCTACTCGATTATTTTTTATAAAAAAAGTGCTTTTTATTATAATATTCATTTTGAGAGATCTTCATGACAAACAATTAAAAAAAAAGCAAGTCATTTCGAGTTTCTTCAAAGAAGCCATCATCGTTTGTATAAGCCATCATGATCCTACACGCCAGCCTAATCCTATAGGATCCTCACCTGGCATGGTTGTAAGCCAGCATGATCCTAGTGGCGTGGGCCCCGGCCTGGACCACCAGCACGCCGGACAGGATGCCCAGGATGCCCTCAGGGTCGTGAGGCACCGTCGTCATGTACAGGTCCTTGTAAGTTCCCCGTTGATACAAGTGAGATGGGCCGAGGATCAATCTGGGAATAAATACAGCATAACATGATGAAGATAATAGAAAATGGAATTAAAAGCCTCATGGGGGGGTTCGCGACTATAGATTGAACGATAATAATGATGGTCCGTAGACTGGAGTATTTTTTTTAATAAATAATGTGGACAACACCGCATACATAGCTTTCAACCCAAAGTAGGTAACTTGTGTTAAGGAAGCAGAGACAACAAAGGTACCACAAAGACGTGATGACCCAGACCTGAGACGATATTAAAAATTTGTGTTTCTACACTGACCCGTCCGGGGATCGATTATTATATATTACATGTAAATGATAAACAAAAAGTTGTAAGTAAATGGTGCAAAATCCTGCACTGCCTGGGATGCAACATATATCTGAACATGTGTCTCCTGAGATATTAACATAAACCTGTATGATCATAATTGGATAGATAACTTTTTTTTAAAGCCCATCAGATAGATTATTAAAAAATAATAACCACGTAATTTTTATTTTGTTATGTAACCAAAAACTCGCGGGTAATGTTGCATTACGTCACAATTTCGATCAAAATGTATTCAAGCATGACATCATTAGACCCTACTCCTGAACTTTGATTCACATTATATAATATAATATCTTGGGACATCTCACACACGGTCATCTGATCCCAAACTAGGCAGAGCCTGTGCTATGGCAACCAGACAACTGATAAACATACTTATATATTTCTAAATACATACATATTATAGATCAATTACACCCAGACACAGAACAAATGATCGTGCTCATCACACAAATATTCGTCCTGGGTGGGAATCGAACCCACGTCCTCCGATTTAGCAGTCAGGGTCACTAACCACTAGCTAGACCAACAGGCCCGTTAATAAGTAAACGACATTATCTACTTGGCGTTTACTTATTATGAAAAAGCAAAAAATACGTGTCTAATATTTATTAATTATATAACTGACGAACTAATTAAATATTTTATATTATACTAGCTGTCCCCCGCGATTTTGTTTGCGTGTTTTAGTTTAAACGGTTTTTCATTTTTGCAACATTTTTCATTTATGCTCCGCTCATATTGGTCGTAGCGTGATGTTATATAGCCTATAACCTTCCTCAATAAACGGACTATCCAACACAAAAATAATTATTCAATTCGAACCATTAGTTCCTGAGATTAGCGCGTTCAATCAAACAAACATACAAACAAACTCTTCAGCTTTATAATATTAGTATAGATTGTATTCTTTCTCTTTTTGTTATTTTTTCTTGTTTAAGTTTAGTTTTACTTTTATATTTAATCCTAATTTTTAGTCAACGTACTATTATGTCGCACGCCGTTCATGTTTGTTTAACTTTTTTATATTATATGGAAAATGGTGTTGGTTATACATTTATATTATTTTGTTTTTAGTTTTATACTCTGTACCATAGCATGTAATGTGTAGCCGTTTATTTTCCCTAATAAAAAAAAATAAATAAAAAAAAAATAATAAAAAAAATAAAAAAAAAAATAAAAAAAAAATATTTTTTCTTCTTTTGTTTTCGTTATTTCTGTTATTATTATTAGTGTTCTTTTTTATCTTGTTTGTATTTTTTTTATTTATTTATTTTTATTGTTTTGTGTGTCTCCTTAGTGTTTAAAAATAAATATATTTTCTTTCTTTCTTTCTTTCTAGTTACCTGTCTATGTAGCCAGCGATGCCAGCAGTGCAGTTCTGCAGCGACACGTTGCTGACGGCGGAGAGGTGCAGGCCGCCGGGGCCCAGGTACCCGCGCGGACAGCCCGGGGCCGCCACCGCCAGGGTTATACACACCTGAATGAAAACACCAAGGTATTAGTACAGGATTGTATCAGGAAAAAATACAACATAATTATGACGGTTTAATATACTGTACAGTAAGAATGATGAATCTAGACTCGTCTGAACAGTTAAAACTAGTTTTTTTTTAAGTAATTGAGGACAACATCACATACATTGCTCTGTTGGGTTCAGTAGGTAGCTAAAGCACTAGTGTTATAGAATCAGAGACAACGAAGGTACCACAAACAACCAGACCTGCGACAATGTATAAAAGTAGTTTTCTCCATTGACCCGTCCGGAGATCGAACACGAGACCTTTGAGCTAGCGACACCTTGAAAACTGGTGCGCCACTCAACCATGAAGGTCGTCAAAGAATTATTCACACATTAACAACTATGGTTGTATTCATATGGTGGGTCGGCTCGTGTTAGCATTGTAAAATCCATTCCGAACCGATGCGATGCGTCATTTAATGTAATTCGTACTTTATTCTTTTTTTTTAACGACTTCCTGAGCGGATGTCATTTAAATGTGAATTTAAAATTTGTAAACGTTTCACAAACAAGTAACACAGACCTGGACTTGGAACAAGTAATTGTAGATCCACAAATACTTGTCCCATGCGGGGATCGAACCCGGGGCACGTTGCGCATAGTGATAATTGGCGTGGTGACCGATATATAATACCGTTCTATAAATGTCCCACTGCTGGGCACAGGCCTCTTCTTATACAAAGGAACGAGCATTGGTCACCACGCTTGCTCATTCCGGGTGGGCGATTTCAGATTCCAATTTTTGGAATCAAGGTTTCCTCACATTGTTTTCCTTCACCGATGTCTTAGAATAATTAAAAAAGTGCATATAACATTGAAAAAGTCACATTGGTACTAGCCTGTAATGGGTTTGAACTAGCAACTTTGGGTATACAAATTCGTTCATTCAAACACTAGGCCACCACGACGTGGTGACCTATACCACTCGACTATCCGTGCAGTCGAATATTCTCTAAAAACTGGTATAAAAGTATTTTAATTATTTTTACCTGAATAGCTACAAGCATCAAAGTGAACAGCCACTGTTGCCAGCCAGCACTGATGTCTCTTAACAGAGAACGACCTGTAACCAAAACAAAAAGTATATGCCTTTATCTTTTTATCTTAATCTCAATCTAATATATAAATAACTAGCTGTACCCCGCGACTTTGTTTGCGTGTTTTAGTTTCAACGGTTTTTAATTTTTGCAACATTTTTCATTTATGCTCCGCTCCTATTGATCGTAGCGTGATGTTATATAGCCTATAGCCTTCCTCAATAAACGGACTATCCAATACAAAAATAATTTTTCAATTCGAACCAGTAGTTCCTGAGATTAGCGCGTTCAAACAAACAAACAAACAAACTCTTCAGCTTTATAATATTATAGTATAGATAATTTCATGTCACAGTGTATGTTATTGAACTCCTCCGAAACGGCTCAACCGGTTTTTACGTTCTTTTTCTTTTTATGTATATTGGTAGGTCTGAGAAAAAAAATGATTGATATCCAATTTTTCGCATCAATTTTATTATTCGACACCTAAGACATAAAAAACGTGTCACAGCACTACGAGGGTCAACATCTTAATACGTCACTCGCTAAATGTTAAGATACATCGCTTCAGCAGTCTGGTTATGATGTTTGATGTTGAATACTTGATGCGAAAAATTGTTTATCTTTTTATTTATTAGCCCATTTTAAGCTGAAATTTTTAAATTGACTCTGGATAGATATACCTACCATTTTGGTAACTGTATATTTTACTATATTAACTAATAAGGATTATCACCACACAAAATAGCTCTTTGTGACTGACCTGGAGTGATATTCTGGCTGGTCCTCATGAAGGCGCATTCCAAGGCCCCCACTATGAGGTACATAGCCGCCAAGCGCTGTAGCACGCCGGGGAACCGAACATCCACCCAGGACACGTTGGTGGAGCCCAAGACGATGCCTATTAGAGACAGCATCAGCGATCTGTACGCTACCTGGGAGGAAAAATTTGACACTTAAATACTATACTGTTATTTTTTATAAGGAAAAAAAATTAGTAATAATTTTGTGTTCTGCACATGAGTGGTAAAATTTTATCTTAGATCATGTTTTTTATAATAATTATTGAGGCAAATTTTCATAATTCTTTGTTACTACGGAAGAGTGATCGACCGTACAACATATAAGGCAAATAAATATTAAAAATATTTCCCATTATCTAATTTAATAAGCCCGTCTTGTTCCACTGCAGGGCAAAGTCCTCCCTCTTCCACGCACTTCTGTCCTGAGCTAGGATGGGCCAGTCCTTTCGGTAGGAGTCAAGTTGGTCTCTCCACCTCTCTCTTGTCCTATTACATATATGTTAATAAAGCTATGAACTATCTGAGTGCAAATTTAGTCAAATCCGTTGCATCGTTTTCGAGATGAGGTAACAACTACACACACATTCGCATTAATAGTAGTTAACATATCTGACCTGTTGTAAAGCAACATATCTCGGCAAGGAGGTCCTTAATCTGGCGTTCAACGAGAGCACCAATGCCTCTCCCATGGCGAAGGCGAACCAGGGGAAGACCACGTCGGCTACCGTCAGGCCGTTCCACACGCTGTGGGAGAACACGCCGTAGCCACCGCCGCCCGCGTTCACGAATATCTGGGAAAAGGCATAAAAAAATAGATCGATAATGACCAATACCAAACAAGCATTTGTATAGAAAAATACAAGACATCATCTAGTATCAAAGTACTTATGAAGACCTATCAAATGAACCCAAACACGATAGCATTGCGTCGTTTCGTTACAGAGTTCCTATGGCAACCTTTTGGTTCCAAAATCAGACCAGCTCGAGAAAATCTTTGTTATGTCAAACTGACATTACATTATGTATTGTCAATTTGTCACACAAAAATAAATTACAATCTTAAGGCGCTACACGAATAATTATTTCGTTAGCGAGTAGGCGGAGTCAAGCAGACTGGAGAACAAATCCGGAAATGCAAGACAGAGATAACACTAACTGTTCGCTTACGGGACGAAAAGAGCTAAACATATGCGTAAGCGTCAAAATGGATAATCTCATATTATTCGAAATCTATCGGATAGAATAAATAATCAATCGACATTAATCTTGATATTATGATTATGCATCAAATAGTGCGGAAAAAATATTATTAAGTTTAATACTTTGGGGCAAAAAGCAAAAAAAGTTTGAATAGACCTGATTTCAAATAATAAAACTATCAAGAAAAGTTTCTTTAATCGTGTAACTGAGCGACTTTTATTTTAATCATATCTTCTTCTATCTAGGAACTAAATTTCTAGTTAATAACTTTTATAGTTGCCAAGTAAAAACGATATGAATATAGCTAAAAAAAATGTGTATCGCCTTAATAGAAAGAAACAGTACAAATGCGTCCAGATCTTACTCTCTCTCTCTCTCGCAATCTGATGGGATATACAGAGTTTACTCACCATAAGCGCGATGGAGAATCCTCTGAAGATGTCCAGGGAGCGCAGCCTCGACCTGGTCGGGGACTGGGGCACGCTCGCCTCCGTCGTGAACACCCGCGTCTCGGAACCAAGCTCATTGTCTTCTCTGGAATAAGTACAACATTACAATTCTCCGATTGCGAAAGTTGGATGGATGTCTGTTACTCTTTCTAAACGGATTTGGACGAAATACGGCACAAAGATTTCTTTTTTTTTTGACGGGCCTGTTGGTCTAGTGGTTAGTGACCCTGACTGCTAAACCGGAGGTCGTGGGTTCGATTCCCACCCAGGACGAATCATTGTGTGATGAGCACGATCATTTGTTCTGGGTCTGGGTGTAATTTATCTATAATATGTATGTATTTAGAAATATATAAGTATGTTTATCAGTTGTCTGGTTGCCATAGTACAGGCTCTGCCTAGTTTGGCCTGTTGGTCTAGTGGTTAGTGACCCTGACTGCTAAACCGGAGGTCGTGGGTTCGATTCCCACCCAGGACGAATCATTGTGTGATGAGCACGATCATTTGTTCTGTGTCTGGGTGTAATTTATCTATAATATGTATGTATTTAGAAATATATAAGTATGTTTATCAGTTGTTTGGTTGCCATAGTACAGGCTCTGCCTAGTTTGGGATCAGATGACCGTGTGTGAGATGTCCCAAGATATATTATTATATATTATTATTATTTTATTCTTACTAATATTATAAATGCGAAAGTAGCTCTGTCTGTGTGTCGCGCTTTTAAAAAAAAAAGTTCATACACCAGCCACCAACAAGCAAGAGCGTTTGTATGAGAGAAGAGACAACCCACCATCCCTCTTAAAATGCAAAAGAAAATCTTAACACTGACCTTGCAAAATATCTGGCGTACAAGCGTCCAGCGACAATCCTCTTCCCTATACCCTTGATGACGTACCACAGAGTGGCCATAGACAGTAGAATGACGACGGCGGTTAATATCGGCAGGTACGCCGCATCCGGTTCCGCCGTCATACGAGGACTGCATGAGTCTGTTTTAACTTGACTCACGTTGAGAAGGTACTGGCCGTATTCATTGAATTGGTATACACCTGTAATAAGGTTCAAAAAATATTTTTTTAGTTATAAGTAGCTAAAAATGTGAATGGAAAATTCACTTCATCTCATTCATCATCCGGGATAATTATTCTGCTATTAGGGTGGAGGAGTACAGGGTGGAGACGATGGATACGTCTCCACTAAATCAAAGATCATGAAAATCGATCCACACGTTATTTAGTTATAAATGGTGTAACTAACTCGACTTTGTTTTATATATATATATATACTAGCTGTCCCGGCAAACGTTGTTTTGCCCTATAAATTAAAAATACCTACCCTACCCTACCTACCTACCCTACCCTACCTACCCTACCCTACCTACCCTACCCTACCTACCCTACCCTACCTACCCTACCCTACCTACCCTACCCTACCTACCCTACCCTACCTACCCTACCCTACCTACCCTACCCTACCTACCCTACCCTATTTTTTATTGTAAGTCATCAAAAAATAAAAAAATAAATTTACCAAAAAAAATTAAAGTTTTTAATTAACAAATAAAATATAAGGGTTGATCGTAGAGGGATGAAAATTTAGGGTTGTATGTATTTTTGTATGCTGTGTCATAAAAAAATAAAAACAAAAAATTTTGCCTAAAAAATAAAAAAAAAAAAATAGGGGTGGACTACCCTTAACATTTAGGGGGATGAAAAATAGATGTTGGTCGATTCTCATAGATACCGGATAAGCTCAAAAAATTTCATCAAAATCGGTCAAGCCGTTTCGGAGGAGTTCAAGTTCGAACACCGTGACACGAGAATTTTATATATATAGAGATATATATATATGACCGTGGACCATGGACCGATTTTCAGTCTGTCTGTCGCGCTTTCACGCCAAAACTACTGAACTGATTTAAATAAAATTTGATACGCAGATAATCTATAGCCTGAAAAAGGAAATAGGCTACTATTTGCTGCGATAACCGACTCCACGCGGACAGAGCCGCGGGAAACGGCTAGTATAATATAATATAACTAAAATATGTTTATGTGTATTTGTAATTATTTTCAAGACTTTTTCTTTTAAATGGCTTGACCGATATCTTTCTTTTTGTGTTCATTCAAAGACTGTTGTCCGTAGGTACTATCAAAATCAAAATCTTGACATGGGCATGGATGGTCAGCCACCCAGCCACTGGCCAACCTCAGCACCCGATACTTAACCTTAATCAATCTGTACGTAGTACTTAGGCATCTCTCACACCTCTACTCAAATTCAGTATACCGTAAACAATTATGCATTCGAAAGTCTGTAATATGATATAACTTTGCCACACCAGTTACGCTGCGTAGATCGTAAAACTGATGTACGTAATATTAGACTTAATTATGTAGGTATTTTAACACTGCCCACTAAATACGCTTACTTATTTAGTAGGCTTTACTTAAAAGGTATACGTATGCTATACATATACAAATTAATAATAATAATATAATAATAATAATATCTTGGGACATCTTACACACGGTCATCTGATCCCAAACTAGGCAGAGCCTGTGCTATGGCAACCAGACAACTGATAAACATACTTATATATTTCTAAATACATACATATTATAGATAAATTACACCCAGACACAGAACAAATGATCGTGCTCATTACACAAAGATTCGACCTGGGTGGGAATCAAACCCACGACCTCCGGTTTAGCAGCCAGGGTCACTAACCACTAGACCAACAGGCACGTCATGTGAATATCCATACTTCCATACTAAAGTAATGCGAAAGTTATTAAATCTGTCTGTTTGTCTGTTATGCTTTCACAGCTAAACCTCAGAAACAATTTGGATGAAACTTGGTATGGTGTAAGCTTGGAACCTAAGTATGGAAATAGGCTACTTTTTGCTGTGATAACCAACTCAGTATATTAGAATACTTAAAACAGAAATGTTCTCAGTAGGTATTTTATTTAATTGGAGTTAAAGAGAGTACTTTTTGTGTTTTTTTAAACAACTCGCACACTTTGGAATTTAAACCTTGTATCGTGAGTATGTTCACAAATGTTTGGCACATGCCAGGATCGAACCCGCTGCACTTCGCGCATATCCTTTCCTGCTTTCCAGCTTCCACATTATCAAGTTTCATCACAATCGATTCAGAAGTTTAGCCATAAAAGTATAACACAGACCACAATCTCATTCAGCATAAGTATTTATGCAAAGTTTAACATAAAGCTCTAGAGTATAAAATAAAAACTTCCTATTTTATTTCTTCATAGTGTTTAACGCAGTGCATGCAATGTATGGCTTAAAATAAAAACTTTCATTTTTGAATTACTTATGTTTAAACTGTACATACAATGTATGATTTACTGAGGCAGCATAAATATCTACTTATTATACACAGCTATAATTACTCACACAAACATATAAGTATATTCACATAGTCAACAAAATGCATGAATCACATGCCTAACCTAGATAAAGAGGTTCTGTTTATACTATTGAATTACCTAGCTTCCTCTCAGAGTGCTTGCAAACTTTGAAGACTTAATTTTTTTTATTATATTATTTGAAACTACTGCACTTGGAATGGGGGTAAATGACATTATTTTTCAAGTCCGTCAGATTTTTTATAAAAAATAATAGAAACGTATTTTTACGAATTTTGCGTTACTAAAAAATCACGACGATACGTTGTTTTAAAATGCCGTTTGACGTCACAAGTTTATTTATTCTGTACACAAGCATGATGCGATTTGCCGCAACTGCTGAACTTTGATTTGCTTTATCTACTTAAGTTTCTTATTTTGAAAAAGCAAAGGAAAACATGATATCTTTTTATAATAAATGAATTTCAAATTAAATTTATATAATTGACGTGAACCCACTCCAGATACAAGCATATTTAGCTTAGTTGGAGGGGTTAACAAGATTGCTAGTAATGTGACACCCACATTGCCAGAAACCTTTAAAAAACAAATTAATAACTAATTGAGGGAATAAATAGATTTTGGCTTTTTATACCCCATCATCATAAATTAAACCAATTGCGCCTAAAAGATTGAAATTTAATCTAGCGTAATTTAAAAATATTCAGTTAGTGAATTAAAGTATTATGTATACACAGTCTTATATTACCATCATGTACATAAACTGGTACTATATTTTATAATATGTTATTTGAATATACAATTCAAACACTTTTATAATGAACCTTCACATATAAAGATGGATAAAGGATATGCATCAATATGCATGATTGTTAATCTTATAGAATAAAAATATAGACACTTTAAATTTGCTTTAACATTTTAACTGCCTGCCAGAGTACATTTATAATAAAAAAAAAAGAAGATTTAATGATAATGTGGTATTTAGTCATAAATATATGACCCTGTAGAAATGCACATGAACATATTTGTCAGATTAATCCAGCATAAGCTTTAAAGGGTTAAGTTAATTCTTATCTACCAAATTATAAGAATAACTTATAATTAATTTTAGTAATGTTTTATCTTATCACTGTTTATGGATGATTAATAATGTAAAAAGTAAACCATCATATTTATTTAATTAAGCTATTAGATAATAATGTAGAGACCATAAACAAAACATTGGTTTTATACTTACTTTTTTTGTGCCTCCTAAAAACTATTTATAAGTGTACGTTTTTGTTATACATTGAGCAGTTATTTCTACATTAATACTAAAATTTTATTTCTGTTTATAAAAATATTAAATTACAAACATATTGGTCAATACCAAAAATAATTGTTTAAAACGGACCATGATCATAACCATTGAACCAAATCAGTAATGAAATACCGTCTACTTTTACTGAAACTTTCACAAATAACCAGAAATGGGCAGCTAAGTATGACTCATTACTTATTTAAAACAATAACAATATAACTTAGTACTAAAACTTTTGATTCCATATCTTTAAGGATAATAAATACTCTTATCTTTTACTTTATATACCTTGTTCCTTATAATATCTTCAAGCGCGTTTATTTTTGCAACAAAGACAATAGATGATTAGCAGTAATATTTTTATGTACTTATACTGACCATTGCATACTTCTCCATTGTCGCTTTTTTTCACCGTGTACCGCAGAGGACTTAATGTATTAATCACTAAATCGTGCGAACTCGTTACACTAGCCCTTTTCAGTAAAATACATCCCTCGCATTCTTCATATTGACTCCAAAAACTGATCGGACGGTCTGTTATGACTTGTAAACAAGCTTCGTCATATCGCAATTTCTTTTCACCACAATCTCGTATGAACGAACCGACGTTCTCGAAACGGCCGAACGACATTTTTTAATATTTCTTCATCGGTTTCAAGAAAAAAACTTGGTACCTAATTCGATTAAAAACAATGCAACTGCACATTCACAAAAAACAATCAGAGAATGATTTGTTGAAATGTCAACGTGACATGATCCGGTGAATCATCAATGAACTGAAGAACTGAAGAACGATGAATTCATTGAATGAAGAGCCATTACCGCGCATTATTTATTCTTTATTACTAGATACAAGGGCTTTGAGTAAGAATTTATTTAGTAATTTCTTACAATATATCACATTTCTAGTCATTTAGGCTCAGCGTATTCTATTTCATTGTTTGTCTGCTGTTGCAAATGGCAACCACAGGCAACAAGTGTTCGGCGCGTCCAACTATAATACATAAAATATGATGAAAAAAGTGTGTTAGCTCAAAAACTATTGATACAAAATATATAGCATTTATTTAATTTCATTCAAAAAGTACTAGGTTCCTACTAACAGTTAGTAAGGCGATACACGATTTTTTAAGCTATTTTCATTTCGTTTTTACTTAGCAACTATAAAAGATATATACTTGAAATTTCGGTTTTGCATAGAAGAGGATATGATGAAGATAAATGTCGATTGGATACACGATTAATTAAACTTTCCTCGATAGTTATTTTTTGAAATGAGGTCTATTAAAACACTTTTTTGGTTCTTTCTATCCATAAATTTATATAGTAGTTTTTTTATAAACCAATAATCGCTTTAGTTGACAACCGCAATAGCGAATAACCTACCTGGTGACGGTCGCTTAACTAGAAGAACGCGTAATAACCTATTGGCCTTGTATTTTTCTAAATGTTTAGCGTTACGTTGTGTAAAAAGTGTTTTGTAAAATAAGTCATGTGGTCGTCACTTGTTACGAGAGTGTTGAAAGTTAGTCAATAGTCTGTGCTCAAAAAAGGATGGTCCAGTACGGCTACGCCACCTAGGGTTGCCAGATAGAAACTTATCACGTCCGGGACAATTCTAGGATAAAGGTGGCCATAGTAAAAAAATATATGAAAATAAATAGGTAGTTGTCTAAATTTGATATTAGATATGTATTTTAAAGAAAAATACCATTTATTTTCAAATAAATACATACTTTTATTATGTAAGTATGTAAACGTTAACCTACTAAGGAGGCAATAAACGCTGCTTATAATATTATATTAAAACAAAAATTAAGCGCAAATTCTTGTGGTTTGTTTAAATGGTAAACTTTGGTAGGAATTCAACATACATCATGTACTATGTATTATACTTTATATTGTATTGCGATATCCGAGTTACACACTTTTGAAAATTGCAATAAACTCATTTTTTTCTCTATCCACACATGGCTTCTCTACGGTTACCTATCTTAATCCCGAATTTTAATATTCCGAATATCATAATGCCGAAAACGGACATCCTACATATTTTTCATAATCCCGTTTTTAAAAATTCCGAAGTTTTGTTTGCCATTATAATCGCAACTCCGAATTTCATTTGTAGAACGTTTTAGAATCCAGACGAATGAGTTCCCCCAATTTTTGAAATACCTACAGTTAATTGATATCCAGACAAACAATATCCAGATTTATTAAATCAAGATTTTTTAAATTCAAATAAACGATATCCAGAAAAACTAAATCCTTGTATTTCAAATCCAAAGAGTAGAAGTAATGATGAATGAAACCCCAGTTTTCACGCTCGCTTCGCTCGCTCGGCTAGTGTGCTCGCTTCGGTCGCAGTTCTAACCTAACCTACTGAGTCGATTTTGACACTTAAACCTATCTTTAATGGGCAAATGGTACGATGGGAAACAAAGAAAAGTATTCTGCAAATCTGGTATAACTATATCTGGATTATGAGAATCTGGGATACAAAAAAATACATTTTGGAAATTTGGTTTTAGTGCACCTGGAAATTGATTCATCTGGGAAATTAAAAAAGGAATTTTAAAAAGTTGTCATTCATTACATCTGTCTTTTAAAAGTTTTACTAACCGTTTTCGGGGTTTTAAGATTCGGGTAACAGAAATTCGAGATTTTAATAGGTTACCCTTCTCTACACATTGGAGAACCATAGTTGAATACTCCTGTAGTGTTTTTAATGTTTCTAATGTTGTGCATGTTTCTAATATTTGTCTTGTTTTAATGTTTCTCATGTTTTAATGTTTGTCATGTTCAATGTCTTCTATTTGTTCTTCATTCCTTAAATTGTTTGCCGCTATTGACCTCTGTTTTCTACACAAGTTAGCTAAACGGTAATTGGCGTCTGTGTTGTAAATGTTGTGTTTGCCCGTAATTATATGTGTAACCTAAATGAATAAATAAATCCAGTCTTTAAAATCAGGATCAGTGGTCCATTTATCGTTAAAACTTGTGAACCTTTTCTTACTCGTTGATGGATACGATACAATACAAGCTCATACGGCAGGCCAGCCGTATCATTCGTTGTTAGAAGGTATATTGTTATAAAAAACTAGTAGGATTTCGGAATCCGGGACAATAAGGTCTAATTACTGGACACGGGACCAGACAAAAAATTTTACATTTCAAAATAATGTAAAACTATGAAGTAATATCTAATTTGATTTCAAATTTAAACAACACTTTATTAAACTTAAATAAATGCTCCCAATATATAATATTTTTTTTTACTTATTTGTGTGTATTTACATTTTTCCCCAATTACAAACGTTTCGACTCCATGTCCTTTGCTCCGAGTCCAGTAACCGATCGAGCGAGAGGTGTGATACGGCCGGCTAGCGCGCAACGACGCACGATCTCACGATCTTTGCTAGACTCCGCCTACTCACAAACGAAAAATTATTCGTGTACCGCCTTAAGATGAAAGCGAAACATTAATTTTGATAACTTCAGGAGTGTGCTAAACAGATTTGTTTTGACGTGTCCCGGTATTAAAATGGGACTGTCCCGTGGGTCATGATCTTCGTAGAACCAGTCGGCAAGTTTCACTCCTTTCTCTAAATAGTAGTGCCACCGTTTTTCGCCTGCTTCCACTTTTAAGGCTGCGTAAGGTCCTTTCAAGTAAACCTGAAAAAAAAACGAGTCACAGGTGCAAAAGTACTCCTCATAAGACATAAAGCAAAAAAAAACTACAATAATGCCTTCGTAAATATTTCAGGGATAGGCTCATAGTACGAGCAATTGTATTACAAGTCTTCCGAAATACCACCCTAGTCATAGAACAAATATACTCTACCGACCCTAGTTCCGCGGCTTATTTGAATTCTGGCACCATTATTATGGCGTGCAAGGCCCATCTTCTCATTATTTTTTTCTTAATTTATCGATGTTATATTTAACTTACCGCTACGATTGGATCGCTATGGTAAGTGTTATCCGTTAGATACGAATCAGGTTGCACATTTGTTGATAATCTGAAAGACAAATAGTATAAACGTACATTTAAGGACTGATAATTTATAATTTTATTAACGCTACCTTAAGCCGGGTCCAGACGAATGTTATGCAATGTAATCTTTCGACGGCACTGCGAGCATTACATACAAGGCTCGTAGCCGTAGTTCCGTCTGGACGTCTACACGTAGGATTCATGTTTGGTCCGGCTTTATGAAAATACCTACCTACCTAAATATGTAAGTACTTACATGAACTTATTTAATAATCTCAAGAAATCTTTTTTTATATTATTAATTGAATCTTGTGGTTCATCATTTGTTTTTGTTGGTTTTGGAGTTTGTTGGGTTGGATTTTTGTTAGCACTGGCCAATTGTCGTCTTCGTGCGCTGCAATGAAAAGTACACCTGTTTTGTGAATTTGTATTATAAACTACTTCCTGAACCGACAGTCATTGTCTTGCCAATCTAAACAATTTAAAAAAAATGGTTTTTTCATACCAAACGCAAAAAGAATTCCTTCGAGCCGGATTTGAACCAGCGACCTATGGATAACAATTTTATACCAGCTACAGTCCACCGCTCTACCAACTGAGCTATCGAAGGGATGACAAATTTGTTGAAATACACGTATGTAGTTTCGTCACTCATGTCAACTATATTAATTTTGTATTTTTCTATCAATGATCTCACAAAAAAATAATATATGACATTTATGTAATGACTGAATGAGCTACGTACACAAAATAAGTAAAATAAGCTTACATTAAAATGTTTAACAAACTTATATTATGACAAATTAAAAAATAAATAATAAGGTACTTACGCTACAATTGAAGGTGTAACATTGTTATAAAAATCCTCCATTTCTGCCGTATTACCAAGCCTTAGTTTCGGGGCAATCCAGTCATCGTTGCCTAAATCCAAGACCCACAAAGGATCACCAGCAAAAAAGTCCAAGTGCTCATCGCTAACAGGCTGAATATTTTTAAAATTAATTCCGTATGCAAAAGGATCTGGCAAATATGCAAGTTTGGCGGTCACATTTGAAATTAGAACTAAAAATAATAAAAAATACAAATAAAACATGGCTGCCTAACAAATGTAGGTAAGGTAATGAAATAAGTGGTACTTATTTAATTTAATTCATGTTTATATACCTACATATCTATTTGCGCACATATGAAAACATCTGTGCAAACCTAAATTCAATATATGGATTCATGTCATTGTATTTCTTTGATATTCTAAAGTCCTATTCTGGTTACTTGGTGCCCGCAGCGTTTTATTATTGTAGGTACTGTACTGTGTCTGTGGTACCGAAAGCTTACTGAGCGCTTATGTTTCAAATGAGCGTTTCTTAATTTGCTCGGTGTGCGCGGGAACGGGATGGACCGTATATACCGGATATACCACTTCGCTGGAGTAAGAAATTCAAACCGCACTAGAGCGGCACAACAGCGGAGGGGCGCTGCGCGGCAGAGAAGCGGCGCGGCGCGAAAAAAAATATTCTCCGGCTGGCAACTCTGCCGCGCCGCTCAAATGCAGTGCCGCTGTAATGCGTTTTAATTCTAAAGAAACAGTAGAAAGAATATATTTCTGGCCGCGCCTCTCCGCTGCTGTGCCGACCTTAGGTGTTCTGTGATACCGCTGACGCACTGACAAATCAAAAAGCGGCCTACGACAGTAGAAACTTATAAATGATACTCCACTGTAGCTTGGATGTCAATAAAAACAATTTCTAAAATATTTAAATAAAAATTTATTATATTTAATTATTCACTATGTTTAAAATTATATTAACAAATAAAATCAGTACTTAAATTAAAATTACACATCTATGATTATATTATTGTACATAATATATAACGCCTCTTTATACAGAGTGCAGACAGCAGACAATAGAAGGACCAGTTTCTGTAGCTAGGTATACTTTTTTAAATATCATTTTTACCCGACTGCCAAGGAAAGGTTATTTTTTTAAATAGTTTATCAGACAGGCTAAAAACATAACTACTGAATCGATTTCGATGATTTTATATGGTAGCCACAACGGCTGGAGATATCGCGAAACACACATAAAAGAAAAAATCAGCGGGCTGGCATCGTCGCATTTCTAGAGGTTCTTGTCAGAATAATCAGAAACAAAATATTAAATCGTATTAAAGCAAATAGAAAATAATTGTCAAAATACAATTTTTTATAAGTATATACCAAAATATCTAGTGCTTGACTGAAAATATATAGTATGTACTTCGATTTAAATTTATTAAAATAATCACGTAAAACTTCTAGGATTACGATTTTGACAGGCCGCGCGGGATGGACGCTTGTGTTGCCGTCATAGCATTATTTGTTACTGAAAATATATAAAAAATACATACATTTTGTTTATATAAATTAAATTACATATCTATTGTTTATATATTACTGTAAAAAGTGTTACCTTTAGCTTCCATTTTAACACCTTCAGGGACATACAACTTCAGATAAAATTAAAAGTAATTTCTTTATAATGCCACATTTTACTGTATTTTTTATGTGTGCAGCAGATGTAGACAATGATTACAATGATATTGACAGTTTTTTTTATTTCAACTAGAAAGTTATGAGAAAGTACAATTTTGAATAACATACAATAAAGTTAAAAGTGTAATTATTTAAATTTGTACATAGAAATTAACTGGAAACAAATTACCTTAAAAATTATGATTTGTATTAAAATATTATAATCAATGTTTACAACTCATGAATATATTATATTCAACTATTTTACACATAATTATTATTACAGCCACAAAAAGGTGTCTAAATTTAGAGTTGTTGACTATCGATTGACGCCAGCAAACATTATTTAAAGTATAGATCAGAAAAAATATATAGCCATAAACCCAGTGTCTCAGAATAAGTCGGAAACTAGACTATATAATATAATATAACCTCAGCTATCTTCCAATAAAATCGGTGTAGTTGTTTCACAGATTAGCGCGTTTAAACGTGGTAGTTCATCATTATTTTAGTTCAGATTTATTTTAAAATCTACAATTATATCTCAAACTAAACTCTTCAGCTTGAACATTAAAATAGTATGGATGTATTACCTCACATCTTAAAGGTTTCTTTATGTGTGCATCATGTTATTTTTCTGGTCTCACATTTAAATATAAGCTAAAGACACCATTCTGTGGTCACACTGATACAAAAGTTTTATTTAAGTGGTAGCAAATAAATATAGCAATGCCTTAGCAAACTGTATGATCTCTGATCCTCCAAGCTTGGACTCTCCGTACACTCTGTCTACAAACGTGATTGGGACTTCTCCTATTGAGTACTCCAGCTGTCTTGCCCTGAAATAAACCATTTGTATAATTAAAAATCTTTAAACATCTAAATAGATCATTGTTAATTATAGCAGTTAAACGCGTTACTATCAGTCCATTCAACTTAGGACCGAGAAGTCGAATTATGAGCTACAATGTCAAAAAAATATAAAAAAAACCGACTTCCGTGCTTGTGTTATGCAACCAGAGACAATGAAGGCACCACAAACACCCAGACCCGAGACAATGTAGAAAAGTGGTTTTCTGCAATGACGCGTCTGGGGATCGAACCCGGGACCTCAGAGATAGCGACACCTTGAAAACCGGTGTGTACGCCACTCAACCACGGAGGTCGTCAAATTATTACTATTTATTTTACTATTCTATATTAATAAAATTATTTAATTATTTACCGGATGATCATTTCCATTTGGAAAACATAGCCTTTGGAGACACAACTGTCAATCAATTTTTGGAGGACATCTTTCTTGTATAATCTGAAATCAAAAATAAAAAAAATACTAGTTACAACTTTGTTTACAATACATGGAACATGTTTACTGTAAATTTTTAAATGTTTTAATATTTTTGTTTGGGTGGGCTTCCAACATAGCTTGGGAAAAGGCCAGGTCAAAAATTTCATTGTTAATGTTGCCAACCTTGATTTAACCAATTTAAAAAAAAAGTATAATAGAAATCTGTTGATAGTATTAAAGACACATTACCCACAAAAATATTCTGCCAAATTGACAAAATATGCTAAAAAAAAAAACAAACAGTACATAGCATCATTGATCATTTCATCGTATTATTCATAACAGTGTATATTTATATACAAAATAATTATCCTACGCACCTAAATGAACCTGTAAGATCTGAAGCCCCAGGTCTCAACAGCAACTGAGTGACGAAGTTAGCTCCTCGGGATATCAGCTTCCTCTTAAAATCCCATCCATAAACACCGCCATCATCCTTGTACCGAGTTCCTGATACTACATCATAGTCATACTCTCTTTGGAGTTCTATGAACTGTGGTATGAATTTTGGCTGGAATAGGAAATGAAGATTTGTTAATGTTTTCGTATTCATATTTTTAGCCTTTGCCATGTATAAGCTGGAAATGAAGAAAAACCTTAGTATGATTTTTATGAATGTAATGTGAAGCAATTGACTGGATTGTGGAAGAATGGGAGGGAGGTAGGGCCCTTTTAATTCTTATTAATATTATAAATGCAAAAGTAACTGTCTGTCAGTCACATTTTCACACCAAAATTACTGAACTGATTTAAATGAAATTTGGTGCACAGATAGTCTAAAGCCTGAGAAAGGACATTGGCTTTTTGCCGAGATAACCAACATCCACGCAAGCAGAGTCGCGGGAAACAGCTAGTAATATTTAGGATTAACCTAGGATACTTTAAAACCTTAAAATATAATGTTATTGTAAAGACTAGATATGGTAAAATGTTTGGTCATAGCTTATATTTGAGGTAGAATAATAATACATAAACTCACAAAATATTGTAATAGTCTATAACATATGACTGTCAAATTCACACAATACAGGAATGTAATGATAGAGATGGTAGGACCTGTATCATGCTAGCCAAAATAGTGTAAATCATTCTAGAGTATAGATAAAGCATTTCTACACTTACGTGGTGACTTAAATCAGAGTCCATAATAATAATAAAGTTGCCGGTGGCATGTTTCATTCCATGAATGTACGCAGTACCTAAGCCAAGTTTCTTTTCTCTGGGTCGAAGTACTATCTTGTTAGAGCCGTAAAGCTTTTGCAGTTGCTTCGCAACATCTAGAGTGCCGTCCGGACTCCCGTCATCAATTATAATAACTTCATAATCATATCCACTGAAAAAAACACAAAAACATGACGAAAAATTTTTGCTTGCAAAGTAATGTTAAAAATATATGTGGGCACTTACCTGTTATCCAGATACTTGATGATAAGCCATATCATAATAGGCAAATTCTCCCTTTCATTGTACGTTGGTAATAAAATAGAAAATTTATCGCTTTTTGTAATCTCCGAATCTGAAACCGTGGCCGCCATGCTGTCAAACTAAATGACAAACTGTCGAACACAGAATACATATTCACAAAAGAAACAAATGTAAAAATTAAAATGTCAAATTCTAGAGCAGGTAATGTAATCCTAGTACAGTCAAAACAAAACGAAATAAAACGATAAATTGAAAAGAAAACCATTTCTTCGATACGTGATAGTGTGTTCAAAAAGCAAATAAAATTTATTAGTTATCATAAATCGATAACTGATATCGTTGGTTTGATGATCTTGATTGATAAATGACTTTCAAGGTCTTACAAGCCGTAAGTCAGTAACTAATATAATATCGAAAATTAGTCAGTTATTTTATAACATTTTTACTGTTTTCATGCACTATTGTGATTGAGTTTTCTAAGTATTAATACCTAGTTCAAAACAACGAAACGTATCTGACAGCAGCTTTAACGATACCTGTCATCTCAGTTGTAATCTTGTATTATTAGTGGGATACAAATAATTATGTAGACGTCCTCGAAAAAGTGAAACTTTCATTGCACGAGTATTCAAATGTACGGCTACTAAATAATTATTTATAAATTCAGTATTATATACAACTTAGTATCTTTTACCTAAAAATTACAATTGTGTATATTATTTACAGAGGGAGAACACCATCCGTTACTATGTTTCGAAAGTGAAATACTTAAATATAAATAAAAATGGGGAAAACTAGTAAAGTAGTTGTATGTGGGATGAAAGGCGTGGGCAAAACCGCAGTATTAGAGCAACTTATATACGGAAATGTGAACTATAAGTCATCTTTTTATCCGACTATTGAAGACATATATGTGGCGAATATAGAAACGGATCGGGGCACGAAGGAGAGGGTCTGTTTTTATGATACGGCGGGACTGGAGCCCCCGCTAACAGGCGAGTTCAAAGGTTTAGTCTAGTTTGATTTGTTACTGCTTGAGTGCTTGTACAGGCTGGTAAGAACTGCTTTGTCATTTTGAAGCTTGTCTATGTGTGGTTAAAAGTTTTTTTTTATGATAGTAAAACTTAAAAAAAAATGCACCTAAATTTTGTGTATAAAAAAGCAAGGACAATGGCATTTTAATTTTAATAATGATTTCAAATCTAAATAAATTACAAAAATACAGCTTGTTAGCTGGTATTTCTAAATTCATTAAATTTAATAAAATTATTTATTTTCATTCAAAAATAATTGCTCAAATCTTTATACATTATTTTTATATAAACCACATGCATAACTTGCTATATTATTTGTTCACAGACATTGTAAATAATGTTGAATAAAAATATATTCTTTGCCAAGCTTTAAATTTAAATTAACATCACACAAGCCTATAGCACAGCAAAATCTGCACTTGAGTGGTATAACTGGTCTGAGTTGTAATATCTAATGTTAATTCTAATTTATACTAGAATTTATTACAACCATTTTAAAAGATTGTGGTATAAAAGTAGCATTCTTGTTCTTGCAATAAGTAAATAATTCTTTGAATGCTTGAAAAGTTAATTAGTATTTGTTCTTGAGCAATCACTATCTATACATATTATAAAATTCCCCACCGGAACTCTCTGTCTGTACTTGATAAACTCAAAAACTACCGAACAGATTTCCATATGATTTTCACCAATAGATAGATTGATTCATTAGGAAGGTGTGTGTGTGTGTGTACAATTGATTACTTTTTGTATACCCACGAGAAGCCGGGATGCATCACTATATACTCATAACAACAACATTAGGTACTGCAACTCAGCCACAATGGAAATAAATAAATTACTACATTATTATTATCATTAAGTACATAATTATACATTTTTGTTTCATATGGTTTAATATAAATTTTAAGGCATTTCTTCCATCCTGGATGGTATGTTTAGTTTCTCCACTTCTTAATACTTAACTTGTATAGTTCAACAATTAAAATAAAATAAGAATATTGCTTAGGTATAAAGCAAAGGGTTTGCTATTCAGTTGTACATTTACAGACTGGTATTGCATATGAAAAAAAATCTATTAGTAAAACAAAACTAGTGTGCTTGACCACACAACTAAAGTAAAACTTTTTTATGTAAGAAACTTAACTGGCTATGAGAGAAAGAGAGAAAGAAAATGCGTGTTCGCACCTCTCTCTCTTGTCCCTACAGTAATATAAGAAACGTAACTCTCTTTTTATCTTCACTAACTTATATCTCTCTCTCAACTTTCGTTCGCCTCGCCCGATCACACTTTTCGTAAGGCTCTTGTCACGCATTCACCAGCTTACTCCCCAAGGAAAACGGGCCTAAATGTTGGGTATAGTTTCCAATACGTACCTCAGAATATATAACAGCTACAAATCACGACTTGATGAGCCAGTAGGCCCCAAATAGTAAGCACAAAAACGGTAGCTCTAATTTATTTTCACATTAGATACAATTTTAACCTTGGAACCTTGACAAATAAAATGATAGTGAGTACCTTCAAACCCTATGTATCTTTAGGAATGCAGGTCTTCCATAATTTTTTCAAATTATAAAGGTTAAGGCTCACCCACCTGTAGGCTTATTTGCTATCTCCAGTTGCCAACCCAAGCGATGTTTACTGGATAAAAATAGCGGAAATTTATAATTAGGTATCGGCTAACTTCGTTGAACAAATACGTCGTAGTAGAACTACACTCGCGAGCAAAAGTATGGAATCACTTACTTGGAATTGATTCCGCGCGATCTTGAGTACTTAATAACTATTTAAGCATAATAAAAATGGTACCATTTTAAAGGTTTAACTGTTAACTTTAAATAAATACCAAATTCATGCAAATTACGTCATTATTTAAGAAGCTATACCGGATTACGTGAAGGAGTAAGGAAAAAGATATGTTTCAATTGTTTGATACGTCGCAACTTGAGCCTATTGACACCCTATAAAAGCTCGTGTTATCGGATTTTCTTTATCAGTCGGCTTTCGCACTTTGACCGGTACACATCTCCGCTACTTTTGACCCTTGAACTTGGACGACAATGGATACTACACCTACAGAAGCAGCACAAATCGTCGCCTTATTGCAAAAAGGGCTCAGCCAGCGGGCTGTCGCACGTCAGCTCCACATAAGCCTGTTCTGTATTTCGAAAGTTTATAAACGCTTTCGGGAGACTGGTGGCTTCATCTCGAGACCAAGATCTGGACGGCACCGGTGCACATCGGAGAGGGATGGCCGTTTTATTGTGTCAACCTCTCTCCGAAATCGACATTTGACTGGTGTCGACGTCCAACAGGAGCTCCAAAATGTTCGTGGGGTAGCTGCCAGCGAGTGGACAGTTCGTCGAAGACTTAAACAAGCTAATTTGACTCCAAAAAGGCCTGCCACATGCCCGAAACTGACGGCAGGTCACCGACAAGCATGCCTTCAATTTGCTCGCTCCCATCTTGATTAGGAGGTTGAGCATTGGATGCGAGTCCTGTTCTCCGACGAGTGCAGAATGTGTTTGCATGGCAGCGACCTAAGGGGTCGGGTCTACAGGCCGCCTGGGAGCGATTTGCGCAGTGCTGTTTTGCTGAGACAGTGGCTTATGGATGCGGTTCTTGTATGATGTGGGCGGCATTTCCTTCGATGGTAAAACGGAGCTTGTTTTCGTGCCTGGCGGGGGACGAGGAGGTGGTCTAACTTCAGACCGCTACATTTCCGATATTCTGCTGGAACATGTCGTTCCTTATGCGGGATATATCGGTGATTACTTCCTTCTCATGCACGATAACGCTCGTTGTCACACTTCCCGTGCCACAACTGAATACCTCGAAGAAGTCGGTATCGCCACATTGGACTGGCCAGCGCTCAGCCCGGACTTGAATCCCATTGAGCACGTGTGGGATGAACTGAAGAGGAGGGTTCGTTCCAGAAATCCTGCTCCTTCAAGTGTGAATGAGCTGAAATCGGCTTTGATAGAGGAGTGGTAAGGTATCCCGCAAGAATCAATTCAGAAGCTGATTAGGTCAATGAAGAACCGTCTTCGAGCAGTTATTAGGGCGAGGGGAGGGAACACAAAATATTAAAATTTAATTTTAAGGCCAAATAATTTTTTTATTAATTAATTTTTGTTGTTTTCTTCATTTATTATTTTTCCATTATTCTTATGTTTTCCTAACTCCTTCACTTATACCGGGATAGCTCCTTAAATACTGGTGTGATTTAAATGAATTTGGTATCAATTTAAAGTTAACAGTTTAACCTTTAAAATGATGTCATTTTTATTATTCTTAAATAGTTATTAAGTACTCAAAATCGCGCGGAATCAATTCCAAGTAAGTGATTCCATACTTTTGCTCGCGAGTGTAGTAGATCTAGTTGGTCATCGAAGTCAGACGATACGAAATTTGTGTTTTGACCGAGTATTTAATAAAGCAATTATCGCTTTAGTTGTCAACCACCATAGCGAATAACCCTTCTGACCTGGTATAGGTCACCACACCAACTACACCTGCGCGATGCTGCGGACTGCGGACTCGATCCCCGCATAGCGGCGACGTTACGTATTGTGTGATAGCAAAGCGACAGCAAAACTTGTACAGCTATTCTTCTACAATTGTTGATTTGCATTTAGTTATACGATACGTAATACGAATTAGCAATTTGACAGTAATGAGGGTGCGGGACAAATATTTTTCCGGTCCGCATCTGTTATAATTTATTCTGGGTGTTCTTTTTTAATATGTATGTGATTTGAAGGTTTCTGTAACCCATAAATATTAATCTTGATCTTATTCTTGACTGATTTCTATCCCCCTGCGTCATAAGGATTAAATTCTTCCAAAGTGCGGGATAGACAAAAAATACTATTTAGCCCAGATTACCTTTGACTTAATTTCTCCCACAACTTCGACAGGCCCACCACAATCCCCGACGATGCAGCTGACCGCCAATCAGGTTCTGCAGCGCCACTACTTGGGCTTTGCCGAGGGTTTCGTCATGGTGTACGACACCACCCGGCCCGAGTCGCTCGACGTGCTCATGTATTTGAAGAAGGATATCGACAGGAATAAGGATAAGAAAGAGGTATCGAAACTATTTATTTAACAGAGAACAACATTAATAAATTAGGAATAATTGAAGGTACTGCTATTTAAAAAGAATTTGCTGTCAGCACATCTGGGATAAATGTGGTAAATAGAGGTAGTCTATTTATTTTGATTCTGCATCTTATGCAACTGCTATATTTTTTTAATTAATATTGAGAGGGAAAAATATCGCTACTGTCACTAGAGATAATGTAAATTATAGCGATATCCCATACATCCAAATCTGTTTAGGCATTTAGTAGTTATGGTAGAATAAAGAAACTCACACACATACTTACATGAGCTTTAAAAACACTCAATCTTTTAGGCAGTAATGTAATCCATTTCCATTCATACTAATGATATGAATGCCAAAGTAACTGTGTCTGTCTGTCTCACGGCTAAACCGCTGAACCGATTCAGATGAAAGTTGGTATGGGGAAAGCTTGGATTCTAAGAAAAGACATAGGCTACTTTTCACTGCGATAACAGGTTACAGCTAGTAAATAATAAAAGCGTTTGCTTACATGGTTCGTACCTACATAGTTATTAAAATGTTATGCCTGACAAGTTCAGGGTTCCCCTGTGGCCATGACCTAACAATGTTACACGAACGACACGCAAAACAACCACAGGGAATATTTACTTTCAAGGTTATAAAAAGAAATTTATTTACCTACTAACTGCGATGCCAGCCAAACCAGTCATAATACGACTACATAATTATATTTTTCAAATACAACTTGCTTTTTTCGTTACGAAGTTGTGTTGTTTTTTTTTTATATTTTTACTGAGTTAATATAATAAGGGTCGAAATTAAACTTAAATAAAACAACACAGACAAACTTCATTGTATAGAAGCGCGGCATATTTTAGTTAGATTTAGTTGTAGGGGCAGTTTTTTTTAAGAGATCTACCTAGTTTGTCTAAGTGCAGTCTTTGATTGCTTTACCGGACTTTTGACGAAAACCTGTAGGTACAATCAGCAACAAAAGATGAACACAATCGGTTTACAAAACACCTAAATGCTGCTGTAAACATTTGGTCCGCCAATTCCTTTTATTTTTTTTATACCGGTCACTTACATTCGCACGAGTACGCAATCCCACAAGTGTAGGACGACATTTGCAAATGATTTCATTTCAAGGCTGTGTTGGTTTTATAACAGACATCAAAGCGCGCGAACCTTGTTCGAATGTTTGCGCGCATGTGACGGATGAGGTCCCCTGACCTTTGATGTTGAAGCTAAAAACTATATATTTATATTGCAGGTAGTAATGCTTGTTGTCGGAAACCGCACTGGGCCCGATGACGTCAACAGCTTAGAAAATACATGTTCGAAAGCCTCAAACTGGTGCGCGCGGGAAAAGATCCGCCATTTTGAAGTTTCGGCCATGGATCGCCCTTCCCTATACGAACCATTTATATTCATGACTTCTAGATTAAACCCGGTTCAGAACAAAACTGCGTTCCCACAGTTAAGTACGCTAAGCAAGTTGACCCAGAAAAATAATAAAAGTGAGGCTATGTAACGGTACGTTTTTAGTCTATGCCCATTCTGCTATCAACCGTGAAGGTTGAATGTGTTGTTTGTGAATGGAGGTGAGCTGTCAAAATGTGGCGGGAATATGATTTTTTTTATGGCTTTTATGAAAATTTTGCTTTGCGTAAATTAAAACAGATTAAGGTATCTAAGACAGAATATTGTATATGTAGAGTTTCGTGTAGGTAAAGGTTACTAAAACTAACAACACTATGTTTCAGTGGCGTAGCTACTGGAGGGCTAGACGGGGCTGTGCCCCGGGGCCCCCAAGCTCGGGGGGCCCTCGAACTCTGACTTACATCGTTTGTAAGTCAGAGTCCGAGGGCCCCCCTTTTGTTTTTTTTATTTGTACATAATTAACAAATCACAATTACCTATTTATCGTCACCGGGAATCATATATTATCGATACTTAACTATTTTAAGATGATTGTAAGTATATCTCTCATTCCATTACTACGTTCATAGACAAACATAATACAAAGTTTTTGAACCAAGTTGTAGAAGATTTTGATTTTAAGGAAAACCTTATTAATAGATATGTATTTGAATGAGTATTTTGTTGTTTTTCATATTGTGTGTTTCTTTTATAATACAATAAGGTTAAAAATGGGTTTTACAGTCTGATGAAGACGCTAAGACGTGATTTTGTGTCGGAGCCAGGTACATGATAAGACAAGTTAGGAAAAATCCACATAATTCATAACATTCCTAATACACTTGGATAGAATTCGTACAATTGTTTGACGGAAACGGAAGCTTTTGTCTCGTTTTTACTTTCTAGTGTGAAAATAGGCAAATTCGCAAAGCTTCGAGCCACGGTTTGCCACGGTAATATTATCTATTAGTATTGTAAATCGACCTTATTTTTGAAATACAGTCGCGTGGTACGTATAGGCGTGTGGACTGGGTATGAAAAAGACATATCCATTTAGTCCACCAAATACTTAAAAAAGTTAATAAAACTCGTGTTTTTTCTTTTATGAAATCAATAAAAAATTACAAAGTTAAAACGCTTTAAAGTTCAGGAGTGACGAAAATTGTAGCTAGAAGTGACGTTACGCGACATTTCCTTATACTGTATCTTCCTCATTATTTGTTTAAGTAAAAAGGAAAATATATGTGTTTAATATTTTTTAATAGTATATGTGACGAGTAAATTAACAAAAAATGTCCACATACTTCGAGTTTCTATCTAGTTTAGTGAATGTATTTTTTTTATTTAAACATCAAAATACGTTGTGAATTAAATAGAAAGTGTTCAATAAAAATGCATGTTCTTTTTTTATCAGTAGAATTAATTTAAAAACCATGCTTATAATATGTTTAATTTAGGACTAAATAACAAATCATTTTGATAAATTTGCGACCGAAAAATATTTGCGCTTCGACTGAGACGTACGAAAATCCACATTAAAATATAAAGCTTAATTCAAAACTTTTAATTGTAATTTTACAGCACAAAATATTCTACAATTATTGCTCCTTGCAATATTAATAAGATTTTTTTGATTAAAATAAGTACTTGTATTTATTTTGTTTAAAAAACAAACACCGTCTGTTCGTCACGGGGCTCGCTATTATATTCGCGATTCTATTTCTTCGCGATTCTATAATATTCGCGACTGGTTGCATGCCGAGCGCATGTTGAGATACGAGGCCCGTAGGTAGCTCGCGTTTTGTCCGTTTATATATCTAAGATTAGGCCCAAACATACTCTCTCCTGCCATCTGCTTCTCCAAGAAGCATTCGAGTTAGCTACCAGTAGCAATACAAAACACAACCGCCGTATATTACGTCCTCGCCGGCGAGGCCCGTCGGTATAAATAATTGTAACGTAAATGTTACCCCAAGTCCCTAGATCAAGCTGGCCCGAGCCCGCCAAACTAGCAATAAAAATATGTCCTTAAATAATAAAAAACTTAGATCCAGCCCTCCCTTGCTATTTTTACCTTATTAAGATTGTTAGCAACGCACTAAGTCGAGGTCTGCCCTTAGTGAACGATGCTAACGTAGTTAGTTTTTCTATTGCTCTAGCTGGAGGCCCTTGAGGTTCTCCCGAAAAGTCCAGTGAAGCAGTTAAAGCCTGCGCTCAGGCTAACTGCGTAAATCTCTTCCAGAAAAAAAATGTTTATATGAAGTTACAATACTGATAGATAAAATTACCGTGCTAATGCCCTCTGTCGATCGATATACATTGCATTCGGTACACGACGAATACGGAACCAACGAATTTAAATAGTTTAGTTGGGGCCCTAGTTTTATTTTTGCCCCAGGGCCTTTGGTTACCTAGCTACGCCACTGCTATGTTTAAAAGATGAAATTCTTGCAACTAACTTGTAGGAACAAAAAAATAGCTCCTAAATATTACTTCCATGCTAATATTATAAATGCAAACGAACTCTGTCTGTCTGTGTGTTACGCAATCGCATCTAAAATACTGAACTGATTTAATTAAAATTTGGCACAGAGATAGTCTAGAGCCTGAGAAAGGACATGGGCTACTTTTTGCCGCGATAAACGACACCCAGACGGGCGGAGCCGCGTGCAACAGGTAGTAAATAATACAGTAGCTTTCCAAGACAATGCTTTTAAGAATAAGACATGCTTGTAAATAAGGCCAATTTACTTAATTTAGGATAATAAATAGAATATAGGACAAAAATGTTAACTTATTCGCTCTCTCTAAAAACTCTACAATTTTATTTTCTTAAATTTTCGAAGGTCGCTTGAGTGAAATGCCTAATTTTGACAGCTTGCAAAGAGTATGGCTTGAATGAAATACTTCTTGAATATAAATAATTAAGGCAAAGGTATTAATGTATTAAAAAAGAACATGTACTTTAGATAATGCGGTTATTTTAAAAAAACTTACCAATCTTTATATGTCCTATTGCAGGACAAGCATTTTTATTTAGGAATTATAGAAAAATTACTTAAAAAATAATAATTAAAATATACTTTTTTTTTTAAGTTTTATATTTCGTCGGTGCACAGGTTTTTTGTTGTATATACCTATGTACTCTATTGAAATAGGCCATTGTGAGTCTGTAACCGAAAATCGGCCAGGATGTCAGAAGTATAATACCTAATTAAAAAGTGAAGCCAATAAGTAAATACAGTGTAAACTCCATGTAACGTCACTCGATTTAACGACAAACTCCCTAAAGCGTCGAAATCAATTGGCTTTGGTTGGTTTAGCTTGTTTTCCATACAATGATACACTCTACATAGCATTACACCCACTCTCATTAACGACTACAATTGAGTAATAAAAAGTAGTTTAAGTTGTTTAAGTTGATCAAATTAGTAAAAACTGCGCAGCTGTGTACGTTCTTTTGTCGCTTTATTATCCTAGCCCGCAAGAAACTCGATGTCGGCATCATGCATACCGAACTTTCTAAGAAATTCGCCCTTTTGTTTACAAATTGGGATTGCTTGAACGTGTAGACTGTTGTTCAGTTGTTGACCATGATTAATAAATAGGAGTTATGGATTATCTATTCTAAATCTTCAAACCTACATCGAAGTAGACGACTGCCTGCTTACAACGGCTTCACTCACAGACAAAGACATTTTGGATTCAGTAAGAAAAACTGAGGATCAGGTACAAGACGATGAAACAACGGATGGGCCTGAGCCTCCGCCGAGCATTAAAGAAGCTCTGAAAGCAGCTAAATTATTGGAAAATTATTTCCTTCACAACTAAGATGCCTCAATATCACCATATATGAATAAAATAAGTAAAAAAATACAACAAAATTATTGGTGCAGCAAAAGACGTCAGACAAAAATAACTGACTATACGCAATAGCGTTCAAATAACATTCTTTTTTATGTACATACTCGTAACTACGAACACTAGTCTGAAATAAACTTTTTCTTTTTCTAATTCTGATTTTTCTTCTCTCCATTTAACGACAACTCTCTATAACGCCATAAAATGCACAGTCCCTTCAGTGTCGTTATATAGAGTTTACACTGTACAGTTACTTAAATTCAAGAAGTATTTCACACCTCACAACCTCATCGTTTTAAACAAAATATATTTTATATTAATTTATTGTTTTTATATATAAATTATGTTTATTAATATTATCAATATGTATTTTTGTATATTACAGTCTAAAATTTATTAGTTTTAGCCTTATGACGTGACACTATGATTAGATCATGAAGTTAAGTATTAATAATACGTATTTGTTTGTTATTTTATGTGCAATTTTTTAATTATTTTAAAATGAATATCTTATTTAAAACAACTACTATGTATTAAAAAGAAATCTCATTAGTTGATTTAGAATTTAGTTGTAATTTAAAAGAGCTAAACTAACCTTTAAACTGTACCTAACCTATTTAGTAAAATTTTAAGAATACAGGAACAAGAATTATATATTAATCTAGATATGACTATTATGTTACACTTTTTGGGTACACATTTCAATGCATATTTTAGCTGGAGCTATAACCTTAGGTACTGTTTTTACTGATTTTAGTAATATTTTATTCTAATAAAAACTATAAAATATAGTTTAACAGCCCCAAATAAAATGCGCGTAATATATGTACCTTAGAAAGCCGATGGCAAATGAGAGAACCAAAATGATTAATAAATTAAATTTATTTTATGTGTACTTAAAAAAAGGTTTTAATAAAGTTTTTAATCATAAAAATCATTGTCATCGGAATGGAACGTGATTGGGGCATAGATTTTATACCGATCTAAATTAGGCTAAGTACTTAGTATCGAATTTAGTATTAGATTAAAAGGAATTTAGTGCAATATTATATATGGATATAATGACTATTTCTGCTTTGTATTTTAGCGAGACATTTTTAAAATTGACAAGGTGTTACTATGAAACGGTGGTTAACGTTAGACTCTGTAAACCTTTTAGGGTTTCGTTCCCAAAGGGTAGGGTGGCAGCGAAGTGGACATGCTTACTTTAGACATCGTTTTGAGTTAGGCCGGCTATACACGGACTGTTTGAAGCAGTAGGTATCGCCTGCTTTAAGCTGCGACTGCATGTTAAATTATAGACTTCTATTTATGTATATACACATGTATGTACATACATGGATGTGGTCGGAAAAGCTAAAACGTCCAGAGTGGGAGGCGCACGTAACGTTTTATGAGAAGCGCAGGCGAAGTGGTAACCGTTTTTTTTTTGGTAGAGGTTCACCGCATTCAGCCTAAGCGCAGGTTTTACAGCTTTAACAGTACGTGAATGTACATCACAGGCTAACTGCTCAAGCAGTCCTTGTATGGCCTAATACCTTTATTATTTATCATATTTTAAGAGAATATAAAAATAATATTATGAACAAAAATATATGAAAATGTACTTACTTCAAACTTTTTCAGAATACAAGATCTTTGGTATAAGATTTAAACATTCTAATTTATGTAAAATTTGGTAGTTGGAAAAGACTACATAGATTTAAAGTTATGATAAATGTATGGACATAAATAAAAGTATTGACCAATATATTTATTTAAATGAAATATGCAAACAACAATGTATTTATATCGTTACAGTATTATTTTTTAAATTATTAAAAATATCTATTACAATATCTTTTTTTAAATCATAATAAATTCTATTTATTGATTTGTGTTGTATTTGTTTATAGTTAGTTTTCAATGACCAGACCAAAATTTAAAATAAAGAAGGCATCAAACTGGAGTTGCAAATTAAAATATTATTGCGAATAAAATATAATCAATAATAGTTAATTTTATAATGTTTCAAAAATTATCGTCGGCGACCGCCTAGTAGAAATCAATGCACTTGTGTGCGTACGTGCACAGCCATATTGATCTGTGTGCTAACTGTTACCTATCTAGGTTGATAAACTGAATTGGGTATTTGACAACTATCGAATTATTTATTTATTACAAATATTTCTATTAAAAGTATTAAATTGAAGCAGAACTGCGAAATAACATAAAAATATACACGAATACAAAAGTTATAAGCTTTTAAAGTTGTTAGATGACGCATGTTCTATCTTTTTTTCGTAAAACGACGACTTGTACGGGGCAGCCCCAGATAAGTATGAAGAATTACCAAGGTGACGTCACCTGATTGTATAGCTCGCTCTGTCTAATTAGCAATATTAAAAAGCTTGTTACTAGTTCAATATGAAACTAATTAATCTGCTGTTTTTACAACTCGACATATTTTGTAATAAATAAATAATTCGATAGTAGTCAAATACCTAATTGTAGAAGGCCTCTATTTATTTTGTAGATTTATAGAAGTCAGAAGGGAATGGGCTTTTTCAAGATGTCTTCACCGGTGTTGCTATATATTATGTTATACCGATAACTTGAAAACGCCACATTAGTACAAATCTTGGAGCGATTTTTGTACACAACATGGATATTCTGGAACACAATAAAAACACAATTGATGGCAATAATTTATTCTTGCATTTCAAAATGTACTTACAATCGTTCTTAAACGCTAATATCATTTCGCCTACAACTAGAGTGAGTCCCGTAGTGGGAACAAGTAGCTCGCTTGAGCATAACCTTTAACATTACGTTTAACACTACTCAAGGATATGCGCCGTTTTTGTGAGTAACTCCGTTTATAAATAAAAAATGAATAACACCGTTTATGAAGTCTCTGAAATGTATTTAAGTAGGATTAAAGTTAGAATACTTACTTTGTTTAAAAACAAAAATGAATAAAATTTTGAATTACGATTGTATTTTGTCGTAAATTATATAAATTTGATTTATTAGAAATAAAATGAAAAGATAATTAATGTAATAGTATTGTTTACACAATGTAGGAATTTATTTTTCGACGGCAAGGATAGCCGAGTGGTATAGGTCACCACGCCAATTCACAGTGCGCAACGTGCTGCGGGTTCGATCCCCGCATGGGACAAACATTTGTGTGATCCACAATTTCTTGTTCCAAGTCTGGGTGTTATTTGCGTATGTGAATTGAATTTTTGTGAAATCCCCGCACTACAGGGATTAAATTTTCTAGCAGGGGAGCTGTATTAAAAAAAAAAGAAAAAATGAATTATGTAGTGTAGCATTCATATAATATACTAGCTATGTTATTGTTGAGTTAAATAACTATAACGAGTTTTTAAATATATATCCAACCAAATACATATCCACAAAAACAGCGCATAAACCCCTTAAAATTCGAAAAGTGATATTTTATTCATATCGATCTTAATACGTTTTAGTACAACGAAATAATTATAATTAATATATTAATAACTATTCGGAATGAAATACACTTAGTGTTGAAATCAACGACGTTTCTTAATAAATCAGATATTATTAAATACTATGAAGACGTGTTACTTAAATACCTATCGTACTTGGTCAAGTCAAAGATAAAATTATTTTTTCTGACTTGGTGAAAACTGATCATTTAACGACGTTTTAAACCAGTGACAAACGGAGTTAAATAGGCAAATATCATCAACAATTTTGTAAGCTTTTGACATGACAAAAAGCTAGTCAAAAACTAGGTATTTTTCTTTATGGCTTTGTCGAGGTGTGGTTGAGTAGTCAACTGTTTTCATGTAAATATTGACTTGTAAAAGAGACGAACCAAGTACGTCATCTATTGTTATAAACCTTGCTGCCAAACGTTTACATAAAAATCTCCAACTCAACGATTTCTCAAAAATCTAATATTTTAAACTAGAAATATAAATTGAAAACTTTAAAAATCCTTAATAATACGTTTTTAAGCATTCTTTTCAACCTGTCTGTAGCTCTCTTTGAGAAAGATATAATTTTGTTCTAATATAATTTTTGCGTCTAGGTCTTACAGCGATTCTTACATAATTATTGAACTAGGAGAGACTGGGGTTATTAAATTATCATTTCATTAACTCATTGGTGTCCATATTTCGGTGATGCGAATAAAAAATTGCCACACTTTATTTTTTTCTCAATTTTAGTCGTCTATTGTTACATAAATGGGATATTTTCGTGATTTTAACCCCAGTCTGTCCGTAATAACACAATCTGCCTAAACAGGTGTGCGTCGTACGCGTGTATAAGTACTACTGCTAAGCTACCAGTGACTAGCATCGACTGTTAGTATCGAATACTTTACAATTACGATATCGTATGAATATACCGAGCACTGATTTAAACCGAAAAATAAATAAATAAATATAAAAGTTAAAAAATTCTGAAGTAAAAAAATAAAAACTCAAAGGACCATATATTGGTCCTTTTGCATATTTTTTTAGAAATGAATTTGCTATCAGTACTCAGTATCAGCTTGATCAATATGCTAATCAAATGTCTACAAATAATGAGTAAGTTATATTGTAATTATCAACAATTTTCTTATTTACATAGATTGAATCTACGTTTTAAAGTGCTTGGACACTAGATCGAGATTAACACATTCATATTTCATGAGCGAAGCAAGAGGCAAATTAGGCACATGTTTTAATTATTTTAGTAGAAAAAGACCAAACATAAATAAATAATCTTGATGGCACAAACTTTTCTGATCACTATCAGTTTATTAGAAGAAAAACCAAACAATCAGTCTAAAAAGATACGTCTTTTGGTACGAAAAAACAATAAAGATTTCTTCCATTTTTATAATCGAGCTAAAAATTTATCTACATTGACTGAAAGGAATATTTTGCCCACATAACGCTTTACTAAGTCATTCCTCACCACAGGCCAGTATTTAAACCCTACATGAACACACGTTCACAGTTCTTATCTAAGTAAAATCATCTATTTTACATCTTCGTCATCAAATAACTTCTAACATCGCTTTTTACATTACCTACTCCTTATATTTAAGGTAAAGGTTTTTGTATGCCTACTTCATTCGTTGAATCCTATACTTTTATTAATAAATCCGTTTCGTTAATCCCTTGTGGGTATGCGATGTTTGTACCATCGGTGTCGTTTATATTGAAGTAACTAAGGACCCATATTGCATATGCCTGAAATGAGGACCGTATATAAGTAATTTATTTTTATATTGTTATTATTAGTATGAGAATTCATGTTTCCATAAAAATCTGTTAAATAAATCTAGGTTCTTCTCCCATACTTATTGTTATGTTTTCTCTATTTCCGATGGTAAAAAGTCACCCGTTTTAAAGACCAAAATAGACAGTGCTGCCACATTTGACGGGCCTGTTGGTCTAGTGGTTAGTGACTCTGACTGCTAAACCGGAGGTCGTGGGTTCGATTCCCACCCAGGACGAATCTTTGTGTGATGAGCACGATCATTTGTTCTGTGTCTGGGTGTAATTTATCTATAATATGTGTGTATTTAGTAATATATAAGTATGTTTATCAGTTGTCTGGTTGCCATAGCACAGGCTCTGCCTAGTTTGGGATCAGATGACCGTGTGTGAGATGTCCCAAGATATTATTATTATTTAGTATCCTATAATTTTTCCATGGTCTAAACATTTTACCTATATAATGTTTCTAACAATTCCGCAGTTTCTAGAATCGTAATCTCGATTTAGTTAAAGTGATAAGGTCCTAATCTAATACTAAATGTAAGGCTGCACAGATAAGTGTGCAATTAATTAACAATTTGCTTAAAAATTGTCAACAATTTTTATATGCAGAGCCGGGTTCACTATTTTAAATATATGTTTTAACTTCTGAATTAACCCCTTAAATGTGATGCAAAATACATAAATCTCTTTTCGAGGTCCTATTTTTTAACGACTTTATAAAATGCATGTTATTACTAAAACTGCAGTACCTTTATATAGTATAAAACAAAGTCGCTCCCGATGTTTTTAGGCTTAGATCTTTTAAACTACGCAATGGATTTAATGCATTTTTCAGCAATAGATAGAGTTATTCAAGAGGAAGGTTTTTGTGTATTATTCATTAATGCTTTGTCTACCCGTGCGAAGTGAGGCTAATGCAAGTTTTATCAAAATCGGTTCAGTAGTTTTCAATACACAAACCACATGAAGGCGCATAAGCGTCACAAACCTCAGAAATAAAGTAGGCGCCATGGCCTAAACCGGTAAGGATGGCATCACATCTCAGTTTTAAATATAGCATCTGTTGAGTATGTACCAAGCATCGGATGAAGTCGGATTTTTTAATTACAACTCGTTTACTACGATGATTTTACCATAGTATATTATAGAGAGGATATTGAAACAACTTTAAAGATATGGCTGTTTTGAGGCTCATCCTAAATATGTATCAACCATATTAATTGATATAAAGCCCAGTACTCAAATGCAACTCAATTTTAAGATGCCGTTAATTTAGCGTTATAAAGTTTTGAGAACGTCTTTAAGTTAAGTTTCGTTTGAGTATACGGGTAAAGGAAACTTAATTTAACAGGAGGTACCTACAAACACTGATATTTGTGGTACCTACAGCGTATTTCTATTGAATTAGCATTTTGCCATTTTATTTAATTATTTTATGTAGTTGTTACTATCTTAAGCCGGCCCTGTGCTATCTTTTATATTGATGTAACAAGTTTTTAGTACTATTCTATCGTACATACAATAAAATTATTAATATTGACAATTACTATCAATTTCTGTATTATTAATAGGTACCTAAATAAACCGCTTATAAAGTAAAAACGATTTTTACAAACTTTGACGGTTTAATATTTAAGAAAATGAATTTCGTATATTTGAAAAGTAACGGTCATTCGTCGACGACGTCCATTTTGAATGTTGTTGGTTTTCGGCCAATCGGCTTCATTGCTAGTCTCCGGCCGGCTACTTTTGTGCAATTTGTATTTAGAATTTCCTCGTCACTACTACTTGAGTCGTTGAAGCGGCCGGTCGTGTGGATGTCGTCCTCTGAATCTGACGACTGTGAAAAATATATAACAATTACAATTAAATTGTTTAAATGACGTAGTTAAGCAATTCTAATCTACTATAATACTTTGATGTTTCTACATGGATAAAATAATGGTATACAGATACGTGAAGTGAATGGAAATGTGAAATTATAAGTACATACATTTACTCCTTAATATAAACCACCAAACCAACATGCTTTTCGAGTTCCTGGTATGCCTACAATAACATGCATTTAAAATTATACATAGAATTTAAAGAGAAAAAAATCAATGACTGAAGTTGCATAATAACAATTACATGATAATAAACAGACTTATTATAATCTAAATCTAAAACTAAAACACACATACATAAAATATTATTTAATTGCGAAAATAAATAACATATTAATAAAGAATAAAATAATATTAGAGTAAGTTTTGTAATTATAAAATTATAGATAAATTGTAGAAGTTTAAAAAACATAGACAAATAATTGTGTAAAAAGCGCAAGTTTTTGCTTTGGAAAAAAGGACCAAAAACCATGCGAAGCCAAGGACCACTCAATCTTTTGTTAGAAATCATTTTCTATTTAATATTTTAATTCCCCAATGACATCAAATTGTTGATTCATCGAATTGTTTTAATTTATCTTATGTCTAAATTTATGATCAAAGTGATTTGATTTTTGAAAATCTGCTTTATTTACCTACATACTAGCTGTTTCCCGCGGCTCCGCCCGCGTTGGTGTCTGTTAGCGCGGCAAATAGTTGCCTGTGTCCTTTCTTAGGATCTTAGCTTACCCCATACCAAGTTTAATTTAAATTAGTTCAGCGGTTTAGCCGTGAACGTGTAACAGACAGAGTTACTTTTTATTATATATTAGTATATTATATTAGTTAGAGTACCTACATGGTACTTTAAAATGATTTTCGTTTAAACTGTGTCTGTAAACATTTTCTAAATTGATTTTAAAGATATATCTAACAATAGATTGAGTAAAAGCTGAAGCGAGTATTATAAAACACGAACATTTATTTCTTAGGTCGTCCGCGGGCGATGACTTGCGGCAGGCGCTTGCTCGGGCGCTCGTCACTGCTATCCACGTTCTATTTGATTGAACATATTTACACACATCAACTTATGCACTAAACATTCATTATGTATACAGGGTTCGTTTGCAATAAACGAATATCAATAAAAGTAGGTATAGTAGAAACACAAAGTTTTGTAGTATTTACTCTCTGAGAAAGTCAGATAAGTTTGTGAAATGATTAATTAACTCTCTTTATTTCATTTAAATTTATTATTTTTTAATATTTTTAATTAAACATTTAATTTAAGTTACGTATTAAATACGCTAAATTCAAGGCCATATAATGTATAGCCATTAGCTGATTAGGTCTCAAGGACCAAAATTTGGACGAACTTTCAAATTATGAATTTGTCTCTTAGGAAGAGTATTTTAAGAATATATTAGTATTATGATCTTAGTTAACGTGTTACAGAATATTATAACAATTAATTACCCAACAACAGTTAAATGTTAGTAAGAGGAAAGTCTGAATGATTTTTAATTTAAGATAATGAAAAATTATCCATACATACTTATTAGATACATTAACAATTATTTAAGAGAAAATATTTAATGATCAAATTGACATTGACATTTCAAAATGGTTCATTTTGAAATGTAACACTTTTTTTTCAGTCAAAACTTTTCGTTTATCTAACGGTTCTTAACTCCTTGAACAGGTTGAACGCAGAGAAAAAGAAAATCTTTTATCCATTCTTCATCAGTGATCCACGCTCAAAAACGTGACTTCCATAAAATTGTTGACCTATATTGTGTATAATCTATCCAAATCATTCAGCCTTCATCTCTTTGGTTAGAACACGTCTTACATCAAAGTCTCCAATAGTAAACTTGGTGGCGGCCTCGGCGACGAGTTGCGCGGGCGCAGGCGGCGCGTTCTCCGGTGACAGCACCTTGTGTGTATCGTTATAATGAATGGGTGTATATTAGCATGGTATGATTTAATGGTGTAATCTAAAAGAGAAGAGTTGGGACAAAAGGACCAGACTCAAGGAGATCATTCAGGTTTCATACAAAGTTGGGCCCAAAATTTAGGGATGATAAAAATACCTATGTTTAATAATTCAAGATGTACCTTACCGCGGATAGGATAAAGGACTAGAATTTAAAATTAATTGTATCGTATACCTATACATAAGATATATATGATAACTCATACACGGCCATCTGATCTAAGACTAGGCAGAGTCTGTATTACGGGAACCAGACAACTGATAAACCTATTATAGATAAATTACACCAAGACACAGAACAAATGATCATGCTCATCACATAAAGATTTGTACTGGGTGGGAATCGAACCCACGACGTCCGATTTAGTAATCAGCTCCCAATGGCAACTGACATTTCGACAACCGATAACGCTGATCGAATTGTTCAAATGTATGGAAGTGACAAGTCCAAGTCACGTGACTTATCGAAACGAAATGCCATTTTCATACATTTAATGTCATTTTAGCGATTTCTATCATCGTTAACGCTTGTCAAAATGCCGCTTATCTTAGGGGGCGGGGCACTAACCACTAGACCAACAGGCCAGTAATTCATGACGAAAACTTTCTGTATTAAGAAATTTAAGCCACAAAATAGAATTATAATAACTAGATATATTGAATAAATGTGCTAGTTAAAGTACCGCTTTTAAATAGGCAAGTATAATCTTTGTCACGTAAATCTCTCTTTTCTTCAAGACTCCACCAGTTGTGAGATGCATTGGCTATTTTATTTATTTACCCTCAATATTGTATAAGTGAAAATACTTTCACGTAAGGCTGTGATTTTCGCTCTTACCTTGTCAATAGCCAATGCATCGTCAAAGTTATATTTACATCATGAAAATGGTCCATCGATGTTCATGTAGCCATATGTATGAAGAATGATCATGTTACCGACACCATCAATGAAATTAATGATTAGCTTTTTCAAACATTCACAAAATACCTACAATGTTATTCGAGCAGTTTTAGCATTATTTAATCACACTGTTACATTTGATATCTACGAAGAAATTAGTTCAATCTAAGTATAAGTGTTGATTTTTCCAACACTAGTTAATCTTATACGAGGAATAATTTTAAGTTTTTATAGATTTTTGACAGTTCTTCCATACAAAATCTGTCAGGCGACAATTTTATTGCACAATTAATGAATGCGCCCTAAATAAAAATTGAAGAAGTAAACAGAAAATTGCCTTGTTATACCAGCGAGATTATTAAACCAAAGCAGGTTATAGGCCTCTTCTCAGTACGAACCTTGATCTCCAACCCTTGATACTTCCTGTTAGCAGTATTCATTTTTACTACAGCGAAAAAATATAAGTTAACCTTTAAAAAAAGGAAACCAACTGCTATTCTTTTCAAGTCATCAACATATTCCCGTATAAATTTGAACTAACCACCATCAGATGCTATTTTTACCAATTAATTTACAATAAAACTTACATCCTGGTCGCTCATCATCTCCTTGGTGGACACAGTGGTCTCAATCCTCCTGATGGATCCTTGATGGATGTCCACGTCGAAGGCGAGGCATTGGAAGCGGCGCAGCAGCATGACCATCGGGATGGGAAGCACTCCAGCCAGGATCATGAGGACCGCGATCACGAGGACCCAGTTAGGGTACTGGGTTTTTACTACGCGGCCCTGGAACGAAAAATTTCATCTTTAGAGAACAAATTAGTAGTATGTGTTTAAGGTTCAGATCTTTACGCGAAATTAAAGAAGGCTATCCATTATGTTCGCGAACCTCTTGCGCTCCGTGCTCCTGCAACTGCATTATCCTGTTGTTCATCGCTAAGGCACAGTTAACTAAGTCATAGTAAATGGAACTTAGGTTGCCACGACACAGTATAGTCCTAGTGTGGAGGCCGCAAATTTACATTGCATGCCTTTTGATTGATAATTTAACAATTTATATTTATTATTACTTTTACATAGCTCCTAATTTGTTGTGATTTGAGATGCAACGGCAATAAATCTTTATATCTTTTCTTATAAATATTAGATTTCCAAAACCGAGGAGGAATTTTACTGTCTTCAATAATATGATAACAAAATGACCGCACTGGCTACTATTTCTGATGATGACATGTTCGTTCAAAGGTTCATTTAAAACTGTGGAGGGCATGTCGGACCGGTCGCGGTCGTGTGCTGTGTGGAGCGCATCCCGTATCCTTTGAAACAGTTGCAGGACCGCGAGCGAAGCCCAAAAGGTTCGCGAACATGGTGGATACACACCTTAACATTTGTGTGTTTCAGATTACCAATGCGTTTGGTAATTTTAGATTATTTACGTATTTAAAATGAAATAATAATAGGTAACATGTCTGGGTCCTAGGCAATAACAAGTATGGGCGTTTATTATGTCAAAAAACTAATCAATAAAACAAAACAGAATATAAGATTTTAGTGTACTTGTACACTAAATGTAAAAAAAGATTTTGTTTGTATATCCATGGCTTTGAGCTTCGTCAATTGAAGTAATGTGTCTTATGGGTTTTCAGGCAGGAAATTCCAGTAGGTAAGAATGATTATAAACTATTTCTGGCATTGACTAATGGTTTCACACGTCAATTGTTTTAGTAGGTCTCAAAACAAATACACATGTTTATCATTACCACAGAATTTATTTAACAAATAATGTTTTTAGTGTGACCTAGTAAGATAAGATAAAAAAATAATTTTCAAAATTAGACAGCTAAATATATGACAAATAAATAAAATACAACTCCCAAATTCTCTCAACCCATTCATCGGTGCCTAGTGCCCTTCGCCGAAAAAAAACAACATCGCAACAAACTCCCCAGCAGGGCAGCACCACGCTGTCTAGCAATTAACAAAAGGGATTAAGATCATGTTGAAAATATTCCACAGTACATACGTTTCTTCATAAAGTACTAAATTGTCTGTGTGTTTACAGTACACACATAAACAAACGCACGCATAAACTAGTAACAAGAAACATGATTCATAGAATGAGGAAAATTATATTATAAACTCGTGGTTCCGTAAAACAAATACTGCGTATTTTATCGACATCTCTGTTGCTCCCAGTGAAGGATATATAATCTATCTCACTTTCGCCTTATGAAAATATGGGTATTTTTTAAGACTATCAGCCATTTAAACCTGTAGAAGAGTTTCTAATTATTATAAATTGTACTTTTCATGACATGCATTCAAATGTGTGTTTGTGATCTTAGTATTGTAGGTATAAACATTGAAAGAAAATTTATCCCATATCCCATTTATCAAAATGGGTTGAGTCGTTGAGTAGTTACAAGAAGACTAACATAATCCTTTTGCCTTCGCCGCAGTCGGGTAAAAATACAAACCTGGGATTTGTTACAGACAGCGAAAAAAAAAATAAACTGATCTTTTATAACTATGACAGATGGGAAATCCCGAAGAAGATTTCTCCCACACACGGATCCCTAACCTTTACTATCAAAACAAACACTTATAAATAGGACTTTCCGTGTTTACTAGCAGTAACTGACCGCCAGCACTACAAAATGGTCCTGTTTCTAATAACCTTAAGTTTATTTAGTGTCGTGTCCTCTCAGAATGTTGTGACTGTCGTGACAGGTAAAGGTGCTATACAGGGCTACAAAAAGGATGGGTACAATACGTTCTTTGGAGTGCCGTTTGCATTGGTCAACGAGGAAAATCCATTTGGAGTAAGTATATGATTATTTATAATATCCCAAACTAGGCAGAGTCTGTATTATGGCAATCAGACAACTGATAAACATACTTATATATATTTAAATACATACGTATTGAAGATTCTTCTATATAACTATGTTTATATTGGCTTTCAGTCACAACAGATTTACATGAATATTAGTAATTCACAAACTTACTAAAAAAGAAGCGTCATTTGTTTTTACAGTATTGGAATGAGTTCGACAAGGTCTTAATAAAAATAATAGGGATGTAGACAATTTTTTTAATGTTTGTTTTTAGAGTATGAAGATATATTACACACGTATTTTTTCTTATGTCTCGTTATTAAAGAATGTACAGTGAATAGGAACTTCGCGTGATTTGAATGTTACACTACAATTTTAGACAAATATTGACATTAGGAGTCCCCACTCTTGACCTCTAAAGTGCTTTATCTTAGTGAATTTTTATTGTTTTGCTAAGATAAAAAATACGTGTCTAATATTTAAAAAAGGGACATTAAAAGAAAATTCCCATTGTATAATACTGAAATATTGTAGTTCCTGTTTGATAAAGGACGATTTATATATTATTTACAATCTTATTGTATTTATTTTCAAAAAATCTTAAGCTCTCATATATTTTTTTTGATTCGCCTGTTAATCTGGTGTTTAGGGAATTTGACTGATAAGGCAGAAGTCGTGGGTTCGATTCCCACGCAGGACAAATCTTTGTGTGATGAACACGATCATTTGTTCTGTGTTTGGGTGTAATTTGTCTATAATATGTATGTATTTAGAAATACAAGTATATTATCATTTGTCTGGTTGCCATAATACAGGCTCTGCCTAATTTGGGATCAGATGGCCGTGTGTGAGTGGTCCCAAGATATTCATTTTGACTGTGTAGTGGTAGTTTCTTTTTCACTAACAGTATTACCGACTATAACCAGATAGAGTTTCAACATGTACTGTTAGATATACTTGCTATTATACTGGTTAATTCATGTCAGTAAATATTATTATAGCGCAGATAATATTGATATCTAATCTTAATGATATTGTAAACAGCACACGACTCTGTTGTGGTTTAGTTGAGCTAAATATAGTGGCCCGTGACCTTTTTAAAACAAACATTGGTAACTATAAGAAATTAAACTATTATCAAAATATTTTTTAACAGTTTTTAAAGATACTTGTGTGCGTAATATTATTGAAACTGCTAAATATTCCCACTCTGATAATCTAGGTAGGTAAATGGGTTACAAACAAATATTTAGGTATAATATTTACTAAAACAGTTCTTATCTACCTAAATATAATAAAAAAAAAAACAACAAAAAAAAAAACAAAAAATATCTTAAAAGAAAATTACTGGCCAATATAATATTTACGGTATTATCACTACACCAAATCAAGAAAAACTAAAAAAAATATATAGATTTATTAATATAATAATAATAACAAAAAGGGGGGCGTAAAATTGAGTATAAATTAATGTTTGAATCAAAGATACAGTTTATATAACAAAGACTTAATTTGGAAACATATATAACCTCAATACTCTTTCCTGCATCAACTTGACTGATTTTTTTCCTATATTTTTCAGAACACCTTAGACGTCCCAAATTTCAAGACTCCGTTCAATGCAAACGACTCCTCCATAATTTGTCCTCAAGTCTACTTCAATGACAACGGAGTTATCCAATGTCTTCGCCTGAACATCTACGTACCTCAGTCGGCCAGTACCAAGAAACCACTACCAATATTTGTCTGGTTCCATGGAGGGGGATTCGTATTCGGCAATGGAGGCGAATATGGCGGCCAATATTTGGTCAAACATGACATAATCGTGATCACAGTAAACTACAGACAAGGTCCTTATGGCTTCCTATGTCTAAATGATCCTTCGGTACCTGGCAACCAAGGGATGAAGGACCAGATTATGGCTTTGAGATGGATTAAAAGTAATATAGCGTCGTTTGGTGGGGATCCCAGTAAGGTGACGATAGCTGGTGAGAGTTATGGTGGAGGAGCAGTAGATTTACATTTATATTCGAAATACGAGACTTTATTTCATAAAGCTATAGTCCAAAGTGGGTCTCTGTACGTCACTGAAGGGATTTTCGTGAAACCTGATTATGAAGCAGCGATCAAACTCGCGAAACAGTTAGGGCATAATGCTGTCACGACGAAAGATGCCTTAAAATATTTAGCGAGAGCTAACCCTGTCGATGTCAGCGCTGCAACCAGGAACTTATCTATGATACTAACATTTTGTAAAGAGAAAAAGTTCAAAGGTGTTCAAAATTTCGTCACTGATGACCCTTTTCACCTACCAAACAATGATAGGGTGAAAAACACTCCAATTATGATTGGTTACACGAGTCAAGAAATGTTATATGAGTTTGTGAACAAACCAAAAGAATTTTACGATAAATTAACGATAGGCATCCCTGATCAGCTGAAAAAAACCTTCGTTTTGCCGAAGAAAGAACTCGATGCCTTGACCAAAATCATTCAATCGTTCTACTTAGGGGGGAAACAGATTGGACCAGAATCTCAACTAGAATTGAGTGACTTCGTATCAGATTTTACTTTAAATTATGGAGCAGAATTGTCGGTCAACAGATATATGGAACAAGGAGCTAAAGTATATAAGTATATGTTTTCGTATATCGGTGCGAGTGAGTATAAGAATGTGACAGGGGCGGGAGCGTCTCATACGGAAGAGTTGAAGTATCTATTCGATTGGGTGTGGGCTGCCCCACTGGTGGGTGCAGAACAACAGATGATGAGGGATCGGATGACTACCATGTGGGCGAATTTTGTTAAATTCGGGTAAGTTTTGTACTACTATTGCAATTGAAACTGAAATATGATTAGAGCTCATGACAAAAGCCCCGTCTGATCCAAAAAAGGCATATTCCTGGTTCAACATACGTACTAGAAAAAATATCTCGCTCGGGCGGCTTCTTTGACACAAACTGTAGGTAGTAAGCGTGAACTTTGTAGTACTTATACATTTACATATGTACTGTAACGTAGCACGAATTCAACCATGCAACAATTCGTATCTCTCTCATCGATCATAATAACAATATTCTTTCAAGTGCTCTCTGTAGCTTAGTTGATAAGCGACTGGTCCGATCAACCAGAAGTCACAGTTTCGAGTCCTGACTGAGGTTTTAAATTTTTTCTTTCTACAAATTTTATTTCATTTACAGGAACCCAACCCCACAGCAGACAGATCTACTCCCAGTAACCTGGACTGCAGTCTCTGGTACAGGCAGACAGTACCTCAACATCGACGTTCAGATGTCTATGAGGGACCACGCCTTCCAAGAAAGGATCGCCTTCTGGGACCTGTTTTGGCACGTGTATCTTAGGAAACATGTGCTTTTAAATTAAATATATGTCTATAACTGTAAGGACGTGTTGTAAGGGAAAGTGTGATTCACAAATGTGTGTGTTCCTTGTGTATTTAAATATTATTAAAAAATGTGTGAAATGAAAGATTTGTGCTATGAAATGCTTTTTATTGTACACTGTCCTATGTGTCGTTATTTTGTTTATTATGAAAGTGGTTTTAATTGTGATAAATAAAAGGCCAGTAAAAATATTTTTATTTATGGTAATTTTTACCTGAAAAGGTTGCTCTATTTGCCTCTTTCGGAGATACAGCTATGATGATTTAAATATTATACACATAACGGGGTTTTACCGTAATTATTCAAAACTGATTATTCCACCAGCCTTTTCTAAATTAGCATAGTTGAACTGACATAGATTTTACACGTTCGCAGTGTATGCATGTTTTAGAATATATTTTTTTTCTATATACAAAAACGAGGTAGATATTCCACTAGGTCATCAAAACTGACAATACTGGAAATGGGTATAATATCGTTATCTATCTATTTCATATCCTTCACTAATGACATGTAAATCAAGACAGTTTTTAAACATCTTGCAGTATTAAAACAATATCATGGCCTATGTATAACTTTAGATAGATATATTATATACTTTACATTGACAAAGAAATGGCAAATAACTGTTATGGGTACGCCATTAATATCTTGCAACAATAACATTAACTTCTTCGCATGTTAAAACATGCTGTTTAATTAAACCATGGAATAAAGGTACCCCTGACTCCAAATAGGTAATTTAATTAGATAAAAAGGTTAATCCCACAACTGGGTGGGCCCATTTGATTGATCATCAGTTATAGTGAGTACGAATTATTGGTAAATATTGCTATGTGTTACTTTATCATTTAAATCACTTTTATTTCAAGACTCTTTAGATTACAAGTGTGTTACCTACGTGTTTATGTTATGGCCTTTAAGAAATAAAAAAAAGGCAAATCTTCTGGTCATATTAAAATAAAGAAGGTTATCTAACGCAATAAATATTACTACATGGAGAAAATAGAAAGAAACCGTTTGTTCACTAGCAAATTACCAATTTCTTCGGTCGTAAACATAATCTTTACTAACATTATAAATGCGGAAGTTACTCTGTCTGTCTGTCTCTCGCACTTTCACGTTAAAACTACTGAACCGGTGCTGAAATTTGGTACACAAACAGTCTAGAGTCTGAGAAAGGACATAAGGTACTTTTTGACGAGATAACTGACATCCACGAGGGCGGAGCCGCGGGAAACAGCTAGTATTTTATAATAGACATGTCATATACAGGTAGAAGAAAGGAAGCGTGTCTTATAAAAGGTGTTACAGAAAGGGTATATCTATCTAAAAAGGGTGGAGAGTATCTGGTATAGAGTCAGTTTACAAAATCTATACTAATATTATAAAGCTGAAGAGTTTGTTTGCTTGTTTGTTTGTTTGAACGCGCTAATCTCAGGAACTACTGGTTGAAATTGAAAAATCTTTTTGTATTGGATAGTCCGTTTATTGCTATATAACATCACGCTACGACCAATAGGAGCGGAGCATAAATGAAAAATGTTGCAAAAATAAAAAAAACCGTTAAAACTAAAACTCGCGAACAAAGTCGCGGGGGACAGCTAGTAATTTATATAAGTAATGGATATTAAATTTTTCACTAAAAATCAAAACCGCTTTAGCGATGTAACATTTAGCGAGGGACGTAATAAGAAGACCTTGGTAGTACTGTGAAACGTTTTTTAAGATTTTTGGACAATTATTTAATTAACTCTTATTGAGCCGAAATTTTGTAAAGTGACTCTATACCAGATGTAAGTACTCTTCGCCATTTTGGATAGATACCTTTCGGTAACATCCTGTATAACTCGTTACACATGTTTTGTACCTTTGTTTCAACAAGTAAGTACACCTCAAGTGATCACGCGTTACCTGTCGGGCTGTGAGCTAAATTACCTATCTAAACCGTGTATTGTAAAACATGATTCATTGCGGCCACTCTAAGGAAAACATGCTACAATATTAATTTAGTTGGTTCCGTACAAGATATGTGAGGTAAAATAGGCATGTTTCCTATTTTTTTTTTAATGCCCGTCTTGTAGATTAATGAATTTTATTGGACACGTATTTTTTCTTTTTTCCTGCAAACAAAAAATGATCAAAATACAGAGAACGGAAGTTACGCGTGACGTCACTCCTCGCTACGATTTTTAGCGAGGCGTGGCGTCATAAGCCCCCACTACGAAACTTTAAAGCGGTGTATCTTTGTATTTTTTATTGTTTTGATAAAAGAAAAAATACGTGTCTAATATTTTTTTATTATCTAACTGACGGACTAAATAGATTTTAACTTTTCATACCCAGGAAGCATCCCTATTGTATATTTAGATTGTTATTGTTTTATTAGGATACGTCGATGCTTTTCGGGATGTACGGGACAAATGATTGTTTGTTTCGGTTTTTATTTTTTGTGAAAAATTTTCGATTCATGGTAGTCACACCATGTTGTTGCCTGTTACAAAATGTAGGAAAAATGCGGTCCGCATATTGGTGACAACTTTTTTCTGATTATAATGTAATTTTTTTAATAATTATATACTAAATGATTGCTTTATCTTGTGTATTATTGTCAACTTGTAATAGTTAGAAATAGAGAAAAAAAATGTTTTGTAATTTAAAAAGTTTTAAGATGTATGTAAAAGTCAGCCTATTTTCTGTTTATCCCTAGTAGGGATTCATATTTAATATTAAAAAGCTAAAGAGTTTGTTTGTTAGGTTGGTTGAAAGCGCTAATCTCAGAAACTACTGGTTCGAATTGTGCATGACGGAACTAATTCTCTTTAAAATAAAAAAAAGTACACGACTGCATTTGTCTGTCTTTTAAGTTTGACTCACTATAAACTTTTTATGGTAACCTAATTTGGTCTAAAATCCGTTAAGTTATTATAAATAACATGTCTGGAATGGGGATTTCCCAAACCGTTTTCTTAACACGAACAAGGAACTCCAAACCACAGTTAGCTCCCTCCAACACTTATAAATATAAGTCTGCGTGTCACTAGCGCTCAATACTATCTTATGTTACAAAGAGAAATGTTTAAAAATATTCTAATATCGTCACTAATCTGTGTGGTGTACTCTCAGGATGTGACTGTAGTAACTGTGACCACGAATAAAGGTCCCATACAAGGGTACAAAAATAATGGCTATAATACTTTCTTTGGAGTGCCTTACGCTCGAGTTAATGAAGAAAATCCTTTTGGAGTAAGTATATGAATATCATGTTGCCTTAAGTTTTCCATTTAGCATTTAGCTGTAATCTATACTATCTATACTAATATTATAAAGCTGAAGAGTTTGTTTGTTTGTTTGAACGCGCTAATCTCAGGAACTACTGGTTCGAATTGAATAATTCTTTTTGTGTTGGATAGTCCGTTTATTGAGGAAGGTTATAGGCTATATAACATCACGCTACGACCAATAAGAGCGGAGTATAAATGAAAAATGTTGCAAAAATAAAAAACCGTTGAAACTAAAACACGCGAACAAAGTCGCGGGGGACAGCTAGTTTTATCGATAATAGGGATGCGGACTGGGTATGAAAAGGAAATATCTATTTAAAAATACTCTTACTTTTTCTTTTGTCTAATCAAGGATAATTACAAAGTTAAAGCGCATTAAAGTTCAGGTTAGGGGAATTGTGACGTCACGTGTTAGTAAAAATTGTAGCTATAAGTGACGTCACGCGACATTTCCATTAACTGATCCTCATTGTTTGTTTAAGTAAAAAAAGAAAAATAAAATGTCTAACATTTTTTATAATCTGTGTGACGTGTAAATAAAAAAAAATAGTCCGCATCCCTATTACGATTCCTAGTTGTTAAATCATATTATTTTCATTTATTTTATCAGCGAGATTCACTATCACTTCCTAAAACAAAAAACAAACCAGTTGCAATTGAGCTAAAAATAGTAAGTAATTTGCATTTAAATTATTACCGTTATGAGACAGTAGCCTACTTGAGTTTAAAAATGTATTCATGTCTAAAACCGGAATACAAGATTAAAATTAACTGTAAATAGACCGCATGTAACGGAAGCATTATGCTATTTACTATATAAACTAATTTATGTTCTAATTAAAGTGGGTACTATTTTTGTTATTTCATTTCAGGAGGTTTTTGAACTTGATTTCACTTTTAAATTTTATAATATTTTAAATATATATATTTTCATTTTCGTATCCCGTCGTCATCAATATTGATGAAAATATATATATTTAGTTTAATTTATAATAATATATAGACAGAAAATAAACAAATACGCTCGCTACTTTACAATTTTCGATAATCGTCATACGACATTTCAAATCGATGTATCGTCGGAAACTTTGGATAACTTAAAATATGAAAAAAAAAAACAGACTAATTAAAAAAAAATAACAAAACTACGGAATCCAGAAAATAATCACTAATCATATAAAAAAGTTTTGAAATCGATCCAATATTGCTATTGCTTAAAAATATAGATAGTAAAATTGTTAAATTCGAGCTTTTAAATCATCTTGGCTGCACATTACTAGGTAAGACAAATCCAACAAGCCCAAACTCGATAGGATTGCATCGTTTTGTTATAGTGTTTCTAAAACTAGCTCCTGGGTCCATCATCAGAACAGTTTGAAAGTACCATAATATTGTATTGTCACCGAACATACATAAAAATGCAAAATTTCATCTCAATCGGATGTCAAGAAGTGGTTCTTATTTAGCTAGCGAGATTCGACCTAAAAATAAGTTTCGTACTATAATTACATACATAGTTACATTTATGAAGTCGTTTATATATATAAAAAATACGTATTAATGTAAAACATTAAATTTTCCATTATATTTATTTAGGGTCAACACACACTGTTGACTCCATCGATATTGCGTTAATAATATCTATCACGCAATTCACCTTTTTTTCGGCCTTACGCTTCCTTTCCAGCGCTCCACATCCTCCTTACAAGCCCATACCATGTTAAGCCATTCCCTTTCAGTTTTTCTGTTACTGGTGTCATTTTCAAACTTCCTCTAATGTACTTATTCCTAACTTTATCCATTTTTGTCACTCCACACATCCTTCTTAAGATTCTCATCTCCGCTACATGTAATTTTCCCTACCCGATGGATATAAAAAAATGTCGTTATACCCATTGTTAATGTAAAGAAATTACCTAGTATGAGGAAGTAAGGTGAATCAATGTTATGATGAAAAGCTGTGTCACCTGCATTCTTAACACACATCATTACATTGTCTTTACATTAAAACAATGATGTTTGAATCTATTATCTTAGAGCTCTGCCCTTGAACCTATTAACCAACATTTCTTTATGCTTTCTTGTTTAAAGGTTAGTTTACTATGTTACATAATATATTTTATTTACGGCTTAGCCCTCGTGGAAATTATAAAACCAAACCTATGACACTCAGTGAGCGAGGGTATATATAAGTGGAATTATTTTTGATATCAGATCAGTAGTTTAAAAATTACCTTTTACAAACAAGCAATATAGATTAGTACAGATGTGAAACTAATAAGGCCATTTTGTTTCCAGAACAGTCTAGAATACCCAAATTTTGATTTGCCATTCCCCGCCTACGACCCCACCATAATATGTCCCCAAGTAGTCTCCAAAATTGGAGGGATACTACAATGTCTCCGCCTCAATATGTATGTGCCACATACGGGCAACAACACTATCGAACTGCCCATATTGGTGTGGTTCCATGGAGGAGGGTTCGTGTTCGGCAGTGCTGGAGATTACGGGGGCCAACATTTGGTCAAACATGGCATTATCGTCATCACAGTTAACTACAGACTTGGTCCTTATGGGTTCATGTGTTTGAAAGAGCCTTCGGTACCAGGCAACCAAGGTTTTAAAGACCAAATGATGGCGCTTAAATGGATTAAGGAGAATATAGCTGCATTTGGTGGGAATCCAAATAAAGTGACTATAGCTGGTGAGAGTTACGGCGGTGGTGCTGTAGATTTACATTTATATTCAAAATACAACGTATTATTCGATAAAGCGATTATAGAAAGTGGATCCATTTTCACTCCAGGATTTTTTGTGAAAAGAGATACTAAAGCAGCTCTTAAACTAGCTATATACTTAGGACATAATGTCAATAAAACGAAATCAGCACTACAATTATTAGCTAAAGAAAATCCGCTTGTCGTAATGTCTGCAGCTAGAAACATAGGCTTAAAATTGACGGCATGCAAAGAAAAACGCTTTAAAGGAGTACAAAACTTTATCACGAAATATCCACACAGTTTGAACAACGCAGCAAGAATAAAAAAAACTGCTATATTGATTGGATACAACAGCAAAGAAGACTTCGGTACATTCGCAAATAAACCAAAACAGTTTTATGATAACTTAGGAGATATATTCTACAATAATCTGAGAAATAATACTGATATAAATGACATGGAATTAGAAATTCTTGCTAATATAACAAGAACGTTTTATTTAGGAAGTAAGAACGTTGGTCCAGAGTCCATGTCGGAATTAAGTGATTATCTATCGGACTTCAAACTTAACTATGCTGCGGAAACGTCGGTAAATATGTACATAGAACAAGGAGCTAAGGTATATAAGTACCTGTTCTCGTACACTGGCGGGAGTATCTACAGTAATGTGACGGGCGTTGGGGCGATGCATACGGAAGAATTGAAGTATTTATTCGAAGTGCCAACGAAGTTAAAAACTGAGGAACAAATGCTAATGAGAGATCGGATGACGGAGATGTGGGCGCATTTTGTTAAGTTTGGGTAAGTTTTTGTTATGTTTCTAATGATGTTGCAAGATCTAGCAATGTTGTGAATGTGCATGATAAGTGTTGAGCTACGATAGGAATAGATAGGGTACAAACGGAGGAAAGATTATTAGACTATGTTAAGGGAAGTTTGACTGTAAAGCAAGATATATGGAAACCTAATCAGATTTAATATAGAGAGAAAACAATCTTGTTTAAAAGCCTAGCTTGTTCCAATGGAACAAAAATGTGGTAAAGGAATCTCGTACCCAAAATTCTCAAATAGAAATAAATATTGATACTTTGACGAATAATGATTAAATTTCCAGAGGAACACCTACCTAGGATATATATCACTTGCTAATTTTCACAATTGTTTGTTTCGACTCGCTAAGGACAGACAACAATTCCAGAAGTTGGTAGCCAACCTTCACTAGTTGGAGAGGCACTTGAAGAAGAAGAAGAATTTTCACAATGAGTATTAAACGATACAACAGTCTTTCATGACTGCACGGATAGCCGAGTGGTATAGGTCACCACGCCAATAACCTCTGTGCGCGACGTGTTGCGGGATCGATCCCCGCATGGGACAAGCATTTGTGTGATCCACAAATGTTTGTCCAAGTCTGGGTGTTCTTTGTGCATGTGATTTGAATATTTGTAAAACCTTCCGCGACACAAGGATTAAATTCCTTAGTTTTTAAAGAAAAATTCAAATCAATTCCAGCCTAAAAAATATAACTTCACATTTATTTTACAGGAACCCTACACCTGAAAAGACTGATCTTCTACCAGAAACATGGATACCAGTCACGGACGACACCAGACCATACTTAAACATTGACGCGAACATGACAATGCAATACCACGTCTACCAACATAGGATCGCTTTCTGGGATCTGTTTTGGCACAAATATGATAAAAAAATGCTGGTCTATTAAATATAGGCCAATGGAAAAATACTTGAAATATGCAATCATGAAGATCTTAAATTAAATATACAGAAATTATTGTCTAGATTTTAATTTATACTCCTGTAATGCGCTAAAATAGGTATTTATTTATTTATCACACAACAGTTTTAGGGTTAAATACATCAAAAGTAAGAAAAGAGTCGGGTAAGTTCACGTCAATCGTAAAATGGGTGGGGTTCGAACCTGCGACCTCACGATCACAAGGGCGTCATCCTAACCATTAGGCAATTGCCCAAATGATTAATTATTAATATATATAATTTTCTCAACCGCAAACTTAAGTTCGTCTTTGAAGAATTGACAGTGGCAATCAGTAAAAATTGTAAGAAACCCAAGATGCGCGAGTCAGACAAGCACTTTCTTTATATGTCACCGAAGTAACTCCATTTAAAAAAAAACATTTTAAACCCAAATTAATGGATTGGTTGAAACTCAACTTTTGACTACACGGATAGCCGAGTGATGTAGGTCACCACGCCAATAATCACGGTGCGACGTGCCGCGGGTTCGATCCCCGCATGGGATAAGCATTTGTGTGATCTAGAAATACTTGTTGTAAGTCTGTGTGTCCTTTGTGCATGTGATTTATATGTTTGAGAAATCCCCCGCAACACAAGAATAAAATTAGTTAGCGTGGGGTTTATTTTTGAGATTGGATTGGATTTTTGAAGAGATTTCCGCAGTTAGTGAGCGCAGACTGAGCGCAGGCTCTGACTGCTTCGACGGACAGTTAGTGTGGGTGTCGTATTAAATACATATATTTAATACGACAACGATTTATTTGTCGTTTTAAAAACCTACCTCATTAGCGTCCCAGGCTCCGTATGTCGGCGGGTTGATGACCATGAAGATGAGCGAGGAGAACAGGATGCAGGTCACGATGAAGGGCCCCACGTAGCGCCACGTCACCTGCCAGTAGAGGCCGGGTCGGTAGCCAGTCATCTCGTAGATGTCGTTGGTGAACCTGGTGATAATATAGGACTTGTAAATAGTCTACAATAGAGAAAAGCTATGTTTGATTCTAACCACTATGCTTCATCACCTCGAATTGCCTTGCACAATAATATTGAAAATACTGTTTACGAAGCTATGGACTGGTCCGAAACCGAAGAAAAAGTTATTTATCAAAAATGCGATCAAACTGATATTATTAATACAAATTTGTGAAACGGCTTGATAACACATCAAGTTGCGTACACACCGGTTTTCAAAGTGTCGCCAGCTCTGAGGTCCCGGGTTCGAGCCCCGGCCGAGTCAATGTAGAAAACCACTTTTCTATATTGTCTCGGGTCTGGGTGTTTGTGGTACATTTGTTGTCTCTGAATTCCATAACACAAGTGTTTGCAGCAATGTATGTGATGTTGTCCACATTTATTTATAAAAAAAAACTGTTTTGTTTCGGTCATGGTGAGATTGGCACAGAATCTTAAAGAAAGAATCTTCAAAAGAGAGATTTATGACCAGCTAAATAAATGTCTGTAAATGAAAATGATAATGATGACAACAGAGCTTTAGAATTATCAACGGTTGTAGAAATACCTCTCGTGTCCATAAATGTAGATGACGGAGATCATCTCGAGCAGGGCGACGACGACCAGCCCTATGGTGCCGGCGAAGGAGTCGAACATCTTGAGCCAGTACTCGCCCGCGCCCGTCGTGAAGATCAGGCCCACGAAGAAGCAGAACGCGCATACACAGCCTAGAAAAAATTTAAAATTTGTAAAATAGAAGAATATAATTCTAAAAAGATAAAATGCATTATCGCCCTAGGTATGAACTCATACTCATTTGTATATTTATAATTATATGTGATGGTAGAATAAATATTTAGACCATACATCGGAAAACTCAGAATATAATATTATGAAAATAAGTAATAATGAAATTAATATGTTGGTATGGGTGTACCTACTTTGTTCATGTGTTTTGAACGTTGGCAAAATCCCATCGCGACACTATGATTAAAATACTTAATGCGGGAAGACTCGGCAGAGATTAAATACACCTAATATACAAGCTAAGAACTCACCAGTGATAACCGGCTTGCTGAGCCTCTTAAAGAAGTCAATATCGAAGATAGTGCAGAGCATGCCCTCCATGATGCCGATCTGGCTGCCGAGCCCCAAGGACAGCAGCATCAGGAAGAAGATGATGGACCAGAACGGCGCGGGCGTCAGCTTGAGGATGGCTTGAGTGAACACTATGAACGCTAGCCCGGTGCCTTCTGCTGCCTGTGTGGATTGAATTACTTAGTTAATTATTATTATTCGAGAGGATCACCTCTTGAAATCGATCCATAGTTGTCGGAGATATAGCGTAACGAACAAAATGTAATGATATATCCTACTTACAAAATAAATAATTACATTTTCAAAGATAAAAAGGAGCATGTAGTCGAATTGAGAACCTCCACCTTTAAAACTCGGTTAATAAAAATAGCCTACATACTTCCTGGGAGTCAAGCTTACTTTATATTCATTTAAATAGGGATGTAGACTGAGTATAAAAAAAACTATTTAGTCTGTAATTAAATAATTAAAAAATAATTAAAGATAAAAATATATATAGGTATTTTTTACTTTTTCAAAAATACTAATAAAAAAGATAAACCAAATCGAATTTCAAGAGTAGAGCCTCATTACGTCACGATGTTACATAAAACGTACGACATCGTGATGCCATGCGACATTTCAATTAATATTTTCGTAAGTTTTTGGTAAAAAAAAAAAAAATACATGTCTAATATTACTAATGTACTCAAGTGTAGTGTGAGTGTCGTGGTGGCCTAGTGGTTCAATGAACGGATTTGAGTGCACAAGGTTGCAGGTTCGAACCCACTACAGGCAAGTACCAATGTGACTTTTTCAAAGTTATATGTACTTTCTTAATTATTCTAAGACATCATTGACAAACGGTGAAGGATAACATCGTGAGGAAACCTGAATTCCAACAATTGGAATTTGAAATCGCCAACCCGCAATGAGCAAGCGTGGTGATCAATGCTCGTTCCTTCTCTATATGAGAAGAGGCCTGTGCCCAGCAGTTGGACATTTATAGGCTGGTATGATGATATGATGAATGTACTCAAAGGAAAATTGACAACATTTCTATACTGTTCAGTGGTCAAACCGGAGAACGCGTTACAGAACGAAATTGTAACGTTCGAATTTAATACTGTATGTAATACGGATTAAATACACTAAAATATGGTCCCGCACCTAAGGGATATACATGAATATACAACTTATTTATTACTTAACCTAAACTTACCTCTTCAAGTTGCCGGCTCATGGAGCACCCAGTCAAGTTAAGTGCTGAGACCCAGCTGCTGTTGAGGATCGGAAACTCCTCGCGATAGTAGTCGTGGGTGGAGTTGAGAGTGAAGCCGCCCACGTGGTGGCGGGCAAGGATCTTGATCTCTCTGGAATGGAAAGGACCAATTGTAGTTAAGGGTTAAGTGCGGATACAAGGACCAGTGGCAAAAAATCGAAAGAAAAACTATTTTTTTTAAGTGATTGTCTTTATATTTTCTTATAATTTGAAGGTAACAATTACGTATTTAAAAATGGAAACTGGTGGAGAAAAAATATCGATGAATTCTAACGTTGTGCTTATTTTTATTATTTTTTTAAAGTGGACAACATCACGTAGGGCCTTCCTCTGAAACCAAAGTATGTTGGATCGAACCCGGGACCTCAGAGCTAGCGACACTTTGAATACCGGTGAGTACACCACTCGACCACGGAGGTCGTCGAACTTACAACTTTAAGACAATAGGGTATTTGATTACTATCGAATTATTTATTTATTATGAATATCTATACTAATACTAATACTAATAATAATATTATAAAGCTGAAGAGTTTGTTTGTTTGTTTGTTTATTTGTTTGTTTGTTTGAACGCGCTAATCTCAGGAACTACTAGTTCGAATTGAAAAATTATTTTTGTATTGGATAGTCCGTTTATTGAGGAAGGCTATAGGCTATATAACATCACGCTACGACCAATAGGAGCGGAGCATAAATGAAAAATGTTGCAAAAATGAAAAACCGTTGAAACTAAAACACGCGAACAAAGTCGCGGGGGACAGCTAGTTTCTAATAATAGTATAAAATTGAAGCAGAACTGCGAAACAACATCAAAAAATTAAGTTTTTAATTAAATAATTAAATCTTGTCAAATACCCAATTGTTAAAAATAAAAGACATTTACTGTTTGCTGACTTAGGATCGAAATTATAGTTAGAACAAAAAAAAACACTAAAACTTAGATTATTGGACCGTACTTAAGTATAATGTTTATGCCAACTAACAGCAAAAAAATCAAACTTAATAATAACTAAATTATAGAGCGAGCATACCGAGCAAGAACTGTTGGCACTAGTATGATAGCGATGTCCACGCTCTATGCTTGTCTATGATTACTCTAAAAAAAAAACACATTAAAAGAACACTTACTTGGTCATACAAGTCTCCACCATCGTAAACGCCTTGAAGCCCAGTATACTGAAGATGACGACAGACGCGTAGATAGCGGTCAATGCGTTGCATACTGAGACGAGTAGCACATCTCTCACGCAGTTGTTGTTCGGTGGGTTGTAGGAGCCGAACGCGATGAGGGAACCGAAGGCGAGGCCGAAGGAGTAGAAGACCTGGGTGGCCGCGTCTAACCAGACGGTCGGATCTAGAAGCTTTTCCAGCTAGAAAGAAATTTGTAAGATGGTTAAGTTAACAAAAAATATAATTGCAGGTACTACCGTCTGTGATAAATGTTATTTAATCCTTACTAATGTTATAAATGCGAAAGTAACTCTGTCTGTCTGTCTGTCGCGCTATCACGCCAATACTGAACCGATCTAAATGAAATTTGGTACACAGATAGTCTAGAGCCTGAGAAAGGAGATAGCCTACTTTTTGCCGCGATAACCGACATCCACGCAGGCGGAGCCGCGAGAAACGGCTAGTATATAATATATTTAAACCCTACTCAAAATAGCTGTGTGTTACTTTACCGGGTGTCCGGGTTTGACTACTACAAGCAGCCGAACGGATAACCGGATTTACATAACATGTGAAATGTGACTAATATCTATAATTGAATAATAATATCTTGGGACAACTCACACAAGGCTATCTGATCCCAAACTTTGCAGTGCCTGTATTATGGCAACCAGAAAACTAATAAACGTATTTATAGTATTCTATGTGGATATATTACACTCAGACACTGAACAAATGCTCATCACGCAAAGATTTGGTGTGGAAATCGAACTTACGACCTCCGGTTTAGCAATCAGGGTCACCAATAGATCAACAGACCACCAGTCGAAACTCTATCGACATGATCAAGATTGCTCTTGAACTCATGCTCAGAGATTAGGTGAATTAATATTGTGTTCCTTTTTGTAACTTTTTTAATTTGCAAGTTATATTGAATTAATATATTAAGTTGAGTTTCGAAAGACTACGTCCACTGTTTAGTGTGTATGTAATAATGTTAATTCTTAATAAGACACGAACAAGCGTATACAAGATAAAAAAGAACATCTAACATGAGCTTTATGAACTAAACCATCTAAATATGATAAGCGCACAATTTCATCAAAAACCCAAAGTAGAGCTAGGTCTTATATATAGTATTCTAGAGCTTAGCCCCAAAATGAGAACGGAGCTTACTGCCCAAGGTCACGCGCGACCTTTCCGAGGGAAATATTTTACTAACTCTTACGTAACATTCTGACTATTTTTAAACCTAACTTTCGGAAACCTTACAGTGGTCTAACTGTCAAGGACGATTTTAATTCAAGAATGTTTGTTGTGGAAAAGTTGTGAAGAGGTGTAAATTGCCTACTATACTTTTTTGTGTTGTGCGTCTAAATCTAAATATATATATAACTCAAAGGAAACTGACTGACTGACTTAGTGATCTATCAACGCACAGCCCAAACCACTGGACGGATCAGGTTGAAATTTGGCATGCAGGTAGATGTTATGACGTAGGCATCCGCTAAGGAAGGATTTTGATAAATTCCACACCTAAGGGGATGAAATAGGGGATGAAAGTTTGTATATATCTTCTTAGATTTTCGACTGATTGAACTGAAATTAAAGATTGGAGCTACTATGATGAAGACATCCGCTTAAATAGGATTTTGATATTTAATCAATTTTACACACTAAACAAAAGTAAAGCCGCGAAAACTATACCTAATCAATAATAATAAATCTTAACGCGAGCGAAGCCGTGGACAAAAGCTAGTATTGGTATATTTTTCCAAATAAAAAATCGTCATGACATTAATAGTCTGTCAAAGGCTTCATGGAACAACGTAGGTACAAGTTTTAGAAAAAACAACTGAAATGCTTACTTATTATAAGGTTCAATTTGCGTTACATAACCTTATTTTTGAAGTTATACTTCTTTAGGCGCGTTATGAAAAAATGATGAGAGTGAAATTTTAAGATGCGCGCGCATCTGTAACATTATGAAGTTAGTCGCGCATGTTGGTACGCTCGTCAAAAATGATGAGAGTGAAATTTTAAGATGCGCGCGCATCTGTAACATTATGAAGTTAGTCGCGCATGTTGGTACGCTCGTCAAAAATGATGAGAGTGAAATTTTAAGATGCGCGCGCATCCAGTATGAAGTTAGTCGCGCATGTTGGTACGCTCTGACGAGCCTGTCACCTCTGATCGCTGTTTTAATATTTATAATATTTATCAACATGTTTCTAGTTTATACATTCACAACACGTGTTTTAGTTTCATACAAGTGCGAATTATATATGTGCTAATAAATTATATTCAGTAGTGATTTAAATTGAATATTTTGATTGATATTACTAAATATTTGTGAATATTAGTGAAAAAAATTGTGCTTATTATATACCTACTTTTTCAAGTGCTCCAATATAATTGAGGTTAACTATCCGTATGTATTATCTATTGATATAAATTAAAATACTTTTATTTAATATAATTAACACTAAATATTATTAAATTATTAATGTTAAATACTTATTATTATACCAGTTTATGAGAAAGAATTTTATCTTGTTCCGCCAAAAAAGTATAACTTCTTACGTGCGTACATAAGTACACACACACTTTTTTTTATAACTTTTTCAAATGTACTAGTTAGTCTGAAATGAACTTTATTTACACTTACATAAAGGTGATGTTTGTTTAAATGCGAACAAAGCAAAAGAATTTAAATTGACTTTGGAATTAACACTATTTTAGAACAGATTTATAAATAAACTTATTATTTATAAATCTGTTCTAAATATCTTTATTATCTTTACAAACTTAATAAAGTTCATAGTGTCATCTTCATCAATATCATCGACAACTCGCAATGAGCCTGTGCCCAGCAGTAGGACATTTATAGGCCGGTATTATTATAGTAAATATATGAAATTGAATAGTTGATTAACCACCTAAAAGCAATATAATCTATACTAATATTATAAAGCTGAAGAGTTTGTTTGTTTGTTAGTTTGTTTGTTTGTTTGAACGCGCTAATCTCAGGAACTACGGGTTCGAATTGAAAAATTATTTTTGTATTGGATAGTCCGTTTATTGAGGAAGGCTATAGGCTATAAAACATCACGCTACGACCAATAGGAGCGAAGCATAAATGAAAAATGTTGCAAAATTGAAAAACCCTTGAAACTAAAACACGCGAACAAAGTCGCGGGGGACAGCTAGTATATTATAAAGTACGGACTTGAGATTATTTATAACTTTTCCTTAATTGGACGGGCCTGTTGGTCTAGTTAGTGGTTAGTGACCCTGACTGCTAAACCGGAGGTCGTGGGTTCGAATCCCACCAAGGACAAATCTTTGTGTGCTGAACACTATCATTTGTTTTGTATCTAGGTGTGATTTATCTATAATATGGATGTATTTAGCAATAATTAAGTATGTTTATCAGTTGTCTGGTTGCCATAATACAGGCTCTGTTTAGTTTGGGATAGGATGGCCGTGAGTGAGTTGTCCCAACATATTTTTATTATATATTATTGTTATTATTGATTACCCTAGTAACAAAAAAATCACAGTAGACAGTTAGTTGTTTTTTTTCCATGTATAAACAGCACACACATTTCTTAACTTACCTTAGGTTTATACATATGTATGATCCCCTCACCGGATCCTGGCAGCGTGATGCCTCGGACAAAGAAGATGGTCAGCACAGCGTACGGGAAGATCGACGTGAAGTATACCACCTGGAACCAATGACACGCCGTTATTATGCGCCTAATATTGTTGATAGCCAATCAAATGCCTGTATAGGTCTGTCATGTCGTATCGCTTAATTTTATAACCATCCATCACCAGTACCATCATCAACCATCACAGGTAAGAATGTTTTAGTGATGGAGATTGCTCAGTTACTTAGGTAGGCGATAGCACTCTATCCAACCTTTTTTTAGGGTAGTCACAACTACTCGTAATAGGTACTGACTGGCCTGTTGGTCTAGTGGTTAGTGACCCTGACTGCTGAACCGAAGGTCGTGGGTTCGATTCCCACCCAGGACAAATCTTTGTGTGATGAGCATGATCATTTGTTCTTTGTCTGGGTGTACTTTATCTATAATAGTTATGTATGTTTTTAGAAATATATAAGTATGTTTATCAGTTGTCTGGTTGCCATAATACAGGCTCTGCCTAGTTTGGGATTAGATGACCGTGTGTAAGTTGACCCAATATATTATAGGTACAAGTTTTTACTTTTCAATGTTGCTTTCGGTGCTGATATTTTAAAAACAGCACTGTTTTGTTTTTTGGAGTATCAAAGCTTGATAATAATGAGAAAATAAATAAATGAGCTCATTTTCTTGACTGTATAGAATTCTTTGCCCAGGAGTGGGAGAGTTAAAGACTGGTTATATTATAAATACTAAAGCCTAGATAGATGTATGCATGTTTATTACTGAATCACGATAAAGCGGCTGAACGGATTTAAGTGTAATTTGGTGCATAGATAGTTTATTAAGCGAATAGGCTACTTTTCACCATCATCATTATCATAATTTTTCATCAACAATCGGATAAAACCGCGGGGCGAACTAGTATCACATATATTATCAAATTCGTACGGAATAAAATACTTGGTATTAGCTAAAGATACCAAAACTGAATCCCTAAGGAATCTACATTCATATTAATCTCGCTAACTTCCTTAATATTTTTCGTCTCCTTAATTAAGAAGGCATTCGTTGTGTGCGTAACTAAGTACATTCCTCGCACACAAGCGGAAATATTTCCTTGCTTGGATAGAACAAATAAAATTTGTTAAATTGTTTTTTCATTAAACTGAGTGAAATAAGTCCTGAAGTAAATTAAAATGTATAAAGTTTAGGTATATTATATGCCTGATATACAAGATAGTTTGTTTTCATTGATGTTTGACTTTTGAACTGTTCTTTGATGGTTATACACGTGTTAGTTTCAGATATTCTGTAGTATGGAGGAGATTAAAATTAGAAAATAATAACCTATAATTTTGTCTATTCGTCGTACTGTGCTGGCGCTGCTGCTGCGGCTGCTGAGAACCTCAAACGGCGGAAATATAACAACCTTATTGGAAGTTATACTTTCCAGCCGTTTGGGGTTGAAACATTTGGACCGTGGGGTCCGAGTGCACACCTTTTATTTAAAGATCTGGAAAAACGTCTTGTTGACTCCTCGCGTGACCCAAGGGCTGGCTTTTACCTTGGACAAAGAATTAGCATTGCCATACAACGTGGCAATGCTGCCAGCCTTTTGGGTACACTTCCGGTCGACAGCGACGTGGATGAATTTTTTGACGCAATTTTTTAGAGATTTTATTAGTTAAGTTTAGTTTTGTTTAAAGTGTATATATAGTTAAGCCTGCAATTAGAATGATCAGTTAAAATTTAGTCTTTTTTGGAAACTAGTGGATCATCGCAGTATTTGGCCCTTCGCCATGCTTCGAAGGCTTCTTGGCTAGTAGACCGGAGTAGACTACGAAAATAAATAGTAAACCTTTCTACTGCTTTGGATGCCCTTCGTCACGATAAAGAAGATGACAATCAAGGCGAGAAGGAGGTAGGTACAGAACGATTCACCATCTCAGTACTGATGGATCCTTGATAATGGTCGACAAGAGGGCTTCCCCTAACTAGTAGTAGATCGTAGTAGACTACGAAAAGAAATAAAGAAACCTACCTTCCCACTGCTCTGAATGCCTTTCATCACGATGAAGAAGACGATAATCCAGGCGAGGAGGAGGTACAGCACGATCCACCATCTCGGTACTCCTGGTTCCTCGATGCTAGGAGACACGTCCAATGCCTCCCGGTACCAGTAGTAGACCGTGGCGGATGCCTTGTTGCACTCCAGCTCTGCCGTGCCGTTGTCCTGAGGACAGTGCGCCCAGGGCAGCTGGTCTGCTGTGAGCTGGAGGAAAAAGGAGACATAATAAATAAGTTTATGCTTTCAAGAAAGTGTCGAAAATCAATATTTTACAAGAGACAATTTGGACTTTAATATATTATACTATAGAATGTGTTAAAAAGGTTTTATTAAACATCAACACGTTTAATAACTACATAATAAATGACTTGTATAGGTACGATTAGTGGATATGTTCTCACCCCTCTTCTTTACATAGTATAAAACAAAGTGGAATCCGCTGTCTGTAAGCATAGATCTTTTTACACTACGCAACGAATTTTAATGCAGTTTTCAGCAACACATAAAGTTATTAAAGAGGAAGGTTTATATGTATACATGCTTGGGTCGGGTCGCTAGTTAACAATAGAACACTTTAGAGTTCTAAGGTAATTTGCTATATCAGCCTTTTCTACATACACGTGAGATGAAGAAATCTTTACATCTTTAATCTGAATCTAAATTATTATTATAAATTATATTATTATAATAGTGATCCGCTGTTAAACGTAATATAACACCATCTTTGTATATCGTCTTTCGTCTAACAGCTTGTAACCCATCACACCAACACATCATCACAAACAATATTGGATGAATAGTCATTATTGTCCTTACTAATATTATAAATGTAAAAGTAACTCTGTCTGTCTGTCGCGCTTTCACGCCAAAACTACTGAACCGATTTAAAGAAATTTGGTACACAGATAGTCTAGATCCCGAGAAAGGACATAGGCTACTTTATGCCGCGATAACCGACATCCACGCGGGTGGAGCCGCGGAAAACACCTAGTTAACTATAAATATACTGTTCTTTGATATATAGCTATATAGGAAACTCACCCGAATACTGTTGAACAGGTAGAAGAACACCCATGTTATTATGACATTGTAATACAACGCCACAAACAGGGTTACCAGACAGCTGGAGATCCCGATGCCGCCCAGCCAGGGGTGGATGGTGTTCCAGACTCCGAGTGAGCCGAGGCGCATCTTCTGACCGATGGCCATCTCGATCAGGAAGAGCGGGATGCCTTCGAGTACCAACATGATGAGGAACGGGATTAAGAAGGCTCCTGTAGACAAAATGCGAAGAATTAAAGATTCTGTGGCTCATTAAAAATAAATAGAACTTAGCTGACTAAAAGCTTAACTTAAATTACGTAAGTACGTTGTACGTATATAATAAAGCAAGTAAAATTTTTGGCTCGCGAACCCGGGACCTCGTGCAGCTTTCGCGCTTGCGACCACTAGACCAACAAGGCAGTCTTTCTTTTAAAGTAAATTAGTAACAATCTGCACAAATGCACTTATTACTTACATACATGCAATGGGGGTAGAATACTATTTATTGGATTATTAAAAAATATAAGATAGGTATTTTTTCTTATTTTACGTAACCAAAAAATTACGACGACATTGAATTGAAATGTCGCGTGACGTCACTACTTCGTGCATATTGTACACAAGCATGACGTCATTGAAGCCCACTCCTGAACTTCGATTCGCTTTGTCTACTTATTTTTAAAAGGCTAAAAATACGTTTCTATTTTTTTTATTATGTAACTGACGACTTTTCTCTTTTCATACCCAGCCCATCCCATTAGACTTATGTACTTATTTCATGTGTCAAATATATATAATAACATTTTTGCAATAAAGAAGTTTACACAACGAAAATGTATAGGTACATACTGAATACGAACCATGATGTCAATTAGTTTTAAAAATGTTTAAAACTTAAAATCGATATATTTTTATTTTCAGGACTCAATTAATAATCAGTCATACACAGAAGCTACATCAAGACCACACTTTAATCCTAACGGCTAGTCTCCATAACTATAGGTAAAGGGGAGAAACAGGGTTGATACAGAGGGGTTGAATAAAGGGTTGAGTATAGGGGTTTAAGCTGGCACAGGGCACAGCTGGTCTAATTGAATGAAGCGCCATTGCTCTCAATGACGCTCAGTAAAAGGCCATGAATGTATTTGTTCAATTTAGGTAGACTGAATTGGTGCTTTTAGGATTGTTTATGTTTTCTTTTAGTATATATGACGTTGTTACTATTAAGATAATACTTATTTTTTCAATTTGTTTTTTCGTAATCTATACTAATATTATAAAGCTGAACAGTTTGTTTGTTTGAACGCGCTAATCTCAGGAACTACTGGTTCGAATTGAAAAATTCTTTTTGTATTGGATAGTCCGTTTATTGAGGAAGGCTATAGGCTATATAACATCACGCTGCGACCAAATGGAGCGAAGAATAAATGAAAAATGATGCAAAAATGAAAAACCGTTGAAACTAAAACACGCGAACAAAGTCGCGGGGGACAGCTAGTAATAAATAAATGGCAAAGAGGTTTCACATTAGCTAATGCTGCATGAGGGCCACCGTTAGCGATTTCACTACCAGAGGCGGTAGTGGCACTTGAGGTCCGAAATGGCAAATTACATAGTTTGTTGGTGGACTTAGCTGTCGCACCAGTGGCACCTATTGATGAGCGATTCAACAGAATATAGCGATTTTTGTTCATGTTTTCTGATATTTCTACCCTTTACAGAAAAAAATGTTTTCAAATGTGTTGTTTTTCTCTAAAGATCCCATAGAATCCGTTTCAAAACAGGCTTACTACAACAAATAAAAGTGTTTTCGTCAAATAGAAATGAACAAATCAAATCTTTTACGAGCGATAAAAATCAAAACGCTAAAAAATGTATCGGTAAGACCATTATTGAATGATCTTTTCAGTAGCAATGCTCAAGTGTAAATAGTACTAAACGAAATTTATCGAGTGCTTGCCCTAAAGCACTGCTGAAAGAGCTCACATAGGTATATTTGCTCCGCTCGTTCCGCTTTTAAGCGAGGATCTGCGTGATATTGCCCTAATCCCAGCTGTGCTAACATTGCATATCTCGATGTAACGTAATTCGGTTATTCATGCTACAGATGAAATTCTTAAGCGCTGTTAAATGCATATTATACACACGTATAAAAGTGATAGTAACTCTGTCTGTATGTCTGTAACGCTTTTACGGCTAAACTACTGAAGTTATACTAATTAAATTTCGTATAAGGTAAGCTTGGACCTCGATGAAGGGCTATTTTTATTACAATACTTGAATTGTTCACAAGCGGAGCCGCCAGAGAAAGTTAGTATGCCAGTATAACGTAAAGGCTTCTATTATATTATTAGTGAACTAAATAAACAGATACTAATTACCTAGGTGCTATAAAATACTTTAAGTAAATAATAATAAGCCCGTGTTATTTATTCAAAAGGGCAAATTTATGAAACGAAATGTTTATTAGTACAGTCTGAACTTTATGACAAAATAACCGGCCAACTGCAAATCGGACTCGTGTTTAAGGGTTTATGCCATAGTTAAAACCGAGGAAAAAATACGTCTCCTGTATGTGGTATGTGGACCTCCTTGAATTATTACATACAAAATTAATTACAATAAAATGCAATACAATCTCGGTGAGCATCATCTTGTTGTTATAGCGGCCAAAGAAATACTAAAAAATTTAACAGTCGACCTACAACGTTCATGAGATACATCCCGCTGACTGCACGTCGATTCTGTAAAGTTATGTCATCTCATACTTTATCATTCATCAAAATTTCACATCAAATTAGTTCAACTCGCTGACACGCTCGCAAGTGTAGCGCTAGTGTACATTCGAATTATCAACCGAGTTTTTGGAATGCCAATCAAGGAACTCACAGCGGATTCAGATTCGAAGTTTAGAATGAGGTCTTACAGAATCACACCGCAGACAGTCACGGTCACGGGTCACGTTGGCTCTTGGCACCCGTTGTATACGAAACCCTGAAACTGGTTTACACTTCAATGCGTCATGTAAAGCTTTGTACGTAAATCTGTGTATTTATTGATTCCGATCTAGTGCACTCGTGTGTAAACTACAGGCCGACGTATAAATTGTTAGCGATGCTCGGTTTCCGGCAATAAACATATGACGCACAAAAGGCCGATACCCGGCCGCGTACCTTCGAGTGTAAGGCGCTGCGTTGGTATAATAATAGCTGTTTGCGTAACACTTGAAACCTGTCTTTTTCTATGTAGATAATAGGTAAATATATTAAAACGCTACTCGGATAATTATTTCGTTTAGGTCTAGTAGAGTGGAGAGCCAATCCGGAAATGCAAGACAGAGATGATACTATCTGCTTGCTTACGGGACGAAAAGATTGACTTAGAAATAATAACGTAAGCGACGAAATAGTCAAAATCTATAGGATGGAATAAAATATCAATCAACATTAATCTAGATATTATAATTATGCCTAAGTGTAACTAATCTACATTTATTTTCATCATATGCTCTTCTATCTAGAAACCAAATTTCAAGCCAATTACTGTTATAGTTGCTAAATAAAAACGAAAAGAAAATAGCCTTAAAAAATTGTGTATCGCCTTAATAATGAATAACATACCAGCCTATAAATGTTCTACTTCTAGGCACAGGCCTCTTCTCATATAAAGAAGGAACGCGCATTAATCGCCACGCTTACTCGTTGCGGTTTGGTGATTTTAGATTCCATTAACAATAACACTTACTAATGTACAAAATATACTATCTTAGATAAGATAATGCCTATGGAAAATATTGTATCAATAAATATTATACAACAAAGCCCCGCTTCTGTCTGTCTGACCGCGATAAATACAAAAACTACCGAACGGATTTTCACATGGTTTTCACCAATAGATCATTCAAGAGAAAGGTTTGTGTGTACAATCCATTAATTTAGTCTATCTATATAAATAAAAAACAAATGCTACATGTATCTCAACCGAATTGGCTGTATTTTTGTTTGCCCTTAGCCCTTTTTAATAACGAAATTTGCAAAAAAAACTTGGGAAATGTTGAAAATGTAATATATTTTTTTGTGTAAATTATCAGGACAGCGACGGTCAGCTAGTTTAAAATAATTACATAATGTTTTTATCGAGACAGGTTGAAGTAAGATACTTTATTGGCCCTTTGCCTTGTAGTAGGATAACAACAGCTATTTACAAACATTTCCCTATATTTTTGACGACCTCAGTCGAGTGGCATACACAGAGGTCTTCAAAGGGTCGCTAGCTCTGAGATCCCGGGACCTCAGAGCGATGCCCAGACGCGTCAATGTGGGTCTGGGTGTTTGTGGTACCTTCATTGTCTCTGAATCCCATAACACAAGTGCTTTAGCTACTTACTTTGTGTTTATAGCAAAGTACTTATATGATGTGATCCACATTTATTTAAATATATTTACCTTATGATATTTTTCATGCCTGTGAATAAAATGAGGTGAAATGCTACAATAAACCAGGTTTATAGGGCAGCATTTTTCGCCAATTTTGTACTTAAAATGTTTTATAATTTACTGCGCAATAAACGGTCTGGTTACAGTAAAGTGGGTGCGGTTGTGGCACATTGTATACTATGGTATTCTTCATAGCATGGTAAGCATGGTAGCAAGCTTCATGGACGACGCTTTAAATAGTAGGTTTCTTGTTAAAATGTAAGTGCCAGGAAGGCCAATCTTTGCCGTGAATATTTTATACTAGCTGTCCCCCGCGACTTTGTTCGCGTGTTTTAGTTTCAACGGTTTTTCATTTTTGCAACATTTTTCATTTATGCTCCGCTCCTATTGGTCGTAGCGTGATGTTATATAGCCTATAGCCTTCCTCAATAAACGGACTATCCAATACAAAAAGAATTTTTCAATTCGAACCAGTAGTTCCTGAGATTAGCGCGTTCAAACAAACAAATAAACAAACAAACAAACAAACAAACTCTTCAGCTTTATAATATTAGTATAGATAAAGAAATTGGAAAACGGATAAAAAACTCAATAAAGGCACAATAATTCTATAACATACCTGTTAATTATAATGTTTCAATATGTGTTTTAAGTCGTGTGAAAACTTCAAAGCAAGCGATCGAAATATATTAAATTATTTTCAAATTCTCTGTTCTACATAAAGATAAACCTTCAATTGTTATTTTTTTGCAATTATGGTTTGGTAAATATCCATCGAAAAACCTAACGACAAAATATACATCAATAAATGCTTATACAAAAGAAAACATAAACCTTTTATTCAACACAAAGAGATACATGAACTCTAAATCTATACTAATATTATAAAGCTGAAGAGTTTGTTTGTTTGTTTGTTTGTTTGTTTGTTTGAACGCGCTAATCTCAGGAACTACTGGTCCGATTTGAAAAATTCTTTCAGTGTTGGATAGCTCATTTATTGAGGAAGGCTATAGGCTATATAACATCACGCTACGACCAATAGGAGCGGAGCATAAATGAAAAATGTCGCAAAAATGAAAAAATGTTGAAACTGAAACACGCGGACAAAGTCGCGGGGGACAGCTAGTGTATTATATCCGCAGAGTATATAAAAGTATATGCGACTTAAAACATAAACAATTCATTCTATTTTTAGAAGTACTTGTCTGGGTTGGACGGTATCGATTTTTTAAAAAGCTACGATGCTACGAAATTGCGACGTAGCTCCGTAGACATCGCTACATTTACCTTTGCTACGAATGTACGAATGATATTGGCTACGAAGGTTAGATTACATTTTAATCTTTTTGTAATCTTATTGTTAGCAAAAAGGTTAATATGTATTATGCCATATACTTACCGCATTTGCTTTTAATTTGGAGTGAGCAAATTTTAGTGAATGAGGTTTTTTTTCCTTTTATTTAAAACGATTGAAATCGAGTCTAAGTATATAAATGTGGACAACATCACATACATTGCTCTGAACCAAAGTAGGTAGCTAAAGCACTTGTGTAATGGAATCAGAGACAATGTAGAAAAGTGGTTTTCTACATTAACCAGTCCGGGGATCGAACCCGGGACTTCAGAGCTAGCGACACCTTGAAAACTAGTGCGTGCGCCACTCGACCACGGAGGTCGTCATTACATAATAACAATATCCATGAATTTAAAAAGGTCATGATAACTTATAATAAGAAGAGTATGACAATATTTTTCTCTTTCGCTCTCCTGTAATATTCCATTCACCGCTCTAGCCACAAATATTTAAACATTTTGAAATCAAATTTCAACTAGACAAGAGCTATAATGCTTTAAATCGTTAAATTCACAAGTAGAAGCTCTCTTCGACGTTTGATGTTATTGTAATTTGTGTTCTATCTCAATAGAGTTAAGATTGATGTTAATATGGGCTATGCTCGAATCTGTTGCAGACAGATTATATAGTTACATACATATTATTCAGGTGCATTCTGAGCTTTACCCGGGTGGCTCAGGCAGACGTGCAACTCTGTATACAATACACATGGTGTTACAAAACCGTGTTATACTAAAATATTTAAATATTCGCAACGAGAATTGGATTGATACTTGACACGCTACATTTCTATAAAATAACTAGCTGTTGCCCGCAGCTCCACCCGCGTGGAAGTCACCTAGGGGGATGAAAAATAGATGTTAGCCGATTCTCATAGATACCGGATAAGCACAAAATCGGTCAAGCCGTTTCGGAGGAGTATGGCAACGAAAACTGTGACACGAGAATTTTATATATTAGAGATAATAACCAGTTTGTAACTTATAATTATCGTCTCACAGCAGGGCTGAGACAGAGAAATACTTTTTCTTTCAGAACAATATCTATAAAATTTTAAATTTCAAGTTCAAGATCTGGCTAGAAAAATGACGGCATTTTATCCTCTTCAAAGTATATATGTCAAGTCACCGTATACTAGTTTCTAATTTATCCAATGTTTTTTAACCGACTACAAAGGCGTAAATTCTCAATTTAACGTTTTCCTTATATTCGTTACGATATGTTCATAGATCGATCTCAAAAAATATTTTTGTCATCGGAGTTGGTTCCTTTCACACCCTGTGAATCCCACCCCTGCCAGACAAGCACTACCTACCTAACTCCACGTATGTATGTAGTTCCACCCCTAGTTCATCTCCCTACTAACATAGGGAAAGTGCAGAGAAATTTTAACGAGTATTATGGATATGAGATTTAAATGAAGGTGTTTGAAAAAGCAATGAAGATTTAGAAGTGATAAAAAATGGATAGAATCGTTCTTTCTCTAGGAGAGGCTTTTCTAGTAATAAGACAATATAATTAACAGGTAAAAACTTCAAGATTATATATGTTTTTAGGTGAAATTTCAATTAAAATTTTGTACAAGAATTTTATTCTTAAATGTGTTTTTGTATTTAACTCAGAACTCAATTAAATTATTACGCTTCTATGTGTCTGAACTCTACGGTAAACTATCGAAACCCTATTTAATGATAAGTTCGTCAATAAGAATAAAATAAGCAAGTACAAAAATACACATAATAGCTATGCGTAATAAAAGTTTTATAAAGGTAGTAACTACCTGAACGACTTTTACGTCGTAATTTACATGAACAGTTACCTTTCCAAATACAATATTCGAAACTATTCCATGACGTCATTGTATATTGTCGAGAACACGCTATCATAGCATCGAAATACCATAAATATGTAGGTAACCATGTTAGTAAACTTGTGTGAGTTAAAATTGCTTCAAAAATCATAAGAAACTTTTATAAAATCACTGTTTGTCAATCTATGTCTTTAGGTGCTGAGCAAAGGTACTCGACATAGCTTTAAACACACAAGTAAGATAATAATTAGGTATAAAAGTTTACTACAACTATGCCAAAAAACTGTCAGGCCTGTTGGTCTAGTGATTAGTGAGCCTAACTGCCAAACCGAAGGTCGTGAGTTCGATTCCCACCCAGGACAAATCTTTGTGTGATGAGCACGATCTTCACACAAAGATTTGTCTGAAAATCGAACAATATTTTTTATAAAATCAGTATCAAACTTAACTACTATAACATATTCAAACGATTCTAGATATTACGAAGCTCACAACAGAAAAGGCCGTATTATGATGTATAAAAATCAAGATTATTCCAGCGTCAAAGGGAGAAAGAACTATACAGTACGCTAGTACCATCTCTTTCACTACGGAAATGATAGCTTCAACATTCATATTACGTGCCCAACGCAACAATAAAATCGATACTTTATAGCTGCATACAGGTCCATTGCATTGAGACTGGCAATCTTTTGGTTATATGAAAAAGGTTTTATTAAAGTTCCCTTACTAGGTTTAAAGTCGATTGATAATACAATTAATTATAAATATAATATTTATTTTTAAATGACTACGAGAAAGCCAAAATGGAGGGTAAGTTTTTTATAATATTAAGCTTGTAGATTCTCGATATAATATGAAAGCACGAAAAATCTAATATTTATGAATAGCTATGAATCACCACCGTATAATATTTGGATGAGCAGAGATGACCAATATGGCACGTATTTTTTGATTAGGTTACGTAAACGCAGCAAAGCGGACTGTTGGCTTAACTCTTGATTTAATTTCGATTCCAATACAAAATTAATGTTTATTTAGCAGTCACAGATTCAGTATTCTTGAGAAATTGTTGTCAACGCTTCGATGTTAGTTACACACACATAATATTGAAATAATTTGAAGCTAGTGTTTTTTTTTATTTTAGTGCTAGTGTTTTGTAGATTATGGTTATACCTCCTCCTCCTTATACCTCCTTAGGACAAAATATAGTTATACCTGCTGATATTTATTCTGAAACATGCAGTACCTTTGTGCATCTGATCTATTTTGGTTGTGCTAAGATGATTAAATAAATACATAAATAAAATAATAAATCCAATTCCAAATTGTATGTTTATGTAATGTTTATAGACACGTTATTATTACAGAATCATTATCCAATCCAAACCCTAGCACTTAGACTTTAGTATTTTAGACTAGTTTTAGTAAGTAGGTAATTATAATAAAACCGTTATCATTGTATCGAGCAGAGTTATTTTTAACCTGTATTATGTAACCACCCTCCGATACGTAAGAGGTTATGCAACTGACGTAGATAAAGTAACCAAGTGAAACTATATCTGTAGTACGATCGTAGAGTAATTTGCAATATGTATCGTTACATATATCGGCTATAAAAACTATTGGTATTGGGACCGAGGCCCTTCCGTGCTTCGGAAAGGACTATGCCTGATTAATTTTTTTTTTTTTTGACATCTCACACACGGTTTCTGTTACCAAACTAGGCAGAGCCTGTGCTATGGCAACCAGACAACTGATAAACATACTTATATATTTCTAAATACATACATATTATAGATAAATTATACCCAGACACAGAACAAATGATCGTGCTCATCACACAAAGATTCGTCCTGGGTGGGAATCGAACCCACGACCTCCGGTTTAGCAGTCAGGGTCACTAACCACTAGACCAACAGGCCCGTCGAAGATTCGAAGTCTATTCAAGACGCGATTCGTTTTGCTTATGGACGGTAGAATTTTCTAAGCAAAATTGTCCGTCAACATAACGAATAGTTACTTGAATATAGGAACTGCCATTAGTCATAGCTTCCGACTGTCATACGTCGATCTTTGGCAGTCGTTAATTCATTACAAATTTTCATAACCAGTCTTCCTATAGAATACTGCGTTACCCAGTGAAATGGGTTGTTGAGGTCAGATAGGCAATCGAACTATATAAAATACGGTATTCAGCTGAATCCGGTAAGACCGTATGACGACCTCAATATTGCTTGGTAAAAGGGTAGGCAGAAGAAAAAGGTATTGGAAGACAAGAAACAAATAAAAAAAAAAACCCTGCCAAGCGCAAGTCTAACTAAACTGAACCCGTTTTTTCAATACGTTGCGTAATTATGCATTTTATACTCTAAAGTTGTTGCAGGGTGGAAAAGAGGTTACATCCTTAGGCTTTGCGGCCTATGATTTAATTGCATTGAGCGCTATGATTACTAAGTAATAACATACTACAAATTCATTGCTTGTTAATTCGTTGTAAACGAAAAATCTGATATGATAAAACCGAATATTTTAACGTATATAATATTTCAGTATAATTTAATAAAGAACGAAAATTATATTAAAAGCGGACTCCATGAAATTCCGTTGGTCGCTGTGGCTGTGAGCGCGGCGGCGGCGGTTAAACGTTTTAATGAAAACTTGTAAAATTAAATTTATACTGCGATTTCAGCCGAGCGAATTTAAAGGATGTGGTAGTCTGTTTATGTAAGTAATAAATGCTTTTTATTTTAAATATATTATGTGGTCTTAAAGTTTGATGTTTTTTGCTCATGTACCCGGACAAAATAAAGCCAATTATGCTTCAACCTAAACTAGGGTGCCTACCTTATTAACATGAATATTTATAGGACAAAGTCGGTTTAGTTAGACCGTTTATAACTTAGAACGGGTGGACCAATTTTCAAGATCTATGATTTATTGGATTGTCTCCATCCCGAATAACAGAATAACTAAAAAAAAATCGAAAAAGTCACGAAAAATTTGTCATACGGGAACGAGGAATACTTACGCGAGTGAAACCGCGGGCACCGCTCGTTACATGAATTAAACTGAAGTCTTAATAAACATAAGTAAAAGCTAATAATCTAAACTCTTATTACACTGACTGCCAAGGTGCCAACTCATAATTTTAAACCGGACAAGATAAATGTAAAAAAAATACTTCTGTAAACAATTTAAATTTGCGTCACTACGTTATAAATCGACTAAAATGATAAAGTAGTGCTTCTCTTTACGTAATAGCCATTTACAATTCTATAAATATGTCACGGAATAATCTATACTAATATTATAAAGCTGAAGAGTTTGTTTGTTTGTTTGTTTGTTTGTTTGAACGCGCTAATCTCAGGAACTACTGGTTCGAATTGAATAATTATTTTTGTGTTGGATAGTCCGTTTATTGAGGAAGGTTATAGGCTATATAACATCACGCTACGACCAATAGGTGCGGAGCATAAATGAAAAATGTTGCAAAAATGAAAAACCGTTAAAACTAAAACACGCGAACAAAGTCGCGGGGAACAGCTAGTATTTCATAAAAACCAACAACAATAGGTACTTCAAAGTGACAGTTTATAGTGTGTAAACAACTACGATTACTATACGATACGAACTACGACTGTGTTTTCAGTGTTTGTGACGCATACCCGCGCTAGAATTTTGAATTTCAAATGTTCACACAATTTAAACTTTTGTTTGGCAGTTGGTGGAACAGTTGCATTCAAACTAACGGTTTAGTGTTGGTATCGCTTTATGGTTTCCAATTGTAAAAGCGCGGTTATCAACTGACGAATTTTACTTTATTAATAGATATTCATTACCAGGCTTACAAATATTTTTACCTCAGTTAATGGGATATAAAGTATAAATTAAGAAATCGAAATCAAAATCCTTACTAATATTATAAATTCGAAAGTAACGCTGTCTGTCTGTCTGTCGCGCTTTGAAGCCAAAACTACGGAACCGATTTAAATGAAATTTGGCACACAAATAGCCTAGAGCCTGAGAAAGGGCATAGGCGACTTTTTGCCGCGATAACCGACATCCACGGGAAAAAGCTAGTATAATAAAATCTACGTATTTAGAAAAATAGGAACACTTACCTCCGCCGTTCTGCTGGCAAAGATACGGGAACCGCCAGATATTTCCAAGACCCACAGAATATCCAATGATAGACAGGAAGAACTGCAGTTTCCCTGACCATGCCGCCCTGTCGTCATCCGGAGCCTCCCGTTGCAAGGAACCCCTCGATCCTTGTAGCACGATGGTCACGCCATGAGGTCTCTCACTACCTTCAGCTCGCGCGTTCAATGGCGCCAACTCATGCCCATTCCTCGGACCAATAGCTTCAGCTTTTCCCGCCATTTTACTTGTCAAATTAAATTGACAGTTGACAGATGTAGTTTTTTAAATGCTATTTTGATTTAGTCGATTTTTTAATATCGTACCGATTTATTTTCTTAAAATAATTAATTGTTTTTTTAAGTTTATTGTCTTTAATATTTAAGTTTAACGAGATTACGTGAATAGTTACCTATGAATATGTTCATACTATGCTATTGATGTATTTCGTAATCATATGTGAAGTATCGTATCGCGTCTTTTTTCACAAATTCGACTACTTTAAAGTAAGTTGTCGTTCTTTGTAATAGTTTTTGTCTTAGTTTTAATGAATCCCTGAAAACGTTCACAGTTTCTCTGTGCATATGAGTGGGTTATTTAAACGTCAGTATAAATACCACATAGCGTTCGCACTGTTTAGATTTTTAAAACGAATATGAAATTATTTAATTATAAACATGATTTAGAATATTTTTCAGGAACTCGATGGTCTGAACTCTGAAACAAAGAAAAAAAAATAAGTACTTAATTGAAGATCATAAAATTAACATGCAAGTCTTACGCAGTTTTTTTTTAAATTATCACCTATACTTTTTTTATACCAAAACTGTACATAATTTTTTTAATACCTTCCATTATCTTTAATGATCTTACTTTTCACATAGTCGGTAAATGATTTTTGCAATAAATATTTCGAGTTAAACGTTTATAATTAACGACATCCATCTATTGCTACTCTACCTAATTTGCGATCTTGCAAAAACAAAAATCATGTGCCAACCTTTTTGGCCAACACAGAATTAAATATGTAAGTATACAGACTAAATAGTCATTATACACAAGCATTTAATCATTCATCCATACAATCGGCCTTCTGAATACCATTTAACCGGTTCAATCCAGTTGGATCTGATAATAGCCAGTCTGAACCGAAGTGTGTCAAGGTCGCCAGAAGAAGGGATGGACCCTCTGTGAATCATTTCGAAGGGGAGAAATGCAAAGAGTTATGTTTTCTAAAGGAATATTTGAATAGAGTAGGCATATGCATTATGTATAGTTAGGTAAGTGCTGTTGGTCTGCGAACGGAGGTCGTCAATACGTGAAATATACGTGTGTAAACCGTTTTGTTTTAAATAATTAATAATTAATTCGTTACGTAACCATTAACTGAGTGCGGCAGTAAATTTATTTACTTGTGTTTACAAGTTAGGATCTATTAATATACACAGTTATGCCCCATTCCTATTTATCTAATTGCAAAGCTTTTAGTTGATTAATTTATTAATCGATGGCGGTATCTATGAGTGTGTCCTTGGCCGAATTATAATTTATTGTTATTTACAAGTTTATGTTAGCTGGGAACATGCTTACGCGCGCTATTTTCGCCTTGGCATTCACAATATAAACTTCAATAAATCAGAAGTCAAGACAAATCAAATTAATCACAGTAATAGTTGGGTTATTTCATAACATAGTAACTCATAATATTGGCAAAACATATAAGTATAATATACCTACCCAAAAGCGTAAAAAATTCCATACCGTCATGAAAATAGAAAGAATGACATGACGAAGGAAACTCTCCATTATTCCAATAAATATTAAATTTCCATTGTCAGTATCAATTCGTTAAAACTTTTAGAGTATTGGCTGAATAGATATCGATCAGTGCCGACCCACTGACCGCTATTGTATTTGACATCTCAAGCGGAGCATAGAGCAGGTTCAGTATATAGATGTTTAGGTACTTGTGCGGCCATTTTGAAAATATGCCTATTTTAATAGATATTTTTATTTATTATTTCAATCAATACATTATCAATATACGGTATGTTTAGTTAAAAAAAATTGTAGAGTTATTCAAGAACAAAGTTAAATTATTGACTAATACCTAGTACATATAAAAGAGACGTTGACTGGATATAAATAAGTAGTTCGTAAATTAGATAATAAAAAAATATTCGACACGTATTTTTTACTTTTTCAAATTAACTATGAGCAAAGCAGATTTGAGAATCAAAGTTCAGGAGTAGCTAATTACGTCACGATGAATAGCAACAAAACGTATGACATCGTGACGTCATGCGACATTTCAAATCAATGTATCGTCGTAAGTTGGTTACGTAAAATTAAAAAAAAATACGTGTCTAATATTTTTTATAAATCTAGATGACGAAAATTTCAATCTTTGGGATTCTGATAAACTTCACTATAATATACATACATAAACAAAAGTAATAATAAAATAAACTGGCTGAAATGAAAAAGAAATGTATGACGGGCCTGTTGGTCTAGTGGTTAGTGACCCTGACTGCTAAACCGAAGGTCGTGGGTTCCATTCCCACCCAGGACGAATCTTTGTGTAATGAGCACGATCATTTGTTCTGTGTCTGGGTGTAATTTATCTATAATATGTATGTATTTAGAAATATATAAGTATGTTTATCAGTTGTCTGGTTGCCATAGCACAGGCTCTGCCTAGTTTGGGATCAGATGACCGTGTGTGAGATGTCCCAAGATATTATTATTATTATTAATGTCAACATGACTATTTGTTAGTGTGGAAAATTAGCAGTAGATACCTATCTATCTACTAGAAAGTTTAAATAACAATGAATTAATAATATATTTAATTTTATTTGTTTATATCATCCAACGTCGTAATGTTTTTGTCGCCAATACCCAAGCTTAAGAAATGCCACTTAAATGGAGGAAATTATTGGAATAACATAAAGTTGTTTGTTATACGTGCTCCAATGGAAATCGGGAACAATACCAGTGCGGGCTTAACTGGCTCAATCAGGATTTGGATCACGAAAATACATTAAATATTCACGATTCTTAATGTTAGGGGTCAGATAAAACGCACACTTAATACCTAATACCTAAACACTTAAAGTACGGGCATTAAAAATAAATGTTTAACTTTATTTTAGTAAATGTTTTTTTATTCTATTATTTATTTATTTTGCTAAGAAATTTATTTATTTTAGTAAGAAATTTAGTATTTTTAGTAAAAAAAAATTGTAAGTTTTAGTAAAAAAATATAGTCAACATTGAGCATTTGATTGTTTTTTCAAATCTGATTGTTAGTTTCAGAAATTAGCGCGTTCAAAAAAACTTATAAAACTCTTCAGCTTTATTTTATTAGTACTTTGATTATTAATGTTTTAGATATCTAAAAACAAAGCAAAATAAATCACAGGTAAATGTAAAAACTTCGCAAAGTAAAAAGATAAGTGTTTTTTGTTGCAAAGAGCTGAATGCAACATGCAATAGAATTAATCACGCCACTTTACAGTACCACCCACGATACGACTCCAATTATTTATATTCACTAGTTGTAGCACGCGGCTCTGCCCACGTGGATGTCGGTTATCGCGGCAAAAAGTAGCCTATGTACTTTCTTTGGTCCCAATTTAAGCTTACCCCATATCAAGTTTCAACAAAATCCGTTCAGTGGTTTAGCAGTGAAACCGGAAACACTGACAGAAATACAGACCGAGTTACTTTTGAACTTATAATATTAGTAGGTAAAGAAGGATTAATAGTATGAAACTATGTTACAGAACCATATAGTATGCCGTCACGCAACTTGAGTCATTTAACGTTTTTGAAAGTGCCCGAAAAGGCTTACATGAAATAAAAATATTTTTCAATATTAATAAAACGGTGCGCTCTGTTTTGCGATTTTTTTTTTAATTTTTCGATTTTACATGCTCATACTTGTGCCAACAGTTCGTACTCGATATGCTCACTCTACAGTTTACTTATTTATTCCTCTATAAAAGCGACCAAGGTTTACATCTACAAAAGTCTTCTATAAATGACCAGTAAATTACAATGAATATTAAAACTTATCGAATGAAGTGACCGATATATGGGAATAGATTCTCCTATTAAAAATGCATGGAATCAACTGTCTGAACGTGCACGTAATGATACATGCATTAGTGATAGCCCACCTTGTTACTGATGCGACTGGCGATCGATGTCTGTAGCACATAGTAACTAACAGTCAAAGGTTAAGAGTTCAAAGAGTGTAAAGACCTTTTAGCCCTATTAACTGACCAAAATAACAGTCGATAGAAGACAGTTTTTGCTTCCTTTTCTTAGGACTTGTGGTGCACGTGGTGAGCCTATACCCTAGTACGTGAGTCGTAACGTAGTATTAAGCCTTAAGATTAATACTACGTTAATAATCTAAACCTGAAACTAAAAAAAATGTACACCAGAAATGGTAGAATATAAGGAACGTAATTTAATGTTAACATCTATTGTACTATATTCTGACAAATAAATCTTATTATTATTATTATAACCCTGGGCAATAAACTATTTTCTTTTTTTTTTGTCAAACGGCTGCAATATTGGATCGAATCCGCACGTCGCGCACAGCGGTAATTGGCGTGGTGACCTACACCACTCGGCTATCCGTGAAGTCAAGTCTCGTTACATCATTGGCTGACCAGTTGGTCCAGAGGTTGGAGACCCTGACAGCTAAACCGGAGATTGTTGGTTTGATTCCCACCCGGGACAAATCTTTGTGAATGATGAGCTCATTTGTTTTGTCTGTGTAATTTATCAATAAAATGTATGTTTGTAAAAATATATAAGTATGTTTATCAGTTGTCTGTTTGCCATAATACAGGCTCTGCCTAGTTTGGGATCAGATGTGAGTTGTCTAAAGATATTACTATTATTACTGAGCCCATACACGACGAATAGTGCAAAGTTATGTGCTAAGAAACTCCGCTGTTGTCTTTTGCCAATACAAAAATATATAGAGCTTTCATAGAGTAATGTTGTAATAGGAACGGATAAACCTTAGAGAAAAAATAAGTAAACTATAGTTCGCCTAATAGAGTATGAACTGTGAGCACCAGTGAAATCCACAAGTGAAATCGTAAAATGTGTTTCAAAATATAGCTCACCATTTTATTAAAACTATCTCAAAACCTAATATTAGCCTAATAATATTGGAACCATTGATTTTTTCGCATAAACTTCTGTCATCGCACGGAAAATCACTTAAAACAGTAAACGAGCGAAGTAGTTACAGCTAAAAATTTGGGTACGCTCGACACTACGGGCTACTAGCGATGCGTGCACTCTAAGCTTAGCTTGTCGTTGTATACTGTAAGGGATATACACAATGTACCTATAATGTAAATGTAAAACAACAACTTGTGGTTCCATGTTATGGAGGGGAGGGTTCAATAAATTGTAACATGGTGTGACAAGGGACGAGTCAAAAACTTTAACACGTCAAATATGAAAGAAAACTTTAAATACAGTGTGACAACGCATAAGGGATGAGAGCAAGGATAAGCCCAACATAGTTTGGGAAGAGGCTGGGCAACTCGGAGGAAGGAGAATCACAAAAATGTGACCTCCGGGATAAGGACGAGAGTAGAGCAAACTAAATAAAAACTAGGTAAATTTATAATCCCTACCTACCTATATTTCCTGTTGAACAATCCTTACTTAATATTATAATTGCGAAAGTAACTCTGTCTGTCTGTCTGTCGCACTTTCACGCCAAAACTACTGAACCGATTTAATTGAAATTTGGTACAAAGATTAATCTAGAGCCAGCAAAAGGGCATAGGCTACTTTATGCAGTGATAACCGACATACACGCGGGCGGAGCATCGGAAAACAGCTATAGTCCAGTCATTTTAGGTTTTATCTGCGGAATAATTCCTAGTGAGCTGAATTTTTGTATACACCTTTATTACAGCATTGTAATGAAGATGTGAAAAATCGACATTGATATCGTGCCGGCTAAAAAAGTTATAAAGGTCAAAAGGTCACGAAAATCAGTTTTTCGCAAATATCTCGCGATCTATTGCTCAGAGGTCAATAAAGGTCATGATAAAAATTGTTTGTCGTAAAATTGTCTACAAAAAATGTCTCTTGCATTTTTCTGTAGAATTAACCGTTTTCGGAGTAGAGACTAGAATGCACTCACATACGTATGTATACCAAGGCGTACACCCTATTGCTTTTTATTCATGTTTGTAAGTGTGTTGTTAGTAAAATCTACTATGTACATACACAGACATATAGCACTAGTGATACTAGTATAGAGAGGACAATTCGTGCCCGTGAATGCCTCAAACGACCTCCACTGGTAGGCAGATGTTCCGTATTTCAATGTACCCTTATACCCGCTACTTTTATACCTGCTACTGCCTGTCGGGCTGTATTTAGCTCAGTTAAAAATTATTTCTTGAGTGTTAAAGTTCCACTGGCTAATTAAAAATTTGAGAAACATTTATCATGATACTTAGCTTCGACAGATACTAAGTCATACTCAAAATTCACACGCTCCTTTACACTTCTTCCATATTTATCACCACGCGCCTCTGCAGCTTTTAATACTGTGTCTTTAAATGAAAGACTACTTTCTTCTCTAATAACGCGTCTGTATTTTTTTTTTCTTCTCAATTACCTCACTCGCTTCTTCTCCACAAAACAAACATAATTTTTTAAAATCAAAAGAGCTGATTCTTTTCTTACGTGGAGATATTGATGTACTCGGTTCTTCTTGGCGTCGTTTAAAAGCCGCTATACTCAAAGTGTTCGTATAATTTTTACGACAATTGCTATGAACATTTACAAAAGTCACAGTATCTAAATATTCAATATTACTAGCGATACTAGCATTTTTTAATGTCTGAAGACCACGCCTAACTTCTACTACATCACCATCCGATGACACTTCTTTGCATATAAAACATGTATCACTCATTATGAAAACTGTTCAAGAGCAATACTACTAAAATAACGTCTTTAACACTCAAGAAATAATTTTAACTGAGCTAAATACAGCCCGACAGGCAGTAGCAGGTATAAAAGTAGCGGGTATAAGGGTACAATGAAATACGGAACATCTGCCTACCAGTGGAGGTCGTTTGAGGCATTCACGGGCACGAATTGTCCTCTCTATACTAGTATCACTAGTGCTATATGTCTGTGTATGTACATAGTAGATTTTACTAACAACACACTTACAAACATGAATAAAAAGCAATAGGGTGTACGCCTTGGTATACATACGTATGTGAGTGCATTCTAGTCTCTACTCCGAAAACGGTTAATTCTACAGAAAAATGCAAGAGACATTTTTTGTAGACAATTTTACGACAAACAATTTTTATCATGACCTTTATTGACCTCTGAGCAATAGATCGCGAGATATTTGCGAAAAACTGATTTTCGTGACCTTTTGACCTTTATAACTTTATTAGCCGGCACGATATCAATGTCGATTTTTCACATCTTCATTACAATGCCGTAATAAAGGTGTATACAAAAATTCAGCTCACTAGGAATTTTTCCGCAGATTGGGGTTTAAAATAGCTAAAATGACTGGACTACTAGTAGTGTATATGTACTAATTGTACTCAAACCAATTAACGAGAAATTACAATACCAATACTTTACTGCCTACAATGACCAATTTGATTTCTTTAAACCCGTCCTCTATATGGGGCAAAGAACGTTAAAATTTCGTTAAACCTTAAGCCAACTCTCTCCAGTTTACGGTATGATAAAATCATCATTTTATATCTTTTATGCTATCATATTAAATAATATTAATCATAACTTTGTGTATATTGATAGAAATCGTAAAAGAGTGATCACTCTTACTTTTTTGTATGTTTGTACAACTGATAGATAGACTGATCTAGATTAAATGTTGTAGGGTAAATAAAATATAATAGCCAATGTTATACAATAAGTATTTTAAGTCCGTAATTTAGACAGTAATAAAATATTGGTCACGTTTTTTTTGCTTTGTCAAAATAACAAAAAGCTATTTAAAGAAAGCAATTTAAAGTTATGGAGTGGGAGCTCGCTACGTCACAAACCGGTACAAAGCATTTTGTAGCGGTCAATGACGTCATGCGACATTTCAAATCAATGTATCGTCGTAAGTTTTTGATTACGTAAAAAAGGAAAAAATATGTGGCCAATATTTTTCATAAATCTACCTGAAGCACATTAAAAAAAAATCTTGTCAACATCTCTTCAGCCAACCTTTGGATAGAGATTAAAAATTCAAAGTCCGGTGAAGCAGTCAAAGCCTGCGCTCAGGCTAACTGCGTAAATCTCTTCCAAAAAAAAAAAAAACGAGTAAAAATTCACTAATAGGAGTTCCTTGCCTCTTTTATCCTGTAGGAATTAGGTATACTTACGATCGAACGACAAGATTTAACTGCGTTCCATTAGCGTTTGTACCATGTTTGTATGATTTGATTAAAATCTAATATTCTATGGACTGTGCGCAAAGGTTTAGCAATATCTTTAAGCTCGTTTTTGCTTTAACAAACAAAAATTCGATATAAGTATAATCACAAAACATTCTAACTACATTATTATTATTAAATACAAATAATAGAAGGAAAAACTTAAACCTCAGGCAGGACTCGAATCTGCGACCACTGGCGCGTCAAGCCAAAAAATATTCGTTCCGCATGCGTTAATGCGTAACAAATAATTAAAATAATATTATTATAATTAAAGCTGTAGGTACGTATTTTTCTGACACAATGTTTGATTAATTGTCGATTTGTCGACTCTTGAAAGCTGAACGGGAATAAAACATTGAAGTATTATTTTGACTTCATTAATCAATTAACTTGCTTTCCTTGTGCGGATTTCACGAAAATTATACAAGTTTATAGAGATAAAATTACATTTTCCATAAATCAACATGATTATTTAATAGTCTATTAAAAGATGCATTATAAATACCTAATAAGGGAAATAGTATGTTAATTGTGTGAACGCGTATTTATTAAAAAGAATTAAACCAAAAAGAGTGCTGGCTGAAACAAAATAAAAAGCTGACCGCGTTTTTTTTAATTGATTATTTTTAAGTGGTTTTTTAAACTTTTTATGCGCTCTATATTTTTTTCAGGTCTGTTAATATTAATATTGTTTGTCGTAAACAGATCGCAAAATGTATGATACATGAGCAAGCGAGATAATCATTAATCGTTTATACTCAGTTAATAATGAATTGAGAAGAGGTCTTTAGCCCGGACTGACACTTACATAATGATCCTTTTAATATGTTAATGATTTTATTTAATTCTTGTATATAAATTCAAACAATATAGTTTTGCCTTTGATATTGCGAAGGTAGCGTGACGTTACACTTTGATATACATGCATAATTTTTGCAAAGGAAATCCTTGAAGGTTTTAAATAAAAGGTTTGTTTTTTTAAATAAACATGAGCCACGTGGAATTTTCACGTGAGCTAGCTCTCCTGACCTTCCCCATGGCTCCTATGCGCATCCCCCGCGCTCCGCCCACCTCCAGCAATCAATAAATACACCTTCGCAACATGTGCGGCTTAGAACATTATTTATTTATCAAGATATAAATACATTTAACTATTCTGGATGTCTTGGATGTTACCTTTGCCTCAACAATGAACGCTGGTAAGTAAAAACATTACGTCATACTTATTTTTTTTTCTATTGAGAACTAAAATTTTAGGGCTTTGCTTTCGTGTGTTTATTTTATGCCTACCTTTTTATTGTATTTTTTTAGATAGAATTTATTATATTGTTGTACCTACTTAATTAAAATAATCAAACGTTTCACTCAAAATCATCGTATTTTTTTTCACCTTTGGCGTTTATATAAATATTACACTTAACTACTACTTTTGTGGAACATTATATATTTTTATTTGTTTAAAAAATAAGGATGTGTACTCAAAAATCATAAATCCTAATTCAATTAAACTTACGTAAATACCGAGGTGGTCAGAGGCAGAATAAAAAAAAAACTTACGAAAATTAAACTTGGAATCACTAATCAGCTTCTATATTTAAAGTAAACCGAATAATTCACCTGTATTTTAATATTATTCAATCTATATTTTCGAAATAATTTTTTTCGTCTCGCGGCGCGCGCACTTATGCGTCGGGCGTGCTCTACTGACTGCCGACATCGGTAAGGGACTAGGGACGCGACACACTTGTTTAGATGTTTGTCGATATGACAGGTAATTTTAACTGTATTAAGTACTTCACTTTTGATTATTATACTTTGTAGCATTTTTGTTGTTTTATATATTGAATACATAGAGTATTATAATATTTAGAGTAGTTTGTACATGGAATATTTTTATTGCAAATCTCATTGTCCTATAAAAAATATTTTTATCGATACGAATATTTTTGTGCTGTCACTGTACATAATCGTCTGTAACGAATTAAGATATTAACGTTAAATTATATTGCATCATGCATTATATTTCATATAAATAACTCACGTATTCTGCACAATTGCCCGATAGATATTATATATTTATAAAACACTGGTTCCTTTGATACGGGGACCTCGCACATATCTTAATTACAAGTACTAATTACTGTTGCCCGTAGGAACTTTCTGACCTTACCTTACTACTAAAGAAGTCTTTACAAATCTAAACATAATTTTGCATAAGTCTCTCAGAATAAGTCCGTGTTTGATTCGTGAAAAATGCTTCTAGAACAATGACTTTTTTCTCAAACATCTAGGTTTACTTAATGCGTGCCCCTATTATTTCGTTTTTCCAAAACATACTTAAAGAAATATGAATCTCAAAAATAGTCGTTGTTATCCAAAAATATTTGAAAATTTTAACAAAAAATAAAAATGATAGAATCTTTTATATACCTTTTTATTCTAAATTTTAATGCAAGAATTATTTGGATCAGTCCAGTTTTGGAGGAGAAAACCGCGGAATACGAAACGTCTTTCGTGTTTTGATCAAAGATTTTATATCCTGAGCTGCAGTTGTCCCTTACGCACTTTACGGGGGTAGGTCGGAGGTGTTCGACGAAAATATATTGCTTAAATACCAATTTTTTAACTTACTCGGGATTAGTGTCCCCTCTTAATTTAAACAAACTTCAAACTCTACAAAGTAGTGCATATCAAAATTGCAAATAGAAAATTGATGTCAATGTTAGTATCGCAAACCACAAACTGCAAAGTTTCCGATTGTTTTAAAAACGAAATATTAATCAGTTATTGTTCTCTTACATGTATGTAAATATAAATATACCTAAGATATTGAAATGAACTGTATAATAATAAATAATTGAATTACTTGTAAGCATGAACATAATCTCCTTTACATACCTATATACTCTGAAATTGTTCTCTTTTATATCTTAGATAATTCATAGCGGAGTGTTCACCACGCCAATTACCCCTGTGCGCGACGTGCAGCGGGTTCGATCTCCGCATGGGACAAGCATTTGTGTGATCCATAAAGGATTTTTCCAAGTCTGGGTGTTCTTTGTGTATGTGATTTGAATGTTTGTAAAACCCCCCGCGACACAAGGATTAAATTCCTCAGTGTGAAAGTCGTATAAAAAAAAAACAGATTTTGAACAATATTTAAAAAGATTATTTATCCTAGTGGTTATTTCAATAGATAGCAGAGGTTAGGAGGCTTTACGTGTAATTAGTCTACGTGGATTTAGCCTGTAATTAGTTGTTGTTTTTCTCACGGCTGTCAAACCTACCTGTATCTAATAAGTTTTTTTAATACATTAACGAAGTTATATATAAAAATTTCGACGGTGTTAAGCAATCGCTAAGAAACTTCTAAATTCAAATTATCTAAAATAAATTGAAATAAGAATCTGCTAATCAATTGCTAATCATCGTCGAGATTTTTATAAATAAGGCCATTAGTTTGCAAATTACTATTTTGAGTATGAGTTTAGTTTAGTTTCCAAGGTACGCATTTCAAACTAAACAAAACATGATATACCTAGGCATTCATTTACAACAGACTAGAATGAAATAAGGTAGAATAAATTCCTTCTCTTTTTTACTTAACATAGTATTCGTTTAATTATTTCTAATCTTTAAAAAAACCTTTTTTTTATAGTAGAAAATTTTTACCTGTTTAGAATGATAGCGTAAAAGCAGGCGTGAATTTGGCCATCGTCGTCATGTCCGTTCTTGGGATCCAACCTTACCAAAAATTTCATCAAAATCGGTTCAAGGGTTTAGCCGTGAAGGCGTAAAACAGGCAGAGTTACTTTCGCATTTATAATATTAGTAAGGATAAGTATATTTTTTCTGTTCTTTGTTTACAACGAGTAACATTATAAATTATGTAAAGAGTAAACTCACTACGATTTTAATAACAAAGACGATACATCAACGGCGGCTATTTTGACGCGGGTAACTCATCACTATCTTAATTAATGTATAACGTTGACATTCGCTACAACGACGCTTTAAATTGATCGCCAAGCATAATAGTATATTATCTGCTAGATAAAATATTACATATTACATAACTGAGGTAAATAGAAGCTCATTATACCTCCTGCTATCAATAAGGAAGGTCTTTTAATGTCATGTGGTCATAACCTAATTTTACTAGCTTTAATTTATACTTGTGTTATTAGATAATAGATGATAGATAATTTTAAGGTCAGACTTTTATTTAAAGGGAAAATGGAATTAATACATTAAGCGCTGATTTTTTTTCGTTGAATAAAATTGACATCTGACAGATTTTGTATGCAAGAACTGTCAAAAATTAGAAATGATTCCCCAGATAAAATTATTTGACGCTAAATATGAAAAATCAGCCCTAAATTATAAAGTTTTTATGCATATCAAAATGTATGAACTCTTGCTCTCTACCTACCTTTTACCTACCCTTTTACATAACCCAATTGTTTTTTAATCTTATTCCTTTCTTTAAATCCTAATTACCAACATAGAAAACGCAACTTTTAGCGATCATCTTGGTCATATTATACATTTTTTTAAGTCACGTAAAAATATACTTAATATACAAAATTATAATTATTTGTAAAATGTAAATATCGATAGAATTAAGGGCTGAAGCTACCCTCATCCCTATGTCTGCCTGACGTCACTTCAGACAGGGGGTGAGCATGCGCGGGAAACTGGCCGCCATCTTGTTTTCATTCGACCACCATCGTGTTTGCTCGGCTAGCGGCGTAGACTTAGGTCACATTCAACGGTGGTGCAAAACTGAAAATAGCCATGCAAAAGAAAATTAGACTTTAGGGCTATGAACTTAGAGTTTAATATCGTTAACGGTTTGCGAAATTGGTGCAATGAATGGGTTCCGTCTTGGGTTCTCGAGAATTTGCGTCATAGGATTTCAACATCCATACCAATCCATACCGTGGTACAATGTCAAGGTGATTATGATTAAATGCCAAAAAATTGCGCTTTTAGTACCTAAGTATTTCAGAATTTATGCACAGTTAAAAACGTAAACCTAGTTTACATTTTTGTTTATTAGATAGAGTTGTTTTGACAGACAGATTTGTGTCTGTTTACATAATGAGACGTGCAAAATTTTCAGTCCACCTGATTGCATATGAGAGTACATAACTACTTACAAAATATCGGCAAAATCGGCGCTGTTTAATCCCCTATAAAAAAATCCACAACAAACACTGTCATGCCTGGAAATTTAATCCAAGGACGCTCGGAAAATGTTATTACGACGTAAAATTTTCCAGTTATTATTGACGACCGAATCTATCCTAGCTCTGTGCATCTAGACTTAAGGTATGATTCCTCTAAATCTTCTTGTGTACTTAGGTACCTTTTTACAAATATTCTTTAGTTAATCACGTATAAATTTAGCGCAGGTACTTACGATCTGCAATTTTAAAATACAGACATAAATCAATAAATAAGCTCTTTGTGCAATTTAAAAATTTCACGGATCTTTTTAATACAACTCCGTTCTAATTAGACATCAAACTAAGTGTCAATGCGTTTCCATGCCATGACTCAGCACTCAGCAGGAATAAAACATAAACAGAGTTCTACACAATCACGGAAACTTGAAGGGCTGTCAAAACTGAGTTGTCACTTGGATGCACAATGACAGGCGACATGTTCTCTTTCAGCTCATGAATATGTTAAGACGAATCTGTTGTATATTCACCGTAAATTGTGAAGAGTAAACACAATAATACCATTGCGTTCTATCTCTAAATGCTTAATTATTATTAGATTTTATTTTTGAAGCTAAAACTTTTTTACGCGCTTTCTTGGGTTCAGCGGTTTATCCGTGAGAGTGTAACAGACAAACAGACAGATTGGACCTTCTGTATAAGATATCTGTATTCTGTGTGACATCGGAACATTGTTTGACGTGCTTTTTACATATTTATGAGATCACTGTATTATAAACTGTTCTCGTTTGGAGTACGTTGTCTTACCGCAATAGATTATTTATAAATAGTGAAAAGCCTACTACACATGGATCTACCAATGGAACTCATATATAATGTATTTAATGGATATACTAGAAATAATTATATGTTTTGGAAACCGAAACGAAATCGCGAGAGGACGCGACTGGGTCCTTCTCCATACAAACGTATTTCACTGTTTTCTTTGTAGAAAATGCTTCTAAAGACTTTTTTTTCCAAATTATCAAGCTTTACTTAATGCGTGTCCCTATTATTTAATTAGTTTTTTTTAAAACCTAATCGCTTAAAGAATTATGACCCTCCAAAATGCTCATTTTTACCGCCGTGTTCCGATGACTATCAAATCAAATTTGATAGGATTATAACAAAAACAATAATGATGGAAGAACAGATGTAACTTTTCTTTTAATTTTGATGCAAAAATTATTTAGATCACTCCAGTTTAAGTGAAGAACACAACGGAATTCTTTTGGTTAACTATTTTGTAGGTATTACCAGCCTGAGCTGCAGTTATCCTTTACGCAATTTACGGGGGTAAGTCGGAGGTGTGCGACGGCAATATATACTTAAAATACCTATTTTTCAAAGTCCTTGTAAGTCCTCTTTTATTATGAGAAATAGAAAAAAGTAGTTTACCGTTGTAAATTGCAAATGCGGTCCCCCTTAGATACGGATGCATACAGAAGCACTTCACCTTTAAGAGTTCTTCACAACCTACCTTTCTCACAGGAAGTTTACTACCAAAATACATCAAGAAGGACTTTACTCAATGATTAGGTGAGCGTGGGATGGTGTCCAGTGTACATCTAGGAAGGTAGTGCCCTTTGACTTGGTTCTAATTCCATTACAGATTACGTCAACGCTCTAATTTAGACTGCATAATTGCCGTGGCCGTGTGTAGTAATAGTCTATTCTTAGTATTACATTCATAGTGTAAAATGGTGTCTTATTCTTAAACTATGTAGGTATACACTCCGACACAAATGTGGGACATTAACTTGACTTCATTTTACATAAAAATAGCTTTCTTATAGTTATGTAATAGTCGAGAGCCCTCATATTCAATACTTAATGATCCTGTATTTCTTTCACCCAATTTTACAGTTAAGCTGAAAAGGTCAATCGACATTTCTTTACTCAAATACTAAATTAAGCTTAAAAAGTAATTTAAATCTCGTTTGTTTGTGCATGAAACATTTGTTTATATTGATTTCTGATAATAATAATTAGATTTCTACTGTATCTAAATTACTTACAATGAAAACACTTTAAAATATCATATCTATACTAATATTATAAAGCTGAAGAGTTTGTTTGTTTGTTTGTTTGAACGCGCTAATCTCAGGAACTACTGGTTCGAATTGAAAAATTATTTTTGTATTGGATAGTCCGTTTATTGAGGAAGGCAATAGGCTATATAACATCATGCTACGACCAATAGGAGCGGAGCAATGAAAAATGTAGCAAAAATGAAAAACCGAAAACACGCGAACAAAGTCCCGGGGGACAGCTAGTATTACATAAAAAGTGTAGGTACCTAACTACCTAAGCTCCAATTTTTCCAAAATACCTATGTGCTGCAATTCTTGCAAGAAATAAAAATCTAATAACTCAATTCCACAAAAAAAATATTCAAACTTGCGGAAGGTCATGTAATTTATAGATGATGCAAAATTCCAATCGTCTTATGTTTTACAGTTTGGCAGAGGGCCATTATTAAGATGGAACCTCCATGCAGGAATACTAAGCCTTCAGTTATATAACTGAAAGAGAAACTTTACACGTGTAAGCAATACTTTGTTATAGAAAAATGGATTGTAAACTTATTTGAGTAGGTTTTAGATGTTGCTTGCGGCTCCGCCCGCGTCGGATGTCGGTTATAGTGGCAAGAAATAGCCTATGTCCTTTCTTGGGAATTAAGCTTAATCCATACCAAGTTCCATTAAAATCCGTTCAGCGGTTTAGCCATAATAGCGTAACAGACGGACAGACAGTGTTACTTTCGCATTTATAATATTACTTAGTATAGATTTCACTCAATATGTTTTGCTTTGTTATAGTCGGGTGCCACAGACCGCCGAAAGTATCATGGGTAAAACTGACTTTAAAGTTAATGAAAAATGGAACACGCATAGGTACTAAAATAAGTGATATTGAGAAACTTCTCCTTTATGAAGTCGGTTAAAAAGATTGTGCTAGAGATTGAAAGCTTCTGATACTAGCTCAAGGCCCGGTTGTGGGCATTTTAAGAGTTTTTGTACACTTTGAGGCGCTCTTAAGTTGTTAAAAAAATACAGTAAAAAATAATTATATAAAAATAATATAATGTAGTTAAGTCACATTAAATTCACCTTACAAAATCTTTCTTTCTTTTCATCGAATAGATATTAAATTATACAAAAAAATATACATGGTTTAGTGCCACTTCTGACCAGATCATATTTACATATATTTTTTTTTTATAAAATTAACACAAATATTAAAGAAATAAATCTATGCTTTAATATATAAAGCTGAAGAGTTTGTTTGTTTGTTTATTTGTTTGTTTGTTTGAACGCGCTAATCTCAGGAACTACTTTTCCGATTTGAAAAATTCTTTCAGTGTTGGATAGCCCATTTATTGAGGAAGGCTATAAGCTATATAACATTACGCTGCGACCAATAGGATCGGAGCATAAATGAAAAATTTTGCAAAAACGAAAAACCGTTGAAACTAAAACACGCGGATAAAGTCGCGGGGGACAGCTAGTATTCCATAGTTTGTTAGTGGGCTTTGACAGCGGACGCGTCGGTGGCGCCAACTGGTGAGTGTAATGACGGTAGCCCTCATTTTCTACTCTTTCACTAAAACGATTTGAAGTCCCAAAAGGCCAAAAAGGGGTTAACTGTCCTAGTTTATGACCTAAGTTATTACATGGCTGTCATTAAGTATTTGCGTCATTAAATTCTTTTATGGCATCTGGTTACTTAGGTATTTAATACTTTTGATTCTACAATAATTTGATCAAATCTCCTTATGCGTCATCTATACTAATATTATAAAGCTGGAGAGTTTGTTTGTTTGTTTGAACGCGCTAATCTCAGGAACTACTGAGCCCCTAGACAAGTGACATTTCGACAAGCGATATCGCTGATGGAATCGTTCAAATGTATGGAAGTGACAAGTCCAAGTCACGTGACTTATCGAAACGAAATGTCATTTCCATACATTTAATGTCATTTGAGCGATTTCTATCATCGTTTACGCTTGTCGAAATGCCACTTTTCTAGGGGGGCTGGTTCGAATTGAAAAATTCTTTTTGTATTGGATAGTCCGTTTATTGACGAAGGCTATAGGCTATATAACATCACGCTGCGACTCATAGGAGCGGAGCATAAATGAAAAATGTTGCAAAAATGAAATACCGTTGCAACTAAAACACGCGAACAAAGTCGCGGGGAACAGCTAGTAATAAATATTCTTACAGACTTGGTAGCTAAATGTAAAATAATTACTACTTATACAATATAGGTACTGAGAAAGGAATAAATAGAAATAGGTAGGTACCTAACTAAAGCCTATCTGAAAGAGTTACACTGCAAGCCGTCTTTTCTCCAAGTCAGACGATTTCATTAAAACAGTTTGTAGGCATTCAATTTTCTTTTCAGGAACTGAAAATACACAGAACCTAAAGCTAGGCACTAAAAAAGAGCTACATGTGGCCTTGAGAGGGCATTAAATTGGCATTGCGCCAAAAATGGGTAAAATCGATGCAAGTAGAGCTGTAGTGTGCCAGGGCGGGAGCTAGATGTAGGTACTTATGCATGAATAGGTACTACTGCTGTGATTGTGATTGCATAGTACCTAATGTAAGGTAAGGTATGTAATGAGTAGGCTACTAATGTATCTATGGTCGACGGTAGCAATAGGCATGTTTCCTAAAATTTTTTTTAATGTCCGCCTGGTAGATTATTGAATTTTATTGGACACATATTTTTTCTTTTTTCCTGCAAACAAAAAAATGATCAAAATACAGAGAACGGAAATTTCGCGTGACGTCACTCCTCGCTACAATTTTTACCAAGGTGAGGTGTCATAAGCCCCCACTCCGAAACTTTAAAGCGCCTGTATCTTTGTAATTTTTTATTGTTTTGATAAAAGAAAAAAATACGTGTCTAATATTTTTTTATTATCTAACTGACGGACTAAATAGATTTTAACTTTTCATACCCAGTCAACATCCCTACTATATGCCGAATTCCGATAGAACAGATTTGTAAGTGTACGAAGCTGAGTTTAGAGTGTGAGAATCGCTAGTAGCCCTTGGAACTGAGCGTAAGGATTTTTTTTTTAATGTAAGTACTAACAACGCTAGTCTACTGTGTGACTTTAAGTGATTTTCCGTGCGACGACAAACGTTTATGCGAAAATATCGATTGTTTCGATATTATTAGGGTAATATTAGGCTTTGACATTAATTTTACTATTTTACTTGTTCATGCTAGTGCCTACAGTTCCTACTCGATATACGCACTAAGTTTACTTCTGTTTTCCGGCGGTATCATGAATCGTTTATATTAAAACGAAACGTTATAATTACAATTGAGAGATACTATGTTGAGTTCTCTGTACACTATTGACTAAGGATATTATCTAATACCAGCCAAAAATATCACTCTGTAGAGCAAAGGCATTTTACTCAATCTTCAGAAATTAGCTTTACGATCAAAAGGTCTAATATAAAAAGGTGCCAAACTGATCAAGACGTCTATATGTATAGCAAATCGACTATGTACAAAAACGTCCAACTATTGAAATCTCCTATCTACATATATTGTTACTAGCTGTTTCCTCGCGTTTATGGTAAACGGTTTACTCACGTATAGTCTCGGGATCGCCCGACTAGTTTCAGACTCAATAGGAGTCAATAATTCGACTCGCGATACCACCGCCGCGCCGACTCGTCAGCTCATGATTAGGGACCTATTGAGTCTGAAATTAGTCGGGTGTTCCAGAGAATATATGTGAGTAAACCGTTTTGTTTTAAATAATTATATATACTACCGTTCAATTCAGGATATTTTAAATAAAACATCATAAAATTCTCTTAAATATTTATTTTAATGGGACAACCATCCAGATTTTAAAATACTGGAAACATATTTTTATTATTTACATACTTTTTTCCGTTTCTTTTACCTTAGTTACCTAAATTCATAAAATTACTTACATTTACAAGTCCAGAAAGAGATCAAATAATATATTGTAATGTACCATATATAAAAAAAATACGTCTTATAATCAGTTTTTAAAAATACTTAATTAAAAAGCAGAATTATTATCTGTTTTAGTCCTAGCCTTGACTAAATACCTACTTACTTTAAGTGGTTGGAAAATTATTAAGAATATGGAACACAAAGCCTAAGTAAGAAGTAATAAAAACAATAAACAAATAACAGAAGTCAATGACAGCTACTGTTAGCAATTTCGCTTACCCAGTGTACATTTGCTTAACACGTAATGTTCACAAGGTCATATGAGGCAAGAGTTCACAGGAATTCAAGCAAAATAGATGATGCTATCTGCCTTTACCTATATCTTCTCAAGTTCCATCCCTATCTGTATCTGAAATTAGCATAGTTTGAAAACTACCCATCACTTTCTTATATTTATTTATTGTTCAAATAATAGGTAGTAAAATCTATGCGAAAATATTACACAACAATGTTAATTCTAATAAAAATGCATAAGCAATAAAGTTAATAATTTATTTAAACTTACTTATCTACTAATTACTATGATACTTATCAATAACATATTATCCTTAATTATATAACTACAGAGTAAGTTAAAAGTCTAAATTCACTCATTTTCGGCAAACTACTCACTAAAAGAATAGCAAAATAGATAACTATATTTAAAAATATAATTTATGGCGCGAAATACAGTAATTGACGAAAATTCAAGCGTTATCTACATTTAATTCTCTTTGTTTCCTACTGTCATTGGCTAACACAAACCGTGAAAAGCCAGAAAGAGAAGAGAAAAAAAATTCTCTTTATTTTTTCTTTAATTATTTAAAAATCGAAGGACGTATATTTTTAAAGTTAAAGACTTATTTTGACAGTACAGAAAAGGGTATAAAAAAAGTTAGAGGGAATTTTGAAATAGCCTAGCAGAGATAGGACAAGATATACGGACCTCACTGCCAACCTTCGTTATTCGGACAGGCATATTAAGAAGGACGTACGCGAATAAAAGCGATTAAAAACGAATTTTCAGTTAGGAAGAAAAAATAAAAAACATGAAGGTACCATTTTCAATTATTTAGGTATCTAGGGTAAAGAAAATCTAACATAAGATTATTAAATACTAGCTGTTTCCCGCGCCTCCGCCCGCGTGGTAGTCGGTTATCGCGGCAAAAAGTAGCCTATGTCTTTTCTCAGGATTTAGACTATTTTCTATTTTTCTTATTAAAACAGTTCCGCGTTTATCTGGACTGTGTAGTCGTTTTGAAAAATATGTGCACTTGTCTTTAACTCTGTGTAATCACCACTTATCTTGGAATAATCAAATGCATAATTAACCTTTTTATTTTCGTTCCAGGTAAGTCACCGATCTATATCGATAGCATATTTCCTTACTCAGGCTCTAGACTATCTGTGTACCAAATTTCATGTAAATCCGTTTAGTAGGTTTGGCGTGAAAGCGCGACAGACATACAGACAGTGTTACTTCTGCATTTATAACATTAGTAACTTATGTAATGCTATCGGCACTCTATTCAAATTTTCCTCATTATTCAAGGTTTCCTCATTTTCGCTACATTTTTAAAACTCGAAAAGTAAAAGTAGGTACTCCGTTCATATAGGTAGGTACTTTAAAAAACTAAAATATATTTGAAAACAAGGCATCAGTTTATGCAGCTAAAGAAGAAAAATTAATTGTATATCTGCCTGTAGTAAGAATTAAAGTTAATTTATATACTTACAATATTTCAGCTACATTATATCAACATTTTGGCAAACTCTAAACTCTAAAAATGTGTGTGTGTACTTATACGTACGCACGTTAGAAGTTATACTTTTTTGGCGTAACAAGATAATAAAATACTTTCTTATTAACTTGTGGTTGACAGATTGGTATAAAAAATATTTCAACTGGCATCGGACATCTTGACATTTGTCAGTTTGGAAAAACTTAAATGTTGACTAGCTAACTTCACGGTGTAGGTGTTCCGTGACGGTGTGCGCGCGCATCGTAAAAATTTGCTGTCATAATTTTTCGCGCCAAAAGAAGTATAACTTCAAAACATTACTAATATTACCTACAAAGATATGATCGTGTCTTAAATTAAAACGATATCTAGCAATATTTTTGTAATTCTACTTTGAACTTTTTTTGGCGTTATATTAGAAAAATACATTTAATTTATTATACTTACCTGCTAACATACCTATTTACACTCTAATATAGACAACTATATTAGCAATTACAACTGTAAAATGACGACTGTTAATTTATTTATTTAAAACATTATGTACAAAATGGTACACGAGGTGGACTTAATGCCTCTAGGCATTTTCCACCAGTCAACCTCTCGGTAAAAAAATAAAAGTGCGTTGAAGTGGGGTACAGACTTAAAACATGAAGATAAAAACCAACAAAAAAAAAACACGAACAAGAAGTTTGAAAAATTATACATACATTTTATATAGATAAATATAAATATATACTTATAAATATATAAAAACGTACATACTATAATTAGAAATCTTATGGGATAAATATATAATATACAGACGACTAATGTTTCTAGCGTTGTGGAAAAATTAATAATGACTTTTGTTTGTTTATATATATTATGTTTACTTATGTATATATGTTACCTAAAGGGTATATCTATCCAATACGGTTAAAAGGTACATCTAGTGATTTTAGCTCAAAATGAGTTTATTAAATAAATAGTATACAATTTTCGCATCAATTATTCGACAGCAAAAATAATAAAAAAACGTATAACTGCGAGGATCAACATATCTTATTACGTCACTCGCTAAATGTTAAGATATGTGCGCTAAATTGTATATCAATTATTTAATTAACTCATTTTCATCTGATATTTTGTAAATTTACTTTATACCGGATGTACTCTTCACCCCATTTGGATAGATATATAACCTTTCAGTATCACCTGTATATACAGGAGGATCCTTGAAAATGATATTTACTTGATACAATAAATGAGCATCTATTTATATATATATATCTTTTATTAAAATAAAGTGCCAAAAATATTTTATATCAATCCTTCTTAGTTTTAAGAACAACTCGTTCGTAGCCGTTACAAATCATAGGTTTTCGAGAAAAAAGGTTATATACCTACCAATTTAAATATACAAAATAGTTCGGCGATTAGGTATCTTATCTCCTGCCATTTCAGCAGTATTAGATGGCGTTACATGACTGTATTTGTATCCCTTAACTTGAATCATCATGCATGGTTACATAGTGTATAATTGTAGATTTTGGAACCGTATTTTTTATTCCAATTTGATTTTGTTGCACAGTGTATTGCAACGGCAACAATAAAGGTAAGTTGCACAATCACTATGACTATTCCCAGCCGCGGCTTAATTTATAAAATAAATAGGGGCAGAAATATAACCCTCCTTTTGGCTTCATCGCAGTCAGGTAGAATTGCAACGTTGCGGAATATTGTGGTATCTTTTATACAGGCATCATTTTCACATTGAAATTAAAAAAAAACTTATGTCAAATTAGCCTTGTAAATATTATTAGATCATTTGACTTCTTTTATTTTGTTGTATACGTAATCTAAATAAATTCTACATACATTTCTTTGGCACTCACAATATACATACACATAATAATATATCATACAGATCAGTAAATAAAGTTTGTAACTATTTTCATAAGACTTCTAGCGTTAGTGCGCCATTTTAAAGTAACGACAGCTATAATGATGTGCAATATTTATCCTAATGATAAATTATGAACTATTTACATCTATTAATTTAGTTATTTACTTTTTACATTAAGTATGAAAGAAAATTAAAAAGCGAGGCCTTACAATGAGGGTGATTTAAAAACAAGCTTGCTAATCTCGCATGTAGTGCACATGTCATTTTCCACCAATGAGAGACAAGCTACTGGCTTCAAATTGGTAGGAATTGACACACAGACCTCATGAGAGTATAACGAACCTGACGAATTTTTAAATCGCGAACTCCCCTATTTTGTGAACCAATAAATACAATTTAGGCCACTAACTAAAAAAAGAAAACGTTTAAAAAAAAAGAACTAAATATAATGGAACAGCCAATTAAAATAAAACAAAAAAGGTTAGATATTTATATTTATTTTCAATTTTTATATTTTTAATAAGGATTTTCGTATAAATCAGGCAAAAACCGCTGTTTTAATATATCACAACACGTAGCGGTTAGGAACTCGCGCCCCGCCATAGCCTCTTTACTTCCTACGATCAAAATTAATTAAAGTAATTTATCAAAATATACAATTTAGTTTCGTGAAAAACTTTTCGTATTATATGCCAGTGTACGTATTTTATTTTTTATGACATTTATAAAGAAAATTATCTGATATGCATAATTATATGCTGTATGCCTTTGCCCAACAGTGGGACAATATAAGCTACAGAAGAATAGTATCTTTGCTTGATAACATAACATAAAGTGAAAAATATTAACACAAAATAATAAAGAAAAAATCTGAAAAACAAAAATAATTTATAATTCTAACAAAATACACACATTGACAACTAAAATATATCACCAATAGTAAAACTAACCTAAACTCGAATAACTTTTCACGGAACTAAATATAAATACGTATTAAGTATTGTAAAGGGAATGGACATTAATGTTCTATTTAAAAAGAAACGACATGGCAGCCATTTTTAAAAATAATTCAATTTAGTGAGCAAGCATGGAGATTAATGCTGGTTTCTTTTCTATATAAGACTTGGTCTGCAGCAAGATATATACAGTCTTGTATAGTTTATTTAAATTCTTTTGCCTATTGCTGTTATTTACACTTAAACAAACAACTTTATGTCAGTGTAAATAAAGTTAATTTCAGACAGATTGTTGAAAAAGTCATAAAAAATTATGAAGTTGTAGCGCAAACTGACCCTTATACGGAAGCATTACAGTTGTCTTTCCTAAAACTCGTGTTTGTTTACATGTCTGGCATATAAATTGCGAACGCAGTATATTTAATTATATATATTTTTTAAATCAAATCTTTTTATTTACTTTATACTACCAAATTAATTTAGTAAGTAACACTTCAGTGCTAAATTTTTGGGTAAATTAAAAAAAATGTCCCAATCGTTTGGACGTTTTTTGTGTTGCCATGTCGTGTTCCTAATATATACGTATTTCAACCTCCTTCATTATGTTCATCTAAGCTGAATCTAGTGCAACTTTCCTACAATCATATCCACTGTCTTCAATGTCCTCAGAATAATTTAGAATAATAAAATAGCTTTACATAGTTTAGGCTTAAAACAGTCGCATTTAAATACAAAGAAAATAAGGCAAAACAAATTTTGGAATAATTACCCCCATACTTAGTAGATGGGAATAAAAATAAAATATAACAATAATCGATTATACAAAGTATTTAGTCGATTAATCGGTAAACGTGTTTAGTCAATGTTCCACTCGACTAACTGTAGCCAGTACACCACTAATCAGGGGCCACCAACATTTTCCCGTCAGGTGTATTTCACTTTCGAGCCGTAAGTCTTTTAAATGTAAATGTAGTTCATAATTCACCCGGGGCTATCACGAAAATAAATTACGAAGTTCGTAACACAATCACTGTATCACAAAACTGATCACTGCGTTTGTACTGACGTAAATAACTGTTATTTATAACGTTGTTTCAACTGTAACTTTAAACTGTTTGAACTGTTACTGGAGTTACTTGTTCACGTCGCCCTTGAGGGCTCTCTCGAGGACCGCCTTGGAGGCTATTTCGACCGTCACTGTCTTACTTATCGTGGACAACTGTCCCTGATCGCTGTGACCTGTTATTTCGGTGAGGGGTTCGGTTAAAATGCGAAGTGACGACACTTTTGCTCGCTGGTACGCGCTTACTGTGTTCATTCCAAGGAATCTGAAAGAGGATACATATTTTTGTTAAGTTTTTATTTTAGTTGATAGATGATGAAAACATATTAGACACGTATTTTTTCCTATTTTACGTAACGAAAAACTCAGGACGATACATTGATTTGAAATGTCATGACGTCACAATTTCGTACATTTAGAATGCACGCAAGCATGCGACCATGACGTCGTTAGCCCCCTACTACTGACTTTTAATACGCTTTTTCTACATTATGTTTTCTTATTTTGAGAAAGCAAAAATATACGTGTCTATCATTTTTTTTATTATCTAACTGACGGACAAATTAGATTTTAACTTTTCATACCCAGCCATCTATCCCATTTCTTGGATAATACGTTAAGTAAAGGTAATTAACGTATTATCTATTATTTCTATTATTATTAACTTTTACTAGGTCGAGATTTTGTTTATCGAGATTTTATCAGTTTTCTCATACTTGGGACACGAAACATGTGTTAACTTGTTTGTGTGTATATGTGTCTGATATTCCTAATGTAGAACCTGTGTGTGCGTATGTGTGTGTGTGTGTGTGTGTGTGTGTCTGTGTGTGTGTGTGTCTGTTTGTGCGTGCGCGTGTGTCTGTGTGTGTGTCTGTGTGTGCGTGCGTGTGTGTGTGTGTGTGTGTGTGTCTGTTTGTGTGTATGTGTGTGTGTATGGGTGTGTGTGTGTCTGTGTTTGTGTGTGTTTGTGTAGTCAGTCGGTATGGCACGGTACCTGATGGCGACGTAGCAGACGAGCAGCGCGGCGCCGGCGGCCAGCACGCGCGCGACGGGCGACACGGCCAGCTGCACGCACACCCAGGCGGCCGCGCCCGCGCCGCACATGCACGCCACCGCCAGCGCCGTGCGCAGCCAGTGCGCGCACGTGAAGCCGCGCTCCCACACCACCCTGCCCGACACAACACAACACATCAGCAACTATCCTAGACGCTACATATGGACGATATTCTTCTGCAAAAAGTCCGGTGAAGCATTATCAATCCGGTGTAGGATTCAAATCCTGCGTTGAGCGCTAACTGCGTAAATCTCTTCCAAGAAAAAAAAAACGACATTCTTCTCCAAAGCGAAAGACCGTGAAGAAGAATATCGCAACTTTGAAGTAGACCTCCAGTCTCACCTGATTCAGCTGAATACTAATTAACATAGCGATTGCCATTATGAAACACCTAAAACTACAATATAAAAGTAAAAGCTAAGGACAAAATTATTTCGCAAGTGCATTCTCCAATATACATGATTAAAAATAATGTTGTGGGGTTGACTTTCGACTTCATCGGATCAGCTGAATACTAGAATTATACACACCCCGTCTGTAATAATAAAATAATTTAAACAACCATATATTTTTAACCTCCTTTTCCTCAAATGTTGGACAGGCTTCCATCGCCGGATTAACTGAATACCATTAGTTTACATGAAGCGATGCTTATTTAAGTGAGTTACTAACCTGTTTGTTTCCTGCACTATGTAGGGTGTGTTGCATACTTTGCACTTCAGTCCGTCTGGACTCTGCGCGCTCTGCAATCACCAATATATTTAAAATGATATGGATAATTTATCGGATAGTTACGGATGGGATCTAAAAAAACTGGTAAATAATGTTATGATGTCAACGACTGCAGATCTTTTGAAACCTGGGGATTTTGGAATTTTTTTAAGGCACTGCCTTTGGTTTCGGAGGGACAGCGCCGCCGACCACTGTTTTTATCCATGTGTTTTATCTTCCCTTTACCGAAGACCTATGGCCAGTTCCTCACACGATTCGTTTTGATTACAGCACTAGAATTTTCTTCGTTTTGCTTAGAAAAGTCGTTGTTTTTGTTGTATTCGTTGTTGAAAATTATTAGTTTTTTGAACATAGGAACCCAGGCATTAGTGAGGTAGGCGTTAATCGCTAAAAAATTATATGATATTTGTAAATCTTCATGTAAAAATCAAATCTAACCCAAACCAGTTCATACATAAGCTAATCTTTAAAATCCTGGAAATTCAGCTGGTTTGGAATAAATAAATGTGATGTTTCACGTACCTCAACGAGCCACCGGCTGAGACAATCGTGGTGCACGGCGGACACGTCGCCGGTGCACCGGCACGGCCGGATGAGCGGCTCGGAGCGCGCGCTGTCGTAGCAGATCCAGCAGTCGCGCGCCGACCCCACGCTGCCCACCAGCGAGTCCGTCTCCACATTCTGCTGTGGATTTATTACATGGTAAGATATAGGCTAGTTTGAAAGAAAGTCTTCAATTTAATTCTTAAGCCGTTAGCACATGGACTGTTTGAAGCAGATCGACTGCTTTGAGGGAGGCGCAAAAGCGCGCCAAGAGCGATCGACAGCTCGCACAGTCCGTGTACATTGATCACTGCGGCTTAATTGGTCTAACCCCGATAATAGTTAATTGTCAGTCAAATCTCATCTGTTTTAATTCTAAGATTGGTTGTTATATTTCGGTCAACCAATCATTTTAGTTGACAATATGACTAATTGGATTACATCACCTCAAAATAAAATTTATTTAAACCAAATCTTTGCTGCTTTGTAATAAGTATTTAATATTATTAAAAAAAAAGTTCTTGAAAAAAAAATCCCTACCGAATCGACACTACACAGTTCACTCGAGGGTATAATAAGAAAACCCAAATATTTTCTAACGGAATAGAGAGGAAAAGAAATGTACCTACTATAATTTATCATACCTAAATCGAGTGTTACTTATTTTATAGAAAACCTGATCGATCACACACAATAAACTAAAAAACCGTTTGTTAACCAATAACATATCGAAGAGCACTCACTTTACGCTGCAACCGCGGCGAGTCCACTACAGCATCCAAAGCCTGCTTTATAGCTAGAGGCGGGAGTAAAACCTTGAGAACGATGTTAGTTATCAGACAGCGCCAGTAAAATACCGCGTTGAGAACCACCCGTATTCGCTCGTTCCATTTCTGACGGCAGAACTCCACGATGCTCTGAGAATGGATTTGTATGGAGAGAGATCAAACATTTGAATCTCCACCGAAGACCAGGACAATACATGGACGAAGCGATAATAGCTTATAGCAAATTGTATGCATAGATTGGCGGACATTACGGCGGGTACGAGATAAAAGACGATTTTGGGTGCTGCCTTTTATTTTTTTTGACGTTCAAAAAGTACTCTGATATAAAAAAAAATGCTTTATAATAGTTTTAATGCAAAATCGTATAAATAGCAATTCTTTTTTTTATTCTAAAGTTAAATGTAGAAAAACTTCAATAACTTCCATGAGCTTAAATTTATGGATTTTTTTTTTACTTAATTAAGAATTCAATAATTATATAATTGAATTTTAAAGTAATTTTGGAAACGGTATTTGGTAAATACTTGTGTTTCTTTTTACACGCGTGCTGGACTAACTTTAATTTTACGATAACTTTTCGATTTTTATATTTCCCAAAGAATTCATGAAGACACGTACCAACCATAGTGTCCCTAAAAACATCAAAATCGTGTAGCTCGCGTTCTTTTTTGTACCATAATGTAAATGTAATTTTTCTGACTGGTATAATTTAATAACAAAAACACCTATTCCAAATGAAATATATGACAGCGAAGCATTTCATGCTGGAAGACTGGACAACCCTTCAACAATCGTATAAGCGTGTTCACGAGACAATTGGAGTTCGTTTTACAACGAAGTTTCCAGACAAACAAACATACTAACAAAATAAATATATAAACCAATATAAACCCGCTTGACCCCGAACGAAATGTAAAAATAAATACAAGTGCAAACCTAATACCAATTACCAAAAACTATTTCTAAATAATCAAAAACCATTTATTTGTGTAACACAGTTTAAATATGGGAAAAAAATAGTTCCGTTATTTCATTGATTTTTATATGTGAGAGAGTTTTAAGGAACACGTCTTAAACCTAATTAAAACTTACGTTTTCGGATGAAATACATGTTCAGAATACATTCTACTGTTTCATATATTGACAATGACCAAAAATAGCACATCTTAAGATCATCATGGCTAGAATAGTAAATACGACGATTTCGCAGCTAACTTTTTAATCATTTGTGACGAATTTTCTTTATTCTTCTGCCTAATATGTATATACCAATTTATCATATGATAGCCAACAGCTGCACATAAGCCTTCAGTTATGGTACACACAGCAAACTAGATAGGTTAGCAGGCCATACTAACATTTTATATTGTTTTATATTATACACTAACATATCTATTACTTATTATATTCAGCTTATGTAATCGGATTATAATATGTAATAAAAATGTTAGTGTGTTTATTATAAAATGTTAGTGTGGCCTGCAAACCTATTTAAGTAGTTTGCCGTGTGTACTTTTAACCCCCCTAATACCTAATTAAGTGTCATATCATTATTTTATTACTATTAAATTATGATTGCATCGGGTAAAGTTGTAGCTCTTGTAGTGTAGAGTGATATTATATCTTTTTTACTGTCATACTTTTAATACAGGAGGATAAAAGCGTACAAGAAACTAAACAATATATACGTTTGTCGCGAGATGCCAATGACCGCCAGATAACAGTTCGCAGTTCATCCCAAGAGTTATCGCACAGCAGTAAAACGTGACAAACGACAATAGAAATGCCTGTTATTGTAATTTCCCTTTCATTAAACGGTTTGTTGTCAATACTAGCTTTTACCGGCCGCTCCACTCTTTGTGGGGATCAAGCTTACTCTGTGCCAAATTTTATACAAGTCAGTTTAGTGATTTAGACGTAAACGTAACAAACAGACAGACAAATAGCGAAATTTCGCATTTTTACTAATAATCTGGATAAAAAATTTGTGTGTTGTTTGAAAAGTGTTGCAATGACAAGGCTTAGAGAGTATTTTATTTGAATAATATCCTTACACTGTGTATAATATAAAACAAAGTCAGGTTAGTTACACCACTTATAACTCAAGAACGGGTGGACCGATTTTCATGATCTTGGATTTTTTGGCTTTGACTCCACCCCGAATAGCAGAATAACTATAAAAAAACATTGGAAAAGTCAAGAAAAAGATATCTTGCGGGAACTTCTTACGCGGGTAAAACCACGCGGCACCGCTAGTTTTGTATAAAGTGCGGACAAAGTCACGGGCAAAAGCTAGTCTTTTTTTTAATTGAGTACCTTATGCGTCATCAGCGGTAACAAATACCCTATTATACGTACGAAACACAATACAATACTCATTTATTTTATTAAGTAAGTGTTACACAAGCGACAATATGTAGCTTTATTAGTAATATAGGTCGCCGTAACTTGATATTTTATTACACCAAAGATTCTTCAAGTAAATACAAAAATGACCGCAAAAAGTACTGTGTTAATATTAGAATCTATTTCAATTTATTACTGGACGTCGACACAATATATTATTATAATATAATTATTTTTATGGGATATTTACTATCCCTAAATTTAATAAATTCTGTAGTGGTAGTATAGATGGCGGTATACAGAGAGATGGACCAGTTTTTTTTTTAACTGTCGTGTTATTTTTTAAGTTTATCCGTGTCGACTTACGATCGAAATTAATAAACTAGGCTGACTTCTGACCGACCTGTTGGTCTAGTGGTTAGTGACCCTGACTACTTAACCGAAGGTTGTTGGGTTCGATTCCCGCCTAGGACTAATCTATGTGTGATGAGCACGATCATTTGTTCTGTGTCGGGCGTACTTTATCTATAATATGTATGCATTTAGAAATATATAAGTATGTTGATCAGTTGTCTGGTTGCCATAACACGGGGGCTGCCTAGTTGGGGATCAGATGGCCGTGTGTGACAAAGCCCAGTTGTCCCAAGACATTATTACTAGAGATAGACGTATAGGTCACCTATAAACAAACTACACGAGCAGTTAGGGAGTAATCAACATGCAGGGATTGCTCGAGCTGTCACAGCGCAACCCGGGGTCCGCCAGCTCGTTTTTTTGTTTAGTCCACTGCTTCAAGTGGTCCGTGTATGTGTATACATAGAAAATTATAGTTAACCATGAATTTGCATCTTAAACTCTTGATACCTACTGCTTCGAGCAGTCCGTATATGGTCGGCCTAAAAACTCGAAAGCTGTACAAATAGTATCAATTTGTTATCTCTGATAGGGCAAAACATAAATAGTAATATTTAGTATCGAGAATACTACATGGGATGGGGAACAACGCGGACGTATCTCTAAGCAAAAATTGCAAAATGTATTCTGAACAGTTTTTCTCAAGTTAAGCTCAATATTCTGAACAATATTTCATGTGTTTTCGAGCCTTACAACTATCATTTATATACTTTTCTTACCTTAGCGTCATGATGGTGAGCTAGTAGATCCGACAACCTCGCGTCGTCGAGCTGGCGGGCCAGCAACCGGCGCGGGTTGAGCAACCAGAGCCGCTCGGGAGCCATGGAGTTCCAGAGCACGCACGGGAACCATAGCGCTACGCCGATCTCCGCTAGACGGAACACCAGGTCATGCCAGTTGCGGGATACCACTGGGACTCTACAAAAATGATAATTCTATCAGTAATATGAAAATTTCGTTTCTTCCTTCAAACTGCTTATGCGTCAATTTCAGCTTATCTTAATAGTAATTTATAATGAAACTAGCTTAACTGGCAAACGTTATTTTGCCAGGACCACCTTTATTACATGGGGGTTTAAAAAATAGCCTACGAACTTTCTCAGAACTAAATAACCAAATAAATACAAAAAATATATGAAAATCGGTCAAGCCGTTTCGAAGGGGTTGGATAACAAACACTGTGACACGAGATTTTTATATATTAGAAGATTTAAACTAAACTTGACTCCATATTACTAAAATAAACTAATTTTCTTTCGTAGCACTCAACAAACCCAATAAAACATTATAATTAGAATGATACTGTCGAAAAAAAGGTTTTACCATAATTCAGGATTCAAAAACAATGAACACAAAAATAAACACTCTAATATTTTGAATGATACTTGATGTGGAATAGTACGAGTTTAAATTCCGACTGACCAAGTGAACATAGTAACACATCGTAGAAGCGAGTATTCTAGATTTGCGGAGGAGTATAATAGGCAGCTTCCCTTAATTCACGACTCTAGATGATTCCATCTTTATTCAACAAAGTTCTTGACATTGGGACGTCTTTATTTTTTAGCGCAGACAAACAGCAGGAATTAGACTACTTTCGTCCTAAAAATTAAATTAACATTTGAAATATTTTAAATAAGTTCGTTAAGGTAGCTTTAAATACTACCATCGGTACGATGCCACAGACAAAAAAGACCTATACACAGATACACAAGCTAAACTTATAACATCCCTATTTCTTCATCGAGTGTTTTTTTAAGCATCGCAGCTGATAGTAAAAACTGCCCATAAATTTTTCCACCATCAGATGTGTTGCTGGCCCTAAAAGTGCGTTTTCGCTTTGGGATCTTCCGTTTGCTAGTCAATTGCATTTGTATTCACGTAATACTCACTTGGTCTTCCAGAACTCGCTGAGGGTCTCGGAAGCCAGGAATCCGGCGATGAGGATGAGCATCAAGGCCTGGCTGATGAGCCCGAAGCGCGACTGATGCAGCTGGGACACGTTCACGGAGCGAGGGTCCACCGTGCCGTCGCCGTCTGCCAGGTCTGTTTGTATGCCCTGCGAGGAAACATAATAATTTGCAGTTCAATGGGATGGGATAGATTTCTGCGTATGAAAAGCCAAATTGTAATTAGTCCGTCAGTAAGATAATAAAAAAATATTAGACATGTATTATATATTTTTCTTTTTCAAAATAACGAAGCACAAAGTAGATAAAGCGAATTGAAGTTCAGGAGTGGGGGGTCAATTTCGTCACGAGAATTTGGAGAATTTGTGAAGTCATAAGACATTTTAAATAAATGTATCGTCGAGAGTTTTTGGTCATCTACCACATTACGCAAAAACTGTTTTTTAAAGAAATAGGTACTATTGTGAAATACAATTTAAAATATAATTTCGACGTTTTGATAGCTGGTTGCATGACATAATTAAATAAAAAACAATATAGTATAGTATTTATGAAGACTTAACTTTCACAGTAACACATTGACGACGCAACGTAATATTCCAAATAAACAATGTCATTGTCTGTTTTAAAACAATCAATTTTGTTTAAAAAACATCAACGTGTAAATATATTCGAATGCATGGGAACTTTTTTGTATACTAACTTTAGTGAGGGTAAGAATATCGTAGGTGCCAGACTAATGTAATGAGCTTGTTAAGACATAAGTTTATTACGCGTCTATGTCGAGGGAAGAACTAAAATTTCAGCTCATGATTAGGCATAAACCGGTTGATACTAAATCCATTCGGATACCTTCTATATCTTTATGTGAGTTCAGTTGGTGTAATAACAATTTCAAACATGGCTACATCAAAAATGAGTGTTTTCTTAAGTCATCGGTAGGCCTATTCGCTATCTCCAGTTGCCAACCCAACCGATGTTTACCGGATAATAATTAGTATAAAAATGCTTATTCAGTATCGGCTAACGTCGGTAACCAACTAAGTAGTAGTAGATCTAGTTTGTCATCGAAGTTACACGATAAGAAACTTGTGTTTTCACTGTATTTTATAAAGCAACAATCGCTTTTGTTGACAACCGCCATAGCGAATAACCCTGCAGATCAGCATAAGTACAATGGATGCGACTAGCAAGTGATGGAGAAGAAAAGCATAAACGAAGAAAGGCAGCCCCAGCAGTGGGTTGTACAGGGCTGGAGATGATGACGTACCTGTTTAGTGACGAGCGTGTCCTGCACGTCGTCGCCATCGTCGGCGCTGGAGGGGCCGGGACGCGGTGATATTATCGTGCATACCTTAGTCTCCTTCAAGAACTCGCCGCGGAGCTACGGACAAAACACAACTATTATTATAATAAGTATAAGTTATTAAGAATCAGTAACAAGAAAAACGTTAACGGTAAAATACTTAGTGGCGTTAGGTTATTATTCCAGCCGATTCTATACGATATATTTAATGAATCTGACTGCAATAATAGCCGAGTGGCATAGGTCAGCACGCCAATTACCAATGTGCGCGACGTACTGCGGATTCAATCCCTGCATGGGACATAAATTTGTGTAATCCAATAATGCTTGTTCCAAGTCTGAGTATTCCTTGTGTATGTGAATTGAATGTTTGTGAAACCCCGCGATGCAGTAATTTCCCTAAAGCAGGAGTAGTTTAAAAAAATAATAATAAAAGAAAGAATAAAAATGACATAAGGAAATGCCGTAGGCCCAGACGTAGATGGCGGAACTAGCTAGACTCCTTAGATAGAAATTGGTTCAGCACAGCCCTAACCGGAGAGAGATGGAAGGAGGATAGAGAGACCTTTGCCATGCGGTGGGACAGAAAATGACAGAAATAGACTAAAAAACAATGAAAGTCGGGTGTGGGGCAATAAGCCAGTGAACTACGGCATTTCTAACAAGTTTCTCTCCCTCTTATGGTCACACAATAAATAAAACAAACTAGAACTATAAAATAACAAGCCAGAATATGCGTTAAAATCTGGTTAAGTGCGAGTCAGAGTCACACACGAAGGGTTTCGTACCATCGTACAAGATAAATACATTATAACATTATGTACTTTTTATTGTTTGTAGTTATAGAGGCAAAAGAAATAAATACTCTGTAAAAAGTTTAACTGTCTACAAATGGCCGTATGTTTACAAATGGTCAACCATTCGCAGACCAAACGCGGCGAGCGCTGCTCAACCTTTATTAACAGTCCAAACCGTAATGTTTACACTTAGCCACGAGCCCCTCCTCTCTCCCTCCAACAACATTACTACTCGGACAATATTCATCAATTCCTGAGATTCCAGGCAACAAACCTCAATCCATTCAATTGGAGCTTAGTTTACAATTGTAACAATACTCTTATATTCAACAATATGTAAAGACAGTACGAGTGTATTTCCTTAGAAGTGACAATGATGGAACAATGGGACTCATGTTAGCTTATAGGCGGCTGCAGGTGACATGTTTTCAAAGCAAGCAACGTGAAGACAAAGAAGATATGATTAATAGATACTTATGATCTATTGTGATCTAATTAGCTAGTGTCCAGCCGTATTACTTTTAAAACATGACTAGTTTACATAACTTTATGTATGTATATAAGTAACAGTATATGTAATATGTCTAAAAGTATATACCTACATATGTAGTTTATCTCAACGTTTGTAATTGTAAACCTCCGCTATCATCTATTGAGGAAGGCTATAAGCTATATAACATTACGCTGCGACCAAAAGGAGCGGAACATAAATAAAATATGTTGCAAAAACGAAAAACCGTTAAAACTAAAACACGCGGACGAAGTCGCGGGGAACAGCTAGTAAAACATATAGACTAAATTGGGATTACGCTCTACAGAAAGGACATAAGCCTACTTTTCGAAACGATAACCGATATCCACGCGTGTGGAGCCGCGGGAAACAGCTTGTACAATATAATATTATATTGTATATACATTTTGACGACCTCCGTGGTCGAGTGGCGTACACACCGGTTTTCAAGGTGTCGCCAGCTCTGAGGTCCCGGGTTCGATCCCCGGCCGGGTCAATGTAGAAAAAGCACTTTTCTGCATTGTCTCGGGTTTGGGTGTTTGTGGTACCTTCGTTGTCTCTGAATTCCATAACACAAGTGCTTTAGCTACTTTGGGTTCAGAACAATGTATGTGATGTTGTCCAAATTTATTTTATTTATTTATTTTATTTTAATATCAATATAATATAGCTTAGCTTAGTTAACAATTTAATAAGACTTACTTATGTATTTCGGGAATTAAGATAACTTATAACTTCGAGAGCCGCGTGGGTCACGAACGATTTTCCATTTCTCGGTTCAAACGTCCAAAGTATTTTAACGTAATAACTTTTATACTTGTAATAATAATTAAACTTATAGACTTAATGATTATTAAGATCTACATCACCAGACCAACGAAAACTAGCTGAGTATGTTTGTGGGAGACTTATAGAGATATGTTATAACATTACGTAGAAGGTTTTTTTATTCAACACCTTGGTCAATAATAAAAGATAAGTTAAAGTATAATAAACTTAAAATCCCTATACTATTTTTTTATTGTACTCAAAAGCTTTATTGACTATTTTTCTCACAAAATACTTATTTAGCAAATTGTTTTGTTTTTTTTTTATAAAACGACTCCCGCACTTAGGGGGGTTTTACAAACATTCAAATCACATGCACAAAGAACACCCAGACTTGAAACAAGTATTTGTGGGTCACACAAATGCTTGTCGCATGCGGGGATCGAACCCGCGGCACGTCGCGCACTCACTGCACGGCTACCCGTGCAGTCAAATTGTATCAATAATTACATGACGCAAGCTATTATTTACACAAAGGATATTCCAATCATATGGTTATTACATGGATGTGTAAGACACCATGCAGGGTGTAGGCGACCGCATAATTCGCCATTAATCAGACAATGGGGCATTAGCGCCATAGACGCAATACAGAGATACTAGGGATGGCCATATTTGTAGCGTTTAATTGAGGAACACATTTAAATATTAATACCGTTATGAAGATGCGCTGTAGTTTGCAGAACTAATGCATGTATTTATGAGGAATTCGTATTTATGGCTCTTAAAACAAGCCTGCCCACGACTGGTTTCATCAGCGGAAAAATTCCGGACATATTTAGCTATACCCTAAAGTACCTAAGAAATACGAAATAAATAGAATAAAATATAACAATAAAATTTCTGAGTACATCTTCGTTCATTTAAAAGTTTAATAAGTTAACTATAGAGTGCGCATATCGAGTATGAACTCTACACTAGTATGACCAAGTAAAATCGTAAAATTAAGTGTCAAAACAGAGCGCGCCGTTTTATTTAAACTATCTCAAAACTTATATTAACCTAATAATATAGAAAACAATAAATATTTTTACCTAATCGTCTGTCATCGCACGGAAAATCACTTAAATCAGTTAACGGGCGTCGTACTTGTAGCCAAAAAATTTGCTTACGCTCTGCGCAAGGGGCTACAAGCGATGCGGACATTCTATGCACGTCTATGTTTACTCTAAGTTCACAACAGTTAAAACTATAAAAATGTTCATATACAATAGAACAAGAAATGGTCAAAGTAAATATTTTTTATTCCAAACTATTACAATTTCGGTTGCATCTGACAACCCTACACTCGCATTATGGTATCAACACGGTTCTATTCTGCTATGCCTTGAACGTAATGAAGGTCGCCTATTTTCCAAAGCCCTTGCATTGAGACCAATGCCGTCCCATTCAAAGACTTCACAAAAGTCAAAAGGAAACATCTATTAGTTAATTCTGTCATTAATTTGCTTCCGGAGTGTTTGAACAATATGGTGCCTTTTAAGAATTAGTTATGGTACGCTTAGGTTGAATGCAAAGAGGACTGTGTACTTCATATCAGACGGCGAAAATAAACACAATAATAAAGTAGGAAATTAAAAAGTGCATGAGTGTAATTAAAAGAATGATCATGATTTGGAAAATCTTTTTCGATCAAAATGTGAAATAAAGTTTTTAGAGATATAAAGGAAGTACACAAACTAAGCTAATCGTTAACATCACTTATTTACAACGGAGCAAGGGAGCATCAAAATATAAAACGTATAAAAAAGTTTAGAATAAAAGAGAAAATAATATTTTCGCTAACGTACAAAAAATATTAAACAATATGAATTAAAAAACTTAAATCTTCTTCTACCCAGCCTTTTGCCCAAGCTATGTTGGGGTCGGCTTCCAGTCTTACCGGATTCAGGAGAATACCGTATTTCACATGGAGTGACTGCCTATCTGACCACCACAACCCATTTAACTGGGTAATACAGTATTCCAAAGTAAGACTAGTGGTCAGAATTGTAATGACTTAACGACTGTCAAAGTTCAGCGTATGACAGTCGGGACGAACGTCTCAACGCGCTTTCCGAGACACAGATTTTAAAACTCAAAACCGAAAATTTAAAATCTTGAGTGTTGTCACGATCAGCTAAGACCCGATCACTAACATACAGATCTTTAAAGTACAGTTTCTCGGTTCAGAGGATTTGCTTTGAGCAGGTAAGTGAAAGAAGTTAGTGAGATAAGCTGTGTCTATTGTATCGTTATATAACTTACCTTAAAATAGACCTCCACTCCGTAGATTAGGAAGAATATGACGACTATGAACAGGAGCACCGCGTAGCAACCGTTGAACACGTGCTGGTAGAAACTCTGGAACAAAACACCATCGTTAATATACTTCATATAACAACTAGCTGAACCGGCTACTTTTCAAAGCCACGTTAAATAAAAAAGTGTTTATATGCAAACTGTGCTTTTTATGGTTCACGGGCGTCGTTAGAAGACCTCTAACAAAGTTTCATTACACTTTGATCAATGGATTAAAGGACAAACATACAAATTATCCTATTTCATAGATGGTATCTCCATCTATGAAATTGGATAAGTTAGCAACTTATTTATTTTGGAAATAAATATATTTAACATACACCCCCAGTTCCTGAAAGGCTGATCAATTAAATATGTTGTCAAACCAACTGAGCTTTTTTTGAATTATGATTGGTTTGACCAAAAGACAAACAAATAATCACAGCGCCTAACATAAGGTTTGACAACTGATTAACTAACTACCTACTTACTTTTGTATTGCATTAAAGAAACCGCGTGTTACCTTTTTGTCAATGTTTAGCTATTTTCCTATATGCGGAACGCCATAAGGACGTTTTAAAACCGCGCTAGTTTTGTGACAGAATCATCCCGTCTCTATAACTTAATCAAACTATAATGGGATTAAGAGTTTTTTTACAGCCCATGTGGTACATCGAAAATGCACTGTTTATTTATTAAAGCTCCATATTTTTAACTATTAGGTATAATGTGTATTACAGGCGGTTTTCTCTTTATTAGGACGGTACTAGGCTTTAATAGAAACTACCGATCTATGCAGTTTAGTTTAACGCGATGTGGCTACAAAGAGGTCTCAAAATTATAATTTATTCTTAAATCGTCTTCCATTAATTAGTATTAAAACTCTTTGGTCAGTAATTTTTAAATGTATGTTATGGTCACTGAATACGTAATAAGTGCGTGATTTCAATGACGTCATCACGCATTTAACATAAGATTTACACGATTAAACGTACGCGTTTGTACAACACACATTAGCATAAACGGTTTATTTTACAAAAGCCTATTACTGTTACATAAAATATGTTGGGAATTTACATAGTTGTAGCTGTTCCAACCATTTATTTAACTATTGACAGATGTATGCCTATGAAGTCTATTATTAATTGACAGACAACCATAGACAAATAAATGCAATATGTCATGAACGCTGCTAATAGTGAAGCGACATGCCTATACATCGATAAAAACTTTTTTATAAGTCTATTATTAGAAGAATTCGAATCGGTAACGTAGGTACTTTGAATATCACTAAAACATAACCTAGGTTAGATTTATGTCAAAAGTTAAAACTAGATTATGTTGTTTTATCTTTTAAGTAGCAATAAATGTCATATTCTTCCCTTCCCTTCCCTTCCCTTGAAATATGAATATTAAATATCGCGTAGGTACTATACAAAACAAAACAACCTCTTTCTTTAAAGTTGTATAGACACAGTAGGAAGTCTATTTGTACATCGGTCACCGGTGACCGACGCGGTTAATTTGTGGAAACTCTTACCTTTTTATCGGGAGAAGTGTCTGCAACGTTGGTCGTGAGCACCTCCGCAGCCAGGAGTGAGTAGCTGATCAGGTTGAAGGTCACGAAAGCCAGAAACGACTTGGATAGGAACCTCGGCCTTTCCCAGCGTATGTCGCGTAGATGGAATACCTGAGAACAAGAAAAATGAAGCAATTGAAAATGTTGTTTTACGTAAAGTTAAAAATAAAGTTTTTTAAGTTGTAGACGGTAAGCGATATGGCGGACCAACACGCACCTAAGAATACCGCTCGTCTGTGTTAGCGCTGACGCGTCTACCCCGGTCTGTCGCAATCCACCGTGAGTATCCCAATAAGTTGGTTAAAATGTGATTTGATTCTCAAGACTCACACGGGGTAGAGCACATCACGCCTCGACGCGCGGTCCCTGGTAATCGGCCATGCGGAGTGATTCGTTATATCGTACGCCTTGGGAAGCCGGCTTTACGTATCATAAATTGATGCGTCTATTTGAAACAAAATACCTTATTTCATGCGTCCTATATCGTGATCCCATACTAATAATATTTATACTTCTTTCGTGAGGAGTATTTATAATTATTTATACTTATACATAAAAATGAATCTTCGTTTCCCTTGGTCATCGCATCACGCGTGAACGGATAGAACAATATCGCTTATTCTTTTGTTGTCATAAATATTGTGATTTGTGAAATTACACATCACCCGGCTTCGCATAGCCGGGGCGGGCAGCTAGTAGACTAAAATACCCAGTATATATATAAATATTCGCAATTATTTTAAACTTTTTATTAAAAGACAGTTTACGCTGTCCGTAAGCATGTTTCACTAGCCTAAAAAACAAAAACTTTCAACGACAATTCCAAATTATTATTACCCTATTTCCACAATTTACATGCAACCTGTCACAAGAGTATAATATATCCCTTATTATAATATGTAACACGTTTGGAATACCGATAGCTCTCATCTACAAACAAACGTGAAGTTTATATGTTGATCACGTAACCGCGTTTAACATTTACCTATAAACAACCAGATAATTATGTCATTACATTATCAAGGCGTATAGTAATACATGAAGAAACTTTAACATTGCAAAAAGTAAAGGTTTCTTGAACTCAAAGCTTATTGTATAGCGTCTCAATATTGAGCCCTCTGACAAGAAATGAACATCATTTCACTTGTAAACTGAACAGAGTGTATGATGATTTTAATATGTAGTTATGTAGTTTATATGATTACATCTAATATTAACATGAATGATTAGATAGGTACTGTAATTTCATAGACTTAGTCACTTCTACTCTTTTTCTTCTAATTTATGTACAAAGGCTTAGATTTAGTGAATAAATTAGTCCTTAGAAAATAGTTAATTACATTTGTTTCGTTATTTTTTGTAGTAGTTTCTCTTTTTTGCGTGATTTGCCTGTCTGCCTACCAGGTCAGAAAACCAATACACGCCACTGGACCTATACCACTTAGCTATCCATGTAGTCAAGTCAGTTATGTACAAAGATTCGTATTAACTAGCTAAAGATTAATTTAAAAATCAGTCTGAAACTGAAAAATGTAATGTCAATTAGTTTACTTTAACAGAGAAAAGTAAACAGTAAAAACATGGCATTAATCCTTACTTAAAGTTGCGTAAAGTTTCTTTCCTACACACGCAAATGAGTTCCATCTCTAATACAAACAGACATATTATCCTATTAGCTATAATACGTACAAATTAACTAACACAAAACTATTACACGTTTATCACGTCAATTAAGTAACAAAATAAAAACAAAGCGTTAACATTAACTGTACACTTGTCCGCACGCCACGGTTAACAAAGAAATAAAAAATATAAAAACAAGTGCAACGGAACAATAATCTACTTTTGTTATTTTCTAATGTAAAGATGATTACAACTTGAAAGTAGTATATGTTTCTAAAATTTATCGTAATGAATCGTTTTCATTCTTCTAGTTATATCACGAACGTCCAAATCATTAAAACAACTGAACCGATACCTTTAAAAAATACTGTTCCTAATGCGCTTGTTAAAATGTCCTCAAAAGGTTCCTTAATTAAATCGTTCCTGAATCAAATGCTTTAAAATTTAGGCTTCCTTATTCAGTTATTGAATTAGGAAGAAATTTAGGATAATATAAATACGCGAATAAAAAAAAAGTGGTCACAATCCGAATACACTTTTTATAAAAATGCAAAAAACAAAACTATAAAATTTTGAAGACGGCCTCCGTAGTTGAGTGGCGTACACACCGGTTTTTTAAGTGACGCCACCTCTGAAGTCTCGGGTTCGATACCCGGACGAGTCAATAAAGAAAGCCACTTTTCTACATTGTCTCGGGTCTGGGTGTTTGTGGTACATTCGTTGTGTCTGATTCCATAACACAAGTGCTTTAAAGCTACTTACTTTGTAATCAGAGCAATGTATGTGATATTGTCTACATTCACAATAGTTCATTTGAAGCCCTAATAAACCATACATAATTATAAATTTAAGGAATAAAATTATATAGTTTCATACATACATACATGTTATATCGATGATATCCTTTTTTAAAAGTCAAACTGTTACCACTTACGTCTGGTTAACTGTAGATACTAATTATTTAATTACAGGTCATATAGTGTGAATGGAAGCTATCATTACGATAATATGTAGAAACACTAACATAATATTAAATGTGAGCCATTGTTTTATAATAATAAGCTCTATTGTAAAAAGATGTTGGAAGGAATATTTATAATTTATTCCAATGTTTTGAAAACTCATAATAGAATGTATAGTTTCTTTTCCTAGTGTTTAGTGATGATTAATGCTGTGTTTCTTATGGTGCAACTAGGTAGACCTAGTCTATTGTCGCGTAATAGGTAGTGATAATAGCCATAACATTCGTAAATGGATGGTAACTTGCAAAATTAAACAAGTAAGATTTGTATAATAACTTTCGTGTGGAGTATTTATGCTCAGCTCATGATTAGGGACTCCTATTGAGTCTGAAACTAGTCGGGCGATCCCGAGAATATGCGTGAGTAAACCGTTTTGTTTTTAAATAAGTAAGATTAGATTTAACATGGCTCCTTTTCAGACCATGCACTGATGATTTATGCAATGTCGATAAATATCTGAGTTGGTACTTATTATTAACACAAAAACAATATTGTCCCTGGTTTTTGTAAAGCCAACTATAGTCATATTCTCTTTTCAGTTTGACTTTTTGCACCGCCTTCGCCTCCGTGGGAACAGCGCAGTGTTCATAATTGCTGTCTCGCTTCCACCAAGACCCTGCGTTCATCGCGTATGTGATTGTGTTTGAACTGCGGTAAACATTGCTTCGTGCGGGCCTTCACTGACTTAGAACTACATATATACCTAAGTATAACCGTAAGTACTCTCGGCCTATTTACATCGCTCTGCTGACCACGATGTCTCGCGTACAGCGCTCGCCGCCACCGCCTAACAGTGCTGCATTAAAGCCACCCGCGCCCGAACATATAGCGCCGCCGGCCTCAAATCTCCATACAGCATCATCCGAACCGGAACTGAGCACTCTTTCGGGTAATCAGGAGCGAATTAAAGATATTTTCGTAAACGCAAACCGCAGAACGAAACGCCGTCTCGGCGATGTTACGTATTGTGAGGATAGCGAAACGGCCAACTCGACGCTCTTATCCGAAATCACTAAACTTTTCACGGATTTTGAGTCTAAACAAAACCGAAAGTTTGATTCCCTTAAATCTTCGATGGACGAAATATCAGAACAGAACTCAAAGATCCAAACTTCTGTGGAGTTTGTCAGCGAAAAGTACGATGAACTGATGGAGCGACTGGAAGCAACTGAGCGAGAAAACTCATTCCTTAAAAGGCAGCTTTCCTCGCTAGAATCCAAAGTTGATTACCTGGAACGCTCCTCTCGCTCTGCCATGCTCGAGATAAATAACCTGCCTACTACTGTCTCAGAAAATAGGGAATCATTAATGAATAACATCTGTAAGATTGGGTCTGTGATTAATGAAGTAATAAAGCCATCTGAAGTAAATAATATTTACAGATTGAAACCAAAAAAAGACTCACACACCGTTGGTACTGTTGTTGCGGAATTTAAGTCATCAATCCTGAAGGAAAATATTCTAAAAGCTACCAGAATCTATAACAAGCAAAGAGGTGACAATAAACTGTCTACAGCCAGTATTGAGCTGCCGGGCCCACCGATACCTATTTATATAGCAGAGTCCCTAACCTCTTACGGCAAACACCTTTACTACTTGGGCCGCAGACTCCAGAAAGAAGGCAGATGTGATAGCTGCTGGTCGAGCCACGGTAAAATTTATATTAAAAAGGCCGCAGGTTCGATTCCGTTTTGTGTAAACACTGAAAGCGACCTACATAAACATATGGGTCCGGCTTTGTGACTAACTTCCACTAAAATTATTTTTATTTTGCCTCTTAGTTATAATTGTCTTAGTAATTTTGTTATCTATTTTCTGCTTGTAATATCACACTCCACACAACACTTCTCAAGGTCATACACATCCATTGACCCTTTTAATTATCAGCATGCACCAGTAGACGTCAGCTTTTTCCACACGTTTTCGCCTTTAATTTTGCACGCTCTTACGCTAAGCCACCCAAATTATGAATCACATTTTTCTGATATTGCTCATGCCATTTTATTTAGCCACTGCCGCATTATTTTGATGTTTTATCTTTGTTATAAAATTCGATAACTTAAATGATATACAGAATGATCTCGATAGTATTTCAGTGGCTGAGTCTGCAACATGTATGATCGACGACTGCAAAAGTATTGCTGATTTACATAGAAATGCTGTTTCGCTTCTCTGTCAGAATATTCGAAGCATAATTAAGAACTTCGATGGCTTGACAATGCTTTTGAAAAGAAGTGATATGTCCTGGGATTTCATAATTCTTACAGAATGCTGGCTTTACAACTCTCCTCCCTTACCTTCAATCCATGACTATACCTGCATCACTACCAATCAACATAGATCACAGAATGAGGGTGTGGTGGTGTTTTTCCGCTCCCACCTCCGAGTTTCTGTTGCGGAGCCTCTGGTCCAGGATGCTAACTGCTTGTTGTTGATACTCAACAATGATACCGCCTTGATCGCAGTCTATCGTCCGCCTGCTGTTTGGAATATCTCTGCGTTCCTGGACTCCTTGGATGTAGTACTAAAAACGGTATCTTCATACAAAAACATAATCCTGACCGGTGACATAAACATTAACATCTCCGACACCAGTAATGATTCACGTGCAACTGAGTATCTGACAATGCTCGCCTGTCACGGTATGCTTCCAGCACATACTCTTCCCACGCGACAAGGTAGCTCCTGTCTCGACCACCTAATTCTAAAAACGAAAAGAGCTGCTTTCTGTTTCATTGCCAATACTTCGGTCACTGATCATGACACTGTTTTATTATTCATGGAGAACAACAACCCTTCCCATATTTCAGGGAAAAAAGCTAGACAGACCCGGGTTCTGCTTTTTGACAAAATTGAACTGGATTTACATCAGACCGATTTTAGCCCTGTTTATAGCACCCCAGATGTTAACCAAGCAATTGACTTCTTTATCAACACCCTTAATTGTATTATAGTTCAAAATTCTATTCTGAAGGCTGTGCCCAACCGTAAAAGGCTCAGTAAGCCCTGGATGACCCCAGGGCTCCTAAGATGCATACGAAATCGAGACAATATGCATATGAAATTAAAAAAAAATCCCGATAATAATATACTTCAAACAACCTTTAAAAGATACAGGAACTATTGCTCTAAGATACTTAAAACTACTAAAACTAATTATGACAAAGCCCTTATAACTGACGCACAAAATAATAATAAAAAACTCTGGGATGCTATAAAATCTATCACCTATACATCAAAAGTTAAAACAGATGCCAACGCTCTTCTATCGCCTTCTGAACCAGAGCGCTCTGTTAATAAAGTGAACTCGTACTTTGCTAACATTGGACGTACATTAGCTGAAAATGTACCATACGTGTCCACAAGCTTGCCTCCACTTACTCATGATTTCCCAACCAATCGTAATAGTTTCGTCATGCTGGGAACAGACGAGTCTGAATTAGAGCTTTTGATCGGGAAGTTGAGAAGCGATTGTGCGGTCGGCTCTGATGGCATTTCGGGTACGTTTCTTAAGAAATTTAAAAATCTTCTCATACCCCATCTGACCCATATATGTAATTTAGCGTTTACCTCCGGCATCTTTCCAAATGCGCTTAAGCTGGCAATAGTTCACCCTGTGCATAAGAGTGGGGACAGAGATCGTTCAAATAACTACAGACCTATATCAATTTTGCCTACACTCTCAAAATTATTTGAGAGGCTCATGAATAACAGATTGTTCAAGTATCTAGAGCAAAATCGTCTTCTTTCTTCGTCACAATATGGTTTCCGTTCCGGAATTTCCACAAATAATGCTGTACTAGATCTAACCACTAATATTTTTTCCAACCTGGATAATAAGCAGAAGGTAATTGGTGTTTTCTTGGACCTGGCAAAAGCCTTCGATACGATATCTGTCCCCAATCTTATTGCTAAACTCGAGAGGATCGGTATTAGAGGTATTCAACTTGCTCTTTTTGAGAGTTACCTCACGGGTAGACGACAATGTGTCAGGATCGGTGATTGGACGAGCGACGAGCTCCCCATATCTTATGGGGTCCCCCAGGGCAGTATTATCGGCCCGACGCTTTTTCTCATTTATATAAATGAGCTCTGCCAGCTAACGATTCCCAATGCATCCATCTTCACCTATGCCGATGATACTGCCTTACTATTCCACGGGGACTCCTGGGAGATGGTATTCCGGCATGCACAATCCGGACTCAACCTTGTAACCAACTGGTTGGCTCAAAACCGGCTGACTTTAAATGTTGACAAAACCAATTACCTAACCTTTTCCTTTAATACCGCTGGAAAACCTTTCTATCCTCACTCCTTGACCGTCCACTCCTGTAATTCACCTCCCCTTACAGCTTGTAATTGCCCCCGTCTTTCCCGCATCACTTCAGTCAAATATCTCGGTGTACAAATTGACGATTGCCTTACTTTTTCCACGCACATAAACACAGTCACATCAAGAATACGCAGGTTGATCTACATTTTTAGGTCCCTTCGTCATGCTGCTGACACTGCGGTGCTGAGACTTGTTTATCTCGCCCTCGGCCAATCGCTTATACAATATTGCATTATTACTTGGGGCGGTTCAGCAAAAACTCACATGCAGAAGTTGGAACGTGCTCAAAGGGCACTCCTGAAGGTCGGATGGCGGTTACCATATCGCTTTCCTACCATAGATCTTTTCAAAACATGCAGGGTTCTCTCTGTTCGCAAATTATTCATTCTTAACCTTGTTTTAACCACTCACTCTCAAACTCCATACGATCCAACTAAATTTGTCTCCCAACGACGCAAACATACTGTCTGTCCCCCTATCCGCACAAATTGTTGTGCGGCACAACGTAGTTTCCCTTTCCTTAGAAGCTACGTCTATAACAAGGTTAATAAAATTTTAAATATATACCCTATGTGCAGATCTAAATGTAAAAGTACTGTCACGAATTGGCTACTTGAATTGGATTATGCTGAGACTGAAAATATACTTAACATTTTAAAATAATTTTGCCTATCAGAAATGTTCATCTATCAGAACCACAGATTGCGTATCACCTTGATTACACACATTGATACACACACACATACACACACACACACACACACACACACACACCCATACACGCACGCACACGCGCACACACACACTCACACACACACACACACACTCCCGTGCAAATGGGTGCTCACGCCCTTCACGGGCGCTGAGATGAGGACTTATATTGCACATACGGACACACATAACACTTATCAAAGTTACACCGAGCACATCTCTTTTTGTTTGTGTATTTTAACTTTCTCCCTCTCAATACTTAGAGTTTTTACAATTCTGTAGTATGAAAGTGCAACTTAATATTTTAATTTTAAGGGTGCGAGCCTGGAGATCTGTCATACAGGTCCCGAACCCAGTATAGACTCCAGCTCTCACAAAGGTTTGAATCTGTTTGTAACTTAGATACTATGTACCAAATTGTACCTTTATGAGAGAAATAAACGATATATTATTATTATTATTATTACTTTTTTACTACTGTAAAGACAGATTACTACTGAAAAGCTTCCAATTTCATTTAATCCTTAAATAAGGGCTACTTTTATCAATATCGCCGCCAGTGGCGCCAGTCGCTCGTCATATCCGAAAATGACAAATTTCATAGTTTGTTGGTCACGTTTGACAGCTGACGCGCTAGTGGCGCCAACTGGTGAGCGCAATAACGGTAGCCTACATTAGTTGGAGAGAAGACAAATGAGGATGAATATTCGTCACCTACACATGCACTAATCTGACCTTCAGCCTACAAGCAAAGACTAACGAACAATTGAATTAACAGTTCAAACGCTACTTGCAATTAAACAACACATTAACACCGACCGGACGCAAATCGCATACATACTACCTTTTGATGGCTATTTGGATGTAGACAAACATTTTTAACGGCCTAATAAAATAACAATTGATTTTTTAAATTAATTAGGAACCACAGAAGAGTGCACAACAAGCTTTAAAGATTATTTGTCAACAAAAAAAGCTGTGTTTCATGTTTGGGTTCGGAAACTCCAAATATATTAAATTGGTATTATATCTCATATCGACACTATTAATATTATCATTAGTGTCGTTCAGTAATTTTGGTAGTTCGTGAATGTCAAACATCATCCGATAAAAAAAATATTGAATTAATTTTCGGTGCTCTAGATTTAATAAATCTGAAATCTACTTGCAACGAAAAAGCGTGTTGACAAATGCAATGAGCTTTAACTACGTTTACACGCTCTGTATAAAAAGGAAGGCCTGCAATAAAACCCATATCTGCACATTTTTTTACTAGGGCACTACGCAAAAGAATCTCCAAATCTGTTTCAATCCTTGCATGCCGACAAAACGAATGCAAATTTAGTCTAATCAACAACTATTTATTGAATGAATCAATAAGCAAGGTATATAAGTTCAATACACGATTATAATCGGCCTTATATAAGACAATTAACTGCATTACACTTTATAATCAGCGATTTCTAACGGCCTTCGTCAATTCCTTTTCTATAAAGTTTAGATACAAACTAATAAACATGCTTAGTAACCTCTAGAACAGGGGTTCCCAAACTTATTTTGTCTACTGCCCACTTTGAGAATAAATTATTCTTTAGCTCCCCCATATTTTCACCAACTTAAAAACCACTATAACTTCGAATTAAATTAATTATTTTGAGCTATATTAGCGGTGATTTGATTTTTTTTCTGAGTCTCTTACTGCCCCCCTTTAGGCCTGCAGCGCCCACAAGGGGGCGTTATCGCCCACTTTGGGAAAAGCTGCTCTAGAACATTGATGTTCAGGGAATTTTCAGTGAAAGTCTGGTGTCAATGCTAGTATGTTAAGTAGTTGAAAAACTTATTGTATTTGATTTAGTTCAGGTGTTTTGGAAATCTGTTTTTGTACATGAACGTGTGTTGCCGACTGTACATACGTTAATAGGGATGTTTCCTGGGTATGAAAATTTAAAATCTATTTAATCCGTCAGTTAGATAATAACAAAATATTAGACACGTATTTTTTCTTTTATCAAAACAATAAAAAAATACAAAGATACGCCGATTTCAGTTTCGGAGTAGGGGCTTATGAAGCCACGCCTCGCTAAAAATCGTAGCGAGGAGTGACGTCACGCGTAATTTCCGTTCTCTGTATCATTTTTTGTTTGCAGGAAAAAAGAAAAAATACGTGTTCAATAAAATTCATTAATCTACAAGACGGATATTTAAAAAAAAATAGGAAACATGCCTATTTTAATTAATTTAATGACAATTGTTAGTACACTAATTAAAGCAGATTATTAAAATGATATTTATTAAATGGTTTTATCAACATAAAACCATTGAAATAAACAAATTTGTTTAAAACATAATTTATATTTATACGTTTCAATAAAAAATGAAGTTATAGTTAGATTTCAAGGTTCTTCTTGCAAATATTTGTTCTACAGTACAACTACTGTCCAACTCAATAGAAATTAAAACTTCTATATAATCTAGAACTTATAGCACCTGGTGCGAGACCAACTATTAATAACAACAAACTGGAATACTACCCAGGTCATTGAACTTACAGGTTCCGAGGCCTAGCCAAGGGCAGGCTTCCAGACATGGACTATTTACATAATTTATGAGGACATAAACCGTTCCTTGAGGTGTCTTTATGGTACGCTCGGGAGATGGCCTGTAAATCTAAAAGCCCTTTCATTTTAAAGTTCCCATTAAAATCGGTGTCGGATTCGATAACAGACACAAAAAGTAAAACCAAAAAGGAACATATAGCAAATAAAAATAACTTTCTTTTTTATATTTTTTATAAAATACTACTTATATGTTTTAATTTTACTATATTTTTTTTGTAGATTATTCTAAAAATACAATATTTCGCTTGAAAAATGTGGCAATCCTAGCAATGGATTAATGAATGAATGGATTTTATTGTAAACTAATGTTCATTTTTGCATCATATATATTGGTTTTTTTGTGACTTCTTTCGATTAATGTCAAATCAGTGTAAAGCTAAGTCTTCGTAATTTTTCAGTATCGTAATGAAGCTTACCACAAAACAGAGTATTAATAATCGCATTAATGACATTAAAAATATAGAAATTAACACATTAGACCAATTATAAGTCTTTTAAATACCATTTCATGGTCAAGACGACGTTGTTTTACATCAGACACTGTCATACCGACAACTTAACTACCGCATTACATTGACATTGAATACCCGAATAAAGAAATAATGCTTATGGATTTGTGTTTACGTGCTCCTCAATTATGTTTTAAAATTAACGCCATCAGGTTCAAAATCAATGCCAAAACAATAAAAAGTAATCAAAGGACATTGATTTTATTGGTCTTATTTGTTTATCTGAAGTTATAATTTAGTTCTATGAGTTACCTACTCATGTTTGTAAAATTCACATACCTACGTACAATGATATTATACACAAGAAATGTTACCTTTATATTTACCGATTTTTAAACTCAGATCCAGTAAATGTCAAGATGTTGTCAAGTATTTTTTTTTTTGCTTTGCCCGACAGTTTCCTTATTGATCTTTTATGTTTGTACCACCTATTAAACACATATGGAATGCAGTAAAGAATGGAATTGAAAGTTGTATTAATGAAAAATACATATAAATATACATACAAAAGATAGGATAAGCACGTAAGTTGCAAACTTTCTAATTGGGAGGTTCGAGTCCTCAAAATGAGAGCTCTAATAACATATCTGTCTCATTTTTATACATATCATCATTGTCTAGGTACTATTTTCCCTACATCGACAGTTCACAAGAAATAAGCTAAAAAGGGACACTTTTTATATATACAGGGAGTATAAACTAATAGATATTGATACTAAAATTATAAATGCGAAAGTAGGTAATAAATAATAAAAGTAAGTCTTTTTTTCTGTCTGTATGTCACGATTTAACGTCCAAATCGCTGAACCGATTTTGTTGAAACTTGGTATTTAGTAAACTTAGAAGGTAGTCTATTTCCTTTCTATTATATTCTTTTATTTTCCACGATAATCGGAACCCACCGGGCTGAGCCGCGGTTTATAAGCTAGTTTATTTCAAATCATGAATGATTATAAGTATGTTTGTTGCGCTTTCACGGCTAAACCGTTTTGAACGGATTTGGACGACATTTGACACAGTTTATAACCTGGATGATCACATATGACACTTAGTTCCCCGATCAATCTACGGGAACAGAATCTACGCGGGTAAAACCGCGGGACGCTGCTAGTTCCTTATATACTTTGCTGTACCTTTAAGACAAACAAAAAACAGCATAAACAAACAAACAAGCATTGTATAGTTTTTGTTATACCGCTAGTTCTATAAGGTTATCCACCAGGAAGTGTGAAGGGCGTCTACGAATTATTATAGATATATTAGTACCTTCGTAGTGCGTTATAATTTATAAATAGATTTTTTATTTTTTTATATAATAAACACATAATAAGGTCCCTAATGAGTGTACGTCGTTTTCCGTAAGTATGAATGCGGAGATTTTAATTTAATGTGTTCCTGTATTTTGATTTAATCATTGTATTTAAAACTTAACTATGATCTGTTAATATAGTAATTAATTACTGAAATTTCAATACAAAAATTAAATAAAAAAACACACTTACAATTCCAATTATCAAAAAAAAAAACAATGAAAAAACGAAACGCGAATTACATTTCTAGTTTAAACAACCTACATTTTAGTTACACACATATCAAACTAAGAAATTGGCGTTACGAATTAATAAACCATAGAATTGCAAGTGCATATATACAAAAAGAACAATAAAAATGTAATTGGAAATGGTTCTCGTTATCGTGTAGGCTGGCTAGTACATATTACACAGTTTTGAATTGTGTAAGGACTTAAATACAAAACTACAGAACAATGTAGGTAATTCTCTTTCATTTTTCATATTTGGACGTATTTTTGAAACACGCGTTTTAAATGGTCACTACATCTTCCCGCAGTAATTGCATAATGAGTTGAATATTTGTGTCAATTTACTATTTTAAAGGAAGTATTGCTTGGATCGAAAGTCGTTTTGAAAGTGCCTGAAAAAGGCATAGGTAGGTAATTAAAAAAAAAAATGAAATAAACATATTAATTTGAATTTGAAGATAATAAACAATAATCTATATACCTACAGTATGTAACAAAAACCCTGTCAGATCCAATAAATGAGTATTCCTGGTTCAACATATGTACTAGAAAAAAAAAACTCAGGCGGCTTCTTTGATACAAAACTGTAGGTAGCCTACCTGAACTTTGTCGAGTCGTCAACTTTGTTGATCAGTGTTGCCTTTGATTAGTTTTATTCATCGGGGAAAAATAATAATCTCAAATCTATTCAATAGTTACGTATATCTGTACGCAGTACGATGCCAAATAATACTCATAAGGATCGGACATTGTTGCATGCAGGGCAGGATATGCGATTTTGAAACAACTTGTTCAAATCAGTTGGTGCACACAGCACATAGCAACCGCCAACGCTACAACTAGTAACCATACAAAACCTACATTCAAATAATTCAAATCATTACAAAAAAAAAACCGGCCAAGTGCGAGTCAGACTCGCGCACCGAGGGTTCCGTACAAACCTGTAGGTATATAAGTAAAAGTTATGGTATTTTTATTGCTAAATGAAATCCATAACATAACAATGTGGAAAGCTGACGGTACCTTGTCAATACATATATGAAAACATTATGTATGTTCGGAAAAATCTTCATCTCTTTAAGAAGAGAAGTGATAGACATAATTTTAATACTGTCAGCAAGTCTAATATATAAAATTCTCGTGTTGCGGTGTTTGTTTCCAAACTCCTCCGAAACGGCTGAACCGATTTGCATGAAATTTTGTGTGCATATCGGGTAGGTCTGAGAATCGGCCAACATCTGTTTTTTTTTTTTAATCGCTGAACAACGTTTGCTGGGTCAGCTAGTAAGTTTATGATTATTAAAAAAAATATACTATGTGATGTAACTAAAAATTTAAGATTTTCGGAATTTTTCCTATATGTGTACTTTATAACGTTGCTTCATGCCAAATTTCAAGATTCCAGGTCGTCTGGAAGTATCCTTTAGGTTTTGATTCCCTTGCGAGTAGTTGCGAGTTTCAAAATATGCGGCTTTAATTGCTGTATCTTTTGATTGCGTTGACGTAGAAGTTTGATTTTGTTACAGCTTAAAGATATTATAGACTTGAGTATTTGTTAAGAATTTCAATATAATACCACTACGCGTTCATGAGTAAAGGGGTAATAAGTTTAAAATTATTAAAAATATTTTTATTATATGATGTAACTAAAAATTTATGCTTTTCGCAATTTTTCCTTTATCTGTGTTATAAGACGTTGCTTCGTACCAAATTTCAAGATTCTGAGTTCACGGGAAGTACCCTGTAGGTTTTGATTCCCTTGCGAGTGTCGAAAATTTGCGGCATAAACGGGAGTATCTTTTGATCGCGTTGACTTAGAAGTTTGATTTTTTCACAGCTCCAAGAGACCATAGACTTGAGTATTTGATATGAATTTCAGCTTGATACCTCCACGCGTTCCTGAGAAAAAAGGTCTTGACAGACAGACAGACAGACAGACGGACAACAAAGTGATCCTATAAGGGTTCCGTTTTTACCTTTTGAGGTACGGAACCCTAAAAAACACAATTGAATCGTGTTGTAGTCTATATTTTTTGCACATTTAACAGCTCAAAAGGCTTTGCAAGGAACCATTTGTCTCGAGACTAACAAAAACGAAACAAGAAGACGCCGGATCTAGAATCCGTAGTCTGGTCTAGAATTAGGTCATCAGTGTACACATGGCAAACTAGATAGGTTGCCACACTGACATTGTAGATATGTCATATTATGTTAGTGAATAAGTAAGTATAAATCAAATAGCTATGTAAATATTCCATCATAAAATGAATGGAAGACTATAGGAAATTAAAAAACATATATTTCGCCATTGCACTTAGAAAGACCCTGCATTTACCTATATACACAATAAATGCTCTGGACTTTAAAAGAGGCTGTAACCCCTGAGTTTGTTTCGACATTTCTTCCCAGTTAGGAAATGTCGACTCCAGCGAGCTCTAAAATTATATAATACTAGCTGTTTCCAGCGGCTCCGCCCGCGTGGATGTCGGTTATCGCGGCAAAAAGTAGCCTATGTCCATTCTCAGGCTCTAGACTGTCTGTGTACCTAATTTCATTTCAATCGATTCAGTAGTATTGGCGTGAAAGCGCCACAGACAGACAGACAGAGTTACTTTCGCATTTATATATTTTAGTAAGGATGACAATAAGTAAAAGTGATGATATTATCCTAGTTACAGAATAAAGTCCTTTCATAAGAGACAAGGAAATTGGACAGTAGAGATTTAACTACCTAAGGTACAAAAATCTGGATTAGCAGTCAACGGTAGTAAAATTTAAAGTAACAGTCAAGTTCATCCTGTAGTCTGCAAGAGTGATGATCAAAACTCAATCCTTTACGGTTTTTGCTCAGCAGTGTTATAAGTAATGGCTCACTTATATTCACAATATTCAGAACTACGAAACTAGCAAGTGACATTATCTACCTTGGCAAAGTATGTAAGTGCCTACTTGCCTTACCATATATGCTCAAGTTTTGACTCGTGCCCATTGCAAGGCGATCTTCTCCATTTCCAATTAGTATATAAAATAAGTGAAGGTCGTTGTTTAAATATGATGATTACAAGACACATTAATTTAGGATAATCCGATAATCCGGTTAATCCCTGACTAGACTAATATTTAATATTTGTACGACCTCATAACTTTAAGTTTTGACTATGATACTCGAAATGCATTTGTGATTTAAATAACCGGAAGAAGACTTATATTTAGGTTTTTATGCACAATATTTTTTTGTTAAATAGGAAAATAAGTATATCAACGAAAAAATATTTAAGGAAGGTTTTTAATTAAACTTGTTCACACAAATTAAAAAATGTATTACAAAGATAAAACAAACATAAATTAAACGCAAGTTAGACTTAACTGATTACAAGAGTAGAAATTACTTTCTAAATTTATTTTCATTCAGAAATTTAACAAAATTTCGACGCATTGGCAACACCAGTAAAATTTTATCAAAAAACTTAAACCTAAGCTTATATTGTTACATCAATCCATTCTGTACACGACTGCACCACATTCCGACAATCAGGAAATCAGAAACTACTGAAGATTAACTAAGATAATGATTAACAAAGATGTGGGCCAAGGTCATTACCAAACGAAGCAAGGAGGCGGAGGTTAGCTAACTGGTTTTATAACTAAAGGTACGTAATTAATACCAATTTGACAGCTTGACGGAACAGTTTAAATACAAGACACGGTAGGGATTTTATCAACTCTTATGTAACTTGTTGATTTAATAACTGAGTAAGCGGGAAACGAATTTTCTTTCTTGGTAGAGATTACATGCTGACTTGATAAATCTGAGTAAGGTCAATTTTTATAATAACTTTCGTGAGGAGAATTCATAATTATTTAAAACAAAACGGTTTACTCACGCATATTCTCGGGATCCCGAGAATATACGTAAGTAAGCCGTTATGTTTTAAATAACTTAGGTCTATTTGCAGCTTTTTACTTTTGATGCAAGATAATTGTCTTGAGAACATCTTATTTCTTGGTAGCAATTGGCTAGGCGCTAAGGATAATAAGGTAGCAAGGTAGACTACACAGGATGCACCAGACGGGTTCAAACCAACCGATTGTGAGCTGACTATGTGCGATGAAGACACAATGTTTTAACAAACCATTGTCTATTATGGATCGGCTATTCAAACGGTTAAGGATAGTAGCTCGATGAGAATTGCACCCAACAACTAGAGAAGAATATATTACTGGAGGAATTAAAGGCATGGTTATATTACGGCCAAGGGTCCCAAGCGTATTAAAAATGTCGGCACATTTCAAGAAATTGAATAATTTATTCGTAATTTCGAAATAAATAGGAATTTAACGATTAATGTCGACAATACGTACTCATGTACGAACAATAGTCAAATATATTGCATAACTGTCAGAGGTCAGTAGGCAATCTATGCGACGACCGACTTCTTGTATACTTTAGAGTCTAGTAGGTATATAAAGTAAGGTATACAGCAAGAAAAATTATAGTGGGACAACAAGAAAAATTGCATAAACCTTTGACCAACAGTGGCTGAATGTAGATGCGTTTACTGTCGCAAACAAGAAACGACTCAAAACTTCGAGGCATGCTTGCCGCCTGCTGGCAAAGGCTCGCTCAGATCGATCTGGTACTTTCTTCAAAAGACCAGAGACTTGTAAATACCTTGCATCTGTTTACACAAATACTCGATTGTCTGAACTTTAAATGTCTGATTTTGTTTCGATATTTCTTCTGTCAGTCAGTTGGGAAATGTCACCTACTATATCCTAATTTTTTTTTTTTTAATGTGGTATTTATTTATTGTTTTTGACATTTTTACATTATTTATATCTTAATATTTACAAACTTAACTATATATACACTTTAAACAAAACTAAACTTAACTAAAAAAAAACTCTAAAAAATTGCGTCAAAAAATTCATCCACGTCGCTGTCGACTGGAAGTGTACCCAAAAGGCTGGCAGCATTGCCACGTTGTATGGCAATGCTAATTCTTTGTCCGAGGTAAAAGCCAGCCCTATCCTAATTGCATAACAAACAATTGCATTTCTACTTAGTAAAGACTACTTTACAAGACTCTACCAATCATATTGATGATATGGATGATAATTTAATAAACCAATAAAATATTTTTGTGATTTAGTTTCAACATATTTCTACCAAAGATACAAATACAATACAACAATCTAATTACAACCAAGAAACGAAAAAACGAATTGCAGTTAATAAAGGATAGAATAGACAGTATGTTGCAAGCCCTTCGAAGGTCGTTGAAGACAATGCAGTAAGCTATGTGACAGTCATCGATTCCGATGGCGATCTGCCAAGCGTACCTTAATGAGGTAATAAAAACATTTCATTGGAGAGTTGAAGGTACGTAATGGTAGATGATGAAAGATCTATCTACTCTGATAAGGCAGAGTGAAACGAACAAATAAATTTTCTAAACATTCTCTTGTAGAGTAGGTACAGGAGATATTGTGTGTAATAATCGATTTCATAGCAAAAAAAAAATTTATAATCCTTCGTATTTGTTGAGACGTCTTCAAGTATGAATTAAATGTTTGTTTTTTTTTTTCTTTTTCTCATTCCTCTCCCTTGCTAATCTTTTAATTTAATTGATTTAATAATATCGCATAAGGCAAAATAGTAACAAAGAAACATAAAACATTAACCCAACAAATTAGAACTAGAAATTCGAGTACCCTCATTAATAGCCGTGGGTTTTAACGTAAAAATACAAGGAAAATATTTTGAGCATTGTTTGCAAAAAATTTTTAGCACCGAATGAATCTCAAGCAGAATCTCAAGAACTAATTATGTCTTCACCTTGGAGTAAACATAGACAAGCATAGAGCGTGCGCATCGCTATAGTTCGTGCGCTGTAGGATCGTGCGTATGACATTAGACAAACCGTTCCTTTCCACTAATTAATATTTTAGTGATCAAACGGATCGTAAATAATTTCTGAGCTAGCCTGAATATTACAGGCGTAAAATACTAAATTATTGGTAACACAACTAAATTAAATCATTTTTACCAAAATTTTACTCATTTATGGTGTATATACTATGAAATAAGTTTAAAACGTTTTTAAGCGATGTTAATCTTTATGCATGTAACGTAATGTCATCGACTTTATTAGAGATGGGAAATTACTGCTACGAAATTCTCGATAATCATATTTTACACTTAATTTTTTGTTATTACTAAAACTTATGTTAACTTTTTGTGTGTCAAAGTAATTACTATAGGTTATTTACTGTAAATACTGCATGTACAGCGTAATGTGTGTATACCTTTAGATTCATATTAATTGCATTATAATGTAGGTTTATTATGTACATGCACGGAGTATTCATCATTTGTATTTTATATTATATAAAAGGATAATTAAACAAGATGTTAATAAGCGATCAATAAAAAAATACATGATATTAAAAAAAAGGTCGATGTAACTATTTTATTTTATTATCTTATCGACAGCACCGTTCGAATAGTGCCACTTCCCTAGTCGTCTCATACTGACAGCTGTCATACGCACGATGCTAGGGCGCAGCAATTATAGTAGCCCCTTAAGCCGAGCGTAAGCACATTTTTAGCTAATTGTACTACGCTCGTTTATTGATTTAAGTGATTTTCCGTGCGGCGACAGACGTTTATGCGAATATATCGAAGATTCCGATATTATTTGGGTAGAATTAGGTTATGAGATAGTTTTAATAAAACGGTGCGCTCTGTTTTGACACAAATTTTACGATTTTACATGTTCATACTAGTACCAACAGTTTAAACTCGGTATGCGCGCTCTATAGTTTACTTATTTATTCCTCTAAGCTTATCATGACATTTAGATTTAATCAGAGGAGATGGTCATTTTAATACACCTAATCTCAGGTAATTAGCATTAAATTGGCTAAAATGAATTCTATTAAATCATTAAGCTTCTGTTTGTTTAAGCAGCAATTAAAAATATATTATGATATTTGTCTGCCAACATGATCTTTACTGATATCATAGAAACGTTTGATTATTTTTTGTTCGTTAAATGTTTAAAAAATTCTTTATAACTGAATTTTATATCAGGTTCGTTATTGTATTTAAATGAAATGTCCTTGCAGCCAAAGCCGTGGGCAAAGGCTAGATAACGTATTAAATACTTCATGGAACGGAAATGCAAGGCTAAATGTTGGGTAAAACAGTTTACGACTGGTGCCTATGCCGATAAGAGAACTATTATGTAAACTAACAATGCATTATAAAACAATAATAAAAGTAATAAAACAATCCACAAAAGATTTACTTACTATTTAGGCTTATAAGTACCTAGGTATCAGCTTATAGTCCTATGTGTTCAAAAAGCCTGAAGATAACGGTAGTTAGTAATAGCAAGCAAAAAATCAGCGACACACTTTTTCTAAAACCGCCTGAACCGTTATAACCAGAGATTGGTGTCAAAAATACTTGATTAAACTCAAACAAAGAAAATATAATATATTTTTGACGTATAAGTTTGACGACCTCCGTGGTCGAGTGGCGTACACACCGGTTTTCAAGGAGTCGCCAGCTCTGAGGTTCGATCTCCGGCCGGGTCAAAGCCGAAAACCACTTTTCTACATTGCCTCGGGTCTGGCTGTCTGTGGTACCTTCGTCTCTGAATTCCATAATACAAGTGCTTTAGGTACTTACTTTGGGTTCAGAGCAAAGTATGTGATGTTGCCCAGATTTTTTTTTTTCATTTTTTTTTATTTATTATTCATTTCTCACGATATTTCTTACATTTACTGCCAGAACATTTGTTTTTAAAGCGAAATATCCCACGAGCCTAAAGCCTATGCTAGTCCATCAGACATAATATAAACAGAATTAGTTGGGCAGTTGATGATAATTAGGCAGATCCATGAATAATTTTGTGCAATTAAACGTACGTTTATACCTTTTACAGATTCGGTCTAAAGATGATTCAAGACCTAATATGACATGGTGTATAATTCCGGATAACACATGGAACTCTACAGACAAATTTTCTTAATCACTACGCTTGCTCGTTGCGGTTATGATTTCAGATTCTAATTTTTGGAATCCAGATTTTCCTTCACCGATTGTCAATGATGTCTTAAAATAATTAAAAAAGTAAATATAACTTAGAAAAATTCACATTTCGCTCTGTTTGTGGTGATGGGTTGTTGGTGTGTATTCGTTAGTTTACTTTGACTTTGGCAGACGCGTCACTACTGGTCAGTCGCGGCGGTAGGGCGACACTGACGCGCAGCAGTGCTGCCGCTACATTGCTGCCGCGACATTGCTGCCGCGACATTGCTGCCTAGCTCGGAATGTAATCTCATATAAGCTTATAGAAATTGTATGAGGACCAGCAGTGTCGCGGCAGCACTGCTGCGGCAGCATTGCTGCGTGCAGCGTGGTTCGGAATTATACCTTGACACTGATAGTCATGATGTTACAAACGAATCCTAGCAGTTAAGATAAATATAATGTAAAGAACCATAAGGAATAAATAATAATCTTCATTATGACAAAAACGATTAAGTATTTACAAATATAGGTCATATTTGGTATTATGATTAAATTGTAATAGAGATTGATTTGCATACCGGTTGAACTCGACGCCCGTGCAAGGCTGTCCAAACCTCAAGGTTAAGACAATTGGTACTGAATAGTTACGTAACAGTACAGTCCATACATAAGTATTAACAAGTTTCAAATGAACCTTATCGTATTGAAATAAAGATGATTTTATAAGTTGCAAATGTGTGGTCGAGTGTACAATTAACTTGTTCCGCGTATGTATCAAAACTACTGTGATTGACATCTAAGTTAGTTATTTTTTATGTTTCAATGTTACAGTTAGTTGTTTATAATATTTTTTGTGCTTTATGAAGTTTGGTTTGGGAGTAAGAAGTGCGTATACGGTGCGGAGGGTTCTAGTTCCTTCTTTGTTCAGTTAAATCTTTGCAACTAAATCGCATTTATAAAAATGATAGCATGACCAAAAAAGACGCTTATTATACACGCATCTTAAAATATGAAAATAATTTGTAAAACACACAAACCATCAAATTTCTATTGACATAGATACTGATAGGCAAATAATGATATTTAAAATAAGCAAAGGCAAAGGTCATAATAATGCCAAGATCAGGAAAAGTTGCGAAACCGCAAAAAATGTATGAAAATTAATACCGAGCGAGATATTTGACAAATTATAATATAAACATAATAGTAATATATAAACAAATCAGCATGTTACTAATGAGATTAAAACATGCGAGTGCACTGGCCGGTCGCGAATATGAAGGTTGCATATCAAATTAGTAAGTTAAGAGAATAATTTTAACGTAAAAAAACTGCATCACTGAGAACAAGTAATATTCTCCACTAGGCTTATTTTCTATTTCCAGTTGACACCCCAAGCGATGTTTACTGGATAAAAATAGCAGTATAAACGCTAATTCAGTATCGGTTAACGGCGGTGATCAACTACGTCGTAGTAATCTAGTTGGTCAACAAAGTTAGACGATACGAAATTTGTTTCACTGTTTTTTTATAAAGCATTTATATCGCTTTAGTTTACAACCGCCATAGCAAATAACCCTGCTTATCATAAAAGTCTTAGTTCTATTATAAACTAACTGGCCCGACAATCATTGTTTATTTATTAATTATTTAGTCATTTCCCGCGGATGTTTAGCGAATTTCAATCATACAAACTTTGTCTTGACAATTACAAATACAACAAAAAATTCCAACTAGTCCAAGTTTAATGTTATACAAATCTATACTTATTCTAGAACTTAATGGCTCGGTTGCGTAAACTAGGCCCAGTTTGGCAAAAAGTTCTAGATATCTAACAGTCTGTCATTAAAAGGAATTTAGGCAACTTTACCTTAAATAAGCAAGTATTGAAAACATGTCAGTCAAATACTTGTGTACGGTGCAGTTATGTTTAATTACAGCTAGCGATATTGTGCCTGCCCCCCTAGACAAGTGAAATTTCGACAAGCGATAACGCTGATCGAATCGTTCAAATGTATGGAAGTGACAAATCCAAGTCACGTGACTTATCGAAACGAAATGTCATTTCCATACATTTAATGTCACTTAAGCGATTTCTATCATCGTTAACGCTTGTCGAAATGCCACTTGTCTAGAGGCTCTGGTTCAATATTAAAAAAAACGATTAGTTTTGCTAACGGACGGTAGAATATTCTAAGCAAAACGAAGAAGATCCTACTAATAGTATAATAGTTTTTTGAATATAGGAACTGGCCATAAGTTGAAATTCCATTTCTTATCACAAATGCTAAACTGAACGAATGTTTGTCGAATTAAAAAGGAGATTAAATACCATTATGGGTAAATATGTGTAATAAAACTCACAATTTTGGTATTACAAGTACATTAATCTTTATCCTCGCATTTATCACCAAATTCCAGCCTTTCATTCAATCATTTACGGTGGAATGGTTGACGGCGAAGTACATCTTTTCCTCCATATATATAGTTTAATTCAACTCATTTCTCAATTATCTTGAAAATAATAAAGTGCTTGTAAAAATGTCACTTGGCACAGGGGAAGGTTTGATTATCCTTATCGATCAAGTATCTATTAATTAATTATTTACAGCATTCTCTTTAGAAAAGAATTAGTTACAGAAGATAATTTACCTTACGCATAAATCCGAAAGACATGAGTCATTACTTGGTTATTAATCTAAAAACATTGCAAATTAACTTATCGTTCACATAAATCAATTTCCAAAAAGTGTTATATATATAGGGACATTACTTGACCTTAATACATGACCATGAAGATATAATATTTTCGAAAAAAGCTCGACTGAGCCTTGTCAAAGGTGCATGACATGAGTAAGGTCGAACGTACAGGAAGACGACTGGGCGAAAGCGGTGCAAGCTGCTTCAAGGACCTTAGTTTTACAAGTACCTAATAGAAGATCGGACTATTTTTTTTATTTTTTTTTACGTCACATAGATATTAAAAAAAATATTAAAAACGTATTATTTCTTTTATTTTTCTACTATTAAACACGTATTTTCATTCTTTTTTTAAATAAACAAACGATAAGGAAGATACAGCGAATGGAAATGTTGCGTGTCGTCACTAGTGGCGACGACTTTTATCCACAAGTGACGTCACAAGCCCCCACTCCAGAACTTTAAAGCGCTTTAACTTTGTCATTTTTCATTGATTTGATAAAAGAAAAAATACGAGATTTTTTTCTTTTTTATCTATCTGGTGGACTAAATAGATATTTCCTTTTCATACCCAGTCCGCTCCCCTATTAAAACCATTAATTAATCATATGATAAAAGCTGGATTATTAATATTTTCAATACCGCGACGTTAAAAGGCGCGAAGCAGCTTATAATTTGCCGTCTACAACAATGTACTTTTTACGTAATTACAATGCAAATAACTTCATATACAATCTTTATAGAGCTACATAACAGATTATACTAGAATTAATAATACTGTGTTTTTTTTAAGAATTTCGGTCGCGCGTCAAGGATCTACAGATTATAAAACAAATATAAAAAGTAAAATTAAATACCAAATGTATAATTACGTTTTATGGTTAATATTATCATAAAGACAATATAACCTGTGTTAAATGTTTATGTTCCGACAACGTTTTACTATGGGATGCTGTATTACCCAACTAGCTGTCCCCCGCGACTTTGTGCGCGTGTTTTAGTTTCAACGGTTTTTTATTTTTGCAACATTTTTCATTTATGCTCCTCTCCTATTGGTCGTAGCGTGATGTTATATAGCCTATAGCCTTCCTCAATAAACGGACTATCCAATACAAAAAGAATTTTTCAATTCGAACCAGTAGTTCCTCTGAGATTAGCGCGTTCAAACAAACAAACAAACAAACTCTTCAGCTTTATAATATTATTAGTATTAGTATAGATAAAATGTGTTGTGGAGGTCAGGTAGGCATTATGTAAAATATAGTAATCAGCTGAATCCGGATAGCCGGTAAGACTGGAAGCCGAGTCCAACATAGCTTGGGAAAAGGCTAGAAGATTATTATAAAGACAACATTTCTACACTAGCTGTCCCCCGCGACTTTGTCCGCGTGTTTTAGTTTTAACGGTTTTTTCATTTTTGCAACATTTTTATTTATGCTCCGCTCCTTTTGGTGGCAGCGTAATGTTATATAACTTATAGCCTTCCTCAATAAATACGCTATCCAACACTGAAATAATTTTTCAAATCGGACCAGTAGTTTCGGACATTAGCGCGTTCAAACAAACAAACAAACTCTTCAACTTTATATATTAGTATATATATAGATATAAGTCAGGTATTACCAGTTAGACGAGGAATTCTAATTCATCATTTGACTTAGTTTGTTTTTCATGATAATGTACAAAATAATGAAGGTTTTTTTTTTATTTTTTTCAAATAATAACAGTGTTATCATCTCTATCCTAAATAAGAACAATTTATTTATAACTGACCATTACATAAATTAATATAATTAACTGTAGGTAATATCATTGTTCAATATAGATTTACTGTTATGTTCCTGCGCAGAAGATCCATTTGTATACAATAACAAGCTCAGCACGAGGCAAATGATCCTTTTATTAATGTGAACCAATTAATAATATTACATTATGTTTACTTTACAACTCCACGTACTTATCGATGCTATTTTCCATCGATAAAGGAAAGTGTCGATTTCAGACCTGAAATTGAAACAAGAACAGCATGTCTAAATTTTTCAATTATTTAAACACTGTTTCCCGCATCTCCGCCCGCGTGGATGTCGGTTATCGCGACAAAAAGCCTATGTCCTTTCTCAGGCTCTAGAATATCTGTGTACCAAATTTCATTTATATACGTTCAGTAGTTTTGGCGTGAAAGCGTGACGGACAGATAGAGTAAGTTATTTTCGCATTTTGTCATTCCGTCCCTAATCATGAGCTGACGCGGCAGCGGCGGTGTCGTGAGTTCGACTCGATTAGGTACTCCTATGGAGTCTGAAACTAGTCGGGCGATACCGAGAATGCGCGTGAGTAAACCGTCAATATTCCTAAATCATAGATGTGTAATATGTGTTTAAAGACTTTTCTATTTCAGATAGCTTTTTAAGAAGGCGGACTGAATGTTTAGATAAAAATAGGTACATAACATTAATACTTATTTAGACGATGAGATAAATATCGTACAAGTTGCAGTGCATTGCCGTCGATCATTAATCACTTCTGATAATAATAGCCGCGGCCCCGCAATGTACCGTAACTCGCACGACATTTCTTTCATCGTGTAAATAAAACTATACATACATAAATATCTACTGACATATCAGAAGGAAAAGCTAGTCTCTTTACATTTAAAACTAGTTTTAAACACAATACGCATACCAATCGTGTCGTTCGTATCGTTCGTCAGTATAATGTTATGCCCGATAACTAAATGTTTACACTTCGCCGGCAGCCAGCGATTCAAGTTCACGTAACTGGGAAGTTGAAGGTTGTATTGCTACACATTCGCGATGAGCTCATAGCAAGGGTTTAGTTGTAATTTATTATATTAATGGTAGTTAGAAGCGATTTGTTTTGGTTCAACTTACAACGTTAATGGCTTCAATTACTTTTTACTTCTCAGTCTTGGGTATCTGGGATGGAAACTATCTAAGGATTGACCATTTCTTACTTTCCTAGGCAAGTTGCGGTTAGAGATCCAATTAATTTAAACAGTATTTTAAAATACTTTTGTCTATGATTGGGACAGTTATAAACTAGTTTTTGGATTTTGGTATTTTTATTTGTTTTTTTTTTTTTTTAAGGAGTTTAATCTTTCCAAATTACTGGCAGCAAAAGGTTAACATAAAAAGCCCCCTTTTATTTCGGGTGTTTGAAAGACAGTGCTTAAGACGATGATGATCCTTCGCGTAACGTTACTACGTGTAACGCGTAACGGTATTATACATTTAAGTTACTTGAGTGAATTTAGTATTAGCCCGCCAGCCATTATTTTTTTTAAACTTAATCGCCAAATCATGATGGTTGTGAGATAAATAACAAAAATATTCCATTTAATTAACAAAGAGGAACCAAAATGTGTAATATTTTATGTGTTATTTTTAATTAGTACTTAGTTTTAATTTTCAGCATAAATAAAAGACAATAACAAGACTTAGTTACCAAATGGCATGCATCGTATAAAAATTATTTGTTTTATAATAAAATAATACATCATTGACATGCGGGAATAAAAAAACGAGACTGTTTTATTATTTTTTCAAGAAAAAAAAAATCCTTATTAATTTCGCGATCATATTAAACAAAATAAATAACAATTTTAGAGTTGAACTGTCTGGATAAAACTGTTTATTCATTCTACTTTAAGATCAATTGAAGTAGATGATATTTATTTAGCAGACGTTATTCATAATTTAAAAATATTAGGTACGTGTTTTTTTCTTTTCATTGCGTAACCCAAAATTAAGGACTGCATTGATTTAAAATGTCGCATTACGTCACCATTTTGTACATTTTGTGCGAAAACTTGACGTAACTCACTAGCCCTCGTGAACTTTGATTTGCTTTATCTACATATTTACGTTTTTTCTTATTTTGAAAAAGCAAAAAAAAATCGTGTTTAATATTTTTTATTATCTAACTGACGGACTAAATAGATTTTGTTTTTTCATACCCAGTCACCTACCTCATTGTTCTGCATCAGTTGAAAATAATGCGTTTTGTTATTAGTGCTCGGATAGGTATATTATTTACGCTTCATAGGTATTTTATTTTATACAGATTCGAATGAGTTTAGGCATACGGCATGCATAAGAGCTTAGACATAAGGAAATGCCAATAATACGACTTATTGACAGGAAATCGAGGCAACTTAATTTGGAGATCATTTTTTATTAAGTTATTTGTATCTCTAGGTTTATCGAAATCGCTACTCGTCAATAAAATACACATAATTAATTTTCTTCATAAAATTTTCATATAGAGCTATTAACCTATGCCTATTTACAAAGGATAGAAGTTTAAAAAAAATTATAACCTGTAAAAAATTGTAACAAAAAATCCAATTGTTGCAAACGACTTATAAACACAATTTATCTTGATTAAAAGAATCACGGCAGCTTATGTTAAATAGTTAAGTAGAAACAATAAGTAAATGACAAAACATAAATCATGAAAATCGTAATATAGGCCTTCTGGGTAAACATCACTAAAGTATAAAAAAATTACTGTTTATTAGTTTTATATAAATCCATACTAAATTAAAAAAAACTATTTCATAATTAAAACCACATAGGCATAATTTTACCTCAAAAATATCGTCATAAACAAAATAAATTTTAAGAATTTAATCGAAACGTACGCACTTGAACTTTATTAATTACCTGTAAGGATGTAAAGGAAATAAAATAAAAAAGTCGACGTGTAAAGAGTTCACTGCACTCACCTTGTAAAACAAAACAAAACAATTCACATCACTTAACTTTCACAATAAAAAATAAACAGTCCATAAATTTTAATACGAAAATGAGGTTCCGTTCGTAATTCTAAAAAAAGACCGCGCTTAAATTCGCACGGTCCGAGCGTATCGACTACGGTGTATTGCAACACTGGCAGAATGGGCGACGTGCCTGCGATTAGAACCGCGCGCGTTAAAAAAGCTGAATAGAGTTGTCAACATGGATGCTTAAGTTAAGACCAAACGGAGGTTATTAAATGCGCAGACTTTAAATGGAACTAACGTAATTATTTTCGGTTTTATACGGTTTGCATTGGCAGTTTAAAAATGAAATGAATATTGTAGTACTTGATCTGGATATTATTAGATGTCGTTAATATACGTTATCTAATTTAGGTACATATTTAACAGGGAAACAAAAGCAAAATTCTATTAAAGTGTGAGTATGTACCTACCTATGTAGTGTATTAGATTTAAAAAAGTAAAAAAAAAATGGGTTTTCTTCAGCAACTCATGATAAAAAAAATACATAATATAAATAACAATTTCAATTAGTTTTTACAAAATACCAATGACTCGTATCTAACTAGCACAATTATTAGATCAATTAGTGACGAATGTCGGTCTTATTAAACATGAATTGAGCGACTGCTAATTTGTCGCCCACGGAAAATGTTATTACCGATTTCCTGAACACTTGATGAACTAATCAGGCAGGTCAAGCTATTTATAGAATACATCATAAAAAACGAAAAAAACATTGAACTTGTAAATGAATGTCAAAGTTTGTAAGACAATCGTTTGCTTCCTAAGAAAATTTAGTTTTTCTAATCACCCTGAAGATGTCATCTGATAAGTGCATAAAATTATGCTCTTTCCCACTTTGCAAAATGCTATTTACTATGCCCATGATCTGGAGAAGAGTTATGTTATAGACACAGTTAATTAACTGAAATTATAACAACAAACTCTTCAATTTTTACTCACGTTCAAGCTGGCAACAGAATTTTAATCTATTCTATACTAGCTGTTTCCCGCAGCTCCGCCCGCGTAGATGTCGGGTATCGCGTTAAAAAGTAGCCTATTTCCTGTTTCAGGCTCTAGACTATCTGTGTACCAAATTTCATTTAAATCGGTTCAATAGTTTTGGCGTGACAGACAGACAGAGTTACTTTCGCATTAATAATATTAGTAAGCATTGCCAAATCTCACGTTTATGAAAGAAGTGATCACGTTGCATGAACCCATAAAACTGCTTATACAAATAAACAAAACAATAAAACTCGAAAAACCCTGCTCCATTTCGTTAGACGGGCACGCGCTCGTTGTTACGTCATGCACCCAACGTGACCACTTTTGACATTTGGGGGTAAAGCCTCGCTTATATTAAAAATAAAATTTTATTTGACAGGAATTTGTTCTATTTTTGACTTGTTTAAGGAAATAAACATTAAACTGCATTATGCCCATAAAAATAAAAATCCATTGAGACAACGCGACCTTTACGCCCAAATTCCGTCAAAGTCCGTAAAATATTATAGTTGCGATCAGAAATTGTTGGTTGTCAATGTCAAAACAAATGAAAAAAAAAACGAAATATATTCTTTTAAATTTAATTTGATTTCATAACAACTTTTAAATTTAATTGATTTCTAAACGACGCGCGACGGGACGAAAATCAAATGTCTGACAGGTAGGAAAAGGTAGTAGTAGTTTCTAAGGGAAACCGAAATTGTTTTCTTAGCTATATTCCAAGCATTTATTTCATACTAGCTGTCCCCCGCGACTTTGTTCGCGTGTTTTAGTTTCAACAGTTTTTCATTTTTGCAACATTTTTCATTTATGCTCCGCTCCTATTGGTCGTAGCGTGATGTTATATAGCCTATAGCCTTCCTCAATAAACGGACTATCCAATACAAAAAGAATTTTTCAATTCGAACCAGTAGTTCCTGAGATTAGCGCGTTCAAACAAACAAATAAACAAACAAACAAACAAACAAACAAACAAACTCTTCACCTATATAATATTAGTATAGATTTTCTCACCTTTTAAAAATCCCCTGGACTTCCACAAATAATTTAAAACTAAAATTAGCCATATCAGTTTAGCCGTTCTCGAGTTTTTGCGAGACTAACGAACAGCAATTGATCACCTAATTTAAATATAGCTATAAATTAAAATTTACCCAAAAACAATAAGATTTTAAATGGGTCGAATGATCTATAAACTCCATTAGCTGAACCCGCGGCTCTGTGCGGCCTACCTAGATTCATTTAGTTTAATAACTTTAACGTTTCTTAAGCGCCTTTTTGAGTTTGATGAAAAAGTCCGGTGAAGCAGTCAAAGCCTGCGCTCAGGCTAACTGCGTAAATCTCTTCATAAAAAGTATTTTTTTCGTACCCAATTATGGTTAAGTTCTAAGTACAAATAAAAGAACTCAGTCATGTTACTAGGTACTAAGTACAGATCCTAGGTATCAAAGATGGGTATTATTGTATGTGGAGTTGGAACACTTAAGGCTCGCACGTGGACTTCCGTAAAGGTATCAACATGAGACAATATTGCACATTAATGATATGTGATTACAAAGCAAGCGGCAGACGTGACCAGATTTCAACAAGATTAATTAGAATATCGTGTTTGTATTTTGATGAGATGTTTTACCCTCATGCAATGATACACAAGATATATTACCTTCATAGTTACTGACGTTAAAAATCTTATCCTACTGGTATATGTGAAAATGTTGTCAAGTTACATTTATGAATAGTACAAAAGATAGGATAATCACGTAAGTAAAAGAGATATTTATCATTGAAAACTTCCTTTTGGTTTTCGTGTCCTCAAAATGCGAGCGGTTATAACATATCTGGCTCATTTTTACAAGCTATTATTTATTATATATAATATTATTGCCCTCATGATATACTCTAACAATATATTAAATTATATATCACTATGCTACCTGTTGAACTTGGTCAATTTCTATCGTGTAACCCTATATCTATTCAGACGGCAAGACTAAATATATGTAACTGTCGAATGAACGTGGCATATCATATAGGATTTCTTTCAGTATCTTCTCAATATAACAAAAATGAGATATTTAAATGCTACTCTACTTTTTAACCATAAACGATGTTAATCATATATTCTGCCTCATATGATGTATCTACGAGTATTATTATAGCTCACAGCTGCAATAAGACTGCCATTTTCTCAAGTCCTACGTCAGTCGCAGAATACGAATAATAAACATTAATAACAATAAATAAATCTACAGATTAAATTGCAAATAAGTTTTGAAGAAGACAATAGGTACGCATAACGCATCGGGCAGAATTCCAAGATGTCCTTTTCGTATGAAGCTAAAGTTACTGCCAAAGTATTTGATTTATTGGAGTCAAGGAACCTCAGAACTTGGATATTATAAGCTTTGAGCAAAAAAGGGTAGTCACAAATGGTACACATTTTTGAGTACCCTTTTTTTCTATAGGGTCTATATTACTTCTGAACTATGTTTTAATTATATATATATAGATTTAAAAAAAACTATGTTCACATTTTTTTGTTTACAGCAAGGTTTCTTAATTTTACAATTTTGTTGTATTTGTTGGGGAATGTAAACCATGGTTTATTTTCAACTTATTTTTCTATATATCATCACTCAATTCCTTAATTTCAAATATTATGTTCAAAACAAGAAGGATATTTATAGTCTAACTAAGTAATGCAAATAAGTGCTGCTTTTTTACGTCAAAACACTACTAAACCAATTTTAAGGTGAATAATACAGAAACATACTTCACGACTATGTATTATATGGTTCAAAACTCAATTGTTATCCTTCTTAAGGCTGATTTTTCCAACACCAGATAATTTTAAACTAAGAATAATTTTGAAATTTTTATACAGAAGTTCCATAAAAAAATTGGCAAACGTAATTTTATTGTTATTTATTGTATTATGTACAGTTATACCGAGATATCTTACATAAAATATTTTTATCAATATTTCTAATAATACCTAATCAAAGATCACGACCACATATTTCGTAGAAGAATTAAACTACAACGCTCGGGTGATTATGCTAATTAATTACTTTAATTTACTTGCAAAGTAAGATAGCGCTTGCACGCCAACTAATTTTATGGAGCGTGCATAAAATTAAGAGATACTTTAACAGAATATTATTTAAAAAAAGAGGCGCAAGGCGTTGATACGAAGACTTAATGCTTATTAGGTATCACTTGAGGTTAGGAAAATACTTAACTAAAGTATATACAAAAATACGACGAAACGCTTCGAGAAAAGGTATGTAGTGCACTGCGCTTCCGCTGTCTTGTCTTGGTCAGTGTTTTTAGGGTTCCATACCTCAAAAGTTAAAACTTAAAAGTTAACCCTTTTAGGATCACATTGTTTTCCGTTTATCTGTCGAGATTTTTGTATTCAGGAACGCGTGATGGTATCATGTTGAAAATAATATCATATGCTCAGGTTGACACATTTGACACAGTTGACAGGTTTTTTCGAATTAAGTTATTTGTTGTTTTGTCCATAGATTTCTGAGTAAAGGCCAGCTCATATTCCGGCGGGCCGCATCGCAACACAAAACATCGCCGCAAAAATGCTATACAAAAGTGCGTTGCGAGGTGGCCTCAGTGTGCGTTAGGTCATATAAAAAGCCTACTCAAAACCTATACGGTTATATACTTCCCGTCGACCCAGAATCACGAAATTTGGCATGATGCTAGGTCTAATCCAAAAATTTATCATAGGTAGATTTTTTTTACCTAAAAATATGTTCTTGCGATTACAATCTTATATTTACAGTTGGAAATTTGATAGTGTCATACACCGACTCATGAGAGAACAAGCGTTTTGAAAAGGCTTTGCATATTTACTCTCTACTCCTAACAAAACCCTCCAAAAAAAGATATTATTTAAATCCACAAACATACGTGAAAATTTGCTAACGGGAAATTCCAAAAACGTTTTACGTACCACAAAAATACTTAAAAGTAACATGAAAGAAAAATAAGCTGTCAATTCTCAGTAAAGTACGATTGTGGTGTTCCGATCTATTTGTTAAGAGTATCTTTACATAGTACGTCATCTTATGTTATGGTAACATTGAGTAAGCGTGACATCCCAGTAATATTTAAATTTTAAATATATAATGTTGTTTTGCAAAGCTATGTGTATTGTGTATGTGTACGCCCGTAGAATAGGTATAGACTCACTACAATGAGGTAGATGCTGGCTGGATATGTTAAGTCAAAATATAATTAGTCTGTCAGTTAAACAATAAAAAAATATTAGAAAAGTATTTTTTGCTTTTTTCAAAATAAGAAAACACTAAGTAGATAAAGAGAATCAAAGTTCAGGAGAGAGGCTAATGACATCATGTTTGTGCACAAACTGCACGATATTGTGACGTCATGCTACATTACAAACCTAAGAGCCGTATGAGTTGCGGTTAACGTAAAATAAAAAAAATAAGTGTCTAATATCTTTGAAAAATCTATCAGACAAAAATTTAAAGCAAAACTGTCACTTATCCCCATTACATAGAATTTAAATTTAAGCGACAACAGCTCGATGATAATAACTAAAATTTCATGATCAACGCCTATTCATTTTATTAATCTACCTAACCATTCAAAATTAATACACAAACGTAAACCTACTCGTAATAATGTAGAAACAATAACTTCTTTAATTGTAAATATATAATAGGTACATGAACAAGATGAGACGATACAACAAATACCTGTTGATAAGGAAACATGATACCGTAGACAAATTAAAACAATCGTCTTTGTATCTTAGGGATTCCCATTTTTTAATTATAAATAATTTTACCTAGAGAAATGATTAATATATCCTCCTACCTATTTAATAAAGTACGCCATTCGGTAAAGCTTTTATATTAAGTATTAATTTATATTATTTTTTACTAGCTGTCCCCCGCGACTTTGCCCGCGTGTTTTAGTTTCAACGGTTTTTCATTTTTGTAAAATTTTTCATTTATTCTCCGCTCCTTTTGGTAGCAGCGTAATGTTATATAGCTTATAGCTTTCCTCAATAAATGGGCTATCCAACACTGAAAGAATTTATCAAATCGGACCAGTAGTTCCTGAGATTAGCGCGTTCAAACAAACAAACAAACAAACTCTTCAGCTTTATATATTAGTATAGATTATGTATTAAGTATTAGCGACCCGCCCCCTTTTGTCACGGGTAGACAAAACATTAATAAATTATACACAATAAACCTTTCTCTTGAACCACTCTACCTATTGCTGAAAACTGCATAAAAACCCGTTGCGTACTTTAAAAGATTTAAGCTTACAGACAGCAGGAGCGACTTTATTTTATACTATGTTAAAATAATTATAAAGAATTAATAAAAATAAATTAATTATTAAGAAGAAAACTTTTATTATTACATCTTGCTCTTAAACTCGTAGCTAACACAGAGTTTGATGTTGGACAACTGTTTATTTACTCTACAATAGCTGTCCCCCGCGACTTCGTCCGCGTGTTTAAGTTACATAGATTTTTCATGTTTTGCGTTGAACTTTAATTATTTTTACAAAAATAAAAGTAGTCTATATTATGATAATCAGACATCTCCCATTAAAATTTTACTATGGATTACGGGAACGCATTTTAAAGGTAACCTACAATACTATCTGGTTGAAAACTTGCATCAAGGACTATATGACAAAATAAAATGTTTGTTTTAGACGTGATTAGTAAATGAGGCCTTATTTTTAAATGCTGTTTACTTAAGTGCAAGTTTGCTCATTAACTTTACAAATATTTGTTTTTGCTTGAAGTCATATTTAAGACTTAGTTTATTAGTAATAATACGACACTACTAATCATTAGTTGATAATACATTTATGTAGTTTACTATTTTTCAAAATGCAGAAAACTCAAAATCATTTACATATTTGTAAAGCATTTATTTTTATTTCTTTATAACAACGAAAGTATTACTTAGAAGTTAAACCATCCAATTACTTAAATATTTAATGTGAACTGGCAAAGGCAATAGTAATATAATATAACTAGCTGTTTCCCGCGGTTCCGCCTGCGTTGATGTCAGTTATCGCGGCAAAGAGTAGCCTGGATGTCGGATATCGCGGCAAAAAGTAGCCTATGCACTAAATTTCATTTATCGGGTCAGTAGTTTTTGCGTGTAAGCGCGACAGGCAGACAGACAGAGTTACTTTCGCATTTATAATATTAGTAAGGATATATTATAGGTAAATATTTTGAACTCTGTATGTATACAAAACGAGTTGGAATTCAGACGTGCTGTCAAAAACAACGACCGATTCTCAGAACATGGGTCCAGACTTCAGACTATACAAGTTTACTTTATTATATATAAATCTACATGACGTTATGCAGTATCCTTATAGATACTACAACTGTAGGTGCAAAGGCTAAGCTAAGTATCTGACGGTAATAAATACGAACGGAATATTTTGAGAGAAATAGATTGTACCGGAGAAGTTAAGAGTTTATGTTCCAATGTAAGCAAAAAGAGCAAATAGTCAGATTACAATGCCAAAATTTTACGACTTACTGCAAGGAATAAACAATTGACTGCTCGGATAGCCGAGTGGTACAGGTCACCACGCCAATTACCGCTGTGCGCGACGTGCTGCGGGTTCTATCCCCACATGGGTCAAACAATTGTGTGATACACAAATGCTTGTTTTAAGTCTGAGTGTTCTTTGCGCATGTAATTTGAATGTTTTTGACAAGACGAATACCACCTCAGTCTGCCCGTGACCATGACACCTGCAAAGGCTTCGATACGTCGGGAACTAAAATTTAATAAACTGCTATAAAATCCGTTTTAAATGTAGTTTTATTTCAAAATATTACTAGCTTTAAGCGTGAATTTGATTTACAAGACTGGTTTAGGTCTTTTTTACACCCTATATGACTTTTGTATGTTCCAAAAATGTCATCAAGAATTATTTAAAACAAAACAGTTTCCTCACGCATATTCTCGGGATCGCCTGACTAGTTTCAGACTCAATAGGAGTCCCTAATCATGGGCTGACGCGGCGGCGGTGGTGTCGCGAGTCGAACTGTGACCGGCTCGCCCGTGCGAGTCTGAAACTAGTCAGTAGTCTAAACCGTTTTATTTTAAATAAATTACGAATACTCCTTCAAATTTATTCAACAAGAATTGTGCAAAAACTACTATTAACAATTATTTTTCTTTGCCCGTGAAATATCAAGCTCAATGTTAACATTACTTGATAGTTGTATAAAATTATCATCAAGCATCAGCGACAGCTGATAACATCATAATGTGCCGCGATACCAGTATAATCGCCAGGGTCTTCATTTGAGGTAATCGACACGAGACCGTGTGATTATATTGTTTAATTGTTGCGATTCGTGTGTGGCGACATGTGATAAAACTATACAGAATGGAATGCTATACTTTTTGTTATCCTACTGCACAGCAAAAGCAAGGCTCGTACAATATTTAAAACTCGATAATCAAATGCCACTGGGGATGAAAAGGACTGAATCATTTACTGTGTCATTTTTCCTGGATTCAAGAATTAAGTCCCAAGAGTTTATATGGATTTCAATACATAGGGATGGTGATTAAAAGATTTTTTATTTGTCTTCATATTAATGTATTTTTTCTTTTTTTTTTCCCTAACCAAAAACTCATGACGATACATTGATTTGAAATGTCGCACGACGTCACGATAAAGTACGTAAGATCGTGACTTTGAGACTATGTTCTTAGTTTTTAGTAATTTCGAAATTACGTGTCCAATATTTTGATATTAACTAACTTGTTTAATTATTTATCTATGGATCTCCAACAAAGAATACACAAGAAACATTTATAGACAAAATAAGAGCAGAGGGTACATTTGAGTAAATTTTACTTACCCACTAAATAGATTATACTTTTCATACCCAGTTAACAACCCTATTTAATAAAGAAAAAAATAGTTCGATAGATTACATTTTAATCGTAGGAGCAATAGCCTAATAATATTAAGATAAAACTCATTTGAATTAACACACTGTATGTATGTAAATTTAATGAGAATAAAGGATTATAATGCACGCTCTCGTGAGAAGAATAAAACTTTTATGTATTACAATGATCACATGACTACAGCTCCATAATTTTTTTAACAAGATTATGCCATGAGAAATGCACGTAGCTGGATTAGGACTTCAACTACAAAGCTAAAACTGTTACAGTAGATGCTCTCTAACTGATATGAAATCTTAGTACTTAATTAGTTGAAATCTTTATAGAAGCGGGAAGCAATACCGTACTTGCTATCAAAAATGATAGGACTATGATGGCCATTAGGTAAAAAAGGTAAGTAGTTCTATTATATGTATGCTTTTTAATTAATCTTTTTTACTAATCCTACAACTTTGTACAGCTAATTCAAGTAGCGACGTCTAACGTGAGATCACACGAAAATAACGCTGCGCACACGTATAAGTCTCTCAGCGCCATCTACCGTCGCTGTTGAATAACTACTACGCAGTAGCTAGAAGCCGAATACAAAATAGTTCGATGATTAAACCACAGATGTCGCTTTACAACTATTTACGTAATTCATTATGATACCAATGGATGGCGTTGTATATAAATGAAGAAGATTCTTTAATATAATTTATATCTAGAAAATTAAAAACAATACATTTCTTTTTAAAAAAACCACTTTCTTTGTTCAAGTTAACTACGTATCACCGTAGTAATCTTCCTAAACTCATGTTTAAAGATAAAAATGACTTACCTCCGCCCAAAAGCAGACGATGAGAGATGATCCTGACATCAGCAGGGGATAGTACGCAGAGAGGAGACTCGTAGCCCAGCCCTCTTGGAACGCCGACTGCAAACAATAACAAACATTATAACAACAACTAACAAGAATTATAACCATTATACAAACGACCGTGCGACCACAAGTCATTGTAACAAAGGGTTAGAAATACCAACCTTACGATTTCAGCAATAAAGGCGATGGTTGTATAAAAGTGTTGCTACATATCAGTTTTGTCTGTACGTAACGGCGTATCGATAAGTGTAACATCGCAAAATAAAATCGATAATCGATTAAGATTATATTTATTATTCCCATGTACTTAGCTTGTTTTTAAACATGTATGATTTTAAACGAATGCTTTGCTAAGCTAGGATTAATTTACTTGTGTAAAGTGGAGGCTGTGGAACCCGCTATCATTGTATTTTTGGATATTTACATATTTATATGCATATTTTTTTAAGAAATCACTAGATCGAAAGAGAGTGCAAATAGGTAGATGTCATATTTTTTTAATATCCGTCAAATAGATTATTAAAAAATATAGAGTAACCAAGAACTCACGACAATAAGTACATTAATTTAACATGTCGCATAACGTCACAATTTCGTGCATTTTGTGCACAAGCATTAAGTCATTAGCCCCCCACTTCTGAATTTTAATTCGCTTCCTCTGGTTAGTGTTATCTTATTTAAAAAAAAAAAAGCAAAAACTACATACATAATATTTTTTCAATATCTAACTGACTATGAATTAATATATTAGCGCACGCTCAGTGAACTGACATCCTATGCAGATGGCTCATATCTGTTGAGAGGCTGCCGTGGTCGAAAATCGGTCAGAAAATAATAATTAATTGCCTTTTATATAGCACTAGCTGTTCCCCGCGACTTTGTCCGCGTGTTTTAGTTTCAACGGTTTTTTTTTATTTTTGCAACACTTTTCTTTTTTACTCCGCTCCTTTTAGTCGCAGCTTAATGTTATATAGCTTATACCCTTCCTCAATAAATGGGCTATCTAACACTGAAAGAATTTTTCTGAATCGGAAAAGTAGTTCCTGAGATTAGCGCGTTCAAACAAACAAACAAACAAACTCTTCAGCTTTATATATTAATATAGATGAATGGATAAGTCATGCTTTTCCTACGAAGTGCAGTAGTGTAAGTTAGTAAGGATTAATAGCGAAATTATTTGCATTTTAAGCCTAAACTCTGCAGTATATAACTCTGCAGTAGCAGTTTTGATTTTGATTTTTGATTTTGAGTACAAACATGTAAAAGGAAAGATTTGTCTTCTTGTGATTAAAGGCTTAGTGTCTCCTTAAGTGCGTCCAGTTAGTCCCAAAAAATAAAAAAAATAAAACGTTTTACATTCTCGCTCACCGGCGACACGAAGTACGCTCCTCGGATCAGAGAAGCGAGAAACGCGACGAGGTACAGCATCTTCTGGGTGGTAACCTTGCAGGCGCGGAGGAAGGTCGGAGCCTTGAGCCGCCGGTACTCCGTCACAACGCAGATGGTGAGCTGGACGGCGCAGATAAAAGCCACCAGCAGGAACACGCCACCGATACCTGGAAATGGACATAGTTTTGAAGGTACAGAAAAAGTAGAATTGGAAATAATTGCAAAATAGTTTTGGTGTGAAATCAAAATGCTATTGTTCGAGGGAAAAATATGTATTAGGTACATGTGCATCAGGAGATAACAAAAAGAGTATTTATACAAATACCACGTAAATTGCTAAATATAAGGTTTTACGTATTTGTATATGCCCATATCTGCACGATCAAATACAATTCAAAACTGCGCATTATTTGAACAACTCGCGCATTACATGAACGATAGTGCACTCGTGATCAGCATTAACCTACAATCCATTATACACTTTACTTGTAAATAAACCATTGTTTTTCGTAAATAGGTGAAAATAACACTTGGATACGGTCAGTAAATATTTAATATTGTGTTAAGTTGACCATTTGAATACTGCGGTGTAACTGTAATATCGATTTCAAGGCGAAGGTCTTAGAATATTACTTTACCACTCACGTGGAGTTTGTAATGGCATAATGCTATGTATCGCAAAACTAAAAAAAATATGACTGACTACAAGGTGAAAAAAAGTGTTTGGACCCTAAATATATCAATACACTTTACACATATCATAACTATTTTCTACCAGCTGTTAGATATCGCAACATTTTTATTATTTTCTTTTCCATAACTCTTATATTTTCAAACCATGAGTTTTTCAATCTCGCAGGTGTGAAATGGTGTAATTGACACTGACACTCACAACTTCTCCACAATCATCTCCTAATCTACGGACGTTGGGCCCAAGCCCAAAGGTGCTAGAATGGTGAACACGCATCGGGAAGCGTATAGCGTTCGAATACCTCCGATCAGGTGGGGTGGGAGTCAATCAAGGCTTCAAGCGCCATAAAACCAGAATACCTGGTGAGTCATGCAGTAGGCTTATACCAGTAGTCGTCCAACCTATTCGTCTTACTCTACAGGCAGACTGAATGCTTCACTGTCTACTTACAAGCATGGTACGGCAAGTTAGGCCCAGCACACTCGTCCCCGGAATACCGGATCTCGCAGAGGCAGGTCCCGTTCATACAGTCGCCGCGGCCGCTGCAGCCGTGCGCGCAGCCCGCGCTTCGAGCTGCCGCCGACATCACTGCTTCAGCGTAATACGCGAGCAGTGAACGCATTTTATGGTGAGCGACGGGCACCGTCGCTTGGGAGAACTGGAAATAAAGACAAAGGACCATTAGTCCATGTTTTTCTTTTTTTTTATGATATTTACGCAGTTAGCCTGACTGATTCACCGGTCTTTTGACGAGAACTTTAAGGGCCTCCATGCAGACCCATTAGTACATGTTTATGGGATATAAAAGCTATACATCGGTGGTTTGAAGTAATGATAGATAAAAATTAACACAGACTATCTTATCGCCCTATTTTCAGGGGATTACGACCTTTAGTAATGATGTGAAAAAAAGGAGGCGAAGATAAACATAATATAAATTAATGTTAATTCTTATCGGAATAACTACATTTCTAAAAATGGTCGTAATGATTATTTACAAATATATTAGGCCAGGAAAAAATTGTAGCATAGTGGAAACTTAAACGATAATTTTAACACATTTTATTTTACCAGTAATTTTTGAAAATATCGGCCCTTAAAAGCTTTACGTGGCTAATTGGTCTTGAAATGATTGGACTCATTAATCAACACAACAAAAAAGGAAAATTAAAAAGAAGTGATGCAAATGCGTCCATTATTTTGCAAGGTATTATTTTATAATTAGCATATTTTTGACATTTTAGTAACATAACTTCATATATTAACGCTAAAAACAATGCTTTATTTAATTAAAACGTTTCTAACGATAATAATAATATCATATTTTTTGTTTCGCGTTTCTGATAAGCAAGCTGGTTGGTGAGTCAACGGTCAGTGTTATTTAAAATATGAAACGTTGATAAGAATATTAGACATGTATAAAACCTGTTATTTAAGCTATCTATCTATGGAGTGTATGGAGATGTAACTCCATAAAACAACCGCTGAATCGAATGAACACCAACATTCTGCAGCCGTGTGCAATGTTTCTAAGACAAAGGTCAAAAACTAATCACTAAATGGATTAAATGGATACAGGATAAAGAGATATAACGACAGCTACTACTGATAAAGTGCTTATCATTAAGAGCGCTCGAACTTTAAAATTAAATAAAACATCCTGTATAGTTGATGTTGCCACAATTTATGTTTTATTTTTTGAACTGTAATTTGTCTCAAATTATATTACAAACGTATTGTCATAGAATGAACTTTAAAATAAAGTAAAAATTAGAGCAATATTATTTAAACAGGTTGTTTAATTCCATTTTAAAGTTCGAGCACTCTTTATGAAAAAACCTTTTTGTAATAATAACCACTCTTTTCGGACAAAAGCTTCATTGAGAAAGCAAACACCATTGATCAGCACGCATGGTAACTTGCGGGTTGGCAATTTTTGATAATAATGTCTTAGGCCTACTTGCACGAGAAACCTAACTGAGAGTTAGTTGCTAACAGAAGCTTAAATTGACAATATTGGTTGACAAACTGTCAATTTAACTTCGTGTTAGCATTTACTTCTGAGTTTAAAAGATAACCCGGACTTCCGCAAGCGGGCCTTAAAAGAAGTACCTACATAGGTATTAATAACTTTGAAATAGTCACATTGCTTCTGGCCTGGGATACAACCAGCAACCTTGTTCATACGAATTCGGTCACTAAACTGCTAGACCACCACGACAAGTTCCTCCTACCTAGTATTATAAATAGATTGTTCTACTAAATTAGAAGAATAACAAAAACACAAAATAATTCTTAAAACGTAAAACAGATAGCACACGTTTATCACACAAGTTAATCGGCCCCACCGCGATGCGACCATGAATTTATTGATCACTCGTTTTTGCCACTTCCCGTTAGATACATTACGAACAGTTCCGTGGTACGAAATTAATCATTATGTATTTTGATTTATGGCCAAAAATATGGTGATGTCAATATTGTCACATACTAATTAAATTGTTTACTAAGTGCCCTTTTTTGAGTGAAAGGAGTTCATGATCATTATAGTTTCAGAGTCCAAATAAAAGCAATGGGTATAATTATGAGGTCCTATTGTCATCTATACACTTAATCTATTACTAATATATAAAACTGAAGAGTTTGTTTGTTTGAAAACGCTAATGTCAGTAACTACTAGTCCGATTTATAAAATTCTTTCAGTGTCGGATAGCCCATTAATGAGGAAGGCTATAAGCTTTATAACATTACGCTGCGACCAAAAGGAGCGGAGCATAAATAAAAAATGTTGCGAAAATGAAAAAGCGTTGAAACTAAAATACGCGGACAAAGTCGCAGGGGACACCTAGTCGTAGATAAAATTGAAAAAAAGTGATTGCGGTATCACTAATGTCAAAGAGTTTAACTTCATACCCATCAGTCACTGCAATCATCTTAATAAAATACTTATTGATTTTATTTATAATGATGCATTACTAATGCGAATCGTTCGTGATCACCTAAATAGTCTAAAATCGCTTTCGTGACTCTAGCACGTTATAAAACGATCGTTTGAGACCGTAAAATAACCGCACTATTCAGAAACATGCTTTAATAAATATGCTGATGTTTAAAAAATTTCTTAAACTAAAAATGTTTGCTTACTTGAACAGCTGTTTAACAGCTCCCAATTGTTTTCCAACAAGATACTCCGAGGCATTCCAAGAATTTTAAACTCTATTATTTCCACTTTCACTGTCACTTTTATCCTTCTGGCCTAAAACAATAGCATTTACTTTTTAACTTTTACACTATAGAGTCTGTAGTTTTTTTTATTATTTCTATATATTTAAGTATGTTTATTATACATGTTGTTATAGTAAGCGTTGCGTGGCACGCTCTCATCTGCGATGTATGTTATGTAAGCCCACGTGGTGGGACCGAGGTCGATGCACCGCTGCCCCTCCAAAATAGTACGGCCTTACATCGAGATCAAAAGTGCGTCCAACTGTTGAATGATGCGTATTATTATTATCTCTACACTATATTTTGTTTTTACAGCTTGCTCACGGCCATCTGATCCCAAACTAGGCAGAGCCTGTATTATGGCAACCAGACAACTGATAAACATACTTATATATATCTAAATACATACTTAATATAGATAAATTACACCCAAACTCAGAACAAATGATCATGCTCATCACACAAACATTTGTCCTAGCGTGGGAATCGAACCCACGACCTCTGGTATAGCAGTCAGGGTCTCTAACCACTAGACCAACAGGCTAGTCATATCTCTTATTTTCTCTATTTTTTGTCCGCTCCTATTGTCATGATTTTCAGTATAACTTACCGCTTTATGGTAAGTTTGATGGCTACTAACGTAGAAATTAAAAAAAGAGAATGTTTTAATTAAGACCAGTATTTTTAATTTTATCCGGAGCCATTCTCACGTACTACTTACTTGAAAGCATACATTTTTAATACCATAAAAAATTATTAAGTATTTCCATAATATAACATTCGTACAATCTATAAATTTTATCTGTTTTGCGTAAGCAATGCTGACAAAGAGTGATAATAAGTAAAGGGTATGTTTATGACAAGCCGACGGGTGCCGCGAACGATAGCTACCACGTAATAAACATTAAAGCGCTTATATCAACATATTGTGCTATCTGAAATCTTTCTCTTATCATTTAGAAATTCACAAACACAACGTAAATTGAGATTTACGTCAGCGCAATTAATTGACTCCCCTCTACGTTTACTTTTCTTTCGGCAAATGTGAACCGATTATTATGAGTTTTTTAGTATATTTCCAAGTAGGTGCCAAATAATATAGAAAAAAACGAATTAGGTACACCGAGTGGAATTGTGAAATTCACATCCTGAAAACGGGATATAGGTCGCTTTTATGCAGCGTGAACGGGTTTTTTAAAGAAAATTATAATACTTTAAAACTATATTTAGTCTGGTTTACAGATTATCTAAGGAGGTAATTTGTGAACCAGACCGTTTAAAGCACGCCAATGGTCAAATATTTGGACCAAGTACTATAAAAATTACTATAAATCATATTTTTTATGATAATGCCTATACAATCTACGTGATCATGGCGTAGGTACATCCAAAATGTAACTTAGTTACGTCACGATGTCATAACATGTCTCGGACTTTATATAAATCTAATGTTGTATTTAATCATGAATATCCTTTGAACGAAACGCGTATAGTACAAAAATTATCGTTATGTTTTTATAATTTATAATATAGGTACTCAAAGGTAGAAGAGTAGAAGAGTATTTTGTAGTGAATAATACTTTTCCTCATAAAATATGAGCTCCGACCCCGCCCACTGCAGAATTAAGTTCCTAATAGATAATTAATATCAACAGATCAATATTTATCATATTGCCGGATTAAGATATTGTAATGACCAATGGTATCATAGTAAACATTTCATATCTATGAGCAGTGTAAAAGAACAAATCCTTACAAATATTATAAATGCGAAAGTAATACTGTCTGTCTGTCGCGCTTTCACAAATATAGTCTCAAATATAGTCTCGAGCCTGAGAAAGGACATAGGCTTTTTGCCGCGATAACCGACATCCACAGAAACAGCTAGTATGAAATATAACGTCAATTTCTTTGTTAAAAAAGTTTGTAAATTTTATACTGCTTTTCTTTATAATTGGTACTTATAGGCTGGTTTGCCATTACTTACATTAAGTAGATACCTACTTACATACAACACAAGTCTCGACTAAAAATAGATACAAATAGGAATTCTACAAAAATCTTTAGTACCGTACTTAAAATAAATTTTCCAAACACTACGCAAAAACCTGACAGCCTTGAAAATTTATTATTAAAATGGTACATTTTTTACCAACATGGTGTTGTAAACAACATAACAATAGTAGGACTATGTACGTTAAATACTTTTAGGATATTATGTAGTTACCATTGCCGAAGTTAAAGGCCTAGACATAACTAAAAAAATCCCTTTGTAAAAAAAACATTTTAAAGAACTAGAATATGATTTTTAGGATAGAATTATACGACCCAAATAATTTAGTACCTATATGTAAGCCTATTCAATCGTTTTGAATGGAGAATACATATATAAAAAAACCTTAATTTTATCATTCTCAAAATTACGCAGTTAGGAAGTATGGTGAATGTCGTGATAGGTAATGCAGGGACGTAAATTTACTTTAAAGGTTACAGAACCATGGAGTTTTACTTAGAAATCTTGATAAGTCAAGGTCTCTCGCATAACGCGGGGCGTTTTCCTGCACTCTGCCCTCGAACGTGCCTCACAGAAGTAGGTCAACGAGACTCCAGATAAATGCTACAATTAACACGACCGGCTACATAAACAGAAACTTTTTAAAGTACACTGCAATATTTTAGGTGCGTTTGGAACCTATTTACAAAATACATATTTAAAAATAAGGGGAATATATTTTTGCGATCTATAAATCTATACTAATATTATAAAGCTGAAGTTTGTTTGTTTGAACGCGCTAATCTCAGGAACTACTGGTTCGAATTGAAAAAATATTTTTGTATTGGATAGTCCGTTTATTGAGGAAGGCTATATATAGGCTATAACATCACGCTACGGCCAATAGGAGCGGAGCATAAATGAAAAATGTTGCAAAAATGAAAAACCGTTGAAACTAAAACACGCGAACAAAGTCACGGGGGACAGCTATTATAAGATAAGTAGACACAAATACTAACCGCTATTTAGTTTGGAGCTTATGAGTCATGATAATGATTCACCTTTAGTGCCAATCTGATAAAGGATCATCAAATCCTTTATCAGATTGGTAACTAACATTTAATCATAAAGGTTTAGTCAAAGCTTTTTGGGAAAACGTAATTTTAACGCAAGCCACATCTATACTAATATTATAAAGCTGAAGAGTTTGTTTGTTTGTTTGTTTGTTTGAACGCGCTAATCTCAGGAACTACTGGTTCGAATTGAAAAATTCTTTTTGTATTGAATAGTCCGTTTATTGAGGAAGGCTATAGGCTATATAACATCACGCTACGACCAATAGGAGCGGAGCATAAATGAAAAATGTTGCATAAATGAAAAACCGTTGAAACTAAAACACGCGAACAAAGTCGCGGGGGCAGCTAGTGTATTACATTGGGTACTCCATTGGACGAAGACTCAGGTGGAGATGGAGGGGCGAACGAAGCGCGTTTAAGAAATTAATACCACTCCTAATTAGCCCTTCATCAAAAAGAATGTAAAGAGGTAATAAGACTTTACCTATAAAGTATTTTACTTTTATTTTAAGCGTAAACTGGCTAAGCTTATTCCTGGACGAGTCGAATCGGGCTAACAGGATTTTGTAAGTATTGCCTGCTAAACAGATTCATACATAAACTTCTAGTTATTCCTTACAATACAGACGCGATAATGTATGAACATGAGACGGAGCATGACCCACATGACCAATTAACCCACATTCTAGTACTGTTTGTAAACAAAACAATAGCCCAGCGTTGTGAAACTAATCAATTACATCTACATGTTAATTGAACTTAACTTTTATGTGAACAAAAAGTTGTAACGACAATATCATTTTAAATTATGAGTCATTTAGGTAATACAATAGGTAGGTGTTTTTATTTATATTTGTCGACACAAATGTATTCATTTTTAATGGCATAAACTACACTCGCGAGCAAAAGTATGGAATCACTTACTTGGAATTGATTCCGCGCGATTTTGAGTACTTAATAACTATTTAAGAATAATAAAAATGACATCATTTTAAAGGTTAAACTGTTAACTTTAAATTGATACCAAATTCATTTAAATCACACCAGTATTTACGGAGCTATCCCGGTATAAGTGAAGGAGTTAGGAAAACATAAGGATAATGGAAAAATAATAAATGAAGAAAACAACAAAAATTAATTAATGAATAAATTATTTGGCCTTAAAATTAAATTTTAATATTTTGTGTTCCCTCCCCTCGCCCTAATAACTGCTCGAAGACGGTTCTTCATTGACCTAATCAGCTTCTGAATTGATTCTTGCGGGATACCTTACCACTCCTCTATCAAAGCCGATTTCAGCTCATTCACACTTGAAGGAGCAGGATTTCTGGAACGAACCCTCCTCTTCAGTTCATCCCACACGTGCTCAATGGGATTCAAGTCCGGGCTGAGCGCTGGCCAGTCCAATGTGGCGATACCGACTTCTTCGAGGTATTCAGTTGTGGCACGGGAAGTGTGACAACGAGCGTTATCGTGCATAAGAAGGAAGTAATCACCGATGTATCCCGCATAAGGAACGACATGTTCCAGCAGAATATCGGAAATGTAGCGGTCTGAAGTTAGACCACCTCCTCGTCCCCCGCCAGGCACGAAAACAAGCTCCATTTTACCATCGAAGGAAATGCCGCCCACATCATACAAGAACCGCATCCATAAGCCACTGTCTCAGCAAAACAGCACTGCGCAAATCGCTCCCAGGCCGCCTGTAGACCCGACCCCTTAGGTCGCTGCCATGCAAACACATTCTGCACTCGTCGGAGAACAGGACTCGCCACCAATGCTCAACCTCCTAATCAAGATGGGAGCGAGCAAATTGAAGGCATGCTTGTCGGTGACCTGCCGTCAGTTTCGGGCATGTGGCAGGCCTTTTTGGAGTCAAATTAGCTTGCTTAAGTCTTCGACGAACTGTCCACTCGCTGCCAGCTACCCCACGAACATTTTGGAGCTCCTGTTGGACGTCGACACCAGTCAAATGTCGATTTCGGAGAGAGGTTGACACAATAAAACGGCCATCCCTCTCCGATGTGCACCGGTGCCGTCCAGATCTTGGTCTCGAGATGAAGCCACCAGTCTCCCGAAAGCGTTTATAAACTTTCGAAATACAGAACAGGCTTATGTGGAGCTGACGTGCGACAGCCCGCTGGCTGAGCCCTTTTTGCAATAAGGCGACGATTTGTGCTGCTTCTGTAGGTGTAGTATCCATTGTCGTCCAAGTTCAAGGGTCAAAAGTAGCGGAGATGTGTACCGGTCAACGTGCGAAAGCCGACTGATAAAGAAAATCCGATAACACGAGCTTTTATAGGGTGTCAATAGGCCCAAGTTGCGACGTATCAAACAATTGAAACATATCTTTTTCCTTACTTCTTCACGTAATCCGGTATAGCTTCTTAAATAATGACGTAATTTGCATGAATTTGGTATTAATTTAAAGTTAACAGTTAAACCTTTAAAATGGTACCATTTTTATTATTCTTAAATAGTTATTAAGTACTCAAGATCGCGCGGAATCAATTCCAAGTAAGTGATTCCATACTTTTGCTCGCGAGTGTAGTATTAACGAAAACTCAGACAAAATTACTTCTTTCTTCTAAGTATTTAATCACAAGAAATAAAAGAATTATTGGTGGGATGTGCTCACAAACTAGACATCTTTTAAGCGTTTGGTTTGTAATTACAAAACAGAAAAGTGGTAGAAAGAAAGGCATTATTTTCTACCGACCTGCGTCGTTGTATATACAAACAATCTTTAGATACTGTTTTCTTAAACACAGAAAGATATGGGGATCACGGCCTACTGTCATCTGACCAGCTAACGGGGCACGAGCTAGAGGGACGCCTCTTCGGAAGGAGTGAGGGGTTGGCTCTTTAAACTTACTCCTCCAGAAGGAGTCCACTAGGACTGAGGCCTGCCGGTTACGTGGAGGGGGTGCCCGAGCGATCCCACGTTTCCGGCCAAGGCAGGGAAGGTACCGGGGTGTTTTTTGCCCGTGCAAGCCCGACATATCCCCACGCCATGCCCTTGGCGTAGGTCGAAGTCATTAGCTATTCACCCCGCATAAAAAAAAACGCCTATATGTCCAGCAATGAACGTAAAATCGGCTGAGACATCGACGTAGAAGAAAAAAATAAGACTTCGCTTAAAAAAATATTTTTAGTGTTAAAAATTCCTTCTAATAAACTGAGGACTTCAAACCACACCTTACTTTTGTTTTTTTGTCTACTTATCAGCCTAGTATAAATATTGACAGTAATTTATGTCAAATTGGGATGGCGACTAGGTATGAAAAGTAAAAATCATTTTTTTTTTCCTTTTCAAAAAAAATCTTCTTGCACAAAACGTACGAAACGCAAAAATCGTGACGTCATGCGGAATGTTAAATCAACGTATCGTCGTGAATTACGTAAAAAAATAACAAACGTACATAGGTACGTGTCATATATTTTTTACTTATATATCTACATGACGGACATAAAAAAAGAAATGTTGAAAACATCTCAATTCCAAATATGTCATACTAGCTAGGCGTAACAAGAGTTATCTTCTGTATTTATGCGTCATAGCGCAGGTGGTTTCAGCAATTGCTATTCCTATCTGCTTGTCACCGATAATTTTTTATTTCAGTGTCATAATCAGATTAAGTGATAGTCGATTTTTATTATATTGACAGATAGAAAGATTATTAGAAATGCGTAGTAAACTATGAGTCATTCTTACGCTAACCGACTTTAAAGAGTTTTAATTGTTGTACCTATTTAAGGCGATTGAATAGTTTGGTGGATTAATAAAAAAAAGAGGTTATTATAGAGCTGATTGCAAAAAATAAAACTATAGAGAAAATCTTCTTTAATCGTGTAACTTATCTGCATTTATTTTTTTTATCTAGCCTTCTATCTAGCAACCAAATTTCAAGTCAATAACTTTTATAGTTGCTAAGTAGAAACGATATGAAAATAGCTAAAAAAATTGTGTATCGCCTTAAGAAAACTTTCATAATTCCCTTCCTTGACAAAAACTAGTACTATATTGTACCTACTATCCCCGATATCAATAAGATTCAGGCGTTTAGAATCAAAACGTATATTATAATTACTCAAGGTTATTCTTTCAACAATAACTTTGTGAAATACAACGCCATTACCCATACCAATACAGTAAACAAACAAGATGATCAATTTACTTTTTCCCTAAGAGATGAAGGTCTTTGTACTGCAGAAGGGCCGATACAAACAGACATTTATTGTCATTATTTTCTAACATAAATAACTAAAACATCAACATAAGTTATCTGCAGGCAGAGTGTACGAGTTAATTAATATAATTTATCGTTAAAAGTTGCGTTTACACGATATAAACATTAACCGTGCAAATGGAATACTAAAAACAATTTAGAACATCCTTTGTACAATAATTAAAAAAAATCCTGTCAAACTGTGACACTCTACTGGTCGAAACTTTTTTAAAAGATTTTCTGACCATTTTCTAGATTTCATAACATATGAAATACTTGTTAAACCCATTCTATATTTTGCTTTATTTAACTTGTGGCTGACTATTAATAATGCCTAAATAATGTCTAAAATAAGTTTTCCCTAAAAAAATATTTTTAATCACAAGCTTTTAAATCAGCTAGGATCACAGTACTAGTGAAGATAAATGAAATAGGCCTAAACACGATGAGATTACGTCGTTTCGTTACGAAGTTTCTATGGCCACAATCCGAACCCATCAAACCAATAATAAAAATGTACCATAATATTGTATTGTCACAGAACTTCTATAAAAATGCAAAATTTATCTCAAAAGTCTAGAAATTATTCTAATTTAGCTTGCAAGATTTGACCCGAACGAACATACATACATTGCAAGTTAATCAAAAGCTTGTAATTTTAACCTAAATTATGAACAACTCGCTTGAATTGTTTGATGTCCGGTGTCACTGAGCCTGAAATGGGTCATGCTGTATGTAATTAAACAATAAAATTGATAAAACTTTAATAGTCGTTTCCCTGTTTTTTACAAACAAATTTCAAATAAGATCAAAATAGTGAACTAGTGAAACCACACATAAGCCCCTAACACCAATATTTTAGCTTGTTTTGTCTACACACAGCCTAACACGTGCCATTCTGGATGTTTTGATCGTTAATACACATGTATGTGTGGACATACGCGTTTAACATGCGCGGATGTGTACATTCTGTGTTACACTTCCCGTTGATAACATTAATTGTACCTATATGTGAATATGTTCTAAAAAGAGATGTAGGAAGAAATTAAAAGGTAAAATATGTGGTAAAATCAACATATAACTTAACTAAGGGCTGATTTTTCCAACGCCAGATAATTTAATCCGAGAATTTTTGACAGTTTTCCATACAAAATCTGCCAGACGTCAACTATAGTACCAACACGAATAAAAAAAACTGACGAAACCAGCCTTAAGTCTTAAATGACATTATGTCACTCTATTTTACATGTTAAAGTGACAGACACAGCTAAAGATTTAACAGCGACTTAAAATAGAGTTGCGTTTGAGTATTCTGAAGTTAAATGAAGAGGAAGGAGGGAAATGTTTGTGAGCTGGACTCCTTTGATAAAAATGGTTCAGGACAGCCCTAACTAGGGAGAGATGGAAAGAGGGTAGTGCGGCATTTCTCCTGCAATGAGACGAGACATATATGGTTACAAAAATAAATGTCTATGTGTTTACTACCAAGGGTACGTTTAGGAATGGTGGTAGTTACTATTGTAATAACGGTTTCGTTTTGAACATTATATGAATAATTTGTATTTAATATCACCACAGATAGAACGAGTGTTACAAGGCCAAAGATTATAATATATTATTTGCAGATGTAATGTATAAGTAAATACTATACATTACATCTGTAATAAGTATAAATGTATTTATTTGTCTACCATATAATGTACAGTCTACGAGGTCCATTGTTTTAGGTATATTTATATCCATAAAAAACATACGAAGGCGACTTAGCGGAGTACAATTTGTAAAAAAAAAAATGTCATCCGGGTTCTGAAAACCGAAGGTTGCCGACGGGACCCTGCTTGTTACTTAGCCTATATAGGTATTTCTTTTACCGGAAAAACAACAAATAATAACAAAATCCGATAATACTGAAGTCGTGAGCGAGCCCCACTCGCCGCAGACCGTATATATAACCTTTTAGGTGTCCCACTGCTGGCAAAGGTCTTCCCAAATTTGCTCCAGGCTCTTATATCTGGAGCCGCTTCCCACCAATACGGTAAATAGCGATCGATGTAGTCTCGCTAGCGTGCAGCGTCTCTTCGGCCTACCCTGTTTTCAAGTACCGACATCCGCTATTTACGTATTTGAGCGAAAAAAACACGCAATCGGTTCTTTTTACCCTTAAAATACTACGCCCCATTGCTCTTTGGCAAACTGATTTTTAATCCACACTTTCCACCACAATTTCCGGTTTTAACATATATAAGTGGTAAAACACAGGTATTAAAACCTTGTTAACACATATTTTTCCCGAATTATAAGAAGATAGCAGTCCGCCACGGATTCGCACCGGTATTTAATAAAAATTAAAAAATATAATATAGCCTATGTCAAACGGGGATAGTGTAGCTCCCCAACAGTGCAAGAATGTTTCAAATCGGTTCATTTGTTTCGGAGCCTATTCAATGCAAAGTAACAAACAAACAATCAAATATTTCCTCTTTATAATATAAGTATACACTATAAAGATAACTGCCAAACACCCAGTATGTTACACCCATTTAAATACAGTACAAAAAAAACGATATCTAAATACATAGTCCAATAGGTAATAGAAATATTACGTACATGAGCGTGTAGGTTTTTTAATAACTATTGACGTAGCTTATCAAGCTTATCGAAACCGATACAAATATGCTATTAATGAACACAAATAAAAATAATTATGCACACAAAAACATTACGCAGTTTTTTTATAAATCTATACTAATATTATAAAGCTGAAGAGTTTGTTTGTTTGAACGCCCTAATCTCAGGAACTACTTGTCCAATTTGAAAAATTCTTTCAGTGTTGGATAGCCCATTTATTGAGGAAGGCTATAAGCTATATAATATTACGCTGCGACCAAAAGGAGCGGAGCATAAATGAAAAATGTTGCAAAAATGAAAAACCGTTGAAACTAAAACACGCGGACAAGGTCGCGGGGGACAGCTAGTCAAGAATATAGAGAAATAATATGCATCTCAAATATGGATTTTAAGGACTTGAAGAACGCTGGAAAAACACTTTAGTTGGTTTTACAAGACTTAAAGAGCATTTTAACACATTTGAATACGTATAATAAGCAATATTCATACATTTTAAAATATAGTATATTTATTGAAATAGATTTTTAAACTCATATGACCTCAATGCAATTATTTATTAATATTAACTAACCGTATTTTTCTTCCAAAATGATTAGTTATGTGTAGTTCATTAATTATTTTTATTGGAAGCAATAAATTATGTATAGATTATAAATTTTTTGAAAAATGTAATTTATGCAGATATTAAAGCTTACTAAAAAGATTTATTATAATCGTTGATCTTTAACACAACTAACTTATTAAAAAAATCTGGTCCTGCCCCCCTAGACAAGTGACATATCGAAAAGCGATAACGCTAATCGAATCGTTCAAATGTAAGAAAGTGACAAGTCCAAGTCACGTGACTTATCGAAACGAAATGTCATTTCCATACATTTAATGTCATATAAGCGATTTCTATCGTCGTTAACGCTTGTCGAAATGCCACTTGTCTAGGGGGGCTGATACTGACTGAATAGACAATTCATTTAGACTTGTTTCCTACTGAATTAGGCACGAACTGACCCCTTAAGTGAATTGTAAGATAAAAACCGGTCAAGTGCAAGTCGAACTTGCCACTGAAGGATTCCGTACCATTTTATGAAGTCCCCTTTACATTATTTATTGTTATATCAGCAACAGAAATACACACTCTGTGAAAGTTTCAACTCTCTAGCTATTACGGTTCATGTGATACAGCCCGCTGACAGATAGACGGACGGACAGACGGAATGAAGGAAAGTCGGACGGACGGACAGCGAAGTCTTAGTAACAGGATCCCATTGGCACCCATCAGGTATGAAACCTTAAACACCAAATCCATGTGTCTTGTTAACTAAGATGGCATAAAAATCTAAGTCAATGCCAACTACTAAAAGAAACATTGCAAAGTATCAACTATGCAATCATCTGTTGGTATAACATAAATATTTACTGTCCTAGAGTTAACTCAGTTTGTCAGACCGCCTTGAATTCCTATCATTCGTCAACACAAAGCTTGTTTACGTCAGGCATTGTTTGTATTCCAAAGGTTTTAAATAAAGACGATAGACTCCTGAATGTAGGCAGATTTATTGAAGAAACACTTGTAAAAAGATAGAAAACCAGAAACAAAAGGATATAGTCTCCGCAAGATCAACACTCTAGTGCACAGCTTTATATTCAAAGACAAACTTTAAACGTTAACCTGGAACAAAACTTCGAAAACTCTAAATCTTAATACCCAAATTACTTTTCAACGTAAAATCTTCTAAACGGCAATAATAATAGTAGTTTTCTGGAGACCGAAAATAAAACTAACCACATTACACAATCTTTTGAAGATTTCGTTTCGTGTTCACGCGTGTTAACATCAATTTAGCCACTGAACCACAGGAATAGATAACCGTAACTAACGCAACGATGAGAACTGGCAACGTGCGTGTTGCGTAGCAACGCTGTATGCCATGCTAAATACCATTGTATGATAAGAATAGATCATAGAAACAAAAGCAGCTAAAGTAGTCATTAGCAAAAGCATAACCTTAACACATGCTGAGATGACGAGTAGAAGAGATAAACGGAAAACCGATTAACAGCCCTAATCTGGTATGATTGACAAAGATATATAAAGAACACAACGATATTAGGAACAATCTGTATTGAAATTAAATTAACTAACTTGATGGCAATAACCACTGTATTAGGTGTTGCGGTATAAAAACTGATAAACCTCAAATACGTATTCAGTTATAGTCTGTCAATGGAATGTTTGTGAAAGTCTGAGTCGCTACGCAGGGAAAATCTACGGCCAAAGACGATAAAAAATCTCAGCTATAATATCGATCAACCAAATTAATATCACATATTTCAAAATATTCCATAAAAAATAAAAGTTATCAAAGACTAAATTGGTTTCTAAATATTGCCTCATTTTGCCAGGTGAGCTGGCAAGCTCCACAGTAAGACACGAAACTTGGCAGACAAACAGAAGCACGTCTGACGAATACGCCAAATATTTTGTTCTGCCAATTGCTTCACTATATAGTTAATATATGTTAAGAATTCTCGTCGTTTATTATGGATGAGATCAGATTCAACTCAGATGCAAAAGAGAAAAACAAACTGAAAAACAGAAAAAATATGTAAAGATCACAACTAAAAAGTCTAAAGATGATGATGAAGCTTCAAACAAACTTAAAAATAGAATCGTCATTTCAAAATTAAAAGTAATTTATTCAGCAAAACAAAATTGCAGAAAAACAATATCAAATCTCACGAGAAGAAATAAACGCTCATGTGATAGGTATAATAAAATTTGCCGACACTAGACAAACTATTATAATAACTGACCGACACATTCATTAACACCAACTACTGTACAGATAAACAGATGTACATACGTGTTAAAGTAAATATGTTTCTACCCTAATTAATTATAATCGAATTAGAAGTCTGTAGTAGTTCCGAATTTTCCACAAATTATAGAATTACACCACAAATTAAAAAATCAATAGAACCAAAATAAGGCTGGATGAGAGTATTTATAATGAGCTTTAGGCTTAAAGAATACAAGATTAATGCCTTATACAGCTGAACCACGGTAGACCACCATAAAGATTTCAGGATATGGTTGTCTTTCATATCAAGAACTTAAGCCAAAACAAATGGTAAGAATGGGGCTTTCTCCAGAAAGGCCCATTTGCAGCAACAGGATACCAGACGTAATAAACAGCTATTCTCAAAAATGTCAATCAGAATAGAAGTCCAAACAGTCTGCCTTTGAATTAGAACGTTATAATTACACGTGAATTAGTAATAGAAACCACCCTAACTATCACATATCAAGTCCATATTATATATTAGTCCGTATTTATGGACTTGAATTATTAATGTACACGACAGCACATCTTCGCATCTATACTGACACTGGCGTTATGGCGTCGCCTTTAATCCAAAGACGTAAGTTTCATTTTGTAATTTGTTGTGAGCAAAACTTTATGGTTCACCGTACGGTGTATTCGGTAAAGTATTGAAGGGCCCGCGAAGGTTAACAGCAAGAAGTTATGGGCACGGACGTGGTCAGATTGCTAATGTTGATAATAGTTCGTTGGTCATGAGTATTAAGGATGAATTAGGCGGTAACAAAGTAAACATACTAGATATAAATTGACTTTGTACTGTCGGATAAAGATCATAGTAAATAATTTTAAGCAGACGAAAACGGTAACAACTATACTTGCAGAATTGGTGTAAAGTCAGGACAGAAAACTAAAATCAGTTAAGGAAAACCTGCCATTCAAGGCAGGGAGAGAAATCAAGTTATTTAAAAAATCTACATTTTATATTAAACTAGCTGTCCCCCGCGACTTTGTCCGCGTGTTTTAGTTTCAACGGTTTTTCATTTTTGCAACATTTTTCATTTATGCTCCGCTTCTTTTGGTCGCAGCGTAATGTTATATAGCCTTCCTCAATAAATGGGCAATCCAACACTGAACGAATTTTTCATATCGGACCAGTAGTTCCTGAGATTAGCGCGTTCAAACAAACAAACAAACTCTTCAGCTTTATATATTAGTATAGATCAGGGGTTCCCAAACTTATTTTGTCTACTGCCCACTTTGAGAATAAATTATTCTTTAGCTCCCCCATATTTTCACCAACTTAAAAACCACTATAAATTCGAATTAAATTAATTATTTTGAGCTATATTAGCGGAGATTTGATTTTTTTTCTGAGTCTCTTACCGCCCCCCTTTAGGCCTGCAGCGCCCACAAGGGGGCGTTATCGCCTACTTTGGGAAAGGCTGGTATAGATATAGATACTAATATCATTTTAATCGTAACAAAAAACATCTTAAGAAATATTACATTACAGTGTCAAAGAAATTGGAAAACATATTACATATTTTTATATAAATGTAAGCCCATTAAGCAAATGTTTGCAAAAACTCTCCATACTTATTGTCAAGCGTAATATGCAATCTTACGAGTCCCATTAATCATGATGTAAAGGAAAAGAACTACATTCTTGGCACTGCCTAGAAATGATGTTAGACTAGACGATCGTGACGTCACTCAGCGTCAAGGGGTATATTGGAAAAGGTTACCTACTCGAATTATTTAGCCGGCCACATTGCTTTCGTTGTGCTGTGTGAATGTGTGATGGTGACGTCTATATTTGATATTAATACGTTACTGAGTTTTGTGATGTCTGTCTATTTCTGTTTTCTTTTTAAATCCTCTTTAACGATATCGACTTAAAGAGTATAATTACTAGCTCATGTTAATCATTTGTTTTTTTTTAACCAACTGTCATTTGTTTTCCAGTATGCGTCCATTAATGAACCTAATAAATAGATAATGTTTGGGTTAAAATTGCAAATCTCGGTGTACGTATGAGGCCAAAAGCGTCTAAACACTTTTGAAATATTTCGGCATCATCAATGCATGTATAGAAACCAAAAAATTAAAAATCGCAAATCCGATTACAATCTTAAATTAAATCGAAAACCTGCAAGTGAGGAAACATGGAGATCAATGCTCGTTACTTCTCTATATTAGATCCATTGCCAAGTAGTAGGACAATTAAAGACTGGTATTATAATATACGCCAATAAAACGTCAATAAATTACACATCAATCGTGTACTCTAATTGAAATACAGACTTAAAGAATTCCTGGCACTGTTTGTTAGACGGCCATGACGCTGAGAGATGAGCTATAGACTGTGACGTCATCCCACACGTAGCACGCGCTAAACGTAACAAGTATCGTGATATTCATTACGAAGGTGTAGGTGTATTTACACGCAACAGCATCAGATTCACTGACGATTAGATCTTTACTAATATTACAGATTCGAAAGTCGAACTCTGTATGTCTGTCTATCGCGCTTTCACACCAAAACTACTGGACCGATTTAAATAAAATTTGGTACACAGATAATATAGAGCCTGAGAAAGGACATAGGCTACTTTTTGCCAACATCCACGAGGGTGGAGTTGCGAAAACAGCTAGTTAAATAATAAATTTTATTATATTTTAAACAGAACTTGAGGCGTGAAAAAAGTACCAGCTGATGAAACGATATTTAGTTGGACCTTTTACTAATAATTATGATGATTATTATTAAACAAGATGTAAAGAATATACGCTTTTAGTATTAACGTGTTTAGGTAGTAGTTTGAAAAATTTGTGTTGTGATAATAAGAATAACATAACATGGTAATGTGAAGTAACTAATCATACACACTGATAAGCAAAGTATTCCAATGCTTGTCCAGGTCTTGATATAATAATACCAGTCTTTTAATTAAATTATGTGTTTGAGGTCGAACGGTAATATAGGTCTGGTGCTGAAGGCGGTAGAACCAGTGTGTCTTTAAAATAAAAACACTTTTTCAAAAGTTTACACTCGAATTTATGACCATTTATTAGGATGATATTGTCGCGACGGAGTTCAGGAACTAACTAACTGAATTAGACGTTGATGCGTTTAGGGTAAATTGCAAATAAGCACGTTAAAGTCGCTTAATATCACAACACAATAAGGTTTGATGCTTAGCTCCTACTGCCTTGTAATAAGGGTTATAATATCTACACGACATGCGGACCTAAGATTCAAATTCTTATTTGTAAAAACAATACATAAATATACGTGTAATTTCTAATACATATTTAACATTCTACTTATAATTTGATGAAGCTACGCAACTAGACAGGATGACTTCACTTTTAAACAACACGGCAAGAGCTAAAGGCTTCGACCTTTGACTGATATTTACAAACAAATACTTAGTACTGTTGATATGGATTTAACGGTAACTTGAACACGATAAGTACTGACGGAAGACAATTTAAACGACAAACTACTATAAAAGGTTTGAGAATATAGGCTAAATACTACCTAGAATAGGTCATACCAACGTTATTTTAGTATAGACCTACCTATAGTTATTTTGAATATAACAATAACCCAACCCTGAGAGAGATCAATATCTCTTGGTGCATACCTACCTGAAATTCATGCTTCTACATTGTTTTGAACCAAAACTCTAATTTCTATGGAAAGCTGCGATCTACGTACGTCACTCAGTAATAAGTGTAAAACAGTGAACGCTAACAATGATTCAGCTCTTCTCGTAAGCCTTGTAAGGATACACTTAAGTTATTGGAGAACTTTCTAAAACTTTCTGGACAGCCATCTTCGTTGATACTATTTATGGAGACCGGACTATCTTAATTTTTCTATGTGCCTTTTAATTGCAAAACCTGAACGTGTACATGGGTTACACCTAAGTTTTTAAGTCTAGCGTTCATTACCCCAGAGTAAAGAAGCATAACTATTTTGATCCATTTTGTTACTTTTCCTTACTTCCTTTCCTGGGGAAAACGAAGGGATGCTTCATCTTTCACTTCCACCAGGGCACCAGACGAAAATGCATTGCTAAGTTACTAATTACTGCGGTTCCTTGCAAACGGAATTATCCTAATACAACCACGGTAAGTCTTGCTACAAAAAAATTAAAGTTTACAGACCAAACTCTAATATCACAACCGACTTAGTCCCAAGCAAGAGCTCAAGCCGACATGTTGAAGTAAAATAGTAAATTATAATTTAAATAGTAAATTGTAATTTAAATAGTAAATTATAATTTAAATAGTAAATTATAATTTAAATAGTAAATTGTAATTTAAATAGTAAATTATAATTTAAATAGTAAATTATAATTTAAATAGTAAATTATAATTTAAATAGTAAATTATAATTTACTATTTTACTTCAACATGTCGGCATAAATAATTATTTAAGTAAATAATGTTCGGGCAATAAAGATACTAAACATCATACATTATCTAAATGTTTATGTAAATATTTTTATTCTTATTTCCTTAGCGGTAAACGGCAGATGGGTCAAAGATCGACTGTTTGTGGTACGTAGGTTTAGGTACATAAAAGTGCGTTATTGTTACTAGGAGAGATAAAATGTTTTTAGGCAAACTTTATATGCCTCTTATAACAGTAACAGTACAGAAGATAAGTGCGGAGAAAAGTAACAAGTAAATTATCATTGTAGCACTAAGCCCGCCTATGTACACTATGCATGAAGTATTAAATAAATAAATCAAAAGTAATTGAAAACCTGCATTTTCTTTTAATTTATGTGTTTTAGGAAGTTCATTAAGTAATTTTTTTAACGTCCCTAACGAAAGGGAAAAATCATTTTGTCTTTTTGTTTTTTTTTTTTATTCTTTCTTGTTCAATGTTTTTGCAAAGCAATTTATTTTTTATATCCAAAAAGATTCTTCTTCACTCTTAGCATAGTGGTCGTGGTCGTCAATTTGGGTAACAGTGGCAAGCCCAAAGCAGTGACATTTTATATTTTATCTTTTTCTGTGGTTCGGAAATATGTAATGAGTATAATCATGACAAGGCACAAAAACCACAAAAAGCAAAATAAACAATATTTATGTATTCAATAAAAAATATGTATGTATGTAGGAAATATTATTTAATTTACATAACAGCTAAAATAAACACATTTATGTGTTTTTCTCTGTTTCCCTTAGTTTAGGAACCTACCTACTATGTAAATTGAATACAAAAAAAAACTATTTGCGCAGTTGAAGTTATGCAAATTGAGCGGTTTGCGCAACAGATGCGCTTTTGGCACACTGAACAAAAAATTGGCATTATTTGAACCGGTAAAAGATGGCAGGATGCAAGCAGTAATTAAGGGCTTATACCGGTAAGCAATTGGGTAATAACTTTTAAATGAGAAGCATCTTTTGAAAGTTTGGGACAGGAATATCTCCGAAACATTGACTTTTATATAATAGGCGTGTGGACTGGGTATGAAAAGGAAATATCTCTGTCCACCATATACCTAGATTTAAAAAAAAAAAAAAAGAAAATTCGTACTTTTCTATTATCGAATCAATGAAAAATGCCAAAGTTAAGCGTTTTATTTCAGGAGTGGGGGCTGTGACGTCACGTGTGGGTAAAAATTGTACCAAATAGTGACGTCACGCGACATTTTCACTTACTGAATCTTCCTCATTGTTTGTTTAATTAAAAATAGAAAAAATACGTGTCTAATATTTTTTTAATAAATCTAAGTATGTGACGTGTAAATAAAAACAAATGAGTCCGCACCGTTATTGTGGACTAACTGGTAAGCCGGAGTATGAGTAAAAACACTACCAATAGAGCCCAAAAGTTTCCTCAATGTGAAGGAGATACAATAATGCCGTGTAAACTTATCCAGTATCAGCTAACTGTAATATATTTGGGTTTACCCACATCAGAAAATTAGTAAGTAAGATCACGTATAAATAAGCCTACATCATTGTAACTGTTCAGTCCGCAATATACGCTCGCTACAAGTGGACGTCCTTTTATTTATTACTCCCGACATTTTAGTGGCGACGAGGATCACTATTTGTGCGTTATAATAATCATCGAAGTTCGTTTGCTATTATTCGAGGAAAATGTCGGTCGGCAAAATCGGGAAGATTCGCGAGTTTGATGTGAAGTCAGGCAACTGGACTTTGTACGAGGAGCGGTTGCAGATGTACTTCAAGGTCAATAAGGTCGAGAAGGACATGTGGCTGCCGATGCTGATCACGGGCGTGGGTGATGAGACGTACGAATTGCTGAGCACGCTGTGCAATCCAAGGAAACCAGTGGATATAACGTACGAACAGGCCGTTACAATTTTGAAAAATCACTTACAACCGAAACCTGCGGTCATGGCGGAACGGTATCGGTTCAGACAAAGAAGACAGAAAGACGACGAAAGTGTAACACAATATCTGACCGAGTTAAAGAAACGCTCGAAAACTTGTGAGTTTGGTGCAAATTTGGAGGAGAATTTGCGTGACCAGTTCGTATGCGGAGTGAGGAGTGACGTCATCAGGCAAAGGTTGTTTGCGGAAGACAATTTGACGTACTCAGGAGCAGTCAAATTGGCGGTTGGGCTGGAGGCGGCCGAGCGGGATGCGGCAGTCGTGGAGCAGAAAGCGACGGCGGAGGCATCGGCAATCGTGAACACGTTGCGGGAAAAGCGTGGGCGCAGTCAGTTTGCGGACCATGCAGCGGACCGACGACCGAACCACGGGCGTGCGGCGCGGGACAACGAAAAGGGCGCGGGGGGCTGCACGGCGTGCGGCTGGCGCGGACACAGCAAGGAGGAGTGCCGCTATAAGCATTTTGTTTGTAGCAAATGCAAACAAAGCGGACATTTGAGGCGTGTTTGTCCGCGGACGGAGGCGAACAGGGGCAGAGGGAAGAGGCGTGGAGTGAACCACGTGGATGCCACCACAAGCGACCATCCGAGGGCAGGAGCGGGAGACTCCAGTTCGGACGAGCTTGAGGAAGAACTTCATCAACTATGTTTGGGCGACTACAACCCGGTGAGTTTATCATTACTGATTGATGATAAAACATTAAAAATGGAAGTAGACACAGGCTCGGCAATTTCTTGCATCAGTAAGAAAACATATGATAAACTTTTTAACAATAGAGTAATTGAACCATTTAATTTGGTGTTAAAATTTTATGATGGTAGCAACATAAGACCACTTGGGGTTATAAAACCGAAAGTTCAATACAAAGATAAAATAAATTATCTAGAACTGTTTGTGATAGACGGGGGTACAACTTCCTTACTGGGCTTTGGGCTCCGGGCATCTTCCAGCGTATTATGTCGAATTTACTTAGTGATATTTCGGGGGTAGAAGTATTTTTAGATGATATCATCATCGGAACGGCGGGAACACAGGATAATCACTTAGGAACGTTAGAAAAAGTGTTCCAGCGGTTACAGAGTCACGGTATGAAGCTAAAAAGGAATAAATGTTTTTTTATGGTTGACGAAGTCAAATACTTAGGTTATATCATATCCAAAGATGGGATTAAAGTAGATTCAGATAAAATAAAAGCAATAAATAAAATTCCCAGGCCAAGAGATATTTCAGAGTTGCGTTCCTTTTTAGGTTTAGTTAATTTTTATGCTAAATTTGTTAAGAATTTGAGTACTATTTTGTCTCCACTGTATGAACTTTTAAAAAAAGAGGTCAATTGGAGATGGAGTGCGGAGTGTGAAAGGGCGTTTGCAAAAGTTAAAAAAATATTAGTAGGCGCAGAGGTATTAGCTCATTATGATCCAAACAAGCCGTTAGTGTTGACATGCGACGCGAGCGCGCGGGGCATAGGCGGTGTACTCACACAGCTGGGCGCCGACGGCCGCGACCGCCCGGTAGTGTATGTGTCACGCGCGTTGAATAACGCCGAGAAACATTATTCACAAATAGATCGGGAAGCGTTAGCTATCGTATTTTGTTTACAAAAATTACATCAGTATGTTTATGGTCGACGTTTTACCTTGCGAACCGACCACAAACCGTTAGTAAGTATATTTGGTCCAAAACACGGTGTACCAGCGATGGCCGCGAGTAGATTACAACGCTGGGCAATTATTTTATCGGCTTATACGTACGATATTGAATATGTAAATACGAAACAAAACGGCGCGGACGGGCTGTCGAGACTGCCGGTTCCGTGCAGTAGCGATGAGTCACTGCGGGTCCCTGAGCAAACTTTTTTACATTTTGCACAGAATGCTTTGTTGTTGGATTATAATACAATTAAACAACAAACTAGGGTAGATCCAATGTTAGGTAGGGTTTTAAATTATATTCGTGATATGTGGCAAACAGATAATGATATTCGAGAATTACAGCCGTATTTTAACCGACGTAAGGAACTGTACGAGGAGCTAGGCTGCGTGATGTGGGGGCACAGGGTAGTGATTCCTGCAAGTAGTCGAGCCAGGGTACTACAGGAATTACATGAACCTCATATGGGCATAGTTAAGACGAAGGCGTCAGCTAGGAGTTATGTGTGGTGGCCGGGCATAGACGAGGCGATTGAGGCTACGTGCAGGGAGTGCTCGGTGTGCGCGGGGGAGGCGGACGCGCCGCAGCGGCACGCGGTCACGCCGTGGCCCTGGCCTTCTAGACCCTGGGCGAGGGTGCATCTTGATTTTCTAGGGCCTATTTTTGGAAAAATGTATTTAATTATGGTTGACGCTAGAACTAAATGGTTAGAAGTATTTCATGTGCCTAGTACGGCGGCTAGTTCTACGATTGAAAAGCTTACCGAAGTTTTTTCTCGATGGGGTTTACCGAGACAAATAGTCTCGGATAACGGACCACCTTTCACGAGCAAGGAAATGGCAGACTTTTTGGCTAGTCAGGGTGTAGATCACGTTTTTTCTGCTCCGTACCACCCAGCATCGAATGGGGCTGCAGAAAACGCAGTGCGTACGGTTAAAAGAATTATAAAAAAAGCTATTAAACAAAAAGAAAACATTAATTTATTTTTAAATACTTTCCTTTTGCATTACCGTAATACGGAGCACTGTTCAACAGGGGAAAGCCCAGCCACAATGATGCTAGGTAGGAATTTACGTACCAAATTAGATGCATTAAAACCAAATATAGAAAATAAAGTCAGGAAGGCTCAGGAACGACAACAGAAAGCAGGAACAGACGTCAAACGTTCTTTAGAGATAGGAGAGGAAGTATGGATGAGACAATATAGGGGAAATGAAAAATGGAGTCCGGGGCAGGTAGTAGATAAAATGGGTATTACAGATTATAAAGTTATAGACTGTTCAGGCAAAGAGAGCCATAGACATATTGACCAGTTAAGACAGCGATCGCGAAGCTCATTGATTTGTCCGACTAGCACATCAGAACGGAGTTCTCTTGATGCGGAACGTCCCGACAATTCCGAGGTGACGAAGTCAGTTTCAGTCCCCGGAGAGACTCGGAGCCCTCGGAGCGTGAGGGAGTTCAGTCCGGTTCGAACCGCGACTACCGTTGAGTTGCCGTCTACATCTGCTTCTGGGTCAGTACCTCTCAGTAATGTACCCAGTCTTGAGGAGCGGGTGATAGTTTCCCAATCCGAGGATGCTGTTCCAGAAGTAGTCCGCCCCCGTCCTGTACGGGCGTGTCGCTTAAAAAGACCGCCCCAATATTGGGATAGTTAAACATTTAGTTCTTATTTCACTTAATTCTTTTGAGTGAAGTTATACTGGTAGCTTTTGAAGACTAAGTTCCCATTTCATTTATGTTTGTTAGAACGTTGTAAATAATCAAACGTTGTAAATTATAAGATATTAAATAGTTAATTTAATTAAATTAAAATTAATGTTAAGGTTAATATTTTGTTTATTATAGTTTTATATAATTTAGGATATGCATTATTTAAGGTGGAGGATTGTAATATATTTGGGTTTACCCACATCAGAAAATTAGTAAGTAAGATCACGTATAAATAAGCCTACATCATTGTAACTGTTCAGTCCGCAATATACGCTCGCTACAAGTGGACGTCCTTTTATTTATTACTCCCGACATTTTACTAACGAGCCCTAGATTGCGATAAGCAGTCTTATTGGATCAAAGATCAATCTGAAATTCTACATAGAATACTTTGTGTATCATTTACTTCCATAAAGATTAATAATTGTTACTTGTTAGGGATGTTTTTGTATTTCTCATTTCACAAACGAAATCAAAAGACAATCGGAAATGTAGAGTCCGATTATTTTAAAATTTAAATATAATCAAGTTTATTTTATACGATTTCCAAATACATATATGTAATTAATTTTAATCAAAATCAAAAAATTTCAGGCACTTTTAAATCGTTAAATGACTAGTTGCGCGGATCCAAAATGCCATTCCTATGGAAAAGAACCGGCATGAAACTCCATTGCTTACTCTTTAAAAAAAACTTATATTTGTAGGAACATAAAATGTAGAAAAAAAATATATTTTAAAATATGCGACAACAACGCAAATCACAAAATGTTTAGATACCTAATTGTTAAATACGAGATCCAAAATGGAAGAAAAAAAACAAATAACAAATCGTACATTTTTTCCTCAAATTACTTTAAATTAATGAAAAATGTGGTACTTAAAGTTTTGAAAAAGTGTTAATCATCAGTAATAAAATTATTTAAAACATATTGTTGATTAATCTCGCGATTACACAGACAGTCTTTTTATATCGACTTTGATAAATTACAAAGATTTTCCATTATCTGAGTTGTTTTTGTTCAAAGAGATTGGTTGACAGTTTTTGATTTGCCCTTCAAATAAATCTGATAGCAAATGCTGAAAAGAAAATTCAGGAAGCATGATTCAACAGTTACGTGTATTTTAACAATTGTAATTACCTAGCCAAATGTCATTTAACGTCTAAAAATAGGTATAAGCAATTTACTCACATGAACACATTCTTGGACAAGTCATCATTACCCAAATATGATGCCAAAAATAAGGAGACGTTATTCACAAACTATTACCAAAATCACTAATCACTTTCACAGCTAAACTTAATTTTAATCGATAATTAAAAAAATACAAAAATCGACTAAATACCAGAAACTTAAACAACACACGGATTAAAAAAAGGAATTTTCAAAATTGGATCACACGCGAACTCCGATGGACACAACACAAACAAAGCTTGAGAGACGCGCGTCTGCTCGTTTCAAAAGTAAATAAAATAATTATCAACAGTGATACCGGTTCGGGCACTCAAAGCATACTGCGCGCCAATACCAATTGCGAATAATGTTATCCAAATGTAAAACTCGTTATGTATTTATTTATTCGATGAGTGTAGATACGAAATTCTTTGTTCTTTTTTATATTTGGAACGTTGACTTTTGACACTCGGCCGGAAAATGGTTCGCGACGGGACATCTATGTTAATTATAGCTGCGCATAGAGACAGTTAAATAGAGTTTAAAATTAGCCTTTAAATAAAAGCCGAAGGGCATGCGTGTGAAGAAAAATAATTATTTTGATATTAAGATAGAAAAAGAAAAGAACATTATTAATGATAAAGATTTTTGTTCCACACTTTTGTCAAGCCACAATGTTTGACAAAATTAAAACAAAAAAATATGCATTTTACTTTTCAAAATAAGTAATTAAAAAATATTCAACTTATTTTTTTAATCTAAAGAGCTCTATTAATTGAAGCATAGTGACATATAAAGCAATGTATCTAGCATATATTACAGTCGTTTCGCTATATGTATATTTAAAAACAAATCGATTCTATAGGCATGATGCTTTTCAATTTATTAATCTAAATAAATATAATGATTATGAATATATATACCTATGCAAAAATGTTAGAATACAAAATGGTTTGGACAAAGTCCAAAATGGTGTAAGTGTCGAATTTACTTAATACCTCACCATCATTGCTAAACATACATGTATTTTTTATGAGTTACGTAATTTTCTTTTTGTAAATCATTGAAAAATACGTTGTCAATCATCTATTAAACTACAACAAAACAATCCATCCTAACTCTACAAGCTATCATAGACATAATAAAATCCAATCTAAAACCAATAGACAAACTATTATCCTTGACTCATAGACAACGACCTTCACAAATGGCGACGACGATGACAAAACCGTTTATGTTTACTTCCTTCTTGTTCATAATTACATAAATCCGTTGACAATGACACTGATGACGGTTATATAATTCTGCTTCCGATGGTCGAAATTCGAAATTCAAAATTAATGTTTAATTAATGCTGTTGAAAATTTGCCGATTGATTTCATTATAGTATGTTTTCTACGATAGTCAATTTTAGTCGTAAAATAATTCTATTACTTTCAATGTCATGATGATAGAGTTAAAAGTGCTCTTTTATTACCGGTAAAATAAAATAACTAAAAGAAATTACGTTTCTTTTAAACAATACATTGTTAAGTAAAAATAGCATCAGAATGTAAGCTATAAATTCGATATTTGTGATTTTTATACCGACATAATAATGCTATAACTCGTTTGTAATCAACAAAATGGCTTCCCGTTTTTTTGTATATATAGTTTAACATCAGTAACAGATATGATATACTATTAATCAAGTAGAAAAAAATACTGAATCAAATAATTTTGATGAGCGTCAATCGTATAACATAGCCTCAGAAATCACGTCTGGCCGTCAGTCCCAGCTGTCATACGTTAATCTTCGACAGTCGTCAAGTCTCTACAATTCTGACAACTAGTCTTACCAAGAGATACTGTATTATAGTAACTAAATGGGGTGTTGAAATCAGTCGGAGAGTCTCTCCATGTACCTCCATCTACTTGTAAAGCACTGGCACTCGACTGAATCCGGCGAGACTGGAAGCCGACCCTAACAGTTTAATAAAAATAAGATTTATAAACCAATATCCATTAATTTGAAAAAAAAAGTAACATGATTTTTTTTATAATTATCATTGACGCCATATTATCAGCGAAATCGTATAAAATTGCCGCTCGTAGAGATTTCGTTACATCCTGCAGGCCGTAAATTATTCAACCTTATTAGTGCGGTCGAGCACTAATCCTAAAAACGCGTTGTAATAAGCCACCTTATTGCTTTAAAATAAAGACTGTATTCATTTTAATATGCTCTTCACTGTATACACATTGAATGAAGGAAAACGGATGCAGATACCCATAAAATAATGATAAGAATAATGTTGTAACCTGTCTTCCTAGTTCAAGGGCGTTATGCGAAATCATTCAAATTTTAATCAAGGTAGCAAACCATAATAAAATAAAAAAGACCGTTACATCAACTTTTCTAATTCACTATATCCTAATTTAAAGAAACATACAAGTTTCTTTAACTTTTTCATGATTTATAATTTCCATAAAGATGACTCCAAGACCACTCACTGTACTGGTAAAATATAAGCTAAAAGATTTACATTAAAACTCTTGAAAGGACTGACAGATTTGACTGCACCTATAGGTAAATGACTATGTCGACAATTTCTATGTACTGAACAACCAACATTTAGGTACCTAATCCACCGTTATTTGAATCAAGTCTTTTTAAAACAACTCGCGACACAGGGATTTAATTTATTAAGTAATTTAAATAAAATTGGCAGTATTATTTACAAGTTATATAATGATAAAACTCCTATTTTGTGTAAAACCTTTTCAATCTTTATTCTCAATCAAAATGGCTGGAGAGATTAAATCGTGTATCAAGTTACGAGTAGAATCGATTTTACGACAAATTGAAGATCTGTTAAACGTTAAACATTATCCGTTTATTACCGTTTCTCATCGAAATTCCAATGTATCTTTTAATAGAGCCTCTTTATTGCCTGGTAATACAAAAGAGGCTTGCTTAAGTAGAGTTAGGTAGAATACTTTGGTAAGACAAAGCTAACTAGGGATAAGGACTATTTATTTTTATATGCGTCAGAATGATTAATTTATTTAATAAAGTTGGAAACGTATTTCTTCTTTTTAAAACGTCAACAAACAATGATTAAGATACAATGAATGGAAATTTTCCGTGACGTCACTTGTAGCCACAATTTCCACCAGAACGTGACGTCACAAGCCCAAGTCCCCTCACGTGAACTTTAAAGCGCTTTAACTTTGACAATTTTTATGGTCATGATAAAAGAAAGGATATTTATTTAATTTTTGTTCCAGAACTAAAAAGTAGCATAAAATAAAACATCACAACACCCCGCTCGTGGCAAGAGGCTATCGAGTGTTTTGCAAAACTTGCGTCGCACACACTACTAATATAGGTCAGGCGATATCAACAATTTATTTGTTAATTATGTTAATTAAATGCTTAAAATATACCAAAATACGAACCTGCTGTAACTGAAGTATTTGTTTTCAAGGATTTAATCCCCGCATAATATTAATATTTCAGTCTTGATATTAGTAATTAATTAGAAAATATTAAGATGATTAAGTGATACCGGACGTGATATTTTATGTTTTTGAACAGTAGAAATATCACGTATGATGATATCACAAATAATAAAATACAGGCATACACTAGCTTACATATTGGTACACACCAAACAACTGGAATGGGATAATTTATGACTAATTTTTGGGAATCGGGACGATTTTTTTTTTACGTTCGTCACGAAGTCTTACTTTTTGTGCAAGATCGTGACGTCATTGGCCCCCACTCCTGAACTGTGATTAGTTTTATCTTCTAAGTTTCTAGTTTTGAGTATTTAAATTTTTATTTCATATAAAAAGCTTAATGTGTCAGTGCTTAATAAAAAGTTCTTATAACAAAAACAAATGACGCACGTCACCTTACGAAGACATGACAGCTGATTTCAGTAGCCATGTTAAATCTAATTGGTCTGTGAATGAAGGTCGTTGACACCTAGACTACACATGGTCCACCAATCTAAGTACCTAGGTACTCTTATGGAGAAATTGTATATTTATATAACTATACTACAAATAAAATATTGGACGAATCTCTAAAGCTTAAAGTATCAGTGCTTAATAAAAAGTTCTTATAACAAAAACAAATGACGTACGTCACCTTACGAAGACATGACAGCTGATTTCAGTAGCCATGTTAAATCTAATTGGTCAGTGAATGAAGGTCGCTACGGAAAAATTACAGGTGTATTGACCAAACTAATTTATCTAGTTTCTATAACTTTAGATTTCTCTAAAGAGACGTAAGACGACGAATCGTTTTCTTGTAGTTTAACACGTTTTTTTGCTCTGTCGGTATTATTAGTGGCTTAGAATATACTAATTACTAAATAGATAATAATTTCTGAGGTTCACGCGAATGGTATAAAGTTGAGAACGAATTAGGTGATAAAAATAGTTATATTAAATAATAATTGTTATTAACGTAATACAGGTAGCTTAAAAATCGCCTTTTAATCAAAGGAATAAGAATCATTTTCGTATTTTGCTGTTACATATAACTTGCAATCCAACGAAGTAATTTTCTGACGCTGTGGGTTCGCTATTCGTGATAGTTAGCACTATTTACATCTAGAATTGAACTACTGTGTTACCCGGTTCCTAGATTTAGATTTTTAATTGTTTGTTTATTTAGCGATGTGTAAACGAGAAATAGTTTTGAATACAGCTTGAGTCAACGATCTAAGGAGATGGTGACGAAAGAATTTTAAAAAGATAACGTGTATTTTAACGTTAATTCATTTGTCTGCGTCACATAATTCGACATCTTGATAGATAAGAAATCAGGCCAGAAATGTGGGCAGAATTAGATAAGAATAAATGCATAAAAATATTACATTATAATATAAATTATACAACTATAATACCAGCCTGTAAGTGCATCACCGTTTTGGTCGGATAATTATAGCGCGTGATTATTATGCAAAGTCAAAGGTGCAATCAAAAGGTTAGTATTACGTGTGATCACAGTTGCACGTAAGTTACATATCTAACATTCAAATTTTCCAAGAATGACATACATCACTTAAGTCTACGTAGAAACATAAAATAATCTAGTATTTATATGAGAAGGAGGAAGGAACAACTAGATTCCTAGCAAAACGACTGTCCTATTCTAACACAAGACTTCAGTGTGTAAACAAGAGAGAGGGAAGCCTTTTCCCTGTAGTTGGACAATACGGACTGACTAGCTTATGTTATAAAGAATCCATCAAAAACTAGAGGCCCAGGATTGGTCGAAAATCTACTACAATTCATTTAAATTTTTAGTTTAAAATTATTGATTTAAATTATTCCTGGTTCGGGTAGTAATGGTAGCGAGAAAAAGAACTGACAGGTGTCAATGTGTCAATTAAGCTGTATAATGTATAGAGGTTTATGTGTGTGTGTTAACCGCATGTTAGACGTAATGTTTTTTATTTATTTAAGGTATTTATTAAAGCTTTTATACAAAAATCTAACCTTTCTGCACTGCTTGTCCATAAAAACTTTGACATTGCAATATTTCATACCAGGGAGTATGAAATATTGCATATGCGTAAAAAAAATGTTTGTACCTACAATACATAAAATTATGTGTAAAATGATTAACTACAAAAAAAAACGAAAATTTTATTTACACCCTTTATACCTGTTACGTATTCTTTAACATGTAGGTACCATATAAATCTGTCTTTTCTTTATCTTAAAACAACGTTAAAAGATAAATAAACGCTTATTTTATATTACACCATTCTGTCAATCTAAAGAACGAAAACTAATTTCTAGCACACGCTTTTTATACTTGTGAAAATATATGTAGCAAACAAATGCCAAATCATGATTGCTATTAATATCTCGTTAGGCACTCCGATTCATTGCATTCGTTACACTAAATTAATTAATTGTAACTGTTGGGATCCAAATAGTCGCTAGTAAAATGATCGCTAGTAGTTAATGGTAGAATAAGTTATCTTTTTGACCTTTAAAAAAAGTTATCTAACTGGCAACTGCATTGAACAATGAAAACGGACAACAAAGATTGAACAAGAGAAAATATATTATGTTATGTACTGTAATTTATTACTACTGGTAAAATGAAGTAAAATATATATTATATTGATCTTCTGGACTATAAGTTAAATATATACGAGTTACCCCCAGTTTCTGAAGGGCTGATCAATTTAATCTGTGGCCAAGTCTTGATCACGACTCTGATTTGGTAACCAAAATACTTACAACCAATCACAGCGCTTGACATGAGGTTTGGCAGGTGATTTACTAATTTTGTGTTGATCAGCCTTTCGCAAAACCGGGGGTTAGCCATTAGCAAGTATGTTTGTAGGCGGGAACATTTGTAAAGAAAGCTTATAATATAATGTTAGTGACTACGTAGAGGATATGCGCGCGTGAAATTAGTATCATCTGCATATGTGGCCTACCTGGCGCGGCGGTCTGGTATATCATTCTAATCTTGTTTACTACAGTTAGCTGCCTTATGGCCTTTATCCTCAGAAGGCTTTCGACATGCTTTGACATTCCTGTTAGGTATTTGAATAGGACAACATATTTACTATATGTAAATTATTCTTCTTTTTTTCTTTTTTTTGACTCCTTTTGAGTCTGAAACTAGTCGGGCGATCGCGAGAATATGCGTGAGTAAACCGTTTTGTTCTAAATAATTATGAAAACTCCTCGCGAAAGTTATTATACAAAATAGAAAAGTCGTGAGATCTTGTTTCCTATCAGTGCATGACTTCAACGCCACAGCAAATATTACTCAACAATACAAAAACAAGTGAAATGACAGGTCAACCGCTGTCAACCATGTGGTTTACAGGCTGGTTCAATTGACGGTAGGCCTAAAGGCCGCACGTGACGCCTCGCCTTGGCCCCCGTCACATGCGAGTCTTACCGCTTAAATAGACACATATTAGCACTACGTCTTGTGAATTTGAGTAAGTGCTGATGCGGTACTGCGACGGGTAGATCATGGGTTAGGAAATAGGGATAGAGGCCAGGTTGCACCAAAAATTACATATTAAAATGATTGCATAATAATTATTCTACTTACAGAATATTTAATAATAGTAATGAAAATATGCCTCTTGATAATGCGCGACTTTAGATCATCATAGAGGTATCAGTACTATGGTTATAATAAATAAAATATGCACATTTGCTGTGAATAATATTAACATGAAGTCCATTGAAACTTGCTAAATCTAGCTATAATAAAATAGTTACACACACAGTCACATAACAGTATTTTAACTACCACGTAAAAAAAGGATAAATAATTCCGGTTCAAGCAATTTTTTTCAATCTAACGTTGTAATATTATTATTAGAAGATATAATATTATTAGTTTCATTAAATAAGCGTTCCGAAAACAGACAAACACAATAGTTAACAATGTAAATGATAAATTATTATGAGTCACGGGACAACGATGTGTTGTAACTTGTATCTCGTTTCATCGGCATTGTTGAATATAGAGTTACTAGTTGTTGCCCGCGGCTCCACCCTCATGGGATCCGATTCTTATGATCCAAGCTTACCTTATACCAAGTATCGTCCAAATCGGTTCAGCAGTTTAGCCGTGAATGCGTAACAAACAGACATATAGACATATAATAGTATGAATATTCGAAACATGGTTAATTATTTAGTCAGTTTCGTTCTAAAATTGCATCGTATCTGCAATAATAATAATAATAATATCTTGGGACATCTCACACACGGTCATCTGATCCCAAACTAGGCAGAGCCTGTGCTATGACAACCAGACAACTGATAAACATACTTATATATTTCTAAATACATACATATTATTATAGATAAATTACACCCAGACACAGAACAAATGATCGTGCTCATCACACAAAGATTCGTCCTGGGTGGGAATCGAACCCACGACCACCGGTTTAGCAGTCAGGGTCACTAACCACTAGACCAACAGGCCCGTCAAGCAATGTAATTAACGTGCAGTTTTCACGCATTCTAGCCACCCAAACTCAATATAGCATAGATCATTATTCGCCCGTATTACACGCATTGGTGAATTCTATTCAGACATATACTTTCTAAATTATTCGGAGTGCCTGATTGTCGGGGTAAATGTAGTAATGAAAAATGAAGTAATTTTACTGCCTGGCATGGTCTTCCTGCAATAATTTACCGTGGTAATCAAAGATAGTGTATAGAATATACAAGGTGTTACCCAAATGGTTACATCCATCCAAAAGGGGGGAAGAGTACATCTTGTATAGCGTCATATTACAAAATTTGAGCTCAAAACGAGTTAATTAATTAATGGATTTCCAATTTTTCGACAACTAAAATCATAACCAGACCGCTGAAGCGATGTATCTTAACATTTAGCAAGTGACGTATTATGATATTGAATCTCGTAGTCTGGTGATACGTTTTTTGGTATTCTTGGTGTCAAATAAATGATGCAAAAAATGGGATACTAATTATTTAATTAACTCATTTTGAGTAGAAATTTTGTAAACTATATACCAGATGTACTCATCACCCCTTTTGGATAGATATACCCTTTAGGTAACACCCTGTATAAAATATATATTATTTATTTGCTAAATCAGACGCTTTAGACCTAATCACTACCGGATGTTATTAATATAAAAATAACTTAAATATCTTCTAGAAAGGATCTAAAAGATATTGGCTAATAAAATTCAAGGCTCAATTAGGCGGGAAGCACAACAATAAGACGTTCGCGCCACATTGAGCGCAGTGACTAATACACATCTGTGCAAACTAACGGGGGGTAATGACTCGTGCCTTGCTGTTTTAAGGAACCCTTTCATTACAGTGTATTATTATTACGTGCACAGAACTTTGCTTGCCCGATGATATATACTACGACTTTTACATATAACCATTCGCCGGTCAAGTACTCAAATGTAACTTAATAATAAGTAGCCGTAAAGTATCTCTGTAGCTTTAAAATGTTAAGAAGCGACAGACAGACATTTAAGGACATCTTAAAGTTAGGTTGCGTTTTCAGGTAGTTTCAATGTAGAAGATATTTCAGATTAAAGTGCACAATATCCATACTTCCATACTTAATATTATAAAATATATTATAAATGCGAAACTAACTCTGTGTCTGTGTCTGTTTGTTCCCTTTTTCACAGCTAAATAAGTGAACCGATTTTGATAAAACTTGGTATAGGATAAGCTTGGGTCCCAAGAAAGGACATAGGCTACTTTTTGCCGCAATAACTGACACCCACGCGGGCGGACCCGCGGGCAGATAGTAGAAAATATAAGGTACTTTACCTAACTGCTTACCAGTGTAAGTTTGAATATAATCATCTATTAATGACTGTGAATACATACCTGAAAACAAAAAGAAATAACAGTTAGTTTAAGAACAACACGGTTCATTCAAATTAAAACCATTAAAATTAAAGTAGTGTATTTTTTTAACAAAATTATTAAAATAATACTTAGAATAAGATAAGCATCACTACAATGACGAGAAGATTCTCGATTGTAGTTTATTTTATCATGCTAGGTAGGTACACCAGCAAATTTAAATTGCTTATAACTGGTATAATTATATTTAAGAAACCACATTAAACTGTAGACTAATAAGAAAAAATGTGCCAAGTGCAAGTTTTTTTTATTTTTTGTTGTTATAATGGCAGCAGAAATACACTGCCTATAAAAATTATAACGTTGATAGACGGACGGAAAGCGGAGGAATAGTAATAGGGTCACGTTGGCACTCTTTGGCTAAGGAACCCTAAAAAAGAACGATGAAGGTTGTCAAAACAAAAGATAATAACACTTTACAAAACTTCTATAATTATCGATGAACAATATAGCATAAACTGTTTATAGGAGATCTCCTAAATATTGTGAAGATAGAACAAGGTGCAACAAACAACGCCTTCTGGGAAACCATCACGGATATTACATCATTGTGAATGACTAGATCAGATTTAGGCCATGTATATCGATAACTATATACAGGGTGTTACATAAAAGGTATATCAATCCAAAAGGGGTGAAGAGTACATCTGGTATAAAGTCAGTTTACAAAATTTCAGCCCAAACTGAGTTAATTAAATAATTGATCTCCAGTTTTTCGCATCAAATTTTTGCCACCAAAAACCATAACCAGACCTCTGAAGCATGTATCTTAACATTTAGCGACTGCCGTAATAGGATATTGATCCTTGCAGTGCGTTAACACAATTGTTATGATTTTTTGTGTCAAATTCGAAAAATTGGACATCAAAAATTTAAGCAACTCATTTTAGGCTGACATTTTGTAAACTGACACTATACCAGATGTACGCTTTACCCCTTTGGGATAGATATACCCTTTCTGTAACACCTTGTATACTAGCTATTACTAGCGCCTACTACACCCTTAAAAGATTTCAACCCACGCTGAAGGCACGTTGTGAGGATTAGTCGGACTCTAACCCGCGAAAAACACCAAGGTCCCGTCCTTGCCTTTGCCGATGCTGCGGGATCGCTTATGCATTAGTGGCGATACGTTTGCGTTTTTAAGTGGTTGGTATAGGTGTCACCACGCTAATTGCCACTGCGCGATTTGCCTCGGGCTCGTTTTCAGCATGGGAAAACCCCGCTCAATGGAAACTTCAAACATTTACAAGTAACCTTTTAAAAGCAACAAATATTTTTCTGAAACTATGACATTATTTTTAATAGTAGCTTTAATGCTACTAGCCCTCCCCTGCTTAGCACGTGGTGTGAGATTTTAAAAATATTTCCATACGTTGTTTTTTTTTTATTTTCTTAAAACAAATATATAATATCCGATTTGGTAAAGTCGATCGGAAACTATGACGTGACCGAGGTAAATCGGGATTTATTCTTGTATATAATACATCCCACCAAACTCATTTTCATGTAAAATGTTGCCAAGACGAGACCGTATGACTCTTACTGTTAAAAAGTTATCAGATCCAATGTGGAGCCAAGCTTCTAACTCTACACGCCCTAACTTTACAAGGCCTAACTTCACAAATTCTACACCTTAGACAAAATAGGTGGCTTGACCATTTCGCTACATTCACATAGGCCTAGGGTGAAAAATTAATTCAGTGAACATTACTTTTCTGTTATAATAGTTCTTGTAGTAACGAAACGGTAGGGAGTCCTTGCGATCCGCTTGGCTCGTGCTACCGTGCCCCAAAATTTGCTTAAATGTACATGAAGATGTACAAAACTTTACGATTACCAGTATCTTTCCTCGGGTTTTTTATTCTTAAAGTATGATAGGAATATTTCTCGAATATTTTCCTATCAGTTCATAAATACTTTCGGTACATAATAAACGCGTGTGTAAATATGAGTGCACGCGCACTGCGCGCACCGGAATGTTTTTTATGAAGTCTATTGAAAGGTGAAATCATCAAACAATCCACTTGTATATCTAAGTATTACGGTGTTACCCCAGTAATAAACTATATGACCCAATAAAGTAAACAGATAAATGTTTTAGAATATTATAGTATTACATCGAATTTCCTTACTACAGCTCCATAAATTTGGAAATCATATAAAAGTATTAGAATTTACAGCACAATATATTTAATTTAAAGTCTTATGGCAAGGCTGAGAAAACTGATTTTCGGTACAGGAAACAACACTTACTTTGTAATCAACTCAAAAGCATACCGTTTTCTAACTAGTTCTACATATTATTAAAGTTGCTATAATGTCATATGTGTCTGTAATACATCTTAATAAATAATAATAATATAGATGATAGATGCAATCCATATTAGAGTTAAGCAACCAGACAGCTGATTACCATACTTATATATACTTAAATCGGAGGTCGTGGGTTCGATTCCCACCCAGGACGAATCTTTGTGTGATGAGCACGGTCATTTGTTCTGTGTCTGGGTGTAATTTATCTATAATATGTATGTATTTAGAAATGTATAAGTTAGTATAGATGTTTATCAGTTGTCTGGTTGCCATACCACAGGTTTTGCCTAGTTTGGGATCAGATGACCGTGTGTGAGATGTCCCAAGATATTATTATTATTATATTATATTTATAAATACATACATATACATATTATAGATAAATTACACCCAGACACAGAACAAATGATCATGCATATCACACAGATTTGTCCTGGGTGAGAATCGATCCCATGACCTCCGATTTAAGTCAGTCAAGGTCACTAACCACTAAACCAACAGGCCAGTCCAATGCCTTTTCTATATTATTCAAACTACACTATATCCTATAACGTACTAGTTTCCCCCGCATGTAAATTTCAGTGCACGCGCACCGAATGCACCGAGCACTCACTATTGTCCTTATTTACCGTCCGCAATGAAAGCTGATTGAAAACAATTGACAATTAACAAGTTACAACACGTAACGTTTGGTGTTTGATCGAATATTGTGATAACACTAATGAAAGGTTAGAGCTATTGGCGATGGCACGTCCACCTCCGTGGTCGAGTGGCGTACACACCGGTTTTCAATGTCTAGCTAGCCTTGAGGTCCCGGTTCGATCCCCGGACGGGTCAATGTAGAAAACTACTTTTTTACATCGTTCAGGTTCAAGTGCTTGTGGTACCTTCGTTTTCTCTGATGCCATAACACAAGTGATTTAGCTACTTACTTTAGAACAATGTATGTGATGTTTTCCACACAATTGACGACCTCCGTGGTCGAGTGGCGTACACAACGGTTTTCAAGGTGTCGCCAGCTCTGAGGTCCCGGGTTCGATCCCCGGACGGGTCAATGTAGAAAACAACTTTTTTACATCGTTCAGGTTCGAGTTTTTTCTTAATTTTTTATGTATTAGTGTCGATTTGATGTCCAGAAACCATTATTTGATATTTTGTAATATGTATCAACTCTTTTGACTAACGTACTTTTACAAGTGCTCGTCTTTATATTATTTCGATTAATTTGTAAGGACGCGTGTACGTATCCTATTATTTTTATCAGCCTGCAATTTCCAACTAGGAAAAGGCCTCTCTTGCCTGTTAGCCATTTGTTCTAGTAGTAACGGGCATTGAAATAATCAAGTGACATTGCATGATGATTATTATAATAATAATACAAACTATTTATAAAGGAGGTAACATACTCAAAGTCACGGATGGCATTTTGTTTTTTATAAATTAATCGTTTTCCGTCGCAAATGTACAGACATTTAAGCACGTTATGTGCAAATATCCTCAAAAATGAGGTTTAATATTGAATCACCTGTTTATAATTAAAATCATTTATTAGCAGCATATTAATGTATTACCAATAACATTGCTATCAGGCACCTATGACCTCATTGTACATAATTACACGAATCCCGAAAGAAATGAGTAAAAACAAGTATAATTAAGTGAGATTATAAAAGTTTATGCATCAAATTATACAAATATTTTGATAGGTAGGTACAGTTGACCTAAAAACTTCATTGCGCAATAATATGATGATATTTTTAATATATTTTCTATATAGGTACAAAATTTCTTTTTACAGAACTGTTTTCAATATAAGTAGGTATTCGTTGTTTGTAGCAAATATCCACATTAATCCTACATGGTGTGCTACTCTTTTGAGAACCTTTTAGAAAAATATTGTCGTAGCCGCCATCTTGAAACAAGTAAGCATACATATTTCATATCATTTTTTACTCTATTATTTTTTTCTTGTACAAAATCTGCAATTTTCCTTCCATTCATCTCTCAGACATTGGAATGACATGTGTACATTTCTCCCATTCATATACGTTATAAAAAGTATGAAAGATATGCCGCCTAGCAACCGAGCATCTATTGTTCGCGACAGTACCGTTCTAGTAACATCTGAAAAATTAAAAACATAGCAATCACTCGCTATCTCTCACAATTACGTTATCGAGATAACAATTATACCGACATTTGTCTTCATCTAGAAATCTTTAATTAATATCTAAGTTATATATTAAAGTATGTAGGTATGTTTATTCATTAAAATACAATAATTGCAGCCAATTACAGACGTGTCCATAATCATACGTTCTAAAGTACTTTGAATAACAATTATAGATCTCAATTCTCAACTCTTGTTATCAATGCAAATTTATTCACGATGTGTTTTTAACCATCTAGAATCGTTCGCCGAAACATAAATGGATATATTAATTACATCATTTGCAAGGTGCTTTGACTTATCAATATTGCCATCTAGTTCATTATATTTCACGTTTTGTTTTTGAGAATAAACGACCAAGCGGTGGACGTCCCATGTTAATTTAAAACACCAGCAGTATGTTGCCAGCTTACTTACAAATTGACAGTTGTACGATTATACTAAGGTATGTTTATCAATAAATACGATAAAAAAGGTAAATAAAACATCAAGTAGGAATACTAGCTTGAAATTCGATGTTTTGTGGTTGCCTGCATTAGATGCCGCAATGAAGTGCAGAATCCGCTTTGTAAAACAAAAAGCGATCACGTAACTAAATTATATCTCTTTTTTATATAAAAAAACGTACGAGGAGCCAAAAAAACGTACTTAAATATCAAATGAATCTCACCTTAGATCCATGTAATTGGTATATCCTACATCTATATGTAGACAACAATTTACAAACCCCGATTACAACTGAGTTTCACAAAACAATTTAGTCCCGACCCAAAAGTTTTCTACCAAACTGGCAAATATTGAACAAAAGGGACTATTTGGCAAGAAAACAAAAGAATATTTTTCTTCTATTAAACTTTTACGTGACCTTGGGCCGCCACGCGCCAGCAACACAACACGTTTGTCATGACTAAACTGAAACTAAAAAATCGATTGGATAAGACTACAAAGTAATAATTCAATAATAGGTACTTGGAATTCGCTTGATAGGTAGAGTTGAGAAATGACCCAGGCAAATTTTACAATCTGTCAAACAACACAGAGATGAACAGAAGTTGTGAACTAGTTAAAATTTTCATTGCCAATTATAAAGTACAGAAAACGCAAAAAAAATGAGAGAAGTAAAACTAGAGAGTTTAAATAAATATAAAAACTAGAGAGAGCTAGAAGCGGCAATAGCCTATTGGTTAGGGTTGTGATCGAGAGGTCGTAGGTTCAAAACCTACCCATTGCACTATTGACGTAAACCCACTTCAGATACAAGCATAATTAGCTTAGTTGGAGGGGCAAAATTGCTAGTAATGTAAATTTCACCCTCAATGCTTAAAAAAAAAAACTTTGATAGGATAAGTTGAACAAACTCTTAATATTGTCCTCTAAATCTCAAAATAAGGTGAACATCACTGCGAACATCAAATGCATGAAATAAGAATTCATCAGACAATAGACTTGGTTGACTGTCTAGCGTGTGATGCCATGTCAACAATACCAAGGTACTTGCAATCGGGGCAGCTCTTTACTTGCATTATGTACGGCTTCACATGCACAATGGATAACAAAAATAGCACAAAGGATAATTATAGCTTGTAGAAGTTAATATAACATTCTGCCGTCAGGTACATAGTAGTCGTTCGAGAAGAAGACCCAGGGGAAATCGAGATAACCTTAAAAACAGCTTAAAAACGGTACTTTCACGAAAACGCTAACTCAAGAGTCAGTTGCTAACACGAGGTTAAATTGACAATATTGATTTTATGAAAAACTGACAATTTAACCTAGGGTTAGCATTTAACTCTGAGTTAAATCGATAACCCCGGCTTGTGCAAAAAACCTATCCCAAAGTTAGTTGCTAATACGAGGTTAAATTGAACATATTGTATGACAAACTGTCAATTTAACCTCGTGTTAGCATTGAACTCTGAGTTAAAAAGATAACCCGGGCTTGTGCAAGCGCAGCACGAGAAAGTAGAGTGGGGATGCCTTTTTCCAACAATAGGACATTTTAGGCTAATAGTTCTTAGTAGGATCCATGCGTTTTTTCTAGCACATGTGAAAATGAAGGCCATAAGGCTACTTCGAGGAAAAACTAAATGGCAGAATTAAAAGGAAAAAATAAAGGGATCTCGACAGTGCAGTGGGGTAATGTTAGTTGAGATACTATTTTAGTAATATTTTAAAGGTGAGTGTTTGGAGGTTCCATGTTGGCCGCCTTATAAGGCGGAAACAACCAAACGGATTTTAATCAAATTCGGCACTCAATAAGTTCTTATAGCTCGGATGGACTCCTATTAAGTCTGAAACTAGTCGGGCGATCCCAATAATGCGCGTGAATAAACCGTCCATATTTCTAAATAGGTAATTTTGGATACTTTTTATCTCAATATTATATTCCCTTGGAATTAATTTGTTTTCTATAGTCCAGCAAAATCGCGTTAAAATGGAAAAATGTAAAGACTGAATGAACTGAATCAAACAGTTATTATGCGAAAACCGAAGTCCTTGCAAAGTGCAGGTAACTTGAACCGGTCGATATGTGAATAAATAAATACAGTCACGTGCAAATGACGTATCCAGTTCAAAGATCGATAGCCAACACAATGGCAGACGTATTCAATGAATTATCAATATCAGTTATACTAGAATGCTGTTTGTCTGATTTTATAACTATACTAATATTATAAAGAGGAAAGATTTGATTGTTTGTTTGTTTGCATTGAATAGGCTCCGAAACTAAACCGATTTGAAAAATTATTTTACTGTTGGGAAGCTACACTGCCACCGGGTGACATAGGCTACATTATATTTAAAAATATAGGGATCCTTACGAAAACTCCAGAAAAGATAAAGTTTTATTAAAATCCGTTCAGCAGTCCTTGAGTAAAACATATAGGTATACAAACTTTAGAAAGATATTATTTTAATTATTTGTTACGCATTAAAGTATGCGGAGCGAATAATTGTAATTAAATACAAATAATAGAAGGAAAAGCTTAAACCTCAGGCAGGACTCGAACCTGCGACCACTGGCTTGACGCACTATTTTATAAGATAGTGAACGGCTTTACTTACTGATATTATAATTATTATCGGAGAAGCCTGACTAGTTCGACAAAAGTTATTATGCAAATACATCTAAACTTTCGCAATTCTTTTATTGCCTCTACAATATTAGAGACCTAGGTTTTCTACCCCGAAGAAATCCACACTATTTTCTAAACTCTACCTTTGTTTTAAGCTCTATTGTTTTAATAAATAAATATAAAAGAAGCAAGTTATTTTCTTCACACATTAATTAATTACTATTTAATTTTATTAAGCTTTTTCGTCGTATCGTCAGATGATTGTTTACGCAGTAAAAAAAACGGTAATTAACAAAGTAGGACATTTTTAATTACCCATTCTCTATAGCATTGTTATAAAAAATTCAATATACATCCTAATAATAATAATAATGTCCTCCTGACCGAATTTCGATCTCGGTGTCTTCTCTCATCAGAGATTAACCATCTGAGTGGGATATATTTTAGTACCTACACGAGTGTGTGCGCAAATACAGTTGCACTCTCTATGCCTTCACTCTCATGGTCCCATGAGGCGGCAATCCGACACGACTGAAGATAAATCAGGCGCAGGACCAGTGCTTTCCGAGGCACGGGGGTGTAAACACCGCCACACTTCCTGGCTCCGAACTGTAGTAAGTATTTCAAAACAGAAAAACCCAGTACCCGAACCAGGAATCGACCCCAAGACATCGTGCACGGTAGACGCGCTTGCGACTACTACACCAACGAGGCAGTCATATCATACTAATATTATAAACCTAGCCAGGCGAGTTGAGGTATTGCGCGGACAAAGTTCAAGCTTATTGTAGTACCTATCAATAAAAAAGTGCTCAAACGACGGACAGTGGCGGACAAAACTACCGCAGCGCGCTCTTATTAGTACAATAGGTAGCGCTTTGTCCGCGCAATATCTCAAGACGTCTAACGGTATACGCGGACAATTTATCCTCCATTGTCCGTCGTTTGGGAAGGCTCTTAGGCAACAAGAATAGGAAGATACATAACTACAGGTAAAACCGTAGGACGCTGCTTGTATGTTATAATATAGGTATCTAAGTAATATTTTCCTATATGAAAATTCATCAACCAATAAGTGTAGAAAATAATGTAAAAATAATAAGATATTCAGATACTAGTAACAATTTATCAATAGTGCATAGTGGCCACCATGTTTGTACATAAATAGGTCTTCCGAATCAAACGTTTTCATCAACAAAACCGTATAATATCTACGTCATAGTCGATGAATAATAGACAACAGCTGGAATGTAGAGCTGTCTTAACAAATATCACGTCATGCGCCTGTCAATTGGTTAAACGTGAAGCAACAACAATATACAATATAATTGACAGTTTGTTATACGTATGGATTGAGGATGTTACATTTACAGTTAAAAGTTACATGATCAGGAATGTACGAAATCTTGGATATTTAAAATCGAATTATTCATTATGAACTAGGTCTATATCTTTAAAATAACATAGGTATTTCGTACAAATACTCTATTACCTACAAGAAAGTTTATCAAATTTCTCTAGTATATGTAAATATACAGTTTAGATTTCAAATCTGCAATATTGCAGATCACCCCGCACCACCGTGGGTAACTGGGAAGGTGCTCATCCCTGATAGCGCAAACGCGTCTGAACCGATCCGTCGCAATTCTTCATGAGTCAAAGTAGGTATACCTTAAGGCGATTCAATAAGGGTTTGATTTTCAAGACTGTCACGGACCAGGGCGCACCATAGGAGAGCCTTGGGGCGCGGTCCGTGGTCGGCCGTGTCTGGTGATCCGCGATATTGCGCACCGTGGAAAGCTGGCTTCAAAAATAACAAATAATTATGTAGGTACCTACTTTAGTATTAAGTTATCTCTTACATTTTTTAGCTAACAATGCTCATATTATAAATTCAAAGCAACAAGACCCAACAATTTTATTAAACCATCTGGTCATACGTCAACCGATATTTTTAACTAATTAAAAACATCCTGAAAACCCTGAAATAGGTACCTACCGGACTGGACCGGATTCAACAGTTCAACGCACTCAAAATTATAAAGGATACTCGACTCCACTCTTAAATTTGTCATGTATTCAGAGCGTGACCAACGAAACTGCCTTTTAAAATTAAGTGATTATAACGATAAAAATATAATTAATGTAAAATTTTAATAACGGAACCATTAAGTACTAAGGACGCTGAACACTATGCATAATTATATATAGGACAAAATATGAGGCCAAAAAGGCCTAGTTTCTAATAAAATAGTTTGGTTAGATAGGCTTATTTGGGTTAATTAGTGGCTTAAAAAAGGAGTCGTGACACCAAACTATCACAAAAGAAACATCGTGTTTTGTGCCAATTACAATTAACAAACCCTTGTGAACCCTCCTTATATTTTGAGTTTTTTTTGACAAACGGGGAACGGGATTCCTGATGGTAAGTGAACAAGTCTTTCTTTTTTGGTTACGGCTTGAAATCTAATGACTAACCCACGCCGAGGGCACGACGTGGGGATATGTCGGATTTGCACCGATTAAAAACACCCCGGTCCCGTCCTTGCCTTTGCCGGAGTCCCGGGTTCGCTAAAGCATGCTCGGTGAGGCTACGTTGGGAAGTGAACAAGTCTGCCCATTGGCATCTTTTACACCAGAAGTCGAAGATACGTTTGCGAGTTTTTGACAGAATGGAATAGAATATTTTTTTATGGTACACCATGAGAGTTAGGCAGCATTAAACAAATACAAAACTGTAAGAGAGTACAATGGCGGTCTTATCGCTAATAGCGATATCTTCCAGACAACCTTTGGATGGACAGGAAAAATTAAAGGTAGATAAGGTAACAGAAATGTACTATTCCGAATTTAATACAATTACCTATGGCCTTATTAATAAAAATCTCGACTGCGATTAGCGATAGCTTAGAAGATTCTATATTCAATTTTTCTATGGAGAATTTAAAATTAGAATCTGTTAATCCGTTGTTAAGCTCCGTCGCGACTTTTATTAATAAGGCCATATAGGTATATTCAGATAAACGAGATAATATACTATTAAATATCTTACATACATACTCAAAACACATAAGTTAATTAATAAATAAGTTAGTTATTGATATAACAAGATATGTTCCTTAACTAAATTTTTAAACATACAGCATCATATAAAGTACCTTACTACTTAATACAGATAAAAGTTAAAAGGCGTAAAAGGTTAACAAAACTACATTACAATTTACAGTAGGTAGCAAACTAAAGTTATGTAAAAAAAAACAGTTCGTGCGTTTCAAAACAACCTAGCCTGTGGATTATACTTTGAAACATTTAATTCAATAAATAATCTGCAAAGGAATACCGATTCTATGCGCTACAAAATACCTAACATAATTCCTTGACTTAGGATAAAGAAAGAAAGTATAGCGGTACACTTAAATGAACCATATTTTTAAGGCTTTAGGGTGTATATTAGATTGTTTTACCTTATCCTCGGTGCGCTTGCACTCAATTTGCACCGAGGAACACAGTCGGCATTTACGTAGATGTATAAAAAGTATGGAGAGGCCAAACCTGATCACTCACCATAATTATTATACGTACCTATCTTATAAAAATAACTTTACATTCGCGTGATTTTGGTTTTTACAAACTATGTAATTATAAGAATTGGAATTGGAAGGGTTTCTTTCGTGATAGCCTAGAGGTTCAATGGCGGATTCGTACTTGGTAATGAACAATAAATAATTAATAAAGCCGGCTGCTTAACGGGTAGCCGAGTGGTATAAGACACCACGCCAACCACCACTGCGCGACGTGATGCGGGTTCGATCTACAATTAGGATGAGCTCGGTTTAAAAATTCGTTAGGTTCGCTAGACTCGCATGTGGACTATCTGTCAATTTCCACCAATAACGAGCCAGCAGCTCGTCTCTCATTGGTGGAAATTGACAGAAGGACTACATGCCAGCTGACCAGACCAGAACTTAACGGTTTTAGTCTAGGTGTTCTTTGTGCATGTAATTTTGAATGTTTCTGAAATCTCAGCCAGGAAGAATTTAACTCCCGCAGGAGGCTTTGAAACCTGAGATTGCGAGGTCATTTCATTTTAAGTTTTTTTTTTTCACATTGTTTAGTTATCCATTCGCCAGTATGGGACGTTTGTCATGTGGTCGGTACTTTTATTACTGCAAAAAATCTCAATTGCTTTATAATGACACTTGATATAATTCAGCTATATTACATAGGATATGATTACTAGCAATAAAAACAGACGCGAAAATTCCAAGTGATATCGGGATTAATTATTATCATCGCTATCAGAGAACAATGGATGTGTCGCAACGCTCACTTTGTATTCTAAATTACTGAGAAATATAGTTACAGTTTTAAATGCGAAATATGGAAATATAATTTCGGTGCCTATTTCCAAGCGAATTCCTTTAGAAAATTGACAGTATTGATTGATTGTTAGTACAAAGTATTGTTACCAAACCCATATTAAAGGCGAGTAAACTTTTGGCATGTTCTGTGGCGACGGTTTTCAAATGCCATCAGGTGAATCGGTTTCCGATTTTGGGCTACCGTAAAAAAGGGCCTTTGCTCACCGTCGGCCCCAACAAGAAATAGACCTTTGTCGTGGTTTGAATACTAAACCGTCTGTGATTTAAAAATGAAAGCGTACAAAACATAAATGACATACCCTTTTCTTTAAACGCATAATCGGTCACCGGTGACCGAAGAACTGTAAATTATCTTACTGTCTGGTATCACGACGTTAAACTCACGTTTAGCTGCTTACTTTTAAATCGCATGTTATAGCGCGTTCACCAGTTACTCAATATCCTGAATTGCTGGCGACGAGAAAAACTTTAAACTAGGTATTTTCTTCTCCACCATGAGACAATTAAAATCGTTTTGACTCTTGACTATTGTGTATGTCTAAAAAACAGAGTTCTAACTTCTCGCCTACAGATAAATCACGATTGCGTAATTCTATGTCAAGATAATTTGTTATTAAAAAGAAGTGCATATTTTACATTATTATATAATGTACTCTCTTATAGAAATTATGTGTAATACTTACAATTGGTACCATGTCATGTATAAAATAAATTATTTTCAATTGTACCTATATTAATTTTATTGTAGAAGATTCTTAGGTTCTGAGGTCATATTGAAATTACTTTATTCAATATAACCAGATGTTTTGTAAATTGATTTTATAGGCAGACCATAGTCAACCCTACAGGAACTGAGCTGCCATACAAAAAGAAAAGTTTTATAACTTGTCAGTCACCGGTGACCTACGCAGCTTTCAAAGGGTTAAAAAATGTTAACATCAAACCAATTAGTAGTGTTTTGTCATGTTTAATTGCTGGACAAAGAAATGAGGTAAAATGGGCAATATTAAACATAGTGAAACACATCTAGAAATAAAACGCACTTGGCAAGACCATTCAGATATTCACACCTTTACGATCTGTGTGTACTCATAAATAATAATTCAAATCTATTCAAGGATTCCATACATATGGATGTGATTGTCACTATAACATATCAAGACAGACACATAACAAAGAAAATGGATGAAGAAATATTAAATTTACATAGAACATGGTAATTTACCCTTTAAAACAAGCAGCTATGGTAACGATCAATAAACAAATAGGTATCTTTTTTACAAGCTTTGTATTAACTTGCAATGTATGTATGTTTGTTTTGGTCAAACATTGCAAGCTAAATTAGAATCACTTCTTGACATCTGATTGAGATAAAATTTTGCATTGTATTAGAAGTTCGGTGACAATACAATGTAACTCTGAAACAAAATTATGCAATCCATGCAATCCCCTTGTGTTTGGGCTTGTTTTATTTGTCATCAAAAGTACTGTAAACTTAGCTGATTTAATTCCTTTTGTTTAAAAATACTTACATTTTGACGTGACAACGTCTTATAAATTGGTTTGCCGGGTGACACTTCAAGAAACTGGGTAACGCTCTGCTCACGTTATGCGCTCACAATGAGAGCGAGTGAGAGGCACTCGGGCATGGTTAGCCCGCCTAAGAGCGAGAGAGACAGACATTGACATTGACAGTCGTTGTCACGTAAAACTTTCGCCCGTATACCGACTTTACAGGCAACCAACGATTTTTTAATACAAACTGATTTACTTATGATATTAGTAGTTACTTGAGACAGTCCAATGGCTAATCTTTTCGCAATTATCTGATTAAAACCCTAATGATTTCAAAATATCACATTTGACCACTAAATATACCATTAAAAATATGCAACTAATGTATGTGTATAACAGGTAATAAAACACACAAATGAATTCATAGCATTGTATTGAGGAAAAATTTGTATCTGATGAACTGTTTAAAAAAATATATAACTATCATTAAAATGCTGTGCTACCCTTACAAGGACAGGGTGCACTGCTAGTATAGTTAAAAACTGATTTCACAATAACATTAGAAACATTTATTTCAATTTTAATACAGTCAATTGCTAACAATGGTTGAACTGCAAAAAAATTTAATTCTATAAATAAAATTTGAAATTATTGTGCAATTTTAAATGATTCAAAATATAAATTTTAGTATTAAATATAATTATATCATTTTGTGAGAGAATTAAATTTTGAAAACTTTATAAATGTATTAGTTAAAATTATATATGAATTAAGTATTCCGCAAGTTTTGGGTAATTATTGTGTTTTATGCCTACCATAAATAATTTATACCATTCCTTACTTAAAAAATTACTATTATTTCAATAAGTAAGGAATGTAGCTATAGTAATTACTGTTTAACAATAATCTTTAAATAGGCTTGGAGGTTCTAATATATATTTTTTTCCTACTACATACTACCACACATATATTGAACTATCACTTTTGTTAGCGCTGTCTACAATAAATTATACATTGAACATAAAATAATTTAGGTTCAAAACAAAGCATTTTTAATGCTGTTTATTTATTCATAATAAATAGGTGTTTAGTTTATATTTATATAATTATATGTTTTTTTTTTAGAATTAATGTATAGATAAACTTGGAAACTAACATTTCTCTACACAATATAAGCCCATTATATTTAAATAACACTCTATCTAGTCTGGAATTAATCCCCTCAAGTTTTCTAATCACGTTTGCAACTAAGATACGATCATGATCAGTATATGTACGAGAAAGTACTTTAGTACCCATTGTCTGCTACAGCATATTACTTTGACGCAACGCACTGGCCGACAAAATTTAACAATTAAAACGACATATATTCTATGCAAAATCGTCCAAAAGTATATTATCCGTAAGGTCTAGCGTATTATATAAATTCCACTTACCAATTTTTGTTGTTATTGTGATAATTTAAGGCGCGATCATCGAACAGTAACTTCCTTTTCCGCACAATCAAACACAAAACGAACAGTGCACACACTCGATTTAAACACAACAAATGGGATTGAAAATTGCAAAACAATGTAAACCAATTAGGAAATATCAGAAAATCAACAAGACTCATTCAACAACACATCCAGTCATATTCGTTTCGTTTGACAGTACTGCAAAGTTACTAAAAAGCAATCCCTACGTCGAATTATAGAGTTGCTATCAAAACTCTCATTCGACTTTAGTCGATTATTGTCCTTCGACCATTTTTGTATTTCCTCTCTGCCCTTACAAGTTTCATTATTAATTTTTAGTATTTAAAAGATCCTTCTGTTTCATGTTTGAGTCTTTGTGCCACTTGAATATGATTATTACTTCAGTTTTAAATGTTTAGTTTCTAAAATCAACATTTTTGAACGTTCTTACAGATGTCTATAGATTATCAAATTTTTGGTAGGGACATGGTAGGGATGGGTAAACGTTACCAATAATTTTCGGTCTTTTCGTCAATATTGTCATTATTGTATTTATTGTTAGAAAATACGTCAACCAAAACCCTTAACGCAATCGGACGGAAAAACAATATCGCGGAAAATAAATCTTACAAATATGACGTAATTCGTTGGTTTACATTTTCTTTCATTAATCCATATACAATAACCAGCGAGCGCTTAGAACAAATACTTGTAGATAATTTCGAGCACACAAATGTTTATCCACAAAAGTGTTAGTTGGTGTATGACGAAGTGGTATAAATTGAGTCAATTTATACCACTTCATCATTAATGTAGTGAAATTAAAATGGATGAAGAAATAAGAAACCCATTACATTTATATTTTTATTGGTGTCTTTCAATTAATTGTGGTTGTCTTGCTGTAACTTCGTTTAAGTTTGAATAAAAAAAGTCAAAGTTTCTTTAAATTATATACGACACTCAATTTGCGAGATTGCTTATTTACTTGTATGCTAATTGGCGCGTGATTGCTATAGTGTGTTTTTGAGTGTGGTTTTAAAAGCTAGTGGGAGTTTATGCGACTAATTTGTGAAATAATTATAAAACTTTATCTTGACTCAGTAAATAGAATGAAGAGACAAATTTTTTTTAAATGGATTTCACATGAATCAGACTTCGTAAAAAATTACATTGATTCATTCTGTTTAAAACAGTCTTTGTGTCACGCTATGTAAAAATGTAACTTCATCATAGAACATGCTCTTGAGTAGCTGAAATAAAATTCGTCAATTAAAAAATCTGCATAAACAATTATCGCTTTAGTACTAATTTTATGGTAATAAACTATTTTATAAAAAGTTTTATTTTTTTCATACTTACTAGTAGCACAAAACGAACTTTCTTGCGAATTTTGTTGATTTTATTAGCGCTTATCACCAAAGACGATACTAAACTTGGGGAAAATCAATTTCGTGTTCGACCACTTCTCTGAATAAAGCATCCTTTGAATGAATTTAGCCGGACGTCAATCTCGCCTTCTTCAAGCTAAAAAATATATTAAAACAAAATAATGTGATTAAAACATTCTACCTATAACATATTTGATACCTATATTATATGCTGTATAATTTTACCGGATCCACTTGATACAATTCCCGATAGCATGACGGTGAGACACATTCCCTCACACATCGAGTTTTTAATAAACCAGTCATTTGATTGCAAGCTCCACTTTGTTCGCAAGCTGTTTCAAATTCTCTGAAAGTCATTTCCTGAAAGTAAAGATAAAAAATAAAAAATTGTTTGTAAAAAACATGCATTAAATTATTTACTGGGAAAGTTTATCAATCATTCGAAAACACGCAATTTAATTAATATAGCGGTTATAATTACCAAAAACAATATATTTTTTATTAAATATTAAAACTTTAAACGTACGTTTTTAGGTGAATCTTTATACTGATATTCCGTAAAAGTGAAAGTTACAGGAGTTTGATTTGCAGATGTACAGTAAACTCCACAAATCCCTAAAATAATGTAACAACTCAAGAAAATTGGTAATTCAGACATATTGAAACCAGAACAGCGAAAAGCCTAATCATAAACTGAAGAAAATCAATAAAATGTTGCCGCTTTTGCACAGTCGATATTAAAAAAAAAAAAATTGAAAAACTAGAATTACTGTTTAGTGTGGAATTCAATTTTTTGCATTTTTACAGGCTAACAAAAATATAAAACACTTCAATGGTTTAGATATGATATAATTTTAAACTCGATTTCAATCAAAGAGTATAAAATCTACCGTAGCATTAATAGACGTACTATTACGGTTTTTGTATGTATTCTTTAACGGACATATTATAAAGATCAATTATTGATTATATTTAATTTTAATTTAAAGTCGATTAACCTGTTGGTATTACTCTTTAAATAAATATAATCGATTTAAGTGGGATTCTCGATACCGATTTCTCGATAGCTTAACGCCATTGTCGGAACGAAACGGTTCAGAGTAGTCCTTTTCAATTCTTGAAGAAAAAATTGTTTCACTTGCATTCGTGAAAAGCGGTCTAGTGAGAATTTTAGCACAATGGCATCCTTATGCAGGCAAATTGTTAGGGGAAATGCATTTAAAAGTGTTCTACTATCCACTGCCCGACGGGGATATGCTGACAAAAGTAAGATATCATAATATTAAGTCTTAAGTTGCATGAATCGCCACCCCTGTCACTTTACGTTACGTAATGTCAAAAATCTTGTAAAATAGATCCTTATAATAGATTTATTTATTAATGTCTTGAATCAAAATATATTCTGCAAATTAATAAGACTAGATAATTAAGTCTTATATTTTTTTTTAAGTGTTCAAGTTTCTGTTTGAGTACCATGCACGTTCTATTGATTATTTTTGTTATTGTTCATATTTTATCGTAAATAATAAGTGTATGACTGATATCTTAACTGGCTTTTATTAATTCCAGTATCTTAGTCAACATGAAAAACATCCTTGGTTTTTCTTCGCCATGTTCAAATGTAAAAATTGATTTTTAGGTTATCTTTCTTATCATTCTAATCATTGATATGTACGCCTTTACTTATTTGATAGCTACATAATAATGTATGGTGTAAAACTAGTAGATTTGTTGTGTCAAATGTATTTGCCATTCTTCGCAAAATTACTATAGCTATAGCAAGGTCATCCTAATTTGATAGCTGAAAAAAAATCAATACCACTATGTACCTGAACTTTTTTTATTTACTTGGCACAAGCTGTGTACTGGGAGTTACTTTAACTTTATAGTTTCAAGTAATTTTATATGTATAGATAACCAATCTCATTCTTTTAATTAAAACAAAGTTAAATTTACAAAACATTCTGGTTGTCCTAATTAAAAACAAAAAGTTTCTTAAAATAATTAAGACACAATAATGCTGAACTGTTACAAACAACATTCTATCAGTCCAATGCTGGGCATAGGTCTCTTCATAACACTTAGCTTATTTTTCTGAAAAATTGACAATATTTATACAAATTGGACTGTAATCTTACATAAACGTAGTATACATTTAAAGATTCCTTATGGCCTAATACCTACATATTTCCGTCCATTAAATAAAGTAATTAATGCTCTCTAAAATTATAAATAGTTTTTACTATTATTACAAAATATGTATTCCAAATACACTTGACATAGTTTTATAATAATGAAGAATGTTAATATTATATACCTTACAAAAAATCACTATCTCCACTCGTAACTAGAATGTATAACAACCGATCTACATCAAATAGTATGTCCTGCACAGTGATGCCTGATCCCTTGGAACATGCCACGGGTATGGAAAGGAAGGAGCTGATGGCCATGCAGGCTGGCAATGATGACCCCTTCAACATGAAGGTGCTGAAGAAGTCTGCCGGCACCCGTGACAACCCCACCCTCGTGCCGTCCTGCTTCGATGCCCGTATTGTAGGATGTATATGTAAGTAGTGAAAAGTTATTGTAAGATAAAATAATTAATAATAGTATCTTGTGACAACTCACACTCAGTCATCCAATCCCAAACTAGGCAGAGCCTGTATTATGGCAACCAGACAACTTATTGAGACAAAAATATTATTTTTTAAATAGATCCACAATTGCTGGCACAATTGCTGGCTGGCTGATATGTAAGAAATAAAGAACCAGCTCTTTTTGAAGTTGTTTAAAAAGAAAATAGTAAATGGTTCTAAAAAATAAAATATTGTATTTTGAGCCTATAACAACCACACCTCTTACATAGTATGTGTCAACATATATTATCTGATTATAAAAATGAATCCCGATATCCCCTGGTCACGCCATAACTTCCGAACGACTGCACCAAATTGCATTATTATTTTTGTGTTGTTCCTTATTGGACAAAGAAATAAATAAATGTGGACAACATCACATACATTGCTCTGAACCTAAAGTAAGTAGCTAAAGCACTTGTGTTATGGAATCAGAGACAATGAAGGTACCACAAACACCCAGACCCGAGACAATGTAGAAAAGTGGTTTTCTAAATTGACCCGTCCGGGGATCGAACCCGGGATCTCAGAGCGGGCGACAACTTGAAAACCAGTGTTTACGCCACTCGACCACGGTTGTCGTCATAAACAAGGTTTTTATAAATGAAGATTTTAAAAAAGACATGGAAATGTTTTGAAAATCTCACTGAAGCCAAAGCCGGGGCGGGCAGCTAGTTACTGATAAACAAAGTATTTCTAAACATTATCCTGTTTTGCCTTGCAATATGTAGTGATCTAGGCAAATATTGGTGTTTATGCTTAATGTGTAAAATTCCTTGCTTTTTGTACAAATGCATTAATGGACAAATAATTAATAATTTTTACAATTTATACAAAACTAGCTGTCCCCCGCGACTTTGTTCGCGTGTTTTAGTTTCAACGGTTTTTCATTTTTGCAACATTTTTCATTTATGCTCCGCTCCTATTGGTCGTAGCGTGATGTTATATAGCCTATAGCCTTCCTCAATAAACGGACTATCCAATACAAAAAGAATTTTTCAAATCGAACCAGTAGTTCCTGAGATTAGCGCGTTCAAACAAACAAACTCTTCAGCTTTATAATATTAGTATAGATTAGCGACCCGTCGCGGCTTCGCATGGGTAGACAAAACATTAATAACTTATACACAGAAACCTTCCTCTTCAATCACTCGAACCATTGAAAATTGAAAACCATAATATAAAAATCCTTTTGTTAGCTTTGAGTTTATCGCGTTCTGACATATAGACAGACAGGGCGGAAGACTAGACTTAAACATAAAATTTCAATTCAGAATATAAAAAAAAAATACATGTTTATGTTTTAGTTTGAACTTCTATGTATGACACAAAACATATACAGGTATGCTAATCTACAATTTAGTGAATAAGCTAATTATTTTTATTCTGAAGTTGCTTATCATTTTGACATTTCATATAACTATTTATTTTGACACCAAACTACGATAATTTAATTTTAAATAAAATATATTATTGGGACCATTTTTAGGGTTCCGTACCTCAAAAGGTAAAAACGGAACCCTTATAGGATCACTTTGTTGTCCGTCTGTCTGTCTGTCTGTCTGTCTGTCTGTCTGTCTGTCAAGACCTTTTTTCTCAGGAACGCGTGGAGGTATCAAGCTGAAATTCATATCAAATACTCAAGTCTATGGTCTCTTGGAGCTGTGAAAAAATCAAACTTCTAAGTCAACGCGATCAAAAGATACTCCCGTTTATGCCGCAAAATTCCGCAAATTTTCGAAACTCGCACGGGAATCAAAACCTACAGGGTACTTCCCGTGAACTCAGAATCTTGAAATTTGGTACGAAGTAACGTCTTATAGTACAGATAAAGGAAAAATTGCGAAAACCGTAAATTTTTAGTTACATCATATAAAAAAAAATATTTCTGTTTTTTTTTTTTTTTTCATTTTGCAATTATCATACCATAACTATGACTCGATCGTAGTGATGGGTGAACTTTTACTTATATACCTACAGGTGTGTACGGAACCCTCGGTGCGCGAGTCCGACTCGCACTTGGCCGGTTTTTTATTTTTTTTCACATACCCTGTATCACTCTCTTAATTGAGATGAACCTAACGACCCATCTCAAGCTAGAAATCTATTTAGCTGTCTAGGCTATTGAGCGTGCCAAAGAATTATACATTGTTATACTCGAAAACCATAACCCTCCTTCTGGCACAGTCGGGTAAAAACAGATAACAACTAATATTATGTGATATGTTATTGCATACAGTAAATAAAATAATTACTTATGTTACATAATAATAAGGTGTTATGAACTCATGACAAATATGGCACTTTGCCATATTGAGACATAGTTTAATGTCATATGACATGGCTTCACTGCATGGAAACAACACTTTTTAGTTCATTAGTTGTACTTTCTCATTTATAATATTACTAGCTGCCCGCCCCGGCTTCGCGCGGGTGGTTTGAGTTTACGTTTCTTTTTATATATTCTTTTATAAAAAGCCAGTCCTTACAATAAGCAACAGAACAAAAAAAGAATTATCGGATTTGGTGCAGTCGTTCAGAAGTTTGGCGTGAACAAGAGAAATCGGGATTTTTATATACGACTAGCTGTGCCTGCGGCTTTGCTCCCGTCAACTAACTACTTACCTAACCTGCCTACATTACCTAACCTACTTAAGGCTGGTTTTATAGCTACGCGTTTCGACAGCGCGGCTGAAGCGCGCGCGTTTGGATTTGTTCGGGGTAGTAGTTGCGTTTTATAGCCACGCGCTTGAGCGGCGCTGTTGAGTAAACGCGCGCTGTTCGCCGGCGCTACCGAAGCGCGCGCCGCGAGTTACGATACGATCAGCATGCGTGTTAGAGTGACGCTGTTGAGACGCGCCGTTAAGTACAGTACAACATGAATAAAATTATAATATCGATACGGAACGTATAATTGAGGAAGTACGATGTAGAATCGATCGTCGTAAAGAAGACTGTAACTTGCAGAGTAATTCGTCAAAACTAGTTATTGATAGGCGAAAATATTTATAAAATTTGACTATTTTCTCGTAAATCGCAAAAAGATCGTACTTGTTCGCCTCTCAGTAACCTTGTACCATTATAAGGATCAACAGCTAGTCTTCTTTGCCTTCTTTTCCATAAGAGGTAAATAGCCACTACTCTAACCGCATTAATGTTAATTTTGTAGACGACTGTACACAGCAGCGAAACGCGCGGTACTAATCTCGTTTTACAGTGGACCGTTGTTCAAACGCGCGCTGCTAACAGCGGCGCTGCTCAACGGCGCGTCTAACAGCGTAGCTATAAAACCAGCCTAAACCTGTTTGGTATTTTTTTTATATACAAACTTTGTCCTAACAATCTTAAACACACAAAAAAAGAATTATCCAATTTGGTGCAGTCATTCTCAAGTTACAGTGTGACCAGGAGAAATAGGGGTTCATTTTTATATATATTGATAGAGATAGTAAGATTTAAACCTAGAGCTGACACTATAATATGATAGGAAACATTAAAAGAAGTTATTCCTTTCATATTTGCTAATGTACATCTAAATTGTAGTGGACTGTGTGTGGATGTTTTACAATACTTGTATGACAATGTTTGTAATTGATGGCCCATTGTTTCAGGCGAAGAGCACGCCACAGCCGTCACCTGGCTCTGGTTACACAAGGTAATGTATCTCTTTATTTATTTAAATCGTTATGTACAAAAAGGCTAAAAAATAAGTAGGTATGTCACAATATTTTTATACCTAATAGGTACATGTATATCAGTAATACGCAATTTAATCTTTATGGTAATTATTATGATGCCAGACAATTGACTAGACAGGGCGTAGTAAGTAAGTAGTCATAGATGGTTCAGTATAATTATACTGAACTTTTAAATCAAAATTTAGTCCAGTCTGCCATATTAAGGTACTTTTCAGTTTCATTTCCCTATAGAACAGCTAAAGTTTGCAGAAGCAAGCAAGACGAAGACCGTAAAAGTCTATAAAAAGTGTTGCCAAAACAAAAAATAATTGTCTAGAAATATTACATTAGATTATTACATTATCTAGTTATTTATTTGCCTGTGTATTTTATCAGATTTTTTATGGTACCTTTTAAAGGGTCTTATTAATTTTGCATACAAATAAAGGAAAAGCTTAACATATTTCCCTATTTACTTTGAAAAAACTAAAAAAAAATTTGTTTACAGGACCATCCTCGCCGCTGCGAGTGCGGACACTGGTATAAACTTATTGAGAAGCAGCCCGTCTAAACACAATAATCTAGTTTCTACAGTAGTGGTGTAACACGCAATATTACGCATCAATCGTCTATGGTCCCTCGTGTTGCCATGTGAATATAAGATGCGATAGTTTGAACATAAATACCAATCGACAAATCATTAAATAATTGTAAGCATAAAAACAAGTGTTTTATTGTGTTGCGTTAGTTGTGTATCTGTTGGGTTCACTTATGTCAATGTAGTTCAATAAACTATTTAATCTACGCTGGGTATTTTATTTATTGATATAAGTGAATCTTATTCCCAAGTTCTTGGGTTATGAACGTTAACTATTAAAATGTAGTAAATAGACAACTATCACGTGTTTGAATTTCGACACGGGATCTCGATGGACGTAACCTTCGACATAATACTGCTCTGATATATGACAAATAATCGAATATCCAATTTGCGTATTTTAAATAGCAACCTTGATAGTAATATAAAATAACTAGTCCGTATCGGCTAAAAGTTGTAGGTTAATTAAATATATTTCCTTATTCGTAATGACGCATAAAGATTCTAAGAACTTATTGGCGCACTGCTTCTTAGATTTTTGGGGAGTATGTTATTATACACCTTTCTTTTTATATTATTAAATAGACAACATCCAAATCCAAACAGAGATTTTTAAGGCTCGTTAAAAAAACGGTCGCTTTGCGTAAGCGCCGCCATCTCCATCGTTTAGTCTTCGTATGATCATTGATTTTGGAAAATCATTTAATATTTTTACTATTTTTAGACATACAAAGTATCAGTCGGAGCCAAAAGCATTGCTGGCCCCATGCGCATGTGAACGCGTTATGTAGGTAACCTCAGGGTTAAATCAAAATATAATAAAAGAGGTAACTATCACCTAAAACTCAAACAATGTAAGTGAAGTCGAGGCGATGGAATGGCAACTGCTAAGTGCTAGCGAAGTTTTTAAATACAGCAGTGCGGTAACTGTATCGCTTCCCTGAGCCATTTTCAGACTAAGACAAATCTAAAAATAAATTGATTTGTATTTTCAATATTTGTTATTGACTTTGTATAATCGACTAAGAGTTTATAGATTTTATATTGTTGGGCCATCAAAATAATCACTTGGCAGTTGACATTGACATTTTCATTATGATTTTGACAGTTATAGAAGTAAATAGCGGGTTTGGATCGGTTTGGATATCTCTAAACATATAAAAGTACTCTGTGCTCTAAACCATACAAGTTTTCTTCTAAAATACTGTAATACTTTGTGCCGGGTTTTTAAGAAATCAGTGTGGACGTGCGCGGCCGGCTTAAGGTTTTAATTTACTGTATTTCGACTAACTGTAATAACTTCGTACTGCAAGAAAAGGGTTTGTTTTACTAAATTAATAACTACATTTATTGCTGTAATTTGAATTCGATGGTAGGTATATATAACTGTAAATGTTTTGTTATCCTAAATTTGAAATACTATCATTATCTATTGCAGTAAAAGCAATAATTATTAGGTATAGTTTAAATTGTAGTAAATAGTAATATCTTGCAAAGAAATTCAGAAATGGGCAAGTTCTTAAAAGGACATTGGGGGGTTTTATTTCAACAGTTATGAGGTGCATGTCAATATGTTCATTAGGTCCTAAAATTAGGCAAAATACCCATTTAAGGCAGTACAGTTCTTCTATACAAAATCTGTCAATTTTATTCTATGATCAAAAAATATCTGGTGTTGGTAAAATCAGCCATAGTTGAATAATCAATGGGGTTTTTATGCAGCACATCTAACTTGGTTTCTTTAGAATTAAACCTATATTTTTTGATAAACAAATGTATTTTTTAAGTAAACAACACATACCAACAACACATATAGTTGTTTTCTGTAAGGCAATTCAGTACAAATATAAAGTAGCATGTTATATCTCTCACCCAACCTATAAAAGTAAAAGTAAAGAAATGTGTATTTGGACAACATGACAGGAATTGTACTGCAACCAGAAAAACTAATTTGAAGAAAATTGCTTTGTGTTATCAATATTTTGGTTGCCATATTCCATACTTGGTCATTGCACACTTGTTATAAGAATAAACTAATTATATCAGTAATAAAATCACTCAAAATTTCATACAAAAAGTATATTTTATGGTTTAAATCCTAAACCCCACATATTGAAGTAAACTTGTCACTATTTATGTATGACCCTAATAAGAAATTATCTATCTGATGAGATTTAATGACACCTGTTTAATTCTGTTAGTGTGTGTGTGTGTGGATGTTTTGTCCCAATTAGTTCTGTATTATAGAAAAAGTTATTATTATTAATAACTAGTGGAGAAGTGGCATCTCATGGTTTTACCCTCGTGCTTCATTCTAGTTCTCATCAGGATTTTATATTCTATGTGGTCCCAAATTTTACACCGTTTGACAAATTTAATTTAAATCTACTGAACAGATTTCATCCATCCATTGTCTAAATTTGCGCATTTATAATTAATGATACAATTGCCCAACTAGTTTAACTCCAACGAGGTCCTTATTCATGAGCTTGTGATGAAGACTATGTGTAGAGAATATCTCATTCTCATATAATCCTAAAGGGATATGTCTGACTAGAACTTAAGCAATAATATACTAGCTTTTGCCTGCGGCTCCGCCCGCGTTGTTTGTAGGTTTTCGCGGCAAAAAGTATCCTATGTACTTTCTTAGGAACTAAGCTTACCCAATACCAAGTTTCATCAAATACTGTTCAGCAGTTTAGCAGGGCAAGTGTAACAGACAGACAGTGTTACTTTCGCATTTATAATATTAGAGTGGATAAAAATTTTCATTTTTCAATTATGTTACCACAGCATAATCAGCAATTGTTGTATTTTACATTATATTATATACTATTAGAGATGGCGCAGGGTGTACAAGATGCGTACATTGCGGATGGGTTTGCGGACGACTGCGATGAGTTGATACACCGTTGTATAACCGGGGAGAATCTCACGTACTCAGCTTTCACCCGCATATGGAAAGAAATGCAGCTTTCATGTATATTCCAGTAAGTTGAAATATCATACAAATTAAGATGAAAAGTATAATAATAACTGATAATCTTAGTTTACTTAAATCATAACTAATGGCACTCTCTATTAATAATGATGTTGACTGCATTTTTTTTAAATGTCCCTTAGGTATATTATTAAAAAATATTAGACACATAATTTTTGTAACCAAGAAGTTTCGACGATACAATGATTTGAAATGTAGCATGACGTCACATGTCGTACGTTTTGTGTAACATCGTGACGTAATAGCCCCCACTCTATTTTAGAAAATTATGTGTTTATTATTTATTTATTATCTAATTTACGGAATTTACTTTTCATACCCAGTCAACATCCCTATTCCCTAATCCTATTCAAACAGGCTCAAATCAAAATTGGTTAATCAATTTGAGACAGTTGATGTCATAAATACAAACGCATTAAACTTATAACACTGGTTTTTGTTGTTTTCAGTGCTAATAAATATTATCTTTAAAATAGCAAATAAATGAAATTAATAATTCATTGTTTCTCTGAATAAAATATTTACAAAAACATTGTTTTTTTTTAATTGGCATTGTTACATTAAAAACTTTTTAGTCAGTATTAAATGTGGGAAGCTGGTGTCTAATGTAGGTTAAGCATGCATACATTCAAGTATATTATAAGAACTAAATGGTAGTCTTGTTACAGCGAGAGATCTTCTGGTGCGGAGATAGCTGAACTGTCTGAAGAGGTCATACTCATTGCTAAACACTATATGGTGGCAAATACAAGCAATTTTGAGGTAATTGTACTTTACCAATCATAGAATAGAATAGAATATTCTTTATCTCACCATGAGAGTGACATCATTAAGATAAAACACAGCAGTAAAGGTTACAATGGCGGTCTTATCGCTAAAAGCGATGTCTTCCAGACAACCTTTTGATATCATATATCTATATAATGATCAGGTGCCAATGGGACAAAGATATTTAAAAAAAATAAGTTCGAAGTTTACAGAAGAAATAAGTAAACTATAGAGTGCGCCTAACAGAGTATGAACTGTGAGTACTAGTTTGAACAAGTGTAATCGTAAAATTAGTCTCTAAACAGAGCGCGCTGTTTTATTAAAACTATCTCAAAACCTAATATTATCGGAACCATCGATATTTTCGCATAAACTTCTGTCGCCACAAAAACTTGGTCTTACGTTCGTTGTAGGAGAATCACTAAAGTCATTAAACGAGTTCCTTCCTACACTCGTTTACTGATTTTAGTACTTATAGCAAAAAATTTTACTACGCTCGGCTCAACAGGCTACTAGCAATGCCCGCACTCTATGCTTGTCTGTATATACTCTAAGGTTGGAAGCCTATTTTGATTTAAAATAACACTTTTTTACTAAACGTAAATAGTGGTCATACTGGATGCTGAAGGCGGAAGACCAGGTGTTGCGATGCAGTTGGGAGAGGTCTTGTCCAGCAGTGGACCACGTTAGGCTGAATTGACATTGTAACTTACCAAAAAATCTATCTCGCAGGAATCAGTAGCTGGGCTATTCCTTGTCTATGCCTTACTCAACCTACAGCCGTTCTCGGGCTTCGCCTGCCTCCGTATAGTACAGGAAGACTTAGAGGCTATAGAACGTATAGAGTTTGTGGCTAGAAGGGACCGGAGACAAGATGTACTATACATCTTAGGATCGGTGCTCATAAAGGGCCCAGTGCAGTACCATGCGGCACTACGGGAGAGGGGCATGGAGTACCCCTTCAGGAAGTATTTGGAAGGTTAGCTATATATTTAGATAAAAAATATTTTCTTCTTCCCTTTTCCCAAGTTAAGTTAGGGTAGGATTCCATTTTTACAGGATTCAGCTAAATACAGCGTTTTACATGTGATTGCCTAATATAAATATTTTTTACCCATTTTCCTGGGGTTTACAGTATCTCTTGGTAAAACTGGTGGTAACATTTATTATTTCATTCAACAACTGACAATTGTTAGTTAGAGAAGCGTGGTTAAGTAAGAGCTATCCCGCAGGGTTATTTGCTATGGCGGTTGTCAACTAAAGCGATAATAGGTTTAGTTGACAACCTTTAGTTGACAAATAAAATAAACAATGTAAAAACACAAATTTCGTATCGTCTAACGTTGATGACCAACAAATCTACTACAACGTAGTTAGTCACCGACGTTAGCCGATACTAAATTTGCGTCATGCTCGCGTACAAAATACACGAAATTGTGTCGTCATGCGACATTTCAAAACAACTCGTGAGTTTTTGGTTACATAAAAATACAGAGCTATTGTAAATTATAAATGGAAAGTAAAACATTTGGCTATGTGTAGGTATGTTAGTGGATTGGTTATTAGAACTAAATCGGAAAACTATGGCACCTGCCTTCTAACACATATTAATGCAATCAAATAGGCAGGTGGTGACTCGCCAGCTCACCGGATGGGCCCCCCAACATAACCGCCACGATAGGCAGCAGGAGGCAACACCAGTGCGAGGGGTGTCGAGCGGTGCGGCCCCGATTTCGCCATCGCGGGTCACAGCAGCGGACCCGGAGCGGGTTTCCTCGCTATTACGCCATTAGACACTTCCACCCCCGAGCATATAGCTCTAGCGACCCCTCTCTAGCCAGCCAGTTAAGGCAAGAAAGAGCTGGGAGCCCTCCTAAGGAGTGACTCCCTGGAGCACTCAGGTCTGTTTTTGTCGCTACTCACAAACAGCTCGCCACAAGCTGCCCTGCGGATGTATGCTCTTACATAGACCTTAAGATAAATTTTTTTGTTTATATATCAAAGTTGGAAAAGGCAAGTTAATATGCCCTCAGGTATCGCGTTATTCTCATGATGAGGTAACGGCTTGCCCCGAGGGGCTATTATTATTATTATTACGTGTCTAATATATTGTAATAATCTGTCAGTCAGACTTGAACAAATAAAGTTGTGTACCCCATTCGCTTGTGCCGGAATCTTCCCTTTTAGGCTTCCATACCTCAAAAGGAAATAAGAACCATTACAGAATCACTTTGTTGTCCGTCTATACTTCGTCTGTCCGTAAAAACCCTTTTTCTCAAGAAAGCGTGAAGGTATCATGTTAAAATACTTAGATATATTTTTTGCTAGGTATCTCGAGTACCAACAAGCTGGGAGTAATTCCTAAAGGGGTGTTCTACCGGCAGTGTAAAGAGATGGATCTCATTCGTGAGCTGAAGAACTTATCGGTGCAATACAGTACAGCGAAGCAGAATATTATTGGTAAATATATTTATGGTAGTAATAATAATTGACTCAAATTTATTTAAATTAGTCCTAAGTTCGAACCCATTAAAGGCAAGTACCAATGTCACTTTTTTAAAGTTACATGTATTTTCTTAATTATTCTAAGACATTATTGACAATCGGTGAAGGAAAACATCATGAGGAAACCTGGAATCCTAGATCGCCAACCCGCAATGAGCAAGCGTGGTGATCAATGCTCGTTCATTCTCTACATGAGATAGCCCAGCTGTAGGATATTTATAGGCTGATATTATTATATATGTTATTAATTAGAGGAAAAATACATACCGCCAACATATTAGTATTCCCTCTCCCTGCCCCCCCCCCCCCTTTCATAAAGGCTGATAAATTTATTCTTGTCAAATCTACTGTTCTCATTCTGTGATTACCGATATCTCTCCTGATGTCGGTTATAACGGGAAAAAGCTCTAGACTATCTGTGTACCAAATTTCATTTAAATCGGTTCAATAGATTTGTCGTGAACGCGCGACAGACAGACAGGGTTACTTTCGGTTTTTTAGTATGTGTGGTTTTAAGATATTTCTTAACCCTTGTTTTTATTTTTAGGTCCAGGTGTTAAAGACCCCAATTTGAGCTACCATGACGAGAATTTCGCGAAGAAACTGGAGACTTCCTTTAAGAAACTCGTCTCTGGTTCGCTGGACTCTGATGATGATGACGACGAGGATAATGAAAGAGTCCGCAAAGACGTAAAACCTGGATGTAAGTTTTATAATAATTATTATTTCCATGAATCCCACTTCAACGTAGTTTTTTCTTTTTTACCGAAAAGTTGACTGGCGAAAAATGGTGGCATTAAGTCCATCTTGTGTACCATTTTGTACAATGTTTTAAATAAATATTCATACGACGCCACGTACAAGCACTGGCGGTAATACGTCTTGGTTGACCCGTCACCTCTTCTTAAACCGGCGTCGGCGCTTATTTAATACTAGCTATAGCCCGCGACTACGTCCGCGTAGAAGTCAAAAATGGTTTAAAAAGTGTTTCATTGAACCAAGGTTTTATGTAACTTCAACGTTTTTTTAATAAAATTGAATTGAGTTTTCAATGTGTCAAAATAAAATTTAATTTAAATAAAAAGCACTAAGGAGTAATGATATCAACTTCGATGCTAATCACCCCCAAAATAACTTTCTACCCCTTTTTAAGCCCATTAGGCGATGAGTTTCAATAAAATACGAAACACGTCTTTCATCAATTCTGTTAGAGAATGTTTATGCATAATTTGAAGTAGATTGTACCAAGAATTCACATTGCCCCATACAAACTTTGCCCCCGTTTTTCACCCCCTTAGGGGTAGAATTTCAAAAAATCCTTTCTTATCGGATGCCTACGTTATACAAAGAATACACCCTCCAAGTTTCAGGTCTCTACGATCAGCGGTTTAGGCTGTGCGTTGATCCGTCAGTCATTCAGGACAAAGTATTTTAGATATATAGATTAAAGTCTTATCAATATTATAAATACGAAAGTTTGGATGGACGGCTTAAATGGGTGTTTGTTAATCAATCACGATAAAAAGGTGTTACTGAAAGGTTATATCTGTCCAAAACGGGTGAAGATTAAATAATTGATTACCAATTTATCGCATCAATCATTCGACATCAAAAGTGACTCTATACTAGATGTACTCTTTACCCTGTTGGGCACAGGTCTCTTCTCATGTAGAGAAGGCACTTACACTGAATACAACACATTCTTACTCGCCGGTTGGCGATTTCAGATTTCAATTTCTGTAATCCAGGTTTCCTCACGATGTTTTCCTTCACCGCTTGCCAATGGCTTACAATGATTAAGAAAGTCCATATAACTACAAAAAAGTTACATTAGTACTTGCCTGTAGTGGTTTCGAACCTGTAAACTTTAGGAATTAAACATAAGACAATATTGGAAGAGGAGGTGGATATTATAAAATACTGGTAGTTCTCTCAACAAATCAATGATTATGTTTGTATGTAACTTCCAGGCTCATCTGGATCAGGCAATGAGTTTGACTCTATAAGGTCGATTAAAGAAAAAGCTATGAAGGCAAAGGTAAAGCCAATAAAACACCGCGTGGGAGTCGGCGATAAGTATGTATCTAAACAAACAACAATAATAATATTAACTATATTCTTATTCGTAAAAATAGGCAAGTGTCCTAATTGTTTTTTTAATGTCCGTATTGTATAACGATGGATAATATTCATATTTCCTTTTTTTAAGTCCATGGTCAAATTAATTGGATTTTATAACAGCTCTTTCACAATAAACTAAATCAAAATTAATCAAAAGCGATTGTAGCGACATCTATTTGTAATTTGCTAACTTGTGTATTATTTACTTTTACAAACTTTTTGGATGGCTGACGTCATTCTGGCGTATTGCAAAATGCACGAAATTGTGACGTCATTCGACGTTTCAAATCAATGTATCGTCGTAAGTTTTTGGTTACGTAAACAACGTGTCTAAATACTTTTTAATAATCTTTCTGACGGACATTAAAAAAAGTACTCATTTGCTCCATTAGGAAATTCTGTTTAATTTCTAATTATACCCTAAATATCATAAAACTCTGATTTACAGATCCCAATCGGGCTCAAAGGAAAACGCCAGCGCTAAATCCCAAACAAATGAGGACAAAACAAAAAAAACCATACCTTCCGAACCTAGCTGCAGCTACACTACTACCAGAAAGCGTAAAAGAAACCAGTATCTTGACGTCCGCGATAAATCTGCTAAAGATGATCTTGATGATGATGCCCAGATAATTGGAAATGTAACCCAAAATATTAATCTGACTAAATCTCTTCAGACCCAACGCGACAAAGCGATAGAAGCCGCAATCAATGAACAAGAAATCAACATTCAGAATATCCGAATTGACTCCCTACCCTGCATGATTCGAAGCGACGATGATGGCAATTCATATGAGATAGAAATTATTGACAATTTGAACGTCAACGATGGTGGTTCGATGTTACAGGGACAGGAACCACTTGTGCTCGAAGAAAAACTGAAAAGAGCCGAGAAAAGGGATTTGAAGAAGACTATTTTGAAGTCTCGATTCAAACGTATGGGAATGTTGCCCGTGGCAAACTTCTCACCAGAGTGAACACTTTATATAACCGTTTTAAATTTAAAACTTCTCCTGTCTAAACTTAAAGTCAGTGTGCGTAAACTTTTAAGCGGCAATAGCCATTGGTAAGGGTGATGGTCTTGTGTTCGAGAGGTCGCAAATTCGAACCCCACCCATTGCACTTTTGACGTGAACACAAGCGTGTGAATTCTACCCACATTGCTAGTAACCTTTTTTTTACTTTAAAAAACTTCGTTTTTTTATAAAACGACTTTCGCACTTGGGATTTTAATTCCTGTATCGATAACCAGTGTGAATTTTTAGTCACCGTCCAAAATATTCATGGTTATAGTACCCGTGAAATTAAATTTTCTCCAAAAAACATTGGTCGAAATATGAAAAAAAAATTGAAATACAAAATCGATCAGCTGACGGTTTTGCATGGAAGGTCTATTTTGTACCTGTATATACACAAAGAACACCCAGGCTTGGAATGGACATTTGTGGATCACACGAATGCAGAGATCGAACACACAACATTTCGTGTAAAGTGGTAATTGGCGTAATGACTTGTGCTACCCGGCTATCCCTTCAATCATAAACTATAGGGGCACACAGACAATGCCACCAGTAGCGACAGAAGATAACATTAAAAAATGTATCGATATTAATGTAAATAAAAAGAATTGAAGTGTATATTTGTATAAATAGGATTTGTTGATTGATTATAAATTTATTTGCACAATCTCAATTTGATCAATACCTGAAAACCAGCTTTTAATTTTTTTGTCTTTTTGTTGTCTTCAAAACGGCTGGGCCGAATTTTATAAGATTTACTAACCAATAGACTATATAAGGTGTAATTTGGGATTTATAGAAAATGGGGATTTCAGCAAAAAAAACAATGTAGCTGGGGAGCTGCAAATCCGATTTTGATGAAATGATATCGTATGGAAATGAAAAGAAAGCGGGTGAAACCGTAGGGCCCAGCTAGTGCATAAATATAAATAGAGTAACTAACTCACATCCACTAGTCCACAACCCATATACTGGGTAAAACCTACATCTTAATAATAAGATAATTGGGCCGTTCATGTCTGTTCTCCTATAGAGCAGGGGTGAATGGCCACTGGTAGATTCCCCGTCCCACATTAGAGTAAAGTTCTCATCGAAGCCGCTGTGTTGGACCTGTATCCCCACGAAGTCTTTCAAAGGCTCGTCTAGTTTTAAGTATTTATCAGCTAATTGTGTGTCTAAACTTATACTTTCTACTATGATATTCCATAGTTGGTTAATTTGGTACTTTTAAAAACAAGTAAACTATGTAGGTATTTAAGAGAATATTTGAGCCATTGGCAAAAAAAAAAAAAATTAATCGATGGAAAATAAGCTCGAAAATATAGGAATTTAGAAATAAATACAACTAATTTCAAGTGAAACTTGATAAAATAAGTCAAATGTTGATTTATTAGTCAACATGCGACAAGTTTATAATAATAATGTAAATTTTGTAACCTTGTAAACAACCAAGTTTAAAATGTGATATTGCAGGGTGGCTATAAGAAACGTTACATTATTTATTTCTGTGATTTATTATGTATTTAGTCATTTGAAGTTCAATCCTATAAGTGGTAAGAAAAGTTCTGTAGTTTCATCTATAAAGTATTCATTTTGATTTTTTTTTAAACGTCTCCCGCACTAAGTAATTTAATCCTTGTGTTGCGGGGGGTTTCACAAACATTCAAATCACATGCACAAAGAACACCCAGACTTGGAACAAGCATTAGTGGGTCACACAAATGCTTGTCCAATGCGGGGTTCGAACCCGCGGCACGTCGCGCACAGAGGTAATAGGCGTAGTGACCTATACCACTCGGCTATCCGTGCAGTCAAGTATTATTTTTATAAGAAGTGTCATTTCCTGGGGTTTCTTATGTATAGAAACCCTGTATTTTAGATTCATAAGGAAAACTATTTTGTACTAGGATGTGTGGAAGGTATAAAAATAAACAATAAAATAATACACGACATTTTTATTTATACCTACAATTATTAGTTTACATAAACTATATATATACTATATTTAATATTGTATGTAGGACACTTTGTTTGAACTACCTTTATTTTGTAGGCCAACGCATATGAAAGATCTAAAACAAACTAGTAAGTATTCGACAGTATACGACAGTATTCGACAGTCGAATGGATAGTTATTTTACTATTTAATTGATTTTTTATTCATTTTAACAAAATATCCTGCACTGTGGCGCATTTTAAGATGGCTGCCGATAACTATAATGTGTCACTACAACGGCAAATTTGTTTGTATCAGTATTTTAATGCATAGAAAATCTGAGACAAATAATTACGTAATTAAACAGAAAAATATAGCTATTTTTATATTACGTATAAAGCTGTTTAAAGGGCAAGTAAAGCGAATAAATAACTTAAAAATATACAAAATACGTTGCAAATTAGGCCTTAATTATAGCATTGTTATATTTAAATATCGTAATGTATAAACTGAATGTTATCGCCTATAACTGATTACTGTAAATATATTAGAAAATTGATTTTCACATTAAGTTGGGTTTTATATAAATGATTGTTCCTATTTATATTTCACGCATTACGTCACGACTGAATCTACTGATAAATTCCCCGACACAGACCAAATAAAAAAGTCAGAGTATCCAAACAAAATCGTTTCATAAAAATATGGAAATATCATTGTTCAATTTAGGTAGGTATTACTAATTTAAATTAAAAAGATATAAAACGCAATCGCTTTCATTTTCTTATAATAACTTAAAAACTAGTAACACGACTACTCACGCGGATACATTGGAGGTACTCGACTTCTTTCGGGATCAAACGGACCCCATAATCATGAGCTCATTACGTTTCGGGATGAACTGGCTGGAACTAGTCGAGCACTTCCGACATCTTCGCTTGAGTACAATCTGTACTACTTTTCAAGCAATCGGCTTTCTAACAGAATATTGATTTTTGTTATCTTTGAGAGCGCGGCTTTTTTTATCTGGTCTGTGGCAGATAATATTACCTAGCTTACTTTTTAAAGTATTAGATATTACCACATCAGTATTTCATTATATTTTTCACGTTAATTACTACTAAAGTTGTCCTATTTTGTAAAACTAGACTATCACAATGATCAACAATCGCTAATGTAATATAACACCTATAATTTGATTCTAGTCACATACAGGAGTTGACACAAGATAAAGGTTACCTAAGACACTGTCTGCCGTTGGTTTTCGCGCTCAATTTGACACTGGAAACTGGAAACCGATAGACAAACTGTCTTACATTGATCCAATTTTCCGATGTATTACGTTGCAAAAAATGCGAATCCTTAAATGGCCCTGATTCTATTGAACACGAACTAAACTTATTTTAGGCTAGCGGTATCTTTTTCACTTGGACCTACATGTTAGAAAAGGACAGACTACAATTGAGCCGTTATAATTAAGTTCCAATTAAAATTTTCATAAAAATTTGACAACACGCAGAAAAAAAAAAACTTAACAAATTATTAAAAAAGTGTTTTCGATGTAAGTAGGATAAGTATCAAATTATTTCATCATTTGTTATCTCTTGCTGACCGCCGTCCTTTTTTCACGCACGGATGCTGGTAAAAATGCTTTAATTGGGGATTAGTTTTGGAACAAGAGAATCAGCACAATAGCAACCTTTATCTTATGTCGTATTTAGCATGACATTACTCAATAAGCGTAGGTATATTTAATTTGTAACGTACATATTCACTTAATAAATTCATGAATTTTTATTTAAATGTATATTTCAAACGCCATGGAATGATTTTAAATGCATTTTATCAATATTTAGGCGTTGTACGATCGGTGCAAATGTTATAAAAATATAAGTCGTCATAATATTGTGGAAATGTATTCATAATATAAGATCAATGAGTATTGTAAGTAAAGTTAGTCTGTCAAATACAATCAAGTCTTAAAATAAGGCCGGGTTTTGAAACTTTAACATTATATTCAAACCATACGTTTTCCCTGTATTTTGTATAAACTCTTCAAAACCCAAAGCAATTATAAAAATAAAAACTCGACCAAATCCTTAATTTTTACGAAAAATGACTTAACGAGAGGAGTGAATGAGATCACAAGTAGCTACACTCTCACTCGTATCCATAAACATTAAAATACAACCTCTTCAACTACTTTGAACTATTTCAAAGAAGAATAAATTACGTATACCACGAACTACGCGATCTTAATTCAATTTTGACAGAACTTGCTCACAGATCTATTGCAATTCAATTAATTAAAAGGTATTTATAAGAAACATTACAAATTATCATTTCTTTCCACTATCGCTAGTTCGTCATCTTCGCCAGAAGTGTTCGTTTTCGCGTCGTAGTGTAGATTTACTTCGGAGGAGCCGTTACTGGATTCGTGGGACCGCGGGCTAGCGCTCGACTTCCTGACGTAAAGTATGTTGGATTCTAATCTATTATGGTCGCTGAAATAAGCGCTACCATCAGATATTCTATTCAGTTTATGTATTTGTTCCCTCAACTCGCACACTTGGCCATACAGTTTCTTGTTCTCTCTGAGTATTGCTATGTTTTCCGTTTCTAGAAGCTCTCTCTTGCTCCATTGTATGGTGTTCTCAGATTTTAACCTCTCTATCTCCATTTTGAGTTCTGCTAACTTCTCTTCTAACACTTGTTTAGCTGCTATTTCGTCCTGCAACTCGTTTTGAAGCCTCTCTACCTCGCTATGGGTGGAGTCTGTGGATCCTAACGTTCTATCACTGTGGGTGAGTTCCACTTTCGTGGTATGTAACTCGGCTGTTAGTGTTTCTATTTTGGACATAAGAAATGCCTTCTCATCTTTTTCGCTTTGTAGACTCTTGCAGGTTTCGTCTAACCGAAGTCTTAGCTCACTCAGTTTGTTTGCAAGGACGTTGTCGACGTTGGAGAACTTGTGTGAGTCTAGGGAGGCTCTCTGCCGCATGGACGGTTCGTTGGGAGACGGGTAGCCAAAGTTCTTCCGCCTCAATTCGACGCCGTCCTCGGTGACGAGGTCGCCAGCCAGTATCCTGCTCTCGCCTATACTTAAAAGCTTTTCGTTGTCCCTCTTTAACTCTATCAGCTGCTGTTCTAGATCGTTCTTTTCTGTTTTAGCAGTGGATACCTCCTTCAAGAGCGTGTCGACTCTGTTTTTCAGTTGTTTAGATTCTTCCCTCGCTTTGTTCCGCTCGTTGCGGACCTTGCTCCACTTCTCCCGCCAGTTGGCCGTGCAGTCTGACCACCAGCGCATGGTCTTCTCCATCTGCGTGGCCCTCGCGCGGGCCTCGTCGAGCTCCCGCTGGTAGAGGGCCTCCTTGGCCTCCCAGTCCGAATTCGTGTAACGCATAGGACCATCATGCTCCCTGCTTCGACGGTGACTTCCTCCGTGAGAGCTTTGCGCCATTATTCATTTATGGTGTTGAACCTGTAAATAATGAAGCAAAATTGAAAACTTCACACACTGTTCTGTTTTAAGTCATAGTTATAGTTGTTTTTCCTATGTATATCGTTAACTAAGTAGCATGAAGATAATGTAAATATTGAAGATTATCAAGGATTCATCTTTACATTCCTTATAAGAGACTAACATTTGTAGAGCATCTTATCAAGACCTCTCTACTTTGGCGGCGTCACGCTTAAATCCTAGCCATAAACTTTAGTACATGTCCTAGCAGGATGAATCCGTGCGAACTACCGCCGTGCCCTCCGTGCCCGCCGCCGCCGTACCCGCCGTGCCCGCAGGTGTGCACGCCGCCGCAGCCGCCGCTGCCGCCGTGCCGCCCCAAGCCCATCATGCGTGGCCTGCACTGGGCCCAAACCAAGCGCATTCTGGCCCAGGCTATAGCACTTAGTGTGCTATCAGGGACAATGGTATATGTGTTGCTTGGTATGCGTCGAAAAGAGGCTTACAGAGACTTTTATGCGTAAGTAACTTGACAAATTTGTTGTTCCATCATGCATACATGCTCAATAAAGACAGTCATGAGCCAGGCAAATGCATAATAAATTCTAAATCGACATATTATATCTATTTCTTTAAACATTTCATCAATTGTATCATAGATAAATTAGAGTATTAATATATAAAATAATGTTAGTACTCAGTAAGTCTTACTTCACTTATCTAATGACATGCCAGTCTTAGCTATATACTGCATAATAAAACACATAAAACTTAATCATTGTCAAGTTTCAAGTAAAGAATATAATAATATATTAGTATACATAAAGGTTTGTTCAGCATGCCTGTGTTTTTTTGCTTCTCAATACAACAGTGTTCAGGTTTATGAAAGTGTATTTTATTGTGGTTAAAAAAACCCTTTGAGACAGGAACACAGAAACACTGTTTCCAAATAGTTGTTTAAAAAATTTACTGATAGATAATATTGTAATGGAGAGCTCAATATTTACCTAGAGGTGAAATTAAATATATTTTTTTTTTGTTTAGAAGTATTTTAAAGTATCTAATTTAAAATAAATATGTTATATGTAATGGTAATCTTTACATGATAGACTTCACATTTTGAGCGGACAGTTAGTACTAATAGGCAGTTAGTAATTGATTAACTTAGGTCTAAACACGGGTTTTTAAATTTATTTATTACTTTAACATTTAACTGATACTATAGCAATTTCATTTTATTCTTTTGTTTTGTAGAATCATAACTGAGCTTCAACTAGCTTGTCTTTATCAAGATTAGTAAATCAAATTAATTTATAAGTATGAAAATGAATAGAACATATATGTTTAGTGTAAAAGTCTAATCCTGTGCAGTGAAAGTATTGTTTTCTCATAGGACAAATTATTTTGTACGTTACAATATCGCAAAGTCAACAGTAGGTACATCAATATAAAACGAAATATGTTAATAAATAGAAAGTGCTCATTTTCTAGTTTTTTTTTAATGTATGTTCTAGGTATATAAAATACAATAAATTCTAAGCCTTGTGTTTGTGACTAAGTCAACAAAACACTGACAGTGTAGTTTATTATAACAAGTAAAACATACTGTTAGGGCTGAATGTTAAAAACAAACATACCTAGGCTGAATGTTTGCTCCATTTAACACATATTAATCACTATTCTTAATTAAGTATTGTTTTCAAAAAAATTAAACTGAGGCATAACACTTGCTCTTGTTCATTCATCAATCCAATCATCAACTTTTTTTAGGAAGGAACAGCGGGTTTGTGTTGCTACTACATAAAATTACATTAAACGTCATTCCGTATAATTATGGAAAAAAACTACTGACCAATAAATTGAGTCGATTATAAAATATAATATTACACAATGTTCAACACAACAATTTTGGTTTCTAATATTTTTAATATATTCTTAATTATATTATATTTACCTAATGATAATTACCATGTTTTAGGAAAGGTGAATTTGAAGATTGGGCCGACGAAATGGCTAGAAAAGGACTTTTCCAGTCAGTACCACCTGAATCATTGCAAGACAATGTACCTACAAAGAAATGAGACTTTAATATAATAATATTGTCTATATTGTTGTTACAAGTTTTTTGGATATCCTGACTCAGTGTTTAGAGTTTGGACAGTAGATATGTTGAGTAATCTTCAGATGGTATAAATGTCTATAAAAATAATATCGTTCATTATTCCGATTTATTTTACTACATTATTCGATCTTAAGGTGGAAATTATTTTTTTATAAATTAGCTTAAATACCAAACCTCCAATAAATGTCATAAGTCACATAATATTTTTATTTCAACGTTCACTACGCCTAGCCTAGGTAGTTTATGTTGTTCTCCACATCGCTGCCACTGTGGCTAATTTGAATAAATAGGTACTCTGTGGAAGTTATCAATAGCCTCGAACACCTCAGATGAAGAAAATTCTTCATCTGAGTCGAACACCACGGCCTGTAGGCCCGTAGGTCGCTATCTCCAGTTGACAACCTAAGCGATGTTTACTAGATAAAAATAACTGTAAAAACGCAAATTTAGTATTGACTTAAGTCTGACCAACTACGTTGTAGTAGATGTAGTTGGTCATCAACGTTAGACGATACGAAATTTGCGTTTTCAGTGTTTTTTATTAAGCAATTATTGCTTTAGTTGACAACCGCCATAGCGGATAGCCCTACTGTCATGCAGCCGGCATGGCACGGCATTTGTATTTAACGATATCATATTAAAAGCTCTTTTTTCCATCGGCGTACCGGCTGTACTCGAACCCATTGACCTGGCACGGGACCATGGCAAGGTGTTGGCAAGGCACTGGATGGCGGGTCTTTGTTACCATGGAAGATGAGTAGGCCTTAGATCAATATTTTGTATGTTTGTAACGAATAAACTCAAAAACTGTAGGCCTTTATTATGGGACGCGATTTGTGGCGATACTCTTGCGACATCACATCTTCCTAGCTCGTCATGCTGTGCTGTCGCTGCTGCTGCTTCTGAGAACCTCAAATGGCGGAAATATTATTTACACCAACACTTGTTGGAAGTTACATAATTCAAGTCGTTTGAAGTTGAAACCCTTAGACCGTGGAGTCCGAGTGCACAAATACTTTTTAAAGATCTAGCCAAACGCCTTGTTGACACATCGCATGACCCAAGGGCTGGCTTTTACCTTGGACAGAGGATATGCATTGCCGTATAACGTGGCAATGCCACTAACAGCGATGTAACAAATTTTTTGATGCCATCTTTCAGGTAGTTAGTAGGTTTTCATTTGTTATTAGTCTGTTTTCTTTATGTGTACCTACAGTAAAGTTCGTTATAAAATATCTTTCAACTCTAATAAATTAACAACAGAACGAGTAGCTAGGTTCCCAAATCTGTATCTATATTCTATTTTTTTTTGCAAAAGTATTTTATTTCATAATATTTTACATATTTTTATTTATAACAGGAAGTGATTCGTGTCCTCACGTTTCATGGCGGCAGCCAATCAAAAGGCTGTGTATTATTATAAAAACATGGAGATTACACGATCTACCAATGAAATTTAGCCTTCAGTGGAGCATGAAAGGTGTAAGATATGACTTTGTAAAAGCGCTGAATTATTTATGGGTAAATTGGCAATAAAATAAGGATGCACCTAAGCTGTGACAAATAATCATATAGACTCTTATATATATCACTTATTTATTGATAATGAATACATGGGATTTTTTTTAGTGGCGGATATAATAATATAGATAACTTACACTGTACGCTTGTCTAAAGCTACGTCACGTATGTTTGTCTACTGCGAGTCAGTGCGCATGTCAAGTTGAAAATTGCAAATGGCGGCCGTTGTTATTGTTCGTACCGAATTAACTATTTGTAAATTATATACCAATCTTTTTAGCGATTTTTCTAATGGACTGTTATAATGATGCGATGCTTTAACTTCTCATAATTCGGCGCGACACGTTTTATGTACGTTTTTAAGTGTTTTGAGTGTTTTTTTGCTATTTTATGTGTGTCATGCAAATGGGGTAAGCTGGAATTATCGGATGTCGCTTAGGTTGTTTTGGATAGTTTCAATAAGAAAATGGAGTGAAGTTCTGTGACCTAAAGTGTTAAAATGGAAACTGCATAAAGTTTTTCAACTATCGCTCTTGTATTGGAGTAAAACGAGAGACGAGAGCGGCTGTAAATTACGAATGTTCCATGCTGTGACTGTTCTCCCCGTACATTTCAAAATGGCTGCTGCTCTTCACGATATATGAGCTTTGCGTCACTGGAACATAATTCAATGGATTTGAATCGTGATGATATTGTAGTGTTTCTAGTCGTGTGATTGTCTGTGAAAAAGCGAAAATAAGCCTCGGACGGTTTCCCGGGTGCCCCAGAACCGGGACAGTAGTGGTGTGTCATATGTTTTTGGTGTAGAGTGGACACTGACCATAGGACTGATATTGCTTTGCGTCCGAGCCGGACGGTAATGTTGCGCTTGATTTTCCATGATGATTTGGGACACAAGGGAATAGAAATTGTGTGGAATTGAGCGGAATGTGACATTGTATGAGAGGTAAGTGTACTTTTTTAGTTTATTTACATTCCGCGGTCGTTCTGTTGTGCGATGTTCAATACAAAATGGACACATTGGTGGGTGACAGGACATCGGTTCGCCGACGAAGACGTGCTCCGCGCGGCGTTCGCCTGAAAGCGCGGATTACAGCCGAAAAACTTTGCTGTAGAGTCGCCGTTTAGATTTTATAAAGTTGTGTAACATGCCGCCGTGTTGCCGATACGCAGCAGTGTTTTCACGGACCGCGAGGGGATGTTATCTCGACGATATTCAGCTTTACAACTCAATGTAATATCTGCTACATAACTGTGTTATTTTTGCCCCATTACCCAGTAATTGTTTGCAAATAATGCAAACTGTCAAATATGTGTTATAAGGTTAACAGTTCATTATTGCACTTGAGTAAATATTTCGAATCTTTATTAGATTTGTATAGGACTTCAGAGTGGTAGCCTGTATTGCTGAAAGGACAATAAATAGTAATATTTACAACCAAATAAAACCATAGACAAATCACATAACCTATTAGTACAACACATGATGGATCAGTGATTAATTGTTGGAGATATACAACCTACTTTGTGAACTATAACTCACATGAGGTACATATCAGTTTACAGGATGTAGGGATATCTTGCTTTATATTATGTACATTATTAAGCAGTTTTAGATATAAGTAAATAAACAATGATATAGTGGATAATGTGAGTGTGCCACACTGACCCTTATTTAGAATATGTTGATTATAGTAAATACTAAAGCCAAATGCCAAAAATTGACCTTGTATAATATTAAATAAAAAAGTAATTGGACTACTCAACCGGTTTGTTAATAATTATAGTTCACAATATGTTTATTTGTTAAGTTTTATAAAAAATAAAATGTAGGAAGGTAGGTTTGCCATCATAATATATATTAAAACATTACTTGAGGTGTTATGGTAACCAACATAATATCTAAATTTATATTTCTTGATTTATTTTTTGAATAATTTATACTTGTGTGTTATTTTTGTTTTATATAGTAACTCTTCCTTCTATATCCCATTCCACATTTGATTCGTATTTTTGTCTATTTACTTATTACTAAAAATAAACAATGTAAAAACCAACATCAAACTATTTTTTTACTATTGAATTATGTCATATGCCTGTGTCATTTTATTTTGGTTTGTTTACCTTATTGCCTAATTTGTGTCTTAATAAATTGTTCATATCTAGAAGTACTGAAACATAACAGGCTAATTGCAAATAAATATTGTACATTACTATATTATAATAATAATATATTATATAAATACTCACCTCAAAATTACATAGTTAACTTTCTTATTTTAACCCAAAAACTTCATTACATTTACTACAAACTTTTTAACATACTTTTTGAAACACTAGCTTTTAAAAAAACTTTTTATCTGTAAAAACATTTCCTGTTCTATTATATCTGTTTTTTAAAGTAATTGATTGCATTTCAATATATGGTAATTAAAACATTTGTAATCACTCTAAACATTTTGCCAAGATTATGGCAACATTCTCTCATTACTGTTAATTATAATTTTATGTCTATGTTAATCATATTCATTTCACTTAATTAACCAAACTCATTTCTAAAATATTCCTTTTTAGCAATCAAATTAAAACATACAAGTTTTATGCAGACAGAAATTGGTAATTAAGTAATTAATCAAAATCAGCTGAGTTGTAAAAGATAAAAAGCTGGCCAAGTGTGAGTTGGACTCATGCTTAAGGAGTTCAGTACATGATTTATGCTACTAAAATCAATCAAAATAACTCTTAAAAAAACAGGTCTCTGAATGCAGACCCCCTTTGTACATTTAAATATTATTGTTTTAATTTGCAATATAGCGATACAAAATAATCATTGCAACCTTTTGCCATTATTGATCTAGCAAAAAACGCCAATAAAAAAAACATTTTTCCAGTAGGGGGAAGCCCCTTTATTATTTATTTTTTATTATTATTTGTTGTTATAGTAGCAAGAGAAATACACATTCTGTGAAAATTTCATTTTTTCAATTGGTTCATGAAATTAAGCCTGCTGAAAGCCAGACAGACAGACGGCAGAGGCTTAGTAATTATCCCTTTTGGTATGGAACCCTAAAAATGAAGGATAAATAAATCTATAGTGTTAATTATCAGGTTTAATATGAGCAAGTGCTATCATTCGAACTGTTGTTATGTTCTTATCAATATAATGTAACTCATGAAGTTACATTAACATATATATATAATTATGTACCTAAGTATATACTGTTTGAACTATATGTTAAACCTTTTTTAAATTCAATTGTCTCATTCAAGCAATGGAATCTCTTCCATTTCTCCATTTTGTAGTTTTTATTTATTGCCATTTTATTGTAAATATGATTTAATATTTTATTGTAATTAAATTAAAAATAACCATCCTATTAAAAAGTTTAGTAACAGGTTGTTATTTAACTTTTTATTTTGTGGTTTATGTGGCCAATAATAATAATAAAAATAATACAGTAGTGATATATTTAGGTACTAAATAATTAGGTAACTTTTGCCATACCAGAAACATAGGAAAATATTATTTAAAATATTTGTATATGAATAATATCCTGATTTGTAATTACCCACAGATTGTAGAGAATGTAGAAACACCTTTTGCCCAGCTGTGGGATTGCATGAGCCAATAAATATTTAAAAGTAACAATATGAAAAAAGGCATATTATTTTGGATTTCCACGCTCCATACTAATATTATAAATGCGAAAGTAACTCTGTCTGTCTGTTAAGCTTACACGGTTATACTGCTGAACCAATTTGGATGATACTAGGTATGGAATCCTAAGAAAGGACATAGTCCATTTTTTTACCGTGATATGTAATTTACATGGAGCAAAATATAATAAGGTGTATTAAAAATTTAAAATATACAATGTAAAAGTTTACATTTAATGCTTTTACATATTTTTTTTGCCAAAAGGAAAGTTGGTACATGTTATAATTAATGATGACTAATCTATATAATTGATTACTTACGTTTTTCATAATGTAAACACGAAATGATTGATGTAGTTTAATGATTAAAACTACTTAAAATATAGCTAAAGTAATGGAAAAAATATATAGTGCTTACTACCTTTGTATGTCGTTTATCGCGGCAAAAACTACCCTGTTCTTTTTTTCGGATCCAAGCTTACCCCCACATCAAGTTTCACAAAAATCGGTTAAGCATTTTAGCTTTGAAAGCGTAGCAGATATACAAAAAGACTGACAGAGTTACTTTCTTATTAATAATATTAGTAGGGTCTTGTGGTGAATGAAATTTTATTATAACTAGTACCTATTCTGAGAAGAACATGGCCCACCTTTGAGACAGTAGATGATATTATAATTATGTTAAAAATACAATAATGCTACTAACTAATAAAAATTAAAAAAACATATTTACGACTCTATTTCTCGTTATTTTTGTGCACCTTACTCTCTTTGCATTAAGGTCTAAAATAAAATTTATTAACAATTATTTGTAGCTAAAATATATATTGAATGTTGATTCAATCATACATCACAACAAGAAAAAGCTTTTTATTAATTAACACTAAAGATGTTAAAGTAGGTCAAACAATAAAATTTTCATTAAATATTTATTGATGTTATTAAATAAGTAATTGAAAAATATAGATTTTAATGTGTTAAACGTTTAAAACTTATCTTAACCCAAAAAAAAAACTAATTAATTTTCATTATAATAATTGGTGAAAACTGTTTTGATGAGCAACCAAATAAAGAATTTAAGACAATAAGTTTATTAATAGTTATCAAAACAATTTCGAATACAATATTCACAGTATAAAAAAGGTTAGATGATTTCAGGTTTTTTTTAATGAAATAATAATTCATGCCAGGATAAAATGTTTAGGTAATTAAATTTTACATTATTCATACAAGCTACACTAGCGCGGTTTTAGCTGCCAAGTTCCCTTTCCCTTCGAATTAGGTATAGCTATAAAAAGTTTTCTATTTGTTAATCCAGGCTATAAACACCAAGGTTTATTCAAATTCATTCAGTAGTACAAATATCCATTCATACTCACAAACATTCATATTTAATCTATACTAATATTATAAAGTTGAAGAGTTTGTTTGTTTGTTTGTTTGTTTGAACGCGCTAATCTCAGGAACTACTGGTTCGAATTGAAACATTCTTTTTGTATTGGATAGTCCGTTTATTGGGGAAGGCTATAGGCTATATAACATCACGCTACGACCAATAGGTACGGAGCATAAATGAAAAATGTTGCAAAAATGAAAAAGCGTTGAAACTAAAACACGCGAACAAAGTCGCGGGGGACTGCTAGTTATTTATAATATCAAATGGTAGGAAGTGTCGAAGTAGTATTTGAATAGTTTAAGTACTCATTTGTGTTCTCCCTCACACACTCCCCATCTCTTTATTATTGTGTGTATGTAACAGGTGTCATGCTGTCAGGTGGAAAGGCACAGGTGCCTGTAAACTGATTGTCTATGGTTCTATCTGACTTGAAATCAGCTGATGATGTATATTTGCAAGCTGCAATTTTTTATATTACAACGTAATATGTAGTGTTTGGTTAATGTAGTGTTTGGTTAAATATATTATCTAAGGGCTGGTTGCTTCAATTTCTTCATTGACATTTCTACATTGACATGTCTCTTAACGTTAAATATGGCCGCTAATATGAGAATTTCATACTGGTTTAACGTTGACGTACGGACTTACGATAACAGGCGGTTTGAAACAATCCACCCAAAGTATTAAATATGGAAAAATGAAAAATATATTTGTTTAAATTAGTTAAGTAACAACAAAAAAGAAATCTGTTTATTTACAGTCCAAAACATATTAATTTCTAAAAATAAAATGCATAAAGAATACAATTTTTAAGTATTTTTAATCGCAACACAGTTAGTTTTCTGAACGCTCGTCTGATTTGCGCCCGCGCACCATGCGTGTTTTTAATTATATAAATCTTTTCGGAAGAGTAAAAGTTAATAAATATAAATAATTGTTTTTTTGGTTGGTTTTGTTAACTGTAAACACTTATCTTATTCTATTGCAATAATGATCTGTTAATAAAATGCATGCATATTTAGTTTTATGATGCGATTACACCAAACACTTGGTGTGGGACACCGAGTGTACGTGTGCATGAAATTCCTAGAAGGGCATTCATTGCGAAAAGCAGACACTTTACGAACTAAGAGCTGCAGTGTAAACGTAGCATTAGTTTACTACCTAGTACATTTTTTTTTCTAATTTGATGTCTATTTGTGCAGCATGGCAGCGGACAGCGATGGGCTAGGCTCGGCGGGCGGCGGGTCGTGCGGCGTGGTGGTGACGTGCGAGGGCGATCTGCGCGACCCGCGGTTCCCCGCTCGCCTGCGCAGGTTGCTGCGCGAACTGCGCGCGCTGCTCGCCGAGCCGCATCCGAACACGCTCAAAGTTAACAAGGTAATCTATCCTACATTTTATCCATTCTGTAATACGCAATATTCATATAACGACGGTATTATTTATTGGTAGACTCATGCTCGAATACTCAAACCGCAACAAAATTTTAAATCTCATTCTGTCTGTCATTTAGGTAATTGGGTATTTGTATTTCGTATTTGGCAAAAATTTGCCTGTCAGCGAGCGCTTCGTGCATGTCTCACGTCATGACGGCAAAGACAAGCAAGGAAGCCTGGCTGAGCCGGGAGAAGGCGTACGACAACAAGGGCATAGGCAGGCGACCTAAACTGTTGCGAAAATATGTTATAAACCGCCTACTTGTAAAAGCAGCTAATTACTTTCATATTGAGCTAGTTACAAGCATTTAAAAATTGCTAATTAGACAGAGAGAGCTATATAGTGATGTGACGCTACACACTTCAAACTCCATACAAATCTGGGCACCAAACATGTCGAAAAATTTGCAAAAATGAAAACTTTTCCAATCGTGTATATATTCTAGATGTTATTTCGTAATTTTGCATACATTTACAACTATTAGAAGAATTTTTGTTATAATAAATAGGTAGTTCAATAGAATTAAGAAGGCTTGTTGACAATTTGTTTTTTAATGTTCGCCAGGTAGATTAATATAATAAATATTAGGCATGTATTTTTTTCTTTGTTTACGTAAGCAAAAACTTTCGACGATCCTTTGACTTGAAAGAAAGTACGTTTTGTGTAACATCGTTACGTAATTAGTCCCTACGCCTGATTTGCGCTACATTTCCTTTGTTTTAATTTTCTTTTGAAAAAGTTTGTAATATTTTTTTATTATGTAATTTACGGCGTGCGGCATGGGTCAGTTTATATAATAAAAGAAACAAATTGACTAATTAATACAATAAAAATACATATTATAATAAAAACAAAGTTTTAATGTTCTGGAGTAGGGACTTATGACGTCACATGATGGAAAAATTGTATCTACAAGTGACGTGACGCAACATTTCCATTCACTGTATCTAAATCGTGGTTGTTTACGTAAAAAAATAAAAATACTCGTCTACTATTTTTTATTAATCTAACTTACGGACATCATCCTTATTTATTTATTAGAAGAACGCCTTATAAGTTAGTTAACGCGTTATAGTTTAGTTAAAAGTTAGTTTCGTTTCGGAAATGTATTTTAAATGAGAGCTTAAGTTCTGTAATAAGCGCTAGTAAAAGTATAGATAAGAGTTTAACGCGTGTTAGTTCGTCTAAGACGCGCCTATGTTACAGGTCTTTAACTGACATACTTCAATAGACCTTTTTTCTATATCGATTTTTTATTTAAGGTGTTATTATTTATCACAATTAACTATTCATCATTATTCTAGAAATATTAAGTTCAGTCTGAATTTGAAATGAAGGATTTTCCGATAATAGCTTAATTAATGTCAGTTTACTTAGTGTAAACTTTACATGTAACGTTATAAAACGATAGAGATGTTTTTTGAAGTGATTCTTGTAGTACATATAAAATAGAATATATTTTTATTCGCTAGAGATATTGTATAGGTGTGAAACATAAAGTTCTTGGCGTTACTCGCCTTCAGCAGTTTTACGGAAACTTACAGTTATTATAGTGTTACATTTTTTATAATAAAAAAAAACTATTTATATTTAATTTCAAAATAATATTATTAATGCCAAAGTAACGATGTCTTGCTGTAACTCTTTAGCGGCTAAACAGCTAAACCGATCTAAAAAAAAATGGGGTAACGTTGGATGCCAAGAAAGGACATTGGCTACTTACTTTTGTCGCGATAACCAACATCCAGGCGGGCGAAGCCGCGGGTAAAAGCTAGTTTTCAATTAGCCAAGTTTTTAACATCTTTTAAATTTTGTTTCGGTATTTTTGTCAAAATTCGTAATTGTTTAAATATAATTTAATTAATAGGTTTACAGCTACAAAATTCTAAGCTTTTAAAACATTTTTTGAGCAATAAACATTCTGTTTTTAGGTCATACTAATTAAATTCCCAAACTCAAATACTAAGAAAGAATACCTTAGGGTTTATTTTATCTAATTAGATTTACGGCTTACGGGTGTTTGGATAAAGCCTGTACTACTATATTTTCGCGTAAGCCGGCCCACGATGACAGGTGACGTGAACGTAGTAGTCACGTGTTCGCGTACGGTCGACCGCGCGTGCGTTGTAACAGTGTAGTAGGAAAATCGACTTTACTACCTCGTAAGAAAGTTGCCACTGTGTGGTGGACGCATTGTTGGCAAGCATGTGCTGTTGGTATCTTGGGATTTGTTGATTACGTCATGAGGTCAAAGATCATGGCCACGTTTTCTTGTCTTTATTTTGTATTTATTTACTGTTAGTGTTTTGTTTTTGTCTTATGGCTAATTAAAAGCAGGGCCTGTCGATCGAGTAATCTAAACGTAACTTTGGTCTATGTTGATCATTGGATTACCATCGTTTTTTATAGGAACTCAAGGCGGTAGTCGAGATAACACATCTGTAGTTTTTGCGGTCGTGTCGGAGAGAAGTGGGTCATAGTTTACGCACATTGTTTGCCATTTTATATTTCCGGTCTTTTATGATAGTCTTCTTAGAGCTGACCGAAATTTAGACGGCGAAACATATTTTTTTGTGTCTAAAAGTTATCATAAATAGTGAAAAGGCTTTGCCTTGAGTTATGAATGATAGATAGATGGTGTTGTCTATAAGAATCGGTTCATAGCCCTGGTAAAGTAACAAAATAAAGTCATCTATTGGCCAGTTTCTATATTCAGGAAGAAGAAAATTCTACCTTCTGTAAGTAAATATAGGAAACCAGGCATTAGAGACTTGTATAAGAAGTTTAGAGGCTACCTGATGAACGCAATAGCGATACTCATTGCTTATGGCTATTTCATAATTGTGTGTTCTTAACTTTCAATTTAACTATGAAAAGTTTTATTTTAGCAGTATAAATCTTAAGATTTATATAAGAAAGCTCTAGTGGTCTTTGTCAAGAAAACAGTGCTAAAAATCTCCATATTTTAATTTTGATTACGGCAACAAATCGTTTATAGGTATAAAAACAGAGTAATATGTGTCTAAAACTGCAATATTTATACAAATGAATGCATACAAAAAAGATTATTTCAATGGGCGTGAGTTTTATGATTTTGAACTGTAAGATACGGGATCAGTAATCGTGGAAACTTCATTCGTTCCTCACAACTAAACTAGGTATTATACTAGCTTTCGTCTGCGGCTTCGCTTGCCGTGGATCCGTGGTCCTTTCCTGAAGTTCCAGATATCTAAACAAATTTTCATCCCAAACCAGACAGGCAGACAGACAGACCGAGTTACAATTATAATAATAATAATAATAATAATAATAATAACTTTATAATATTTTTTTACAATATTAATTACATTTATAATATTTGTATGCTTTTTACGCGTGTCATTATTACGTGAAAGTACTATTGAAAATGCTTGTTATGTCCCTAGTAGAAACTAGCTTAAATAAAAATACATATTATATAAAAAACAATGAATTTCTTATAAAGGCGCTTCAGAAACGTAAATGTTACAAATCTAATTGACTGTAGGTGCGCGGTTCCCAAAGTCAGGTGAAGCAGTCAAAGCCTGTGCTCAGGCTAACTGCGTAAATCTCTTCCAAAAAAAAAAAAAGTGCGCGGTTCCAACATGTGTTCTTCCTATGGAGAAGAACGGACAAGAATTGCCATAAGTTTCAGATAATTAAAACTCACAAAGGTTGATGCTCTTCCCTTCTCTGTATGAGCAGGTTTTACTTACTAAAGATTTCACTTTCCCCTTTTAAGCCCGAAACAAGCATCTGTTAATACCTTATTAGGACTTAGTATTAATTAAATTATTTTATTACAATATATTTACAAACTAATTGTTGGCAATATTTCATTAAATCCGCATTGCATAAGTATAGTTACTGTACTGTTTACAAGCTTTTAATTAACTTGCACTGTAGCTAGGTAATAGCTTTGTAAGTTGTGCGTCAAAATTTGCAAACAATTTTTGGACCATTTGTTGGTATCCTATAGAGCTATAATTTTGCTTATTTATTAATTTGGTGATACGTTTATACTGATAGTACCGAGATGGTTGGTGATAGAGCCCGAAGGTGGCCAAAGAAACGACGCAATCTAATCAGTACAAAATTATGATCCTAGCATATTCTGGTATGGCTAAGTAGAGTTTCGTCTACCAAAACGATTTTACTTACTTAAACTTGTACTTAAATCTCAGTGAAGTGCACATAAGAGGCACTCAACACACAATTTCCCCTTTAAACTGTACTATTTCCATTAACTTTATTATCCTATTTTATAGACCATAAAAGTGGACGATGCACAAATTAATTTGCGAATAAATTTACCTAGTATAATAAAGATTCGCGCGCAAATGATTATTCAGTTAAATGGCAAAGTTGAACACCGTATGCAGATTTAAAATACGTTTCTTTTGTTAAACTTGTAAATAAGGAAGTTTTTTTTGTAAAGTTAGGTAAATATACATTGTAATTATTTAGGCGTATATTCGTAATCTACTCAATATTCTACAAAGCTAGTTGCCTATGTAGTGTTAAGATTGTCTGTATTGTCCCACTGCTGGGAAAAGGCCTCTCTCCATTCTTTCCAGCGATCTCGGTCCCTTGCTTCTTCTTGCCAATTCCCAAGGAAGGTATCCAGTTCGTCATACCATCTCTTCCTGGTCTGCCGCGGCCCCGTTTACCTGTTATAGGGCTCCAATCCTGAGCTCTACGAACCCATTGCTCATTTGGTATGGTAGACATGCCCACTCTAGTCCCATTTTAGCTGAGCAGCCTCTTGAGCCACGTCTATTATTTTTGTTCTAGAGCGTCTGTGTTTAATCTATACTAATATTACAAAAAAGAAAATATTTGATTGTTTGTTTGTATTGAATAGGCTCCGAAACTACTGAAACGATTTAAACAATTCTTTCACTGTTGGAAAGCTACACTATCTCCAGGTGACATAGGCTATATTATATTTTTTAATTATGAAATTTTTGTTAAATACCCGTCCGAAGCCGGGGCTGGCGGCTAGTAACTAATAAAAACTGAGACCGATTTTACGTGACTTACTTATCACATGGAGTCTCTCAAGTTCACAAAATTGTCACTTATTTCTGTCTGACCTGCTCTTCTTAACCATTTGCCCAATCCAGGGTCTTCGATATCCATAGAGGGAGTTAACAGCTTCCTAATGTGTAAATGTGGAATATTTGCGTATAATCTGCACACTATTTTCAATCGTAAAAGCTAAGTTTTCAGTACTGTTTGGGTGGGCTCAGTCGATCGAGTACGAAAGTTTTATATGCAGCTTAGAGATCGTAGTTCCTAGCTGACTAATGCGTTGCTTTTTATGGCGGGTTCAATAGTTTATCTACTTTGTTGTTGGTCCAAATATAAAAGTACTAGTTTGTTTATTATAATTATTTGCAGACTTAAGTAGGCGGTTTTGTAGGTCTGTCTTGCAAATCTTCAATGTACCTATTGCTTAGTTGATCTGCACTTAATCAGTTTTTATTAAAGACTGGTCGTATTATAATAGATGGTGCCCTTCTCTTCACCCAAAAAATCTACAATTCGACCTAAAAATTGGTCAGCAATGTTGATGTATTCGTCAAGTAGTTTTTTCAAGTTTATGTGCAGGGTTATCTCACTGTAGTCAAATATGTGATAGAATACACCTTAGATTTCCTATAGTTTTATTTAATCGTTATGAACTTAAATATGTATATCCATTATTTATTAGTTTATTGCCTAAGCCCAAAGCATGCCTATTTAAGCCTTCAAAGATCTTTGACATAGAATAATTTCAGCAAGTAAATGTATATGAAGACTTCACAAAAAGATGGTCTAGATAAAATCACAGTAACAATGCTTCCATACAGGGTGTGTCAACGTCTTACATTAACATTAAAAAGAACGTGTAACATTAACATAGGTACTTGACATGTCTTGAACCCGCTGCTCCTAACTTCCGGGCCACGAGGCCACCAGGAATGTGGTTGTTAATGTACTTACTTGTGACGTACAGGGAATGCCCGGAAAAAATATACTAGTTTAATTTTAAATAGCGGGTTCCGTCGCTCTTTAAGAAAAGGCCTTTGCACTACAATAATTATAGGCCGGTATTATGTTGTCGGTGTACGCGTGCTGATATAATAAACTGCGTTTCGTTGTAGGTGGAGCCTTGGAACTCTGTGCGCGTGACGCTGTCGGTGCCGCGCGCGGCGGCGGCCCGGCTGCGCGCGCTGGCGGCGGCGGGCGCGCCGCAGCTGCGCGCGCTCGGCATCCTGTCGGTGCAGCTGGACGGAGACGCGGCCGTGTCGCTGCGGCTGCAGCACGGCGCCGAGCTCAGGATCAATACCGACCCCGATGGTGAGAGACCACACACGCACACTACATATTATGTATTATATGGACTTTTGTTTACTTTGACCTGGGGAAGTCAGAGGCCCGGACTCTTAACGGTATAACGACCTAAGTGTGAACCTATCCTTTTTATGAGCAATCATCATACAAGGGCATTGCAAAATACCTCGATCCCCGATAATACTATGTACATAGACCCTTCATCTGGTTTATATCGCCAGTGGAACGATTACATATTTACGCCAGTTTCCCCATTACATACCCATAATCAGTGATCTTGTCACCACACCGGTCTGTCCGAACTCTACTATTTATTATGATTAAGTATGTTATTCCTCAGATAGAATACACTCGCTTACTACCCCACTGCTACTGTGTAACTTGTTCTAAACACAATATGAAAACTAAGAAACAATGTTGATATTGTAGATGCAAGTACGTCAAGATCGCAACCGAACGCCGAGCTGCTGGCGGGGCTGGGCGGCATCGGGCGCATCCTGAGCGAGGAAGGCGCGGGCGGCAGCGCGGACCCGCCCGCCGCGCCCGCGCCCGACAGCTTTAAGTCGCCCAACACCGTCTGCCCCATGGACGGCAAGATCCCCCACAACATTCCCCCGCACAACGCCGACCGCTACGAGTTCCCCTTCGGCAGCATGACGCAGGCCAGGGTTATACATAGGAAGGAGAATACCCTTGGTAAGTACCGCATCTAAGTTAAGGGCGCACGCGCTGATCAACGCTGTGATTGGTTGTTAGTCTTTTGGTCAACCAATCGCAATCGTGATCTAGCTGTGCTGGTGGGCTATTTGCCAAAGATTTAATTAATAAGCCCTTAAAGAACGGGGGTTTTTCTAAATAATAAGTTCACATTTATTTTATTGCTGTTTATTATTTTTGATGTCTTACATAAAATAATTATAGTAAACATTTTTTATTTGCTTTAACAATGCGTGTCCAATATTAATCACTGACCGACAGGACGCACATTAAAAAAAAATCTACACATACCAATTAAGAAAGATGTTATTACTAGATTTTCTGACTTTATAATGGATGGCGGCTATCCAATTTAAATGGAACATTATTTAATATAATGTATCGCGACATTTCAGGTATCGGCGGTCCCACAAGCAGCATACGACCTCAACAATCCGACGGGCCGTTCGTGCGGCCGTCCACGTCGTCGTTCCCGGGCCCGCCGCCGCCGTACCCCGCGGCCGCGCCCTCCGCGCCCCCTTCGCCCGCGCCCTCCACGCCGCCCACCGTGGCCATGTCGTCGCCGCTGCTCGTCAACCTTCTGCAGAACGACGCGCCCGCGCCTTCGCCGCGTCCCAAGCCGCCGCAGCATCCTGCCAAGCTGGATCGGTTGGAGGATGGGCAGGTAAGCGTGTAACACTTATTTGCTATTGCTATTTTTGCGTTCTGAAAATAGTATGGTTAAATATTATAATTTTAGTTTCAGATAGTTTAATACTCAAATTTTCAGATATTGTTTGTGGCATAACTCTGTCATATCGTAATCGAGTGTATATTAACTGGCCTCACTCGACATTCGCAGGTGGAGTTGGCAGTGGGCCGACCACCGTTCGCGGAGTACCGCAGCCCGCGGTCGGCGGCGCCGGTGGCGAGCAGCCCGGCGCCGGCCAGCGCGCCGCGGCCGCCGGCGGGCGTGCGAGCGGGCCCCGTGCGGCGCGCGCTGGCGGCGGGCGGGGCGCGCGCGCCAGGCCCCGCGCCGCGCCCGCTGCCGCCCGCCGGCTACGCGCCGCCGCCGCCCTACCGCCAGCAGCTGGCGCGCGCGCCGCCGCCGCACGCGCCGCACGCGCAGCACTCGCGCGTCACGCCCGAGGACCTGCAGGCGCTGATGCCGCCCACCACCGCCTCTATGGATCAGAAGACGCAGTCCAGTTTCCAAGTGAGTCATATTCAGTACATATACTTAATATTATTTATTTATTTGCAACTGAAAAAGGGCTAACCGTTAATTCCAAGTCAAAATATATATAATAAACCTTGAATGTTTCCTCTTTTTCAGGAGTTCCAACGGTATCAGCAGCAATATATAGCGAAGCAGCGGGCGGCGTCCCGCGCGTCCACGCAGCCGGACTGGAACGAGCCCTACCGGGACTCGCTGTCGCTGCTGGACCTGCCTGACAGCGACCTCGAGCACCTCATGCCCACGCTCGGGGACGACCTCAACCTCGACGAGAGCGCCTTCTCCGCCATCTCCGAACTAGACGCGAGCGCGAAACTCGAGATGTTACTATCAGGCAATAATGCCAACACGGGCACGCCCGACTCCGTACTGCAAGACATTACCGGCGACCAGTACGGCAACAGCTCCTTCGCCGAACCCGCGCAGCGACACGACGTGCCTTCAAAGGTGGAGGCGTACGGGCCCGACAGCTTCATGCCGCCGCCGCCCGTGCCGCACCACTCCAGCAAGTTCCGGCGGCCCGAGCCCGAGCCCGAGCACGCGCCGCCGCCCTCCCCGCACAACTCGCACCCGCCGCACCCGCCGCACCCTCCCAACGCCGCGCAGCACGCGCTCAACGCCACGCCGCCCTTCAAGACTCCGCCGGCGAGTGCTAGCCAAGCTATGCCTCCGCCGCTCAAGCTGCCCATACGAGCGACGACCTCGGTCGCCACCGCCACCGTCGGCTCGCAGGCGTCAGCTCATGAGATCGAAGAGCAGAGCAAGCAATACCTCATAAAAACTCTTATGAGAGATGACGACGTGCCACCCGTCCCAAAGGAACAGGAGAAAAAAGTTGAAGAAGTCACGGTCGCCAACTGCGAAGTGAAAGAAGAGAGGCCTTCCGTAGAGGCCGCGCCCGAGATGTTCGGTATCGCGAAATCTACGACCGACGACGACTTGAGAAGAGCAGACGAAGAACTGAGAATGAGAAATAAACTTATCAAGAAAGAGCGAGATGACAAACTCGCACAAAAAGGCGGCAAACCACGTACGGTCGGTGCGAAAGAGAAGCCAGCCACGCTCAAGGATAAAATCGTCCGCGACAATAAGTCCACCAAAGTTGCCTTACCGCGGCCGTCGCCCGCCAAGCCACCCACGCCCACGAGCGACGCGCCCAAGTCTCCTCAGACGGAGAAAGAGTCCATCAAACTCAGGCTCAAGCTTGATAAAAATGAACCAGTAGTCGCACCAGTATACAAAGCTGACATCAGCTTCGTCAACCAACAGAAAGGTGACAAGCCCACGGACGGAGAACTCAGGGTTCCACCTCTTCACATCAGTCTCAGAGGTAGAAACTCTGCTGTCATAAAGAACTCCAAGAAGGAAAAGAAAAAATTTGGGCCTGGCGACCTACATACGAAAAAGATTAAAATCAGAAAATCTTCAGAATCCGACGACAAGTCGCATCGGAGGGATTCGATAACAGACGAGTCGATAGCCTCGAAGTCTGGCGAGAGCACTGAGAACAAGACTGATGATGAGTATTTAAACGCGAAAGGCATTAAGCTAAATAACCACTATGAGGGCGAGGGCGTCAAGCCCGAGATCACGGGGGACAATAATGTCGTGTACAGAATGAAAACGATATCCAAAAACGCTCACATAGTCACCAAGTCTCACGACTACAAGCTCAACAATAAAGTGCCGAGCTTAGACCTCAAGATGAAAAAGAAACTAAAAATACTCAATGAGAGCACGAAATCGTCAGAGAAGGAGAGAGATAAAGAGCGGGATAAAGAATGGCGGAACGACACGCTAGACAAGGAAGGAAAGTACGCCCAAAACGAAGGCTACAGAGAGCCTAACAACCACGACGCGAAAAAGAAGTTACCCACTCCTAAAACGGACGTTAAATGTGATAGTTTGAAGTCAGAGGGGAAAACAGTGCAATCAGACATTGATAGTGAACATAAAACAGGTGCTAGTGAGTTGGATAGTAGGTTGCTCAAGTGTCATAAGGATTTAGAGTGGACGCTTAGTGGCGACGTGCCCGAATCGCAAACGTTCGCGGACTCGCGGCGCGCCGCCGACGACGACAATAAGTTGAAACGGACAATCGCCGAAAGTGCTATTACCTTACCGAACGGGCTGCTGACCTCTGACAAGAAGAGGAAGGTCAGCCACAGTTCCTGTACAGGTCAGTAACACTATCCTGCACAACTTCACACACGTTCCTACTATCACTCATATATATTATTAGTTGATAGAATAGTAAAAAAAATGGATGACAGACAAAACAGACAATAAATATTTACTAGCAAAATGGTTTTTAACTATCCACATACAAAATGGATTAATTTGTAATATCTACTTACCTGTATTTAATCATCCTTCATTTATTGACATATTCTAATAAGGTCTTTGATATTTTAAACAAGGGAACACAATTATGCTGGCTCAAGAAGAATTCTAGTATCTTTAATTAAATAAATTATGTAACAATAGTTGTAAAACTTAGAAAAATATAAATACCTATCAAGATTTAAAAGAGTTTAAGTTTAGTTTAGGGTTGTACCTATAGGGACAGTATTTTTTTTTGTAAGATGCTAAGTATCATAAGCCCAGTTTTGGTACAAATATTTGTACTATAAACAAATATTCGTTCCAACCGGTGGTAGACCGCGACAGAAAGGCAATTAAACTTTGAATAAATCGTTAAAATCTGACCTTAATCTTTACCCTCCTAAAAAGGTGTTCTTGCTCATAGTCACGTCCCAGAGTAAGCAGGTCGGTGCCTGCATAGCCTGTCCTCTCGCGCCGGTAACGCAGCGGCCTGCCACCGGGCTGGGGGTATTTAGGATGGCAAGCTAACCCCTTGCCGGCCGTACAGAGCCTCGTCGGTTAGTAGCAGGGCGTAAGGTAAACATTTGGGGCGTCAAAACTTCAAAGTGTACCTTACTTGCATTTTCCATTACCATTTTGCATGCGTATACATGAGGTAGAGCTCTCAGAGCAAGCATGACGAGGCGTGTGTTTGTGTTGCAGAGCCGCCGGGCTCCACCAACGTGGGCACGATCCCGGCGCGCGCCGCGTCGCCGCCCGTGTCGCCGCGCCGCAAGGACCGGCCCAAGGACAAGTCGTACTGCAAGCTCGTGGCCGAGCGCGCCACGCGCCCCGACGCCGACAAGTTCGGCAGCCGCTCGCCCGCCAGCCAGGCGCAGGGCGAGGACTCCGGCATCGAGTCCATGGACGCGCTGTCCGAGAAGTCGCCCAACCAGGCGTCGCAGTCGCCGCCCGGCCCGCAGCGCAAGGAGCGCCTGGACATGCCGCGCTCCACCAGCCCCGCGTCCGTGCAGAGGATCATCGGCGTCATCGAGCCCGCGCCCGCCTCCGACGAGCTGCTGGAGCGCCTGTCGCTGGCGGCCGGCCAGCCGCGCTACGAACCCGTGCCGCCCGACATCGACGACCTCGGCGACATTGAGGCCGAGCTAGCCAAGATGCACGCCGACCACGTCAACGGCGACGACGCGGCCGGACCCGCCCGCGCGCCCACGCCCATCCTGCGGGACGAGCGCGACCAGCCCGCACCCGCCGCCGCGCCCCCGCCCGCGGACAAGGCCAAGCTCGAGGATTTCGACCCGCCGCCCAGCCGAGTCTCGCCGCCCCTCTACACATACTCTAACCAAGAGAAGCTAGGGCCCGTCGAAGATGTTAAAGAGGAACGAACGCAGGAACGCCCAGAGAACGGCGACGACGCCGGTGAGCGAGGCGAGACCGATGAGAAGCGGGAACCCAAGCTGGAGAGGCTACCGCTAAAGGCCGATTTCCCGGACAAAAGTCTGTTAGAGCAGCTGCTGATAGAGATTCCGACTCCGGACTACGCGGGCAAGAGGCCAGAGTCGCCGTCACCATCGGCGCTGGAGCGCGTGGCGCGCAGCAGCGTGCGCACGCGCTCCAGCAGCAAGCTCAGCAGCCCCGCCGAGCAGCCGCGCACGCCGCGCCTGTCGCCCGCGCTGGCCAAGCTGGAGCGCGCCGACTCCCCGCTGTCGGCGCCGCGGCCGGCCGAGCGCGGCAGCCCGCGCGGGCCCGCGCGCCCGCCCGTCAAGCGCCGCCGCCGCGAGTCCGACAGCTCGGCCGCGTCCGCGCTCAGCTGCGAGGAGGGCCTGTCGCCCGCCGCGCGCCCGCGCAAGAAGCCGCGGCCCGCGCCCGCGCCGCCGCCCGCCGCGCGCCGCAAGGACTCGGACAGCGACAGCGACGAGCCGCTCATCTGCAAGGTGCGCGGCAAGGGCGCCAAGCCCGCGCGGCCGGGCGCGCGCGCCGCCAAGCCCGCCGAGGCCGTGGGCACGCGGCGCTCCGTGCGCCACGGGCCCGCGCCCGCGCCGCCCGGGCCCGCGCCGCCCGCGCCGCCCGCCGCCGCGCCCGTGCGCCGCAAGACCAGAAGTGCCGGTGAGTGTCGCAACTGTCCCGACTGATGCTAGCCGAGTCGAGCCGGACTGACGTGTATGTTGTGGCAGTGGGCGAGGGCGCGGCGGCGGGCGTGCGGCGGCGGCGAGCGTCGCGCGACCACAAGTGACGGCGGCGTCGCGCGGACCTCGAGCCGCGCCGCGCCGAGCCCCGGCCGCTGCTGTCGCCGCACTCACGCGCAGGTAACCTTCGCGCTCCCGACGCTCTACACTAGTACAATTTGTGACTCGCCGTGTGGCTCGATTGACACGAACGTTCGCTGAGCACTTACGATAACTTTCAAACTTTGTTTTATACCAGTATGGGTCACGATGTAACTTAAATTATAAAAATTGTAAAATATGTTGCGAGTTAGAAAAATAACTCGGGGTGGTGTCCACAAATCCGCAATTGGGTAATTGTTCATTTTTATGAATCTCTATTATTTAAAAAAACAGTTGTAAATTAACACCAAAGTGTGAGAACTAGTAAAGCGTAGTGCAATACTAACGTTTGGTATATACTGTGTTGATATTTAACAAAATATAACAAGAAATTGTGTGTGTATTATAAATTTGGATGTTTTATCAGCAGTGTCTTGTAAATGATTTGGGAACAAGTTGTGAACACCATTTTATACCCAGCCAAATAACTTTGTTAAACAGTTGTATATGTGTCATTGTATTTACTGTCAATGGATCTTGTTGAAAAATTTCCATACCTACATAAATAATATACATATTTTGCAACTTATAAAAATATCTATTAGAAATTCAATTTTGTCATTCTAATAATTTGACAAATTTCTATCTGTTGGTAATTTTACTGAAGGTAGAGAGAATGTAATAAATATTAATAAGTTTAAATAAAGACATTGCTTTGACATAGAAGTTCATTGCTTCTGGTCTTCATTGTAGATCCTGGCTAACAGAAGTTTGAATTTAATTTTATTTGGTGCTTGTACAAATCTCTACCGACACCGCTGATAAGGGATGAAAAAGGATTTAGTGAAATTGATTTTAGAATAGCTAAAAGTTGTTCAACTGTAACTTGATATCAAATTCTATTCGTTTTTAGTCTTAGCAATGGTCATGTTAAGATAGCCTACTATAAAGTAATAATTAAAGTTATCTATACCCAAGTGCCACTATATTAGAGTTTAAACAGTAGTATGTTATATAAATCTTTAGATAAAGTCTGTTTTAAATATCGATTGTATTGGCGCTCTTATCTTTGATCGATGATGCCCATAACTGCGCAAAAAACGATTAACAAAATCTATTCTAAAATTGATTCCTTCTAAATCCGTCCTGAAAACTCTAATCTATTGATTCATTATCGACTACGAAACGTTCAATCGATTACGCCGGACCCAATCAAATGCTGGCAGTCATACTGTTGGTATATTTATTTTTAGTGAACAAATGTTACCATTCACTATAAAACACTCGACTATTTGTTCTTTTAAGTGTAAGTTAATTTCTATCAAGTAATTTTAAGAATGATTGTGTTTAAGTATGGAGACTGACGCGATAGTTTTGATACTGTAAATAGACGATTAATCAGTTGTAGTTAATACAAAGTATAGTGACCATAGATACATAATAGATTGATGATTCGACTATTTGCCGTGCTAAAAGTATCGCGTGCGCATGTTACTTGAAACGTTGCCACTATGCAAGACTCTGTGGAGTTTGCGCCGTGGAGAGCCTTAGTTTACTAGTGAATAGATGTGTATCATTATTGTACAAAATGCACTCGACATATAGGCACATTGTTATAATAGTATAAATACCCGAGAGATATAAAGAGAATGAAATAAATGCATAAAGTTAAATATTTTCATACGTTTTTGCACGTAACTTCGTGACGTCGATTCGGTGACGTGAACGCAACGTTGTAGTTTTTATAATGTTTTGGCGTGAGGGCGACATGTTTTATTTGTAATATACGAAAATTGGACCAAGGTAATATCGATTTACAGCACATATTTGAAATTGCTAAATTAAATCGATATGGTTCAATTTGAAGATGGCGCCGTCACGCACAAAACGCTGGCCGCTATTACGATTTAACGTTAGCGTTTTTATATTTAAGAGAATTCACGACCAATAATTGTAATTAAATGTGGAACTTGATAATTTCTTAGTGAATGAGATATCTAATAATCGCGACTGAATGTTTTAACAGTTTGTCTGTTCGGGCTTCCAGTAAAACTAAAATTTTATTTTGACGCCCTCATTTGTTTCGTTTTCCCTCCATTCGTCGACCGTTGTTTCCGAGATCGATCGAACAATATTTTTTCACCAAACTAATACACGAACCAGTGAATCTTAGCTTGTTAATTTGCACTATGCATAGTTGATTTTCGAATCAATTTAGTTTTCTAATATAGATGCTAGAATTTTTATCACAATTGTTGAACACTTGAATATAGGAACGTGTTATTTCGAAGTCGCTCGCCTTAAAAAATGTTCATCATTTTCACTTCACGATTGGTTGTAACTAAATTGAACCTTGCAATACAGAATTAGTCGTCAATAAAACTCATTATTGATGGACATGACGACAAGGGGGGCACTACAGATGTATTTTAATGGTTATTTATCGGACGAAAGGTAGGTTGTTGGTCGACAAATCTGTAGGCGTCTGTGGTTCGTGTGTAGACTTCCTTCCTGTCTAGGAATACAAACCCAAAGCAATAATATTTGGATGTGACATTTTATTTGAAAAGCACTTTTATACAGCTTTTACACTTTTAGCTTAGATGGCCGTACATTACAGTATTTTTATAATTTCTCCCAAAATATATGTTCGTTTGTTCCCCTGTCCCTATTTTGATGATGTTCAATGTTAGTCGGACAGTGATAGTGCTACAATACATAACGTGTATAGTACGTACGTAGTATATAATGAGAAAATATTTTAATAATTAGTAATGAATTTATTGCCTGAATAAATTGTGCCCTATAACTGTGTGCCGTGGTAATGTGTCTGATAATGAAATGTTAGTGTGTAGAGCGGGATGCGGCTAGTCTGAGCGGTGGACGGCGGGATTACTGTTTTGTAAAACGTTTGTTTTTTCTTAAATTATTAATAACACAAATCGGTCCGGCCGATGTACAATCTCTTGTAAATTTTTCTGTATAGATGGGGATATTAATATATGTTACGTTTTAAGTACTTGTTTTCTTTTAAAATCATATTTAGTTTGGGGAGTAGCGCTTGTAAATATACGTCGTCGACTAGCGATTCGTTCCGCGCACGGACCGACTCCTGTAGACATGCAAAAGCCTTATACTGTAATATAAAAGTATGACTTGCAAGCTTTGTACCATATAATTATAGTGAATGAACTCTCAACTAGCTGTGTATATTGGGTGTATAGTTATCATTTTAGTTTATTTTGTTTTGTTTTTATTTTCGACTAATGATAGTAATTTATGCCGATAAATAAATATCTATATTGTACGTTTATATAATCTACAATGATGAAAGAGAAATACAAATAGTTTTAATAACACTTATAAATATAGCATAGGGGTTACACCACACGAGAGTAGATAATAGTTTTGTTTACATTCTATGGAACTTGTAAATACATACAGAAATAGTAAAATGAAAGAATTGATACAATAAAAGTTAACTTTATGTTATTTGTAATATTTTTTGTAGTACGTGTTGGGCGGTGGCGAACCGCGGGGAATCAATTTAGGACAATGATAAACAATGCCTGTAATTATTTTTTTGTTGCTGGCAATTTTATGAAGTTCACTTTTTTATTGTGCATTATTTTCTCTGTAAGTTGCTTTCACTGTCGTTTCTAGATTATTTTTAAAAATCATATAATTATTATATTGATAAAAAGTATGATGAGTCAAGCTGATTTATCATAATATTATAACGATGGAAGAAATTATATTGATAAAAGTACGATTGAGTCATGCTGATTTATCAAATTATTACGAATGAAGAAATAAGGAATATTATTGTTCTGCTATTATTAAATTTGTAAAGTTAGTTTATTAATAAATGAATAAAAAATATTTTGTTGTTTTAATTGGTGTTATATTTTTGTAATTTTAACAGGATAATTAATAACCCATAACAAAATTAATAACCCTTATCCAAAAACCTTTATAGCTGGTAATATAATCATAACCCAGTAGATAATGTGAAGTACAGAAAAAATAAAACATTTTTAGATTAAATTCATTTTCTTAAATAAAAAGTTTTTCAACGGAAGGAACTCACTGGAATCTAAACAAAGTATTTTTGTAGTTTGTGTATCAAACAGAAGTATATATAATACATAAAGTGCCTTAACTTATGCTTTAACCTTAGCCTACCTTATACCTGGTCTTATAATGCCTCTCGTATAGTTACCGGCTAGAAACTTGGCCACGTTCGGGAGTAGTGATAGCGAATTTACTAGTCATTCTGCCTAGCCTTTTCCCAAGCTACGTTGGGGTCTGCTTCCAGTCTTACCGAAATTAGCTGAATACCGTATTTAACATGGAGCGACTGCCTATCTGACCTCCACTACCCATTTTACTGGGTAACAAAGTATCCTTAAAGTAAAATCATAGCGCATTTACTAAAGTTCAACAAAAAAAATGCAGTTTTATTGCTCTTTATTATTCCAGCTCAAGTACCTATTAGTGATTTCCATAATTCTTTTTTAACATTTCTGTTTAGAAGAACGTTATAAAAAGAGAAGAACTCGTAAAAACGCCAAGTTACGTGCCAGCAACTATTATTTAGATACGGATACATATACACAAGAAACTTATTATTTCCGTGTATTCCAGAATAAATTAATATTCTCTAAATGACAATGTAGGTATGTATAAAAATATACTGGGTTATTCATGATCAGTAAAACTTTTTTAAGAGATATTCGCATTTAGTGTGAGATGAGGCACTGTTTCACCGGAGTTTGATCGGTAACACTCAATAATATTATAATTAGTAAGATACAATAATTATTCATTACAAAGACATTATTCATAGATTTATACTTAAGCATTATGCACACCATTGGGCCACAAGGGTATGATGATGAGATCTAGCATGTTCGAAATTATGCACTTTTGTCGATGTTTCTATGTTAGGCACAGATGTTAGGTATGCGTAGTTCCTAGTAATTGTAAATGTGAAAATTAATACATACATGGTTTTGGCCAATCGTATTCCCTGATGACTCGTGACACTAGCATTTAGGTAGGTACAAGTATATTTTTTTAAAATTTACACTGCAATTCATCCATTTCCTTTTAATTAATTTAGTTTTAAAATATAGGAGATTACTCTAAAAATTAATTAGGGCGCCACTTTTTTATTAGGGGTGCAGAAGTCTATACTGTTTTTTTTTTCAAGACTTCTATTTCTTTTTTTTATTGTTTTTTGTACTTTAACCCTGGCTGTATATAGGCGTTATACAAAATCTTAACATAAAACAAAGTATGTATGTACTGTATTTTTTGACCCAAAGCTTTGACTGCAATAAACTACTGGCAAAGTTAAATAGATTTTAAAGTTAAGTTGGGCGGCCAAAAGCTTTTGTTAGGCCTAGACGATACGAGCGGAGTGGAACGGAGATGTGATTTTAATAAAAACCCATAAAATTTCGTTATTTCACATCTTGTCTCCACTTAGCTTGGATACCATTAAGCTTCTCTGCTTTGGTGAAGTCCGGGCCTTACCCACACATTTTGGATTACAACGGAGTTTGACAAATAACGAAAAAAAAAAACCAAATCCATATTAAGTTGATATTATGAGCTTCGTAATTGCTCATCGAAATACTATCATATTTTTAGTTTGTATGATAATATTTATATTTCTTCATTACTAAAGCTGGTTTCTGATTTGGGCCGATAGTAAATTGATAAAAGTTTTTAAGTTGGTGGTCGTTCATTTTAAGAAAGTGCGTCATTATACTGTACAAATAATTTATAGAAATGATTGTAAAAAGACAATGTTATACAACTACAAGTCAGCGTGAAACGAAACGTCATGAAAATCGATGTCGAGAACATACACACACCATACATAATCGCAACCAATCGAAAGGCTTAACGACAAAAGTTAAGCAGCGTGATTGGTTATAATTTTTTATCTCTCCTGAAACGCCAATCAGAGCTTACCTTAACTAACGTTTTGGAGAGTTGCTGTGAGTGTGTGACAAAGAAAACACTTGAAAATTTTACTTGCTGTTCTCGACAGTTCTCGTGCCCTACGAGTTTTCGTAAATTATATAACAAATGTAAGTATGATTTATGTTATGCGTGACAATAATTTCTGTAATTTTGTCGCTTATATAAGATAAATTAGTTAAACTGCTGTAATACCCCATGTCAAAGTGTTATGTAAGCAGGCTGTCAACAGATTCACGTTTCTCACGAGTACGATAAAATTTATAGATTTACCTCATCTTACCTATATTTAGTTTAGAGGTAACCTAGATTAAATGTTTTTTTACTTAATTAAAAACATATCTACCATAAACATTGATTTACTCATAATTAATTTAAAACGACGTGTTCTAAATTTAATTTACACTACTTAATTTATTGTTATCTTAACTGATAGGACTACATTACTCTACAAATAACAATACCTACGTATTCTATGCTATTTATATTATATTATAAAAAAAAGCACTCAGATGTATCTTATATAAAGAGTTGAGTATTATAACAAAACAAAAAGGTAACCCAAATAACCAAATTTGTAAATATTTAGACAAAGTAGTTAAACCTTTTAGACAAATCTTTAGAAATTGCTTCTAAGAATAGCTATGGAAGTAAACAGGCATCCAGAATCAGACATGTTTCCTAATATTCCTAAAATTGTAGTTATTTTGTTACATTATTAAACAGAGGAAAGTGTAGATATATTATCCATTGGCATATTGGTATGTTGTTACAGGGACAAGACTCATTACAAATCTATATCAGATTTAAGAAAAACAGTGTATTTCTTTATTAACTTGTAATAACTTGTAATATTATTCTGCAGTAAAGACCTTTAGTGTAAGTAATTCAGTCTTATAACAAAATTAATTTATTTTCCTCATAATTAATTATTCAATATTCTCAGATGGCTGACAAGGCAGTGTCGACCGTGAGCAAGCCCGTGATGCGTGGGCTCCTCAACGCACAGATCAAGCGCAACCTGACGGTCTCGCTTGTGCTCGCCGGTATCTCTGGCTTTGCCTTCAAGCAACTCATTGGCACTGAGCGCAAGAGGAAGTACGCTGAATTCTACAGGTAAATGAAATATGTATTTCGTATTCTATTTAATGTGGAAAACCACTTTTATTTCTGGTTTTGATCAAAGTTAAATCTACTTCCTTATACCACTTTCGTTTTAGCAATGAATTTGAGGTAATCAAACTAATGTAAAAACAATATGACTGGTATAATTCTATGAACTTTAGAAATACTTGTACCAATATTAGTTTGTACTATAGTACTCTTTAAATTTGTCAGCTTATGCCGCCATTTTGATTTCTTTAGAATCTAAGTTAGTTCATTTATAATTAAATTTTATATGTATTAAAATTCGTCAGCAATCTAAGAGACTATAAAATTAAAAGCTTATTATGTTGATATAAATATTAAAAGCTTGCAAAGACAATTTTCATGAAGTTTATCATTGCAACATTAAAAAACTTTAAGTAAAATTTTTTATTGTGCAAAAAAGTAAAACAATGTTGAAGGGGGTACAAAACTAAAACGAAAAACAAAAACAAGAACGAAAACAATATCTATTAAGATCAATTACATTAATAAAATAGATATATTTAATTTCGATAAATAAAAATATACCTATAATTATTTTGAGCTTTAAATGTTAGATACACATTGAGTTACTGTTCACACTGACACTTTCTTTGTGGAACATATGTTTGAAATAAATAAGAAAACCAGGGTATTAAATGACACAACCGAGTTTAATATCTAAATAATGAGATGAGCCCTTAGCCCATCATTGGGACTAATTTATTTATACTTAGCACACATTATACATAATTTTAACTTTTAATTAATGGTGGGAATAAGCCTTCTTTCATATCCGTTCCTATACCTTATCCAGGTATAACTTATTCATTTAATGCTTTTTCAGGACGTACGACGCTGAGAAAGAATTCGAAGAAATGAAGGCGAAGGGTCTATTCCAATCCTGCTAAGCAAGAACAGTCCTAGAGTAGTATTAATTTTATTTCGCTGTGAAAATGATTTAATTATAAATAAAATTATGATGTAAAATATAGTTTGATTCTTTTTAACACTACAGCGCTTTCTCTGACATTAAATGTTAATAATATTAAATCACGTGATGTTTTTCTGCAACTGGCATAAAAATATTAATAAACTCGACAAAAAATTATTATACGTGATCCTACTACACCTTCCACCTCCCTTGTAATAATCCCCTTTATTAATTTACTTACTTGTAATTTTTTAATATTAATTTACTTTATTATTTACTTTTTTGATTAATGATCGACCCCTAGTATTAAAAATAAGAAGTTTTTTATCTATGATTCCAATATCTTTCTAACGTATTCTGCAATGATATTTCCTAAACATTTAAAGCGTCAAGGGCACAGCTTTCAAACATTAAAACGAAAGCAAGACTGGTGTATGTTATTTTGTTGCTGAATGTTCTGAGATTAGTATTGTAGGCACAGAACAAATGTAGTACTGTAGGTTATGAACGGAGGGATGGACCTCGCGCCTCCAATCGGACGGCTCCGCTAATTTCTTTCATCTTTAATTAAATTCTTTCTTTATTTTGGGGCCAAAGTTTTTATTATGGGAGTATGTTGACTAGGGTATGAAAATAATTGAAAGCTAAATATAGTACGTCAGAAAGATAATAGAGTTTTACACATATGCATCATTAGCAGGACGAAGATATTTTGACGTTGCACACATACTCACTTTTGAATGTGTGAGTTGCTATTAAATATCATAGGAAAAAATGCGTGGTAAAAATAAATTACTTGCAATGGTCACACTGCCGGCGGGAATCCGATTTGTCAACAATGGCCGCCGGCCGCCGCCATTACTCATTACCAATCATAATTAGACAGGCACGATAGAAAAGCGCAACATCACAACGCTTTTTACCATCAGTGGCACTGCAATCTAGCGTGGTTGTTACCACCGCCAAATCCCCCGTCCCTAGATCAAGCTGTGCCCTTACTCTCCAATTTAATTCTAATTCTAATGCAATGCCAATGCAAAATTGTTATTCATTTAGCACGCACACAAACAACAATAATACAACGTACAAGAAATACTATCAATGTTAAGATTCCAGTCAGTTCCTTCCATAGGCAGCATTTTATTTTATTTATGTTTATTTACAAAATAACAAAAAAACAACAAATTTGTAAGTATTCTAACTGGATCTGGTTGTGGTACGCTGATCGAACGGTACGGGTGGTTTTTCGACTGCTGGCGACTGTAGTACTTATTGCAGAGTGCAACTGTGTAGCCGAACTCTTGGAGTAACAAAGGTTGCGAAGTTAATTCTCCCCAGTTTGGTACTGTTTTGAGGGGCCACTAGCTTTTCTGGAGCTGTTTGCGTAGCATTAAGCACTTCTGCTCCGACAAGGATATTACGTTGCGTTTTATGTCACATTTATGCCAAGAAATTCGAGGTATTGTGTCGGAGCTAGAACAGACTTCCCTTAGTTGATAAGTAGGTACGGGGAACCTAGTACGTCTTAGTATCCTAGTTGCTGCAGTGTCTTTATTGTACATTATATCGTCTTTCAACTGCGGTTTTGAATGGTTTACTATCAAGAAATTGTCCGAATAAACCACGCACCTGATGTTGCGATTCCTCAAATCCTCTGACACCCATTTTTTTATTGAGGTAAACGTTCTTGGTGCCGAAGACAGGCTGAACGGCAAACAAGTCATGTCAGGTCAGAGCATAAACTAATTACGACATCAAAATCGCCCAATAAATATGAACGCGACTCCCCTTTTAAAATTGCAGATTCGAAACGTTTCGTCATTAACATTCAATTCTACAAGCCCGAGGGTAGACAAATATTTATTTTAGGCATCTGAAAACCTAATAGCATTCCTATCATTACACTTAAAACGTTGTAGTTTAGCTAATTTATTTAAAAACTTATCGTTTGATTTGGGGTAAACCGGATCTTTTATGACTGTACTGTCTTTCGATGTAATTTCTAGTTGTTCTCTTCTATAACGCAGGCCATAGACGTAAGTAATTTTATGAACAGGCTGGTTGAACGTGATTTTTCAAATCGGCATAAATGTCTGTGTATAAATTTGATAAAAATAAGTCGTCAAACGACATGAAGTAATATAAAATTCTGTTCTATTTCTATTTGATCAAACATTTTGACCCGTTCGATCAAACTACTTGAACGTTTATACCCCACATTAGTAGATATCGTCAGGACGACGTCAGTTTCCTAGAGTAGCGTCAATAATCGACGTATTATTATTAGTAGTGTAATTTGTATCTTGTATGTCGGTACTTTTGGATACGAGGTTTGCTAAAAAAGCCACTGCTGTGATAAAAACTCAAGAGTATGCATTACTCACAGTTTGCCAGTTCCTTCGTCTCTCCTCTCTGCGTCTTCTTGTACTCGGTTCGCTGCTCGTAGAGGAGTCATTATCACTATCAGAAGTATGTTCACACGTTCACGCGAACTGCTATCGTTATTTAAAACACACTCTGACTCTAAATAAAATTGTTCTTCGGATTTTCCATTATATTAACGGAGAGTTACTTCATTATAGATTAAACACTTTAAATTACTTATTATAAATAATAGAAATAAAGATAGGTATCGGTTTTTTCGCGGTGTTTAAATAACACTGACGTCTGTACGGCGCGAAAAACGACGGTATAATGACACAAAATCAAGCATCACCTACCTCGCCCTCTAAGTACCCACTTTCAAAGCTAACTATAAAAGGCGCCACCTATGAAGAGGAAGCGGAAATCGTTTACTTTAGGCAGGAAGATAGGTGCTTGAATCACGATGGATTCTGGATATTGATACAAAACAATAATTGATTACACGTAAATGTAAAATCAATAATAAAAAAATCGTTGGTTGCCTGTAAAGTCGGTATACGGGCGAAAGTTTTACGTGACAACGACTGTCAATGTCAATGTCTGTCTCTCTCGCTCTTAGGCGGGCTACCCATGCCCGAGTGGAAGGGACGCGTGCCTCTCACTCGCTCTCATTGTGAGCGCATAACGTGAGCGGAGCGTTACCCAGTTTCTTGAAGTGTCACCCGGCAAACCAATTTATAAGACGTTGTCACGTCAAAAAACCAAAACTACTCAACCGATTTTGAAGAAATTTATGTGGGTGGTCCCATTCTGATATCGATCGACGATTACCGGAGATATCGCGTAAAAAACATACAAAATAAAACAAAACAAGCCGCTGAATTGAGGACCTCCTTCTTTTGAACTCGGTTAATAAGATATTATACACATACACATAATTTGGTTTTGTCAAAATAAAAAAAAACTACATAAAGCGAATTAAAGTTTAAGGAGTGGGGGCTCGCTACGTCACAAACGGCTACACATAATATAGCGGTTTGTGACGTCATGCGACATTTCATATATATTATACCTAATCATAAGTATTTTGATTACGAAAACACAAAAATCGACAATTTTCTTCTTTTATAATCAACATCCCTATTAGAAATAGGTTTGATAAGTGGGTATATAGAAGCATAGGGTTAAGGATTATCTGCCTAAATAAATAAAAGTAACAAATATTTTCCAATAATTTAATCAGGACATCAAGTAATACGTAACTTTCCAGAATACATAAATAATTTTAACAATTCAATCGATTACACCGTTGCCTTATCGATTATATTACATTAGTCGCTTAAAATTTAGTTCAAATTGATCGCTACTTTGACTAACATAGAAAATCAGATAGACAGGTACCAGCCCGTTTTCACTACTTTATAATCAATGCTAAAATAAATAATGGTAAAATTATTGTCCACACCCCGAATACATTGAAATTGGCGCCATTTTTTTTTGACCCGCAGTTTTTTCGCCAAAGACAATTTATTTGGATTTTAATCGATGTGAACACCGCTTTTTAATGCTTCCATAAATATACGCTCGAAATAGCGCGAAAATTATGAACTTCCAGCGAGCGTGGTTGGAACGCATTTTCAAATTACGATTTATCTGATTTTTAATTCAACACCTGAGGAGTTACTCTTGAATTTAATTTCGGCTGATTGGAATTGTGACGTTTGTTTCTCTTGAACTCTTCTGATCTTAACAATAGCGCCATATTGTTTCATTATTAAGTGTCCGTTGAGAGACAAACTGGAATTAAAACATTGACACCATGTTTTTTCTTTAAGAATACTGCTTCACGTGTTTTCTAAATTAATATTAATTTTGATTTCTGAGGATTATGCGAATGTTAAAATTTGAAATAATACTACTTTTGATCAGATTTAATCGCGATTTTATATTTAGCCATCTATTACCATCGTCTGCCCGTGACCATGACACCTGCAAAGGCGTCGAAACGTCGGGAACTAAAATCTAAATATTAAATCGCGATAAAATCCGTTTAAAAGTAGTTTTATCTCAATAATATTAATTTTATATTGGGCTTGTATTACAATTGAAATTAATTCAAGAGTATGCCTGCAGGTTATCATTATGAATTAAACATCAAAATTCCATACATTTTGTGCAATAGATATTTAAAGCAGGCAAGCAATACAAAATGTATGCTTGTAGGGTTCCGTAAATGTAATATTCAATTGTGGTAAACGTATTGAGCAAAATTAACAGCTTAAACTAATATGAATCCTATGAAATAAACGTAGATCTTAAAAAGTAAGAACAAAGAAGCTGTATACATGCACCAGGCACATCGAAATTAATCACAAGTTAGTCTGCGGACGGACAAAATGGACGACTAAATAAAAAACATGACTTAAGTAACAAAATGATTTACGGAACCCTTAAAATAAGATATTAGGCCACCCAAACACTGTCCACATTCAGCTTGTCTATGGCTGGTCAAAAGTGGCTTGTGAGGGTGGCTCACTACACGTAAATTATTGTAATATAAATTAGTACGTAATAATTAAGTTATATATGGCAGCGGAAGTTAAATTAATCACATAGAAGACATTAAGATTCAGTTCAATCACTTTACTCAATTAATTTAGAGTTAGAATGAGATAAGTAGTCATCGTTCTTTTTAAACAATTTTATTTTTCATGGCTCTTTGTTTTATAATATAATTTATTTTTAAAATGCTGATGCCTTAGTCAAATTTGATATAGGTATCACTAATAAGTATTAAAGAAAACAATTTTTTTAATTGTCAATTGCAGACCCGCTTTTATGATATACCTACTTACTAGCGCAAGTCTGTCGTTTTATGTTGCAATAGCATTTGACAGGAAAATTTTGTAACAATTGCTGTCAAATTCCTTTAAAAAAAAATAGTAATTTGACAATAATCACTCTACAGTTATGGTGAAATACGGCAGACTTGCGCAAGTATATCGATACATAAGTGGTAATGTGGCCGGCTTAAATCATATTATATTATGATACTTACTTTTTTTTTATTAATTTTATTCCATACACAATATAAGTGTTATTATGTAAGTCATAGAACAGGGAAATTGAGGTATGCTCCCTTAAGCTTAAACGAAACTTATGCTGCGTACACACATGCTTAACGAACGCCAATCAATAGGTTTTAATCAATCAATAGGTAAGTAGGTAACATCAAAGGAATACGAGCAAAAAACTAACCCTTTGCTTCTATCACTAAATAAATCGAATAATAAAACGATGAACGACCGGCGTAACCCATTTGTTGGACCTGTGTGTACGCAGCATCGGAGAGTTCGAATACATTTTTAAAAGTCTATCTGTCTCAGCGTTCCTCCTTAAATTGACAGAGACAGCATGACACTGAACACTGCACAGCGGATAATTTGAGTGACGCACGTTTCAGTGTTCGGCTTCAGCCATTGGCTAATAATGAGGTCAAGAATATTTGGATAAGGTGGGTTTCTATTAAATGTAGCAACAGTGATTACTTATCTCAGAACTAAATAAGATTACAACTAGATTATAGTAGATTGCTTTGGTCGTATATAGTTTTTACAGCCACCGATAAAATAATAAGTTTTAAATTATCATTAAAAACGCTTTAGTCCAGCCAAAACGTAAAAAATAATATAAAAATGTATTTTGGGTAGATTGACTTCGTTTATTAAGATTTTACAATAATTGAGTACATGTCTCGTTTAATATTGAAGACCTTTAATATATTTTTCAAAGAGTACCTAGTCTACCCAAAATGCATGGCTAATAACGCATTGCCTCCACTGATTTAACATCGACTGTTTAACTTTTTTGTTAAGGTGAGATTTTTCAATACTTCATCAAGTCAAGCTGTTGAACACAATATTTGAATATACTTGACGTTGGTAAAGATTTAAGCAGGTATTATAAGTTTGAGGTAATGCAAAACGAAAGACATTACAAGTTTAATTTACGTTTCAGAACCATGATGGTTTCAATGAAAGAGAGAGATGGAGCTTTACAGATGATAGCACCATCCCTTTTTCTCAAAGGAACTACGATGGTTTTGACACTAAGTATGCGGCTACAGTTTACTCGACATAGAGAACGATCGGTGTGTCTTGGTAAGTCCGAAAAGAGCTACATGATCTCCTTTCTGTCTTATCCACCAATCATGTGGAAAGTGCATCTCGCTCAAACTACCTTGTACCTACCTAGGTAGTTATTTTTAAACGCGTTCGGATTCACCGCCGGCGCTGTAATGCCTCATATTTGCACGTATGAGACAAATTATTATGCGAAGTAATTGCGGCATTTGTGTTATTCCAAGTGCGAATTAATGTAACGTCTCTCACATGACTTTCGCGAACTTTCGCAAAGTAAAATATACGATGTTTGCGCGAATGTGATTGACCGGGGTAATACCTACGTATGTTAAGTTTAAACTGTCGATGTCACAGCGTGTAAACAACGTAAACAAAATTGTGCATTAGGTAACTATTGTGTGCATTCCTTAATATTAATCAAACATGAATGATTATCCTATATTTAATTTGCTATTTACTTATAATCTAAGAAGTATAAAATGGCAGTAGAAATCAAATAAGGGCAATAGGGTTTACAATGGTACCTAGAGCAAGGCTGAATTAAAAAATAAATACCTCATAGAAGTGTTCCTCATAAAAGGGTATTCTTTTTTAAATTCAAACTGGTTAAAAAGTTTTACAAATAGGTAGTGCAGATGAAACATGGCGGTAAAAAATTGCAATAGTTTATTGAATGTTTATTCCATTAATGAAGAACACATTTTTGTTTGGTTCGGGTTCACAAGAAATGTTCTTGAAATCGACCCCTACACGTTGACAGATTTAGGTTTTCCCGCCAAAATCTAAATAATTTGTGGAATATCACATTTTTTTGGCTCCTTTTACGCACTGAGCTGATTTGGTGGCTGACATTTTATTGAAAATTTTTTATGGTGCCTAATTATAAATGTATGCATTCAGTCATAGCCAAATTTCATGAGAATATATAAAACATGGAATAAAAGCTACATAATCAATTGAAAGGGTAGGAAAGATGGAAAAATGAAATCACTTTAATAACTATAAGTAATCTTAACGTTATTCACCACAAAATTACGTCTAAACATCAACATTACAGGTAAAGAATTCACTAAATACAATTTATTTAATTTTAATAATGTAATTAATAAGCGTAATAGATCAAAACATTAATGTTTTTTTTATTAATTTCTTTTTCCGTGCTCTCTTGGCGATTACAAGCCACTGGGATTGCTTGAATTTTACTGAGATTCCGAAGATTTTTGAAGTCTTAAAAAAAAGTTTTTGTAAATCTGGGTATTTTCAATTGATGTTTTTTTTTGTAATTTTTATAACTTTTCATATTTCTTTATCACATTAAATAGGTACTTATATTGTGAAACTGATATAATCTGGTGTTTAATGTTAACGTTTACTATGTTTTGCTATATTATGTCGCTGTTTATAAACCCAACTCGGAAAGTGTCCTGGAGATCGCACATCCCTAGCAACATACATTAGCCATATAAGTGCGTTTATGATTCATTTTTACCAAGCGTAAAATTTTGTTGTAAATTTGGCTTGAACATTTTGAATATACCTAATTAAGACTTAACATGAGGCTATCATCACCCCGTAAAGTCTCAACCCTTATCATTACACACCAGACTTCAACGAAAAAGCAATACACAGTGGCTCCTGAATCTTCAACCCCAACACGATAAGCCTCATCAGACCTGCTATGAGTTCTCCTGACCTTTCACATCAAACGCCTTTCCCTGCAAGGTGTCGTCTCCATACTCCCTGTCATCGTATTCCACCTCTTTGGCGCTGACTACAGACTCGACTGGTGGACCGTGGAGCTTGACGCATAGAACCTCCTTGTAGTTCTCCATAGCTAGAGCGAGGACTGATCCACCAAGGAGTACCTCGCAAGATGTGATTCGCTCTGGTGGTGTGTATACTGCTATCAGTTTACCTATGAGTAAATAAGAATAGATTATGATCGCGTCGATATTATTAGTTCGATTCTTAAATATCTGCGATACCATTTTTTTTATACTGCTGCTGGTCAACAGTAAGTAAATGGTAATTTAAAAAAATAGGGAGGTATGTTGTTGGACTAAAGGTTTTGGACATATAAATAATCGTATTCTTGCTGGACTTGAATCTATTAGAATCCACCCATGCCATTAAGAGTTTAACGAATACAAAATGGAGGAAAAACCACTTAAGCATAAAAAAATGGGTTAGACACCTGCCATGCGTTGACAAAATTTAATGATGTGCTGTTCTTTTGACCCTGTCGTATTGAAATTTAGCAATAACTCCAAGAAAAGTCATAATTATGTACTATGATAGTGTAGTTACCAGTGTGGAGGTCCCACAGCCTGACGGACAGGTCCCGGCAGGAGTCGTCGGCGGACATGAGCACGCCGCCCGCCTTCGCCAGCCGCAGCTGCGACGCCGCCGCCACGTGTCCGCGCAGCGTCAGGCGACAGTTGCCTGGTGGACATATTTAAGAATGAAACCTTTGTTTCAGGTTATAACAGTGAGCTAAGTCTATTTTTGGGTGAGAAGGGGATTTTGTTATTATTAAATAACATAAAAGAAAATATAATAAAAAATCCTTGCCGCCCATGAGTAAAAAATAACAGGAAAAGATAAGACCTGGTACTTAGTTGGAGGAAAACATATTCTGAAAATATAATGCCTAAAGTAATAGATTTAACGGCAATTTAACAAATCTATACTAATGTATAGAGTTTGTTTGTTTGTTTGAACGCGCTAATCTCAGGAACTACTGGTCCGATTTGAAAAATTATTTCAGTGTTGGATAGCCCATTTATTGAGGAAGGCTATAAGCTATATAACATTACGCTGCGACCAAAAGGAGCGGAGCATAAATGAACAATGTTACAAATATGAAAAACCGTTGAAACTAAAACACGCGGACAAAGTCGCTGGTGACAGCCTTAACATAGCTTATTGTAAAACTAGCTGTTGCCAGCGGGTCCACCCACTTGGGAGCCAGTTATCGCGGCAAAAATAGCCTATGTCCTATCTTAGGATCCAAGTTTACCCCATAACAAGTTTTACCAAAATCGGTTGAGCGGTTTAGCCGTGATAGCGTAACACACAGACAGAGTTACTTTCGCATTTATAATATTAGTATGGAATGCTTTTTAAACATTAATATCAGACAGAATCCCAACGACTTCCCAGCGACGAGATACCAATCATAACCCAAACGTACTCCAACTCATAAAAATCTCACTTACCAGTAACAAGATCCCACACCAGAATCCTGGTGTCTGCCAGCCCTGAGACCACGCAGCCATCCACGGAGCTGATCGCCAGCGCTACAGTGTCGCAGCCTGGCTTCCACTTCTTGAAGAGAGTGCCGGACTGCAGGTCGTAGACCACGATGAAGTTAGGACTCGGCTCGTCGAGCTCCCGCGATACCACGCACACGTAAGAACCTGGGAATGATGAACGAGGATATTGTAGATGAATGGGTTTGACTGAGTGACAGAACACGAAATATCCAATTGATAAATGATTTAGTGGTAAAACGATTTTGAAATTCAACTATGTGCTTGGATGGATGTTAAGGTCAAAGTGTTAATGGTAATTATCTAATTTCAATACGTGTAGTTTAGTTATGTTTCTACTTATTGGGCTTTAGTTATTCATAGAAAAATTCATATTCTCTATAGAAAGTTCTAATAAAAAATCTGCGTATCAGTTGCTAAACACCGTCACGATTTTACGCAATAACTAGATGCCGCTGATATTTCCTACAAAGGATTTTTTTTTAAATAGAAGTACCGCAGTAAGATTTCGGTCAGTCCAGGTTAGCAGCACATACAAGGCGTATACAAAACTTCAAGTTGTTTTTTTTAATGACAGTAATGCAAACGCAGATAACGAATATTTTAACCACACTTAATTAGTCTCTAACAAGAGACTTGATAATATAGAGACTGGGATTATTGGGAATGTAAAAGAGGATAGTTTGTCTACCTTCGTAAGTGATAGCAGCCTTGGAGGTGATGAAATCGTGGTGCGGTATTCGCAGGTCGTATAGCAGCTTGCGGGACGTGAGCGACCACACCAGCAGCGGGAATGGCTTCTGTGTCTCATCGCCGCAGACCAGCACCCTGGATAATAAGCAGTATTTAATTTTATCGTAGTGGTTCATTAGGTAACAAGACTTTATTATTATTAACAGCTCATGCTGTCCCACTTCTGGGCAAACGTTTCCCCTCTTTTCCTTCCAATCTTCTCTATTAAAGAATAAGACTTCATCAAGATTCAACTAACTTTCTTTCTCTCTATCTCTATTACTATTTTAAATTACCATAAATCTTCAGCTGTCCGTATTTAAAAATTTTCATGCTACCTATAAAGTAGTATGCTATTTACCTTCCATCACCCGAAACCAGCAGGGAGTTCAGGAACCTGTCTTCACCAGCCTTGAATGTGGTCACACAGTCACCTTCAAACAGAAACGATCATTTAATTATTTTCTACAGCCATATTCTCTACAAGGTGTATTTTATCTAAAGCCTTTTTAGTCGTCCACTGCCTGAAAAGACGACGATGACGAAAGCTATTTCTATTTTACGTAATTACTTGAGTTCTATTTTGCGCGATTAGTTTCCACACATAACCCGCAAAATATTTCATGGTACGTGTTTTATTACATGTTGCTGGTACTGCAACTGTGTTTCCGTACACTGGTGCAATAAAATATTTTTTTCGCAGTTGGCTCAAACCAAGGCATTATTGAATTTCGGTAAGAAGAAGAATAAATTTATTGGCGTAAACACCTGTATTTAAGGTGAAGCCAGCTCTAAGGTCCCGGGTTCGATACCCGGACGGATCAATGTTTCGACTTGCGACGGCACCGCCGTTAAACCGTTTTGTTCTAAATAATAATGTAGAAAAGTGTTTTTTTACATTGACCCGTCCGGGGATCGAACCCGTGACTTTAGAGCTGGCGTCACCTTGAAAACCGATGTTTACGCTAATAGTAGCCAATACTTGTGGTACCTATGTTGTCTCAGATTCCATAACACAAGTGGTTTAGCTACTTGCTTTGGGTTTAGAGCAATGTTTATGATGTTATCCACATTTAATTTTAAATTAATAAATAAATTAATACTCTTCCACTCACCAGTCTCAATGTTCATGAGGTTGACGTACATCCGGTTACGGGAGAGCGCCACCAGGTGCTTTGGGTCGTGTAGCCCGTAGTACGGCATCTTCTGGTTCATCACGCCCTTCAGTGCCACCAGGAATGTGCCCTGTATCATATAAATGTAATGCATTAGTCATTTTGTTTGTTTGAGTGAATGTTTTAGCTGTTGAAATTGAAAGTTGTCAAATAGCTACGTATGGTATAGTATAATATACCTCCAATTTATTTCCTTTTAAAACTTTTTTGTCCAGAAGATAAAAGGAAATTTCGATAGTCAATATAATTCCTTTTCAAGCCCTAAGATTTTGAGGAGGTCTTAAGTGCTATGCCTGAAAATCTTAAATTTGCCCAAAAGGTTTTAATTATAAAAATCATTTAGAACTGGAAACACTATCTAACGAAGTCATTTTCCGTTTCATATTGTTTCCCCAATTCGGACAAAAAAAGTAGAAACAAAGAAATAGAAAATCTTTCTGAAATATCCGACAACAATTTCCTATTTTTGATTTTTGTATATTATTCCAATATTCATGCAGATAAGAGAAGGTGCTTGTACCTGATCCAGATTGTAGACCCTGAGTTCCCGTCGACACAGCACCACGCAGTTGTATTCGTCTATCGGCACCAGGTTTATGGGATGAGTCACTCCCACCATCTTCCTCACTAGCTTGCATCTGAGAAACAGTATCAATTAGTTATGACGATATAATATAGTGTGTAAGCAAGGTCCTATCACAAAGTACTATCGTATAGTCGGCCAACATAATCCATTCGTAATTCCATTCCAGCAATCGCTGAGCTAAAAATAAGCTTAAAAAGACAGACATAACTAAAATAAGACGGAATGTTTGGTTATTGGGCGATTTGGATTGGTTTCTGAAGTATAATAAGGATAGTTGTTAAGTTGAACGCTTAGATTGTATTGAATGTACTTCGATATCGTCATTCGATAAAGCTGTCGGTGCATCCTAATTTAGATACTAGTAAAAATATTCTTGAAACTGTTTTTTTTTGTAGGAAATGTATAAGGTCTTGTATACTCACTTGGTAACATCCCAGACACAGATCTCCTCTCTCTCAGTAGACACCGTAGCCACAAACTTGCCTCGACTATCAAACCTCACGATTAAGTCGTACGTCTTCGTATCGAAACCCTCGCTCAAAGAGAAGTCCCTCTTATCCTTACTATCCATAATCTTCCAGATATCTTCATTCTCAGGATAGAACGTAGGTACGGGCGGCTCCCGGACCGCCTTCATCCAATCTTGAACGATTTTACTTTTGATTTGAAGTCCATTGCGCTGCCGTTTCTCCATTGTCATTCGCAGTCTCCCATAAAATTGTCTATGGTCATAGTCTAATGCGTAAGAATGGGTTTCGAAAACGTCTTTTAGTACTTCGATGTGTTCTGGTAGTGGGTCGATGTGGATTAGGGCTATGTCTTCCAGGAAGTGGCAGCAGTCAGTGGCGGCCAGCTTGTCGTGCACCCAGTCCAGCTGGGTGAAGTAAGGCTGGTTCGCGAAGGTCTCGGGCTGCTCCTTGTATATGTGGTAGTGCTGGAATGGAAGCTCATCCAGTTTCCGAGTGTTGTAGCTACGGGCATTAATGTAATTTGTTATATTGATGCTCAAAATTTGTAAGATAAGGTATTAAATAAGGGTTTAGAATAGAACTTACTATTCTTCAGAAAATTTGTTCTCCTGCGACACCAGACGGCCAGCCATCTTTGGGTCGTTTTCTGCATACCATTTACCCTGAAAAAGATCACTTATTTATGTTTATCTTTGTCTTCGGTCGGGTCGCGGACGTTTATTTTTAGTAATGAATTTTATCAATGAAGATACGTTTTATGAATCCTGTTTCGATCTTACTATTGTTTGCGTTATGTTTACTGTTATATTAATTTCGGCACGCTTCGTCATTAGACGCCAATTTATGCTAAATTGTAAATTTATCATATAAGTGAACTGTAACTGTTCTTTTGAGAATAAAGATTCTTTAAACACAGATACTACGTAAACGACAACGAAGAAAAGTGATATCAACTTGAATTGGGATTTCAAGCTTCCGGAGTATTTTTGCTGTACCTACTAATTTGAAATGCTATGCTTTCATGGTGGCTCTGTTCAATATATTTAGAACAGATGTGTGATGTTACCTCATAATAATTGATGAGCGTGTGCCGGACGGCGAGCCCGCCGTCGGGCAGGTAGCGGTCGCTGGCGGCGGAGGCGAGCGCGGCGTCCCGCCAGCGCGCCGCGCCGCGCGCGTCCCAGCGCAGCCACGGCGCCAGCAGCGCGCCCAGCTGCGGCCACACCAGCGACGCCGGCGCCCACGGCACTGCGGACCAACCGTGCTCTATAGCTACGATCACAACTACACTGACAGATTACATTCACATAAACAACAATAAAATCCAAGATGTAAATCTTATATATAAAATGAATTGCTGTTCGTTAGTCTCGCTAAAGTTCGAGTACGGCTGGGCCGATTTGAATAATTCTTTTTTTAGTTTGTTTAAAAAAATAGGTAGGGTAGGCAGAGTATAGGTAGGATATAGATAGGTAGGGTATAGATAGGTAGGGTAGGGTAGGGTAGTTAGGGTAAGGGTAGATATGGTAGGGTAGGTTGTCAGTTGACGGGAGCGAAGCAGGCACAGCTAGTAATACATATATGTATATACTTCCAGATATAATAATATATTCTGGGACAACTTTTTGACGTTTTTTTGACGACCTCCGTGGTCGAGTGGCGTACACACCGGTTTTCAAGGTGTCGCCAGCTCTGAGGTCCCGGGTTCGATCCCCGGACGGGTCAATATAGAAAACCACTTTTCTACATTGTCCCGGGTCTGGGTGTTTGTGGTACGTTCGTTGTCTCTGAATTTCATAACACAAGTGCTTTAGCTACTTACTTTGGTTACAGAGCAATGTATGTGATGTTGTCCACATTTATATTTTATTTATTTAACTCATTTGTGAGTGTACTGCACACACTCACAAATGATCAAGCTCCACATACAAAGGTTTGTCCTGGGTGGGAATCGAACCCACGACTTTCGGTTCAGCAGTCAAGGTCATTAACCACAAGACCAACAATATAATATACTTCCTGCAATAACTACTTCCTAATTGAAAGTTAGAGTAGTTTGAACAATGATCAAATAAGTAAATAGTTTTTGATTTGCGGATGATTTTATAAAATCATGCAAATGGCATACACAAAGTACACCCAAACTTGGAAGTACTCAATGTGTCGATGAAAAAAAGTTTTCACACCAAGTATTAAATTTGTGGAAAATTGCACAAAAAATATAACAGACAACAACTAGACGAGAATTTATAAGGATCAAACTAATTAAATATGGGATTCAATAAGTACGTTAGCAGAAATTGGCAGCTAGCTCGATAAACTTTTATACCATTTCCCTATTGTCGTCAGTTATCCTAATAGGTATACTTACAATAAGTCTCTTCGCTCCTAAACAGCTCATCATGCGCCAATATATCCAGTATCTCTGTATCGTCCAACCCTCGTCGGGACGCGGTCAGAAGCGCTAAGCAGGTCTTCACCCGCTCTGCGCCCAGCGCCGCCTCCGTCGTTATAAGGATCTGTGTCAGCTGGCCTTCCAGATCCTCGCAGATCGCCAGCTCCGGCGTGGTCTCAGGTTCCGAGAGTTCCGTGAAGGTTTCTGCTGATAGTGAGATCTGCCAGGCCAGGATCTGCAAGGAGAATAACAGTTTAAGAACAATCCTAAATTTGGGAAATAAGTAAGTTTCAAACACTTTTTTCAAAACACGTATACCTCCTTAACCTACGTTTTAGTTTTTTGATGTAAGGGACTGAACCCAGTTTGGATTTTTAAAAAGTTTGAATTGATATTATTTTGTACCCGAAGAGTGCTAAAGGGACCATCTATCCGACCGTCTGCCAATCATAACTGAATCTCATGAAACGTAATAAATAGAGAGTTAAATATTTCACAGAGTGTCGCTATAACATGAAATAATAAAAAGTATATAGGTTTGTATCTTTTATGACGGTTCGACTCTCACTTGACTATTATAATAATAATAACACCAGCCTATAAATGTCCCACTACTAAGCACAGGCCTCTTTCATTAATCACTACGCTTGCACACTTGCGGGTTGGTGATTTAAAACTATTTTGTAGAATCCAGACTGTTAGTTATTTTAGGATATTCCAATAGTTGACATGAGCACCTTAGCGTAGAGCGGCAGAGTGCACTTGTGCACGGCGCGGACGGCGGCGTCGGGCGGGCAGGCGGCGCCGGTCTTGCTGTAGGCGGCGGCGCAGGCGGCCAGCACGGCGCGCGCCTCGTCCGCGCCCACCGGCGGCGCGCGCACCACCTTCGGCCCGTCTTCCGATGACAGCACTGCCATTATCGCTGAGCTGGAGGGCTCGTCTTTTTCTACAAAAGAACAGTTACATTTTGTTATTGTTTCATACTTAAGTTTAGAGTAAATCTTGCGTACTATAAGTCCATCAGATAGGCAGTCGCTCTGTGCAAAATATTTGTGATTTTAGTTAGAATGGAAGCAGATTTTAACATGGTTTTATAAAAGGCTAGGAAACTGATTTTAATAAATGTTTTAGAATGCTTTAGTACCTTGATTATTAAACGTGTTCCCACCTTACCTGTTACTTGTTAAAAAGAATAGAGACCCTTCCCGTTCTACTGGTCGATACAAGGTTGGCAAATTCCTCGGCTTTTCGTTAAGTCGATAAGGATTTCCAGTGAATAGGAGAATACCTTCAGTGACGGTGACGATCATCTTGACGTTGTGCGGCAGGCGCTCGGGCAGCCAGCGCGCGGCGCGCAGCGCGTCGGCGCCCACCACGCACAGCAGCGCGCCGCGCGCGCGCCCCACGCCGCCCAGCAGCGCCGGCAGCGCCGCCGACAGCGAGAACACGTCCTGCACGGCCATACATACCCCATGTAAACACGCACTACCCATACACTAACTGTAAAGGCGTTGTAACTGCAAGGTCGTTTTTGGAAAACACGTTTTATATCATGGGTAAAATATAGTTTTTAAGTAACGTTTATATCCTTGATGGCGAGAAAACACTTTATAATAAAAGCCAATCACACATTTATGATAATTGATAAAATCGAATGTATTTTTTTTTATCGAGCTGTTTTCACCAAAAAGTCACAGAGACAACAAAATTAAAAAAAGAAACTCACATTACGACCTCTATAGACCGTCCCGGTTAACAGCACATGACACTGATCCACGATAGACTTCAGCAGCTGGTGAGAACTGCTCGACTGCGGCGTTAGACCTACGAACCTGGTGATAAAAATAGTTGGTAAATTTTAATTGTCCTAGGATATTTCCCTGTGGTATGCCAACCTTAATATGAATTCTGTGGAAGATTTTAAGAGTAAAATTCGTCCTGTTTTGTTTCTTTATATAATTTTATATAGATTTGTATGGTTTGTTAATGGGCTTATCTGTAGGTATGGAGTCTTTTATGTTATTATTTTTATTACGATGATCTACTCAATCAAATGCTATGTTTAAAACGATTAATGTAAATATAATAAACAACACAATAAGTTTGTTTGTTTTTTCCGTCAATTACCTGACGATAACGGCAAGATCGGGCTGGTAAGAGTGCGCCATGGTAACAGCACGCGCCACTAGCGTTGCCTTGCCACAACCAGCGCCGCCAATAAGCGCTAACGGCACCGTGCTGTCGCCTGTTATGTACCTGAAAAACAAACGCAGATCAATAAAACAAATAATTATCCGAAAAACATATTTACGTTCAATTATTTTAGTTATTCGTTTTTATCTACTTGCTGTACGACCATTGAAACTATGGCGTTTGTTTTGGCCACGATTCATATTTTTATATGTCCAATACAAATGCCAATGTTTATGCTATAAGTTACTTGCCTGTTCGTTGTTAAATGTCAATGCATTGTTATTTATTGTAATTAGGTGGTTTATAATTGACAGCTATTTAGGAATGTTTAACTATTTTATATGCTAAGAATGTGCTTTTTTAATAACTTACGTTTTGAGCTCGTTGAGTGTGATCTCTCTGTTGGAGGTGCATTGCGACGCCTTCTGACAGAACGTCAGGTGCTCGTTTATTTCGTCGAACAATCTAAAAACAAAATACATATTTATTAATACCCACATGTTTAACTGTCTACACAAACGGTGGTTTATTATATTACTAGCGATCTGCCTCGGTAGAAAAAACATAAATTAAATTATACACACAAGCCTTCCTTTTAAATTACTCTATCCATATGAAAAATTGTTCGGTAGTTTTTTAGTTTATCGCGTTCAAATAGATAGGCATAGATAGATCAACGGGGCGGGGGAATTTGTTTTAAAATACGTATAGATTCCAAAGACTATTTTTAAGTTGTGGCATAAGTATGTAATGTTTTCTTTTATGTAGAACTGCATTATTCTCTAAACTCTTAAAACATCGTTCTATAAGTCTCCACCAGGCTAACGGAACGAGCATTGATCGCCACACGCTACACATGCTCACTTGCGGGTTAGACCCTAAATCCCTCATATTCTTCTGGATGTGGAAGTGAATGAATGGAATACAATTTTGTTGGACTCTCTGAAGTACTGCGAAAAGTATGCATATCATCGTTCTATTTTTTTTTTTATCTCTTAGGTATTGTACCTTTTTCTTTTTTAGTTCTTTTGTTATAAGCGTGATTGAATGTCAGATTTATTTGTGCTCACGTGGTAGGTATCCCGTTATAGCCGGCCGGCGCGTCGTTGTCAGCCACGAGCGCGTCCAGCAGAGCCTCGAGGCGCTCGGCCAGCGCGGAGCTGACGCCCTCGGTGTAGTTGTCCTCGCCGCCCGGGGCCAGCCGCCCGCGGACACTCGCGCGGATCACGTTGCGCTCGCTTAGGTGTTGCTGGGTAATTAGACAAAAAATACAGGATTTTACTTTCATATTTTAATGGTTGATGATAATTGGAATTGATGGGAGTCCTGATAGAAATAACTTTGGGTTAAAAGGCGTGTATTGTGGCGAAGAATACAGAAAAGGACTAAGTAATAATGAATGAAAGAAGACCTTATTGCTGGAAGTTTTTTTTTCGTAACTAAACGTTATGTATCTCTCTTAACTTTATAATACTTAGGAGCAATGAATATCAATGTCGGACCGGAGAAATTTGACAATATATGAATATGCGGAATCTTCTCAAAAGTACTTTAAGCTGTTGGTTTCAGCTATTAAGCGCTGGTTTTGCCAATCATAAAATTTCCATATTAATTCATATTTTCCCGAACGAGTCTTACCGTGTATCTTCACCTGTATCCAAAGAGACTGGAAGACGATTGCACCACACTTGGAGAGACAGCATTTTAGATGGTCACGGCCAAAGGTGTTGGGGTACCTTGAGGTCCTTCTGCAGGTTGTTGAGCCGGCGCTGCAGCTCGTGCTGGTGCGCGGAGTCGGCGGCGTCGCCCGCCTCGTGCGCGGCGCCGGGCGCGCCCGCGCGGCACACCCACACGCAGCGCCGCGCCGCCTCCACGCTCATCAGCACCGTGTGCTGCACTTCCTGCAGACCACACGGCCATCATTAGCAGCGATGTTGAACACGCTAGCACAGTTTAAACACAAACAGGATATATACGCGAGGAATATGGATATGGGAAAGTGCATCAGAAATTCTTTTAAAAAAATTTTTTAGACTTAATTGTTTTTTTTAGATGATGATTAATCTTTATCGCCACCTTAGAGGCTTAGAGTACCTATACATAGACAAGTATTGAGTGCACGCTTCAGTAGAAGCCCGTTGTGAATATTTAGCTGGAAATACTACGCTCGTTTACTGATTTCAGTAATTTTCCGTGTGACGGCAGAGGATTATGCAAAAATATCGATGGTTCCGATATTTTAAGGGTAATATTAGGTTTTAAGTTTTAATAAAATAGCGCGCTCCATTTTGACACAAATTTGACTATTTACTTGTTTATACCGGTGCTCATACTGGGCACAATTCATAATCTATTAGGACTCACACTATTACTCTACAGTTTACTTATTTTAAATCTAAGATCGTCACAGTTATTACACAACTGTTACACAAGATCTGACCTGTTCCACCACAGTAGTGAGGTACGCGTCGCAGGCTTCCTGCGGCAGGGTCCGGACCAGCACGTTGAGGGTCTTGGCCATCTCTCGTCGCCAGCGCGCCGGCGCCCCTCGCACCAGGCGGTAACAGGGCGGCTCAGTGGTCGAGTCTAGGCTGTACCTGGAAAATTATACATGAATTAAGAATCTGAGATCCAAAATCGTGTTACAACGTTCGTGAAAGAGAATAGGAAGTAGAATTGCAAATCGAAATGGCCTTAACAGTTCCATTTGCCATAGTGCTGCCTTTGCGACAAAGGGCTTTTGCGACTGAATGTAGACGAACGTTCGTAAGTAATTCGCGTAATTTATGAGTCTCTCTATCTCATTATTTTTAGTAGTCCCACTACATACTTTGTATTCTTTTTCTTTACACTAAACGAGTGTGAATTAACTAAATGTCCTGTCGAGGCCTGGATATGATACTGGTAAAAGTTCGTATTGCAAATTCATATTAGGTATTCCTGATCCTACATTTTTCTGGTCGGTTTTGAAATGTAGGAACAAACGTCAAACCACAGACTGCCTTCTAAATTCTAACCTAGTCAAATCTAAGCGACTTTCACTCGTCAAAAGCCCACTTACCATTTATTCAGCAGGGTCTTATCGCACTCCTCTTCTGCGGTTTCGAGCGCGGCCTTAAAGTCTGCGCACTCCAGCGTGTGCGGCAGCAGCGGCGTCCCCAGCCCCGAGTTCAGGAACAGCACCGGTACCACGGCTCCTAGTTCCGATTGGCCTGGAAATTATCGTACATGTCAGTAGTTTGATATCATGGGTGACTTGGGATAGGTCATTCTAACCTAGAAAATATGGTGACAATGGAACAGACATCACAAAACGTTGAGCTGATTAGTGACTTAATTTTAAATTTACCTAATTATGGGGTTTAACCCTCTGATTTTGTTTATTATATTGTATTTCCCTCTTTTAAATTAATTAAGAAAGAGTAGTTGAATTGGTAGAAAACTATTGTCTACTTTGATAGACAAAAAGCAAGTATATATATACTCATACCTATGTGATACATTTAATGGATCCATTGGCCACGAACTTCTATTCTACTGAGAAAAGTAGTGTGGAGATTCGATATTAAAGAGTTACATACGAGCTAGCTCAGCGATACACAGCACTGGGAAGCGGTGGTCCCGCTGCTGCTCGAGCGGCGAGCGCCAGTGCAGGTCGGCGACGTGCACGCGCCAGCCGCGCCGGCGAGCGCGCACGCGCAGCCGCGCCGCCGCCCCGCACTGCAGCGCGCCTTTCTCCGCGCAGCAGTCTGCAATTGTACAATGATGGACGTTGTAGAAGACCATAAATAAAGATGAACGTTATCTGGAAAATTTGTTAGTGATCCAAGATAAAAATCGCCTGATCACGACCGGTCTTCGTGTAGCTAGTAGCGCAAGCAGCTCATTAGAGCTTCATTCATACATTCTGTTGGTCGCGTGGCTGGGTTGTGCCATCTTTGTTCTTATCTCGGTGATATAAGGGCCAAAAACATCTTGAATTAAAAGAAAATGGATTACAGTAGACAGTCTCGTACCCTGTGAGTCAGCAGCACACACGTATATGAGCATGGCGCGGCGCCTGCGGGCCCTCATGCCGGTGACCTTGCCGAGCAGGCAGCAGCGGTGCTCCTCCGGCAGGGCCGACACGTTGCTTGGCATAGGGGGGCCCTCCGATACCTCGCGCGGAGACGTGCATGCCACTGGCGAGGACAGAGATATCGAGTCTGGGGAGAGAATAAAAAAAAGTTGATCAACATAGTTTAAAAGGCCTACTACTAACTATGGGCTTAGTAGCCTTAAAATAAATTATTTACTGTTATTACTGTACCTACTGTTATTAATGTGGGAAACGGAACGTTTTCGGACAGAAAGGAATGGAAAGTAAGTGTGAGCAAGAGAGGGAGGAATGACGGCAGACGTAAGACTAAAAGAAATGCGGAATAAAACAAATTAGGAAAAAATATTTTTAAAGAGTTATTTGTAATTTGCATGTTTTATTTACGCCATCCAACATTGATGTGTTTAGTAAAGGATGATTTTTAGACGCCAGATAATTTTATCCAACGAATAATTTAAAATTTTTCTCACTTCTTCCATACAAAAGCTGTCAAAATCGAATAAAAAAATATCTGGCGTTCCAAAAATCACCCTTAAGACGGGATAGTTGTCTTATCACAATATGATAAAAGGGTAAAAAAGTAAACCTAGAAGGCGTTTATATTTCACAATGCCTTAGTAGCCTTTTCCAAAGCTAAGGTAAGGTTGGCTTTAGTCTCACCGTATTCTGCTGCAAAATTTACTGTGAAATGTGATGTGAAAATGAAATTTGGTGATAAGTATGGAACTTTTTTTTCATTTTTTTTTTTTATAAAAACGACTCCCGCACTAAGGAATTTAATCCTTGTGTCGCGGGGGGTTTCACAAACATTCAAATCACATGCACAAAGAACACCCAGACTTGGAACAAGCATTTGTGGGTCACACAAATGCTTGTCCCATGCGGGGATCGAACCCGCGGCACGTCGCGCACAGAGGTAATTGGCTTGGTGACCTATACCACTCGGCTATCCGTGCAGTCAAACTATTCATATATTTATAATAAACTAGCTGCCCGACCCGGCCTCGCACGGGTGGTGGAGATTTTTAAATCATCATCCAACAGCATCAATTATTCGACACCAATAATCATAACCAGACCACAGCTATGTATCATATAACATTTAGCGAGGTACTATAGGATATTGACCCTCGTAGTGCAGTGACACGTTTTTTATGATTCTTGGTGTCAATTAAATGATACGAAAAATACACCATATGTACTCTTCACCCCTTTGATAGATAAATAGATAGATATATGTACCTTTTCAGTAACACCCTGTATAGCTTCACTTCTATTCAAAACAAAAAGTTAATACTCTTTCCTTTCAATAACCATTTCGTTTCAACAAAAGAAAATAAATATCCATATTACTTTGTACATTCATTAGCTTAATGGATAAAAGATACTGGCCATGTTCCGGTAGCCATTTTCAATATTAAAATTGTTTGAAGTTGTAATGGTCCATATAGTTATTAATTTTGAAGCGTGTTATGCGGAATAGTTACAATAAATTAGTTTGTTTGTGAACAGTAATTAATTTACTTCTAATTGGGTTGTTTAATTATTTTGTAGTTTTATATCATGCTTGGTAAGGTATACCCGTTCCTAGGGGAATAGGCAGGGCTTATTAAACACGCAACTTCATATTCCATCAAGCAAGAAAAAAATAAGAACCTTTTACAAATTAAACAAATTTCTGCATATTTACAAGACATTAGAGTTGAATGCAACTAATAACATAAATTGCCGAATTTTAGAGTAAGTGCCTGCAATGCAATTTCTAAAGTTTGTATTAGTCTTAGAGTAATCATAGACAAGCATAGAGCGCATCGCTAGTAGCCCCTTATGTCAAGCGTAAGCACATTTTTAGCTAAATGTACTACGCTCAATTACTGATTCATGAGATTTTCCGAGCGAAGACAGACGTTTATGCGAAAATATCGACAGTTCCGATATTATTAGGGTAATATTATGTTTTGGGATAGTTTTAATAAAACGGTGCGCTCTGTTTCGATGCAAATTTTACGATTTTACATGTTCATACTAGTGCCAACAATTCATACTCGATATGCGCGCTCTAGTTTACTTATTTATTCCTCAAACGTATTAGTTGATTGTTATAATAGTACTATAAAAAACAGATACAGAGAACTCTGTACTTTATACTGAATAGCTTCTTTTATGCACATTGCAGAGTTTAAGCACACATTACCGAGATAAATAAAAAATAAAAATAATATAATACTTCATGCACACTGTACTTAGGCGGACTTAATGCCAGAAGGCATTCTCTACCGGTCAACCTTAAAGTGATGCAGAAACACACGTGGTAGACGCACTGAGAATGATGCTGAAATTCAATTGTTTATAAGAAGGATACATACACTACAATATATATATATAGCTATTATACAATATATACACATTTAAATAATACATACATTATTAAAAAATTCAGAGTTACTAACCCGAGACGCTGCAGCCGACTGGCCGATGGGGGCCTTTCAGCTGTGGCTTCTCTTTAAACGAGGAGGAGGCCTCGAGCAGGTGGTGCGCCGGCATCGCCTGTGGGTCCGCGGTCGCGTCCATGGACGGCTTCGTGACGCGGTACGACGGCGACCTGCGCGAGCAGCAGTTTGACCTGATGAGAATGGTGGACGTGAAGTGGATGCGGTGATGTCGCTGACTTCATTTGCAAGATGGTTTACACTTTATGGCCGAGTTCATAATTATTTAAAATATCTTACATATATGTGTGGCTCTTGTATATACATGTATGTACATCTTTATGCACGTTAATGTTGTTTTTTTCGGCATTTCTTTTCAGGGTAGTCAGTTAGGAAATGTCAACTCCAGCGAGCTCAAAAAAAGTAACGTGTAAAAGTGATTGTATATCCTAATTGCATAATAAACTATTTCATTTTATTTCATTGTGGGTAAAGTTATAAAAAGAGCACGTTAAAGGAGGTACATGAAAGATAAAAAATGCGTTATTTTTAAAATTACATTAACACTAGAGTGCACGCGCGGGCTACATATGTAACCCAGCGTGTAATATTGTCGTATATCATTCTTATTTGCCGCGCTACAGCGCAAGCGTCTAGTGTATTCCTCAAGCATTACCCCCCGCTCCCGCCAGCAGCGTGCCGACTCCCGCGGCTCACGGACGTCCGCAAATAACCGTCCTTGAAGTTGGTGGGCTACGCCTGTAGCCCGCGCGAGCGTTGGAGGAAATTAAGTGTTTAGTGTGCAAGTGGTGAAATTGAGGTAAATATGATACATTTGTTGCAGTATTACTACAAAACGTACTGTTAATTAATTTTTAAGTGTTTGTTGTTTGTATTTATGCATTTTTCATGTAGCTTTATTCTGTTTTGTTCACTTTTTAGATGGCGGGTAACTCGAACAGATTGTGCGACCAAATACAAAGCTCTACTTCTATTGAGCGTCGTATATCCCAACAAAATATACCCAGAGGTATTAAACTGAAAGGCAGACTACTTCTAGGCTTGGCAGAACAACCCCTGCAACAAAATATGCCTATTCGGGGAGGAGTTGGTCGGTGTGCTTTTTGCAGCAGGGCTCGCGACCGTACCACGCGCAAGCAATGCAACAAATGTATGAGGCGTATTTGTAGCGAACATCAGGCAGTCGTGTGTCCGGAATGTATGCCAATAGACTAATTTATTACCCGTTACTTTGATAATAGATTCAATTAGATTAAAATAAACGCCTTTTGTGATAAATATTACGTTCCTAAATGAAAATAAGACTAAGAGAACTCAACCCTTCCAAATATTTGTTGATTTTTAAGAAGTCTATGTTTAAGTTTCAAATTATAATTAGGAATCTAAATTTTGTTGATTTTATGAAACACTTTGATAAAAATAAATATGTTTAGTAATTATATGCTGTGTTTCACTCATTTTCTGCTTTATTCCGAGAAATAATTGACTCATAAGTGGCCTACACCTGTATAGAGTAAGATCCCAGAGCAATCAGACATAACTTATTTTCACATGGATGAAACCTGAAGTTTTCAGTAGCGTCTCGTGTGCCTTGAATACCTACGCGCTTTGTGGAACTTGCCGAGTGACACCTGGGCAGGTACCAGGTGAGAAAGGTAACTAAAAATAAGAACTATTTAACTTAAATTCACATAGCTGATTTTTATATATGTCATGTAGAATATTATTTTAAAGTAATATCATAAGTGTCAGACACTTTTGATGGACCAGAGCTTGAGTCAGACGCTTTTAAGCTACCCAAAAAATAAATGAACTTTACTTATTTTTACATGTCTGATTTTTTAATATGTTATTGAAGTATTTATTTAAAACTTATATTCAATCAGTCAGACAAATCAGAGTGACCAAACATCCCCTAAGACAAAAATTATTCAGCCAGAAGTATGTGGGCGAGAGCACTATGCATGCGATTCTGAGTGAGTGAGACGTCCATAATAACTCGGTTCCCCTTCTTAAACTCACCATCTGTTTCAATCTACTGTGTATGCGCTGTTTGCGTGTAATCAGTGTTGCCAACCTAGTGGATTTTCCACTAAAACTGGTCGTTTCGACCCCCCTTTTAGTGGCGAAATATTGCCGTTAGTGGCTAGTGGATTTTTCTAGCGGTTTAGTAGTAGAATTTAGTTTCAATTACTGAATGATTCCTCGTGAACTTTTGTTTACAACTGAGATTCTCCTTTTTGTTTTGGCGAGTTAATACTTAATACATAATAATAGGGATGTTTCCTGGGTATGAAAAGTTAAAATCTATTTAGTCCGTCAGTTAGATAATAAAAAAATATTAGACACGTATTTTTTCTTTTATCAAAACAATAAAAAAATACAAAGATACACCGCTTTAAAGTTTCGGAGTGGGGGCTTATGACGCCACGCCTCGCTAAAAATCGTAGCAAGGAGTGACGTCACGCGTAATTTCCGTTCTCTGTATTTTGATCATTTTTAGTTTGCAGGAAAAAAGAAAAAATACGTGTCCAATAAAATACATTAATCTACAAGACGGACATTAAAAAAAAAAATAGGAAACATGCCTATTATGCCTAAACCACAATATGAGCAAAAGTTTCGGGATTCTTGGCTTCCAGACCCACATTAAAAAGATTGGCTTCAAGTTATTGAAAGTACGGCTGGTCAAGTAGCGAAATCTAAATTTTGTGGTACGATTTTAAGGAGCCACTACGTTGATTTGAAATCTCATGGGATGTCAAAGAAGCATCTACAACACAAAGTTTACATTTTTAAACAAGTAACTTATTGTTGTTGAGTAATTTTTTATGTTCCTGATCTTGACTTGTTGATTTAATATTTGTATGTTGATTTATTGATTGTTAATACTATATTAATATAATACTATATTTAAAACTATATATATAATTTAACTATATATATAGTTTTAAATATAGTATTTTCATTACGTAAAAATAAACAAAATTAATTTTTTAATACATATACTTATTTTTTCTTCCCACTAAACTTTTTTTACTTAGGGCTTTTTTTACTAGGGCCGTTTTTCGTTAGTGGTTTTCTGGTGGTTTTAGATGTGGAAAACCACCAGAAAAAATGATAACCCCAAATATAATATGCTATAAACTTATTTACTTTAATATTTATTAATTATTTCCTTGTTAAAGTTAATTTTGTTGAAATAAAAATGCAATAATCTCAGATTGAAAACAGTAAGTAAGTATTCTTAGTACATTGAAATTTTTTACTTTGAGGCGCATGTGCATAGTGCTCTCGCCCTCATACTTCTGGCTGAATAATTTTTGTCTTAGGGGATGTTTGGTCACTCTGATTTGTCTGACTGATTGAATATAAGTTTTAAATAAATACTTCAATAACATATTAAAAAATCAGACATGTAAAAATAAGTAAAGTTCATTTATTTTTTGGGTAGCTTAAAAGCGTCTGACTCAAGCTCTGGTCCATCAAAAGTGTCTGACACTTATGATATTACTTTAAAATAATATTCTACATGACATATATAAAAATCAGCCATGTGAATTTAAGTTATATAATTCTTATTTTTAGTTACCTTTCTCACCTGGTACCTGCCCAGGTGTCACTCGGCAAGTTCCACAAAGCGCGTAGGTATTCAAGGCACAGGAGACGCTACTGAAAACTGCAGGTTTCATCCGTGTGAAAATAAGTTATGTCTGATTGCTCTGGGATCTTGGACTAGTAGCCCGCGCGTGCGCTCAAGGAGTATTTATGGGCGCGTGCACTCTAGTGTTAACGTGAATGCTCTGTAAGTAAATATAATAAACGAATAACAGATAAGAGTGAAAAGGTGTTTCGATGGCTTGTCGATAGCTTTTAATGGCGATTGTAGATAATGTAAATGACATGATAAAATCTTACAAATGGTAGTAATTACTTAGTATCAGTAGAATTTTTGTATTGCGTATGTAAACATCTTATTTTAAGCAAAAATACATTAGTAAATATCTCATATATAATAGCAACAGAATCGTCATTATTCTACCACAACCGGCTTTTAAATTACTTCGTGTTATATGAATTCCTACCACGCTTGCCTCAGGGATAATAAACTGGACCTGCCGATGATGATGGAAGTTATCAAGTTATAGAAATATATTTACAAAAAAAAAGCCATTTTAGTTTATTTAAAGGTTTCCTAAGACTAGCTAGATAAGCACATGTAAGTCGTATTGAGTAAAGATACCTTAGTTGTATTTCAGTAGTCAACTTTATTTAAAAAAAAGAAGTCATTAAAAAGGATGATGCTCAATTTGTATGTATAATACAGATATAATTAAAAATATTAAATTCGGATTAGAGAAATTGATCAATTTTGCCGTTGAAACGGACAAAGATTTGGCAAACAAAAAAGCCGAAATTTTGAGCGCACGGATAACTGAGTGTAAATCACACGCAAATTACCACAGTGCGCGACGTGCTGCGGGTTCGATCCCCGCATAGGACAAGCATTTAATGTGATCCACAATCCTTGATCTAAGTCTGGGTTTTATTTGTGCATGTGATTTGAATGTTTCTAGAACCCCGCGACACAAGGAATAAATTGCTTATCGTTTTTTAAGAACTAAACTAACTGAATGCGAAAATAACTCAGTCTGTCCGCTTCCACGGTTAAACCGCTGAACTAATTTTGATAAAACTTGGTATGGGGTAAGCTTGGATCCTAAGAAAGAACATAGGCTACTTTTTGTTGCAACAACCGACACCCACATAGGCGAAGCCGCAGTAAAAGCTAGTATTTTATAAATTAAACAAAAAAAATATGTAAAACAATTATATCTTGCCTTGAAATAAGTTTCTCTTTGAGTTATTAATAGTAAGTTACTACGAACTTAAGTTGGATTTGATTCGTAGCTACAAAAGTTGCTACGCTAACTTAGTAAGCTACGGAGTTCTAACGTAGCGCCGTAGCGATTTTGTAGCACGACGATTAAATCACCAACTTTGGGGTGTTTGTATTAATCAGTTTATTGAATTGATTTTAAAGTCAAATAAAAAGTAAATTGTTAATAATTATCAGGTATTTACTAATAGATAAACTAAGATTCAAGTTATCGTGACTTTAAATTTATAGTAATAAACACCAGAATAATTTTATTTAAGTATAGCCTATTCTATCTAATTTAGTTTTAATTAATAATATTTTTTCCTCTAATGGTCAATCGATTCTAGTTTTGTTAAGCTAATTTCCAACGCTCAAATTCCATTTTAGTAGTATATTAATGTCATTCCAATATATTATTAAAAATCTACCGCGTAGCCTTTTTTTCAACCGTAGTCCTTATTTAATTTTTACTAGTAGTTCCAGCCTTGCGAGATGCATATATATTGACGTCCTCCGTGGTCGAGTGGCGTACACACCGGTTTTCAAGGTGTCGCCAGCTCTGAGGTCCCGGGTTTGATCCCCGGCCGGGTCAATGTAGAAAACCACTTTTCTACATTGTCTCGGGTCTGGGTGTTTGTGTTACCTTCGTTGTCTCTGAATTCCATAACACAAGTGCTTTAGCTACTTACTTTGGGTTCAGTGCAATGTATGTGATGTTGTCCACATTTATTTTATACATAAATCTATACATATTATTAAACAAAGTCCCCTACCACGGCTGTCTGAACGCGATAAACTCAAAAACTACCAAACGGATTTTCATATGTTTGTCACCAATGGATAGAGAGATTCAAGAGGAAGGTTTTGTGTATATAATATAATATAATATAATATATCTTGGGACAACTCACACACGGCCATCTGATCCCACACTAGGTAGAGCCTGAATTGTGGCAACCAGACAACTGATAAACATACTTATATATTTCTAAATACATATATATCATGGATAAATTACACCCAGACGCAGAACAAATGATCGTGCTCATCACACAAAGATTTGTCCTGAGTGGGAATCGAACCCACGACCTATAGTTTAGCAGTCAGGGTCACTAACCACTAGACCAACAAGCCCGTCAGGTTTAGGATATGGTTTTCACCAATGGATAGAGAGATTCAAGAAGAAGGTTTGTCTGTATAATTCATTTATGTTATTTCAACCCGTGCGAAGACGGGGCTGCGTTCACTCTTTTATATGCAACATAAATGTAGTGAAGCTTGCAACACGTCACTTAGTGTATATAGGTCATATTGGGTAACCTTTTGCGAGTCCTTGCCGTGACCTTGAGCGGGAAGCCGACTTGAAACCTTGGCCCAAGACTTTAGTTGACCAGGATATCATAACATACATGCTAATAAGGTTATAATTTTGTATTCCTTTTTTCTAAAAGGCGGGTCCTATAAGGAAAATCTCTAAGCCCAACTTAGTATTAGTATTTTAGGATTTTAGGCGATATCAGCTCAGCGATTTTTTCATAAGAGATTCCACTTTTTTTAAAGCGATAATACAAATTATGAATAAATTAATCAATAAAAATAAATAAAAAAGGTGCTTAAACGTTTCAAGAATATCCTTCATCTTTATGCCCTATACATAACCCACTGCTGGGCATGAGGGCCTGCCTTACTTTGGTCATACCTGTTTTTTTTTTTATTCCGCCTTTTTCTATGAAAACTTTGAGACAGCCAATTGTTTTTCTTACGAAAGACCAAGGTAACAGTTATTAAAATTAATCACAAATAAAATAGACACGCGGAAAGAATCGCGTTTCTTTAAAATAATACCACATGTGAAGAATATCCTTTGAGCTTAAATACTCATTTCATCTCACCGCCGATACTACCTTCTATAGCAGGAATGTCTAACAAAAATAATCCTATAATCAGGTGGTGAGGACATGGGGTAGCTTTGTATAAGCCAGGTTCCATCAGACGTTATCTTGTAGGTACCTACCTCATTCATAATCCTTACTAATATTATAAATGCGAAAGTAACTCTGCCTGTCTGTCTGTCGCGCTTTCACGCTAAAACTACCGAACCGATTTAAATGAAATTTGGTACACAAATAGTCTAGAAACTGAAAAAAGACATAGGCTACTTTTTGCTGTGATAAACGACATCCACTGGCGGAACCGCGGGAAACAGCTAGTAATATCATAAATAAGAAAGTTACTATGCTTATCTGTTACGCTTTCACGCCTGAACTGTTCTACCGATATTGAGGAAATTTGGTATGAGGTAAGCTTGGACACCAATAAAGGACATAGGCTACTTTTTGCCACGATAACTAACACCCACGCGGGAAGAGCCGCGGGTAAAAGCTGGTAATATAATAATGTGAAGTCCGAACATGCACTCCATGTTAATGTGTTGCCACTGATATAAAGTCCAATTTACTTACCAGGTTATAGATTGTACGTAAATAAGTAATGTTTTAATTTCTTATGTCAAGGAGCCCTACACCCTACACTAGTATAAAACAAACGGTTAGGTACTGTTAGACCATCTATAGCAAAAATCTCAACATAGATACAATAAAAATAGATAATACCAAGCTTTAAATGTCTCACTGTTGGGCACAGGCCATGCGGGTTCGCGATTTCAGACCTCACAACACAATAATTAAGAAAGTACATGTAACTTGCAACCTTGTGCACACAAATCATACAGTTCATTGAACCAATAGGCCAGCACGACAACTTAACAATACAATAAATAAAAAAAAGATTTTAATTAAATCAGTTCCAAATAGTTGTTTTTAAAGTTATCTATTATCTATTCACGTAGAACTCAAAAATCATTATAAAATATAGTAATCTATCGATAAGTATAAAAGTAAAAAAGTATAATAAAAGTATAATATTTATTGTGGCCTCTTATAACTTCCAAGGCATGTTTAATGCAAGCTTTCCGAGTAGCGAAACCCCCTAAATATTAGCAAAGTAAACTCTCCGCCCCCGTTTGTGTAACGACCGTTTTTCATCCCCTGGCCCGCCCTTAGATCAAATTATTACCGGATTGTGTTTTCCAATTATTTATTTATAGAGGTATATTTTGATAATTTACTGGATTAGATAAAGACGGGTTAATAAACTGGTTTGGGCGTTTATTGATACGTTTTTTGTATTCTGTTATTTATATACAACTAGCGTTTCTTCGCGGCTTCGCTTGCTTGGATATCGATTAATACGTAAAAAGTTGCCTATGTACCTATTTCTCAAGGCTTTGTTTTATCTAATGAATAATGGGCTAAAAATAGTCTGTATACTTATAGTCTGTATTTAATGATCATTAGCAATTATTTTAAATCGTAAATCGTTTTAAACAGCCATCTTTTTATTTAATAAATTTAAATAATAAATTCTCTGGTTACTATCTACAAAACACAAGCAAAAGGACAAGTAATAATTACCACGCTTCGGATGATTAATTATTGCCTACAAATTTATAAAAAAAGAGTCTATTAAAATATCGAGACAGAGAGATGTTTTGTTTTAATAATAGCGATAACTCTCGACTTGATAAAAAAAATAAGTTACGAAACTATATACAGCAACACTGATACGCACTTTAACATATACCTAACACACCTCTCTTCGTATTATACTTAAAAAATACTGCAGTATATATTAATAAAAAAAAAATCGTAACGAAGTTATGTAAAGTTTTGAAATCCTGCCTTTTTATACAGCCATGTGATTCCGCCAAGTAGGTCACTGGCTTCCCCATGTCCCATGGGTGCTGTTAAACGGGGGGTTACGGAAGGATAGGCCTTCTCCGTAATAATTACCTTCAAACATGTTTTGTTATATCGTACTATTAAGTTGATGGTGTTATCATGAAGGTATTGTATCAGTGTGCGAGCTGAACCAAGTTTAAAATAATTTAAATGTGTGTCTTAATATTTTCAATCCCAAATTTACTCAGAAATGAAAAGTATTATTTAAAAATACGTCAAAAATGCTATTAATGTACCTTCTAAGATATAAAATGGTATAAAACTAAATGCAAATTAAAAATCCAGAAATCCTTACACACACAAACAAACATGCTTCCACACAAACAACTGCCTACGTAGGTGAGCGAGGCGTGGCTCGGAGGAGGGGCGGTGACGTCACTCGCTGACGTCAGAGTGACGCCGGCACGACCCAGTTTACGCGCGAACAACACCGCGTGGTTCGAAGCAAGGATATGAAATGCGTGTGATTATGCTTTAACATAGTAAGGCATAGTAACAGAAATAGGTATACCTAGAGTTTTAAATACATATTGGCGCCGACTCCCTTGTACGCTAACTAAACCAAAATTAAACCATTGCTATCTTTTACTAACATACAGCGTGAGAAAAGGACGGCTACAGATAACAACTAACTTAGAAAAGTCCAAGTGGTTTTCGCCTTGAACATCACTTTGTTTTAGTGCACACGTTTCTGCGTGTCAGTAGATTGCTATGAGAATTTAAATCGAAACAAAATTTGACAGCTCTAATTTTCGTTGGTCTTTCCAATTGTGTACAAGTGAATAAGATACCTATGGTTTAAAATAAGTTAAGTGTGGGTTTAACAGAATCGGGGTCATTATGGCCATATTTATAAAAATCTCGACGGCTTAGCAACTGCTTAGCAGATTCTTAATTCAAGTTTTCTATTCAGAATTTGAATTTAGAATCTGCTAACAGTTATATACCGTCGGGATTTTTTTTAAATAAGGCCAATAATACTTAATTTGAAAGTTTTAAACAACATATCCGTCTAACATAAATATTTTTGAATGCAGTTTGTTTTTATTTGTTGAAGGATATATTTTTATTTAGTCGTAAATATTATATAATTAGTTCTACCTAACTATTAAACAATAAACAGTCTAGTTATTGGTTCAAAATAAAAGATATTTATTGACTTCCGAATGAGATGAAATATTCAATAGTTTTACTAGTGACAATGCAATATTCTGGTACTTTCGGGCTGGTCTGTTAATGCAGCTAGTTAAGGTGGCCATAGGAACTCTGTAACAAAATGACTTAATCCTATTGTGTTTGGGCTTGTATGATTTATCTTTACTAAATACTGTGAGTCTAGCTGATTTAAAAGTTTAATAAAAAACATAATCTCTATGGCTTTAAAGAAAACCATAGTGGGTTTTAGTTAGAACTGCGCCAGTGCTGCCAGTCTTAATTTATATTGAACAGCAGTAACAAAAGTTGATGAACACAACTACATTTAAAAACACTTTAATGCAATAAAATTCCATTAATTGTCTAATTCCTACTTAAATTCAAGAAACGATTTATTTTGCTTATGGACTGTAGAATTCTCTTCGTTTTGCTTAGAAAATTTAACCGTCCGTTAGCATAACGAATAGTTAATTGAATATAGGAACCGCCATAAGAAGAATATCATAGCGTATCCCTTTGTGACAAGACTAATTTGATTTCTAGTTGCAACGTCAGTTGATAGACTTTAAATTGAATTTGTAAAACTGATTTTGTTCATCCACTTTTATTGCAAGTGTTACTTATAGTATATAACTCTACCATATATGCATGTAATTGTAACTTTCATGTATGTGGTAAAAGGCCTAAGTTTTGCAGTGGAACAGTTACAAACTAGTTATGGATAATAATTTGTTGTATTTTCTATATATCCTAAGTTATGTTCCATTAACTTTAATAGTGTTTTATTATCGAGACTTAGATTCAGTAACCTAAATTCGCAGTAGCGGGTGTTGGGACATACTGTTACTAACTTAATTATTTTAATTAAGTATTTGTTACGCATTAACTTATGCGAATATTTGTATTTAATTACAATGTGTTTAATTAATTAATACTAGTTTGTTTTAATAAATAAACCATAATGGTTGAAATACATTCACTCTGTTTTCGGAGAAAAATAAAACTCTGCGAGTCTATACTTTGGCGACTCTGTAAATATAAAGTTTGTAGTTATTAATCTCCGTGCACACAACCCAGGTTAGGACAAATATCTAAAGTTGAGTTAAGCCGAGCAAACATTGGTTTTGGAGCCAAAGTAAGGTATTATCATAGAGTTATTAACCGTTGGTCAGCTGTTTTAACAAGGAGGTATACTATCTTACTTTTAGATATTACGCAATGTTATATAAATATCATTGATATTATAGCAAAATTTTACTTTTCTGTTAAAAGAACAAATATCTACAGACAAATCATTTTACTTAATACTTTATTTCTGTACTCATATTTCGTGCAAATAAATGATTCTTATTCTTACAAGTAGGTAGATGATTTCAGCATTCTGTTTTAAATGTGGAATTATTTTTCAGTTTCATTTTAAAAGCCGATCTGGGATCCGACAATTTTTTTTTTCATTCTTTTTTTAAATATTTAACTTTTTTTAGGGTTCCGTACCTCAAAAGGTAAAAACGGAACCCTTATAGGATCACTTTGTTGTCCGTCTGTCTGTCTGTCTGTCTGTCTGTCAAGACCTTTTTTCTCAGGAACGCGTGGAGGTATCAAGCTGAAATTCATATCAAATACTCAAGTCTATGGTCTCTTGGAGCTGTGAAAAAATCAAACTTCTAAGTCAACGCGATCAAAAGATACTCCCGTTTATGCCGCAAATTTTCGACACTCGCAAGGGAATCAAAACCTACAGGGTACTTCCCGTGAACTCAGAATCTTGAAATTTGGTACGAAGCAACGTCTTATAACACAGATAAAGGAAAAATTGCGAAAAGCATAAATTTTTAGTTACATCATATAATAAAAATATTTTTTATATTTTTTTTTTTCGTTGTGCAATTAAAATACCATAACTACGACTATGACTCGATCATCGTGATGGGTGAACTTTTACTTATATACCTACAGGTTTGTACGGAACCCTCGGTGCGCGAGTCCGACTCGCACTTGGCCGGTTTTTTTTAACAATACATCTAATAATTCAAAAGGAGTGGTTCTAAACTTAATTTTATTATTAATTTACTGAAAACCAGTCCATAATTGAATATAATTCTAAGAAATGGAAACATATCATATTTACAAGTTCATATAATTTAACTGAGTTAACACATTTCGTTTACAATTTTCGTAGTAAACAATTATTTGTGTGTGAATCGCGCGAACTTGCCAAAAAATAGTCAACCTTGAACCGGCGTACAAATACTAGAGTTGTATTGCTATAGATAACATCAAACTCTGTACAGCTATAACATTGTCTATGACAGTGAATGTATTATTGACAGCTGTCTCTTTGACGATTGTGTATTATAAAATTTGCAATTATTATTATGGTGTTATTTTAGAGAGAGAAATGTTTGCTTTTGACTGTAATCTTATTTGAGCTAGTACATTTTGTTATTTGCTTTATATAATGAAATACCCTGTACCTAATTCTCATTTGTCTTTTTACTTAAATATTTCCCCACACTAAAACCCTATGAATTTGCTTACCTACGCACTGAAATAGATTCGGAACAAATACCGGTAGATTTCAAATGTTCCCTTCTGACCGGTCACAGTAAAGAGAAGCCGAAGAGGTTTTGTCCCCTTCGTTCATGAGGATCTTCATGGTAAAAGAAGAGAGAACACATATCTGCAGATCACACAAATATTACCTTGCACTTTGCAGGGATCGAGTCTGCCACCCATGGCGCAGTGGAATGTCTTGGCCACTGCGCCAACTGGGTCGACAACTCTGAGCGTATTATTTTTACGGTTAAGTTTTTCTTTTCATATATAAGTAGCTGTAGGCAAATAAATATATGATATGCTGTTCCTAAGCAAGTGCATTATTTAAGAGCAAGTCGACCGATTTGTTATTTTTAGTTTTGTTTTAAGTATTCGTTGGAATCAGGTATCTAGGAATGTAATTGGGTAAGATCTATTAGGATACTTGGTGGTTTGTGGAAACAATAATTAACAATTTAGAAAAAAACCTCAAGAAAATTTTATCTTTAAGGTTTTGAATTAATTAAAAATAAATAAATATGGAAAATATCACTGATACTGAACTGATACTGAAAATATCACTGATACTGAACCCAAAGTTTTTTTAATATTAGCAATAGCACTTGTGTTATGGAATCGGAGACATCAAATGAACCACAAACACCCAGACCTGATACAAACTAGAAAAATGGACTACATTGACCCGTCCGGGGATCGAACCCGAGAAGGGCTGGAGACACCTTGTAAACCAGGTGTACGCCACTCGACTACGGAGATACGCAGGTTGAAATTTTTTATTAAAAATATAACGTATAAACTGTGTATTATTTTATTAGTTTCACTGCACTGCAAACTGTTAATAGTAAATTTATTAGCATAGACAAACACAAAACCTCGTAATAACCTTTCCTCATCGCCTGTAGACACGGTGTACCTGAATAAAATAATTATACTGTATGAAAAATATGTTTTTTATGTAAGAAAAATTAATAGATAATGTGTAATTTTTAATCTATACTAATATATAAAGCTGAAGAGTTTGTTTGTTTGTTTGAACGCGCTAATCTCAGGAACTACTGTTCCGATTTGAAAAATTCTTCTTTTAGTATTGGATAGCCCATTTATTGAGGAAGGCTATAAGCTATATAACATTACGCTGCAACCAAAAGGAGCGGCGCATAAATGAAAAACCGTTGAAACTAAAACACGCGGACAGCTAGTGTATAATAAGTAATAAGGACATATGGCTCTTAATATCAATTTAAATAAGCCAACCATCGAGTTTCTGAGACTTGATTTAGGTACTTAAACCATTTCTCACGTTTTTGAGAGTCAGTTAGTTAAATCGCTAATAAGAAATCCCTTAAAAATCATGAATGTCTCTTGAGTGCGGCAAATAGTCGGCGATCGCTGGCAAAAAGCGAATACAATGTAGGTACTGCAAAGAGTTAGACCAATTACTGTACCTACTTTGTAGATCTATGGTATGTTGGTAACAACAATGTTGAACTTATCTTGTTAAGTTAGTTAACGTAAAGGAAATAATATACATAGCAATATTGACGGCGCAAACTTCTGCTGTCTTATGACGCAGTGCATGTTGCAAGCCGCAAACTTTAGCTAGAATCTTAGAATACACCGACTTGAACTTTGAAATATTCTGAATTAAACGACTTGGGTACCTAGACGACTACGTTTAGTTTAACGCCCGTTAAATAGATAATTAAACATTATAGACACGTATTTTTCCCAGACTTCTTATGTAACAAAAACTCACGTTGATTTGAAATGTCGCAGACGTCACTCAATTCGTGTGAAAACGTAAATTTCGTGGTACGCGAGCAAGACGTCATTTGCCCCCTCTCCTGCCCCCTTAGACAAGTGACATTTCGACAAGCGGCAACGCTTCCTTATATAGAAAAAGTAAAAAAATACGAGTCTCGTTTTTTTTTTATTATCAATTTGACGCATAAAATAATATTTTGGTGTTTCATACCCAGTAAATTAACTTTTCCGTATGGTTAGTATATGATAGTACCTACATGCATTCTTTTTTAAATAAAATTAATTGTTATTTTCCAGCCAAGTAGGTAAATACACAGCATAAAAATGAATATATAAATTATTTATTTATTTATGTTTTAAAAGATACATAATAATCTTATGAACTTAACAGTGTCTCACAAAACAATACAGACTGTTTGACTGAGATTATCATTAAACTAATTATTTAAAACAAAACGGTTTACTCACGCATATTCTCGGGATCGCCCGATCACTAGTTTTGTTTTTCGTTTTGTTTTAAATAATTATGAATACTCCTCACGAAAGTTATTATACAAATTATTATTTAACTCCCGATTTTTAAGCATCGTTGTCAAACATACCACGGAGGCTATGATTTTATTAACCTGTTGTGAACCAAAAATAATTTAAGTAGAAAAATAGCTAGGTATTATTTTATTATATTTTATTAGAAAACAAATACGAATATAATTCAGTAAATGCTGTAGCAATAACGGGATTGTTTTGTAGCCTTTAATCAGAAACTGTCAATACGGTCGCCATATTGTTTCGGATTTACAGGATTTTTGAACGATCATGCCAGACCCGTTTGTAATCCGCTTATCCTTTTCTATTTTCAGAGAATTATAACCTTTTTCCTTTTTTTTATCATAAGGATTATAATATACATGTGTGGCGGGTGTGTTTTATAGGATTATAGAAAGTATAAACGTTATATAAAAGTAGCATGTTGATAACCATAATATTGTAAAATTTTATCAAGTTGTGATATACATTCCGTTTTAGAAGTTTCTTAAGTGCAATACACACCAAAGCCCCCACAAACCAGCGGCTGCTTACATGTATTGAATCATGTCGGCTACATGCACCCTCGCATGCTCTGGCCACCGGCATGTTGGCGGCATGTCGGCGCTCAGTTGACTAACGAAACTCAAGCTGTAGAGAATAGAATATTGGCAGTATGTATATCTTGAAGAGATTGGCAGTAATAACTGACTGTCAATATAAATATAAAAAAACACCGACTTAATATAAAATTAAAAGAATTTCCTCGATTTCTCCAGGAACCCATCAGCAGATCCTGATCTAATGACCATGGGACCACCGTCCCATAGTCATTAGATAGCCAAAAAAAGGAATTTTCTAAATCTGTCCAGGCTTCTTTGACTAATGGGTTATCATACCTACTTACACCTGCGAAGTATACCCTTTAAGCCATAAAAAGAATTTTCCAAAATCAGTCCAGGCGTCTTTCATAACCGTAAACATACGTATCTACTAATACAAAAAATAAAAAAAGATCTGACAAGGTCTGTTCTAAACCACCTCCTTTTCTAAAGTCGGGAAAAAGCAGGGTTAAGCCGCCAACATGCCGCCTAAAAAAAGTTGCCGACATGTCGCGGCTTTGGTGTGTATTGCGCTTTACATCACAATTTATTTTAACCCCCTTATATTTTCTTAGTACTAAATGAATCTTAAATCATTACTTTACTGAAGTGGGGTTATTTTCAATTTATCTACTATTTTTCTTTCGGATGTTAGTAGTATGGGCAGCGTAGAAACGATAATTAAAACAAAAATTTGTTAATCACCTGTCAAACCTCATACTAAGCGCTGTGAATGGCTTTTAGTCAAAGTCGTGATCAGTTGATTTGACAACAGATTATATTGATCAGCCTTTCAAAAACCGGGGCATGCATAATAAGTAAACTATAGAGTGCGTCTAACAGAGTATGAACTGTGAGCATCAGTATGAACAAGTAAAATCGTAAAATTTGTGTCAAAACAGAGCGCGCCGTTTTAATAAAATTATCTCAAAACCTAATATCGAAATCATCGATATCTTCGCATAAACGTCTGTCGTCGCACGAGAAATCACCTAAATCAGTAAACGAGCTAAGTACTTAAAGCTAAAATTTTTCTTACGCTCAGCTCTACAGTCTACTAGAGATGCGCACACTCTATGCTTGTCTATGTAGACTCGTTACATTGAATGAATTGTTAACATCTCTACTAAACTCATGTTATATTATCAATAGTATCTTCAATGTTTACTTTTTCTTGTTTACGCTCGAATCGGGTACAACTTCGGTTTATTTTTAACGGACGCGCTGACACGGCGCCGCTTACTCCACTGTTTAAAGATAAACTTGTGTAGTTTTGTAACAGTTTTATAATACGAGATGATTCTTAACTGACATAGTAAATAATAACAAGAGTTCATGTAGTATTTAAAGGGTTAGGAACGTAGGATTTAAACGGTATGTCTTTTTAAATGTTTGTAATGCGACATAATTATGGTTCGGTTGTAAAAAAAAATTGTACTCAATATGGTGCACTCAGGGCTGGTTCCAAAATCGATTTACTAGTTTTGCTTATTTAAGTCGGTGTTTTGTTACACTTATGTGTAATCAACTATTATGTGTGCTATACGTAAATATTCTAGTTGTTTGGTTTGTAGTTCTAGTATCTTATTAAGTAACTTCTCATTTTAAAAGTTTTTTTTTGCATGTGTTCTACGCTCTTAGCCTAAGCGCGGGCTTTGACTGCTTCACCGGACTTTTAGCAAGAATCTTAAGGGCCTCCAACTAGAGCAATATAATAACTAACTACGTCAGCAACGTTTACTAAGGGGACCGCCTGTAGGCTTAGGACCTCAACTTGAGCGCTGCTAACAATTTTGAAAAGGCAAAAACAGCAAGGGAGGGCTGGATCTAAGTTTTTATTATTTAAGGACATATTTTTATAGCTAGTTTGGCCGGCTCGGGCCAGTTTTATCTAAAATATGTATAAAGTAATGACTAAAGTGCCGCTGTTGCCAAATATTGATGGCCTTATCTTGCTACTGCTAGATTCTGAATTCACTTTCCAACCCGGAACCTTAATTTTTTCTGATTTCAAGCTATATTTCTCTCCAAGGAGTTCGTATGCTAGTATTTGCGTCTATCGCGAACTGCGGTGTGATTCTGTAAGACCTCATTCTAAACTTCGAATCTGAATTCGCTGTGAGTTTCTTGATTGGCATTCCAATAACTCGGTTAATAATTTGAATTTACACTAGCACTACCCTTGCGAGCGTGTCATCGAGTTAAACTAAATTAGACGGGAGATTTTGACAGATAAAGTATGAGATGACATAACAAGTGGGAATCAGTAAAGGTAATTCCCCTGTCACTTCGACGCTCACTTCGCACTCGAACCCGATCGAAATCAACGTTATTTTGAACTTTATGCGAAGTGAGAGTGAAAAGCGAAGTGAGATGCGAGTTGTTGTTTGAATTTTACAGAATCGACGTGCAGGCCTGATAAATATCTATTGCAGTGAGTTGGTAGACGTGAGATGAGCACGGTATCGCAACACCTGATGAATCTAGTCCGATTCAATCGTCGGCTGCACTTTGATGTTCTGCCAACAGCCGATAAGACTATAAGCAGGGAAGCGGCAGTAGGTTAAGTTTGCAGCAAACGGTTTTGCCGGAGTGCCATAACCCCTCTGTTTTCCTCAAGGCTAAGGAATGCTTGAACATATTCCTGCCGCAATAACTGGTTAAGTTATTTAGAAGTAAGTATGAATGAATTTTCCACCTGGTGCCTGTAAGGAACGGGAGCTCTCGCGGAAGTTTTGATTAGTAAGAAACCGGAAGGTTCGTTTCTTCACTTTTCCCGGAGTGGAGGGAGTCCACTTCCCTTCCTGTGGACTTCCTCCACTCCGGGAGAATAAGGTTTATTTGGACAAAACATGATGAAGGATACAACATTGAACAGTTTATTTAGAAATCAGATGAAAATGAAATCTAAAGCACACGAAATTGATTGACGATTGGCAACTACCAATGAATTGATGCTCAAGTCTGTACTAGCTGATAGTTTTAAATTTGTGATTATTACTTCTTCTGATTAGCTTTTTCTCAAGTCATTTTGGAGGTCGGCTTCCAGTCACACAGATTCAGCTGAAAACCGTATTTTACATGGAGCGACTGCCTATCTGATCTCCACAATCCATTTTGACAAAACTACCGTATCCGTGTGAGTTAACGAGTTGATCTTCTTACATATTCTGTGATGTTAAGTGCACCGGCGCGGCGATTATTGCACTACGAACGAGCTAGCACCGATTCTACTATTACAACTAGAAAGCTGACATATTTAATCGGTTGTGACGTCAATACTACTTATTGCTGTTTATGAATCATAATTGACTTGACTGTTTGTTTATCCCTAAAAAAAATGATGTTTAGAAATGGTTCATTAGGTATTGTATCGCGTAGAAATCGCACTTTTTGTTTTGTCAATTTTATCACAGGTAGCAATTATTTAATTTTAATTAAATTTATAATTATTTATCTATGCTTTTGCAAATGGTGTTTACGAAAATCATCTAATCTATACTATAATATTATAAAGCTGAAGAGTTTGTTTGTTTGTTTGTTTGTTTGTTTGTTTGTTTGTTTGAACGCGCTAATCTCAGGAACTACGGGTCCGATTTGAAAAATTCTTCCAGTGTTGGATAGCTCATTTATTGAGGAAGGCTATAGGCTATATAACATCACGCTATGACCAATAGGAGCGGAGCATAAATGAAAAATGTCCCTAAAATGAAAAAATGTTGAAACTAAAACACGCGGACAAAGTCGCGGGGGACAGCTAGTTAAATTATATATGTTATAACGAAATCAGCTACTGAATAAAAATAAAAATATTTTAGTTAATATAATTTTAATTAAGTAATGTAAAATAAAGTTTAATTTAATGCAAATTTAACAATTTAATCAAAAAGTCACAACACGATAGTCTATTAAAAGGGGGCAGGAGAATAAACAATGAATTCTGAATTAACATCAATATTAGACAATCGCCACCAAAATAACTATAGAAATCCCATCAATTATCCCTAATGGCAATCAAAATGTCAAATAATAATGAACAGTCAAACTTGTAGGCGTCGCCAACTACATAATTAGTTAGACAATATAAATCAATCAATTTGATCATGATCACAGATTAAAGTGTTTCGGTGAAGACAGCTGTTTCAAGAATCTTCAACTTTTCAAAGGAAACTTTATAAACTTTTGAGAATCAAGGATTATGTATTTCAAGTCGTCCTGTTTTAAGTTTTATTAACTTATTGTTTATGTATTTTGATCTACTTTAATCTATGTCTGTATGTATGATAGCTGTCCCCCGCGAATTTGTTCGCGTGTTTTAGTTTTAACGGTTTTTAATTTTTGCAACATTTTTCATTTATGCTCCGCTCCTATTGGTCGTAGCGTGATGTTATATAGACTATATCCTTCCTCAATAAACGGACTATCCAATACAAAAAGATTTTTTCAATTCGAACCAGTAGTTCCTGAGATTAGCGCGTTAAAACAAACAAACAAACAAACTCTTCAGCTTTATAATATTAGTATAGATTTGTCATGACTTACATGGGTCTCCAATAATGTTTTTTTAAGTACCTATATTTAGCTAACTCAAACACAAACATTCAATAACGAGAAACCTCTAACAGAATTAATTAAAAAATAAATAAATATAAAACCGTAGCTTTTATAAATGATAGAGACGCACCCCGGGTTTGCACAAGTAGTACAGCAATATAACCAATGTTACTTAGGGATAATGTAGCATTCTTATGGTGATAAAGAATTTGAAATCGGTCCAGTAGTTTTTGAGTTTATTCGTGACTAACATACAAATCTTTCCTCTTTGTAACATAAACTACTTAGTATAGAAAAAATATTTAAATACATATATAAAATCTTTATTTCGTGATATTGTTTTTTGACTAGGTACGCTTGTTACATTAAAAAAAATCTTAAAAGTTTATTATCCATTACATGCTTCCATTAAATACCAAAGTACATGGATTCCGAAATTTCAGATCATTCATCATTCAATCCAATTAACTCATTACTCTTAGATATATTTATAATTTGTATCAAAACTATAATGAGCTTTCAGCCTATCTTTTCGAGCATAGCAACAAAGGTGAAATATGCTTGTCTGAATCCTATTAGCGTAGACAATGTGTGGGCGGATTTCAGGGACCTTTCCCATTGTCTGGAGAGAGCTCCGAGCTAGGACACGCTAGATGTGGCTTTTAATAAATGTGGGACTGGATTACGGACGCCAAAATTGTCCAAAGTACCTACTCATGTGGAAGATTTAGTAGTTTTAAATATTCTTTAAAAGGTTAAAGATTTTTATATATGTATAATAACTTTCGTGAGGAGTATTCATGATTATTTAAAACAAAACGGTCGGGCGATCCCGAGAATATACGTGAGTAAACCGTTTTGCTTTAAATAATTCTTATAATATATGTCTGAATCGACTAGTTTTGTAATGATCATTTTATAGGGTTTAACGCCGTATCTAGAGGGCCGAATATAGGTTCTAAATATTTCCAATTACCTATGTGGTTTTCTGCCATTTTACTTAGTTAAAATCAAAGTTTGTAAAGACCTCAACCGCAGGGTTTATTTCTTAGAGTAAATCTAATAGTCAACATATTTAATTTGTTAATCTTTACGGCAGTTTATGGAGTGTATTCATTTCTAGCATAAAAATACAGGTTACCATTTATCTCATTTGTATAAATATGGTTAACTAGCTGTCACCAGCGGCTCCGCCCGCGTGGATGTCGATTATCAAAGCAAAAAGTAGCCTTTGTCCTTTCTCGGGATCCAAGGTTAACCCATACAAAGTTTTCTCAAAATTGGTTCAGCGGTTTAGTTGTGAAAGCGTAACAAGCAGACAGTTACTTTCGCATCTATACTAATATATAAAGCTGAAGAGTTTGTTTGTTTATTTGTTTGTTTGTTTGAACGCGCTAATTTCAGGAACTACTGATCCGATTTGAAAAAATCTTTCAGTGTTAGATAGCCCATTTATTGAGGAAGGCTATAAGCTATATAACATTACGCTGCGACCAAAAGGAGCGGTGCAAAAATGAAAAATATTGCAAAAATGATAAACCGTTGAAACTAAAACACGCGAACAAAGTCGCGGGGAACAGCTAGTTATAATAAAAGTATGGAATAAAGATTATCCCAATAAAAATACATTAATTAATTCATCATCAAAGTACCTACTTATCTAATAAAACAGATGTTATGATGATTAGATTATGACATTATAACAATTATAGTTTCAATGACAGACAGGGATGAACCTATACGGACAGATATCGCCATCTCTTTCTATTATTGACCCAATGATAGATTTACCTAACACCCAACACGTCATAATTCATAACACAGCTCTCTAAATTGCCATGGTGACATAATTATGCGTATCGCCTATTTCAAATCATAGACTATTTACTATAGAGTAGCAAGGACTGCGCGTGCGTCACTTAAGTGGCACTTTATTATTTAGATGATTGATGCTCGTTTATGGTCTGTGATGGTTATATTGTTGAATGTGAAATGTAACAGATATAGTGAAAACTTTTAACAGATGTTTTAGGTCGTGACTCGACCAACAATTTTGATAGATACACTTTAAGAGACTTAAGACAAAATAATAAAAAAAAAATGAGGACAACATCACATACACAGAACAGATCACATACATTGCTCTGAACCCAAAGTAAGTAGCTAAAGCACTTGTGTTATGGAATTCAGAGACAACGAAGGTACCACAAATGCCCAGACCCGAGACAATGTAGAAAACTGGTTTTCTACATTGACCCGGCCGGGGATCGAACCCGGGACCTCAGAGATGGCGACACCTTGAAAACCAGTGCGTACGCCACTCGACCACGGAGGTCGGCAAATCAGAATGTAAGAAGTCAAGTTCATTCTTTAAAAAAAATACTAACAATATTTGTAGCCTGACTTCATAAAACAGAAGTTCTTCTGACAGAAGGGTGACCAAATCTGAGTGTAGTCTTATGTAATTTATTGACCTTCAAAAATAACTACTTGGTAGCCTATTTTTAACCTCCGATGCAAAAAGAGAGGGGTGTTTTAAGTGTTATAAGTTTAACGTGTCTGTCTTGAATAAAAGGATTTCGATTTTGTTACAAGTTTTAATCGTAAATCAATTTGACTGCACGGATAGCCGAGTGGTAAAGGTCACCACGCCAATTACCTCTGTGCGGGAGTCGTTTTAAAAAAATAAAAAATAAAAATTGACAAAATCGTAATTAAAGGAAGGGTCGACGTTTAACACCTACTTAAAGCTTTAACATTTAACTCTGTATCATATGTATAATCTATCTATACATATTATAAAATAAAGTACCCGCCGTGTATGTCTAAACGCGATAAACTCAAAAACTACCGAACGGATTTTGAAATGGTTTTCACCAATGGATAAAGTGATTTGAGAGAAAGGTTTTTGTTAATAATTAATTAATGTGTTGTCTACCCGTACGAAGCCGAGGGTCGCTAGTAAAGTATAAGAATATAGTCCAATTAGGTAGCGATTTTTTTTATATAATTATAAAATTAACGGTGATATTTAAAACAATATAATAACTAAAGATTACTATAGAAAGTCACGTGTACCTAGCACCTTAATTAAAACATTTGTTCCTAAAACCATAAATGAAATAGGGATGTTGACTGGGTATGAAAAGTTAAAATCTATTTAGTCCGTCAGTTAGATAATAAAAAAATATTAGACACATATTTTTTCTTTTATCAAAACAATACAAAATTATAAAGATACAGCGATTTAAAGTTCAGTAGTGGGGGCTGATGACGCCACGCCGTCGTATAAATTGTCGCACGTAGTGACGTCACGCGAAATTTCTATTAGCTGTATTTTGCTCATATTTAATTTGCAGAAAAAAAGGAAAAATACGTGTCCAATAAAATTCATTAATCTAATAGGCAGACATTAAAAAAATGCAAATGTAGGAAACAGGCCCATTATCTAATTACCAATTCTAACCTTACTCCGCTAAAAACTATGAAAAATGTAAAGAAAATTTTGTAGTTCTGTAACGAAGCGTGCATTGTAATTCAAGTGCCGCGTCCATTCTGTATAGGTCTGTGGTGACCTACATATTGTATGACGCACTTGTGACGTCACTCTTTGTCTTTGCTTCTACATTGTATTTAACTGGCGTGGAATTGTTCGCTGTTTCGTTTGCAGTTTATGGTCAGATCGATGGCGTTCTTACTTTGTATTGTTTAGAGATTTAGTTAGGATTTGCTTTAAAACGCAGTTTAATACATATTGAGACTTTTTTCATAAATTATAGCTAAAAACCAGACTTCCAGAAGGGTTTCTAATTTAGCTTGCAAGATTTGATCTAAACTCACTTACATACATTGCAAGAAAAGCTTGTAAAGTAACCGCATCATGATCGGTCCATTCGTTTAGGAGCTACGACACCACTGACACACAAACAGACACGTCAAATTTAAAACAACCCGCTTTTTGGGTCGGGGGTCGGGGGGACGATGACATATCGCTTAACGCTTGTTAAGCAAGGCTCCATATTTTGAAAATCCTCCTTTTGGATTCTAATTTATTTGTCATACGTGTGATTGCAGCCTTTGAATGTTTATTATTACAATTATTTCGACAAGATCAATCTTGACCAAAGCTTTAGCTAATTTAAACCATACATTAAAAGTTATTTTAATCTTATTTATTATTCTAATTTGTTTAAAGAAATTTTATAAAAGAACCCTTTATAACTATTTAGGAATATAAATAATAATTCTAAACACATTAAAACTTGACACGTCCTTATATTTAAAGTGTCTATTAATTTAGGCAGACGAACAAATATCTTGCATTGAATTATCTACGTTGTCTCTGGCTGCGCGCCAAAATTAGACGGCCCGCCATTTTTTTTAACGTCTTGTTTACATGCGTTAAGCACGCTACTCGCTAGAACATGATCTTACCATCTGAATAGTTATTACGTTTACTATTGCCTACAACAGACATTTTGTTTTTAAACTAAGATCTGTTTATAACAAGTTCTATTAGTTATAAAAATAAAAAAAACCCGACAGCTAATTTATATTTTCACATTTTCTCATTCAAATTTAAATTAAAAAATACGAGTTACCTATATTGTCGGGTAAAAAAGACAAGACACTCTGTTGTTATAACAAAAAATAGCTCGGGGTTGTGTCGCCCTGTGGATGACAAATATTAACATAAAAATTAGGTACCTATCCAATGTTTTTTTATAGTCCTGGAATATCTATTTGCCGTTCTCTTGGCCTTTCATTATGATCAATTCAAAACGAAACAAGCATGGTATGATATCATGGCATTCTAGAATACTTATGAGTAAGGATGTTAGGTAAGACTAACATTAAAACTTTTTAAATGAAATAAAAGTCCTATCTAATGTTTTTTTATTAAAAAATATTAGCGTGACATTTATCTATCTTATACCTACTTATTTAATAATTTATAAGTATCACATGTGCTAAAGTACAAAACGATCCCTACGTCGGCCATTTTTTATGGATATTATTTCCCGCCAACTCAAACGTCAAAAACATTTTTAATAGAAACGCGGCACGCCGCTAATTTACAAACAGCCAGCAAACAGCGTCTGACGTTAATACTTTACGTCCATCCGCTATTGTATTTTAAGAGAATATTGTTATAATGACCGAGGAAAATCTTCTAGACACCTTGAAGATTAGAGCTATGAGAGACAAACAAAGTTATCAACTTGTTTTTGTAGATAATAACGAAAACTATTGACCTTTTGTGAGATAACTGCTACTAATTTCTTTTATTTTTAAAGTAATAGTGTAGGGCAAATATTTTATATTTTTTTTTATGTCATCTTAAATAAAAACTTATAAGCATTTGTAAATGTAATAAAAGTTGCTTTTCATTAAACTAATTAAAACGAACAGTGCATACATATTCAAAAACAAGGAAATTTATATATAAATTTATGCTCGTACATTTTGATGCATAGAAATAGTTAATAGGGAAGTATGTATTGCAGATTTATTGTAAATACTTTTATAAGGAAATTCTCGGTAAGAGCCTCACGTATTGCTTTGTGCAACGAAAAAGCGGAAAAGCACATTTACATTGAACTTTCTACCTACGCGTGCGGGGAATATGAAGGTATTTTATAGATTTATACAACATGACGCTAAAAATTCCAATAACAGCTGTCATAATGCATTTAAAATTTGGAGCATCATTGATCCATCACGAACCCAATGTTAGCGTGGGTCCATTTAAAGCGCATATTTAGTGTTTTAGTTTGAAAAACCAATGAGTTCCCCAAACAGAGGGATTATTCCGCACTTTTCCAGATTTTCACAGGCTAAAACACCCTGGTCTCATCTTCGCCTTTCCAGAGCCGCGGGGTCACTTGCCCATGCTCTGCGCAAGTCGTATACAGTTCTCCATACAAGAGATTTGTTTTTTTTTGTATTTTAGCTCGATTTTAACGACATAAATGTTGTGCAATTGTACAGCACTTGGCCATTTTTTAATTCACCGATGTCATCTCCGTCATCAAACTAATGGCGCAAAATACAGTGAGATAGACATTCATGAAGTTCATCATTCTTAAAGTTAAGTTTTATTTAATCATTTAGGATTTTACTGCGACGGAAGCTTTTTTCGCATATAACTATGATATGTACCTATGCTCTATATTGTCTATACTCGCCAATACAAAACTTTGTTTGTAGGTACTATGCGTCATTCATACATTATAAAAACAATAGAATTCTATCTCAGTCTCACAGAACAGTCAAGGAAAATTAATGGCAGGTCGTTACCCTGAAAAGCTGTTAACAATAAAAACAATATTTCGATCGTTTGTTTTGATGAAAGATTAATATAGCTATGCTTCCTGGGTACGCCTACGCAATTTTTTAAATGCCAAAAATATATTTAGTCTATGGTTTAATCACCTATCAGACGAAAGAGGTTTGACCCCTTTGGGTCCCAGAAATATGTCGACAGAAGTGTCTGTTATTTATTTTTGTAAAGCTATTCAACGTATTTTTTCACCTACACCAATTTAACTAACACCAAGGTATTCTTGAATATAATTATGTTACCTTAAATGCCGTTAATTTACAATTTAATATACAAAAATAAATAAATTAAAGATCATTTAAAAAATAATAGATGTATTTTAAAAGTGCTCATTCGCCACATATTCATTCTTTGGTAGAGGATCGAATAATAATATTTCTCTGTTTATACAAAATATACTTAATTTTACGCGACCTATTCAAAGCATTAAACTGAAAAGCCACGTTTAAGAACATCTCGCACGTGTTCCTTTTCATGTGAATAGTGAATAACTATATTACCTGACCTTTTAAACGCTTTCATTTGTTCAACTTGCACGAATTAAATATATATTTCGAAGTAGAACAGAGGAATTATACAATTTTGATACTAATTTGACAGCTGTGGCATTCTGTCCAAACTTTAGTCGAAATAAATATTTGCATTCCAAATTCAAATGCTTACTTTTTCTTAATCTTTAATTCGGAATTGATTGGCGGGAAACACAACTTTTTAATTCGAACAGGACACAGGCGCGCACGTTCTGCCGCGTCATAGAGAATATTTTAACATTATATTTATTTTTATATCGGTACGCAGGTCGGCCTTCATGAAGCTCATAAAGAACTCGTCACACGCTTCAATGATGGCTATTGGTTAATTCTTAGAATAATAAATGGCATATTTATTATTACTCACGATTAATAGAGATTTTGGCGCACGTACAGAGCCTAATTACGCGTGCTTACTAGAATTTAAAATGTGGAGTTTGATGGTACCTAACCTATAATATTATGTAGGTACTTAAATACTTTATGGTCAAAGTGAATACTTTTTTTATTTTCATTTTAAGTAATGGCGGGATATCATAATCTATGATTTTGAATTCTGATGGCTGAATATAAATATATTTATAGTGTTAATTAGTGTACCTAATGTTTCAAATAGACGTGGTCATACATTAATGAGCTATATTAATGATAGTCGTATCAACTTATTTTATGGACAGAATTTAAATGCACGTTTCCAGATCTAAATCTAACAATATTAATGTGAAGATCCTAATGTATTTTTACCCAACTGCGAAGGAAAAGTAAAGTTTTTCGCGCCAATATTCTATAGTAAACTTTATTACCTGACATCTTTCAAACAGTTGGATGGATATCACCAGTTAAGGTATCGTTAGATTAGTTTCAAATAGCCAAGTAACCTTCAATAGGGTTTGGAAAAAACTAATCGTGTTGAAAACCTATGAATGATTATAGTTTGACTGAATTAGACGATTTAATATATTTTTTACACAATTATTTGACTTCTTCTCGAAATAGAAGTCACTTTTGCACTCCAGTGATCTTGTAATTTTAAAGTCTTGTTATATATTTCTACACTACATTTTTAATAATTATTTTATTCACGTGCAGTGTTAAATTAAAATATAAACTGTCATTATTTACTGGTACTTATTTATCGTTGATATTCAACAATATTTTAACATGTTTAAGAGACACATTACGTAACGAAGTATGTATCATTCCTTTATATTCACACAGCTCGGCCTTTATAATTAAGATCAACGGCCAATATACGATCTTAATCAAGATCTCTGCTGCGTCTTGCGATGAATTAGCACCACGTCTTTGTAATACATGTCTCATTGTAATATTGGTACTCGTCATAATTATATTATATTCGTGACAAATTAGTCTATTTGGCCAGTATAAAAGGAAAATATGATAAGTGTTAGGTAAACTATAAATATGCAGTAGCATATTAAAAAAAAATAAAAAAGGCAAAAATTATTCAACATAAAAAAACAGTAAAAAGAATAAAAATGAAATTTGTTTATTTCACGCGCGGTTTAATGGAAACGCAACGCAGGTGGATATGATAGATCATGGAGGGACGTCACAAAACCATAAAACAAAAGAAGTTGTTTTAAATTAATGGATTAAGGTATTAATTTTCTTTATTAAAAAAGTGATTTAGGAACATTTTTGTTTTGCGTTGAGTAGCGGTGCGGCCCGCCAATATGAGCAAATCCTATATTTTTTTATTAAAAAGCAGTAACTAGACACGGTATTCAGCTGAATCCAATGACTGGAAGCTGACCCCAACAAAGCTTGGGAAAAGAACACACGATTTAATAAATTAGAGAGTCTAACCTTATACAAAAATGCGAAGGTCTGTAGGTAAGTGTCCAGAATTAAGTAGAGGGGAGCAAGGACATCCATCATTGACCAATCAAGGCGCAGGACTCGGTCACATGATTTAATATGATGGATACGACGCCATCACACTGACAGACACTTCGGGCCGCCTATTCATTGCCACAATTACTAAGATGGACGTGAGATATGGATGACAGTAACAGAATCATGCGAGTTAACAAACTGCAGTTTATTTTAATCTATACTCCAGAAAAAAGGACGTTAGACGTCTGTTTTTTTATTTATTAACAAATGAACATTACAGGTTTTTAGGCGATACACAAATTATTTAGCAATTTTCATATCGGTTTTACTTAGCAACTATAAAAGTTGTTGACTTGAGATTTGGTTCCTAGATAGAAGAGGATATGATGAAAACAAAAGTCGATCAGTTACACGATTAAATAAACTTTCCTCGATAGTTTTATTTTTTGAAATCAGCTCTATTAAAACATTTTATTTGCTTTTTCCATCAAAGTATTAAACTTAATAATATTTTTTCCGCACTATTTGATGCATAATCATAATATCAAGATTAATGTAGATTGATTTTTTATTCCATTCAATAGATTTCGATTAATATGAGATTTTCCATTTTGACGCTTACGTTATTATTTCTAACACAATCTTTCGCGACCTTGACATAATTATGTTTTAAATGCTCTCCAGTCCGCTTGACTCCGCCTACTCGCTAACGAAATAATTATTCGTGTGGCGCCCTAATATACACTTGTGTCCTGCCAAACTACAGAATAGTTTGTCAGCAGTATTACCGTGGATTCACTACCTCATAGATTTACAATTGCTTACAATAAATACGCTTGCAATACCCAGACAAAATTAAGTAAGCAATAATAATCATTGGCTCTAGGCCTCCACAAATTTTAACAATTTAACAGAAAATAATATTATTGGGGCATTGCTAAATAATGTCTTTTTAATCTTATTTTTAATACAGTTTTTGATATGCCATCTGCATCAATGTCACATGTTAGGTCGGTATTTGCCATTCTCTAGTTCTTTGTCCGTATTTTTATTATTATGTACCATGATATCTAGTTTCTCTTCTAAGAAATATCACTGCTGAAAATTATGATGTATTTTATACGTTTTGGAGACAATATCAAACCGAATCTCGGCATAAAGAACAAACCACCGAACCGAAAAATCATTTTTTGTAGGCGAGGATTCAATCACATTATTTTAGTCTACATACATTATGTTAGTTACACCTTCCCATCAATAAACCTATTTATTTCATACTAGCTGTTTCCCGCGGCTCCGCCCGCGTGGATGTCGGTTATCGCGGCAAAAAGTAGCCTATGTCCTTTCTTAGGCTCTCGGCTATCTGTGTACCAAATAATTTCATTTAAATCGGTCCAGTAGATTTGGCTTGAAAGCGCGACAGACAGACAGACGTAAGGATTTTACACTCATACTGATATTTAAATGCGAAATTATCTGAGTCTGCTGTCTATGTCTGATACGCTTTCACGGATAAACCGCTAAACCGATTTTGATGAAACTTAGTATGGGGTCTTTAGAAAGGCTTAGATCCTTAGAAAGGACATAGGCTACTTTTAGATACGATAACCGACACCCACACGTGCGTATCCGCGGGCAACAGCTAGTTTATACATCTTTATGTTTGAGGCTATGTATTTCAGTAATTAAACATTATTTCAGACACATCAGCTAGCAATGGACTGCCGATTACCTAAGTTTGTATTTATTTCCTACATTTAACAGGTTATTAAGCTCTGGTACTTTATTATGTATGTTTACCGTTCTTACAAGTAAATATTTAATGCGTAGTTTACCATGTGTGCCAATTATTTATGCACCCCTGACCTTCAAAACAGAATCAATACCTGTTTAGCGAAAGTTTCAAGGGTTGATTGTATAGTCCTTAACAAATCCACGGTAAAAGTTGACATTAACAACAAGTTTATTTTAAAGGCAGCAAAGTTGACTTTACAATTTGTTTTTATCACTGACGTGCAGTCGACTCTACGTTGGTAGAGAAAATTGCCAGAGTGCATTTCATCAATCAATGTGCGTAGCTTCTATCTTAAACGTGTCGTTTTGCATTTCAGGAGGCTGATATCTATACTAATATTATAAAGCTGAAGAGTTTGTTTGTTTGTTTGTTTGTTTGTTTGAACGCGCTAATCTCAGGAACTACTGGTTCGAATTGGAAAATTCTTTTTGTATTGGATAGTCCGTTTATTGAGGAAGGTTATAGGCTATATAACATCACGCTACGACCAATAGGAGCGGAGCATAAATGAAAAATGTTGCAAAAATGAAAAACCGTTGAAACTAAAACACGCGAACAAAGTCGCGGGGGACAGCTAGTAAAAGATATAATTAATCAAATAAAATTACTATATCTGCTCAATAATTAATACTTATTTGATTCTTAGTTATTTAAGTTTGACAGTACCTATTTAAGAATACACCACTTTTAAAGAACAGAATCGTTTTGTTGCTTATGTGGTAGGCTGTGTCTTTATGTTTGTGTGTAAAAGAGCAGTTACAGTGTGGAACCACACGGGCCGCGTTTTGAAATGCTTGTCCCAGACATGCCGATTTCCAAAAATTTGAAAAATGAAAAAAAAACCTACTCATTTTATTATTGATTCGTGTTGCGAATCATTGGCATAGTTACCTCCTTAAATTTGACGAGAATGCGAAGACACGTTGTATAGGCATATTTATAATCATAATAATCATAATCATAATCATTTATTCATTTGTAAACATAGGTTTTACATAGATGGTATAGACGTACTTAGATTTTTCGCCTAAGAGTCTTAAATTATTATAAGCAACGAAAATATATACCTACTGCATACCAACCAATATAAAATAATTATATACATTAAAATAATTTATTATTTGAAATTCTTTGTGTGATATGTCTAAGTGTCGTCTGTTCGAAATAGCTGGTGAATCATACGTAATACGTCACACGTAAAGTATTTTCGTGAAGATGGAAATTATGATTCATATTTAAATGCCGACATAAAACTAAAAATGTGCATCTATACTAATATTATAAAGCTGAAGAGTTTGTTTGTTTGTTTGTTTATTTGTTTGTTTGAACGCGCTAATCTCAGGAACTACTGGTTCGATTTTAAAAAATCTTTTTGTATTGGATAGTCCGTTTATTGAGGAAGGCTATAGGCTATATAACATCACGCTACGACCAATAGGAGCGGAGCATAAAAGAAAAATGTTGCAAAAATGGAAAACCGTTGAAACTAAAACACGCGAACAAAGTCGCGGGGGACAGCTAGTTTATAATAATTATACAACAATTTGTTGTACCGTCGACTTTCACCGTAGACAGATTTTTACAGCTTCTTATTTACTGTCTTTTAACTGGGTTACTGTTGAATAAATTTCAATTCTAATACAATGCCAACGACAAATCTATACTAATCTACACTAATATTATAAAGCTGAAGAGTTTGTTTGTTTTTTGTTTGAACGCGCTAATCTTTGGAACTACTGGTCCGATTTGAAAAATTATTTCAGTGCTGGATAGCCCATTTATTGAGGTAGACTATAAGCTATTACGCTGCGACCAAAAGGATCGTAGCATTAATAAAAATGTTGCAAAAATTAAAAACCGTTAAAACTAAAACACGCGGATAAAGTCGCGGAGGTCAGCTAGTTATTAGTAATTTAGCAGGCACACAAACAATACACAGTACAAAAAAATACTATGGAAGTTTAAATTCCTGTTTGTTTAAAGAAAACTGAATCACATATCCGCCAAACTAATATCAATTTAAAATTGGCATAGTATTAGAAATAATTCAAGAGTTACACCCAAGGACTAAGGTGGCTTTATCTCAATATACAACTTGTCGTTTTGCATTCTCGTCAAATTCAAAGAGGTACTTAACTATGGTAATGATTCTCGACACGAATAAGTAGTTTTTTTTTTAATTTTCAAATTTTCGGATTTTGGCATGTGTGGGACAAACATTTCTAAACGCAGCCCGTGTGATACCGCACTGTAACTGCTCTTTTACATACACACTTAAAGACACTGCCTACCGCAGCCTTCTGAAATTCGACGAGAATGCACAACGACACGTTGTATTTCGGTCCAGACCTTAAGTTAAGCAGGCCAGACCAGGGTTAGGCTATTGCCAATTAATTCTGAATTAAGAATCTGCTAAGCAATGAGGGTGTTCGCGATTTGAAATCCGCTAATTTTGCTAGTCTGGCATGTGGTCCATCTGTCAGTTTCCACCAATGAAAGACAAGCTGCTGGCTCGTAATTAGACTGTAAATTGATATCCTAATAACTCAACTCTATTTTAAGGATATAGACAGAGGATACCTAGGTTCCTATGGGTCAATGTGCTTTTGTTACGCAGAGTTTATTAACCTCTAATACAATCTTTACGTGTTCCGCTGTCGTCTGCCGCAAGGGAAATTCTTATACTGAGATTAAATTGGATTGCCAATATGTGCTTGAAGCAATCAAGACATTGGATAGACAACTGTAGCAGCATATTTGTTATAAGTTAAGGACTAGGACGAAAATAAGGGTGAGATTTTGATTAATAGTACTAAGTAGCTAAAATAAAACTATATCCTAAAATAATCTTTGATAAGAGTAAATTTTCGAGTGCACTGTTTATTTATTTACTTTTTTTATAATAAATGTTTGGATTTAACGGGAAAATGGGAAAGAAAACGGCACTTCAGTCAGGTACAAAATGGAGGACGATGGTAAAACTATTCAGCTTGATAATAATTTCTTTATTAAAAAAGAACAGCAAAAACTAATTTAAAAAGGTATAGGTATTACTTCAGAATAAATATACAACTTAAATATAATATAACAAAGGACCGGCTTATCTCAAAGGGGATCTTAGTACACAACTTTAGTAAAGAGCGCTTGCAATTAATATTTCTTTTAATAAGAAAACTGTAAGTAGGGCAAAGCAGCGAGGAAATATAATATAATATTTGACTGCACGGATAGCCGAGTAGTATAGGTTACCACGCCAATTACCACTGTGCGCGACGTGCTGCGCGTTCAATCCCCTCATATGACAAACATTTTTGTGATCCACAAAGACTCGTTCCAAGTCTAGGTGTTATTTGTGTTGTAAAACCGTGACACTAAGATTAAATCGCTCAGTGCGGGAGTCATAAACAAAAAAAAATAGCTGTTATAAGGACTGCTGATAGAAGTGAAAACTTCCATGAGCATGTCAGTGACGCGAACGTATAAGATTTTCCCCTACCAAAAGTGCCCAACGCGAATAAAGAAGTTTTAACTTCAAAAAAAAATCGAAATAGGTACAAACATAATTCTGATCTAACTAAAGACATGGAAATTACAAATACATTTACAGGAAGAAGGAAAAGAGATGAAAATGACACCCAAATAATGGTCGGAGACAATATTCCTCATAAAATCTCTTTCTTTATACAATGTTTTGGGACAAAATAAATAATACTCATAATTTGTGGGAAACAAAATGATTAAAGGATTTGGGCCAACCTGGTAAATGGAAAAATGATTATTAAATACGCATTATATTTTCATCAGGATAGAAATCTACCTACATTAAAATTTAATCAATACGAAACGTTAAAGCTACGCACTGAGCCTATATATAAGGAAAACAAAACCTAAAATTACTTTTGAAGATGCCCCAAACATTAATTTAATTTTCATGAAACCTTACAATAATTATAATTAAGGAAGCAGGAAGTTGGGGAAAATTGTCAAAGTTGGCTTCATTAAAACAATCATATTTTCTCAGAACGCAAAAAATAACCACGAAATTTGTTTGAGGTGCCATTGCGAAAGTCACTGTAGATACGGACAATCTTTAATAATATTATAAATGCGATAGTAACTCTGACTGTCTGTCTGTTTGTCGTGCGTTCACGCAAAAACTACAGACCCGGTTTAAATGAAATTTGGTAAACAGATAGTCTAGAGCCAGAGAAAGGATATAGCGCCGCGATAACCGACATCCACGCGGGCGGAGCTGCGGGAAACAGTCTACAAAATATTTTGGGAGAAACGTTCTACTTGATTAAAAAAGTTCCATTTTTACTTGTTGGTTACTTGTTTTATTGTTCACTGTCATCTACACTAAGTAATAAATATAAATTTATATTATATAAATAATAAAAATAAATTTATTACTAATAAACTCAAAAATTACTGGACTGATTTTACAAACTTTACCACCCAACACCACCATCATTAGAATGTTACATTACCCTTGAGTAGGTAACATAGGTTATATTTTACGTGGGCACCCGTGCGAAACCGGGACGGGCCGCTACTATGGTTTACATATTTTGTGTTGAAAATGAATACGAGAGAAATCGCGCGCAAAAGCCAGCCTTCACTAAAATAAAGAAAAAGCGTGTTTCTAAGACCTCTGGTTGGCGGCAGTGTTCACATTCCATTTTTAAAAATGGTAAAAATCCATAGACTGTTTGTCGTCTATTCCATAGACAAATGAAAAGATATAGTCTACACACTGGAGTGGACGTAACTAGGTATAGCTGCTGTCATTGGCTAAAAAAAAACTGAGACGAGCGATTATAAAAAAAGGTATCATTGTGCCGCCATTAAATACCTAAAAGTATTTGTGTCTAGGTATTTTTACCTTAACAAATTAATGTTGCAGTCAGGGGTAGACCGTGCTGGATTAATGGCATTAATCTTGTCCCCTACCTTAAGCTACTTATACCGATCATTAGACCAATGTGGGTGTAGAAATAGTATCCCTCTACCTTAAGGGAATTCTGACGTGTTTCTCGGTTCAGTAAACATGACAGGAAAGTTCAAAGTATACTGACAATGCTGTAAAAGACAAAGTTAGATGACGAATCGTTCCCCAGGCTGTGTCAATCTGTCTGTTGAAATTACGATAAAGGAAAAATACTCTTATGTTTTTATCTATACTAATATAAAAAAGAAAGATTAATATTATTCTGTATTCTGTGACGAATTAACTCAAAAACGAATGGACCGATTTCAGAACATATTTCACGATTAGAATGCTACATTATCCCTAAGTAAATCATTACTTCGGTTCCGATATTATTAAGGTAATATTCATCATCATCATACACAGCCTTTGTCATCCCACTGCTGGGCATAGGCCTCTCCTTTCATGTGCCATTCTCTCCGGTCCTGTGCCAGTCTCATCCAGATTCGACTCGAAACTTTAGTAATGTCGTCGACCTATCTTGCTCCATATTAGGTTGAGATAATTGTAATAAAACCGCGCGGTCTGTATGTTCACAAATTTTACGTTTTTCTTGTTCATCCTAGTGCCTACAGTTCATGCTCGATATGCGCTCTATTTACTTATTTTTTCTTTAAGGTGCTACCCGTGCATAGCCAGGCGGGTCACCAGTGGCTTTATATCAATGCAAGGCAAGGATCCTACTGATAATAATGTGAAAGTTTGAATGATTATTATTTCTTAATGCTGACACTGAGTTTGACGAATTTTAACGGAAGGTCACATAGCAATGGAGGATCTATGGAGTTAAGAGACTTCATCGGAGTTGTAGGATTCATTCAAAGTTTATTTAGACTGCAAAGAAAAAATTGTTGTTAGCAAAGGTTAAACCAAAATAATTATTTTTAAACAATGATGATGTTTTAGTACAGATTGTTGATCATGTTTTAGAACATTAATATTGCGAGACGTTTAAAAACTGTTCCAATTTATTGTCATTAATGAATGAAACAGATCATATCTGTTGAATACACGAGGCGGAAAGGGATAGAAATAGACTAAATGAAATTACACCAATTGCCCGAATTTTAATGCCTTAGTTTTGACACCCTAGTGCGATATCTAACTCTTTTTTATAAGAATTTGACTGCACTCATAGCCGAGTGGTATAGGTGACCACGCCAATTACTACTGTGTGCGACGTGCTGCGGGTTCGATCCCCGCACAAATGCTTGTAATTCTAAGTCTGGGTGTTTTTTGTGCATGTGGTTTGGATATTTCTACACTAGCGACCCGCCCCCGCTTTACACGGGTAGACAAAACATTAATAAATTATACAAAAACCTTCTTGAATTACTCTATCTATTGCTGAAAACTGCATTAATATCCGTTTCGTACTTTAAAAGATCTAAGCCTACAAACAGCGGGTACGACTTTGTTTTGTACTATGTAGTAAAGATGATTATGAACGCAATAATGCAATAAACTGTTGAGTATTCAACCAGTGTACCACACACTTATATTTATTTAATTTTACACAATGTTTGACCTATTTATGTATCGGATTGACCCTGTTACCCCGCCCTTGTGGTGCGACTTAGCTCATTCTCAACCTGTGTAAGCTTAACCGACCGCTTACAATGTTTATTAATAACTTAAGTTGTAAGTTAATTAGCTACAACAGTTCATACATTGGTTTTTATAGTGTGACGTTACTGCATTGGAAACTTCATCACAGGGTTTTTTCACGAAACTTATACCTTTCGAAAACTATCTAAAATATGATTTTATTATCTTTACAAAGTATAAAACTAAGTCACTACAGTTTTTAATGCAGTTTTCAGCAATAGATATAGTAATATCAGAGGAAAGTTTATGTGTATAATGCATTAGTTTTCTGCACCCGTGCAAAGCGGGTGCGGGTCGCTAGTATGACTACAAAGTACAGAAGAAAAGTAAGTATATTATACGAAGAGCCAAGATCAGTACATTGTGGTAGGGAAGAACCATTATGGTTATCGAAAATAATTTAATATAAACATATTATAGATATATCTACATATATTTTTATGACGTATTTGACTTCGGAAACCGTGCGTCATAACATTGATGTATCAAAAGCCGATGAAAACTAAAACAGTTTGAATAACAATTTACGATATTTGTATCTATTGATTTTCCATTTCACATTATGATTGCAATATACAAATCACTAGCTCATGAAAGATCTATTGTAGCCTGCGACTCTCAGAATGAGAAGCTTATGACCAATGGCTTATGCAGGTTCATAGAATTAACGACACTTTAAAAACCTTTTTTGTCTGTTGACAATCTTAATATTTACTTTATATTATTTACTGTTTAACAACATAGGAGCCAGAGCTTTTTATTTTTTTAAAACATGCACAAAGAATACACAAATAATCCTTGTGTGCGCGGGGATTTAACAAACATTAAAATTACATGCACAAAGAATACCCAGACTTAGAACAAGCATGTGTGATTTACAAATGCTTGTCCCTTGCGGGGATTGCAACCGCAGCTCGTCGCACACAGTGGTAGTTAGCATAGTAACCTATACCACTCAGCTATCCGTGCAGTCAAAATAATAATCAATAAATAATAAACATTCATCATATTTTGTTTGTGCACTGATTCTCTCTGTTCCTTGCTAGATTTCCCATACAATAGTAATTAGTTTCCAGTCCTACTATGGGATACTGTTACCCAACAAAATGGGTTGTGGAGGACAGATAGGCAGTCGCTTCATGTAAAATACGGTATTCAAACGAATCCGGTAAGTCTGGAAGCCGGCCCTATAGCTTAGGAGAAGGCTAGGCATTGTTTGTTTGTTTAAAAGGACTGTTTTCCGAGCCTCTTGATTGGGCCATTGTACGTGAGGCTAGGCATATAAAGAAGGGTGAGTTTACCTGATCATATTTTGCACTTGGCTTCTCTGGGATATAATCCTATTATAGATATACATATATTGACGACCTCCATGATCGAGTGGCGTACACACCGGTTTTCAAGGTGTCGCCAGCTCCGAGGTCCCGGGTTCGATCCCCGGCCGGGTCAATGTAGAAAAATCCCTTTTCTACATTGTCTCGGGTCTGTGTGTTTGTGGTACCTTCGTTGTCTCTTAATTCCATAACACAAGTGCTTTAGCTACTTACTATGGGTTCAGAGCAATGTATGTGATGTGATATCGTCGTCCACGTAGAATGGAGATTGACTAGTCTGGCTAACCTTAACTAGTGCTAGGCTATCGACATTCGTATTCAGTATCTTTGTAGGCAGAGGATTGTGTGTTGTGGCACAACTTGGGAGAGGACTATATTACGCATTCTGGTTTTAAGACTCCCATATTTTTCCGTTAGTAATTATTCATCGAAGTCCTTCCTTTTTTTTAATTAATTTGTTTAAATACTACTTCCGCACTAGTGAATTTAATTACTGTATTTTGGGGGGTTTCACAAACATTCAAATCACATACTTAAAGAACACCCAGACTTGGAACAGCAATTGTGAATCACACAAATGCTTGTCCCATGCGGGGATCAAACGCACGGCAAATCGCGCATAGTAGTAATTGGCGTGGTGACCGATACCACTCGGATTGCAGTCAAAAGTTTTAGGGAAGGCGTAATTATTTACCAAAACTTTCGAAGTACGTTGCCTTCCTTTTTTCCAGGGACCAAAAGGGAACATATTCAAAATTTGCAGTAGTGATGGTTCTATGTATACCTCAAGTTTTTAAATATCTGTTCAGAATGTATAAAGCTCCTGGTTCGTTCCGCTTTCGCAATAATGAAGATTTATCTTGGTTCAGCGATATTAAATTTGTAGTCTAAAAAGGACTAAAGGAACGCTCAAGCTTTATGACTGCTTAGCGTGTTTCATCTTATTTTGTTTTAAATTATATTTTGCATTAAATCTCCACATTTATGTGTGTTCAGAAGTAAAAAAGAATCAATTCTCATTACATTTGTATTTACATAAAACATTTTGTTGAGAGTACAGTTGAGTACGTAAACATCAATGTTATGACTGATTTTGATAACACCTTAATTTCAAAGACATAAGGATGATTTTAGGGATACTTTGTTACTACTTACTACTGACGAATTAGTTGATTTTTATTTGTGGGTAGGTATTATATGTTAATAAATAACTTATATATGTTGGTAGTTATATCGATTACATCAGATTATTATGTAAAAACAAATATACATCTCTCATTCGATCAATAAAGAAATTAATTAATAAATATAATGTGCTGACAAAATATTATGTAGATGAAATATGAACAAGTAATTTCGTTTAATGTTTGTAAAACATTACTTAGTTCTAATTTAATATAGTGGAGTAAGGTAAGTTAAGTTTATTGAAACAAAACTTTTAATGAAATTATTGCTTTTTATTGACTTGACTAAGTACATTAGTTACGTAGTATCAAACAATTACTCAGGATTTCAGTAAGAACAACAATCAATTAGTAGCAAGTTAGGGAAATTTTATTTCTTTAACATATTGTACCCGTCTGAGAATGAAATAAGGGTGGTCCAATACACATCAGCAGATTTTGTTTCTACACAAATGTATCAAGATGTATATTTTTCTCTCGTCTGCTCGTACGTGCCCAAGGCTGTTTCCTACGTATTCATAATTATGATGTTCTGGTTTCTTCGTAAATATCCAACCTGTAGGCAAGCGCGATCGACGTATTGATTTATTTTGACGATTTCACAACAGTTCGCGTATCTCAGCGGCTACCGTACAACAAATATTAAACATAAATAACTACGTTGTTTTCTTTCAAGCCATTTAGCTAACGACAGCATTGTGGTGCGACCTTCACGCGGCAGTGTATGGCAGTCGGTACTTACTCCTCAGAATGTTGTGATACATTATCCTTGTCCTTGTGTGCTTGCCCCGAACTGCACGAGTTGCCCATCTCGTCGCCGGCTCGGCCGCGCCGCCCTTAGCTGGTCATCACCCGCACCGTCACCTCATGCACTACACACGGCTGCAACACGTACACACGCGTCCAAACCGGCTAATATCTAGTGTCAAGTAATAATTTAACATTTCCCGGCGTCGCGATCGTTTCGGGCGGTAAACATGAGCGGGAATGCGCGCGTGCGGTCACGACGCGCGCTCGCTGCCGAATAATCGATGCGCAGTCTCCCTCCCTCCCCCGCCGCCGCACCCCTCCTACGCCTCCCCCACCGTGCGCGCCTCCCGGCCCTCTCGCGCGCGCGCTCATTATCTACGCTTTTCACGACACATGCCCCGACGAGAGCTTTTCCGAAACGCCGAGGTTTACTTATTTTCTAAATTGGCAATCTTTTAATGCCGTCACTGTCAGCGACGTGTATAAATAAATACGTATTTTTTCCGTAAAACCCTGGAATCCACTTGGCCTTTAAATCGATCACGTCGAGTTCAATTTTTACTGCCGAATCATCAATAAATTCATAGATTCTTCGCTGAAGTTAATGACATCTTGGCGGGAGATCAAAAGATTAGTCACGCTACATCACAAACTCTTTCTTTCCTACTAATTGTAAACAAAGTCTGTACCGTACATATTAATGCATAAAACTTTATTTTTAAGCAATTTTTCCATTTAGTTATTGCGTTTACAAAGCCCTACAGAGGTTTAATACAATCTTTACAAACGTAAAACCTTCTCCGACTGGCAAGCAATGGCCGCTACATTCGAATTTGGAAGTCTTAAAATAAAATTTAATGTCGTTTGTTTCTGTCTTTCTATGCAGCAAGTGCTCACAAGTACTACGAACTACTCATATTTTGATTTATAATTCTAAGTATACTGTAATATAATAAAATATTTTTCTGTCGCTGGCATAATGCCCAGGTGTTTCATAAACTCCGTGCGACGTCTCAAGAGGAGTTTCATACAGGAATTTGGTGAATTTTCGGTCGAAAGTAAGTCACTTTGTATACAAAGAATTCGTCCTAATATTATTGGTACGCGTGTTCCGAGGGGTAGTTGATGAATCAAAACGATATAGAATATATTGTTCTTTAATACTTACAATACATTTCACACGTTTTTGGTATTTTCAGCAATAAATTCACTGTTTTCAAAACTTTATTTTGAGAACTGGATTGACAGTGTCATAATACGTTGTCTATTAAAATATTTTTGTGATTCGTATCTGATGTCAAATTTTAAATGATTTCGTGTTATGAAGAATATTTTATTTTAATTTATTTTATCAAAGAAATTACTTTTATAAAATGTTGTCGTATTTTATTTAATTATTCTTTGAATCGTTTCTTTCATGTTTCATGTCTATATTTATTAAAGTTTAGCTTTTGGGAATTTAGAACGACTGTGATATGTATTTAACGAGGCCTATCATTTTATATGCGTACGCCATTATCTTTGAGAGATAGGCAGACGTATTAGTAAGCACAATCAAATTATGTCTGACTCTTTAGAGGCCATAAATAGGTACGTTTGAAAGCCCATTTTCGAAGGAAACAAAAAATTTATTGCATTAATTTAGCTTTATTAATTATTAACTTTTGGGTTAATAATAAATAAAGCTAAGAATAGCCCAATATTTATGATTAATAATTATTATAACAACAACAGAATGTTTTATAAGTGTCACTTTGTAACAATATAATAAAGTTGAGTAACCTAAGCAAAGTTTATTTAAACAAAACTTTAAATGAAATTACCTTGTTTTTGTTGACTCTACCAAGTATGTATGTATAGTTACGTGGTATTCAGAAATTGTATTATTAAAGTAGGTATTATTTATTCACAATTTCAGTACAAAACAACAAAAGTTAGCAGACCAATAATTATGATATATAAGTATTATAATTATACAATATTTTTCAGAATTTTTAAATCATGTAGTTGTCTGATTGATAATCAGCTAATGTAAATGTTAAAGTAGAGAAAAGTAGACCCACAAAATCCTTTGCCCACTGTCTTCGATTAAAATAGTGTTGAATAGTCTATCTACAACTAAAACTCGATTTCAGACGAAATAAAATCTGCTCGAGCTCCCAAAATAAATATAAAGCGTCTGAAAAATCTATTAAAAACTAACGAAACGATATACCACGACAAAGTGCCGATATCAACTCGATTCTACCTTCAATTACTAAAGAAAAGCCAATTTCTACAACATTTTCAAGATTCGGAGCCTTACGAATACGCTTCAGAAAGCGAAAAAGCTGTAAAGTCACCAGAACTAACTAAAACGAAGAATTTGATAAAGAAAGATGCCGATAAAACGTATAATTTGAGATCGACTGAAGCAAAAACGGAACGCAAAACGTATGACAAAACGCATAGGAGGAAACGGAACGGCTGCGACAACGAAACGCAATCAATTTCCGAACTGATACAGGAAGTCAACAGGAAACGTAAGCCGAGGAAGGAACCTTTGGCGCCCATTATAGAAGAAATTAAAAGTAGGGAGCCATTGAAATTTAATAATAAAGGTATGAACTATAAACCTATTTAATGACATTTCATTTTGCGGAAATATTTTTCATGGTCACGCACGAATAAATATTTGTGCCAATCGAAATTTACTAATTTAATGGACATGCATTAATCATGTTACGCTTTATGCCTGGTTTCCTATATTCAAAAAATGATTCGTTTCGCTAGCGGACGATAGAATTTCCTAAGCTTGCTGGCCATTAAATAAAGACGGGAATCAAAACCGCAGCAAGTCGCGCAGTGGCAGTAAGCTTGTTTTTTACCACTCAGCCATCGAAGAAGTTTTGGCACTTCAGAATAAGGTTTTGGATTTGTGATAGTTTCGAGCATTTTGGACAAGTTCCTACTTTTATTTGCCTTTATTGAAATGAGGTTTAACAAAACTTATGATGACATGTGTCGATTAAAAATATAAATTAAGACAGTGTGTGTCAATTTACCAAAAAATCATAATAATTCAATGGGAGTAGAATGGAATGGACACGTAATATAGATTTGCTTTTAATCAAAAAGTTAAAGTATAAAGTATAATTTGTTTCAAATCGTAAAACCTTATTGGGCAAAACAGATATATATATTTAATGCTTGTACATTCACAGTCAGGTAATATACTTTTGCTCCCCGGTAGTTACATATTTGTATAGTTAGTTAGTATAATTGTTATAGGTTTTTTCTTTATAAGTGACATTAATAATTAAATTTAGTTGCTGATAAAATCAATAGCGAATCCTGTGGTGCAAAAAATCACAAGTTACTGCGAGTCGCCCAGCGCCTAATTATAATTCTCCGTACGCACTTAAGTATTCTCATTTGGGGAACCTTTCGAATTGCATGATGAATGTAAAAAATGAATATAAAAATTAAATAGTTAGAACAAAAAAAAAAATAGGAATCTTGAAGTTCGAAATCTGTTAGGAATTAAAACATTATTTTATACCAAACAGGTGGTTCAGAAATCGACAAGATAGCGGAGAAGCTAAAGAGCCTAGTGAAGGCCAGTGCCGATGAGAAGCTGGACAAGGAGCTGCTCACGTGCACGGAGTCCTTCGACAAGGACAGCATCGATGGCGCCGAGAGGGACGACTCTAAGGAGAACGGTGAGACCCTATTTTTTTATTGCTCCAGCAAAGATAACTCCACCCCGCCTGTAAAACAGTGGAGGAGACCATAAACCATTTTCTTTCTTTCTTTCTAATAAAAAAATTGCTGTAAGTACCTACTACGCTCGTTTTTTAAGTGATTTTCCGTGCGACGACAGATTTTCAAGCGAAAATATCAATGGTTCCGATATCAACATCATCATCATCATCAATAAATCAGCCTCATCTTGTCGGTTAGCAGAACTTTTTCACGTTCCGTTTTATCGGGATCACAGGAAGAAGGTAACACGTGGTCTGGCATCAAATCCAAATAACAGGATGAACAGAAATGTAGCTATTTTTATTTCAACACCTAATCATACAGGAAACTGGAAACTCCTATTGTCACACCAACTGGTACACTAATTATTAAGGTGTATGAGATATCTTAAGGGCGGGTATAGAAACTGTAAAAATCTAAATAAATTACAATAGACCCTGCAGTGACACAGAAATTGCATACTAAAAATACTTAAAAAAATATAGGTGATACCCGTACAAAAGACGTTTTTTTTTGCTCGATTTTAATGGCATCTTGCTATCTTGGAAGATGGTAGGAGCCTAAAGATAGGTAACGAATAATGATCTCAGCATATTTCTTGTTAGAGAGGTTTAATTGGTTTATTTTTGTTAATTGGTATATTAAGTATATTTTGTATTTAAATACAAATAATAGAAGGAAAAACTTAAACCTCAGGCAGGACTCGAACCTGCGACCACTGGCTTGACGCGCCAGTTACTTGTAGCGCACTATTATTTGTATTTAATTACAAATATTCGCTCCGCATGCGTTAATGCGTAACAAATAATTAAAATAATACTACAGGTACTTAAAAGTTATTTATTACTTTGTACATATCAAAGTCGTAGGATTTACAGCCATCTTTGTTCCCTGACCCTGTAGCGGCGTTACCTTTGTCAGGGTATATTTATCCCGGCCGCTACTCCCAGGGGACGTACAAAGTTTATACCGGGAACAACGAAGAGATATTAAGTTAAGGCGTTGCGTTTTCTTTGTTTGTTACGTGTGAAATATTTGGAACTGGCTTACGCCATCATGTCGTCGTTTTTGTTTAAATTGTATTTGTGTTACCGCTTTCAGTGTTAGGTGTTTTGTCACTTGCATCTACTTAGTTTATTTAACACACAAATTATGTCAACTTATATGCTTAAGATAATATTTCATTAAAATTACAATAAAGTAGGTAAAATTAAATCTTAATCTTTTTAATTTTTAAGAGCTAAATTAAATTATTAAGTAGGTACCTACCAAAGAAATGGTAGTCTGCCATTAGTTGTCAAACTACAAGTTACAACTAAAGATATACGTACAGTTATGGAGCCTATATTTAATCCCGATTATTTATTAGTGATTGTTCGCGTCTCCGTCCGTTTGGGTGTCGCTTATCGTGCAAAAAGTAGCATATGTGCTTTCATAAAATCCAAACTTACCCCAATACCAAGCTTTTAAAATCGGTTTAGGTATTTAGCCTTGAACAGGTAACAGACAGAGCGACAAAGAGAAAGACGGACAGAGTTACTTTCGCATTCGTAATATCATCCCCTTAAATTAAATAAATGAATGTTTTCTACCCGCTCTAGACCAGAGTTATGTATTTCGTGTCACATGAATCATGCACGTACCAATACGTCACGTGAGGTGTAAAACCTATACATTTTGAAAGGCCTCCAATATTTGACCCAACTTGAAAATTTATTGAATTGTCGCCAGTGGTCTAGTAAACAGCCTAAACTACGATATTGGAGGACGACCATGAAGAGCAACGAAAAATAATATCTATAACTAGCTGTCCCCCGCGACTTTGTCCGCGTGTTTTAGTTTCAACGGTTTTTCATTTTTGCAACATTTTTCATTTATGCTCCGTTCCTATTGGTCGTAGCGTGATGTTATATAGCCTATAGCCTTCCTCAATAAACGGACTATCCAATACAAACATAATTTTTCAATTCGAACCAGTCGTTACTGAGATTAGCGCGTTCAAACAAACAAACAAACTCTTCAGCTTTATAATATTAGTATAGATACTTATATGTATAAGTATATACCTACCTAAGTGTTAGCAACACATACCTAAAATTACTATGAATAGTTAGTTTCTTACGACCACATTCATCATCACACCTAGACTTGATAATGATATCTAGTAGGCACTCATCAAAACAAATTGCACAAGCCCAAATATGGTCGGGCTAATTTATTTTATTGCTAAGGCTTCCTATTGTCAACTTCCGACAAATTAGCTCCAAAGTATATCTATTATTTTGTTGCGTAGCTATGGATACCTCAGGTATATTTCAGGTACATACAAATAAGTGTAATAGAAATAAAGGTGGAATCCCTAATGCCCGGCTCATATATTGAAGAAACGACTCGTTTTGCTTACGGACGGTAGTATTCTCTTCGTTCTGCTTAACCTCTAGACAAGTGGCATTTCGACAAGCGTTAACGATGATAGAAATCGCTTAAGTGACATTAAATGTATGGAAATGACATTTCATTTCGATAAGTCACGTGACTTGGACTTGTCACTTCCATACATTTGAGCGATTCGATAGTTTATAAAAGTGAAAAATTTAACTTAGTAATATGGTTAAATTGCTATGTAATTTTATGCAGTTTGTAGATCTAGAAAATGGGATTGAAATTGAAGGATGTTTAATTTTTTTTTCTGGCTTTAGTTATAGGCATAGGCATAAACAATCTGCTCAAAATTTCATGCTTGTGTGACTTCTAGAAGTACTTTTGATGATAAAATAAGTAAACTGTGTCTTCTTGCTCGACTTGGTGAGGGCGCTTCCCCCACATCGACTCGAATGTCCAACTGACCATCAGTACATATTGTAGGTTACCTACGATTACTAACATTTCAGTATAACAACTCTTATAGCTTATCATAGTAATCCTTAACATGCATTTCGGCAGTTACCGCAGTTATTGTGAGCTAATTTTCCTTATAATATCCTGTAGAGCCCTCCGAACCCCGCGACTGGTCCGAGCCCCGGCGGTACCCGCGCGCGACCCACACGTGCTCCTACTGCGGCAAGGGCTTCGACCGGCCCTGGGTGCTGAAGGGCCACCTGCGGCTGCACACGGGGGAGAGGCCCTTCCCCTGCCCCCATCCGCACTGTGGCAGGACTTTTGCTGACCGGTAAGAACTCTTAGTACCTATTTTATTTGGTTACTTTCAAGGCTTTATGATCAGACGAAGATCTTATTGAAATTCTAACAAGTTGTTGGAATAATTTAAGTATCTAGAAATTGTTGGTCCTATTTTTGGAAGTTTGAAAATCGATCTTCAAAATTTAATAATCTATAGATATAAGTACCTACTTATAAAAAAAATCTCGAGTCACAGTGTTTGTAACCAAACTCCTCTGAAACGGCTTAACCGATTTTATGATTTTTTTCGTATACATTCGTTACGTCTGAGAATAGGTCGTCGTATTTTTTATACCCCTAGGTGACAAGGGTGGCCCACGCCAAAATATTCGTAAAATTTTTGGTAAATTTTCTATGGTAAAACAACGTTTGCCGGGTTAGCTAGTTTTTTATAAACATGGATGTTGACTCCATAAAGGCACGTTAAAAAGTATTTTTTACTTTTTCAAAATAACTAAACATTATGTAGATAAAGCTTATCAAAGTTCAAGAGTGGGGGTCTATTGACGTCATGCTTGCTTACAAATTGTGACGTCATGCGACATTTCAAATCAATGTACCTATCGTCGTGCGTTTTTGGTTATGTAAAATAAGTAAAAATACGTGTCTCTAATATTTTTTAATCTTAGGTACTAATATTATAAATTCGAAAGTTTGTATGGATGGATCCATGTTTGTTAATCAATCACGATTAAACGGCTGAACGAATTTAAATGAAATATGGTACATAGATAGTTTATTCCTTCCTGACATAGCGCATAGGCTACTTTTCATCATCATAATTATTACCATTTTTCATCAACACGCGGGTCAAACCGTGTGACGCAGCTAGTAATCTATATGACAGACATTAAAAAAAAATCGTCTCCATAATCAGTAACCTGAATATGTGAAAAAAGAGGTTATTGTCTACATCGGATAAAAAATCATACATGATACACTTTTGAAGCGAGGACTTAACTATATCTGTTTTTGACAGGTCAAACCTTCGCGCACACCAGCGCACGCGCGGCCACCACTCGTGGCAGTGGCGCTGCGCCGCCTGTGACAAGGCTTTCAGCCAGCGCCGCTACCTCGAACGGCATCGAGACGACGCCTGCCGCAAATACAAGTCAGTATATCGGTGACGCAAATAATTACCGCAAATGACTGTTGATTTAAGTCATCACATTTTAGGGAACCAAGTACCTACCTACTTAATGCTGAAAACATTTTTAGAGGAAAATAGTTTCACATCATTTTTTTAATTAAAATTTTAGTTTTACTATTTGTATGTCACTTGAATCGCAATATTAAAGACCTAATAGGCCGTCATGACTTTTTCTAGGTATTTTTATAGGTAGTCTTTTCCCAAACTATGTTGGGGTCGGCTTACAGTCACAACGGCCGAAGATAACTCTATTTTACACAGCCGTTGTACCTACCGCACCTATCGTACCTATTTCTTCCAAAAATCAAGACACTAAGAACAACACTCAATACAGTTGGCACTTATTTAACTTTTTGAGGCTAGTGAGTTATAAATTTAAGAATTTTCAACTTGTCTACTCATTACTTAGTCTGTTTTTTAATCCCGTAGACTAAATTGACAAGTACAAATGTCAAAACTGACATAGATGCTAAAGTTATCTGTCATTTTGCCATTTGAACTTGTCAATTTAGCCTTCGGTATTAAAAAACAGACGATAGTTGAAAATTAAATGAGAGTAAGGGTGGGTTGCTTCAACATACATTGACATGTCTGCTGACTTAAAATCGGAACAATACTTTCAAATATTGGTCTGATTTTACATCCAAACAAAAAAACAATAAAATAATATGTGTACGACTAAAAATAATTTCCTTATCTCTTGTACAGGATGCACACAAGAAATTCCTCAAAATACAACAACGCGAAGTTACTACCTAAGCTGGATACGACAGTTCCAATGTACGGCATAATTCGCCACAATGACGCCAAGTTGGTCCCCGACCTGACGGACTGCGAGGGTCCCATAGACCTCTCCATTGGGAGGCGGAGAACGGAAGATGTAGGATAAGATTAGGTTTAAGAATTAATGTTAATAAAATAGTGGATTTGTTGAGAGTGGTTTTATTTGATGGCCATAGAATGGTTGATAGGTTTGACACAAAAAAATCAACAGGCAAATCTGGTGAATCATTTTGAGTACCTAACGCAAACAAAGTAGAATGTTCTTCGCGAGTAACTCAGTGTTCACGATGGAAGCTAAACAAAAATTCCCAGTACCTACACGCAGACGCAACTTACTAAAATACATTTTTTTTTTCTCTTGCTACACCGCCGCTTTTTTCAGTTTTCACTATGCAACAAGCGCCTGTGATCGCAATTAGCGGTTGCAAACAGGAACAAGCGGCCAGTCGCGCTGTTCGGATAACCGCTTGTGCGTTCCAGGGCTTAGTTTATAGTGATATTAATCATAACACCAAAGATTTCGATATAATTTATTTATACAATAATAAATTAAATAAATACAATTTGTACAACTTAGTTTTCATTGTTATTACAACCAAGCATTCAAATGAGATAAGAACTACGTTTGATTCACCACCCAAATAGTGCAAAAATATGCATATGTATTTACGTATTGTTGCATTTATGTATTTATATAATCATTTTAGAAAATTCAGGATATTCTACACTATGGAAGAAAAAAAATCATTCTGTCAGAGAACTAAATGTCAAACAGATACTTTATTTGGCGGGTAAAAAGTAGTTCAAACCCTTTTCAAATCTCTTAAACAAAGCACACAATACTTGCAAAGTCAATTTGTGAGTGAATAATATTTAACTAACCACAATTTAAATGGCGTGTTTATTTGCACTATTGCAAGAGTTTGGTGCAAAATAAGTGCGTTAAAGTAAAATATTCATAAGAATGGAAATATTAAAAGTAAGCACCACCCAGCGCACGCAATATTCTGCACTTCGCCAATTTTAAATAAGTTATGAATTAAAAATAATAGTAAAAACTTTTAATGTTTCATGTAGGTGAACTACATAAATTCTATTTAGGATGAAATCTAAAAGAAAATCGTAATTAATTTTAATGATTTACAATGTACTTGATGGTAACACTATTTGGTACAACTAAACATACATTTTTGGCACTTTTTGTTTTATTAGCACTTTTGGCAATATAATTTAAGGCATCGCTGATAAATAATAAATCATCATATGAATAAAAAGTATTGTTCACGAATTATACAGCCAGCAATGGCAACTCTTTAAATTTATTTTATCTATGACTTAAAAACCACGTTTATCAGATTTTATTTATTTACATTGTTTTAATAATGGATATTCACATTAAACACTACGCAATGCAACTTAATCAAATAATTAAGATGTAGGTATTGCACATTTAAATACACGACTCACAAACGCATCAAGAAAATCGACTAAACATCCAAACTAATAACTAAAAAGATAAATAATATAATATGAAATGTTTTATGTTCATCACATTAAATAAGATCACGAATGTTTATTAAAAGTACACAAAGCATCATGATTAATTAATAGAATATTCATGGCCACGCGACATTGAAATACATTTTGACTTAATGAGTTAACAAAATTTTATATTAATTTATACACGATGATATATAAATTAAATGACAGTATACAGGCTTACTCGTAATAATGCAATAGGCATGATTCCTATTTTTTTTTAATGTCGCCTGGTAGATTAATGAATTTTAATGGACAAGTATTTTTTCTTTTTTCTGCAAACAAAAAATTATCAAAATACAGAGAACGGAAATTTCGCATGACGTCACTCCTCGCTACAATTTTACCAAGGCGAGGTGTCATAAGCCCCCACTCCGAAACTTTAAAGCGCTGTATGTTTGTAATTTTTCATTGTTTTGATAAAAGAAAAAATACGTGTCTAATATTTTATTATTATCTAACTAAATAGATTTTAACTTTTCATACCCAGTCAACATCCCTATTATCTAAGAAGTCTTCTCAAGGAGAAATTCGTGTTTTTTTGCTGAATTTATATTCAAATACGTCATTAACTGTCTTCAGTTTTAATTATTGAAAGACTATTTGGTATTTTACAAGTAAACCCGTTTACATCAAAATTATGAGGTCACAGCGATGACTACAAACGTCTAAATTGAAAGAGCTCAGCCTACAGCACATCATTGGTAACAGTTTGATATTAACAGCGACTTAATTACAAAGACTTAAGGTTGATTTTCGCAAATCTTTGTTACCACTAATGTACGGTCGTACAACCAATAATTTAAGTTGGATAGTAATATCTTATTAGATAACAGCAATTGTTTTAATAATTACTAATATTAAATTTGAATGTTTTTTTTTTCGGCCACATTTCTGTTATATACAAGATGTATATTTGTGATTTACAAAATGTATAAATATACAGCTGGTATAAATATACAGATATTTCAGTTTTATTCAACAGTGGAACTATTAGCGACTTATAGTTTAATTTTTACAAATTTATTGTGTATCTATATACGTAAAACAAAATATTTAAATTATTACGAGGTTATAACTCTAATACCGATCCGAGAAATAATATTTTGTGGCCGACTTTACATAAAAATTTACACAATTACAAAGGCACCTCACTATTATATAAATGCATTTTTTATTGCTAATTACATATCAAATAATGACGTCGTTTTCAAAACGGGTAAAATCCGATAACATTGTCATCAATATTAATATTAATAAAATCTTAACTGTCAGTTATATTTAATTAACCCCAAAAATAGAGGTGTTATATGTTGTGTATGTAACTGCTTGCGGCATCGTAGCTCCTAAATAAATGAACCAAATTTATTTTTATTTATTTATTTATTCTTTATTGTACACTGTAAACAAAAATAAACATGAAAAAAAATTATATATATACGTAACAGTGGTACAAAGAGCGGCCATTGCGCACGGCAATTTCTTCCAGGCAACCATTTTTATTATTGTTGAAAGGTAAAATTCCGTAGAAAAATTATTAGTCAATTTATCATAATTTGCATTCTCTATCGAGATTTTTATTTACAAATGTGTAGCTATCGGACTTTACCCAAAGACAATTAAAATACACTTAAAACCACAAACAAGCATACATAAGCGAAGTCACTGACAAAAGCTAGTTGTAGACATCGATACATAAAGATCATAAGACAATATGGTTCTTATACCTACGTAATAAAATATAAAATTGTGCGGCAGATATACATTGAAGTCTGAACTTTTTTTTATGAAAGAGAGATCACGTTATTATATTATTATTTTTTACGTAATCTGCAATTTAACTTTTATTGAAGTAGAACCCATAATTTTGCTTTTGGCTCTCATCGCCTTTATATTAAATATAGTATAATCTAATAAAATTGTACTTTACATACATTAAAACACCAAACTGACTGACAAGCCCTGATTCTGTTGAACACGCATTAAACTTATTTAAGGGCATCGGTATCCTTTTCACTTGTACGTAATTAGATAAGGACTGATGTAAATTAAATCTGTCAAATTTAGTTCCCACTAAAATTCTCATACTTTGCGTGTGCATTAAAAACACAGTGATGTTAGGCGCAAATAAGTTTGACATTTCTATGTTAGTTGTTATCTATTGCCGACCTTTTCTCGCGCTGTATGTAAATAAAAGATAGCGATGGTTTAATTATAATTAAATTTGCGTACAAGGGAATCAGCGCCAGTACCAAAACAAATAAAATTAATCAAATATTGAAGATCTATTGAAATTGATAATTTTTATCGAAACTCAATGATCGAATACGTAATTATATATTTAAAGTTACTATACATATTGTATAAATTGTTCGATATAAACTTACAAATAGGTATAAAATCAACATTTTATTTCTTTGCAATATTTATACATTTCAAACATTTTTTATTTGTATAATTTTGTAAAAACAGGTTACAAATACTACACTGAAATAAAATTTAAGAAGGATTGCAAATAGATATGACAATAATTCAAACGAAATATAAAGATTTATTTTACTAATAACTGATTCATAAACTTAACATTATATATACATAAAAGAGAATGTATGTGTGTATTCGAGAACAGTCAGCCCAATTGACATGAAACTTTGCACACATATAAAGGGCGATATGCTCTCTCCGACGAACGTCGAACGTTAGTGACGGATAGATGGCGCTGGTGGCAACGATTTTTATCTTTTAATAATAATAATAATATCTTGGGACATCTCACACACGGTCATCTGATCCCAAACTAGGCAGAGCCTGTGCTATGGCAACCAGACAACTGATAAACATACTTATATATTTCTAAATACATACATATTATAGATAAATAACACCCAGACACAGAACAAATGATCGTGCTCATCACACAAAGATTCGTCCTGGGTGGGAATCGAACCCACGACCTCCGGTTTAGCAGTCAGGGTCACTAACCACTAGACCAACAGGCCCGTCTTTTGAAACGTAAATCGAATTATAGATTTTTCTAGGTGAAGCGAAGCGCACCGGGCACCACCTAGTAATATATAATAACCAATGTTGTACAAAAGATATGTTACCTTCATAGTTTAGTTCAGTTATTGTTCTGTACTGCTCCGTCGTCGGGAAGATAACGATTCTGCCAATTTCAGAGTTGGGAAAACAAGTGTTTACCGCGGGAAATATAAATTAACAACAAAACTAAAAAATACAAAGGAGAAAAATCCTTTGAACACCTTCCTTTTCTATTAATAAACGAATTCTATTAAATATGGACTAAAATAAAATGTTACCGACGTTTAAAAACGGATCGCACTGATATACGTCAAAATGTTGTCAAGTTGCACTAATGAATAGTACAAAAAATAGGATAAGCACGTAAGTAAAAGAGATAGCTATCATTGAAAACTTCCTAATAAGGAGGCTTTCGAGACCTCAGCTGTCAAAGCCCACCAACAAACTATGGCAATTGACATTTCTAAAAGCATGTACGACAAAACAACAAACGTGCACAAAATTGCTGAAATGGGCAATGCTCTTTATGAATTCCACAATTATATATATTTCTGTTAAGGTCAGTGGGGTAAGAGCGACTACGGGGCAAGAGAAAAAGTCGTTTGAAAATCAAAAATTAAAAACTCTAGTTCCATGGTTGATTAATAGTATTTTACATACAAATACAAACGAAAATAGTATTAATCAACCAAGGAACTAGAGTTTATAGTTTTTTATTTTTTAACGACTTTTTCTCTTGCTCCGTAGTCGGTCTTACCCCACATGACCTTATGTAAAGTTTATGAACCAGACATTATATATTAGTTCTAGTACCCATGTATAAAAATACAGGATGTATTTTTTGTAAACTTTACAAATACAGTAAAGTTGACTACGGTATATTTAAATTAGCTATGCATATACAGAGTGTTCACATTATAAGGGCGGCGGCTCGCGGATGCCGTCGCTGTGGCGCGTGCGGCCCGCCATGTCCAGGATCGCCTTCGCTTCGACGTTCGAGTCTAATACGCTTAAGTCACGTTCGTCCTGAAAATAAATGGTGCGTTTTAGACAATATAAGTACTACATGAAATACTTTAATACTGTTTATAATATATACAGGGTGTCACTTAAAGGTCAGAACAATTCGAAAGGGATGAATAGTACATTTGGTATACTGTCAGTTAACAAATTGTCAACTCAAAATAAATTAAATAATTAATATCCAATTTTTGAATTAATTATTCGACACCAGAAATCATAACCAGACCGCTGAAGCGATGTTTTTTAACATTTAGCGAGTGATGTAACATGATATTGGCCCTTGTAGTGCGGTGACACAGTTTTTGTATGATTTTTAGTGTTTGATAAGTGATGAGAAATATTTGGTATCAATTATTTAACTAACTCATTTCGAGCTGAAATTTTGTGAACTGACTCTATACTAGATGTAATCTTCAGTCCTATTTGATTGCTATAACCTTTCGGTAACATCCTTTATATTAAACAATGTTAAGACTATTATTTAAATTACCCAAAAATAAATAAGTTAATACAATAAACTATATGTCACAAAAAATCGTAAATTAACTAATAATTCTGTAAAACGATCTAATCTACATGTTTATCTGAGTAAACTTTAGTAATATACTTTAGAATTTATCTCTATAAACTATTTCCTAACAATACATAATACCTATATACTGAATAATATGCAACGAAAAAAATATCAATAAAATAAAACCTTAATAACCAATACACTTCTCAGACATTTAAAAAAACATCTCCGACGCTTTACATCTGAGTTCTTTGTCCGACATTTATCATAATTATGTCTCAACCTCTGTTCCACCAATTCCATATCCGACAGTAACAGTATCCGACAATTCTTATATCCGACAGTCACAGTATCCGACAATTCTTTATATCTGACAGTCGCAGTATCCGACAATTCTTTATAGCCGGCAGTCACAGTATCCGACAATTCTTATATCCGACAGTAACAGACTGACGATCTTATAGGTATCTTAGACTCAGCAAATCCGATAAATACTGTATCTGATAATCTCTGTGTCTAACAATCTTTATATCGAAATTAGCATATCTGACGGTCCTAATATCCGACTGTCAGTATATCCGACACTTCAGGGGTCCCCTCTAAATCCCATACTATGTTGTGTATGCTTTCCACACATCTCCAGGAACTTTCGCTCGGTCTTGTGCGAGTCGAGCACGCTGCTCCCACTACTGGCCATGGAGTTGAGCTACGGTAGGGTAGGATAAATTAGGATTGAGGTAGGATAGATAGATTAAAAAAGGATTTAAGGTTTTAGGGTTGGCTCTTAATAATACGCAAGGGCTATGATGATGATATTAAAGTAGGTTAGGTAATAAAATAAGGTTGTATATAGGATTGTTTTGGCTGGTAAGGGTTAATTCATACTAGCGCAGAGTCGAAGCAGATCAAAACGTTAATATATAGTCTGTCAAGACACTGATGAAAATCATTCAAATCAAAATCAAACTACAAATTTTGTTTTAACTCTAAATGTATGGTCATGTAAAGAACCTCATTACCACAAGACTATGACTTGACAAATGGTGCTTTGCATGATTTTCACCATAAATTTATTGAAAAAATATTTTTATTTCCTCAAACAATCTTTTTCATCAGGTCCTTGACAGACTGTTAAAGTTAATATAGCAAATGTGACACTTGTAATGTTGTATTATATGTGTAATCTTAGAGAAACAATAAGTATAGAGTGTGCACGTCTAGTATGAACTGCAGGCACGAGTATGAACAAGCAAAATCGTAAAATTTGTGTCAATACAGAGCGCGCCTCATCTCAAAATCTAATATTACCTTAATAATATCGGAGCCATGCATAAACGTAAATCAGTAAAGAGCGAAGTACTTACAGCTACAAATTTGCTTACGCTCGGCACATCGGGCTACTAGCGATGGGCGCACTCTATGCTTGTCTATGTATACTCTGTGTGTTACTCACCGATTCCTTCACAGACAGCGGCTTGTCCCCGACGCCCCACACCTCGAGGCTGCGGATGCGGTACGTCGGTTCCTTGCTGAGGCGCTTGTAGCCGCGGTACGTGGTACAGGACTCGGCACACGAGCCCTCGCCGAACGGATCCGCGTTTACGAAGATACCGCCGAAGTTAAACTGACCGCCCATTAGCTGGGAATATACAATTTGAAACTCAATGTTGAAGAAAAGTTTCTAAAAAAGGAAAGCGCTTTGGAGTTGGTTGGTTGAACGTTTTTTTGACCCGGTTAAAATTTGCGAGGAGTTTTGTCAGCCTTGGGCATGGACAAAACCATCCTAACGTAACTCCCTTGCCTTTAGCAAGGGAATAGGGTCTCCGGAAAGCTCATATAATATTCTACCTAGGTGTAGTTTGTTTTATAATGTTTAAAAATATAGCCAGTTTTATACACAATGCAACAAATTTGAACTCAAAATATAGCCAAATTTAACTTTTTTAATTCTGAAATTTACGATCTAGCTAGAATGCACAATGCACATAAATATACGTATTACATATTCAAGTCGTCTTGCTATTTTCCAACCGGCTTTGACGTAAGAATTCCTTTAGAAAAATTAATCGAAAGAAAAAAGAGAAATATTCACATTTAATTAGGGCTACTGTTATTAATTTCGCCGCCAGAAGCGCTAGTCTCACTTGATGTCTGAAATGTGAAATTCTATTTTTTTTATGGGCTTTTACTTTCTTTGCTGACCCACCAGTGGCGCCAACTGGTGAGCATAATATTATATTGATTAAATAAATATATTCTTTTACTCACCAATCCATTCGGCAGCGTCTTAGTATGATGGTTCATATACTGATAATGGTTGTTGTAAGTAGTCGCGGGATAGACCCGCATCTTGGGGGCTACAGTGAATAGGAACGAGTCCTCGTTGCCCGCAAAGTTGGGCCCCAGCGCCCAGGGCTCCGGCGCGTAGCCCCCGAAGATGTAGCCCGAGTTATCCTCGATTATTATTAGAGAGGCACCCTGTTCCTGAATTCGGCCTGAAAACAAAGCGGTGTTTTTTTTTTCTGAGACAAATTTTTATTACTTTTAAATTGGGTGATTTGACTCTCCTTATATTAACGATATGAAAAAAGAAATAACATTTTATATTGATACTTAGATAACAGAATTAGAAAGCATTAGTTATCAAAATTTCAGATCAATCGAATGTCAAGAAGTGGTTTTAATTGTCCTTTCATGATTTGATTCAAACAAACACACATAGGTACACACTAACATTGCAAGTTAAATACAAACTTATAATAAAAAGAAATTGGTTTATATTCTGTAATTTAAACAAGACGATCGTGGTTAAATAATGTTGTGTGTTCATATAAATAAAAATTTTAATTAATAAATAAATAAAACCAAAGTATTTTATTGTATTTTTATTGTATTTTATTGTATTTTTTTCTACTTGCTTTAGGAACTGAAAATAAAGGAAAATAGCAGACGAATTACAGGTGGTAGCTTGTATGTAAGGCACTAAAACTTTAAAAACCTCTTCCTTTTAGCCTGTTTTTACCATTCAAAATACTAGTTGACTTCCTTCTCTCTCTAGAAGACGGCCTTTTTTGTTTCACCTGTCTTTTTCACCGCCACGATTTTACGTCGTAGCCTAACTTAATAACTTAATTCTGCTTACCGGCCATTGTGGAGAAAGACTCGCCGTGTATGTGCGAGGAGAAGAGGAACCGCCACTTGTGCTGGTGCTTCTGCGGCAGGTGGCTGTTCAGCCACACGATGTGGGACAGGTCGATGAAGGCTGGATAATCTGGCATGGGGTCCAGACCTGGAGCAACCAGTTTTTATGAAGTTATCAACCAGATCTTGTTATCAACGGATAATTGATAGCAAGATGACTGCTCGGATAGAAGAGTGGTATAGGTCACCGCGCCAATTACCACTGTGCGCGACGGGCTGCGGGTTCGATCCTTGCATGGGACAAGCAAGTTATTGTTGCTTGTCCAAGTCTGGGTGTTCTTTATAAATGTGAATTGAATGTTTGTAAAACCCTCCGCGACACAAGAATTAAGAAATAAATTAGGGCGGGAGGTAGTTTTTAAAAAGAATCTAAAAAAAAAATGCCTCAGTAATATTATCCCGGAGTCGCAGAGGTATCAAACAGAATTGTCACAGATATAACTCTCAGACATATTTTTTATTTTTGTTTGAATAATTTGGTACAAGTGTTTTTTTTTTAACTTTATTGATTCCATGTCCCACCATTTCGCGTAGTGACGGCAAATTGACCATTCCGCCATCAAAAACATAGGTCATGGTTTTTAGAAACCAAGTTAACATTTTTAATGGGTTATTTCAAGAAGCTACCGAGAGCTAGAAATCTGTAATGATGACATTGTTAGCGTCTCACCATCGGGCACCGGCAGCAGTGAAGGCACCGCGTGGGTCACGGGCGCGGGGCTCTCGTCGCCCGGCTTCTTGTTGATTCCGTATAGGTTCACGAACACCATTTCTGTCATCTGCATCAGGAGCGTGTTGTATTGGAGCCTGACGACATACAATTAAAAGTTGCTTAATTTTAGCGCTTATACATGCCGCCACCGCACCGACGCCACCCCTGACAGCCAGTGGCGCCGATTCCCTTGTACGCTAACTAAATCAAAATTAAACCATTGCTATCTTTTACTAAGATACAGCGTGAGAAATGGACGGCAAAAGATAACAACTAACTTAGAACTGTCAAACCAGTTTTCGTCTTGAACATCACATCACTGTGTTATAGTGCACACGACATCTCTAATTTTCGTCTGTCCTTTTCTAATTGTGTACAAGTGAAAAAGATACCGATAGCCTAATATAAGTTTAGTGTGGGTTTTACAAAATTGGTGCCAGTATTTGATTTTACCTTAGAGTATAGATGAATAAACTATAGGGCGCCTAACGGAGTATGAACAGTGAGCACAAGTATGAACAAGCGTCATCAAGGTCAAATAAAATTAGTTTTAAAAGTTTTATTAATACTATCTCAAAACCTAATATCCATTTTATTTATTACTCTGTTAATATCAGAATCATCGATATTTTCACATGAACGTCTCTTGTCGATCGAAAAAACACTGAATAAGCGAGTACTTAGGTACAGCTAAAACTTTATCCGGTAAAACGGGCCACTAGAAAAGCGCGCACTCTATGCTTGCTTATATATACTCAAAGGGTGGGTTGTTTCAAACCGTCTGTTATCGTAACTCCTTACGTTAAGGTTAAGTCACTATGAAATTCTCATACTCGTACAAGCGGCCACATTTAACTTGTTGTAATATTTAAATTGTTGAAGCAACCAGCCTAGCTAAGGATTTTACATTTTCGTTCGCTAACAAACGTAACTACCAATGTATTATTACAAACGACCGTATAGTGAATGATAAAATCAAGCGGACAGAAGTTTTCACTTCAAAAATCTCTTTAACATCCAAACCTGAGCGCTTATGAGCCGATACCTGATAAATATACAACCATTAAAGTAAACCTACCATTTGGACAGCTGGTCAGCGGTGCAGTGGTTGATGGCAGCGTCTGCGTCTCCATTGACGCTGGCCGCCACCGCCTCCCCTAACGCCTGCACGTGCGACGCGCGACCACGAAAACCCTTCGTGATCCAGACCTGAGCACGCTTCGATGATGAAGCTTTTAACACTTTGATGTATGTTGAAGCTATGCTTTCGCAGTACTGTGGAGGAAGGAGTTACTTGTTTGGAGTACTGTTTGAAATCATTAGAGCCAAGATATAGCGTTCTAAACTCTCTAATTAATGGTGTGTGGTGGTTCTTTTAGCCCACAGCTCATCTGACATGCGTCATGACCGACCAAATCCCATTTACGTTTAGCAGCTTTCTGGGTAATGTCAGTGATTTGGGTTTTGGTGCGTAGTAACGTGTTTCTGACCCCGGTCAACATATACATATATAAAACAAAGTCAGGTTAGTTACACCACTTATAACTCAAGAACGGGTGGACCGAATTTCATGATCTTTGATTTGTTGGATTTGTTTCAACCCCGATTCGCAGAATAACTATAAATATATTATATCAGAAAATTACGAAAAAAACGTTGTCTTCCGGAATGGGGACTACTTACGCGGGTGAAACCGTGGGTCACCGCTACTTGTCAATAATCTGTTGCGCCCTAACTCTTCTTAAATCCTTTTTGACATGAGCTATTCTCATCCATCGAAATTAGGACCAACAATTGCCATTAGTGTTTCACATTAGAAAACACTTATCATAAATATCGAATCTGATAAATAGAACTAAATAAATAAGTTCCCTACCTCTCTGAGTAACTGGTAGGGCAGTTCTATGGAGTCGTTGTAGTCCATGCCTAGACTGTTGTATGTCACCATCATCCGCTCGTCCGTTGTACCTAAGCAAACACATACATGAACACTGTTGGTTTCATGAAAATAAATAACATAAGAAAGTGAAAAAAACAAGAGTGAAAAGTTCCAGTCCACTCTGTAAGTAGCTAAGCGGTAGACTGTTTTTTTTAATGTCCATCAGATAGATTAATAAAAATATTACACACAGTTTTTTTTTTATACGTAACCAATAGCTTACGACAACACATTGATTTGAAATTTCGCATGACGTCACAATGTCGTACGTTTTCTGTAATATCGTGACGTAATTAGCAAATATTTCTGAACTTTGATTTGCTTTATTTCCTTATTTTTTTTGTTATTGAGAAAAAGTAAAAAATAGTTGTCTACATTTTTTTTATTATATGATTTACGGACTAAATAGATTTTACTTTTCATACCCAGTTAGCATCCCTATTGTATTATTTTCATGAAAAGGACAGACTAGTAAGTATTGAACTTTCGTTAATACATAAATTCTACGATCTTATTTAGGTAACAGATGTAATCTTTACAAATTTAAAGGTACTGAGAGCTTCTTAGCAACACTCGAAGGTGGGCTGTTGATACCACAAATATGTAAAAAGACCAATGTACAGTTTGAGCAATAAATGTATTTGTTTTTGTCTTCCACGATTATTAAACCAACCAATCACTATATTCATAAAATTTTATCAGACCAACAATTCGCGTAGTTTTGAAAAATATTGGCTGAAATAGTCGCAGACTACAATCTTAGTTCTAAATAGAATGCAAGATGTAATTTTGCGGGTTTAGGCTACTTTCAAATCTACATCAAGCACTACGTAAACCATTTGAATTGATAATAGTGGCATAGATAACCATTAAAAGTTTTCACCTAAGCCACCGTATTACAATATGATACGACTTTGAACTCCAAGTCATACAGAAGTTATTTTACGTACTATGGCTAAAGCTATATATTCTAAGAGTTTTGAGATTCTACAATTTATTTATCTATAGAAGTACAGGCATGCATGTAGATAGGTGGTAAATGATCTATGCAAAACTATATCAACGTCTTCAAAAGGAGAAGGTGCTCAATTCAAAGGTATTTGTGTATAATTATGTTTGTTACGCGTTAACAGCGTCAGTTCTGGATCGATTTCAAAAATGTTCACCTATAAATTTCATTCCAGTCCCATATAAATTTCATTGAAGTTTAACATTTATGTGTAATCAAATTGTTGACGTATCGTGTCCTTAGTTCTACAGCACTACAACTAGCTCTAAACTAATCTGACCTACCTCTTACATTATAAACGTACAACTCTGCGAATCTGTTGAAGTCACAGGACGGCGCCTTCTGAGGTCCCGAGCCGAACAGGAAGTTCGACAGATACTGCGCCAATCGGGGATCTATTTGAGGACCCCAAAACCTCTGGAATTTCACACAAAGAAATATATGTTAGATTTAAACACGTCTTATATGTATACGTAAGAATTTGACGGGCCTGTTGTTCTAGTGGTTAGTGACCCTGACTGCTAAACCGGAGGTCGTGGATTCGATTCACACCCAGGACTAATCTTTTTGTGATGAGCACGATTTTTTTTTCGTGTCTGGGTGAAATTTTGTCTATATACGTTTTTATTTATCTGTATTCTAAATACGTACATATGTACGTATTTAGAAATATATAAGTATATTTATCAGTTATCTTGTTGCCATAATACAGGGTTTGCCTAGTTTGGGATGAGATAGCCGTTTGTGGGTCGACCCAAAAATTTATAATAAAAAAAATGGTGCCTAAATAAATTCATACTGGAATCAATTTTATAACCTGTATTACTGATATAAAACGATGATTTTTTATGTTTATCTACCCTAAGTTTTAGACATATTTTGCTTTTATAGACAAGTAGAAAGTCCGACCAAACCCAGCACGTATACGCATACTGCTTGAATTACTTTTCGGGTGACCGTTTAACGGACTTTTTGAAATAAATGCGACAATTCACATTTCCATTACATATCCTCTGCTTCTTCTGCTTAGCCTTTTCCCAAGCTATGTTGGGGTCGGCTTTCAGTCTTACCGCGTTCAGCTGAATACCGTATTATACATGGAGCGCCTGCCTATTTTCCTCCACAACTCATTTCACTGGGTAACACAGTATCCCAAAGTAAGAGCCGTTGTCAGAATTGTATTGACTTAACGACGTAGTCGGGAGCAACGGTTTAACGTGCTTTCCGAGGCACGGATTTGATTACATTTAGACAGTTCAATATAAAGTCCTCTAATCATTCCTATCGTTAAATGTACTTATTATAATAGGTGATAACACAATCTATGAAACAGACTAAGACCAAATTTTTGGCTATTAGGTACTATTATTAATTTACCCTATAGTCGGAAAACATGGACCACATCTATCTAGTGTTTGAAGTCCTGTTTATTTTAAATACTTCTAGTTTTAGCTCGTAGAACCTACACAAATATTCGGGCTGTTTTGATGCACATTTGCACATTAATGTATAAATGAAACTCGCTAAAAGTTAAAAGGTACTTTTCTTGCAACAAAAACTTTTATGTTATCCGGTATCTATTGTTTCTAAGCGCAATATTACACGTTACTTTTTAACTAAAATTTAAATGTATTAGAAACATTATGTAATAACATAAGAAAACATTGGAAAACCTTGTCAATTTTTGTAGATCCCGGTCCAAAAGTGCAAAGTAAAAGAATGTTAGAAAATTTCAGGAAGAGATTTCTGCAATCTTGTGTATGAACGGCTATCAAAGAAGTATTCGGTATATAAAGTAGTATGTGCAAAACTGTAGGACAGAACACCAATAAATATTAGTTCTACAAAAACTGACAGCAAATATTTCCGTGCGAACCACAAAACAACAGGCAGAGCAGAAATATAAATAAAATCGCACCACGTCAAAAGTTTATTTTCACAGCGCTCTATACTGCAAAATTAAGTGAAAACCGTTTAGACTTGCCCAGTTTATAATAAACACGGAATTCCCGAAATACCTTACGTTATGAGTTAAGATCGTTTTCCCTAATATTTCGCATACTGGGAGCTGTAATTAACTGGAGCTATTTTAGTTGTCGTCGGTTTAAGCATTGCGGATTGATTTAAGAAACAATGTAACGACTTTCGGTATCCAAACTAGGCGATTACCAATGGGTTCTACAATGTCATACAGTGACATACGTGTTGCAATTATGGGCACATGCCCATAATTGCAACACGAGTGAGCATACAATGGATCCTAATTTTTAAGTTTAGTGACACGATTCCGTGTCTCGGAAAGCACGTAAAGCCGTTGGTTTCGACTGTCATGCGTTAATATTCTTTTTTATTTTTCTTTTTTTTTAAAACGACTCCCGCCCTAAGGTATTTAATCCTTGTGTCGCGGGGGTTTCACAAACATTCAAATCACATGCACAAATTCGGCAGTCGTTAAGTCATTACATTTCTGACAACCAGTCCTTACTTTACGATACTTTATTACCTACTCAGTAAAATGGGTTTTGGAGGTCAGATAGGCAGTTGCTCCATGTAAAATACGGTATTCAGCTAAAGCAGTTGAAACTGGAGTCGATCCCAACGAAAAGGCTAGGTAGAAGCAGAGAACGTAACACGATCTCTTTCGGGTTATTTTTTTTTTATTTCAGTTATAAAGCCTAAAAACCCAAAAGAAATCTATATTTTTAGTAATATTCATGAGGTTAATGGCGCTGTTCACATAACACCAATAGTTTAAACATCTAACAAAATAAACTGTTCCTATGAAAGCTGCAATAAAAGTATATCGCGCGAGAGATTTGACTTTCAAGTATTTTGTGTAATTTAGTTTTATGAGCGTATCAACATGGATAATTTTATAGCTAACAAATAATTTTGTAACCAGGGGTTAGGGAAATATGTAGCACATAATACTTTACAAGTTTAAAATAGGCGGAAATATAAAAGCGGCTTACCAAGAAAAATTAGACAGAGGTTTTCGGTCAGAAAACTATGTTATATTAATCCACTATATATAGAAAAAGAATAAATAAAAAAATCGGTAAGTAAAACATCGTGAGAAAACTTGTATTCCAAAAATTGGAATCTAAATCGCCAACCCGCAATGAGCAAGCTTAGTGATAAATGCTCGTTCCTTCTCTATACGAGAAGAGGCTTGTCCCTAGCAGTGGGGGATACATAGGCTGGTATTATTTATATATAAAGCGAAAGCAATCAATCTACCTATAGCCTTTTCTCAAGATATAATGGGGTCGGCTTGCAGTGTTACCGGATTTTGATATCTGACCTCCACAATACATTTTACTGGGCAATACAGTATCAGTATTGAAAACCTATCAATGTCAGGCATATTTTAGTTAATGACTTCGCACAATATTTGCTCGGCCTCCAATATTTATGTGGTGTATGGTTATCTTCAAAATATTCTATGGTAGACAAGTACTCACCACCATTGTTTAGATTTGAGGCCACGAAATCCGCGGCTCGATACCGTCACTATCGCATAACGACATATTAATGAATTTCCAAATGGGGGTATTAAATAACGTTATGTAACCTTAACTACTCATGTTTCGTATGAAATAAAGAAACTAAATTTAAAAGGTGATTATGCGTTTCCTTAATCATACCGAGAGAGCAAAGTTCTACTATATACTGAACGCTTTGCTTAGGGGCAATCACATTATGGTGACCGATCATAATAAAACTATGTGTTTGAGTTGGCAAAAATTGCGGTTAAATCAAATTAAAATTGCACCTTCTTTTCAGAGTTTTCATAACCTACAAAGTACCGAAAATCCCGATTGCAATCCCGCTAACCTCGTGGCCCGACCTTATGGCCCACACCACAAGATTCCGGCTCGCATTGTTGAACATAAACACATTCGTGACGTCACAGGTGGGTGGTAGCGATCAGTCTGGACAAGTAAATTTATTGCTACAGTCGCGTATCGATCCGATAGCGTGTTTAGACGATTACTATTTCGCACATTACTAGACAGGCTCTTGACAAATTTATTAACAAGAATTAATTTATAAATGGTTTTTGTTGGCAGTTTAGAATAAGACCAGCCAATTAGGCGATTAGTTAGATACACGTTTTTATTGGCTTTTTTATGTTTATAGTGCAGCTCGTCGCGAAAATCTCCTGGAGGATCAGATGGTCAACATTGAGCAATTGACTGAAAGAGGAGCATAGCGTAATAAGGATGTCGAGTCTAAATGTTTTTGAAATCTACAGAACAAGAATACTTCATAACCAGTTTATAACCTTCATGTACCAGAAGGGTGCCAACGGGACTCTACTCTCGATTTGGAAACTAGGTCATTTTACATTTAACAAATATGAGTTGTGTAGGTCAGGCAGTCGCTCCATGTTGAATACTGGAGTTCGTGGACTGAAAGACGTCCCAACAGAATCATTAAAATACTCCTGAATGCTCGCAATGCTTCCCCAAGACCGATGGTTAGCAGGAGAGCTGTCTGCTCGAAATTACATGAAAAATGGCTGAACAAAGAATAGATTTCCCCGCTAACACTTACAAAAGACCAATCACTAGATTGTACAACAAATCAAACCGACACCAATTAACTAAAAGAAACAAGATATACACGGTAATAGAAGACTAATAAAAGTCTAGGATACATTAGTTGATTGCTGATACCGATCTACCACGAGTAAATAATGTAGGACGTAGTTGATGACGTAATTACTAATAATAAAACTGTCCTCCAGATAAAATATGGCTTTGTTCTATCTTTTTGTTTGACTAGATGGCCAAATTTTGCGGTTGAATTGAATTAACATTCCAGTGCCTTCTTTTCAGTGTTTTCATAACCTACAAATAGGTACCAAAAATCCAGATTTCAATCCCGTTAACCTCATGAAAACTGGGAGTTTATTTTACCTACATATATATCTTTAAATTGTACTATCGATATTTAAATTCTTCTTCCGAGTTCCCTTTCTACAAGCTATGTGGGTTGGGGTCAGCTTACATTCTTACCGGATTCAGCTAAATACCGTAATTTACATGGAGCGACGGCCTTCCACAACCCCTCAATATTTAATTATTATCATGAATAAAGAAATGTTCTATTGAGACAAGTGGAAATGTAGATTAACCTAGTAGTTTACCACGAAATCATTGCTACCAAGCCTTACATGATTAATTTTAATATTAGAACATTATTCATTTCGTAGCATACGAGCTGTCTTTACTCTGTTTAATACTATTTATGACAAGGGGCAGTTTTCAGACCAAAACCAATTATAATTATTTTATATTATTTATATACGACAAAAGATACAGATATATGCCAATCTTGACAATAACCTTAAAAGCCTTATCTGCTGCAGCTGACGCTAAATTAAAAAAAAAAAGTTTTTTTTTTTTTTCATTTGAAGATTTAGGTTATGTAAATTGCTAAAAAAGATAACCCATAGATATAAGAGGGGGGAGAGACTAATCTATCTTAATCAGTGTCTGAGAGTTCTAATATCTGTACTATCAGTCAATTCACACCGCGTTAGTTTTATCAAACTGTTGAGCTCATCTTATCTTTGTAATAAAATTCGCGAATTGGTTTTTTATCTATTTTTGGACGAAATTCGTAGTGTAATATTGTTGTATGCATCTGACGCATATGATTCATAGTCTCGTTTAAGAACAGGTGTTTATGAAAATAGTACCAGTTAGATACCACAGGTACCTGCAGCAGTTGCCGAGTTGAAGAAGGAACTGTGTGGTTACATACGACATCTAATTAGAAGGAGCTCACAATCTGTAGGTAAGAAATTTATAATTTCCATTTTATACATATATTGTAAATTACCCTAAAACTAATTTAAAACCAGGCTAGTTAGAAGATTTTACTTGACCCACAACTTAACACTTTAAATAACAATATATCAGATCCTACACTTTAAAAGATTTAAGACTGAAAAAGTAATAACAGATTAGCTTAAAACAAAAAAAATTGAGAGACGAAGAATTTAGCATAAAACAAAACTCCGATGTTTTAGTACCCCTGTATAACAAAGCCAGACAATCCAAGAAACGTCTACATAAAACCAACAATTGGCAGAACCAACGACCGCGCCCCCAGACAGCCGCAAATAAATTAAACGCACAGACAAACAACCGATGACGTCATACTCTACAGCCTGCAAACACGACGGAAATAATATTGAACAAACATTCATCCTGTAATAATGTAGAGTAGGTTAACCCCTTTATTTGGAAGTCAAGTGTGAAACAACTTTTAGAGCCTTTTGTACAAAAGCAGCTATAGGCTAGACCCTTACTTCTGAAAGGTTGATCAATTTATTCTGATGTCAACGCATGTAATTGGATGACAAAAAGACTAAGCCCGTTCATACACGGGGCGAGTAAGGCGACGCAAGTCTCCGATACCCGACAACTTTTGTATCCAAGCAACCACCACCATACAAACCATAGAGGGTCGTACATAGCCACGCATCGTTGGTCACTAGTCATCTACTATTGGAGACTTGAGTCGCCTCGTGTGCGATTGGGCTAACAATCAAGCACAACAATGAGGGTCGCGTGGGGTCTATCTATCAATTTCCACTTATTACGAGCCAGTAGTTTTTCTCTCATTTTTGGAAATTGACATGTGGACCACACGCGAGACTAGCAAACCTAACGGATTTTAAAATAAAATCGCGAACCTCTCATTTTTCTCATTTTCATTTTTCTCTCATTTTTCTTGTAGATTATCTTTTTGGAAACGCTTTTTGAAATGTCACTCGACTAGAAGAGCTTCCTAGACAAGTGGCATTTCGAAAACCGTTAACAATGATAGAAATCGCTTAAATGTATGAAAATGACATTTAGTTTCGTTATGTCATGTGACTTGGACTTGTCACTACCCATACATTTGAGCATTCCATCAGCGTTTTCGCCGGTCGAAATGTCACTACGGCGGGGATAGAAATAAGAAAAGTTCTAGTAAATTATAAAAAAACTTCAAGGGATCTTGATTTCGGTGTCCGAGAGTATATTCCTCGTGAAGCGTCTACTTTATCGATGCGTTTAACAAACCATATCCCGTACGACCAGTTTGCACTAAATTTTCTATTTCGAACAAAGTTTACACTCAAACGTCGGTCTAGGGAGGTGTAAATCATTTTGCGAGATGCCTGGTTACGTGCTCGCCAACTATAAACCGCTTGTGAGTAGACCACGCATGTTCACGCCTTATAAATGTGGCCACTAAAAATATCGAGGTAAGTATGGCTCGATCGGTCATATATTATGTTCATAGCTCAACAAAATAGTAAAAGACGAGCTCTTTTATATATTTTTGGAGAGATTTCTATAAAAGTCAATTTAGAATTTAGATCTTTCTGGTGATATTTTGTCACAAATATCGTGAGTTTCTTCATTATTTCTCAGTATAAATTTGTTATATGGCAAATACAAAATTTTAATGTGATAGATTAGTTTCCCGCAAATAATTCATTATTTAATATTGCTGTCGTTACCAGATCACATAGACAAAAAATATTTCCCTATTTTTACCCGACGCCAAGGGTTATATTTTTTGCGCGTATCCTGTATGTTTGTTTGGTTTAATTTCTTTATTATCTCGTATCTTCGAAACAGCTAGATGGATTTTTAAAGTTATCGTTAAATTCCTCCCAAACCGAAGTGTCTATAGATAGGCAATTAAAAAATGGCGGAATTTTGGCAATAAATCGTAAGCCGTTAATATATTTTTTTAACCAAACCTATCGAGTAGGGTATCAAAAGAGTTTTATAAATGGTTTAAAAAAAGATATAACAACTTGTATTTTAAAATGTAATTTGAAATGCGAAATGGTAAAATAAATAATAATGTTTCTTAGCAGGGCATTCGGGTTTTTTATGTTTTTTTTTATTAATACAACTTCTTTTAGGTCTTTTTACCCTGTCGTGTAAGTTACACTTACATTTCATAATTAGTTTCGAATCAGCGTGCTAAAGCCTCTTTTCATACTGAGCTTACATTATACCCTCTGCATAGCCTGACTAACGAATTGTTGACGCAAAGGTACAATCTATTCTTAGCGGACAAGCTTATAACTGCGTGTAAATTGTTACAGCTTCCTACGGCGTGATGATTTATGAACTCTTTATGGTCTTTTAAGAGTAGGTACCCCACATGTTTAGTCAGTAAATTTCTAAACATGATTACTTTATGCTTGCACGATCGACTGCGAACCACTGCTGATTAATAAGTTATGAATTTAACCCTTGCGTCGTCGTCTATTTGGACAGTTGAGGGTAGGTAAAAGTCCCGTTTGCACCCTTTGCGCACAGAACTTTTAATCGCGATTAAAAAGCTTTATACTATAGTGATCGTTTTGTGAAAGAGATAATGCTGTTGTTTTGCTGTACCTTATGTCAGTGGATTAAGGTCGTCTTTCGTTATTCATTGTTACTATGTGACCGTATCTCAAAAATACTAGTTAAATCATTACTAATATTATAAATTCGAAAGTAACGCTGTCTGTCTGTCTGTCGCGCTTTCACGCCAAAACTACTGAACCGATTTGAATGAAATTTGGTACACAGGTAGTCTAGAGCTTGAGAAAGGACATAGGCTACTTTTTGCCGCGATAAACGACATCCACGAGGGCGAAGCCACGGGAAACATCTAGTATTTTATAATAATCTATCTGTCAGACATTAGAAAAAAGTAGTCATCTACCTAGTTCATTGTAGTCGCTTGGTAACACATAATTCATGAGAAGGTTAAAAAGCCATTCGAAAGTTATTTTTCTTTTTGTAGACTTCTGATACAAAAAAAATATTGTTCTCCATTACATGTAAGTTATTCAATTTTTTCACTTACTCTACTGCATGTTTTAAATGACAAGTTGATGTTAATAAATAGTGTACCATTTGGACACCAGGGACCGAAGTGGCATTGAGAGACTTGTATAAGACAATAATATTATTATACTTATACTCCCAAAGGGACAGACAGAGACGTCTCTTACATTATAACGAGTCTTTAAGTTCTAGTCAACACAATATGAATATTGACAATTTTAATGTCCATCTTTTATACAATGAAAAAATATTAGACACGTATATTTCTTTCTGTCGTAAACAAACAATTGAGAAATTACAGTGAATGGAATCTTTGCGTGACGTCACTTTTACACAACTATTTTAGCCAGATATTGACGACACAAGCATTTCTTGAACTTTAAAGTGCTTTATCAAATTTTATTGTTTTGATAAGGAAAAAAATACCTGTCTAATAATATTATTTATTTAAATTAAATTACAAAACATTATAATTAACATCCCCATTGATCTCGTGGTGGAAAACTTTCAGATTTTCTGCTCTGATATCTATACTATACGTCATGCAACTGTTTGGTTATTTTTTATGCACGAAATTGTATACATCTCAAGACTCGTGACCATGAGTGTAAAAGGGTACAAAATATCGATAATATTTAACATAAACAGTGAACGTGAAATAAATCTAAGCGGGCGATGTTTACGTAAATGTAACAGAATATATTTTTAAGACTTAAAGGTATTCCATTAGAAATATAGTGCCATATGAAATGAGAACACTACATTAAAAAAAACATACAATATTAAGAGCTTTGATCATTACGCTTGCTCACTTGGGAGTTGACGATTTCAGTTTCCAATTTTTGAAATCCAGGTTTTCTCTTCTTTTTTCATTTGTCGATTGTCAGTAATGTCTTATAATTGAGAAAGTACATATAACTGACAAGACACATTGGTATTAGCCTAAGGTTTGAACCTGCAAACTTCCGCACTCGAATCCGGTCAAGGAACCGCTAGTTTATTCAGCGTAGCCTTTTCCCACACTGAAATCCGACCGACCGGAGTAGAACTTGCACAGATTGTAAGGTCCGGAAGAATCTCAGTATGAAATGGATGCTTATGTTAAACGTCCTGACTAAGACAAATGTTTCTTAAACTTGATCGAGTTATCATCCAGCTTTTATTTCTCGTTGACTCGTCAAGAAATAGATAATGTAACTGGTAATCATTGTAATTTTTTGTTTGAACCAATAACGAAAGTCATCTTCGTCAAAATATTATCAAGGTGTGGGTGGCTTTACCAATGTTTGGAGTAAAGAGTGTTGGATCCAATGTTTGCCATCGCGTAAACAGTACCATAGTTGATACTAATTAGAGTTTTGACAGGTCGCCAAACGTGCTCTCCGGCCTAATGGTACACAACGGAATTAGATTATGGCGTCTTAAATATTGAGCAATCGAACTGGTTGTTGATATAAAACGGAGTCAAATCGTTAATCATACATCTAGTTATAATTGGAACAACTTCTTGAAATTCACACAGTTTTTATTCTTCGTGTGAGTGAAAGGATGTATTTTTTGGCCCTTTCGCTATAATCAATGTTTAAGGAAACTTTTTTTTACTTGGGCCCTGTGGAATCCTTCCTGCCAACCTGTGGACTATTTATCGCCATTACCGCCGGCAGCATTGCGTTGTTGACGCATATCTTTATCTAATAATGTACCTACACTGAATGTATTAAACTTATTTTTAAAAAAGTAACCTATGGAGTTTCTTGTCGGTTCTTCTCCATAGGAAGGACACTTTGGAACCGCGCACCTAGAGTCATTTAGTTCCGTAACTTTAACGTTTCTTAAGCGCCTTTTTGAGGTTTATAAGACATAAAAAGCTTTTGATTTTGATTTTGACTTCCGCCCTGGGGAAGACGAAGGGGCGTGCCTGACTTCTACCATCTACAACCACCGAAGTGCTTCTACACTCCCTTTTACCGGGAACAAGGTGGGAATGCAATACTACTGAAATAATGTTTAAGTAAACACGTATGCCTATCTAACGTATTCATAATATGATATTATATTTTTTCCATAACTTTGAGCATAAGATCGTCAAATTTTAGATCATTTACATAATCACGATTAATTTACGATTAAAAATTCTAAAAAGAAAATGCTGTGCTTTAGGTGCTAAAAATATTCAAAAAGTGAGAAATAAGTGTAAAAAAAATGCATGTCAGCTGACAGCTTCACAATAAAAAAAACTAGCAGTAACGGGTGAAGCAGAAAAAAATTACAAAAATCATTGCAGGCAAGGTATGGTCGATGAACGTACCAATAAAACGAAACCTGATCATACGCGTACTTAAATTAGGAGCAGCAAATCAAATTGATTGTAGGCTCAGGAGAATATTAGATTCTTGCTACAGTGTTCATTCAGTAATTAATTTAAGGATGGAAGGTCGACCTTTTATTTCTTTATGTTTCAATCTATTTGCACAACCAAACGTTAAGGAAAGGCTTACACAATTCTGCAAAGCATTATTTGAGCCCAAAAAAGCCAACTTTAATGTTTAAATAAGTTCTATTGGTAACGCTATAAAAGTACTATTTTGCGGTAATTTACGGATCACGAAAGATACAACATTTTCGTACCGAAACTTTGTTTTTAGAAATCAGAGTTCGGAATAGAAAATATTCTGCAATTTTTTTAGGTCATGTAGGTACCTGTTTTTTTCGGATTTTCGGAAATAGGGAATTTCAGAAACTACTCAGTAAATATTTAGAACAATCAACGAAAACTATGAACTTAAGATAATTTGGACATACTTTTCTATAGTACATTATAAAACAATCTTACACACACATTAATTAATCTACACTCTGAAATAAAACTATAAAAGAATAACTAGTTAAAAACCACCACCTACATAAAAACTAAAGCTTGAATTAAAAACAAAAAAAAACTAGTGACACATAATGTAAATAAAATGGGACAAACTTTAACTTAAAAATAAGTTACTACATACAAGTTATTTACGTGAAATAATATAACATACAGTCAATGTACTCATACGAGGCCAACTTGATTACAGCCATATTTTAATATTGAAGAAATATTACATTTTTTATTCTTGAAAAAGTTTTTTTTTCTTGTTCATAGAAGATAATATGTATTTGGGCTCAAGATATGGCTACTTTAACACAGCATCGTGCCCGGTGACCTGTCTTAAGGCATCTAAATTGCAGTGGTCCAGCGTCTAACACATGGGACTTTGTCCGACTTTTAGCTAAGAGTGTATTGTTTCCTCCTGCTTTTGTAACAAGTATTGCTGCCGACAAGATTCCTATTTAAAAAGGTATATTATATTCTCTTTCACATAGCTTAGGAAATATTGAATCTGATATATTAATGCAAAAACAGTTCCTCTGAAAATTCTGATCCGGATTTTTATAATCCGATCTCTTTTGTGACTCTACTATAATGTATTTCCTTGATGGATCCGTAGAACTACAGCCTTAGAAGATTTATCAAACAGCAGCCAACATTCTTAGCGATTAGGTACTTTTTTGCCTAGGCGTTTTTGGAATGAATTCTGACGGACTAAAGAGCCAGTAGTCAAATCTAATAATGCAATTACAGTTCGCCATTTTTTTATTAGTCAATGGAAACGGAAAACTGATTATGGACTAAACCAAAATGTTTGAAGTTAGTAATTAGTTTACAAAACACACAAAACAAAAACTAAATGGCATGATCGTCTACTAACGCCATTTTTTAATTAAAAATAAAATAGAAATACTCACACAAACACATTGTTAACTCCTACTCTCCTGTATAATATTCGTATGAGTACATTGTTACACAAACTGTATCTAATAAAAATAACATGAATGAAATATGTATCAAATGTTACCTTGTATGTAATATGATGTTGGATTGGTGATAAGATTTAAAGGCTTTCGCGTTTAAAAGGCAAATACCTTTTTTTATAAATTCTAAAATATAAGAAGAATAATATGATCAAGAAGTACACAATAATACAATTTTAATGGTGTTCTTTTTTCGGTTAGATTAAATACTATTTTTTTAAACCATACCAAAAGTTTTACTGTTGATCATTATTTGCGTAAACCACTGCTTGGCATGCCCGACCTCTTTTTATGAGAAGAGAGATCGTGCGCACCTTGGTCGTGTTGGACCAAAGCCTCACTCCTGTATTTTTTCGAGAACGGGCACATGGAACTTCATGTGCATGTCCTCCTTGGCCTGTCAGCTAATCGGGTAACAAGGTTCTCCCCCTTTTAAAATGAGCACTATTAGCCGTATTATAGAAGATCTCAAAATCATCCAAAACGATACTAAAATCTGATCACCAACCAAACAAAAACTAAACCAAAATAATAACATAAAATGAACACACTTCTAGTAACACTGCGTCTACTTTTCCACTCACGATGAGATCCTCCTCTTTTATTTTTTCAGAGTTTTTGCTGGCTGCTCTGAAGGTGGTCGCTAAATACTTCTGTTCGTCTTTGGTTAAGAGAGTGCATTTCGCAGCAAGCTTTTTGCTTGTGTTGCCCATTCTGGAAAAGAACTTGTGATTATATAAAGGTAGGTAATATTTTATCGAGACTGGCTAGGAAGGCTGTTGGGATATATGTAAAGCCAGTGTATTTAGATAAGGTTTAATGTTCTGCTGTAGATAGAGGCTGTAAAGTTACCAAATTTGAATACAATTAAATTAATTTGCTTTCCCTATGTACCTATTTTTCAGATACGATTGTCTCAAATCACCTGTAATAGATTGCGTACTCGTTGCAATATTTTATCGGAATATAATGACACATTCTCACTTAACTAATATTCAATATAATCATAGGTAGGTACTATTTAGTTAGGTACCATTTAAATTGAAGTCAGTTTTAAATGGGTTACCATATGGGTTTCGCGTTCTTTTTTTCCACCGGTATCCAATCCACATTTTGGATATGAAGTCTAGAGTTTTGTTATTTAAAGTTCCTGAAAATATACTACATGACCAATACTATTAAAACTCACTTTAAAAATTCAGATCCAGAACTTTATAATCCGATCTCTTTTAAGACTCTACTATAATTTATTTCCTTAATAGATCTTTAGGACTAAAGCCTTATAAATTCCACCAGTTGCCAATATTCTTATCGACTAAGTACCTTCTCTACTATTGCCTAGGCGTTTTGGAAAAAAACCTGACGAAATAAGGAGTTGGAAGCAGAAAAAATATCCTCCTATTCAAACTTATCTCTCGATGATTCAGTAAACACGCGGCTATCACTATCTCAGTAACGTCTTACGTTAGAGTATGTAGACTGAATAACTAACAAAACTAGCGTCATTTGTTTACTTAAGTAATTTAGACAGGTTACGTAAAACTCGTCATCTCTATGATTATAATGGATTGTTGAATGAGTTTAGTAATCACGAGGTTTTGTTGTAGGTACATTACGGAGATTGACACACGAAGTTTGTAGTTAACTTATGCTCGTTATTTTGTCTAAATCAGAACACAAGCGGAAAAATAACGGGATTAAGAGTTCAATTCGTCAGTTTAATGAAGATCCCAGAAGAAATATTTTTAATTCGTATTTTTATAAGGGTTCCGTACAGAAATAGTGCCAACGGGACCCTATTAGTAAGCCTCCTTTGTTCATCTTTCCATCTGTTTTCTATTTGTATTTCTGTTTATCTGTGTATTTCTGTAGCCGTTATAACAAAAAAATACGGCATCAATTTACACGATGCGCGAAGGTACCTACGTAACCCTGTATGCGCGAGTCCGACTCGCATTGGCCAGTTTTAATCAATGAGTTTACAATATATACCTCTCAAAAATTAGATTATATGTGGAACTGGACATAATGTTACATTGCCAGGATAGCTGGAATACAAAAGGCCAATCCCAACCCATTTGGGGTATGTACAGTCCCGTGGTTTTATTTATCTGGTGAGTGTTGTCCATTAGCTAAACATTGATAGCCACTTACATTACATCACTTAAAAAAGATAACAAATTTATTGTAACTAGCCTGCATTTTCCCACAGCTGGGCCAAGGCAACACTTCATCTTTTATACTGGTCTAGCTCGTTCGATACTTGCCAATTTCAAACTAGAGAATTCCAATGCAGTTTTGTAAAACAAATATTATCTTTAACTAATTAATATCAGTTCACATAGAATAAACTATGGTGGCTGTAAATTTACAACTACAAACATAAGTGACTTAAAAAACTGTGCTGTTAAAATATTTATTAGAATAAAACTTTCAGTTGTTCATAATTTATTATCAACTAAAATAATGGCCGATATAAATATGTTCACAGATCCGGGAGTTAATTTAGAACTTGTAATGTATACTTGCTTGCAATGAAATATTAAAAAGAATTCATAAATTAAAACTAAGGAATTAGGTGAATTAGGAATTCCACACCTACAGAGAAGGCTGTAAATGGATTTAATCTATCTATCTATATGTCTAAAAGAGAATGTATGTGTGTATGTATGTTCACCTTAAACAGAGAACCATTAGCCCAATTAATTATTGATATGAAACTTTGCACACATATTAAGGGCGACATGACCACTCCGAGGAACATACGTATGTCAGTGCCAGAAAGGCAGCGCTGGTATTATTAGTTACACCATTTATAACTTTACTGTGTTGAATTTGTCTCCAACCCGAAAAGCAGATTAACTATCAAAAAGACACAAAAAAAATATTTATATCTTACAGGAAGTGAAACTAACTACTTGGCTGAAACCGCAGGGCACAGCTAGTATTCCATAATTTGCTCACTATTCATTGAAACAATAAATCACTCTTTCCGCCTATAACTGTCCCAACCCACTGCATGGCAATGACATTGTAATGAACTAATAATTTATTTTTATTTTTATGTAACTTATAGACATTCCCTCATTTCGGTAATTAATTAATTATTTTTTTAATGAATTTACATCAAGGGAAATTAATCTACAATGTTTGTTTTTTTTTTTAACTGTGTATTGGTCTTGATTGTGTTTAGTCCAAAAGATGTATATTGTTATATTAAATTACTTAAAACTTAATAATATTGTAGGTATATTGTTAAAAATAAATTACCTAAATAAATATTAGTACCAAAATACTTGTTGAAATAAATTACTCATAACTTATGACTTCTGCAATGGCCTCTTCTCATACAGCCAAATATTAATTCAATATTTAGCTTTATTTTAAGTTTTACTAACATTAAGTTATTACTTTACTTGTCTGTCTTAAGAAAAACAAGGCAGAAATTTAGAAAAAAAAATCAAATCATTTTGATACTGGTTACTGAGGTTTCCCAATTTTCAAGATTTTGTTTTATTAAATACTATAAAAAGGAATAAAACATACACTACAAGCCTTCAGCTACATTGGTCTAAAAACCATTTTCTGAGGTAATATAATTGAGCTCCAATTAACACCGGGATTATTTGTTTTTTCCTTATAAGTTAGGAGGAGTAATTCAAGTTACATTATACTTGAATTAGTTTTCTTAACTTATAAGGAAAAAACTATAATATAATATTAGAATATATTGGTATATAAAATAAAATATTCCTTTCAGGATATTATCCTCAGAGGAATATTTTTCTATACAATCAGTAAACATATAGATCATGTGATGTTGTTTTCTTAGCACTTCATTATCATAATAGAAGGAACCTTGTCATAACCACACTGCCTTGAATCAATGCAGGAAGATAAGAAGAAATAGAAATATTTTCCACCAAGGTACATTAAATGAATATACAATATGTGTTTTCCTGATTACCAAACTTGGAATGCACTGTCACGTACATACAGCCTTACATAAAGAATAATAAACAAGTTAATAAAAGAAATCATTGGAATTTTGTATTTATATGACATAAAATGCAATATCAATGAAAGAGAACACTTAAGTAAATGTTTAAACTATTTAAATTCAAAATTATTTAAGTCGTAAACATAACAAAAACATTACCTTTTACGATAAAAATAATAACGACAATAGCTCTACACTGCACACGATAATACTTGTTTTATGTATTGAAAACTTTTATAACACATAATCTCGAGTATCCCACATTATTATTCTATCTTAACAAGATAACATAAATTATTGAAATAATAAATCAATATTTTTTGACAAAATTAATAAATTAGGTTACCTGTCAACGTCAACGTCAAGAAATATTTTTTTAACTTTTCCGCCACACGGAAAAGGTATTTAAATAGTGTCACGATTTTCCGCGCGAAACGACTACCGCTCGTCGCCGCGTCAATGCGACTGCGATATCACGTTTTTGGATTTGGATGGAATAAGCCGCCATAGAATACAAATATTGGTTTATTTCAACTCGAAGTTTATTGATTTTGATTGACCATTCTTTCCCGATGGTAATACAAGGCCATCCGTGTTATTCAGGTTTACAAGATAATTAACTGTGCAATACGTTTGGTCTATTTCATTTATTCATCTAGGCAATCCATTAGTGTGTTTCGGCTGGGTAAATAAACTTTAACCACAAGACTTTTACTTACTTGCTTTGATCTAAAATTGAACGACTTTAATTTTTAAAAGAAATAAGAACAACAAACCTTAAACTATTGTTTTAAATTTTTATTGGTAGTGTAAGAAATATAGGTTGGTGGCATACACTTTGTAACAGATTTAATATTTTAATTGGATGATTAATGAAGTTTGAGGTTTTCTTGAAAGTTCAGTAAGTTCTATTCAAATACAAATTCACTTCCCTCCATTAGTAGTTCCTATACTCCTGTGAAACTCCATCCAATTTACTATTAAAAGATACGCTGGAAATTTATCGGTTTCGTACTAAAGATATAATAGTCCACATTGTAGATATTAAGGTCACTGCAGTGTAAGCTTGAACAGACTTCGTAACTGTATTATTTTTAAAACGAGATGATATGTTTCTTTGCAACAACAGTAGCATGTGGATTTGGGGTGGAATGCTCATAGCAGTGGCAACATATTTATACCTGGGAAATATAAAGGCAGGGACTAATGTTCCAAGGGTTATAAAACTAAACAAGCTGGCACTCATAATTATGCTTCCTCTGGTATCAGTCGGGTACAATGCGTTACCAACGATGTAACTCCAATGGGCCAGAGACCCCATTCGAATCAACCATAACGTTTTCAAAATAAATGTACTACACACAACAACGACTATTGTAGTTAAAATGCACATGTTTATTATCATGATTTGTAATGCTTCCCTTCTGGTTTTAGCTTAGTTTATTCGGGTGTTCATTTTTTTTTCAGAAATATAACATAATATGCAAAATATGTAAAAATCACATTTTTGCCTAATGGTAATTTAAAATCCAAAACCGTTGACTTTTGACATAATTTTATTTGACTTTACCATTTGATTGCCACATTTTGTGGAGTATTTGAATATTGAATCCATTTTAAATACTATTTAAATCGGAATATATATAATATTTTTTTATTTCTTAAATAGATGTCTTGACCTGAGAAACTCAGTTTGATTACCCAGTCGTTATAGTATTTGATTAAATTTTTTTATTAACATCGAGCGTTCAGTTAATCGAGCCCCAGTTGAACGCACGAACTGAACGCACGTATTGCTAATGTAGCAAGGGTGATAAACTTATAACTGCAATGGTATTTTTTGGTAAACTTCAGTTTAAATTATTAGTCAATAAAACATAAAAGTCATTCTAAATTTTAGAAAAAACTAGAGTCTAACATTTATAAAGCATTCAGTTTTATTAATAATCGTTACTAAATTATTTAACGCTAGAAGCAATATCCGTGTGAGAAAATTATAGTAGAATTTATTTTTTGTGTTCGTCACACGTCACCGTGACTCGGAAAAATATTGTGCGGCTGCTGAAATTATTGTGTTGAGTTTGCTTGGTCTAAAACTTTAAAAGTATTATATTATTGAATGTTGCAGAACAAAGCAACAAAATGACTTTAACCAAAATGGAGGTGGATTCGGGAAAGGGGGAAGGATTTCGGCCGTACTACATTACCAAGATCGAAGAACTCCAATTGATTGTTGCAGAGAAATCGCAAAATCTTCGTCGTCTGCAAGCCCAGCGTAATGAGCTCAACGCTAAAGTTCGTATGCTGCGCGAAGAGCTTCAGCTTCTGCAAGAGCAGGGATCCTACGTCGGCGAGGTCGTCAAACCGATGGACAAGAAGAAAGTTCTAGTAAAAGTGCACCCTGAAGGTAAATTTGTGGTAGACTTGGACAAGAATGTCGACATTAACGATGTCACTGCCAACTGCCGTGTCGCGCTGCGTAACGAGAGCTACACTCTGCACAAAATCCTGCCTAACAAAGTGGATCCCTTAGTTTCTCTTATGATGGTAGAAAAAGTGCCTGATTCTACTTATGAAATGGTGGGAGGCTTAGACAAGCAGATCAAAGAAATTAAAGAGGTAATTGAGCTGCCAGTAAAGCATCCTGAGCTGTTTGATGCTCTGGGTATTGCTCAGCCTAAAGGCGTGTTGTTATATGGCCCTCCTGGCACTGGCAAGACCCTCTTAGCGCGTGCTGTAGCCCACCACACTGAGTGCACTTTCATCCGTGTGTCAGGTTCAGAGTTGGTGCAGAAATTCATCGGTGAGGGAAGTCGTATGGTCCGTGAGCTTTTTGTTATGGCTCGTGAACATGCTCCTTCTATTATCTTCATGGACGAAATTGACTCTATTGGTTCATCCCGTATTGAGTCTGGCAGCGGTGGAGACTCTGAGGTTCAAAGAACTATGTTGGAGTTGCTGAATCAGTTGGATGGATTTGAAGCTACTAAGAACATCAAAGTCATCATGGCAACTAACAGAATTGACATTCTCGACCCTGCCTTGCTCCGACCTGGCCGTATTGACAGGAAGATTGAGTTCCCTCCACCAAATGAGGAAGCCCGTCTTGACATTTTGAAAATTCATTCAAGGAAGATGAATCTTACTAGAGGTATCAATCTGCGTAAGATTGCAGAGTTAATGCCTGGAGCGTCAGGTGCTGAGGTCAAGGGAGTGTGCACTGAGGCTGGTATGTATGCCCTACGTGAGCGCAGAGTCCACGTCACCCAGGAAGACTTCGAAATGGCCGTAGCTAAGGTCATGCAGAAGGACTCTGAAAAGAACATGTCTATCAAAAAGCTCTGGAAGTAAAACTATATTTTAATTGTATTTTAGGAAATTAATAAGTCTTTTTCTGTAATTGTTTGTTTTATTAAAACCAACTTTACATAACAATGAAAACATCAATTGTGTATTTATTTTGATATAATAGAATTTTTACAAGTTTCTAATATTTATTAGAATGTATTATAGCATTTAAAGACTAAATAATATTAATTTCAAGTAATGTTTATTTTGAACAATTCAAAATTTACAACTTGAACAGGTTACAAGAACAATCATCAATAAATATAACTAGCTGTTGCCCAGCTAGCGGCAGCGCCCGCGTTTGTGTCAGTTATCTGGGCAAAAGTCCTTTCTTAACCCTTAACCAGGCTATGGATTGAGCATTTCCCACCTAGATTTTTATGAGTTTTTACCAGGTTTTGGTAAAGAATCTTCCACAATCTGTCAAAAATGCCAACATAGAAATATTATTTTATGGTAACACAAAAAATAAAGTTGAACGGAACGCAAATGTCACTTTTGCAGCCATTTCATCTGTGGTCGGCCGCTGAACGAACATTTTTGTGACAAGTGCACCATAGTTTTAATCATTATGGCGAATCGGAGAAAGGTAAGTCGTACAATTTTTTGATATGTTGTAGAATTTGAGTTTTTCTAGTGATTTGTGCATTAATTATAAGTAAAAACTTCTAAAATATCATGATATGACTAAATAAAACATGTGGGGAACCATATGACTAAGCCTGTGAATGCCTAATTATTGCGGGAGTTATTATGTCCATTGCCCGGTAAATTAAAATCGTTATTTTATACTAGTTTTTTGCCACGGGTTTTATTTAGGATTTACTTCCACATCTCATTTATCGAAATATAAAATGTAGGTAGTGGTAAAGTTTTGTTGTCATTAGTTGTCAGTCTACTTTAGTCTATTTTTATTATGTTATTCAGGTAATAAACGATCAGCAGCTCGAAAATCTGTTATATGAAATGTTTTCATCAGAGGATGAAAATGAAAAAGGAGGTGTTTTGGAGTTCCGGACGAAATATGATTGGGGCAAAGAGGAAGTCATTTTTTAGCGTTGTCTACATACAAACGGTGCAGGTTTTGTAGCACAAGGAAACAAGAAAAACGGTCAAAATATGAATGTGAAATTTGTAAGGTAGCATTATGCGTCACCCCTTGCATGAAATTGTACTACCAAAATCAAAATCCAGATATTCTCAATTAATTCTTTGAGAATTTTGGTTTTTGTGGCTTTAATCCAGACGAAGAATAAATTTTTTTTAGTTCATACTCAATCCCTTTTATTAGTTTATTGTGTTTGTTTTTTTTTTTAATAAAGAATTTGTGCTTACATCATTATCAAAAACAAACAGTAAAAAATGATACCAAAATGACAATCGTTTTTTATTTTATATATAGATAAAAAGTCGTCGTCTAGACAGGCAATGGGATTATGTTTTCCCACATGTTTTTTTTCAGGTTTTCAGCTAATTTTCTAAATATAATTGATAAAATCTCATACCAAATTTTATCACTCATCTAAATCTACCAAAAAAACATTATTACTGTAGGATTTGTCCGAGGCCTGGTAAAGGGTTAAAAAGGCTTAAAGCTTACCAAGCCTTGCCAAGTTTCAGATAAATGGGTTTAGCCGTGAAGCGTAACAGAGTTACTTTCGTATTTATAATATAAGTATGGATTATGCTTAATCATAATTAACCAAAGAATAATTTTTATGACATCAATTAAATTATTTTGAATGTAATTCTGCTACTTTTTATAATTAATAGCCGCACATCTAACAATTCATGTTAATTATCAAATACCAACAATATAGATACTATAAATAGTAGAATTGCGACATAGAACTATTTGTATCGTAGAAATCTTTTTCTTTCTTTATCATCCAAATCTGATTCGGTGTCCGACAAGTCTTGCTGGGGAGGCGACGTTGGTATAGTAAAAGCTGCACCATCTGCAAACTGGAAAAAACAAATTAGTTTTTTGGTGATCTGTTAACCAAATTATAATTACATTTACACCAACAAACCTCTGCTATTAGGACAATTACGATTTTACAATATCAATTATGTTTACGCGAATCACAAAACGAGGAAGATGGAGCGTTAGCAAACAGTAAATTATATACCTACGTACAATCTAATGTTTAAAAATCTCTGTCACAGTGTTTGTTATCAAACTCCTCCAACCTCCGAAACGGCGTGACCGATTTTTATAAATATTTCGGATTGTATATTTCGGCCTAAAAATAGAAAGTAGGTTATATTTTATACCCCTAGGTGAAAAGGGTGACCGTGGCGAAACATCGTTTGTCAGCTAGTAATTAAGAAATTTGAAATTCTTGTTTCTAATTAATTATTAAAAATAGATCTTAAATTCTGGCTTCCTTTTTTCAGCTTCAATCTAATAGCGTGGAGCCGGTGGAACGGAGCTCTGTCATTTTGAACTGGTCTGTGGATAATGATTGTAGAAAAGTACATTATAATTAAACTTACGTTAGGTTTAGTACCATGTCTTCGGAAGGACCCGTACCACATGTTTCTGACGTATTGCAGCGGGTTGATAAACTCGTGAGAGAGGCCACCACTGAAATAAATAAACTCCTGTCAGTGGGTAGGTAATTTTATACGTAACGTAACACAAAATAATAGGGATGTTTCCTGGGTATGAAAAGTTAAAATCTATTTAGTCCGTCAGTTAGATAATAAAAAAATATTAGACACGTATTTTTTTGTTTTATCAAAACAATAAAAAAATACAAAGATACACCGCTTTAAAGTTTCGGAGTGGGGGCTTATGACGCTACGCCTCGCTAAAAATTGTAGCGAGGAGTGACGTCACGCGTAACTTCCGTTCTCTGTATTTTGATCATTTTTTGTTTGCAAGAAAAAAGAAAAAATACGTGTCCAATGAAATTCATTAATCTACAAGACGGACATTAAAAAAAAATAGGAAACAGTCCTATTATAGAGATTCTGGCGTGTGGTGCTCATTATAAAATTTACAATTTATTTATTCTTACTAATGAGACAAGTCTTGTCTTTTCATTATAAGGAATGAAGGTTTTGGCTGGTGGACAACCGTGAGGGGCCTATAAAATATTTATCTAGGTATTAGATAACAGTCTGCACTTGCCTTTCTGCTGTCATGGTTACTGTAGTGTTGTTATGATATGGTGAATTATCCAACGATGTGTTCTGAAATCTTACTCTGAAAATAATCATAGATATAGTTTTAATATCCATTTATTTAATACGGCTGAGTTGCTACAATAGATATTAGAATTTTCTGTAAATAGGTACGACAACTTACTCAGTGTACGCCGAAGCTCTGTTCTTCCTGGGCTTGTACACGAAGTGGTAGTAGAGGAATACACAGAGATAGAGTACCATTAACACCAGCACCGCGGTGATTACAGTGAACGACACGTTGTGAGCGCTCGCCAGCTCCTCGTACGACCAGCCGTTGAACAGTGGTAGCTGAGGATTTAAAGACTAATTAGATCACATGTTTTCCTCGAAGGGTTAGCTGTACGTATCTGTTTTCTGTGTGATGTCTTAGAAATACTTTAGTAACGGCAAATTTTTCCAACGCCAGATAGCTCTATCCGGGAAATAATTTTGAATTTTGAACACTTCTTCCATACAAAATTTGGCAGAACTCAAATGTCAATTATATGCCACGAATAAAAGTAATCTGGTGTTAGAAAAATCTGCCGTAAGTCACATAGAAAAGGTGATAAATATTACATCATTCGGTTGATGAATCTAAAATTTATGACTTGATTAATAAAAATCCACAAACCCTTTAGGAACTTACGTATTTTTTATCCAAAACCGGGCATTCCCCACCCTTAGCCAGCGTTCCATCATCACACAAACACTTGGGACCATCATCATCCATTGCGCAAACATTAGAGCAGAATACATCTTTACAGCCATCTTGCAAATCATCCCTTTGTACGCTCTCGTGTCTGATGACAAACGTATTGGCATCGAACACTCGGTAGATGTAGGTCTCGCAGTGTTTTGGCCCGAAGAGTAAGCATCTGCTGAGGCGGAAGGAGTTGGCTACTAGGTAATAAATGTGGTCCTCGAAAATCGCCAGGCCGTGAGGAGCCTGGAGTTGAGGGTGGTCCGCTAAGATCTTTTTGCTGTAGGGAAAAAAAATTACAGGTTTATTAAGAGTAGGTATAGTGCAATTAAAAAAAATTTGCAGTGATTGATATCAATGGAAACTATCGGCCTGAAACCTTCAGACAGACAATAACAGATAATTTTCAGGTTCTAATCCCAGATTTTAATATACGTCACACTTTAAATCTACGGGATATGACGAAAAAATAATGAAATATGAGCAAAGTACTCACTGGCTCTCCCCTTCGTAGTCCATCTGTATAATATGCGCAGGTCCCGTCTCGGCCACATACAGCTTCTTCTTGAAGGGGTCCACAGCTAAACCAGTACAGTTGTGCACTGTAGTAAGGTCTGTTACGTGACCCCCAGAGAGAGATGCTGACCATACAATAGACTCTAGTTCGCGCGTCACGCAGTAGAACATGCGACGAGAACTGGGCTCCACGATCAGGGCTGTTACCTGAGAAGTTGTATTATGAGAAGGTAAAGGTCTGTGTCTGACATTCGGAAATTCTCTCATCTCACCTAGGTTCTTGAATAGACGTACAGACCTACGTATTCTGACATCAAGGGGTTGCCGTAGTCTACTATTTAGATTATGTGGATGATACCTGGATCTTTGTGAATAAAATCCACAAAAGGCCATTCAATTATTATTAATATTAATATTCAACTTCAAGTTATTTAAAACAATGGAATTATAAAATTATCCAGTAAAACTATCGGGTTAATCAAAAAATCAGTCGGTACACCTGTTAAAAACGCTCTGAAATACTATCTGTGTATTATCTATATACATTTACCTTAGCATCTGAAGGCAGTTTCTGTAGACTAGCACATCGTTTCCTCTTCACGTGGCAGACTCGCACGCGGCTGTTGGATGGTGTGCTGTCTATAAAGTAAACGTTGCCTGTCACCCAATCTACTGCCACCTGAGAAGTAAACAATTCTTATTAATTACCACAACCTAGAGACTTGAGCCATATCATGGTGAACTTGCGGTGGTGAGAAATTTCGGAAGTCAACACGAAGAAGCTGTAACTACCTAGGTACTAACTAAGTACCTATCATTCGATAAGGTTTAATTTTAAACATTTACTCATTGAATAATCAGGTTGAAACAAAAGCGACTTTTATACCTATTGTGCAAACACAATTTCCAAAATGAAAGCTTTTGGTACCCGAAAGGAGCCCACGGTACCCTTTAGCTACGGTGGACAATCAGCTTGAGAAATAGTTAATTTGTCTGGTTTCTTATTCAACCTTGCCAACCTAGGGTCATAGCATAGGCGATGCAATAAAAATTTGATAATACGATACCCTGGTTGGTCTTCCGACGTTGGTAACAGTGATGACGTTGTGTGTGCTGTTCACTTCTATCAGCTTGCCAGCCTCCGCTGACGTCACGTACAGCTTGTTACTTCTAAAACAAGAATAATATACAGTTTTTATAAAACAATAATTTAAATGTCAATGTAAAAGTTTTGATCGAGCCGTAGAAAATCTAAATGGTACTGGACTGGACTATTTAATTGGAGAATGGACTATTTATTTAGTTTTTCATATAAATTGTGAAGTTTCCATACGAGCGTTTGTGCTAGAAGGGTGTCTCTTAAGACTGTTTTTTTTTTCTTTAAAAATATTTTATAATTTTACCGTGAATTATTTATCTGGGATCGCTTACCTATTGTGATCAAAGCCTTTGTTCCAGCGCGTTGAAACTTACAGACGAGTATTATGTAAGTACTTCGATGTCATTACCTACGGTTGCATATTAAACCTTCCTTACCTAACATTAAAGTCCATATCAGTAATGGCGGCAACATCCTTATCCGTGAACTCGACGGCGCCGTAGCCGTCCGCGGAGATGGAGCGCACGGTGTTGCCCGACACGTACAGGATCGACATGTTGCCGCGGATCGCCTTGCAGGACCGACGGTCCGATCTGTTTAGGAATTAGAATTAAAGAGGTACTTACTTAATTAAGTTAATGATTTATTTTTTAAATAATCTGAAATCGCCAATTTGCAATGTGCAAGCGTGATGATTAATGCTCGTTCCTTCTCTCTATGAAAAGAGGCCTGTGCCCTGCAGTAGGACGTTTATAAGCTGGTATTATTATTATTGACAGGCCGTAACATGCGTAATGCTGGCAAAAGCTTGAAACATATTGGACATTACAAAAATTTGATAAAATGGTTGTTGCTTGTGTTTTTATTTATTCTGTTTTAGTCGGTAAACGTGTGGAATAAGCCTGCGCTTATTGGCTTAAGAAGCCTAAGATGAGGATAGTCCTAGTTAAAAAAAGGTAGGTACTCCAGGAATTCATGAATTCGTCGAGCACAGCATCAGACATCATCCAAGCTGTCCCTTCATGATATTTTCTTACAACGCTTTCGTTAACTGACAAAATGGTTGAAAAAGAGAAGTAAATTTTCCGTTTGACCTCACCTGAGCGCATATCCATGGTGACACGAACATAAGAACGACCCTGGTATATTGATGCACACTTGCGAGCACGCTTCGACGACGCATTCGTCGATGTCCATGCAGGTTGTCTGATCTATTGCCAGCCGGAACCCGATGGGACAGACGCACTGCGGTCCCAAGGGTGTCGGCTGGCACGAGAATGCACAAGTGTTGTTCTCACAGGCTGTGGCTGTAAGGTAATACTGTTTAGTTATTTGCTTATGTGCTTATGTCGTACGAATTGCTTATGTCTACTATCTAGTGGAGATTAAATACATTTACATAAATGTATTTAGACTTCAATAGAGCCAAATTTACTTGAAACGAACTTATTTTTTATGAATTGTTAAAAGATTTGGCAGACGACATAATTATCATGTGGCTTCTGCTTGACTACCAAATATATTTACTTACTTTTGAAGTAGTTGTGACAAGTTGAACATTAGGGACAGTTTTATACAACGTAACTTCTGTGTTTAAGTTACCTAGGATACATAAAGGTACCTTTCTTTTTTTTTTTCATTCTTGGAACTATAAAACTTATAGCTACTGAAAGGTACGAATTTTTGTCTTTAACGGCCGCTTTTTTTTTTAGATAAGCCTCTAATTGCTGTCTACTAACCACAGAGTCCATTCTCATCCGATCCATCGAAGCAGTTCCGGTGGCCATCGCAGAGCTGCTCCCACTCGACGCACTGCCCGTTGCCGCAGCGGTAGCCGTCCGTGCAGGCCGGGTACACGTGGGCCGAAGGGAACAGGTATGAGGTCTTGTTTACTAGCGGCAAAACCGAAAAGTAATTTAATTTACAGTGTTATTGCTAGCTTTGGTTTTAAAAAGACATAATGACTGATCTCGAGGAACTTTTTAACCACCATGGTATTCTTCTAGTATTTTTCGTATGATAAATAAAACAAATGAAACATCTAGCAATGTACTTATTAAGCAGCTATATTCAAAGTAGGTACCTATTTTTAACTATAATAGTTAACTGATTTCTGATATAAGTACTTAAATAGATTAAGATATTTTTGATTGGAGAAAGACCTACTCAAAGTGTGCTAAAGAAATATTGAATCATGAATCTATAAAGGATCTAAGGCTAATGAATGTTAAAGGGTGTGAAATCGGATTTACATTAATATAACTGAGAGCACAATGATATAAGGAAACAATACATAAGTTAAGGATAATCCCTTCGACTAAGTCCATCTTACCTCGACCACAAGCTTCCGGCGTCTCATCAGAGCCATCGACGCACTCCTGGTGGCCGTTGCACACTTTATCCATGGTGATGCAGAGCAGCTGCTGGCTGCACGCGAACAGCCCATGGGGGGAGCAGCGGAAGTCGCAGCCGTGCTCGTCCGTACTTCCGGGGCAGTCAACTTTCATGTTGCAGCTAAATCAAACAAATTTTTTGTTACTTTCCAAAGATCATGTCTAGAACTTGTTCAGGCAACAATAACGAAACAAACCTATAAAATCCCGTTACCGTTAGTGTAATGAGAATAAATAAAGTATCTAAATTTTGCAGACAATTAAACCTCTTTTCCTGGGGGAAATATTTTTGGACTAAGTACTTGGCTAGCAGAAAAGGCGGGAAGGCATGCTGTTCTCGCGCCAGGTTAAACCACCAGCATTGGGCATTGCAGTCATCACGATATCTAGCAAAAAAACTTCCAAACTACACTAATCTACACACTTAACCCATACCACAATTTGGTTATTAAGTAGTTCAAACCTGGGTAATGATGAATGGTTAGGTCCTACACTAGTAATAGTAATACCTACCTCATAAGTATAAAAAAAAAAAACTTTTTTTTTTAATAACTAGACTAGACTTGTTGAACGTACTTCTTAGATTATCTTATTTTTCTATAGTTAAAATAGTTAATTACATGATATATACTTATATAAATGGCAGTTTAGGGACTTCCGATAGGAGTGAAAACTTTCATGAGCATGTCGATGACGCGAACCCATAAGATTTTCCCCTACCGAAAAGTACCCAACGAGGCTAAAGAAGTTTTTACTTAATAAAAAATTTAGAAAATATAGAAAACGTAATTGTATCAACATTTTTCCACAAACAAAATCCAAATTATCTGCAGCATTCAGGATCATATCCTGAAAATTAAATACCCAACCACCAGCAATACAAAAGGACGACACATTATAAAACTTTGTAAGCTGATCTAACCGAGCGGTTGGCGGCAAGCAAATGCTAGTGTTGCGTTCACATCTGTACTCCCACGGGGCGCAGTTTGGAGTATCATTCTGTTGAAATGTGGCGTGATAAGCAGGAAATATGTATTACACAAAGAACCAAAATGTCCGAAAGCAAATTAAGCTTAACCAAGCTTGGTTCAAAAGTTACGGCTTATGGCTGATTCTTCCAACGCCAGAATTTTATCCGAACAATAATTTTGAATTTTACAGTTCTTCCATACAAAACTTGTCACACGTCAATTTTATGCCACGAATAAAAATTAACTGGCGTTTTTAGAATCAACCCGAATCTCAGGCAAAAGAGAATTCCCATTCTGTATTTCTTTAAAATTAACGTATTGAACATCGAAATAAAACTACTTTTAAACGGATTATATGGCGGTTGGTAATTAGATTTTAATTCATAACTAATTAAAATATGAAGGTAGAACGAGCAACATCTACTGTCAAGACGACCACCTTAGTCTGCCCGTGACCATGACACCTGCAAAGGCGTCAAACGTCGGGAACTAAAATCTAAATACGATCCGCAATAAAATCCGTTAAAAAGTAGTTTTTAATTATTTAAAACAAAACGGTTTACTCACACATATTCTCGGGATCACAATAGGAGTCCCTAATCGAACAGTTAGACTGGCGACACCACCGCCGCCGCGTCAGCTTATGATTAGGGACTCCTAATGTGTCTGAAACTAGTCGGGCGATCCCGAGAATATGCGTTTTTTTTTAAATAATTATTAATACTCCTCACGAAAGTTATTATACAAAAGTAGTTTAATTTCAATGTCTAACATTCGCGTGAACCTCAGAACGCACTATGTATTGAACTTCGGCTATAAAATTACCGTTATCTCCTCGATTGGAGAAGGGTCATCACAGTCTTCCTCATCAGAGTAGTCGAAGCAGTCTTGATGTCCGTCGCAACGTTTGCGCAGCTCGATGCACTCTCTGTCCCGGCACTGGTAGAAACCTGGCTTGCAGGTCATGTCCACTGGAACAATCGCACAATAAAAGCTAGTCGGCTTCTTAAATGTTCAGGCCAAAATTATTTAATGGCCGTTACAATGATATTACAGTTACAGTTAGATTAACCAAATCGTAACGAAAAAATATTCATAAAATGGCCATGTGTGTGGGCTTGGCCATTTGGGACAAGAGTAAATATGATTAAGAAAAATAAAGTTTTGATATTATCTACTAGTGAGTTTCCTTTCCATATAGGACGTACAGTACCATGGATTTCTTTTATTCGTAGCACTGCCGTCCAGCCTTTGTATTTTATTTCACTGATTATGTGTTTTACATAGAGCATTAAGTAACTTAGTCGCTAAAAGCTTTAATTAAAGCGCAAAGACCTATATTTAACTAAAGGATTTTAAGTAAAATACAACAACAGATGCAAAAAGATTTCTTACCACAACCGACTTCATCAGATCCATCGTTACAGTCCTCATCGCCATCGCATTTCCACGTCTTTAAAATACAGGAGCCTGATGCACACCTAGAGTACATTGGTCCAAAATATAAGTTCAAAATTTAAGTTCTATAAAAAGGAACTTAATAGACGTTCAGTAGAAATCATATCAATTGAGGATCCAGTAGTATACTTTAATGTTACACTAAATATAGTCTACGCAAAAAAGTAATAAGACGGCTGGAATCCTGGAGTGCATGGGATCCTCTCAGTACATTATCGACCTCAAAGTAGGTTTCCAATTTCCATGTAATTTCCAACCACGTTTCATCATATAGCCTTTCCAACTAGGTCAGCTTAATGGTCATCACACCGTTTACGAAGTTTAACGAACTCTCTTTCCCAGCACTCTGTCTTTTAGTATCTTGCAAGACGAACAAACAGTAAACTAAACTTACATGAACTCAGTATCGAAGCAGGACAGAGTATCGCATTCAGAAGCCTGTTCGTCAGCGCCATCCGGACAATCGCGTCGGCCATCACACAGCTGTGATCGAGATAAACAGATGGAGTTGCTGCTGCAAGCGAATTCTGTACTGCTGCAGTTCGTGGGACCTGTACATAGAGGCTACAATCAGACACTAATGTAAAGAAGATAAATCATCATGGTTTTGACATGAATGCCCCGTATTCTCTAAGTGCCAATTCCATAATTTCATATGCTGAATGATTCGCTGAAATATATGGAGAAAGAGAAACCACTTACGTGTATTATTGTGGGTCTCAATTAATATAGATGAGCATAATGATACTTTGTTGTTTTTTACACATAAGCCGTAGCAGTAGGTCTCGTCTGGTGAACATATTTTGGCTGGTTCCACTGTAAAGTCAGAAAGATAAATTATAAGTAAATCTTTCCTCCGAAATTTAAGAAGCAGCAATCACGAAGCCTTTTATAACTTACTTATACACCCTTCTTCATCTTCACCATCTGGGCAGTCGACTTTAGTATCACATTTTTTAGTCTTCTTAATACAGACATTGCTTCTATGGCACAGCAGTTCGTCCGATTCACAATTGGCTAATGCAATACAATGTCCATTATTTTCCAATAGACCAGGGGGGCACAAACACTTGTATCCCATTTGGAACGCAGAACTCCCGTGGGGATTCACACGTGGTCTCTGAACGCAAACGTCCGAGCAGGGGTTTTTGAGACAAGGGTGGTTTAAGAGCGGGTCCTTAGAGTCGGGACGACCGGTCGTTGCTTGGATTAGCAGTTGAGTGTTATTTGGGAATAGTGCTGAAAGAAAATAATGTGTTAGAAAGTCACACTACGTCCTTAGAATTAAGCTTCGAGTACAGTCGTCAGCAGAGTAAGTTTATATTATATGATTTCAAATTAGTTATATCAGCGAGATGGTGGTACATATGAATCGTTGTGTGGGACACATTATGCGATTTCTTGTACTTAGCTGTTTTTTTTTGTCATTACGTCTTATTTATTTTGCACTTAGGTTAAAATAAAGAAATAATTATGTGTCAAAATTTCCTTCATCTTCTAATTTAGTGCGATTTTTGCTCACCTAATTCGATCCTGCGAATCTTTTGCGTGGTCTCATGTATATCTGACCAGAACAGCCTGGAAGTACGCCGGTCGGTCCAGAACACGTAGTTGTCTGCGACAGCGAGGCTCGTCACTGTTGTCGATAGTTTCTGATGGTTTTCTCTACCGGTACCTGTTAGGATCAAACAAGTACAAATGAACTAAACGCAAAGTGGAAAATATGTCTATTAATTTTAAGGGAAACTCGTCTGCTGATGACAATGTAAGACCATTTATAAATCTTGAGCGAATGTTACGCAAGCAGAACTACAAACAAAGGGAAATAATAAAAAAAAACAACTTAACAAATAGGTGATTTCAAACCACATTTATTTCACAGGAACTTTCATCATATAAGATCCATCAGCTCCAGTTAGAACAATAAGTAACAGAAAATTAGTCGTCTTTTTGACTTGATTCTTACCTTCGGGGTGTATGACATCGATGACGAAATTGCTCTCATCTGATAGGAACACAACATCCATGTGCTGAACATACCGAAGACGAACGTTAGGACCTGTTCATAACAAAATAGCTTTAAATTTTATAGGATCAAAAAAAAGCGGTCGAGAAATAGGCATCAAAACGATATCTTGTATCCGAAAGTAATATTTTTCGCATGACGTAGAAAAAGTTCTATGAAAAGCGTAAAAAATAATCAATTAAATGAAAAAAGAACATAAATAAAAAAAAATACATAGTGGAACATATTATATCCTAATCCTTTTAGAAAGTCGGTTAAAAAATGGGGTTCTCCTCTTTTTAATAAATTCCGTTTTCCCAATTGGTGTGTCAGTCAGTATAATCTTTCTTTCTTTCAATTATTTGATCACTATGTCCTTAGTTGAACGCTATTGCCATCTAGTTACCTTTTAAGTTATTCATGATGACATGACGCCGTCCTTCTCCGTCCAAACCAATGCTGTCCACGTGCACATTGTGGTGTATATTATTCTCCACGACCGCTACCATCATCTTACTGGAGAAAAGACACAGGGAAAATAAAAAAATATATTACCTCGAACTATAAACTCTTTAATTATATAACAAATTAAACTACTATGTAGTTTAATTTGTTATATAATTAAATAGTTTATAGTTCGAGGTAATATATTTTTTATTGCTTTTCGGACGATACAGTCCTTATTACAGGACATTTTTGCTACTTGAAACCGAGAAAGGACAGATCAAACAGATCAATAAGTTGTTCAAAGCCAGGGATCATGTTGCAATGAAACGATGAAGATCATCAGTAAACCGGAAGAACGTTTCTATCGCAATTTCCTGCGCTAAATAAAAGCTCATAATTTAAGATAAACTAAAGATAAGCTTTAAATACTATGTAGGTACATAGTATTTAAAGCTGTCGTAACTTACCCATAGTTTGGCATAACACAGAAGCTGACAGGCACCTCCTGGTCTAGGAACCTGTACACCAGCGCCCGCTTCTGAGTCCTGATAGACATCACCTCCACAACACGACGACCGGCGTCAAGCACGTAGAGGGAATCCGTGGCGTAGTCTACAAAGTGATGATAAAACATTAATGAATTATACACAAAAGCCGTCCTCTATCTATTGCTGAAACCTGCATTAATCCGTTGCGTAGTTTGAAACATATAAGCATGCAAACAGCGGGAGCGTCTTTATTTTTCTAGGTAAAGATGAAATATCAAAAATGGTTTCACGAACAGATGTTAAAAATAAATTAATGTTGATGCTGATGAAGCAGCTACTAATGAAAAACAAGCTCCATGAAAACTTAAGGGCAGTTCTTTTTTTTTTTTTTTTTTCTTTAATTTGACAACTTAAATGATTGTTCTTACCGTAATCCATGTCGACTACATTATCCATATTGTTGTAATCCAACAAGTGCGTGATGCCCAGAGTGAAGTCGCTCATGTTTATGTAGTTGATTGTTCTTCGCTGCCCGTCGAATATGAATAACGAATCTAAAAAGATGACCATGCTTATTAACTGCTTTTAATTCATGCTCCTTTTCGAGACGCAGAGTATATTTAAATAGGACGATTTAAGCTGGCGTAAGACTGGCATATCAGCACGCCTCTTCTTCGGTGCAAATCAAAGTTATTTTTATTATAAATAGGAATGACTGAAAATGTTCTGGGTGGTCAATCGCTGTATTATTGTTATTCTTTTATTTAACGGTTAACTTATGCATTGTTTTCAGTATCATCATTATTATTGAAGTGAAACTTCTTTAGGCGCATGAGGGTAAAATTTTTACAGATGAAACGTCACGCCGGTTTGCAACGGAAGTCAATTTTTTATGATAATTGGTTTGAAGGTTAGGTAGTTTTAATATTTACAAATAACATGTGGTATTTCAACTTGCCACTCGTCATTTGATAATTTAATAAATCATTTACCATAAAATAAAAATATTTCATAAATTCGCTTTTCTAAATTTTGAATTCAAAAACAAAACTTAATTAATAATTTCTAATATTGACAAAAAACACGTGGCATTTTTATTTACAATTCGTCATTTGAGATTTCAATAAATCATTGTGCATAAAATACTAATAACAATATTTCATAAATTCTTTTGACGAAATTTTAATTTAAAAATTGGAATTTCTAGAGTTATCATTAATTTACAAAAATTTTGTATATTTTTAAATTGGATTAGGTATTTTTAATATTTACAAAAAATCACGAGGAATTTTAATTTAATATTAAATATAATTTCAAAATACTTCAACTGCCAGGCAAGAAATCAGTCAAGGTATGATCTATAACATGATTTACTTACTTACTATGAATAAACTATACCAATGTAATTTGAGAGGCAATTATAGGTTATACATTAGATAAGCATTTATTTCTTAGTATTTATATGGCACATTGAAGTCTTACATTAGAATAAACAGTGATTCAAATATATACCTATTACCATAGCTGCTGAAGAAATATTGAATAAACTATACATGCAAATGATAAGAACATTCAAAATTAAATTATATACTTAGATAAATAATTTAGTTTAACACATTTATGGATATAGATTCAAATATACAATGAATATGCATTTAATATAGGTTTGGATTAGTTAGTTAAGTGTAAATATAGTAAAGTTTGTTATGTAAAGATATTTACAACACAATATAAAGAATAAAATATATGAATAATAGTTGGTATTTAATATTAACAGTGTATTTTATATTCTTAATGTATACATTTGTTTTACAAGTTTAAAAAAATGTATAATAATAATATTATTCTAACCATAATATTTCTACACCGGATAGGGTAGTATATGTGAACCATTATAAAATTATTGTAACATCTGCAATTATCATGAACTAAGAAATAAATAATATTCTATTCTATAATAGTAAAATATAATATAGACCTATAAATGTACCACTACTGGGCACTGGCCTCTCCTAAGGTTGAAAAGGAATGAGCATTGATTACCACTCAGCAACTGAATTAATTACAATATAAAAAATTGTCCATATTAATAATTCTTACCTTATAGGATTGATTAATTATCAAATACTTTTTTTATTTTACAGATATGTGATGACCAATATAGAATGAAATATTTAAACCCTTTGGAGGTGCAAATTATGGTTCATTTATATGGGAAAAAGTGACAAACCAAAAATAGAAAGATAGTAGTAAACACGATGCAAGCAAATTACAACAATAAGCATTGTTCTTCATTTTACCACCTTTATATTGTAAACATTTGTAACATTAATAAAATTTATATTCCATTTTACTGTTAATTTGTTATAATGAGTGATTTCTGTCATTTATTTTCATTGAATAAATTAAGTCTATTAGTATATTAACTGCACTATATATATATATATATCTAATTGCAAAGCACATTAATTGTGTGAGTAGGTACCTACTATGTTTGTTTGTACTAGGAAGTTACAATTTCTAGATGTTATTATGTATCTTGCCGATGGTGACTTTATTTTATAAATTAGAATTCTATTTATAGCATTGTAATAAGTGACTTATTGGTCTAGAATAAAATTATATTTGTCAACAACATTATTATGTTTTCCTAACCTAAAGACTTACCCAACTTTGTAGCATTACCAATAGGTACTAGGTAGTATATTACTTTGCCAGTGTAACATTTTATAATAGCTAATTGTTGCTATTAAAATAATTAATAATCATAATACCTAGTAAGTTCATAATAAGAAGTGTTAAGTTACTATAATATATTATATTAGAGGAATAGTACCTAGTATTAAAAGTCCAAATACCAAGATTGCAATACTTTTATTTTTAATATAATAGGTACAGTAAATCTCTGCCAGGGAAGACAATGTATATAATATAACCTATAATTATGACGAATCTTAACAATATTAATAGAAGGTAAATGGTCGACTGTGGCTGTCTTTACTCTGCATGTTTCTGTGACGGGGCCGTGGAATGTGGACATCCGAGGGCCGAAGCGGGATTCGAGGCGACCGTCAACGGCGCCCGAGCTGTTGGCGCGAAATATACGCGCACCCAACGAAGGCGCGTAGCCATAGCGGGCATAGCCAATCAAATTCTAATGCACTGCGGTCGAATACGATGCACGACACTCAAAGTCAAAGATTTATTGCACTTGAAGCCTTTCATAACAATTCTGTGGAACTTCATAACTTAGTAGGTAGCCTTATGTACGCATAACAATACTCATATTAATAATATTGTTGTACAAACATCCAACTTTCACATGTAGTATTTTCCTAATCAATGCATAAAGAGTTTGGTATATTGTGTGCATGCATGATACATTTAGCTCGCGTTAAGGTTATTGGTCCTCGGTTTACTAAACATCTTAGAAGTTTTATATAATAAATCACATTATCACAATGTAAACAAACTTCTAAACAAAATAAACTTTTCTTTCAAACTTGAAGTATAACCACCACTATTTAAATAGGCAGCCGCTCACATTAAGTACGATAGATACAAATTTCAATCTATTTTGGTCGGTTTATCAACATTTGCTCGTCCGTTCCACAGATTACATATAGTAGAGTCTAGTCCGTGCGTTTCGTTCGTTCTCATTCCTCACGTCTTACGGTGAGCAAACGCACACTTTATAGTTAGAGTAAGAACAACTTGCACTCGCAAGTTTACTGTCGTCGATGCGTTAGACGTAAACTCGATTTACGTGATAGTAAAGTATTTCAATTGACAGTTGGTGACTCGCACTAAGCATACAGATGTTGAATATCCTTCCTCTTAATCTTGGAAATTTAAAGTTTTAGATTTGTATAAATATAAACAAGATTTATAAATTAGTTCGCCAAAGAATAATAAAGATAATTATAAAGCGGCAATAGCCTAATGGTCAGGGTGACCGCCTTGTGATCGAGAGGTCGCAGGTTCGATCCCCACCCATTACACTATTGACGTGAACCCACTCCAGATACAAGCATATTTAGCTTAGTTGGAGGGGTTAACAAGATTGCTAGTAATGTGAATTCTACCCACATTGCTAGCAACCTTTTTAAAAAAAAAAAAAAAAAAAAAAAAAAAAAAAGAAGTTTCACTTCTGACATGTGTACTTTGTACGCACGCATGTTTTTTTCAAATACTACAGCTTTTCAAAAGCTTCTAAAACCGGAGTTAGATTTAGAAAAGCCCAATCCAACAAATGCTTTACTTTGTAAAAATAGACCTTTGACTAGACTCCATCGCCCGACCTGTTTAGTCTTTATTGGACTATTTAGTTCGGAACTTGACGGTATACCTTATTTTCTGGAGATAACTTACCTCTGTAGTTGTCATAAGCCATGGCCTGCACGCGGCCGATGTCGAAGTGCGTGGCGTGGCACTCGGGGTTGCCAAGCGCGTCGTACTGTATTCGTGAGAACAGCTGCCCGCCGCCCACCACTAGGTACCTAGCGCGGTAGTCGCCTAGGTCTGGAAGAACATTTAAAAACACTTCTTGAAAGAAATGACATACTTAAAAGAGTTATTGATTTGATTAAGACTCATTAAGTTTCCCCGATTTATATTTGGGGAAATGGACATTGAAGCATATCTAATGGACAATAGATTTTGTGGCTCGTAAAGTTACAAAAGTTGGGGCCGAAGGGTTCTCGAGTCGCGACCACGAACCGGAATACGCAGCGCGGGTAGGCCTCCCACAAGATGGACCGACGACCTGGTGAAGGTCGCCGGATACTGCTGGCGACCTTCACCAATAAACTTGGGAAACCGATCTTTGGGGAGGCTTATGTTCAGCAGTGGACGTCTTACGGCTGATATAATGAAGTTAATGATAAAAGTTACAAAACAGGATTAAAACAGATTGTCAGAAAAAATAATCGAATAACCTTTTATTCGATTATTTTTTCTGACAATCTGTGTATCTGATCACAAATTATAAGAACGAGAAAAAATAAAAACTACAAGAAGCACACTTAGTTATTGAACACAATATTAAAGCCCATAAAGCTCACATATAAATACTTACGATGACACGCGTTATTCACGATCTCCATGCCATCAGGGCACGCGCACACATGCGTGGTGTTCGAGGTGACGAGGCAGAGGTGCGAGCAGTTGTTGTTGCTGCAGGGGTTCACCGTGGCGTTCATCAGCACCGGCTGGTACATGTGCATGCCTGACAAGCAACGAAAACGTGACGTTGGAGTCCATATTCTATTTTAACTGTATAAAGTGGAAAGTACTATTTCTGATACAGTCAATTACAAATGTTGTTTGTATTGTAACAGGACATGGTGTAAAACTTGAGTATCAATTCTTTGATTCCGATGCGAGTATTCGCGGGTTTTTATACATAAATGCCACTCAGTCACTCAACTCACGAATATGTTTGTATGTGATTCGTGTCTTGCCACGAACCACGAATCACATACACACACACACAAGTCATATTTACATTAACGTAGTAGGTATGTGGAATGATATTTGCATATGCTTTAACGACGTTCTAGCGTTTGCGACATTCGTGCTTTCTAAGCGGTGTTTCCAAGTTGTTTATGTATGCGAGTCTATGAGTGTGCAAGCTTTTGTAGGTTTATGAAAGTTTGATCGCATGAGTGACCGGGTTTAGATGGATATAGATAAATGGGAATCTTTTACCAATCACAGCAGTATCAAGACTTAGCAGCACGTTCCTCTTCTGAGCGCTGCCGTGGAGCTTATCCGTAGTCTGTATGGTGTTTGAGGTCCAGTCGCTCCAGTATACCGTGTTCTCAAACACCGCTATGGAGTAGGGGCGATGGAAGGGTTCATCGAAGAGTTTCTGTACAAAACAAGAGACAATCACGTAAGACTGTAAAGCCCGATAGTAAGATTTATAATGTAAAGAATTACTAATTTATGTTGTAAAACCGATAAGACACTGGAAGTTGCTTACAAAAGGTACGTAAACACTAAAGATTTGGTCTGTACATAATCCACTCAAAAATCTTAGACGGTATAATTTGCTAGAGCTTAGAAAGCACCTTCACCAAGTAACTGAACAGATATCTCTTGCTAAAACGAGCTTATGTACTACAAAGTAAATTCAAAGTACAAAGGACTCACATAAACATGTTTTCCATTAAGCATGACGACCTTAACCGTTTTATCGACGTAATACAAGCGTCCATTTGGTGAGTCTATAGCCAGACCCGTGGCAAATACATCCATATTGTCGACCAACACGTCTGGGTGACTGCCGTCCATCCGTGCCGACATTATTATGGCGCGCCGGTTCCAGTCCGCCCAGTACATTTTACTGTGACATAATAAATGTTTTACAAGTTGTCGACAAAAAATCTGTATGTAGAAATCAAATAGGTAAGGTTAGCTGAGACAATAATTATGACTTTTACCACAAAAACGAGCTACTCTCAGATACTACTGAAGTATTTTATTAAAAATCATTTTCCAAATCAACTACCGTAAAATATCCGAAAAAAATGAAACGAACGTTTTGGTCGGGCCATGATAAGAATGGCATAGAAATGTAGAGAAATACTTAAAAAGACATCTATTCCAGCAGTAGGAGGAAAAGACATGATGAGTATTATGTTCCGAAGAATGTTTCTAGCAACTCACCCGTTCCTGACATCAAGCGTCACGAATTTCGGGTTTCTGGTATCAGTCTTAATGGTAGTACAGATGGAGCCATCAGCTCTGCAGGCGGAGATGATGCCCCGCTCCGCGTCGCTAAAGTATATGTTGCCGCCGAGGTAGTCCACCGCTATGTCGCCGGGGTCTTCGAGACCGAGGCCTACTAATACCTGTAAAGGAACCATACTTCAGATGATGACGAGGAATATAAAATAAATCAATGAATCATCAGCGGATCCAGGGGTGGGCTACGGGCTCAAGACCCTCCCAAAGCATCAAGAGCCTCCCAAAGCATCAGTTTTCCGTAAAAAAAAAATCTACCGTGTAATGTAAATAAATGAATTTTAACTCTCATCATCATGCTACGAACCCTTTCATTTGATTTGCAGATATGATTTATTGTTAAATTTTAGGAATAAAAAGTTTTAGAAAAAAAAGGCTTAAATCCATAAATAATGAATCACCTGCTTTGTATCCTTCACATCATCAAGCTGTGCCTTGAATATGGACTGGTGGCCTTCCGCAGTTTCCACCCAGTAGATGTAAGTACCATCAAAAGAGACACCGTGTGCCTGAAGAGACACAGTTTAAAATGGACATCAGCAAATTCAGATACGGTAGCCTTTTAAATAAGTACGTCGTACGGGATAAGATCTTATCTTACCTGCTTAATGTTTGTGGCTACAGTAACCATCTGCTTAGACTTGACCTTCAAATACCTAATGTCGTTTCGTGTGCTGAAGAACAACATTGCTTCGGGTCCTAAAAATAATTTTGGATATTAAACATGCCAATTTATTATTCGAATCGAATAGAAATCGAGAGTTAGCCTAACAGCGCAACAGTAAAAAATATGGTATTATAAAACTGCTGTTTTAAAATATGCCCGCGACTTCTCCAATTTTCTTTATTAAACTTTTCTGTCCTATGTTTGGGCAAAAGCGCCAAGTTTTTTCCTAAATTCTGATAACTAGAGCCAGAGATCGACATTAGGTATGACTTAATGATTTTCCCAATATAATAATATTATATAAGGTAAAGTAAAAAGGCCATCTTGAAAAAAAAAATACCTTTAATAGTAGAGTACTTAAATACTTAGTAAACTCCCCCCTGGCCACAGCTTACCATGGCCGACGTGGAAGACTTTAAATATACTCCGGACCTAAGTCAGCCGAAGTAATGAAAATATGTGCCGGTGGGGTTACAGTACACCTGAGCCATGTGAGTGTGGCATCTTCCCCCAAACAGTGGCTCATTAAATGAGCTGCCCAGCATACTACCTGCACTCGCAAGGACCTGTACAAGGCCACGGACAATGCTGTTTGCGTGGCTGAATACTGGGAAAATCTGATTGTTATTGATCGACTCGCTAAGAAGAAGAAAAAGTAGAGTACTTACCATTAGCATAACACAAGTAACCGTACTCATCTTTCTTATACCCATGATCACATTCGCACGTAAAGTGTCCATCAGCGTTGACACAGGTATGCGAGCAGTGCGGTCTTTCCAGGAGGCACTCGTTGACGTCATCGCACTTTTTCGTGGCGTAGTTGTACTGTCGCATGGATAATGAGGGGATGCACAGACAGGAGGGCCCGAAACGGTCAGGGGAACACTCCGTGTCGTTGCCGACGCAGTTATAGTTTGAGCACATGGTGTCCCCTGCGAAATAAGGCTACAGCTGTATAACGGTTATTCGAAAAGAAAGAAAGAAGTCGTTTGAAAGATGGAGTGTGCAATACAAGGTGATTGTCAAAATAGATTCCAACTTCTTAGGTAAGTAATAAATTACATTTCAACTTTTATTACCCTTTTTAATTCGTTATTGGGCGAATAATGGCCAACCTAGTGTCCAGCAACTTAGACACGGAGCAAGTGATGCTTCATTAATATATCATCAAAGGCTTTTACATCTATTTGACATAATTTATGGCGTTATATCTAGAAGAAAATGCTTCCGGTGGCTAAACAAACCGATGCAAAAAAATCGAACCATATTAATATAGTATAATAATCTCAGCCATCTGGTCCCAAACTAGGCAGAGCCTGTATTATGGCAACCAGACACTGATAAATATACTTATATATTTCTAAATACATACACATTATAGATCAATTACACCCAGACTCAGAACAAATGATCGTGCTCATCACACAAATATTTATCCTGGGTGGGAATCGAACCCACGACCTCCGGTTTATTAGTTACGGTCACTAACCACTAGACCAACAGACCCGTCATCTGGTTAAGTTTGTGGTGGTTGGCGCTATGTCATGCCGTTTACATCATACCTATTCATAACTGGTATATAGAAAAAGGTAGCTTACAGTTCTGACAAAAAGGGCCTTCATCGCTGCCATCTCGACAGTCTTGAATGCCGTTACACATCAGGGCACTTGGAAGGCAGTACGAAGAGTCCAGGCACTTGTAGTTCCTCTCACCGATGCTCGGCAGCTCGTGACAGTAGGATCCGTCGCGAATCGCGTGCGGATACGTCACGTGACCTGCAAAGTCAGCATACTCTAATAAAGGAAGTACTACCACTTGTACTCAAATACAACTCAAATTGCCGCGCCGTTTCGTCTCATGACTGTAAAATAGCGATAGATATGTAGACATAAACATAGTTTTTAAATTAAGTATTGAAAATATCTCCACCTACGGTATGATTGTGGTAGTATTTAAAAAAAATATAATTAAGGTATCTAGTACCTATGTATGTGTGTATGTGGTCACTATTATTGCGAATTTTCATTCTGGACGAATATTTAATAAGTTTGCTCCACAAGTTTTAGAAAGACTTGTCAATGTTTATCCAACATAATTTTCAACTAAGTGGGTACTTTGGGAATATCTGCCTATTTTCGAAGTAGGTATCCCAAAGCACTCCCTTTTGTAGGGTTGCCAGATCTTAAAACCACGGAAAACCTCACAGAAAAATAAAATCTTGAGGAAATTTAATTTTGAATAAACAGAAACTAATAATTAAATTTAAAAAGTCGGACATTCCGTTGGTCGCCGTTTAATTTAGCCGGACAAGCAACCAAAAACCTGGCTGTGTCCGGTTTTATCCGGACGTCTGACAACCCTACTTGTGCACCTTTTTTCTATAAAAGTAGTCGCTGGAATACTTACGACATAAGTCCTCCGTATTCTCGTCGCTCCGATCATCACAATCGTAAATGCCATCGCACATCCACACGTAGGAGATGCATTTGCCGTCGAGACATTTAAACCCTTTGCATGTAGACTGTAAAAATAACGTATATGTATATAATAAGTTCCAAAAAAGATAGCTTAACTCAAACGCAACTAAATTTTATCATTTACTAACTGTGCCCGCGACTTCGTCCGCGTGGAATTTAACATTACTTTTTTTATAATAATTTTACTTTTCGTTTTCTAAAATAGCAGCACTGACAAGGCTTTGGCGTAAAATGTTAAATATCTGTTGCCCTGCGCTATGCGACGGAGCGCGGTGCAGTGTTATGGCCTAATGTTGTCAAGCTCAATTTAAAATTTCTTCTTACATTATTGGTTTCTAGCGGCATCAAGGTGCAGTTCAGCTCGTCGCTGCCATCGTCGCAGTCGGTCTCGTTGTTGCAGATCCAAGCTCTTGGGATGCACCTCTTATTGTCGTGGCATTCGAACTGGTGCGTCTCGTTGCATGCCGTTATGTCGTTTTTTGAGTACACTAGTGAAAGAAATGAGGACTTGAAAGAAAGGTTATAATAATATAAAAAAAACCTTGGACAAAGCTTCTTTCCATACTGCAAGCATATTACCAGCTGTTTCGGTGTCGCGTGTGTGTCGGTGTGAGAGTCGTGTCTTTTCTTAGGATCTAACCAAGTTTCATCAAAGTTGGTACAGCGGTTTAGCCGTGAAAGCGTAACACACAGAGTTACTTTCGCGTTTATAATATTAGTGAAGAAATGTGGAGGAATAAAGAAGGAACGAGCATTAATCACTATCCCAACCCAACACGTAAGCAAGCGGCTTACGTGTTGGGTTGGCGATTTCAGAAATATTTGTCATAATTTCATACTAAATTTAAAGATTAAAGTTGTAGGTAGATAACCTGCATACCTACCTACCTATGAAGTTAAGTGGTTGGTGCTTCTTGTTTTGTATTACAAAAACCATTTAACTGTTACAACTTTCTGTTTCTTAGTAGTTAATCTATACCGCGTCATCAGTTATTTATAGTCTATCATTAGTTCATAACTATTATCATCTACCGAAAGAACAAAGAACAGTATTCTTTTCAAAATTTCATAGTATGTAGGCTTTATTGTAGGTACTTACAACAGAAGCTCTCATCGGTCCCATCGCTGCAATCGGTGACCCCGTCACAGTACTGCGCCTGCGCAATGCACGCGCCGTTCATACACAGGAACTTATCCTCCCCGAGACATTCTGTTTCGTACACCTGCATCTCATCTATAAACTGTGCTGAACACCACGTGAGGTAAACTATAAATATTATACACTGGGCTTTCATTCTGTAACAAAATAGGTCATTTGAAATAGATTGTATTACTATTAAGGAACACTAAGTTTTGCACACGGCTGTACATGAAAAAATCTGACTTAATCCGTTGCCTAAATAGGCCCACGATATTAAAAATATCTGCTTAAATAAAAATAAAATAACAAACTCACTTGAAATAATATTACGGTTGGTTCATTTATGAAATTGATTTAAAGATTTTGTTACTAAAATGTAAATTAAGTAATTCTAAAATATGTATCTTAATTATAATTATTTCACGTGGTCGCCACCAAGGCGGATATGTAACAGAACGGAAATCGTAAAAAAATCTTTTAGAAATAATTATATTTCTAACTACCTACGTTTTTAGTATAATTTCCATGTTGCGTTTCAAAACCTTTTTTCACACGAATTCGTAAAAAAATATTTGGAATGCGCCATTAAAATATTTATTAAAACAGCGTGATTGACTTATTCATTTGCTGTATTTTATTGATTGTATTGTATATTTAAGTTTTAATAATTAAAAATTATATGTAAACACTAAACGAAACGTAGGTGACGTCTTGACGTAATATTGTCTAAATTGCCATATAAAACAAACTTCTCTGAAGAGTTGGAAAATAACACCTTTCTTGGAATAAGACCTAAAACAAAAGTTAGATAATGTTGATACCCCTAAAATGTAAATCAATTATCGGCAGACACTATCCCGTTAAATTTTCTTAAACATAACCAGTTCTTTAATATTTAACGCTGAAGGTAATCTAAATATTAAGGGAGTAAGATTAGTTTTACCGAACCTCGTAACTCGCAACCGACTACGCTAGTCCACATTTTAATTATAATTTGGCAGCCCTGTTTCATACTCTGTGGCTGACAGGTCAGAGTCCAACTTTCTTAAGTTTATTAGAAGTTTTATTAGATATTTATTGTAGTTATTAATAAGTATTAATTGTTGTAGAAGTCTCCGTCGTGTCCAGTGATAATCGGCCTTAGTATTTCCGGCAGCAATGGCTTCTCAAATATCGAAATCTTTATTAAAAGTTTCCCACGTTAGCTCGACGGCTAAATTCGGTACGTATTTTGTAACTTTTTTCAATTACTACACAGATTTTATCTTACATTTATAGTCTTTGTATACCAGTGTAAGATATCTTTATATTCTAGCGAAATTTCCGTTATAAGTTATATATTTTTATGTGGATGTAAACTTTGGACTTGCTACAATTTTATATCGGCATACTTGGCAATTAATTTTATTTAGTTTCGTGCCAAATTATGAGAGCAAGGTTCATGCCATACACGTACTGGAAAGAATTCTCTTTTAAATATATACTGTTGCCACTTTGAAAACACTGTCAAGGACAAGATTTTATTTTGTATTGATTTTCTGGTTTTAGACACAGCCAGGCGAGCTCTCAGTGTTGGAGCCGCTCTCCAGCAGAAGAAGAAGTCATTGCCTGACCGCACTGGAAAGAATGTGGTGCTTGTTGATGGAGTACGAACACCATTCTTGCTTTCTTTCACCGATTATGCCAAGATGATGCCCCATGAACTCGCCAGGCATTCCTTGTTGTAAGTATTTCTAGGCTATAATTAAAAAAAAAACATTTCTTTTATTATGTAAACAATATTTATTGATAAATCTTAATGTTTCCGCTTTTTTCCTATTTATGCATACCTATCTGATAAATATCTGGTAACATTTATAGTATATCTGTCTGTAGCTTTTGCAGTAAGCCAATGAAATTTCAAAAAACTTGTAACATTCTGAGTTGGGGACCAGAAATTTTATAGATTTAATTATCTGCATAAATAAAATAAAATTGGGTTAGTTACACCATTTATATCTCAAGAATAGGTGGATCCATTTTTATAATCTTTGATTTGTCAGATTTGTCACCCTGAATCTATACTAATATTATAAAGCTGAAGAGTTTGTTTGTTTGTTTGTTTGAACGCGCTAATCTCAGGAAGTACTGGTTCGAATTGAAAAATTCTTTTTGTATTGGATAGTCCGTTTATTGAGGAAGGCTATAGGCTATATAACAACACGCTACGACCAATAGGAGCAAAGCAAAAATGAAAAACCGTTGAAACTAAAACACGCGAACAAAGTCGCGGGGGACAGCTAGTAGCAGAATAACTATAAAAATATCAGAAACAGGAATGGGGACTGCTTGGGTGCTGTAACCGCGGGCACCACTAGTTGTTCATTAAATTGTGACTTTATTTATACAAACAAATGCTTACCAAAGTTAAAAATAAAAAATCTGAAAATAATTTTAAAGTTAAACAAATATATTAAGACTTATACTTTATTTCTTTCTCCTCCTACGCTGTATTAAGGAATACATGTAATATAACAAAATAAATATATCCTAAAGTTTTTGATCATGGTTAAACCTACAGATAACTTTTGTTATTAGTTATTACACAATTTGTGTCTATGTAGTATTTTCCTTATTGAAAAAGCAAGAAGAATCTTACCATCTATTTATAAATATACTATATTTATAAAATTTGATTTTTATGGGTAGGGATACCTATCTTAAGCTATGTTTAAATTCTAAAATAGTATTATTCACTAATATATAAGATTAGAGAGAGAAACATGAAAAAAAATATATAAAAAGTAGTTCAAATAAAGATGAAATCCTCAAAATGCCTTTTAGTACATGTAAATTTCAGGATACTGATAAATAATAGTTATATCAAGAAATTCTATGGGGCACTATTTAGACGCAATTGTTGTCTTCCTATTTTTTTATATATTTTTATTTATATAGCAACAATACTATATTTATTATTGGTTTATTTATTATGGACTTCTTGTCTCTGTCTGTATTTCTTTATTGACCAAGTCCAAAGTCCAGTCAAGTGATGCTCCATATAGTTGATTACCATTGAAGGTCAAAGTACAAATGATTGCTAATCTTGTTGTATTTGATACTTGTAATCAAGCCTGGATAGGACTGGATACCTATATACTAAACTGGTTTATACTAAATATTTTGTAGATTTTTTATTTAGGGGTTTTATTTTATTTTTTTTAAATATATTAATTGTGCTTAAAAACATAAATTCACACTGATCAAACCTGTTTATTCAAATATCTATAGTAATTTATTTTCAGCAATTTTATTTTTATTATTATAAAGATAAGCTGAAGTTTTGTTTTGTTTACTATTTACGACTACGATTAGACTCAAATACAGACATAATTACCATTCCATTTATTAAACTTAAATACATACCTACACTATATTTATAAAAAGTATTAGAAGGATATTAGAAAGATTCAATTAGATTTAATACATAAAACTGGATTACAATTTGGAAAGCTTTAAAAATTATAAACTCTTGAATAAAAAAACAAAAAAACTTGATATTTTTTGCTTTGTCAAAATAAAAAAAAAACACCTTTAAGAATTGAGGTAATGCTACGTCATAACTGAGCACAAACAGCTTATGTGATGGCAATTCTATGCAATATTTTCAAAACTATATTTGTCCAATATTTTTAATAACAAATATATTTTTTTATTAATGTTTGTTTTAGGGGTCTGCTCCAAAAAACTGGTATTTCAAAGGACCTGATCGACTACATCGTCTACGGCACAGTTATTCAGGAGGTGAAGACATCCAACATCGGTCGCGAGGCAGCCCTAGCCGCTGGCTTCAGTGACAAGACTCCCGCGCACACCGTCACCATGGCCTGCATCTCTTCCAATCAGGCTATTACTACAGGTTAGTGAAAATGGGTTAGATGACAAATTTTCTTATAAAGAAAGACAATAAAATATTTTATTAGACACGTTGGTATTTTTTTTTTAAGTAACCAAACACGACGATACGTTGATTTGAAATGTCTAATGACGTCACCATTTTGTACATTTTTTGCGAAAGCTAGACGTCAATATTATTATCTTATTGACGGACTAAATAGATTTTGTCGGTTCATACCCAGTCGTCTAACCTATTAGAGAAAAATAGTTGTATACATTGTTGTTAATTGCTTAATCCTTCTTTAACTAAAAGGGACAAGCAATATTTTTTTTTTAATTTTTAGCATTTAACCAATGATTTTAGAAAAGCTAACAAGAATACATGGTGCATTTCCTCAAATCTGGGCAAACAGAACTGTAACACCAAATGGCCCGAATCGAGCGTTGTCGGGTTTTTCTCGATGCTCAAAGGTGCCTCAGTACGTTTGCCCCCATTCAAAACGCTCGTTGCGAAACGAAAAGCTACCTCGCGAGGCTCCTCGTTCACTCTAATTCCTAAGCATTATTTTTTTTTATAATTTCTCTAGGTGTGGGCATGATCGCGGCCGGCGCCTACGACATAATAGTGGCGGGCGGCGTGGAGTTCATGTCGGACGTGCCAATCCGCCACTCGCGCAAGATGCGCTCGCTGCTGCTGCGTCTGAACCGCGCCAAGACCCCGGCGCAGCGGCTCTCGCTCATCGCCTCCATCAGGCCAGACTTCTTCGCGCCCGAGGTTAGTTTCTTACACCTTTATACCTTCCTTGACAACAGTCCTTTAAGGCCGACGCACAGTAATACGGTGATGCCCTTGTACCCTGTACTAATGCTTTGACACAGAGTCAACGCAACACACTGTGTGTCACGATGTACACGAACCATTGCGTACACACTGATCAAATGTCACACCTTCTCTGCAACATTAAGGCGATACACATTTTTTTTAGCTATTTTCATATCGTTTTTTCTTAGACTATAAAAGTTATTAACTTGAAAAATTTCAAGGATATGATGAAAATAATGTCGATCAGTTACACGATTAAGTAATCTTCCCTCGATAGTTTTATAAATCAGCTCTATTAAAACACTTTTCTTGCTTAATCCACCAACATAATAATATTTTTTTCATACTATTTGATGCATAATTATAATATCTAGATTATTGTCGATTGATTTTTTATTCTATCCGATAGATTTAGATTAATATGAGATTTTCCATTTTGTCACTTACGTTATTATTTCTAAGACAATCTTTCGCGACCTTGACATATGTTCAGCTCTTTTCCTCCCGTAAGCAAGCAGTTAGTATTATCTCTGTCTTGCATTTCCGGATTGGCTCTCCAGTCCGCTTGACCCCGCCTACTCGCAAACGAAATAACTATTCGTGTAGCGCCTTAATTGTTTTGGACTTGTCAGTTACCAGCTGTAGCGGAGTTCTCGTCCGGCGAGACTATGGGCCACAGCGCGGACCGGCTGGCGGCCGCGTTCGGCGCCTCCCGCCAGGAACAGGACGAGTACTCGCTGCGGTCGCACATGCTCGCCGCTGAGGCGCAGCAGAAAGGATACTTCACCGACCTCATACCCGTTAAAGGTAAATGAGACTTCCCTAATGCCCAGCAAGTAACTAAGACAAGGATCCTGGTGGACTATGGAAACTGAGGCAAAGATCATACTGGTCAAAGGTAACTAGCTGAAACCAGCAAGTAAGTATAACCAGCTGAAAATTGGTTCAATGTAAAATTGGAGAAACTAAGATCATGTCTGGTAATAGTAAATAAGACTATAATCATGACTGACAAATATAACAAAGACCAGGATCATGGTTGTCAAAGGTAAACTATTGTATTTTTATTTTATTTTATTATAAAATATAAAATAAAATTATAAAAATAAGCTATGCCTGGTATGGTTTTTAAATGTAACTGTGACTAGGATCATGTTTGACTGAGTCAACTATAATGAAGATTATACCGGTCAATTTTATATTAATTTCAAATTAAAAATAGAAATAACACAAAATCATTTTAGATAATTATTAAAAAGAGGATGGTGCGATTGGTGCTATTACTGTGTATATAAATTTACCTTTGTTATGTCCAGTGGACGGCAAGGACGGCGTGGTGGACAAGGACAACGGCATCCGCGTGTCGACGCCGGAGCAGCTCGCCAAGCTCAAGCCCGCCTTCATCAAGCCGCACGGCACCGTCACCGCCGCCAACGCGTCCTTCTTGGTATGGACACATGTTTTATAAAACTTTTTATTATGAAGAGATCTAAGCAGACTTTGACTGCTTCACCGGACTTTTGGCGAGAACCTTAAGGGCCTCCAGTTAAAGCAATAGAAAAACTAACTACGTCAGCAACGTTCACTAAAGGCACCCCTGTGGGGTTCAGACCTCGACTTAGTCCGTTGCTAACAATAATAATAAGGAAAAAACAGCAAGGGAGGACTGAGTCGTTTTTATTATTTAGACCATATTTCTATTGCTAGTTTGGCCTGCTTGTGCTAGCTTGGATATCTAGCCCTCAGCATGTTATGCATAGGTAATTAGCGTGGCCACCTAAACCACACAGCTATCCGTGCAGTTTAGTCTGTCTACACACCAGTAGGCCTATTCGCTGTCTCCAGTTGACAACTTAAGCGATATTTACTAGGTAAAAATAACGGTAAAAACGCAAATTTAGTATCGGCTAAAGTCGGTGACCAACTACGTTGTAGTTGATCTAGTTAGTCATCAAAGTTAGACGATACGAAATTTGTGTTTTTAGTGTTTTTTATAAAGCAATTATCACTTTTGTTGCCAGCCCCCATAGCGAATAGCCCCGCAGATCCCATAACCCCATTTATAAAACTAACATTTTCATCCGACTTAAAAAGGTTGAGAACGACGGTTCTTCTTTCTGTTTGTCACGCGATATCTTCAGCAATTATTTCATATTTTTCATAAATTCTCTCATACCTTAGAGGGGATATATGGGGCCACCACATAAATTACATTGAAGTCCGTTCCTTTTTACTTATGTTATTATTGTATATTAACTCTTCTGCACAGACTGACGGCGCTTCGGCCTGCCTGGTGATGTCTGAGGCCAAGGCCAAGGAGCTCGGCCTCAAGCCTAAGGCCTACCTGCGTGACTTCACTTACGTCGCTCAGGTTAGTACCAAACATGAATAAAAACCTAGGTAACTTGAATAATAAACAAGTATATTGTTAATAGGGATGTTGGCTGAATTTTTTGATGTCTTTCTTTTAGTTAATTTGAAAATATGTGTTGTTAAAGCTTGATAAAGTAAGCTTAGATAAAAATTTTACCTAAGCTGACGAGACGAATATTTTTCAAAGAAATTTACATTTCCTGTAAATTTTCCTTTTTTTTGTAATTGTAATGAAAAAATGTAAATTATAATCCTTGATCAAACTATAAGTAGATAATATTAAAAGGTCTTTAAAATAATCCCATCTAAAAAGCTACTCGCTACCTTTTTCGGCTATTTTAATTCTAAATAACTCACATAATTTCCTCTACATTATATAAATACTAATATATACTACGTCCTATATGCTGTAGGATCCCGTGGACCAGCTCCTTCTTGGCCCCGCGTACGGCATCCCCAAGATCCTGGACAAAGCCGGGCTCAAGATCAGCGACATCGACACCTGGGAGATCCATGAGGCTTTCGCCGTGAGTTAACTATTTAACACTTTCAATGCCCACAACCTGCCTACCAAGTCGTATTCTATACTTTTAAAGCTTTATATGACGTGTAGCCCCGAAGCTTCGGTACTCAATAAGATTCGGCTCCTTTTTTTTTATTTTTGTATTTGTTACGCGATATCTCCATTAATTGTAAACCGATTTTAAACATTTTTGCTTCGATAAGTTTTGCCTTCGAGGTGGTCCCATATAAATTTTATCAAAATCGATTTAGTAGTTCGGTTGTTAAAATAAATTACCTGGAGTATTTTACTAAGAATTTCATTTTGGTAAACGAAATCCCATGATCAGATCAGATCAGAGCAGATCCTAAAAAAAATCCTGTATTGTACTCATGTTTTACAAAATAAATGTCTTTGTCTTTTGTCTTTTTTGTCTTTTGAAATGGCGTATATTTCCCCGTTTGAATTGGTTACACTAAAACCGGGTCTGCTGCGCTTTCGCACCCTCATTGTTTCATGGTTATATATTATATATAAAAAAAAATCTATAATATGCTTTTCGTTTTCTAGGGTCAAATCCTGGCTAACTTGAAGGCTATGGACTCCGACTGGTTCGCTCAGACTTATCTCGGTCGCCAGTCTAAGGTAAGAAACTGTCTTATACAGGGTGAGTTTTTTGTCGTTGTCAAACGAAAAATATTACTTCTATATTGGTTACAAAAACACTTGGTATAAAAAAACTCAAAAAACAAATGAAAAAAAAGTCTAATTTCAATACTGTAGCCGTAAATTTTTTACGGTAGTAGTACTGACAATCGAAATTTAGTTTAACGGGACCGTTCCCGTAAAACTAAATTTCGGTTGTCAGTACAAAGTACGCGGTTTCACCCGTGTAGTCTCCGTAGACAACACGAGTGAAACCGCGGGGCATCGCTTGTAGATAATACTTAAATATAAAGAGTAGGTTTATAATGAGTATGGTTCCCTAGGTGGGTGCGCCAGACCTGGCCAAGTGGAACAAGTGGGGCGGCTCGCTCTCTATCGGTCATCCCTTCGCCGCTACCGGGGTGAGTTACACAACATAATTCGAGACGTCTTGTGTTATTGCTTTTGAAATGCAAAACTCATTGCAATCAGTCAGTCAAATTGGCGACCTCCGTGGTCGAGTGGCGTACACGCCGGTTTCAAGGTGTCGCCAGCTCTGAGGTCCCGGGTTCGATCCCCGGCCGGGTCAATGTAGACAACAACTTTTCTACATTGTCTCGGGTCTGGGTGTTTGTGGTACCTTCGTTGTCTCTGAATTCCGTAACACAAGTGCTTTAGCTACTTATTTTGGGTTTAGAGCAATGTATGTGATGTTGTCCACATTTTAAATTGAAAATTATCGTTCTGTAATTAATCTCCATAAATTATTTAAAATGAAAATAATAATATTAAAATAAAATTTTACGACCTATGGCATTCACAATAAAAACACTACCTTTATTAAAAAATAACTTTTAATTGAATAAGCTATAAGTAACAGTTTGTATATTTTAATAACTAATCATATTTAGACTATTTACCATAACCTATTAACGTGTCCTATTTAATCAATTACATCGTCCCCAGGTCCGCCTAGCCATGCACACGGCTCACCGCTTGGTCCGCGAGGACGGCCAGTTCGGCGTGATCTCGGCCTGCGCTGCCGGCGGCCAGGGCGTCGCCATGATCCTCGAGAGACACCCCGACGCCACCACCAACTAAACCACCGCGACAGACGTGGCCCAAGCATTAACAAAAACTGCCAATGGAAGTCATTAAGAAAATAATACCATTATAGGAGATTTTTTTTAAAGTGGCAACCAAAGAACACCAGCTGTCATGTTTGACATTTCAGTTGCAATTTTTCTTACTTTTTTTGATGATGACCTCAAATAATATTAATTTGATACCAAGTTCATCAAATGTTACTGACTATTATTAACCAGTAGGCATGCTGGTCTGGGCTATGTCTCTAACTCTAACTCTTGAAAGTTGATGTAACTGTGAGATATGTATAACCTTAAGATATAACTGAATTGTTTAGAAAATATGAATAAGCCAACTTCCAGTAACATAAAGATACTAGTTAACTATTTACAGTAGAAATTTAATCTAAATTTTTTAATAAATCTTTTAAATACAAGATCGAGTAGATGGACACTGTATTAAAATATTGTAAAACTATTTTTTATACAAAATGTACACGGAATCAATCTAAGATACATTATTAAGTTAGGCTCTATCATATTGAATTGTAATCTGTTAGTTTGATGTGTGTAAGGTTAAATCCTGATATTTATTTCATAATTCATTAGTCTAAGAGTATGTATCTGATGATTTATAATTGTTAATAAAATTTATTCGCGTAATATTGTATTTTTTTTTAAACTTCTTTACGCGCTTGACTTGGGGAGTAAGCTAGTGAATGCGTAACGAGAGCGTTACGAAAAGTGTGATCGGGCGAGGCGAACGGAGATATAAGTTAGTGAAGATAGAGAAACAAAGTTACGATTCGTACATTTCTGTAAGGGAAAGAGAGAGCGAGCATACATTTTCTGTCTTTCTCTCTCTAATAGCCAGTTACGTTTAGTAAAAAAAGAAGTTTTACTTCAGTTGTGTGGTCCAAAGCATACTCGTTTTTTTTTATATGAAGCTAGCGCTTTTGTTGTCAACCGCTATAGCAAATAAGCTTACAGGTCTGTCAATTTCCACCAATCACAGGCAATTAAGCTTGCCTTCCATTAGTGAAGAATGACTGACTGGCAGACAGTTTTCGACACCGTAGCGGATTTTGACCTCGCGATAGCCCCTCGCCGCTAGAGGCGAGGTTTAGAAAAGAACATTTAAGATTCTTAATAATAACTGATCATATAGTTGGTACCACTTGGAGAAAGAATTATATTTTGTGCGTTGTAAGTAGCCTACTCCTCCCTTAAGATCTAAACTTACCTGATACCAAGTTTCATTAAAACTGGTTCAGCAGTTCAGCTGTGTAAGTGTAACAGACAGAGTCACTTTCACATTTATAATATTAGGTATAGATATGGAAGTAAAGATTATATTCTTCCTGAAATTGCCAAGTACAAAGCACACAAACATGATTCTTCCTCCAAGAGATACTATACCACACTTTCCACTGACAGATACAGAGAAAAAAAAAACGGTCCTGTTACAGAAATTCCTACCAATACTCCAAGTGTAGTTGGCTGATTTCTAGTTATAATATATTATGTGGCTTGTTGTGAAACTGATTTTACATTTCAGTTTCATCAATTATTTCCTTTGACCTATCATTCCACCTATACATTCAGATCTTTGAACTTGCAGCATAGGCCATTGATCATGTTAAGCAGTACTTACAGAAGCTTTGCTTACTTTAAAATGTAAATACAAATAAATTATTATACTATTCTAGTCAAAAGATAGGTCTTTATACTAGAATAGTATAATATATTTTCTTTCACTTTTATTAGTCTTTAACATGTTTTCCTCAAGCCGGCTGCAATGTTGGATAGTACTAAGTTCTCTTCTTAGAGTATACATAGACATTCATAGAGTGCGTGCTTTGCTAGTAACCCGTTGTGTCGAGCGTAAATAGATTTTTAGCTGTAAGTATTTAGCTTGTTTACTAAATTTAAGCAATTTTTCATACGACGACAGATGTATATACGTAAAATAGTATTAGATTTTGAGATATTTTTAATAAAACGGCGCGCTCTGTTTGACACAAACTTTATGATTATTATTACTCATTTATACTAGTGCCAGTGCCAACAGTTCATACTTGTTACGCGCACTCTATTATTTACTTCTTTTTACTCTAAGGTTCCCTTCTTAAGATTGAAGACATGAAATGGTATCATCAAACCTAGAGTATAATTGTTCTACATTGTCACTTTTTTAAGATTTTCAACATTAACCACTTTTAATTTGCATTTTTTGTTACTTTGAAGTTTAGATAAATTGGCAATGTGTAATGCCAATTTGTTAAGTTGTGATCTCTCTCCACAGTCACATAAAGAGCATTGTACCGAGGCGTCTTTCTTCAAACTTTCAATGTCCATTTCTACTTTTATATCTTTACATGGTACTTCAAATGTTTCTTCCAAAGGCTGAAAATATTTTTTTCGTTTAATAGGTTTATTTGTCACAATAAAATAGTCATAGAAGGAATATTAACTTCTTTACTTCTTACTGCCTAGCCTTTTCCCCATCTTTATTGGGTTTGGATTCCAGTCTTACTGGAATCAGCTCAATACCGTATGTTACATGAACAACTGCCTATCTGACCTCCACAACCTATTTTACTGGGTAAGATGGTTTTACTGGATAACACTATCCCAAAGTAAGACTGGTTGTTACAATTGTAAAGACTTAAGATCAACTTATGACAGTTGAGACCAACGGCTTAACATGCTTTCTGAGGCATGTTTTGGGTCATGGGTCTTGGTATGTTTTCATGGCTTTTAATGGGACTCTGATGTTTTTATTGACGAAGGCTGCCATGATTAATGTCAAAAAAAAAAGGCTTTCATTTACTTACCAACTGTTCTTCACATATAGGTTCCTCTTTTATTGAGCAAACTGTTTCTTGGAAAGGCTGAAAATATTTTTTTGGTTAAATAGGTTTATTAAGTCACAATAAAATAGTCTTAGAAGCACTACACAATAGCATATAATGGGACTTTGATGTAGTTTATGTTGACAAAGTGAGATGAAATCCTCATTGCATCAAATGCAATCTCTGTGGTCTAAAACATAGAGGTGTCTCGTCCTTGACATTTCTCTTTTATAACTATTGCTCCTGTAAGATATCACTTGTTTTTATGTTTATTAAAGCCTATATAAACGAGGTTTATGCTATATCTATTTCAATTTAATAAACATAAATATGGACAAGTACCTAAGACCGGAAAGGTTTGATGCCGACTCGACATCGAACTCCAGTTCAAAGGAATGGCAGCACTGGAAGATGACATTCGAAAACTTCTTAACTGCACAGCAATATAGTCCGAGTGCTACAGAATCACCGGATGCCGCAGCTCAGAAGGAAGCTATGTGGAACTCAATCAAGCTACAACTCCTTATTAACCACATTACTCCGAAGGTCTACGCAACTGTAAGTGAATGCACAACTTATACCACAATGTTGGCCGCGCTGGACAAACTCTACGTGAAACCAAAGAATGTCATTCATGCTCGACATTTGCTCACAACAAGACGCCAGCAAGCGGACGAATCGATCGATGCGTACCTCCAGGCCTTAAAGCAACTAGCCAAGGACTGCGAGTTCACCGCTGTCGACGCTGAAACGAATAAGAACGACAGCATCCGAGGTGCGTTCATAGCGGGCATTTCGTCAAACAAAATCCGTGAGCGCCTTCTCGAGAATCTGACACTTACATTAGAACAGTCTTACAATAAAGCCCAATCGATGGAGATGGCAGAGCGAAACAGTCATCATTTTACCATAGCAGAGGTCTATTCGGTTTCAAATGTTGATAATGCTGGGAACGGAGATTATAACACTTCTGCTGCTACTGCCGCTGCTGCACCCAAACGGAAATGCTTTTTTTGTGGAGTATCAGCTATACACCCACGCAAAGACTGTCCGGCTCGAGATGTAACTTGCGTAAAATGTAACAAAAAGGGCCACTTTGGAAAAGTCTGTCGTAGCAGGAATCCAACAGCTGCTTCAACAACGGCAACAGACGACTGCAACCACTGTAGTTGTATAATATCTGCTGCGGCACTGACTTCGCTGCGAAAGGCAATGGTGACAGCTTACATCAAGGGTGTTCGAGCAGAAGCCTTGATTGACACCGGGAGCTCCCTGAGCTTCGTCAATGAGGACTTCGCCAATCTCTGTCAACTCAAGAAGAGACGTTGTGACCAAACTATTTCTATGGCTTCCTTATCTCACAAGTCACAGGTTAACGGCTCGACTCTCCAGAATGTTAGGATCGGAGACAACATCTATAACAACGTCAATCTCTTGATTGTGAAGAACTTATGTGCGGACGTTATAATTGGCCATGACGTCTTAGAATCACACTCGACTCTAGAATTCAAATTTGGTGGACCTAAAGATACGTTAAAAGTATGCAGTGTAGCTGCAGCCTCTGTCCCTGCTGTACCCCTATTTGCTAATGTCACGGCGGACTGCAAACCTATCGCTGTGAAGTCAAGGAAATACAGCATGGAGAATAATGCTTTTATAAAAGCAGAAGTGGAGAAACTTTTAAAAGAAGGAATCATAGAAGAAAGTCTATCGCCTTGGCGAGCGCAGGTTTTAATCACGAAAAATGCGAATCACAAGAAGCGGATGGTAATAGATTACTCGCAAACCATCAACAAATACACAGAACTGGATGCCTACCCGTTACCCAACATTGAAGAGATGATAACAAAGGTAGCTAAATACGAGATTTTTAGCACTATAGACTTACAAAGCGCATACCATCAAGTGCCCATCCTGCCTCACGAGAAAACCTTCACAGCTTTCGAGGCATGTGGTAACCTGTACCAGTTTCGTAGAATTCCGTTTGGTGTAACCAACGGTGTGGCTAGTTTTCAAAGAACTGTCGACTGGCTCATCAGAACCGAAAACCTAAGCGGTACTTTTGCCTACCTTGATGACATTACTGTATGCGGACAGACACAAGAAGAGCACGACAAAAATCTTAGACTATTTCTCAAAGCTGCGGAGAAGTACAACCTTACCCTAAACAAAGAAAAGAGCAAGTTCACACAGTCGACTATAAACATTCTTGGCTATACAATTGAAAATCATGTTATCAAGCCGGATAGTGAGCGACTGAAACCGCTTCAAAATATGCCTCCACCCAATGACGTAGCCTCTCTTCGAAGGACTCTCGGTATGTTCGCACACTATTCAAAGTGGATTCCTAATTTTTCACAGAGAATCCATCCTATGGCGCATACCAAAAGTTTCCCTTTAAGCTCAGACGCAGTGAAATGTTTCGAGGACCTGAAATCTGTTATAGCAAAGTCATCAGTACACGCCATAGACGATAAGGTACCTTTTACTGTCGAGACTGACGCTTCCGAGCATTCCATCGCCGCTACATTATCGCAGGATTTAAGGCCCGTCGCCTTTTACTCAAGGACCCTCAATCAGAGCGAACGAAATCACTCAGCGGTAGAGAAAGAAGCCTATGCCATCGTAGAAGCTCTGAAGAAATGGCGCCATTTTCTTATAGGTAGACCGTTCAAGCTCATCACGGACCAACGATCGGTTTCCTTCATGTTTGATGCAAAACATACTAGTAAAATAAAAAATGAGAAGATCCAGCGATGGCGGCTGGAACTTGCACCATACAGATATGATATTGTGTATAGACCTGGAAAAGAGAATCATGTTGCCGATACCCTTTCCAGGGTTTGTGCCTCGATCGAATCTCAAAAAGGTAGACTTCTATCTCTACATGAAACAATGTGTCACCCTGGCGTTACTCGCATGTACCACTGGTTAAAGATAAAGAACCTACCCTATACTGTCGACGAAGTAAGGGCAATGACTACAAACTGCCGTATATGTGCCGAGATCAAGCCAAGGTATTTCAAGAATCCTGACCCACTTCCTAAGTTGATAAAGGCTACCTCACCCATGGAACGCCTTAGCATTGACTTCAAGGGACCTATTCCATCGAAAACGAATAACCGGTACATACTCACTGTAATAGACGAGTACTCAAGATTTCCTTTCGCATTTCCCTGTTCGGATATTAGTGCCAAGACAGTAACAAAACATCTGAATAGCATTTTTATGATATTTGGATTCCCGTCGTACATCCACTCAGATCGGGGGACATCGTTCCTGTCGTCAGAAGTGAGAGAGTTTCTACATTCACGTGGCATCGCGACAAGCAGAACTACGGCCTACAATCCTCAAGGCAACGGCCAAGTCGAGAAATTGAATTCCACGCTATGGAAAACAGTACAGCTCTGTCTGCGTTCGCACAACATGCCTATAGAAAATTGGGAGCATGTACTTAATGTGGCTCTCCACTCGATTAGATCGCTCTTATGTACAGCTACTAACTGCACGCCGCATGAGCGCATGTTCACACATCCGCGAAGATCGATGAATGGACACAGTATTCCAACATGGCTAACCCGTTCGGGGCAAGTCCTCATGCGCCGTTTTGACCGTTCTAATAAGTACCAGCCAGTGGTGGAAGAAGTGGAGCTGCTTCAAGCAAATCCAGTTTACTCGTATGTGAGACTGAGAGATGGAAGAGAAACCACCGTCTCGAATCGACACCTTGCGCCTGTCGAAAGGCAAGGAGAAATCATTTTGGATCGACCGGATGACCCAATACAGCCTGTACTAAACTCCGAAAGCCAAGACGATAGTAATGATTTAGCCACATCTCCAGAAACAGAACCAGAAGCTACAACTAGTTATGAGCCACGTCCTCCCGATGATGATCTTGCGCCAACTCCTCCACGTGTGGAAATTAGAAGATCTGCCCGGAGCAGAAGGCCGCCGCGACATCTGGAAGACTATGAGCTGTGATACAAAATATAGTATGGGAGAATGAGATGAAATCCTCATTGCATCAAATGCAATCTCTGTGGTCTAAAACATAGAGGTGTCTCGTCCTTGACATTTCTCTTTTATAACTATTGCTCCTGTAAGATATCACTTGTTTTTATGTTTATTAAAGCCTATATAAACGAGGTTTATGCTATATCTATTTCACAAAGGCTGTTGTTATTAATGTCAATTAAAAAATATCTTTTATTTACTTACCAACTGTTCCTCATATATAGGCTCCTCTTTAATTAGGCTAACTGTTTCTTGAAACGGCTGAAAAAAAAGAAGAAATAATATGTTTATTTGTCACAATAAAACAGTCTTAGAAACACTATATACATAGAATTTAATGTGGATGTGATGTAGTTTATGTTGATGAAGGCTGCTATGATTAATGTCAATAAAAAAAGGCATTTATTTACTCACTAACTGTTCTTCACATATAGGTTCCTCTTTAATTAAGCTAAATGTTTGTTGTATTTGTATTGAAGGTTCATTTTGGATGCTCGGCTTTTGACGTGGAAGAGCTCTTATTGCAATTTTTCCTTTCATTCTCATTCTCTCTTCACTTTCCAGGTGGTTCCAGGCAAATTGACTGGGCACCGCATTAGGTTTTAGTCTAGCAGGAGCTGAAATATAACAATAGATGAAAGTATGTAAAACTTGCTCAGTTATCCAGGTCTGTCTGCATCGGGGAGTTTAAATGTCTGAAGCAAGCATGAACGTAATTTTATCTAGGAATGAGACAGAATATTACTTACGATTATCTGTAGTAGGTTCTTTAGGTATCACATAATCATCAGGCTTGAAATGTTTAGAACAAACACGCGAATATTTTGAAGGGATAAACCCTTCTCTACGAATCGCTACTACCCACTGCTTTGAGAGAGCGTTATCCTTCGGAAACCTATGTCCGGTTCTTTTTTCCGAACAGAACCGGACTGCGCAATACTGCGGCATACTCGATATTATTATGGTACAGTGTATACAACCATAAAATACCTAAGATTCAATTCAAAAATATCAATACAAACACTCAGAAAAACAACATAAAATTTGCTGATCAGACCACAGATTACAGATGAATAATATGTTTGACTGACGTAGATATTGTAGTATTATTGTAATATCTGTAACTTATAGTCGATTAGTCGAGACAGTCTATAGAGTAAAGCAACAAGACTTCATTCACTTGGATGAATGAAAACCAGTTTCGGGGATACGAGGTTTTCACTAATTCTGTGGTCGTTCTAAAAGGTTCTTTACTACCCGTAGACTTAAAAACTAAATACAACCACAGAATTTCAACATATAGTAAAAATAAGTAAACTATAGAGTTCGCTCAGTGCACCTAGCAAGTATTTAGTATGAACCAGATCAAGTAAAATCAACACAAATACAAATTGAAGTCAAAGTGTCAAACATTCAAGTCTCGAAATCGAGATCAATATAATATAAAATAGTAAATCGATATAGAAACATCATTCTATCCTCTGTCTCCTGCTAACTTATGGGCCCGCAGTATCAGAATGTGAAGCCGGAGTTACAACTCCAACATTACAACTTCACCATGTTGGCGCAAATGCTCGTACCAATGTTGGCACAGATGTAAACTACCGCGGTTATTAGCTACTGAGTGCTGCCACTCCTTAGCAATGTGAGCGAACGACGCAAAGAGGCCAAATAACACTTCATAACTAAAAAATATTGCATTTGAATTTAATAGTATCATCAAGAAGTTTGCATTTACAATAATTTTGAGATGTACACGATGTAAAATAATTTATACCTGCAAATTAACATATCAAACCAAAATACAAATAAACTATTTAATACAGTTTTATGGATCAAAGTTATAAATTTTGCTAAAATTACATACTTGTAATGATTTAATAATAAATAATATTCAATTTAGTAAGTTCAATCATAGACTATAATAATCCAACCTAAAAAGTCAGAAAACCATAAACAATCATTGTGGCGTCGCCGACCGAGTGCATATTGTTTATGATAGACATTTTCTAAATCTTTTGGAAATTAGTTTACGGACGTAAATTTCATTTTATTTTCGTTAAATAAGTTCTTGTTTTGCGAATATATGAATGCGTTGACGACGTTTTATAGCGTTGTTTAAATAGACATTATAAAGTTACGTATGAACGGTATGTGTATGCCAATAAGGCAAAAGTTTTTTTCGCGACCATTATAGCGGGAAATCTACGTTGTGACGCGCACAAATCGGGATTATTCGTCGCGAACGCTGGCGGAGTGTCGTAACAGCCTTGTTATGTGGCCATATATATTTTGACAGTGGACTCGTGATAAAAATTGTTTTAATTGACAATGTCGGAGGAAATGGCGGTGTCTGATAACACAACAGGGGACGAAGCTAAAGTGACCAACGATGAGGCAGCGGCGACGACGGTTGCGGAACCCGAGGAGGTGACGCCTGAGGATCCGAGCGAACCCCCACCTCCTGCAGCCGAAGAGTCATCAGCTCTGGCAGAAGGTAACACTAAACTTTCACATAACCTAAGTGCCAACATCACGACATACTTTTCGTCATTTACAATGTTTTTTTTTTGCTTTTCATCCTACTAAACTGCTGCTGCAATCTTTCAATAGTAGATTGAGATCAAATATATGCAATTTCTAAACTCTTATCTGAGTGTTGTATGTTTGTTTGTTATTCTATATTTCATATAACTGGGAGTACTTCTAAAGAATAATTTAGTAGTAATTAGACAGTAATTGTCAGATTTAGATACAAATGTGTGTATAGTGCTGCAGCGAACTAATTTCACTGGTATTTTATTGAGATCCGATGATCGGTGTTGTTTTTGTGTCTGGTCAAAATGATGACATCATAACTAAGTTGAACTGTTCAACTGCATTACACTGTGCAGACGTATAATGAGCTAAATAAAATTTTGTTATTTATTATTTGTAGCAATTAAACACTTGTTCATCAAATTTTTCGAAGTCGGAGATAATATTTTACTCGCGTTTAACTTGGTTGAGGGAATAACTCTACCAGTGCAGTTTTTTCTTCATTTATATTATTTATTAAGTGTTCTTGACTATGTCTTTATTCCCATTAAATCAATCCCATAATTATTTTAAAAACCATGCCATGTTAAAAAAAAATTGATGATATTAAAATGACATTGTATAGGGCACCTGTGCAAGCATATTGGTTAATTGTGTATTTTACATGAATCCTGAACTATTAATTTGTATTTCTCTGGTTCATATAAACATTTGCGCTTCTTATCTTCTTTGTTGAAAATATTGTGATGGTTATTAAATTAACAAGAAATAACATTTATCGGCTAAAAGCAACCATTAATGTTGGATATAAATAACTATATGCACATTTATTTGTATATAAATATATTCCAAGTTTAATTCCTTTTGAATACTTGCCATTGTAAATCTATATTGTTTTAGTCTATAGTAAAAAAAAAGCATTTTATCTTTTTAGCTAACTTCAATATGTTTAAAATTTCAATTTTAGTAATTTTTTATTTGAGATAGATGTACTGTTAATTCTTACTTCATTTACCCGTTTATGTCAAATCATATACATTTCTAATGGGAAGTTTTTATGGTCATTTACTTTTTTACTAGCTCTTCTTTTCGATGTACCAAATTTTTACTAATTTTTGTTTGAATTTGAGTTACAAAAAATTTAGATTCCATACGTCCATACTTGTACTAGTAAGATCTTAGCGTGCAGTCTTTATTGACACTCAATCTAGGTAGTCTTAAAATATACAATGCTACTTTAGGTATCTGTCACACATATGGTAAAGAGAAAGCATAAGTAAACAAATCATACCTGAGCTGTTATATATAATATGACCTACTAAAGTCATCATCATTGAGACATATATATACATATCATAATATATATGTACTATCATTAACATACATACATATATATATATTTATTAGGCCTACTTGTGTGAAAAACCTAACTCCAGAGTTGGTTGCTAAAATGAGGTTAAATTGACAATATTGTATGCAAAACTGTCAATTTAACCTTTGTTAAAATTTACCTCTGAGCTAAAAAGATATCCCGGGCTTCTGCAAGTAGGCCTTAATGAATCACTCTGTCTTGTGTGGGTGGATATCTCTCAGTAAACAAATAACTCAATGATGTAACTATGCAATCCAATGCACAGGAGAAAGAAGATAATATTAATTAACATTAATTAGCTTAATACTCTGTTCTTTTAGACTGGGTTTGTCTATACCCTGTATTTACTTATTGCAAAACCTATAAGTACCTACAATTTACTATTACATAGGCACAGAACAAATGATCATACTCATCACACAAAGACAAGATTTGACCTGGATGGAAATCATACCCACAACCTCCAGTTTTGCAGTCAGGGTCACTAACTACTAGACCAACAGGCCTACCCTTGATTTAGAAATATAGTAGTAATAACTCAAACCAAATTTTATGTCATAAGTATTTAATCAATAAATACCCTCCGCAGCTGCATCAGATCCAGACCCTGAACTACTACCAGAACCAGAACGGGATCCGGAAGCAGAAACTGAGACAGAACCGACGACAGAAGTCCCAGAATTAAAAGAAGAGCCCGAGTTTGATGATGGAGATACTCCAGTTGATACCAAAGAAGACTTGGATATCAAACAAGAAGATGACTTGTCCGACCAGATAGAGACATTTGAGCATAATATAGATGAGGAATTAAAGAGGGGGATCAAACGTAGGGCATCTGATGCATTTAGTGATGCAGCTGAGGATGACTTTAATGGCTTTGATGAGATCAAGCATGAAGTTAAGACCGAGGACTATTGTCGTGTTTTGGGTGAGTTATTGACATTTTCAAATGATCAATCATCTTGTTACATTACTGAATTGTTTATTATGCCGCCATGTTACAACAACTGTGGCAAAGAACATTGGATAATATTATTTACTGTTAAATATAATAAACAAAGTCTATGATCCAGTTAAAGCACGTTTTACCCACTGGTGAGAAAGTTACAAGCATAGAATTTAAAATCAAATTTAAATATTTGTTGGTTACCATTTGATTTAGATATTATTTTATCATGTTACTATATTTAACTTAATTCACTCTGAGCAATATTAACTGTTCTCTTATTGCAACATTCAGAGCGTCTGGAGGCAGAAGTGACGGCAGCATCCAAGGACCTGGTGCCATTGAGAACCGTGATGGGGATGCCCGCCGCACCCGGCAAGGCTTCGAAGCGACCACGTAAAGACACCGGTGAGTAAAGCCTTGAATATCAATTTTCAATTACTGTAAGTAATTTTCGTGTTAGATATAGACACCTATAGTTAATTTCATAGAAATTCTTCAAATACCATGGCGGTCTCTGGTCCAGTCTAGGATTTTCATACCAAGTATGTTTTCTAGGTTTATAGTTTTGACTTAAGTAAGTTAAGCATAGTTTACTGCCTAGCGGCTATGCAGTAAACTATGCTTAACTTACTTACCTATTGGCACCATTAATAAATAGGCAGGACTAGCCTGCCTATTTATTAAAAATTAAAAAGACAAAACACTGAACAATAATTAACTGATGGCAGGTTAACATCAACTTTTGATGGCCATGTTATGCAGTGGTTTTTTGACTTAGAACCCTTAAATAAACACAGTTTTTAATACTGTTTTACCCTCATAATGTGTGTTAAAAACCCATCAGTATGTTATTTTTTAGATTTATTACAAACTACTTTTATAATGCTTAATAAAATAATTGGTATCGCAATAAAACCCATTCTCAGCAGACTGCCTTGAAGCGCAAATTATAAGTAGTGTTGTAACATCTCCGCAGAATAAAATATAATTGGAAAATGTTGTGAAATAACCTGCAGATTATTGCGATGTTTGTGGTTTTGCTAAAGAGTCTAGATTACAGCTGTGACCTAAGTCGATAGCAAAAACCGTGATACTCAGAGATAGTCTTTTATATTTAACAACTAAAAATAGTATAATACTGTAAAGCCGTTACAGTATTATATTAGTTCTATATGTCTCACGAAAGTTATTCAAATATTACTTAAAGAACAACTAACAAACTATATATATTACCCTAGTTGTCACTGTATAGTTTATCTATAAACTGGACTGTTAATAACTAGACTTATGCTTTGTTTTCTGAACACCTAGTAAAAGTAAAAAATCTTACAGTGTCATCACCTCTTCTCTTCATCTTTAAGTTTCTCTATATTTTGCTGGTATTTACAGATAGTATTGTCATCTTGGAATTGTGTTGTATTGTAATACAGTATGTAGCCTGTAGGCTATATGAATAATAACACAATAAACCTTATAACCATACTTAACCCCGGTTTAAGAAGCTGTTCATCACAAACATTAGTTAATCACCAATTAAAATTTATATTAAGTGCCATGATTAGTTGTTAGTCTTTTGATCAAACAATCACAGTCGTGATCAGTGGATTTGACAACAGAAACGTGGTAACATAGTGTGTTGGTTAAAATTCTACCATCCAGCTACAGAAAGTGGTGTAGTTTCAATAAATATGTTAGTTATTTAATATTAATATTGTTATAGATGGATCCAGGCCATCTTCAGCATTGTCTTCAAGGTCTGATGGTGACGGAGCCACTGATGTGAGTACTTTCTTGTATTAATCTTTATCTACTAACAACTGCTTTGCTTATACTAATAACTCAATTACAGGGCTCAATACGAATGTAATATAATAAAATACTTAATCAAAATCGAAATGTTGTGTAAATATTGTAATATACAATGTGGATATCGGAAGATTGACACAATCACTGACTAAACTTATTTTTTTTTAAACTAGATAAACTGTGGTACTGAAATGTCTGTCTGGGCAGCCATTTTTTTGGCTGCAAAAAAACATCTTCAAAAATAATTGTTGCATTAGAAAAATATAATTTAAAACCTAATGTTGCATAAATACTAGTTTTCATACTTTTAACAATAATTGCCTTATTAATAAAAACGCGGCAGAGTTTAGCAACGGACTAATAGTTTCTAAATTCTCTATGGAAACATTGAATTTAGAATCTTCCAAGCAGGTGCTAATCGCCGTCAATTTTTAATAAGGCCATTATTGTATCGTTTCATGTTTTTAAAAAAAATCAACAAAACTGTTCAAAATATCTCTAACATCATAGAAGTATATTTAATTAACTTTACTAACACACATATTTCTTTTATTTTATCTAGCCAGCATTACAAATTAAGATTGAGGAGAAAAAACCGAAGGTTAGGTCCTTTTTAATTGTTCTGCATGGTATGTGAACCTAGGCGGTTAAGGAATATTATCTGTTATGGTTTTTATACAGCTACGCGAGTTTGGCGACGCCTAGCAAATTTTGACGGTATTGATTCTACTCGGATTTGTTATGGTTTTTCTTACAAAATGGGAAAAGGATCAATAAATATGAATTATTTAATTACCATACTCAGAGACGTTAATGGATACTTAAGTGATTGCTTATTTTCTATTTAAGTTAGTCAAGTCTCAAATATCTGAGACGTTGCTTACTTAATAGCGATAATAAGGAGTCTCTGAGTATGGCAGTAAATTGCATAGTTTTCAGATTTAGTCTTTCCCTTTTTTTATTCATTTACATAATTTATATTTATACTCCATCTTTAAAGGTTTAGTGGAAGTTTTAAAGCAATAAACAAAAAAAAAATATAAATACAATAAGAAATTATTTTCTGTTAGTCCAAGTCTTATTGAAATAAAAGAGATCAAAAATAATAATAAAAATAATACCAGCCTATAAATGCCCCACTGCTGGGCACAGGCCTCTTCTCATATTGAGAATAAGGCAATTTAAAATCTTACCTTAAATTTATTTTATGTGAAGGGATCATAGGAGGTTAACGGAATTATAGTCAAATTATAAGTTTTCTAGAATAAGATTAAGTATCAATAAGTGCATATAAGATAATAGTTGAGGTAATTATAAGGCATTTACTTAAGTTTTCTTTGAATAACTTTTAACAAAATTATAAGTTTGTAACCATTAAAATAGAAATTTTATTTAATTTATATTTAATGACTTTAAGTACTTTCAAAAGAAAACTTAAGAGTAATATTAATTTTATGTATGTACATTATTTATAAGCAAATTTTAAATACTGCATGCTTTATAATCCTATAACTATATTATGTATGAGTTTATCTATATTTATAGATATTCTAAAAATATTCTAAAACAAAGTCTGCCTTGTCTGTTTGTCTGAACGTGATAAACTCAATAACTGTCGAACGGATTTTAATATGGTTTTACCAATAGATAGTAATTCAATAGGAAAGTTTGTGTGTATAATTCATTAATGTTTTGGTCGCTCATAAGACATAAATCTAGATTAATTAAATTATGAGACTAGATTTACATTTAAAAACCTTATGAATATTTGCTAATACTTCATAAATAGTTAGTTAATTATAGTTTTTTTTGTGATTTACGTGTGTTCAAAAAGTGGTTTATTTTTTTGTTTTTTTTTACACATCACCAGAGTGTCTACTTGTAAGACTGAATGATTATGACTGAATACGACTGAATTTAAAAATTATATCTGTGTGGATGTGTGCATGAAGTGAAGATCTGTGGTAAAGTAAGGCGTCTATTTATTCAAATAATTTACTTTAGTTAATTTTATGTACCAACATATTATAATAAATTAATTACTTTAGTAATAATAAATTAATCAGCCTTTTCAACGCGAACACTACGTCTTTTATTTATAGGAGAAAGTATCTGACTTATCTTTCAATTCTATATTTTCTATCTTTATCTTATCTTATTATACTATGTACCTACATGTATTTTATCTTAATTCATTTATTGGTTTATTTGGAATAAGGTAGCAAACCACTTCTTTCATTTTACTCTCTTTAACCAGCATCAGTACTTCAGTACTTCTTCATTCCTTTCCAAAAAACTCGACAAATTTGACATCTATCTAGAATTCTAGATTAATATGATGATCATGATGATGAGATGCAAACTCATTATTCCTTAAAATACCAAAGTTTTAGGACCTATTATGTATTATATGACTTAAAGTAAGTAATTTACTAGCGATTAGTATACCAACTAACTCTTACTCAAATTATTGTTCGTCTAGCCAGCGATTCGAATATACGTGCAGAGATGCCGAAAGGTTAGGTATTGGTACACTGAAGGTGTTTATTTATTATGTTATTTTCTTTTAGTAGATTTTATTATTTAATGTTTGTTGATACGTCTGTTATTGTTCTATGTTTAGTTGTATGTGTTCCTATATATCAGCTAAAAGCACAAAGACTTATTGCCTTTGAAAAAGAAACTGTAGTTCAATTGTTTTTTAATTAATATTTACTTTAAACAGGCATTTAAAAAATCTAAACAGTCTGGTATTGCAGTCTTTTATAATAATAGAAGTCTATAATTATAAATAGCGGACTGCTGCTAATGATAACAATTTATTTAAAACCCACCATTATATTGTATTTTCTAATCTTTTATTGTTATGGCAAAATTATGGTAATCTGTAAAAGTAAGACTTATTAAAATTAAATTTATATTTATGAAACATTTTCATAGACAATAATAAAGAGATTAAATTCTAAACAAATTGCAAAGTTTCTTTATTTAAAAACTTTGGAACTCACTTGTTTGTTAGTATTGTTTATTAGTAGATGTTACTTTTTTATGTTTTATTATTTTTACAGCCTTTTTTCTATGTGTCTTGAATGGTAAATGTGTGTCTTATATACTGGTGTAATGTATTGAAGAATGGTGAATATGGGTATATTTATATTTTGGTTAATTTCTGCAAAGCTTCTGTGTTCTGCCGCTGCATGTTATTAAGCCCATGAATAGATTTTGGTGTAAAAGGAGGTTTGGTAACTATATCGTTTAATAAAAAAAAAAAGTATCATAGATATTTGTGGTTGTTATAGTGTTTTTTGAGTATATTATTTTATTCTATCTTAAAAGAAGATTAAAAAGATGCAATAGACATATTATCAGTCATGTTTTGTCCAAAAATAATGTATAATATTCTCGAAATACATTCTACCGAGAGAATATAATAAAATCTTAATTTAATTTGTTTCCGTCACAATTGGAAAAAGTAAAACTTCTTTTGGAATCAAACCATTTCTGCATTACTCTAATACATAGTTACTTAATTTCCTTAGTCTGACTATTGTAGCCTGGAATATGCTGCATCAATGGGTCAAATGCATTCTATATTACTGTGGTGCAGGTATTTGTGCTAATGTTCTTTTTAAACTTGTTTTGAATAAGTAAATTATTTCGTTATTTATTTAAATAAATATAAATAATTAAGTTGGATAAAAAAACCGTGATACTCAGAGATAGTCTTTTATATAAAACAACAAAAAAAATATAATACTGTAAAGTACAGTATAAGTCTCAGAAAATTTATTTAAATATTACCTAAATAACAATTAAATATTACCTTGGTTGTCACTGTGTAGTTCATCTATAAACTGAAATAAGTATGAATAATTAATTAATTTTGTTAGCAAACTACTTCTTATATTATAGATAATATACTATAAGAAAGAAATATTAGTACAAATACCACAGGTTATTGCCTGTATAAGTTACCTGTTAATAGGGATGTTGACTGGGTATAAAAAGTAAAAATCTATTTGGTCCGTAAATTAGATAAAAAAATTGACACTTTATTTTTAACTTTTTCACACGTATGACATCGTTACGTCATGCGACATTTTTAATCAATGTATCGTCGGAAGATTTGGTTTTATAAAAAAAAACCTTTAAGTGTATATTTTGTGTTAATCAACTTGACGGACTTTAAAAAAAATGTAGTCAACATTCCTTTTATATGTTATTGTATGCTGTGCGGTAGTGCCTATGCCAGTTTTGCCATAGCTTGCCTACTGCCTGCTGTTGTCTAAAACTACAAAAAAAAATACATTAAAGCTAGATCATTTACTAAATTTCTTTTTCGATCTCACAGGCCAGTTCAGCATCTTCCCCCGCTCAGCGCGGTCGGCGAGCCACCACAGAGATGTCGTCTCCGTTACTACGCGTCCCGCTAGAGAGGGGCTGGAAGCGAGAACTCGTGTATAGAGCGGCTCTCGACGCTCATTCGAGGAGAAATGCTGATATATACTATTATACGCCATACGGAAAAAAGCTGCGGTCGACGAGAGAGGTGAGTGTAAAAATATTGGGTGGTATTAGTGTGTTTGTTTATTGGCAAGTAACTTTTGTAGTAGTCCTAGTAGGGTTAAGTTCGCGCACGTTCAAGCGCTAGTGAAACGTTGAAGGATAGTGACTAATCGCACCGTATAGGTCATTTAATTACAAAGTGTATTTATCAAACCTAAAAATTTCAAACCCAGTGTACATTTCTCCTAGACGTGGCAAAAATTTAATTACATGTTTACTTTTTTGTTTAGATCGCAGAACACTTGGCGGGTACTGGACTAACAGTAGAAAACTTCTCCTTCTTCAAAGAGCCACTGGGCATGGATGACCCTGAGAAAGAAATTATACGGTAAACTACTTTAAAACCACATCATTTACGTCCGAACTTAAAAACCTGTACGACTTTTTGTCAAGTTTGGCTGCCAGTATTGTAATGACTTTGTAGTGACTGACGCGAGTACTAATAAAAATAATGTTGTGAATATATTTTTTGCATATTTAATTGGCCTTTATTCGTCAATTTACAAAAAGGAAATTGCTCAAAGGTTTTTTTCGTTCTATATAATTTTTAATCTTGATGTGCATTTTTTTTTATTCGCACTAAAATCTAGTTCGCCCAACTCTGACTGGCAGAATCGTCGTCACCCCGACGGAGCCATTAAAAACAAAAATTTAATTGAAATTATATTGTATTTCCATAGAGACGCGAAGTTAATCCGGCGCGTGGACTCGCCCGTGGCGGCGACAGTGCCGGCGCCGACGGAGGGCAAGCGCACGCCCAAGCCTAAGCAGCCCAAGGGCGCCAGCCCCGAGCCCGCGCCCGCGCCCAACAAGTCCCCGCCCGCCAAGCTTAAGGTACCACACCTATTTATACACTAAAATCGCATATAGACTCATACACATAGATACATAAATGTAATTGTAAAAATAAATGTAACAAAGAAAGTAATCAATATTTTTAATAACTAGCACAGCAATATATTCAAGTTATTTAGGAATAATTTAGAATCCTATTGGTGAAATAATTTTTGCAATCGGTCCAGTACCTAGTTATTGAGTTCGTTTGTTACAAACATACATAATTAACTCTAGACTTTGGATCTTGCGCCTGATCTCTTCTATTGTGTCTAACTGAAAGACTCATGTAACCACATTAGCCAGCCGGTCTTCATCAAATTGCGTAAGAATACTATTAATATAATGATTCCTCATTTGATCAAGCAGGTGAAGTCAATGGGTTCTCGCCTCAGCAACAGCGCGCCCGCGGCGGCCTCGCCCGCGCCCGCCAAGCAACTGAAGAAAGTGGCCCCACCGGCCACACCCAACAACGCCGATAACAACAACACTGCCGCCTGGAAGAAACCGAGGTACCATAACACTTATTATTTACAACACATTCGCTGTTATTAAAAATACTTAAATACGGTCTAAGACAAACAGTTTTGGCACTATATTCTTACACTTAGTGAGTTAGTGTTGTCTAAAACGCACAGCAATGGGAAAGGTAGACCTAGGACACATTTTGTGTCTTAAAAAGTCATACCTGATTGGTTGCCAGCTAGTGAGGGGCTCTCGGCCAAGTCAAGTAAGTAAGCCGGTTGTACGTACGGTTTGAACGGTAATAAAGGTTAAGCCGCGCTCACCGCGTTTCGTCCGTAGATGGGTGACCATTTGTGAACATACCGAGACTGAAAGATTTGACAAAAGCCTTTTAAAAACCGCAGATTTTGAAACACACTGTATACAGAAAGGTCGTCTAAAATCGCATAAAAATTATCGTATCAGTCTTAATTTCGACACGTGTAACCTTATATCCAATTTCTGTTAATAGCCAAAGTAGTTAATGCCTCTCACTCGTAGTCTAAAACCGTACTTTCCATGCACTGATTTCGGTAAACTTAATTATTAAAATTACAGCGAATATGTTTAGATATATTCTAACAAAGTAAACAAAAATTTACTGTTTTAACACGAATAATAAGCGTACACACACACACACACACAGTTTTTTTCTCAATGACGAGTTTATATATTATTATTAAATTCCAAAACATTTGTTTTGTTTACAATGTTAGGAAACTAATATTATATTTCTATGTTTGTGTATTATTATGTTAGCTGGTAAGTTCGGTGACCAAACCAACGCGCTTCGCAATACGTTTGATACATTCCTTTACAAAACGTTAGGGTATTACCGTTAATTATGTTTTGGTGTCGTCTTTATGTTTTTAATAACTCTGATAATTGATTGTTATGATCAATATTCAAAGTTATTTGTTTATGTAAATTGTTTGTAGTGTATTTCGTGCTAAACTTTGTATAACTGAGCTGTTTAATGTATAGCGAATAATTTGAAATTTCGTATACATATATTTTTTGGTTTTGAATTAAATTTATCGTCACACTTTAAGAGTAATTCGAAATAATGACTACTTCAGTGTGGTGGAATAATATATATTTTTCGATTTGTACGCGCAGTATGTCAGCGACCTGAAATACAGTAGGTTCGTCCCTGATCAATATCTTTATACTTACAACATAGTCATTGTTTTGAATCAAGATTCCAATGTGATATTTAGTTCTCTGCTTTAAATAAATCAGTTTTAGACGTACAAAGCTCAGTCACGAAGTATAGTATCGTAATAGACATGTATAATGTACGAATACAAACCGGGGGGTTAATTGACTAGCGCAATTAACCCTCCGCTGCGGGTACTGAGCGGGGGCGAGTGTAGTGCGGTGTCGGCCAGGCCGCAGCCGCTAGCCCCGCGCGCGCCCGCGCCCCCTCCCGCTCCAGCCCATACTGTGGCCGCAGCCGCGCCCACGCCCGCGCCCCCTGCACAGGCTGAGGCACAGGTATGTGGATTTATAAAATACTATTAATACCTTATTCTTATGATAAACGTAATCATCTATCAATATTTTATGCGTCGGTCACCGGTGACCGATCAACTACTTTGTGAAATCTGGCTTGAGTAATGTTAAAATTTATCAATTCGCCCCCTATTACATTAACGTAGGCATCCGACAATAGTTCAGCCCTATGAACTACGTGTCGGTCACCGGAGACCGAAGAATTTTTTGTCTGCTGGCTCTTTCGAGAAATAAGAATTTGAATGTCTTCCCTCTAATTGAAACGTGGAATTAGAGAATTTATATATTGCAGTGTAGAATGAGTAATGTATCCCGTGACCGTAGGTGCAAGCGGGCGTGCGGCAGCTGGTGCAGCCGTGCTCCATGGCGTGCGGGCGCGGCGCCGTGCCGTCGCTGTCGTGCGCCGCGTGCCTGTGCCTGTACCACCCCGCCTGCGCCGGCGGCCTGCGCGCGCCGCCGCCAGACCCCTTCATGTGCAAGGTACGAGCCACACACACGCACACACACTCAACTCAGATACGCTCAACTACTTTTTTTTTTACGACTCCTGCATTAAGGAATTTAATCCTTGTGTCGCGGGGGGTTTCACAAACATTCAAATCACATGCACAAAGAACACCCAGACTGGAAACAAGCATTTGCGGGTCACACCAATGCTTGTCCCATGCGGGATCTAAACCGCGGCACGTCGCGCACAGAGGTAATTGGCGTGGTGACCTATACCACTCGGCTATCCGTGCAGTCTCTACTACAACTACTGTATAATAACTTTCGTGAGGAGTATTCATAATTATTTATAACAAAACGGTTTACTCACGCATATTCTCGGGATCGCCCGATTAGTTTGATTGGGATGATTATGGACTCCCAGTGGCGTAGCTATCGGAGGGCTAGACGGGGCTGCGCCCCGGGGCCCCCAAGCTCGGGGGGCCCTTGGACTCTGACTTACATCGTTTGTAAGTCAGAGTCCGAGGGCCCCCCTTTTGTTTTTTTAATTTGTACATAATTAACAAATCACAATTACCTATTTATCGTCACCGGGAATCATATATTATCGATACTTAACTATTTTAAGACGATTGTAAGTATATCTCTCATTCCATTACTACGTTCATAGACAAACATAACACAAAGTTTTTTATCCAAGTTGTAGAAGATTTTGATTTTAAGGAAAACCATTTTAATATATATGTATTTGAATGAGTATTTTGTTGTTTTTCATATTGTGTGTTTCTTTTATAAGACAATAAGGTTAAAAATGGGTTTTACAGTCTGATGAAGACGCTAAGACGTGATTTGTGTCGGAGCCGGGTACATGATAAGACAAGTTAGGAAAAATCCACATAATTCATAAAAATCCTAATACACTTGGATAGTATTCGTACGAATGTTTGACGGAAACGGAAGCTTTTGTCTCGTTTTTACTTTCTAGTGAGCAAATAGGCAAAGCTTCGAGAGAGCCGCATACATGTGTAGTCGGAGCATTATAGGTAGTATAGGTTTGCCACGGTAATATTTTATCTATCAGTATTGTAAATCGACCCTATTTTTGAAATACAGTCGCGTGGTACATATAGGCGTGTGGACTGGGTATGAAAAGGACATATCCATTAAGACCACCAAATACTTAAAAAAGAAAATAAAACTCGTATTTTTTCTTTTATGAAATCAATAAAAAATGACAAAGTTAAAACGCTTTAAAGTTCAGGAGTGGGGGCTTGTGACGTCACGTCTTGGTAAAAATTGTAGCTAGAAGTGACGTCACGCGACATTTCCTTTTACTGTATCTTCCTCATAATTTGTTCAAGTAAAAAGGAAAAAATACGTGTTTAATATTTTTTATAGTATATGTGACGAGTAAATTAAAAAAAAATGTCCACATATTTCGAGTTTCTATCTAGTTTAGTGAATTTATTTTGTGATTGTATTTTTTTATTTAAACATCAAAATACGTTGTGAATTAAATAGAAAGTGTTCAATAAAAATGCATTATCTTTTTTTATCAGGAGAATTAATTTAAAAACCATGCTTATAATATGTTTAATTTAGGACTAAATAACAAATCATTTTGATAAATTTGCGACCGAAAAATATTTGCGCTTCGACTGAGACGTACGATGTACGAAAATCCACATTAAAATATAAAGCTTAATTCAAAACTTTTTTGTACAGCACAAAATATTCTACAATTGCAATTTTAATAATCCTTGCAATATTAATAAGATTTTTTTAGATTAAAATAAGTACTTGTATTTATTTTGCCGCTAACATCAGTTCGACTCGCGACACCACCGCCGCCGCGTCAGCTCATGATTAGGGACTCGTATTGAGTCTGAAACTAGTCGGGCGATCCCGAAAATATACGTGAGTAAACCGTTTGTTTTAAATAAATATGTATTTATTTTGTTTAAAAAACAAACACCGTCTGTTCGTCACGGGGCTCGGCATATTCGCGACTGGTTGCATGCCAAGCGCATCTTGAGATACGACGCCCATAGGTAGCTCGCGCTTCGTCCGTTTATATATCTAAGATTAGGCCCAAACATACTCTCTCCTGCCATCTGCTTTTCCAAGAAGCATTCGAGTTAGCTACCAGTAGCAATACAAAACACAACCGCCGTAAATAATTGCAACGTAAATGTTACCCCAAGTCCCTAGATCAAGCTGGCCCGAGCCAGCCAAACTAGCAATAAAAATATGTCCTTAAATAATAAAAACTTAGATCCAGCCCTCCCTTGCTATTTTTACCTTATTAAGATTGTTAGCAACGCACTAAGTCGAGGTCCGATCCCCACAGGGGGTGCCCTTAGTGAAGGTTGCTAACGTAGTTAGTTTTTCTATTGCTCTAGCTGGAGGCCCTTAAGGTTCTCCCGAAAAGTCCAGTGAAGCAGTCAAAGCCTGCGCTGAGGCTAACTGCGTAAATCTCTTCCAGAAAAAAATGTTTATGTGAAGTTACAATACTGATAAATAATATTACCGTGCTAATGCCCTCTGTCAATCGATATACATTGCATTCGGTACACGACGAATACGGAACCAACGAATTTAAATAGTTTACTTGGGGCCCTAGTTTTATTTTTGCCCCAGGGCCTTTGGTTACCTAGCTACGCCACTGTGGACTCCTATTGAGTCTGAAACTATTCGGGCGATCCCGAGAATATGCGTGAGTAAACCGTTTTGTTTTAAATAATTATACTACTACTGCTACACATAACATCTACGAGCGAACGACGCGTGCAATCGTCGAATAATGAAACGAGAACAATGTTTGTAGTCATATCATATGTATGTAGCGACAGCATCGCACGAGCAATGCCTGATGCAATGAAAAACGAAAACCCAAGTACAACTCTTCACAAAAAAAAAAACAATGATTCCTACTTTACTATACTCTTAAAACAATAAATAATTATCTCTTTTTCACAGAACTGTCGTAAATCGACCTCGCCGCCGCTAGAGCCGACTCACAAGTCCGGCGCCAGCTTACCGACACCGGTGCCGGTCCCGGTGCCAGTGCCGGTTCCGGTGCCGGTCCCGACGCCGGTGCCGCGCCGCGTGCCTGTGCCCGCTAAGGTGCCGCGCGACAAGCGGCTCATGTTGAGGATGAAGGTAAGACTGATTATGTTACTGATATAAGGAACAGTCACCAGTTAGTTAGTCAGCATAAAAATTTGGCTGTTTTATAATTCATGAAAACTTTAGGTGTTATGTATGGCATAGTAAATGTCCCTCCGTAATGGATTAGAAATTTAATCGATAAAACATCATTCAGTTTTAGTAACATTTGTACATTAGTTTCCTTATGAAATACTTCTTCGGTCAGCAGCTGCGTAATTTTTCATTTAAGTTCGTGGTAAACTGGTTACTTGTTATTTTAGGAAAAATATTTTTTTTTTCACAATACGTCTGTTGTGCAGTAACAGACGTATTGTGGCCCACTCTCGGGTGGTCAGGTAGGTTGATGTACGGTGTATCTCCACAAAGTAACGCGTGTGGCGCAGATGGCGGGCGGGGCGGCGGCGCGGGCGGGCGCTCCGCAGGGGCTGGCGCTGCTCAACGGCCGGCGCTTCGTCGTCGTGCCGCGCACCGTGCTGCACGCGCCCCCCTAACACACTTCTGACACCTCACTGACTTCCAAACTATTCTAGTAGTAACAAAAAACTCTACTTTACTACTTGATAAAAAAATGGTTTGTTATCGTCGCTACAACACGCTGCCCCATGTTACATTAAACCGGCTGGCGGGAAACTGATCACCAACACACAGCAGAAATACTAATTAAAAGAAGAACCCCAGTGACAACTACCGACTAAAGTTCAAGACATTATCAGCGTCATCACGAAAATCGACTTTACTGCGTCAGAATAAAGTGTCAGTATTGCAACAGCACTGCCGCACAGGAAACGTCGTTGGTCCCACAGTGAAACACAAGAATCAATGAGCTACCGTCATTAATTTTGCCGCCAGAAGCGCTAGTCGCACGCGTGGTCATTATATAGTTTATTGGTGGGCTTTGGCAGCTAACGCGCCAGTGGCGCCAACTGGTGAACGCAATATACGCCTTCGGTTTACCAGTAATTTTTTCAGTAGTCATGGAGACGAAAATCTCTTTATGGTCCCGAAGGACTACTCTAGTTACGTAAATCTATCTAACCTTATTCCAGACAACAGATTTTAATCCAAATAATATTTTTTCAACCAATAAGTTACATTAACTACCAAACTCACGCTAGGTTTTTCGGAGACGTGTTTGGCTCGACGCGATTCAAGCTTGTAATTATATGACTCCCTCGGGTCCGAATATAGTCGGAATTAAGAAGTTGGTCCGTAAAAAACTTACAATATAAATTGTCATTAAAAAAAAACAATTTTACCCACCTCGCAAATAACACCACAAAAATTACTATTACAATATCATTACAATAATAACATTTAACATGCGCAATAGACATTATATTTAAGCCCTTATTTCAATATAGATAGGGATGCGCTCCATGTTAATATAAGTCAAACTTATAATCACAATTAGATTTATTTAATGCATATATCTATAGACTGGTAATTAAGTAATACTTAAATATAAGACTGGGTAAAGTGAGAACTGATACATGAAAGTGAATTGATACAAGTAAACTGCAGTTACTATGCTTAGGTAAGAACTGGTGCTATCAATGTACTGTATTTTCTGTTACTGGTTAAATCTATGCCTTTAGAAACCGACTTCCAAAAACGAGGAGGTTTTATATGTTCCAATGTATTTTCTTTTTTTTTTTCTAATAATTTATTCTATTGAAAACCAACGAAAACTAGTATTCAAATAATATTGTCATTTATTATATTCATTTTCGCTGATGAAACATTTGAAATATTATATTCTTAATTCCAGTAATTGAACAATTCCCAGTAGTTTGTTTAACGTTTAGATTTATTTATTTTAGTCGACATATATCAATGTTTCAAATCTAGTTTGTGTTTCGTCCTGAATTATTGAGTATCGATACCAATATTACGTGCCTATATTTCTAAAGCTGCTTCTTTAAGTAGCTTGTAATATAGTAGTACGGTTTGCCGATCCGATTCTGGCTATTTGGCTGTTGCTTAAGGTATCGATACTCCATTTCTCATATCGATTAAAATATCGATAAAATACTCAGTTTATTCAATCTTAGTATGGTTTACAGAAATCAAGTTGCCTTACCATGTAATCCTATAGCTAAGTATATAAAATATAGATATATTTTCTGATACCAGTAACTCAAACTGCCAGTTCTTTATTCCACAATTCATTAATAAGTTTTTTTTTTATAGTTGTCTATGTTTCAAACTATTTATTATGGGCGACGTCTGATCAATATTTGTTCCTTATATGATTAAGAATAGGCTTTTATCATACAATAGGACAGCTATAGGCCATATTCTTCTTAGCAAATGGCAGAATATCGGCAAAAATTTAGAGTGGCTTAAGCTCAATGCCCAATATGTTTAAAAACTAAGATATGTGAATCAATGTCCCTAGTCTATTTAAAATAAAAACGCTTAACAATTTGTTTGTAATATTAGACTTATCAATTCGTTATATTTATGAAATGAAGACTTGCTACAGTTAAAAGATGGCAACATTAGGTATCACCCATTAACAACAAAAAAATAATTGAATTAGACACGTATTTTTCCTTATTTTACGTTACCAAAAAATTGCGATAGTACATTGATTTGAATTTCGTGCTTTTTGTACGCGATCATGAAATCATAAGCCACTCCTTAACTTTGATTGGTTTTAATAACTAGGTGTATTAAATGATAATAAAAAAAAACATAAAATACGTGTCTAATATTTTTTTATTATCCAACTAACGGACTAATTATATTTTTACTTTTCATATCTCATCATCTACCACATTACGACATTGAAATATACAACTTGCAGGACCCGAACCTGCGGTCACTGGCTTGACGCGCCAGTTGTCACAAGTCGAATCCTGCCTGAGGTTTAAGTTTTTCCTTCTATTATTCGTATTTAATTACAAATATTCGCTCCGCATGCGTTAATGCGTAACAAATAATTTAAAAATAATGAAACTTGTTGTTTAAAAAATGTGTATTTCAAATGTATTTTTTAAACCACCGCACATTCATGTATATGTAATGCTGTATGTTTTGGGTGACATTTATTATGTCGGCTTTAGGCCTAAGAAAATGTCATTTTAAAATGGAATTAGTTATGAATGTTTTAAATTCTGTGCAAGCCACTCCAACTGTTTATTTTATGATTTCTTTTTGTATTGTTTTACTACAATTTAATTATATTGTTATTAATTAATCCTTCAACAGTTAATAAAATTATTTCACGTACTCATCAAGACAAGTGGCATTTCGACAAGCGTTAACGATGATAGAAATCGGTTAAATGACAATAAAAGTATGGAAATGACATTTCGTTTCGATAAGTCACGTGACTTCGACTTGTCACTTCCATACATTTGAACGATTCGATCAGCGTTATCGCCTGTCGAAATGTCACTTGTCTAGAGGCCCAGGTCACTCAGAGGGTCTCAGAAATAAATTTATCTATCATCAAAATATTATTCCATAAAGTATGCAGCACTTTTAGTTCCTCCCTTTGTCTATGATCTATTATGAGAGAAAAATGTATTTCGAGACTTTCAACTTAGCCACGCAAGTACTTATAGCATTCATTTTTTAGTCTCGCGAAGATGTTTATTATGCCGGTCACTCACATTCGCACGAATACGCAAACCCACAAATGTAGGAGGACATTTGCAAATGAATTCATTTCCGAGCTGTGTCGGTTTTTTAACAAACATCAAAGCGCGCGAAACTTTTTCGAATGTTTTCTCGCATGTGAGTGACCGGGGTAAGATTTATTTTGTATATAAACCATGAAACTGTCTTAAGAATGTTATAAAAAGAAGGATATAATTTGATTCTTTTACTCATTAAACATTATGTTCTTCATAATTTATTGTACTTTTTAATTAAATAAAAAATGACTACAATTTTAATTTAATTGTGGTCGTTAGTTCTTTTTTTTTTACTAATTTATTTTCGATATTTAACCATAATGTAAAGGAATGTATCAAACGAACGAAGTGCTAAATAAAATAGTGATTTTGCGTTACACGTTTTGCTTTGACGGTACACCGGACTTATTTCTATCTCCATAAGGTACGTATTTTATATACTATTTATTTAGTTATCCGTTGAGCATATAAAAAAATTAACTACTGAGACGCTGAACTTAAATTACCGCGTTTGATATTCGTTGTCATGGTTACCGGTCGCAGTCGCAAGCCGACGGTCTATCGCCAGCAAATCAAAGTCAGTTAACTTTAGCTCGCATATTTGAGCCAATTTTTCGTATATATTAGCTTAGTTGGCAATTTGCGGTTGACGGCTTCAACGCGATCGCGACAAGGCGACAACTAATATTCGTGTGCGGTTATTTCTGTCTGTAGCAATAGTCTACCGTCTTGCAGTAACAGTAGCAATTTGAAATATGAACATTGGGTAGTGTTAAAGGTAGTGTTGTTTCCAGCGAGGACAAGCGCCGCGGCCGCGTGGCCAACGGCGCGGCGTCGCCGAGCGCGCTGGCGGCGGGCGCGGGCTCGCCGCGCCGGCGCCCGCGCCCTAAGCCCGACGACACCGACCACTTCACCGCCTTCTACAACAAGGCGCACGAGAGCAACTATAATGTTGTTGTTCAGGTAACGAATATTTATTTATTTTCTGCTGTCCCATAGGCTACGGCTCCAGCTCGATAAAAGCAAATTTTAAACATAATGCAACTTGGATTAAAGAATAAAAATACATATTTTATTATATTTTTTGCTTGAGATGCGAATCGAAAATAACATTAATATTGTTATAGTGGTGTTTTTTTCATGTTATTGATGGTTTAATAAAGTCTTGAAACTTTGCTGTCAAATAAATTATTTCAAACAAAATATTTCTACTATTTTGCTCAGCAACTTTTACTATATACATTCTGCATACATGGGTATTCAGTCAGATCGTCAAATTTTATACGAAATACCCTCATACTTTGCTAAATATAATATGATTATTTATGTGCTATGATGGTATTATGTGTATTGTATTAGTTAGGTAATTTTACTAATACATAACTACGATGTTGTGCTATTTATTCAGATCTTCCAATACCTGGGTATGCGCGATCTGGCGCACTGCGCGCGCGTGTGCAAGCTGTGGCGGCAGCTGTCCGCCACGCCAGCGTTATGGAGGCACGTTAGGATGAAAAACTCACACGTAAGTCACATTGATCATTTTTATCACATATTCGGCAAAAAATGCAGAAAATATTCATAATTTTATGCAAAATAATGATTAAATAAATGGCTACATAATATCGTCTTTGTCAATATTATCCTTGCAGGAACAATTTATTTTACTAGTACATACATACATACATAAAATTAATTTTTAGTAGTAAAAAACTTGCTTAAATGAGAAATTTTTATTTATTGAATGTGTTTGTGTATAGGTAAGCGACTGGGCAGGTTTATGCGCGGCATTAAAACGCCACGGCACCAAAAGATTGGACCTCCGCAAGATGCTACTGCCACAAAACGACACCGTGTTCTGGGAACAGTTCGCGCAACACATATCTACTGTGGATACGTTAGAGAGGTTCGTACGAGTGTTGTATGCTGGCGTGTGGTGGTGTGGCGGGAGTGTAACAGCCGCTTGCCCGCAGGATAGAGATGTGCCGCTGCCCGGCGCGCGCGGTGGAGGCCGTGTGCCGCGGGCTGCCGGGCCTGCGCGCGCTGGCGGCGCTGGCCATCCGCGACGCGCTGCTGGACCCCGCGCCGCTGGGCGCGCTGCCGCGCCTGCTGGAGCTGCGCCTCAAGAGCATGGCGGGGCTGTCGCTGGCGCGCGACCTGTCGCACCTGGCCGCGCTCACGCAGCTGCAGCACCTGTCGCTCACGTCCATCAAGGAGCTGGGCTGGTGCGCCTGCGAGGTCATCGGCGACCTGCCCGCGCTGGAGTCGCTGGAGCTGGGCGAGTGCACGTTCCGCGCCGAGTTCGCGGGCGTGCTGGCGCGCCTGGGCCGCCTGCGCCGCCTGCGCCTGGAGCGCGGCACGCCGCACTGCGCCGCGCCCGACATCCTGCGCGCGCTGTCCACGCTGCCGCTGCTCACGCGCCTCGAGCTCGTCAACATCGACGTCAAGCCCGGCTTCGACGAGGCGCTGGGCCTGTGCCACAACGTGCAGCGGCTGCTCATCATCCCCACCTACGTGTCGCAGTCGGCCACCACCAACCGCCAGGTGCTGTCGGGCGTGCTGCGGCTGCGGCGGACGCTGACGCACCTCATGTGGGGCGTCACCATCGAGCTGCTGCGCGTCACCGAGCTGTTCATCGACCAGTGCGAGCAGGCGGGCGAGGCCAAGAAGCGCGACGTGGGCGAGTGCATCCCCGTGCTCAAGCCGGTGCCGGGCTGCCGCCTGCCCACCGAGCTCACGGCCGTGGCGGGCCCGCCGCAGGTGGAGATCCTGCCGCTGCCCACGCTGCAGCGGCTGCTCAGCGCGCAGCTTCCGCACACCAAGCTCAAGCTGCTCCGTATCCCCTTCCACGCCACCTGGCGCCAGTCGCTGGCGGACTTCCAGTAGCACACACACACGGCGGGAGGGCGCAATGACTCATTCATCTTGTAGGGTACATGATATTGCTAAAGGTTAACCAAAACTAATCAAGCAGATTTAAAAGTCTGTCAAAAAAGTACTATGTTATTAGACACGACCCGAATGTTTCTTGAAGCCGACACAAACATCACAAAGCATTTGCTTTGACTTAACACTATTCCTGCTAATGTAAAATTGACAAATTATAGGAAGAATGAAAACTTAAAGCAAACGCTAAGTAAAAATTAAACTCAGCCTTACACTTTGTTAACACTTGGATAATTCTATAGGTTACCATAAATCAGTCTGTGAGAATTTAGCCTTAAATATAGCTTACAATATTATCGCATAGCTCTGCCTGCAAACAAGAAGTTCAACAATATCTATATAATATGGTAAGTGTTTTACTATTAAAAATCTATTTAAGTATATTCTAGAAACGTCCGATTTACAACTAAACCGTTTGTGAGAATTTAGTATATTTTTAGCTTAGCGTAGCTCTGATAAATATATGTAATATTATTGTAGTGTTGTCTTTTTAGCAATGCTCAAAATATAAACTCGGTTGTAAAATTTTATATGATTGATTTTGTGTCGTTATTGGCAGACTTCTTGCATTGTAATCTGAATTACAAAGTCGATTTTTATTTCTCTGACGAAAGAGGAGACGAATGAATATCAGATGCACTACTCTACACTTCTCATTTATTTTCGGGGTTGTTCTGCGCCTATTCGTGGACAAAATAGGTCCCATTACGGTGCATTTTGTTCAAGTTGTTTGCCAATAACTTCTACATGTTTTTAAAACCAAATAGGGTGGGTAGAAAGATAAAAAAGAACGCGTAAAATATATTACTTTAATTCGATGCGCTTTGCTTTTGAACTTGTAATGTTACGGGGAAGTTAGCCACTTAAATACAGTTAAAAACATCACTTAAATACAGTTAAAAACATAAATTAACTAACAGTTTCTTGTTGTTTTTATAACTCACATGATTACTGCGAGATATACAGAGGAATTACTTGAAGAAAATATTGAATTACGAGTTTTTGTTTGCCTTTAGTGTATGCTTCTAAAGAAGTTTAGTTAATAATGGCTTGGGTCGAGACGATTAAGAATGTGTTAATCAAACTAGTGCAATTATGCGTAAATTAAAACGATGTCGCATGCCCTAAGGTGTCACCAGACTAATTCCTTTTGTGGTTGGCAACTTCTTTAAACAACAATGTTCAAAAGTGCTAAAATTACAATTATGTATAGTTACACATTCATATTCTATAATTGAAAAATAAAGATTGATATAACGATATTTTTACATGTACATATGTGTATATATTTACTTCTAGTGTATTACAAAATATAATATTTGTATTGAATATCATACATAAATACTTATAGTAGTATATTATATTTTATATATTCAGTTGGTTATATACACAGGTTATAGCTGGTTTAGTTAAATTTACCGCTTCGACTTAACTCGGTGCCGGAACGGCATGTGACGGCATCGGTATACTGGGTTATGTGAGTTACATGTAGTTAATGTTTAATGTACCAGTAGGTACTTGTTACATAAGGAACATATATTATATGACGACTATATTAACCATATCACTGGCAATTTACTAAAGAAAACGACAATGGGTGATTATTATGTCTAGTTCTCTTTGTCTACGTGACAAGCTGCAACATGTGTCTACAAGGTGTCTTATTCGCAATAACTAACGCTTGCGCCCGCGCAGCGTATAGGAGACGCATAATTATTATATGCTTTTGGTACATACATAGATATATTTTTGTAACAACCGACTCTTCCAAACAAACACCAATCACAGTTGAAATTCGATTGTTTATGACTTTAAATGAAGTACTAGATTATAATAATATTATGATTGAAAAGTTATTAGTTTTTATTAATATAGAAATATTATATAAAATGTTTTAATGTAAGACTTGTAAATATTTTCTAAGATACCTTAGTAATCAGTGCCTACAATATTGATTTCTATATGATCAGACAAACAGAGGCGTGATTAACGAGTTAACGCGTGTATTTTTTTAATTTTAATATTAGTTAGTTGATTGCACATTTAAAGTTTTTGTACCGACCATAATTCAAATAAATTATAAGTTGCACAATATACACTGTTAACGCTAAACTCGTTTTAACAGCGGTTATATTAACATCTGAGTTAACGGTAATCGTGTATGTTGCGACTTAATTCAAGTCAACCAAAATATCTTTACTCAATCAATAAATAGTTCACACAAAATTTCTTCAAACAATTCGAAATGTGTATTGAATGAAAAAAGTTTGGGAAAAAGACTGAATCATTAATAAGGCTATATTTAAGGAATAGTGACGTTATTTGCTAGTATTTGGTGGGCACATAAGTCAGTCTTGTTCTGAAATCGGTGAAAGCTTTAGATGTGCAATATGGACGTTTTGAAAACAGATGGCGTCGCGCATACTAAAGCCAAATAGCACACGACATTTGTTTTTAAATGTTGGCCACGGTTGTGTGTAAAACATTCGCGAATTCAGACAAAAGTAATATTATATACCTTTATTCGTTTATATTTAGCTTAAATGAGGCGACTCGATTAGTGAGGGGTGCATCACACGACTCCGTAGGAGGGTTTGTAGGCACGATACAAATTTTAGTGCGAGCCGGGTGCTGGGCATTAAAAATACTTGTCAGAAATATCATTTAATTTTAAATTAGTTTTTCGTCTTTATCGATGATTAATTTTAAAGAAATTAAGAAAAATTTCAAAATTGTCAAACGGCGTTTTTTTAATTGTCTTTTGATCAGCAATATTTTCTTATAAGTTCTAGGTGATACGCCGCCTAATATGTAATGTCATCAGTACTTTTTATTAAATCGTGAATGATTTAAACATAATCGTGTAAATTTCATTATACATATAATTAGTTATAAAATTATGTGGCAATGTTTGAAAATATATTTTTTTTAGACTTGTATGCGCAAAGTACAAGGTTTTGTGACGAGAGAGGGCGTCTCGGTCGTGTTTTCTCGAACGATAAAGATAATATATAGAAAGATTGTATATTTATTTACGTCTTTTTGAGTTTTATGTGTGCACCTTTATATCCATAAACGCTTTATAATTGAGGATTAATCAGAATTTGTCATTGATATGCAGTAACAAACATCTTGACTGCACGGATAGCCGAGTGGTATAGGTCACCAAGCCAATCACCTCTGTGCGCGACGTGCCGCGGGTTCGATCCCCACATGGGACAAGCATTTGTGTGACCCACAAATGCTTGTTCCAAGTCTGGGTGTTCTTTGTGCATGTGATTTGAATGTTTGTGAAACTCCCCGCGACACAAGGATTAAATTCCTTAGTGAGGGAGTCGTTTTTTTAAAAAATCAAAATCAAATCTTTTTAAACCTATAAGACGAAATTATACTTTCAATCAAAAAGCACTTAATACACTAAGATAACTGTCTCTTGGTCTGATTTTGTTCTTGATATTATAGCCAATAAACCACAGTTTTAATATAAGCACGAAGTTAAAAGTATGTAGTTTAATTACTGTTAAATCTATAGAGCGTTTATGTATTAAATAAGGTAATATGACGAGACGCCGACATAGCTCGCTCAGTCGGCTATCGAAACGTCGCGTGGGCTATGAAAACTAATATCTATCGATTTGCGAAATACATTATATTTTAACATTCTTAATATTCGCAACTGAGAGAAAAATGTAACCAAAATCACGATCTCAGCACTATATAATTTGCTAATTCTGTTGCGACATACTCAAAAGTCACTTAATTTTTTGTCGACTTAAAGTCGCCTGTACTCGAACTGCTCTTAAAGTAAGTGATCAACGTACACGCACTCCGGGAGCTGTGTACCAGTCTCGCAAGTCACGTGCGCTTGGTTTTTGTTTTGTTGACCGCAAACTGTCCGTGTGTAGCCGGCTTTTGTCTAATGCTGTCTCTATAACTTAAAGAAAGAATATAGCGACAGATGGACTTGAGATCGTCTTAAAGTTAAGTGTCGTTTGATTACATGGAGTTGTTTTCTATTGTTTCCGTTCTTTACGTCTATAACTATTTTAGTGGCCTTTAAAATTTATTTCTTGTGGCTTCGAAGCAATTGGTTTCATTTTACTAAGTTGACTAGTTACAATTAATTAATTTATTACATTATTTATTCAAAATTTAAGTCTTAATAATAGTATGGATTCGCTGTTATTTCGTGTTCTTTTTCTCATATTTCGTTAAAAAGAATAAATTTCTACGCATTTTAATCCATACACAAGTCACTACTAGATCGTCACAATCATTTTCCTTTTCTTGTTAACAGCAAAATTACCGCCACTATTTCTCTTTTAATCCTAAATAATTGTGCAAATTAAGATTAATATAGATTTTCTTTTAATAATTTATCAAATAAATCAATTTTCTTCTAAGCCACAACTGACTAATATTAGCGTTAGCACCATGACTTGTGTTAAACAAAGCATAGCTTTTTAGTATAATTTGGACATACAGTCTATTGTTTATAATCTCTTAAAAATGATGCTTCTTGTATTTGTAGTTATATTGCGGGACTGCCCATAATGTGGCGCTTGTTTTATGTAAAAAATGTAAATGAATGACTTGCTTATTACAAATTGTTACGCGCGTAATTTTTTATTATCTGACTACTCTGTATAAACTAAGAAAGCTTAGACGGATTGAATTGTGGAATTCACTTGCCATATTTATTTATTGTTTCCTGTATTTTGTATAATTGTTATCAATATAAAATTTCTTTAATTTGAATTAAAATGCAAAATATTCAAAAAGACAAGAATATTCGTCGTTCGGTAGCGTATTTTGTTCTTACTCCATACAACATGATCAATAGAAAATCTTAATGAATCTGTAATTAATTCATTGTAGAAATTTGTCTTGTAATGTATGGAATGAGGACAAAATACTATCTTAAAAATATTGATTAAGTCCCTAATCGATAATTTTAAATATGACGGATTTTATGGAAAAAAAATAAAAATATTTCGTTTAAGTTTCCTTACGATACATGGAGTTGTTCAGATAGTATAAAGTTTGGAAAGCAGTCGTGAAGTTGAGGCGCAGGAACTTTGTATAATTAGATTACTTTATAGGTTTAAAGACAACTTTGCTAGTAAGCAGGGGTGACTTATGAATAAACGGTTGCCGAAATATACTTGGTTTTATTTTTATGACCTTTGTTTTTTTTTTCCAAGAATCGGGTTTTGAGGCAAGAACCTTTAACAAAAATATCGAGGGTGTACCCTCACCCTAGAATTGTGGACTGTCTGGATACTTGTACCAGATAAAATAAAAAGATAAAGAATTGACAAAACGAAATTTAATACGATCCATTACGTTACAAATATATGCAAATCAGATCATAAAATCAGTGTGTTTGCGACGACGGGCGGTGCAAAGTTCGAAACGTCAAGTTATTAAAGGTAAAATGAATTTGTTTGCGTTAATTCCTGTTAAGTACCTACATTATTTTATAAGTTTTCTTAGGTGTTAAAATGCCAGTCTTTTGTCTATCCATATTATCGTATTAAAATACACGTATTTACTTTTTAATACATTTTATTTCCTCAGATTTGATAATCTGTGAGATATCATCCATTACTTTTAACTTCAGCTCTTCGTCTTGGAAACTTCTGAGCAGCGATCCAACAAAGTGAACGAAAGTGTCCACTGGATCTTCATTAGGTGGTTGACTTTGTGCTATTTTTTCGTAAGGCACGCCTAACAATTCAGACTTGCGGATGATCCTAGCGTATTCTTCATCCGATGACTCCATTTGCTGTTCTCTTGTAGGCCACTGCGTCACAACAGAGTAACTCGGACGTACTGTCAAGCAGTTGTCCAACTCCCCTTGATCTTGAGTGATCATTGATCCCGAATCCTGGATTGGGTCATTTATGTCGTGTATTTGAGACATCACCTCTTGTTCGTCAGTCTGAGTTTGCATGATTTCGCTGTAATCTATCCTGGGTATCTTAAAAATGTCATGTCAAATGTTAACGCTTAAATTTAACGTTGTAGGTAATGGTTAATGTTAACGGTTTAAATCTACAACGGGTAGCGAGCGCTATTGAGTGAGAGAGAAGATATTACAATATAAAAACTGCTTATTACTACCTACTTTCTTACGGACCCTGTCATGTTTCATTTAACGCAATGAAGCGTTGTGTACAAAATTAAAGGCGAGCTTTACACGCTACACTTCACTAACTTAATACTAAACCGCGGGCAGCCAAATGCGTAATATCGGTCAGTCACATCTAGGGTTGCCATCCGTCCGGGTTTCCCCGGATTTGTCCTAGTTTGGAAGACGGGCGGGGTTTAAATTGAAGTCCGGGTGCAACCCGGACTACGGAGTAAAATATATTTTAACACATTCGATGCCCAGCCCTATTATTTTGTTTTGATTAGCACCCGGGAGCCGGGTGCTGGGCATGGAATGTGTCAAGATGTAAGTGAATGAAAAAAGTATTGAAATGTCCGGGGTGAAAGCTCCTAAATCCGGGGAACTTACGCTTCCGGACCTGGGGGGCAGGTTTTAGAGATGGCAACCCTAGTCACATCAAAGACGCAGGGTGCGTAACAAGTCGCTCCCTTCCAAATTAACACCTCTATTTCGCAATATATTAAAAAAAAAATAAGAGGCGGCTACTGTCGGTATATAATTAAACTTAGCGAGTCTACGTAAGTAAGTAATCCCTTAATGTAGTAATTACCTTTTATTTCACAGCTTTCCGTATGTAAAAGTATTTATATAAAATGGTCGTTCACAATTGTAAGTTCATTCAATATCTCGTACTCCGTGATAACGAATCATTTATCCCTGAAATTCCTATCCATATAAGAATAGGTACACTATACACTAGTTTTAAATAATTTACTGACTGGATATATCAAAACATCGTACAAAAAGATGTTGTCAAGGCAGTGTATGTGCTTTGACTAGTGAATTTGTGATCGATGATACGAGATAGGTGGCCAAAGAGTAAACATCCTCCTCTGAGCTTTTGCCTCACAGTGATATCTATGAAACATGTCTACTACCCTACCTTAACAAAGTAGGTACCTACCTGTTTGCTTCCTACATCGCAGCTAATTGCTGAACGTGACCAAAATGACATTTTAGACAGTCTACTAAAGCTGTATTCTGAATACATGTGAAGGATTTTGCCTATGGAGTATGGACAAAATTCAGAAACACATTCGCTATTGTTAAGAAAATAACAATTTTAGGTACAGTCGACTCTCGTTAATTCGAAACTCGAGGGAACCTTAAAATGTTACGAATTATCGAGTGTTTGAAATATCAAATGGTTCGAAATTTGTGAGAGAAAAAAAATAAAGCGTCGAATTATTAAGTGTTGATCAATTATTATTTATTAACTGCTATGCTATAACAATGACAAAAGTTTAGAGGTAAATTCGTGTACATACATGTATGTATTTATAATGTGAATTAATTAATCTTTCGAAAGAACTCTGTTAGACTGGTCTGCTTCAAAGCACATAAACATAACTAAACAAACCAATTCGTGAGAAGTGTGTGTCAAATAGTCAAACTAATCATAACAAAGGCTCGTGTCCGTTGATACAAGTTTGAACTTGTCGCAAAATGTACTTACAATCTTTCCGCCTCTTTCTCTCTACAACTTTGAATTGTCGAGTGTTGGAACCCGATGAGTTCGAATTAACGCGTCGTTTTGTTATATAGCAATGATTTTTTCGTTCGAATTACCAAGTGCATAAAAATGTATTGATTTAGTTCGAAATATAAAGAGATTTTGTAGGGAACTCGTGGTAACTTTGAATTATAGAGAGGTTCGAATTATCCCAGGTTTGGATTAACGAGAGTCGACTGTACCTAAGTACCAGTAGCTTTGTAGAAATTATTCGATATTTGGTGTCCTGCGGCTGCCACAGAGCGGGCTATTTGTTGCTAATCCTTATTGTATGTGTCCAGATCGGCCCTCCATCTCCGCTTAGGTCTTTCACATGGCCCATATTTATTGGAAACTCATTCTGTAGAGGCTTTTTTTGTAATATAGATTGGTATAATAGTATAGAATATAACATATCTACATTTGCTAAAGACATGGTGCATTCAAAAGGTATTAATAAAAAAAAAACTCAACTTGACACATATTGCAAATACTTAAAATAGTATGGCATTCCTTGTTTTTAATTTTTAAACTTAGACATTGCACATACATAAAACAAACTGCTTTAAGATCAATAAAACATACACCAGTGCTGCTTTGAGGCTGAAAATTTAATGTGTCAATGAGCTCATGTCGTCAATAAATACTTGTTAGTCTGAATTTGATACCACATTTGGATTTTAATTATGTATCTAATATATTTTTTTTTTAGTTTAAAACAATGGTTGTCATTTTAACTGTATGTTACTTGTTTAAACAAGAAAACTTAAGGATGTCTCTCATAATTTTATTTTACATAACTAAACAAAAAGTTCCTGTGTAAAATTATTTAATGTTGATTATTAAAAAAAACAGTGTAAATGAGAATTTTAATGAGTAGATAGTATTTTCATGTTTATATTATTATGATACTAGTGACATTACAACTAAAACCTTCCTTTTGAATCACTCTATCTATTGCTTAAAACTGCATTCAAATCCATTGCAGAGTTTAAACGAAATAAAAGTTCAGACAGCGGGACTTTGTTTTATACTATGTAAAGATATAAATTCTTTAAAACACTTGTTTTTATGAGTATTATAATTTATGAAAAAAATCTAGGTAATATTATATATTTTTTATTTTAATTAATTACTTTAATGACAAGGTTATATAAATAATGTGTTTATTTAACCTAGACATGTTTTCATCTGACCTAGTCTATAAAGATAAGTGGTTCAAAGATTAGTTAAACCGTTTAAGTAATTGCTTATCCGGTATCTATGAGAATCAGCCAACATCTATTTTTCATCCCCCTAAATGTTAAGGGTAGTCCACCCCTAAATTTTTTTTTTATTTTTTAGGCAAAATTTTTTGTTTTTATTTTTTTATGACACAGCATACAAAAATACATACAACCCTAAATTTTCATCCCTCTACGATCAACCCTTATATTTTATTTGGTAATTAAAAACTTTAATTTTTTTTGGTATTTTTTTTTTTATTTTTTGATGACTTACAATAAAAAATAGGGTAGGTAGGGTAGGGTAGGTAGGGTAGGGTAGGTAGGGTAGGGTAGGTAGGGTAGGGTAGGTAGGGTAGGGTAGGTAGGGTAGGGTAGGTAGGGTAGGGTAGGTAGGGTAGGGTAGGTAGGGTAGGGTAGGTAGGGTAGGGTAGGTAGGGTAGGGTAGGTAGGGTAGGGTAGGTAGGGTAGGGTAGGTAGGGTAGGGTGGGTAGGGTAGGGTGGGTAGGGTAGGGTGGGTAGGGTAGGGTAGGGTAGGTAGGTAGGGTAGGGTAGGTATTTTTAATTTATAGGGCAAAACAACGTTTGCCGGGACAGCTAGTAACATATAAAAAAATTCCAAACTTCAATATTATAAATGAATCCGTATGAACGGTCGGAGTTTCGACTTTTAGTTTTGTACTGATTATATATATAATTATTTAATTCAAATAGGTAATTTAGGTTTTTAGAGTTTGGTAGCCGAACTACCAACAGAATCCTATTACAGTCGACTCTCGTTAATTCGAAACTCGAGGGAACCTTAAAATGTTACGAATTATCGTGTGTTTGAAATATCAAATGGTTCGAAACTTGTGAGAGAAAAAAAATAAAGCGTCGAATTATTAAGTGTTGATCAATTATTATTTATTAACTGCTATGACAAAAGTTTAGAGGTAAATTCGTGTACATACATGTATGTATTTATAATGTGAATTAATTAATCTTTCGAAAGAACTCTGTTAGACTGGTCTGCTTCAAAGCACATAAACATAACTAAACAAACCAATTCGTGAGAAGTGTGTGTCAAATAGTCAAACTAATCATAACAAAGGCTCGTGTCCGTTGATACAAGTTTGAACTTGTCGCAAAATGTACTTACAATCTTTCCGCCTCTTTCTCTCTACAACTTTGAATTGTCGAGTGTTGGAACCCGATGAGTTTAGCAATGATTTTTTCGTTCGAATTACCAAGTGCATAAAAATGTATTGATTTAGTTCAAAATATAAAGAGATTTTGTAGGGAACTCGTGGTAACTTTGAATAGAGAGGTTCGAATTATCGCAGGTTTGGATTAACGAGAGTCGACTGTATTTGACTGCAGTATCTAAAAATTATCAATTATCTAGGTACCAGCCCATAATGTACTGAATCTTTGAATATTTTGCTAGTATTTTTGAGCTGAACAAAGGTACTATGGCGCCAAATTTTAAAAATGTTGAGGCATTACTAAATATCCAACGATATAATACTTGTAGCTATTGGAAGATGGGACCAAAGTTAGTATACTTCTTTAATTTTCTTAAATTCTAATCAGTGCCTATTAAGATTCCATGCTTATATTATTGTATTGTATAATGAATTTTGTTTACTTAATGACATGGCGGTTCTTAAAGCGCGAGCGATTTTTTTAATAGCGCTGTATGTATGGTATTTAATTGACTACCTATTTAGGTATATATATATATATGTGTTATTACTTAGAAGTTTTTGTCTTGTGTTCTATATCAAACATGAATTTTTGACGCTATTTTTTAGTTTTTTGTTACTTAGAAGTATAGTTTTGTTTTAAGTGTATATCTAGTAAAGTTTGTATATATTTAAAATTGTAAATAATACATTCTTATTACTAAAGTAAATAAATACTAAAAAAATTAGTCAGGCGTGAAATATAAAAATAAAACTCAAAATTACAGAAAGGCTTATTTATTTATTTTCTCCGTCCCCCCTTTCCCGCTGGAGGCTTCTTCCCCGCTTGAGGCTTTTTCCCGGCTTGAGGCTTTTTCCCCACTTGAGGCTTACCAAACGCTTTAGGTTTCCCCTTTCCTTTATCTTTACCGGGCTTTCCTTTCTGCATACCTTTACCCTTTTGGGCCTTATTAGCGTCGTACCGAAGTCTTTTCGCTGCAGATGTGGATGTGTCTGTAAGGTCATTGGCGAAGTTGCTTTGTTTTTTCTTGCTTTTGTTTTTATTATTAGATCTTTGTTGAGGAAGATTGTCATTGTCATCAACTGCGCGTATCCTGCTTTGCTTCTTCTTACGTTTCGCCATCCGAGATTGTAGGAGAGCGACCTGTGGGGTTTAGTTGATTAGAAATATTAGGTTTTGTTTTAATTTTGTAGAAATGAATAATGATAATACAATCAACAATAACTGGACCCCATTGGGGATCGGCTTCATTTTATAACTTCTAGAAACAATTTAGTAATAGTTTTGACCGGAAATTTTAATGACACTGTGTGGCAAGTCATCCACACGAAACAACATATCTATGCATAATGCAGTAAATAATATGGAGTTTGACATACATGTCAAACTCCATATTTACTGTACAGTATTATTGTTATATATATTATAATATTAGTATGGTACACCATACTAATATAATAAATGCGACAATAACTCTGACTTTTTGTCTGTCTGTTACGCTTTCAGGGCTAAACCGCTGAACCGATTATGATGAATCTCGGTATGGGAAAGGACATAGAATGGTCCCTCACGAAGGCGAAGCCGTGACAACAGCTAGTTAGTCATAAAGGTGTCACTTTTTAATGTTAATGAGACACGCACATCAATTGACAAAAATTGTGAGATGTCGAAAATGATTTTTATGTGATATTTTCCTTCGAATAGTTAAACTCAAGGTATTTTTATTTCTTTGTGATTAAAAAATGTATAATAAATACATATAATAATAATAATATATGATTAAATACCTTTTCCATTTCCCAGTTGGCCCTGTCCTCGGGCGTTTCCTTGGGCTTGTGCTTGGTCGGGCGCTTCTTCTTGCGCCCGTCGTCGCCCGAGTCATCGTCATCATCGTCGCGCTTGCGTTTCTTACCCTTGCCGCCTTTCTTTTGTTTATCTGCCCATCATCAAAAGGTATTATGATCAGGTAAAAGTCAATGATTTTATACATAAAAATGAGACAGATATGTTATTAGCGCTCGCATTTTTAGGACTCGAAAACCGAAAACAAGAAAGATATCAATGATAGCTATCTCTTTAAGTTACGTGTTTATCTCATCTTTTGTATAAATCATTTAATAACATAAACAATTTGACAAATTTTTGACATATACAACCGCGATCAGATTTTAAACGTCGTGTTTTCACAGTTTTTTTTTCTATAAAGCGATTATCGCTTTAGTTGACAACAGCTATAGCAAATAACCCTGCAGAACATAAACTCAACTCCATCCTACCTTTATCCGGATGCCTTGTGAGTGCGAGTTTTTCCTTCTCCTCCCGCTTCTCCCTCGGCGTCTGGAACCAGTCCCTCTGCCGCTGTATCTCTATCTTGGGACCAGTAGTTTCTTCCGTCTTGATGGCGCCCTCCAGCTTGGCTGTTTGCTTCTCCATTTTATTCATCTGTTTCTCCGCGTATTCTTCGTCTAAGATAGCAGCTGTAAATAAATTGTTAATTTAATACATATTTCAAACGTAGTTAGGACCTAAGTTAATTATTATCATATTATTATATTAAGTTAAATATATTATCGTCGGTCACAGGTGACCGACACGTGCTTGTTTATTGCTTCAATTTAAATATGTCGACATATCACAACGGTATGGTATGTACAGAACTACAGATAAAAATAAAAGTTAATTTCAATGTAGACTGATATTTTATCAGATTTTTACTGATAAAACAGCTTTATTTTCCGCTCAAAATATACAGGTACACAATCAGTAACATGAATTCAGTAATTTTCTCTCTCTGAATTGGTTGGAGAGCTAACAAAACCATCCCTGAAAAGGGTATTTCCGCGTCACTAGTGTATCTCACCGATCTCGGGCTCCAGCCTGGCCAGGCGGTCCCTGTACTTGGCGACGATGTCTGGCGGCACCTGGCGGGACTTGACGGGCCGTCGCGCGCGCTTCACTATCGCCTTGACGAGGTTCCGCTCCGCCTCGCCCGCCAGCGACACCGACACGCCCGCTCGGCCTGCTCGGGCCGTTCTGCCTACCTGTGGGTATTATAAACTTATATTATTTTTTCTAGTTGCGGACCAAATAGATGGCCTTAATCATGAGCTAATGCTTCGGCCGCGGTGACAATTGTAAAAAGAAAGTTGCTTGAAATAAGATAAATACATAATATATATACATATATACTTCTGATAGATAAATCTATATACAAATAGTATATAGATTTATATTATTTATTTACTTATATAGGATATACTATTGTATATAGATTTATCTATCAGAAGTACATTTAAGAGTTTGAAACATAATAAACTAGCTGCAACCTACTATTTTATTTCCGTTTCCATAGACTTATAGAGTTGAAAGTTATCCAATTTGTTTGTTGTCTGCTAAGTTTTATCCAAATCAGTCAAGTAGTTTTTGGGTGAAAGAGTAACAAACATCTACTTGTTACAATCTTTCGCGTTTATAATATCAGTCCTTTAGAATGGTAATAGGATTGCCACTAATACATAGGCCTTATTATGAGCCTTATTTAGGCCTTATTATGAGCCTTATATAGGCCTTATTATCTTTACTCCCAGCAGACTTAGGACCACATGCACGAACACCTGGGATCCTTACAATATGTGTGTTTGTTGTGAAATACTCACCCTGTGTATGTAATGCTCGAGCGTGGCGGGCAGAGTGAAGTTCAGCACAGTTTTCACCCCGGGTATATCCAGTCCCCTGGCGGCTACATCTGTAGCTACCAGTACGTCTACTTGCTCCTCCTTGAATCGCTTGAGCGAGTCCAAACGTTGAGGCTGGTTTAAAGCGCCGTGGAGCTCAGCAACCTACAACACAAACGAATAAGAAAATCTTCTGTATCAAAAGTTACTCCCCTCCGACCCGGTCTGTGTGAACGGACACGTAAGAGTAATAAGGATTTTTTTTGGTCTGCTAGAACACCTGGGAACCCTACAGTCAGCCTGTGCGCCTGGCGCTTGGTCTGCACGAACACCTGGGATCCCTACAGTGTGTGTGTGTATGGTGTTACCTTGACTCCCAGCAGGCCTAGCGCCACGTGCAGCCTGTGCGCCTGGCGCTTGGTCTGCACGAACACGACGGCGCGGTCGCGGAAGGTTCGGCACACCAGCGCCGCTAGCAACGCCTCGCGGTCGCACTCGCGCTCACGACGGATCCTTATCATGAGAAAATATTGTATATGTAATGATTTATTGTATTTGATAACTTTCACGAAGTACACTAGAGATAAATGTTAGTATCAAAGCATTTGTTAAGCTTACCTTGTCCTATTGCTAGGCAAATGCCTATTTTTTCTACTTGTCTATTTCAAGTCCTACTTTAAATAATCAAGTTAATATATATATAATTAATAATATGCGTTTACATAATTTTTCTCGAAATTTTTAGTGTTGCCAGATTTGATCACAATATGCATTTGCACTTAAACTGTCGTAAGAACAGTCGACGACAAAGGTAATTTAACTGAAATACATAATTAAAAAAAAGTAATGATTTGATAATTATGAAATGTAAGCTAGAAATGACTCTACTTAACGTAATCTAATTATTGATTTAACAATTTATGATGATTTTTAAGTAATGTGATTTTAAATGTAATGAAAGTCTTATGTATTTACAGGAAGTATTAAAAAAAATCTTACCTAACAAACTCCTGTCTCAGATTAAAGGCGACATCCTTATTCGAGTCCACGAACAACTTCACCGGCTTTTTTAGCGAGACTGCAGCAAGGTCCTTGACCTCTTCACTCATAGTGGCAGAGAACAACATCGTCTGCCGCTTGGGCGAGCACTGGCGGATGATCTCCTTCATCTGCTCAGCGAAGTACTCGTCCAGCATCCTGAGAGTTGATGATACAAGTATTTATTTATCTATTTATTTATGTACACACAACATACAAAGAACACAAACACCTAAGAAAAATAGGTACAAAGGTACTATATGGCGGAGAGCAGTATGCTATCCATACTTCCATAACTCTATCTGTTTGTCTGTTACTATTTCACGACTAAACCGCTGAACCGATTTCGATGAAACTTGGTATGGGGTGAGCTTGGATGCTAAGAAAGGACATAGGCTACTTTTTGCCACGATAACCGACTTCCACACGGGCGGAGCCGCAGGTAGTGCGCTATAAATAAGTCTTACCTGTCAGCTTCATCGAGGACCAGCACCTCGATGGACTGGAGGCCGAAGGACGGTGTATTGCGGATATGGTCGATCAGACGGCCGGGTGTCGCGATCACTACGTCTGGGTTGTGCCGGAGAACTGTTTCCTACGAAAAACGTTATATTTAATATATATAAATGTCATGCTGTTTGTTGCCGAACTTTTTCGAAACGGCGTGTACGATTTTTATGTTCTTTGTTTGTGTACATTTGGTAGGTGTGAGATTAAGTCATAGGCTATTTTTGATAAGGGTGGCCCTCTCCAGAGTATTATTTTCTATATTTTGGATAAATTCATATGGCAAAACAACGTTTCGGGTCAGCTAGTAAATGTACATTTCATTCTTCTTAGACTAAATCATTATCTGTCATTTCACGACTATGTATTACTGTACAGTACTGACCTGATATTTGACGTCCAACCCTCCGACAGACAGACCGACGGTGACCGGCGTGAATTGTGATAACTGCCTCGTAACCGCGTGTACCTATTACAAAAGTCATACATATAATAAATACTATATGGCCATACACAATACTTCTATTTATTTAAAAATCAATTGGCACATGTATGGCGGGGCCTCATTTAAGAACGGCTCGACCATTTGTCTATTATGAACATTTTTTTTTTTACAGATTTGAAACCTTTTATTTTTAATTAATTTATTTATTTATTAACAATTTAGTATTTAGGACACAACAATTACAACAATTAAGTACAAAGGTACTGCTTATTTCTTAAAGAAATTTCTTCCAGCAGATCTTTAATGTAGTATGTATGTTAGTAATTAGTTATAATGTATTTTGGAGTAAGATACATTACGTGTAAATCTGATCGCTACGTCTCTACCAGCGCGTCAAGCACATTTTGAACCTTAACATAAACTACATAAGGTGCACGTACCTGCGCGCCGAGCTCGCGCGTGGGCACGAGCACGAGCACGCGTGTGACGCGCGCCGCGCCGGCCGCCTTGTACAGCAGGCGCTCCAGTATCGGCAGCATGTACGCCGCCGTCTTGCCCGTGCCCGTCGCTGCACAAGCGCACACGTCCTTGCCTAACAAAAAAAAAAACAAATGTAATAAAAAAATATATAAAATTTTGGTACTTGAAACTGAGAAATGGTTTTGACAACCTCTGTGGTCGAGTGGCGTACACAAAAGTTTTCAAAGTGTCGCTAGCTCTGAGTTCCCGGGTTCGATCACCGGATGGGTCAATGTACAAAAACACTTTACTACATTATCTCGCGTCTGGGTGTCTGTGGTACCTTCGTTGTCTCTGATTCCATAACACAAGTGCTTTAACTACTTACTTTCTTACAGGTTCAGAGCAATGTATGTGATGTTGTCGAAATTAATTAAAAAAAACCCTCACCGAGCAACGCCACCGGTATTGTGGCAGCTTGTATAGGCGTCGGATGCACGTAGTTAAGCGCCCCTATCGCCTTCAGCAGCGGCCGCGATAAGTTCATCATGTAGAAGGAAGCATTCTCGTCGTATGGTGGAGGTTCTTCAAAGAAGTCTGAGTCGTATTCGATGCGGGTCCCTTGCTCTGTCTCGTCTTCTAGGTCCTAAAGGTATTAATAAATGTTAGATTTCTGTATGTAAACATTTCAGGTAATCTACTATTATAATATACTAGTTGACGCCCCCGGTGAGCTGTGCTTAACCTAAAAAAAACTGCAATTTTACCAATGGTTCAAAATACCTATAAAAATCACTGCCACCAGAGCTACCTATCTGGTCCTAACGTAACTATGTTGGTCAATGTGGTCATGTCGTTTTTTATATTCGTGCAAAGTTTCATAGCAATTGGGCTAACAGTTCTCGAGTTTTAAATGAACATACATACATTATCTTTCATATTTATAGTCTAGCAACTAGCGACCTGCCCTGACTTTTCATGGGTAGGTAAAACATTAATAAATTATACACACAAATCTTCCACATGAATCACTCTATCCAATGGTGAAAAACATATGAAAATTCGTTTAGTAGGTTTTTAGTTTATCGCATTTAGACAGACAGATTCGGCGGGGGACTTTGTTTTATAATATGTATAGAAGATATATTTTCAAATACTGACCTCTTGCATCTTTTGTTTTTTGGTAATCTTCCTCTGTTTGGTCTTGATCTCATCCCTTTTAAGCTCATCATCCGATATCTCCATCTCACCCACATCACTGTCTAAAAGAAAATAATTTATTTAAATGTACTTTAGTAAGTTTACTTTAAAACAAGCCATGTTAAGAACTGATTTGCAAAGCTGTAGAGAACATTCTAATGGCAAGACTAACTAATCATTTCAATTACTTGTTGTAATATCTTGGGAAAACTCACACAAGGCCATCTGATCCCAAACTAGGCAGAGCTTGTATTATGGCAACCAGAAAACTGACAAACATTCTATTCTATACTAACTTATATATTTCTAAATACATAAATGTTATAGATCAATTACACCAAGACACTGTGTGACATGTTCTGCCCCAAAAAATAAATATTAGGCTGAGAACAATGACTGTTTACTTTCATAAATTTCATATTTGTTTTGATCTTTATCTATATAAAAGCTATAAGCCTTATTGTTACATTAAATTACCTTTAGCCTCCACATCAGAATCTGTGTCAACATCGTGAGAGTTCCCGTGCACCTTCACTTGTGCTCTTCTTTTCTCTATCTTCTGGTCAAGCGTCTGCTTCACATTCCGTCTCACATACTTTTGGAGATCATCCCATGTGTTCTAAAACACCAATTAATGCAAAGATTACTTTTAATCAGTAGAGTTTTTTCCGTTTTTTTTTATAGGATGAATGATCCTTGTTTTTGCCATAATATATAAGTTTTGTAAAATAATAAGCAATTATTTGTACACAGGTTTGATCAGAAATTATTATCATTGTTTTTGGCTAACTATATAAATAATTTCAACTACTATAAAATCTTGACATATAAAGAGGTCCAAGAGCTGGTACTTAATAGAAGAAAATGGAAGGAGCACACCAACAAGAGCTTAGCTCATAAATTGATGATGATGACTACATCTAGTGAGTAATTCATTATTTCACAATAGTTAATCACTATGTGTGGCACACTACAGAATGATGTTACACAAAATATGTCCTTACATTCCTACATGGAGCGAAATTTGCCTGTCTGACTTACAAAACCAATTTGCTAAGTAAAACCATAATACAAAGAAACTATACAATATTATGTAAATTGTTGACTACCTTGTTATATTCATCAACAGAACCAACAAACTGGAACTTAGGATTGAAGTCAGCTTTCTGTTTCACTTTCTGCTTCGATGGTTGATACTAAAAGAAAAATTAAATTTTTTGATGTTATTTTAAGTTATGAATTTAACATTCGATTTTTTGTAATAAATACAATTGCTGAAGTCACAAAAAACACAAATACATACTGTATTCTAAAACTAAGTATCAATAATCATCATGCATTTATACATAATAACAGTGTTCACGTTTAGTTCAGGATTTTACGTAAATTTTAGTTAAACTTACTTCAATTTCTTCATCAGATTCCTCTGAGAAATTTTCAACTTCCTCGCCATCATGAATAGTTTTGATAAATGGTACTGAATCTATTGCAGTTGTCATGTTTATTCCGTAAATTAACACGACATGCTAGTACAGTTTTCCTAAAATAATATTTCTTTTTTAGGTTATACACTTATACTCTACCACTTTCGCATGTTGCTTCTCCGCGTTCCGTTTTAGCATAACAAACGTTAATATTAAACAAATGTCATTTTTTTAACAAATTTTGACAAGACACACTGGTTTGCGTATAATGGAAAAGCGTTGAATTCGTTCAGAAAAGTATTGAATAACATTTTGTAGTTCAATAATAATAATGTACTTCTGTAAGCTTTTAGTTCCTTCCTGGGTTTTCTTTACCTTCGAAAAACAAAGACATTCATCTCATGTAGTCAAAGTCTAAGATGTTTTATAGGAAGCCAAATGAGCAGCTTAAAACCAGTTTTTATATTTAACCCCACTTTTATTTATATTTCTGAACGAAAGTGTTGATAGTTGATTTTGTTTTACTAGCGCAGCTGTGTCTGAAAATACTTCGTTACGTGGACACCACTAGTGTCATGTCATATGTGGTCATAAATGTCAACGTTTCGCAAGTGTATGATAGAAAATTAAATTTATTTCGCGTATTAATCATTAAAAATGGCAGATCGCCTGTTTATTCACGATGATATTAAATTGTAAGTGTGTTATTTGTAAAGTATATAAGTGTTTACCTTCGATAATTTATAAAAACCTCTTATTTTACTGTTACCTCACAACGTTTCGCATTCATGTTTTTGCTGAAGCCGTATAAAAATATGTGTAATATGCTGTGTAATTACTATTGGAAGTTCGTGAATAACACGTACATAGCTATGTCACCTTACAATTAAATATTTTACGACTTTTTTATGTACCTATTGAGTAACTTTTATTTAAACAAAATTTATGTATGTTATTCCTTTTTATAAGTCATTAATTCGTTCAAAATTAAATAGGCATTAGGTCACGATAATTAGCTTAGTAAACATATTTTTTTAAAATCAAATATTATGAGAAAAACTGCTATTTGCCTGTGGTATATGAGTACCCACTTTTCGGACGCAATTAATTGCTTCACTTTGACAAAAACCAGTGCAGTTGCCTGTTTTTATCATGACAACCTTTGCACTCACTTATTATAAGTATAATAACTAAGCACTTTGTTACTATTACGCTACTAATGCTTAGTACTTACATCGGTGTAAACTACTCTAACATGAGGGTCAAAGTTATGCCATGTAAATTGAAAATAGAAAACATAATTGTAGAATGTATGTTTAAGCTTAGTTAATATTTACATTAATTGTAGGTTATTCTGACATATTTCCTCTTTCCAAACAAGTAAATTAGACTTTGAATTTTGATGCTTTAATTTACTATTAATTTAACACATTAAAACACCAATTTGTTTTCTATATGTTTAAACTGTATCTGTACAATTTATTAAAATAGTAATAGGTTAGGCAATTAATAGATAAATAGTTATTAATTAATTCTTATCTTAAGATGTAGGCTTTTGTTAGTGAGTTCTTCTCAGGGAAACAACTTCCATTTTACAATTAATATAAGCATACTTATATTATGTCTAAATACTAATTATGTTCTCCTTGCTACACTTACTTTTTTTTTTAATGGTATCGGAATGTGCTCTTCTGAACTTTGGGCATACTTTTGTTTTTATTAATAGTTGATTATTTTGTTACAGATACACAACGTCAGATAAGTTTTATCTGGAGCCCACAATACACCCCACAGAGATTATGGTCATAGATCGGGTCACGGGGGAGGCTACAGTCAGAGGTTCTTGTTGTATTATACTCTACAATATTATAATCTTATCTATAAGTGTGTGTTGTCCCATTGCAGGAAAACGCCTGCTTCTCTCTCTCCTCTCCTCTTTGGATGGAACAGTAATTTTTCTTCCTTTGCTCAAAAGTTGTAATATAATATATATACTATAATAAAGTGAGAGAGAGATTTTTGTTTAAATGCGCTAATCCCTGGAACTGCCAGGCCGATTATAATGAAAGCTTTATTTTAGAAAAATATTTAGGATGATACTAAAATAATAAAGCCTAATATAGATATTATAAATAATAAAATAGGTATAAAGTTAAGAATAGACCCTATATGGGAGGGTATAGAATATGTCTTACTTTAAAAAATTATTTAACATTCTGTTGCATTTTATTTTTTCCATAGTATGAAATGAATATCATTGTTCCATTGTGAAAAACGAACCTGCAGCATATCACACAGAGTGGTAATTAGTGTGGACAAAAATAATTTATCTATAATATGTATGTGTATTTAGAAATATATAAGTATGTTTATCAGTTGTCTGGTTGCTATAAAACAGGCTCTGCCTAGTTTGGGATCAGATGGCCGTGTGTGAGTTGTCCCTTGACTAAATCATACTAAGATTTTAATAATTTTTCTTTCAGAATATGGCACAGTAAAAATTCCGATCCCAGCGAATGCATACAAGCCAGTATGTGGATTCCTCGGCACCATTAAATTATTATCTGGATTATATCTAGTTGTAGCTAAATACAGGATACTGGTAAGTTTATAATGTATCTTAATTAACAAAGCTTGTAATAAGAGTTTATCAAAGATAACTAAAACTCTTATCATCTGTTGCTATTGATAGTTATAATGGCACAAAATATTTATAAACTCATCAAAACGGGTTAAATTAAAGACAATTTTGTACATTGGATGAAAATGAAAGATAAGAAGTAGAATATAGATTACTAGCTTTTGCCGGCGGCTCTGCCCGCGCGAATGTTCGGTTATCGCGGCTAAAAGTAGCCTATGTCCTTTCTTAGGATTCAAGCTTACTGCATACCAAATTTTGTCCAAATCGATTCAACGGTTTAGCCGTAAAAGCGTAACAGACTGACAAACAGTAAGAAATACTTTGCCATTTCTAATATTAGTATGGACCACTTATATTTTGAAATGTTTCTTCATTATGACCTAGATTTCTTTTTATTCTGTGTGGACGACATTATTATACCAAGATATTTAAATATTTTTTGAACTTGTCCACAGATAGGCAAGCTGAATGGACACGACATATACCAGCTGGCGGGCTCGGACATCATCCCGTACGCTCGCTCCAACACCCACCTCACTAACAAACAGGTATAATACCACAATTATTTAAAACAAACTAATCTTGTAATACTTAAAATCATTGGAATTTCGTTTATTTTATTCTAGGAAAAAAACTAAACTCATTTTCTCTAATTGGTATGGTATGGTATATTGACCTATCATAAATTAAAAAAATAAATTATGTTACTATTGGCAACCGATCTGAAAGAATGAATAAAGTGAAATAAATGTATCAATTTTATGCGTAGTTCACCTCCTCTAGTTATTGACATTTTTTACAAGCGTTAACGCTGATCGACCCGCTCAAAATGCTCAAATGTATGGAAGTGACAAGTCTAAGTCACGTGACTTATCGAAATGAAATGTCATTTCCATAAATTTGCGCCATTTGGTCGACGCCTGTCGGTCTAGTGGTTAGTGACCCTCACTGCTAAACCGGAGGTCGTGGCTACGATTCCCACGCTGGACAAATCTTTGTGTGATGAGCACGATCATTTGTTCTGTGTCTGGTTGTAATTTATCTATAATATGTATTTATTTAGAAATATATAAGTAAGTTTATCAGTTGTCTGGTTACCATAACACAGGCTCTGCTTAGTTTGGGATCAGATGGCCGTGTGTGAGTTGTCTCAAGATATTATATTATAAGATTATATATATATATTTTATCATCGTTAACGCTTTTAGTAATTTCGTTTGTCTGAAGTTTGGCCATTAACAGATTAAATGTCTCATCTCAGATAGAAGACAACGCGACGTACGAGCGGATGCTGCGGCTCGCCCTTGACACGCCGGGCATCTTCTTCTCGTATGGCTACGATCTCACTCACACGCTGCAAAGGCTGCACTCCGTAGCTCCTGACTTCCACATGGTAAGGCAACAATATTATGTAGTATATGAAATCAAGTTATGTTCAGATGAAAACAGTTTAATAAAAAATTTACTTTACTATACAAAATTATCATCGGCTAATCAAAATATGGGATGTCCAACATTTTTTTCGAAATATAGTCTATCATTTTCTCGACGAAAGTTGTTTATTTCTTTGAGCAGAAGCAATATTTTAAATATGACCACGTATTTCATTAGCATCCTGATCAAAAACACAAAATATAAATTTACTAAATAATTTACAAAAAAATTAAATAACAAAACAAACAATAAGTACGGAAACTACAATTTTTTTACTGTCCTTTCAGGAAGTATTATAAAAAAATATTAAACACTTATGTTTTCTTTTTTTACGTAACCTAAAACTCACGATAATACATTGATTTGAAATGTCGCGTGACGTCACGTACATGATCGTGACGTCAGTAGCCCTACTTCTGAACTTTGCAATGATAACGAATAATTGTATTAATTTGCAGATGTCTATCACAAACCGAGCGGACCCCCGGTTTTTATGGAATGGGTTCCTGCTACGAGACTACTCGAACCAAATGTTCTCCAAGTTCACCCTGCCCGTCATACAAGGATGTATCCTTTTATAAATTACCCAGTTTGGGTAAAACACTGATCAGACCATCGAGGGTTTAAATCCAAACCAAACTGACTTAAGATCTGAAATAGTGTACACCCGAATGGGTTGCAAAATATAGGACCTATTGATGGCATCCGTATTGAATACGAATTTTGAAAAACAACTATTTAGTTAGATAATAAAAATACGAGATATGTTAAGTGAAAATCTACAAAGAAAATGTTTTTTTTTTGTCTACTTTAGTGTGTGTGTGATTGGCCGAATGTTTGATGACGTCCAACTACTTGTAAACAGTTGCGTCTCAACAGTAGTCAACAACCAAAGTTTACAAGCAGGTGACGTCACGATGACATGAGGCGCCATATTGTCAGGAAAAGTGTTTTCGCGGGATATTTTTCGTATTTCTTGCACTATCTGTAATGGACCGTAAAATATTGGTTTTCTATAGAGACCATAGACATCAGTGATTAACGTAGAACAGTTTTTAGATTTCTGTCAAATTTATATATCTCTGTATTTTGACTGAACGAATAGCCAAGTTGTATAAGTCACCAATTACTATTGTGCGCGAAGTGTCGCGGGTTCGATGCTCACATGAGACAAACATTTTTGTAATCCACAAATGCTTGTTGTAAGTCTGGGTGTTCTTTGTGAATGTGATTTGTATGTTTGTGAAACCCCCCGCGACACAAGGATTAAAGTCATTAAAGCGGGAGTTTCTTTTTGTAATATAAAATAAAGAAGAATGTCACTGGCACATTTAGAGTGCACAATATAAGTAAATTATAGACTATGTGCAAGTGAAAAAAAAATCCTCAGTCTCTGGTTAATAAGTCTATTTGTCAGCTATGAATAAGTCCTCTTCCTGACGGCAATTTCAATATAATCCTTGACTCTAACCCAGTTGTTTCTATAAACAACGTGGTGGTGAACGGGCACCAGCTGACGTGGTCCCTGGTGTCGCGCCGCAGCGTTGAACGAGCAGGGACCAGGTTCTTCATGAGGGGTGTGGACGCTCAGGTAAAGTCATATGCTCTTCATGTATACCAGTCATGTCGATCAGCAATATGGTGGAGAACGGGCACCAGCTGACGTGGTCCCTGGTGTCGCGCCGCAGCGTTGAACGAGCAGGGACCAGGTTCTTCATGAGGGGTGTGGACGCTCAGGTAAAGTCATATGGTCTTCATGTATACCAGTCATGTCGATCAGCAATATGGTGGAGAACGGTCACCAGCTGACGTGGTCCCTGGTGTCGCGCCGCAGCTTTGACCGAACAGGGACCAGCAGGCTTATTCGCTATGACGGTTGTCAACTAAAGCGATAATTGCTTTATAAAAAACACTGTGAAAACACAAATTTCGTATCGTCTAACGTCGATGATCAACTAGATCTACTACAACGTAGTTTAGCCAATACTAGATTTGCGTTTTTACCGTTATTTTCATATCGTAAACATCGCTTGGGTTGTCAACTGGAGATAGCGAATAGGCCTACGGGTTCTTTATGAGGGGTTTGGACACTCAGCTAATATGGTGTATACCAGTCGTCTCTTATTTCCTTAAAACTGATTTTAGTAGTAATAAAATCAAATTATACGAAGTTATTCTATAAATATAACTCTTAAGTAAAAGTGCTAAGATCCAATTTCTATTAACAGGGCAACGTCGCAAACTTTGTTGAAACCGAACAAATAATAGAGCGTGGGGGTGAGAAATCATCGTTCGTTCAAACTCGAGGCTCAATACCACTGTTCTGGAGCCAGTATCCCAATATAAAGTACAAGCCGGCCATGCAGCTGGCGCACGAGGACCACGTGGCTGCCTACACCAAGCACCTGCGGGACCAGCAACAGAGATACGGCAACCAAGTGCTCGTCAACCTGGTGAGTTAAACGAATTTAGACTCTATGCTCCTATACATCACATACGTTGCTCTGAACCCAAAGTAAGTAGCTAAAGCACTTGTTTTATGGAATTCAGAGACACTGACCTCCACTATAAGCTATATAACATTACGCTGAGACCAAAAGGAGTGGAGCATAAATGAAAAAAAATTGCAAAAATTAAACTAAAACATGCGAACAAAGTCGCGGTGTTCAGCTAGTAAGTATATGAATGTGTTGTTTGTTATTCAGATCGACCAGCACGGCAAGGAAGAAGCGCTGGAGCGCGGGTTCCGCGCGGCGGTGGCGGCGGCGGCCCTGCCCGGCGTGCGCTACGAGCCCTTCGACTTCCACGCCGAGTGCCGCAGCATGCGCTACTACCGGCTCAACGTGCTCATGGACAGGATCGCGCACGAACAGGTAACAACACCCCCCTGCCTACGCCCCCCCCTTTTTTGTTTTTTGTTTCTATTTTTTTTGTTACGGGGTGAAAATTAAATGACTTCAACCCACGCCGAAGGCACGACGTGGGGATATGTCGGACTTGCACCGACTAAAAACGGGTCCATATTGGCTCACCTAAAGTTCTTTACCCGAAATTGTTCTTCCTAACGATTTGTAATCCAAATGATCACTCTTCCTAAAATTTTTCATCCTAAAGTTTTCATTCATACTATTTGTAGTGCTAACGGCGATGTTCATAAAACTCATGTTTCCGAAAATTGTAACTAATGATTAAATTAATGTAAATATATTTAAACTCCTACTGTTTTTTATCATAACGCTTTTATCCCTAAACATAATTACCATAATATTTTCACTCATACTCAGAAATAAACATTTACCAAGTGTAAATGTTTATTTCTGAATATTTTTGAAAACAACTTTTCAAAAATACCTACCACCCTAACCAAATGTGTCCGGGTTGGCAAAGTCGGTTCTAAGGGTCATAAAAAAAATACCTACCAACCTAAGAAAATGTGTCGGGGTTGGCAAAGTCAGTTCTAAGGGTCAGAAAAAAAATACCTACCAACCTAAGCAAATGTGTCGGGGTTGGCAAAGTCGGTTCTAAGGGTCAGAAAAAAAAACCTACCAACCTAACCAAATGTGCCGGGGTTCGCAAAGCCGGTTCTAAGGGTCAGAAAAAAAATACCTACCAACCTAACCAAATGTGTCGAGGTTGGCAAAGTCGGTTCTAAGGGTCAGAAAAAAAAAACCTACCAACCTAACCAAATGTGTCGGGGTTGGCAAAGTCGGTACTAAGGGTCCGAAAAAAAATACCTACCAACCTAACCAAATGTGTAGGGGTTGGCAAAGTCGGATCTAAGGGTCAGAAAAAAAAAATTCCTACCAACCTAACCAAATGTGTCGCGGTTGACAAAGTCGATTCTAAGCTACTGATTATTATGAATAAAAAGAAATCTAAACAAAAAAGATATGTCTTTGTATAATAGTGTAAAAGATGGTTATGTTGAGAAAATATAGGAAAACAAATAAAAGTATAATAGATGTTTATTGCTGCTGACATTATGAAGTTGAATGATTCGGAATTATGAACATTAGAGACAGAGTAGTTAGGAATTGTGATTGTTAGGATGAAAAATGTTAGGAGGAACATTTTCGGATATCCAATTATCGGAGTTGAAAATTTAGGTGAACTTTGGCGCACCCACTAAAAACACCCCGGTCCCGTCCTTGCCTTTGCCAGAGTTCCGGGTTCGCTAAAACATGCTCGGCGGGGCTCCGGTGGGAGCAACCGTATGGCTTACACTTAGCCACGAGTTTCCAATGACTTATTATATAAATAAAATAACGTTGTATTTAACTTCCCAGACAGAGTTCGGCTACTTCCTGTCCCGCGGAGGCACGGTGCTCCTGCGCCAGGGCGGCGTGTTCCGCACCAACTGCGTGGACTGCCTCGACCGCACCAACGTGGTGCAGAGCATGCTGGCGCGCCTGCAGCTGGCCGCCGCGCTGCGCCTGCTGGCCGTCACCGCCGGCGACGACGAGAAGCATCCTTACCTCGACAACTTGTTCAACAATGTAACATACACTTTTTACTTGTATTAATCTTATATATAAAAATGAATTGCTGTTTGTTAGTCTCGCTAAAATTCGAGAACGGCTGGGCCGATTTGAATAATCCTTTTTTTGTTTTGTTCGCTAGAATACAGGGAAGGTTTAAAAACAAAAAACAATAGGTAGCGTAGGAAGAGTAGGGTAGGGTAGGTAGTCAGTTGCCGGGAGCGAAGCCGCGGGCACAGCTAGTTTAATATAAAGCTTTGTTGCTCTGTGCCAGGTATGGGCGGACCACGCCGACATGATATCGACGCAGTACTCGGGCACCGGCGCGCTGAAGACGGACTTCACCCGCACCGGCACGCGGACGCACCTGGGGCTGGTGAGGGACGGCATCAACTCCCTCACCCGCTACTATAAGAACAACTTCAGCGATGGATTTAGACAGGTATACTCAGAGAAAGAGAGAGAGAGAAAATATACAAAGTGAGTTTTTTGTCGTTGGAAAAAAGAATATTATGACTGGGACAGGGTGTTACCAAAAGGCTATATCAATCCAAAAGGGGTGAAAAGTACATCTTATATAGAGTCAGTTTACAAAATTTCAGACTAAAATGAGTTAATTAGTTACTGGATAATCAATTTTTCGCATCAATCATTCGACACCAAAAATCATAACCAGAGAGAGAGATGTATCTTAACATTTAGCGAGTGACGTATTAAGATATTGAGCCTTGCAGTACAGTGACACGTTCGTTATATTTTTTGTGTCGAATAATTGATGCTAAAAACTGGATGTCAATTATTTAATAAACTCATTTTGAGCTGAAATTTTGTAAACTTACTCTATACCAGATGTACTCTCCACCTCTTTTGGATAGATATACCTTTTTTGGTAACACCCTGTATATCGGTTACAAAAACGATTGGAATAAAAAACTCAAAAAACAAATGAAAAACAACTCGAATTTCAATACTATAGCCGTAAGAGTTTTACGGTAATAGTTCTGACATTCGAGATTTTTTTACGTTTGTTTGTGTCATTTTTGATACCAATCTTTTTTATAACCAGTGTAGAGGTCATAGCTTACGTTTGTAAAACGACAAAAATCTCACCTTGTATAAAATAATGAGTTGTAATTATATAAACTTCATAGTACAAAGAGGTTTGAAACAAATTTTAAGATAAACCGCTTTTTGTAATAGGATAGTTTTTGTTATATTCCACTTTTTTTACTTGGTGATATCACCCGTAACAAATGCAACTGACTAATAATTTGAATCAAAGAAGTCCAGTGTGAAATAAGGCGATTAAAAAGCCCCTGGGTGATTTGTTTGGCTGGCCTTAATACACTCATATAAGCCGTTGAACAAATGCTACTTTTTCGTTATTCTAGCGAACTAGTACCACTCATATTAGATCTTCTGCATATAAGTCATTTTTAAGGTTTAGTAGCACTTTAGCCTGCCTTCGTAGTGTATTTGATTTTCCACCAGAACTTTGTTTTGTTATCCAGGATTCGATCGACTTGTTCCTGGGTAAATACGTGATTTCGGACGGCGAGGGCAACTCACAGCCGTGCCCGCTGCGGCGAGACAGAGATTGGAAGTATATCACAGTAAGTATACAAACAATGTACAAGTTAGGCATGATTATAATGTAACATCCATGTCATGGAATGTGTTACCTGTTACCCTCCGCTCCGTCCGCGTGGATATCAGTTTTCGCCGCAAAAAGTAGTCTATTTCCTTACTTGGGATCAAATAAAAAAATAAGTTTCATCAAAATCGGTTTAGTTATTTAGCCGAGAAGGCGTAACAGACACGGGCAGAGTTACTTTCGCATTTATAATATTAGTATTTAATATTAATTTTATCAAAAATGTACAACTACCGCAATGTCAAAGATATTGCCGCATTGATACAGGCGGCGTCGCTACGGTGCTACGACGTAGCTGCAACGTTGTAGCGGTTGACCGCTCAATGTGTGTGGCTGTAGCGGCAAGCTAGGCTCCGTGATCTATGGAGTCTTAACGATATTATGAATGTATCTCGCGAACATTACTATAGTTTTGGCCATGTTTTGTCCGTCAGTTCCCGTCCGTGCTGCTGGTGGCGATGTCGATGTTCTGCGCGAGCGCGACGCTGCCGCAGCGCTACACCAGCGAGGTGCTGCTGTACCTCATGTTCTGGGGCGCCGCCGTCACCGCCACGCTCACCTTCATATGCAGGTAACGTACTTCAGAGCTGCTGGTGTTCACTGAAAGAATTTGTGTTGTCGCTGCGATTAAATAACGTAAAGATTTCGACGCATTAGCGGGCTCAAGTATTGCGATGAATCAGGGCTATAGCGTTGCAGCGCGGCGACGCATTATCAAAATAACGTTACGTCGAAATATAGCTATGTCGTTTTTGCATCGAAACTGCGCTATTTTATCGCTGCGTCTTCGCTACGTCAAATAATTAAATTTCCCTGTAATCTTTGGAGTCAAAATTACAAATGACTTTATAAAAATCTTTGGAGTCTAAACGGCAATGCGTTCGACTCACCCTGTGCACAGTCCTTAACCCGTTTGTTAAGGTAATACGAAGTTCCTGAGCAGCCCCACCTAATTAGAAACTGCCTATATGTATGTATGTATGTATGTATGTATATTGTACAGTCGCGCGCGCCGCTGTTGCTATCATGTCGTTGTGTAGTATTATCCTATAGCCCTTCTTACTCTTTAACTAGCTTTAGCCCGCTACTTCGTCTGCATAGAAGTCGAAAATGGTTTTTGACATTCCAAGAGTTGTATTGCACTAAGGTTTTATGTGACTTCAACCTTTTTTTAAATAAAATCTAATTGAGTTTTCAAACATGTGTCAAAATAAAATGTAATTTAAATCCAAAGCACTAAGGAACTGAGAGCCGAGAAGAACCCTTTTTAAACCCGTTAGACGATGAGTTCCAATAAAATACAAAACACATTTATCATCAATTCTGTTAAAGAATGTTTATGCAAAATTTGAAGTAGATTGGACCAAGGAATCACGTTGTCCTATACAAACTTAGCCCTTGTTTTTCACGCCCATAGGGGTAGAATTTCGGAAAATTCTTTCTTATCGAATGCCTACGTCATACAAAGAACTCGCCCTCCAAGTTTCAGATCTCTACAATCAGCGGTTTATGCTGTGCGTTGATCCGTCAGTCATTCAGGACAAAGTATTTTATATATATGGATATTGATTAAAAAAGGTTTATTTTCCGTTGGCACAGACACGGCAAGGAGTTCGTGGATTGGCCCCGGCTGGACGCGGGCGGGCTGGCCGCGGCGCGCGCCCTGCCGCCGCCGCAGTCGTTATGATCGCCGACCTGCCGCTCGTAGTCGTCGTCTAGCTCGCTCCCGCCCTCGCGCCCCGCGCTAGAGCGAGACGGAACATAAGCTGGGCCTAGTGTTGTTCGGTAGGTAATCTTATCGTAGGTATTCTTGGTATGAAATTAAATCAAACGTCTTTAATCCTGTTCATATAATTAGTGTCAGTTAATTAATAAAAAAAACTTGTGTTTCACTGTAGGACAAATTCCTCACTTATGCATCTGCTTTTTTTTTGTCCATATAGTGTTTAACCTAATGTTTTCGTTTAACACAACGGGTTAGTACAAATTGCACTTCTACGATCATTTATTGTCATTAGTCATCTATTCAATCAATTTATTTTTATATAATACTAAAATAACGTAACATACACTATTAAGTTAGTTAGAAGTTATGTAGTGCATTTTACTCTAAATAGCACTTTATGGACAACCAAATAAGACACAATTTATTATTGAATCATAATTGAATCAGATTTGAAAGCATGTAGTAACATCACTGTATGTCTATTGGGCTTCCTAATCATGCCATATGACATCATAACTTCATTATGTAGGTACCATAAATTGTTGGTCTTCCTGTAGAAATTTAAAGATAAATAAATAAAATGTCTACATCATAACTAAACACCTATATTATTTTTATATAATTTGTATATGCCTACCTATAACTTGTCACTTCTATCGATAACCGCAAGAACAACACTAGTTAACAGCAGCCTAACTCAATTTTAGGACACTTAACCAACGTCTACCACAGTTTAAATTGTACTTTATTCCTTATACATACAGATCATTTTGAATCTATAAAGATTCAAAAGTCCCGTTGTACAAATATAATTGTTATACAGCCTAATTATTGTATGGGAGTGTTTTAATTACAGTTAATATGAAATTAAGGTACATTCAATACTATTTACATGAACTATAATGCTAAATATAAGCTAGTTTTGCTGGCAACCCTATTAGAGAAAAGGTATTATTTTTCCGTTATTGCTATCAACAAATAATTTAAATTAATCAACCTTATTTGTATTGGCCCGTTGCTTGATAAGTTCGCAACAAATAATTCATTAAAACTAACGTAATTAATTACATCTTTGAGGAAAAAACTTGCCAGTTGTAAAATTAAATTTGACAATACTTCCCATAAACAATAATTAGGCTGTCAAATAAAAAATTGACCATAGATAATTTAGACAAAACTCGTTGCTATTTGTGCTTAGTATAAATTAATTAGAATGTATGTTTGATTTCAAAGTTTCAACACTAATATTAAGCAGTTCCTTTCACAAGAAATATGAATTTGAAACTTATGATGTAGTAATAGAGTGCCATTTTGAATGTAATCAGATTAAAATTGTCAAAAAATCTTACTTTGAGATCAAATTTGCATCGGTTTGATATAAATATGTCTTAGCATTCCAATGATTACGTAAGATGATATGTCGGACTTAAATTTAATATGTCAATTTTAAGAAAAATGTGTTTTGAAACGAGATTATTCAGGTTTCATACAAAGTTGGGCCCAAAATTGTAAGTGTCGAGTGCCAGTAAAAAAAGTTTTTAATCTGTTAGGACATCATTCTAAGCATTTGGTACTATGGCACCAAAACTATGGAACCATTATTGTAGCGGCACTTTCGATTTTGGTGCCAATATGAATGGTCTCCTTTGTGAAATTTATTTATAACCGAAAACTCAAACGTCACTTAATTTTAAGTAGCCCTTAAGTCTTATGCTGTCGCTTTCTCTTGAAGCTATAACGGAGCGACACAGCAAAGAACGTCTTTTAGCTGAGTTTCGTTTGAGTATACTTAGGGCTGATTTTTCAAACGGAATATAATTTTATACAAGGAATAATTATGAATTTTTGACAGTTATTCCATACAAAATCTGTCAGACGAAAATTTTATTCCACGAATAAAAAATATCTGGAGTTAAAAAACTCTGCCGTTAACATAATAGCTTAAGTCCGATGTTTCGTCGCCTGCGCACTGAGACCGAACAAATTCGTAGTAGTCATGATAAGTGCTGCTTTATATTCTTTAAATGGTGGTTTGTTGTTGTGGTCCAATGTAATGTTCCTGGTCAAGGAATTGACAGATGTATGAACTCGTAAGCGTTTAAGTTTTAACCTGTCATAGTTCAACTTTTTGAAGTATCACATAGTCGAATATTTGAAATTTAACCAGTTTGTCAAAAATAACAAGCTGTATTAGTAAAAGATATAAAAAATCCCGCTGCTAATTGACATAAAGATTTGTTAAGGCACGGCAATATATACATTTTAAATGCAACTTGCATATATTTTTTATACCTAACGAAATAGGTTTGGTTTAAATTAAATTACTTAACAACTTACAATTTATCGCCAAAAAATATTTTGTTCTAATTTTGTATCCCATTGGACAATGTTTTTTTTTAAATCTCTTTAAAATTTCCAATCACCACTTTCTCGCCATATATTAAACACTAAATTACGAAAAGTAATCTGAAATTCTGGAGACTATAATAGAATATTCTTTATTGTACTCCATGAGAGTTACAGACTTAAAGCTACATTGAACGGAGAATTGAAAACAATTGGTCTGTGACATTGACCTCAAGCATTGTTCAAGTCGCGTCAAGGCGGGGCAATGCCATTCCCTTGGATAAAACCTCGGCCCCTTAGAAATGAGGTGGCGACCTCTATGCAAACTCTTTGGACATTTTATAACTTTCCAAATCGCTTATTGTAGATTTATTTATGGCTTTTGCAGTTATTTTTAATAATTTTTAAACGGCTTCCATTCTGGCGTTTTTAATCTCAGTGTTGGAGGGTTTCACAAATATTTAAATCGCATATTCAATGACCATCATTTAGTCTGAACTGATTTTGTATATTATGCTCCCATTTCAATAACTGTCCCCTGAAAGTCAACAATTTTTACGTGTCCTTTCGCGATGATTTTTAGTTATTTTGCTATTCGGTGTGGCAACGAATCCAACAACTTAAAGATCAAGAAAATCAGTCCACCCGTTCTTGTGTTGTAAATGGTGTTACCACGACTTTGTTTTGTATACATTAGATTTTGGCAGCTTTTTAAACTTGGGTAGTTTTATTACAGATTTACTTTTAGTCAAATTCGATTTAGCCTAAATACAGGTAAAAACGTAAACGCTCACGTGTACAGTTTTAATAGATAGCGACGACTCGAGACGGCGCACGGTTACTTTGAAATAACACTGCGAAATGGACGTGCATTTATACACTTTCCTCTATTGTATAAACTTTATGTGTTGCCATAAAACGGTGTTAAAATTGTATTTAGTCTGTGGCTGTCACTTTCTGTCATGTTGACAATGAGTGACAGAATGATAAAGATGCGATTACATGAGCAATTTTTTGAGCAATATGGGAGCAATTTGATCAGTGTATCTTTAAATTTCTCAATATTGCTCAAATCTGTTGATAAGAATTACCGTTTGTACATCCGTTGTTAAGCTCCTCATGTGACGTCATGAATGAGAAATAACTTGATTTAAGTGGCCTCTGTAAACGCACCTATAGTTAACGTTTTGTGGTTCAACTATTTAACTTTAATAGTGATGTATATTTGTGATTGTTTTGTATTTTATTTTGGGGAAAGTAATGTATGTAGATACTAGATAGATGTGATTAAAGGCAAGTTTTATTATATTCTTCGCTATGTAAATTATGCCCTTAATCTTGACTAATTGCCCTATCTACTTTTAGTGTGATGCCGTATTTAAGCGGAATTACAAGTTATGTTTATGTTTCCGCAGTGTTATTTCAAGGCGTGTAATAATTGTTATATTTTGTCATCTTGTGTAATTTATTAATTTTAATATTGTAATTTTTATGTAAAAGATATTTCAATAAACAATGAATCAAACTTTTGTTTTATTTGTCTTCTCTATCTGTGTAACATTGAGTGAGTAACTAAGTAATCAACCGTTTAAGCGCTAGACTAAATATCAATAGCCCTATAGTGCCCCTAGCGCGCTAAAAATCGATACAATTCGATTACTTTTGTCTAACTTTTTCAATACTTAGAGCTACGAGATATAATTTAAAGTAATTGCGAGATATAATTTTAAGTAATTATTGTTTTTAGTATCTCTATTTAATAATGGTTTTATTTGTAGCACGCAGTTAATAGGACGAAAATAGAACGACAAAATTATGCATGTTTGCTGTCGCAGAAATACGACACGAGCGGTAGGGGCACGGAAATATGTGTCACATAAATGCGACGAAGCGGTCAACAGGTTAATATATTATATGCTGAAACGTATTCTACGTGTGTTCATTAATTATCGTCTTTTATTATCTTATCGTCGAATTAAAACCGTTAAACAACCCCCCAATACGATCTTATTTAAATTCATCATTGATAATGAAGTCTATACAATACAGATCCTACATATACATTGACCTAACAAACCAATCTGTAGAATAATAAAAATTTGAATGCACGTGCCAATAAACTCGAGAGTCATAAAAAACTCGATCACAAAGAAGAAATATGTAAATTAAACATTTTTCATTCAAATATATTCAGTTGAATGCGTCATTAAGTGAACGCATTCAAATCGATTCGACTGCTGTCAGTCAAACTGTCACCACTCTGTCTGCGACTGTTCTAAAACCAAAACCAACAAACTTTATTGATTTTATTGATTACTTGTTATTCAATAATTTAAATTTTCTTCTTTTTTATTTAACAAAAACTAAGTAAATTTTACAATAATAACGTCGGTTGATAAATATTATTTAACAGTTATATTAATTAAGATATTAAACTACAGATAGTTTGACAACATTGTTATCAAATGACGTAACTGAAAGACTCGCACACAACCGTGCTTCAGAACGCAAGCCCCGTCGGGCTGAGGAATACGCGAGCAGACACAGCCAATATTTATCGCAGTATTATCTGTAACGTTCATAAATAACGCTAATTCTATGATAATATATTTAAAAGTGTATTTAGGGTTTAGTATCTAGTGACACGTGCGCTCGTTTAATGTGATTTTTAAGTAAAAAAATATGTGTTAAGTGGAGTGAGAGACTTTGCTTGTTTTTTTTGCAAGTATCGGCGCCAGTATGTCTGATGAGCTTGAAGCTCGGATGTGGGACGATGGGAGCTCCCGGTACGAGTCCCGGAGCCGCGGCCCCTACTTCGAGTCGGCCTTCGCCTCCTCTGAACACTTAGACAGAGCCCCTTTGTTGTCTGAGGTAACGAAACTATTTTATTTACTTTTTATTGACATATAAACGCAATTGGATTTATTATATTATAAATATTTTATTGAAATTGTCAAGCAATTCTATTAGGTTCTACAATTTAAATACAATGGATAAGCCAATTTTGTGTTTACAAATTTGTTAAATTCAATTCATTACTTGTAGATTTATCCAATTTGGATTTTAAATAATGTTACATTACATTAATTTATTGTATCATACACACAATGATACATTAAATTAACAGGGTCCCTAAAATTATGGTTTTGTCTAATAAGGCTGCGTCTGATTATAATATAATTATATCAGCCTATAAATGTCCCACTGCTGGGCACAGGCCTCTTCTCATTTAGAGAAGTTTTAAATAAGTTATATTTCTAACAAAAATCAAAGCAAGCAAAATCTAAAAAAGATATAGATAAGATAAGTTCAAAACACAAAACATATGAGAAGAATAAGACCATTGTCAACAAAAAACTTTGTACCATGGGCACTTGTACATACCAGGATGTATTTCTTACTTAAGAAAATTTAACCATTGCGGGTAGCTCTAGGTGCTACAATAAAAATAAAATGTACTAAAAGTGAGGTGAGCTATATTTGTTCTAAAAATAAAAAAGCAATATAAACCTACACACAAAAGTATATACTAATATATATACCTACTAAATATTTTTAAATTTATTTTTAATATATATATAACTTTAAGAATAAACATAGTATACATAGTTTACTTTTCCTGTCTTATCACAGTACTTCAATGAAAATTATTTGATGTTTTGTAAGACAGCTAATATAATATGGCTTAGATAAATAAGTGATAAGATTACCAAACAAATTGGTCTACTCCTGTACTTGAACATTTATTTAGTAAGAGATAAGCCTGTTGGGTTTATCTTAATTTACACTGCATAATGATTCTTTAAATGATGATATGGAAGCAATAAATATGAACCTCTGCTTCAGCTAATTAAAAAAACAGTTTGATGTTAGGTTTAGTTATAATTTTGGATGTAAAACTATCGCAGTTAAAGCAACTAAGAGCTGATATTTCCAAATTGACATTGGGCTGATTTTGAATAGAAGAACTGTCAAAAATACAAAATTATTCATAGTAAAATCAGCCCTTGGTCCTTTAATTATTAAGTGATCCAAATTTACCATTACTTTTGAGTAAATTCATATCCAAAATGAGTATTGCAAATTAAATAAACAACATGTATTAATTTAATAATTTATTTAAATAATTTTAATGTAAAAATAGTAAAAAAATACATGTAAAACACAATGTATTTTTATATTTTAATAATTTTAATGCTGATATAAAAATACGTATAGTAAAATATAATCTATACTAATATTATAAAGCTGAAGAGTTTGTTTGTTTGTTTGAACGCGCTAATCTCAGGAACTACTGGTTCGAATTGAAAAAATATTTTTGTATTGGATAGTCCGTATATTGAGGAAGGCTATAGGCTATATAACATCACGCTACGACCAATAGGAGCGGAGCATAAATGAAAAATGTTGCAAAAATGAAAAACCGTTGAAACTAAAACACGCGAACAAAGTCGCGGGGGACAGCTAGTATTCGAATAAAACCAGTAAGACAGGTAGCCAACCCCAACATAGCTTGGGAAAAGGCTAGGCAGTATCAACATAAAATAGGTTTTGACTTCTTTAATCTTTACACAGCCACTGTTATACAATGTCAGATAGTTCATAACCTTGGGCATAATAATAGCAGGAAGTGAGATGTCTGTTTAGACAGCTTTACCATCAAATATTTACTCATCATTAAAATGTACATTAATGGAATTTGATGTAAATTACCGTTTCATTTTAACATACCAATCTGTATGTATGATGTATTCATTGGGTATGTTTTTGTTGACACTGTACATGGTATTTTCTTATGATTTGGGATGAATGATGATCGTTTCGGGACGGGATTTTAACATGTACCATTATACATAAATAATAAATTAATAAATTTTAGAATTTAAGTATATGCGGCCTCCTTGGGTACCTTCTTTTTGGCCTGAATAATCTTCATTCAGTTTATCTGCTTTGTTGGAAGTCGGAGGAGTATTCCAATGAAAACCACCAAATGCGTTTTAAGGTTCCGTACACAAGGGGTACCAACAGGACCCTATTACTAAGCCCCGCTGTCCATCCGTCTGTATGTCAGCATGTCGTCTTTTTTTTTGGAGATTTCTCAATAGGGATGTTTCCTGGTTATGAAAAGTTAAAATCTATTTAGTCCGTCAGTTAGATAATAAAAAAATATTAGACACGTATTTTTTCTTTTATCAAAACAATAAAAAATTACAAAGATACAGCGCTTTAAAGTTTCGGAGTGGGGGCTTATGACGCCACGCCTTGGTAAAAATCGTAGCGAGGAGTGACGTCACGCGTAATTTCCGTTCTCTGTATTTTGATCATTTTTTGCTTGCAGGAAAAAAGAAAAAATACGTGTCCAATAAAATTCATTAATCTACAAGGCGGACATTAAAAAAAAATTAGGAAACATGCCTATTTTAACAGCATCAAACTTATACAGTAGTATGGCTTGCATGATGATGATTTTGTAAAGAACATTTAATTCAAATGATTTATTATCTAAAGCTGCGCCTGAATATTTTTACTATCTGTTAGCCTATTTAGATAAATTATTACATCTGATATGATCATGTGACTCTTATTACTTTTAGTTTTGTAATTCTTGCGATAAGTGTTTAAATACGTTTTTTTTTGTTTACGGGATGAAAATGTAATGACTCGAACCCGATATGTCGGACTTGCACCGACTAAAAATACTCCGGTCCCGTCCTTGCTTTTGCCGGAGTCGCGGGTTCGCTAAAGTATGCTCGGCAGGACTTCGGCGAGCCTTGGTCCTTAAAGGGATGTATCCTTTAAGGGGGTCCCGTTCTAAAGTGTCTAAATACCTAGCTCTAAATCCCGTAGACAATAACAATTGAGTAACAAAAAGACAAACAATAATGTAGCGAGTGGCGACAGCTCGCTTTTTTTTCCTTTTGAAAGAAATTTACGCAGTTAGCCTGAGCACAGGCTGGCACTGCTTTACTGGACTTTTGGCCAGAACCTTAAGGGCCTCCAGCCAGATCAATAGATAAACTAACTACGTCAGCAACGTTTACTAAGGGCACCCCGGTGGGGTTCGGACCTCGACTTAGTGCGTTGCTAACAATCTTAATAAGGCAAAATCAGCAAGGGAGGGCTTGATCTAAGTTTTTATTATTTAAGGACATATTTTTATTGCTAGTTTGGCCGGCTCGGGCCAGCTAGATCTAGGGACGGGGAACTATAACAGTGTACAAATATATGAAAAAGTATGTCGCCGAGCCCTAAGTGAGTGCTCGTTTGAGACTATAGTTATATTAATGTATATATAAAAATACTACTTATAGGTTATTATGAAATTCTTTGCTCTATTTAAAATTATTCTTCAGTCTTGCACGTACAATGTCATAAGAACTAGACCTAAGCGCCATTCAATCTATGTATCCCTGCCTCTGGTAGCGAAAAACGAATTATTTTGGGTTAAAACTCGTATTTAAAAAGGATAATAAATACATAAGCAATAATACATGTCTCACACCCCTATTCTGTTATTTTGAGAGCGTATTCCCTTTTATTCTGAAACCAATATCTTAGCTGCTACCGCAATAATCCATTTGGATGTTTACTTTACCGCACAACATACAATTTGATATATTTCTGCCGGATTTTGTTTGTATTATGTTGCGAAGTAAACAACTTTGCGAACATTGATTTTGCGAATTCTTTGTATGTAGGTTATCCTACGTTATTTTTATTTAGGGTACATTACTTTTATAACATAAAAGTAATGTACGTCGAAAGTAATGTATGTAGTCTGTCTAGTCTTTTATATCAGAAAAAATGGTCAAAGAATTTTGTAATTCATGACGGATTTTTTTAACGGCCAACTCACGAAATCTTTAATGTTTTTTTTGTTTGAGGAGATCTACGCAGTTAGCCTGAGCGCAAGCTTTGATTGCTTCACCCGACTTTTGGCGAGAATCTTAAGGACCTTCAGTCAGAGCAATAGAACATCCCCTGAGGTGTTTGGAATCAGTATCGTAGTGCCTAGTCTGTTTTTTTCTCTACCAGAGATAGAAATTTTGCAATATTTGTATGGCGCTTGAATGTAAAGTCGTACATCTAGAAGCAAAGACCACAGAGATATAGAATTAGACCAAAAGATTAATAAATCTTTTACTAATTTCTATGTAGATCGGTATTTCAGAAACCGTACGTAACAACATATTTTTATACAGTACAACACTCTGCTGTCTACACATTCGAGATATATTATTATCGTCCAGAATTTCCGCAACATGTTTTGTAATATTGTACAAAAGTTTCGGGGTAAACACTCGCGGCCATATTTTATTGTGGAAGTCACAGAACTATGTTGACGCTAGAAACGCTTTTCCAACAAAATCATGTTACTTTTAAGAGTGGTGTAAAAACCGCGACTACGCCAGACGCCTTACTGAATGTGTGCAATTCGCAAACCAAATCTTTCAGGCGGGAGCTCCGACTCAAGTAGGTAGCTCTTTTTAACCGACTTTTTAGACTTTAGAGGGAAGTTATCAATTCGATACATAAGTTATAGGTTATAACATTTTTAAGTGCTTCCAAAGCCTTTTATTTTGTTTTTATTATTAAGTCCATTTCTTTAGAGTATACATAGACAAGCATAGAGTACGCGCATCGCTAATAGCTCATTGTGCCAAGCGTAAGCAAATTTTAGCTTTACCTACTATGCTCGTTTACTGATGTAGGTGACAGACATTTATGCGAATCTATCGATGATTCCGATATTATTTTTTATCCGATATTATTTATTATTACAGGACGGGCCTGTTGGTCTAGTGGTTAGTGACCCTGACTGCTAAACCGGAGGTCGTGGGTTCGATTCCCACCCAGGACGAATCTTTGTGTGATGAGCACGATCATTTGTTCTGTGTCTGGGTGTAATTTATCTATAATATGTGTGTATTTAGTAATATATAAATATGTTTATCAGTTATCTGGTTGCCATAGCACAGGCTCTGCCTAGTTTGGGATCAGATGACCGTGTGTGAGATGTCCCAAGATATTATATAATTTATATATTATATTATATTATATTATTTGGCAATAATTTTACGCACTCTATGGTTTACTTATTTTTATTCATCCATTCCATTCATTTCTTATGTCATTTAGTTCAATGGTTTTCAACATTGTATCGTTTAAAACGGGTGATATAATACAGATCGATTTCGCTACTCGTTGCAAAGTTTCCGAACGCGTCTGTCTGATTAAGTTCGTAGAGGAAAAAAGATCGTACAAGTACATTTTGATTTTATTAGGTACGCTTGTTATTTGAGACCGGAGTATTTGAGTCTAGCTTCTACGTGCAATCTTTTATATGCTTCTTCTTTGATTAAAATAAACTTCTTTTGAGAACCGAGTGTTATTGCGCAACTTGGAAGAGGTAGCGCAACTTGGCAGAGGCCACTGTAATAATAATATCAGCCGAAAACTGTCCCACCGGTGGGAAATATCCTATTCTCGTATAGAAAAGGAACAAGCATTGATTTGGGGCCTAGCAGTAGATCTGTATAGGCTAAGTTGATAGGTTGCCCTATATAATCAAGACTTAATATGAGCATAAGCGCCACTTAGGCTTGGAACAATATGCCAATCGGTAATCGAATCCTAGCAGGAAAGTGCGCACTCAACCACTTAGGAAATATTTATTCGTGCTTCAAACGTGCTCCTATTCTAGAATAGTCTATTTCACTTCGACTTATTTCTAAAACATTACTCTTTGGCTACACATAGGAATGGCAAAACATCCGGACAATGGAATGGTAAGCAAATAGCAAGCCCAATTCATTGTCCATCGACGCTCCAAAATAATATTTATTTTGGAGGTTACGTCACAGGTCTTACTTGGATGTTGCTTAATTGATAAGTTACGACAAAATGTAATGAACTATATTGTAGTACCCATTCATCTACCCTATTGCCCAAGGTCCTAGTAGATAAACCGAAACAAAGTTCAGTCCCTCTAGACAAGTGGCATTTCGAGAAGCGTTAACGATGATAGAAGTCGCTTAAATGACATTAAATGTATGGGAATGACATTTCGTTTCGATAAGTCACGTGACTTGGACTTGTCACTTCCATCCATTTGAACGATTCCATCAGCGATGTTGCTTGTCGAAATGTCACTTGTCTAAGGGGGCAGGAGTGGGAGCTAATGATATCAACCTTTCGCACAAAACGTACAAAATTGTGACGTCATGAGATATTTCAAATCAATGTATTGGCCTGAATTTTTGGTAACGTAAAAAATAAATAATAGGTATGTGTCTAATATTTTATAGTCGTCTAACAGAGGGACATAAAAAAAAATTGTCATCTATCTTAGTCATTTGAATGTGGTGCCCCGGCGCAAGACATGGCACGCTGTCCAGGACGTGATGAAGGCCATCGACCGGGCCATCTAAATGGCAACCTTTTGGTCGAAAAAAGTATAAATTCATTTGACCCGAGAAGAAAAAGAAATAGAAGTCATCTACGTACATCATTTTCTTGTTATATGTGGTCTTATGTTAAATTGTCCAATGCTATTTAATATTGGTGAAATGTATAGCTCCAACACAAGTAGCATCTACGGACGGATATTGAACAAAGAGTTGATTACATATAAATTTAAAAAGGAACCGACTTCATTGAAATTTATATAAAACCGAGGTCCACCTCTTTACACTACAGATGACAAAAAGAATTCTTAAAATCGATCCACAATAAAATTGCCGGACATATTACGTGACAAATATACAAAATATATTCCGTCAAATAGAGAACTCGTCCTTTTAAAGACGGTTAAAAATAGTATTTATATTTAAAGAACCAGTTATGGCTTTTTTATAGAGACCAAACAAAACAAGTTTAATACAGATATAGATACAGATAATAAGAATAGGGATGTTGACTGGGTATGAAAAGTTAAAATCTATTTAGTCCGTCAGTAAGATAATAAAAAAATATTAGACACGTATTTTTTCTTATATCAAAACAATAAAAAATTACAAAGATACATCGCTTTAAAGTTTCGGAGTGGGGGCTTATGAGTTATGACACCTCGCCTTGCTAAAAATTGTAGCGAGGAGTGACGTCACGCGAAATTTCCGTTCTCTGTATTTTGATAATTTTTTGTTTGCAGGAAAAAAGCAAAAATATGTGTCCAATAAAATTCATTAAAGACCAGGCGGACATAAAAAAAAAATGGAAACATGCCTATTACATTGGTTTACATAATTTACCGATTAGTTCGAAAAGTAACCTTCTTTCCCGAATTAACTGAACCTAATTATTTAAAACAAAACGGTTTACTCAAGCATATTCTCGGGTTCGCCCGACTAGTTTCAGAGTCGAACTATTCGTCTCGCGACACCACCGCCGCGCTGCGCTGCCGCGTCAGCTCATGATTAGGGACTCCTATTAAGTCTGAAACTAGTCGGGCGATCCCGAGAATATGCGTGAGTAAACAGTTTTGTTTTAAATAAATATGAATACTCCTCACGAAATTTATTATACAAATTTACTGAACCTACTATTAAGTATAGTCATTATAGTTAACTAGCTGTCCCCCGCGACTTTGTCCGCGTGTTTTAGTTTCAACGGGTTTTTCATTTTTGCAACATTTTTCATTTATGCTCCTCTCCTTTTGGTAGCAGCGTAATGTTATATAGCTTATAGCCTTCCTCAATAAATGGGCTATTCAACACTGAAAGAATTTTTCAAACCGGACCATTAGTTCCTGAGATTAGCGCGTTCAAACAAACAAACAAACAAACTACTCAGCTTTATATATTAGTATAGATATGTCCGAACATTACTATAGAATAGTTTTTATAGATAAAATACATTTGTTTATTCTATTAATAGATAAACTAAAGGATCTCGTTCCGTGTCGTCTCGCCGTTTGGCGCCACGCCTTCGCCTTCCTTCGAACCTAATCACCTATCAAGCTTATAAACGAAAATAGTCTAGCTAAATTAGGACACAGTTTATCGACTAACCATTTAGGTAGTGGGTTGTTGCCACGTGAAAAAGTTTTTTTTCCTTATTTTAACCCCGGTCTATTGATCTTTGGCTAAAATAAACTTATCCTTGATTTCGTTTAGTGAACTTCAATTAAATTTTTTTGAAGCCCAAAAAATATACATTCAAACGATAGCTTCAAACGACATTTTTAAATAGATTTTTTTGTTGCGTTATAAATTATGTTGTGTTGCTTTTTCTATTTGGTTTCTTATTATCCTAGTTAAGAACATTATAGCTCTTGTTTTAAGAATCGGGTAACTAAAATTCAGGTTTAAACCTCTGTATACTATGAAGTTTATAGAGGCTTTTGAGGTGGAACCGTCAGGATCGCCCGCGAAATTTAAATTTTCTTACGTTTTTTGTAATTTTTCGGTCAGTTTTAGGCTGTTTTTGAAAAAGAAGATTGTTATGAAATATCTTTCAATGAGATTGCATGAACTTAGAGGGTTGTATTGATAATTTTAATGATTATAATTCTGTAAATACAAAAGTATTACGGCCACGCATCGTATTTTATAAAAAAACAGCCTGAGTCTAACCATTGAAAAAATTGCAAAAAAAAAATTGAATTTTGCGGACTATCCTGACGCTTTCACCTTAAACCTGTTTTTAGATAAAACGCTTATTGTAATAAGATCGTATATCTTAAACATAATAACTCTTGTTATCTTATCTACATATTGTTATTTAGCCAAACAATATTTACTTAGTTCAGTATTGACTAAAGATTAGAGCCAGTCCATTAAGTACCCCAGTTTAATCCGTACCCTTTGACCCTTATCCGAGAAGCCCACTGGGACAACGGCCGAAGCCCACTGGCCGTGGGCTTGTGTTATTTAAACTAAGCCCTAAATAATCAAAACTAATCCTCTTAGTACATAGTTTCTTTGAAGAGAGTATTAACTGAGAGGGTTCTATTCTGAAACATGGGAAGATTTAATTTGTCTTTTATTGGCTTTTTTAAGAAATTCAAGTTCTCGATATTCTTATTTGGAAACTTCAAGATGTTTGCTCAGCATTGGGACAATGAACGATAATGGTGTTCGTGATTTAAAAATCCGCTAGTCTAGTCTCTTATTGGTGGAAATTGACAGATGGACCACATGCCAGAATAGCGAACCAAACGGCTTATTTAACTGCGAATTTCATTGACATGGTAGCAGGCTAACAAAAAATGTTTTGAAAATCTTACAATTATTAATTTAGTTTCTTATTTTGTGATCTATATAATAGTAGTTATGATGACAAGATCGTCACCCACTGGACGCCGGAAGGACGTCGCCATCGAGGTTGACCGCGGCGAAGGTTATGTGATGATCTCGTCAGATATGCGGGGCGCACGTGGCCAGAAATAGCAAAAGACAGAGAGGTTTGGAAAAGGAAAGGGAGGCCTTTGCAAAGCACTGAGATCTTATATAGGCTAAAAAAAACGTGATATCCGTACTGCAGTATGTTCTACTATGAGAATTGAGTAGGTACGATAAACAGAACCATGCTCAAATCGTTACCAGTATTAATACACCATTAACTTTATGAGTTTCTAGTCAAATTAACGCATAATTTAGCGATGGTAATTATTATAATGGTATGACCTACTTACTATAACGAACATCATTATCTTACTATGCATGTGTAATACAATAAACTAAATACCTATATTGTAACAGTTTTCATTCGATGCTCTGCGTCCGACCTCCGTAGATAGATATTTACAGTCGAAAAAGTTTTTATCCTTCTTTTTGATCTTTAGGTCAGTTTTCGTGACGATCAGTTTAGATGTCCAGACGTAAAAAGGCAACAAACAGACAAACGGAGTTGATTTTTACATGCTTTTAATTAACTTGCAATGTATGTACCTAAATTTGTTCTGGTCAAATATTGCAAACTAAATAAGAATTATTTCTAGACCCCATTGAGATGAAATTTTGCAAACTTATAGAAGTTCGGAGACAAAACAATATTATGGTACTTACAAGCTGGTCTGATGTATATATATATATGTTATAATATTACTCTACAATTCAACATAATCAATTCATCTAATATTTTATGCAATATTAGTGAATATTTTAACAGCAGGATTTTTCCATCCGTTGTTACAAGATGATAACAAATTAAAAATAGTATGTAGTATCGTATTTGCATAACTTTACGCTTTAAACCACAATTTAGTGCTTTTTTAGGGTTTCCGTACCAAATTGTGATTTTAAGGGCATACATCCTGTACGATGGCACGGAAGCCTTCATGCGCGAGTCCGACTTGCACTTGGCCGGTTTTCTTAAGCATTTCAGTGCAATACAGGTTGATTACGTATCAAAACACAAATGCATTACATAGATGTAGGATGGCGTAAGTATAACATACAAAACTCAAATACCCCTTTAAATATATTTTTTACTAATTTATTTTATTTCGCACTTCTTTTCGTCTTACGTCGACCGTCATTCCTCATATAAAGTCCCCTGTCTCACTTACTCCTCTGTTACATCTCTTTCTCTCCGAAAACGTTCCGTTTCCCACATAGATATGGTTTTATATTATTTAGTTGGATCCTAAGATCTTTGACTAGACCATATCTGCCACCATTAGGTAATAATTTGACACAACACATTAGACTTGTTAATTTTTACGGTCAACTAAGCGCCACGTCTCCAAGACATATTGTTGGCGCCATGAATATTTTATACGCGTCTCATTCCACTCGAAAAAACTCTTGTTACAAAGTGTATTTATTTACTTGACGGCCCTTAATACATCTCCGCGATACATTATCTTTAGAATTGATCTTTTAGAATTTTCGACTTTATGTGCTATTATAAACCATTAACTAAATATCTGGACAACTCTTAACGTTTATTTACAACTAGGTGTTGACCGCGGCTCCGCCCGCGTGGGTGTCGGTTATCGCGGCAAAAGTAGCCTATGTCCTTTCTTGGGATCCAATCTTACCCCCATACCAAGTTTCATCAAAATAGGTTGAGCCGTTTAGCTGTGAAAGCGTAACACACAGACAGACAGACAGAGTTTTTCGCATTTATAGGGTAAATTCCCCTGTTTTAGTCCAGTTAGTAGTTTTGCCGACTTTGTCAAACAAAATTAATACGTTATTAAACTAATTTCTAACAAAACATGAACCCAACGTATTTCATATATAACGTAAAGGTTACAGCTTTTTTGAACAAGGGTTTTTTATACAATCATTTAAAGCTGAAATTGACGTATTCCCCAGTTTTCGTCCAAAAAATTCAGTTTGGGTCCAAGGGGTAGCCAGTTTTTGTCCACTTTCCGAAATAAGCAATTTCTTGAGATAAATAAGTATATTTTAATAAAAACATTGTTAATCATCATTTTTATTGCAATTTGGGCTTATAACAATCCAATTGTACAGCCTCAGAAAGAGATATTCTAAACACTTTTACCTTAAATTTCGCAGAGTGGGCGCGAACTGGAATACCTACCTAAATTCTAAATCTCCTTATAATAATACCCACGCAATATGGTAGTAATCTACTTAATCGCTACGGAATAAGGCTCAAGGGTTTCAAACCGTCTTTGCAAGTATAATTTTATTCCTTCGACTCTTTAAATTCCAAGACTTCGAGGTTCCGCGATCGTATATTGTTTTTTTAAACGACGCTTTTGTTAAGCAGCTTTTGTTTTATAGAAGCAATTAAAGGCAAGAATACTTTCTTCGTGTAATTGGTATTTCTATAGCAAAATACTCCTTACCTTTTTTCGTAATAATATCCCTTTGAGGGTGTCCTTGTTGACTGACCAACTTCGAGAAATTTATGATAGCTGTGTGTCATAAAGCCAAGTTTTGACAGATACTCAAAAGTGGAAAAATACTTTATAAAACGAATAAGTATTAACCCTTTTATGAAAGGTCAAGTTAAATAAAAGTTCTCATAATTACCTATCCCTATTTCGCGAGAGTCATTGAAATCGCAAAAATGTTTACACAAAATAATTAATCCGAATTTTACGAGAATATTACTCAATGGAAACAAGAATACATACAGTCGAAAATAAAAGCTCATCCTTTTTAAAAGTTTGTTAATAATACGGATTCTATTGCGATTAATTACTTTTGTATTTTCAAGGTACGATTCCTTTGGACGAAATATGGTCACAGATAGACTATATTAGGTTCACAAATATATATAAAGTAGGAAATAGCTAAGAGAAAAATGCCAAGTCAGCCCAACATAAAATATAATCTTTTCGTAACTCAATTTCCAAATAGGACACCGTAAAACTAACAAAGGTGACATACAAAATGGCGACATCTAAGGGACTTTGCGCTAGCCTTGTCAATGATGTCAGTAGGCCAGGAAGTTGCGGAAAACGGGTCACTCAAAGACAAAACGTCATTTGCCATTAAATAGAGCAGTTAGCTGCGTAATAAATAGGGGGTTGGAGGATATGGCTTTGTTTTAGCGATATTAATGGTGTTTAGTGTAAGTAGAGCTTTCTTGTTGACAACATTACGTACTTGCTGTCTTTTGTAAAGCGATGCTTCTTTTCCCTTGACCCTGACTGCTAAACCGTAGGTCGTGGGTTTGATTGCCACTCAGAAAAATCTTTGTGTGATGAGTACAATCATTGATTTGTTCTGTGTCTAGGTGTCTATCGGGATATTTATTAGTCTATAATATAATATGTATTAAGAAATATATTAGTATGTTTATCAGTTGTCTGGTTACCATAACGCAGGCTCTGCCTAGTTTGGGAATAGATGGCGGTGCGTGAGTTATCCCAAGATATTATTATAACATTGTATTATTTCCTATATCAGATACGATCATAGGTCTAAATGTCTCGCTGCTGAGCATATACCTACCAGTTTAAAAATAATGAGCTAACGCATTTTAGTAAGCTTCAGTTAAGTAGACCATTATATTCAAAATATTGCCATTCTGTGTCCTCAAAAAGCTGACCCGAGCCGGCCAAACTAGCTATAAAACTATGTCCCTTAATAATAAAAACTTAGATCCAGCCCTCCCTTGCTGTTTTTGCTTTATGAAGATTGTTAGCAACGCACTAAGTCGAGGTCCGAACCTCACAGGGGTGCCCTTAGTGAACGTTGCTGACATAGTTAGATTTTCCATTGTTCTGACTGGAGGCCTTTAAGGTTCTCGCAAAAAGTCCGGAGAATCATTTAAAGCCTGCGTTCTGGCTAACTGCGCAGATCTCTTAAAAAAAACATTTCTGGGAAGCTATGTTGACCTATATGGACCGAGAGTTCGAAAGTATTTACTGATGATGTGGGTTTATTGACAAGCTTCAACCCGAATACATATTAAAACAAATCCAATAATTAAATATTAGGACATACATACACATTAAATTGAATATATAGTCAATATAACAACACATAACCATAACACATTAATTACCGGTATTATCTCTTTATTGTAACAGATTGTCATCACGCGCGAACGCCCGCAGTTAACAGACCGGCTAACTAACCCGATAATGGTTAGTTGACCGTTATTTAATACTGCGGTTTAACCGAGAGATGAGATAAAATAGATTCTCTCCATAAAACGTACTTAGTTTCATGGTGAACGAGCAGAAAAAATATTTGTAGGTACATTCAATAGTTCAAATAGCCAAAGGTTAGATTCTTGATCTATATTTCACCAATTTTAGTATTATTTAAGACTTATTAAAGGATTTATTGGTCTGTTCTGTCTCATTTTATTAATTACTTTATTCATTCAAATTAATTAAGATCTTAGTACATGTCAAAGAAATACAAATTTCCTGTTACATATCCTTAAAGATCACATGAGATTTTTTCTGCATTTAACATTTTAAAACAGCCTCATTGTACATGACCTTAATCAGCTACTGCGCCGATCGGGTCATCAAATGAAGGTGAAAAAGGTGAACTTCCGCAATGGCGAATGTTTATGCAAATATCTACAGCAGTCAGCAACTCTGGCACAGATTAAATAAGGCAAAGGTCGTAGGGTAACACAAACAAAAAAATATATTAAAAGCATTCCACAAACTCATTTTTTTGTTTCAACAAAACTCTCTCCTTAAATTGTTGGAAGACCGACATTAAACTTATAAAGTATCTCGCAAAGATATTAATTTAGAAAGAACGTACACAATTAAATAAATGTACCCTCACATAGACGAATTTAAGTAAAAAAAATTGTACCCACATTTTATTTGCGTTATTCAATTAAGCTTGCTATTCACAATGCGACTATGTCGGACGATTAAACTGTGTGAATACTGTGAATAGACTTTGTTTGTCGTGTGAATTGTTTACATGCGGACTTGTATTAATATAAGGGTGTGACGCAATGTGTACATAATCTGCACAAAATAAAATAGATATGTTATTATATAACATCAAGGTTTTAATGCTGTTTGTTATTTAACCCGTGTGAATTCTCTAGAATATTGAAGTACCAGCTGTCTCAAAGGGATAGAACAAGTTATCTTTGTTTCGTTAACCTAGCTAAGATCAAATAAATTCTATGAAAAACGAATTTATTTTCTTTATCCTCATTTTCTTAACCGCTTACGCCGGATTAATCCGATAGATACTTTCGTGTCCATTTCGCCAGGGTCCGTATATTTACGACCAAATACCACAGCTCGTTTAATCTGCTTCCATTTATTTACGCTGGCGGGCTGCGTAAAAAGGTTGAAGTGTTAGTTAATGTGTCCATTAATCGATTAATAGACAAATTCTATTAATAGTATAATAATATTGTAATCTTTATTTAAAACGTTAATAAAATAAAATTACCAATTTAAAATATTATCACAAAATGAAATGACATAGTTTTTTTTCTTATGAATGTACAACCGGCCTTGTCTTTGACGCAATTCTCACAAAAACGCATGTCAATGGCCTGCTTTAGGTCTACCGACCATAGTTCACTGTTCTCCATCACTAAACTACATCAGTCTTTGAAAATTGATTTAACCGTTACGACTTAAAAGCTCCCGAGAAAAAAAAAGTGATAAAATGAAGAAACTCGATGTAAGCCTATTTCGTTTGTTTTATTATTGTAAAATAATATAAGTATATTTTTGTAGAGAATATTCGTGATTTTTAATGGTTTATCAAAAATCGCATCAAATACGACTCTTCTTTATTTTCGCTTAAAACGTGTGTAGTGAATGTCATTATTATCAGTATCATTTTACTATGAAGATGATGAACATTTTATAACTATATTTAAGAAAAAATATGTGCATATTCGATTATGAAGGTGGGTACAACTTATGTTTTAATTGATATGATTTGTTGTAATTCTGAACAGGCAAGTACCAATGTGACTTTTTCAAATTACATCATTGACTATCGATGAAGGAAAACATCGTGAGGAAACCTGGATTCCAAAAAAATTGAATCTGAAATCGCCAACCCGCACTGAGCAAGCGTGGTGATCAATGCTCGTTCCTTCTCTATATGAGAAGAGGCCTGTGCCCAGTAGTGGGACATTTATAGGCTGGTATTATTATTATAGAAATAATAAAGAACGGATAATTTTATTATTTTGAACATTACTTAACTATAACTATGCCACGTACCGCACACGTGATTAAATAATTCAATTTTATAGGTAAATCATTAGTATAGTATCTATTTGTTTAAACGCAGGTAGGTAAATTTGATAATTTATCCTGCGGCGGTAATCCTGAGCTTAACTAGCCTAGACGGCGATCCGGGATAGTCACGAAATTATTTTCTAAATATGGACTTATCCGAAAGAAAGAAGGACTTTGAATATAGATTTTCATTCTATTACATATATTTAAATCTGATTTTGAGGCAATTCTGCAGAATCAAAATATTTTTATTTCGAGTAGGCCTTTTCAGGCACTTTCAAAACGTTAAATGACTCGAGTTGCGCGGTTCCAAAATGTCAGGTGTCTGCGTGTTGTCTTAAATATTTTCCTTTGAACATTTTGGAGTTACGTACTAACTCCAAAATGTTCAAAGGAAAATATCCTTCGTTCCCCTTCATACCGCCATTTACTGACCCAATGTAAATCACCCGAAGATCACCCGTAGTGGGACTATTTTCGGCGAAATAATCTTTGAAGTAGGTAGGTACCTAATTATCGATATGTCTCTAGGTCACGTAAAGGAGACATTATCGATTACTCTTCATTAGCTGATAGGTGGGTGACTTTTAACTAATCAAAGTACCTTCATTTATCTCAATATAAATAAACAATAATGTTTCTCAAATAACTCGTTAAATTGTTATTACATAGTAATTATATTATTAACGAATTTACTAGTTTTACCCTGCGCCTTCACTCGCGTGGATATCGGTTATCCTGGATAAATAAATGTATGACATATGACATAAATGTATGAGCTATGACACCGCATCTCCAGTCTGCTTGCGTGCACGGCCACTGCAAGCTGGTCAAAACGACAAGCCCTTAAAGGTATTTATGCATTTTCGCATAATTCCCGTCCTTAATTTAATTATAAAAATATAGCGCGATAGTTTATAAGTTAGTAAATAAATTTTGCCGTCCTTATATGGAGTTTAAGCTATACCAAATTTCACAACGGTTCTGTGGTTAACCCGTAAAAGCGTATCAAACAGCTATTTTTACATTCATTTTTTTAATTAATATAGATGAAATACTGCCATAATAACAAGACAGCAAACAGTTCGTTGCTTGTCCGATCAATATAAGGTTTTATCACCGACCGAGCGAACCCGCGTGTCTTCGTGTACTCTGATGTAACGTTATTTTTTATGCTGTTGTGTAACTGACTGCGTTATGCTGTGTTATGCCGGTTTTATACCATTTCATTCAGTTATGTTGTTACAATTTAATGATATTGACATTGTCTTTGATTTTATCTTTGTAAGTGAATAAAAATGATCTTCATATCTACGGTCTTCGTACGCTTTGTATTAAAACTAGTTTGATTTAATGTTTAAATGACTAAGTAAAAAAAAGTGTTGGTAGTTTTTGGGGACACTTGATTTTTTTAACCCCCGTCGCAAATAGAGACCCTCTTTCCAAATAATTCTGTCTGTCTGTGGCATCATAGTTCCAAAACGAATGGCCCAATTATTATGCATTTTTTTTTGTTTTAAAGCTGACGTGGTTGAGATGGTTCTTAGCTATAATTTATGTTGTACATTTTCTAAATATTGAAGGAAAATTTTTATGAATTAAATTTAAAAAATTAAGAAAATATTAGGTATCTTTCATGTATTTCTATTTTAAGTTAGATAGGTGTATCAATAGATTTAATATTATTGCTTTTACGAACATACCGTACACTTACAAAGTATGTTACTGGATATACTGGTTTAACTTTTACCAATATAATTTTATATGACTTCCTGTAATAACCACTGATGCAATGGTCTTATGACTATATTGGCAGCATTACTTTCTTTTATAATACATTTTGTTATCCATTAAATCAAAACATTTTGTGAAATCGCTTCATTAGTTTTTAAGATTGCCTTGTACAAACACACAACATTTTTTTTTTATGTTTATGGAGTTTCTTGCCGGTTCTTCTCCATAGGAGTGACATTTTGGAACCGCACAACTAGTCATTTAACGTTTTGAAAGTGCCTAAAAAAGACCTACTTGAAATAAAAATGTTTTGATTTTAATTTTCGATAATTATGGTTTTTAACCTACATGTACCCAAGCGGCGACCGGTCACCGCGCATGACGTCACAGCCAAATCTCAGTCAAACCACGAGCGGCGACCGTTGCCGCACTTCCTCCACATGATTTGAACCCTTTTTTGTGTTTAGAGTCTACTTTTGTATGAAGACGTTTGATGATATACGATATTTAACCTCTAGTTCAACGAGGTACAACTCAGAATCAAAGGGTTAATGTATTATTTATGTGTATTGTGTACAGGAAACCTACACGGATGTGCCGGTGTCTGCGCCGTTGGACGTGGAGCACTGCCACTGGAAGGCGCAGGCCGAGCCGCCCAGCGCCGTCCCGCAGCTCTTCACCGCGCTAGTGCTGTGTGGGATATTCATGGTGAGTGTCAGGAGACGTACACGGATATATACCCATGTCCTTGCTTAAAGTTCCAACCATATCCATAACAAAATTTATCAAAATTGGTTGTATAGTTTAGCTGTAAAAGCGGAACACAAAAAAATACAGGAGGCTTACTCTTGAATGAATTTCAATTTGAATACAATGTCAATGTAAAATTGTTATACATTTAGCAGGCATAAAACAATACACTGCTCAAAAATACTGTCAATATTTAAATTCCAGTTTGTTCCTTCCATTGACAATATTTCTTTCTCAAGAAAACTAAACACATATCATTTCATTCATTTTACATTTTATTTCATACGTTTAATGTCATACCACTGATCTCAATTTTATATTCGCATTGTATTGGAATTAAAATTAATTTAAGAGTAAGGGCACAGATAGACAGTCAGACCTACTTTTTTATAATACTAGTCTGCATTTTATACAGATATGCGAGCTGATAGGCGGATACTTAGCCGGCAGCCTCTCAGTGATGAGCGATGCGGCGCACATGCTGAGTGACTGCGGGGGCTTCGCGCTGGCGTTGCTGGCCTTCCACTGCGCGAAGAGAAGACCTGATGTCGCCATGTCCTATGGGTATAAGCGGGCTGGTGAGTTGACTTTATGTTGAGTTATAGCCGGGGTCAAAGAAGCAGTCAAAGCCTGCGCTCAGGCTAATTGCGTAAATCTCTTTAAAAAAAAAAAAGTGCTAGCGGAGGTCGTGTGATAGCCACAATAAAGTCTTCAAGACGGATCTTACTTCTTAGAGAGAGCGAACAGGATCTCTTCCCCTCTATGGAGATCCTTGGTAAGGAAGTTGATTTAATTGGTGTTTCTTTTTCTTTTCATAATATGAACGGTGTATGTAAAGGTTGTCTGAAAAAAAATCTTTTTTTTTTTTTATAAAAGAAATCTTCTGACATTTTTTAAATCGTTTTAACTTTTTCCTCAGAGGTCCTCGGCGCGATGCTGTCAGTCCTCCTGATCTGGATCCTGACGGGCGTGTTCGTGTACGTGGCGGTGCTGCGGCTGCACACGGGCGAGTACAACATTGAGCCCGACATGATGATGATCGTGTCCGGCTGCGGCGTCGGCTTCAACGTCATCCTGGCGCTCGTGCTGCACGGCTGCGGCTCCGACATAGGTATGAACCTTCTTGAGCTACGCAGAAATATGGTACGAGCTAACCGGTTTTTCGTGTACCTCTTAATTTTATTTCTGGAGTCTTTCTAATCTGTAGTCATGACAATGCGCCGTTAAGTGTAAGCGTAATTCGTTTTATTCTTCGGTTAGTCCGGTACACAAAATTGCATTTTTTTTCTAGGGTTTTTATCGTATTCACCGATTTTGTACGCAAAAAAACGGCATCCTATTGGAATCAAGTTTTCATTTTGGCTCTATTTTTAAAGCTTGGTGCTCTACCTAGAAATTATACAAGAGCGAATTGTCTTTATATTATTTACCTTAGAGAGATAATAAGTAAACTATAGAGTTCGCATATCGAGTATGAACAAGTCAAATCGTAAAATTTGTGTCAAAACAGAGCGCGCTGTTTTATTAAAGCCATGTCAGAACCTAATTTACACCGTGGTGCATTAACATCTGTCGTCGCACGCAAAATTATTTTTAAACCAGTAAAAGAGCAGTACAGGTAGAAAAAAAAATCATACTTTCGGCGCAGTCTATGCTTGTCTATGTATACTCTAAGATGTTTGGTCGCATGACGTTCTGCAGCGCACCACCACACGCACGGCGGCGCGGCGTGCTCGCACGCGCACGCGCACGCCGGCGCCGGCACGTCGCGCGGCTGGCGCCTGCTGCGGCGCGCGCGCGACCACAAGCAGGCCAACGGCGCGCTCGTCAACGGCGACTACACCATGAAGGACCTCGCCGGCGTGGAGGCCAACGTCGTGGGAGCGCAGCCGAGGTAAGAGAAAAAAAGGAAAAAGTAGCAGTACTTTTTGTAAAGTGTGCCCGAGAAAGAACCTTACCGACGCACAGGAATAAAGTATCTATATACTATATATATAAAAGAGCATGTATGTGTGTATGAAACTTTGCACATATAAACTGCAGCGACATGACCACTCCGACGAACATTGTTACGTTAGCGCCATATAGGTGGCGCTTGGTAACAGTGATGATCTTTTTTAGTTGAAGCGAACTTTTTAGGTGAAGGCACCAGCTAACTTGAATATTTTATGTGATATTTTCAGAATTTTCATTAGACTACCTTTAGCGTAAAACAGAAAAAACCAATATCCGAACTTTTCCTAACACATGGCAGTCTTTATTAACCCTCAATGCCAAAAGGCATCATAACTCCTAAACGAATGAACCGATTGTGATGTGTTGATATTTTTCTTTGAAAGATAACTTGCTCGAGGTGGTTCTTACGAGTACCTATAAGTAATGAAGATCTATTCAGAATTTTAAACAATGTTCTTCAACTGCATGTTATGCAACTTTCTAAAATTTCACGGTTTTTTTTCTTCTTATTTATTGTTATTTTACTAAAATATTACGCCTACAACGCCTAACGTCAAATTGCCTACTGATATTTTTTTTCTATCGTAATAGGAACATTAATCTCCGGGCCGCCCTTATCCACGTGATCGGGGATTTAATACAGAGCTGCGGAGTGTTACTCGCTTCTATACTTATCAAGTTCTATGTAAGTATAACACATATACAGTATGTAACAAAAACCCTGTCCGATCCAATAAAGGCGTATTCCTGATTCCACATACGTACTAGAAAAAATGTCTCGCTCAGACGGCTTCTTTGATGCAAAACTGTAGGTAGTACACGTGAACTTTTTCAACTATCAGTGTTGCCTTTGATCAGTTTTATTTTAATTATATTCACCGGGGAAAAAATAATAATCTCAAATCCATTCAATAGTTACGTATATGTGTACGCAGTACGATGCCGAATAGTACTCATAAGGATCGGACAGGGTTTTTGTGGCATGCTGTATAACTTAATAAAAAACCTGGTCTTCTCCATTCGAAGCATTTGGAGAAAGTACAATGTGTTTCCTCTTCTCGTTATCTCAGCATTTACTCCTTTCTTTTTTTTATTTAAATCCATAGACTTCTTTTTAGGGTTTCGTACACGAATGGTGGCAATGGGACCTTATTATTTAGCCTCCGGTATCCGTCCGTCTGTCTGTTAGCGGGCTGTATCTCATAAACCGTAATAGATTAAGAGTTGAATTTTTCACAGTGTCCATTTCTATTGCCGCTATGACAGTAAATAAAATGTGCATAGTGTTACTGATAAAAATTAAATGTTTTAGTAAACATATCCCAAGCCCAACGACTTTAATTAAAAACTTTTAGTGCCCATATAAGGCTGCTTTTGGCGCCACTTGTTTCTTTTTATTTATACTCTGTATTCTCTCCGTACTGTACTCTGTCAAACTCAATATACTGTTTTACTATTTTCTATTTGTAGTTATAATTTATAATAAAATACCAACAGTTACATCTAATACGATGGTACGGAACCCGTCGTGTGCGAGTCCAACTTGTACTTGCTTGACCGGTTTGTCGCTCATTCTCCGTCTATGTAATACTCATTAATACCATTGAGTTTCACACGTTCCTTATCAATATTTAACACTAGCTGATTCCCGTGGCTCTGCCTGCGTGGATGTCGGTTATTGCGGCAAAAAAGAAACCTATGTCCTTTCTCAGACTCTAGACTATCTGTGTACCAAATTTAATTTAAATTGGTTCAGTAGTTTTGTCGTGAAAGCGCGACAGACAGATAAACAGAATTACTTCCCAATTTATAATATTAGTTATGATTGCTTTTCCCTTCTCTCTCTGTCTCCTTTATATGTTTGGTATTTGAATATGGTTTCGTTCCCTAGCCCGAAGCGAAGTTCGTGGACCCGATCTGCACGTTCGTGTTCAGCTTCCTCGTGCTGCTGACGTCGGCGCGCGTCGTGCGCGACGCGCTCGCCATGCTCATGCAGGCCGTGCCCAAGCAGTTCCGGTATGCTTCAATATATTATATCTTACACACACGCGTGACTATATAAGAAGGTTTTATTGTTTAAGCTCGCGGTAGTTTGGAACACGTTCTTATTTGGTTCCCGATAAAGACTCCCTCTTTATCGGGAGAGTGAGACCCGGTAAGAGTCCATTATTGAAGTACTAGAAAAGAAAAAAATAATAAAGTATATAAGTATAGTTTTGTAGGATAACACCCGAACCACAGAATAAGAAAAAATAAACTTTAAAAAAGTGAGTAGAAAATGGTTTTTTACATTTATTTCGTTATTTATAGTAGTAATTTTTTGCGTAATTTGCCTAATATCTGCCTACCTGCTCGGAAAACCAATGCACGCCACACATAAAAATAACAATGAAAAATCACAATCACATATTTATTCGCCATTCTCGTCCTTTTAGAATTTTAGTAGTGCAAGCAGTTACTTAAACCGTCCTTGCAAAATCTATTGGTCTTTTTTGGACGCAATTTGTCTACAGTTTATAATACTCCGAAAAACAAACTATTAATGTTCACATTTTTTCTTTATTTTAAATTCTTTATTATTCAATTTTTGTTTTGTGCTTAATGCATCACTGCCCTTTGTAAATGCGTCGACAATGTAATTTGAAGTAAACTGTACCTATTTATATTTTTCTTATTATATATTAATATATTTATTATTATAGATATCTTATTTATATTTTTCGTCCATTTTGGATGTCCTATTATACATTTTGCTATTTACGTTGTTGTCGCATATTATATTATTTTTTTTGGTTTTTTTGTACATATTACCGTTTTTTTTAAAAGAGTAACTTATGGCGTTTTTGCCGGTTCTTCTCCATAGGAGTGACATTTTGGAACCGCGCAACTAGAGTCATTTAAAGTTTTGAAAGTGCCTGAAAAGGCCCACTTGAAATAAAAATATTTTGATTTTGACAATGATCTGGTGACATACACATCTGTGACGTCACAGTCTACCACCTGTGACGTCACAGTGTACCAACAGCTCAATGAGCCCGCTTGGCGCAGGTACCGCGAGTGCGTGTCGTCGCTGTCGGCGCTGGCGGGCGTGCGCCACGTGCACTCGCTGCACGCCTGGGCGCTCTCCACGCACCACGTCGTGCTCACCGCGCACGTCGCCATCGGTGAGCTGCTGCTTCTTCACAATACTGTTTAATTGATCCCAATTGTTAATCAAACACCTGTTTAATATTTTTGGAAAAAATCAACTTTGAAGTCGTTTTTTAAGAGTTATGTCAATCTCTACAAAAAGTTTCGGAGTGGGGGCTTATGACACCTCGCCGTGGTAAAAATTGTAGCAAGGAGTGACGTCACGCGAAATTTCCGTTCTCTGTATTTTGATAATTTTTTGTTTGCAGGAAAAAAGAAAAAATACGGGCATAATATATTTTTTTAGGAAATATGCCTTAATTAAAGGACTTGTTTTTTGTGCAGACGAGCTGACGGACCCTGAAGTGGTGCTGCGGGCGTGCCAGCAGCTGGCGCGCGCCGAGTGGGGCGTGGCGTCGGCCACGTTCCAGGTGGAGCGCTACAGCGGCCGCATGGCCAGCTGCCCCGACTGCAGCCTGCAGCCGGCGCACACGCCCTGACACCTCACCACGCTCTCCTAGGTGCAGGTACGATACAGTACACTGGAAATAACCTGCCCACCTGGAAATTGGCCTTTTCACAGCGCGCTATCCCCATCCGTCAGCAGACTAGGGATATCGATTATTTTTTTTAAACGGCTTCTGCACGAACTGCCTGTGTATGTTGATAACTGACTAACTGCTCGAGCAGTAGCTAACCTTCGAGACGATTTCATTAGTTACATTAAAAACTGAGTTCCAAAGAGCAAGTTACTGTGATCGAAAACTAATTTAGATTCCGAATACATTTTTCTTTTTAAACGCGACTTTTTGAAACTGATCGCTTCTCACCCAACGTTCTTTGACATAAAATACCCACGGTGTAATCCACTAAACTATAGAGTACGCATATGGAGTATGAAAAGTAAGCACTAGTATGAACAAATAAAATTGTAAAGTTAGTGTCAAAACAGAGCGCACCGTTTTATTAAAATTATCTCAAAAATTTGCTCTAATAATATCGGAACCGTCGATATTTTCGCATAAACGTATGTCACTTAAATCAGTAAACGAGCGCAGTACAAGTAACAAAAAAACTGCTTACGCTCGGAACAAGGCGCTAGTAGCGAGCTATACGCGCACTCTATGCTTGTGTCTATGTTTAATCTAAGGATTTGATGACAGTGACATATGTCATGTCTGACAGATGTCACTACATGTCATCTTTCATAATTTGTCTTTATCTTTAGTTATACTAAAACTTTTTCTTTAACAGGAAGAGGCATATGAAATGATGACTAGAGCTACAAGAACTGATTCGAGTGACGCAGATTGTGTACGCATCTAAGGGGCCAGAGTGAACGAACAGTGAACGATATTATCGATGTAAGTTAAACTCTTTTACGTAGTGTCGCAAGTGATTGGTGGAAAAGGAACGAATGAAGTTTTGTATATAATGTAACGGTTTTTAATGGACCAAGTGATACGGCCCATTCTCTATGTGATTGTAATTGTATTATTGTTGAATTTGTATTATTGATCTAATGGACTTTTGCAATTATGACGTAGTGTATTGATCTCAAGATTATATAAGCGCTTTACGATACAACTTGTAATAACAACAATTTTTACTCAAATGTTAGAAATTTGACGTAAATGTATTTTGTAACCACTTTCCAGTCCAATTTTATTACGTAATATTTATTTTAATTAAAGTAACTCAGATAATATTAATATAATCTTATTGTAAAATAAGTAAGTAATTATTTTATTGTGTTTTCTTAGTATAAAAGAAGCATACTTATTCTAAATATATTGAACTTGTTGGTGTCGTCGTAAAGCGCTTTTGTAATATGACTTTTATGTGTATAATGTTACGGTAGATAATTGTTTAGCAAACCTATGTTACTACAGTTAGACATCTAGAAATAACTCTAGTACGTAAATGACACGTTTTGCCTTTGACGAAATATCTTCATCTTGATCTGATCTCAGTAAAAAGATAGCCAGCGAAAATATGCTTAAGGTTATATTTTTAATCATTGAAGGAATTAAACATATTTTTGCGATTTATTCGTGATTTCGCACAGCAGTTACTTTACAGAATATTTCCAAGTGTTACTGAGCAACATTCGATAATAAAAGGTTGTTTACTAATAATATATACTGCCGTGTTAGTATACGTTAATTTATGAAGCTTAACTTTTGAAAACTAAGTTAAATTTACGTTATTGGCAGTATGGACGCGATGACTTATATTCGACAAATACTTAATTAGCCAGAAAGATACTGATGCTTACCGAATGTTACCGTGTTGCAATGTTGGTTGACAATAGTTAACTGCTGTGTTGGATGCACCTTTACACCGTAACACCAAGCTTGGCAATTGACATCCAATACAATAATACAAAAAACAACTTCGTAATGTTGTAGTAGTCCATAACTTCATATTATTCAGAGTAAGATTATACCCTATCAATGTTTACGAATATCCGGTGATAAAAAATACCTAATATAATTATCTGTTATTCTTCTTCTTAGCGAATCGATCAATAGCAGTCAGATTTTCCCAGACCAGTACTCTGTTATTGAGATCAGTATGCTAATATTATACCTAACATGATATTTGACATAAAAGTTGTAACTTGTAGATGAAAACGCATAATATTGTTATTTTTAATATAAAACGAAAAAATAATATAAAAGACTTTAATATAAAAAAAGTATTAAATTCGTGCCAATTTTTCAGAAAAAAAATTACATTACGAAAGATTGACCCGATCTATATATTAAATAAAATATGATAGAAATATAAAAATAATTTATTATAAAATGTATGTTTTAGATTGTAAGCGAATTAAATCAATTATTATTTGATATTAAAATAAATGTGTATAAATTATAAATATTAATAAAATTAAAAAATGCATTTTGTAAGTTCGCATTATAAATACTTTTCTAGATATAAGACCATGACAGTTACGTAAGAAAATTCAAAATGGCCGACCATTATCCAAAAGCAAATGTATTTTTTGTTCTTTTATGTTAATTTTATTGTTTTAATTTACATATAGTTAATATATTTATTCCCTTATTATATTATAGTTATTGCTTCTGATTTTATTTATAGTTTTTATTGTTAATATATTTGAGGTACTTGATATTTTATATTCGTCCATTTGTTGTTAGACGAATAGTGATTACGTGGCCATTTTGAATATTGTGTCAAGTTTTAAACAAAAATAGATTTTTACAATCGACAAAACTTCGTCGTAAATCATTCTTAATTCACATTTTATTTATTTATTTACATATTACGATGATATTATATCCCTACAAAGCATATTATGTTGTTACGTGGTCATTATTTGTTTAATAAAATTTAGTCTCATCAATACGTACTTATTTCTTTTTATATTTTTAATTGTTAACGTAGCTTGTCTGCTGTGAATGTAATGAATTCCCGTACAATGTATTCCAAATATTTAAGACTTAGATTAGTATTAGTTTAAAACATAGGTATTATTATATTATGATGCAATTCATTTATACAGGGTTTCGAGTTCTCCAGTCTGTTTAGTCAGACGCGATGAAAACTTACATTCCTTTTGTATAATGTAGCAGAGGTACGAGCTAAGTTTCACCAAAATGTTCGTGTGTACGCGACTTCGTCTGCTTGTGTTAGTTTCAGGGGTTTTTTCCATGTTTATGCGGAACCCTAATACTTTTTCTACAATAAAAGTAGCATATAATACGCCCCATAACCCCAGCTATCTGCCAGTATTCTAACGAATCCTATTAAAATTGGTCTAGTAGTTGCAGTGATTAACGCGTTTAAACAAACTCATAACTTCCCCTTTTTATAATAGAACCTATAGATAAATGAATCAAACTTTCTCCCATAATTTTATTCTTTATATCTTAATTTTTTTTAACTTATCTGTGTCCCATATTTTTGTCATACTTATCGCAATATTCGAATCACATACAATTGTCAGATTGTCGCTGCAAACTTAGTTAGACCTCTGTTGACATTAATAAGTAGTAACAAATCACAGTAACTCGTTTTTGTTGGTGCATTGAATGTGTTTCTTGATGCACATTGATGCTGCACTGATGTGGCTAAGTACTTAACTAATAGTGGACGTAAATGCATAAAAATTCCATAATTGACAAGCATTAATTCGTTCAACTATTATTGAAAGTTGTGGTGGAATGATTCTAAAACAAATAGTTTAGGATCAGGAACGTTATTAAGAAATAATTACTCACATTTAAAAAAAATATGTCGCCATAAATAATCACGATTGAACAGAACATAGCTATCGTTATGTGGCTTTGATTTCACAAAAACACTTTTTCCCGACGAAAGTTTATATAATATAACTTATATTAGATTTCGATAATGTTTTCCGGATCCCAGACTGTATATTTGTAAAATTAAGGAAATTTGTATTTTTTGCTGCCTTTTAAAAACCAATACAATAGCTACCTATTTAAGATGTTCAATGTATTAGCAAAAACGAATAACTTTCAAATTCTTGTAACACTTTATAGTTGTTTAAGCTTATGTATAAATTGTTGTATTTATGTTATTGTAAATAATTTATTGCCTTGTTTAAGATATAAGACTTAAATATGACGTGGTTGAAGCGTGGTGTAGAATAATTAACTTAATTTATTAAGCCTACTGCGGCAGTTTTCAAACATAAAATTGTTAGAAAACATAAATTAGAAGCGTGGTCTAAATGTCTTGCTAAATAAAAACAGTCGAACATGTTAGGCCACAACCCTAATTTATGTTCGTTAACATTGTTTTAGGAAAAGACTGGCGCTGCAGACACAGCTTTACTGTAAACTCTGCGGGCTATCATTGTCTATAGGTACATGTTGACTTTATAGTAAACGGGCACATAAAAGCAAAGGATTTATTATGGTGTAAATGGTATGTTTTAAAATATTACTCGATGTTATTTTTCTAATTTGTGTTTGGCCCACGTTATTTTCTTATTTATAAACTTCATGATGTGCTAGTAGGGGGTAAAATCTCAAATTTCTCAACATAATGGCCAGTAGTTTTTTTTGTTTCTAAAAAAATTGCGAACTTTAAAACCAATGGACAAACCTTATTTAATTTTCGATAACCTATCCATAATATTATAACATTTTTAAACACAGAAAACATATAAGTAGTATAGGTTTATTAAAAATAGATTTTATGCGACATACATAGAGGCTATATTCAAACACCACGCTTCATTGTTCTTAGTGTTTTAACTTTTTTATTGTATTTAGCTTATCGTTGAATATTTTGTGCTCAAATAGTGAATTATTGTGATAGTACACTTTGTTCATTCCACTTGTTGTAATGTAGTGTTATGTAGGTATATGTATATAATGTATAGATGGACAGGGTACGCTTAGGGGTCACTAACTTCATTCTTAGGATATCTTATTAGTACATTACCTTTACCTTAAGACAAACGGATAGTGAATGGGTAACAAATGAGGTATTTGACTAAGTAAAAATTGTTTTATGAACAATTTGGATGAAATAACTATAAAAATGAAACTATAAAAAAACTTGAAGTTAAGATATTACACTTGTGTGGTATATTTGAACTATTTCTTAAACTCTATATTTATCTTTTTAACCTTCTGTAAAAAATGAAATTACTAGTTAAAGTTAAAATTTTATTTTCATTACCTTTTATATAAAACTTATAGCAAAAAAATATTTATAGAATTAAGTTGGTAACCCTCACAGCGCCTAAAGAAAAGTATTTAGCTATACGGAAAGCGATTTAGTAATAAGCGAATAGTCGATTAGTAAGTTTTAATGTGTTAACCAAATGTAAACGAGAAACGTATGTATAGCTGTTGTAATTGTTTTATTATTCGCTCGTTATGACATTTATTATACCTGTAAGCGATTAATTAATATATTTGTGTCAGTTACTGTTAAAAATATACAGATAGAGTCTATCAAGGAACTCATGAAAACGATTGCTAGAGGAAATACAAATTGCCTTAAATTGATGGTCAATTAAAGTATCTCATAACCACAAAACTAAGGTTTGACTGATAAGGTACTTTATACATTACCATAACGATAAATTTATTGTAACAAAATTTCTATTTCCCAAAACAATCTTTGTCATCAGTTCCTTCACAGACTACATTTCTGGCAATATCTGCAATTTCATTCGTAAAATTTTTATGCAATCTTATAAGTACATGAAAGATCTGCATCTAAAATGTGTAGATACATATTAGCATATTTTTTCTTTCTTTTAAAAAAACGACTCCCGCTCTAAGGAATTTATCCTTGTGTCGCGGGGGGTTTCACAAACATTCAAATCACATGCACAAAGAACACCCAGAAACAAGCATTTGTGGGTCACACAAATGCTTGTCCCATGCGGAGATTGAACCCGCGGCACGTCGCGCTCAGAGGTAATTGGCGTGGTGACCTATACCACTCGGCTATCCGTGCAGTCAAAAAGCATATAAAAGCAATGCAATGCAATATCTAACTTTATTATCAGCCTGTAACTGTCTCACTACAAATTCTTTCAATGTACAAAAAATCTTCTGTTTATAGTGTATATTTTGGTCGTTAAATTAATAATAAATATTTTAAACAGAAACTGATACATATTGTAAATGTTAGAGCCAAAATGTAACCAAAAAGACGTATTTTTGTAACCTCTGTGTGTATTGTAATTGGATTATGTTGGTTTGTTTGTTCGGTGTTGTTTCCGTCCCGGCAGTTTCGTTCTGTTGTACTTGTACTGAATAAAGTCATTATTGAAGTTTATTGGTTTTATTTAAGGACCAGCCTGCCCCGGCCTTCGCGGACTCAGGCAAAGGCAAGGACGGGACCGGGGTGTTTTTAGTCGGTGCAAGTTCGACATATCCCCACGTCGTGCCCTAAGCGTGGGTTGAAGACATTAGATTTTCACACCGTAACAAAAAAAATAAAAAAAACAAAAGGGGTGTTGTGAGATTTTCAAAACATTTTGCGTTTCTATATTATTTTCTTATATAAAATATTGTCCTTGCTATAAGCAACCTAACAAAATGATGAAGAATAACCCGATTTAATGCAGTTGTTCGAAAGTTATGGTGTGTCCAAGGGAAATCAGAATTCATTATAATTATAAGTTACTTTTGAAAACTTATTTATATTAAGGACACTCACAGGCATTTACAGTTTTGAAAACAAAAAAAATTGTGAATAACAAATTTTTGCGTTATTCAATGATTCAGAAAACGGGGATTATTCAGTCATCTGCACAACGCCTAAACCGTTCTATGTAGGGTAGGTTAAAAAAATAAAACACTTATTTTATTTGATATTTATTTATTATAATTGAAGGCTTCACCTCGTATGTACAACGTACACTGCCGTTACCGCTAACGTTTGTACACTTTATCACAACTAACAACATAATCGCTAAAGCATTTCTACAGATCGACAACACACGGATAAATTATGAGATTTTTAGTCCTTGGATTTGTTACCTTATTAATCAATTATATTTAAATTAAATATAGCTTATAATCGTCAAAAAAAAGTAGGTAGTTAAGAATGGTATAAATTGTGAATTTAACATTGTTTTTAGATCTTTAATATAATCTCGAAATATACGCCCACTACAGCAAGAACTAATGTGACTTTCAAAGTTATATGTACTTTCTTAATCATTCTAAGACACCATTGGCAAACGGTGAAGGAAAGCATCGTGAGGAAACCTGGATTCCAGAAATTTATATCTGAAATCGCCAACCCGCAAGTAAGCAACGCTCCCTCTACATGAGAGGAGGCCTGTGCCCAGCAGTGGGATATTTATAGGCTGTTATTATTATTATGTCACTAGTTCTACATCTTTATCTATGTGTTGTCGATCTGTTTATAAAACGCACGACATATACGCTAGGACATCTCCAGCTCACTTGCACGCGTCTTAAAACAAGGGTTCAAAAGCATAATGTATAAAGGAATGTGTGTTTAATTCATTAATTATTAATATAAGACCATTTGTAACAAACACTGAAAAAAGATAAAAATTATTAGCAATAGACATGTTGAGATTTTTTTTTAATGTCCGTCATCTAGATTACTGGACACGTAGTTTGTATTTTTTACAAAAAATTATCAAAATACAGTGAATCGAAATTTCGCGTGACATCACTTCGTGTTACAATTTTTAACAGTGCGTGACGTCATACGCCCTCATTCTTGAACTTTATCTTTGTAAATTTTTATTGTTTTGATAAAAGAAATAAACGTGTCTAATATTTTTTGACAGACTTAAACGATTTGTTACTTTTCATTCCCCGTCAATATCTCTATTGCCAACTATGTTTAATACATATTGAAATATGAATCATAAATATAAAAGATATGCAAAGTTCCAAAAAGTCAAATATTAATAACAATAGAATACAATTGATATTAAAAAGCTTTCACAAGGCTAAGTAGGCATTCACAGTAGGCGATACAGTGCTTAGAAATAGCACCATTTATCAAAAAAAGCAACGGTTTTTGTAACAAATAGTTGACTATCAACTTTAATTTTTAATCATTCCATTAGAGGCAAACATTTTTCATTTATAATAATAATGTTAATTTCGCTATAAAATTTTGTTATTGATTAGTTGTTGATCATAGTATCAACAATTAATTAGATCTTGTCTCTCATTTATAATGCATGTGTAAAATAAAATCCTGAAGAACTAAACAAAACTTAATACAAAATATTTATTGTATGACGACTATTTTAAGCAAAAAATTAACATTATCATATTTTTTTAAATAGTAAGGTAGGCAAATAGCTCAACTACCCTTAAATCATACATACAGTCAACACAATATTTGAATGTTGCCACAAATGAAAAAAAATCTCTTTAATTACATTCACATCGGCCATCAGCAAAATACCTTAAAAAATATAGTGTATGTACAATGGATTGTTCTTATAATAAATTTATTTTACTGTTTAACTAACTACGCTTGCAAGTGATTGTGCTAATATATTATTATGCGTCTCAATAGCTATAAGCGTTTTAACCTGCGACCCTAAAGTAACTTATAATATATTATTGCGATATTTTCATAGTTTCCCTAACAGTGCGTGTAATGGAGCGGTTTGGGTAAAGCTAAGGCACAGTTTGAGCTAGCTTTTAACTATTTTAACCTATAATTGACCAACTATCTCCCGAATACTGAAACGTTAATTAAATTTAAGACGTTCTTAAATGTTTATCTGTCGTTACTTTACACCTTAAAGTGACAGAGACAGCATGAGACTTAACGGCCACTTAAAACTGAGTGACGTTGCAGTATTCGGCCATAATAGTACTTAGAAAATAGGTAGGAAAAAATGTCATTTAAAAATAATAATAATTATTATCTTGGGACAACTCACGCACGGCCATCTGATCCCAAACTAGGCAGAGCGTGTATTATGGTAACCAGACAACTGATAAACTTACTTATATATATCTAAATAAATACATATTATAGATAAATTACACCCAGACACAGAACAAATGATCGTGCTCATCGCACAAAGATTTGTCCTGCGTGGGAATCGAACCCACGACCTCCGGTTTAGCAGTCAGGGTCACTAACCACTAGACCAATAGGCCCGTCACGAAATAAATTTCCAAGTAGGTAATTAAACTTTTCGTGAAGTGAAGACACTAATATAGTTTTAAATAAAGTCATAGACAACTAACCTCCATTAGCACGCACTGTTAAATGAAACTTTAATCTATGAATTAGTATTAACAAGAGCCGCATACTACATCTATGCGCATTTCAAATACAATCTTACAATAATTAACAATTTTCATTATATTAAACTATCATTTATTCATTTCCATTCTTCCTATTCTCCGGCGTTTACTTTGAACTTATGATAAAAGACATAATAATAATGATTTTTAAGAGTTGCTGCGCACAGTATCTATTGTTCTTAGGAAAGAGCTATGGATAATGTGGATTTAAAATGCGGTATCGAACGTAGTAAGTAGGTATTAATCTCCAACATAGCTTAAGAAAAGGCTACGCAAGGATAGCCGAGTGGTATATGTCACCGCACCAATTATCATTGTGCGCGACGTGCTGCGCGTTCGATCCCCAAATGGGACAAGCATATGTTTGATTCACAAATGCTTGTACTTAGCCTGGGTGTTCTATGTGCATGAGATTTGTATGTTTGTAAAACCCCGCGACACAAGGATTATATATACCATAGTGTGGAAGTAGTTTAAAAAAAAAGTTAAATTATGCTAAAACATTTTATCATAAGTTCATAGTAAACATATTTTTTAAAACATAATTTGAATAATTTAACAATATAATATAATCAAGGTAAATATGTAAACTATCGACTGCGTATCAGTGGTAACACTTAAAACCGTTTTTTTAGAAGTTATTTAAATTAATTTCGTTGTAAAATTATCTAGATTTGACAAGAAAGTGATTGGTTGACCAAAATCCTAACAACCAGTCAAAACATATTAGGTTTGACAGATAATTAAATTCATTCAGATTTTGGCAGTTTTCTACAAACGCAAATTATATGCAATATCTAACATTCCAGAATCTCAGATATTGAAATCGTCCTTATCTTAAAGCGTTAAGGTCGATTATCGTGATTTCTTGTTACTACTGATGCAGTCGACATTATGTTTGGAAGACGGTTGCTTTATTTACGCGAAGTGTTTCGAAGTAATAATTATATTAATGGCAAGAATTGTAAAAATTTATCACTTTATTGGACACACGATCCCAGGATGCAATTCTCTCAATCTTAGATTTTAATTGACAACATTTATGTGCAATAGATAGCACAGCGTTATTAAGAAATTACATTCCTACAAGCTTTTACTATGATAGAAATCGCGCAAAATTATAGAAATATTTTTATTTCGATAAGTCACGTGACTTAGGGTTGCCACTTACATATTTGAGTAATTCGATATGGTATGTATAGTAAAATCGTCACTTGTCCAAGGGGGCTGATAATGGGGGCTATCTTTATTGCGCTCACCAGCTGTCAAAGCCCACCAAAAAACCATGGAATTTGACATCTATGGACTACACGTGCGACTAGCGCCCCTGGCGGCGAAATTGACAACAGTAGCACTCATTGCTTTCATTCAAGATTTGTTTGCTTTTATACTTTTCATGAGAAGCCTGTGTTCAACAGTAGGACATTTATAGGCCGGTATTATGTTATTATTCACATTGTAGCATAAAAAATCTCTAAGATATGATCTAGATAGTATATTGGGATCGAGTGCAAGACAGGCAAGCACGGCAGAAGTAACATACCTCGCATAAATAAAGCAATACAATGAGTATACAAATTGAACACAATATACGTATATTATTACCATACAGGTTTAACTAGATAGTTTATATTTGATCTATAATATTAAACTTCAGTTAAATTATAATAAAAATAATATAAAATGTTGACATGATTATGGAGTATTATTATTATTAGAATAATATCACTATTATTTTATTTATATGTTTTACTTATAAATAAAATTGGCGGGTAGTTGTACTTTGTACATGGCTGTCTGATGACAGTACAAAAAGATGGCGAAATAATTTAAAATAAATATAATACTGTTAGCGACAAAATAGTTGATTTTTTAATAATTCTTATGCAATTTTGTTATATGGCTGCTTAGTCATATAAATATGAGTTGTTGATAAAAATCAGAATTCAATATCTCATGTCATGAGTATATCATATATGTGTATTAATTTCCTGAAAATATCCGATTTAGAAAAAAATACAATTTATAATTTTTTTTTTCTGGATTGGATAAAAAGATAAGTGTATTATGTGTAAAAACACCTCCTAGTAGTTAATTTCGAAGTGAATAACATACTGTTATTAAATTATTCTGGTTCTTATTATGGGACATTGTGTTGCCCAGTAAAATGGATTGTGGAGGTCAGATAGGCAGTCGCTCCCTGTAAAATACAGTATTCTGCTTAATCCGGTAAGACTGGAAGCAATCATATACCTTGGGAAAAGGCTAGGCAGAAAAATATTCAATTCTTCTGATGAGACAGGAAACCAACCTCAAAAACTACGCAGGAGAAAATAATAGTAATATTGAGAGTCTGAATTCTGAAAATACACCATTTTAATATGACTAAATAAGCAGCATATTATAATTATGTATGATTTTTAATAAGCTAAAATACGACTTGCATCCTTGGCAAGAAAATAAATTAAATTAGGATTGTGATGCATTTGCAATTGTGAAGTTTATGCAACTTTAGATTACCATTAATATCACAATGCATATTGCAATCGTTTGCGAGTTTTAATAACTAATTTAATATAATAAAATTATATGAAATAAATTCTCATAAAAAAAGACATTATTTTTGCTCTGTGGGCACTATAACTATTTTGTTTTATTTACTTTTCAAACAGTAAAATAATATTTACTTTTAAATATTCTAAATTGCCTGACTGAAACTTAACTCGCAATATTTTTGTTTATTTGGCAACACATTTGAATCACTTTTGGCATCAATTACATATGTGCCTTTAATTATAGAAAAGATACCAGTATTAAAATAAAAAAGAAAAGAAAATGTATATTATTTTAGTCACAGTAGCAGCCCATTATACCTAATCATTCACGATAATTATTTAATTAATTAATTAATTGCTTAACCACGTCTAAATGTTATCTAAACATCAAGTTCATAGGCAAATGTTAGGCGAACGCTTATAAAGATATTATTATCAATACTTATTGCAAATCATTGAATATTTTCCTATTATCCTAAGGCATTGGGGAGGAGATCAAACTCTTCTTGATAGAAATTTAATGACATGTAATAATGCAATTGCGACATATCTTTAATTTTTAACAATAGGTACACGTATTTTTTCTTTTTTTAATTGCGAGCCAGTATTTTGCGACTCCAGTACTTTAAAGCGCTTCAACTTTGTCATTTTTCATTGATTTGATAAGAGAAAAAATACAAGTTTTTTTTATCTATCTGGTGGACTAAACAGATTTTTCCTTTTCATACACAGTCCGCTCCCCTATCTAGTCTTCTAATATATAAAATTCTCGTGTCACAGTTTTCGTTGCCATACTCCTCCGAAACGGCTTGACCGATTTTGATTTAATTTTTTGTGCTTATCCGGTATCTATGAGAATCGGCCAACATCTATTTTTCATCCCCCTAGGTGACTTCCACGCGGGCGGAGCTGCGGGCAACAGCTAGTTGTTTTATAGAATGATATTATGTAATCATAATGTTAGGTCCATTTTTCGCCCTAATGGTTCTCTTTTCGCACAGGCCCTAGTATGCCTAGGACACACCGAACTTAAGTAGCTCGTGGTATTCGTTTGATTATCATTGTAGATCCTAGCTTACAGGAGTTGCAGTGAAAGGCAAGTGGGCGGGACTTGTCCCATATTTTTGTTAAATACGTGTTCGTATTGTTACGTCATAGCTTAGCTCATTCCGATTACTTCGACCTATCTAAACATACCTACAGCAATGCCTGTCGTGATAGTTTTCTCCTCCCCATAAATTGTCACAGAACACCTAACATTACGCATAGCAACAACTCGACTTAATGATTTATTAAATCTTTTATCTAAACTAAATGTACTTTGTGAAATGAGGAATATAAAGAAGTATTCACTGTGCGACAAATTAATCCAGATAAGCTGTGATAGGATAAAGGAACCATTATCCTCCCTATAGGCTTATTTGATAATCTCTAGTTGACAACCCAAGCAATGTTTACAAGATTGAAACAACATAAAAAACGCAGATTTTGTATCGTAACCAACTACGTCTTGTAGTGAGTAGATCTATATGCTCATCGACTTTACACGATACGAAATTTGTGTTTTTACTGTGTTTTTTATGAAGCGATTATCGCTTTAGTTGATAACCGCCCTAGCAAATAACCTTGCTAGACTTGTTCTTATATGCGGAGCACACGTTGGCCAGAAATTACAAAAGACAATGAGGTTTTGAAGAAAGTTAAAAAAATCTTTTCTGCTTAAAAGCAGGCTAATATAAAAAGTTATAGAAAATCTATACTTTAATGGTATCTTGAGTTCAAATTGGAATTTGAAGTTCTTGTATTAAATTTGGTATTAAACATTTTTTATGTTAGCAACACAACAATACAGTATACTGGCAACATTTGTCACACAGTGGATACAACTTCACGTTGATATGTGTACTAATCGACGAACAAGCATTATTATGAGTAGCTTTCATTATAATTGTATCATAAAATATCGATCTTATATAAATAAGACATTTTAAATATATTGACGTATTTATACAGACTGTTTGTTCATAATTTAATGACGATTTAAGAAAATAATTCTTAAAAAATACACTTTTCTATTGCTTTAAGATTCGAATTAGTTTTAAATTAATTTATTGCATTTTAATAGTATTCTTTTGTAAATAATACGCAAGACTATGTACTGACACTATTATTTTACTATATAAATAATAATTTAAGATATAAAATAAAGTTAATTTATTTAAAAACCGTCTTTTCGATTTATCAGAGATGTAACTCAAAAACTCCGAAAAATTATCACGTTTTTTTTGGGATATAAATATAACTTCGCGAAGTAATATCTATCTCGAATGCCAATTGTCTAATTATCGACGTTCAAAAGTTTATGACAATATAATAATTTGTCTAATAAATAATAATAGAGAGATCGACTCTGTACTTAAAACTATCAGATCTTAATGTCATGTTTTATATTTTACTCAGCTGATTTGATGGCAAGTAAAGGCCTTTTCTTTTCAAAATTAATAAATTTGAAATTTTCCACAATTGTAGTTACTATTTGTTTAAAATAATAAATAATTATTACTTAAAACATACACTATAATTGGACTTTATTGAGTCCAGTAAATTGTTCAATCTATTCTCGCTTTTATACTTAAATACGAAAAGGGTTGAGTTTCACTAAATATAAGATAACACTTTCAAATAATATTTTATCTCACAACAGTGGCAATATTGTGTTAAAAACGTCTTTATGTTAAAGCGTTAAGGTTCTTTTTCGTAAAGCATTTTTACCACTGTCTACTATACCATTATGACTTCATATTTAAGTGAAAATCGACCTTAAATTAAATAGCTTAGAGTTTATAATGAAACATACTACCGGATCATATGTTATAAGAGTGTGTAAAAATCCGCCAATACATATAATAAGTGTTTATTAATATGTTAGATATACAGAGTGTAACAAAAAACAGGCAAAAACGTTGACATCGATATTCGTCCTTTATACCGGGTTCCTATATTAAAGAAAGGATCCGTTTTGCTAACGAACGGTAGAATTTTCTTAGCTAAACGACGCAAATTCTACCGTCCGTAAGCAAAACAAAACGTTTCTTGAATATAGGAACCGGTTGTAAGTCTTACTCTAATGGCCTTATTAATAAAAATCTCGACTGCGATTAGCGACTGATTAGCAGATTCTATATTAAATTTTTCTATAGAGAATTTAAAATTAGAATCTGTTAATCCGTTGTTAAGCTCCATCGCGATTTTTATTAACAAAGCCAATAGTGATCAATAAAACCAACTCCTATAGTATTACTAGAGATTTCTATTACACTCTGTATATAACTATAATTTGTCTTACCACCACAGATTAAACGCGTTGAACAATGGGGTAAACGACTAATTTTGTTTAAACGCTCGTAAGATTTACGGGGCTTAATGTTACATGTCACAAAACGTGCAGTAAAACAAGCACAAACACGTTTGTTTTGTAAGATTTAATAAAAAATATTAGACACGTATTTTTTCTTGTTTAAATTAATCAAAAACTCACGAAGATACGTTGATTGTTAGTGTCGCATGACGTCACAATATCGTGCATTTTGTACGCAAGCATGACGTCATCATCCCCCCACTCCTGAACTATGATTCGCTTTATCTACTTATTAATAATAATAATAATAACATCTTGGGACACCTCACACACGGCCATCTGATCCCACACTAGGCAGAGCCTGTACTATGGCAACCAGACAACTGATAAACATACTTATATATTTCTAAATACATACATATTATAGATAAATTACACCCAGACACAGAACAAATGATCGTGCTCATCACACAAAGATTTGTCCTGTGTGGGAATCAAACCCACGACCTCTAGTTTAGCAGTCAGGGTCACTAACCACTAGACCAACAGGCCCGTCAACTTAGTAGCGAAATCTTAGTGTTTACTTATTTTGAAGAAGCAAAAAATACGTGTCTAATATTTTTTTATTATCTAACTGACGGACTAAATAGATTTTGACTTTTCATACCCAATCATATTGTCATGTAATTTAAGAGATTCTTAGGTTTAAATAGTTGTTCAACGCGATAGTGGTTAAATAGTTACAGACTAGTCTAAATTTGTGTTACTATTGATCACAAGATGGCGTTGTTTTCTAAATTAATTGGTGTTTTCGTTATGACACTACCACTAAGTTAAGTATACTTAAAAAAATTGTACTTAGGAAGTACTTAGCCAAACTAGTAACTGTAGTAAGTTTACATTAAGTTTTTTAACCAAATGTAAACAATTTGTAAGGTGGTTACTTGGCAAACAAAACATTTTACAATTCGTTAAATATTACATATTTAACGAATTGGTTAAATATGTAAATAATACTTACATAAGTGGCAGTGCCATTTGTACTATATTGTAAAATGGAATGCATTACTCGATGTACTATAGAATTACTAAGCGTATTGTTTCACTGTATCTAAACTATTGGTTTCACTGTGGCTGACCTGCAAAAAAATATGCATTATTTAAAATTTAACGTATTTTTTAAACCTTTTCGTAATTACATGACTTCCATCGAAAATACCTAATTTTACCGAATGGTTTTAAGACGTATATCATTGAATCGCTTTGTAAGTACTTGACTTATTGTCAATAAGCGTGAATTGTGCTTTAAAAATCGACTAGATCCGCTGATCTCGCATGTGATCCATCTGTCAACTTCCACCAATTATAAGCAAGTATTATATCTCACATCGATGAAAATTACAGATGGAACACATGACAGACTAGGATTAATTAATATAAGTTGCAAATATCCGAATATTCTTTTAGGTTTTTTTTTATACACATCAAGAAAACGGAATAACTCTAAGTGAGTGTAATTATTGTATGAAAAATTTGTTCCAAGGAAGCTTCTATTTCCTGTGTGTTTGTTCTTAGAGAGTCTGTATTGTATTGTAAAAGTTAAGTACATACTATAATATAATCGGTCACTCACATTCGCACGAATACGCAAACCCACAAAGACAGACATTTGCAAATGTTTTCATTTCGGTTTTGTCGGTTTTTAAACAGACATCAAAGCGCGCGAACCTTTGTCGAAATGTTTGAGCGAATGTGAGTGACTGGGATAATGTTAAGAAATTATTGCGGTTCCTTTGATCACTTAAAGTATACAGGATGTAAGAAAATTTAAAAAGGAAAAAAATTACGAAGTCGTTTTTGTTTCTAAGACAATATCAATTCCATTGTATTCCCGTTTGTACTATGTATAACGGGGTAGATGACAATTGTTTTATTTAATTATTAAAAAATGTTAGACACGCATTTTTTCTTTTTACCTAACCAAAAACTCACGACGATACATTGATTTTAAATGTCGCATGACGTCACAATATCGTGCATTTGGACCAAGCATGACATCACTAGCCCCCACTCCTGAACTTTGATTTGATTTATCTGCTTACTGTTTGCTATTTTGAAAAAGCAAAAAATACGTGTTTAATTATTTTTATTATATAACTGGGGCCTTAGACAAGTGGTATTTCGACAAACGTTTACGGTGATAGAATCGCTCAAATGTATGGAAATGACAAGTCCGAGTCACGTGACTTATCGATACAAAATGTCATTTCTATACATTTAATTTCATTTACGCGATTTCTATCATCGTTAACGCTTGTCGAAATGCCACTTGTCTAGCGGGGCTGAGGGCCAAATTAGATTTTGACGTTTGATCCCGGTCATCAAGCCCATTGTGTTAAGTATGTATGTCGTGTACATACGTTACCGGGTCAGTACCGTGTGTCGTCGTGCTTGTCGTGCGCGCGCACGGCGACGCCCGCGAGGCGCTCGCACACGGCCTCCAGCTGCGCGTCCAGCATTAGCGACGCTATTTGATCGTCTGTGAGCATCTCCACACTACAAACATTAAACACACAATCAAATTTTTGATTGAAATAGCTGATAATTCTGGAATAAATTCTCTGGAAAATTATCTAGCAAGGTTTTAAATTAAGTCCTCTTTGAAAAAAAATATGCATAACTCATCAGTGCTGCTAAGAAGTGGTTCTAAAAGCTTGCATGATTTGATCTGAAGTCTGAACATACATACAAACATTACAACAATATGAAAGTTTGTAAAACTTTACGTACTAATAATACACGTTAATTTAATTAATGTCGTGAGACTACAGTCTACAAAATCTAAGAAATACCAATTAACAGTTGGTTATTCTGCTTATTATATTATTATCTTGCTTTGTTTGAAGGTTTTTAATCTGAATTTAGTGATAATGCATTATGTGTTGAATTAAAATAAAAATTGCTTCATATTTTTATGGTTTTATGGCAAAGGCTATAGAAATTTTGTCAGTTACCTTGAAAAATATGAATCGTCAAACGGTACTTCTTAGATTAATGTACAGCAAATGATCAGTGTGCGGACAGAATCCAAACACGGATCATCGTAGAAACAAAGATATAATAAGACTTCTTAGATAGTAAGTTAGATAAGAATACTAGAATAAGTCACGATCGAATACCTATATAAACTACGAGAATACAAGATAATTAAGATACGTATTCCACACATCTAACGTCTGACATTTGTGGTCTCCGGGCAAATATCCTCCATTCACCGCAATATATATCTACTAACACTCCTCTGTGAAATACATTTGGTTTCTTCGGCCCTGGGATACTGGATTATCGTATGAGCAAAGTGATGGTGTTACCTGGCCAGGCTCTCGGTGTCGGAGTACCTGTCGTCGCCCGTGGAGGAGGCGGCGGAGGCTGCGCGGCGCGGCGAGCGCGGCGAGCGCGGCGAGCGCGGGGCCGACGACGAGCCGCGCCGCTCGCCGAACAGGGACAGCCCTAGCAACACACATACACTGCCTTGTCAATGTTGTATACATACTAGCGACTCGCTTCGACTTTCGCTAGACAAAACTTTAATGAATTATACACAGAAACCTTTCTCTTGAAATATATATAATTCCTATAGTATCTATAGGAATGTTAACAATATTTTTTATTAATGTTCCTCTGGTAGATTAATAAAAATGGTTGACATATTTTTTTTTTAACGATGATACATTAATGTCGCATGACGTCACGATGTAGTACGTTTTGTGTAACATCGTGACGTAATAAGTCCCTACTCGTAAACATTGATTCACTTTATCTCCTTAGTTGTAGTGAAAACTTATGCATTTAAAAAGAGACTTTATATAAATGGAATACAATAGTTTTAAATTGATTTTAAGGTAGAATGATACATGTTACACGTTAAAGATATTAGAATGACTAATACGGGAGCAATCGTGCAAATTTGCTCGAGAGTGTCCACTCTTACATCTTGACATGCGCGCTCTGCCCACATACGATTTTTACTGGCTGTTTTGTCCGGTCGGAGCAGTAGCTGTGTGGCGGCTGGGCGGGCTCCCGTGAGTACGCACCTACGCACCTTGCTGCTGTGGCTGTGAGTACCTTGGAACATCTCCTTGACCTTCTCGCCGGTGTCGTGCAGCAGCGCGTCGAGGCTCTGGCGGCGCGGCGGCGGGTCGCGCAGCAGTAGCTGTGTGGGCTCCAGTGAGTACCTTGGAACATCTCCTTGACCTTCTCGCCGGTGTCGTGCAGCAGCGCGTCGAGGCTCTGGCGGCGCGGCGGCGGGTCGCGCAGCAGTAGCTGTGTGGGCTCCAGTGAGTACCTTGGAACATCTCCTTGACCTTCTCGCCGGTGTCGTGCAGCAGCGCGTCGAGGCTCTGGCGGCGCGGCGGCGGGTCGCGCAGCAGTAGCTGTGTGGGCTCCAGTGAGTACCTTGGAACATCTCCTTGACCTTCTCGCCGGTGTCGTGCAGCAGCGCGTCGAGGCTCTGGCGGCGCGGCGGCGGGTCGCGCAGCAGTAGCTGTGTGGGCTCCAGTGAGTACCTTGGAACATCTCCTTGACCTTCTCGCCGGTGTCGTGCAGCAGCGCGTCGAGGCTCTGGCGGCGCGGCGGCGGGTCGCGCAGCAGTAGCTGTGTGGGCTCCAGTGAGTACCTTGGAACATCTCCTTGACCTTCTCGCCGGTGTCGTGCAGCAGCGCGTCGAGGCTCTGGCGGCGCGGCGGCGGGTCGCGCAGCAGTAGCTGTGTGGGCTCCAGTGAGTACCTTGGAACATCTCCTTGACCTTCTCGCCGGTGTCGTGCAGCAGCGCGTCGAGGCTCTGGCGGCGCGGCGGCGGGTCGCGCAGCAGTAGCTGTGTGGGCTCCAGTGAGTACCTTGGAACATCTCCTTGACCTTCTCGCCGGTGTCGTGCAGCAGCGCGTCGAGGCTCTGGCGGCGCGGCGGCGGGTCGCGCAGCAGTAGCTGTGTGGGCTCCAGTGAGTACCTTGGAACATCTCCTTGACCTTCTCGCCGGTGTCGTGCAGCAGCGCGTCGAGGCTCTGGCGGCGCGGCGGCGGGTCGCGCAGCAGTAGCTGTGTGGGCTCCAGTGAGTACCTTGGAACATCTCCTTGACCTTCTCGCCGGTGTCGTGCAGCAGCGCGTCGAGGCTCTGGCGGCGCGGCGGCGGGTCGCGCAGCAGTAGCTGTGTGGGCTCCAGTGAGTACCTTGGAACATCTCCTTGACCTTCTCGCCGGTGTCGTGCAGCAGCGCGTCGAGGCTCTGGCGGCGCGGCGGCGGGTCGCGCAGCAGTAGCTGTGTGGGCTCCAGTGAGTACCTTGGAACATCTCCTTGACCTTCTCGCCGGTGTCGTGCAGCAGCGCGTCGAGGCTCTGGCGGCGCGGCGGCGGGTCGCGCAGCAGTAGCTGTGTGGGCTCCAGTGAGTACCTTGGAACATCTCCTTGACCTTCTCGCCGGTGTCGTGCAGCAGCGCGTCGAGGCTCTGGCGGCGCGGCGGCGGGTCGCGCAGCAGTAGCTGTGTGGGCTCCAGTGAGTACCTTGGAACATCTCCTTGACCTTCTCGCCGGTGTCGTGCAGCAGCGCGTCGAGGCTCTGGCGGCGCGGCGGCGGGTCGCGCAGCAGTAGCTGTGTGGGCTCCAGTGAGTACCTTGGAACATCTCCTTGACCTTCTCGCCGGTGTCGTGCAGCAGCGCGTCGAGGCTCTGGCGGCGCGGCGGCGGGTCGCGCAGCAGTAGCTGTGTGGGCTCCAGTGAGTACCTTGGAACATCTCCTTGACCTTCTCGCCGGTGTCGTGCAGCAGCGCGTCGAGGCTCTGGCGGCGCGGCGGCGGGTCGCGCAGCAGTAGCTGTGTGGGCTCCAGTGAGTACCTTGGAACATCTCCTTGACCTTCTCGCCGGTGTCGTGCAGCAGCGCGTCGAGGCTCTGGCGGCGCGGCGGCGGGTCGCGCAGCAGCGGCGCTCGCGCGGCGCGGATGATGCGGCGCGGCTCGGCGCGCGACGCCAGCGTGGCCTCCGCGCCCGCCGGCGACCACGCCTCGGGCGTCGCGCGCCCGCGCAGCGAGCACTTCTCGAAACTCACCTGCGGGACAACCAAATAGACACTTCACTTCCCCTGAACCGCTAGTCGGCCTCTTTGTCACCCGAAACGACCTGCCTAATTCTAACGGATACTTTAGAAGAGTGCCAATCACATTTATGTTTCGTTTTCACTGCCGCGGAGCTGGGCAGAGTGGAGAGGCGAAGAGCAGTGAAAAGTGGCAAGTGTTTCCATTAAAGCGGAGCGGGGCAGAAAGAAACTGAGCTAAGCTGAAAACTACACAAGTCCTGTCCTGAGTCTACCCTACCCGTAATGCCACACCGTCCCGCTACCCTCCGCTCGACACCACAGCCTGCTCGATTCCGTTCTGTCCGGCTCGGCGCCGCGTTCATATATTTTCTTTGAAAGTCCGCTCCGCTCTACTTACACTGATTCCACTAATGCGGAGTGGGGATTTCGAGCACTTTGATTTGCCAATTTACTGACCGATCCTCTCCACTCCGCCCAGGACCGCGTCCGTGGTAACGCACCCTTATAATGGGTTTAAGGCCGACCTCTCTTTCTCGCACTGTTTTCCTCATTGCTGAGGGTTGTGGTCACCTGAACATGAAGTGAACTTATTTCTAAGTATATTGCGTAACAAGTTCCTCATCTTCTCATTTTCCCCCTTGATGGGGTCCATCCAGAAATTGAATAAAACACAACTAACTCATCTGTACTAAAAATAACACAATTATTGCAATTTTTTTTAAGACATTTGTATTTTACTCTTCTTGCGTGCTTACAAGCAAAATATGCATATATATACCTCTTCAGGACTGGAGTAATCCAGGTCTATCTCCGTCCAGGTGTCGTTGTCCTGCTGGCGCGGGCGCTGGGCGTCGGCCGCGCGCCGCAGCCACTCGCGAACACTCGCGTCCGAGCTGCTCTCACATAACTCTTCCAACTTATCGCTACACGTCGTGTTCGTGTCGCTAGCTGTGTCTGTTATCGTTGAGCGGTCTATTTCTGTACGAAATAAATAATAATTGTTTTTACCAAATAACCCTGATCTACGGCAAACGTCTTAGTCATAATATCAAATAACATACACCTCACTCACGGCCATCTGATCCCAAACCAGGCAAAGCCTGTATTTTGGTAACCAGACAACTGATAAACTTACTTAAATATTTCTAAATACATACATATTATAGATATATTACACCCAGAGACAGAACAAATGATCGTGCTCATCACACAACGATTTGTCCTGCGTGGGAATCGAAACCACGACCTCCGGTTTAGCAGTCAGGGTCACTAACTACTACACCAACAGGCCCGTCATAAAAAACATAAGTAAGAGCGACTTAAATTCACAGCAGCACGGTAAATTTTCGGAAATTTATGCCTAAAATCACAGATTGAGATTCCAGGAACCTAGTTAGCAAGTGATTACTATGAGCTGAAATTTCACAAGTTCCTACGAATCGATGCCCAACACATCTATAGGACATTTTTTGGAAATTGATAACTGCTAGCCAGTGGAGTATTTGTTGGATTTGTGGATGCTTCAATGTAGTCATGGTTAAACGAAATATAATTTATATTTTCATACATTAGTTGTCAACTAATAGCAGAATCATCACTGGAAAGCAAATCATTTAGGTAAGTAAAACTATCCTTACCATGTCTAGCCGACTGCCGCCTTGACCGATGTCTATGTATCTCATCGGAGATCCTCTCGAGGTTCCTCAGCGCGGACGAGTACTGTTGCTTGGCATCAGCCACCTGCTCCTCCAGCGTCTGGATGCGAGCCTTCTGGCTTTCTAGAGCCGTGTTAATGCGAGCCTTCTCCTCGAAGTAAGGTCTGCAAGGTTTTTAAGTCTGGAGTAGATTATGATCTTTATAATACACTAGCTGTCCCCCGCGACTTTGTCCGGTTTGTTTTGAGTTTCAACGGTTTTTCATTTTTGCAACATTTTTCATTTATGCTCCGCTCCTTTTGGTCGCAGCGTAATGTTATATAGCTTATAGCCTTCCTCAATAAATGGGCTATTCAACATTGAAAGAATTTTTCAAATCGGACCAGTATTTCCTGAGATTAGCGCGTTCAAACAAACAAATAAACAAACAAACTCTTCAGCTTTTTATATTAGTATATAGATATACTTGTTTTTGCTTTTTTTTTTATTAATCTACCCTCACTAAGGAATTTGATCCTTGTGTCGCGGGGGGTTTTACAAACATTCAAATCACATGCAAAAATAACACGACACAGACGAGGAACAGATATTTGTGGATTACACAAATGCTTGTCTCATGCGGGGATCGAACCCGCAGCACGTCACGCACTATTTTTCAATTAGTAATTGGCGTGGCGTATTAATTTTTTTACGTCCCACAAAACTCGAATAGCCAAGTGGCACGTCACCATATCAAGTACCACTGCGCGACGTGTTGCAGGTTCGATTCCCGCATGGGGTTATCATATGTGTAATCTATATAATTATTATATTTGTTCTAAGTTTAGGTTGGTGTTTGTGAAGTATAAACGTTTTTTTTTGTTCTGTTTAAGGTACCTATGTATAGTATAAACTACGTGGGTTGTTTTCAAGAGTATGTATAAACACCAACAGAACATTTAATCCCTAAATCTGTCAACTTGCTATGACATACAACATGGTTTCAGACCACACAAGTTTCTCCAAAACTACCCAATGGATTATAAACTCTATTCAGATATGAATAGGGGTTATAGTTGCTTGGTGTGTTATCAAACCTGAAGTTTTGACTATTTGATTCTTATTTACAATAATACGAAAGACTTTTTATGTTTGTATGTTTGGAAGAAGGAATCTTTAAAACTACTTATCTGATTCTATAATTATTTTAATGATAGTTGCATTATTTCTGAGTATGAAATGCAAGCGGAACAAAAAGGACAACTTTTTTGACTTTACGGGAATCAAACCCTGGTATAAAAATGTTATAGGATGCACTGTAACATAACTTTGTCGAGGTAGGTAAGAAATTAAAATTTAACTAATAAGAAGTAACTACAACTACAAAACAACATGCAACAAAAAACTATTAACTATTTGACTGATAAGTTGATAATGGCCGTTTTTGTTAACGGCATATCTTAAGGGCAGTCAAATAGTTAAAGTGACGTTTACAGGCATTGCTATTTACTATATGATAAAACTAGCTATTCGTCGTGGCGGCGCCTGCTTTTTTGTATAAAATAAATGTGGACAACATTACATACATTGCTTTGAACCCAAAGTAAGTAGCTAAAGCACTTGTGTTATGGAATCAGACATAACGAATGTACCACAATCACCCAGACCCGAGATAATATAGAAAAGTGATTTTCTACATTGACCCGTCCGGGAACCGAACCCGGGACCTTAGAGCTAGGGACACCTTGAAAACCGGTGTGTACGCCACTCGACCACGGAGGTCGTCAAAGTCTCGCATTATCTGTCGTATTTACGCTAATGATTATATCACCAGAAAAGAATCATATCATCAATGTTTATAGTCCTAACTTTATTCTGCGAATTTATTTAGGTCATAATATTATTTACTATTATCTGACACCACAGTCGTTGTACTGTAAATTTTCGACCTTAGTCGATTTTTCGCACATTTTTGTTCATACAAACCTTGTACTGACAACACACAAAAAAATAACAACCAAATCGGTTGAGCTGTTAAGTGATGCTCCTTCATACATGCGTCAATTGATCTTTATTTATGTATATATATAGTACAAGGTTATAACCTCAGTGTCTGTAAACGTCACAATAATAAAACTAAAACATGCATAATAATAAAATGCTGTACCAATAGTGAGCAAGTCGATGCGGTCGGCATGGCCTGTGGAAGAGCAAAGTGCGACTAGTGAAGCGAGTATTGTGCGAGGGTTAGTATCAAGGTTCGAATACAGTCAAACACTATTTGTAGTAAACATTTTTTGTTTGCGATTGGACATTTTTTATTTTTGTGGATATTACGGACTTCTCTTGCCATGGAGAAGACGTGGACTTTTTCCGGCTAAAATCTATATAAAGCGGAGCCCTTTACCGTAGGAATAAGTGGCAAAGTTACTGCAGACTATAGGTCGTAGCACACTTATACGACACCGCTCCAGCACGGTAAATGAATGGTCATTCAAATACAAGCTTAATGTCGTATTATTAAAGTACATTTTACAATGAAAACAGTATTACAAATAACGCGGCAAGCGAGCTTAGCGTCATCGTACCACCTTTTCTGTTTCAAGCAGTGTTGGAGCGGGATCGAGTAAGTATGCTACGACCTTATTACTAGCTAAACCAATGTATATTATATAATTATTATATTAGGTTTGTGTATATACCTAAGTATAATAACTTTTTTATATTTATCTATTTCAGAATATTAATTGATTTTGTAAGTTAATTATTTATTTCGTCGTTCTTGCATCTAGGCTATGTAATCTGCCAGAACCTAAATAGTATTTGACTGTAATGTACAACTACATAATTATGTTAGTTTAAGAAAAAATATATTCTAAACTAATTTTACATCTACAAAGAGAATAGAGGTCAAACTTGCATTCAGAAGAATATCAAATTATTTTGCATTGCAAGCATTATCAAAGCATTCTCTGAAGTATTTCAATACAGCTTAAATATGTTAAAGATAAAAAAAATCTACATAGTTCTTAATGAAATCCTATTTTTTTTTTATTTAGTTTAGTATTGCATTAGGTTTGGTGCAGTTCAACTGTAGAAAGAGATAAGTGCACTCAAAACAAACTGAGAGTAGAGCTAAAGCATTTGAAGTCCAGATAATCAGTTGTGGACTTTAGGTACGATTGTGAAGTTTAAAAATCATCATAGTTCATGTGATAAAGATGCGATCTACATATGTATATAGCACCAAATCTCTATCCTGGCCTATACTAAGTCCGTGGTACTGACCTGGACTTAGCGATATGCCTCTTAAGTCCGCTCTGCAGCTGTTGCACCAGCGTGGTGGCGGCGCGGTGCGCTGCGGACTTAGTGCGCTGCGTCACCGTCGCATTGGCGCGGTCGCTCTCCGCCTACGAAACGAACTAAATTGTAAACAATGATTTAGAAAATTTTATAAACATTTAAGGGACAAATGGGGTGACGTTGCGTTCCAGTCAAGCAACGAGTAAAAGCTTTGCTTGCTTGTGTGAATAAGTTGAAGATAAATCCATCTTTATGCTGTTAACCGCGTGGATGTCGATTAACGCGGCAAAAAGTTCTCCGTTTAGTCGTGCAAGCGTATTGACAGACAGTTACTTATGCATTTATAAAATTAATATGGAAGTAAGGATGGTGAGACAGTGTTGCATCTACAACCTATTGCCTTATTTTTGCCTTAGCCCCGCTGAAAGCTACTGCTCACCCTATCTGGGTTTCAAACGGGCATGCAATGGCTAACTAACGCAAACTCCTCACTACATTGTAGGTCGACTATGTGCACCACCCGAAACAGAAGCTATAATCTATTTAAATTCTTGTGCAAATTGATGTTATTTCCACTTAAACAAACATCATCTTTATGAGAGTGTTAATAAAGTTTATTTTAGACAGACTAGTACTATTGAAAGAGTCATAAAAATATATGATGTTGGAGCGCAAACTGTATTATATATTATAGTAGCTTATACCCGCGGCTTCGCCTTAAGAAGTATTATTATTAAATAGGTATAGTTTTTGCGGCTTTACTTTTGTTTAGCGTGTAAGATTTGTTAAATATCAAAATCCTATTTAAGCGGACGTCTTCATCATAGTAGCTCCAATCTTTAATTTCAGTTCAATCAGTCGAAAATCTAAGAAGATTTATGCAAACTTTCATCCCCTATTTTATCCCGTTAGGGGTGGAATTTTATCAAAATCTTTACTTAGCGGATGCCTACGTCATAGTAGCTTTATACATGCAAAGTCTCAGCCCGATCGGTTTAAAATTGACAAAGTTTCATACACACTTTCATCCCCTATTTATCCCCTTGGGGGTAGAATTGATCAAAATCCTTTCTTAGCGTATGCCTACGTCATAACATCTACCTGCATGCCAAATTTCAGACTGATCCGTCCATTGGTTTGGGCTGTGCGTTGAAATATTTAGGTTATATGTATAACAGTTGTTCTTTCTAAAACTCTTGCTTGTTTACATGTTTCATCACAAATCGTGAACGCAGTATACTTCCGTCCGACAATGAAGACCTGTCTGACCTGGTTGACCCTATGTGTGGCGTGGTTAAGCATCTCCTGCCAGGCGGGGTCGAGCGTGAGGCCGGCGTTCCCCTCGGCCAGGCGCGCCAGCCCCTGCTCCGCGAGGTACACCATCTCGCGCGCCGCCGCGTGAGCGCTGTTGGCCTTGTCGAACGCGACCGTCGCGGTCTGGAGATCTTGCGATGTCTAGAAGATAGAATTATATGGTGATTTATATTTTTATACTTTCATGAATATGTTTGGACAGATTTTAGTTGTAGTTTTAGTAAACTGGGTGATAGAAATAGGTAGAAAGATATTGTCGTATTTCTGTTTATTAATTATATTTTTTTTCTTTTAAATAAGGTTTAGTGTATTGCGTAATGCATATGAAGTATGCAAAAATAACTTCTATTCTTGTTATACTCTCTCGCCTGTTGGTCTAGTGGTTAGAGACCCTGAGTGTTAAACCAGAGGTTGTGAGTTCAATTCCCACCTAGGTCACATATTTGTGTGATGAGCATGATCATTTGTTCTGTATCTGGGTGTAATTTAACTATAATATGTATGTATTTAGTAATATATAAGTATGTTTATCAGTTGGCTGGTTGCCATAATACAGGCTCTGCCTAGTTTGGGATCAGATGGCCATGTGTGAGTTTCCCAAGATATTATATTATTATTCTGTATACATATTTCTACAGGTCTTCACTATTTGTTGTCTTTATGATTAAACTGAAACCATTTAAGCTTATTTCCCTATTGTTTAGCAGCCTACATTAATTGCAGTTCATTAGGACCTAGTGTCTTAATGATGGTATGGTGGATATTAATTAATTTATAATAGACACGATGATCAATGATCAAGATTGCATGTTTCTTGGAAGTAGCTTTTGATTAGTATACTTACAATATTAGCTCTAAACCTAGCTTCATAGTAGGGGCGCGCCTTATGCACACTTGTCCCCAACTTCTTAGTGAGCTGCTGTATCCGAAGGTGGCCTTCAGCCAGCAGGCGCCGGAACGCGAGCCGTGCCTCGTCGAGCTCAACCTCGAGGCGATTGATCTCATCTGTTGCTGTGTTGAGGCGCTCCAATTCAATCTGGAAAAGTATTGAGATATCAATGACGCAGCCTATAGTTAGTATGATAAGGTAAATCTTAACATGTATTTTTATACTGAACTAGTGACCTGCCCTGGATTCGCATGGGTAGACATAATATTAAAAAAAATATACACAAAAACCTTCGTCTTGAATCACTCTACCATTTGAAAATCTGTTTGGTAGTTTTAGTAGACAGACAGACACCGAGGAGGACTTTGTCTTATATAGGCATTATAAAAAGCTAACTGGTAAATATAATTGTAATGTGTTTAGGTCTCTAAAGGTAATCTTGACACAATATTTATTAAAAAAAAAATACAATATGAATTTACATTATTACTGTACATTTCTCACAACACCAAGCAAAGCCATGGAATGCAGCTAGTAGTAAATAATTTTATTAATACAAAAAAATAAATAAACAAGGAACATACCATTTTATATTCTCTTTATGTATGTCTTTGTTATATCAATATTTATCTTTAATTATATAGTTCTGTTTTGATTATTAATCAATAAAAAATAAAATAAGTTTTTTTTAATCATTGATTTTACACATGGACTTGATCAAACTTAATGCTTATTATCTTCTGTATGGAAAGAGTTCCTTTAATGATAAATTTTGATTTTGATTTTTGAACTGTTCTTATTTGCTTGATAGTGCAACATTCACTTTCTATTAATTTAATATGCCAAATGCATTTAATAAAGATCAGAATTAATGGAAAACTTAAGTATTTTCCAAACTGTTACCCCGATTATTTAACTAAATTATTTTATTATCAAATATTATTGTTAAATTTATTCATAAAGTATTAATGATTATTGTTTATAAAACTTTGTGATTAGGCTTGAAAAGTGTTATTTACAAACTGATCATACTGAGTTTATTAAAAATCCATGTATGTTTACAAGTTTTTAGTACAATTGTCTTAATTTCTGTTGCATAACAAAAACATCTGATCGCCGCTGTGATTCTAATCAGAATCTTACGAGAAAAACTTTCTTCTGGTATAAAACATACAGAGTCGTAGCAAGTTACAGTCGTGTAATTATGTCTTAACAAAACTAGCATGTATTACACAGTAACACAGTCATTATTTTCTTTATATTAACTTAGAAATTATCGATTACATTTACCTGAACGCGAGGATCCAGAGCTTCCGAGCATTCGGCCGCGCTTTCGTTCATTGTTTCCTCAAAACAAAGGCATTTTAACTAAAGATAAATTTAATCGAACCTTTTCTCTTGTTATTACTTAAGTTATTAAGGAAAATAAACATTAACATCGCTGAAAACAAAAAGAAAAGAAATAACTTTTAGTTTCTTGATTCAATAACGCCCGCTGCCAGGGCACAGCTTATAAATAAAAACGTCAAGTCAAGCGGTCATGCAAGTCATTAAATTAAAACTATTAGTCGATTTTATTTGGGATGTTCTCGATTACAAATTCTTACTCTTATCCTAAGCACACGCACTATAAGAATAACAATAATTTATTTGCATGCATGCATGCACATAATAGTTAGTGACTATAGTATGTCACCAAACGGTATTCTAATTGAGTCTGGTTTAAGTTAAATTAATGTAAAAATTAAAATAGTAACTAAAAATAGAAAGCTTTTGATCTGCAATTATTTTTTTGGATTGGTAACTAATCATAGCTCTGTTGTCAGTGTGGTTGACATTGACATCTGAGTGACAGCAGCAAGCAATGCCATCATTCAGTTCACTTCGTTTCGTTTACTATCATTCGTTCAGGGTTTGTCATCAAGTGAATATTCGAAAAAATGGTATTTATTTGTTTTTACTAGGGAATTTGTGTTTTAAAGTGCAACTTTTTAATAATACTATAACATATATTACAGGCGACTGAAGTGGAAGACACAATCAAGAGGATTCAGGCCCACAAGGGCGTTATGGGAGTAATCATAGTAAACCACGAAGGTTTGGTCGATTTTCGCATATTTCCATGGTTACATTGGCTTAATATTCTATTCTAGAACTTTTCAACCCTCTATACAACCGCGATCAATACGAAAAACGCAATAAATATGTTGTTATGGATATGTAAGTTCGTTATACTTTCTAATTTTCAGGTATACCCATCAAAAGTTCACTGGACAATGCAACATCTGTTCTGTATTCCGGTTTGATCGGTCAGCTTACTGAAAAAGCCAGAAATGTTGTGAGGGAAATGGTAATACATGAATATAATCTGAAATAATATTAGTCAACTTATATTTCCAATAAGAACATGTTTTCTTCTGGGAGGTACTTTATAAAAAAATACTTACCTTACATACCTACTACTTTGTGTGTAGGTACAGCCTTCCATCATCACCATCTGCAGAATATAACTTCCTTTTATATTTTCTAATTTGTATCCAAATCAATAAAGCCATTTTAGAAATGAGTACCCTAAATAGAATGTATTTAATACTAAAAATGATTATCCTTGCCTTAGTCTGGTAAAAATATATTTAGGAGTAAATATTATCTCCATCTTATCTTAATATGTAATAATTATCAATATTTTCAGGATTCCACAAATGAGCTGACATTCCTTCGAGTTAGGAGTAGGAGACACGAGATCCTGATTGCACCCGATCGTGAATTCATACTCATTGTCATACAGAACACTTCAGATTAACCCTGCACTAAGAGTATCCAGCCAATGGTTTCAAAATTATGGGCCAAACACTCATCTTCAAAAGTAAAGGTTTATGTAGTAAGCCACATGAAATATTTCAATGGTTTAAAAAGCCCTAATTTAAGTGAACTGTTGCACTAGAACTCACTAAATTTAGGTCTCACTCAGTCTTTATAATTTTAAGCTTTGAAATTATTACTAAGATTAACATATTATTAGTTGAAGAAAAAGAAACTTTGTCTATAGTTAAGTGTCATCTTGCAATGTTAACCTAGCCACTGCAGAATAAGCTTAAAAAAATTAAAAAGGGCTTAGGTTTTTATTGCAAGAAATAATACCGATTTTAAGTTGCAATTTTGTATTAGTAGTAAGGATAGCTTCAATGTTATTTTATAAAAATGCTAAATATTCTGCACCAGTAGGTAATGATTGGCTCACTTCAATAAGTTAAAGTAAAAAAAAACTAATGATTTTGACGTATTTTTTATTTATGATAATGTAAGAACACTAATAAATATTTATTTGTACACGATTATCTACTTTGTTTCTTTCCTAAAATATTACAATGTACCTTTTCTGCTTAGATAATTATATGGTCTTTGGCCATAGCACACCAACGCAACGGTACGTAGGCGCTCCTGCTAACCAGTTTTAGAAGGGGACAAAGCAGCACTAATAAAAAAATTGCCTCTTAACGCGCACGCACACCGGTCCAATACTGACATACAAATAAAAAAGGCTACGGTAGATTCTACCGTACGTGTACTTTGGCCGAGGGTAAAATCAGCGTAAGGGCATCTCCCGTTGTCAATGCTCTAAACTTTTCCGCTGTTTCATTGGGTTTATATAGTACTAGCTGTTGCCTGCGGCTCAGCCGCTGTGTCGGTTATCGCGGCAAAAGTACCCATGTCCATTCTGATCCAAACTTACCCCACACAAAGTTTCATCCAAATCAGTTTAGCAGTGAAAGCATAACAGACATAACGGCCATTAGACGATCAATCTGGCGTCAGTCAATCTGTGACCTTGGTTATATTGACGTTAGATTGAAAAGGATCACGAATTATCCAGATATTTTGATTTTTGTCATCAACTTCGATTTTAAATTGATCGTCCGTCGTCTAATGGCCGCCTTACATATAAAGTTTTACGAGTATGGATTGGTCAATAAATAAAACAATAATATAGTTAGTAAATATTTTATTTTCAACCTGAAAACACAGCAGAATTATCTGTTTTTCGGTATTTCATCTTTATGAGCGGACTTCAATTACCTTTATTCAAATAATCTGTACCTTCTCATGAAAGAATATTTCAAAGCAAAATTACACTTAACATGTATTATTGCATTGGATATGAAATACAGAAAGGCATCAATAAAAGTTAAATTCTGGATGATAATTTGCCATCATGACTAACTTTCTGTTGATATTTATGCTGGCAACACCTGAGTATAATGTTGCATTCGGTTAAAAAAATAACAGATGATGCGTTTTCATTACTTGTGTAAATATAAAAAATATAGTATTAACTTGATAATTTAAAACTATCCATTGTAGTCACAGACAAGACCAATTTTAGGGACAGACAAACAAGATCTTGTCGTGTTACTGTATTATTTTAGTTTGATCTCTAGTACTTCCACTATGTGATTTTTCCAAGTAACAAAACCGCATCTCTTTTGAATATTGTACTTACCCTTCATGATGAGTCTTGGCCAACTCCTGTTACCATAGATTTTGTTTTTGGTAGCTTTTGTATTGAATGAATAATTAATCCTTTTAATAATTGTTATGTCAGTTGTTACCTAAATGTACTCATTTAAGTATTAAATTTGTTTTCAATAACTAGATGTTGACATCTTTTTCTTTGAGAGGTGTGTGTGCCTTCATTTCGTTTTTTAATCCTTAGATGGTCATACAGGCATTGTTTTTGACCAACCATTGTAATCATAACAATGATTGATATGTTGTGTAGTTTAAAGTTTTCTTGATTTTAGAAATATGTTTCTTAAAAAAAGGTCGTTAAAACCCGTAATTTTTTCTTTTGTTGAATTTTTATTTTACTCTTGCTTATTCCTGGAGCGATTATACGGTTTATAAAACAAAGTTTGTTATAAAAATACTAGTCTAAATAGTATTTATCTTAAATCCTTTACTAAATGACTTAAATGTGTACTAAATTATTTAGTCGATTTTAACCAGATTAATTGTTTTTGGGTCGTAATACCAATAAGATACTACTCAAAATTAAAGATTGATATTTTTGTTTTATTTTATTTATTCCATAGTCACACAAAAATTGAATACATTTATATTTTCTGTTGTTCAACATGTTTTCACATACCTTAATATTTAAGAAAGTGCAAAACCTTTTTAGATACATTTGTAACTTTTATGGCCAGCAACTTTCTGTAATTAGCTATAAATCTATAGTGCATTTATATTTACTAACAAAACATGTTGAAATCGTTTTAATAGAACTAGTATTATTAAAATTACTTACTAACAAATTATTATTTTAAATTGCTTTTTGAATTTACTTAATGTAAATATTTTATGTCGATCCATAGCTGAATGCGGGTTCGCATTATACATTTTTAAATTGGCAGCATTGTCATGCTTAAATGCTGTTTGTATTACAAAACAAAAATAATAATAAAATAAAGTAATTCTTTTGTCAACATATATTTTTATACGATTTTTTACTATATCAGTATTGTTTTTAAAAGACAACACACATTTAGTTGTGAGTTTTTCTAAATTATAAAAGACTTTAATAGATTGTCAAACATTTTGTGTACTTAGAAGTTGTATTGTTTATCTTCGTAGGTTTTAACTTTTTATTAGATCTTCATTTTTTTTCGTCAGTTTTTAATTGTTCCTGTGTTTTAGTTCCAATACAACTTAATTACTCACCAGTTTTAGTGGGAGCGTTTGTTAACCGTCCTGAAAAATAAAATATATTATAGACAAATTTTATGTCGAATGTTAATGAGAACTCAAAATAGTATAAATAAGCAAAAACAAAAAATTTAATGTGATCCCAAAAAAGTTATAATTAAAAGCAAAACTTAAAAGGTGCGCACGGACGCCATTCGCCAGTTAAGTTACTCATTATATGAATGGGACATTAAATGTGGGATTCGCTAATTAGCTTCGAATTTGTAATTAATGTGACTTGACTGAATGAGTGTTTACTAAAAGAAAGCAATATTGCTTAATTACGTATAAGCAACTACCTTTAAGACAGGTAAAATATAGTAAACTAATATAATAAGCTAATGAGTAATATCAATTAACGTAATTTGCTAGCAATTTTACAATCTTATAGTCGAGTGTTTGGAGAGTTTAGCGTAGTGCACTAAAACCAGTACGAACAGCAGTCTACTTGGGCGGGCGCGCGTAGGGCTCAGGGCGCGCGTAGTGTCGCGGCGCGTGCATGGGCGCGGCGCGGCGCGTGCCCACGGCGCGCGCGGACTTGTACTCGCGCGCCTCGTCCTTGTAGCCGTAGCTGTCGTCCTCGTAGTAGCGCTCGTGCCCGCGCTCGTAGTAGAAGTCCGGCTCGGGCGCCGCGCCACGGACGGGGCCGCGGATCTACACAATACCATGTTCATTGTTTGGAAATTATAACTTTTAACACATTATAAAACCTTCAATCGGTATAATGAAGTAATGATGTTCAGTAGGCACAGTCATAAATTCTCGTAAATCTGTCTTTCTGTTTGTTTCACTTTCACAGCCAAACTGCTAAACCGATTTGAATGAAACTTGGTATGGTTTATTTGCCTGCAGACGAAAATGATCACGCTTGGCAATTGATTGCCGGTTGCGGTGAGCACGACAACCAATACCGACATCGACGGTCTCGACCAACCATTTCTATCCGCAAACAAATTGACTAACATCTGCTCAGCGCCTTATAGTTGAATATTGTAGATCTATCAGTGAAAATATATGGTAGCACGTACCGGCGGCTCGGGCTGCTGCGCGTACACATCGTCGTAGGGGTAGGAGGTCTCCATGGCGGTGCGCGCGCGATCGAGGATGCTGATGACCTTGTTCTTGGGCGGCATGGCGCGCTGCATGGGCGGCGCGGGCGCCAGGCGCGGCGGCGGGCGCGCGCCCCGCGGCCCGCTCGGGACCGCCGACGGGCCTGTCACACATGCTACTTGTGAAATCTATCTATGATATCTATTATCATAACTAGGTGATTTGGAACAGATATGTTCACAGTTTGCAGCACAGTAAAAAAATCATGCCTCATTGAAAAAGTGTGGCCTCTAGAGAATCCTTAACTTAAGAAGTAAAGTTGGTCTCCATTCTTTAAAGATTTGAATTGAAAAGTCCAAGTCTAATATATAGTGGTTGTATAGAAGACTTAATTTTAGTTAAATTTTAATTTTAATCTAAAACTTAAGTGTGTTCTTTATCTTGATGTCATTTTAATCACTTAAAATAATCTTATGCTGATATTAATTAATAGTTTATGATAAAATAAAACATGTACATACATGTTAAATAAGTTAATAAAACCTTTCTACCAACACACAAACATTGTCCATAAACAATAACTACAATATTTTGGCCATTATTTAAGCAAATAACCAATTAAGAACAACTTACCGCCCCTCTCGATATCCCTCATCTGAGTCTGCCAGATCATGTCATTAGTATCAGGTATGAGGTACTTCTTGACTTCAGCGAGGGCGTACGCGATGCGCGCGTGGGCCTCCGCGGGTGGGGCGATGGCGCTGATCTCAACGTGCAGCTCGTCAGTCAGGTGCGCGTATTTAGGGTCGAGGGAGTTACGGAACTCTTCTTCTTTTTGTCTGTGGATATAAAAAGTTATGGTCAAGGAAAGTTGAATTATATGCGTAGCATTTAAATAGGGCTATTTTGATCTTCTATCATGAATCTTCAAACATACGTCAATTTTATGTCACTATTTGCTCTGTCACTTTTAAGTGGAACATAGCGACTTACAGACGTTTAACAGAATTTTATGTTTAATTTGATGGTACATTATTTTTATAAGTAATGTACCTACTGGTGATCAAAAACTTATTGCATTATTAATACTTACTAAAATTGTAAATGCGAAAGTAACTCTGCTGTCAGCCTGTCGCGCTTTCACGCCAAAACTACTGAACCGATTTAAATGAAATTTGGTACAAGAGCCTGAGAAAGGACATAGACTACTTTTTGCCGCGATAACCGACATCCACGACGGCAGAGCCGCTGGAAACAGCTAGTTATATATATAAGATAAATATTTACATTATCATAAGAAAAGAAAGTTTATATGTCAATGGGTTTATCACCTATTGTGTAGAGAGAGAGAGAGAACACCCTTTTTTACCACTTTCAGTTTTATAGCGATATTATTTATGTGAATTTAGAAATGATGTAGTTACCTGTCCCTCATAGATCCTCTCCCAAGTACAGCCATTTTGCACATGGTCTCTTCTTGGAGATGTTTCATTGTGTTACCCTTAGGCCCAAGTAGCTTGCCGACGAAATTGAACTGCAAAGAAATTATTTTGAGATTGTGTTGAATTTTGTTTTAATTTAACTTTAAAAAAGGAAATACAATCTATTCCAATATATTCCATACAATATTTTATCCATAATAATAGGTTTTTGTATGTTTGTAATGGGTACCTCATAAACGACTAGACCCCTTTCAAAAATTCTATTGCCATTACAATGCTGCTTTATCCCTGAGTAACAGAGAATATATGGCTGTGCTACACATGCAAAGCCAGGGAATTTATAATAAGTTAAAAATTCTTACTTATTTCAAGATTAGTACTCAAATCTTCCAAAGGGTTATAGTTAATCCTTATTCTATTAGTAGTAAAGTAAGAAATTTTGGCATTTAAACCATAAAAATTACTTATTTCTTACAAATTTAGCTGTATCTGTATATAATGTACACCCTTTGAGTATATTATAGAGATCACTGTCATGTACACTACCAGCTGTTTTTAATATAATAATAATATCTTGGGACATCTCACACACGGTCATCTGATCCCAAACTAGGCAGAGCCTGTGCTATGGCAACCAGACAACTGATAAACATACTTATATATTTCTAAATACATACATATTATAGATAAATAACACCCAGACACAGAACAAATGATCGTGTTCATCACACAAAGATTCATCCTGGGTGGGAATCGAACCCACGACCTCCAGTTTAGCAGTCAGGGTCACTAACCACTAGACCAACAGGCCCGTCAATATTACCTGTAATAACATTCAATAAATATTCTATTCTATTCTATTCTAGTGAGACGGGAAGCTGGCCCTAATATAGTTTGTGAAGCACCAATGCAGAAAAGAGTCATTTTGTTTTATTTACCTTTGGATGCTCCTTAACTGGCACCAAGACTTTGACAACGACCTTGGCAGGCTTGTCACGAAATACATCCAAATATTTGGAGTCCTTGTTTGGTATCCTACCCGAAGCCTGGACTTTTGTGACCTCTAGAAACAAAATATTTTTGTTATGTGGATGTACTTATTGTTAGACTGTTGTATTAATATAGTGTTTGTTGAAAAGTTTTGAGTTTATCAGGGTGAGGTTGCCCTACAAGTTACCGTTGGTAATGTTTATTAAATAATAATATGTATGAGTGCATTGCAAGACCCTGTTTTTATTTACACAATATTAAAACTACTATTTTTGTTGTGGACTTTGAAAGAGGCTGAACCGAGTTTGTATCTACATTTCTTATCAGGGTAGCCAGTTAGGAAATATTGAATCCAACAAACTCAAAAAATATGTTTTATGTGGCTTGTAAAAGTAATGACTTTTTAAAAATACATTATAAACTTCTTATTTTTTTTTATATAAATAAATGTGGACAACATCACATACATTGCTCTGAACCCAAAGTAAGTAGTTAAAGCACTTGTGTCACGGAATTCAGAGACAACAAAGGTACCACAAACACCCAGAACCGGGACAATGTAGAAAAGTTATTTTTCTACATTGACCTGGCCGGGGATTGAACCCGGGACCTCAGAGCTGGCGACACCTTGACAACCGGTGTGTATGCCACTCGACCACGGAGGTTGTTGAATGGCATACACACCACATATTGTATAATGAAAATTAATCATTATACATAAAGAAGATTTTATACCTACATAGCATTATTTCTTAAATGATATTTTCACATGTGGTTTATATCTATTGAAATTAGCAAGCAAAAACCCTAACTCAAATTTAAGTGTTATTAAGTTATAGCTTCAGATGTTATTGGAACTTGTTTTTTTGCAACCTAGATAAGGGTCAATGACCTTAAACAGCCAATATTGTAAATACAGTTAATTATAGTTGATAAAATATTGTAGTTACATCAACAATATGGAGGCATGTTTATTAGCCATTTCTCATAGCTCTTATTTAATTATTTCAGTTTAGATGCTTAACTATTAAAGTTGGCACACATTGCCACCTAGCTTGGCACCATTATGGGTTCATTGACCATGAATATATCATATCCACAACATGTAAAACCACAGTGAGTTTGTATCTCACTGTATAGACAAAAACTTGCATTAATTTCATTATTTTTTATCTTATAAGTGTTAAAAAGAAAAATACCACATGAACGTTAGATACGTAATTTGTTTACAGTTAATTTATGACGTATAGCCGTCGAAGTAAATTATGCATCTCGTTGTAAGCAATGTTGTTAATATTAGATGAAAAACAATTAAAAACATGCCGAATAAATGCGATAAGCTGGTTCATTATCAGGACTAAAAAAACGACGCAGTCAGCAAGACAGACACATTAAATAGTTTTAAAAGACGGTCATATTAAAGAGACATTACCTTGGTCAATAAGTTTGCTAACAATTGGGAACTTAGCATTATTAAGTTTTATTTTTTCACTTAACAACTCTCTCATATATTCGCCGGCTTTTTCATTTATTTTGGGATTATCTTCGCCATCTTGTTCTTGCTCATTTTCAATTTGTTGATCTTGCGGCGCATTTCGCTTGAAATCACTACTGTTGTAACCATTTTTGTCATACTTATCAGCCATTTTTCAATGCTTTAACAGTAAAGTATAATAATATTATTATAATATTCTAGCACCAAGTTAGATAAATTAAACGATGTCACACAGTTTTGGCATCACAAGCATGCCAAAATGCCAAGCGAAAATCTCTATGGCTACTTTTTTATGTCAAACCACAGCGAACAACTTAACAGCGCCAACTTCTACCATACTCTATGGTTAAGTCACCGCATGGAAGCCGAATGGTAGATAACGGCTATGTTGGTAGCATTGCGGTTTCCTCTAAAGCTATGTCTACAGCGACAGCATTTTTTTCCAAAGCTTTATTAGTAAAGCAAATTTGAATGTAGCCGGAACGCCAAAAGTACTCTTTGCGGAACGCCAACGGCAACAAGATCTCGTCGGATGATACCCGTACTACGGCTACATAAAAAGCCGTGGTGTCGAGGCTGTTCAACACTTTGCCAGTGGCAGCGATGTGAAGAAGAACATGAAACGCCTAGGCGTAGTGCAACAGCTCCCTTAATTTATGTTTTCTGTTCAAGAACACAGACCCGGCTTAACCAAAGTAAAACCTATTATTATTTTATAACCAATAAGCCGAATTCACCTATCTTTATATTATGCTTTTCTGTACTAGAAAATAAGTTTCATTTTGAAAAATTAACATATTTTTTTAAAATTTTGCAATTTTTATTCTAAAGTAAAATTTCGTTTACTTCAGAATTAGATAAATATAATGTACAATTAAGAACACATGGGGCAGTGATACTCTCAACACACCACTACAATGGCTTTCTGAGAATTTGAGTTATCCAGACAACTTTCTTCATTTGTGTGTTCTAGATTCTTATAACTACCTATATCAGGGTAAAAAAACCGGGTAGGTATTGATATTTCTTAGGTTTCATTGTCATTACTGCCTTTATTATAAATGCGCCAATAGGCCTCGGGTTAGGGCTTTAGACAAAAAGCTAACAACATATTAAACGTGTAATATTTATTACTTATTTTTCTGGATATCAACAAAAAGCCAAAGGAGGATTCAAATTTTGGTGCCACCTTTAAATAGCTACAAACAAGTACGAGAATAACTACGGTGCTATTGTAACATGTCAGCAAAACACCTGAAAGCAAACTAAAAATAAAACAAATGTTGTAAATATTTTGTATATTTGTAAAAAAAAACATAACAAAGCCTAATAGGTTAGCACAAAGTATAGTAGGTTAGCTTATATAACAGCGGGCCGCACCGCAACGCAAAACAAAAATGTTCCTGTATCACCTTCGATGTTATGCGGCCCGCCTCACTGTCCCTGGTCAAGTAAAGTGGTTGAGGAACATCTTTGTTTTGCGTTGCGCTGGGGTGCGGCCCAGCGATACGTGCGCTAGCCTACACAATAATAATAATAATGTTATTTCTAAATAAATAGTCTATTTACTTTTCTCTCTCTTGTCCTTAACTTTGCGTCGGGCGCGAGAATGTTGTATAACGACAATGCTAAACTCTTTATCTGGTGCTACCATAATTTCGTTCTTTTTTGTATTTATCCGTATTATCATAATTTCTTCCGTTGGATTCTGTGAAAGAATTGCATTATAAACTGTTAAAAAAGGGCATAGTGTACGCCCAATACCAGGACCGTTGTAAATCAACGATAATCGTAATCAACGCTAAATTGCTAATAAAATGTCTATGTTAGCGACGAATATTGGTGTACTTTGTGCATGTGATTTGAATGTTTATGAAACCCCCCGCGATATAAGAATTAAATTCAGTAGCGCGGAAGTCGTTTTTTTAAAAAAATAAAAATTTAAAATATTTTTAGGGTTCCGGTACTTTACATAATAAATAAATAAAAAAATGTGGACAACATCACATACATTGCTCTAAACCCAAATTAAGTAGCTTAAGCACTTGTGTTATGGAATTCAGAGACAACGAAGGTACCAATAACACCCAGACCCGAGACAATGTAGAAAAGTGGTTTTATATATTGGCCCGGCCGGGGATCGAACCCGGGACCTCAGAGCTGGCGACACCTTAAAGACCGGTGTGTACGCCACTCGACCACGGAGGTCGTCAAAATAATAAATATGTTTTTGCAATTACAAACTTATTTTTACAGATGAAAATTTAATAATGTCATACATCGATGTTTTGTTTGACAGGTTTGTTTTTGGAGAATTAACTGTGACGATCAATAAAATTTGTTCGAAACCCTAGGTGCGCAAATCAGACTTGCACTTGCCCCTTGTGTAAATAAAGCTCGCACTTGCCCACTTTTGTAAATTAAGATTTAATTTGAAAGGTTAATTTAATTGTAGTCATTGCGAGTTATGAGAACCGTGATGAACTGCTTCAAAAACATTAAATAATGAGACAAAGGGCAAAAAATAGGCTAAATAAAAATACAAAGAAATCATACCAATTCCTTGACGTACATTTGTGACAGCTCGCCGAACTTATGAAGAGCTCTTCCATAATTCGTAGCCCCGGTGACGCTAACATTCGTCAATATTGGAGCCCCTAGTATAAAGCAGAGTTCACACAACCAAATTAGTTACTTGTATACCGAAAAGTTTCAACCGCGAAAAGTTTGCGATCAACGCATACACAGCCCTTTCCTACTAAGCCTAAAATTTATTTGCATAAAGATAAATAACCACATTGGCTGCGGGAATAATAGAATCTGTATCTTATTGGATTACATACTTTGCACAGTGCAATTATGTTAGGTAAAGGTAAAATCTTTATTTTATGATATATAGCAGTAAAAACTATTTGATAATTAGACTTTAAAATTGTAGCAGCAGTGGGACAGCACAGGCTGATAATAAAGTAATAGAAAAAAAAAAAAAAACATTAAGCACGAAAATACTAATAATAATGTCAATATGAAAGTTGCAGGAAAAAAATGGGTGGTTAGAAATTGTAGAGGATAGGACAGGTAAAAAAGAAAGAGATAGAAGGACGTCCTGAAAACTAGTCAAAATAACAGAATCAAGAAAAAAAACGAACGATCATGTTTTATGGCAGTAAGTCCGCAGTATGTGCGTGCATTGTATTAAAATAAAAAAAAAAAACGATTGAAAAGCAAAATCACAAAGGAGGTTTTACAAGTGGTTTTACGACGATTTTTCGTGTTGTAAACCCGGCTTTAAGGACTAGATATTAATATTAATACTCGTGGAATGTTTATTCTGTCTGATTTAGAAATGATATCTCTTTCAGGAGATGAAATGTGACTCAAGGCCGAATGCCTTTTGGTGGAGTGAATAAATAAAATCCAAATTGTTTTCATAATATCCGTTTCAAACTATCCGGTTGTTTTATTGTTCTATATAGGTATTTAACAAATTTTCTAGTTGTACAGTGATCACACAACATTGGAAACAACGAATAACATAAATTAAATCAGCTGCCTGGAAATAAAAGTTATGCCCATGTCAAAGTGTGCGTGGATCGCACATTTATTATAATTATTTTTCGTTCTTCACTAATATAAAGAATAATATGTATATGATAATGTACAGACGGGAAATATTTATTTAGATAAATAAAAGAGATCAGGCAATATTTCTTATAGAAAATAAAAGCATTCTGTGAGTCAAGCGAATCTTGGGTCTAATTACCGGCGGTCTTTATTGACTATGAAAAAGAAAAACTAATAATCAATGGTAGGTACATGGACACTAATTAATACAAGATGGAGGAAGGATGGTCCAGAGTTCACGTTTATATTACCTAATTATATTACATTTTTTTGATTTTTTAAAGACAATATGAAATATAACTTTATTAAAATTACCTTCTTTGTTAGTCATTACCACACCTTCCACTGAATCATCATCCATAATCCTATCCACTATTGGATTCGCCGCATTTATTGTAGCTGTCTGAAATCAAAACAAAATTAAATTAAACCAGAAACGTTACAATTACAACTTTAACAAACGTTACATTATACTACAGCTTAGAGTATACATAAGCAAGCATAGAATGCGCGCTACTAGCCCGTTCTGCCGATCGTAAGTCATTTTTTTTTGCAGTAAGAACTGCGCCCTTTTACTTACTTAGGAAATTTTCCGTGCGACGACAGCCGTTTATGCAAAAATATCGATGATTCCGATATTATTAGGGTAGCATTGGGTTTTCTAGATAGTATTAGGTGCATTTTATAATTTAGGTACATAGATAAACTCTAATTCCTTAGATTAAGTATATGCCTATGTATTACGTCAATTTCAAAACTCACGTAACAAAAATTTAAAAAGCTATATTTTGTCTATGTCGTTTAATAATCAATACCAACATTATAAAAATAAAGCGCGCTAAATTGCAACGCATTTTGAATTACGTTCGTTTTTATCATTTTGTAGGTTAAATTAAAATTGTAAGTATTAGAAATTAGCGGTGAAAATTAATATGAGATTGTATTCGTTTATAAATTATACAAGTTTACAACAGATGTGATCCACGTGTGGTTTGCAAGTGGAGCTATAAGAAACGTTAACAAAATCAGGTAAGAAAAATTCTATCTAGATTACTGTTTAATTTTTGTGTTCCTACCAATGACATTTTAGATAATATCGTTAAAATCTCATTGGTTCCAACGACAATTTTTTACTTACGGTTCTAACCAACCACTCATCCCTGGTATCTTTTAATAAGTTTGTTATGATTTTCATTATTATACGTAAGTACAATGGTGCGAAATGTGTACCCTTAAATTATCTGAAACAACAAGATTTCCGATATGACACAGGTCCTAGTACGACAAAGTGATGTTAACGATACGGATACTTTGTTGATAGTTATCGTGCCAATCTAAAATCCCACCATAACATTTAATTTGATAATATTTTCGGCCATTGTTACACCCGACCCATTTTTCCAACATTACCATTCCATAAGTAATTATGTACCTAGATAGCTTTCTTTCTCACTTTCGGGTAAATACCTAAGTACTATAATGACAAAAATTAGCTTATGTAGGTTCTAGTTTAAAACAAAGGCCGTCTAGACCGTCCATCCAAAACGCAAAGCGGCGGTTGTTTCTTTCTCCAGTGGACATCACGAATAAATAAAAAAAAAACAACTATTTTCCGTGACTGAAAATCGTAAATACATTTATAGAGTATAAAATACCTACTAACATACCTTGGTCAAATAGGTTCTAGCTAAAGTACTAGCTCAATCATCATGGTGGTGCACCTTCTTCGTAATCTTTTGCATAACACACACAGAGAAGTCCTTGTCCCCAGTCACCATGATCTCTGAATGTTTCGTGATGATTCGATAAGCAATCAACTCGTCTTTTATATCCTGTTGGCCATGATTTATTTAAAAGTAATAATATCATAAAGGTTACCGTATGGATATCGGAGATTAGAAACCTACTTACAAAAAATTCCAAAATAAATCTAATTAGCGAACAGACAAATAAAAAAAAAAGATTTTAAGCTTAACTCATGATAAATAACCATGTCCCTCACTATAAGTTTTAAATTCAGCGTTAAAAAATTAAATGACTGCCCACTAGGGTCAATAAACTTACTATTTCCGAGACAGCATGACGGATAATTTGGTTCAACGGTGGTAAGCGTTTGAGAAGCACCGTCTGCTCATGTCTGGGTACTGTGTACATTTTCACTGTATCTGAAATTGTATTGGCGTTACCACGACGAAGGATTTTTATACTATCACAGCGGTAAATTACAAGTCTCCGCCAGGTTACCGACAGAGGGAACTCTGTGGCTTTGGCCGGTAAGAGACCGGCCCTTCTCCCGTCTTTTCCAGGGCGGAGGAAGTCTGGTACCTGTAGTATGAACTATTAAAGCAGTACTGTTGCCGTTTTGGAAGCAAGACTGCGCAATACACTGCGCATAGTGGCGCCACGTTTACACGACGGCAACAGGAAACAACTGCTTTAAAAGCGTTCATCCCTGGGTTGAAAACGTCGCATTTAGAGAAAGAAAGCAAGCATAGAGATAAAGAAGAAAGCAAGAAAATAACATTTATTGCCACACAGTAAGGCGAGCAATGCGCAAAAAAACAGAAGAAGTAGATAACATTAGGTATAACTGAGTAGGTACATAATTATATGCCCACCGCACGCGTGCAGGTGCGGCAACAAGGTCAGCATTGAGCTGTAAGTTTTTCGTGATTATTTTAATAAATATAAATAAATCAAAGTATCTACTTTTGTTTTTAAGCCAAGCACTAGATCGGTGGTATTTATAAGTACCTACCTATGCCTTTTTTACAGTTCTTTTGGTATTATTTCATACAAATTGACATATTAATTATTTTCTGTTTGCTTTATGTGTTTATTTACTATAGTATTGTTGTATTTTATAATTATTTTCAACTACGTTCAATGTGCGTTCAATCTAGTGCTTGGCTGGAAAAATAAAGTATACTTACACTGATTTAGATTTATTAAAATAATCACCGAAATCCTCTAGAAATGCGACGTCAACAGCCTGCGCGGACATGGTGCTGGATTTTACCTGGTTAAGAAAAAAGTTGGTTCTATCTAGTGCATTAGATTGCGAGTACGTTCTGCAAATTCTGTAAATTCGTTTACCGTTTTCAAACAACTACGGAAAATGTCATGATTATTAAAACTTGACTAGCGTTAACATAACATATTATCATATTTGCTCACCATGTAAAAAGTAAAGCACACCAATAGTATTTATGTGCGATTCTATACGATTTATTGTTTCTATTGTCTCATGTAAGAATTCCTGAAATCAAAGTAAACGTAGATAGTAATTATTCTTTGAAATGTGCCGGTCGCTGCAACCGGTATCCGCGGACCACACGAATACTTAAGGCGTCCCCCACATTTTGAATTTCAAAGGTGACTTAACTTATATCACATTACGGAGTTTTAGGAACTAAGGCGAGTGTGAAATTGTGAGTCACAGAAAATTAAATTTATGTGTTGTTCATATTATGTTGTTCATAAATAAAATATGAATTAAATAATAACTTTAACTTACTTTAGGCATATGTACCTTCATCTTCCTCCTATTTTGATATTTACTGATATCGGACATCTTTGTAAATAGTTCAAAATAATAAAATAAATCTAAAACTAATAAATAAGTAAAGGACCAGTATAAATTAAAATATAAAATGTAATAATCCTCAGGTATAAAAAGTCATTTGAAACATGTTATTTATTTGGATGTGTCAAAATATTGATGTGAGTGATCGTTTTATTTTGTGCCTGTTAAAGCAAGCAAAAAGATTTAACAGTCACTATTTTTAATTGCTGTGTTATTTTAGTTTGTGTGAGCCTTTAAAGTTTAATTTTAATTTAATTGTACTAATTTTGGAGAAATTGGGTATTTGACAAGATTAACTTAATTTCATAAAAAAAATATGTATTATAAACTATGTATAGTTGTAAAAACGGCAGGTTAATTACTTTCATATTGAACTAGTTACAAGCATTTTAATATTGCTAAGTCAGAGAGAGGTTTATCCTAAGGTGACGTCACTATGGTAATTATCCATACTAATCGTCATCCTTTTGCGTAAAAGAGGTAGAATATGCGTCATCTACTAACTTTAAACGTTTATACTTTTTGTACTCGTGTATATTTTTTTGATGTTATTTCGCAGTTCTGCTTCAAGTTTATACTATTAAAGATTTTCACCTTCTGACAGTGGCTTAAATAGAATGAGAAATAGATACCTTCATAATTAAAACTTGGCTATCACACTCTCTGTGGCTAACAACATCTACACTCAGGTAAACTAATAAGTAAGGCTTGCTAGAACCAACTGTCTCTGTACCATGAACTCTCAAAGCAGTGATGTTGCCGTTGTGGAAGCGAGACGGCGTATTACACTGAGCGTAGCGGCGTCTCGCTTACACGAGGGCAACAGTCCTGCTTTAAGAGTTCATGGCAAGCGCGCTGGTCACAAAAAAAAAACTCTGTTAAAGAGCCGTAAAGGTATAGTAGATCATATTATGGTTTATTTTAAAGGCTAAAGTAAGTTTTTAATTATCTGATTCTGTATATAACAGGAAGAGGTCACGACTTTTTTGCTGTGGTAATTAAAGTATGTTTTCTACGAGAATTCAGCTTTCATTTTACATAACAAACCGTTTCTAAAGTTTCCAAGTTTGGCAACGTTGTTAAAGTTAGCCTCTCTATAATTGACGTATACCTAAGACGAATGAATTCGAATGCTTTGCTTACCCAAGTTGGTGCATTACCAAGTACTTACTACCCAGTAACATGTTATTCTTGTTAGTATAACCAAGCACATACAAACATTGCATGAAATCTTAGTTCAAGAACTTGTACAGATTTCTATAGATTCAGTTGCTTTTGTGTTGATAATTAGGTCGTCTAATATAACCATATTATTCATGAAAGCTGTGCTAAATAGAGGTTGATTACAGCTTACTGTGGTTCTCAGAAATGTTATTGTGTAGTCAGTTATGAAACCTCCAAGAAAATGTCGAAGGTACAAGATTGGAACTTGAAAACAATCTACGCATTAAACTTTGATACAAATATGGCAGCAAACGCATTTTTGTTAATTATTAAATAGAAGGCCAATAATGAGAAAATAACTAAAAAGGTGACTTTTTGCTTTATTAAATTAAAAACATTAGTTAACAACCAAGAGGCTGTACAAAAACTTATACAATGTATTAACACAGATTATACTTTCTAGATACATTATAACTTACTCTAGATACTATCCACCTATACTAAACATTTGACTTGTTACCCGACTGTGCCAGAAGGAGGGCTATGTTTTTCGAGCGTATGTATGTATGTACATACGTATAATTGTTTGGCACGCTCTGCAGCCTAAACGGCTTTATGAATTTTAACTGAAGAGGTGCCGTTAGATTCTTCATAATCGTAAGAGTGACACTGAATGTATTAAAAATAAAATGGCTGATCTTTGGCGACCTATTATGTCTTTAAAAATGTTTTTTTTGCTCAAAACCTTTCAAGTGGGGTATCAAAATAAAGGGCACGAGCAGACGATTCCAAAAGTGTAACGTACTAAAAAGTAGTAAATAAAAATATTGACGTTGTCGATGCAGTTCAATCACAGATCTGAGGCCACAGACAGCATCAGACTGCTTGAAAAGACTTGTTTGGAACTTTCTGTCGTTTTTAGCGGTCGGGTTTTTTGACAACGTCATTATTTTCATTTACTACTTACTACCTACATTTTAGTTTTAATTTAATAAAAAAAATCGCAATAAAGAGCTAATTTGAGATCGATTAAAAATAAAACAATTAAGATTCAAAGATTATGTTTCAAGAATTTAAAATGGCATCATGTTATTTTTTTACAATAATAAACTAGGTGCGTAATAGCTATCGCCGTGTCCTTCATACCCACTTATCATGTCAAGTCTGATTCAAACTATCTTTGCTCTTTTCCAGTGCGCCTGGTCATACCATCCATAGCCTAAAAAGATAATCAATCTACCTACATAAAAAATACTTGAACTGTTCTTGTTTTACAAGTAGCTAGATTTATTACTGCTTAGAGTACGACGCCTGCTTGTAACTAAAAAGTTTCTTATAAACGCTACTTCGGAGCGAATTTTGCTAATATCTTCGTTAATTTTGTTAACAACACTTTCTGATAAGTCTATTTTTCTTGATTCGTTTTCTTCTGTTCCAACAATGATGTTATGTATTTGATCGAGTTTCATTTGAAACGCCATTGATCCCAACTCCTCATCCATTTGTTTTTGTTGCATCTGAGCGGTTTCAAATATGGCTTCTCTTATGCGAGGTGGTAAATACTTGCAGTAATTGCACGTAGATTCACGTGGACGTAGAACTATAATGTTCTTCAGCTTTTGATTCCTTGATAATTTTTCGTGTAACCTTTTTGGAAGGACTTTCCTCATTACCTTGTGACATACAATATCCTCAAGTGAAGTTATAAATTGCGCTTGTTTTTCCAATCTTTTTATATTGCCTATCATTTCTAAATGATTAACATTATTTACAGCTACGCCTGCAATAAGATTCATCAAAACTATTGAAACTAAAATTAGGAATGTTAAAAATATTATGCGGAGTATTATTAAGGATGCTGATATCTTGGCTGCGCCAGCCTTGGTTACTGTTGTTTGGTAATCGTACTCTGACGTCATCATAGCCATGGTCTTGACGAAAGAGGCCCAAGGACCTTCGAATGGAAATTGTGCCCGAAACTGTATCATGAAGCAAATGGAGAATCCAAACAGAAGAAACCCAAATGAAAGTAAAATCTGTAACAATATGTGAGCGAGTATTAGAAACAATATAAAACTTAAAAAATAACATAAGTAGGACCATCCCTACAGGTACACAAATACATTATTCCACGTTCCTGTCACCCTAAGGTCGACTGGTAGAGAATGCCTTCTGGCATTAATTCCGCTTACGTACTTTTCAGTGCAAAATTATTTTAACTTTATTTAGGATTATTGGATAAACATTCAAAACTACGTAGACAGTATATTATATTTATCTTACCTTGAAAACCTTGTTCGCAACCTTTCCGAACATCAGAACATAAAATCCCCAGTCAGGGAACCTCGACAGTAGAAACATCATTTCAAACCAAGATAGGAGCAGGGCCACTGTTGCTATGAGCCGTGCCCAATCCTCCCCGTTCTCCGTCTTCCTTGATACCACTTGGGGCAACACCATAGCCAGAGCAACAGCCCAGAACTTCAACCATGTCTCCAGAAACAGCAAATATCTTCTATTCTTAATCTTTATAAATATTATCTCCTGTTGATTGAACAAGGTATTTAAATTTATTTCATACAACGAAAAACCGGTTGGTTAAATATTGGTTTGTAAGTTACCTGAATTGCAATAAGAAATATGGTCACGTATAGTATGTATTTCCATATACTAGGCTGGAGATAACATGGTACAGGCCTTCCTTTATCTTTATAAAAGAAAATAGAAACTACATACACGTTCAGGGCCAAGACAAAACACGCGTGCATTGCTAGTATGGTGTAGAAAAATGGTAACAATGATTTCCATTTAAGATAAAGAAAGCTTTGTACAAGAGGATGAAGAAGAAGCCTGCTTTGATCGTGTCTGTTTCCTGTGTTGACGAGGCCTTTAATTACTCTCATTTGCTTCCAGTCAGATTCATCAGGGACTAAAACCCTATAGTCAACTTTTACTTTGCAATTTGATTCTTGAATATTTCGACCTTGACTTGAAATACAAGCGTCAAAAATCTCTTTCACGAATTCGGTCGGCTTTGATAGATTATTCATAAGCACGTCTATCGGTGGTAGTTTTGTCTTACCAGTGTGTCCCGATAGATCTGCTCCTCTGTGAAGAAGTAATGATATGATATTTCTATTCCCATGACAGCAAGCCTCGTGTAATGGCATTAAACCCGCAGAATTTACGGCGTGAATAGTTCGAATATCATTTTGTATAATTATTTCTGTTATTTCAAAGTGGTTTTTACTTGCTGCTATGTGCAGTGGAGTTGTTATGTTAGTTCCACAGATTTGTACATCAACATGTACGTTAGCACCTTTCGAAATTAGTAGGTCGACACATTTTGGATGGTTATTTAATACGGCATGAACTAATGGTGTAAAAGACTTTACGTCAGGTTCATTAATCATATCAGTAGCGACTTGACTGTCGTATTCAAGTAAATGTTCTAGTATTTTATAATTGCCATGCTGAGATGCTACATGGATTACATTGACTTTATCTGCAGTCTCTTCGTCTATTCGGGCCCCAGCATTAAGTAACATTTTGACTACATCTATTTGATTATGTCTGATAGCGACAAACAGCGCTGTTTCTCCTTTATCATTGCGAAAGTCAAGAGCAGAATTAAATTTTGCAACTATCAACACTTCTTGAAGAATATCTAAGTTTCCATATGCAGCTGCTAAATGTAGAGGCGACTCACCGTTGTTAGCCTGCAAATATTTTTTATTTGAAAGGATTCTTTAATTTTTACAAAACTGGTCGTATACAAAAACCTCACAAAAAACATAAAAGAACTTAGTAGTTAGGTTGAGTTAATAGAATGTTAAGTACCATAATGGTGACGCTTGCTCCTGCTCCTAAAGATATGCAAACGCCTTGCGTCCATCCTGCTTTTATTGCAGCACTAAGTACAGTATAACCCCAACGGTCTTTCGCATCTACTGCAGCTATTAGTGGATCTTCGTTTCCAAATTCATAATTGGCTATTAACTGCAAAATATCTTTGTTTCGATTCTTCACACATTCGTGCATTGCGGTAAGGCCAAGGGAGTTCCAGAGTGTGGCAGACGCTCCACTATCAAGTATCTCCTCTACAGCCTCCAAGCTATCAAGTTCCACTGCTGTATGTAGCGGAGAGTTCACTCTACTAGCCGTGTGATTCTGGAACTTTCCACCGGCATCTCTTAAAATCCGCACTGTTTCTCTGAATCTGAAAATGAAAGTTTGTTATTCTGTTTCTTGTCTTTAAGCGGCTGCCCAAAAAGGTAATATTTTCAGTTCAGTACATGTACGTTAGTATCTTTATTCCATCATAACTTTTTACATATTCCAGGTATGCCTCAACTTCGAAATCCTAGATACGCACTTTTAGACCCACCACAGATATTTTTTAAGGATCCCTTGTATCCAAAAGGACTAAAATATCAATTTAAGCTGGTATCTAGGATTAAGTCTTCAAGGTTTATTCTAAAGCGGTAAAATTGTCTTGATCATTTGAACTTACTCTAATATGTCAATTTTGTGGTTAAAATAATGGTCGCAGCCAACTACGTCAATCGGGGTCCTGCTGAGGAGATCAGGTTTTAGTGGGTCTGCGCCAGCAGCAAGCAACAATTGCACGCAACGGTACTGGGCACGAGCACTCGCCGCATGTAACGCAGTCCAGCCTGGTTGGAAGAGCGGCAACTAGAACAGAAAAAAAAACAATTCAAAAAGAAAGCAAGGATAAAATGGACGAACTTTGGGATTGAAAGCAAATCATCTTAAGGTTTGCAAGAAATTGTTTAAAGATGTTAAATGTTTTTGGTTCTCTGTATTTTCTATGTACATAGAAGCTGAACTAAATTTAAAATATCTTTACTGTCTAGCTTAACAATCTCGTGAGGACAAACTTACATTCTTGTACAAAATCGATAGGTTGTCGTCGTCTGAGCAATTTGACAATACCTCAATACTGAATTGTCGCGGATCCTAGCTCATTCGAATGTCAAGCAGTGGTTCTTACTCAGCTTGCAGGATTTGACCAATATAAAATTAAATACACACATTGGAAGTTAAATGAAAGCTTACAAAACAGTAACTTACTGATTCTTTGAGGCTTCTGCAGTTGTGCTCCATTCCATCGCTCCATGCATCCGGTATGGTCGACAGCGAGTTCAATTCACACGGTCGGTTTACTATCTCAGGCACTGTTAATCTACTTGTGCGGATTTGTTGTAAGACTTCTGGTGTCATTTTTTTTTCTACCTTATCCTGTAAAGCTGAAACGTTTAGACAACTTTTAATAAGATATGTAAAATGTTAGAAACTTTAAACCGTTTATCGTTCATAAAATTGTTGCTTTCCTTTGCCTAGCCTTTTTTACCAGGCTATGTTATGGTCAGCTTGCAGTCTCTCTAAGTTAAGCTTATAACCAATCACTACATAGTATAAGCAAAGTCGCTTCCCGCTGTCTGTCGCTATGTATGCTTAGATCTTTACAACTACGCAACGGATTTTGATGCGATTTTTTTTAATAGATAGAGTAATTCAAGAGGAAGTTTTATATGTATAATAAATGCATAATATAGTAGAGAAACATTGATAATTTTAGAGGTTTTAAATGTAAATCGTAAATAAACACATTTTTTTGCGCTTACATTGCAAACGCTGGCAGAACCCTACGAGATAGATCAAAATAATGTACTACAGTATTTTACACCTTAAAACTGTCTGCAAAAAAGTCCGCGACGGTTCTATTAGGGATAACCCACAATAACCATTTTTTATCCTTTACTTATTACGAGAAAATAATGGCTTATTTACGAAAAGCGATTTTAAGCAATACAGCATTAATCCTTATCCAATTAAGTACCTTAAATACATAATGCATGTAATATAGATCAATATGGCCCTTTACAGCATGTAATTTAAATAATTACTTTCGAAGATATTACAGATTTAAAATGCATACATAGCGGTTGCGGCGGTACAGGCCGGATATCAGCATTGTACCCGTGCAAAGCCGGGGCGGGTCGCTAGTAGTTTATATAGGATATATATCAAAGATTTGCTTTTGTTTGTCCCTCTGCCATAGACGGGACCAATGGCTTTTTCATGTCGTTTTCAAGGCGCGGCTATATCGCAGTGTCTCGAAAATGTATACTTTTCCAGAATTATGGACACAGTTATTCTAACATTATTTTTAACATGCCTACATTTTTGTTACCTTGTGGGAAGTCCAGTAAATTAGCGACATGTTTAGGATGTCCTGCCCAGGCAGCTAGATGGAGGGGCGTTCTGCCGAACTTGTCTGCTCGCGAACTGATTGCTCCTGCATTGATGAGCAAGCTCAAAGAGTCGTTGTTGATTGTTGCCGCGATGTGACAAGCTGACACTTGGTTTAGACGGCATGTCGCGTTTGCGTTGGCACCCATTGCTAGCATTCTGTTATGATGGATATTAATTTTAGCATTCGTTTCAGCAATTTTAATGTGATACAGCTTATACAGCAGTTAGGGTTTTTATAGTCGACAAGTTTGCTAATGCTACCGTCCATGAAGATCTCCAATATGTACCATTCTTGGGGACAGGTTGTTTGTGAAAGTATTTTGAATATTTTCCAAAACATGACCAAAAAGTTTAGTTGTTATGGCCATCAGATGTATCCGACACGGTTAAGAAAATTTATGATGAGAAACTTCTATGCAATACAAGTTGAATGATCATAATTTAGGTAGAGTCATAAATTCAGTTTATCGTAACTGCTGCCGTAGATTCGGAATGTGTTAGGTAGGAAGGAGCACTCCAGTGGTTTTAGCCGTTAACGGCACACACCTCTGCCTTCCCCTAACGAAGGGCGATGAAGGGAATTCACCAAGAAACAAAAATTATAATAACCAACCTGTTCATGTACGCTGTATCGCCGTCTGTAATAGCTTCTAACAATCGGGTGTTGTACTTGTATACACGAGTTTCACTCCGTCTTCTTAACAGGGTCCCTTCAAGCCACTCCATGGTGTTATTCGTAGTATTTATCCGTATATTATTGCTGAAAGATCCAACAAAAAATATTACTGAAAAACGATCCAGTAGTTGTTATACTTCGATATGTAAAATTTTATCTAGAATAGCTGCAATAGCTTTTCTGGGCAAAGGGGACAAAATATATGTATTATGCATTACATTTTGTCTTTTTTACAACGTTGAACCACCTCTTTTTAGAGTAGATAGAAGACACAAAATCCATATCTCCGTATCGTGTTCCATAGGATAGTAATCCTAATCTAAATTCGACCTTTGTGTTTTCGCGATAAGTCTCTGAAAAATGTTTCTTACCTAATTACCGATTGGACTTCTAAACTCTTAGACCTATTCTGATAATCGACCACTGGATCTTTGAATTCGCTGCTCTTGACTTCATTATTTTCTGTCGCTGAAACAAAATTCGTCATTTACATGACTCTGCCCTGGTTTTATTCAAAGACTCTTTAGAACATTATCCAATCCCTCAATAGTAATGGAGGAATATCTCCTGTACTACCACCTGCACCCTCCAAGATGTGATGGAGAACATTTACCGCCACGTTTAAGAAATTTTACAAAGCTATTAAAAACAAAAACGTTTCTGGATTTCATTAATCAACCTGGAGAATGTAGTTCGATCAGAGAACCGCGTGGTGACTTAAAAGCCCATGTCAATATATTTCAAGTTCATTAATTAAAGTAATTGCAAATATCTCAATTATTACTAGATTTTAGCGTTCATGATTTATACAAGTAAAGTCTGTTTTTGACCACGACCAGTGCAACTTATTCGAAACGTCAAACAAATCAAAGATGAGTAATTGCGTTATTTTCAGTTTTAATTTCCATCTTATTTACGTTCAAAGTACTAACTAGATTATTATAATCTCCATTCTATGAAAAACAGGTTTTGTTAACGGATGAATATTTGAATTTCCTGTGACGCATATTATTATAAACAAACACATTACGTAGCTAACACCAAAACAAGCTAAGGTTTTGTTCCTTAATAAAACCAAAGAATAATGTTGCTATTTAAGGTTTACGCGAATGTTAAACATCGAAATAAAACTACATTTTGAACGGATTTTATTGAGGTTTATATTTAGACTTTAGTTCTCGACTTTTCGACGGAATTGCAGATGTCGTTATAATAAGGTTTTGAGATAGTATTAATAAAATGGCGCGCTATTATATTTTGACTCTAATTTTAAGATTTTATCGGAAATAATTCTATAAAACTATTTTAGTAATATTACTGTTATAGACAATGAAATTCAGAAAACAATATGACTGGCAGAAAAAGGCTTTAGGCATTGTCTTTGTGCAACAACGTGCAAAAAGTATAAAAATAAAATAAAATAAAATTAATATATTCAGTAGATTTATGTACGAAGATATCAAAAGTGCATAAGTGAATGTTGTCTTACCTAATCCGTACCACGATGAGGGCTTTTTCTCCGGATCTTCTTTAGAAAATTTCTTCATTCTCGCTTATTATTCGTCTGGTACTTTAGACAAACGACGGCTGACTAACTCTCAGAATTTAATGACGACAATACATAGCAATAACAGGATTATCCTTATTCAATATAAATACTAATTAAGAAAATACCTTTTTGTAATATTCTGTTATGATATTGATATTTTTGGGTATTATATATTACAGTGCGAAATCATATAATTATTTAGTTAAGAACTGGCTTACGAATTTGTGTAGGTACCATGTCTTTACAACCAGATGAAGATAAAGATTTAGACGTTCTTGTAGCTTTGTTAAATAACTACTTTACCTATACAAAATATGTATACTGTAGTTTAATCCCATACTTAATTATCGACATCTACTAATTATTTACTATCGTCATCATCATCATCATAATTCTGGTTCATTTTTTGTGTCGTATCTACCAATTTTTAACAAAGCAGTCAAGGTCGTCCTGCCATCTCCGCCTGGGCCTACCAAGATTGTAGATTGTTATATTGTTAATAGTGAGCTGTATTTCTTAGTTTATTATTTTCATACTTGTTGGTATAACCCACAGTTGGGAATAACCAAGTGGCATAACCATATCTTCGTATTTTATTTTAATCATTTTTACTTAAATTTATGGCCGATAACGACAACTTATGAAACAAATTTTACAATACATTTAAATAGCATTTTAACTGTATTGTTTACTGTTGTATTAAGTACAAAATGTGAGACGTAGGTTCTGTCCTACGTAGGTGTGACGTAAAAGGTTGACGTCAGCTGCTATGATACTGAAAGTCATTCAAGTAAGTCGTGACAGATATTTATGGGTTAAAGTTCTATTTAGAGTTAAACAATATTTGTTTTGCATAGTATTTCCAGTGTTGATTTTTTCAACGAAAAAATACTCAAGATTAAGTGTCTTTTGATTATACAAAAGCTGGGCAGTACTTATCACTAACACATGAAACGTGAACTTGTGTTCACTGTTAATAAAATTCATCGCATTTAACTTGCTCGTCTAAACCCAACGTAGATTATGTGAGGAATTGTGATAATATTCATAGAAATTAAAAAAATCTTTTTTGAGGTTGTTTGCCGAACAATCTGCTTCACGCAATAGGCTTTTAATATTTCTGACTTAATTTCTCGTTCTTGTATTACGAGTGAGATAGAAGGTCAACTTGTTCCCATTGTTGATTAGAGAAAGAAACCGGCGTAGTTGGTACTAAGGTAGAAAAATAACGAAAGCCTCTGTTTAGCTCTGACACAGTTCTTATTAGATAATATAATTCTTTAAAATATCTTACACAAATATCTACAATCCTTATGGTCATGTATATACTACAATATCCTGTTATTAATGTATTTTTCCTGTTAAACCAATAAACATTTGCGCTTGTCCCTTTATTTAATTATGAAATTAAATTCATAATCCATATTTTTGTGGTTTTCTTATCGCTTTTGTTATGTTACCTATTGCGGGTCTGTTGGCAGAGATTTCTTTAGAAATAAGCAGCACCTTTTTACTAGTACATCTGTGCCCCTAGACAAGTAAAATTTCGTCAAGCGATAACGCTGATCGAATCGGTAAAGTGTATGGAAGTGACAAGTTCAAGTCACGTGAGTTATCGATACCATATGTCATTTCCATACATTTGATGTCATTTGAGCGATTTATATCAAATATATTGTTAACGCTTATCGAAATGCCACTTGTCTGTTCTAGTATGTTGTTTGTACGTTTCTGTGTGTGTACATCATCATCATCAATTTACGAGTAAAGAGCTAAGCTCTTGTCGGTGCTGCTCCTTCCATTTTCTTTTGTCATTAGCTCTTATGTGTGTGTACATACATAACTAATTAAATAAATGAAAATTTAAATAATAGTTTGCAGTTCAAGTTTTATGCGACACATAATTTAATTATTTTGTTTGCATATTGTCACAGTACCTATCTTCTTATGTAAGTTATATTATTTAGTTCTTTCTAGTTATATTAAACTGTCCATAAACTCTTGTTATGCGGTAAGTTGGATACAAAATAATAATTGTTACTTTTCTCACCATAACGTGTCCGGGCCATTTTATTTGCAGTTTTCCCAGACATTTTTATATAAAGAAATTAATTTAATGAATTCGTATGCTTTTCTTACCCAAGTTGACTGGCCTGTTAGTCTAGTGGTTAGTGACCCTGACTGCTAAACCGGAGGCCGTGGTTTCGAATCCCACCCAGGACAAATCTTTGCGTGATGAGCATGTATATACTACTACTACTATAATATGTATGTATTTAGAAATATATAAGTAAATTTATCAGTTGTCTGGTTGCCATAGTACAGGTTCTGCCTCGTTTGGTATATAATATTACTATATTACCCAAGTTGGTGCATTACCAAGTATGTACTTACTACCCAGTTGCATGTTATTCTTGTTAGTATGAAATTTAGCTTATGCAGAAATTGTATGAAATCTTAGTTCAAGTGCGTGTACTAGATTTAATACAGATTTCTATTATACAGGTAGTTGTTGTTGAGTTGCTACTTTAGATATCAAATATTACTACCCTAATATATTTATTCATGAAAGCTGTGCAAAACAGACTTTGATTACTACATACTATTAATATTATACTTTAAGTTTATATTGTGTAATGTAATCTACTTATTCAGTTATTAAACCTCTAAGAAAATGTCAAATTTTGGAAACTAACAACGTATTAAACGCTGAAATAAATTTATATTAAGATATTTATCTTTGTGTTTGTGGTTTTGTTATCTATACTCATATTATAAATGCGAAAGTAACTCTGTCTGTGTGTTACGGTTTTATGGATAAACCGCTGAACCATGGATGAAACTTGGTATGGGGTAAGCTTGGATCCAAAGAAAGTACATAGACTACTATTTGGTGCGATAACCGACACCCACGCGGGCGGAAGCGCGGGCAACAACTAGTATTCTATAATGTACGATACATGAGGAAATAAATAAAAGGTTATAATTCACTTTGCTTTATTAAATAAAAAAACATTAGTGAACAACCAAGAGGCAATTAGACAATGCATATTACACTGATTATGGTTTCTAGATACATTATAACTTATTCTACTAGATACTATCTTCTATAAAGAGGGGACGCAACTTGATTTTTTTTCATACAAACGTATTCCGCCGTTTTCTTTGTGGAAAATGCTTCTATGGCAATGATATTTTCCCAAAAAATCTAGGTTTACTTAATGAGTGTCCCTATTAATTAGTTTGTTTTTTCAAAACATATCACTTAAATATGACCCTCGTAAAATGCACGTTTTTACCGTCGTGTTCCGACTGTCAGAAAATTTGATAGGATTTTAACAAAAGTAAAAAAAAAGAGGAGCATAGGGTATACTTTGCCCCTAATCTGATGAATGATGCAATAATTATTTGGATCACTCTAGTTTTGGAGACGAAAACAGCAGAATACAAAACGTCTTTTGGTCAACGATTTTGTAAATATAATCAGCCTGAGCTGCAGTTTTATTTTACGCACATTATCGGAGGTGTGCGATGGCAAATTATTCTTTAAATTCTTATTTTTAATTTTCTCGGGAGTAGTGTCCTCACTTAAAAGGAAACTTGATTCTTCACACTAACTAAACAATAAATTGTCATTAGATTACATTCAACAGTAAATTTAAAGGTCAGCTATGCCATTATGAATATTTTGCTCGCTTTTTTGCATAGTGTTGTTCGTACTTCCGGTGGTAATGATGCGATGTAGCAATCGATACTGATTTCGGTTACATACATTTTCATTTGTATTTAATACCGTTCGACTCGCGACACTACAGCCGCGTCAGCTCATGATTAGGGACTCCTATTGAGTCTGAAACTATTCGGGTGATCCCGAGAATATGCGTAAATAAACCGTTTAATTTAAATTATTATTTAATACCTACTATTTCTCGCTTTAAAGAGATAATGTGAGATCGATTAAAAATATAAATAAAAACAAAAAGGTTCAAAATTGAAAGTGCATGTTCCAAGAATTTATAATGACATCATGTTTATTTTTACAATGATTAACTAGGGACGTCTAAAAAGAGCTAAAAGCTATCGCCGTCGTTGTCTTACCCACCCATCGTGACATAGATATATAAGAAATACATCGTGACGTATCTTATTCAAAGAAACTTGCATCTCTTTTCAGTTGCATCTATCAGTTATACTACCCATAGTCTAAAAAAAAAACACACCCATTGCGATGGAAAAGTGAACATAATATCTACTGTTATTATTTTATAGGAAACTAGAGTTTTTACTGTTCATCGTACGACGCCTGTTTGTAACTATAAAGTTTTTTATGAAAGCTACTGTGGAGCAAATTTTGCCAACATCTTCGATAATTTTGTTAACAGCACTTTCTACTAAGTCTATTTTTCTCGATTCGTTTTCTTCTGTTCCAACAATGATATTATGTATTTGATCGATTTTCATTTTAAACGCCGTTGATCCCAACTTCTCATTCATTTGCTTCTGTTGCATCTGAGCGGTTTCAAATATGGCTTCTCTTATGTGAGCTGGTAAATACTTACAGTAATTGCATGTAGATTCACGTGGACGCAGAGCTATAATGTTCTTCAGCTTTTGATTCCTTGTTAATTTTTCGTGTAACCTTTTCGGAAGGACTTTCCTTATTACTTTGTGACAGACAATATCCTCAAGTAAAGTTATAAATTCCACTTGCTTTTCCAATCGTTTTATATTGCCTATCATTTCTAAATGATTAACATTATTCACAGCTACGCCAGCGATAAGATTCATCAAAACTATTGAAACTAAAATTAGGAATGTTAAAAATATTATGCGGAGTATTATTAAGGATGCTGATATCTTGACTGCGATGGCCTTGGTTACTGTTGATTGGTAATCGTACTCTGACATCATCATAGCCATGGTCTTGACGAAAGAGGCCCAAGGACCGTCAAATGGATCTTGTGTCCGGAACTGTATCATGAAGCAAATAGAGAATCCAAAAAGAAGAAACCCAAATGAAAGTAAAATCTGTAACAATATGTGAGCGAGTATTAGAAACAATATTAAACGACGAAAGTAACATAAGTGGGAGCCTCCTTAAAGGTACACAAATACATTATTTTAAAATTAAATAAGTATTCTTGGATAAAGATTCAAAACTATGTATACAGTATATTATATTTATCTTACTTTGAAAACTTTGTTCGCGACCTTTCCAAACATCAGAACGTAAAATCCCCAGTCAGGGAACCGCGACAGTAGAAACATCATTTCAAACCAAGATAGGAGCAGGGCCACTGTTGCTATGAGCCGTGCCCAATCCTCCCCGTTCTCCGGCTTCCTTAATACCACTTGGGGCAACACCATAGCCAGAGCAACAGCCCAGAACTTCAACCATGTCTCCAGAAACAGCAAATATCTTCTATTCTTAATCTTTATAAATATTATCTCCTGTTGATTGAACAAGGTATTTAAATTTATATCATAAAACAAAAACTGTTTGGTTAAATATTGGTTTATAAGTTACCTGAATTGCAATGAGAAATATGGTCACGTATAGTATGTATTTCCATATACTAGGCCGGAGATAACATGGTACAGGCCTTCCTTTATCTTTATAAAAGAAAATAGAAACTACATACACGTTCAAGGCCAAGACAAAACACGCGTGCAATCCTAGTATGGTGTAGAAAAATGGTAACAATGATTTCCATTTAAGATAAAGAAAGCTTTGTACAAGAGGATGAAGAAGAAGCCTGTTTTGATCGTGTCTGTTTCCTGTGTTGACGAGGCCTTTAATTACTCTCATTTGCTTCCAGTCAGATTCATCAGGCACTAAAACTCTATAGTCGACAGTTACTTTGCAATTTGATTCTTGAATATTCTGACCTTGACTTGAAATACAAGCGTCAAAAATCTCTTCCATGAATTCAGTCGGCTTCGATAGGTTATTCATAAGTACGTCAATCGGCGGAAGTTTTGTCTTACCAGTGTGTCCTGATAGATCTGCTCCGCTGTGAATAAGTAATGATATGATATTTCTATTCCCATGACAGCACGCCTCGTGTAATGGCATTAAACCCGCAGAATTTACGGCGTGAATAGTTCGAATATCATCTTTTATAATTATTTCTGTTATTTCAAAGTGGTTTTTACTTGCTGCTATGTGTAGTGGAGTTGTAATGTTAGTTCCACAGATTTGTACATCAACATGTACGTTAGCACCTTTCGAAATTAGTAGGTCGGCACATTTTGGATGGTTATTTAATACGGCATGAACTAATGGTGTAAAAGACTTTACGTCAGGTTCATTAATCATATTAATGGCAATGTTACTGTCGTATTCAAGTAAATGTTGTAGGATTTCATCATTGCCTTGCTGAGCAGCTAGATGGAATACACTAACGTAATCTGCAGTCAGTTTGTCTATACGGGCTCCAGCATTAAGTAATATTTTTACTACATCCATTTGATTATGTCTGATAGCAACAAACAGCGCTGTTTCTCCTGTTTTATTGCAAAAGTCAAGAGTAGAATTGAATTTTGCAACTATTAATACTTCTTGAAGAATATCTAAGTTTCCATATGCAGCTGCCAAATGTAGAGGCGACTTTCCGTTGTTAGCCTGTAAATATTGTATATTTGAAGGGACTGTTTAAACATTAAAAAACTGGTCGTATACAAAAAAAAAATATAAAAGCCTTGAAAGGACTTAGTAGTTATTTTACGTTTTAGGTTGAGTAACTCGTAACAGAATACTAAATACCGTCATGGTGACGCTTGCTCCTGCTCCTAAAGCTATGCAAACGCCTTGAGTCCATCCTGCTTTTATTGCTGCACTGAGTACAGTGTAACCCCATCGGTCTTTCGCATCTACTGTAGCTATTTGTGGATCTTCGTTACCAAATTCATAATTGGCTATTAACTGAAAATTTAAAGATTTTAACGCGCTTTTGTGAGGTTCACCTGTAACGATGCATTATATCTTGGAAGTTAAATATTAGCCTCTTCCCGGTTTCCGATAAAGCTGACATTCTGCACACGATAATCCATGGTTAGCAAAAAAGTTTTTTTTAAACTAAATACGTAAACGTCATATTGCGTCTTGTGTGGAAGATAAATGAATTAAACAAGTTAAATTTAGCTTGTGGATCGAATTAATGTACACAACGGTGCTGAAACATTTCATAGAACTAAGCACTTAAATTATAAATACCTGCAAAATATCTTTGTTTCGATTCTTCACACATTCGTGCATTGCGGTAAGGCCAAGGGAGTTCCAGAGTGTGGCAGACGCTCCACTATCAAGTATCTCCTCTACAACCTCCACGCTATCAAGTTCCACTGCTGTATGCAGTGGGGAGCTCACTCCACAAGTCGTGTGATTCTGGAATTTTCCACCGGATTCTTTTAAAATCCGCACTGTTTCCCTAAATCTGCAAATTAAAGTTTGTTATTCCTTTGCTTTGGTCTTTTTAAGCGACTGCCCAAAAAGGTGCAGTTTCTAGGGTTAATGTAGTATCTTTATACCACCATAACTTTTTACATAATACAAATATTTCATCCAGATTTAAGGATTACACCCTTGTACCTGGATTGACTAAATCATTAATTTAAACTGGCTAGGCTAGGCTTAAGCCTTTCTGAGTCTACTAGAGAGAAGTGAAATTGTAATTATTTGATAATTTGAACTTACTCTAAAACGTCAATTTTGTGGTTCAAATCATGGTCGCAGCCAACCACGTCGATCGGGGTCCTGCTGAGGAGATCAGGTTTTAGTGGATCTGCGCCAGCAGCAAGCAACAACTGAACGCATTGGTACTGGGCACGAGCACTCGCCGCGTGTAATGCAGTCCATCCTGGTTGGAAGAGTGGCAACTAAAACAGAAATAAATAAATTAAAAACGAATGCAAGGATAAAAAGGACGTCATTTGGGTTTAAAATTGTAAAAAATAAATAAATGTTCTTTGGTTCTCTATACTTTCCAATTATACCAAACTGAACTAAATTTCATAAATCTTATCTATACTATACTAATATTATAAAGCTGAAGAGTTTGTTTGTTTATTAATTTGTTTGTTTGTTTGTTTGTTTGTTTGTTTGAACGCGCTAATCTCAGGAACTACTGGTTCGAATTGAAAAAATCTTTTTGCATTGGATAGTCCGTTTATTGAGGAAGGCTATAGGCTATATAACATCACGCTACGAGCAATAGGAGCGGAGCATAAATTAAAAAAAATCGCAAAAATTAAATACCGTTGAAACTAAAACACGCGAACAAAGTCGCGGGGGACAGCTAGTAATATATAATTTCATAAACATTTAGCTTTAGCGTTCGTAAGGACATAACTTACAAGCTTGTACAAAAACAATGGGTTTCCGTCGCCAGAGCAATTGGACAATACAATTATACCGAATTCTAACTCAATCGAATATCAGAAGTGGTTTTAATTAAATTTGCAGGATTTTACTTATACAAATTGACAGATGTACATTGCAAGTTAAATGAAAGCTTGCGAAACGGTAACTTACTGATTCTTTGAGGCTTCTGCAGTTGTGCTCCATTCCATCGCTCCATGCATCCGGTATGGTCGACAGCGAGTTCAATTCACACGGTCGGTTTACTATCTCAGGCACTGTTAATGTACTTGTGCGGATTTGTTGTAAGACTTCCGGAGTAATTTTGTTTGCTACCTTATCCTGTAAAGCTGGAAGGTTTAGACAACTTTTTAATAACATTTGTTATATTATGTTAGAAACTTTAAATCGTCCATTGTCGTAAAAACGTTGCTGTCTTCTGCCTAGCCGTTTTAACCAGGCTATGTTATGGTCGGCTGGCAGTCTCTCTATGTTAAGCTGATAACCAATATTTTACATAAGATAATAAGACCAAATTGTAGAGACTTAAATAATAACAATCAAAGATTTACGTCTGTTGGATCCCCTTATCGTCATAGAAGGGACCAACAGCCTCATTCGCGTTGTTTTCGGGGGACGGCAAATTATGTTTTGCAGTGTCGTAAAAAAGGATATTTTCTAGAATGATGTATGTACGTACACAGGTATTGTTACGTATTTCTTTATTATTTGACATTTCTAAATGTTTGTTACCTTGTGGAAAGTCTAGTAGATTAGCGATATGTTTAAGATGTCCTGCCCAGGCAGCTAGGTAGAAGGGCGTTCTGTTGTAGTAGTCTGCTCGCGAACTGACTGCTCCTGCATTGATGAGCAAGCTCAATGCATCGTTGTTGATTGTTGCCGCGATGTGACAAGCTGACACACAGTTTAGTCGGCATGTCGCGTTTGCGTTGGCACCCATTGCTAGCATTCTGTTATGACGGATATTAATTGTAGAATTTGCTTTAGTAATATTAATGTAGTACAGCGTTCAGCGTTTTTTTATAATCGACAAGTAAGAGAACGCCCATCACGCTATGAACATCTTTAATATATTTGAGAAGAAACAAGACCAAAAAGTTTACTTGATATAGCTATCAGATGTATCCGATAAGGTGAAAAAAATAATAAAATAAAACTTCTATCCAACAAAAGTTGAGAAATCATAATTTAGGTAACGTCGTAAATTCAGTTTATCGTAACTGCTGCAGTAGATTTGGAATATGTCTAATAGTTTTAGCTGTAGCTGTAGCTGGTAAGAGCCTAGCACACACCTCAACCTTCCCAATGGCGGAGTGAGACCATAAGGAGTACAAACAGGAAAGGAAAATTATAATAACCAACCTGTTCATTTGTGCAATATCGCCGTCTGTAATAGCTTCTAACAATCGGGTGTTGTAATTGTATACACGAGTTTCTCTTCGCCTTCTCAACAGTGTGTTGCTGAAAGATTATACTAAAATTGTTATTATTTTTTAGGACCGAGAAACGACCAACTGTTTATAAAAACTTTAATTTTTAGACCTGTCCTTAATTTTAAAAAGGATTGTCATTTATCTTGACATCGGTTCGACCGATTCTGATACGGTTACCGATAAATGGTTGGTGTGTTCTCTGCTATGGTTTGTAGATAAGCGTTCAGTGTTAAGGCACCACCGGGCGCCACAGTAAATATTCTTAGTATCTAAAGATTTGTTTTAATTTAGAATATTTTTGTCCTTTACTTTCTCGAAATTCAAATGTTACATTTAGTCTTAGAAAACTTTAAAAAATATACAAAATTAATTTGTTATATAAAACCCATGCTGCAAATGCGAAGCTCTTGGAAAAAAGGTTAGATAACGTTATAACTTCTTCTAAAAAGGTGGTAAGTAAAAAGAAGCCCGTATCTAAATAATGTGCTTCATATTAAAATAGTATTAATAGTAATATATATTCATCCTTAGTCTTGCAGTGACAAGTCTCTAATAATACCTAGTGTTTTATATCTTACCTAATAACCGATGGGACTTCTAAACTCTTAGACATATTCTGATAATCGACCACTGGTTCATTAAATTCGCTGCTATTGGCTTTGTTATTGTCTGGCGCTGAAAAAAAATCTTAGAATATTATGCAATCCCTTAAAAGAATACCATCATTAAAGAATTCCCTTCCCTATACCATTTGCACCCTTCAAGATGTGATAGCGACCAATAACCGGTCACCCACCCAAGTCGCGACATTTAAGGGATTTTAGAAAGAAATATAACAAAGCTTTAGAATACAATTATATTTCTGTATATTTATCAAAATTTCAAGTTTCTAACCTCTGTGGTTTAGGCTCTACGTTAATGAATCAGTCAGGACAAGTAATTTTATATGTATGAATAAATCGAAGCACGTAGTTCTTTCCGAAACTATGTTGGGGTCGGCTTCGAGTCTTACTGGATTCAGCTGAATACCGTATTTTAAATGGATCGACTACGCCTATCTGACCTCAACAACCCATTTTACTGGGTAACACAGAATCCCAAAGTAAGACTGGTTGTCAGAAATATAATGACTGTCAAAGATCAACGTATGACAGTCGGGACCAACGGCTTTACGTGCTTTCCGAAGCACGGCGGGTCCTCGGTGTGTTTACAAATGGGCAACCATATGCTGACCATCCGCGGCGAGCGCGGCTTATTCTCGATTATCGGAACAATCAAACCGGCTTAGATTTAGCAACGAGCCCTCAAAACGAAGCACATAGTTCATACGGTTATAGACAATGAAATGCAGAAAAGACTATAATTTTAGTTCGATTTGTTCACCTTATTGTCTCATATCTATTTGTCTCATATCTATTTGAATAAAGTATAATTTTAAGCTCAAAGTAAATAAATACAGTTGTCTTACCTAATCCTTGCCATGATATGGGCTTCGAACTCATGACCCTGACAAAAATGTCCAGATCTTCTTTTGAATTTTTCTTCATTATTGCTTGGTGGTCTTCTGCATTGCGTCTGGTACGCTAGACAAACCAAAGCTGACTAACACTCAGAATTTAATAACTACTAAACAATTCAATAACATAATTATCCTTATTGTCTGTGTTTTTGGGTCTCCTGTGGAAAAAGAGCGGGTAAATTGGGTGCAGGAAATCCTACTGTAATTGATAAAATATTAAAACTATTTGTCTTTCTTAGCTACTGTGCTTATCGTTCCACTACGATGATCCTAAATTGTAAAATATGTTATTGTTATATATATTTGGTCATGTCATTGTGCTAAGTTCAGATTTGTCTGTATTTGATATTTTTCTCTCTGTGATTTATATTTTTTTATGTTTCTGTTTAAGTAAGAAAAATAATTTAGTTACTAAATATAAAATGCTTTGTCCTGAATGACAGACTGACGGATCAACGTACAGTCTAAACCACTGATCAAAGAGACCTGAAACTTGGTGGGCGAGTTCTTTGTATGACCAAGGCATCCGATAAGAAAGGATTTTCTGAAATAGTACCCCTAAGGGGGTGAAAAACGGAGGCAAAGTTTGTATTGGACAACGAGATTCCTTGGTCCACTCTATTTCAAATTTTGCATAAACATTCTTTAGCAGAATTGATGCAAGATATCTTTGGCATTTTATTGAAATTCATCGATAAAGAAATTTTGTTTAGAAATAACCATTAGGTAGCTTTGTACTCTTTTGTCCTTATTGTGATCTGTGAAAACTCTTGTGTGAACATAAAATGTAAATACATCAATTAAAATATAAAATGCAGTTAACTTTTAACTTGAATTTTCGCATTCTCGTTTCTGATTCATTTTGTGATATCGAGTATATCTTCCGGGTATTGTAAGGGTGTACCTACATTTTTCTTATTTTAAAGGTTATCTTCTTCAGTAAATATCAATTTCGTTACTATTTACTCAATGCCTTTATTTAAAAAGGAATGAATACTAAGAACCATTATATTATGTGTTTTATATGTTAAATGTAATTTTCTGTTTAATACGAGCAAATTAAATACATTTACTAGGTATTTGTGATGGAAATAAATTGGACAAACCCAGTGTTTGAAGTAAATAAATTTGTTTTGAACCAGAACAAACACATATGACTAAGCGTTCATCAAACGCTAAGTTGATCGATGCCCGTATATGGAGATGATACGAGAAGTAAACTGAACAGTGGTTTTCGGTGAATCATGCTGCTCCATGAAAAGTTAAGGAAGATTTAAGCAGTTGCCGATTAGTACGTACTTAGAACGTCCTTAAGTGCTCTTTTAAGTAGTGACTTAGTCAGATCCCGATTACAAAACTGATGCAGAAAATATATTATACTTTATAGTGTGGTTTGTCTGTTTGTTTGTTTAGCAGGACTGTTTTCTGCACTTAGCCTGTTGATTGGGCCATTTTACGTGAAAGTGTTTCTTCTTCTTCACTTCTGCTATACCAGAGCATCCCTGAAGGTTAGCAGCCTTTTCAGGTTGCTACAGGTTTCCGGTGATGCTGGGGACTGCAGAATCTATGCCCGTTGAATTGTGTGTAGTTGTTAATCAAAACATGCGTAAACTTAGAGGTTTCAGACCTCGTTTTTTAGAAACAATATAGGTATAGTAAGTAAGAAGTGGCTAACCTCCCCCTGCATTCATCGTCTCTAAAGAGTAGACATCTAAGGGCCAATGATGACGGTAAAATAACAACTAGTATTGCAATTATAGTTTTAAGTACACATAGCAATATTGGTGTTAAATCTATCTTTTCCTACACCATAATTATATTTAAGGTTGGTTGCTTATCGCAATAAACAACTAATTGAATTAACAATTGTTCATAATATGTCGGTACTTTGTGGTTTCGTGAACACTTATCAGCAGCACGTTCGCAATTGTTTAATTAGTAATTTGAATTAGGTATAAGCTACATTTATTTTAATTGCAAAGTACTCTATGTACTAAAACGGGACTTTAACCTCTATCAATACCGTTTTAGTTGTGTCATTTGTATTAAAACGCAGTTTCTTTTAAGCAACGCTAAAAGGCATCAATCATAGATGTATTGGAAAAGCTGGTTTTAAATAGAAAATTATTGGCTTTGATTAATCTTAATACATGTTTTAAACCTACATTGCGTTGTTAAAGCACGACGTGGGGATATGTCGGACTTGCACCGACTAAAAACACTCCGGTCCCGTCCTTGCCTTTGCCAGAGTTCCAGATTAGCTAAAACATGCTCGGCGAGGCTCCAGTGAACTAATAATGTACCTACCTGCATTAAATATTGTACAAAACTTATTTTTAAAAGAGTAAGCTATAGTTTTTTTTTTAAATTACGGCTCTCGCCCGAAGGAATTTAATCCTTGTGTGCGGTGGGTTTTACAAACATTCAAATTACATGCACAAAGAACACCCAGACTTGGAACAAGCATTGGTGGATCACACAAATATGCTTGTCCCATGTGGGGATCGAACCCTTTTTTTGGACGACCTCCGTGGTCGAGTGGCATACACACCGGTTTTAAAGGTGTCGCTAGCTCTGAGGTCCCGGGTTCGATCCCCGGCCGGGTCAATGTAGAAAAACCACTTTTCTATATTGTCTCGGGTCTGGGTGTTTGTGGTACCTTAGTTGTCTCTGAATTCCATAACACAAGTGCTTTAGCTACTTACTTTGGGTTCAGAGCAATGTATGTGATGTTGTCCAAATTTATTTATTTATTATTAACCCGCGGCACGTCGCGGGCAGAGGTAATTGTCGTGGTGACAATTTTGACTGCGGATAGCCGAGTGGTATAGGTACCACTCGGCTATCCGCAGTCAAAATTTTCTTGCCGGTTCTTCTCTATAGGAAGGACAATTAGGAAACGCGCACTTAGAGTCATTTTGTGACTTTAATGTTTCTAACTAATTTATAACTACTTTTAAATGGATTTTATCGCGGTTTATTTAGATTTTAGTACCCGACGTTTCGTCGCCATTGCATGTGTCTCCTGTTTCTTAAGCGTCTTTTTAGGGTTCATCAAAAATAAAAAAAATATGATTTGAATTTGCTTTGATGAAAATTTAAAATACACGAAGAAGACATCGGATTAAATATTTTTGTAATGAACAAAAGTTTGTTCAAAAGGATCGAACCCACAACACTGCAGTGGGTGTTGGCGTATTGAATCCTACACCACTGAGCTATGCTTGTAGTCAGGTTAAGAGTTATGATTATTTATCTTGCACATTCGTTGGTAAAGAGCTTTTCAGTAGGAATTACTTTGTTTAGTCAAGCAAGTTTCAGAACTGCAAATGAATAAAGTTTCTATAAAAGCGAGCTTACTGTATTTACGTTACATATGAATAATGTTACACGAGTATTAACTTCTTTAAAACATCAATGAATTTGTCAGTTTAAAATTGTTAAGTACTTTATTTTTATGCGTTTTTATTACTGCTACAACCATTTACAGAAAAAGTTAACAACAAACAAGTTGTACTAATAAAAAACCCGATTTCTAAGAATAATATAGAGCTTTTATAAAATTATTATAAAATAGCATCTATTTTAGAAATTTGGATTCCAAATTACATTTTAACATATAAGTTGCATGTATGTTTGTAAACCATTTATAAAACCCATCATTTTGATAACATACACCTAGGTTCGGTTAAAAAAAATATATATTACAAATTACTTATCGCCAATATACTGCAATTTTTTTTAAAACATTTGTATCCAAATTTTTTAAGATCAATCTCATCAAGCCCTTTGAAAGGTACGAGGTAATAATAACAACAAACGTAGAAACAAAAGATACGCGCGAAAACCATAATCCTTCCTTGACATTCGGGTAAAAACCTTTACACCCATTTGTTTTTTTGTGTACAGGTTGTGCTAAATCGAATGCTGAAATTACTCTATTCTTTTTAAGTATCTAAATAGGGTTTTAAGCTTAATAAAAGAAAAAAAAAATCCAAGTTCATGTAAAATATATTTATTTGCTTCTATAACAAAACAGTCTTTATTATTTGTAAATTATCAGGCGGTTTTTGTAAAATCTTTCGTTTTTTGTGTGTCTTAACTTCTTAACCCATACATATTTTTAAATAGTTTCTCGTAACTTAGTTTAAAAAATGCATCTAAGTAGGTCGCTGTGTTTGGAGATTCAGATTTGATTGAGTCATTTTTGTTAGATTAATTCATGAAAACCAAGCTTCATCCAAAACAAATTGACCAAAAATTTACTTTTTCATAGTTTTTCAAACTTTTTGAGAATGAGGTCCATTTTATTATTGAGTTTTGCAATAGAGGCTTTCAAATCTTTTATTGATAACCTCGTTTGATTCTTTACATCATCTAGTGAGCAATCAAGATCTTGTACGTGATCAGCTAGTTCAGAAAAATTCGGAACACTACGTGATCTGCTACTCTGCGCCTTAAAGCTTGCAACATTAGGTTGTCTACGACAAAATTTTTGAACAGTTACTTCATATATTTCGTCTAACTTCTTTTTTTCCTTTTGAGTTCCTATTTCATCTTCTATCTGCTTTTTATAAGCTTGTGCCTTCTCAAAAATGGCATCTCTTATATGTGACGGTAGAGATCTGTAACATTTTGACTTGGGCATACTTGGCCGTAAGACGAAATCTATCAAATTTTTCGTTTGTTTCTCCAAAATAGCCTTTAAACAATTTGGCAAAAGTTTTATAAATATTTTATTGTACACTAGGTTTTCTAAGGATCCTAAGAATTCAACTTGTTTTCCCAGTCTCCTAACGTTGCCTAATACTTGTAAATTGTGTAGGTCATTCACAGCAACACCTACCATTAGGTTCATAAGAACTATAGCTGCTAAAATTAAAAATACGAAGAAAATGAGACGGACAACTAGAAGTGAAGTGACGAATTCCTCAGAATCAGTTTGTTTCATGAGATCTTCATAGTCGAATTCTGACGTCATCATCACCATAGTCTTAACAAAGGCCGCCCAAGGGTGTTCAAAGGGGGCTTGAGAGTGGAACTGAATCATAAAGCTCAGAGAAAAGCCAATAACCAGGAACGCAAATGTAAGAAGAATCTGGAAATATAGATTTGTTTAACATTAAGTTACAACACAGCATTATGCATCATCGTATTAGAACTTCTAGAACTCACTTTCATCACGTTTGTAGACACCTTTCCAAACATGAGTACATAATATCCCCAATTAGGGAATCGGGACAGGAGGAACATCATCTCTAGCCACGACAGTAGTAAGGCCACAGTAGCTATGTGTCGAGGCCAGTCTGCACCAGGCAAGTTTGTCGTATTCGTGTTAGTAGCGACGGTAGGCAGAATCACCGCGAGGCATACTGAACTAAACTTAACCCAACTTTCGAGCTGACGAAAGTATGAAGCGTTTACTTTCATAAACAGTATCTCCTGAAAAAGTATTACGATTCAGAAAAGTTTTAGGGTAAACAAATTAAAGATTAGTTATTTAATAAAAAAATGTAGGTATAAGCAAATTTCTTTTGTTAGGATAAGGAACAAAAGATGCCATTCAGGACGTATAAAATGGTCTTAGAATATTTACTTAAATTAGTGGATCTATAAACTAAATTATAAGTATTTGTTAATGGAACTAACCTGTGTGATGATCGTAATAACATTAATATATAAAATTATCATCCACGCAATGTCATTTAGATAGAATGGAGGATCGATTTTAGTATCTTGATAAAAAAATACTGATACAATGTAAGTAGTCAATGACATTACGAAGAAAGCATAAACAGCTATCATTGTGTAAAAAAACGGCTGAAGAGCTTTCCATTTTAAGCATAAAAAGCTTTCTAGTAACGGATGTACTAATAACCGTCTTTGACCATATCGATCGCCTGTTTTCATAAGCGCATCAATAACTTTTATTTGTTCCTTTGCTTCAGCTTTTGGTGCCAATACTTTGTAATCAACTATGACTTCACAATTTGAATCTTGAAGATTGGAATTAGTATAAATATAGCTATCAAAGATTTTCTCCATAAATTCTGTAGGCTTAGACAAGTTATTCATTATCATGTCTATTGCAGTTGTTCTACAGTTATTAGGGCCGTTAGTTAAGCTGGCTAAATCAGCCCCTTCTTTGAGTAGAAGTATGATCATATCTCTGCTTCCATAATGACTGGCTGTGTGTAGTGGGGTCCAGCCTAAATCATTGATAGTGTGAACAGTGTCTTCATTATTTTTCATTATAATTTTAGCAATATCCACGTTATTGTTTATTGCAGCTAAGTGTAGAGGTGTTGAACCCTTGTGAAATCCGTACGACACCCTAAGACTTCGGTAAGCGTTTCTGGATAGAAGCAACTTGACACACTTGCTATGGTTATTTAATACTGCGAAGTGTATTGGTCCAAAACCTTTTTTATCGTCAGCTGTTTGGTAGTTGATCATCATTCTTGTAATGGAATAGTCATGGTCTAACAGAATGCGTAGTACACTCAAGTAGCCCTTTTCAGCAGCTACGTGAAACACGTTCACTTGTCTAGGTAAGGTCTTATGAATAGAAGCTCCCTCTTTAAGAAGTCTTTTTACGCATTCATTGTGTCCATTCATCACTGCTTTGAATAGTGCTGTTTCTCTTAGGTTATTTACTGTATCAACAATATCTTTTTGTTTTGCAGCTTTAAGTATTTCTGTAAGTATATCCAAGTTACCATTTGCTGCTGCTAAATGTATTGGACTTTCACCGTCGTTGTCCTTGAAAACAATGTGGGTAAAAATAAAATATAATTAATTATTTTAAATATTTATAAAGTAAATAAAACCGTTTATAGTAGCACAGTGAGATCGAAAATAATTAAATACCAAGTGGTAATGATTTCAAGAATAATAGAACTCGGATCATTCATAAATGTCTAAAAAAAAGGATTTTAAAGCGAGTTCTATGAGTAAAACATTATTTCATCTAGTTTAGAAAAAAATATGAGAATAATTTTCTCACTGACCTTAGCCATGATATTAGCGCCAGTCTCAATGGCGACGCGTACACCTGCCACCCAGTTCTCCATAATTGCTTGGTGAAGCACCGTGTGTCCATCCTTATCTCGAATGTCTATTGTTTCAGAACCATCAGTTTCATTCTCACCGTGGTTCGCTAAAACCTGATGAAAGAACAAATCTAAATCAGTTTGTTAAATATAACATTGAGATTTATTTTAAATAAAATATAAATTATGTCTTCTAAAATATGGTCGAAAAAAGAGATAATTGGTCTAACTCGCGAATTTTTTCCACGTCATAAAGAAAATGGCGAACGAATGATTCAAATCAATTTTATTTATTCTCAGAAGAAATTAGAGCATTACGTAGTTGAGTTAAGGATGAATTTGCTATGATGCCTTAATCTAAAAGTTGTTATAGCAAAATTCATCCTCAACTCAACAACATAATGGTCAATACCCTTCTGAGTGAAAAAAAATCGCAAGCAATAGCGCATACACACGTAATTGTGCAACTTGGGAAGAATTTTACGTTGGGCCTGTTTCCTATTTTTTTTTTAATGTCCGTCTTGTAGATTAATGAATTTTATTGGACACGTATTTTTTCTTTTTTCCTGCAAACAAAAAATGATCAAAATACAGAGAACTGAAGTTACGCGTGACGTCACTCCTCGCTACGATTTTTAGCGAGGCGTAGCGTCATAAGCCCCCACTCCGAAACTTTAAAGCGGTGTATCTTTGTATTTTTTTATTGTTTTGATAAAAGAAAAAATACGTGTCTAATATTTTTTTATTATCTAACTGACGGACTAAATAGATTTTAACTTTTCATACCCAGGAAACACCCCTATTGACACTAAGGCAATTTTTTAAGATTTGTAACCATGTAACAAACACGAAGGTGATTTGTGTAAAGCTGGCTTGCCAATTTTGAATTATTCTTGACGTTACCTGCAAATGTTCCTTAAGTTTCTTTTTAACGCATAAATGAAGCGGTGTTAATCCAGCTCGGTTTAGCCAGTTTACTGGAACTTTAGCATTGACAAGAACAGACACAGCCTTTAAACTGCCAATTTCAACAGCAGTATGAAGCGTAGTGTCTACAGTCTTCCTGTTCCTTATTGTGAAGTTCTTGCAGTTCGCATTAACTAAAATGGTCACGAGATCTGCAAAACTAAAATTCGGTTATATTTTCAAAAAGATGGATACTCAAATCTTGTCTGTAGCTTAAACAATGAGTTATCATAATTGCTTAAAAATAGAGAATAATCAAATAATCAGATATTACAACCCGCAGCGTCAATCACTAAACGTAGTAATCAATGTCTGTATCTTCTCTGTATCAGTTAATTTAGGCCTTTGCAATGGAACAATTACAGGCATTTAAGGAACTGAAAAGCATACTTTTCGGCATTTATGCGTTCATCATTATAGTAGGCTGACCCTGCGATGTCCAGCGGTGTTCTACCAACAAGGTCACGTGCACAAGGATTAGCACCGGCGGCCAGGAGCAAGCACGCGCAGTGATATTGAGCACGAGAGCTCGCTGCGTGCAGCGCTGTCCAGCCCGATTGGAATATTGGCAACTAAAAGAAAAAGCAACAATAATTAAATTATAAAGTCATATGCTATAAATACAAAACTAAACTTACACAATACCCTTACCCATATTACAAATCTCTACATGGCTAATGAAAATATTGAAACTACTAGACTTTCGCAAGTATATCGGAGATGCACTAACAGAGGCCCAAACAAAGCCCAGAATTAAGAAATCAGTGCGCGTTGTTTCAATATTTTCAGCAGTTGTTAGGTATAACGATGGTATACCTAGCATTCTAACAAAATATACTTCGATAAAGATGTAACTTACCGTCTTCTTAATTTCCTTGCAATTATGATCTATCTTATTATCTTTCCAATCTTTAGGAATGCTAGCATGACTGTAATCGCACTTCACGTTTACTAACTCCGATAGGTTTTCACTTTCTTTTTTTATTTCGGCCTGAATAGTTTCACACATTGCTCCTTGTTCTAGCTGGTCTTGTAAATCTGTAAAATGTTTAACGTTACTTAAAATGAAGATTGTAATTTAGGAACGAAATGTTTGCGCCCATTTTACCTTATTGATACGTCTGTAAACTGTATAATGTTCATACATCATAAACTAAACAAATTGATTATGGTTTTAATAAATGATTGAAATATAAGTTTATATTAGTTTGCACTGTGAAAGTGATATGTTAACCTTTTGAAAATCCAAGTAGCATAGCAATATGTCTTGCATTCCCTGTCCAAGCGGCTATATGGAGCGGCGTACGTCCTAGTCTGTCCGATCTATATGTATTTGCTCCAAAACTAATGAGAAGAGACAGAGCATCGTCTGACCTCATTGCTGCGAGGTGACAAGCTGATACATTATCCAAGCCACAGGTCGAGTTAGGGTTCGCACCAGCTTTTATTAATCTGGAAGTTATCAAATAAAAATTGGAAAAAGAAACAATGACATATGGATAGAGTGCTTCAAGAGGAAGGTTTATGTCTATAATTCATTAATGTTTTGCAGGTCGCTTGTATAATTTAAACTAAATTGCAGCAAACGTTGGTTTTCAAATTCTCTTTTTAGATTTAAAATTGTAAAAAATTTCAGTCAGTATAGAAGTGTGTCAACATTTTAGCTAAATGAAATTCATTGCATTACCGCTGAAAACCTAGACTTTAGAGCATATATTGCAGTTATAACTAGTCCAATTAGTTTGCATGACTGTCTCTAGAAGCTATAAATAATATTTTAATTAATCACACTTATATACTCGTACCTACGTAACTAAGGGAGGAAAAATATACAGGATGACATCACCTCTCAATATCCTGTAAATCAAGACTATTGACTGCTTCAAGTAGCAGTGTGTTTAGTCTTCTGGACTTCTGGCTAGACCTGCAGAGCTTCGGAAGAGTCAGAGAGAAGACGTTCACCATATTCTTATTAGTTGATAAATCCTCTTCTGAGTCCGCTTGATCCCCTTTTTCTACTTTTAGAAGCGGCTCACGGTCCCTGGAAGGTAAGAGAGAATTCGTTTTTATTTACATAACTACATTTTCTACGGTGGCTTGTTGATCTCAAGTGTTTTCAAGACATTAATATTTTATTATTAATATAATTTTGTAAAGTAGTTCAGGCAGTCACTCGATGCAAAATACTGGTATAGTTGAAACCCTTGAAATTGGGACCCGATCATAAAATAGTTTGGAAAACGGCAAACTTGAAAGAAAATATTCAGATGAGTCTAATTTACAATTGGATAAGACGAAAGTATATATGATTTACATCTTTGTTATGATACAGATAACAATTCAAGTGACTACTAGTGAGAATTTCTAGATTAGGTGCATATAAGTGCTTAACTTTCGATACTTACTCAAACATGTCAAAAAGGCTGTAGCTCCGGGGTCGATCTAACGCCTTCTTCTGAAGATCCTGTCCATCCGGAGTGACTGCTGGGTCGAGGAATCGTACTCGTGGTAATACATCCTCATTGTGACCCGAAGGAGGAGTAGGACCTAGACTCATAAAATTACAATATATAATATGCAGTAGGTTATTATTATTATTCTATAAACGTTTAGCGACCGCGGTTTTATGACCGCAATGTCAAAGTGAAATATTTAATACTAGCTATTGTGTTTCCCGCAGCTCCGCTCACGTAATTGTAGGCTTTCTCGGCAAAAGTAAATTTATGTTAATTACGAAAAAAAAAAAATAGACAATTATATCTCTTACTTTTTTCAAATAACTTAAAAGTAAGGAAATATTTAACCCAATCAAAGTTCAGGAGTGTGAAACTAATAACGTCACGATGATACACAAAACGTACACCATCGTGACCTCATGGTCGTTAGTTAATGGTTACGTGAAAAAATAACAATTGATGATGAATGAACGACATTTAAAAAAATGGTCAACATCCCTATATGTAGTAGGATTTATAATAATAATGTGGCATAGTGGATTTTTGAAAGACTGCTTTTAGAGGAAAAATATAAGGTCATTATCACGAACAAAAATAACATTCTTTATCTAATATGGTTGTTATATGTATTGCTCATAATCAATAAGTACCTAATTAATTCGATGAGAAATTAATATTTAGTTAACAGTAAACTCATCTGTTTATTACCAATGCATTTCGTTAGTGATTAATCAGTTTCTTTAAGTTAGTGAATGATGCCATAGACCATAGGGAAAGTAGGTAATAATAAATTTGCTATTCGGTGCATTGCATGTTTTGTGACTTTCAGACTTATAAGCCCTAGGAACAAGTAGGTAGTACATTGGGTACGAAATTTATAAAATAAAAATATTTTACATCAAACTTAAAACTGCACGGATGGCCGAGAGGTAGGTATAGGTCGCCACGCCAACTACCACTGTGCGCGGCGTGCTGCGGGTTGGATTCCCGCATGGGAAAAGCATTTGCGTGATCCATAAATGCTAGTTCTTAGTTCATGTGAATTGAATGTTTGTAAAACTCCCCACGATACAAAAATTAAATTCATCAGTGCGAGAGTCGGATTATTAAAAAAAAAAAACAAGATGTGTGTGTGCTTGTTGCTAACCTGTTTTATTTTTTTGGATTAATATTTTGTTCGATTTACTCCAGAATAACATAGACGCAACAAATTTTGTCTACATTTATGATTTTTATAAACTCATAGTTAATTATCATATTATTAATGCTAATTAGTCTTGGCCTCCTCGAATAATCGGACTGCTTTAATATTCACATAACTTGTTATGTTAAAATAACCGTTGGCAGGTAATGACATTATACTTAATAAATAATAATAAACATTGGGTTTTCCGAACAATGCCTAGAAATGTATTATCATTCATTTCTATTTCTATGTGCTGTCGGTAACAATGCTGACTAGCGAAAAGACACCTCTAATTACAATTAAGTGCAGTAACATAAGGAAGATGATGATAGAGCCATACCTACTTAGATTTCGTCTGAGACTCAATGCAACTGGACAATAATGAAATGTCACCAGCCGTTGTATCAAGACAATAATATGACATTTATTTTTTAATGTCCATCAGATAATATCAGATACGTATTATTATTTTTTTACTAAACCAAAACCTCACAACGATACAGTTCGGCTCTTAAACTTTGATTCGTTCTTATTCTGAAAAATCTAAATTTACGTGTCTAATTTTAATACATAAAATATCTAAGTGACGGATTTAGCCCGTTAAGATTTTGGCAGTTCATGCCCAGTCATCTAATCTATTCTTTACTGTGCCGGGGACGCAGTATTTTGCACTGCATATTCTCCTGGTCCCCGTACAGGGGAAAAGAGAAGCACTATGGTAGTTCTAGCCGTCCTCTCCACGGCAAAGTCAGGCCATGCCAATGTCCCGGAGAAAACTAAAATGGTACTGATTTGCACATGCACGCTCCTCGCAAGCTGGGAATCCTAATTACAGCTGATTATATCTAGATTTGCCGTTTTGGGATTATTGACCGATTATTGATCGACCTAAGGTCATGGCCATCAAAATATGCTGAGGCGGTATTTTTCAAGGGTTATGTTTTTCTTGCGTTTCTGTACCTATGTATGTTTCAATATTTCCATGTTTGGGATTTTTTTTATTAGGTTCCTCGTAGGTGCCTTCCAAAGGGCTAGAATCTAGATTAATTGCGACAGTTGAGGTATCGTTAGATTAGTCTTAAAACCCAGGTATCTTTAGGCTACACGTGTTTTTTTTTTAAAAAGGGGAATTTTGGCAATAAATTGTACCTAATACGTTGATTTTTTTTATCCGAACCTAGTCTGTAAGGTATTAAAATAAATGGTATATATATAAGTGTAATTTTGAATGAGATATGATAAAATAAATAATTATTATAAAAGCCCTACCTGCTAAGGGGTTTTAATGTTTCTTAGCAGGACAATCGCGTATTTTTAATATTTTTACTAATTACCTAAGTATATAGTTTAATTTTAAGAAATTATAATTTTAAAATGTACAACGATTGTCATCGGCATTGCCCAAGTTTCGTACGTAAGCAAAGTTCTTTGTTAATATGCGTTCACGAGTTAATTTATCGTGAATATTTTCTATGAGAGATACCAGTAGGTACTAATATACTAAATAAGAATGATTTGTACTACAGTGGGACGATCACGGCTAAAAATAAGAAATAAAAAAAAAACAAATTTTGAATAACATTAAATCAGTATAAGTATTATAAAAAGGCAATGTAAGTAATCGAGCTTTTTTTAATTTTTATCAAGGAATACTTACTTAAGGAGTTTGAGGTATCCATTTCTGCTTTTTATGTCTCTTACTGCCGAATGAAATTAACTTTAAGACGTTCTTAAATGTCTATCTGTCGCCAGGGACAGCATGAGACTTAACGGCTACTTAAAACTGAGTGACGTTTCAGTATTCGACCATTAAATTAGTTAATGTTGGCAGTCAGCTCTGCAGTTCTCTGTAGTCACTTATAATTAAACTTATAAACAACACACTCATCACTTTACAAAATCACTTTGTAAATCTAACACTATTTATTTAAATTACCACGATAGATTTTCGATAGACTTTTATTATAGAGGATAAACTGATAAACTATAAAAAAGGTGGGTTTTTTTCAAATAACTGGGTATTTTACTAGTAGACACTGGCAACTAGAATGCCGACCAGCCAGTTTATGTTATACACTTGCATATTTTCCTTATTCTACGTCTAAAAACCGGTTTCATTACGTATGTATTCTAAAATAATAAATGCGAAAGTAACTGTATCTGTCTTTCTGTCCGTCTGTCTGTCTGTTACGCTCTCACGGTTAAACCACACAACCGATTGCAATGAAATTCGGAGCGGAGTTATCTTAAACTTCAAAAAAGGACGTAGGCTTTGCCGCGATAACCGACATCCACACGGGCGATGCCGCGGTCGAAAGCTAGTTGTATATAATACCATGGACCGGAGTAACGGTAAGTAACTGATAAGTAAATACTACTGAATTAATTATAAATGTCTGTCTGACCTTGTAAACAATTGTTTTGTGACAGTAATAGTAGGTACCTAATAAAGTCGTTTTTAAATCATAATGGTACGTCAGTACTAATATTTATTCTGTTTTAATGGTTACATAATAGGTGGGATTGAGATACATCAGATTTTTAACGAGGAATATAATGGCCCAAGTAAACATTCAAACAAGGTTTACGCGCTTTGATGTCTGTTAAAAAACGGACACAGCTTGGAAATGAAATCATTTGCAAATGTCATCCTACACTTGTGGGTTTGCGTATTCGTGCGAATGTGAGTGACCGGCATTAGAAGTATTTTGTTCATTTACTTTTAAATACGAATACGCGCATGCGTGGTATTTTAATGAAAAAAGTGGAAGGTTAACTAGTTTTGGTGTAATCACGAATAACACGATTTTAAAGAGGCTTTGATGTATAATTTGTTGTAGTTTATGTGAGTTAATGTGTGTAGGTTTTGATTCGGTAAAAACTAAATTAATTCTAATTATTTTACACCCTGCCCCCTAGACAAGTGACATTTCGACAATCGTTAACGATGATAGAAATCGCTTAAATGACATTAAATGTATGGAAATGACATTTCGTTTTGATATGTCACATGACTTGGACTTGTCACTTCCATACATTTGAACGATTCGAAATGTCACTTGTCTAGGGGGGCTGATGACATCGTCAGGGTTGCGGGCAACCGGTCGGTGGATGCAAGCGGCAAGTGGCCGTTCGTTATGGCGTTCTATGGGGCAGGCCTTTGTTCAACAGTGGACATCTTCCAGCTGATGATGATGATGCTGATGATGATTTTACACCTTGATTTGTTGTGGTTTTTGTTTGCAATAATAAACATTACACGAACGTTTAGTTTTTAAAAGTTGTAAAATAGAATGAGTGTTAATATTTTCGACTTTTCCACTATTTTAAATTTAACTAAATAAAACCATAAATTTTTATATCGCGCAAAATAATGTAGAGCTCGTGGGATGGCCTATCAAAGGCTTAATGCCACTCAGAATGGACCGTTTTCCAGGTAGGAATTTGTTAATATATACGCAGGACAGATAAATCAGTAAATCATGTTGATTTACTGATTTATCACATGCACTTGCACATGCACGTCGAATATTTTAAATATCATTTTAAACATCATTTATATTGGTATCTATAACATAAGATTGACTTTTGAAAGTATTAAAGTGAAAACTTCTTCTACTCTCTTCTTCTTCTTTCTAGGCGCGTGTGGTATTTTTGTGATGGAAAAAAAAATTGAACTCGCGACACTGGTACCGTTACCTTTACCGTTATCGACACCTCTGTACACAGAGAGGTGTCGGTAACGGTGACTTGAACAATTACAATATATGTACCTACATATTGTAATTGTTTAAGTTTATACTTCTGTCGGTAGGTTCCTCTAATGTAATATGTGGTACTCTTATCGATGGTAGCTCCATAAATAAGAATGAGATCTCGTCTGCCTTTAAAATTATATACTTAAAAACCAATTCTTCTGTGGAGTAGACCTTCTGTATTTCCTGCATATTTTATGAAACGTACCGTCACGAGTGAGCTGGCCACCGTGGCATCTTAATATTCCATCAATACAAGAATTCCACTGAAATCCAATATCCAATCCTGGTTTTGTCTTGCTGGTGGAACTTGAAATCTCTAGAGATATAAGTTAAAAGCTGTTAAATATAAACATATTATGATATTTATATGTTATTATTAGTTTTTATTGGTAAGAATGGATACATTTTGATCGTAGTTGACCGTAGTATAAAACAGTGCCATTTTTGTAAGTTTTTTTTTTTTTCAAATTTCTAAACCTGCGAGCAGACGGCAAGACTATAATCAGGTGAGTTGAAAGAAGTAGGGATTTGGTAAAGTAGAGCCACTGCTCCATCTTCTTCCTTTAGTAAATCAGCACATCAGCTCTTTTGAGTCATCTAATCGGATTTGGCTGCAAGAGCATACTGGATAATGGATTAGGGTGAGTTGTCAATCGGTCCTTATAGTTGGCTAAGTATTGTTTTACTTCGTCCAAGATGGTTGGGATTTCTAGGTATTCATGGATTTCTGAATTGCGAGCGTACCAGGGTGCCGATGTAAGCACCCTTAGAATATTGTTTTGAGCTCTCTGTATAGACATAATGTTGGAGTTGCTGGCTGTCGACCATAGTTGGAAGCCTTTGTAAGAAGTTAAAAAAAAACAATTTTCTTTGTCTGATATGTCAGATCAATAATGGTAATCTTATAGACCTTAGATAATACAGTCTTAAAAAATATAGATAATTGTTTCACATAACATTGAATTTCTTACTTTCTATAATTTATTAGAAAAAGGTGAAATGTACCTGTATTGAAAAGAGTCAAGGATTTATTTAAACTAGAATAAATAAAACTTGGAAATCCTCACAGTCCCGGAGCAAAGAGTTTGAAATATTTATTAACCTCGACAGACGATCTATAACTCTATCTAGTCTATGCTCGCCGTCCATTCGTTTCCCGCTCCCTTATCACGCGGCTTGAATTTAAAAACAATAAGTTTCACGAAGTAGAATCTCATCATTCTTCAATGGTTCCGCATAATAAAGATAGCTATCGTACTTGATGGGGTTGTTTTGGTATCTATTTATAATTTATATTATAGATGTTTTTAGCGTTCAATTATATTATTGTTATTAACCTATTATGTTGAAAAGTTGGCTATCAGCAGTAATACCTATACTTTTAAGAGTGAGGCGCACGGATCTAGGAGATGGTTGGATCATTGCTTGATTACACAATTGACTTTGCCATCTATTAGTAAAGTTTACGTAAAATACGATGTCTTGTAGTCTGACCATTTTTCCTTAATACTGGAATGTAATTTTAACGTACTAACACCAAAAGTATGTCAGATGTCAGGGTCAAATTGATTTGTATCGTAATTATTGTCATGCAAAGTTGAAATTAGGGGGAAGTCCCCTAGTGGCGGACACCTAAGGTTATTTATAAATAAAACAAAAAATATTTTAAGAAATGTTTATTAAATTATGACTTATATTAGATAACAAAGTTAGAAATCAAATTAAATTAACAAAAATGCAACCTCTGCTTAAAAATAATTAATACTATCAATCAAACTTTGGTAACAAAAAATATAATTTTAAAAAGTGGCACCTAGTACCGGACGAATAGTTGTGCCATACCCCTAGCACCGGAAATTTCAAAATAACCTGCATCGATCACATATGTACCCATCTCCAGACTTTGGAATGTCTGCACATGCTTCATGTACCCACCCACGACAGGATGAGCACTGGATCCAGTCTTCGTCAGTGTCTTCTAAGCAAACTACGCAAATTGTTATGTTTGTGTTAGATGTTTCAGTTAAAGGTTCTACTTCACTGCCTTTCTTTTCTTTAGGTTTCACGTTTGTCGCTTCTTTTCCCTTGTCTACGCTCTTTCCTTTGGTTTTAATTCCTTTGGTTTGCTTTCCTTTACCTCCCATTGCTACTTCAAACTTAGATTTTATTCCCTTCTTTTTATCTTTCATGTTCTTTTAATTTTCTTTTTCTTCTGCCTATACTCTGCTGAAAAGGTGCTAGTGAACCTACCTAACTTTGGTTTCATTGTTACTTCTTCTCCTCGATTTAGGGCCTTTATTTTATCATGTAAAGTGCTTTTAGGAATATTGTATAGCATTGCAGCTTGTCTTACACTCAGTTCTTTTGACATAACCTTATCAATAACAGTTTGTAAGCTCTGTGGCTCCCAAGATCCTTTCTTTTTCTTCTCTTCCATTTTAATTATCTTCTTTCTTCTATACTCTAAAACAAAATTAAATAATTAGAATAAATGGCGTAAATTTTCACAAGAAATATCAATATGTTTACTGTCCGGCGCTAAGGGACAACTTAGTGTCCGGTGCTAAGGGACAGACATTTTCGTTCATTAGGTGGTACCTACTAAAATTGTTTAAAAGATCTAATAATATTCTACCATTTTACGGATAACAATCAAATACTAATTTTATCTTTGAATACCACTCAAATGTAAATGCATAAATATACTAGAATTACTTACATTGATATTTAGGTGACGCCGTGATTTCGCACCAAAACAGCAAACGTTTGCTCTTGCCGTGGCCGTGTGCGTCACTGGCGAGGCGCGGCGCATGATCCTGTACCTGTATGCCCCCTGCACCCCTCTCACTTGTATTTTGAATCGAACGGATTTATATTCGCTTAAATAGTACGAGTGTCCGGCGCTAGGTGCCGTCCGGCGTTAAGGGACTTCCCCCTAATTGATTTTCCTACTGAATTTAGACACTGTCGTGATAATTTTTGTAATATTTGTACTTATAAAACGATTAATGATCGATTATATGATAATATAGTAAAGGCCCTCGCGAACTCGGCAATCTACAGCAAAATTCATGTAAAACATATATATATATATATAATATATATGTTAAATTTACATTTAAACAACTAAAAAAAACAAATAAACAATTTTACTTTTTAAAATCAAGACGATGTGCGACGGTTGTGGAGTACTTTGAACTCCAAGAAAAGGAAATAGGGTATGTTTTCCCGAGATTAATCGAAACGCGGTGCCTAGTCGAGCCTAGAAGGAAAGGCTAATAAATATTTGTTTATGAGAAAAGGTCTTTGCCCAACAGTAGAACGATTACAGCCTTTTTACATCTGGAAGTAAGAAGCGCTTTTTGCCTTCAAATAAAAAGACAGCATCCAGATTCGCCTGTACTAGCACATTCTAGTGGAAAAAAATTCCAGCAGGTGTACTAAATAATTTACAATATATAAAATCTCTGAGGAACCCTATTTCTGTTCTCACACTTTCCACATACGTTTTCTAAAGCTCGCATCGCCTGATTGATTATTTAAAAGCGGTGAGAAATTATTGACTGCGTCTCTAAACTTCAGCTCCAGAAGTAGAATTAAAAAAAGATCATTTCAATCAGGAAATGGATTACGTGAGAGTGAATGTATTTCGTATGAAGTTGTAAATTCAGGTAAGTTACAGTACCTACCTGATGTAGGCGTACTCATTCCGAAGGTGCTTCGTTAAAAGATTTTTTTGAAACCAAAAAGTAGCTGGTTTTACTTTTAAGCTTAGAATCTCTATGATTTAAAGTAACGAAATCTAAAACTAAGAACAAGAACCACATTCATCTTTATAATTGAACTAAAAATATGTTTTTTGTTCGCTTATTTCTTAAGTATCTGGAGAGATAAGAAATGACTGGCCTGTTGGTCTAGTGGTTAGTGACCCTGCCTGCTAAACCAGAGGACATGGATTCAATTACCAACCCAGGACAAAACTTTGTGTGATGAGCACGATAATTTGTTCTGTGTCTAGGTGTAATTTATCTATATTATTTATTTAGAAATATAATAATGTATGTTTATCAGTTGTCTTGTTGCCATAATATCATATCATAGGCTCTGTCTAGTTTGGGATTAGATGGCCGTGTGTGAGTTGTCCCAAGATATTAGGTATTTGTTACTTTTAAATGAATATCAATTTTAATACAAAGCAAATGCAAAATTGTTATACATTTTTTTCAAGAAAACTGAACTAGATATCTTTAAAGCTAATCTTATCAGTCATCTAGGTTTACCAAAGTTCATGTTACCAGGATGTCAAAAGGCTAGTGGTCAATATGCGGGCCTACTGTATCTACAATGGCTGTTAGATAATAATCAACATCTGCCTTTATCGAGAGATGTCGATCGTTTCTGGCCAACTTGGGACTTTGACGATTAAACTAAGAAAGTTTCAAGTTACGCGACTTTGAAAATACAGGAAACAAGAGTTACTTAGTTTGCCGTTGTTGTTGTGATTGTGTTTATTTAACGATTATTACTATTGATGAGTTAAAAAGCTTTTGCTTAATCAGGAAGTTATAGAACAATAATTAACATCTAGAACAATATTTAGTGCTGATTAAGAAATTATCGTATTTCATTTTAAATTTCACTTGATAGGTAACCTATTAGGAGGACCACAAAAACTTGTAACTATAGGCGAAAGATATTCGATGTTCTGGAAAACAGAAACATTTGCTGTATTACTATTTCTTCTACATATATCAGTAAAATTAAAGTTATTATTTACTTATCCATAAAGTTTGCTTCATGCTAAATACGGTATTCAGCTGAATCCGGTAAGACAGAAAGCCGAGCTAACATAGCTTGGCAAAAGGTTAGGTAGAAGAAGATTTACTTATCCATAAAGCATACATATAATTTAAGAGATTGGTCCCCAAACCTTGAATCCCCTTACACCAGATATACCATATACCTATAGTATTTTGCTTGGAGCGCCCGCTCACGATATCGTCTCGTATGTACTCTATATCAGTGAACTTGGACGGATTAACAGGGGCGTTGATGGAATACCTGTGTTCTCTAATTATTCTTAAATGACTTTGATTGTGTAGCACAACTCCGATATCGTGATTAAAACTTTAAATACTAAGCTTTGCGCTATCGATATCGATAATTTACTGTCAGAATTGAGTTAAAACACTCTTCTTACATACCAATAGAGGGATTGATAAGCTAGGATACGTTTTGTAAAACGGTAGTTACAAATTGATCTGTCTATCGACCGAAAATGATAATATAATCTGTCTGTTTCTGTTTTTCACCACTCGAGGTGGGATACGTACTATATTATTTTATGACCACAGATACATAGATTATTATTATTTCGCTTATAGATCAGACAAGTCCCAATGCGACTTTTTCATAGTTATATGTACTTTCTTAATTATGTTAAGACATAGTTAATAATCGCCGAAGGAAAACATCGCGAGGTAACCTGGATTCCAAAAAGTGGAATCTGAAATCGCCAACCCACAATGAGTAAGCGTGGTAAACAATGCTCGTTCTTTCTCTATAAAAGAAGAGGCCTGTGCCCAGTAGTAGGACATTTATAGGCTGGTGTTTTTATTTATTTATACCTTGATGTTCGTAGATAATTTGGCGCTTCAGTTAAAATTTCTATCACCAGCAGAGAAAACAAAATAACCGTAAAAGATGATGTGTACTTATGTAAAAGTATTTTAGTAGTAGCTTGCTGATTACTAAGTAAAATATACAAATTCCCGCATGAAAAATAAGGTGCTTTGTTTTAAAATGCACCAAGACAAAGGTTCGGTCGCTAGGGATGAAATATTCAGGCGTTTGGCTCTGAGCACATAAATTCAGGATCAAATTTTTGTGAGTCGCGACAAAGAGCAACTGTTGCATGTTTTATTGGTGTTGTTGTAGCGACACTCTCGAAAGTGTTACATTTTTTAAATATTTGGCACTATTTTATCTGAATGTTTGATGCGATTCACGCTTTAAAACCATTTTCTAGACAAACTATGAATCTACTACCTTTTGAAATAGAAATTACATATTTATATGGTAGTATGTATGTACCAAAAAGTTTGAAATAAATATTTTGATAGATACTTAAACATATCCCGTCTACACTTGTACTGATAACAAAATATCTAAGTCAATTATACTTTTAATGTACAATGAATATTTATTATTTACTAGCTGACCCGGCAATCGTTTTTTGCCCTATAAATTAAAAATAGGGGTTGGTGGTAGAAGGGTCAAAATTAAGTACCTACCTACCCTAACCTACGTTTCTACCATACTTACCTACTCTACCTACCCTAACCTACGTTACTACCATACTTACCTACTCTACCTACCCTACCCTACCCTACCTACCCACCCTACCCTACCCTACCTACCCTACCCTACCTACCCTACCCTACCCTACCCTACCTACCCTACCCTACCTACCCTACCCTACCTACCCTACCCTACCTACCCTACCCTACCTACCCTACCCTACCTACCCTACCCTACCTACCCTACCCTACCCTACCCTACCTACCCTACCCTACCTACCCTACCCTACCTACCCTACCCTACCTACCCTACCCTACCTACCCTACCCTACCTACCCTACCCTACCTACCCTACCCTACCTACCCTACCCTACCTACCCTACCTTCGATTTATTGAATTCATTTGTTACAAAAAATGTGATAAATAAAGAACCGCTCGACCGATTTTGTGCAAACTTCACATAAACCATCTACTAAATAGTCCGAACAAAGACTAGACATTTGGTTTGGATAGGTGAGCCCGTTCTTGAGTTATAAAATTACAACGAAAAATGGCATTTTGGCAATGGCATATACTATATATAGATTAATTTTATGTTTTCACAACTCGACATAGTTTGTAACATTTTATTATTAAATCTTGTCTAATACCCAATTGTCTTGGTTGCCTCGATCACGTTGCCGTGACATTAAAACTCTCTTATTTCTCATGCTGATCTTGTCCGCAGCAACCAATATCAAGTGCGGCCATTTCTGTCCAGCGTACAAATTGTCTATCATCTGTTGTCCTTGTACTTTCCTAGCGACTTGTCCCGGCTTCATACGGATGCAATATATTATACATATAAACCTTCCTTTTGAATTACAATATCCATAGCTGAAAAGTGTATTAAAATCCGTTGCGTAGTTTTAAAGATCTAACCGTACAAACAGCGGTTGCGACTTTGTTTTATACTATGTAAAGATGAACGAGACACATTACAGTTGAGGCTAATATATAAAGACAGTATTAACATCTACAATATGACAGCTAGTCACTATCAAATATAGAATTATGCAACAATACAAACATAGGCTTCTAACCGATGTTGTATAATGCAAGGTTCCGCACAGATCTGAACCTAAACTAATTTAGACAGGCCTTCCTTTGTAGGAACGTAAATTGTTGAAACCTATATTGATATACGGAATAGGGTTGGCGAATGCTTTGTTTTACATTTACAACAAAAATTTACAACAAAAATTAAATTTGGTTCTAACTGTATGTATACATAAAATACTTGGTACTGCTCGGAGTCAGGAAGTTAGGCGGTATTTACGCTCCCCCGTCCCTAGATCAAGATGGTCTGAGCCGGCCAAACTAGCAATAAAAATATATCCTTAAATAATAAAAACTTAGATCCAGCCCTCCCTTGCTGTTTTTTTTGCCTTATTAAGATTGTTAGCAACGCACGAAGTCGAGGTCCGAACCCCACAGGGGGTGCCCTCAGTGAACGTTGCTGAAGAAGTTAGTTTTTCTATTGCTCTGGCTGGAGGCCCTTAAGGTTCTCGCCAAAAGTTTGGTGAAGCAGTCAAAGCCTGCGCTCAGGCTAACTGCGTAAATCTCTTAAAAAAAAGTGCCTCGAAAAGCACGTAAAGCCGTTGGTCCTGCGCCTGATCTCTCTCCGGTCGTGTCGGTCTGCCGTATCACCATCGGACTATGAGAGTGAAGAAATAGAGTAAGCAACTGTGTTCACGCACACACTCGTGCACTACAATCAGTCTCGCGTTGACGGCTAATCTCTGTTAAGAGAAGTGGCTGTCACCGAATATATCGGTCAGGAGAATATTATCATTATAAACGTAGTATTGTAAATATGAAGTTCGAATCCATTATCTTTTGACTTCACAGTTTTTAATATTTAAATTCTACCTTAATTTTTACTGAACTCAATTAAACAAAAAACCTCGTTATGAATTGTAACATTTAACTGTAAACGAGAATATTATGAAGTTAATTAAATAAAAACACCACATGATAAAGTTGCGGTCGTAGTTTTATTTGCGATGCTGACAATAAAGTTACTTTTATTAACATAATGCCATCTGCAGTATTTTCTTATATAATATGTTACATAGTTTAATCCCTACAGTTGGTTAACTCTACTGCGTAAATAAATTCGAGTGTATGTGACAACCACAGAATCTCTTTGTGAAAACCCTAACCCGATCTTACAAAATAGATTGTTTGGATTTAAAGTTAAGAGTTTTGGTTCAATAGCTTGTAGAACTATTGGTCATGGGGTGTCAGAGTGGGTACTATCCTTTTCTGTAGATGGCAGACGGATCAATACCCGAACGAAACATATACTTAAGTATTTTTTATGCTTTTGTATTTAACGCATTTAATTAGAACCTGCGTAAAAGATAACTAGGATTTATACTTCCATTCTAATATTATAAACGCGAAAGTCTATATATACTCTATCTGCCTGTCTGTTAAGCTTTTACGGCTAAACCACTATACCGATTTTGATGAAGCTTGATATGGGATAAGCTTAAATCCCAAAAAAAGGACATAGGCTACTTTTAACTACGATAACAGACACCTCGCGGTAGGACCCGCAGGCAACAGCTAGTACACAATACAAATATATTATTTGAGAATTTAAAACTTATAAGTTAAAAACGTGTCACTGCAAAGCAAGGTTTTTTATTGCATTTTATCATATCCTTTTCCCCATTTTTTTTATTAATAGATGAGAAAAATGTTGACTTCAGTGACTACCTTAATTCCTTCTGAGAAATATTGGAACTAAAACTAGTATTTCATATCACAAAACGTATTGATCTTTACAAGATTTGGAACAAAGCGTTTTAGTAACCGTATCAGGTACTACAAAGTTCAACTAAGACTGTTGACTCCAAAACTAATAATTTTGATCACATACAACTTATATTGTTAAAGCTAACATTGAAAGTATATAGTGTGGTAAGTACGGGAGATCTCGAAGTTAAATTAAACCAGACTAAAATCTCTAGTGGATACCTATAACTTTAGCTGCCCCCAGTGTGGTTTGTAACTATTGTAAGTCGAAAGTGACTCGATCTTAGTTCTCAGTATCGTTTAAAGTGGACTGCAAAAATTGTGTTCTTTATTGAAGTAAAACTTCTTTACGCACGCTTGATTTGGGGAGTTAGCAAGTGAATGCGTGACTAGAGCGTTATAAAAAGTGTGATCGGGCGAGGCGAACGGAAGTTGAGAGGGAGATATAAGTTCGTGAAGATAGAGAGAGAGAGAAAGTTACGTTTCGTATATTACTGTAGGGATAAGAGAGAGAGGTTATTTCATAATCTATGTGAATACATGTTTTTTTTCATTTTATCTTATCTGCGATATAACTTACACATTTTTGATTCTTTTACTAAACTTATTATTATTTGACATGATAAAAACATTAATTTTCCTAATTATGTTATATGCTATATTATTTGAAATTGTAATTATGTTATGTTAGTTGGTAGATAAGGTTACCTAAAAACAGAAGACTTTTATTTTTATTTTTGTAAAGTTTTATTTTTCTTTGTGGTTATTACTCTCTTCTTTTGAATTATTGTTACTGAATCTTAAAAGAACATTACTTAACAAAGTTGGGCAATATACTTAATATTGTTGACAATTTAACTACATTACACTTTCGAGTTTCACACCACTATTAAGGCCTCGCTTGTTGTACAAAGTTAACACTCATAGGCCGATGTTTATCTTGCCTACAAATAAAACGGCCGAACTTCTGCTAAGGTCCCAACAAGTCGAGTACAACCTTTTTGGTACTTATCTTCAAGCTCTCTTGTGGTGAGGCAGAACTCATGTGTATTTTGTTTACAACGAAAATGTTCTTTGTAAAAGTGTCAGAATACGTAGGTATGGTCGGCAAAAAAAGTTGATGCACAAAATCAGTTTTTCAAAACACTAAAAAAACACTATTTAAATGTCATAAATTGATGTTGCAACTAGGAAACAAAATATCCGGTATATATACCTACGCTATGATAATCCTTATTAGTACATTTATGGAATATTACTGCATTTTTTTTTAATTACTTCCACACAATGGAATTTAATCTTTGTGTCGCGAGAGATTGTTCAAATATTCAAACCACATGCACGAATAACACCCAGATTTAGAACAAGCATTTGTGGATCACACAAATTTTTGTCCCATGATGATGATGATGAGGGATTGAACCTGCGGTACGGCGCATACTCTGCTAATTAGCGTGGTGATATATATCATTCGGCTATCTGTACAGACCATTTACAAAGGTGTTTTGTACCTAAATATGATTGTGTTTTATTGAATGTATTGCTGACTGTACCTACCTATTGAAGCATTGGCAGTCATATTTCGTACATGAGGGAGTATAAATACTTTTTATTCATTATTCCTAGTAGAAAATGCTCTTTATGCAAGACTATAATAGAGGTCATTAGCGACCAAAATTGTTTTGCTGTCGAAAATAAAGAACTAGCTGTCCCCTGCGACTTTGTCCGCGTGTATTAGTTTCAACGGTTTTTTATTTTTTCAATATTTTTCATTTATGCTCCGCTCCTTTTGGTCGCAGCGTAATGTTATATAGCTTAAAGATTTCCTCAATAAATGGGATATCCAACACAGAAAGAATTTTTCAAAGCGGACTAGTAGTTCCTGAGATTAGCGCGTTCAAACAAACAAACAAACAAACTCTTCAGCTTTATATATTAGTATAGATAAAGAATTTTAAGATTTAAGAGTGCACATGCTTTTTAAAGATCTAGCTAAACGCCTCGTTGACACTTCGCGACCCAAGGGCTGGCTTTTACCTTGGACAGAGGATAAGCATTGCCATTCAACGTGGCAATGCCGCCAGCCTTTTGGGAACACTCCCAGTGGACAGCGATGTGGAGGAATTTTTTGATGCCATATTTTAGGTTTATTTTTAATGTTAGATTAGTTTATTTTATAATTCCTTTAGTATGTATATATAGTTAAGTTTGTAAATATTTAAAATTGTTAGTACCCACAAGAAATTGAAACGTCTTAAACAAATTAAAGCGCTTTGTAAGATTTAAGAGTTCGAATTTTATCAGGATACAAATTTATTAAAAAATAACCCTTCCTTAGCCGTCGGGTAAAATTACTTTGCTCTTCAAAAATTACGGTTAGATTCAGATTAACACAATTTAATTTTAATCGCTAATGCGAGTATGCTAAAAGATAAGTTGTGTACGGAAAATTATTGATAAATAATAAAGTGTAAGTATTTCCTTCATCATTAAAAAATGTGTACCTAGATATATTTGAAGTCTGTGTTCTTAGAAATAGATAAGCAATATCCGTTTTATTTGTAGACGAGTCATAAGCTATAACAAATATAAGGCGATGAAGTATTAAAAAAAATCTACAAATAAATCATAAACTTATAAATAGCCGGCTTTAAAGACCATGATATTTGGTCTCAAAAGTGGTCAAGTTTATAGTGCATTCATTTAATTAACAGTAGGTATTAACAACGAATGAACTTAAAAAAAGTTTAAATTCGATTAAGGATTTGCGAAGATATCGCATAACTCGTACCTAATATACACTTACATAATTATTATTATCCCTATCTCCTTTGCCCGCTATACATATGGCAGTTTTAACCCGTTACAGTTTTAATTCATGAAACCAAAATTATAATATACTACCGGCTTATAAATGTCCCACTGCTCAGTACAGGCCACTTCTCATGTAGAGTAGGCACGAGCATTGATCATCACGCTTGCTCATTGCGGGTTGGAGATTTCAGATCCCAATTTTTAGAATCCAGGTTTCCTCACGATGTTATTTTTTCCTGCCCCCCTAGACAAGTGGTATTTCGACAAGCGTTTACGATGATAGAAATCGCTTCAATGACATTAAATGTATAGAAATGACATTTCATTTCGATAAGTCACGTGACTTAGACTTGTCACTTCCTTACGTTTGAGCGATTCGATCAGCGTTATCGTTTGTCGCATTGTCACTTGTCTAGAGGCCCTGTTTGCCACGTTGATTGGTTGGTGCCTTAGATTAATAAAAAAACTACATATTTAATACTGGCCTGTATTGGGTTCGAACCTGCAACCTTGAATTTTAAACCACTAGGCCACCAATTCGTCTAATTTCGCAGCATAATAATTCCCTCATTCGAATGTTATCACAGCAATTCGTCTGATAGCGGATATAGCTTTGCGTTAGAGTCGCGTTAAATTCTTTTATTATGTTATCATTGGGCCCTTATCAGCTGATAATGTTTACCGCACAGACCACGTAATGGTATAGACAGACACTAATTTAAACCAAAATTTTTTGCCGTAAGTACTACGCTCGTTTACTGATTTTAGTGATTTTCCGTGCGATGACAGACGTTTATGCGAAAATATCGATGGTTTCGATATTATTAGGGTAATATAATGTTTTGAGACAGTTTTAATAAAATGGCGCGCTCTGTTTTGACACTGATTTTACGATTTTACTTGTTCATACTAGTGCTGACAGTTCATACTTGTTTGGTGTATACTCTAAGCCTTAAGAGTCTAAGGTGTCGATCAATGGCAATTAAATTGTATTTTTTCAGACCAGTTCTCAGCGACGGAGACAACATTGTCGGTGTTGTTGTAAAAGGCCTCACGCATGCAGGTGGCGGGATGTAAAAATGATGTTTGTTTTCTATGCTCTCCTAAACCATCGATCCAATTGTAATTAAACTTTTGTAGTGTCTTCTAACGACGTCCTTGACTTCTAACCCAAAAAAACACAATGCTCAACTAAACACTTTGAACTACCCGTGGCAATGTAACGCATTGTAGGTGTAGCTAGTATTATCATCTTTAAAAATGTCAAGGACATTTAGGTATTAAACAAACATATCATAAATATAATTTTAGATAAGCACAGCCATTCCTCCTTGCCTCTCGTCTCACATATTAAATACGCTAGTTTCGTTCATAACCAACAAAAGTTTTAACTTATTTAATACCTTGCCAATTCTATACTTTTAGGCGCCTGTCTGCCGATTGTCAAAAAGGAATTGATAATTTAAAATCATTATCGTCAATAAGTTGTAGACGTTGTGTTGTGTGTGTTATGTATTCGTGTTAACTATTATATGTGTATTTAGTGTTCATGTGTTTGGATAACTATGGATAATAATAAAGGTAGGTCTAAAAGACTACGTACAATACCTATGTAAACAGTAATAGTTACCTGTGATGTCGCTAGAGAGATAATTACCTAGAAGTTAATGTGTTTACCCATTATGTGTTGTTATTGAGAGAGTATTTATTAACTGTGATAATAAAATGACTTAGTTACATAAAGACCTGGATTCGAGTAGCATCGTGCGGTAGTTTTTTTTAAGTGTAGAATTGGATTATTACCTACTTATTTTTATGTATTTCATTTAGTTTTAGAACCTTAATATTATTATTTGTTATAAAACGGGATAATTAGGTTAAGTTCAGTATAATATTAAATTGATTTCGAACTTAAAATCTCCTAGTAATTTAGAGGCAGTTAATTTGATTTTGATATACATGTATTTTTATTGATATGAGATGCATAGTGACGATATGAATGTGTTACATGTGTATGAATATAGTGGATGAATGATAAAGTGCATTATTATGGCTATATTTCAAAGTGCAGTACGTATTACGTTCTTTAAACATTATAATTTCTGTGATAGGCATGATGTTTGAGATAGAAATATGTTATAGGTAATTTTTATGACACTCATGTGAAAAATTATGTATTTAGCGGGTAAAACCATACATGGATATGTTGCTTAAATAGAGCTAGTAATCACTGTCTTTTATAGTTTTAACGCTGTTTTCAAAATTGCAAATTCGAGGGCTTACACGAATAATGTAACAGAAAATTATTTGACGACATAATCACTACTCCTCTACGTATGTACAAGTGTGACGTGAATGTGTAAATTCAAAACTACACATTAACTTTGGGTTAAACATGACATAAAGCCGGTTCAACATAGTTCAATAAGCAAACACTAAGGTACTGATGTTCGTGTGCTAACTTTGAGTACACATTAGCACTTGACGTTCTCTGTCAGTGTAAGAGAGACGTAGAATCGTTCAGTTTAAATGTTTGAGAAGCCACTGGCACTAATACTTGGTAGGTGCCTGTTTGAGTATGCGTCATTGCACTACGGACGTCTGATACTTATATGTATAGTTATATATATAGTGTGTATCTCACAGTATACCACTGCGAGATATAATAATAAAATATAGGGATATAACAATTTTGTTTTTATTAAGTCACACACTGTTGACTGCCAATATTTACCACTTCTCCTATCGCGGGTCTGCTGGCAGAGATTTCTAAAGAAATAAGCAGCACTTTTGTAAATCTGTTCCATTATTTTGTTTTATTACTATTTTGTGTGTGTACATAAATAATTAAACAAATAAAAATCTTAGCTTGTAAGCCTACTGATGAATTGCCGTCTTCTCATGTAGAGAAGGTACGAGCAATACTAAGCACGCTTGCTCATTTGCGGGTTTTGGAATCCGGGTTTCTTCACGATATCTTCCTTCATTGATTGTCAGTGGTGTCTCAGATGAGATATGATTTAAATAAAATTTGGTGCAAGTATCAATCGTCGCGCGTTATATTGCCGTTGTTGCCCTAATTTTAGGATTAGTGTAGGTATTAAAAATCTGTAGTCGGTAAAGTAACAAAAACAAATGATTTAATTGACATTATGAATTTATATTGAGACAAACACTGAATTGAAAGTCGAGACAAGTATGCACCTAAGTGTTGACTTAAATTTTCAAATAAATATTTAAACAGTAGGTAGGTACTTAAGTTTAATCCTGGAAATCTCATCAAATACCACATGATCAGTACAAAACTTGAGATGAACAATATTAAATAAATATAATTACATAAAACAATAATATTTTGGAAACGTCTTGTTTTCACACTGATTCATTGACCTTGAAACGTTTAGACATACTTAGCGTCGCCTGGCATGTAATTTTCCACCGTCATGAGACGTATAAACAATACAGACTTAAAAATATCTCATTTTTATTTTGGACAACATCACATACATTGCTCTAAACCCAACGTAAGTAGCTAAAGCACTTGTGTTATGGAATTCAGAGACAACGAAGGAACCACTAACACCCAGACCCGAGACAATTTAGAAAAGTGGTTTTTCTACATTGACCCAGCCGGGGATCGATCCCGGGACCTTAGAGCTGGCGACACCTTGAAAACCGGTGTGTACGCCACTCGACCACGGAGGTTGTCGTAATATATATACCGTAGATAGATAAAAATAATACGTTATTTAACATATAAAGTCGACCACATGTCAAAGGTATTAATAAATTCAACATAAAAATAAAATATTTATGTCACCCGAAAATCAACGCAAGTAGAGATAAAAGTGTTATAATGTCAAAATGTTTCCTCCCTGTCTTTGATATGGAAAAGGTGAAGCTGCGGTGGTTATATTTAAATAAATACGCCTTCATCAGTGCCTGTACTATGAGTTCTCGCACCTATTTATTCCGTCGTGGAAGCGAGACGCCGCTACGCGCAGTGTAGTGCGCCTTCTCCCTTCCACATTGGCAATAGCACTTTAAATAGCGTCACAAGTTCGTGAGGATTTCCCCAAGTAAAATAAATAAATAAATTACCTTCCTATTATGTATGTAGGTAATTATAGTTCTCATAAATAGTCATAATGTTACATGCGATATGATTCATTCATCCTTTTTACTTGTCGGTACGTCGACCCAGTTGCGTCGATGATAACATTGTTATTGACTTATCTACGATTTAAATCGAGATAATAGAGGTATGAAGTAACTGTGTATGAAGTCTAAAGCGACTTTAAAAAAAATGGGTTATCTACTAACATTTTATTTGTTTTGATATGGATTGAAATCACTTACTCTTGAACTTATAATCTACAGAACAGTGCCCTTACTCTCTCCTTACTCTCAATTTAATTTTAATTTTAATACAATGCCAATGCAGAATTAGTATTAGGATAGAGTGCAGGAGATTCAGTTAAAAAAATGCTGTCAATGGAAGGGACTGACAGGAATCTAAACATGAATATTTTTTTGTACTGTGTGTTGTTTGTGTGCCTGCTAAATAAATAACAATTTTGCATTGACATTGTATCAGAATTAAATTAAATTGGAAATTAAGCACAGCTTTCAAATTAATAATGTCATATACTACTGCATCAAAACGTTCTAATACACAACGATTTAATTTATCATATACTTTGTACTTAATTTTACAAAAATAATAATGTAGGTATCATATTTTATATATTAGCATCTAACTACATCAATAAGAGTTACGAGTATACCGACTAGATAAATGTACTTATAATCGTTAGACTCGATTGATTCCCCTAACAGCTGCAAACCATACAATGCCCAATTATATGGCGCGGAAAATGGACTTAAAAACCTTCGAACAAAGGTATTCTCTGAAGGCTTCACGTTATAATTCATAAAGGGGTAGACAGAGAGTGCATAATTTATGAACCACTCGACATTTGGATATAGGCTCTTCCCAAATAGGATTTTTGCGTCAAATAAATACAACCAAATCAGATTTTTTCAGTGTTTGTCTTTTTTGTGATTTGGGGATGCGAGGATTTAAAAAAAATAGCGAACAGTTATTTTATAAAGAAAATTTCTTTTTAATAAATGACTTTATTTCAAATAAACTTAACTAAGTATATATACATACAAAAGGAATAATAAAATAAACTAATCTAATTAAACACAAACCTAAAATATGGCATCAAAAAATTCGTCCACATAGCTGTCCAAAAGCTGTAGTAATAGTAGTAGCTGTGTTCCCAAAAGGCTGGAGCCATGCTTATCCTCTGTCCAAGGTAAAAGCCAGCCCTTGGGTCGCGCGAAGTTTTAATAACAATATGATATTTTGGGAAGTTCGGCCGGTCACAATTTATACACACTACACTTAGGTATGTCCGACTCCAATCTAGTAAGAAAAGGCTAAGCAGAATTTTAGCCGGAGCAATACAATACAGGTGTTGGAACTGCATGAAGTTCTACAACCCTGTGAAAGGCAGAGGTGACCGGCTAAAACCGCTAAAGTACCTTTTTTCTCATTTTCCTTTTTTTGGAAACCAGGCGAGAACACATTAGTAATCTACCGGGAGAGAACGTTCTTACTTTGATGTATTCAGTATTTCGTACTGTAATGGATTGTTTTTCTCAGATTTAGAAAAAGGCGAGCAAGATGAAGACATCCAGCCGTTACTTAACCCGAGTGAGAGCGATCTCCGGATACGATTGCAGCGGCCTCGCTTCCTGGGGCTACCTCCCGCATCCCAGTATGTACCTATAAAAATAATATTAAATAAACAATAAATGGGTATCCTAGGTCCTAAATATATTTTTTCATTTAAAATCAAATTGGTTATATTCGTGCATCTACCTCGTTTTGTCTCTGCATCACCCTAAGGTTGTGTGGCAGAGAATGCCTTCAGGCATTAAGTCTGCCTTTGTGCAAAAAGTATAAATAAATAAATAGATAATGATTAAAAGGATAAATAATTAACTTCTAATGGGTTGAAGATATCGCTAGTACCGATAAAACCAGTATTGTACTGTTTGTTTGTATTGTATTGTTGCATGTAAAACCGTAAAACTTATGATATGTATACAATCAACGTGCAATTATGGTACCTAACCAATAGGTAAATTCTAACTATTCGAGGGTGACTCAAATATATTGATGTTAATTCATCGCAAATAAATAGCCAGAAACACTAAATAAATACGTTTACAGGAATGGTCGCCCACAACTATCCAAACTATCGATGCCGGACCTGACCCCGTCCTCATTAGCCTCCACAGTGAACAGCACGCCAAACCTGGAGACTGGAGCCACCATGTCCAAGCACTGGAGGAGGGGGGATCGTCGCCTGCAGAGACTTAACACTGAACTGCTGGAAGCAATCGATGAAGATGACATGGAGACGGTGGAAAAGTGAGTAGAATGGATTTTTATCTTCTTTTTTGGTAATCTTTACAGTGTAGTTTTGTCTACTTTGTAGATTTTAGGTAGGTTACTCAAAATCTTTCTATGTTCACAACACTTCGCCATTTCTCATAAATATTGAATTATTTATATCCCATCAAAAACATAAATGTAAAATGAGAGCCAAGTTCAAAATTATGATATATGCCTTGGTTGTTGACTTCAACGACAAAAGAAGTGAGATCTAAATGGATGCCAAGTTCAATGGTCAGTCCTGAAAGTTATTTATAACAACATAAAATATAATATCTTGTTTTAACTTAGGATAATATATTGTAGCCTAAGGTCTGACTTGGCTAGTTCTCATATACGAATTAATGTTCGATGGCTAGTTTTCGGAATAATAAAAATAGAACCGACAAGTAACAGGTTTAGAACATGCGAAGGCTATAATATAATTCGTATATGATAACTAGCCAAGTCAGTCCTTACAATTACACGAACACACGCGGTGCTGCTCGCCAATTCTGTTACTGGAACTTGGCTTGACACGCTCCCGCGTGTATACTTATATTATAGACCAAATTATATTATCAGTAATCTTTGTCACAGAGGTCTTAAGTCGTAACCACGTTGTAAACGTGGTTACGACTTAAGACCGATTAAATGTATTCTAATTTTATCTAGGCTTTTTAAAGATAAGCAAAGGCAGAGGTAGATAGATCCCCGGCTCATTAATTGAACAGGGATTCTGGAATCCAAAATACTAAGAAAAACACATTATTAAGCCCTCTATCATCCACTATTCACAGTGTTTATGTTGTGTTAGTATCGTCTCGAGATGATTAACTCAACATAATTATCATGCTGTCTAAACTAATTGCTTCCGAATAGCTCTGAAACACGGCTCGCGTCTTGTAATTGTTGCACGACTAATTACAAACACTTCACATGTGATTATATAGTTCTACGTGAGCTGTTTAGCAAAACGATACAACTTTGAGGTGCTGTGGATGTTTGGACCTTTTTGGTGACAATTTATTATTGTAAGTCGTTGTTAAAATGCACACGTCTAAATTGATCGGTGTTTATTTAAAAAAGGTACAAAAAAATCGTTGGTTGCCTGTAAAGTCGGTATACGGGCGAAAGTTTTACGTGACAACGACTGTCAATGTCAATGTCTGTCTCTCTCGCTCTTAGGCGGGCTAACCATGCCCGAGTGGAAGGGACGCGTGCCTCTCACTCGCTCTCATTGTGAGCGCATAACGTGAGCGGAGCGTTACCCAGTTTCTTGAAGTGTCACCCGGCAAACCAATTTATAAGACGTTGTCACGTCAAAAGCCATTTGCTTGACTTATTCTTAACATTGATTTAGGTGTAATATAAGGGGATAATTTTGATGAATCCAAGTTAATTCAACCCAACCGTGACATAAATATAACTATAGAAATAGATCTAATAGTTTACTTTTGTTTTTTAACAACAACGTTCAAACCTTACCTACCTCTTTATTCAATTATTCAACTCTTCAATATCCATCTACTGCTGGATAATTACCACTTAACACTTGATAACCACTCTCATAGGCAAATATTTAAAACTGGCAGCATCTGAAATAGGTATTATTTAAAATGGTGTATTTTCTATTTATCAGACTACTAAACGCCGGCGCTAGTCCAAACGCAACTTGTCGTCTTAACCTAGTATCTGCATGCCACATGGCGGCCCTCATCGGAGGAGATGCCTTGGCTCTGCTCATTAAGTTCGGAGCCGAGAAGCTGAGAATCGACCAGCTCGGGAGAACTCCCCTCCACTTGGCTGCATGTGCTGGGAATGCTAGACAAGTTGCTGTTCTGCTGGACTTGCCTGAAGGTAAGAACGTGATCGTAACCCAAATTTTTAAAGGTTAGTTAATAGTTTACAGCTCAATTTTTTTTCTGCTTTTGAAAATTTGAGCATTGGCAAGTATATGTTTGAGCTAGTTATCGGTATTTTAGAGGGAAACCTTCTGGGTGTTTTTGAATATGAGCTTTGTGTGTTTGTGTATTTGGAACATAAGGCTAAAAGCTCTGTGCCCTCATTCTTAAAAACCTAGTAATAGTTAATTCTTTGGCAGGGTCCAGACGAGTGGAAGCGTAATGTAATCTATTGTGTAATGACACACGAATCCTATGTGTCGTCGCTACGAGCCATGCTTGTAATGCTCGTAGTGCTGTCGGAATTAACGTTATATTACACGATAGATAGGATAGAAGTACGCTTTCCCTGAAGAGGTCGAAGTGTCACAAAGGATTTCTGTTAATAAAATATTAAGAGAAAAATAAAATAATAAAATTATCGATAAATACAAACGTTTAATAAATCTAACCACCTAAATACAGGCAAAACACATTTAAACAATAACAACAAAATGTCTCACTGATGTAGATTCATTGTGACCTTATAATTTGGACATTAGCACCAAAACATAATGATAAGAATCAAAGAAAACTCTTGAAACTGACTAATATTTATTAACCTATGGCCCGATGGGACTTTTATGTTCTTCTCATGACTACGATGAGGTGGAACTCATGGTCTGGTGCCACTACAGCCTCGGTCTTTCTAGAGACGAGCCTCAGTACTACTAGCTCGTCAGTCACATCCTAGAAAAATAAAACAGGATTATATAAATTTCAACCCGAAGAGAAAATTGGCGGTGTAGATTATTCGCCCATTTTATTAGATTTTAAAGGGAAACCTTTTTGTAATCTTTACAAAGCAACTTATTAGAATTGTATATCTTTACATTGTATAAAACAAAGTCGTTTCCGCTGTTTGTACGCTTAGATCTTTTAAACTAAGCAACTGATTTTAATGCAGTTTTTAGCAGTAGATAGTGATTTAAGAGGTTAGTTTTTTATGATATTTTATTATAATACATTGCAGCCGGAGCTGGTCGCAAGTCTGCTATATTTTTGTACTGTATATTAGTCGCATTAGTCAGCAGTATTTTAGAATAACTTAGATAAACTTACTAAACAATGTTGCTTGGTAATGGTTCATAAGTCTTCTTTTTATTTAGTTACTTAGTTTAAAGTAAAAGTCCTAGTTAAAGTTAATTCTAAAGCTATAAACTGTACTTCAACAGTCAGAATCCTCGTCTAGTTGTTATTTGTCTAGATAAAAACAGGGCCGCGACTAACTTTATCGTAGTGAATAATGGTTCTGTTGAAAAAAGTGACGGCGATATCTTTTAAGCTCCAATAGGGGACCGGACTTTTTTTTTTTACTTTAACAAACAATAAGGAATATACAGTAAATGGAAATGTCGCGTGACGTCACAACTAGCTACAATTTTTAACCACATGTGACGTCAAAAGCCCCTTCTCTTGAACTTTAAAGTGCTATAACTTTGTAATTTTTTATTATTTTGATAAAAGAAAAAATACGATGTTTTTTTTCTTTTTTTGTGTCTCTGGCGGACTAAATGGATATTTTCATTTCATACCCAGTCCGCACCTCTATTGTGTCTATACCTGCCACAAATTATATTACTAAAATGGCTGTAATGTTATTGACATTGAAGCCTTTTGTGGATGACCACAAAAGTACTATGAAGTACTGCACTCAGTTTAGTAATATGCTTTTAAGTTGTAGTCTCAATAGGAAAAAGTGTTAGAAAATTGGGATTTGGGATTTCCGTCTGCTAATCTGCTGCTCAGTTGTGCTATTAATAGGAAACTGTATGATGCTCACAATTTCCTTGAGCGCGTTGGAGGCATGGTGCGACAGGTTCCTCATATGCGTCGAGTATGTCGCCGCCGTCAAACTGTCCAGGGTAGTAGTTTCCGGAAAACCTGCAGCAATCGTCAACGATATATAATTTAAACGAAATTATTGACTGATAATAGCAACCATCGTTTACCCCCGACACTAGCAGTCACCCGCGTACTTCTTGTTCCCGTAATACATTTAAGTTTCTTTAATGATTTTATAGTTATTCTTTTATTTGGGGTGGAGACGAACCCAAAAAATCCAAGATCATGAAAATTGGTTCCCAAATTCTTAAGTTATAAGCGGTTAATATAACATAACCGACTTTGTTTTATATATAACCTCTAACGCTTTAATAAAATACGTTGATGCATTAATCTGAACATTAATCTTTTCTTCTTTCTCACACAAAGTTAATGCTTTCAGCGCATTGTATGCTGCAATTTTATAGAATCCTTTTGCTGTGGATTAAACAAATTGAGTGGAAATTGGACATCTAAATAAATTTTAGGTCTTGCCATATTTATAATTTACCTGTCTTAGGACAACTCACACATGTCCCATGATCCCAAACTAGGCAGAGCCTGTACGATGGCAACCAGACAACTGATAAACGTATTTATATATTACTAAATACATACATATTATAGATAAATTACACCCAGACACAGAACAAATGATTATGCTCATCACACAAAGATTTGTCCTGGGTGGGGATCGAACCCACGACCTCTGGTTTAGCAGTCAGGATCACTAACCATTAGGCCAACAGGCCTGTCAAATTTATATATATATCACAATGTGCAGTGTATGGAGTATAACATAGTGCATACCTTCACAGTTAACTATTATGGTACCAACGACGTTCCCATTTTCATTGATCCGCACCATGGTTTTCGTAGCGCCAGGACCCTTGAATTAAATGCTTAAATTTAATTTTGTTTTAATTTCAAAATATTTTAAAGCTTTTTAATTGAAATTTCAATTTAAAACAAACAGAACAGCTTTTTAGATCCGGTTTATCCCCTAAAATGTTCTACAATAAATCTAGGTCATCCACTATGATAATGACGCAGTCCAGAGAAGAAATTTCTCCAATACAATATTTTTCGTATTTGTTTTGGTTACATTGGATATAATATAAATCGAATTAACACTTCAACGTACTCACCATAAAATTGTGGGCTATCTCCATGATTTCTACACAAAAAAAGTAAAGGCTCCTACAGATCGCTACTACAATGACAAATACAAAATTGTCTCAAAAATTCTTCAGTCTACTCTGTATTTGACAGACTGACGTTTGACGATTTGTTTTCCAGAGCAGTTGACGTATTGTTACCGACCAGGATTTCAGACATCGACAAAAAAGAATTGTTATGGTTTTTAATTTTATTTAACATACAAATCCAACAAAAATGTGACAAAAGTATCCTTCTATGATTCCAAACGTCCTATTTATTTATTTACATATTTACTTATACATTGCAATTATGTTACACAGGGTAGTAAGTACTTCTTCTGCGTATCTCTTTCCCAAACTATTGGGTTGGATTGGCTTTTACTAAATACCAGTATTTTAAATGGTTCGTCTTCCAGATATCCAAGAGCGAGTCGGCACTGACAGCATGTCTTCGGACACGGAAGAGGATGTGAGGAAGCTGTGCCCCACCATCAGGGAGCTGACGAACGTGCGCTGCGACCTCGGCGAGGTGAACACCAAGCTGCCCAAGCCCTGGAGTGACAACATCGACCACGACTGCCGGGATATCACAGGAAGCGTAGGTGAAATTATACCTTACTAGCGGTCCCCCGCGACTTTGCCCGCGTGTTTTAGTTTGAACGGTTTTTTAATGCAACATTTTTTATTTATGCTCCGCTCCTTTTAGTCGCCGCGTAATGTTATATAGCTTATAGCCTTCCTCAATAAATAGGCTATCCAACACTGAAAGAATTTTTCAAATCGGAGCAGTGGTTCCTGAGATTAGCGCGTTCAAACAAACAAACAAACTCTTCAGCTTTATATATTAGTATAGATTTAGGTATGGCGACGGGCACAAGAGTTATCTTTAGTTCAGTAATATGGATAAACTGATGTTTGTTAGTTTTTCACGCAACTTGCAAGTGTATGAAAAGGCCTTTACTCAGCAGTGGTACAAACACCATGGATGGGAAAACAATAATTTAACTTGATTTAAAACTAATTTCTAAAGCTCTCGTGAACGGAACGTGAACTCTTGAAGCATGAATGGCGCACTACACTGCACGTAGCAGCGTCTCGCTTACACGACGGCAACAGTCCTGCTTTAAGAGTTCATGGCAAGCGCGCAGTTCTTTGTTTAGATTTAGCAAAAATGATTTTAAACTACTTCCGCTATCGGGAAAGCGGGATGCAAAAGTGGACTCCGCTAAAACCAGAGAGCCTCTCTTTTTTCTTTTCGGAAACCAGAAGATAAAGTAATTGCAATCTACCATTGCTATCCCAGAGCCAAAGCCGTTAAGCAACCCTCAATATTACTCCCAAATTTAATTAGAAAATAATTGTAATTTGACGGAGTACACCCATAAGTAAACTTAACTTGGTTATGTAAGTTATGTTACGAACATACTGTTATGTTAGTAGTTACAACCACTTACTGAGATTACTTACTCCATTTTATTGTCATAGTTAAGTTTTAATCGCGTTAAGTTTCGACTCATGAGTTCTTCCTGCAAAATACAAGATTAGGTAATGGATATTGTATGAGCTTTTCTTACTCGTGTAGCGTAAATAAGCATAATATGCTGTTTTGGTATTTTGACACCATTTCAGATACAAATAACATTAATTATTTCCAACCAATGAAAGGTTACAATCACAGCCGACTAAAAAAAGGTCTTTCTCAGTAGTTACAAAAATTTTAAAAACTTTCTTCGGGTTATATTTCTTTCTTTACCGAGAAAACACCCTGACGAGTCATTCGTATTGATTTAATTAACTTGGAATGTTATAAAATTTTCCGTTTGATATTCATGTTTCCATTCTAAGAATCACGACATTTACGTTATACGATGCCTCTATTGCCTCTCTTACATCTCTAATCACAGCAGTACGATCCTTCCGTAATATAATTTCGTATTAAGCTGAGGACTGCCCACGCCCCTTACCGGCCAGTAACTGCCGACACGTTTGATGGATGGCAAGGATACGTGGCCCCAATGTCTCAGATACGACGGCTAATGAAACCACAGACATTCCACGAGATATGTTTTCCTACGAGATTGAGTTATTACCATGTGTGTGTGGATTTGAAGGAAAAAGTCGGATGTCTGATTACTTTGGTTGTTTTTTTTTGGATGGATTACGTTTTTCGTTGGATTTGCGTATATTTAGCTTGCTTGTTATCGTAGTATACGATAACATCTGGCTGACCCGGCAATCGTTGTTTTGCCAAATAAATTTGTCCAAAAATAATAAAAAAAAAAACTGAAGAGGGCCACCGCCAAAATAGCCTACAACCTTATATTCTTAGACCTTACCAACTATCCATAATAATTAGTCAAGCCGTTTTGGAGGCGTTTAATAACCAACACTGAGATACAACATTTTTATAATTTGAAGATTGTCTTGAAATTATGAAACAGGGACAATAATTTGACTTTAAATTATTAGGACTTAGGTACCTACCTATTTTTGTTTCTTTTCTTAGTACTAATTAAAGATTTTTTTACATATTTTTTTATACTTTTACGCAGATATTTAGATACTTATTTGTTCATCATCATCATCATCATCATTTAGCCTTTCGTAGTCCACTGCTGGACATAGGCCTCTCCCAATTTGCGCCACAACACCCGGTCCTCCGCGAAGGGAAGATTTACTGCGTTGACAAATGCTAAAGAAAATTAGTCCCACTTATTATAGACAATTCTATACTCTTAATTTATGTTAATAAATATCTTTTCCCCGCGGCTCCGCTCGCGTGGGTATCGGTTATCGCGGCTAAAAGTAGCCTTTGTCCTTTTTGGGATTCAAGCTTACCCCATACCAAGTTTTATCAATCGGTTTAGCGGTTTCAGCCGTGAACGAGTAAGAGACTGATAGAAAGACAGACAGAGTTACCTTCGTATTTATAATATTAAGCAAGGATTACAAAAGTCTGTTAAGTTAACTACCAAACTTCGTTAATTATAGGCACTATATGAAAAAAAGGCGATTAAATATCTGGGCAGCAACTTAAACTCAATGTTCCTCAGATGCCGATCTTCCAACCGGGCTGGACGCCGCTCCACGTGGCCAGCTCGTGCGTCAGGCGGCACTGCACGCGCCTCCTGCTGGCGGCTGGTGCTGACCCCAACATCACGGACCTGGAGGGCCGCACGCCCCTCGATGTAGTTGGTTACGCGCACTACTATAACCAGAATGTTGATGAGAAGAAGTAAGTAACCATAGAAGTCCTTAAAACCTTGATTGACTTTTTGAGCCCTTCGGAGAGGAGTCCGGATACTGCCTTTTTTATTTTTAGTTTGAAAGAGATTTACGCAGTAAGCCTGAGCGCAAGCTTTGACTGCTTTGCTGGACTTTTGGCGAGAACCTTAAGGGCCTCCAGCCAGAGCAATAGAAAAACTAACTACGTAAGCAACGTTCACTAAGGGCATCCCCTGTGGGGTTCGGACCTCGACTTAGTGCGTTGTTAACAATCTTAATAAGGCAAAAACAGCAAGGGAGGGCTGGTCCTTGGTTTTATTATTTAGAAACTTTTACTTTTAGAAACTGTTCGTTAAGTCAGTCCGAGGACATGGCCGACTCGGGCCAGCTTGATCTAGGGACGGGGGGTTCCTAGATCAAGCTGGCCCGAGTCGGCCAAACTAGCAATAAAAATATGTCCTTAAATATGAATGTCCTCGGACTGACTTAACGAACAGTTTCTACCACACGAGAATGTGTATAAGATCAATATCAATTGCAATCGGTGGCGCTTAGCGCGCTCTGCCAGGAATACTTGATGTAATCACTCTAGTTATAACTATTTTGCTTAATTGGAGTTAATGAGGTGTGTTTAGTTTAAGCAGTGTTTTGGTAACGACTTCCTTAGGCCGGCTTGCACAAGCCCGGGTTATCTTTTCAACACAGATCAAATCAAATCAAATCAAATCAAATGTATTTGTCAAACATAGGTAGGTTTTGTGGTAACAATGATTGATGGTCTTAAATGTAACAAAGTAAGTTCTCTATGTTTTGTCATGGAAACATACAAATTTGGCGATAACATTATAATTATGATCATCTAGCAATCTTTAGAATTTAAGATAAAATTAAAATTAAAAACATAACACACACAACATAGAATTATATATAATTAATCAATTAGTTCACAAAATTATTTCACAATTCTTAATTTTATAACTCATCATTTGAAATATCTTCTATTGAATAATAACATTTATCAATTGCTTAACTCTGTCTGCAACTAACTCTAGCTCAGGTTTTTCTGCAAATGGGCCTTAGGCGAAGAAGTAATTATTCATTGTTTTTTTTTTACATTGCATTTCAACTGGGAATCTCCTTACCTTATTAGTATTAGTTTTATTGTATGAAATTCTTTGTGGCATGAAAGTATTTTCAGTATTTTAAGTAGTCTTATAACGTTCCTAATTATCACCAGACAGTACTCAAATTGATCAACCCTCGAATACTGAAACTCTACTTAACTTTAAGACGCTCTTAAATGTCTGGCTGCCGCTACTTTACACCATCAAGTGACAGAGATAGTATGAGAATTAGCGGCGACTTAAAACTGATTGATGTTTTAATATTCGGCTATATGTCGACTATTTATTTGAATAAAATACAATTAAAAGTTATTTAAGTACTTAATTAAGGGCTTGAACGTGTTTGTTCTGCCAAAATGTCAACCTTATTCCGTTATGAGGCTCTTCAAAATTGCCTTAATCTGTAATCAAAATCTACGCAGCCTGTATGGAAATTTGAAATTCATAGTAATTAGTGTTCTGTTAATTCAAATTACGAGAGAATAATTCGTGTTTGGTACGTCTATGTTGCTCAGAGATCGCTATTTGAATTTCTGAATAATGTTTTTCGATAACAACGTATTTGTCTCAGATTATTTACTTAATTAAAAATTAATAACTTTTGTGTTGTATATACACCTATGCCTACATTCATAATAACAAAGAAGTTTTGTGTCAGTCAATAAGTCGGTATAGCGGTAAGCTTCAAATTGTCGAAAATAAACCAAAGTAGTTGTTATAATATAATTTGTAGGCACTTATGTACATTTGTGATAACATAATATTGACATTGACAGTAGCTTTATTTCGAATTCAAATTCAAATTCAAATGCTTTTATTTGTGGATCATAGGTGTACATAGATGTTACATTAAAATTGAGCGCTATGTCCTGCCGATAAAGGCGTACAAATATTAGTTAAGACTAATTAGAGTAGGTGTCTACTGTCTACGAAGCATAAGTTACTCAAAAGGTTTTTTTCCTACTATAATTTTTAATCATCAAGTTGTTACAATATTTTTTGTTTCCAAACGCGGTAAACACTGGTTCTCCCAACTCTAACAATGGTAAAAAATTGTCGTCAAAATTTGAAATTGGCTCAAAAAATTTGATATGAATCGAATGCATATTAATTTTAGTTTTGTGCTGTCATGGCGACCGTAAATATTTATCTAAACTAGAGACTGTTTCGGTTTCTCAAAAATCTATTTATGAATGAGATTCTATGCTTCCTAATTATAATGTTGAGAAGTTTAGTTGCAACTGAACTCCTCAAAGGCAAGCCACTCAATTTTAAATTAAATCCTAATTAGACATTCGCTTTGTAACAACGTCTTAGATAGTCAGGAGAACTCCGTCAATGCTAAGTGTTGAATCTAGGTACAAACAGCAGCAAAAGGCGATTAATACATACTGCAGACTGCAGAAATATTCAGTGACATTTAAGGACGAGTTCACATGAAAACTACGTTTTTTTTAATTTATTTATCTGTGATTGAGTTTAGAATTGTCTAATATCTAAGCGAAAAAACCCGATTTTCTGCCTAGACTGCGTCAATCAAGTTAGTTTATGTGGCTGAAAAATGCAATTGGATTATTGAACGCGAGAACACAAATTAGCTTCTAATGATCACGTTCATATAGCTTCTTCTTCAGCGCAGCATTTTCCTAAGCTATGTTGGGGTCAACTTCCAGTCTTACCGGTTTCAGCTTATATCGTATCTTACATGGAGTGACTGCCTATCTGATTAAATTTATACGCACCTTTCAAGTCCGAACTTAGAATTTGGTGTTCAGAATGTTTTCAGTAGTTCTGGCATCTATTATAGCCTCTTTTGTCTCATTGTAGTTACAATAAATGTTTGCATTTGATACTATTATTCAATATTAATAGACTTTTTTACTGACTGTACATAAATTATTACTATTAAGAATGTTGTGGTAAAGATGCATGGTGCCTTTGGGAAATAAGAAATAAGTAATGTGTAATTTGAGAGATAGCAAAAAAGTTGAAGCTTTAGGCGTATGTATTATATAATGTAAGTGTTAATATTTAACATTTAGGTGTGAATAAGAGCTAAGTTTAGGTTTCCGTGTATTAAATACTGTTCATCTGTCCTGGTTGTTGATTGATCAATGAAAATCGGTGTATTAGCTAACAGATACAATAGAGATACATATAAATAAGCAGGTAATCTTTAAAAAGCTGGGCTTAAACAAGCCCGAACACCAGGTTTGCCGCTCCGTTACAGTGTTCCTATAGCTACCTTCTGGCGTCATCATCAGACCAGTTTGAAAGTACCATATTATTATATAGTCACTGAACTTATATACGTATGCAAAATTTCATCTTTATCTCAGGTTTGGAAGTGGTCTAATTGACCTCGCAGGATTTGACCTTAACAAACAAGTTAAAAGAAAAGCTTATAAAAAACACGTGGTTAAACGATTTCCTAAATCACAAAAAAGATCTCGTTATCGTTTCCAAAACAAAGTACCATAAAGGTAAAAAAATCTACAATTCAATTATCAGGAGTAGGGATATAGTTTCACTTTCAGTTTTTAAAATACTATTAAGAAATTAACAAGATAGTAAGGGTTGTTTATGATAATGATGAACTGTCTCTCTACTGGACTAAGGACGTTGACGCACTAACTCGTATAGTATTTTTCAGCATGATAGAAGTCATTAAAATGCTCCTCAACGCCGGTGGTATCTATCACACTATGAAGTACAATAAACTGGACAATATGGACACTCCCCTGCACACGGCTGTGGAGATTGAAAGCCTGGAGACTATCAAGCTGCTTCTGGATGCGGGGGCAGCCGTCACCTGCCTCAACAGAGCTGGTCTCACGCCCTTCCATGTCTGCGTGAAGAAACATCTGGATGAGCATTTACAGGTAAGAATTTATTTCCTTAGTCACTGACAATGATTCCCAGATCCCAGAACTAAAACATTCAATGTCGCAGCGACATTATTATCAACATTAATTTTGATTTTTAACCATGAAACATGTTTTAACCGATACATTATTTTTAGATAAGTGACTATTGACTACTGCTTATATAATGGTATAGGCATTAAGCCCGTCTTGAAATCTTTTTATTTGTGCAAAATGTTAATTAAAATATAAAATCAATGTACAGAACAAGTAATAAATATTAACAATCAGCACTTTCTTTGAATCTCGATACCTTTCGGATTAATTAAGACAGCGCTAGACTCTGTTTTCCGGTTGTCTTTTTATTGAAATTTATAAAAAAGCAGTTTTAAAATTAATTTCATTACATTTATTATTTTCTGCGCATTCATTATTATAAAACAATTGATAGTAAATATTTTTTCCCTAGCTTCTGGCGAACTATGACTACATGAACGCGAACCCACTGCTAGCTATAGTGGATGTAAAGGACAAGGAAGGTCACTCAGTGCTGCAGGCGGCGGTAGAAGCAGCGTGGGTGCCCGGCGTCTGTATAGCGCTGGAAGCTGGTGCCGATGTCACTTCTAAGGTAATGGTGATGTAGGCAGTATTTAATTGAACATCATACAAAAAACCTATGACAATTTAATCACTTTAAATGGTGTGTAACCTACTTAGTTCCATTATGGACGTGTACAGTAGAAATATTAAACTTATTTTCTTAATAATTGCACGAGAATGACACCATTAGAGCATCTATTCTATAGAGATATTATTATAACAAAAAATAATAAACTTTACTACATTACAGGCAAATGACGGAGAAACTCCATTACATTCAGCTGCCGCTCTAGGCGATCTTGATGTCCTCATAGAAATACTTACCATAGCAAAACAGAGAGATGCAATAGACTACCAAAACGACGAAGGTGAAACCGCTTTATACAAAGCAATAAAAAACGGCCACGTCGAATGTGTGAAACAAATACTCAATGAAGGCGCTTCATTAAAAATAAATTTACCAGGAAACGTAAATATATTTCATGTAGCAGCTGATTATGGACACCTAGAAGTTCTAAGAGTTCTTCTAGATTTCGACGAAGCTATAACCGAAACATTAATTAATACACTCACTGAGCCCGATACTAGAGGTTTTGGACCAATACATTTTGCAGTCTCTAACAACAACCCAGAATGCGTAGAGTTACTCCTATCCAAGAAAGCTGATATAAGACTAAGAACAACTTCTATACCACATAGATCATCCACACCACTACATTTGGCTGCAGTTAAAAATCATGTAGATATAGCTAAAACTATACTCAAGTTTGATAAAACGACAGTACATGAAGTTAATAGTCTTGGATGGTTTTCATTACATACTGCCAGTCATCATGGAAGTAGGGATGTTATATCTTTACTTCTAAAAGAAGGAGCTGACCTATCAGGGTATACTGATGGCCCTAAGAAAATGAGAAGAACAGCCATCGATATGATTATAAACAATCTTTCGAAACCAACAGAGTTCATTGAAGAAGTTTTTGATTCTTACATTTCAAGTAATGGACAGGATTTGCAAGATCATAACTGTGAAGTGACTGTGGACTATGGAATTTTAATGCCGACGATTTGTGAGATGGAACAAATGAAGGTTATAGAAAGTCTGCTTAAGACTGGAAACAGATATGGCCAGACGCGGTTACTCGTCCATCCTTTAGTAGAAAGTTTTTTGTACTTGAAATGGAAGGCATTATTACCATTCTTCTACACCATCATAGCTATTTATGGAATATTTTTATCGTCTCTAACGATTTTCATTATATCAGTATTCTTCTATAAAGATACGGACGATGTTCCGCCGGCGTGGCTCAATCCTGTCATTTGGAGTTATCTAGTTTATGCTTCGATATGCTTGATACTTTTACAGGTAAGACATTAATTTTCTTATTTAAAACAAAACGGTTTGCTCACGCATATTCTCGAAATCGCCCGACTAGTTTCAGACTAAATAGGAGTCCCTAATCGTGAGCTGACGCGGCGGCGGTGGTGTCGCGAGTCGAACTGATTTTAACATAAGCTTTTTTGTCTTTTAGTAGAGCTTTCAAGCAAAATTAAGACTTCTGGCAAGCGAAATATACATAAAAATGTTTTTAAAAATTGTACTTTTCATTTATGTTTTAATTTGTTTCCATTATTTGTATACAAGAGCAGTTATTTGATTTTAATTTACTTTATTTCGCAGGAAGTTTTATACATGAACGTGAAAAGCAGCAGATATTTTTTGCACCTAGAAACCTGGGTGAAGTTCGGCTCTCTCTGCTTCGCTGTAATCCTTCCGTATACTATCATAGTGGTGAATTTACAAGAGCAGGAGTGGCCGCGACATGTGGCTACTGCGGCGATCCTACTATCTTGGCTGGAGATGACTTTCCTACTGTCCAGGTTCCCTAATTGGGGCTACTATGTGCTCATGTTTGGGAAAGTCGCCTCGAACGTTGTGAAGGTGAGTTTTTTGTTTCACTTTAAGTTATAGTTAATCACATTTTCATAAAATGGAATAGGAATTAAAGCTTTTAATAACTATAACTCAGGAGCGAAATGTGAAAGACACAACAAAAGAGTCTATTCGGAAGTTGCACAAGAAATGAATAGATAGCTTTAACGCAGAGAATGACTAAGGCTAATCCTTATCAAACATGATGCACAATAAGTTCAAATCAGATTACTTAATATTATAATTGCTAAAGTCTGTCTATCTGTCGCGTTTTCACGCCAAAATTACTGCCCGATTTAAATGACGAATTTGGTACAAATATAGTCTAGAGCCTGAGAAAGGACAGGCTACTTTTTGCCGCGATAACCGACATCCACGCGGGCGTTGCCGCGGAAAACAGCTAGTCATAAATTATATCATAATGAATGTGACTAATGTACAAAATATTATTTAAATAAAAAGCAGAGAATTTAACAAAATGTAGTTCAGTAGTTCATATAATAAAGTAGTTAATGTTTTTTTGTTTCAGATCCTTCTAACCTTCACCTTCTTGGTGATCGGCTTCTCCCTCAGCTTCATGGTACAGTTCCACTCTCAAGTCCCCTTCGACGGGCCCTGGTCAGCACTCGTCAAGACTATAGCCATGATGACGTCAGAGTTCGAATACGGCGACTTGTTCGATGAAGAAACCCATCCAGAACTTGCTAAATCATTTATTATAGCTAGGATAATATTCCTTATATTTCTTTTATTAGCCAGTATAGTATTAATGAACCTACTAGTCGGTGTTGCAGTCAATGACATCAATGATTTAGAAGTGTTAGGTAACATCAGAAGATTAGTCAAACAAGTAGAATTCTTAGGAACGTTAGACACTCTAGTGTACAATAGAGTGTTTAAACTATTACTTCCAAAAAAAGTTAATATGAGATTGAAGAACAAAAGAAATGTAGCTCGTGTTATGATTTTAAAACCTGGGAAGCCAAGATGGAGGCACACTAGATCTTTACCATCAAGTATCAAAGAAGCAATATTTAACAAAGCACAAATGCTAAAAAAGCAAATCGAAGACGAAATTGGTTTTAAAGCTTTTAATACTAAGCTTAACGAAATGCATGATGTGATAATGAATTTTAATAAAAGTAAAACAGAAGAAATTAAACCTAAAGAGCCGGACTGTGAACTTGCTATTTTAAAACCAAAGTCTGATAGTCTTATAACACATTTGAATGATTTAGATAACGCTGTAGAAACTCTTAAGCATCAGAATGTGGTTTATGTAGAAGAATCAAGAGCAGCTGTAGATGTTTTAAATGGTAAAATAGATCAGGTGTCCAATGAATTGTTGTTGATCAAGCAATTTTTGAGCAAGTTAGAGAGGAAGATTGATGGGAATATTTATATTGATTAACCTTTAAGATTGAAATATACGTTTTTAAAGAAATTGGTTTAATTTAATTTAGATTAAGCGCCAGCTTTAAATACAAAAAAAAACCGCGTCATAATCGGTCCATTTGTTTAAGAGCTACCATGCCACAAATAGGCACAAACAGACCCTTGGGTGTCGCTGGCATCACACAGGTTAAGTGTCAAAAGAACTTAAAAAAAAACAGATTATGTTAATGAAGGTTTGTAAAACATGTTTAAAAAGTTAAACAGCTTATTACATCAAAAATATTTTTGAAATGAGTACCTACAGTATTTTATAAAATTACCATTATCCCGCCCAGCTTGCAGCCAGCACTGGTGCTATATGCATGTATTATAAATACATGCATATAGCACCTATTGAATCACTCCGTGTAACTCTAACTTCTGCTGAAAACTGCATTAAAATTCGTTGCGTAATTTAGTCTAGATAAGTCAATATATCGTCAATATACGTCAAGTACCGTACAGGCAAGTACCAATGTGACTTATTCAAAGTTATATGTACTTGCTTAATTATTCTAAGACATCATTGGCAATTGGTAAGGAAAAACCTGGATCTAGAAATTACAATCCGAAATGGCGATACCCGCAATGAGCAAGCGTGGTGATCAATGCTCGTGCCTCGTTCTCTATATGAGAAGATGCCTGTGTCCAGCAGTGGAATATTTATAGGCTAGAATTATATTTTTTTCCTTCTATTATTTGTATTTAATTACAAATATTCGCTCCGCATGCGTTAATGCGTAACAAATAATTAAAATAATAAGTATTGGGCTGCACCATCTCTCGGACATTTGAATTAACAGATTGTTAATCAGAGTCGGTGAAAGCCAAACCGTAAGGTTGATTCACTAGATGTCGCATACGTCGCCCTAAAAGACGTAATAAAATAGAAGGCAAAATTTAAACTTCCAGGCAGTGGCCTCGGTAGCTTAGTTGGTAAAGCGACTGGCGCGTCAAGCCAGTGGTCGCAGGTTCGAGTCCTGCCTGAGGTTTAAGTTTTTCCTTCTATTATTTGTATTTAATTACTAGTATTATTTAATTATATAAGTCAATAAATCAACAGTCCTACTAAATTAAATTTAATGTATGTTGAGTTGTGGTTATTTGTTATTTATACATGGTTATATTATTTGCAAACAGTTCAGTGGTTACACAGTTGAACGGTTTCGTTGTTGAGTAATAATTATTTAATTTTACCGTGAAATAGTCGTAAATTCTGTACGCGTATTCATGAGTATTCAATCAAATTGAATACTCGTGGTCGTGACGACCTCCGTGGTCGAGTGGCGTACACACCGGTTTTCAAGGTGTCGCCAGCTCCGAGGTCCCGGCTTCGATACCCGGTCGGTTCAATGTAGAAAAATCCCTTTTCTACATTGTCTCGGGTTTGGGTGTTTGTGGTAGGTACCTTCGTTGTCTCTGAATTTCATAACACAGGTGCTTTAGCTACTTACTTTGGGTTCAGAGCAATGTATGTGATGTTGTCCACATTTATAAAAAAAACAATTTCATATTTCAATACCTATGTGCTTCTGTACCCTTGTTTCTCAGTCTGATTTGCCGCAAGTCAGAATTTAATAATATTATATAACTAAAGATAGAATTACCGTCGCTATTCCAGGTAGAAAATTAAATCTAATTTTAACTGATCTTTAGTTGAGAGAATATTAATTCGACGAAACGCGTAGGTGGACTTTAAATCTCAGTGACAGTTTCAAAACTGAAGGCTTCTTGATAATATTAAATGTGCTTCAAGAAATTTCTAAATAAACCCTTCAGAACCAACATTCCTTTTACATTTTCAACTAGAGTATTAAAAAGTCTTATGACCAGTTTCTATATTCAAAAAATGATTCGTTTTGCTTACGAACGGTAGAATTATCTTCATTTTGCTTAGAAATTTCTACCGTCCGTAAGCAACACAAATCGTTTTTTGAATATCAGGCATTAACTGTATATTTTGTTGACACGTTTCTTTTTTTTTTGGTAAGTACAGGATCTTTTGTCGCGGACCTATTTTTTTGGGAACTAGCTGAGACTCAACGGAATTCAGCTATTATGAGTACTTAAATTAGAACTAGTTAGACTATATCTGGTGCTATGACTACGAGCCGGTTTCCGTAAATGTTCACTCAGTATAAAACAAAGTCGCTCTTGCTATTTGTAAGCAACAGATCTTTTAAACTAGTGAAACAATATGATGATGAGAAACAAATAAATATTTTTATTTATTTTAGATATTATTTAATATTATAAACTAAGCAACGGATAACACCATTTTTAGCAATAAATAGTGATTCATGAGAAATGTTTATAATTATGTATAAATCGCTTGTTTAATATAGACGAAAAATTTACTAAGATATACCTATTATACGAATGAAAATACAATTTATTTCTTATTTTCTAAAAAATAAATCTACTTTCATCATAAACTTGGAAATACATTGGCTAATTTGGTGTTTTGTTATATATTTTCCAATTTTATAAACATACGGTATAATAAATAAAAAGGGTATTTATTTTGTAAATGGCAATTTATTCGGTAACTTTTACACTAGCCTTAGATACGTAGGGACCTCCTTGGCCCAAAATGTAATAGTTTTTATTCTGTTGGACTATGATACTCATGACCGTCTTTCTATTAATAACAGCCACTAACTACCACCCAAAAGATACTTAATTTATAGGGTCAATATGTAATAACAAGTAAGCCTACACAACTAACTTGCGGAAATAACTTCATATTAACAAGGACTTGCACTAAACACTCGCACAATATAAGAATCAACATGATTTATATCGGGCCTGAGTTAATAAACAGACCAGAATCACTTGAGCCGTGACTTTCCTTTAATGTTCCCTTATGCCACAGATTAATTAATAGTACTAGGAATTAACAGATCGCAAAAAAAATATAAATTGCGACTCTAGCTGCGTCGCAACAAAGTGAAATTTAGCTCGCATAAGTACTTTATGCCTAATGCGATATTTACCTAAACAATGGCGCCGATTCTCTTGTACGCTATCTAAATCAAAATTAAACTATTGCTATCGTTTACTAACATGCAGCGTGAGAAAAGTACGGCAACAAAGAACAACTAACTTATAAAAGTCAAACCAGTTTTTGCCTTGAACATCACAGTGTTTTAGTGCAAACGTTTCTGCGTGTCGGTAGTTTTGTATGCGAATTTTAGTCGAAACTAAAATTGACGGCCCTAATTTACGTCTGTCCTTTTCTAATTGTGTACAAGTGAAAAAGATACCGAAGGCCTAAAATAAGTTTAGTGTGGGTTTAACAGAATCAGGGCCATTGCCGCTGTCTTAAGCTTAAGTCTGGCGCTGTCTGCAGTGGTGCGGCGCGTTAGGTTTGTAGACTTGTCGCTTACGACAACATAAATCTAATATTAATGAACCTATTGCCATTCGCCTGCCGAAAAGGCGCGCGTACCTACCGTAGGTACTTAAAATGCTTATACTTCATATTACTCTGACGGTATGTGAGTGTTATTATAATAGGTCTACTTACACTGGATATGTAGTGCTACGTTAGCGGAATAAAGATGTATGATTTCGTCGGCACCAGAAGGAAAATAGCAAGTATTTTGATACAGTGCCTTGATTGAACATTGTTATTTTGTTATTCCTACAGTCAACAACGAACGATACGTGTCTATGTTATGAATATAGTATATACGTACACTATACAGATGTTTTCTAAGAATTGATGGCACGAAATTTCATGTTACCATTTCCCTTACTCTCCAATTTAATTAGAATAGGGATGTTTCCTGGGTATGAAAAGTTAAAATCTATTTAGTCCGTCAGTTAGATAATAAAAAAATATTAGACACGTATTTTTTCTTTTATCAAAACAATAAAAAAATACAAAGATACACCGCTTTAAAGTTTCGGAGTGGGGGCTTATGACGCTGCGCCTCGCTAAAAATCGTAGCGAGGAGTGACGTTACGCGTAACTTCAGTTCTCTGTACTTTGATCATTTTTTGTTTGCAGGAAAAAAGAAAAAATACGTGTCCAATAAAATTCATTAATCTACAAGACGGACATAAAAAAAAAAAATAGGAAACAGGCCCATTCTAATACAATGCCAATGCAAAATTGTTATTCATTTAACAGGCACACAATCAACACAAAGAAAAAATATTCTCTCAATGTTTAGATTCCAGCCAGTTCTTTCAATAGACGGCATTTTTTTTTAAGAAACCAAAGTCTCTTGCCTGCTGAACTAATATGAATTTTGCATTGGCATTGTATTAGAGTTCAAATTAAATTGGAGAGTAAGGGCACATGTAATGAATAACAAGAAAAGGTGATTTCAAATACTTTTTAAAATTATTATTGAAATTACAATAAAGTAGCATCCTGTAAGGTTACAGGATGTTACTTTATTTTACTCTTTGTACTCCTTTTTTCCGTCTGACAATAAAACTTTATTTTCTTTTGCAAGTATTTAGGTATAATTATTATAAGTATCTTATTACAAGGGATAAGATCTTCTTTTTTACATACAAAGTATTTACAAAGAAAATGAAAAATCTGAAATATGGTATCTCTATTTTCAATATTAGGTATAACCCAACCTCATACCGAGTGTTTCTTTTACTAATGGAGTTACAAAAATCACGTACAAAACATAATTAATAACTATTTGACAGCGGTACGGAAACTTTCCTATAACCATTGATCTTGTGTGTGGTTCCAACCCGCAAAATACCTACACCTAGCTAAGTGATTGGTACACACTACGCTAGAGATTGCAATCGACTGATATACCTATATTGAACCGAACCATAGAGAAACAAATAAACTATAGAGTGCGCATATCGAGTATTAACGTAGGCACTAGTATGAACAAGTAAATTCGTAAAATTAGTTTAAAATATTAACAGAGTGCGCCGTTATATTAAAACTATCTCAAAATCTATTATCAGAGAATCAATCGGAATCATCGAGATTTTCGCATAAACGTCCGTCGTCGGCTAAAAATTTGCTTACGGTCGGCACAACGGGCTACTAGCGATGCGCTCCATGCTTGTCTATGTAAGCTCTAAGAACCGAACACATTGCTACAGAAATACAGCATTTATGAATCAACCTACAGATATTTTTTACAAACACAATTTAGTTATAAGTTGATACGACGGTTTAAAAGCCAGTTACTTGGTTACAAATTAAAAAAAACTGCCAAGTGCGGGTCGGACTTGCGAATGAAGGGTTCGGTAGCATTTTATGGAGCTCCTTAAATATTTTAAATTATTGCACTTTGTAAAAATTCAACTCTCTAGCTATTAAGATTCATGAGATACAGCCCGCAGACATACAGACAGACGGACGGACGGACGGACGGACATCGAAGGCTTAGTAATAGGGTCCCGTTGGCACCCTTCGGGTTCTTCAAAAATAATCTATTCAGACATTGTACTGTAAGCGGAAGACAGACGACTGAGTGTTGTATTTGTGCAACTTAAGAAAGCCTTACTATGTCCAGTACAGTATTGTTTTAGTCGATTTATAGATTTATTTATGAACTGAAAACTGCAGCACGGGTAGGCCTCCCACAAGATGGACCGACGACCTAGTGAAGGTCGCCGGAAACCACTGGATGCGGACGGCGCAGGACCGTGAGTTGTGGCGATCTTTGGGGGAGGCCTATGTTCAGTAGTGGACGTCGTTCGGCTGATATTTTGATGACGATGATAGTTATTTAAAACAAAACGGTTTACTCACGTATATTCTCGGGATCGCCCGACTAGTTTCAGACTCAATAGGAGTCCCTAATCATTAGCTGACGCGGCGGCGGTGGTGTCGCGAGTCGAACTGATGTTAGCGGCACTGCACTGTGCTGCGTAGCGGCCCGGGTCATGATTAGGGACTCCTATTGAGTCTGAAACTAGTCGGGCGATCCCGAGAATATACGTGAGTAAACCGTTTTGTTTTAAATAATTATGAATACTCCCTCACGAAAGTTATTATACAAATAATTATGATGATAGATTTATCATCACCATCCGTTTTCATGGAACCCAATGTTGTATATAGAATTTCAATCAGCATATTGGTTTGCGACCTAACGTTTGTACTGTTTTGCATGATAACCTTGTTAGTGATTTGGTTTCCGCGCTAGAGATGACTGATTTGATAAGGCAAGACATTATTTGATTAGCATAATAAATAAATGAGGAACCGATGTAATGAGTTAGACTCTTTTTTATATTCGCGTATTGTGTCCGTCTTTGACTGTGTATGCTTCAGGTTTGTAAAGAGCCGCCTCTATAAAAGAGTTTTCTTGCAAAAACGTTACCGTTTTAAATAAAAACAAAACACTTTCCTATCCAAGCTTAATAGCTATTTCATTATTTATTGAAATTTGTTTTCTTATAGGTAGAACTATATAATTTGGTTATTTATTATTGTATTTGTTACTCTTTATATTAGTGCTTATATATATCAGTATCAATAGGCATGCATATTGGAAATATTGTTGTAAATAATTTTAGCCTATAGACTAGCTGTCCCCCGCGACTTTGTTCGCGTGTTTTAGTTTCAACGGTTTTTCATTTTTGCAACATTTTTCATTTATGCTCCGCTCCTATTGGTCGTAGCGTGATGTTATATAATCTATAGCCTTCCTCAATAAACGGATTTTTTTTTTTTTTTTTTTTTTTTAAATACGGCTCTCGCACTATCCAATACAAAAATAATTTTTCAATTCGAACTAGTAGTTCCTGAGATTAGCGCGTTCAAACAAACAAACAAACAAACTCTTCAGCTTTATAATATTAAGTATAGATTTATATGTAATGCTGTTGGTATAGGTAAATAAATAAATAATAAGTTTGTATACATAGAGAGCAAGACCGATTCGGATCCAATTTATCATAAAAATCCAAATTTGACTGTTTAAAATGAGGTCACTTAACTTGTCGTAATTAGTTTGATTAGCGGGTGAAATGATCGGATACTAATGGGTTGCTAATGAGAACGTTAATGGAACTGTTGTGTACGAATATTAAGGTAAGGGCGTATTACAACCTTTGAGATGAGTTGGGGTGCCAGTGGTAGCGATCATGATGTAATTGTCAGATGTAAGAATCAGTCGCTGTAAAATGAAGGTCTAAATTTGTCGTTCACGTCCAACATGGTCTAGGTTGGAGCCAGTGACAGTCCGACAAATAACAGCAATACATTTGTTCCATATTTTATGATAGATACTATTATAATTATTATGCTATCCCTTATTATTTCACAAACTTATTTTTAGTAACTAGAATAATGAAAAATACGTGATTTTTCATCTTCATCTACTTCTTATATCTTCATCTACTTACCACATTGTAAACTTACACACTCTTCAGAAAGGCGCATGAGTTAACCAATTGATAACATCAAAAATAACTACATATACCTAAGACTTTAGAACTTCGCCGTAACATCAACCGAACCAAACCCTATAACAAAACTAAAACAAAAATTCTTATTTATTTTCTTGTCGCCTTCAACGAGACCATTCAACATACGTACTTACCTACTATTGGAAGGAATTATATTCATGAAGCAGTTTGCTCGTAGAAATGTTACAACCGCACTTTATACAAGTGGGTATTATATACACCGTCTTAGGTCTTACATATTTGCACAAATAATAATATTATTTCGTTAGATTTACATATTTTAATGGTTAGCCATCTTCGATCAAATATACTAGGTACATAATTTCAGGCTGTGATGTGATATTTCAGCCAAACAATTACTTGGTCAACAAAATTATGCTGACCTAACCTAACCAATTAAATATTCTTGCTGACCAATTGTAAAATATTCGTGATTAATTAGGACAAATCAATTAATTTATTTCTATTAATTTCTCTCTTCACTTTCGAATTTGTAGTTCACATTATGAACTTAACTTAATACTTTGAAAAATAAATAAATAAATGTGGACAACATCACATACATTGCTCTGAACCCAAAGTAAGTAGCTAAAGCACTTGTGTTATGGAATTCAGAGACAACGAAGGTACCACAAACACCCAGACCCGAGACAATGTAGAAAAGTTGTTTTCTACATTGACCTGACCGGGGATCGAACCCGGGACCTCAGAGCTGGCGACACCTTGAAACCGGTGTGTACGCCACTCCACCACGGAGGTCGTCAAATACTTTTTCGAGAAGTTTGTAAATGTTAGCTAAACAGTTAAGGTTTCTGAACAGTAGTTTTACTAAAATTAAAACCTTCTGAAGGGCCATTAGGCCGCCCACACGAAGACTGCGTGAAGCACTTGGCATCGACTGCGTCTAGCTGCAAATGCATGGTAAAGTATAGACTTCTATGCACTTGTACACAAACATGGACTGTTAGCATCTGTTTGTCCGGTTTGAGCGGCTGATAAAACAAAAAGCTATCATTCTGCGGTCGGGGGAAGCTCGTTATGCTCAAGAGAGCTCGACTGCTCCGGCAGACCATGTATATAATAATAATAATAATACCAGCCTATAAATGTCCCACTGCTGGGTACAAGCCTCTTTTCATGTAGAGAATTGATCACGGCGCTTGCCCATTGCGGGTTGGCGATTTCAGATTTAAATTTTTGGAATCCAGGTTTCGTTACGATGTTTTCCTTTACCTTTTGCCAATGGTGTCTTAGAATGATTAGGAAAGTACATATAACTTTGAAAAAAGTCATCTTTGTACTTGCCTGTAGTGGGTTAACTGCAACCATGTGTATACAAATCCGTTCGTTGAACCGCTAGGCCACCACGACAATGTATTATCCAGTCAGTGTATTATAAACACTAACTAACTGCTCGAGGAGACCGTTTAGGGCAGCCCAGATCATCTTCTTACACTTTCTAAAAGAAGTATGTAATGTACGAATCAGTATAAACATCTCCATAATATACAACAAAACTATAACCTTCTAAGAAGTAAACATAACTTTTTCGGCATTAACTGTTCTTACCGAGCAGGTAATATAAAGCGAATCGCCTATTATACCAATGAAGAAATACTTTCATTAGAACATTCGTAGGCCTAATAAAAGATGGCCGCGGCAATATGAGTCGTATAAGGAGCCATTTATTGTGATTTACCGGTAAAATAAACGAGACATGAGACTCTTTTAATGTGGTCTTCTTGGCGCTCATTTCTTTGTATAGAGTAGGATACATATTAATCGAACAAATTGAATATTAGGCATACATCATCATATTTTAGAACATCGCGTATATGTATTTTTTAGTTACAAGGTCCCATTCATGGACTTAAATTATTGAATTTATAGTAGTAAAATCCGTGTAAATAAACAAATAAATGTGGACAACATCACATACATTGCTCTGAACCCAAAGTAAGTAGCTAAAGCACTTGTATTATGGAATTTAGAGAAAACAAAGGTACCGCAGACACCCAGACCCGAGACAATGTAGAAAAGGGGTTTTCTACATTGACCCGGCCGGGGATCTAACCCGGGACCTCAGAGCTGGCGACACGTAGAAAACCGGTGTGTACGCCACTTGATCACGGAGGTCGTCAAATCATTATTATATTATGTAATAGATTTATTGTTATTTAAAGAAGTACGTATATAAGTATTAATACAATATTTCAAGTTCTGCTTACTTACATTATGTTAAAAATCAACAAATATAATTTAATTTTATGATGAAATTTGTAAGTCTCAGAAATGTCTCAGAAAATGCGTAGGTCGTATCATTAATTCAAAACCCACTCACTTACTGAGTAAATACTGAATAAGCTGTTTATTACAGCGACTTATGTAACAAAAGACTGAGCCAAATCCAAAACACAGTCTCAAAAGGCATCGTACAAATAGTTTCATAAAAAAACTTTCAACATTCATTTCCAATGCAACGCGTTTATAAACATACTTTCCAAATTCAAACAGAACGACAATAAAACACAGGTTCACATAAAAACTCTTTTAATTCAAAATACGTAAAACTACTTTACGGATTTACCGTATAATGCCGGTAAAATGTAGAAAAAGCGTTCGCACGGTGCACATGCTTCCTTTAATCCGATTTTAATAAATGAGTACATGATTAATCTGGAGTAACTTGCCGCGCACACGGTACAAAAACATTTAGCATTAATACAAGTGTTACAATTATTTATGTAACTGCCTAAAAGCAAATTAATTTTGGTTCGGGTGTTTGTGTTTGGTCTAAGTTATAAACTTCATGAAATTTTCTGATTAACGGACTCCTATAGGTGGAATAGCAACTATTATGCTCTGTGTTCAACGGTAAATAAGTTTAATTTTTGACTAATAAATGGTTAATAATTGTATTTTAGTGTTATGTGATTACACACCAACTTAAAAAACCGACTTCAATAATAAACCAAAACTACTCAATCTAAATTGATTTAATTTATATGGGACTGCCTATAAAATAAGTATATGCTATCGATCACAAACTTTTGAAATCGATCCGCAATTACCGGCGCCATCATGGCGGCGCACGCGTCTCTTGTGGTACCGAGTCTTCAATTTTATAATTGTAAAATAATCTTTATTGTGTCGCTGGCCTTTAAAAGTATTGCAAATGTGATGTTGAATGTAATCTAATGATAATATATTGTTTAGTGTGAAGAATCAATAGATTCCTTTATTTAATAGAAATAATAGAAGGAAAAACTTAAACCTCAGGCAGGACTCGAACCTGCGACCACCGGCTTGACGTTTTACCAACTAAGCTACAGAGATCAATGCCTGGAAGTTTAAAACATAAAACAAATGTTGCCTTCTATTTTATTACGTCTTTTAGAGCGACGTATGCGACATCTAGTGAACCAATCTTGCGTTTGGTCTCACCGACTAAGTTATGTTAAGTTTTTCCTTCTATTATTTTATTCTATTTGTATTTAATTACAAATATTCAATATATAACACATATAACAAATAATTACAATAATAAGTTTCCTTTATGCTGAAAATGAAAGGTAATTTTGTAAATTTATTTTATAATATCCGCGACCTCTTATAACAAAGACTGCAACCTGCTTTCGTATTTTAATCAAACCCATACGAATTTACAAATGGATTCAGTATCGCCGCTTTCTCTACATTTTTACGGCTTTCAAATTGATTTGCGATAATACTTTTTCTTGAATGAAAAGGTTTTTAGGCTGTGAAATAAGGGTCTCTTAGGGTGGCGAAAGGTTGTCGAAGGGACACATTTGTCTAATTGTAAAATGTTGAAGGATCCCATTTTTTGTGCGATAAGGTCGTCAACGTAATGCAGTTGTCGAAATCGTATCATAGTTTTGATTTTTCAGGTGTATTAATTAATAAGATATTTTATAGGAATATTTATCCATATTAATGTTATAAATGCGAAAGTAACTTTGTCAGTCGATCTGTTTGTTTGTTACGCTCTCACGGCTAAAACTCTCTCCTGTTTTTATAAAACTTTGTATAGTGTAAGATAGTTTTTTTTTCGTGATAACGAACAAGCACGCGGGTGAAGCCGCGGGCAAATTTATTTATTTATAAAGGTCTTCCCACAACTTATGCGTGCAAATTTCTATATATATAAATATTACTTAGGTAATATGACGACCTCCGTGGTCGAGTGGCGTACGCACCGGTTTTCAAGGGGTCGCCAGGTCTGAGGTCCCGGGTTCGATCGCTGGCCGGGTCAATGTAGAAAACCACTTTTCTACATTGTCTCGGGTCTGGGTGTTTGTGGTACCTTCGTTGTCTCTGAATTCCATAACACAAGTGCTTTAGCTACTTACTTTGGGTTCAGAGCAATGTATGTGTTGTTGTCCACATTTATTTATTATTTATTTATTTATTAGGTATATATAGATTACGCACTAGCCAATTATGGGCTCACCGACATTCTTTAAAATGTCACTATTCTCTATAAAATTAAAGTAAAAAGAAAGACAAGTATATATAACCTACTTAATTTATTAATATGCACAAATAAATACATTATTTAATGAACTGAATAAGTCTAGTCAACCATATTGCACTTAGGATTATCTACTGATATTCAGAGCCAGCTTAGCAAGCCAAACCATTAAGGAGTTATCATGTTGCACCTAATGACTTTGATCTGTCTGTTGAGATTGTAGGCTTTCTAGTTGAATTCATAATTGATAAACGCCATTAATATTACATAAGCATTAGATCCTTCGGTTCGATGTCCTCGATCCTATACGCGAATGTTTGGATGGATGGATAGATGTTTGTAACTCAGTCACGATAAAACGGCTGAACGGATTTGAATGAAATTTGGTACATTGATAGTTTATTGAATTAAGTAAGTGACAAATTCACCGCAAAGCTACTGTAATACATCTTTTTTGTAATTATTTTGTGAATAAGTCGTTGGTGTGTCAATTAATAAATAAATACATAGGCTACTTTTAATTATTATTATCATCACAATTTTTCATCTGCACTTGGGTGAAACCGCCGTGCGCGGCTAGTAATTTATATATTAACTGTTGAATTGATATTAGGATGACTTATTTGTATTAATTTGATATACGCGAATATAGTAAAGTATTTGTATTTAAAATAAATTGACTATAGTATCTAAATAGAATTATTATAGTAACTCTAGCGACAAATGTTGCTTTTTAGAGTTGATTTTAATTTAAAGTCATGTAAACCCTTTTAGGGAAATTAGGTGCCCATTTTACCCGATGCTAAAATTTAGATAGGCGTTACCTAAAATATGTTAGTAATATAGGTCAGGTAGTAAGCGATGCAGCTCCGCATGAGACGTTAAGTGCGCGACGACATCAAACATTCACTGTCAACTGACCCTGGTGTAAAGCAGCTCTTATTTAAAACATTATTCTGTTCTAGAAATTTCTTAGTAATTGCTTGTAGTACAAGATACCTATATTGACACCTACAGCGGCAATCTTAGTACGTTTTTGAGAAATACTTTATCTTCATAATTATGTGAATTTCATTCAGGAATATTGTCATAGAGTAGGAGACTCGAAACTCTGGTCTAGAATTAATTGCTTTAAACTTTAAGAGCTTTACAAAGTTTTGTGTTAAATTTCGCGACACAGATTAAAGAGAATAATTACAAAATACTATAAGTAGATAAGTTCCTACTATCTTATGTTAACTATAAAGCCTTTTAAAGGAAGCATACATAGTGGCGCATATAAAACTTTGATGTGAACAAGCAAGTTTCTGTTCAAATTCAACGGAGAAGCTTCGAGAACAATTTGGGATCAAAACGTGATGTGGTCAGGTTTAGAGATATTTGTATTTTGAATATATAGTAGTTAGAATGAAGTAAGAATGAGACGCAACTATGCCCATATAATATAGTCCTTCTACTTTTTCTCTATTTCTCAATTTGAAAAAAAACATTCCATTTCTTATAGACAATGATATTATACACAAGATATTATTAACTTCATAATTATCTACATTTAAAATCTGATCGCGCTGGTATTAACAAAATGTTGTCATACTGCACTAATGAATGGTACACAAGATAGTTTTAGCACGTAAGGCCCGCTTGCAGCAGCCCGGGTTATCTTTTTAACTCAGAGTTAAATGCTAAAACGATGTTAAATTGACAGTTTGTCATAAAATTTTATCAATTTAACCTCGTTTTAACAACTAACTCTTGGTTAGGTTTTTCGTGAAAGTGGGCCTAAGTAAAATATATAACTATAGCTATCATTTGAAAAGGTCCCAAATAGAAGGTTTTCGAGTCCTCAAAATGTGAACGATAATATAATGCAATATCTGCCTTATTTTTATTTTATTATACCATTACCATTGACTTGACTTTCTCATAACTTTAGCTACATAAGATATAATATTAATAATATCTTGGGGACAGCTCACACACGGCCATCTGATCCCACACTAGGCAGAGCCTGTATTATGGCAACCAGACAACTGATAAACATACTTATATATTTCTAAATACACACATATTATAGATAAATTACACCCAGACACAGAACAAATGATCGTGCTCATCACACAAAGATTTGTCCTGCGTGGGAATCGAACCCACGACCTCTAGTTTAGCAGTCAGGATCACTAACCACTAGACCAACAGGCCCGTCAAATCGATAACGATATCGATCAAACTTTTAAATTTAATTTTAAACAAATGAAGTATGTAATTTATAGATATCTTCTATTAATAAATGTCGACACTTGTTTGTTAATAAATTGACTTATACCTGGTTCCTATTCAAGAAACGATTCATTTTGATTACGGACGGTAGATTTTCTAAGCAAAACGAAGAAGATCCTACCATCCGTAAGCAGACCGATTCTTTTTTAACACGCTTTTATTAGGTCGACCAGCCCCCCTAGACAAGTGGCATTTCGACAAGCGTTTACGATGATAGAAATCGCTTCAATGACATTAAATGTATAGAAATGACATTTTGTTTCGCTAAGTCACGTGACTTGGACTTGTCAATTCCATACATTTGAGCGATTCGATCAGCGTTATCGCTTGTCGCATTGTCACTTGTCTAGAGGCCCTGTATGTAACTAACTATGTAATGGAATCTAAGGTAACTAATTTAACCATCTTCCAAGGATCGTAGCGTCATGAAATTTGGCAGCTGTATGTAGTTCTGATGACAATACAAAAATATGGTCGAACTGATCTGATGATGGAGCCGGAAGATATGAACTAGAACTTCATGATGGAACATCGTATCATAGCTGTGTTTGGACTTGTTAGAAAGGACTTGTAATGAAATTTGACCACGATTAAGTTTCAAGGTCTGATGATGAAGCCGTGGTTTTTACGTGCATTTATAAAAGCGTGTTTTTCTAGTATTTTTTTAAACTATTAATTTATTTTAATATAGGAACTGGTCATTAGACAAGTTCCTTGTTAGATGAACGACGGTAATAAATATCCTTATTGTGTCAGCTATGATGGGATACGATATAAGCTAGCCATCATTGTTGTTGGAACTCTGTGATTTATCGATTCTAAAGATAGGTACTTGAATTTGTGATGGGATTTGCTGACATACTGTCTTGAAACAACAGTGCGAAAGATTCATTGTGTAGCAAATCATCTATATTTATAAAAGAGCCACGTATGGAGTTCCTCAACGGTTCTTCTATAAAGGAATAACATTTTGAAACCGTGCAACTAGAACCATTTTTTAACGTTTAGAAAGTGCCTGAAAAACTTTATTATTTTGATTTAGTAACATTTTGTTTTTTTGCCATTAAACAAAGAATAATAATGTTTTTATCATGAATAAAATCTTAAATAAAATCTTTTAGTTTCGTTTTGTTAAATTGATACAAGATTTTTATTGTTATATAAAATTAAGTTAAAGAAACTATACAATTACCTATAGCTCTAAACAAGCTATATTTAAAGCACTCTCATTGACCCATATTTAGACTAATCCTTGCATACAAAGGGTCAACTTACACTGGATTAATTTTAATAAATAACTAGTTTTGCCGCGACTTCATTTACCAGCCTATGGTTAATTACAAAGGTTCTCCGGGTAAAAAGCACCGCGTGTAATCCGGGATACGGTTCCCTTTTCTTGTCTTGCATGACGTTTAACGCGGCTTAATGAATAACTAATAATATGAAATTAAAATGTTTGTATAAAATTACGTATGAATTTAATAAAAATATATTGTATTCAAGTGACATTTCTACAAGAGTTAACGATGATAGGAACCGCTAAAATGTATGGAAATTACATTTAATTTCGATAAGTCACGTGATTTAATTTAATTTATGTGTACAACATCACATACATTGCTCTTATCACAAAGTAAGTAGCTAAAGTACTTGTGTTATGGAATTCAGAGACAACGAAGATACCATAAACACCCAGAGTCCAGACCTGAGACACTGTAGAAAAGGGGTTATCTATGTTGATCCGGCCGAGGATCGAACCCGGGACCTCAGAGCTGGCGACTGGCGACGCCTTGAAAACCGTGTACGCCACTCGACCACGGAGGTTGTCGACTTAGGCTTGTCACTCCCATACATTTGAGTGATAGGTTTAGCGTTAACGCTTGTTGAAATGTCTCTTGGCTCTCTACTCAAGTGACTGATAACTGACCAGTAACTGGGATTGCAGAAATATTGCTTACTTCAAGATAGGTAAAATATTTTTAAGAGACTTAAGATACTCTTTAATTGTAATAGCTTACACAAGATAAATATATCCAAACCAATTTTATAAGCGCTAAATTAACTATGTCCGTCTGTAACGCTTTTACGCCTAAACCACTTTCCTTAAGTATGATTCCGAACTCGGCAACAAGCAGCAGTGCTGTTACCGCAGTGCTGCCACTAAGGTGCGGCCCAGCAGTGCTGCCTGCCGCGCTGATTAAAAGCAAGGCAGCAGTGTCGCTCTGTTTCTTGGTGATGCGTTGTTGTTGTCAATGGTTAACTTTGACTTTGGCAGACGCGTCACTACTGGTCTGTCGCGGCGGTAGGGCGACACTGACGCGCAGCAGTGCTGCCGCTACATTGCTGCCGCGACATTGCTGCCTAGCTCGGAATGTTATGTTATATAAGCTTATAGAAATATTGAAATAAAACTAGTTTGAACGGATTCTATCGCGGTTTATTTTAAATTCTTTGCAGGTGTCATGGTCACGGGCAGACTGAAAGACAACCTCAGAAAGCAATACTTATAGAAATAGTATGGGTACCAGTAGTGTCGCGGCAGCATTGCTGCGTGCAGCGTGGTTAGGAATCATACCTTTATTTTGATAAAATGTCGTATGAGGTTAGCTTGAACTAGAAGAACGGCCAAAGACTAGTTTTTGGCTTCGATAACCGACTTTCACGCGGGCGGGGCCGCGAACAAAAGCTAGTAGGTATATAAGGTAAAAACTCTTCTAAATAAACAGTATTTTAGCACTCCGTGTATACAAATACACGGCATTACGTGTACAAAGTTGCTATAAACTGTAGGCTTGAATGAAAACCCTCATAAAACTGCTATCTTCGAACCCTTTCGCCAGGAAGTCTGTACAATCAGGGCATTATCGCGACACACGAAAGAGGAAGAGGGAAGGGTATGGAGGTTACGGTGCCCTTAAAAGTGTACTTTTACGACTGGCTTCCTAAGTTCCAGATGGGTATCTAGTTTAAGTGGTAGGAGTTTTACTAAGCATAAAGAAGGTCAGCTAAGTAGATTTGTTACATAAACACTACAGTTATAACAACTATTTGTAAGAGAAAACATTTCACGAAGTATTGAGTCTTATAAAACACTAGCTGTCCCCCGCGACTTTGTTCGCGTGTTTTAGTTTCAACGGTTTTTCATTTTTGCAACATTTTTCATTTATGATCCGCTCCTATTGGTCTTAGCGTGATGTTATATAGCCTATAGCCTTCCTCAATAAACGGACTATCCAATGCAAAAAGAATTTTTCAATTCGAACCAGTAGTTCCTGAGATTAGCGCGTTCAAACAAACAAACAAACAAACTCTTCAGCTTTATAATATTAGTATAGATTAAACGTAAAACATCATCCATATATTTAAAAACTAATCCCATTCACCTTCGTCGCGCCATAACTTCTAAAAGACGTTACCTAATCGGATTACTCTTTTATTTGTTGAGTTTCTTCAACGTTTAAGGAGATCGAAAAAGGATGGAAATGTTTTGAAAATCTCACATCACCCGTGCGAGGCCGGTGCAGCTAGTAATCAATAAATAAATGGTTAGTGGGATTCTTAATAGTACATTTAATACGTTGTATAGTTAATTTGGATAAATAACTGCAGTAAAGTACACGTTACTACTATTATAATTATTTGTTACGCATTAACGCATGCGGAGCGAATGTTTGTAATTAAATACAAATAATAGAAGGAAAAACTGCACTGGCACGTCAAGCCAGTGGTCGCAGGTTCGAGTCCTGCCTGAGGTTTAAGTTCTTCCTTCTAATATTTGTATTTAATTACTTTACTACTACCTATGCGAGCGAAAATGTCAAAAATATTTGAGGTCTGAAACACTAAGCACTAGAAAAATAGATACTTAAATAATCAAAAGTCTGGTGAAGCAGTCAAAGCCTGCGCTCAGACTAACTGCGTGAATCCCTTCCAAAAAAGAAAACCTAAATAATCAACTGTTTTAAGGTACTTTTGATATGGTTTTAAACCACAGTTACTTTATTTATTGTTAGTAGTTCGTTAACACTAGATAAATAATGGTTTTGCGTTTGATGAATGTGCACTTCTTCTTCTTGACGTCGTTCTTTGATCAAGAGTTGTCGATTTGATCGTGTCGGTCCAGAATACGGTTACCATTAGTGCAATGAGTTGCCACCAAACCTAAATAAGACAAACAAAAACAAAGACAGACATTTTGGAAGTGAAAACTTCTTTAGGCGCGTTGGGCTTTTTTTTAAAATGGGAACAAACATTTGAATTCTCGACACTGTTACGGTTACCGCGACCGACACCTTTGTATCTACATAAATATATATGTAATTGTTCAAAAAGAAGTTCTTGTCAACTCAAATTGAAGTCGAAGTCAAAGTCATATATCACAGATTTTTTTTTTTCGAGTTAGTAAAAGACAATTGAACTTGCGACACTGTTACCATTACCAAAACCTCTGTATATAAATATGTATATATATTGTAATTGTTCAAATTTTCACATCAGCGGCACTCCTGGAGTGCCACTGTTTTTTTATTTCGTAAATCATGAGTGATGTACAAAGCAATAAATATAAAAAGTAGCGACATGTTTTGCCGTTAATGACGTACAAAAAATTGAGTAGGTAGTTTCAATCTCAACACCTTGATTTATAAAAATATCAATCATATTAAATATTTAACTATATGTAAATTATTAACTCTATAACATTCAATCATGTGTTTATAACCTAGCATTCGTATCTAAATCCGAAATTACCCGAGCACACACGATTCGCTAAGCAAAGCCATTATAGACATTTCAATCAAATGAACATCGATTGACGTTCATCCGAGTGTATCACGCATCCTAATGACCAATTAGGTATGTTTGGCCTATGATAGATGGGTTTATAGTTAATTCGCTGGTCGATCCAAGCTTATAGCCCATACCAAATTTCATCAAAATCGTTTCAGCGGTTTAACCATAAAACCGTAACAGACACGTTCGCAGTTTTCTTAATTTTAGAAAGACTATTCCCTTTCTTAGAGAATTCAATCTCAGTACCTATCGTATGGGTTTTACAAACATTCACAACATAGACGAGCCTGTTGGTCTAGTGGTTAGTGACCCTGACTGCTAAACCGGAGGTCGTGGGTTCGATTCCCACCCAGGACGAATCTTTGTGTGATGAGCACGATCATTTTTTCTGTGTCTGGGTGTAATTTATCTATAATATGTATGTATTTAGAAATATATAAGTATGTTTATCAGTTGTCTGGTTGCCATAGCACAGGCTCTGCCTAGTTTGGGATCAGATGACCGTGTGTGAGATGTCCCAAGATATTTATTTATTTATAATTATTCAATTTACATACACAAATAACACCCATTATAATATTGGTATGGATTGGGATAACTTATACTTATACTAAATTATTACAGATAACCTGGGTTACGTGGCTAAGATTTGGAGATTAATCTGTGGTGATTAAATAGGATTGTAACGTCGTCAGACCCTAAAATGGATGGTATGTGGTTTGTAATAATATAACAACTGTTAATTTAAAATTCTGCCGAGAAAGCATTCTTGGATTTTATGATATCCCTTGTTTTTAAATTTTGTGATAGCATGGCATGGATATGCCTGTGTATTGGGGAAGTCAGAAATAAAAGTCATGTTCACTATAATCGTATTTATTACTACTTATCTTCAGTGCACACTTGGCAAACAAACAGTCATATATAATCAGGGGAACAGTATTTTAGTACATACTATATACAATTTTCTGCCTAATTTTATAGAAAGTATCAAGTGCGAGCTCTGTGTCATCAAAATTTGGATTTAGTTAACAAAAATGGCCACAAATAGTTGTTTAAGTAAGCTTGATTAAAGCTCGTTACTTCTTAAAAAAACAGGCCGTAACCCAACAGTGGGAGAGTCCCTGATAATAATACATCAGTGATTAAACACTTATTTATCTATGCTAATTACCCAAATTAATTATGTAACCGTAATTAGTATAAATCAACAGCTCGCCAATGCATTACTCTCTGGAAATTATTTACTTAAATAACTGTTCCCCAGGGTCTAAACAAAACGACCAAATAATACGCTAATTGTATGGGAGTTAAAAACAAGAGCAACATATTGCAAGACGTAATTAAACTATGAAAATTTAACGCTGTGTAGAATATGTAGGTACACGTTTTGCGAATTTTAAATGTTATTTTACTTTAGACAGGCCTGTGACCAGCATTGGACCACGGCCGAGTTGATGATGATAAAAACAATAGAGCTGAGGACTATTTTTTTTTAATGCCCGTCTTTTAGAATTGTACCTAAAGAAAATAAGACACGTATTTCTTTTTTTAAGTAACCAAAAAGCAACGACGACGCATTGATTTGAAATGTCGCATGACGTCACGATGTCGTACGTTTTGTGTAACATCGTGACGTAATTATCCCTCACTCCTGAACTTTGATTCGCGTAATCACTTTTGTTTCCAGTTATTCCGAATTTCCAAAAATTGAAAATACGTGTATATTTTCTTTTTAATTTACGGACTAAATATATTTTCATACCCAGTCAACATCCCTATTTTATTTTCGGCGATATTTTAGACAGAATGGTTTTGAGATCTGAATATTGGTATTTATAATTTTATCGAGAGTAATATTAGGCATTCTTTACACTGGTTTTGGGGCTAAAATAGACCTGCCAACCTAAAAATACAGTATTTTATATCAGGAAAAATATTCATTTTTACTTTTGCTTTACATAAATAATTTGACAAAATAGTTTAGTTTATAATATTTTGCATTGCGTATATTGACATTGTTTAAAACATTAGATATTCGCAAAACGTAAACATCTTATTTTTAGATTTCATATAAATAAACATAAAAAACTTCATTAGTGTCGTACCTATGTATGTATAGTCATATTTTCTGTAATTACTGTATATTCAAGATATTTTTAATAACAAATCCATTACATACATAGCATATATATAAAATATGATATTTTTTAGACTGCCTTCTGCAATAATTATAACAAGTTAAAATTTTCAGTTTTTTACGGATTTCTAACAGCTCTATTTTTTAACAAACTTTATTTTGTTGTTATTTTTTTTTGTATAATGTCGTTAAATGCCTTTGATGTTTCACAATTGCTCATCTATTCTCAAACTAAAAGTCATGAAGACAGGCCAAATGAGGTTGTTTACTATTAAAAAAAATGGTTGGTTATGTTCAACAATAATAAAATACCAATAAAAGAATATGGAAATAAACGAAAAATTACAGAATACATAATTATCTAGACACTCCAATGCAGGGGAATATTTGCAGTAAATAGTTTTAATGTCAGAATGAAGGATGTACTTAATAGAGAAAGTCAAAACTTTTTTTTATAAAAAATACTTTCTCAAGGTTACGATGATGTTTTTCTCCTGTTAATTTACATTGTATTTACAGACACTCCATAATTCTGACATTAAAATAATATATTTTTATTTCTATAACACGTTTTAAAGTTGTGAATTTTTCTAACTATATAATATCACAAAAACACAGACGAAGTTAAAGCGATTAAATGTTATATTTTACATTATAATAGGTACTTCATTGTTATTTTTTTACTTAAATTAATTAGCGTACATCAAGTTGCTTACTTTAATATTATTTGACACTCATTTAAAATGGTAACTTTACAGATATCTTTTTTGTACCTATATTTGAAAATGACATGCTGCCATTTTGGTTTTCAATATCCCTCCAAAAAGAACGTCCTCGTTTATAAATTCTACAATAAAATTTTATAAATCTTACGTTTCATACCTGTGCCCACAGAACTGATACCCTTACTATAAAATTAATTTTAATTCTAATACAATGCCAATGCAAAATTAATATTATGTAGATCAGTTTACTTGAAAGCACAAAAAAATACTGTCAATGGAAGGAACGAACTGGAATCTAAACATTGATAGTATTTTTTTTGTACTGTGTTGTGTTAGAATTGAAATTCATTCAAGAATAACCCTCCTGTTTTGTAAAATTGTTTGAAACCAAAATCTTTAGAAGTGTCCGTTATGAACAGTTTCGTTACTCTCCCGCCATTTTCAAATATATCATTTCTCAACATATTTTGATCGCTACGACTTAATTTGCGCGTAGGCGTCGCATTAAACGTTCTTTATTTAAATTACGATTGTTAATTTTACATTACATTAATAATTTTAAATTATTTTCTACATTACACATTTATTTTTTAAAGTTCCACTACGGTCATATAATTATGAGCTTGCCATACTGAAAAAACGCATAGCTATTTAGTATTTTTTTTAAACTAAGTAATTATATAGAACTTTTATTTATAATTATACCATAATGAACTGTTATACTTATTAATTATTTATTCAAATATTTCGAACTTGCTATTGGTAAAACATGTGCTTGAAACAATTTTATTGTGTGCTGACATTTTGTTATATAATACTGTAATTTGACAAAATAATCTCAAACCATGTGCACTGTGCTGTGAATCAGTTTATCTATTATCCATAATTGTGATATTAGTATTATTAATATATAAAATTGTTATTACTAGTCGTGATTCTTTCAAATTACAAAACTGTCAGTGTCAAAATGACGTCTGTCAAAAAAGCTTTATAGATCTTTTAGGTCTCGATTTGGTTGAAAATATGTATCATCTTTAATTTTTACGAAAACCTATCTGAATGCTCCAATTTTTTATTAGAGAATTAAGACTTATTTTCATTTATTTATGCTTTTTCGTTCATTCACTCTCGACAAGCTTAGATTTTTTTGAACATGGAGTAGCTTTAAAGTAATTTATTTGGCTCTTTTTAAGTAAATGTTTCACAGAGTTGACAATGTGCTGATTTATTTATTATGTTTGTATGACTTCATGTGGGCGTGTGGGTAATTGTGGTAATGTGTGTGTAGTATTATGTGACATTGCATGTTTAATAGTGTATGAATAGTATTGAAATGCGCTGTGCATAGATTTGTCATAATAACATCTGTAAAATGCACTTTCTACTTGATTATTTGAGCTTCCTAATTACTTTTTACGCCTTGTTTTCTTGACAGTTAGTAATTTGAATAAAAACCGACTATTTTTTTAAATACATATTGATATATACTTTACAATAACATCGTCTGCTAAAATTTGGCTTAACGCTAATATATAGTGATATTTTCTTTATATACAGTCCCCTAAAAGGCATAGGATATTAAATACACACAGTGGTCCGTTAATTAATATCTAAAAACCCTAGTTTTTATGGGGTTTCCTGACAAATGTATAATCGGCCCGAAAAATACATAAATATATTTTTATTGGTGCCAGATTAATTTTTAAATGTTTCGTTACTTCAATATTTTTTTATAATTTTCCTGTTTTCCATTAATTTGATTATTACAAAAGAAAAGTGAAATTTAATATTATTTGGCTCAATCGTGACAATAGGTAATTAAGTTAAAAAAAAAGACATTTTAATTACACGGCGACAGAATGATGTAAGTATCTACATTTGATGCCAGTTCACGTACTTATTTTATTTTACATGGCAACTCATATACATTCAGATTTTAAAATGGTATAGCACTATAAAATTATAATAAAAAAATTAGTAATGATATCTTAAAATTCTACATTATAAATTAAAGATAAAAATTACATAAATATATTTTTATACATTCAAAATACTTAATACGCTGGTGTCAAATAACAATAATATGCCAGTTATTTTATTTTAAAATGCATTACAAAATATAGGTTCAGCATTTTCAAACATTATTACTGCCATTTTGTTTCTGCAGAGCTTAGATATACGATCAAGTGTCAAATCTTATATCTGAGTGGTACGTGGTAACGTCGATATATAAATGAAAAATGTACATCGAATTTAAAGACAAGTAATAATATTATGTTCATCATTATCAATGCCTGTGCCTTTTCTACACGAGAATGCTTGCGCCTAGCAGTGGGACAATCATAGGCCGGTATGTTTTATTAAAAAAAAGCTCATAATACAGGCACTGATCAACTAAAGTCACCATACAAACGTCGCGCACTTGGCTGCAACGGTCAACGTTATTCTGGAAGTTGCTGTCACTGGTCGTGGGTGTGAGTTCTTTGAATTACAACTAACAAACAGACACTTGATAGAATATCCACGCATTAAATACTTTCAGCAAGATAAATCCATAAATTAAAATATTAAAGCAGGTACGAAATAACTCTTAAAATAATACTTAAATTAATTCGATTTGATTTGACTAGGATACAGACTAGGTCATTGTTTGACTAGATAATTTATGCTAGGTTGATATTGACACCCATTCCAGCGACGAATTCATCCCTTATAAGTGGAAGAAGGCCTGTGTGCCTGTAACAAAGGAAATTGTATTAAGTTTCATGATTTTCAGACAGTTAAAATAATAGTACTTTTATGTAGCATACACACTTAAAAATTAAAAGAAGTCTTAATATTCAACAAATGCTCCATTTTGTATATTTGTGGCCCTAAATTGCACAATAATAAATTTTGTGTATTAATATCGGTAAACTGTTGTCCTGAAATTAATTGATGTAGTAGGTAGGTTGTTTTCATAATTGGTAAAAAAATTAATATTTTGACCAAAACCAATGTCAAAAATTGCTTTTTATGGAACAAAAAACACAAATTGGGTATCTTACAAGACTTTTTTAATTTCATTTAAAAAAATATATTACTATGTTGAGTTGTGAAAACGGCAGATTTATTACTTTTATATTAATTTTGCCATTTTTAATATTGCTAAGTAGATAGAGAGAGCAAATGTGACGTCACTACGGTAATTCTCCATACTAATATGGGGCTGCCCAGTACAAGTCGTAGTTTTGCGAAAAAGAGATAGAACATGCGTCACCTACTAACTTTAAAAGCTTATAACTTTTGTATTCATGTATATTTTTTTGATGTTATTTCGGAGTTATGTTTCAATTTAATATTAGATAATAATAAAAATATTTGTAATAAATAAATAATTCGATAGTAGTCAAATACCTAATTGACTAATTGCTATCTTTCGTTAGATACAAATACGATGGGTGGCTATCCGGCACGACCGGAGATATAAACAAACAAGGCTTAACATATAGCCCTAAAAAATCAAGCCAAAGCCTTTATAAAACATTCTGGATAATATTATACACAAAAAAGATATTGTATCTAGACCAAAACCTATCCCAAAAGGAAAAATTCAATCTCAAACCATTATCCTATTTAAATCCAAAAATAATAAATTCTGTTTGTCAATTCGGCTTGCCCGGGACTCAAACTTGGTCCCAGCGGCTACGTCACGTACGTCCCAGTCGATTACACACGTTGAGCCGCTGGGCGTATGGCGGGGCACGTATGCATTGTTTGTTGACAACCCTGTTGCGTGTAGGGTTGTCCCGCGATTGATATTTGTATTATTGTTAACATATATTTTACTTATCGAAATAGATTAATCTACGCGAATCATATCGATAGTTTTTCAGTACAATATAGCAAATTATGGTAAGTTTTTTTTTTAAACGACTCCCGCACTAAGGAATTTAATCCTTGTGTCGCGGGTGGTTTCACAAACATTCAAATCACACGCACAAAGAACACCCAGACTTGAAACAAGCATTTGTGGGTCACACAAATGCTTGTCCCATGCGGGGATCGAACCCGCAGCACGTCGCGCATAGAGGTAATTGGCGTGGTGACCTATACCACTCGGTTACCCGTGCAGTCCAAGGTAAGTATATCTATAGTTGTTTTCGAATCACGTGCTGTGAAAAACATTAGTCGAATTCCGATATCTTAAATATTTTTAGGTCATAATTGGTATCTACAGGGTCTTACCGAAAGAGTACATCTATCCAAAAGGGCTGAAATTTTGTAAACTATCTCTATACCAGATGTATATCTGGTATAGAGTCAGTTTACAAAATTTCAGCTCTAAATGAGTTAATTAAATAAATGATATCTATTTAGTTATTTTTTAAATTATTTGTTACGCATTACCGCTTCCGGAGCGAATATTTGTAATTGGCTTGACGCGCCAGTAGTCGCAGGTTCGAGTCCTGTCTGAGGTTTAAGTTTTTCTTTCTACTATTTGTATTTAATTACAAGATAATAAGTTTTTCGCATCTATTATTCAACACCAAAAAACACAACAAACGTGTCACTAAGTCGAGGCTTAATATTTTATTACGTCACTCCATAAATGTTGAGATGCATCGCTTCTGCGTTCTGGGTCTGGTCTTCTGCGGTCGAATAATTGATGTGAAAAATTGGAAATCCATTAATTAATTACCTCATTTTGAACTAAATTTTTGTTAACTGACTCGTTGTAATCTTCACCCCTTTTGGATAGATATAACCCCTTCGGTAACACCTTGTGTCATGTGACAACCCTAACTAGATAATGCAAACAGCATTGAACGAAACACGTTTACCGATACACCGGTATCAACTCCCAATTTCATTCGGTAATTTTGGTTTCACATAAATATTATATTTTATCAGTAAAATATTCTGGGACCTAAATATTTCTTAAGCATCAGACTTGCAAATCTAATATTAAACTGGAAACCTATGTACGCGTTCGGATTTCTAAGTAAAAATATAGCACTTTGCTAAGATATATTTATTATTTGATTAGGTACCTTAGATTATTTAATTCGCTCCAATAAAATAAAAATATTACTTACTGAAATAAGCTAACAATTTTTAGGGTGTATTACAACGGTAACCTATTGCTAAGCCTCCGCTGTCTGTCCGTCCGTCCGTCCGTCCGTCCGTCCGTCAGTCTGTCAGCGGAAGTATCTCATGAACCGTAATAGCTAAAGAGTTTGAAGCAAGTATGTATTTTTCTGTTGCTGCTATAACAACAAATTATAAAAAAAAAAAAAAAAAAAAATTAAAGAGGATCACCATACAAGGGACGATGTTTTTATTGCTCGATTTTAACGGCATAAATCACATACGATGGTACGGAATCCTTTATGCGCGATTTTTTAAATCCGACTAGTAGTTTCAGAGATATGCGCGTTCAAACAAACTAACTCTTTCGCTTTATTATTTAGGTATAGATAATAGATATACGTTTTGATTACTTTAAGTTTAATTAAACTTAAGTTATTTTTGTTATTTATTTAACGGATTTTTATTCGCCTATATGTCGTTCTTTGAACAAGTTGTATCGTGTTTTATGTTTTTTAAACATAATAAAGTCAATAATCTAAAAAAAAACTTAAAGACTTGTTTGTTTTCCCTTTAAAAAACGATGTCCAGTGCCCTTACTCTGCAACTTAACTTTAATTCTAACATAATGCCAATGCAAAATTGTCATTTATTTAGTAGGCACACAAACAACACACAGATAAAAAAAATGCTCTCAACGTTTAGATTCCAGTCAGATCCTTCCATTGATAGCATTTTTTTTCAAAGAAAACTGAATCTTCTGCCTGCGAAACTAATATCAATTTTGCATTGGCATAGCATTAGAATTAAAATTTAATTTAAGAGTAAGGGCACCGAACTTGAAACCGAATATGGTTGGCCTAACGATTGGTATCTATCTACAAGAATTGGTATTTTCGCGATACTTTTTTTCCTGATTGTATTTTTAGCACCTAGCGAGCAAGTGGAGTTATTTCATTTAAAAAAACCAAATTTTGAATTGATCTTGTTCTTTGTGTTAGAAGACAAAAATCACTGAAACGGTTTGTATTAGAAATAATTTTCAGTTGATTCTGTGAGATTTTCATAAAATTGTATACTGTATGACAATTATTATATGTCTACAAAAGGTTAGATACCTCTTATAAAGTATATGTTATACTTTAGATCCCAGTCTCACCATGGGATACTGTGTTACCCAGTAAATTGGGTTGTGGAGGTCAGATAGGCAGTCGCTCCATGTAAAATACGGTATTCAGCTGAATCTAGTAAGACTGGAAGCCGACACCAACATAGCTTGGGTAAAAGGATAGATCTCTAAATCTGATTACTCGTGGACGTGTTTCCTCATGTCTGTAAAATGCATCCACAATAGGTACAGGAGAAAATACTTATCGATTACATATAAAAATCATAAGGTCCATTTTATTCTTATCCAAATTAAGAATCACGCTGTTAGAGTTAGTATTCAATTAGTAAAAACAATTCACACTCGTAAATTATACGCTAAACCCTACCTCATAAGGTTGACAATTAAATGAATCGAGAGAAGTTGTCTTAAGTAGGTGCTAATCTGCAAGATAGCCGACTAAACTTTAGGCGATGTAAATTACTAGCAGACCATTTTGAAAGTCTTGCCATTTAAATGTCGACAGCCCTATTACATAGGGTTGTCAAATTATACTCACGAGGACGATGCCTGTTTTTGCCTTTCGACCTCTCCTGTTGTCTTTCCAATGAAATTTTAGTTAACTGTACAATACTCACTATTCCATTAAACTCCTTTTTGGAAGAGGCTAATATCCAACAAAGGGCTGCCATACGCCGAGTAGTACGTTGGCACCGGTCTACAGAAAGTCAAAACTGTTAATTCAATCTGTTATGAAAGCCGGATTGTTAATTCAATCTGTTATCAAGCCGGGAATTATCGAGCCCTACCTCAAGGTGTGTTTATACTCACTCGTGGGGCGCGGGCCACGCCGGCGCGTGTTTGTGGGTGGCAGCCCTGGCGCGCGCGAGCAGGGTCATCACGGCCCGCTTAGTCGGTGACATGGCGGCCCGCGCGCCGCCCAGCAGTGGCCGCTTCCGGGCCGTGCTTGCCGCCGGGCCGACCGCACCTGCCGCATAACACGTCTACATGCTTTGCTGAAGGTTTCTCTATCTGTTGTTTTTTGGACCTAGGATTTTCTCCTATTGTGGATGCGTTTACAGACATGAATCTTTAGTAAAATTACTTGATGTTGTCCTCAAAATTAAATAGGGTGTAACTTATTGTATAAACCAACAATAGTCGCAATAAGGTAGCGTTTAGAAAAAACATTTCTACATTGAAATGCACACTGTGTTGCGGACTATTTTCGACACACTTAAATTTGATCTCTGGGAGTCGAACCCACAATAAATTGTGTTGCGGTTGAATTTGTAAACTAAGACATTCTCTTACCTGAACAAACTATAACCGATTAATAAAATGTGTCTGAAGAAACAATTTAGGCTTAACGTTAACTTAACGTTTCATAAATAGTGGCCGGAATTAGCCAAAGAATAGCGATGTTTATTTGACATTTTACTAATACCACATAGATAACATAGTCTTTTCGAGTGAAAATATCTGCCTAAGTACAAGTTTTTCGACAATCTGGGAGATCAACCTCATTACCACACTTATTGACTGGCCTACACCAGACGAATGATCATTTTTTTTATATAGGTAAGTAATAAAATAGCGTAAATGATGATTATGTACCGTCAAAAAACCATTCTTCTTTTGTTTGGGATTAGAATACCAAAGTATTCGACTGATTAAATGAAATCCTTAAATTTAAGATAAGTAAAATCACCCTTTACATAACACATACCCAGTCGAGTGTGTGATTCAATTCGGTTGGTACCTGGATGTATCTATGTTGGTACGATTCTTAACGCAGCCTACATATTGCCTTGGGCATCCTGGTGGCCGGTATTTAGTTTTTAATAATACTCAATGGCCCCGATTCTGTTAAAAACACACTAAATTTATCTTAAAACATCGGTATCTTTTTCAGTTGTAGGTACACAATTAGAAAAAGACAGACGAAAAAACAGCTGTCTAATTTAGTTTCGACTAAAATTCTCATACAGATCTACCAACACGCAGAAACGTGTGCACTAAAACACTGAAACACAGTGATGTTCAAGGCGCAAACTGGTTTGTCATTTCTAAGTTAGTTGTTATCTGTTGCCGTCCTTTTCCCACGCTGTATGTAAAAGATAGCAATGGTTTAATTTTGATTTAGTTAGCGTACGAGAGAATCGGCATCAATGTCTGTTAAATGTAATCTAACGGTTAATATTACTTAATATTATACAGTAGGCTACTAAAAAAATCGGAAGTATGAGATAATTAGAAAATTAATTAGTTTTGACATAAAAAAACGCTCAAACCCCGGTGTTAAAAGACATCAAATTAAATTAAGGATTAAGTTAAGCTGAACGAAACGATTTGTTAATAAATAATCTATACAATAAAAGGTGTTTTAATTGTTTCGCTTGTAAGTAATAAGACCTTTATACTAAGACCTTATTTTATATAAAACAAGTTTTTGTTTAAGGCAAAGTGTTTGCTATTAAAACCTTTTTGCACTCCCTAAAATAGGAATACTGACTGTGTATGAAAAGTAAAAATATATTTCGTCCGTAAATAACATAATAAAAAAATATTAGACACGTATTTTTTACTTTTTCAAAATATTTAAAAACTAAGGAGATAAAGCGATTCAAATTGTAGGAGGCTAATTACGTCACTATGTTACAAACAACGTGCGACGGCGTGACGTCATGCGACATATAAAATCAATGTATCGTCGTAAGTTTTTGATTATGTAAAAAAAGAAAAATAAGTGTCTTATATTTTTGAAATGATAACTTCTTCTGGGAGGATAAACCGCTTCGTTACGTGACGCGTTACAGCGCTATCTGTCTTTTCCCAAGTTAAACAATTTCAATATTACAGTTCAACTTAGATTAGTTTAAATTATCACTTCTGTCGGGCATCCCGAGACGCACACTTTTCTTTTTATATATCTAGCCGACGAACATTAACAACATTTTAGTCCACATCCCAATGTATTCCCAAGCTATATTGGGGTCTTCTTTTCTCTACTGTCATCGGATGCAGCTGAATACCGTATTTTATAAGAAGCGACTGCTTATCTAACCCAACACTTCATTATAGTATCACTCGGTAATATGGGTTATGAAATTTGTAAATTTAACGATTGTTAAAAATTAACGTATTTCAGCTAGGACGGCTTACAAGTATGTTAATAGGTGGTCACCCATCCTCAGAATAAACGAAGGAAGACTCGCCTAACCTTTAATGGTTCAAACCATTACCCAAATTTGAAGTAAATATATAGCTAATTTAAATTTTAAACCTATCTTCCTAAAAATACAAACGCCGGTGTTTTGCCCTAAACATTTAAATGTCCTTAACAATTTCTTATTGCTACTTTGAAATGGTTTCCAATTAATACTTGGTTTCAAGACATTTCAATTAAAGTCTTTGTTGAGACTCTAGTTCAATTAGCTGCGGTTTAACTGGAAACATAAAACATCAGATAGTCGTTTGTATCTTGACGGCTAAACTAAGCCCGAAATTAGATTTTAAAATGATACGTCAAAGCTTAGTTTCGTTTCATGTGTGGTCAGATGTTTCAGAGAATACTGACGCCAAAGAGTATTTCGTGAATGTTACATGAATTGATAAAGATTTTGACGGTAGAGCTTGGTGAGATAGTTTGTAATTAAAAATAATAAAATTCAATAATAATATTTTTTGTTTTGTATTTGTATAATAACTTTGGTGAGGCATGTCTTATTAAATTTAATTACTTAATTAGGTATCTAACGCTTTACGTACACATTTCTCAGTATCGCCTGAATAAACACCTACTTAAATAATTACCTAGCCTCAATATTTGAGCTTAAATAGAAATATGAAATAACGAGCTCTAATTCTAATTAATTTAGAGGACGTTTATAAAATAAACGTCTTTAACAACTCTAAATAACAATTTAAATAAACGAATAACGAGCTCAATTTGAAATTCATAGTTACTACAATATATTTCATTGTAAATTCACAAACCAACTGGTCTGGTCTGGGCTTAGTTTCAAGCAAAGCTGTTGATTAAATGAAATTGTAGTTATTTTAATTTGTTAAGACTTGACTGACTGAAGAAACTAAGTTATAAGTAAGATTTGAACAAATTAAAACAGTCTGTTAAAATGTTATGTTATTTAATAACGCTTCAATGACATCAACGAGTAAATTCGATATTTTACTTATTATGTAGTTAAACTTATAATAATTTTAATTGAAAATTAAGAAGGATATTTTCATTTATAACGATAATTTTACGCAAGAATTTGTTACAATTATGAAAACTTAATAATTAATTATTTGTCATGGCTATTAAATTCGTTTTGCTCGATAACTCTCCAGTGTATTTTTCACGATTTTTAATTTCAGTTTATTCATTAACTTAACGTTTTAATTTAAACTGAGTTTTCCAGTTTAGTAATGGCGCTATACCTTGAACAAAACTTAACTTTTTTATTTTAATAATAAACTATTTAGTTTTTTGTATACTATATTTAGATTTAAATTCGCAGAAGTCAAGGAAGTTTTGATCCGTTTTTAGGCTTAATTTGGGTTTTTAAGAATTTTCAGAAACCCCTAATAAGCTATTTTGGGTTAATGGGTTCTAAATAAAGGGCGAAGCACCAATTTTAAAACAAAATTGATAAATAAATTTAATCACAATCTGAAAGCTGCGTCAGCCTATTAGCCTTAAATTTAAACCATTTTTGGGCTTAGTTTGGGTTCTAAATAAAGGGCGACGTACCGACCTTGCGTAGCAAGCGCGTGGACGGCAGTGGGCTTCACTCCGCGCAGCGCAGGGTGGGCGTGCAGCACCCCACCAAGCACTGGGCTGCTTAGCCCCAGGATGTCACCGCCACCTGGTTAGTTGTGTTAGTGAGCTTAGTTTTGGTGATTAGGGCTTAGTTTAGTTGTTAGTTCTTTACGTCTAGTGTGACATTGCTTAGTGTTAGATTTAAGTCACCTAGATTTATTAATTGCACTAACTTTCATTCTCAGCTTCGCGTGCGGGGTTGTTGGTTATCGCTGCAAAAAGTAGCTTATATCCTTTTTGGGACTTTAACCTTACTCCGTATTCAATAGCTTAATTAGTCTAAAGCTTTCGACGTAAAAGCTCACCAAACAGACGAATAAATGTTTATCAACAAATCTATAGATCAAAACATATATAGTTTTATGTTAGGTAAATACAACATCATTTACAAATTTATAGCATAGTCTATTGTTTGAGACAAAGTTATTTGGAACTAAGTTCAGTTTAAACGCATATACCTACTAAGTTGAATAAAGCTTCATTTACAAAATACACATTTGTAACTAATAAACTTTGATCTAAATATAATTCAGTTCTATATTAAATAGAACGTTTTTACTTTATGTAAAATGGCGCCAGTATTTTAGTTATTTCTCACTTGTTGCCGGTTTTAAAAGGGTTTTATCTAGATTTCACGAGATTTTAGTAAAATATTTCGCTTAATTAAGTGTAAAGAATGTTACTTTGACACGTTATATTGTTACAGTAGGTATTTTTAACAGAAAAGGTTTTTCAATGAGGAGATTTATACTTAAGATGACAAGTACATAACTCTCAGAAGAATTATCGTTGTGCCAACTATACTGTTACAATTTATATGCTTGTTGAAATGTGATGTTGATAATTTAAGTCATCAAATGCGCTCAAAAATTATGCAAAAGTCAAATGTAACATTCTGCTGATCGGGAGCGACCAAACGGGAGATTATTCCCCGGTTTCTGATGGGCCGATCAATTAAATCTGCTGTCAAATCAATTGATCACGACTATGATTTGTTGACCAAAAGACTAACAACCAATCACAGCGCTTGACATGAGATTTGACAGGTGATTAACTATTTTTTGCATTGATCAGCCTTTCAGGAACCAGGGGTAAGTAAAGTTCATTTCTGTAAACCGAGACCACACATATAACATATATATTCGTATATTCTGAGTACGAAATGTAACTATAAATAGGTATTATAAAGATTTTGTTAAGGTCCTTTACATTTGTAAGTCTTATTCAATCCAAGGTTCAAGATTCTAAACGCGTCCATAATCCCACACAACACAGGAGAACCATTGTATTGAAAAATAAATTCCTTATTTTCAAAAGAGAGAACATCTTAGAGAAATAAATAAATAAACTATAGAGCGTGCATATCGAGTATGTACTGTAAGCTCTAGTATGAACAAGTAAAATCGTAAAATTTGTGGCAAAACAGAGCACCGTTTTATTAAAACTATCTAAAAACCTAATAATATCGGAACCATCGATATTTTCGCATAAATGTTTGTCGTCGCACGGAAAGTCACTTAAATCAGTAAACAAGCGTAATACTTTTAGTTAGAAAACAGCGCTCTGCTACTAGCGATGCACTCTATGCTTGATTACGTATACTTCAAGGACTTCAAACACTATATTCCGGGCTTAGTTTGGCCGTTGCTTTAAGCTTAGTTTTGAACTGTGTTCAGTTTCTAAAGTATCGTTGCAACTAATGATCTGTTGAGAATTCTCTAAAATTGTTTAAAAGTTAATGTTCCGTTGTTTTGTAAGGAGCGAAGTTTTTAAAACAGTGTAAAGTTGAAAGTTTCTGTTTACTTAAATAAAGTTGGGTTTATCGGTAAGATGTATGTGCTGAATATTTTTAGATTCTTCTTTGTTTTTGTATGAGTTAATGGTACATGAAGTAGCTTATGCCAAGGAGATTGGCCAGTCAATGGAGTAGTAGCGAGGTTTATCAAATAAGGTATGACTTAGCGCTGAATTTTTTAACGCCAGATAATTTTTATTCGAACAAAATTGACATTCGACAGATTTTGTATAGAAGAACTGTCAAAATTTCAAAATTATTCCTCCGGCTTTTATAGCGGTTATGCTAGAGGGCAACCTCTAGCATAACTGCTATCGACAATGTATTCGTTTTGACGCCACAATTTCTTTATAGAGAACGGTCTGGTAAAAACATACTCCATATTTGTAGAAAACCTCTTTTCTACATTGTCTGGGTCTGGGTGTTTGTGGTACCTTGTTGTCTCTGATTACATAACATAAGTGCTTTAGCTACTTACTTTTATACTACTACTTATTTATAAAAAATCTAACGTTAACGTCACGAATACTTTGTCGATAGTGTTCGTGCTGATGCCACTATTGTCTATAGCATACTCACCGAGTATCGAGTTCTGTGTGAGCAGGTGGTGCGTCGGCGGCTGCTGCAGCACGCCTCCTCCAACCAGCACGCTGTGTCCGGTGTGGCTCGCTGCCAGCTGTGCAGAAAAGAAGGATTTATTTATCGCTAGCTGTTGCCGCCTCTAAAAGTAGCCTATGTCCTTTCCCAGCTTCTACACTATCTGTGTACCAAAATTCATTTAAATCGGTTCAGTAGTTTTGGCGTGTAAGCGTGACAGATAGACAGAGTTACTTTCGCATTTATAATATTAGAAAGGATTAAAATATTTACAATTTATATAAATGCAAACATCATATTGTAGGTATAATATTTTTTTGTCTATAAACTAGCAAAAAAGACATACTTCATGTTTTATTGTTAAACCTGTCACTTGGTACTTAATCTAAGGTAGGTATGGGGTTTCTGTATCATAATCATCTGCGACAGTAAATACGCAACTTTTTCAATTATTAACACTCCAAAAAATATTTCAATATTTTTTTACACATTCGACCATGTATTTGTTACCAATACACAGCTGTTAGAACAAATACAGTAATCCCAACTATATTTCAAATACGTGACAATCCTTTAGTACTATGAAAAATTTTCAAAAAATTCGTAGTCAGAATTTTGAGCTGAACAACATTTTTTAATTTTCAGTACTGTAAAAAAGGAAGCAGCTGACGTATTCAAGCGGGAAGCCGCTTTCATTCGTTTGTTACCGTTTTTCTTTGAGTCAGGATTAGTTTTTAGTAGATAAAATATTTGTCGAGGAATTTATAAGCGAAATAGAGTAAAAAAGCGTTTTAAGCCATTTCCAGCGGTCTGGTTAATTGTCCATCTCTTTTCTCCATTCGTCTGAGTAGTTAGGCTTACTAACATGACTCCAATTTTTTTTAGATAAATATTTAAACTATACATTCTAATGCTCATTAAAATATTAGTTGGTATACAAAAAAAAATACAAATGATTAAATACTGAGTTTTAGAGAAATTATTTATCATTCACAGACAAATCGTAAAATAATCTAATTAACAAGCTACCCGTTCCCGCTTCCCGTGGGTGGTGTGAGTGTGAGTTTTCTATATATTATTTAAAACAAAACGGTTTACTCACGTATATTCTCGGGATCGCCCGACTAGTTTCAGACTCAATAGGAGTCCCTAAGCATCAAGTTCGACTCGCAACACCACCGCCGCCGCGTCAGCTCTTGATTAGGGACTCCTATTGAGTCTGAAACTAGTCGGGCGATCTCGAGAATATACGTGAGTAAACCGTTTTGTTTTAAATAAGTAATTATGAACACTCCTCACGATAGTTATTATACAAATATTTCTATATATTTCCATACGTTTGTGTAATTCCTCTATTAAATTTCAGCACCCTCATTTTGGCTTCATTTTTAAAGCTCTCTGCTCCGTCTATACTTTTTAATGTGTACCAGAGACAGTAAACGAAAACAAGGAGTTTGTTCAAAGATGGCATCATTAAAAGTTTGCTTCGTTAAAAGTTCAACTTAAACAATATAAGTTTTATTTTTAAAGCTAATACTTACACGAAGGTAACTTAGTAAAAACTTTAGTTATGGTGCCTAGAGACCATTATTTTACTGTTTAGTTTATGTAAACAGATTCATTACTTACTATTCAATAGAATATCTTGATGTAAATTTTCGCCAATTAAATAATATTATCCTATTTGTTAATTATACTTAATGAATCCAGTTTCACCGGTGTTTAAAATAAAATTATTACATTATACGCATCTGGGACTGGATCAAGTAGAATTTTAGCAAAAATATAAGTCTAATTAGGTCTCAACTTTTCACAGTTTTGAAAATAGTATGTTTTCATGCATTACCTGATGGTGGGCAGCAGATATGTGATCGGGCGCCGGGGTGGGCGCTGGCGGGGAGAAGTCCCTGGCGCTGGCGCCGTGACTGATGGTGATACCACCCGGCAGCGCGGCGGGCGCTGGTGATGGCTGCACTCCCGATAGCTGGTGAGAAAGAAAAAACATTTCGTATTAACACAGTCTTCTGTTATAGAAAACTTTTTTAATAAACAAACGTATGAAATGTCAAAATCTAATTATTTCGTCAGTAAGAGAATACAATATATCAGACACGCATTTTTTTGTATTTTTTTTTTCTAAATCGTAATACACTAAGTAGTTAAACTAATGAAAGTTTAGGAGTGGGGGCTAATAACGTCAAGCTTGCGCACAAAATGCACGAAATTGTGACGTCATGAGACATTTCAAATCAATGTATTTTCGTGAGTTTTTAGTTACGGAAAATGAGAAAAAATACGTGTCTAATATTTTTGATTAATATATCTGAAGGACATTAAATTAAAAATTGGTCGTCTATCCCATTGAGTATAGGGTAATTTGTGTATGCGCTCGCGGTCGATAAGGTGTGGTTAGCTTTCCAAAATGCACGCGTCATCACATACTTATGTTCCACGCCGCTACATTGAGTTTCGACATGATTTGACGTGGACACCTCTGTGTTTGAACCTCAGAATCTTAACATTACTGCAGCTAAAGAAATTTAATCATAATTAATTTTGTTCAAATACCTACTTATTTTATATCGGATAGAATCTAACAAAATATCAAACATGAAAAGCCGAAAGATTCAGTCAATTTGATCTTCCAACGTCTACAGGCCTAATCAGATTAGTTGGGGCAAAAAATTTGCTGAAAATTGGATTAACCGAAAGATCTATCCTATTATACCCAAGGGTACAATACCTGACCCCTTACGACCTCATATGTGGCCTAATATCTCTATACAGCTTCACAACAATGGGCAAAATGATACTATGACATATCCCAATCATATAAATCATTCGAATATTTTTCCTATCTTTAATTCTTGATATTTTTTACCCTTTGCAAAGAATGGCTCAATACAGTTTCGTTGGACCCTTATCCGTCAAAGGAGAGGTCCAATCTGTGTGTTATTGTGTAGAATTGCGTGGGAGCTAGCAATTTTGATTCCGGGCAGATACGGGTGTCTATAGCAGTCGTAAAATAGTTGGAGAATAGAAATTGTGTGACGTAATTTACCTTTCGTCCCTTTTCGGTTGAAGGATTTCGAGTTTACTGAATTAGTTTGAGGAATATGGTATTTAATGTAAACAGCGTAGGGTGCGAATTTGAATAGGGATAACAGCTACCTAATTTATTGAGAATAGGCTGCTATTAAACCTAATGGTCCTAGATTTAAGCCAGTATTTTAGATGTTATTTACACTTCATTATTTCATACAAAGGTAATAACTTAAATAAATTATCATTTTACCCTACTAATTGAATAATATACTCCCTTAGATACTGAAATGAAACTATTTTGGAGGGATTCTATCGCAGTTTTTTCATCAAAATTTTTTTATAAAATTTTTGATTATTTTTGATGGTTAAAAAACTGGTACTCCGGGATTGCTAAGCGAATTAAAAACTTTAACAATTACAATATATGTAAATATTTATATACAGAGGCGTCAGTAACGGTAACGGTAACAGTGTCGCAAATTCAATAGTTTTTTCCCGTCTCAAAAAAATGCCCAAAGCGATGAAGTTTTCACGTAAGAATTCCTTTTATTTCTTTAACAAAGTGGTACGCAGACAATTCTTGTAGTAGCGACCTTCTATTAAATGAAGATGATCATGACCCTTGAAGGAATTGAATCGTTGGTCATATTAGTTTGATAGATAAATCGTTACATAATTCTGAACGGGTTAGTCACATAAAGGTATCAGGGCAGACAATAATCAAAAGAAACTCCCGACAAATTTTAGAGAAGAACTAATCTGAAGAATCCTGTCGATTAATTTGGAAGCTACGACACACCTCTCTTTTTTCCTCGAGCTTTATATTTATTTACTCACTCTCTGCTTGTGCGTCGTGTCCCTCAGAGGAAGCGTCTCCTCGCTACCGCTCCTGGAGGAGTCCGGAGGAGTGAGCCGGCGCTGGTCGGTCTGAGAGGAGAGGATCTGCATCTCCAGCATCTGCTCCTGTCGTATGTCGTCGTTGTAGTCCTAAAAAGAAATTAGAGTGAGATATTTGCAGGGTCTTAATTGATGCGGTTTTGAGTCAAGGTATTGTGGAAGGTAGAAACAGCTAGTAGGTTATACATCTATGCTCCAGTGAACAAGCATTGATCATTCATTCCTATATTTAATTGGAGCCATTTTATCTTCTTTCACCAGACATGCCTTGAAATAACTATGAAAGAAACTTTAATATCGATACACACACACAGGTGTAAAGGCAAATAAAAATATGGATGGCGATTCGGACATGGGTATTTAAATCTAGCTAACATTCAAACGCAGTACTTTTAAATCAATACCATCTCAAACATTTTTACTAACATTATCTTAATTCGCCTTCCAACGGTGCGCCATATCACGGATCCACCCGCACGACAGACGAAAACAGACAGCCACGCACAGCGCAGTGAGTGTTGAAAATCAAACCCAATTTTAAGTGATTTAAGGTATACATCGCCTCGCTGTGAATTGCGACAGACAGGGCTAACGCGTCTGTGCTATCACGGGCGAGCATCTTTCCCTCAGTCGACGGTGCGTAGTAATCCGCGAGGCCAGGCACCGTTGGAAGCCGGCTTAATACTTCAGTGTCAATAAAACCAAGGCCAATCATAAAAACTTCACAAACATTCCACATTTCTTCTAAAAACGTATAATCTATTGACTTTAGTGATCTTGACAGCAAACATGGTAATAAATTATCACTTAATAGCATCCAGACAAGATCGTAAGAAATATTCTTAAGATGGTACACGAAACGATAAAAGTGGCCAGAATTATTTATTACCCTTTAGTTTCTGAAGAAAAATAAGTGTTATATAAAAATAAAGTCTTGCTTTGGATATGATAGCCTAGTTTATCATGTGTCCAGACATATACCTTTTATTTCAATTATTGTAATCTGCTGATAGTTTTAGCAATTGAGTATTTGACTACTATCGAATTATTTATTTATTACAATTATTTTTATTAAAAGTATTTAAATGAAGCACACTGCGAAATAACATAAAAAAATATACACGAATTATATAATTATATATAATTTATAATATAATTATATAATTCATGATATTAAATATAATATAATTTATAAGCTTTTAAAGTTAGTAGGTGACGCATGTTTTATCCCTTTTTCGCAAAACGACGACTTGTACAGGGCAGCCCCTGATTAGTATGGAGAAAACAATAGTGATGTCACATTTGGTGAAAGCTCTCTCTGTCTAATTACCAATATTATAATGCTTGTAACTAGTTCAATATGAAAGTAATTAATCTGCCGTTTAACTGTGCTGCCTAGTAAACCTTAATTCTAAATTGGATTTAAATTCAGGTTGCCTTACAAAGTTATTTTTATCCGTTTCTGTGTTCTTAAATTATACTAAGATAATTTTCTTAGTAATGTACTTAGAAATACCAAGAACATACGCAAAGCTTCGAAAAAGATGCGACCTTACTTTTACTGATCTAGTATCTACTAGGGTTTCTAGCTAGATTAGAACCTGCACCCTTTTGCATACAAACCAACACAATAACAAACACAATAATATAATTGTATATTATGATGTATTACACATAAGTATATATTAAACACAGACAAGAGAGCTGCAGCTCGCCATTGCCCGAGACATCTTTGATTTGAAATACGTTTACGATGTTAATCATAAAATATTATATTATCCTCGCGTGTATAGCTTTACTGGCTTTTATGAGGCTGGAAGTCTTATCATCTCCTGATGTCGGTCTAACTCTGATTGTGATGTTAAGAGGATCGTGCTAGGTAGAAAATAATACTGTCCTATATACCACGACTAATATCTGCCGTCTTACTAACATACAGCGTGAGAAAAGGACGGCAACAGATAACAACTAACTTAGAAATATTAAACCAGTTTTCGCCTTGAACATCTTTGTGCACACGTTTCTGCGTGTCGGTAGATTTGTATAATAATTTTAGTTAAAACTAAATTTGACAGGTCTAATTTTTGCCTGTTCTATAAAAAGATGGCCTAAAATAAGTTTAGTGTGGGTTGAACAGAATCGGGGCCACTGTGTGCAAAATTTTATCAACACCGGACAAGGCGTTTCTACTGGAAGAAGCAACAAACACACAAACATTTCACATTTATAATATTTAAGTATTAGGAAGTAGTAATATAAATAGCAATACTCCCCCTCAATTGCACGTAATTTACATTATACTAGGTGTCCCCCGCGACTTTGTCCGCGTGTTTTAGTTTCAACGGTTTTTCATTTTTGCAACATTTTTCATTTATGCTCCGCTTCTATTGGTCGTAGCGTGATGTTATATAGCCTATAGCCTTCCTCAATAAACGGACTATCCAATACAAAAAGATTTTTTCAATTCGAACTAGTAGTTCCTGAGATTAGCGCGTTCAAACAAACAAACAAACAAACTCTTCAGCTTTATAATATTAAGTATAGATGGGCTATTTAATGGCGGAGTGATATTATATCTTAAGATTCTGAAATTCAGGCGTAAATCACATTATGTGTCTAGACTGGTGTTATATCGAATAGTTATTGAAGTTATTTCATTATATCCCAGCTTTACGATGCCATGACGCAGCTTTATGTCATTTTCATAATATGTTATGGCACATCAAGGATATGATTTTAAATCGACTTCGATAAAAGAGTGATAACTTTACTATGAGCTTCTGTCTGCGGATAATAGATTATACACTATAATATAATAATAATATATAACTAAATATTCTATGAATATTTCAAGCGTCTATTGCTGTTATCAATATCGATACAAAAGAAAACATATTTGTTGTATGGGACCCCCTCAAATATTCTGTTTTTTAGTATTTGTTGTTATATATAATTCATGGTAGTTTGTAATCCCCTTTCAAAATTACGAAAACTAATATGTCCAGCACATGTTCGATAGAGCAGACCACTTAGTCTCTCTTACCACAAGGAAGCTGCATGGTAAATAACATACAGGGTGTTACTATAAGGTTATATCTCTAAAAGCGGTGAAAAGTACATCTAGTATAGAGTCAGTTCACAAATTTCAACTCATAATAAGTCAATTTAATAATTGACATCCAATTGTTTGCATCAAATATTCGACACATATTGTATCTTAACATTTAGCGAGTGACGTAATAAGATGTTGGCCCTCTTATGCAGTGACAAGTTTGTTATAAATTTTGGTGTCAAATAATTGATGCAAAGAATTGCATATCAATTATTTAATTATATTATGACAATCTCCGTGGTCGAGCGGCGTCCGCACCGGTTTTCAAGGTGTCGCTAGCTTGAGGTCCCGGGTTCGATCCCCGGTCGGGTCATGTAGAAAACCACTTTTCTACATCGTCTCGGGTCTGGGTGTCCGTGGTACCTTCGTTGTTCTCTGAATTCCATAACACAAGTGCTGTAGCTACTTACTTTGGGGTCAGACACTGTATGTGATGTTGTCCACATTTACATTACATTATTATTTACAATTGATTCACTTTGAGCTGAAATTTTGTAAACTGACTCTATACCAGATGTACTCTTCACCCCTTTTGGATAGATACACCCTTTCAGTAACACCTTACATATCGAGAACGAAGCATGGGGTATAAAAGATGGTTAAACGAACCTTCGGTACAACAGCTAGCTTGATACCATCCATGAAGGTTAATCAAAATCTATAAATTTCATGAGGTATATTTTTCTTGATTCTAAGCATTTTTTATTGACTCTAACCGAGTATACGAAGGTTACACAATTAATGTTTTATTTCATCTATGTGTCAGCTTATGCTTACATCACAGAAGAAGGATAATGATATAAAAAAACTTTCTATCCAATATCATTGCATAGTAAATCACGCTTTCTAGTACCTTTTTGGCCAAACAGAAGCGAAATCTTTGAGATATTAACTCGTGAATTTTAATACCGCGTGCGAGTGCGTACCTCTTGTATATTTAATACAAGTATGACAGCCGGAGCTGCCTGGTTTCTCATACATTGTAGACAAGATATCTCTGGGTATATTAACTTTCAATTTATACGGCTGAAAAAACAATAAGGCAGTAAAAGATGAAGAGAAAAGGGAAAAGACAAATTGGAATAAAAACATAAATATGCGTATGATAAGCAACTGAGCACATGTGTACTATAATCTACAGTACATTATACATAGGTTCTGATGTTTTCAACCAAGTCACCATTGATATAAACTACGTGTCTAATTTGTGAATTAGCAATGAGGCAATGCAATCTGCAATGAGCAAGCTCAATCTCCGCATGGGACAACTATTTGTGTGTTCTTTTTGCATGAGATGATGAGATATATTGACTTAATGAAGAAGTTCTCGATTAAAAATTCGCTAAGTTCGCTAGTCTCGCATGTGGTCCATATGTCAATTTCCACCAATTGTAAGTAGCTTGTCTCTCATTGATAGAAATTGGCAGATAGACCACATGTTAGACTAGTGAAACTAGCGAATTTTAAACTAGTGAACCTAGCGAAAATTGCAAACACCCTCATTATGGCCGGTTCCTATATAAAAGAAACAATTAGTTTTGCTTAAGGACGGTAGAATTTTCTTCGTTTTGCTTCGAAAATTCTACCGTCCGTTAGCAAAACGTTCCGTTACTTGAATAAAGAAACCAAGCATAAGTCAATATATCTCAACATGCAAAGAGGAGGACACACAATTTTTTTGCCCTTTGCGGGGATTGAGCTCGCTGCGAAGAGGGCCACTGCAGATAGCCTGATCACAGGTTTTGATTACGCTCAGGCTAGAACCCAGTGTACTTCGCGCACGGTGGTACTTGACGCGATTATTTTACTATTCTACTATGTATATCTGTGCAGTCAAAGATCTCAAGAGACGCAATTACACTCGTTCCTACATTTTTTACATCTATTACTCGCCTTTCTTCTTCTTCTGTCTGGTCTTTCCCCCCTTTTTTTTCCTACCTTTTAAGGTACATATTGAAAGTAATGAAAATGCAGCTACTTACTGGTACAAGGAACCTCCTCAACTCTGCTAACGCGTACGCGATGCGCGCGTGCGCCTCCGCGGGCGTGGCGAAGGCGCTGATCTCTACGTGCAGCTCGTCTGACAGATGTGCGAACTTCGGGTCTCCTGACACACGGAGCTCCTCCTCCTGGGGTAAGGAGTAGCGTTAAAGGAGGAGTAAGATAGAAAGTCTGGTAGTGGGAAGCCTAAATCATCAAGTAAAACTATGGAAAGAGAAAAACGTATACAAGATTTTTCGTTTGCTGTTACGTATAAAATAAGGAATCTAAAATGTCTCTCTAAAGTGTTCAATGAATAAATTATACGTAAAACAATCTTTACCTTTTTAAAACGGAATAAAATAAAGATGGGTTGAATCGAAATTGAAAGTAACGAATTTCTCAAAAGAAATCTATAAATTATGTAACATTTAGAAAACAAAGTCGGGTTAGTTACACCTTTTATAACACAAGAACGGGTAGATTAATTTTCATGATGTTTGATTAGTTGGATTCGTATCCACCACAAATAGCGTATAACTATAAAAACATAGGAGTAGCCACGAAAAAAAAATGGGGACTACTTACGGGGGTGAAATCGCGGGGCACCGCTAGTATAATATAAATTAGCGGAATTGCGGTTTTTTTTTTAATTTTTCGTAATTGAACGAAATATAGGCGCGATTATAGGACAACACCAAAAAGTGTTTAAAATTCTTAGACGTACCTTTTGTCGATCCTTCATTGATCCTCGTCCTAGGACAGCCATTTTGCACATGGTGTCTTCTTGTAGCCGCTTCAAAGAGTTGCCTTTTGGTCCGAGCAGTTTGCCCACGAAGTTAAACTGTAACAATTAAGAGAAATAAGTCATTACACGTATGCTTTGCGCAGTCTTCAATTCTGATAACTTTAACTAAGGTTATAAGGTTATAACTAAGGTTTTACCAAGGGGTACCTACTGCCCACATAACAAAAACTGTGGTATAAAAATGAGCTGTGAATGGCAGATAGAGAGTCGCTCTATGTAAACTGGAAGCGAAACTAAACACTGCTTAGGAAAATGATCAATAATGAATTTGTAAAACGTCAAAATTGATTCTGGAAATGAAATAAGTTTAAATCTCAGATATACGCTGATTTAAAAACACTTCCTTGTCAATGTAAGAGACACTTGAGAAATATTTTTCTAAAGGTTTTTTATCCGATAGGAAGATATATAATTTTGCACTTTACGTAGGTAATTTAACTTTGAGATACTGAAAAAACCCTAAAAAAAAATACAAAAACAAAAGTTAATTTTTCCAATGTTTCGTTGTACAAAATAAAGTTCGTTCTTTTGTTTTCTGAAGACAGTTCTTCTACTGGTACTTTTTAATGATATCTTTGACTTTGTACTTTGTTCAAACAAGATAATAATATCATGCAGAAAGTTACCATATCGAGAACGAACTAAAGAAAAATATTTAGGTTATAATAAATTATTATGAAGCTATTATTGACTTTGCTTTGTTGAAGTTCTTTTCCCGATACTACCTAATTACATTAATTAATCTAGGTATTTTTTTTTTATTTTCTCTGACGTCGTTTGGGTGACAACAAAAGTTTTTAAAGAGATCTCTCTCTTCTCTTTTAGAACTCAACAATAATACCTAGTAAATAACTATATTCTTTAAGTTTTTGTTGTTGTATATTAGATACTAGCTGTCCCCCGCGACTTTGTTCGCGTGTTTTAGTTTCAACGGTTTTTCATTTTTGCAACATTTTTCATTTATGCTCCGCTCCTATTGGTCGTAGCGTGATGTTATATAGCCTATAGCCTTCCTCAATAAATGGACTATCCAATACAAAAAGAATTTTTCAATTCGAACCAGTAGTTCCTGAGATTAGCGCGTTCAAACAAACAAATAAACAAACAAACAAACAAACAAACTCTTCAGCTTTATAATATTATAGTATAGATAGATAGCTTTCTCTACATGAGAAGACGCCTGTACCCAGATGTGGTAAATTAATAGGCCGGTATTATTATGCATAAAATAACCTTTTTTTTTGTCAAATGCAAGATGTTTTTTATTATTACAATACACATTAATGTCGTACACTACCTCTCTCTAGGCTTTTTCTGGCTGAATTTAGTTGACTCGACGTAGGTTCATAATTAAGAAAATTCTATCCTTGAAGTTTTGCATATTATTATATAGGTACCACAAAACACCAATGTCTCAAAGGTACCTAAATCAGTTTAAATTCTTAACTGAATAAGTGGCTGTTGCGGGAGTGTTTTTATTCTTTAAATGAGTTTTTTGCGCAATATCCGTGTAAATTTTTACTCTTGATTATAAATTAAGATACAGACATAAATAATAGTCTATATTGTTAACTGTTGTGTTGTCTTGCTTTTGTTCGTGGTTATTGTTAATTGGGTGTCTAAGCTATAAATTACTGACAGTTGTGTCTTTGATTTTGCATGCCGCTGTGTCGGCGAAATATGATGAACTTTTTGATATGTAACATCTTTATATACCGGGTTTCTGGCAAATAAATCATTATTATTTGTATCCCTCTTTTTTCACGGGCTATCCTCAGTATTAAGAATACCCGGTCCTTTGAAAGGCTTACGTGGGGACACAGGTCCAACACGCAGTGGCCTTGTTGAGAACTTTACTATAAACTGGGATGGGGCATCTACTAGGGCCCATCCACCTCTGTTCTATGGAAGAACAGACATGAATGGTCCAAAGTAGATACAGAGCTATTGTAAATTATGAATGGAAAGTAAAAATTTAGGCTATGTGTAGGTAAATGTTAGTGGATTGGTTATTAGAACTAAATCGGAAAACTATAGCACCTGCCTTCTAACACATATAAATGCAATCAAATAGGCAGGTGGTGACTCGCCAGCTCACCAGATGGGCCCCCCAACATAACCGCCACGATAGGCAGCAGGAGGCAACACCAGTACGAGCGGCTAGGGGTGTCGAGCGGTGCGGCCCCAATTAATATCTTGGGACATCTCACACACGGTCATCTGATCCCAAACTAGGCAGAGCCTGTGCTATGGCAACCAGACAACTGATAAACATACTTATATTTTTCTAAATACATACATATTATAGATAAATTACACCCAGACACAGAACAAATGATCGTGCTCATCACACAAAGATTCGTCCTGGGTGGGAATCGAACCCACGACCTCCGGTTTAGCAGTCAGGGTCACTAACCACTAGACCAACAGGCCCGTCAATTTCACCATCGCGGGTCACAGTAGCGGACCCGGAGCGGGTTTCCTCGCTATTACGCCATTAGACACTTCCACCCCCGAGCATATAGCTCTAGCGACCCCTCTCTAGCCAGCCAGTTAAGGCAAGAAAGAGCTGGGAGCCCTCCTAAGGAGTGACTCCCTGGAGCACTCAGGTCCGTTGTGTCGCTACTCACAAACAGCTCGCCACAAGCTGCCCTGCGGATTCATCATTCATTATTATTATTATTAACGCAACTTCATTGAAAATTCTACGTGAATATCTCGCCACATTTACTACCTCGTCGAACATATCCTCAGAAAATGCCAATATCGCCCGCAGACATGCAATACGGTATTGCCAGGAGAATAAAGCAACCGTTTACTTTTCTATTTTCCTCAAATCCTGGTCATTTCGACGGTTGTGCAATTTTTGAATGTTAGCTCAAAGAATTGTTTGCACTAGAGAACAGGAAAATGAATGGACGGGACTTATGGTGAGAATTTTTCACAAGCATAGTAGCAATTATATCGTTTTCTAATAAATAAAAATCTAGTGCTGCAGTGTTTGACATCGAACTCCTCCGAAAAGGCTTAACCGATTTTAATAAAAGTTTTTTGTATATTTGGTAGGTCTGAGAATAGGTCTTAGGCTATTGTTTATACCACTAGGTGATAAGGGTGGCCCTGGCAAAGCAACATTCGCCGAGTCCGCTAGTTATGATATTAAAATGAGGCAGATAATGTTATTAGCGCTCGCATTTTAAGTACTCAGAAACCTTTTAATTAGGAAGTTTTCAATTATAGCTGTCTCTTTTACTTACGTACTTATCCTTTCTTTTGTACTATTTATTACTGCAACTTGATATCGTTTGTTTTTTCGTTTATGTAATTAGTCTAAAAGACTTAAAAAATATGCATTATCTTTTACTGTCAAAAGTCACTGGACCATATTGGGTTCTATAAAGTCTAGCATCTAAATCAAAACCAGTAAGATATAACACAGATGTACAACGTTAATTTTCGAGATGAATTTCCTAAGACGCAAATCTAGGGTCCATTTATATAAACCGCAGTTTCGCTCTAAATGCTACACAGTTTCTGTATCCATTTACCATCTGAACGGTTGAAGACCATTTGTTTTGCATCCCATAATGTGCATTCCAGTAAGCTGCCCACGGTAATTGCTCTGGACGGAGATTGATGTAAAATGTATACCTATTTATGAAGCAAATGCAAATAGAACACTGACTTCAGTTCATAAATACCTGTATTGAATTTCCGTTGGAGCAAATGGCTTGCAATAAATTGATGATGCAACTGTTTTATTATGTAGTTTTTTGAGCAATACGGTGTAGTTTTTCATTACGCATTATTTTTAATTATTTGTTACGCATGCGGAGCGAATATTTCTAATTAAATACCTACAAATAGTAGAAAGAAAAACTTAAAACTCAGGCAGGACTCGAACCTACGACCACTGGTTCCAACGCGCCAGTCGCTTTACCACATTGTTAACACAATCTGATTAACACAGTCATTGTTAATCAGAGTCGGTGAGACTAAACGAAAGATTGTTTCACTAGATGTCGCATACGTCGCCCTAAAGACGTAAGAAGTAATGGAAAAAATTAAACTTCCAGGCAGATACGTCGGTAGCTTAGTTGGTAAAGGGACTGGCCTGTTGAGCCAGTGGTCGCAGGTTCGAGGCCTGTCTGAGGCTTAAGTTCTTTTTTTACTATTTTTATTTAATTTTCATTAAGCGTTTCTTAATATAAAAGTTCAGTTCCTTTTTATGTCTTAATCAAAAGTGAATATAATATCTGTCACCTAAAGCGGTAGCTAGCTAGCTAGCGCTTCCCATATGTTTTGGAGAAAATATGACTTATAATGTTTCCATACTACATTTTTAAATGCATGTATATTTATGAAAATTACCAGACATTTTGTGGAGCGAGGTTCTCTATTATCCTTATTTTAGTTATTAATGTTTATAATAATATTTTGAAAACGTGATGTAGTAAAAGGTAGAGGTACAAAGATCTTGCGAGGTTTGGTTTTCATCTGACTAAAATATAACTTTGAAATGGCGAAGTTTCTTAGTATGTTAGTATATTAGCAGGTGTTTAGAAGATAAATATCGAGTCGCATCTGGTTCTAGAGAAAGCCAATCAGTCATAGGTGTTCCGAGGTTTAGTTAATTAATAACCTTAAATGTTTGTGTTGGGTTACCATGAACCGACACAAACACAGCTTGCAAGGATGTGGCGGGAGATAATTAAGTAAACAGTATGTGATGATCATTAGGAATGGAAATTATAAGACTATGCTAATTTTTTTAGAGACATAAATGTAAATATATTTGAAAAAAATGAAAATGAAATAAATATCAAATTATGAAATGTGATACGGGTCCTGATATTGTTAAATACGCACTGAATTTATTTTAGAATATCGCTATCTTTTTTACTCCTACGTAATTAGAAAAGGACCGACGAAAATTAGATCTGTCAAATTAAGTACCAGCTAAAACTTCTAAACACAGCACAGTTATGTTTAAGGCGTAAACTAGTTTGTAATTTTTTAGTCAGTCGTTATCTGTTGCTGTCCTTTTCTCACGCTGCATGTTAGTAAAAGATTGCAATGCTTAAAATTTGTTTAGATTTTTTTACATTTTTTTTTTAATTTTTAACTAAGTCTTTACGTTTTTTTTGCATCTAATTTTACAAACACACAAAATTATTTGAATTAAAAACTATATTGATAAATTTAAAGCGACTCCATTGCCGGCCGTGTCCGTTGCAGCAGTGGAACCTTGCCACTAATTGTTGGTCAGGCATCGTGTACTCGACTTGGTACAGCTCCACTGGATCGATCAATTATAAGTTGTTAGCCAGTTGCCTAGACTTTGGTGCTTTATAATTGCTGTTTTCGTGGATGTGACTTTAATATAACGGAAGATTGTTATTTTATTAATTTGTGTGTTATTTGGGTTTATACAATTATTAGGTTTTATGTTACCAGTAAGTAATCCCTCTTTTTAAATTTATTTACCTAGCTAGTACATAGACAAAGCTGTTTTTTTGTGCAAAAAATGCTAGTGAATGTTTTATTTCAAAACAGAAAATAACAATATTGTCAAAATAAACGTTTTCATGAACTTCGAAACTGTAAGATTTATTGCGGTTTGGCCAAGACAAAAGACGCTCAATATTAATTTTTCCTCTGTCCTTCCTTCGACCTTAAAAGTATGTAGACATTTTAGCAAATGGTAACAAATAACTTTTTGACGAGACGAGATCGAGAAGGTTTGGTAGAAATATATATATATATATACCTAGGCTAGACTTAGGTATATATATAACTAGACTAGACTTAGGTTTTTGTAGGTATACCTATATTCTGATTCCTACCTAACTAGGTACACCTAAAGACTACATTGGTACCATGTAACCAAATATGTTCAGTATATGTTCTGTCTTAGGATCCAAGCTTACCACATACCAGGGTTCATCTAAATCGGTTCAGTGGTTTAGCTGTGAAGGCGTAACAGACATTTGGATAGAAAGACAGAGTTTCTTTCGCATTTATAATATTAAGTATGGATTATAATTTCGGACGTCATCAAATAATTTATTATTATATTATATTCGTTACTTAGTTTATGGACCTAACAAAATACTGGACTGGCATTCGACTTCGGCTTCGTAAATCGTTAATATTGATGATGTCCTAGACAATTAATCACTGGTTTATCTCGCGGTAAAAACGTGGGCGTTGAGGATTGAATAAAATATTATCAGGATCCGAAATCACTTTGTTTTGTTCATAAGGTCGGTGACAATGTTTTTGTTAGGATTCTGTTTTTGGTTTGTGTAATTATTGGTATTGGATTTATTTGTAGCATTAAATCTTGTTCTTTATTAAATCCCAATGATTTTTTTTTATATGTATAATACATAGTCGGGTTAGTTACACCATTTATAACAAAAGGAATGGACCGATTTTTATGATCTTTAATTTGTTGGATTCGTCTCCACCTCGATCATCAGATTATAATAAGATTGAAAAACGTCAGGAAAAAAAAATGTTGTCTTACGGGAACGAGGACTTCTAAAGCGGACGAGGATGCGTGTAAAACCGCGGGGCTCAGCTAGTTCTTAAATAATTATGTGAGAATAGGTACTAGAGTTAATTTGTGTTCCTCTTTCACGCCAGAACCACGTAAAGGATTTGGAAACTTGGCACAGAAAATTGGCACAGAGGTAGTTAATAAGCAGATTTAACACTTAATATAGGTGGTAGGTAGGTACTTTTATCTTGATATATCCTCAAGAACAGGTGGGGTTCCTCTTGCATGAATTTTAATTCTAATACATTGCCAATGCTGAATTGTTATTTATTTAGCAGGCACCCAAACAACACACTGTACAAATTTAATATCTCTCAATGGTTTAGATTTGTTTTAGATTCCAGTTCGATATCAGTTTTTCAAGATAGCTTTACCACTTGTTCTCTGAACTAATATCAATTTTGCATTCATTGGGATTGTATAGGAATTTAAATGATTTAAAAAAAAAAGGGCACAAGCCCTACCCGAAGTAAGCCGCCGAACAATGCTGGTCTAGATTAATTTCTACAGCAATTAGGGCGTGTATCATTTCTATTTTACCTTAACGTTTTCTTCGCCATTACTTTAAGGGAAGCTCTTATATGTATAACATGTTGCCTCAAGGAACACATTAGTCTTAATCCCAGAAGTGTATAAGGACACTAAGCAATAAATCCAGAACCCCTGGACGACGCAAACAACACTAAGTGGTGGGTAACAGGGGATCAGTTCGGAATCACCAATTAGGCGGAATTAGTGCTTAATCAGCGAGAGACACGGCGATTTATTTGATGCGCTAATTGTAATGCCTTAGGGATTTAATTTTTATGATGGGTCAAAGTGACGGGCCTGTTGGTAGTGGTTAGTGACCCTGACTGCTAAACCGAAGGTCGTGGGTTCGATTTCCACCCAGGACGAATCTTTGTGTGATGAGCACGATCATTTGTTCTGTGTCTGGGTGTAATTTATCTATAATATGTATGTATTTAGAAATATATAAGTATGTTCAGATGACCGTGTGTGAGATGTCCCAAGATATTATATTATTATTATTAATGGAGGTTTTAAACGTTGCAAATCGCTTAGCATAGTATGGGCTTGTAATGAGGAGGCATGAAATGCATGTGAATAAAAGAGTGATGAATTTAGATGTGGAGAGGAAGAGGAAGGCCGAAAAAAAGGTAGATTGCGTGAGAGATGATATGAAAGAAAAATCAGTGAATGCCAGTATGACGGCTAATAGAGTAGAATGGAAGAAGATAAATTGTGCGCCGACCTCAAATAAACTGGGAAAAGCAGAAAAAAAGCAGGAAAAAGAAGAATAATAGCTGATATATTAATTGATCGTTGTCCCCCTTAGGTAGGACTCTAGCATCTAGGTACAAGGTTTTTGAAGAACATTAATAACATAACCTAACCATTACCTAATTACCTATATTTTTACATTATGGAATATTAAGACATCAATGGCTATCTATAGTTTGTAACCAAACTCCTCCGAAACGGATTGACGGATTTTTTTAAAATTTCGGGTATATTCTTTAGTTCTGGCAAAACAACGTTTGCCGGACACCTAGTCATCAATCTATATGTATATATAAAAAAGAATCTCTATTTTCCTAGACCATCGCATCACGCGTGAAGGGATGGAACAATGTCGCTAATTCTTTTTTTGTTGTGTTAATTATTGTCAGGAGAAAGTTTTTATAAAAGATGTATTTTTTTGTAAATCTTATATCACTCGTTCGAAGACGGAGCAACAGCTAGGGAATCAAAATTAAATAATTAAAATTAAACGCTATAAGGTGTTTGCCAGCGGCCTAACCACGCCCTATCGTTTGAGTTTGTGATGCGTGGTTCCTATATTCAAAAAGCGATTAGTTTTGCGTACAGACGGTGGAATTTTTAGAATAATAGTATTAAGAAGAGGAATTTGAAATGGATTGAAAGGTGTGATACTAGTGGGAGGTTAAATAGCTCTAATTTCAATACTTCTTCGTTTTGTTTAGAAAATTCTAAACTGGCCTAAAGAGATCTCAAGGCACACACTCATTAGATCCGCACCGCATCAGTAGGTAACAAAATTTAAAATAAATATTTATTTTTTTTTCAAAATTTTGATACCTATAGCCCGATATAATATTCCTTTATCACCGTAATTATTATTCCAATTAGCGTACCCCAGCGATAAATCCGTTGATATCGTCCGAATCCGGGCAAAGTCAACATAGCTAATTGATGCCCATAAAAATTATTTTATTGTTCTTTTAATTGCGTGTTTGATTTAAGTAATTAAAGTTAGGCAAGTAATAAAAATGAATGAGTATAATGAATGATTTATACAGCTTAAGTTTGGAATTAAGGACACTGTTTTTTAGTAAAGCATTTAAGTAATGTTTTTCGTATTTGTGGTGTTATAATATGGATATGATCAAAATTAATCGTTTATTTTTTTAAGTAAAACTTCTTTGCTTTGACTGACTTGGATAGATCATAAATAAATGTTTTGTTCTATACATTATACATTTTTTTAAAGCTGGTGAATGTGTGACGAGACGAAAGGAAGTTGAGATGGAGATATAAGTTAGTGAAGATAGAAAGAGGAAGAATTTCGCATATTTCTGTAGGGGCAAGAGAGAGAGTTGCGAGCACACATTTTATTTCTCTCTTTCTCTCATACCCAGTTACGTTTTGTATATAAAAAAGTTATACTTTGGTCGAGTGGTCTAAAGCACACTCGTATTTTCTCTTTTAATTTTAGATTTTAGGAACCAGTTGTTATGTTATTTTCATACTATCTACAATTAATTGAAAACTATTCAATATTTGTTGCCTCTATCTTCTCCTTTTTTAAAGCTCTACAACCCTCCAAAAATGCCATTTTAATCTCTGTTTTAAAAGGCGTAGTGTTCAAATTTGACATACATTGATAAAAAAAGAAAAACATTGAACCATAATTTATATTCTTCTTATTCAGCATATGAAATATTTTTTTAAATTGGTTCAATATTGGAGGAAGACATAGACGAGAGCCAAATCTCGACTTATATTTTTTTACGGTCCGATCTGCAGTTGTCCTTGGTTGATCTACACTTGGATAGAATAGGCCGAACGCCGTGCGACAGCAACAGTATCTTCAAATACCGAATTTTCAAAATTCTCATATAACGAGATTTTTTTTCTGTCATTCATCAACTATTATTATAAAGATTATTCAAAATAATTCAGCAAGAAATGAAAGGATGGTAAAGAAGGGTTAATGTATTATTTTTTTAGTTATTGTATTTTCACTAAGAGTGTTGCTAACCAAAGAATTGCCCCATGTTTACGGATCGCATGACCGACTATTTCTTTCAGCCTTTGTACCCTTTTCCTCAAATACAAAAAAAGATATTGTTATAGGTAGTTCTAAGGCTTTTATTCCGGATCTATAGTATTTTTCTATGATAAAAGAAGTTTGCTTAGAAATTGAAAACAAATGAAATGGTTTCAATGCATTACATCCTGTGGTAAAATAAATATTTTAATAAATATTAATGTTGTTGTATAATTTAATTAAATAAAACATTAGGTAGGCTTTGTAAGGGATATTGAATAAATATCCAATGTTTTTTTTTTAATAATCTATTTTTACAGATTCTATCGCTATTAATTGTATAGTGTTAAGTTCCCGAAGGCAAAGTCTCGAATAGTCAGTCTACCTGTAACCAAAAAAAGGCGGCAAAATAAATTTATTTCAATGTATAATTATTCGTATAAACCTTTGAAATCTTTCTTTTTTACCCATTTAGTAGTAATGTTATAAATAGTACCTATTTTGTGTTATACATAAATATTATATTGTCTACTAAAAAACAGTAGCATTCCGGGTGCCGACAGAAGTAAAAACTTGATCAATTACAATATGTGTAGCTACTTATATATAGAGGTGTCGGTAACGGTAACAGTGTCGTTTTAATTAAAAAAACAAGTGAACCCACGAGGGTTCACTTGTATAATAAATAATAAATAAATGTGGACGACATCACATACATTGCTCTGAACCCAAAGTAAGTAGCTAAAGCACTTGTATTATGGAATTCAGAGACAACGAAGGTACCACAAACACGCAGACTCGAGACAATGTAGAAAAGTGGTTTTCTACATTGACCCGGCCGGGGATCGAACCCAGACCTCAGAGCTGGCGATACCTTGAAAACCGGTGTTTACGCCACTCGACCACGGAGGTCATCTTAAAAAATGCCCAACGAGCCTAAAGACGTTATTACTTCAAAAATTAAAATAAAGGCTAAGCGCCCAGTGATAATGATATACCTATAAATTGACAGGCAAAATCTTTAAATAGATACCAGTACTGTTCCCAAACTCTCTCAAACATTGACATTCTACAAGTATATCAGTTTGATCGTCACAGAGCATCGGCTTCGGCAAACAAAGCCCGCATTCCAATAGAGCCTTTCACATGACTGAGTCCGTGCGGTTTCAAATGCTTTGCGAGTCTCGCAACCAAAGCCTAACTTAACCAGTTCTCAAAAAGATAGTTAATAGGTACTATATCGTAAATTGCGAGTTATTTCTCGGTCTAAAATTGTTTCTTTTGTTTTTTTTATTGCGGGATCGCTTTTAATTTTTATGCATTAAATTCTGAAGATACTAAAATATTATTTTTGATGTAAATAGTATCTAATAAATAAGCACGTTTTGAAAGAAAGATGGCGGGATGAACTTTACTCCTTCGACAAACATTGGCACTCAGCTGCCCTAGATAGACAGAGGTGTATAAGGTAAATAAGCCATGAAAATCAATTGATTATTCATAAAGGAAAAAAAAACTGACTTTAATTTAATAAATATAATTATTCAATCATATATTATGAAATCGATCTTTATTTTCCGGAGATATCGCGTAACAAGAATACGAAAACATAACATATCCTCCAATTGATGACCTCCTCTTTTTACAGTCGGTGTACCCGTTACCAAAGTTCATATTTAATTCCTGTTTTGGATCACTGCAATAAAGTAATAATATTCTTCAAGCTACATTAATGTTTTTTTTTTAATACATAATTGTCTGATTTTACTTTTTATAGAATTTTCCACTAAATTTAGGTAGAGGGATAAACAATTTCTTGTTTTTTTTTTTTTTTTTTTTTTTATAAGACGACTCCCGCACTATGGTATTTAATCCTCGTGTCGCGGGGGGTTTCACAAACATTCAAATCACATGCACAAAGAACACCCAGACTTGGAACATTTTCTATTGCATTTTCCTAGTATAAAAGTATAAAATCATACTGTATATAATACAGGTATATCAATAGATATTGAACCAATGGGCCTGTGAGAGCTACGGTCGAGAGATGAGCAAACATTCTCTGAGAGCATGATGACTGAAGGGTAGTCTATGGTACAAGGCAAAAACGTTTTATAAAAGCTACTTATATAGGTACTAGGTAAAGGACAATTTGTTACTTATTTTATTTTCGTGTTCGTTAGTGTCAACGACGACGTGTGTTAGATTCAATTCGGGCTAAAAAGGAAAAATACGAAGTGCAGTAAAAACCATTTTTTTACTATTAACATTGATAACTTATTATTTGATTTGTGTAAATTGTAAATAGCAGCAATAAGAGCCACTGGTACTTCAGATAATCTTCTATAGGTACATCTATACATATAAAATGAAGTCCTCCGCCGCGTCTGTCTGTCTGTTTGTCTGTCTGCACGCGGTGAACTCAAAAATACCGAACGGATTTTCATATGGTTTTCACCAATGGATAGAGTGATTCAAGAGAAAGGTTTATGTATTATTAATTAATGTTTTGTCTACCCGTGCGAACCTGGGGCAGGTCGCTAGTTAAGCATAATTGTGTACTTTAAATTTTTCTAGTATTTGTACAATTAAACGATTTTACCACAAATAAATACCAATTTTACATGAATTAAACACTGAGGGCTCATAATTACAATCATAGATATTGTTTCTTATGTCTTGAACTAATCAATCCTTACTAATATTATAAATGCAAAAGTAATTCTATCTATCTGTCTGTCTGTCGCGCTTTCACGCCAAAACTATTAAACCGATTTAAATGGAATTTGGTGCGCAGATAGTCTTAAGCCTGAAAAAGGACATAGGCTACTTTTTGTCGCGATAACTGACATCCACGCGGGCGGATCCGCGGGAAATAGCTAGTAATACATAAATCTCTATATGCCTCTTTTTTGCACCAACACTATTTTAACTACGATAATAATATCAAGTGATAATAATTGACAGTAACTACACCATTTTTGGTCTTTTATAGTTACAATATAGTACATAATGTGATTGGTTAGTTTGTGAACGACTAGTGATGGGCCTCGTTCGACAAATCCCGGGATTGGCGGAGTAATCCGGGATAAGGGCCCGTAAATATTTTGTTATGACCAGGGTCCCTGTTATGGGTTTATTAAGTAGATAGAGAATGTTTCTTTTTAGTAGTATCTCAAGAGTATAACGACAATTAAGTAGCATTCAATTATTCTATTGCTGAAAATATTAGTTATGTTTAGTTGTTCATGAGATATAAACAATAAAAATAAAAACGACTATTCTGGTTTATTGAAACTAGCCTGGATAGAAAAAACAAGAGGTATAATGATTATTCGGAATACTAAACAAAATGCCAACCCAAGAAACTCCTTTCTTTTTATGGGTGGTCAAAAACAATAAAAATAAAAGCTTTCTAAGATCCCTTAAAACATTATCTACTGACTCAGAAATAGGCCAGATCATTACTTACTTCAATTTACCGCTATCCAATAAAATTTTACGGACCAAACAATTCCAAGATTTTTAACACCACTTTAGATGGCTCATAAAATTCCGGGATTCTCAAGAGTCCCGGAGTGTGACAACACTAGTAATTACTTTGCTGTTACTTACTATCTTCTATAATTGTATCAATAATTGAAGACAAAAGTGTTCCTTATTTTTCAGGGATTAAAGTCCAAGATACATAACCGATGTATTTATACAGGGTGGAATTTTTTTATGACATCTGGAGGGATAGTTGGTAGCCTAAATACTGGAGATAGTTAATTCTACTCAAATGAATCATTCCTTTATTTTTTATAAGAAACCTAATTACATTCACAGATTCTTGAAAATACGCTTGCTACATCCGAATCGAACGGTCTAAAATCTGGGTTACCCTTCAAGAGGTTTTTTTATCTTCCATTTTGGATGTCATATACATTTTGCTATTTACGTTGTTGTCGCATATTTGTTTTGTTTTAACATTGTATGTACATATTACTTTTTTTTTAAAGTAACCTATGGAGTTTCTTGCCGGTTTTTTCTATAGGAGTGACATTTTGGAAAAACTCAATTACTTAGAATCAATTAACTAAAATCTGAAATAAAAAAAAAATAGATATAGAATCTAGCGTCAAACGCCACTTTCTTTATTGTTAGACCTTCAATATTTTTATAAATGTCGACACTACGTTTACAGGTTTAGATTTGATAATCAACTAAAAAAACAATCAAATAGTATTATATACAACGTGTCGTTTTGCATTCTCGTCACATTCAAGGAGGTAACTATGCTAATGATTCTCGACACGAATCAATAACAAAATAAGTAGGTATTTTATTTCCCTTTTTACTAATTTTCGGAGTCCGGCTAAATAAATACATGTGAAATGGGCTAAATAAATAAATGTGTCGGACAAGCATTTCAAAAAGCGGCCCTTGTATTACCCCACTGTAACTGCTCTTTTACACACACACACACACACATAAAGACACTAAACACTTTGAATGTGGTGAAATCAGAAATACTGTCAAACTTAAATAACTAAAAAAAACAAGTATGCATTAATAATATGCAGATATCGTAATTTAATTTGATTATTAAGTCAAGTAAGTATTAACGACACGTTGTATACATACATTTATGATAAACAGGTATATTTCTCATGTCAATGGGAGTGTTATCTGAATTCGATGGTCTCTTCCAAGTCAATGAGCTGGAACGTGAAGAGACATAACACATCTGAAATATATTAAGAGGTGAAAACTGGGTTAAGAATGTATGCCATATACTGGAACGATCGATTTATTAAATGACTTTCGATACTGTAAGAACGGTATACTTATACAGGGTGGTATCAAATAATATCAAGGGTATATCTATCAAAAGAGGTTGAGAGTGCTTTTGGTATAGAGTTAGTTTACAAAATTTTGGCTCATGATCATCATCATATCATCATTTTGACGACCTCCGTGGTCGAATGGCGTACACACCGGTTTTCAAGGTGTCGCCAGCTCTGAGGTCCCGGGTTCGATCCCCGGCCGGGTCAATGTAGAAAAAGCACTTTTCCACATTGTCTCGGGTTTGGGTGTTTGTGGTACCTTCGTTGTTTCTGAATTCCATAACACAAGTGCTTTAGCTACTTACTTTGGGTTCAGAACAATGTATGTGATGTTGTCCACATTTATTATTTATTTATTTACATTTATATCAGCCGAAAGACGTCCACTGCTGAACGTAGGCCTCCCCGAAGGATCGCCACAACTCACGGTCCTGCGCCGTACGCATCCAGCGGTTTCCGGCGACCTTCACCAGGTCGTCGGTCCATCTTGTGGGAGGCCTAATTTTGGCTCAACATAGTATAGAGTTAATTAAATAATTGATATCGAATTATTCGACACCAAAAATCAACACCAGACCGCTGAAGTGATGTATCTTAACATTTAGCGAGTGACGTAATAATATATAGAACTTCGTAGTGCGGTGACACGTTTGTTAAACTTTTGGTGTCGAATAATTGAGCGAAAAATTGGATAACAGTTATTCACTTTTTTAAGCTAAAATTTTGTAAACCGGCTCTATAACAGAAGTACTTTTAACCCCTTTTCGATAGATATAACCTTTCGATAACACCCTGTAGACCCCAACCCCGTCCCTAGATCAAGCTGGCTCGAGCCGGCCAAACTAGCAATAAAAATATGTCCCTAAATAATAAAATCTTAGATCCAGCCCTCCATTATTTGTGAAAAACGCACTAGGTCTGAACCCCGTAGAGTGTTTCTTTAGTTAACATTGCTAATGTAGTTATTTTTTCTATAGCTCTGTCTGGAGGCACTTATGGTTTCGCCAAAAGTCCGGTGGTTCAGTCAAAGCCTGCAAGCAGGCTAATAGCGGAAGAACTCTTAAAAAAAATGTGTTGGTACTAATAGCCACGTAAAATAAATACAGGTTATTGACTTTTACTGGTATTGGTTTTTGTTATGTAGAACAATTACTTTTGACTGGCCTGTTGGTCTAGTGGTTAGGTAGGGACCCTGATTGCAAAACAGGAGATCGTTGGTTGGATTCCCATTCAGGACAAAACTTTGCGTGATAAGCATGTTCATTTGTTCTGTGTCTGGGCGTAATTTATTTATAATGTATGTATTTAAAAATATGTAAGTATGATTATCAGTTGTCTGGTTGCCATAATAAGGCTCTGCTTAGTTCGGGATCAGATGGCCGTCGTTTCCATCTGTAAACTCAACTACTTAAGAAAAACTCTTAAGAAAAAATGTCTTTCAAACAAATTGGCCAAAAAACAAACATTTGTAAAAAAAATTTTCGCGCAACAAAAAGTTCAAATTATCATCCAATTATTTACACAACACCTCTGAAATACGACGCGGAACATATATCAAAAGGAATGCTTGAATTCGCGGCATCATGTAGCAACAACCAAATTGGCTCGATTTTTTCTGCCGACAATGACCGGGGTATGAAAGAAAAATTGGCAATAGTCGGCTCGCGTGTTTGTTATACGAGATCTAAAGGGGGGGATGTACGTGCGGATAGACAATGCGATTATTAGTCGTAGAAGAATATATAAAGCTGAACAGTTTGTTTTAACGCGCTAATCTCAAGAACTACTAGTCCGATTTGAAAAACATTTATTGAAGAAGGCTATAAGCTATATAACATTACGCTGCGGAAGGAGCGGAGCATAAATGAAAAACATTGCAAAAATGAAAAACCGTTGAATCTAAAACACGGGGACAAAGTCGCGGGAGCCAGCTAGTATACTATATTTAAAATGAAAGTACTGAAAAAATCATCACTAAAATACAGAAATGCGAAGTCAATCTTGTCGTAACTATATGATTTTTTTGGAACAACAAAAATAAACAGAACCAAAATTACTAAGCCACCACATTCCATCCGCCTGCAATACATCCAGCTGCCTTCATAAGTAAAGCAACAGTTTTATTTTTCAGTGTGTATTGAAACAAACAAACGATTCGTTCGATTCAAAAAAAACGAAGTCTGCCAATACAATCACGGCCTTAGCTTTTCGAGCAAATTCGTGTAATTTTTCAACGCGTAATAGCAAGGAAATACTAGATAGCCACGTTTGTACGTGGGGTTTATTTGCAACCATAGAGTAGGGAACAAAAAGAAGGTTCATGGAATACAAATAATCCATAAAATACAAACAGTTTTTTTTTAATATTATGTAACTTGAATTAAGATTGAATTAATTCTTACATGAAAATTCGTGTTTAGGTACTTAATATTGACGAGTATTGCATACAGATTATTATGTACCACGAGTGTATTTTACATTTGCAATATCACTATTAAGTATTGCACAGTGTTATGAGCTATATTTATGTACATAATTATAAGGGGGTAGATGAATGGGTATAAAAGCTCAAAATCTAATTAGTCCGTCAGATAAATAAATAAAAAATATAAGACATTTAATTAAATAAAAAATAAGTATTTTTGTTTTTTTTTTTTTTTTTTTTTAATATGAAAATGCACCGAGTAATGTAATGGGATGGGCTACTGTCGTCATACTCGCATGAAATGTAAAATGCACGAAATCGTGACGGATACGACATTTTAAATCAACTTATCGTCCTGAGTTTACCAATATTTTTTTTTTAATAAAAGAATTGACGTCTGCCTCATTATATACCATTTTTTTATACCTATGGTTTAACAAATTGTAAAAAGATTTTGTTCTTTTTTTACTGCCATTTCACTTCTGATATATTATTCTCTCCGAATTATTAATTAAGTTTGAACTTTATTCTTTTAGCCTTACACTTGTATTTTCAATAGGCACAAACAAACTGAATTCGATGCCGATTTAAAGCACTTAGTTATCACTCCATTTGCTTATCGCTCCGTGTTAACTAAAAGAGGTGGTTTATTTATCGCACGCAGAGTGATGAAACGACTGCAGCACTCGTTCGACCAAATTGAGCGGCGAGGCGAAAGAGACCCAGCCCTGTCAGGCCCATGTGAGTTTTATAAAAGTCCAATGCAGTTGAATGTATAAAATATTTTTCTAATTAAGATGTGGATAACGTTGTGATTTACACATTTATACATTAGTAAATGTACGGCGCGCTTTTATTTGAAAGTTGAAAAAGGTAATTTTGAAAGTTCCTTTTAGTTTTATTATAAAAGGAGCAAATTTTTCCATGATATTTTGTATAAGCATTTTTTATTAAATGAAATAAATTTTAAGAACTTTCACTTTCACTGATAAACAATGTTGAAAAGGGTCCCATTTTTTCCCACGTGTCATAGAATTTCATATAATGTTTTTTTTCTTTTGGATTTCTATCTTAGTTGTAACTGTTATAAATGCGCCTTTGTTTGACACAACTATTCGATTGGAACTTTATTTAAATGTTAGCCACGAAGTTTTTTCCTTGTCTGATAATTAACTATCTATTAATAATTTTTTTGATAGAACTGTTACTAAAAATTTAGCGGACATACTGTAATAGAGTAGTTAAAAGGTAATAGGGCAAGTATTTAGAGTATAATTATATAAAGTATAGAGTGCGCCTAACAGAGTATGAACTGTGAGCACCAGTATGATCAAGCCTCGTAAAATTAGTGTCAAAACAGAGCGCGCCGTTTTATTAAAACTATCTCAAAACCAAATATTAACTTTACCTAATATTAGTATAGTTGTCGGCACTAGTTGTGACCACAAACTTCACCTGTGCAGTAGTTAAATTTTCGTGCCTCTTTGGCGGAATGAAGAAGGCGTCATCAGAACCATCGATATTTTCGCATAAACGTCTGTCGTCGTACGGAAAATCACTTAAATCAGTAAACGACGATCGTTTACTTGTACTTAGGTACGGTTAATTTTTTTTTACGCTTAGCATGACGGGCTTCTAGCGATGCGCACACTATAATATGTTTTCTTAATTAAATACAAAGCCAGTGGTCGCAGGTTCGAGTCCTGCCTGAGGTTTAAGTTTTTCCTTCTATTATTTGTATTTAATTACAAATATTCGCTCCGCATGCGTTAATGCGTAACAAATAATTAAAATAATATGTTTTCTTGTTTACCTATGCTCTAAGATCGAGCATTATTATATACTTAATACGATTTCTTCTCAAGCGAGACATTTTTGTTTATTTCCTTTGAGAATTACAGAATTTTGAGTTTGAAATTCTGTATTTTAACGTTTGTTGCGTGTGGTTTTCGTAGATAAAGTTGAATCGCATGCATAATTAATTTAATGTAAGTTTTATGACATCATCCAAAAGCGTAATAAAACTCAAATAACACTCTTGGGTGCGTCTGATGTAAACTTTAATATTCTTAAACTGTTTGAACTAAAATATAACAATTTTAAGCAGACTGTTGTGGGATTTATTAATTAAAATTAAATTTTCAATGTTTTGTAAAATAATCAGAGGTCATGGTAATTAAGAATTTGGTGAAAGAAACTTATAAAACAAACATTTTTATTGGATTTATATAAGGTGAGTCAAACAAAAAGTATGACCATAGAGGTCATACTTATAAAAAATATTCGGATATAATAAAGATTGGTATCAAAATTGTAACAAACAAACAAAAGAAAATCTCGAGTGTCAGTACTAGCTACAGTATTGAAATTCGAGTTTTTTTAGTTTTTTAAACCAAGCGTTTTTGTAACCGATATAAAAGTCATAGCTTTTGTATGTGCAACGACAAAAACCTCACCTTGTTAAAAGAAAAACGATTTATCTTCAACAAGAACCAATTAAATTGTTTTCATTAAATTATAAAAAAAAAACAGAATGTGTTTGTAAACATTTTGTGAGAACATTACGTTATTTACTTTAATAAATACAAAGTATATCATTATAGAAACGTTTTAATATCGTAAATCTATACTAATATATCTATAGATACTAATATAAAAAGCTGAAGAGTTTGTTTGTTTGTTTATTTGTGTGTTTGTTTGAGCGCGCTAATCTCAGGAACTACTGGTCCGATTTAAAAAAAATCTTTAAGTATTGGATAGCCCATTTATTGAGGAAGGCTATAGGCTATATAACATTACGCTGCGACCAAAAGGAGCGGAGCATAAATGAAAAATATTGCAAAAATGAAAAACCGTTGAAACTAAAACACGCGGACAAAGTCGCGGGGGACAGCTAGTTACAAATAAAGGTACCTTAAAACGTTTTACGTTTCGATTCTACGTTTAACGCACGTGACTCGCCGACAAAGCGATATTTTCACGTCGAACGATTTCAATTCGTCCAAAAACGTGACTAAGCCTTATTTATGTTTAAGAAAATAAAGCTATTTATTATTATTTTCCCAAGAAAACAATCTTCAAAATAAATATAATTTAAATTTAAAGAAAATTCTGGAAAATTTGTAGATAGTGAAAATGAATAAAAGAAAAATACCGAGAATTGGATGGATTGGAAAGATCTAGAATCGGTCTTAAATAACAAAAGATAAAATAAAGTTTAGATAAGTGCTAAATAATTTTACTCCTAACGGCAGTGAGCTTAATATAATCCTTTTGATAAGACTATCTAAAAACTATTTAAATTCTTTAAGAAAAAATTAAACGTCAAGAGGTATCTTTGCTGAAATATATTATTAATAACTGTTGCCTGCGGCTCCGCCCGCGTGAGTGTCGGTTATCGCGGCAAAAGTTTTTTTTTTGTAAATTTGTTACGCGATATTTACGGAAATAATGAATGCATTTAAAAAAATAATGTTGTCATCGATAGGGTATACAGGGTATGATATATAGGATATGTCATATGATATATATATTTTTCGTCATAATCGGTAGGTTTAAACGATTCGGTAGTTTGGTTTATACTTAAATCAAAAGATTTGAAAAAATTACCAAGAGAGTCAGAACGAAATAGTGTAATTTGTACTTGCATGCATTAGATTTATTTAATTGAAGTACCTACGTTTTTTACTTTTTTTTTAATCAATAATTGATCTAGTTCTTTTTTTTTCAGGAATATGTTTTCAATAATTGTTACTTACTTTGGGATGGTCTCGTACCGGTACGACCACTCGCACGCACACCTTGACGGGCTTATCTCTTGTGATGTCCAGCATCCTTCTCTCACCGCGCCATTCACCTGATGACAAAGATAAATTATTTAAGCGTTTATTGTTTAGTAACTGTTACTCTAGGTGCACAGACAACTCTTTTTTATACCTACACCAAAAGAACGCCGTAACAAACAAACAGACAGACAGACAAAAATATTAAACAAATGTTTTTTTTTCATTAATTTTCATTTAATTATTTTAATTAATTCATATTATGCATGTAGTAAAAAGGTATTTTACGATTATTTTAATAATACATTTTATAAAACTTTTATACACAAATTTATACAGTAAGAACAATAAATAGTAATTGTTAATTGTAGAAAAACTAAACAATTAATACAACGGTATTAGAACCGCAGTTTTGTTATATATAACTTATCCCTTATCTTTATCCAAGTTGGATTTAACAAGCTTTTACACGGGAACCACAGACGTTATTGACGGATCGAAGCCAATAAAATATCTTTGAAGTTATTGGAGAGATCTTAAACAATGAAGTTGCTTAATACAAGGCCACGTAGAGTACCTATTACTTTTATTTAATGTAATTTTAGGGCTTCCAATTGGCACTTGGACCGTAATTTGCGCCATCATTGGTACCTAATGATAATGTAACTGTTGTCTATATACATACGTGTAATCTTTTTAGCCATCATTCAAAGAAACTAAGAATTATTTCTTAAATGTTTAAGTAATTATCAGATTTTTTTAATTTCTTAATAATTTACATAGTTTCTGCCTGCGGACTCGTATGCGATTGAGACCAAATTAAAATAAAAACTCGGGTCAGTGGTTTAGAAAATTCCTTTACTGAAAATTACAAACTTACTTTACCTCTGTATAGTTATAGGTACCTACTCCATCTTATATTAAGGTAAAGTACTTATTTCTTCTACAGGTGGAAAAATAAATACATATTGCACCCTAGCTGTCCCCCGCGACTTTGTTCGCTTGTTTTAGTTTCAACGGTTTTTCATTTTTACAACATTTTTCATTTATGTTCCGCTCCTATTGGTCGTAGCATGATCTTAATCATAATCATAATCTTTATTGCATTTCCACAATGTTTTTTACAAAGAGATCTTAAATTTATGGTTGGACATACATTATGGACCCGGTTAGGGCACAGCAAAATATCTATATCTAAGTTATAAAATCTAAACACTTATGACAATATACATTATAAAATATTAACTTATATAGGTACTATTACACAACATTTATATAAAATTCTAACACACATTTTTAATATCATATAAATATTAAAATATATTATTATTTAATTTACTTATTTATCATTTAGGTAATCCTTTACGCTATAATAATTTTTTTTAACTAAGTATTTACGCAGTTCGTTCTTAAATTTATTTTCAAATTCTATTTCTTTTATTTCATTTGGTATTTTATTATATATTTTAATGCACATTGCAAAAGGACCAGAGTGGTATATAGCTAATGTTGAACTGGGTACTGCTAGTTTATTTTTGTATCTAAGGTTGCGTTTTTGAGGTCGTTGATCGCTTGCTAATGGAAATAATGTTGGGTGTTTTCTAACAAATTTACCAATTTCCAATATATACATGCTCGCTAGTGTGAGCATTTCTAATTTAACGAAATGTGTTTTACAGCTTTCTCTAGGGTCCTGAACATTTTGAATAATTCTTACACATTTTTTTTGCAAGATAAATAACTTCTCTGCATCAACACTGTTTCCCCATAGTATTATACCGTAGTTCAACCACGAGTATGCATAAGCATAATAAGCAATTAATGCTGTTTTTTCATTTGTTGCTTTCTTAAGTTCGTGTAATGCATATGTGAATCTAGATAATTTACTTGTTATATTTTGTACATGCATCTTCCAGTTTATAAAGGTATCTACTGTTAAGCCTAATAATCGAAATTCATCTACGCATTGTATTTTTACATTATTATATGAATATGTTATATCTAATTGTCTTTTTTGATGCGGTCTAAATTGCATTATTTTAGTTTTTTTACAGTTTAGTTCTAAATTATGATCGTTTAGCCAACCCACTACTTTTGAAAGGTTGTCATCTAGAGTTGTGTTTAAATTATCAGCGTTATTACAGGGAAATATTATAGATATATCGTCGGCAAAGAGGACAGTTTGGGTATTCAGTTCTTTTGGCAGGTCATTTATATAGATTAGAAATAGAATACAACCTAAAACACTTCCTTGTGGTATGGACATGGTGATATCTGCTTTTTGTGACCTAACTTGCGATATAATGCCATTTTGTGAGTGGTGTTCTATCTCTACATACTGAATTCTATTTTTAAGGTAGGAAGTAAACCAGTCGTGTGCTATACCTCTAACGCCTATAGAGTATAGTTTATCCAATAGTATTTTGTATGAAACTCGATCATATGCTTTACTCATGTCTAATAGGATTCCTACCGCATATTGTTTTTTATTTATTATATTTAGTGCCTCCTGTATGTATCTATATACAGCTAACGTTGTAGACTTATTTTTCCTGAATCCATTTTGGCTATCATTAAATATTTTAAATTTTTCGCAGAAAAGATAAAGGCGCTTAGACATAACAGTTTCAAATATTTTTGAAAAGGTGGACAACAATGCTATCGGCCTATAATTTTCTGTATTAGTTTGGTCTCCTTTTTTAAAGATAGGTTTTACTAAAGATATTTTTAATAGGTCTGGGACGATTCCTTCAGCTAGAGATTGGTTTATTAAAACAGTTAGGGGTAATACTAATTCTTCAATGCAGAATTTTACAAGCGTTGGAGGTATTTCGTCGTGGCCATAGCTATGTTTGTTCTTTAGTTTTTTTATTATATATTTTATTTCACCTGGATCAACTGGTTTTAAGTAGATGGACTTTTCACTGGGAGATATGACTGGACGACCAGTGGGAATGGTTGTACTTTGTGAAGAATTTTGTTTTCCTACGGAAACAAAGTAATCGTTAAATGTATTTGCAACGAGGCTGGCATCTTCCGTTAATTTATTAGATACTTTTAGCGTAATATTTTTCCTAGTTTTTTTAGTTAGTTTATTTGTACGTTCTTTTATTACCTGCCACATCATTACTGTTTTATTTTCTGATTTATTCATTCTTTTTATATAGCTTAACTTTTTTGAAGTCGCTATTGTTTTTTTTAAGTATTTTTTCGTATAATTTATAATGTTTATGTAGTATTATTTTTTTAGTAATTAGAATTTTTAATAATCGTTTGTGTTATACAGCCTATAGCCTTCCTCAATAAACGGACTATCCAATACAAAAATATGTTTTTCAATTCGAACCAGTAGTTCCTGAGATTAGCGCGTTCAAACAAACAAACAAACTCTTCAGCTTTATAATATTAGTATAGATTTTCTTCTGCACTTTCAGTGACGAAGTTGATATGAAGCTCAAGCACAAAAATTGGAATTGACTGTGGATAGTTTTATGTGTATGTGTGGCCTATTACTGTGTAATAGCATCGTACACACTTAGGCATAATACTAAGCCTTGTACAAGCAACTAGTATTAAATATTCCATTGAAATAAATTATAAATTACCAACTTACACGGACCTGTAAACCGGGATTTTAAGTCCTCAGGTCCCTTACAAATTCAAAATCTACAAACACAAATAGCAAAAATATTTGATGTTACTTTGTTTTGCTTGTTACTAGGTAAATGTGGGTAGTTCGAAATTTGTTAAAACAAACAAAACTTGGCCTTCTCGTTGTTGTAATGGCGTGTGTATTTTGTTTTGAAGACTTCATTTCTAAAGGTACTTGTTTACGTTTAAGAGTTCGCCGGTCGCTTAGAACCGACATTTTTAAGACCCAACGTCGGTCGCGTCGCCTGCTCAGCCATTGCGCAAATAAGTAAAATAAAAACCTTAAAATGTGAAGTACAAGATGAAAAGCGACGTTTTCCGTGCAATTTAATACGTGAAAACAGCATTTTATTTAATGATTGAACAAAATAAACGAACAAAATTTGTTTCCTTAAGTTTTTAAATATATTAAATATAACTTGTAATTTTATAACGCAATAATAATGTTAAAACGTCAACAAGCAATCAACTAAATCGTTTTACCTACATTTTAACCCGCCATATTTAATTCACGTTTGACACCTGTCAAAATTGCGCGCCAATTCAACCTTTGACCTGTTATTTTAGCATGGCAACTAACAGTAATCCAAAAACGTCAAAACTAGGATGAATTTGGGATGAAAAGCATGAATTATTTATTTATTGTGGATGGGATTATAAGGTAGTGTTATAATATTGATTGACGGCTAACTAGGATTTAATTCGGATGTTTGTTACGGAATTATGAAAAGCTAAATATTTTGATAAATTATTACTGGTATTGTGACCAAAGCTGTGCCGATTGCAGTTGTTGGCATAACATTGTGAACTTTATAGCGTTTTTCAGTAAAGATATTTTAAATGAAATAAAGATATTTAAGGTAGTACCTAATTGGATTATTGTCTATTATTTTCTCTGTCGACACGCTAAGAAATTTATTCATAACGTTATCTAAATTTAGAATTGACTCTACGTAGGAAACATGACAAATAATATTTCTTAGCAAGAACTCAACATTTTCATCTTTATTTCATAACAGAAGGATTTTATATTGCAACACAAATATACCGTTAGCAAAATGGCGTCAGGAAATAACGTCATAGACTAAAACATTAAAAGCTATATTAAAGAAAAAAACTTAATATATTTTATTATGGCAATGACGTCTTGTTTTTTTTTTTGTATGAATGAGCACGGACATCGTTTTTAAAGCCGCATTTGTTTTTTTAAATGAAATGTCTAGTTGAGGTTAGATTCAAAATGAATAGCGTTGTATAATTTCTTTTCCTTGGACTGTTATTAGCATTTTCTCGTAATAAAATATTTCTGCAGCTGAAATTGCGAGCTAGTTGCAATATTTTTTATAGAAATGTCGCTGTGCTATACTAGCTTGACATGCGACGTTTTTTGCGTACTTTCTAAATTGTTTTTTTTTTTACATTTACCTTTCGCCATGTTGTATATTTTTTTTAATATTATGTTTGTCGTTTTAATACACACATAAGTAGGTATAGGTTATTTAAGTATATTAATAATGTGATTTGCTCCTATAAAGTTGGATTTTTAATGATTGGCATACTTTCAAAAAGCGCCTTCGAGATAGAATAAACACCGAAATAGTACAATTATTTATAGTTTAGTTAACCTTAAAATACCACCTACCATGACAATTTCTTAACTGTCATAGTTTAGGATAAATAAATTCAAAACTTACTTTAACTTTAAAACAATCACGCTGTGTGAACTCGAAATAAACTTCAAGTCTACAATATGTGCTACTAGATGCGCCCCGCGGTTTCACCCGCGTTATTCTCGTTCCATTTGACTTATTAGGATTAAGAGTATACTATATGTTTATCCAAGCTATAAACTCTGTATGCTATCTCCAATGCCAATTTAATGTGAATCTTTTGGGCCGTTTTTGCATTATTAAGCAATAAATATCCAAATATATTAACTCCCGCATTAATAATATTAAGCTGGCATCCAATGGTGCGCGATATCGCGAAACATACTTGAACAAATTATCTTATATATCATTCATCATCATCATCATTTCAGCCATTAGACGCCCACTGCTGGGCATAGGCCTCCCCCAAAGATCTCCACAAGGATCGGTCCTGCGCTACACGCCTCCAGCCAGTTCCCGCAGCCCGTACAAGGTCATCAATCTACCTTGTAGGATGTAGGTAGATATATATCATTACTAAAGTCTAATTGAGAACCTCTTTTTTTTGAAGTCGTATAAAAATAGTAAATAGTTTTTGCTAAAAATAGATGAAAGATACCTTCCAATCGATTGTTTTATAATTTAAACCTTACATTGATACTTTTTTTCAAAGTATGGTAGTAATCCAATTTGACAGGAAGAATGTTAAGATAAACACCTTCATTATTCGATGTAAGAAAAACGCATCTAAAGGTTGGCACACAAGATATCTGGGCGACTAATGAACAAACCGTTTAGTGCTAATGCCGGCAGATAGTCGACTAATGACCTTGTGTATATGGCTTTATATAGAAATGGTTTGTTTTCGTCTATTTCTTTTTTTTGCACTTAGTAACTGATCTAATAGCCGTTATCCTGTCTTTTCTCAATGTTAACGCTTCGATGTGCTTCTACTCTGTTGTAGTATTAAATGACCTTAACTTTAAGTAATTGCATGGGAGAAGAAGAACTTCTCTAAAAGGCCTATTTTAGATTTTAGTCGTCAAAAGCCGAGCAGAACATTTGAATTTCTGTTAAATCTCGTACGTGGCCATGTTAATTAATACGCGTAACGGTACGCTTACGAGCCACTTTCACACATTATAATCACAAAAGTCCACATAAAAACCAGCCGTGTCTATTTTTTTAATGCTAATTGCCACTCCAGCATGGCGCCTGTACTCAAAATGTACATTGAAATTTGAGGGTAGATGAAAAATTTTCACGTCGAAACTCCGGGTAAGAGAATTTTAAAAAACTGTGTCAAGACTTGACTTTTAGATGTAGCGAATACACTTATTTCGGCATACAGTGTATTCAAATTAAATTGAATAATTCATTATTTAAGGAAGTCGATTTTTTAAGTTAAAATATAGCGGAGAATGTTTTATGTTTTCATGATATATTTTACTTTTAATATGAAACTTATTCATCTTATAAATTTTTAATTTGCTAGTTTTTCAATGCAGCTTGGTTGCAAGCAAATATAATAACATTAGAAACGTTTCTGAACTTGATATCTTCAAAGGCTTCCCTTTTTATGATTGAGGAGGAATGGATGAGGAAAATATTTAATTAATTTTCAGTTTTTCAATGCATCAAAAAAAACTTCATAAAAAACTTAATTGGAAATATCTTTATCGATAACAGTGGTGTGTTTTAAGGACAAATTAGTAGATGCCTTGGAAAATAATTGCCCACTAAATAAGCATGGCTGTCCAATGGAGGATAGAACAAGGTGTCTTTTGGTCGGAAACATATTGAGCAAAAACAGAGTGTGGGTTAGTCAGCAAAGGTCTGACTTACTTTTCAACCCTGAACTGGACTATGTCCTGATTTTCTTATCCATTCCTCACAAAACGTCATTTGACTGTGGTAAGACGTGCTTTGATCATATCGTTCGAGTTTCCAATTGCATCAACACAAATACGTTGTTTATCCAACAATACAGTCTAGCATCTAATTCAATAGACACAACTTAAACTATTCCCGAACATTTTCCTTCCAAATCAGAATCTCTAATTCTATATGCTTCATGCCACTCTAATCCGACGTCCGAAGGCTGTCCAACTTCAAAACCAACAACAATTACGGGAAAACCACCAGTGTGCACTGCTGTATAGGGTTTTATTTGGCGTGACGCAATTACGTCGTTGTTTTAAAGTAGATCAGGTGGAGTCGGTTTTCAGTGGTGGCGGGGTTTGGTATTTGTTTTTAGGATTAATTTGGAAGTATTTCCTCTATTGACCCCTTTCCAAGACATGGGGTGTGTAGATGTCTTGGGCCTCTTGCACCAGGGATGTATAATTTTGCTAAGTGGGTAAAGCAGTATCTTGTGAGAATCAATGTGTTTTCATCCAAATCAAATAACGTAGTGTATGAAAGTTTAATATTATGATAATATTGGACAGAGTATGGATACAAAATCCTATTAAATAATGAAGCAGACATGGCAATATCTTAGACAGGATATCTATGTATAAGAAACGAAAGAGTTAGTATTCTAACTCTTTAATCCATTGTTACTGTCAGACGACATTTGCACACACTACATGTCTTGGAATGGCGTTGGATAATAAGACATGATTACTAGAAAAGACGATAGAAAAGAAATAATGAACGCTTGCTGAAACATGCCATAGCTTATGTCCAACAGCTGTGTACGTGCAACGTTGATGCGACGTACAGAAGCTCAAAAATAAATTAGGACATTCATAGAAACTTCCTAGATTTAGTAATTACCAATAAAACATTTTGAGTCAACCCCCCACTTTCTCTCACTTGGACCGCACAAACAAGCAAACTCTGGTCCATATTACCCAGACCACAGTTGTTTGACTTGACTACTTCAACGATTGGGTCAATCTAGCCTAACAACTAGCTCTGTTCCCGACGGCCGCCATAATTGTTTCTAACTCAGTAACTAACGACGTGCAAACTCAAAAATGTATGCCTTCTGTTTTGTGGAACGAATTTTGGTGATTGGAAGAGTTTTAGACACTTGAATTTGGTTAAAACACCTTTTTCTTTGAATTAAATTGCGTTTTTAATTTGTGCTAAGCAGTAAAAAGTTTTGTACCTATTCTATTTCGATATTCTTTGGTTGTGTTATTTGAATAATATAATTGGCCTGCGATCTTTTTAAGGAAATAATAGATATGCATGTGTGTTTGTGATAGCAAAAATGTACCTCGATTTCTAAGGCGTACAGAAAAACGATTCTAAAATATTTAAATGTCTGTAAAGCACATTTACAGAAGAGCTAAAACAATATGGATAACATAGATTTACTTAAAAAAACTGTTACATTAGATTAGATAGAATTAATTCTTCTTTATTTAGGCACTAATCTTCTAGAATTACAGGTAAGTGATATTACTACTTAGTAACTGTCTTTTGCAGGGATAAGACCACTTCTTTTAGGGGGAAGAAATGCCCACGCTGAGAACAAGTGTGATTAATGTCATCACACTTGTTCACCGCGTGTTGGCAGTTGGTAATTTTAGCCTATTAATTTCAGGTTATGTTTTTATTCCTTAGAGATATATTTAGACGTGTCTCAGAGGTATGAATAGTAAGTACATATACATAACTTTTTTAAATTGTTAAGATGACATAATTCTGAGACTTCATTACGAAAAAAGAAATAATAATCTGAACTTTTAAAAGACTTGCGCTACAAGATTTTAGGGTTAAATTTCTGCGTATAAAAGATACCAGTACCTACCTTTAGCAGATAGGTACTTCTGCCGAGTTTATGAAATGTGCTCGTGAAAAACATCCAATAAACTCAAGCTAGTACATAAGAATAACTCAAATACAGATTTATTTTTTATGAAAATTGAGTAGTAAAATTTTTGCGATTCAATCTTGATCTACCTCCAAAAACTGCCAAAACTTTTTAGAATATCTTTTTACATCCATCTGGAGATTCCGCAAACAACAAAAGAACATAGACAAATAAACAAGGCGATCATGCGCAGTGAACTTAAAGCACCAATATTTTCCAAACAGCTCAGATAAGAAACGCCTGACAAATCCCCCGCGTCACATCGACGGCAGAATTATCCGGTGTGCGCCGCCGTAAACTGGCTCAAACCGGTTCAGAAGGGGCCCGCTTTAGATCGATGAAGTAAAAATTTCAGGGATTTCCTGGTTTACATCGAACGTGTTAACAATGCGACGTTGTTTGTTAGAATTTCGTAAATAATGATATGGCCTATAGTAAAAAGAATAAGAACACATTTTATTGCTTTCATAATATGTTTACAGTAGGTAAGTTGTCTTAGAACTATAAACCAAAAATAAAACTATTTCTAATGGCTATTATCATTATAGCTGAGGTCCCCAAATTAAACTTACGCTTGTATCCGTGGGACCTGAGAAATAGTAGATACTTAATTTACATTTCTTAATGGGTAAAGTGAGATCGAGCATGGCAAAAGTAACAAACAGAAAACAAATAAATAATTATAAATGATATTTTAAATAATTATATCATTGTTGTGTGCGTGCGTGTGTGTTTTTGAACAAATAAAAAATACCCACTTTACCATCTCCAACAAAATAAATTCCAACTTATGCAATAAACATTTTCAAATAGCATTTAAAAACCATAGTTGCCTTGCGGTAATCCAAATTATCGGCAGTTTGCGTAACTACATCGAGGTGTGTTGGGGGCAGCTGCGGGCGTTGGGTCCACGCCAACTGATAAGGGTGCTCCGGAAGTTTCAGGTGACACAGAGGATGATACACATGGAGTGTGTATTGACGGTCTAGATTTGGTTGGCGTTTGTGGGTCAGGTTAGATTAGTGCATGTTTGAGTTTAGGAGATGCTCAAATAGTTGCTTTTAAGTTGATATTCGTATTATAATGATCTTATTATCTGGCGTGTTCTTTAACAATTTTGGGGTCGGCTAGTTAAAAATTAAACATTTCCTTGCTTGTTACCTCTTGTCTATCAGTAGTACTATTATTTAGAAGTATGTATAAATGCCTTTTAAGTCTATGAGATTTGAGCTTCTAAATATCTACATTTATATTATAAAGGTACCTAATAGTTTTTAACAAGTTTCATTAAAATATAATATTAGCGACAGTAAACCTATTTCTATAACATTTTGAGTAGTTTTCCATTTGCTAGTTATTCTGTGACGTGTCCCCTTAAATTGTATGGAAGTTTAGTTGATATTAGGATGAGGGTCACTGTAGGTACTACGTATATGTCACATCCTGATAAACGAGTGGACATTTGTTAGAATACGAATATTGAAATGTTTGAAAAAATCTGGGGGAGTTTAGTAAGCTTTTGGGATTTAAGACCTTTTTTTTATTTACAGCCAAAGAGATTTAGTATGTATAAATAAAATAAATAAACGTGGACAACATCACATACATTGTTCTAAACCCAAAATAAGTAGCTAAAGCACTTGTGTTATGGAATTCAGAGACAACGAAGGTACCACAAACACCCAGACCTGAGACAATGGAGAAAACGGGTTTTCTACATTGACCCGGCCGGGGATAGAACCCGGGATCAGAGCTGGCGACACCTTGAAAATCGTTGTGTTCGCCACTCGACCATGGAGGTCGTCAAATATGTAATGTAAATAAGTACCTACTTATGTATTTATTGTTTGGAATTAAAAATATTTTATAAGTAATTTTTTAATGTTGGCTTCATTTGGTGCGTGATATCGCGAATCACCCCGCACCGCGCACGATGGGACGCAGTTCTTCCGTTACTACCAGTAGGCCTATTCGCTATCTCCAGTTGCCAACCCAACCGATGTTTACCGGATAAAAATAAGTATAAAAATATTTATTAATTATCGGCTAACATCGGTAACCAACTAAGTAGTAGTAGTTCCAGTTTGTCATCTAAGTTACACGATAAGAAATTTGTGTTTTCACTGTCTTTTTTATTAAAGCAACAATCGCTTTTGTTGACAACCGCCATAGCGATTAATTCTTCCGGGCCGTTGTAATTCACCGCGTTTCGAACTGTAAGCATGTTCATTGGTTATCATTGTGGATCCTGGCTTACACAAGTGGCAGTTACGGAGACATCAGGATCGAGGGTTGTAAAAAAAAAATTAACCCTTGGACACCGCTGACAGTGAGACAGCTTTAAACAGTTAACCAAGCAATAACTAACACAGTTACATTGTCATAAATAACAAAGTCAACGTATTTGAAAAGCCACAGCAGCAAATGTTTGAAGTCGCACATTGTATAATAATGCAGTGTCACAACAGTTTAATTGGTAGTTTGAATGCTCTGTGGCGCAGCCCGTGTGGTAACAATGTTAGTTTGTTGTGCATACAATGAAACTAGTGTTTGCATTTGTTTTAGCTAGACAATGTGTTGCTTTGTTGGTTTTGTGCTTACAGGTAGATATAGTAAGCAAGTAAAAGATCTTGGTTTCTTGAGATTAGAAAATATCAAGGAAAATTAAACAATGTATGATTTAATGGTCTAATACTGAAACTTCAATTAGTTTTAAGTTGCCGTTAAGTGTCGTGCTGTCTCTTTCACTTTAAGGTGCAAAAGTAGCGTCAGATAGAAATTTAAGAACGTCTTAATGTTAATTCGCGTTTTAATATTCGTGGGTAAGAGTCGTACCTATACACTAAGATAACCCTTTTTTAGTGTAGTGATAAAATATTTGCTACCTATTTTAAATCGAGATATCCTTGCAACACCCCATATAACTATTTAAAGTTCACTAATGACCGATTTTTTCGAACACCAGATATTTTTTTCGATCACCTTTATCCAAGAAATAATTTTAAATTTTTGACAGTTCTTCCATATAAAATCTGTCAGACGTCAACTTTATTCCACGAATAAAATTCAGCTGGCGTTGGTAAAATCAGCTTATTCTCTTAAATTTAAACCTTAGATTTTTTAAGCTTATTTTCATTTTAAGGCAGTCTTCCAGTCTATGCTAGTTTACACACGAATTATAAATAATAATAATAATAAATAAGAAATAAATAATAATTAATGTGGACAACATCACATACATTGTTCTGAACCCAAAGTAAGTAGCTAAAGCACGTCTTGTGTTATGGAATTCAGAGACAACGAAGGTACCACAAACACCCAGACCCGAGACAATGTAGAAAAGTGGTTTTCTACATTGACCCGGCCGGGGATCGAACCCGGGACCTCGGAGCTGGCGACACCTTGAAAACCGGTGTGTACGCCACTCGACCACGGAGGTCGTCATTCATTATTTCATATTTATTACATTATAGTTCAAGGAACAAATAAAAAAAGTTACGATACACCTCATTCTATCAAACTCTTTAGTATCTATTTAACAAATTATTCAAGAGCCACGAATGTTTTGGGAGTCGTTCAACACTTAGGTGACCATTCACTGTCAGTCCTCTTAAAGTTTGCAATTTTAAATGGTAATGTGATTGAAAACCATTACTCAGTACTGAAGGCAAACTAATGTTAAACGCATTTTTCTCTGGCTTATTAAAAGAACGTGTACCTGTCGCCTTGGCGTAGTTCAGCATTTGTACTAAGACACGAAGTTTCCAAACATCTTTATGCCCTTATCCCATATTATTTGGAGTAGAAAATGGTTTTTCTATATAAATCTTCACTCATTCACTCTTTTTCACTCACAGTCCAATTATACACAAAACATATGTGTGTATAATAACTATTGTAGGGGTATTCATAATTATGTAGAACATATCGGTTTAATCAGACTCAATAGGAGTCTAACCTCACAGTCTCAGTTCGACTCGCCACGCCACCGCTTCCGCATCAGGTAATGATTAGGGACTTCTAAAGAGTCTGAAACTAGTCGGACGATCCCGAGAATGTGCGTGAGTAAACTGTTATGTTCTAAAAAAACATACAGGGGGTACAGAAATAAATGCAATTCATATCATAACTACTAAACTTTTTGTTGTTAGGCAAGAATAGTAGGTAGTAGTAGTAGTAGTAGAGTAGGTTTAGCTAAAAAAATATAAAAATGACAATTAAAAAAAAGTTTTAAATCCAGTTTGCTACCAAAACATTCCTCAAAGCATAAGTGCACATGATACCTGTTACCATCAAATGGATCCGGAACTTCCGCCCGCCATATTGTCTGTGCACGGCCGGAACTAACTAGTTTCAACTGGTTCAATCGAGTTAGCGTCGCTGCGAACCGGACGCGACCGGACGGTGCCGGACAGAATCGGATACGGCTCGTGCTCAATAAAAGTTTGTGGAGCCATTACAAGATTCAGTGTGAATTTTTTATAGAATTATTTAGTTCGAGCTCTGGTGTTTTTCTATTGAATTTAGGTCGTTTCCGTGTTTAATGTTTATTTAATTTGATATAAACCGCAGCTATTTCATTGCAAGGTGAAAATTCTTTCCGTACAAAGACGGAACGAGTATTAATTAATTGCAACATTATCTGTGATATCTGAGTAGTAATTTGCTGTCATTTTTCCTTATCCCAGTATTTAAGAAAGTACATTATGCCAAACAAGAATACCAACAAAATAAGGTAACGCTCCATCTGCGTAGCTAATTTTTTTTATATATCGACTGCACGGATAACCGTGGGGTATAAGGTGTTCACGCTAATAATCTCTGTGCGTGACGAGCCGCGGGTTCGATCCCCGCATGGGACAAGCATTTCTGTGATCCACAATTGCTTGTTCAAGTCTAGGTGTTCTTTGTATATGTGAATAGAATGTTTGTAAAACCCCCCGCGCCACAAGAATTAAATACATTTGTGCGGAAATGCCACATTTTGTAATTAAGAAATTTTATTTAGAGGAGTGCAACAACCTTCTTAAGTATAAAGACACTCTGTTCAAACTACTTAGACTCTATTCTGTAACGTCAAGAGATCTAGTGGCTTCAAGTTTCCTCAAATAAACCCATTCTTATCCCATTCACTTTTGTATGTTCAACTATCAAGAGCTATTGTTTCTTGACGAATATGTTACATTATATTTTCGCCCTTTTTCCCGTTGTTCACAATTCTTTTGTATGTCATACTACACTATTCAGCCATGTTTATTAAGTTACAAAAGCGCGCCAAAACAATGTCTCCTTTGATAATCATTTGCGTGTTCATTCATTCTCGCATTCGTTCATTTGGCTAACGAGCGGTGCGTCGTTCACAAACGCTTACGTTCACTCGCTCATTTGTTCATCCGTTCTATTTTTGAATTGAACTCGAGTGCGACATCTGTTGAATGCGAATGAGCAATAATTTTTTAATGAATTATTTTATTTGAATAATTTAATCCTTTTTTTAACGCTTTGTAGAAAATAAAGATTGTGTTTTGTTTTTGTGAATACAGAAGGTAGTATATCTAATTAAATAGTACACTAATGGCCGGTTCCTATATGAGAGAAACGATTTGTTCTGCTAACGGACGGTAGAATTTTCTTCGGTTTGCTTACGCCTAGATCCTATATCTTTTGATTCGTTATTTGTTAACGTGACGTTCCGTCACTAGGCTGTCTCTCATCCGTTCGTAACCAGACGTCAGTTATTTGGGTAACGGATAGTTACATTTTTTTTACAGGAACAGCTTTTTTTAACGCCTCGTTGATATTTTAACAGTTCGTTAAGGAAACGATTCGTTTTTTGTTTATTGGTTCCGGCCATTAGAAAATTCTACCTTCTGTTAGCAAAACGAATCTTATCTTTGAATTTAGAAACTAGGCATAAAATGTATAGGTACATAACTAGTCATCTTATTTCTTAAAAAATAAAAAAATATGCAATATTTAACATTAATAGGTAACACGAAATTGTTTGAAAATGTAGTTTGTGTAGTAAGTAATTACATAATAAAGTTTTTTTTTACTTTAGATAGTATAATAGTTTATTAGGAATATATTAAAATAGCTTTCGCCCGCGGCTTTGCCTGCGTGGATGTCGATTATGGCGGCAAAAATCCTAAGTAAGGTAAGTATCCTATGTCTTTTCTCGGGATTCAAGCGTAACCCATACCAAGTTTCATTAAATCGGTTCAGTGGTTTAGCCATGAACGCGTAAAAGACAGACAGACACAGTTACTTTTGCATTTATACTTTTACATAAGTATGTACTCTGCCTATCCTTTTGAGTAACGATGTGTGATGATATTAAAGAAAATATAACTTTGAAATTACGTCTTCGTTTCATCTCCGAAACATTTATATTAAGCAAGTAGGTACTTGTAAAGGATTTAATTTACTTCACGGATGTAATGTAATTCCAGATTTCCCCGGACGCAAGTAAGATTTGATGAACAAGAGAGCAGAATTAAAACACTCTGAAAAGCTAGAACAAATTGAATATAGATGCGGACTGGTTATGAAAAGGAAATATCTATTTAGTCCACCAGATCAATGAAAATGACCAAGTTAAAGTTCAGGAGTAGGGGCTTGTGACGTAACGTGTAGGTAAAAATTGTAGCTACAAGTGACGTCACGCGACATTTCCATTCACTTAGCTTTAAGCTTTACACTCCTTCAGGAAAAGAAGGTTTTTTTAAAAGACCCCTGAGTTTGTTTCGACATTTCGTCTCAGGGTAGCCAATTAGGTAAAGTCGAATCCAGCGAGCTCAAAAAAGTTTTATGTGATTTGTAAAAGTGATGATTTTTTATCCTAATTACTAAAATAAATGATTTGATTTGATTTGTAGTACTAAGTACCTAAATAGCAAATATTTATTTTCATTTTAAATGTTAATATAAATTACCTATCTTAGATCCTGATTTACCTAAACGGTTGTATAAACTTCAAAGTAGCGTCTAACTCTACATTAAGTTAGCAATTATATCAAATATATTAATTAAAATAGTAAGGGTATGTCCCCGGAGACTTGCTCTTATAAATTGTAAAACTTCAAAGACATCTCTTAGCTTCGCAGCCGAGCGTAACAGTTGAAGGTCTGGTATGTACTAAGCCACACGCTGAAGCGAGTTATATGAAACTTTTAATTAAATACTGTTTGATAAGCGCAGATATAATAATACCAGCCTATAAATGTTCCACTGCTGGGCACATCCTTCTTCTCATATAGAGAAGGTTGTTCACCACGCTTGCTTATTGCGGGTTGGCAATTTCAGATTCCAATTGGGTTTATTATTGTATTTATTATAATTTATTTTTATTGATTTAAGTCTTTTATTGTTGCTGTGTTGGACAGTAAATTTATTTATTTCTATCTTCCTTTCCTTCGCACGGTTTCAACCTCGTAAGTAGTCATCGTTTCTTTTCTGATGTATTCCGCTAATAGGGGTGGAGACAAACCCAAAAAAAAATTGCCTTGCACTTATTACGTCTTTTAGGGCAACGTATGCGACATCTAGTAAACTAATCTTGCGTTTGGTCTCACCGACTCTGATTAACAATTCAGAAGTCCGAGAGATGATGCAGCCCAATACTTATTATTTTAATTAATTGTTACGCATTAACGCATGCGGAGCGAATATTTGTAAGAAAAAAACTTAAACCTCAGGCGCGTCAAGCCAGTGGTCGCAGGTTCGAGTCCTGCTTGTGGTTTAAGTTGTTCTTTCCACTATTTGTATTTAATTACAATTATTCGCTCCGCATGCGTTAATGCGTAACAAATAATTAAAATAATAAACCCAAAAAAAATAAGATCAGTCCACTCGTTCTTGAGTTATGAATGTTGTAGCTAACCCGACTATGTTTTATAAGTAAATAGATTACACGCTCCCGTTTATACCTTGAATAACAAAAACATTTATGCTATGTGCTAAGGTTCGCACTTCAGTACACATTCGCACGCATCGAGTTGCGCTAAACATTTTATTGAGCTCATACTTACTGTGCTATTGTTCGAGAAAATGCAAGTTAAATGTAGAATGTTTTTTGGAATGTGAGTATGGGGACTTAAATACCGATTCAACGATCTTATTATGACATTTTTGAACTTATTTGTTTCAGTCGTTAAGGTTGTTGGACTGTAAAAGAAGATGGCTCTATTTCTTTTGAAAACTTGAAAAAAAGAGAGATGTTATAAATTTAACGTGAGTCTCTCTGTTTGAACTGGACCGATTTTGTCGTGGTTATTTTCCGTATGCATCTAATACAGATCAACAGGGTTATTCGCTATGGCGATTTAGACAATAAAGCGAATGTTGTTTTTTAAAAATGACAGTGAAAACACAAATTTATTATCGTGTAACTTCGATGACCAACTAGATCTACAACTACGTAGTTGATTACCGACGTTAGCCAATACTGAATAAGCATTTTTATACTTATCTTTAACCAGTATACATCGGTTGGGTTGGAAACTGGAGATAGCGAACAAGCCTACAAGTCAGAATTAAGCGGATGTTATGCAAGTCGTGCTTATTTATCAATTCTGAAGATCTGCAAAATGTTTGAATATTATCAGCATTTTTTTAAAGTAGTGTAAATGTCGGTTGTTAAAATTATTTATAAGAATCTTAACCGTTTATAATTGTATTACGTTTGTGCACGGCGTCGTAAATTTAAGGGTTACTAGTAAAAATGTATTTTATGGATCAACTTTTAGGTAAGTATAGTTTTATATAGACCTATAAGTTTTGTATATGCTGTAGGATTTTTTATTTTATGTTACTACGGAGCTATAGTGGCTTTTCTTAACCTGTAGGTAAGCTTTTGCACACTAAATACTGTAGCAGTAAATACTAAATACATTAGTTTTAAAGAATTTATTTTCAAAAAAGACATACATTGTCACAGATGAAAATAATAATTACATTTTGCAATCTTATTCGAATATTCGCCGAAACAGTCAATAATTTTATATCCTCAACCGAAAAGTAAATAATGTTCAATTATGTATTAAGACAATAGAGACTTAAACCACTAAAAGAGCTTATATGTTTTATGTTAGACGGCAGTTTATTTTATATACATTAAGTATATCGTTTAAAATGGTTTATCTTACCGCACATCTATCAACTACTAACCGCTTCGCTAACAAGCTGCAGATCGTAAATTAACAAAAAATTCCGACAAGCATAACCACTCGCTAAACTAATACAATTCGAACAAACTCCGAAATAACCGGACAATTTGGATAATGTCCAAATTTTATTGCATTTGATTTAATACAGCTGTCTTCGTCTGTAAGTGAAGATTTTTATTCTGTTAACGAAATACGCAAGTCTTTAAGTCCCAAGCAGAAAACCTTAGGCCAGTATTGAGAAAACAAATAGTTTATTTGAATAAAGAATGACATTGAAAAATTTAGAACATCTTTTGTTTTGCCTATAGCTTGCTATTCTTTTTATCTAAGCTTTTTTTAGGAAGGTTATATACCCTTTAAACCGTGTCTGATGACCAAAATTCTAACATAAGATTATTAAGAAAACATAAGTAAGGGTACGGCCTAGCATTATATTCGGCAAAACGTTTAGGCCGCATTCCTAGTTTATGCTTTCTAAAAAAAATAAGTTAGAATTTTGGGCAGCAGACACCGCTTTAGAATTATGTAAAATTTTTTGTTTACCACAATGTTCATAAAATGTATACCAAATATGTATGCCTATGTAGGCTTATACATACACATATACTGTATGTGTTAATTCAGTAAGCATATTATATGTTCCAAAACTTTATTTGCACAGTAAAAAAAATATTTTCCTTTGAGATGTAGCCATAAAAAACTAAGGTTATTTTTACGCATGAAATATCAATTTTGTATTGACACTCAAACTGCGCGGATGATCCAAATGAAATCCAAACAATATTTTAGACTACAAATGGATATTTAAATTTAGCCAATGCTTAAGGCAAGTTTCGATATTTTCGCAGGTACAGGAAATGTTTTTCTTCAATCGCAGGTAAAGCAAAATGAATTGGTATGAGCGAAACTGCTGTGTGGCTAAAAATAAAAATACTGCAGCTGCATGCTCGCGATATTAAATTTTATATGTTCCTACGATGCGAACCACGGGAGGTGAGATTTGACCCAGTATTTCTTAGAATATTGTTTTATTTAAGACGTCTTTTGTACTTTTGGCATTTGACTTTGCTTTTGTGTTTTTTATTAGGTACACTTAAAATACAATAAAGTTATTTTTTCGAAAAAATTCTATGTGATAAGTGATGTCTACGAAACTTATAATAAATAAATAAATGAGGACAACATCATATACATTGTTCTGAAGCCAAAGTAAGTAGCTAAATAAAGCACGTGTGTTAGGGAATCAGAAACAAAAAAGTACCATAAACACCCAGACCCAAAACAATGCAGAAAAGTAGTTTTTAACATTGACCCGTCCGGGGATCAAACCCGGTACCTCAGAGGGACGGTAGACCACGGAGGTCGTCAAAATACGTTCTGCTGATCGGGTTTACCACTGAATATTACTGATTGCAATAAAACAGACTGAAGAACTAATACAGGTAAACAACGATAAATATTGTTTTTAACCGATTTGTCACGTAAGCCGATAAAATATCATGTATCGATATCGACAAAAATAACAAATCGCTCCCAGAATTGACGTGCTAGACAATAACTGTTTCATCACAATATGTGAATGATAGGATTTTATTCATCTATGTAAACAGTAAAGTCACGTCTGCTGTGTCAGATTTTGCACAAAACATTGTTAGAAAACATAAACTAGAGGTGTGACTTAGCATGTTTGACTGTTATTATTTGGCAAAACATTTAGGCCACACCTCTAAATTATGCTTCTAACAATGTATTGTTTAAAAATCTGCCGCAGCAGACCCGGCTTAATACTCCCCATATTATTAAGTCTTATTGAAGTAAAACTTCTTTACGCACGCTTGCCTTGGGGAATAAGCGCGAGACGAAGAAAGAAAGAGAAAAGAAAAGAAAAGTGTGATCGGGCAAGGCGAACGGAAGTTGAGAGATATAATCTGCGGAGAGTTTCGTTTATTACTGTAGGAGCAAGAGAGAGAGGTGCGAGCATACATTTTCTTTCTCTCTAAGCAGGTTACGTTTCGTATATAAAGAAGTATTTCTTCAGTCGTGTGGTCTAAAGCACACTCGTTTTTTGCCATCACAGTCTAATTGAGTATAACAATAATTTAATTTTTTAAATAAATAAAATAGAAACTCTGGACAAATTCATAATGTAAGAGCTGGAAATATTCAAACAACTGAAAACACGCGTTTAAGTACCAATTTATATTAAGAAAAAAACTAATTATGTTCACCTCCTAATTAAGATCCCACAGACAGATGTTCCAATGCACAGATATACAATTTGAAACTATAACACCTCTTTTTTGCGTCGAGGTTTTAATAGAGGCACTACTATCTATATACATTCACATATAAAAACAAGGCCGCGTCTGTCTCTCTGGACGCGATAAACTTAAAACATATAATTATTATGTTACGTTACGTTTGGTGTGACAATAAATGTTTTTTATTACTTTCTAAAAACTACAGAAAGGATTTTCATATGGTTTTCACCAATGGATAGAGTGATTCAAGAGAAAGGATTGTGTATTTAATTAATTAATGTTTGGTCTACCCGAGGGAAACCGGGACGGGTCACTAGTACATTTATATAAAAAAAAACCTATGTCACTGCATCGTAGTCTGTGAATTGTTTGAACAATTGAATAAAATCCTACAAATACTACAATTCAGCCGAGTGTCGCATATTCAAAAATATTTCTCTTTGTATGCGTCATGAAGCTATATAAAATGCTTTATTTGACATTTCAATGAAAAGTTTTGGAGATAACAGCTATGGAGTAGGTATAGCTTGAAAAATGTTTTCTGCGTAATTCTGAACGTAAAACTATTGGTGTCCTATTTGTTCTGTTTGCAATAGTAAAAAAAACAGCTCTGTTGGTGTTTATTTAATTCGTGTATTTTTAATGGATGGGTAAAACATTGGGTACCATTAAAATACTGTTGGTAGTCTATTTCATATTTGTATGATATTGTTGATTTAGATTTTTGTTTTAATCTTTATTGTGCCTCACATAGAGGTTATGGCAATTTATATGAATGTCAAAAGATCTAAATTTGATTTTAAAGAAGATAGATATTTATGTTATCTTTATTTAAAATTAAATAAGTGTAGGTATCTATTTTATGACCACCGAATATGTATTTTTTTTAAAGTATTATTATGTTACCTGTATTTAAATTAATTAAGTGTTACTACTTATTTTAACCGGATGTTGTAATTTATGCAATTAATATATAAGTTATGCTTTTGACTAAAAAGAGTACCTAGTGCGCCATTTTTAGGTGTTGCGTGTTACATTGGCAACTGGGCATCGGAAGAAGTAAAAACTACCTTTATTCCACTCTTCGCTTCTAAAATCTTTTATTAAAATTATATCACACATACGATTTTTTTTTTCTGAGTCCTGCTTGAGGTTTAAGTTTTTCTTTCTAATATTTGTATTTAATGTTAGATTATACACTACTGTTATAGTATGTAAACCTATATCGTACCTAAGTACTTAGCAATTAATATAAATAATTAATAATACCGGCCTATAAGTGACACACTGCTGGACACAGGCCTCTTCTCATGTAGAGAAGGCACGAGCAATGCTCACCACGCTTGCTAACTAGCAGGTTGCCGAATTAAGATCATTTTTTTTGGAATCCAGGTTTCCTCACGATGTTTTCCTTCACCGATTGTCAATGGTGTCTTAGAATAATTAAGAAAGTACAAATAACTTTGAAAAGGTCACTTTTGTACTTGCCCGTGATGGGTTCGAACCTGCAACCTTGTGCGCACAAATCCGTCAACACGACTTTAGAAAATTTATTTCTAAATACATTAAAATAAATAACAGTTTAGTTTGTCAAATCGATCTAAAGTTTATCCCGTGAAGTCTGGCAACATTAACTATGACAGTTTATATTTATTAGTTGAGCCACAGTTAAATGTAATTTATGAGCAATTTACTGCGAACGAAATGCGTTTAATAGTTATCAGTTTTGAGAATTCATGTTTAGTGGTTTTCTAAATATACGTACAACGTAGTTATGTCAGTCATTTATGCTCCTCTCCTATTGGTCGTAGCGTGATGTTATATAGCCTATAGCCTTCCTCAATAAACGGACTATCCAATACAAAAAGAATTATTCAATTCGAACCAGTAGTTCCTGAGATTAGCGCGTTCAAACAAACAAACAAACAAACAAACATACAATCTCTTCAGCTTTATAATATTAGTATAGATTCCGATGTTATCAGGGTGATATATGTTTCGAAATAGTTTTAATAAAACGGCGCGCTCTGTTTTGACACAAATTTTACGTTTTTTATTGTTCATACTGGTGTTCACAGTACTTATTTGTATTCTTAGGTCAGAACCATTGGTTTTATACATTCTGAAGAACGGCAGGGTCTCTATTTGTTAATGAATGATATAATTAACCGCGAAAGATTATAATACAGGTCGGTGCATGCTCTTATATAGCCACGAGATAGGTACTATGTTTATTTAAAAACCAAATCTAAACTCCATTTTTGGTTTCAAATTACATAACATATGAAGTAACTATGTTCTAATACAACCATTTCACTAGTACCTTACTATTAAAATAATCATAACTATTCCTATTTAAATCGGGTCCAGAAAAACAATTTTCTTTATCAACGCCTTTAAAAGAAAAATAATGACGGAAAAGGTGTTTTTTATTAGATTTCCTTGAAGATACGTCAATCATCGTTGCATATTGTATTTAATACGTCAAAATGTATTATTCAAATTAGTTGGAGGTTGTAATTTTTGTTGATTACTGGGTTAAAAGCATAATTAATGATTTTCATTGTTTTTGTGTCGGTATGAATAATTATTTAAATATCAATTATAAGTTGTTGATGTTTGAATTTTTAACAGATTTTCATAAATTCATAATAGCTAGGAAGCATCTAGATGTCTTGAACTTTCAAACAGAAAACTGCATCAAAAGCGGTCTGTTTGTTTGGAAGCTACGATGCCAAAGATTGACACAGAGACATACATGTTAAACGTTATTATTTTATTATCTATACTAATATTATAAAGCTGAAGAGTTTGTTTGTTTGTTTGTTTGAACGCGCTAATCTCAGGAACTACTGGTTCGAATTGAAAAATTATTTTTGTATTGGATAGTCCGTTTATTGAGGAAGGCTATAGGCTATATAACATCACGCTACGACCAATAGGAGCGGAGCATAAATAAAAAATGTTGCAAAAATGAAAAACCGTTGAAACTAAAACACGCGAACAAAGTCGCGGGGGACAGCTAGTAGAACATAATTTTGACAATATTTGCGCCGATTCCCTTGTACGCTAATTAAACTAAAATTATACCATTGCTATCTTTTACTAACATACAGCGTGAAAAAAGTACTGCAACAGATAACAACTAACTTAGAAATGTCAAACTAGTTTTCGCCTTGAACATCACTTTGTTTTAGTGCACACTGCACATGTTTCTGCGTGTCGGTAGATTTGTATGAGAAATTTCATCGAAACTAAATTTGACAGCTTCAATTTTCGTCTATCCTTTTCTAATAGGGCACAAGTGAAAAAGATACCGATGGTTTAAAATAATATCTTTTTTGTAGCATGATTGTATGTAGTATACTGGAAATGGTGTGCATACCTGTAAGTGACGTATTTACACTGTACATAAATTATGGAAATGATGTCACAAATCCTAATTGTAAATATATCGTTGGTTTGCCTTCTCAATAAATAAATAAATAAGTTTAGTGTGGGTTTAACAGAATCGGGACCATTGTTATTACCTAACCCTAATTAAAACCAGGAATTCAGTGCTAATGAGCTGTCAAAGTTATGATACTGATATGCGAATAATGAAGATATTTCATATTTCGATTGTACTGGTTAAACAAAGCCTGCTGGCGTCATACTATATAAATTATAAATTTACTAATGATCAAAACAGAGAGGACTAAATTGAAACTTCTCATTACCAATGCATAATTAGTTAGAAATTCATCATCATACTCCGATAATTATGCACACGATACTCAACTATATTCCTCTGACAATAGAGTGTATTGTTCATATTAATCAATAATACAAACGGGTTGGTACTATACACTACTCTAAAGTACAAATGCCTGATTAGGGAATATTGAGTTTTATTTCATAGGACGTAAAGTTGGAATTTCATTGAGTTTGGTTGATATTAAGTACCTATAGATACCTCTCCATGATCATCATTAATCATGATGTTTGAATATTGGCACTCAAGTACTGTACGGTACGAGTTTCAACCAGGAATGTATCAAGAGGACACTACTTAAGATCGAGTGGCAATTTAAATCACTGAAATAGGAATGTATGTTTCATTTCTTTCGCTTTTGTTTTATCTCGTAATGTCATTAAAGGTTTTGTTATCGAATTAACGTAATAAAAATAGTTTTTAGTTTAATATCATGAGAGAAAAGTTTTCACACGGACTATTTTAGTCTCAGGCACTGGTTTCGACCAAGTTCAGACAATTGTGCAATGTTGTACTTTATTAAATAATGTAATATATATTGTTTTATAATGTTGTACCTACGTTTATATGAATACATGATTATAATTTTAATCATTTTTCATTTACTTATAATTTTTATATTATCACTAGCTGTTGCCACCGGTTCCGCCCGCGTAGGTGTAGGTTATCGCAGAAAGTAGCCTATATCCTTTCTTAGGGTCCAAACTTACCTTATACGAAGTTTCATTCAAATCGAAATCGGTTCAGCGGTTTAGCCGTGGAAGCGTAACATACAGAGAGAAAGACGTAGTTACTTTCGTCTTTATTATATTAGTAGGTAAGGATTGGTAATTAATAGATTTATTAGTATTAATATAAAATAATGGATGTAAAAAATAATTATTTAAACATATAACAGCAATGGTGTTTTTACACATTTATTTTATAATATTTTACAATTTAATTGATTAATTTATTAATTTAATTTAAAAATATCTGTCTAATATTTAATTATTCGTGAATTATTTAAGTATCTACCTATCTCGGTGTATTTCAAGAGTAAAATAAAAAATAATTACAATTTTTAAATAAAACATTTTATGTTTTCATAACTAAGTAGGTACCAGTTGAATCATTCTGAAACTGAACTTAACAGCATTTATACAGCTATTTTATATTCAAGCCACTTAAGCAAAGGGGTTTACCTTACTTGGGGAAATATTAATGAAGTCTATATTTCACGATAAACGCCGTTCGGGCCGGTTTTCGCGGGCATAAATCCGAAGTACCCTAAGCTTCTGTCTGTTTAAGGAAAAAAGTATTAATTTTAACCACAAAGTAAGATATTAACTTTAAATAGCTTATGTATACTATTATAGTGTTTTTTTTAGTAAAATCAACGTTCAACCTCAAATCAAAAAGTGTTCAATATTTGTATTTTATTTTTGGCTATGTTTGCAATATTATAACACAAAATTGTGGATATACATGTTAATTTTCTAGAAATTATGACTTCTTCTGCTTAGCCTTTTTGTAAGCAATGTTGGGGTCGTATTTTACATGGAGCGACTGCCTATCTGAACTCCACAACCCATTTTATTAAGTAACACAGTATTCCATGGTGAAGCTGGTTGTCAGAAACCCATCTACGTACCAACCGCAGCGAGCGCGGCTTAAACTCTATTATCGCTCAAACCGTACGGCTTACACTTAGCTGAGAGGCCCTCGTTGTTAGAAATTTTGCCATATTCATGAATTCTAATTGTATCTGCTGGTAATTGGGTATTCGGCTATTTTCAAAACTTTTTAAGTTTAAAATAAAAATCATAAATTTAAGCAAACTGCAAAATAAAATAAAGTTATAACCACGACTACAAAAATATCATAGCCCCTGAATATTAAAAAAAACAAGTTATCTAGACGATATAAATTGTCTGTCAGAAGCTTAAAAAAACAGTTTTTAACCCGTTCGCTTCAGTAATATGTTGTATATTATATTACTTTGAGTCTCAATATTCTACATCGAGAAAAGGACAACAAAATAATGTTTCTTATTCCGCCTTTCATGTCATTGTATCGCCGTGAGTTGTAGGTTACGTAAACAAATACTAACATAAAAACATGTTTATTAACCATCCTATATTGACATAAATTTGAAATCGCGGGGACAGTCTTACTAGAGATTTACGAAATCATCTTTTTACTAATCATCCGTCAGTTTAACCTTCAAAATTGTCTATGATATTGTAGACTAACCTGTAAATGCAGAGGCTTGACTATTAACGACCATAGGTTTAAAAAGTCGTGTGTAATTAGCGAAGATAAGCCTACCCTGGTAATTAATACTCAAATTAATGTTGCACATAAATTTTCAGTACCGTCTTGAGCCCAGAGTGTAAATAAACCGGTACTTATTTTACTGGGTGGCGTATGGTACAAGTCAAAAGAGTTGGCAAGACGAAAAAAAAATACCATTTATTGAAAATGAAAAAAATAGAAAGTAGTTGCTACAGTATAGGCTACTGTAACTTCATAAGTTATATTGTTCTACTGCATGTTATTTTCAAGGAGTTAGGCAGACATATCTTTTATCAAGAGACTGCGTTTCACAGTTAATTATTAATGTCGATGCCAATATGCGTACGTAAATTGTTATCTATAGATGTGTATTGAGTTGAAAAAATGGATCCGCATAGTTAAAGTTAGTACCTATTATTTACATAATGCTAATTTAACTGACACTCAACAGGCCAGTCAGTAATCAGTTACTGACTGGTTTTTTTGTCTAGTGGTTAGTGACCCTGACTGCTAAACCGGAGGTCGTGGGTACTATTCCCAACTAGGACTTCTTTGTGTGATGCGCATGATCAAATTGTACTGTGTCTGGGTGTAATATATATATGTATTTAGAAATATACTAGACAGAGTATATGGCAAGTATGGTAACCAGAAAACTGATAAACATCCTTATGTTTATCAGTTTTCTGGTTACGATACATACCATATACTCTTTCTAGTTTAGGGTCAGATGGCCATATTATGTAAGTTGTCCCTAGATTTTATATTATCATTTCTTTTTGTTAACGGTTAGTAGATGACCACGATGTACCTATGTAGATAATTGTTTCTTAACCCGCTTCAGTTCGTAACTTGGCACCAATCTCCCAAGCATATGGATGCAGACGTCGGACTCTCGATATTTGCATCCGCGAGATGGCGCTGCAAGCACTATGAATTATTCACAACTTGGAAATATTTATGCGAAACGACTGCACCTGAAACTGGGTGAGTTGAGTGTAAAGTCTTATGAAATGTTGATTTAGTGTCCATGTTTTTTATGAGCTTTCTGAGCGAAGTTCAGGAAATGAGGCTATGTTTTTCAAGCTGTAAAGCTATTATAGTTGTGCATCACTGTTCTGTCCAAGGAGTTATAAATTGTCTTTAGCGAATGTACGAGTGGTTTTTTTTATCTTTATTATTTATGTTTTATGCACATTGTGTATAGACAGAATTACTACCAGTAGGCATTTTTCAACAGTCGATATTTTTTCATGGTATTTATTTTCAATAAATTGATCATTTTGACATAAAATAGGATTATTATTTGAAAATTTTGTATTTTTCTTACTTTTGGCATATAGTTTTTACTATACAGATCAAGTTAAATTTTGTAGGTCGTTTTATCAGAAATGAAAAAAGGGACACAAAGGCCACACGAATAAACCATTTTTTTAAAGTTACCTAGTCGAATTAGATGTTTTCCTGATCAATTCTAAAAGGAGGTCCACATAACAATCCCAAATAGAGTCATTATTTCAACAAGGACTCAACAGATTTCAAGGTCCATTTAAACCAAACCATTTAATATTTATCGTCTGTGGAGCGCTGTAATACGTTTGACGTTTATTGTACATTTCCAAGATGGTTGCACCTGGTTCCTGTGCCCTGTTGTATAAAACCGAATTAATGTTCCCTGCAGACCCTTTTTAGCGATTATAACAGAATAGGGGTAACGTAAATGATGATAATCTTGGATATTTTAGACGGGTGTCATTATTTTGTGGTTAAATTATCAAGAGCTTATTCTCAGCTATAGAGGTGCATTTAGGTTATAGTTTTATGTATGGGTGAATAAATTAGGTACCTAATATTGTGGAATATTTTTATTAACACTAAAAAAAACACAAATAGAAGTGTAATTTCTTATGATTATAAGAATCCTAAGAAATGACACTTCTATTTGTTTATTTTTTTGATTGTGATTTTTTTTTAAAAATCCCAACCTTAAAAATCATGACTTTTTCAATAGAGTAATAATATTATTAATCTTTGCACTTTGCCGCACTAACTTTGTAATGAGTAGGAATGGACAACATTTTGAACTATCCAGAACAGGTAATATAACATCCTTAAGATTGAATTTTGGCCTCGGTGGCCAATCTTAAGTAGACCAGCCACTTACGCAGGATATATTAAAGAGAACAAGTTTAAACACCACCTGTGTTTGCGGATAAACTTGTTCCCCTCTCTCTTTCACATACATAGTCCGATAGGACGGCAGACCGACACGACCGGAGAGAGATCAGGCGCAGGACCAACGGCTTTACGTGCTTTTAAAGGCACGAGGTTGTTAACACCGCCACATTTTCTGACTCCTATCTAAAGGTACTGAGTATTTTTAAACAGGAAAACCCATGTAATTTTTGGTACGACCAGAGATTCGAATCCAAAATTTCGTCCTCAGCAGTCGAGTCAAGATAACACCAAAGAAACTTCTAGACATAAATGATTTATAAATAAGTATTACACAATAATAACTGTCTTAACGTACACAATTAGTGAAGCTTGTCCTCATTCCGTTACGTGAACACTATTAAGTGCCACAGATAAGAAAAACAACAGTTGGTTCGCTTCAAAGTCTTCCGAGAAACAAAACAGAACACTAGATAATATACAGTTGTGTGTTGGGGCCATGAAACAAGCGGGAGTGAAGTTATGTAACGTTGCACCCGCTATAAACATGTCTACCTATAGTCCTATACCGAAAGGATCTACCCAAAAGGGGTGAAGAGTACATTTGGTATCGAGTCAGTTTACTACATATTATTTCAAAATGAGTTAATTAAATAATGGATATCAAACTTTTCGCACCAATTATTCGACACTAAATATCAAAACCCGCTGAAGCGATGTATCTTAATATTTAGCGAGTGCCGTAATAAGATATTGTCCCCGTAAAGCGTACGTTTGTTATGAGTTTTGGTTTCAAAGTATTGATGCGAAAAATTAATTTAATTAACTCATTTTCAGCTCAAATTTTAGAGAGATATAGATATACACTTTCGGAAACACCCTGTATAAGTACAGAATATAAACAGCATTTTAATATATTTTAAGCTAATTGTATCAATTAATACTTAAATTTTTCATTTTTTAATTCACACTCACACAAGCGTACATGTGCGCTCACACTCTCATACACGCACAAACAGACACATACCCATCCCTTTGTTAAGTTTAAATAAATAAAAAATAATAAAAAGCAAGCTTAAATTTAGAAAAAACATAGTCTGGAATACGAAATAATATAATAATTTTATTTATTCTATCAAAACCATAATCTCAAAAAAAAAACAATTATAAAATATTTTGTAATTTATAACAAACAAGCCTTGTTGGACGAAAACGTGATGCATAGTTACTATAAACGCCGACAGAGGTATATTTAGTTATAGGGCTCCATCACTACACATACATCATTACTATATAACAAACCTCGGTTTTCATGGCCCCGGTCAACGCAACACATTGAGTTAGTGACCACAGATGTAGCTCAAATAATAATGCCGCATTTGTTTCAGGTCCAGCCCGCCGAGAAACATCGATCCGCGTCAAGATGTGAAATAACAAATGCACTCGTGTTCCCTTGTTTGCGGCTAACAAGGAACTGAGGAAAACATGGTGGAGAAAATGAAAATATATTTCAGTATAATGCGCTTATGGATGATAAAATTTAAGGTAATTCAGAAATCTGTGTATTAGGAAGCAAAGAAGACAAGCATTATTCTACTGCCTAGACTTTTCCTACCCACCCGACCTTAGATCAAGCTGGCCCGAGCCGGCCAAAATAGCAATAAAAATATGTCCTTAAATAATAAAACCTTAGATCCATTGCTCTTTTTGCCTTATTAAGATTGTTAGCAACGCACTAAGTCGAGGTCCGAACCCTAAAGGGGGTGTCTTTAGTTAACTTTGCTGACGTAGTTAGTTTTTCTATTGCTCTGGCTAGAGGCCCTTAAGGTTCTAGCCAAAATTCTGGTGAAGCAGTCCTCCGATCAGGCTACTGCGTAAATCTCTTAAAAAATTTAGGACGAAATCAAATCCAATAAATCAAATATTATAAAAAGCCCCACCACCCGTTCTTAAATATTGTGTAAATGGTGTAAACTAACCCGGTTTTTTTATATATAAGTATATAGATAGATTTGACATTATTCAAAGTATCTGTCTTTAACTACTCTATATTATGTCATCCCATTTAACAAGAACTAACAGATGTAATTCCTTCTTCCATTAGGTGATTTGTCATTACGATTCCAACTCCACCCGAGTTTGTCCAACTAAATATATCAATCAAACGGGTTGATTCAATTCGAAAACTTTGACATATCATAAGCGATGGCGTAATTTGTCATAACTATGACTGTTAAGTTCTTTTAAAGGTAATTTATGATGAAAAAGGAAATGTTTAAAAAACAAAGTTTGGAATAATGGAACTTGCAAATGATTGAGTGTTGGAAGTGGTCAGAATGCCAGCTGATACCGCGTGACGAGCTGTGGTTTTGATACCCATATTGCACACTAAAATTAATATTAATAACAAATTAAATTCCTGCCAAAAAACAAACTAAAAAGTAAAAAAACAAGTTGTAATCGTTAATTGTCATTCTAGTCTGGGAAAAGTTCTCACTTATGCATCTAAGAAGTTCCTGGTACAAATATTTGTGCCATATCTGAATATGGTACAGCCATGACATGAACATCCTTATCGATTCAAGTATAAAATAACAATGTATAAAGAAACAGTGTTTATCTGCGATGGGGACCAGTGGAGTAATGTCCAAATTATTACCTATCATAATATTTATTTGCGAATTAAATTTTTCAATATTTGACCTAAACAAACATAAAAACATACACATACATTGCTAGTTAAATAAAATCTTGTAAATAGTACTTACACCACTCTTGGCCTAAGTGAATTCAAAATTCCATTTTATGAAGCAAATCACATAAAATCGTAATAAATACAAAATATTTCCAATTGAAGTCGGCCAAATATCTGTTCCGTAAGCAGCTCACGTGCACACATCATCACAATAGCTTGAAAAATAGCAAGTTGTAGCGGTGTCGACGTGCCCGCTGTGGGGCCATAAAACCAGCGAAGTTATGTAAAAACTTTTTCCTTGTGTCGACTTGAAAAATGTCTGATATGAATACTTTTTATTAGAACTTTTATTTATATTTTGTCGTATTTTTATTTTGTTTTTAGAACGTATAAATTTAAATTATTTGTATTTAAAAATGCTTGTTTTTTATATTATAGCAAAAAAGTTTTAGTAAGTTAATGTTTTCCTTGATTATGTCAATTATTGACTCCACAATGAATAAATTGATTGAGGTATAACACTTTTGTATTTATTTATTAATAGAATATGAGAAAGGGCTAAAAATTTAATTTACGGCTAATAAAAATAATTAAATTCGCCTCAAATATGTACTTTATTATTATCATAATATAATAATTGCTTTATTAACCAATTTAGTATGTCAAGCGTGTAATAATGTCTACAAAAGATATTAAATATTTTAGTAAACAATTTAATTTTATGAAAAATGTATTGTGTGGGTGACTGACGCACTTCATTTCATAATAAAAGTACTATTAATATGTAAAAAAATATATGTAGGTAGTAGGGCACGTCAATTGTAATAAAAACAAACGAAAATGAATCTTATTTCTATATCATTAAGGCCTTTGAAAGTCAAAGTGATTTCAATAATGTGTGGAAGACTTTATACTATGTAGATATGTAAATATAATGTTTAATATGACAACAGATAAAATATTAGCTGTAGCGAATATTTTGGCATTCCGTCAATTTGTTTAAAGCATCGTTACTGAATTATTTTCAGAGTAAAAATGATTTTATAATATCATCGTGGGTGTTTCGTTACATAATCACCTTTTAATATTGCTTTTAAAAAAGAAACGACTTCCGTACTAAGGAATTTAATCCTTGTGTCGCGGGGATTTTTACAAACATTTAAACCACATGCACAAAGAACACCCAGATTTGGAACAAGTATTTGTGGATCACACAAATGCTTGTCCCATGTTTGGATCGAACCCGCGGCACGTCGCGTACAGTGGTAATTGGCGTGGCGACCTATACCACTCGGCTATCCGTGCAGTCATAATACCATATATAAAAAAAAATAATATGTAAGTGTTTTAGCGTTACAAAATTAGTTTTGCAAAAGAGGAACTATAGTTGTATGTGTTAAAAAGAGATTGGATTTCTGTTTATACATTTTAAAACTTTTTAAAATATAAATACAAAATTCACATAATTTTAACACAAATTAGATATACTTAGTTCTCGAAAGTTTTCATTTCAACTTGTATAACCTCGACTTTATGTTTACTTTTGAACTCAAGTATAACCTTTTTAAACTTATCGTGGCTTTGAACTTTACTTATGCAGTGGTTCAAAGATAATAAAAGTAAATTTAGTTAAGAATGTTCTAGATATTACCCATGAATATGAAATCTCAATACTTTTTGTTTGAAAATTGTTACTTATTTAGAAGATTATTTAATCAAGAAAATTTTGGTTGTTACGTTTCTTTTCACGACCAAAGTTCACACAAAGTTAACCAGTGCATACAAAAACATACATACATTTTTAAATAGTAATTTTAAGAAGATGTTACTTTTTTAATAATTTTAGAAAAAATTGCAACTTATATTAAAGAGAATAAAAAGAATGGTATTTACTTTAAATATAATAATGTATATTTTATGTATTTAATTCATTTTTAATTCATATATTTTACCTTAAACATTTTGAATAAAAAATATAAGATTTAAGATTTTCATGAAAGGGTTTTTTTTTTAAAGTTAAAACTCTGACTTAATGGCCCACCATCGTACAAGGTACTACTATTTCTATTGTACGACAGTTTCAATTTAAAATTTGTGCTATAATCGAAGCGTTTCGTGATGGTGGCTAGGAAATTAAGTAAGGCGAACATAATGCTGGGTAAAATTGAAAAATTCCAACTTGATTTGGTGGTACTACAGAAAACGGAAAAATCTTGATCGGAATTTACAGTCAATAGAAAAATAAAACAAGAAAATCGTGTTCAAATACGATTTTATGGGTTTCTTCCTGTTTTTATTAATCATTTACAAGCGTTAACACTGATCTCTAAGACGATAATCGAATCGCTCGAATGTATGGAAGTGGCAAATCTAAGTCACGTGACTCACGAAATTGAATGTCACTTCCATACATTTATTGTAATTTTTATAACCGATTTCTATCATCGTTATCGCTTGTAGAAATGTCACTTGGCTACAGGGGCTGTACTTCTTGTAAGAATTAAAATTTAACAATTTAAGTTTTTTTTTATATTGTTTAGGTTTGGAAGTAATTAAATTTTTATCGCTCAATATGTTATGAGCTACGTCTATTTGATACTGGTCGTCACAGCGTGAAGAAGCAGAAGCATAATAACTATAGGCCAATGAATTCGTTTTCAATTGATTAGGGAATAATCTCTAGGCAAAGATAGACACTCAAAGACTTGGGTTTTTTCTTTATTACTGCTGTAATGACATTAGCACAAAATTAGGTAGCTGTCACTTGACAACTTCTAAACTGCGTTCGAAATTTTATGCTAAACACGAGTTTTATGAAAAACAACTGTAATGCTTATTAATAAGGTTTAATTTGCGCTACATTTTTTAACGGTACTAGTCAGTCTAAAATGAACTTTGCATAGAGTTGATGTTTTTAAATTGGAAATACCATTAATTGACACAAGAATTTAAATAGACTGGTACTGAAAACGCGAAATCTCTATTTGAAACTTCAATCAAAATACACAGTATATAGATTAGGCCTACAGTCACCTCCAATTTACCAGTAGACCAACATGCAAAGCACTCTATCCTGCAAATTACGTGACATATTCTCGCATCCATTTAACACTCTGTCGACTGCAGTGAAAACTGTGATGGCCTCTGAAAATTTCATTGACATTCGCACGGTGGCCAGACCGCGTAACTAGAATACGTAATTTGCTGTATTCAGGGCGCCTACATGAAATAGTTTGGATGTGGATGTTAATCTAACATATTTTATATTACCTTATTTACTAATATATAAAGCTGAAGAGTGTTTGTTTGATTGTTTGTCTGTTTAAACGCGCTAATCTCAGGAACTACTGGTCCGATTTGAAAAAATCTTTCAGTGTTGGATAGCCCATTTATTGAGGGAGGCTATAAGCTATATAACATTACGCTACAACCAAAGATGCGGAGCATAAATGAAAATGTTGCAAAAAATAAAAACCATTGAAATTAAAACACGCAGACAAAGTCGCGGGAGACAGCTGGTATCTATATAAATAAAAATGTATGTACGCGCATAAGTTCCGAAAGACTGCACCAAATTGGATAATTACTTAAATTTTGTGTTTGCTATTGTAAGGACAATTTTTAATAAAAAACTTATAAAACAAAAATTGAATGAGTGAATGAGAAAATAGGTAGGTTAGTAAGTAAGAGAGAGAGGTAGGGTTGGTATGTAGGTAGACAGTGAATGGGAGCGAAGCCGAGGGGACAGCTAGTTTGAAATAAATATTTAATGATGTGACATTAAAAATAAAGTTTTTTTTTATATTTTAAATACGACTCTTGCACTAGGGAATTTAATGCCAGTATCACGCGGGGTACACCAAATTGAAACAAAAGACAAAAGCTCCTTGTTATTAATCCTTAATCCCTAATTAAACATTTCATTTTTGGGCTTCCGTACCCAAACAGTGCCAACGGGACCGTATAACTCAGCCTTCGCTGCTCGTCCGTCCGTCAGACAGCAGGCTGTATCTCTTGAACTGTACTAGGAAGAGAGTTCAAATTTCACAAAGTATGTATATCTGTTGCCGCTATAAAAAACAATTAATAGAAATAAATTAAATATTTAAGGGGCCTCCAAAAATGATACGAACCCTTCAATTGCGATTCTGACTCGCACTTGGTTTGATTTTTACATTTATTCTCTGCAGCAGGACCTTTGAAAACTAAAATGACTTGCTTTCTATGTAGAACAAAATGTAAACCGCTTTTCTGAAGTCACAAAAAACGTGTTTCTATTTCGTACAACTCAGACCTTTGTTTTGTGAAGGCAAGAACGTGTTCTGTCCGATAAAAGCTGGTCAAGTCAGCGACCACAAGCAAAATTGTTCACCCGCATCGCATACAAATGAGGTGGACTGCATTTCACGATCTACTTGCTTAAAGCTGGTTCGTACTTAACGTTACAGAGATTTTGTGGATTAGTCAGCTCAAATCTTTGACTTTGATATTTGTCTTGTACATTTTTTATGGAGTTTTTAAGTAAATTAGATGACGAAGTAGTTCTCTGATGTAATTAACAATAATGCATTTAAGTAATATTGCATTAACATAGAAATATAAGTTGATAGACATACGATATTTCATTACATAGTATATGTTGGGAAACAACTTTAATTTAATAAGAACTAAAAGTAAGACATGAATAAATACTCTTTCGATATTAAAGTCTACAATTAACAAACAGCTAATGGCACCCAACATGGGGCTTAATCTTAACCTAGCATATTAAAACCTCTTTGATAGACGTGATTGCGTTCTAGCATGGATTCAAGGCTAATGTGAGAGAGACCTTTTGAGTGACCTAATTCTAATATTGGTACAGTACTATTACAATTTATTATTGCCTTGAACTTTCCCAAGCTCAGTTGTACAAGAATTCATAAAGACCAGTGTAATAGGAACAAATATAAAACAAAAGAATTATATCAACCATTAGACGGGAATACTATTGCCACACAATCTGATTTCGAAGGCAAAAGGTTTAGATTCCCGTGCGCGCCATTCAAAAGATATTTTTTATTCTTTTGTCTCAAACCCTTGTGTATTTCGCAAATTTCAGGTTTCAAGTGACAATATTAAATTTAAAAAGAGAACTTGAATTGTCAGAGGGCAAAGAGTATTTCATTTCCTTGTTTTCTTTTTAATTTTGCGCGGATTGGATTCCTGGTACTTCGGCAAGCCTGCATGTGGCGTTTTATGAATAGACTTCGACGTTTTTGTTCTTTTGTTCGGCGAAAAGCGATAAAAAAACGATTAATGATACAAAAGATACAAAATGATTATTTATTTTTCACAGAATATTTACGTAGCGGTTTATATTAAATTTACTTGGATATGTAGCCCACATCCAATCAGTGGTAATTTGCTTTACAGTGTGTTTATTTCAAAGTATTGAGGTGGTGTAATTTGTTTACCATTGACATACATTCGATTGTACTGTATAGTCGTACTACACATATTAATAAAAAAAATATATGGAAAAACATTAAACTTTGTTAGTTATTTGAAAATTCGACGATTTAATTTAACTCATTTCTTCTGAGAAGTACTCATTTCTCCACCTTGGCCTTTTAGCTGGTCGGATGACAGGTTGCCCCCCTGTCACCCTCAGGCCCGACCTTAGGGTAGTCGTAGGTCTCCTACATGCGCCCTACGGCGCCCGAGGCGTCTGCGGCGAGAAGGGAGTTCGCTTGTCACCTCCCGCTCACGTTTCGCTGCCTTCTTTACCTTCATGACGGTTTCACAAAACGTGACAACCGCCTGCCACGCGCTCTCACTCCGGACCATGGCTGAGATCATAGCCGGAAGTGAGAGTGCTCGCCCGTCAAGTTGTGCGACTAGGTCGCGCCGGTCTGTTGCCCACGCTGGGCAGGCCTGCAGTGTGTGCATTGCCCCGTCTTCTGTTGCCGCACAGTGGTGGCACCTTCTTAATTGTTCACGTCCGATCTGACACAAGTACTTGCCGAAACAGACTACGGCCCTGCCACATCCCGAGCCGCGGAACGCACTTCTCGCTCGCCGCCACAAACTATACGCGCACGCACATCGGGTAAAGGTTACCATTTGAAATACAATCTTTACATCGAAGAAATTAGTTTAATTTAAAAGTCAAGAACAGCCACACACCTGGAGTTGAGCACTCAAACAAAACTCATTTTTTATTTTACATTCATAACTACAATGATTTACGTACTATACATAGAATAATAATCTATACTAATATATAAAGCTGAAGAGTTTGTTTGAACGCGTTAATCACAGGAACTACTGGTCCGATTTGAAAAAATCTTTCAGTTTTGGATAGCCCATTTATTGAGGAAGGCTATTAGCTATATAACATTATGCTACGACCAAAAGGAGCGGAGCATAAATGAAAAATGTTGCAAAAATGAAGTACCGTTGAAACTAAAACACGCGGACCAAATCGCGGGGGACAGCTAGTGGTCTCATAAAAATAATATGAAAAATAAATATAAATACATTATTAAACACGAGCTGTTGCTCGGCTGTTCGCCAATAACATCCATAGTTAGCTATCAGATATTCCCTTTGTTGAATTTAATAGATCCCACAGATTATGATAAATTAATTGCGATTTGATCTTCTACCTTGATCACGAGTATATCCAGATTGCGTTGTGTGATGACAGTTGCAAGTTTTTCATTTTTGCAAATTTTTTCATTTATGCTCCGCTCCTATTGGTCGTAGCGTAATGTTATATAGCCTATAGCCTTCCTCAATAAACGGACTATCCAATACAAAAAGAATTTTTCAATTCGAACCAGTAGTTCCTGAGATTAGCGCGTTCAAACAAACAAACAAACAAACTCTTCAGCTTTATAATATTAGTATAGATAATATATAATGTTACAAAACACATCCATTTTGAAATATGAGACAACAACGTAATTAGAAATTAAAAAATATTTAGATGCAAAATATTACTATATTTACTCTTTCCTATCTAATAATAGATACCACGTGTCCATCTTACCCTCTTTTGGATAAACCCCACCTCACCATAACGAGTAAATAACCTCAGATTATGAATAACATAAACCTCGTGATTATTATATTTATAATAAAGAACTCCATTTACCTTCCTCAAAATAACCATAGCAAATGTACTTGCAACTCTGTTGACCCACAAACTGGGCCGCAACGAAATGATATAATAAGCACTGACAGACGGACGGACGAAATAAATGAAATTATACGGACCCCACGTAATTTGCTGACGTAATTACTTTTTGGGAATGATATCACAGTAAATGTATATTCAGAAGTTCAAATACATAAGCGATTTTGGTCCTTATCGTATAAGCGAAATGGTGTAATGATTTGAAATAATATGCGAGGCCTATGTAGCCAGACATGAAAAGAAAATAGAGACGTTTGGAAGAAGAAAAGGGAAGCATTAGCAAAGCAGAGGGATTTAATTAATAAAAAGTTTATAATTACCGTATTTATTAAGTGTAACTTTACCAAATCACAATAGATTTAAAATAGATTGAGGTTATAAAGAAAAAATATACAGTTCTTTATTTTGTTTTCAAAATATATTTATTTTTTGGTCATTTAATTTATATTTATTAATCAAAAACTATTCACATTATTCTTTTCAAGGTATAAAAATATTTCAAACACATAAAATATGTTTCTTTAGACAACTTTGTATGGAGTAGGACTTCTGTTCTAATCTTAATAGTGACTAAAGAATGTTATTTTTAAACTCTACCCAATTTGTATGGGATTAGTTTCGGATTAACGCTGTATCATTTCACATTCCGCCTAATTAGAGGCTTCTGGCTAAATCGCTTGATCTCCAATGTTAGACTCTTGTTACGGTCAAAAATTAGATGAGTTAGACAATTGGATCTCGAAAATTTTAGACTGGATTTATTAATTAGTGTTTGTAGTTAGGTCTTTTTGATTAGGAACTTTTTTAATAGATATCTAAAAAGTGTCCACGGTACAAGGGCACCTAGCTAGTTATAAATAAAACATAAAAATTATATCATTAAACCTGGATAGAATGAGGTTTGTAAATATCTACAATAGGGATGTTTCCTGGGTATGAAGAGTTAAAATCTATTTAGTCCGTCAGTTATATAATAAAAAAATATTAACACGTATTTTTTCTTTTATCAAAACAATAAAAAAATACAAAGATACACCGCTTTAAAGTTTCGAAGTGGGGGCTTATGACGCCACGCCTCGCTAAAAATCGTAGCGAGGAGTGACGTCACGCGTAATTTCCGTTCTCTGTATTTTGATCATTTTTTGTTTGCAGGAAAAAAGAAAAAAAAAGTGTTCAATAAAATTCATTAATCTACAAGACGGACATTAAAAAAAAATTAGGAAACATGCCTATTCTAGTTGAAGAGCGGTCTTTCATTAAACTTACAATGTGTTAAAATAGCGGTAAGTGCACTTTGCTGGACTGGCTCAGAATATTAAGTTATACGTAATTAATGTATGAACCAGCTACGGTTTTATGCAGGTCAATGAAAGTTTAAATGTTTGGATATTCAAAATATAGGTACATCGAAGGATGGAACGAAAAAAAAACTAAAAAATTATGAGTTGCATGAATGAAGGTTTTAATATCTTAGACAAACTCCATAGGACTCAATAGGACATGTTGACTATTTTTTTTTTATAATGGTTCGTCATGTAGATTGGTAATAAATATGTCACGTATTTTTTTCTTTTTTGTACGTAATCAAAAACTTACGACGTTACATTGTTTTGAAATGTGGCATTACGTCACGATTTCGTACGTTTTGTGTAACATCGTGACGTAATTAGCCCCCACTCCTGAACTTCTCCTTAGTTTTTATTTATTTTGAAAAAGTAACAAATACTTGTCTAATATTTTTTTAAGTTCTAATTTACGGACTTAAATAGACTTTTACTTTTCAAACCCAGTCAACATCCCTATTCTGTCCCCCTAGACAAATGTCACTTGTATAGGGCTGGACGTTCGACGTTATTAGAGCCATCGGTATCGAAGCAACACTACCTACCCAATATAATAATATTGGGTATATAATAACGATCACCGCAGTTTTCATTCCAGCTATTAATACAGGCTGGAACAACAACCATAAACTACTCGACAATGGCGCTATCTATTGAATTGCCGATAAAATCAAGGATATCGTGTTCTAACTTATGAGGGTAGTGTTTTGTTCTTATTTGGGATTATTTATACAGTCAACCCCCAGTTAGTAGGGTAAGGTACCAACTTAGAGTAAACATAGAAAGGTATAGAGCGTGCACGTCGCTAGTAGCCCCTTATGCCTAACGCAAGCACATTTTTAGCGACACTTACAGACGTTTATGCGAAAAAATCGAAGAATCCGATATTTTTAGGGCAATATTAGGTTTTGAGATAGTTTTAATAAAACGGTGCGCTCTGTTTTGACACTACGATTTTACATGTTCATACTAGAGCCGAAAGTTCATACTCGATATGCGTGCTCTATAGTTTGCTTATTTATTCCTATAAGGGTACAAACAAACGTACCTATCACAAAAATGAACCTTAAGGTATTGTAATACAGGTGATATTAATGTCAGTAATTATAATAATGTGTGGTTTACTGTACTGAGTTATTGTAGGCAGTGTTTAAATCTAAATAGTGTAATCGATTTATATGATAATTGTATGATTTGTTAGTCGTGTGGCTTTTTTTGACCTAATTTATCGGCAAAATGAAAGAAGTTATTGCGGATTTTTGGATAAAACATCTGTTTACATAAAACTTTACCTACTTTGAGTTGAGGTAAAAAACTTTTTGGTATAGTTGGCTTTTTAGGGTAGTACCCAAAGGATGCCAGCAGAATCTTATTACTAAAGTCTCCACTGTCCGTCAGTCTGTCGGTTCGCGGGCTGTATCTGACGAACCGTAACAGCTAGAGAGTTGAAACTCTCAGAGTGTGTATTTCTGTTGTCGCTATAAAAATGTAAATTAAAATAAATATTAATAAAATAAATTAACGGAGGTTCCCATACAAAGGACGGGTTTTTTTGCTTCTTTTGAACACTATAAATCTTTTATATTGATACAGAACCGCTTTTTAGAATTGCTTCATGCGTAAACCCGACTCGCATTTTTCCAATTTTTTTTTTGAAAATTCTTAGTATCAAGTAACGAAACATCCCGAAAAGGCGTTGATTGACATAACAAGACATCTTTTCAACCGACCTCAAAAAGGCAACCTTTTTTCTTTTAAAAATCTATTCTACTGAATCCTGAATATCTCTTTATCATGTATTTTTTCTATTTCTCTTTAACCCGAGATTTATCTTACATCAAAACTATTGAGGCATAAATTCGCAGAAAAATCTAGAACAAAAAGAAACGTACAAAGATATTTTCAAACATTAAAATAAATAGTACTAAACAAAACACAATCTGTAAATCGAAAACAAAATGTTCAGCAACTGGATTATCCTGAACCAAACTAAATAAAACCAAAATGGCGGGCGCGAATAACATTTATTTTTCATCCAAACGAAACTGAACTCTATAATATTACCATTCGGTTGAATTTCCGTTGTGGTTCACTAATAGTTTCGATACACACTGCGTCATAACTCGTCGAGCAATGTAATGAAAAACAAGGTGAGAAATAAATTGTGAAAATATTATTGTATTGAATAAAAACGGCTGGTGGTAACTTGCTTTATATGACTTTCTCGTAGTTTTATTGCTATATAGTTTACTAGCAGTTTCTCGCGACTCCTCCCGCGTAGATGTCGGTTATCATGGCAAAAAAAGTAGCTAATGTCCTTTCATAGGATTCAAGCTTACTTCATATCGCATTTCATCAAGATCAATTCAGCGGTTAAGCTATTAAAGCGTAACAAACTTAAAATTACTAGCTGTTGTCCGCGGTTAGGCCCGCTTGAGTTTCGGTTATCGCGGCAAAAAGTAGCCTTTGTCCTTTCTTAGGATCCAAGCTAACCCTTTACCAAGTTTCATCTAATTCGGTTCAGCGGTTTAGCTGGGAAGCATATCAGACAGACAGAGTTACTTTTGGATTTATAATCTATACTAATATATAAAGTTGAAGAGTTAATTTGTTTGTTTGCTTGTTTGAACGCGCTAATCTCAGGAACTACTGGTCCGATTTAAAAAATTCTTTCAGTGTTGGATAGCCCATTAATTTAGCAAGGCTATAAGCTATTAACATTACGCTGCGACCAAAGACCGGAGCATAAATGAAAAATGTTGCAAAAATTAAAACCTTTAAAACTAAAACACGCGGGCAAGTCACGGGGGACAGCTAGTATTACATAATTAAGTTTTTCAAGACTTTCAAGGTTTATTTGTAACTTTTTACTTCTGTTTTACGATCTACATATTGTAGAATGGTGTTTTATTATTTGTTATCAGTATTTTAATGTTAACTTATACTTATGAAACGATATAAACGACGCCACACGACGACACGCCATTTAAAATAACGTTTTTTTTTATTACGCTTTTTTTTTACCGGTAGGTTTTTTAATGTTTTTCATCATAATTCAATAATTTAGCTATTTCTTTTATTTTTTTTTTTTTTTTACTGTAGGTAATAGAATTTATAAACAAAGTATCAAAAACAGGTTACTAAACAGATCACAAAATACATTGACTCTCATGATGTTTACAATCTCTTTGTTTTTTTGTGACATAACTCTTATATTATTTTAATATATCAAAATTCTTACTCTCTTGTACTAATGGCCGGGACCAATAAACAAACAACGAATCGTTTCCTTAACGAACTGTTACAATATCAACGAGGCGTAAAAAAAAGCTGTTCCTATAAAAAAAAATTGTAACTGTTCGTTACCCAAATAACTGACGTCTGGTTACGAACGGATGAGAGACAGCCTAGTGACGGCTCGTCACGTTAACGAATAACGAATCAAAAGATATAGAATCTAGGCGTAAATAGCCTTAACTGTCATCGAAAAATTACCCAGCCACGGTCCTCCGGTCTCAACGTCCGTATGTCAACAGAAACTATTACTTACGATCCATTCATATTAGTGGGACAGTGATAAGCCGAAAGGGACCGAGGGCGAGGCCCTAAGCCATCGAACTTGCCTGATACAGTCTTTGTCCAAGAGTCTTACAATTTACCCCTATTTATCTTAGACACCATTATAAATTGGCTGTTTTTTTATTCATTTTGAATTGGTAAATTAAGATACATTTTAGTCGACGATTTTAGTTTATGCCGAGCGAAAGCACATTTTTACCTAAATGTACTGCATTCATTTACCAATTTAAGTGATTTTCCGTGCGACTACAGACGTTTATGCGAAAATATCGACGGTTCCGATATTATTAAGGTTGATATTAATGCCGATATTAATAAGGTTACGTTTTGAGATAGATTTAATAAAACGGTGCGCTCTGTTTTGATACGCATTTTACGATTTTACATGTTCATACTAGTACCAACAGTTCATACTCGATATGCGCGCTCTATAATTAACTTATTTATTTCTAAGCTGCGCACTAACATACGAAACCGATCAGTTTATTACACGATATTCTATACGTTATAAAATTTAAATCAAGAAACCATAATTTATATAAATTAACTAATAATTTCAACCGAAACTCATTTCCTTGATTGTTATTACCGCCATTTTGTCAGCAGTGACACTTTATTTCTATTGTCGATTCCCAGCCGTTGTTACTTTGACAGTAAATAATTGAGGGTACGATGATATCGTTTAGGTCCAACAGATGTCGGGTTATTGCGTATGATATTTCCATAAGGGTGCAGGGGAAGATCCTCGTGAGTGAAGATGCTTAATGATAAGATTTTATTATGAAACTTTACATTGTACACTTACTGAATGCTTGTTTATAATCCTTACTATTATTATAAAAGCAAAAGTAACTCTATCTGTCAGTCTGTCGCGCTTTCACGCCCAAACTATCGAACCGATTTAAATGAAATTTGGTACTCAGATAGTCGGGTGGTGAGAGATTTTCTAAACATCTTTTTTTATTTTCTTTTATGAAAACCTTGTCCTTGAACATCACAAACAAAGAATTATCCGATTTGGTGTCGTTCGGAAGTTAAATTGGGATTCATTTTTGTTTATGTATATAGATAATAGTAAGTGTATTATATAAATTAATGTATAAATAACCCGCACAATTAACAACTCGTAAAGCTATAGTAAATATATAAAAAATAAATCTGTTGGATGTCGTGGTGACCTAGCATTTCAGCGAACGGATTTTTATGAACAAACTAGCTGTCCCCCGCGACTTTGTCCGCGTGTTTTAGTTTCAACGGTTTTTCATTTTTGCTACATTTTTCATTTATGCTCCGCTCTTATTGGTCGTAGCGTGATGATATATAGCCTATAGCCTTCGTCAATAAACGGACTATCCAATACAAAAAGAATTTTTCAAATCCAACTAGTAGTTCCTGAGATTAGCGCGTTCAAACAAACAAACAAACTCTTCAGCTTTATAATATTACTAGCTGTCCCCCGCGACTTTGTTCGCGTGTTTTAGTTTCAACGGTTTTTCATTTTTGCAACATTTTTCATTTATGCTCCGCTCCTATTGGTCGTAGCGTGATGTTATATAGCCTATAGCCTTCCTCAATAAACGGACTATCCAACACAAAAAGAATTATTCAATTCGAACCAGTAGTTCCTGAGATTAGCGCGTTCAAACAAACAAACAAACAAACAAACAAACTCTTCAGCTTTATAATATTAGTATAGATTAGTATTTATAATATTATTAGTATAGATTTGCAGGTTCAGAATCAAATAGGAGGTAGGCAAACCGAGGAGAAAAGGAGAGAGGCGAAAGAGGCCTGTGCCCAGCAGTGGCACATTTATAATTAAACATTATCATTATAATCGGTGGGAGTTCGAAAACATTTCACATTACTTAACAATTCATTAAAACTGCTTAATGTATGTGTAATAAATTAAGCAGTATGAAGGCTGAAATCACAAACCCTAAACCCTCCGTTTTAGCCGAACAGTAAGGGTGCGTTTCCACTGACACAGATCTAGGCGGAGTGGAGAAGAGCGGACCGTGAATTGGCCAATCACAATGGTCGAAATTTCCACTCAGAATCAGTGGAATCAGTGTAAGTGGAGCGGAGTGGATTTATAAACACGCGGCAAGGAGCCGAACAGAACGCAGTCGAGCAGGCTGTAGTGCTGAGCGGAGGGTACGAAGCGGAGGGTAGCAATACGGTGCAGCGCAGGACAGGACTCGTGCAGCTCTTATCTGCTCTGCTCAGCACGGCTCAACTCCGCCTCGCTCTGCTTCAATTGAAATATTTGCCACATTTCACTGCTCTTCTCCGCTCCACTCCGCCCTTCGCATCAGTGGAAACCAACTGTTTGTCTTTTTCTAATTTCTTTAAATCAGCAAAACTCTGGAGACTCTCTCCAATTAATGTTTTTGTTTTTAAAAGTTGTTTTAAAGTCTCGTTTATTTGTTTGACTCGAGTTCACTTCAGAGTGGGGTAGTTATTTTGCGTCTGTAAGCTTTTGTATTGTTGTGACTGCTATGTTTAAGTAAGTAAGTCGAATATTTTTGTTAGATAATAAATCGTTACTGTGATCTTACGGTGTACATACCTATGAATTATAAAAAAAAGAGTATGCTTTAGACCACACGACTGAAGTTATACTTCTTTAGATACGAAACGTAACTGGCTATGAGAGAAAGAGAGAAAGACTCTTACCCCTACAGTAATATACGAAACGTAACTCTCTGTCTTTCTATCAAACTTTTCATAACGCTCTCGTCACACATTCACCACTTTACTGCTCAAGTCAAGCGAGCATAAAGAATTTTTACTTCAAAAATATCTGAATTAGTTAATTTCCTTTCTGTTGTAAAATCTTAGTTTTTCCTGTACCAATTAAAATATTCATAATAATAATCTCCAGACCGAATTTCGGTCTCGGATACCAATGTCAAGTAAGTTCAGTCATTTACGCGCAAGCAAAGGACCAACTGCTTTGTGTGCTTGCCGAGGCACGGGATTGTAACCACCGCCACACTTCCTGATTCTGGGCTGTACTGAGTATTTCTTAACAGAAAAACCATGTATAATTTTTGGCCTGACGCGGGATTCAAATCCGAGAAGGGCAGTCGCACTTGCGGCAACTAGACCAACGAGGCCGTCAAAATATATGACTGGCTGAATATTATTACTACGTAAAGTAACTAATAAATAAAATGCGGTTCTATATCTAAATTTTATCAAGATCAATAACGGAAGCAAAAACATTCTCAAGTGATATCAATCTATTATCCAATCAAAAACGAGCTGTCAAACTTTCTAGCCCGCTGATTGGTCAATTTAAACAACAAAAGGAATTCCCATGCGAATGCCAAAAACAAAAAATAAATTTCCATTTTTATTAATCACATTAAGGAACCCTAAATTCATTTTCAGAAAAACTTTTTTAAAAAACAATGTTGTTTCGACTGTTTTGTGCGCATGATAATTTTCCTTTTCAGAAAACTTTGAAAGTCAAACGATGTCCCTGATAATGAGTTGGTACACTTTTTACTCTGAGTTTTATTTAACACAGGTGGGATCTTAATTTATAATTCTTAAGTAAATTGTGTAAACATACAATACTTATAATTGATTCTATGTAGCTTATTTAGGAATAAAACGGTTTACTCACGCAAATTCTCAGGATCGCCCGACTAGTTTCAGACTGAATAGGAGTCCCTAATTATGAGCTGTCGCGGCGGCGGTAGTGTCGCGAGTCGAACTAATTATGTAGGTTCCCTATGAGGGATGTTGACTGGTTAGGAAAATTAAAAATCTATTTAGCCCGTCAATAAGTTTTCCTCTATCAAAACAATAAAAAAAATACAAAAATGAAGCGTTTTTAAGTTTAAAAGTCGTACCGCCCCTATGGCGTCACGCCGTGATAAAAATCGTAGCACGGAGTGACGTCACGCGAAATTTTCATTCACTGTATTCTGATTATTTTTTGTTTGCAGGAAAAAAGAAAGAATACGTGTCCAATTAAATTCATTTATTTACTTGACGGACATTTAAAATATTTTTAGGACATATGCCTAAAAATTGTGGTTTAAATTAAATCATAAATATTGTATATCTATCTGTGTCTGTGAGAAGATTTCTCAAAGGTACCTAACCTTTTTCCAAATAAATAAGTATGTACATATAGATACCGCTGATTTATGTAAAGATAATAACAATATTATCTAATATAGCGGCTACGCCTGGGTCATAAGAAAATAAAGTAATATTCTATCACATATGTATATTATATATTATGTATAGTATAGCGGAATATGTTTCCAAAGGGCGCTGTCTCCCTCAACGTATTGGCCGGGGTAAAGCGCTTGCTCGTTACGCGCAGTGACGATGAAACGAACGCACTCCGCGCATGCGCTTTACACCGGCCAATCACAGCGCGGCGGCTGCGCCGGCACGCGCGAGTGATACATAGCCGCACAACCAGTATCCGGTAGGCAGCAGTACAGTGAGTTGTACTCATTTTTAACTTGTGATTGTGATCATTACTAATAAAAGTTTATACCTTTAAAAGCCTCTCATCATTTTTTTTTTCTTGTTTACTGACCCACCCCGACTACAATAGTTATTTCCATCCACCTATTAATAATTAGCTTACTCACTTTTTAATAATATCACATAATATCTATATAAAATCCATTCTTTCATTCGGTTTTATTCGTGTTTTTCTCCTTATACAAGAGGATTTTTGATTTGTTGATTATCGTTGTACAATATTCGATAAACAACTCAAATTTCTAGCATTAAAATTTAAGAATTTTCCATTTATTTTTGTATTTCTAGAACCAACCGTTTTTATAACCGATAATAGAGGTCATAGTTTTAGTTTGTTTAACTATAACAAAAATACCTTGTTTTAACATTTACCCGTGTTTATTGAAGACTGCTTAAACATCTGCTTACCTGTAAATAAACAGAAATCAATATGAATATAGAATACCGAATGATATTAATCCTTAATACAATTATGAAGGACTTTCCATTCAGGGAAATTCCACGCAAAGTTTGATGATGTCGTGGTGGCCTAGTGGTTCAATGAACGGATTTGTGTGCACAAAGCTGCAGGTTCGAACCCACTACAGGCAAGTACCAATGGGACTTTTTCAAAGTTATATGTACTTACTTATTCTAAGACATCATTGACAAACGGTGAAGGATAACATCGTGAGGAAACCTGGATTCCGACATTTGGAATCTGAAATCGCCAACCCGCAATGAGCAAGCGTGGTGATCAATGCTCGTTCCTTCTCTATATGAAAAGAGGCCTGTGCCCAGCAGTGGGACATTTATAGGCTGGTATGATGATGATGATGATGATGAATAATATTAATTATTCTGTGCTATAACATAGTAGGTATTAACTCTGACATGACATTTGTTTGCAATTAAATAAAAATAGTAGAAAGAAAAACTTAAACCTTAGGCAGGACTCGAACCTGCGACTACTGGCTTGACGCGCCAGTCGCTTAATCAACTAAGCTACCGAGGCCACTGCCTGGAAGTTTAAATTTTTCCTTCTACTTATTACGTCTTTAGGGCGACGTGTGCGACATCTATTAAACCAATCTTGCGTTTGGTCTCACCGACTCTGATTAACAATGTGTAAATACAGAAGTCCGAGAGATGTTGCATCTCTATCGGATATATCATATTTACTTAATCTTATATATAAAAACGAATTGCTGTTTGTTAGTCTCGCTAAAATTTTAAAAAGGCTGGGCCGATTTTAATAATTCTTTTTTTGTTTTATTCGCTAGAATACAGGGAAGGTTTAAAAACAAAAAAAAAGTAGGATAGGAAGAGTAGGGTAGGGTAGGTAGTCAGTTGATGGGAGCGGGAGAGAAGCCGCGGGCACAGCTTGTACATAATATATTCTCAAATAAGTGAATACCGTAAAACGAATAAAATATAAAACTAAGACATCAAGATTCGGTACAGTCAGTAAATAAACTTGTTTATGTTAGAGCGAACCACTTACACGTAGCGTCAGCAAATACGGTCTATAAATAATGGTTCCTATAAAATGGATAGATGCTCGTGACATGAAGACATCCATATTTTGTTTGTATGTATGTACGTGTTGTTTAGTTATTAATAGGGGCTTGACTCAAATAAACGAATACGCCTTTCGTCGAAGTAAAAAGAACAAATTTTACCAATGTATTCGATTTACGTTACGGCGCGTCTAGCCAGTAGTCGCAGGTTCGAGTTCTGCCTGAGGTTTAAGTTTTTTTTGACGGGCCTCTTGGTCTAGTGGTTAGTGATTCTGACTGCTAAACCGGAGGTGGTGGGTTCGATTCCCACCCAGGACGAATCTTTGTGTGATGAGCACGATCATTTGTTCTGTGTCTGGGTGTTATTTATCTATAATATGTATGTATTTAGAAATATATAAGTATGTTTATCAGTTGTCTGGTTGCCATAGTACAGGCTCTGCCTAGTTTGGGATCAGATGACCGTGTGTGAGATGTCCCAAGATATTATTATATTATTATATTTTTTTCCACTATTTGTATCTAATTACGAATATGTGCTCCACATACGTTAATGCGTAACAAATAATTAAAAATAAAAATTTACAAGATATTAATAGGTATCTGGTTTTCTTTAGCGCCGACTGAAATTACTTCAAATATCTGTGGCAGTGTGTAGTCTATAGTTTTATCTATACTAATATTATTAAGTGAAAAGGTTTGTATGTTTGTAACGAATGATATCAAAAACTACTGGACCGATTTAAAAAATTCGTTTACACCCTTAGAATGCTACAATATCCCTTTACAGGTTGTTGCCGTTTTAATTAACTATAAATAAATAAATAAATAAATAAATAAAATAAAAATAAATAAAAATTGCTATGCTACCGATGCGAAATCAGGGCGGGTCGCTAGTCGGGTATAGTATTGTTGTGAAATTGTTGGTCTTGGTTGAATTAACGCTTTTTTAAACATCAATTCTTGCTAGTTTTTTAAATTGTAAAATTGTGCGATTCTATTCAAGTCTCCGATACATGTAGATGTCCATAACTTAACAATAACATTACAATCTTCTTCTTCTGCCTATCCTTTTCCCAAGCTATCTTGAGGTCGGCTTCCAGTCTTGCCGGATTCAACTGAATAACGTTTTTTACGTGGAACGACTGACTATCTACCCTCCACAACCTATTTTACTGGATAACACAGTATCCCGTAGTAAGACTGGTTATCAGAATTGTAATGAAATAACGACTGTCAAAGATCAACGTGTGACAGTCGAGACCAACGACTTAACATGAAATAACATTACAATCTGTAAAATTATTATAACAATATTACTTAAAAAACCGCAGAAATGCAAAAAAATATATATTTTTCGAGACCTTTACAAGTTGCAGAAATCTTAAAAATAAACACCATTTCTTCCTTCCAAACAAAATCTAAGAAACAACAAATACAAAGTGTTCACATTTATTTTACCGAGGTCGGTTTTTTTTGCGGACCTTACGGAGGAAGTTTCGCTTATTTTTCATTGTGCCTTCTATATTATGTTTTGAGTTGTCCGTGTTTGGTTAGGACCGTGGCAATGACATACGCACATACAGTTTCATTCCGGTAGATTAATTGTGTTGCTCATGTTTAGAGAAAAACTCTACAAAAACATTTATTATTGTAGTGTAGTGTTGTGTACAGGGCCTCGTGGCTAAGTATAAGCCGTACGTTTTAACCGATAATAAAGTTTAAGCCACACTCGCCGCGGTCGGTCGTTGGATGGGTGACCATTTGTTAAAATACCGAGGACCCCTCCGTGCCTCGGAATGCATGTTAAGCCGTTCCCGACTGTCATACGTCGGTCGATCTTTGACAATCTACTACTCCGAAGGCCTTACTATTATTATGGGATACTGTGTTATCCAGTAAAATGGGTTGTAGAGGTCAGATAGGCAGTCGCTCCATTTAAAATACAGTATTCAGCTGAATCCGGTAAGACTGGAAGCTGACGCCAACATAGCTTGAGAAAAGCATAGGCAAAAAAAAAAGAATCTTCACACAAAAATGAAAACAAAAATAAAATTATTTTACTAGCTAACTTAACTTTGACTTTTTGTTATTTCTTGATTTTCTTGTGCCTAACATCGCAACTTATTTTGTGTACTTACACCGTATATAGCCCTCACTATACCCCTGGCCCCATAAACATGAGTATAGACCGGTGAGCCCAACTTAAGTGTTACTTAAGCTCTTAACTTACGAACCTGCTATTAAGTTGTCCGCTATCAGTACCTAGCTCTACACAACTTAGGTTCACAAAAACATGAGGATCTTTTATGACCAAATTAAGTTTTGGTATTTTTTACGTGGTTTATTCAAGGGTATATATTTATATTCAAAAGGGGTGAAGAGTACATCTGGTATAGCTAGTTTTCAAAATTTTATCTCTAAAAGAGGCCATTAACTAATTCGTATCCACTAACTATTTTTTAAGGTGAAATTTTGTACTGAATCTTTATCACATGTACTCTTCACCCCTTTTGGATAGATATAGGTACTCTTTCGGTAATACCCTGTAAATAGTTGCTTCACACATCTACACACCTTGGCCAGTCCACGAAGATAAATTAATATATTTAACAAAATCATTACTAATTTCAAAAATGCGAAAGTAACTCTGTCTGTCTGTCGCGCTTTCACGCCAAAACTACAGAACCGATTTAAATGAAATTTGGTACACAGATAGTCTAGAGCCTGAGAAAGGACATAGGCTACTTTTTGCCGCGATAACCGACATCCACGCGGGCGGAGCCGCGGGAAACAACTAGTACTATAAATAACTCTTAATCAAATTCATTCATTATTAAAACAAACTTCCTGGCTTAGTAAAATCAAGCGAAACAAACTCGTAAATGAAATCAACTTTTGATCACAGTTTCTGAACTACTAGAACTTTATTTTAAAACAATGTTGGGAATTTGAAATTCATACAAACATTTCAGTCCGCCGGGACGTTTAATAATACAAAAGTTTTTGCAGCGAAAAGTAGATTTTATTATGTTTTATGATACAAAGCGCGGTAATTTTTTCGCCTTTATTGTTTTAAGTTTTATAATTACGATTTAACATACTTTTACACCAACTTGGACCAGGTTTCACTAGGCAGTTTAGGTACGTTCGCGGCGAGCCTCCCGGGTAGGCGCATCAGTAGGTAGGTTGCTGCTGTCTACATCGCGCTTAATACTATTAATAGATAAATATGTTGTTTGCAAGCGACAAGTCTACAAGACAGAGACAGAGTTACGCGTTAGAAGAGACCGGCAATATTACGTTAAATAGTGCGTTAGGCATTAGGTACGCAAACTGAATTGTACTTTGTTTCGTCGCAGTTAGAGTTGCTATTTTGTTATTTTCGCGATATGAACCTTCTGTACGTAGTACTATTATCTAATCTGTGCTTAGAAGATTTGAAAATGTGTTGGTCCTTACATTATCTAATCTCAAATCTAATCTAATGTTAGTGCCTACTATCTAATTTCACATATACTGCGTTCGCGATTTGTATGCCAAACATGTAAACAAACACGAGTTTTATGAAAAACAACTGTAATGCTTACGCATAAGGTTCAGTTTGCGATACAACTTCATATTCTTATCACCTTTTCAACAGTACTAGTCAGTCTAAACTGAATTTTATTTATACATGCTTAAAGTTGATGTTTGTTTAGGTGGAAATAATATCAATTTACACAAGAATTCAAATTAACTATAGTTACATACGTATTTATAGTCTAGTTCGACTTATTTTATGTAGGAAAGATGCTTCTTCTCCTTTTGAAAAATAGCAGAAAAAAATTGTCGCAGTTTCGATCCCGGTGCTTGAAAATATCTTGGGATAACTCACACACGGCTATATAATCCCAAACTAGGCAAAATCTATATTATGACAACAAGATAACTGAAAAGCGTATTATTTTTTTTGTACTTACAAATTACAGTTAAATTACACACAGAACAAATGATCCTGCTTACCACACAAAGATTTGTCCTGGGTGGGAATCGAACCCACGATCTCCGGTTAGCAGGCAGGGTCACTAAACACTAGACCAACACGCCATTCAATATTCTCATCGTCCCAAACTTGTCCCAACATCACCGCATCTACTTGTAACCATGTCACGTAGAGACGCCTGATCATAAACCAGGGTTTATGCCCTTTCATACGGAACACAGGGTTGTAATGTGTTTCGAATGTCCCGCGTCACCTGTTCGCGTGATGCTCGTTTGATGTGCTGTGTGAAACACCTTTATTATCTGTCACATTTATTACGTTTTTACTGTGCTGTGATTATTTTTTGCGGGGAATCTGTTTTGGTATCTGTTGTTAGTACTGAGTTTTACGACTGATACGATGATGATTTATTACAAAAAGGTATATTTTTTCTTCATCTCTGTTTGCACAAAGCTGTCGGTTTTAGTAAAAACTCTTAATTACAATGTGTAGATCATAGTCATTGCAGTTTAGTTTAGAAATACCTTTACCGACAATGCAATACTTAAATCAAATTTCTGGGCCCACATAATCTAATTCCCATCGACTTAACAAGTTAGTCATAAAGAGATTTAAATATAAAAATGTGTGGTTAAAATTTCAATATTACGTGGAATAAAAGGCAATAAGATTAATGACATATTTTACAACATAGCTTTTTTCATGATAGCAAGTCTCTCCTCCTGACTGAATCCTGCACCAGTAAATGCTCTTGCGTTGTCTAGATCTATCTCTATGTTTACCAAGCCTCTGAAGCTGATACACATTTGAAAGATATCATGTTTACGATAGACGGACAGTATTATTAGCTAAGAGCTCGTAAAGCTGAGCAGTGGTACAGTTGAGTGTATTGCTATTTTATAGTCTATTTCTAGTATTCCGTTTGTTTACTATCAATTTATTTCGATTGTAAGGTAATTTAAATTGCTTTGTCGGGTAATAACTGCGCAATTAATATTTATTATACATTGATTAAATTAATTAAATCTTCATAAAGCTTTTTTCCTGTAGACTTCAATAAAAATGTGCTATTTGCATTTCTAGTTTCATAATTATAATCAAAAGAAGAAACCTATTAAAATATTCGGAATTACGAATATAAGCGAACCGAAAATTGAAATTGTAAGAACTAACTGACTGGACTATCATTCTAATGTCAATCTATACAAAATTGCGATGTCACATTAATTTAACTATTTCGTAATTTCCTGTGGATTATTTGCAAATTCTCGTTATGAATACAAACGTTGTCGACAACACAAAAAAAAAGTGATGCTCCGTCATTACATACATATGGCAATTATTTTTTATTAATTATCCTAGAAACGATATTAAGAAAAAATACATACAGTGGAACATAGAACCTCGTCCTTTTTAGAAGTCTGTTAAAATTAGAAACGAATATGATGATCTATCAATAATAATGAAATAATATTTCTTAGACTATAAAAAAAAAGAAAAATGGAGATTTATTTACTTTAGAGTAAGTTATAAGTAGTATCAGCCCCCCTAGACAAGTGACATTTCGACAAGCGATAACGCTGATCGAATCGTTCAAACGTATGGAAGTGACAAGTCAAAGTCACGTGACTTATCGAAATGAAATTTAATGTCATTTCCATACATTTAATGTCACTTAAGCGATTTCTATCATCGTTAACGCTTGTCGAAATGCCACTTGTCTGGAGGCTCTGTACTTAGTTATGTCTACCACAAGATTAAGTTGGAGAGTGACCTGCGTTAACCTCAGAGGCAAATCCACCGCGACGACGTCGCCTCTTCGGACATCCCATGAATTATTTCATGGGTACGATAGTCAGAACATAGATATGCACTTATTATATAGAATGGTAGGGAATGCCCAAGGCATTGTACCTACTGATTTTGTGTGCATAAAGATAAATAAATAAATGTACACTTCTTACGAAGTATTCTTGACAGGAGACACTTATTTTTGTGTTTATGATAGAAGGTGTGTACAAAAAGACATCTTTTGAAATAAAAAGAGCTCTCTTTTTAACCTTGACATTGTTTCAAAGCCGTCTGACGCCCTAATAATAAAAAAAGGTTTTTATAAAATTTACGTGATTAGACCCAGATGAAGACATTTTAAATAATTTATTGACATCCGTTAACCATTTACATAATTATATCTAATTCAAATACTCAAACTATTAAACCAAACAATTTCTTACACAGCTGATCTTCTTACATTCGGAATATCCACAGTAATCTTTACAACGGAGACTTCAGTAGATATAGGTACATTGCAGCCGCGGTTTCGTCAAAAGCTCTGAAACTTTGAGGTTGATACGGGTTGTTTTAAAATTTAAACCCGACATTGTGGTTCAAGGAATTTTTGGTAACAACTACGCGTGGTAACTTGCTCTTTCTGAAGATATTTCACAACTATTTGGTTAACGTTAATCGGTATAATAACAAAGTATTATGCTTTTGTTTCAAATGGAGATAATATTATTATGATTGTGGAATAATAATAATATCTAACAGATAGTTGCGTGTTATAATATAAAAAACAGTACCAACCTATGCATGGATTGGAGTAAGGAAATGTAATTAAGACCCCAATTTTTAGCAATTTATTATTAGTAATTTGATCTTCGGGTGATTAATACAGGCAGCTTGGGCAGTTTTGTCTACTTATCATCAGGTGAACCCTAAGAGTAAAAACAAGTAAACTATAGAGTGCGCTTATTAGACTATGAACTGTAAGCAACAGTATGAACATCGTCAAAAAATGTGTGTCTAAACCTACTTACAAAAACCTAAATTTATCCTAATAATATTGGAATCATCGATATTTTTGCATAAACGTCCGTCGTCGCACGGGAAATCACTCACAAATTAAATACACAATCACAAATTAAATTACGAGCATAGTACTTACATCAAAAAATTTGCTTTCTCTCGGTACAACGGGCTATTAGCGAAGCGCGCACTTCATGGTTGTCTATGTAAACTCTAACGGTGAACCCCATAATCTATACTTATTTATTTAATATTATAAAGCTGAAGAGTTTGTTTGTTTGTTTGTTTATTTGTTTGTTTGAACGCGCTAATCTCAGGAACTACTGGTTCGAATTGAAAAATTATTTTTGTATTGGATAGTCCGTTTATTGAGGAAGGCTATAGGCTATATAATATCACGCTACGACCAATAGGAGCGGAGCATAAATGAAAGTGTTGCAAAACTGAAAAACCGTTGAAACTAAAACACGCGAACAAAGTCGCGGGGGACAGCTAGTAAGTATATAATATTATACAAATACATATTGATATGCATTCATAAGGCTCTCGCATTCGTCGCAATTTTATTCTAGGGATTATTACATGCACAAATATCATCCAGACTTGGAACAAGCATTTGTGGATCACACAAATATTTGTCCTAAGCGGCGATCGAACCCGTAGCACGTCGCACAGTGAGCGTGGCGACCTAAACCACTCGGCTAACCTTGAAGTCCTATAATGTAAGTCTGTTGTAGGTATATATAGAGATAAAATCGTGTAAATAGTCAATCAATTTTGTTATTCCCCGAGGCATTGATTGCTTAGCCCTTCAGATCGGGTTACACCCATCCATCTCAACTCTAGTTACTTAGGTACAATATTGAAGTTTATTGTGACCTTAGACTGGTCCATGTACAGTCAGAGTACATATATATTATATAGTACTTATTACTCGATCTACATCGATTGAGTAATATATGAATAGGTATAGTAAAATATATGTACAATACCAAAACGTTACGTTTCGGTCTTCCTCTGAATGTATGCCCATTCGGTCATTATTCAATAAAATAATATTTTCTAAATAAAATAATGGACGGGTAAATTCCCTTGTCACATATTTATTAGAAACTGTCACAGCAATGTGACTGGGTCGTACGTCCACTACGTTATATTCTGAAGGACGTTGTTTCTGACAGTTATAGCTAATATGAGTTGTAATACCAACCGGCTTTGGACACTTCAATGACGATTGTTAAGAAAATATATTTACCATAACTTTACTTATGTAATCTTTTCAAGAAATACCCTTACTAATATTATAAATGCGAAAGTAACTCTGTCTGTCTGTCTGTCGCGCTTTCAAGCCAAATCTACTGAACGGACTTAAATTAAATTTGGTACAAAGATAGTCTAAAGACTGAGAAAGGATATAAGCTACTTTTTACTGCTTTTTACCGCGTTAACCGACATCTACGCGGGCGGAGTCGCGGATAACAGCTAGTAATAAATAACTGGAATTGCAGAAATGAGTGTAAGCATTGCCTTTTCAACAATACCATAAACATTCAGCTAAGCAAATATTATTTATATTTTGTGTAGACTTTCTGCAAGCTTTTAGTTTTAGCAAATACAGTCCAATATTTAAATTTTACATGAAGTGACGTTTAATTGACCTCTACGATTAATTTCCTGGGTAATCTTTTGCCTTACATTTTTCCTAGCTATGTTAGGCTCGGCTTTTTCTTTCGGGTACCGCAAGATAGACATTTCAAGGTCATAATTATATGTTAATCTATATACTAATGTTAATTATATGTTAATATATATACTTTAAATACTTATACTACATTTAATAATAAATATAAAAAAATATGTTTGTTTAATGGCGCTAATCGCTGAAATCACTGGTCGGTTTCAACCTTTTTGATATTTATAGCCCAATTCTCGAAAATGGTTAAATGCTACTTACCATCTCGTTACATGCCGTGAGAGACAGGCAACGCGAGTGAAACCGCGCGTCACATGTAGTTATTATTTAATTAGCCCTGTAAACGTTCAAGTATACATTCCTATAGTTTTATTTTAAAATTGTCTTTTTTGTTTGACGTGGTATTAAAATTACGAACTGAAAATAATGATAGTACACATATAAATAAAATATACAAATTTTGTTAAAACATATTAGCCTTTCACACGAAAGGTAACATTATTGAGATAGTAATATACCTACATAATCCATTAGGATTCTGAACTATAAAGTACAGATATTAAAGAAAAAAAATAAGTAAACTATAGACAGCATATCGAGCATGAAGGGTATGAACAAGCAAAATCGTAAAATTTGTGTCAAAACAAAGCGCACCGTTTTATTAAAACTATCTCAAAATCTAATAATATCGAACAAACCATCGGCCGACGTTTCACGGAAAATCACTTAAATCAGGAAGCGAGCGTAGTACCTACTTGCAGCAAAAAAATTGCCTACGCTCGGCACAACTACTAACGAAGGCTACTAACGATGCGCGCGCTCTGTGTTCGTCTAGTTTACTCTAAGGTTCAGATATTTAACAGAGATTTCTATTCAGAAGTTTGGCACTTAGTCAGTCGTCAATCACAGTTAATCCCCGACATTTATTATTCTATAGACATTTAATTTCGTTATTCTATATAAAACTTATCGGTTAGAAACCTATGGGATTGTTTGAAACTTTAAAATAGTTTGGCGCGTTTCGTGGAATGAAACAAATAAAATCTGTGAAGTGAATTAAATTCTATACTTAAAATAATCATTAAAACACGTAACTCCTATCCGTTTTAGCAAAAACTTAAAAGTAAAGAAACAAATGTCAAAAACACCATGACAGTAATTTACCGGAATTCCGAAATAATTGTTTCAATGTCAATTGTAACTGGATTTGAATGAAACTTGATATGAGGTAAGTGTGGATATCAAGAGAGGACATATGCTTATTTTTTCCCCGATAATCGATCTACACGCAGGTGGAAAATAAATTAACGTTTATAAGAGAAATATAATAATAGGTACCTTAGTAAAATATATACCCAAATTACTTTTAAAGTATTTAGCGTCCCCGAACATTTCTCGAGCTATAAATGACAGGCACTTAATACCGAGACATTATATTAACATTAAATTATCATTAGTTAGATAACAACCTCGATAAAGCTAATCTTACTCCTTTCTTATTTTCCTCCAAGGGGTAACGAGGTAAGGATCATTTGGTAACTCCAATCTTTCTTCCAATATTGTAAGGTAGGTTTTTGTAAAGGCAAAACGACTCTCAATAATAATTTATGGTACTTAATAGATACTAAATACGTACAATAATACAATGTGTAAGCTAACTGAGCACGTCTAAAAGCTATATTATATTGTCGTCTCTGTTTTACCCATAGTTCTCGTGTACTTACGTCTCGCTCCAACTATTTTGTCACTCTTTTTCATGAGCCCAGTTATATAATACTATGTACTTGTAAAGTAAATATTAGTCATAACAACATTGAATCGTTTTTATTTCAAAGCCATGAAGTTTTTTTAACGATTTGTACAGAAGTGCGGCAGTAGGTAATACCTTTAAATATAATAAGGTTCGTTAACTCATAAATTAAAATCAGCAAATATAATTAACAAAACCCACTTGCGGTACGAAATGCCGTTGAAACATAAAAACACTCATAAAACCAAACTTAATGAATGAAAATCTGCAAATGAAATATCCGTGGCTGCAGTGAAAATATCTGAAAACATTCGCCTAGAATAGAAGCAGAAACGTATGTCTGATATTTTTCAGTATTCAAAAACGCATGTTTAATCTCTTTGCTTTTCATTTAAAACCAAATATCCTATAAAATGAATTGAATAGATGTAGGTACTATTTATTCAACATTTTGTGTGAATTTATTTGGTTTTTGTAATAATATAAAATTGGGAAAGCTACTGATATTACTACTGAATTCGAATGTGCAGTAATCATGCAATGGTATTTCGGCGTGATTTTTCGGATAGATGATATAAAAGATTCAAACTATAATAATTAAACTGGAGAACTGTGAATGATTGAAGATAAGTATTTACAAAAAGGAATAAATGATTACCTGGTTTTTAAAATAAACAGATAATTATTGCTACTAAAAAAATACGGCACATATTTGTATAATAACTTTAGTGAGGAGTAATCATATGTATTTTAGATAAAACGGTTTACTCTCGCATAGTAGCAGTTCACGAGTCGCGACACCACCGCCGCCACGTCAGCTCATGATTAGGGACTATCCCGAGAACATGCGTAAGTAAACCGGTTTGTCTTAAATAATTACGGCACATATTATTATCAGTCTTACAAAACGAGAGGAACACAGTAGCAACAGGAGATGGCTCAGCCAATGCTGTACCGGGACAAGCATGACTCATCACAGCCCTGATTTTCAACCATTCCTACTCCCAAAGTTGTAATGCCAGAGTTGCAGGATATTTAAAAAATAAAAGACAACATTTTGTTATAACAATGTATGTTTTGTTAACTAAATATTACTCGTGTATATTGTATGGACTATAAAAGAGACTGTGACTCCTGGGTTTGTTTTGACATTTCTCCGCAGGGCAGTCAGTTAGGAAATGTTGACTCCAGCGAGCTCAAAAAAAATGACATGTAAAAATTGTTGCATATCCTAATTGCATAATAAACTATTTCATTTCATTCCATTCTTCTGTCAAAACAAAAGTCAGCAGTGAAGGGATTTTCCAATAGGTAGTCAACTAAATGTAGGAAGTAGAATTAAGCTTACTTTATGCCAATATTCTGTAACAGTTTGGCACTAATCCGATCGAGCTAAACCTTTGAGAGCTGGAAATAAACTATTTACAAGCGAAAACCACTGTTCAACGTTGCAAGATACCGTAGCCACAATTCCTGTTCGAAAATCTAAATATAGACCTGTATTTTAGTAAAACTGACTGCCACTGCCATTGATTTTGATTTTGAGCACAATGATCAAAATGTAATAAAAATCACTACAGTAAATTATTATTATTTTAATTTAAGAGCAGAAGGAAAAGGATAAAAAAGGTAGAAGATGATTATAATGTAGACTATGAACGAGCCTATAACCACGCCATATAATATCTGCAATATACTGTTTAAAATTAAGAAGGTTATTCAGAGTAGGTTAGAAATTAAATAATCAAAAAGTAAATAAAACCACAAGAAATTTAATTTTAAAACAATATCATCTCAAAAATCTGTATGTAAATGCTTTTAGATTTGCCCAAACAATTTGCCCAATCTTCAGTGCAATAGTCGTTTACCACAATCTGGAACGAGAATCAAGAACCAAAAATAACTACTTTCTTAACATTTGTTTAACTTTCATTCATTTTAACATTTAAAACATTATTTGATATTTCGTTACTTAACGGACTATTACGTCTGGCAGGTTTCCAAGCTCGGCCACGCATATCGTCTGCCGAACCATTGCCAACACACCTGCGTCTTAGGCTATCAGATCCTTAGATTTGAGACGCTGATTAGTATTTGAAATATCATTTGTATTATCACGTAATGTTGGTTTAACGTTTTGATCTTTGCTGATAGTGAGTTATTGTTATGATGTTGAAGACTGATGTTTTTGGGCGCTGAGTTTTCTTGAGATACAATAAAGGTGCAAACCCAAAAACCAATTCTGAAAAATAACTCCTAATTATGACCTTGAGCCATTGTTATTTGTATGTTCATCATTTATTTTTATTTATTTACTAACCATTTCTGTTCCACTGCAGGGCTAAGGTCTCTTTAGCATCCTTTCATCTCGTTCTGGTTAGGGTTGTGTTAAGCCAATGTTTACCGAAGGAACAGCTCGTCCGGCCATCCATTAGTAGTTTGGTATCCCCCATCGTTTTTTTAGTATTATTCAGATTTTTTCTACAAACTTATGTTTAATCCGGCAGATTTTCCATCAAAAATATTTAAACTGATTAACTTTTATGCATAGAAGTAAATACATGTGAAAGTGTATTTAAACTGTTACGTTAGTCAAAATTGATTATTATATTCTTATGAATTAAAGCATTTGTATTTAAAAGCCGCACGTGGTATACTAATAAATCATAGTAATATATTTTGTCTCTTCAACCACTCGGTGCCAAAGATAATATTAAACGCTTGGTTATAATATGGATTAAAATGATATGAGTTCGAGCTTTATAAATGTCTCGCACTATTTGATGGTAAAAGTCATTGATAACTCTAATTATTCGGAATCATTAGATATAATTTTTCTACCAGATCTTGGTCGGAGCATATATTTTCCTTCTATAAATTTATATCAGACATCATTACAGGGTTATTTTTATCAATAACGTCTCATGCTTTTTGCTAAGTGCCTTTTCTTTGGTCTGCCTGTTCTCTAACACCTTCTTGCAAGCACTGCACTAGGCTGCGCGCACACGGACTTCTTGAAGCAGTTCTACTGCTTTGCACGCACGACAAAACAAAAGGCAAGCGGGCGGGAGGCGCTTGTGATTTGCGAGAGCTGTCGACAACTTGCGCAAACCGTGCACGTTCATCACTGACTAATTGCTCGACCAGTTTGTGTACTTGTATAATAACTTTTGTGAGGAGAATTCATATTTATTTAAAACAAAACGGTTTACTCACGCATATTCTCGGGATCGCCCGACTAGTTTCAGACTCAATAGGAGTCCCTAATCATGAGCTGACGCGGCGGCGGCGGTGGCGGCGCGTCAGTCATGATAAAAGACTCCTATTGAGTCTGATTTAAATAATCAGTTCTTGTACATTGATTACTGACTAATTTCTCAAGCAGTTTGTATACGGGCGGTCTTAAAGGTTATTTCAAAACCATCCTTAATATTTGAAACTCATTTCACAAGTATTCGACCAATATTGAATAAGGTTTAATAACCTACACTATAGTTTCCGATCTCAAAAGTGTGTTTGTATTTCAGTCCCACAGTCCCAAACAAACTTGAACTCAGTATTTGCAGTACGTATATTAAAGTGTATCAATAGGAATTGAATGGCCACATCGATAGCAACTGCTATTGTTAAATATGAAGGTTAGGGTAAAATCGGAACGATATTACTTACAAATTGATTGTCAGTTGTTTCTTTTATTGTTTTAGTATTCTAATGGTCTCCCTCACTCTCTCTCTCTGTCTCTCTGCATGCTGTTGATCCCATTTCTTTTTGCTTTTTCTTCTGAGATGTGAAAATCTAACAAAATACGTCAAATTCCTTCATCGAAAAAGCCGTCTATGGATATAATAATTATTTAGGAATATTGTCGGCTTACTCACACGCATTCTCGGGATCGCTCGACTAGTTTAAGAATCATGAGCTGACGTGGCGGCGGTGGTGTCGCGGGTCGAACTTCAAATGTGAGAAAACCGTCAATATTCCTAAATTATTATGAATACGCTTTACGAAAGTTTTATAAATATGGATATAATGTTACTAATTTTGGGTGTTACTTCTTTATCATACATTATACTTAAATTCGGCCACTCTTTCATTTTCTCTTGTTCTATCTTGCACTGCCCGCGCCTATCTATATATAATATATTATGTGAAATCCTCTATGATCAAGTTACCGTCATTATAACATCAATAGTTTAACAAAGACCGCAAGATGATAGGCGGTGCAAGTTTCAGTTTCAACCAACCAACCACGATCAGGTTGGATATCCCTAAGGAATTCAACGAGAAACTAATTGTAACTTAGGTCAGACTCCGTGATTAGTCCATGTGCACATCAAAGTTGCAAAGATTAGGGAGGGCCGAAGCAAGATGGTCATCCCTCATGGGGATAGGTAACCATTTTTAATTAGATCCTTTATCAAATTTACAAGTTGATGGAACGTGATTGTGAATGAATTATAAATTGAATATTATTTGATAGTGGGTTAGCTAGAATTCAAAGCAACTTGAGGTATTCAACGACTAACAATATAATGTACCTATTAAAATAATATAATATTTGACGTCTCGGAAAAAAAAACAAAAACAAATTGATTTAAGTTTACATTTAAAAAGTTTAATGAGTTAAGAACCAGAAAATAAGGAACTCTTTTTTTTTTAATTCTGATGTAATCGGAAACGATTGACTTTACGTTTATAGGGATCTATAACTTTTTTTTACTTAGAGAAGCCTTTTCTAACCTGCGAATAGAATTTCAGATGAAAATTTCCGAGAAAATTAAGAAGAATTTTATAAGTTGGGTCTCGTTTTTAGATAAGCACTCAAAAATAATATTTACAGCACAAATGGAAGGGCATTAGCAGTTACACTCTGTCTTTGTAACTCTGTTTCTTTGCTTTCATGTTAGATAATAACATGACACTATCGATGAGAAATGAGGCGTAAGCTTCCATTTTAATTTAAATATTGTAATTGTAATTTCAATTTTACATAATGTTTTTTCTTTTCTTTTAAATAAGTTACACACTGTTGGCTATTATTATCTACCACTTCTCCTTTCGCGGGTCTGCTGGTAGAGATTTCTTTAGAAATAAGCAGTACCTTTGTACATCTGTTATAATATGTTGTTTCTTATGTACGAAATCCTAAAAATGCCAGCATCCTATCTAAAATACATGTCCCCAAAAATGTTTATAGCCTATCCCAGTAGTCCTAATCTTAATTACTATCAAACTCTTGTAATTCCAAGAACTCAATCTCGATTGACAAGATTCCTCGATATCTGCAAACAATGTTATGAAAAAAATATTCGACGACCATTTTACTTGCAACGAAACCCGGACAAGATCTCGAGGACAAACTAAAACCATTTCCGACATCAAAAGTTATCGGTATAAAGATATTAAATGTCTCCGGTGGCCTTATTACGTATCTTTCAAAAGCGACAGCAATGGACAGCAAAATTTGTACAATTAATGCAGTCAATCTATACTTATAATAAATCTGTAGAGAGGTCAATTCTGTACATCAAATATATTTTCAAAATAACTATCAGGGGGTGATTAGTGATCGATACTGATGCCAAAAATGCAATCAGTAAAATTTTTGTCTGTCTGTCTGTCTGTCTGTCTGTCTGTCTGTCTGTCTGTCTGTATGTTCCTTATAGAAACAAAAACTACTTGACGGATTTTAACGAAACTTGGTACAATTATTCTTCATACTCCTGGGCAGGTTATAGTATACTTTTCATCACGCTACAATCAATAGGAGCAGAGCAGTGAAGGAAAATGTTGGGAAAACGGGAGAAGTTACTCCATTTTTTAAGCTTCCGTCGCGTATGCAGCCTTAATGGTTAAAGCTACATAGAAATCATGTATGACGGAAATGTTCTACATAAAATTATCTAAAAAATATCCCACAACAGCATATGTCTATCTTTTATGGTTGACTCACAATAACACGTGTAACTCCCGATAGCTTAGCAGTTCGGAGCTTTCTGATTATATTTGTTTACTCTTACGTTTATAATACTCTCACTCATCCCTAATTAAAAAAGTTAACATTATTACCTATTCAATAAAAAAAGAATCATAGAAATCGGTATAGAAACACCAAACTTATACATGAAATACGATAATAAGCCATCGCGCCGTCGCGTGTGAATACTGAATCATGCTATAAGGATTATTTTTGTGTAACGTGATATATTATAGTTCCCTACTAAAATACGAAAGTTAATCTGTCTGTTACATCAAAACCACTGAACAGTGAGGAAGGACATATGCTACTTTTTTACGAAAAACGACGGAAACGCGGACGAAGTCGCTGGCAAAAGCTAGTTGTTAATATGTATTACGCTTAGACTAAAAATAAATACCTAATATTACCCTAATAATATTAGAACCATCGATATTTTCGCATAAACGTCTGTCGTCGCACGTAAAGCGTAGTAATTACAGCTAAAAATTTGAATGAAGAATAGAGATCCTTGTCTTGTATAGGTACTCTAACGTATTACGGCAACGCGATACGTATTACGAATTAGTAATATGACAGCAATAATTGTGCAAATTTCGCAAACGCTTTGCTGTCGCAAGGTACGTAATACAGCCGGCGATGTCCGTTTCTTTTGTACAAAACAATTCGCTATCGCATTACTTTTGTTCACGAGTAGCATTAATGGCTTGTTCCAATTCTATAGCATGTTTTTATGTTCCATTTGTACCTTATTAGGCCTTAGGCTGAACTTGTTTGAGTCAGTAATTGTAATTATATTTATCCTTGTCTTAATTATTTTAATCATTTGTTGTTTTCGTTTCGATGTTTTTTGTTTTTTATTAATCTGATATTTTAAGGCAATTTGTCTGTGTTTTGGATAGATTTTCTATTTCTATTTTAGTGTTCTGGCTGTCTAGTATCTATTTTAGTATTGTCACTTTAAGCTTCTCATTGTATTTATTCGCGAATAGATTGCTTTCAAACAATACCCTAATTAAACTAGATGCCTATGTCCTGTAAAGTAAAATTAAAATGATCACGGTCGCGATCTGACTACATATCTGCTTTTCCACAATTAAGAAAGTACTTTGATTGATCATAACGTATTATGGCTGATAATAATCCATTGAAATTTTGCAATTCAAAAATATCTTTTCGAAGAAGGGGAGACCCCAAAGGACCAAAATCTAAAAACAGTGTAGCTGTAGGAAGGTATGAGCAAAAGCTGAGATGAGCTGAACAAGTTTCATGATGCAACTTGGAAAAAGCCTTATTTTCCCACGTCTTTCACGACACATTTTTACATCCAAGTATATTAATTTCATTAAGATTCGAAAAGTGGCTCCTTAATTCAAAAGGACATCGGTGAATAGGTACACGCTAAAAATGAATTATTTGATGACTTATGTCATCTAAGCTTCGACCTTAGTCTTTATGGTTCGCAGGTGTACATAGACATGGACCTAACACATTCTAGACGAAGTACTTAAAATGCATAGAATTTTATTTAACCCCAAAAAACTTTAAAGGTTTTCTGTATACGTTTCGTTTTATTATTCACACCAGCGTTACTTGGGAGACGTAAAACCAGGCTCGGGATGACAGTAAAAAGGTTTACGACCTGCCTCTGTCCAATACTGCGATGGGAGTTCGAATTAGAGCCAAATTGATGTATTGTGACTTTCATGTAGGTAAATAAATTGTGAGAATAAATCTGTTGGGTTGAAATTTATGTGGAATGACTAGGACAACTGAGTCAGTGTTGTGTATACACAAGATAGTTAGGTACCAGAAAGTTTGCCCAAAAGTTTTATGAAGATATTATCTAGATAATTATTAATGTAACTATTTTCCAAACTCAAGGATATTATACACTTCAAGGATATTGTACAAAAAGTTTTAAAACTGACTAAATCTCTGTTTTATAGTGGTAAAACCTTAAAGTATACATAGACTAGTATAGAGTGCGTGAATCGCTAATAGCCCGTTGTGCCGAGCGTAAGCAAATTTTTTGCTATAAGTACCTACTGAGCTCGTCTATTGATTAAAGTGTTTTTCTGTGCAACGACAGACGTTGGTGCGATAATATCGATGGTTTCGATACTATTAGGGTAATATTAGGTTATGAGTTTAAATAAAACGGCGTGCTCGGTTTTGATATAATTTTTACTATTTTACTTGTTCATACTAGGGTCAACATTGCAATCTATAGCAGCATATAGCACTCTATAGTTTACTTATTATTACTCTAAGGGTAGAACAATACAAAATATTGTTGCAATGCCTTTTTTTATTTATTTACTACTGTATAATCAAACTTTCTGTAAAGTCATTACATAACATAATTATTTCAATTAGATCTTCAGCTTTTAAATTAAACGGTTGTAAAAGGTCTAATTGAAATTGAGTGAGATCTAGACTCTACGGTGGATAATAAAAAGGTAAGCGTCGTTTATCTAAATTAGAAAGTTATATTAGCGCTTTTTATAATCCGGCATTACATAACATAGCACTCAAACACTCAACTTTTTGGTGGTATAACTGAAAGTGAAAGAGATGAGTATGAATTACCATTATTAGCATCATTTAGAGCTTAATATTTAACTTGATGGCCTGAAAAAGGGCAGCTGGGTCGGACTGAATGCGAATGCCAGAGGATCGGGTCTTGTGGTGCAACTTGGGACTGACCTATGTCCAGCAGAGGAGCTAGTTAAGTTGATTTGTTTGATAGGAGGCCTATTTTAATAGAAAGCCATGGATTATTACGGACTTGGCAAGATTCGGATTATGTATCCATATTATTATGTCATATTAAAACGATATTAGTGGTAACAGTAAAAAACCAGGCGACAGATGGTGTTCCAATTATTGGGATTCCCACAATTCGACTCCATTTTATAGGTACTTAATACATTTCATTTGACAAGTAAGAGAGAATGGGAGGGCAACCTACCTCAAACGTCTTCATTATCATTTGTTGCATTAAATTTAAGCCCTTTTTTTAACTAAACTCAATTTTTTTAAGCCAAATTAAACTATGTGGCCACCAGAGATTACCAAGAACTCAATATGGAACAAAAGAATTATTTTGAGTAACGCTATTTTACTCCGTCTTCAAATATTTCTCAAATTCAGTCAAGCGGCTTTTAACGAAGTCCTGATATGTCTCAATGCTCACAAAATTTTAAGGGTCCAAATTTAAGAAGTCATTGTTTAAATTAATAAAAGTTTCCAAAGACCGGGTGAGAAGGCGTTAGGACCAGATGTCGCAGAGTTTGAACCGGGTTAAAATGTTCAGTTATTTTTAGCTTCAAACAAATTTTGCAGCTTGTTTGAAGGTACTTTGGAAAAGTGCGGCTGGCAGTTCGACTGCCTACTTAATTTATTTTTAAGAATGTGGGCACAGAGATGTTAAATAAATGATGCTTTGTAAGTGGTAAGACCAGTATGTATATTTTCTTGGTTGAAGTTTTTTTTTGAATAATTAGCTGTGAAGATTGATCTCATAATTAATATTTACAGACTTCTACATTTTATGAGTACCTACTGATGTCGATCTAAGAATCGTGTCATAAGAAGGTAAGCTGTTTTTTTTTCTTAATTTTTCCTCCGAAAATAATATAAATCGCTTGTTAAAATACCGATACCATTAACAATTTATTTTGATTTCAGTAATAGAAATATTAGTTAAATAATACGTTACATTGAAAGCTACATAATATTCATCCGTATCCATCTTTCATATAATAATAAAGTTATCATGAATATAGGATCGTGTACACACTCGGAAGTTTCCGCAAGTTTTATAAGGTATCCATAGAGTTGGTCCTTGGATACAGTTTGCGCCTTCTACTTCATGAGTTCCTAGGACCAAGTTCTGCTATAGATACGAATCTGAACGAGTTCATCGGGGAAATAGGTTGCAAAGTTTCAGGTCACATTTATTTGTTTATGTGAAGATGGGAGAATATTCTAGAAGATTATATTGGAGATCTGTTTTATGCTCGAAGAATTTCGACTGATATCGGGAGTGGTAGTAAATTTAGAGTTAGAGTTAGATCCAGTGTTAAAGTTAGTCTTAGTTTTTGGGTAGCGTTCGAATTTGAATTTAGGTTGTAATAAATATTAGAATTTTGAAGTTTTGTGTTCGAAGTGCCGTGAATACCTACAATTTGATGCATGCTTGAAGAAAAATAAATAGCATGATTTTTTGGAGCTATATTTTTTAATTAAAATAACAGCATTATAATCTAAAATATTTATGTTCTTATTTATTTAGCGTATTATAAAAACTGGATGAATAATTCTGCAATAAAACGCCATTGAGTTAACCGCGCCACTTTAATCACAATTTTCCAAATCACTTGACGCCTTCTACCAAAATTAATTAATGGTAGCTTTCAATAAAATGTTCTATAGACTAATTGGACCAATTAGTGTCATTTGTCGCCAATCAAAGCGGGTGAAGTAATAAATTAATGCGTTCCAATGGGTTTTAATTGAACTTGATATTAATTAATAATTCAATTATTTCGGGGAGTTCAATTAAATGTAGGGGATTGTTAAACTTTCATTGTATCATTTAGCGGGTTTTGGATTGGTTTGATAAAATTTATTGATTAATTGGATTTGGGATTGATGTTCATTTTTTAGCTAATACTAGCGGGCCGTCCCGGCTTCGACCGGGTTATCATTAATTTTTAAACATTTGAGGATAAAAATATACCCTATGTTACTTAGGGATAATGTAGCATTCTAATGATGAAATGATTTTGAAATTATTCCACTAGGTTTTGAGTTTTTTGTTTTAAACTTACAAAAATACAACTCTTTCCTTTTTATTATATTAGTGTTGAGGTAGATAGTATAGAAAAAATCTGCGATTTTGTAACTAGTTGCCAAAAGCCACGGCTAAGAACAAAGCCGCGCTTGTAGCAGCTATTCCGTGGATGGGTGACCATCTATTGGCAAACCGAGACTCCGTGCCAATTTCTTATACAAGGTGACTTTTTATATATTGCACAAACAAAAACTATGCCCCTATATGGATAACAAAAAAGGCTTGGTCTAAAAAAAAACAAAAAACAAATGAAAAAAAACTCGAATTTCAATACTAAAGTCGAAGAATTTTAGGGTAATACTGACATTATATTCTTTTATTTTATTTTTTCAATATTTGATATCAACCGTTTTTATAACAAATATAAAGGTCATAGTTTTCGTATGTGCTACGATAAAACTCACCTTGTAGAAAATAGGCGGGTTAATAAAGACATTAAACACAGCAAGACTCGCGACCCAAGATTATTGCAAGCTTTGAACACATTTGTTACACTCCCTCAAACGGTAAGCCAATTATAAAATTAACAGTGCCTTGGGCAAAGAGGATTTAATCTTATCTGAAACCTTGTGTGGTGTGAACATTATTTACTTCTTTTGTTTACGAATTCTAGATTTTAATGTGTATTAAGTAACTTCAAAGAAATAAATATGATATATTTTTTTTAAAGAAAGTTGCAGAAAAATCAAGCGTTTCTCGGTTTTTCCATCTATCAAATCAAAGTCGGATGCTCCAAATGGAATCCATTTTTCAGAAGGTATTTTATATATCTCCTAATATATATTTTTTATTGTTATATCATTTTACTTAAATAAAACAAAATCATTATGAAATTTATGTACGCATTGCGCCAATTTCCAATCACACTGTTAGCTTAAACACTAATTAAGTGTCATTTAAAACATTACAAATAATAATTTGAATTCAAAATATTGCAAAACACAAAATCGAATTAATGAGTAGATAACTCTCGCATAACATTGAGAACTTGATTATCCACAAATCACAATGGGCCGTGTCGGTGACGTCATCACACGGATGGAGAGTATTATGCAAATATGCTACAGAAATAATTCCGCAATTAATTTGAACTCCAATAATTTTATTTGGCAGTCCTTGATTGCATGATAATTAGTATAATATTGCTTATGAAAAGGTAATTATAAAATTTGTGTAATTGTTAAAATATGATTATATTTAACTGGTCTTATTAAGTTGGTTAATCACAATTTTCAAGAGGAGTTTGAACCATCCTCGGTGTCTATTGAGTTAGAATACATACTTATGTAAGTGCAATATTACGGGATCTAGTATTGAGCTGGTCTAATGATGCCTACAAATGGTGGTCATGGAAACTTTTAAACTACTTATACTTAAAATACACCTATAGTGCATAAGTTCTTTTGTTTTGTCAAATGCAAAACTTCAGGGTTACTTGTATAATAACTTTCGTGAGGAGTATTCATATTTATTTAAAAACAAACGGTTTACTCACGTATATTTTCGGGTGTCGAGTTCGACTCGCGACACCACCGCCGCCGCGTCAGCTCATGATTAGGGACTCCTATTGAGTCTGAAACTAGTCGGGCGATCCCGAAAATATACGTGAGTAAACCGTTTGTTTTTAAATAAATAATTCAGGATTACTTTTTATAAATGCAGATTTTGATTTTTCACAATCGCTTAATAACAGGTGTTATGTTTTCAGAGTTCATGTAGGTACCTATGTGATTTTTTCCTCATAATTAACGAAGACTTGCGTGGTCGACTGCCATACACACCGGTTTTCAAGGTGTCGTCAGCTCTGAGGTCTTGAGTTCGATCCCTGGAGGGGTTAATATAGAAAAACCACTTGTCTACATTGTTTCAGGTCTAGGGTGTTTGTACATTCGTTGTCTCTGATTCCATAACACAAGTGCTTCTGTTTCTTAGTCTTACTTTAGGTTCAGAGCTATGTATGTGGGGTTGTCTACATTTATTTATTTATTTTATTGTGCCATTAAAATTTCTGCTAGTATTAATTGAAATTGATGAAATTCCAGTATTATATGGGCAGTATTGAAGGTTGTAAAATAATGAAGGTATTTAATTAAAATTAATGGTATGCCAAGGAATGGTAACTCAATATTTTGGGTGAGAATAAAATGTTCTACGGAAGCCTTTATCTGCCTCCAAAATATGTTTTGATCGGTTTTAGTAAATTTAATTTTCTCGATATAAGACGCGATAACCAATTATTGGGCTTATTGTTAATTAGGATAGCAAAGCACTTATTGAATGATTTAATTGTAAACTGTGAGTGTCTACGTGAAATATCATTCGCTGTTTTTTTATATTTTATTTGATTATTTATATTTTTGTTATAGTTTGTTATTTCTTTTATAATTAATATCATGTAACGTTTAGTAAATAAGCCGTTGTGCGCGATCTTTCACTAAAACTATTCTACTATACTAATCCAAATTCTTTGACTAAAACAAAAGTAGACTATATTATGCAATAAAAGTGTCTTAAAAATCTGACTGGTAGTTCCAGAGATAGCGTGTTTAAACGTACAAAAAACCTCTTCCACTTTATTATATTAGTATAGAAGTATACCTAGATATAGTTATTTAATATGCACCAGAATATCATATACATTGGTATTTTCAATAAACCTATCAGGTAGAGACGATTTAGAATCGTTTATATAAATTAAATCAAATCATTTACCTATTATTTAATAAACATTGGTATGAAATACATATCAGATCTTAAAATTATTTAAGAGCACAATTTTTTGCTGGCAACATCGTCATCAGACGGATGACGTTCACTGTTGAACAAGGGCCCCCCCCATAGAACGCCACAACGAACGACAAATTGCCGCTTGCCCATATCCACAGGTTGCCCGTGACCCTGACGATATCGTCGGCCCACCAAGGCATACAAATACTATACAGAAATACACAATTCCAAATTGGTGAAAAATGTTCCAAAATATCTTTTCCATAAAGAAGAATCGATAAGATTGACTTTGTCATTGCAATCAGCTGGATTGCTACCTGACCTGGTTTGGTTCTGTTTTTGATTTTGATTCGATTCTGAATTGGTACTCCCGAACCAAACCGAATCGAAAACCGTGATCCAGTTATGATCGAGTGTTATCAGCGTCGTTAGCTCTATAAAAGTGACTACGTCATCAGAACGTTTTAAAAGTTTTTAAATTTATTCAGTTTTAATGGTATTTATTTATATATTCTAACGTTTCTGTGAGATTTTCTTTTAGCTTAATCTTGGTCGAGTTTACTTACAACTCCACTGCACGATCTAGCGCTAGTATCGGGTTCTAGAGTACCAAATCTATCTTAATTCGATTGAAACATAGCTCGATGCCGTTGGCTGTAAGGCCCCAGGGATGGGTTTATGTTTATATCCAAGTAAAAATGCTCAACATTTTAATAATTCTCTGACTACGTTTCTGAGGTATTTTACAGGCATACTGAATTATTTGAACGGTGATATTTCCCAGCCGCGCTCTCAGCCGCCTCGAGCCTTATTACAAAAATCATAAATTAAAATATTTTTACATTACATAACACTGAAGGTTGACCTTTGACGCCTGGAAATATTTCCCACAACCTAACTTTATTACTCAACTTATAACTAAAATGAATACCCTCCAGAAGAGAAAATACATCAAGGCGTCATTTTTATCACTCTCTTTAAAAGTCTAATCCATTCTGAAATTACGCAAACGTCTCAATTTACTTAACATTTTAATTTTACTCAAAATAATAAAAAGACTTACTGAATATTCTTATTACGCATTTGTTACACGTAGCGTAAAAAATAATATAATAAAACAGTGGGTATTATTTTATGCTAACGACACTCATAAAGGCGTGTTCGAAAACCATTTTAAATTTACCTCTGTCGGTGAGTAATTTTGGAGTGTGTAAGGTCCAATTTATTTGGTCGTTTATAATTCTCTAGGGGGCTGAATACAATGCAGATTACAGGCAAATTTTGTCTTATTTGAATATAATAAAGCGTAAGATCGTCGGTCTGTAAATATTCATACAATCAAGAGTGGTTTATGTTAATTTACTTGTGTCACGACAACATTTCAATATGGCCGTCTTTTGGCGCCAAACAGGATTATTATGCGGGATATTAATTTGATGTTTTAGGACGATATTTTCTTTTGAATTTAATTTGCTCTCTCTTTTGATTGTTATGGATTTTTATTTTATGTTGTATTTGTTATAAATTAAATATTTATTTATTTATTTTGTATAACTATAAATAGGTATCCAAACTGTATAAATAATTTTCATCATAAAAAGGTCGTTTATTACGTCCAATAAAATATTTTCACAATGTTAATTAATATTCAATACATGCCAAACATAAAATTCGGCCAAATTATTCCTTTTTTGCCTGATGAAAAAGCCTGAAACCCTTCAAAATATCTTTTTATGAAAATTCTTAAAATTTAATCATTTGAGACCTTTCATATATTATAAACGAAATAATTTGTACCTTTTCATATTTTGGCCTTAAATATCAATAATTGAAATACCATAAAAAGGTACAGGCAGAAAAAATAACAAAAATATCTATTAAAAGCTTCAGATATTCTTGTTTTAAATAAAAAAGTAAAAAATAATCTTAGACTAATCTTAGACTTTCCTAATCATAATACTGTGTAGGAAGAAAATAAAACAATTTCTTAAAAAAGTACACTTCTATAAAGACAGGCATTCAAATTAATGTCTTGACAGTGCACACTATGGCACTCAGACACTCACACACACACCCACGCATCGACTATAATGCATTCGCATGAACGCATTGACTATAATAGTGAATAGTGTCATAAAATAATGCCGGTCACTTACATTCGCACGAATACGCAAACTAACAAGTGTAGGACGACATTTGCAAATGATTTAATTACCACGCTGTGTCGGTTTTTCAACAGAAATCAAAACGCGAACCTTGTACGAATGTTTTCGCGCGCGAATGTTTGTGACCGGGGTAAAACTACGCTAAAACCTTCATTTCCAAAAATCCACGTGTCCAGCGCAATATATTTATCCAATCAATCACAGAGGCACCTTTGCATACACACGGTATGCTTTACTGAACCGAGACACGCAATGTGTACAATAAAAAATACCATAAATACCTATTTACCATAAAATATGGCCGGCTTTCAGAATTGTAGTTCGGTACTCAGACTTGGGAGTATAAACTTACTAAAAGGAGGTCTCACATTGTAGGAGAAGTAAAGGTCGAGCAATCAATCATTATGATAACTTCAAGAGTCTTCACGAGTCCTAAAGTTGAAAAGATCAAGTTGCATGATATGTATGTGAATTACCGACACCGCCGCGGGCGGAGCTTCGGGCAAAATTGCCGCAGGGACGCTATAAGACATACACTGTTGTATGTAGGAACAATTCCTTTTGGTCACTAAAAATTCAGTCTTGTAAGTGTACGTAGAACGAAGTTCGAGGTCGAAGATGCTCAAATATCAAAAATTTAAATCAAAACTCATTTATTTAAATTAGGCTACAAAGTAGCACTTTTAAAACGTCAAAATAATAAAATAGACAGCACCCGATTTCCCCAACCTACACCGCTTCCTAAGTGCTCTAGCTGTGGAGAAGAAACGGCGCAACCAACTCCACAGCAGAATGTCCATGCAGAATGCTCTGAATGTCTTCGAGAAAAGAAAGTACGGCCGTACCTTTTTGGTCGACTTTGCGAGGGCACTATCATGCCCCCAGATATAGTGAACCTATTTACGTTAGGTGCGTTAATGTATCTCATGTTGTTAACCCGTTGCGGAGTTAGATTTTTTTTATATTATAAGTTGTTAAAGTACATACAAATTTTATTTGAGTAAAAACCGGCGAAGTGCGTGTCGGACTCGCGCATAAAGAGTTCTGTACAATTTTATAGAACCCTCTTTAATTATATTTTACTAGCTGTCCCCCGCGACTTTGTTCGCGTGTTTTAGTTTCAACGGTTTTTCATTTTTGTAACATTTTTCATTTATGCTCCGCTCCTTTTGGTCGTAGCGTGATGTAATATAGCCTATAGCCTTCCTTAATAAACGGACTATCCAATACAAAAAGATTTTTTCAAATCGGACCCGTAGTTCCTGAGATTAGCGCGTTCAAACAAACAAACAAACAAACTTTTCAGCTTTATAATATTAGTATAGATTTTTACCGGCAACAGAAATAGATATCAAAAAGCCCACTTTAAAAATACTTAAAAACCTGATGAATGCATCTAACATTGTTTTAACAAATTACTCTTCTATGATTTCATCAATACAACCCACTTCCATCGCAGTCAAACGCAACATAGTTACACATACGCTTTATTAAACAGTTCTTCTACATGACAAATTATATCAATTAGTAGCGGCTGTGTATTCTGCGTGTCAGGTACGAATAAATAGCGCTATAAAATAAACGGACTGTACCCGTTACGAAAACAATTTGACATTTGTGTTAAATTGAGCTGTAGAGTTTAATAGTTTCGCTTGCAATGTCCGCAAACGTTCTATTTTGATATTATAATTGTATCGAATTACATATCATGTTTGAGAATATAACAATGAATTTTAGATTGAAATTAAAATATAGTAAGACAATGGCGCCGATTCCCTTGTACGCTAACTAAATCAAAATTAAATCATTGCTATCTTTTACTTACATACAGCGTAAAAATAGGACCGCAACAAGTAACAATTAACTTAAAAATGTCAAACCAGTTTCACTGTGTTTTAGTGCACACGTTTCTGCGTGTCGGTAGATTTGTATGAAAATTTTAGTCGTAACAAAATTTGACAGCTCTAATTTTCGCCTGTCCTTTTCATTTTGTGTACAAGTGAAAAAGATACCGACACCACAGGTAGTTGATTATACCAACTGTTAGTAAATTAAAAACTTCACAAATCAATGAAAATTAAATGCAAAGTTTGACTTATAAACAAATATTTAAGGTTACCCTTCAAAAAGGTTAATCTATTAATATCTTGACCGGTAACTATGAGAAATGACCGGTTACGAATTCTTGACGTAACGATCGCGTGACCATTCAGACGTTGTTAAATTATTATTTATTGCTTGTAAAAACTATTTTAAATATTATGAATAACATTAGTTCCCCGAAAAGGTGCAAAAATGTGGTACTTGGGAGTTACTTACTGTCGAAAGCAGTATGGAGTAAAGGGGATACAAAATAATAGTATAAATTCCGCAATGTATACGCCAAAACATGCAAACAAACACGACTATTAGAAAAAACAACAGTAATGCTTACATAATAAGGTACAATTTGCGTTACAACTTCATATTAATTATGACTTTTTCAACTTCAACAAAACTTGATTTTAGTCAGTCTATGACGAACTTATTTCACACTGGCAATAAACTGTGTGTTTAAGCAGATCACAATAATATGATCAATTGGTCCAAGTATTCAACTAGACTATAGCTCCATTACTAAGAAAAATGACCAGCCATAAAAGAAATAACATATTCTAATTTCCATTCAGAAGTCATTATTTACACAATTTAGTTATCGTATCAGAGCCCTCATCAATCATAGCGGTAAAGGATGAAAAGTTTCCTTATTCTGACCGCCATTTCTCATAATTTCTGAATAATCATAGTGTTTACATAACATCTATCTTTACAAATAAATAAAATTGAAGTGTCTGCTTGTAATATCAAAATAACCGACAATAATAACCGAAAATAACTTTTTACTGCATGCATATGACCAACATAATATTTTTTACAATTTTTGTCTGTATATTTGTTCCGGATAATCTCTGGAACGGCTGGACCGATCGATTTTGACGGGACTTTCACTGGCAGATAGCTAATGTAATAAGGAGTAACTAAGGCTACATCGAAGGCGAAAAAAAAGGAAGTAAACAAAATAACTTTTTTGGTAAATTTCATGCGGACGAAGTCGCGGACACAGCTTGTTATAGATAATATTCAATACGTATATAGTGACGTGAGATCACGATATTTCACTAACGAGTTTCAGACAAAGAGATGTTATAAAAAGTCCCTTAAAAGAAACTAGTGCGCTTTATGATTTTTGTTTAAATGGACTACATCTATATTTTTCTCAGTACGTTTCCCTCTCATAATGATTGTATTCAATAGAATTGAGTTGATGACTGGATTTGAAAAGCCAAAATCTATATAGACCGCCAGATAAATAATAAAAAAATTAAACATATACTTTATACTAAATTAGACGTGAGGCTAATGACATCATGCTTGTGCAGAAAATGCACGAAATTGTAAAGTAATGCGACATTTCAAATTAATAATTTTTTTTTTCACTTTCATGTCACGTTAAATAAGAAAAATACGTGTCTAATACTTTTTATTAATCTATCAGACGGACATCAAAATGTAGGTATCTACCCCATTTCATTTATTCATTGTTTAAAATACATATTTTTTTAAGTTTTGCTATTGCAAATACTGGTCTTAATTCAAAATCCTGGAATATTACTGTACCCTATACAAATATTCAATAACCCCACAATTTATCTACTCAGGCCAGCGAGTCACGTTGACTGGTGTGGCCGGTATTGGCGCACAACGTGGGGCACGTGTTACGGAGTATAATAGTACCCTCTACGCAGTGATTATTCCATTTTCATAATTTTAATGTGAGATATTAGGTATAAAAACATTAAAGTAATTGGTTTCTAACAAATAATACACTTCTTTAGAATATTTATTATTTTGATAACAGTAAATTATTACATATTCATTATTTGTTTGCATTACTTTTTATACAGGGATGAGCAGTGGTTTATATAATTAGTTATCAATTGAGACAGTTAGACAACAGAAAGAAAGACAATTAGATTTAATAAAAAATAATACACTTGAGAACAAGCAGATCATATTGAATAATATATATTTATGTAACTGATTGTAACTTAAATTTAAAACAATCTTAAATGTTAATATGTGGTACCTTTAAATGAATGGGACAACATGAAATTTAGGCTCTAGACAAAGGGACTGCGTTTCATCTGCAATTAGACTGCAAACTTGTTCATCATTAGTTTGAAAGCAGTAAGAGGTGTGCAGTTGGCGTACAGTCCCAACAACTGCACGCTGGAACTGCACGCCAACTGCAATAGGACTGCAGTTGGTAGTGCGGTTAGTTTTCAGTTTCATTGCAGTCGTACTTACGTTATCAAACTGCAAATTCGCAGTCGAATTGCATTTGAAATGCAGTCACAAAAGATCTGCCATAACCACAGTTGATATAAATACTCGTACGTTAATTACACGTTACGTTCAGCCACGTGACTTCAAACGTACTGAAGCTGTAGTGGCGCACAACGTGGGGCGCACATACAATGGAAATAAATATTATTATAGAGCGGATAACGTAAAATGTATTATATCTACGTGAATATTTCACTGTGCTATTATGGTAATAATATACTAATGTAAAGTTTTTAAACGCGAATGACACTTAACAATACTTATAATTATACTAAGGTATAAATTGTATTATCATCTCTTGATAGCGCAGATTACACATATACGATAGACAATTTAGAAATAAAAACATTTAATAACCTTATAAAAACCACAAAAGTAACTTAAAAATCACACTAATTTTAAATAAAAATATAAATAAAATATCGATATGAAACTACCCTACTAAAAACAAAATTTAAATTTCATCTGCTCTATATTGACCAATTACGTTCATTCGCAGTCGGTCTGATTAAAGGGTTTGCGATTGACCTACATTGGGGAAGGGGGGGGGTGTTACTTTATTGTGGATACAACCGCTTATAAATTACCTAACGAAGTATTATGACGCATATACAGCCAGTTTGCTTTGCTTGTGTTTTTAAAACGTTTGAATTGGTTTTGGGTCGTTGAATGTTATTGGATGTTGAGATTTGACGTATGGCATTTGGACAAAGATTTTTTTGTACTTTTTACTTTATATTTTGTTTTAAATAGGTATATAAAATTATGTTTTTATGTGCCTCTTCTTTTCCAGAGCTACGTTAGGAAGTTTAATTGGAAATAGTTGAAAACCGGAAACTGCATCCAGCGAGTTATTAAAATATTTCAGTAAGACAATATTTTTTACAGTAATTTTCAGTGTGACTGCCCGGATAGCCGAGTATTAGGTCATCACACCAATTATAACCGCGCGATGTGACACGGGTTCGAACCCCGCATAGTGTAAGCATTTGTGTAATCCAGAATTGCTTGTTCCAAGTCTGGATGTTATTATTTGTGTATGTGAATTGAATGTTTGTTAAACCCCCCTCTATTCAAATTTCATAGTGAGTGAATCATATAAAAATGTGATCTAAATAAAAAAATAAAAATAAATGTGAACAACATCACATACATTGCTCTGAACCCAAAGTAAGCAGCTAAAGCACTTGTGTTATGGAATTCAGAGGCAACGAAGGTACCACAAACACCCAGACCCGAGACAATGTAGAAAAGTGGTATTTCTACATTGACCCGGCCGGGGATCGAACCCGGGACCTCAGAGCTGACGACACCTTGAAAACCGGTGTGTACGCCACTCGACCACGGAGGTCGTCAAATCTAGCTGCTATAAAAGTAATTCCTAAGGCAAATAAAAAAGGAATTAAATTCTTAGCTACTCAAAGGATAGAAATATATAATGGTTTTCGTTTTCTTAACAAAAATATTTGGTTACTACATAAATTGAAATACAATCAAAAAGATGGTCTTTTTGAATAATCGGTAACTAAATAGATCTTGCTCGAATACTGTAAATACTATTATAATTTTTATCTCGATTTATTAAACATTTATATTATTATTACCTACTTTCATTTTTAAAACTAAACTTAATAGTAATAAAATGTTTGAAACAGATAAATGTAATTCAAAAAGTTCTATTATGTCTGCGATAATCCAATTAGTTGAAAAGTAAAGAAACGTTTTGAATATTTTAAAACAAAACACTCATAAAAATAAGCTTTGTTTAATGCTGTGTTTAAATTTTATTGTTCTACGACTTTTTTTAGTGTTTCAACTGTTTTATTTGGAATGGGTTGTGTTTTATTTGTTGTTTAAAAATCATGTAGCACAAGAGATGTCTTTTACAAGCTTTTAATTGCAATGTATGTATGTTTGTCCGGGCTAACTCTTGCAAGGTAAATTAGAACCACTTCTAGACATACAATATTATGGTATTTTCAAGCTGGTCTGATGAGTTCCGAAGGTAGAAACGAAACGACGCAATCTCATCGTGTTAAGGCTTGTTAGATTTGTCTTCACTAGTAGGTACTGTGTGTGTTAATGAGATTTCCTATAAGAATGTAGCTTAAATTGATTTTTGTATTAAAATTCGTAGTCGACTGGAGTATTAATTTAAATGACCATTTGCAACTGCACGAAGTTTCGGAGATAATATACCCACGTAAGACGAAAAATAAAGGAGTGTGCCTTAGACCATACGACTGAAGTAAAACTTCTTTATATACGAAACGTAACTGGCTATGAGAGAAAGAGAGAAAGAAAATCTGTGATCGGACCTCTCGCTTGCCCCTACAGTAATATACGAAACGTAACTCTCTCTCTTTCTATCTTCACTAACTTATATCTCCCTCTCATATTTCGTTCGTCTCGCCCGATTACACTTTTCGTAACGCTCTCATCATGCATTCACCAACTTACTCCCTAAGTCAAACGTGCGTAAAAAAGTTTGACTTAAAAAAACGTCAATACAATACAATATATCGGTAATTCTCGTCAAGAATTAAATGTTATAAATACAAACATGCGTAAAATAAAATGATTCGACACAAAAACATATTGCTTTAGAAAAAACGAAAGAATTAAGACTCGTATTACGAAAGATATTGGCAATCACGTGAAGCCAATAAGCCTTTGAAACGTGCGGACATCTTTAATACCGATAAACGTCTCAATATCTTTGTCCGCCAGACAAAACAATTCGTCAATGATACAGGAGTTTGACACATCTTTATAGATATAGGTGTTTAAACCGTGTTAAATCAGTAGCAAATTAATATTGTTGGACTCGATATAACATGATTTTTAACAGTGGTGTTTTTTAAATATAATTTATATAATAGATATTTTAGGTACCTATCGATATTTAAATATACAAAAATAGCTGTTTCCCGCGGCTCTACCCGCGTGGATGTTGGTTATCGCAGCAACAAGTACCCTATGTCCTTTCTCAGGCTCTAGACTATCTGTGTACTAAATTTCATTTAAATTGGTTCAGTAGTTTTAGCGTGAAAGCGCGACAGACAGACAGACAGACAGATTTACTTTCGCATTTATAATATTAGTAAGGATCTAGTTTTGTTTAACATTATTTTTTATTTCATTTTTTCACTTTATTCCGAATACTAAAACGTCAATAAGTTATAAGTCGCCGTTAAGTCGCATGCTGTCTCTGTCAGTTTAAGGTGTTAAGTAGCGAAAGATAGATATCTAAGAACGTCTTAAAGTTAAGTTGCGTTTTATATTCGGAGGTAAGGCGGCCTTAATGCATGAAGGCATTATCTGCCATTCAACCTTTTATTTATTAATACTAGCTGTCCCCCGCGACTTTGTTCGCGTATTTTAGTTTCAACGGTTTTTCATTTTTGCAACATTTTTCATTTATGCTCCGCTCCTATTGGTAGTAGCGTGATGTTATATAGCCTATAGCCTTCCTCAATAAACGGAATATCTAATACAAAAAAAAAATCAATTCGAACCAGTAAGTAGTTCCTGAGATTAGCGCGTTCAAACAAACAAACAAACTCTTCAGCTTTATAATATTAGTATAGACAAGTCCGTACCTACTTATACTGCGTTCGCCATTTAGTGAAAAATATGTAAACAAACACGAGTTTTAGGGAAATCAACTGTAGTGCTTAAACAATAAGGTTCAGTTTGCCTACAACGTCAATTTTTTATGACTTTTCATGTACTAGTCAGTCGAGAATTAACTTTATTTAAAACACACTAGAATTCGCATAAAATATGTAGGTTTTATTACCTAATATATCTTACTCAGTAATCGTTGAAATATAATATTTTCTCCAAAGCTTAACAAACAACATAAAACATCACAAATATTCCCATTAAAACCACTGGCAACGCAATCTCAACTATACCACTACTAAAATAAGGTTTAAATACAAACTAAAGGTCATATTGTATTAATCTTTCTTAATATTTCAACGAGGTATCTTTGATAATAAAAATATTTCAAGTCAGCCCTAAACTGTCGAGATTCCTTGGTTTTATCACCCATCGGCATCGGCTCATGGTATGGGAGACATAAATTAAAATAATAGATATTTGTTTTATTTAAGAAAACATCATTTATCTATGTATTTATTTTTCATTTTCTTTTCATAAGTATAATGTCTCTTTTAGTTTAGGTATACTAGCTGTCCCCCGCGATTTTGTTCGCGTGTTTTAGTTTCAACGGTTTTTCATTTTTGCAACATTTTTATGTATGCTCCGCTCCTATCGGTCGTAGCGTGATGTTATATAGCCTATAGCCTTCCTCAATAAATGGACTATCCAATACAAAAAGAATTTTTCAATTCGAACCAGTAGTTCCTGAGATTAGCGCGTTCAAACAAACAAACAAACAGACTCTTCAGCTTTATAATATTATAGTATTATTTTACTGAAAGAGTTTGTGATTTGATAAAAAAAAAAACGAATTTTTTTGTTCTTCATTTCTGTAAAAAATATTGTACTAATTTATAATAATTTTATTTTGCGTGTAATATTACATTATTATGTGGTTGTAATTAGGCTGTTGTGTTGTGTCAATATCCCTTTTATAGATTAATAACAATAATAAGTCCCATATTTTATATTTTTTTAACGTTGTCAAAAGCTCACGACGATACATTGATAACAAATGTCGCAATACGTCGCGATGTCGTACGTTTTGTGCAAGATCGTGACGTCATTTGCCGCTACTCCTGACCTTGGATACGCTGCATCTCTTTCGTTTTTATTTATTTTAAAAAATAATAAAATACTAACTATTTTTTTTTTACTTTTCTTACCCAGTCAACATCATAAGTATTTTTATTTCAATAATTGTATGTTTTGCTTTGCACAGTAATAACAATTTGTTTCTTTTTATTAACATTTTCTTCATAAAGTAAAGCAATAAAATAGCTCTTATAAACACAAGTTTTACTATCATATTATTAGATGTCAAAGAAACAAGTTACATCAAACAAAATATTATTAACATTAGAACTCAGTAATAGAAATTTCTAGAATGAAGTTCTATTTTCTCATAGTAAAGAAAATAGCTTTTGCCCACAGCTCCATCTGCGCTGAGGTTGGTTATTGCGGCAAATAGTAGATAGCCAATGTTCTTTACTGGATTTCAATCTTACCCCATACCAAGTTTAATTAAAATCGATTCAGCGATTTAGCTGTAATGGCGTAACAAACAAGCAGACAAAACTACTTTTGTAATTATTATATTAGTACTAGCTGTAGCCCACGGCTCCACCTGCGTGGGTGTCGGTTATCGCGACAAAAAGTAGCCTATATCCTTTCTTAGGATCAAAACGACTGTGACTGCACGGATAGCCGAGTGGTATAGGTCACCACGCCAATTACCTCTGTGCGCGACGTGCCGCGGGTTCGATCCCCGCATAGGACAAGTTAGTATTTGTGTGACCCACAAATGCTTGTTCCAAGTCTGGGTGTTCTTTGTGCATGTGATTTGAATGTTTCTAAAACCCCCCGCGACACAAGGATTAAATTCCTTAGTGCGGGAGGCGTTTAAAAAAAAAAAAACAAATCGGTTTAGTGGTTTAGCGGTGATAGTGTTACAAACAAACAGACAAAATTACTCTCGCAATTATTATATGAGTATGAATATAATACCATCTGCGGTACATCTTAAAGTCGTTAGGCCCAGGTGTCGGCAAGGTTACGTCTCATTAATCTTTTTGATAGTACTTTTATTAAGAGGCTACTCTCTCGCCTCTTTATTTTCATCTTTTGTTTATTTATAAAGATCTTTTAAGCATAAAGACTTGGTATAATTAGTCGCGGTTACCTTTAATCTTGGTACCTTAATGATAGTTATAAAGTCTAATGAATTTAGCATTATTTAGCTTTTACAGGTGACCGTTTATTTGAAAATGCTGACCCAAAAAGGATAACTCTTGCGTGTGTTAATAGCTTCCGAAAGGATAAACTTATAACATAAGGAGAATAGTTTTTAATCCATTTCATTAAACTATTTATGTAGGTATATTGTTTTTAATATGTACAACATCACAATACATTGCTCTGAACCCAAAGTAAGTAGCTAAAGCACTTGTGTAATCGAATCAGAGACAACGAAAGTACCACTAACACCCAGACCCGAGACAATTAAGAAAAGTGGTGTACTACATTGACGCGTCCGGTGATCGAACCCAAGACTACAGAGCTAATGACACATTGAAATCCGGTGTGTATGTCACTCAACCACGGAGGTCGTCAAAAATCACTATACATCGGAAGTTTTTGTCAAACCACAAGGTGATCACGATAAAATCTATACTTAATATTATAAAGCTGAAGAGTTTGTTTGTTTGTTTGTTTGTTTGTTTGAACGCGCTAATCTCAGGAACTACTGGTCCGATTTGAAAAATTCTTTTAGTGTTGAATAGCTCATTTATTGAGGAAGGCTATAGGCTATATAACATTACGCTACGACCAATAGGAGCGGAGCATAAATGAAAAATGTCGCAAAAATGAAAAAACGTTGAAACTAAAACACGCGGATAAAGTCGCGGGGGACAGCTAGTATTTAAATAAAAGTGTAGCACTAATGCATTTCAAATACAATCAGGTAAATTATAAAAAAACACATAACTCAAATCAATCTAGTTTCTGCTAGAAAAAGATTATTACATTGAAATTACTGCCATCATAATCTCATTACGTTACTTGATGTTAAAGATATTATATAAACTACTATGGTATGATTCAGTATAGTGTTTTGAAGGGCGAATCAAGTACTATAGGTTATAAGTAATCAAACAAGTTTTATGAGTGTTTGTTTCATAAAAATATATAGGTATACGCATTAACTGTAAGTATGATTGTATTATCCATTAGGAGTTCGAAGTTTTATTACAAAACCGATGAATAAATAACTACAATTATTTAGGGGTTAGTGAATGAATCTCAATAGTGTATTTTATGGCGAATGCAATGATAAACGAACATGGCGGTAAGTGAAATGACCTTGACCTCTTAGGAAGAAACTGGGCAGTAAATGGGTATTCAACATTTTTTTTATTTAATTAAAAAAAATATATTATAAACTATGTTGAGTTGTAAAAACGGCAAAAAGCATTTTAATATTGCTAATTAGGCAGAGAGAGAGCTATACTATCAAGGTAACGTCACCTTGGTAATTCTCCATACTAATCTGGGGCTGCCCCGTACAAGTCGTCGTTTTGCGAAAAAGAGATTATATCGTGCGTCATCTTCTTACTTTAAATCTTATAAATTTGTATTCGTGTATATTTTTTTAATGTTATTTCGCAGTTCTGCTTAAATTAAATACTATTATTAGAAATATTTGTAATAAATAAATAATTCGATGGTAGTCAAATACCCTATTGACAAGGTCATTAGGTTTTGAAAGTTCAAAGCTTTTGGGGAAAAAGTCTAAGCAGTTGGACATCCAGCAAATTAGCAAAAAAAGTAGTGTACCTATGTATTTTGCAAGATACATTTTGTATAAAAAGTTTAATTTGGAATTATTTTTGGTAATTAAAATAGTATTTCATGTAATGTTTTTTTTTACAAATTCTCATAGCGAATATTCATGAAGTATCAATAAATTAACCCTAGCTCCGAGACTATGATAGGCCGTGAGTTAACTTCGGTGAATTTCGTCGTAAATTATTTGAAAATCAACACAACAACTTATACCTGTGTGTTATCAGATTTAGTTTTATGAGCTTACTGACAAGGGTTGTCAAATTTATCTAAATACAAACGACATTTTTTGTATACCTGTATAAAATATTCTCGCTATTATAATTACTAAAACATGTTGTGACTAGTAAAATAAATTTGCGAATAGGGATGTCGACTGGATATGAAGAGTAAAAATCAAATGAGTTCCTAAATTAGATAATAATATTAAATGCTGCGCTCGCGTTTACCTATCAGTGGAAACCAAATAATGTTTGCAGTTATGCTAGCTCTACACAATATGTATTTTATAAAAATCCTTGCCACCCATAGATATTTGCGACCCACTTTTCGTGCACAGCTTAAGCATAATATGCTTAACGTGGCAGCTGTAGCGCTCAGTCCGCATCGGTGCGCCGCGCTAGTGGGTTCACCAAACTGTACGGCATTATTGACAAATGAATCGTAACAACATTATATTATCATTAACAATATTTGACGATTTATCATCAACAACAATATTTGACGGGCCTGTTGGTCTAGTGGTTAGTGACCCTGACCCTGCTAAATCGGAGGTCGTGGGTTCGATTCCCACTTAGGACGAATCTTTGTGTGATGAGCACAATCATTTGTTCTGTGTCTGGGTGTAATTTATCTATAATATGTATGTATTTAGAAATATATAAGTAAGTTTAACAGTTGTCTGGTTGCCATAGTACAGTGTCTGCCTAGTTTGGGATCAGATGGCCGTGTGTAAGTTGTCCCAAGATATATTGAAGGGTGGGCAAATCAGGGTGCTGTGCATTGTATTGACGTTCTTAAAGTGCTACTTTGTAGCCTAGTTGGAATAAATGAGTTTTTGATTTTGATTTTTGATTTTGATTATATTATTATATATTATCTATATCTGTGTCCCTTGTTTTCCCCTCTTTTATAGTTTAAACACATCATTTGACAACCCTACATGACGTCTAATACCAAAACTTAGTGAGTCTAAGATTGGCGACGCGATTTGTTATCCAGGTCACAGTTTGTTACGCACAAGATTTTGGAAGTCGCGTGATTTAATGACTTGCGTTACAACAGTTTTTTACTAATTGTATAGGTTTGCTTAGGTTTTCATAAAGTTTGTATTTTAAACTTTAAAGACAACGGCATAAGATGTATATTACAGGGACGATGTTTGTTATATTTCTCAACTACTTATTTATTTATGTAATAGTACCTCTAAAACACATCTATTATTGTTAAATGGTTTGGTTACAACGAATAAATGAATGAAAAATTATCTAGATGGAGTAAAAAAACGTTTATTTCGATTCTTTATTAGTCTCAGGAGAAAGCCTATAATTAAAGTAGGTATTATTTTTAAGGAATACCGAAACTATATTGACAGAACTGACATTTATAAGAAAGGAATTTTAAAAAGGCGGTTTAGTAACACCGCAGCTAGTGTCTAAATAAAAATAAAAGCACCATTTTCAATTATATAAAAACAAAAAAACAAAATTTTAAACGTAATCAGCACCCTGTTACAATTTAAGCATCATCATCATCTATCAATCAAATTTTTAATGATTTTTAAATATTATAGCCGTGTGTGAGTTGTCCCAAGTCAAATTATAAGAAAAAACTATCTATTAAAATATGTAAAACTTACCGTTCTTATGCGCATAATACCCGGTCCCCGAAGAGGAGCCGCTCCCGGTCGAGGAGCCCTGCGGAGGACGTCCCTCCTCGTCCACCTCCAGCGGTAAAGGAGCCTCCATCACTACACTCACTCCTCACTTGTGTGCACTCATCACTTTGCACTCACTGTACCTGAAAAGAATGGTACTGGTTAAGATATTTTAATAAAAAAACGGTCAAGTGCGAGTCGGACTTGCGAATGAAGGGTTTTGTACTATTTTATGAAGCCCCATTATTTTTTTTATAGCTTATTATTTTAATTATTTGTAACGCATTAACGCATGCGGAGCGAATATTTGTAATTAAATACAATGAGTGGAAAGAATGAGATTGAAAGATTGGAAAAGAAAAGAAAAGGTCAAACCAAACGCAAAATTGGTTCACTAGATATCGCATACGTCGCCCTAAAGACATAATAAGTGGAAGGCAATATTTAAAGTTCCAGGCAGTGACCTCGGTAGCTTAGTTGGTAAAGCGACTGGCGCATCAAACCGGTAGTCGCAGGTTCGAGTCCTGCCTGAGGGTTAAGTTTTTCTTTCCACTATTTGTATTTAATTTTGCTATAGCTGTAACAGAAATACACACTCTGAAAAATTAAACTCTCTAGCTGTTACGGTTCATGAGATTAAAGCCCGCTGACTGAACAGATAGCCGAGTGGTATAGGTTACCGCGCCACGACGTGCTGCGGGTTCGATCCCCGCATAAGACAAGCATTTTTGTGATCCACAACTTCTTGTTCCAAGTCTGGGTGTTATTTGTGCATGTGAATTTTATGTTCGTGAAAACCTTGCGATACATTGATTTTATTCACTAGAATAGGAGTCGTTTCAAAAAACACATACGGAAAGACGGAAGGACAGACAGACACCCTTTGGTTAAGGAACCCTAAAAACTGCTTTTTATAAGGACTTCTACTGTCTATTGCGATCAGAGAATAGTGGGTCATGGGTGTCAAATGCGTCTGTCACCCCCCCCCCTACCCCTGTGCCTTCACCCTTCCTTAAGGGTGAGTTACTATATAGTTTGCCTAGTTTGGGATCAGATGACCGTGTGTGAGATGTCCCAAGATATATTATTATTATATTATTATTATATATAAGTAAACTTTATTACTCCATCATTCACTTCAAATTCCATTAAACCAAAACAATTTAATTTATACCGATCCTACGGAATAACGTTCGCTACGGATTATTAAATTGTATTTGCAACAAAACCATTTTAGGGCGAAAATATTTTTATATTAAATTATCAAATTAAGTGCAAGCCAGAAGGGACTGAGCCTTAAGGTTGTTTTCCATTCAAAGCTAAGATTTATCGCATAGCCTTTTTGTAATTTGTATGTGTATAATATTTATAGTTATCTGGTAAAAAAAAAACAAAATAACTAGTAATTAAAGTTACCAAATTCTACGATAAATGACACGAACTTGGGATTTTTCTGAAATATAAATTGGTTGGAAATAGCCATTATCCGTACCTACAGAGAATAAAAATATTGTTGTACTACACTGCGAGCTCTAGAAAAAATAATAAGGGCTCAAAATAATAAAACACACTGAAGGAATGGAGTGTTTATTTTTAAATGGAAACTTATAAAACCATATCTTTAAGACATAATGACTTAGAAAGCACCATATAACGCGAAATTATTAAATGAAATCCATACTAATATATAAAGCTGAAGAGTTTGTTTGTTTGTTTGAACGCGCTAATCTCGGAACTATTAGTCCGATTTTAAAAATTCTTTCAGTGTTGTATAGCCCATTTATTGAGGAAGGCTATAAGCTATATAAAATTACGCTTCGATCAAAAAGAGCGAAGAATAAATGAAAAATATTGTAAAAATGAAAAACCGTTGAAACTAAAACACGCGGACAAAATCGCAAGAGACAGCTAGTTAGTAATACAGGGTAACTTCTCTACAAATTTTAACTTTCGATGTTATTACTGTACTAGTAGTACTAGTAGTACTAGTAGGTAGATAATATTATACATCGGTACTAAAATTAGCTTTATAACAATGGTTGGGTAATTCGTAGGAACGCAGGCGGCCTCGTAAATTTAACCTGTCACTAATCACACAATCCGGCTGAATTTGGCAACTGCGGTCTTATAGACCGATGTTATGTCAATCAGATATTTGTAAGCAGAAACTTTGGCTATGTCAAGTTGATTTCAATAATAAATCTATATATATTAATATATAAAGCTGAAGAGTTTGTTTGTTTGAACGCGCTAATCTCAGGAACTACTGGTCCGATTTAAAAAATTATTTCATTTTTGGATAGCCCATTTATTGAGGAAGGCTATATAACATTACGCTGCGACCAAAAGGAGCGAAGCATAAATGAAAAATGTTGCAAAAATGAATAACCGTTGAAACTAAAACACGCGGACAAAGTCGCGGGGGACAGCTAGTAATTTATATTATAGTTAACGTTTTCCTATTGTTAACGAATTTAAAATACTTCCGTAGGTTTAATTCGGCATTGAAGTGTATTTCGTATATCGCGGCAATAAGTAGCCTTTCTTTTTTCCTTTTGTGGGATTCAAGCTGACTTCACATACTTCCCACTCTTTCATTGGTACAGCAGTTTAGCCGTGACATCGTAAGAAAAAGACAGACAGAGCTACTTTTGCATTTATACTATTAGTATAGATTTATTTTCATCGAGAACGTGACTGGCAAACTAAATACAAAGTACTTTTATCTGTTTTATAATTAACTAGCTGTTTGCCGCGGCTCTGCTCGCGTGGATGGCGGTTATCGCGGCAAAAAGGATGTCCTTTCTCAGGCTCTAGACTATCTTTGTACCAAATTTCATTTAAATCGGTTCAGTAGTTTTGGCGTCAAAGCGCGTCAGACAGACTGAGTTACTTTCACATTTATAATATACTAGCTGACCCCTGCGACTTTGTCCGCGTGTTTTAGTTTCAACGGTTTTTAATTTTTGCAACATTTTTCATTCATGCTCCGCTCTTTTTGGTCGCAGCGTGAAGTTATATAGCTTATAGCCTTTCTTAATAATGGGCTATCCAACACTAAAATAATTTTTCAAATCGGTCCAGTAGTTCCTGAGATTAGCGCGTTTAAACAAACAAACAAATAAACAAACAAACTCTTAAGCTTTATATATTGAATGATTGAGTAAAGATTAGTACAGATGTAAGGATTGATGCCGGTTTCTCAGACCTCCACAGCAGAAGTAGGTTAAAGATATTAAATGTACGTCCGTCGGTCATAAACTACGCCTTGACATCATACACACAAACTCAGTGCCAAGTGGTCCGTCACTGATATTTCCCATCTATTGTTTGTTTTACTTTGATAGCATCCCGTCTCATGTCGGTGACAAATTGGAAACACATTGTATGTCTGCATTGTAGGTCCGCAATCTATCTATCCGTATTATAAAACAAAGTAATCGCGTCTGTCAGTATGTCTGTCTGAACAAGATAAAGTCAAAAATTACTGAATGGATTTTTATATCGTTTTCACCAATGGATAGATTGATTTAAGATGGAGGTTTGTGTGTATAATTTATAATAAATGTTTTGTCTACCCATGCGAAGCAGTGGCTTGTGAAATTGATAATTTTGAAAAGAAATCTTCAACGATATTGTTTCCTTTAACATTTTTTTTCCATATTAATGAAGTTTAAACTAGCTGTTTCCCGCGGCTCCGCCCTCGTGGATGTCGGTTATCGCGGCAAAAAGTAGCCTATGTCCTTTCTCAGGCCCTAGACTATTTGTGCACTAAATTTCATTTAAATCTGTTTAGTAGTTTTGGCGTGAAAATGCGACAGACTAACAGACAGACAGAGTTACTTTCGCATTTATAATATTAGTAAGGATTTAGAATTATTCATCTGACAATAGATTTTTACTCCCTCTGTATGAAACAAACCAATAACACAATATTGGCGTCGTTTACTTTCAGATATTCTCGCCAAGACACCGGCCAGCCATTCATAATGAAGTGCTATCGCGTCACGCTGCGACAGAGGACGCTGTCGAGACGTCACGCAGCGTGACAGACGTGACGTGACATGCCAGCTGACCAATATTGAACAATAATATATCTTTGTATCGAGGTACTTCTTGTAAAGTGCAGTGTTATTCATAATTTGTGAATCCACCCGCGACACAAGGATTAAATCCTTTTTAATAAATACTTTAGGGCACGTCCCTGATTTTTTTTAAATGACAAAAATATTTTCTATTGTTTTTTTTCTTTATCTAATATTTTTTTGATATTTGAAAAATTATTGCTTAGTACAGGAACATTAAAAAAGATAAAATAAAAAATATATATTTTTCGCTAGCTTTTGTATAGCATATCTTTCACTATACAGCGACCTTAACAAAACATTTCGCTCTTCATTCCAACTGGACTTCCACCTAATGAGTCGGCGGATAAGGGAATATTCGGAACATCGCATCTTCTAAGAAATTTGCCCTAATTTGGGGAAGACCCTTTTTTGGGTGTATTTATTTATACATTAGTTGTTGTATGGGGTGATCCCGCTTAAGTGGCGGGTGATTATTGATGGTTAATTTGAGTTTCATTGTTATTAATTGTTATCAATGTTCGTGAAGAGGATTGATATTATGTATGTCATAGACGCGGTCTAGGAATATGCAGACAATATTATCTAATAATAATAATGTTTTAATTAATATAATTAATATCTCTTTTAAAATCATCATAAATTAATATCTCTTTTAAAATACTTAGGAATTTTCTTTGCAAAAAAAAACCTCAAATTATTACGACATTACTGATTTCGGTACGTGAGCAAAACGTTAGAAAAATATCCATAAAAATAAAGAGCTCTTCGCATTGGGGTATTTATTGGTATATTTAATCTAAGTAAGTTTTGGGAAATGGCAAACCAAATTCAAACATTTGTGACTCACTCAAATTATTAATTTTCAACGAGGAAACTTATCAACAAAACTAATAACTATTTCAAAGACGAAATACGAACAATATACTAAAACTATTTCTAGAGATCACACGGCTGTATTATATTACTTCTAAGAAGTCTATTGGTAATAGTATTAATAGAACATCATGATTTATTATTTTCAGGATAAATTTGAGAACTCTGTAAAATGAACTACAGATTTCTAACGAAAAAGAGATAGACTTTTTTCTACGTAGTTTTTTGTTTCTGTCGGGGCTCGGCTTCCAGAATGACTGAGTACTAAATAATATTGAGAGCTCAAAACTGGTATTTTATATAGAAAAACTGTCAATCTGACTTCCACAAATCACGGTATTGATGTGTGTACCAAAAATGAAAGGTTATTTTCCATTGATTTACTAAACAGAAAATTTAAATCAAAATGTTTTTTTTTTTACACAAACTTCAAAAAAGCGCTTAAGAAACGTTAAAGTTAAAAAACTATGTGACTTTAAGTGCGCAATTCCAAAATGCCATTTCTATGGAGAAGAACCGGCAAGAAACTCCATAGGTTACTCTTTTAAAAATTAGATTTGACTTACGTACTTTATTTAGTCCCACTGATGAAGTAAATTCTTTCTCACTTATACACTAGAAATAACAAAAATTTGTAAAAAAAACACGATACAAAAATGGAAACAAACAAAAACCTACTGAACTTTTAAATCTTCTAAAATACCATTTACTCAAAGTCAAAATAAAAACTTCAAAACGCAAACTGGTTTATTAAAAAAAAAATCCACTAGAATAGAACTAAAAAATACAAACTTTCACACTTCAAAATAGAAAAAAAAACAAACCACTTCGAAATACAAATTTTCGTAACGGACTTTTCAAATTTGGAATACGTCTGACGCGGTAAATTCGGTTGCTTTCCGCCTGTGGCTTGCAATAAACTGATGCTGCGTTTGCGTTCAGCCGACACTATTTTTACAGATGGACTAATAGACCGGGAGCCGGATTATTTTTATTTATTTTACTACTAATAAAACTACATGAATGATGATGATAAAAATAAAAGGTTTTTTTATGTCGTATTTTACAATTCGCGTGGTATTTAACGAGTTTACCGCATATAAACAATTTCAGGTGAGAATTCAAACATGTTTTGGATATCTGTTTTATCATTTATGTTAAATGTAATAAATGTAAATTCAATTCTAAATCTAATTTAATTTCTACTTTTGACACGAAAAGGCAAAAATTATTATTAAACACTTATAAATAAATAAATGGAAACCACATCACATACATTGCTCTAAAACCAAAGTAAATAGCTATAGAACTAATTGTGTGATGGAATCAAAGACAACGAAGTTACCACAAACATCCAGACCCGAAACAACGTAGAAAAGTGGATTTCTAAATCAACCTTTCCGGGTATCACACCCAGGACCTCAGATAGTTTCAGATTACATTAAAATTAAAAGTAAAAGTTAAGAATGCCTCAATTAGAATAAAAACAAACGTCGCAGATCAAACTAATAGTATTTGTTAATTTCCGTAATTTCCTCGTCACGCAATAAAGCTTGTAGTTAATTAAGACTCAGGATTGGAACGTCGGCCATTGTTGAACAATAGTTGCGCGACTGTATGGCAACATGCACATTAACATTTATTTATGTAGTTGTAGGTATATATTACCTTTTTACATGTCACTTCCTGTTGCTCATCCCCTATTAATTGTCTTCTAAATCAATATATATATAAAAATTTTAAAACAAAGACCTCTTATATTCTCGGGATCGCCCGACTACTTTCAGACTCAATAGGAGTCCCTAATCATGAGCTGACGCGGTGGCGGTGGTGTCGCGAGTCGAACTGATCAGTGTGTGTGTCAGTTCGACTCGCGACACCACCGCCGCCGCGTCAGCTCATGATTAAGGACTCCTATTGAGTCTGAAAGTAGTCGGGCGATCCCGAGAATATACGTGAGTAAACCGTTTTGTTTTAAATAATTATGAATACTCCTCACGATAGTTATTATACACACAAAGACCTCTGCTGCGTCTGTCTGTATGTCTGAACGCGATAAATCAAATCTTCAAGCTCGGTTCAGCTTGATCTAGGGACGGGGAGGGCGAATGTTCTGTACTGTCGTATAAGCGTAGTATAACGGTTCTATCGCTCAACTGTTGCGCCACTTTCGTTCTACACGATAGTAAAACAAAAGTACATCAACTCACCAAGCTCAGCAGTTTACCAGTTATGCACAGTTTTCATTAAATAACTTAAACCATAACGTCTTATTAATCCAAGTTTTTAATAAATACAAGTTCTTGAAAACGTTGACTTTAAGATAGGTTTATTAAAGTTTCAGGTAACCTGTGCACTGTAATTCGAACTTGAAGGTGAAATTAAGATATGCATGTTTGTTTGTTCTTGCATACTCATTTTATGTTATTATTCAGTACATTATTTAATAAATATACTTCGCTTTAAATCTACTACGTTTTTAAGGGTAAGTCATTGATGTGTTTTGAGTTTTTTTTTAATTTTTAGGTTATACCTATCTAGCCGTGTGTGTTATTAAGTTGCGCACAAGCTTTAATTCATTAAAATTAGCTTTAAAGCTTTAATTCATTAAATTTTTAGGTCATTAAAATTAGTCTATTTGTACAAACATTCAAATCTTAGGGCATAGTTAGTATAGACATAGATGAAAAACTCCTAATAAGTCTATGACACTTTAATAATAAGGAATTGCATAACATTGTTACAGTTCACAGTTCTTGCCGTTCCACTGCTGGGACATATACTGAGGGCTACTCCCGAAGAATTTTAAAATAGATATTTAAAGCAGGTGTGCGACGGCATATATTGCCGTCACACACCTGATAATTTTTGCATCAAAATTAAAAAGAAAGGTGTATGTATAAAACAGCGGAATACGTTTTTAGGAAGAAATACCTAGTCGCGTCCTCTCTTAACCAGTTATTACAAGTCTAACTTACTGTTCCACTTTTTCACGTATTTTTATGGTCACATACAAACTAATAATAGCATTTTACATCCAAAAAACACGACAATACCTTCCTGAATCTCTCCCGCTTAAATCTCTCCAAGACGAAATCCTCATAGAAATCAGTCCGGATGGAAACAGAAACCGAACAATAAGATTAACATTTATTTGCGAACCCACATTTCCATTCGTATTGCCAACACCATGTGTTGCTAGTTTTATTGCGATTGTAAGCAATGTCTGCACATCATAAAATTTAAGGAGCTTGCTATTTTAGCAGCGCTGTGTCACGCCAACTGAATTAGCCTTGAATCTTGACAAAGATTCTATACTAATTCCAGTAGTTCATGTAATACTCGCACGTTTGAGATTTGTATTTGTAAGCAGATTTTGTGTTGAATAATAATTTAACGGTTCAGTGAACGGATTTGTGTGCACAAAGTTGCAGGTTCCACCCCGTTACAGGCAAGTACCAATGTGACTTTTTGCAAGTTATATTATTATGTATCTTTCTAATTATTCTAAGATAACACTGACAATCGATGAAGGAAAACATAGAGACGAAATATGGATTCAAAAAAAAAATGAATTTGAAACCGCCAACCCGCAATCAGCAAGCTTGGTGATCAATGGTCGTTCCTTCTACATGAGAAGAGGCCTGTACCCACAGTGGGACATTTAAAGGTCAATATTTTATTGTACTATTAGTTTTCTATATCCATAATCTACTAAGGTATTTAAAAGGTATTTTTTATTCAATTATTTTTATCTTTTCTTGGGATGTAATCTAAAATTTTAATCCCCACACCCACTATCGTTCAAAACTGACAGCCATAAATTTCAAGGCGCTAAATCTATAACACAAGACTAAGTATTAGCAAGCGTGCTTCCTAGTCTTACCTAAAGACCAATGAGGCAGCAAATTAGATTGGAAACTAGGACAAAACATTTCTATGCTAATACAACGGTTGCGTAAGGCGAGAGTCAATAAAGAAATAGATTACTGTGCGTCCAAACGCAGTTCTCAGTACGCGATCAAAATACCTACATTATTTATACGCAAAAAGTGAGCTTTTAAATTTTACCTCAAAAAAATGTATCTAATTGTCGCATTGTGTAAATAGTGGATACATTATTAAGATTTTAAAGTTTTTTTTTGCCATATTTTTTTAATCCGTCTTCGATTTTATACTTAAATACTAGATATTAACCTTTTTAAATTAGGAAGTATGTAGAGATAATACTTGAAGTACGTTTCAGTAAATAAATGGATGTGGACAACATCACTTACATTTCTCCGAACCCAAAGTAGGTAAAGCAAGTGTTTTGAAATCAGGGACAACGAAGGTACCACAAACACAGAGACCCGAGAGTTAAAGAGTGCTTTATCTACATCGACCCGTCTGGGATCGAAACCGGGACCTCAAGAACTGGCGACGCCGTAAAAACCGGTGTGTACGCCACTCGACCACGACGGTAGTCTAATTACACACACAAAACATTGCATGCAAAAGCATTCTATTTAATAATCGACTAAGCCTTCGTCATGTATAGTAAAGCCCTAAAATATTAATGAAAAATAATTTTTGATTCCCAGCTCTCGGACTAACAGGTTTGGCATGCTTCCCGCGACAATTTTGACGGCCAGAAAAAAAAGAAGTGCTATTTCACTAATGCTTTTATTAACAAACGTAGATCATATTTTGTTCTTAATTTAGATCTAGAGAAACAACTTATAATTGCCCTAAATTATGTTAAAAAAACATGCTGTACTATTTAAAGTTTAATACTTTTTAATAAACCTTTTTTCGGGATTTTATCTGCAATTTTAATGCCACCTTTGAACCTTCTCGGCATTATTTAGAACACCTTAACAAAGTTTCATTACAATCTGATGTGATGAATTGCAATGCATTGCCACGCACAAGCACAACACGCGTATGACGTAGCACGGCGGTTCAGGTTTAGTCAGTAAAAGTCTGACACTACCCGTTCGCTCCCCCGAGTGAGCGGGTGCCCAAGAGGATTCCCACGCCCAAAAAAAAAAAAAAAGGGGAGAAATATACATACATTCATTTTTATAGGTATATAAATTTGTTTATTATTATTTTTTAGTTTGATACTAAATTGTATTTAGAGACAAAACTAGGATAATAATATTTTTTAACTGACTTGCATTATGACAAAAATATAAATAAAAAGAGGTCATTGGACGGGCTACGTTTGTATATTTTGTATTTATTTTACTGCTCAGACGTATTTTTTAGATATTTATGAAAACTAGTGTGTTATTTTTTATTAGTTAATTCTTAGAAACGAGTTTATTAAAACACCAAGGTCACAGGTCAAAGGTCATAGCATTTATTCTTGGCAGCTGAGTTAACATCTATACAAATGAGCTGAAAATCTTAAATATTGCATATTACATTGTGGAAAGTACTTAATTCTTTTTTTTACAGCGCTATAAAAAAACCGATTTTAAAACCATGAATGTTCTTATTACTGCTACATACATAAAGGTGCTGATAGACAAGATTATTCACTTGTAACAACGAGCATTCGCCGGTTTTAAATTTGTTTAACTAAAAAGAGCCAAGCATACAAAAAAACATCGCTACGTACATTTTCACGTTCGTTCAACTAGTTTCAGACTCAATAGGAGTCGAAATCGCGACACCACCGCCGCCGCGTCAGCTCATGATTAGGGACTCCTATTGAGTCTGAAACTAGTCGGGCGATCCCGAGAATATACGTGAGTAAACCGTTTGTTTTAAATAATAATTATGAATACTCCTCACGGAAGTTATTATACAAATATAGTGACAAAATTGCCCTATAATAACACTTTTCCTCGAAACACTGTCCTAGTCGATGTTCTGATGATCAGAGTAAGAATAACTCAATAACTTTCTCAGGATTCAAGATTGTCGAGTTCATTTCATCAAAATTGTCTATGTTGTTTAGGAATTAAAGCATACCCAACAGACTTATTTGTTGCCGCATTTATAATGTACGTCTTTGGATATTCAATATCTACATTGTACAATGATAGGTATGTACCTACTTATACACGTGTTGTCGCCTTTTTTTATTATCGACAACAATAAACTAACAAACACGTGTATGAATAAATTAAAGAGGATATAAAGTGACAGCCTGTCAAAGTACACTCGAGTACACAAGCGGTTCAATTAATGTGCATGTCACTTTGACGTTTCCAGCAACCGTTATCGAAATGATGGCGCCGACGAAAGTTACGAGTGATTACTAACCGTATTATTAATGATAAAATTGGAAAATTAAAAAAGGCGCCGTAGTAAGGTGTAATTGTGTTGCAGAAAATTCACTTAAATGACACGCACAAGTAACACGACCTAGAAAAAACATTTGTGGATCAAATAAATGTGGAGGTTGAACCTGCAACTGGTTAAGAAAGAATAATGTCGTTGAAGTGACAATCTATTAGCTAACCATGCAGTTTGAGAACAATGATAAAAAATAACAAAACCGATTTGATCTAGTGAAACATAAGTACTTACATGGCTGTTTGGTTTTTCCTAGCTCCTAGTAATTAATATTAAGTCATTCAGTTTGTAGTAGTAATGTTATTTTTGTTGATGTTTTTAATTGTTTAGTCTCATTTGGTTTAGTTTCCGAATTAACGCCAATGTATTTATTGTGGAAACTGTTATGCATTATGTATCGTTTATTCTGTATGTGTTATATATTTAACTGCTTCTGTTTGTTTCCTAAATTAAAATTCGAGTATTTGAATAAAACAAATGATTACAATTCAACATTTTATTTATTTAAATACGTTCGATTTGTTCGCATTCTGTTGTTGTACCGTTAACATTTTTATTCAAAGTAAATATTTATATCAGCACTTTTCCGCGCGAGTGTAGGCATGTAACAAATAAATTATTATTGGCACAAAAATAACAACAGCAAAGTGCGGATATTTTAAAAAGTATAAATATTTTTATTCTAAAGCTGGCTTCCCTCGGTGCGCGATATTACAGATCACCCCGCACCGCTGACTCTCGGAAGATGCTTGTTAGTAATCGTGCAGATGCCTCTGTTCCGGTGTGTCGCAATCTTCCGCGACCCAAATTAAACTTTAAGATGGTTTACATTAGGATCGATTCTCAATACACACTGCGCCGTGCGGAATGATCTGTAATATCTTAAGTCTCGTCTAAAAACTGCCAAACAATCGACTCACGCTTTTGCGGTCCACTGCTGGACATAGGTCTCTCAAGTTGCGATAAAATCAATACTATTGCTAAACTCATACACCTTTTTAAAGAAGGCTAACATGCCAAAACCTGTAGCTTTGGAACGTCTACAGTATATAACAAACCGTCCGATCCAATAAAGGCTTATTCTTGGTTCAACATACGTACTAGATAAAAATATTTCGCTCAGGCGGCTTCTTTGATACAAAACTGTAAGTAGTACACACGAACTTTGTTGAGCGATCAGTGTTGCCTTTGATGAGTTTTATTTAAATTTAATTATATTCACCGGGGGAAAAGCATAATCTCAAATCCATTCAATAGTTACGTATATGTGTACGCAGTACGATGCTAAATAATACTCATATGGATCGGACAGGGTTTTTGTTGCATGCTGTATAATAAGTACAACACTAAACCAATAAATAGACTAACCCATTATCTTAATATACAATTACTGGGTAAAATTAATACCTAGCTAGGTAACTTTCCATATTTTCCGAAGCTCTGGGAATAACAGTAACTTCAAGCAGAAGCAAAATATAATAGAAAACATATAACTTAATAAACGGAAACTTAATATTCATGCATGCTAAGTTATGGTAATTTACACTTGCGGCCAATATAAGTTGGTACACACATGTGTTTGTTTCTATTTTTTCTGCCAATTTTTTTCAAGCCATGTGGGGTCGGCTTCTAGTATTACCGGATTCAGCCGAACACCATATTTTAAATGGAGCGATGCCTATCTGACCTCTCTATTTTTACTGGGTAACATAGTTTCCCAAAATAAGACTGGCTGTCTGAATTTTTATGACTTATGACGGTCGGGACCAAGGGTTTCAAGTGCGTTCCGAGGCACGGAGGACTCTCAGTGTTGGTCTAGTAGTGGTTACACCCAGACACAGAACAAATGAGCACGATCAATTGTTCTGTGTGTGGGTGTAATTTATCTATAATATGTATATATTTAGAAATATATAAGTATGTTTATAATTTTTCTGGTTGCCATAATACAGGCTCTGCCTAGTTTAGGATCAGATGGCCGTGTGAGTTGTCCCAAAATATGATTATTATATATTATTAAAAGGTGACAATATGAACCTTTTAAAAATTGCGGCTAATATTCTTATTTTTCATTGCAGTTAGGAACACAATATGAATCAGACATGCACAAATACCTAAACTTAAAACATCTATAAACCATGCAAAACTACAATTCGTTTCGTTCGTGATTCAAAACCTCGCATTTTAAATGTAAATACACCAGCAAAACTGTCTAGTACAGGTAAAAAATCATGAGATATTCGTAATAAATTCAAAACGAAAAATAAACAAATATGTTTATCATGAAAAATATTTGCGAACCACATCTATTGGCCTCAAGTGTACATCAAAATGCAGAGTAAACATTTGATCGTTGGCTGAGCTTAACACAAATAGAAGCTGATCAATTTAATGTTTGTTTAAACATGATTATAATAAGAAACCCTGTTTCATGTAGTGTTAAGATATAAGCACATAACTATATTAATAAAATATAGCTAACTAAACATTACATATTTTCTATAGAAGGAATAAAAGAAAAAAAGAAAAAGAAATTACTAATCTTATTAATAAAATAAAAAAGACTTTTTAAGCTGATGCTATTGTTTTACCGTAAAAACAAATGAACAAATTTTAATGGAGTTTGGACCATCTTTTATATAAGTTTTTATTAAAGAAATATTTTTTGTATACAAGATTTTAAATCAGTTAGGCACAGTACTAGTGAAGACGAATCGAACAAGCCCAAGCACGATAGGATTGCATCGTTTTGTTACAGTGTTCCTATGCAAACCTTCTCGCTCCATCATCAAACCAGCTTAAAATTGCCATAATATTTTATAATCTATAATATCTATAATAATATCTTGGGACATCTCACACACGGTCATCTGATCCCAAACTAGGCAGAGCCTGTGCTATGGCAACCAGACAACTGATAAACATACTTATATATTTCTAAATACATACATATTATAGATAAATTACACCCAGACACAGAACAAATGATCGTGCTCATCACACAAAGATTCGTCCTGGGTGGGAATCGAGTCCACGACCTCCGGTTTAGCAGTCAGGGTCACTAACTACTAGACCAACAGACCCGTCAATCACCGAACATACATAAATACGCAAAATTTTATTTCAATCGGATGTAATTTAGCTTGCATGATTTGACCCCAAAACACATACATACTTAATTATACATACCTACATTGTAAATTAACGGTAACTAGTAAAACATGCTTTTGGCTGGTGGAAGCTAGTGTTCCTTTAAAAAAACGTTTTTATTTCAGAAAATTTGAAGGGAAATAATCAACAAAATGGTTTCAACAAGTCTATCATTTCGCTAAAGTCTAGTGTGAATAAAACGTGCACTTTAACTCCTACAAATTACAAATCTACATCTATTTCACCTACTTTTAATACTAGGAAGCTATCATTTCAGGTTTTATTATATCGCTTCACAAGATTATTTACCATGAAATACAAAACTGAAGTATAATTTTCGATGTAAACCAGTGGAGAGTACAATTCATACTTAGAGAAAATATAAGTAAACTATAGAGTGCGCATATCGAGTATGAACTGTAGGCACTAGTATGAACAAGTAAAATCGTAAAATTTGTGTCAAAACAGAGCGCGCCGTTTAAATAAAATTATCTCAAAACCTAATAATATCGGAACCATTGATATTTACGCATAAACGTCTGTCGTCGTACGGAAATTCACTTAAAACAGTTAACGAGCGTAGTACCTTTAGCTAAAAATCTGCTTACGCTCGGCACAAGAGGATACTAGCGATGCGCGCACTCTATGTTTGTCTATGTTTACTCTGAAAATTCATAAGATAAACATTTATGCTAGCATCTAGAACATTAGCTTTCAGACAAACCAGAGAATACACTCGTGTACTATGTACATTATATGTGTATTATATTTGTGTACAAGACGTGAGTGGCACTTTGATGTAGTTTTGTTTTACACTGAACATTCAGTATGCTAGTGGCCTAGTGGAGGAAATAAAATTTTGGCCGGGTCTATTTGCGATAGTCTGTGACTACTTCAATGTAGTCTCACGTAGGAGAAAACCTTTAAACTATTCATCATGCTAGTTTACTGAGGGATGATTATGCAAGTGGTCTAGTGTATTTAACAATTTAACTGGCTTATTGGAGTAGTGGTTAGAGACCCTGACTGTTAAACTGGAGGTCGTGGGTTCGTTTCCCACCCAGGTCAAACCTTTGTTGATCAATGCTCGTTCCTTCTCTATATGAGAAGAGGCATGTGCCCAGCAGTGGGACATTTATAGGCTGGTATTATTAAACCTTTGTGTGATGAGCATGATATTTTTTTCTGTGTCTGGATGTAATTTATCTATAATATGTAGAAATATTATATTAATATGTTTATCAATTGTCGGGTCGACAGGTTCTGCATAGTTTGAGATCAGATGGTAGTGTGGAATTTGCCACAAAACAAAAAAAAACAAAAAGTTAAAAGGATATTTTTAAAAGAGCCAAAATAATTAAGTCTGTAGTTTCTATTGAACATTCTCATGCGCAAAAAGAAGCACAGCTTTTATACGAGTATCATACTCATATCTATTTTTCATAACGATTTATAAAACAGTTTAAGTGACAGTAAAAATAATAGTTTTGAAGATCAAAATTTGTACATATTTTACTACTTTTTCATTTATTAATAACGAGAATATTTGCAATTTACTTGTAATTATTTCCATTTCGTATTAATAAAAACGGCTTTCCCACATCAAAAAGTTTAGTTTCACAAAAATGCCGAACTCAATATCACTGTGAAATATGAAGATAGTTGTAAAAGATGAAAAGAATTGTCAGTTACATTATACAGAACATGCTATTTTAACTGCCCACAAAAATAATATTTATTTTCATTTGGCGCGGATACTGTGTAGAATAATATTCAAATGTCTCTGACCTTGGATTATTCGTTCATTCATAAATGGATAGCGTGGGCGTACCACGTACGTAGCAAGGAAAACACAAATATGCAGAATTTTATTTTTCCGACGTTTTATTTTTACGCTTTTATTTGAAGTCAATATTTAGTTATTAAAACGTTTCCTACGTTATATAACTTTAATACAAGCCTCAAGAGTGTTTAACTGAGATTCAAATGACATACACATAGAACACTTAAATAAAGACTCAGTACAAATATTTCTTGAGTAAAACTACGTTTTAAAACAATGTTTTATAAATGCGAACGTATAGATGGATGTTTGTTGCTCAATTACGATAAAACAGCTAAACGGATATGAATAAAATTTAGTACATAGATAGTTTACTACCTCAATTAAAACATAGGCTACTTCACATTATCATTATTATCACAATTTTTCATGAACACGCGGGTGAAACCGCAACGCGCAGCTAGATTTTTTATACATAGTCAGCTACACTTTAATATATTAACTCATATTTAAGCTTTACATAAAAACTTACGCATCATTAATTATTAAAAAAAATGTAAGCTTAAGTACCACATTTATTTGCTCGACACTGTACATTAGCGAAACTACACAACTTCTATATTAAATCCCTACAGATTACAGGCCTACTATTACTGCCAAATTACTTATTCAATGTCTAGCATAAATATTCTGGAGCACATTTAACCCTTAACACCACTTGGTATTTTCAGCTTACACATCTACACTCGTGGGGGACCTAAGTCCCCACTATTTGTATTCAATATTTAAGTAATTTAGTATGAAATATCTTAGGATAAATTTTCATAAAATAAACAAGAAACATATATTTAAGTGAAAAAAACAGGTTTAATCGTATTTTAAACATAAAAAACTATTATTTCTAGCTACAAACAAAAAAGTTACCAAAAAAAAAGTTACATTTATTGTGTTTTCTTCACAACCCCAAGTTATATTGAAAATTAGAATATCAAAACAAAAAGCACTTTTTTCTAATAAACCAATGTACATATAAACAAAAACAAACATAAACTCTTCAATAAGTTTAAGAACATGAAAAATCACAATAGGAATAGTTGGCCAATATTTTTTTTATCTTATTCTGAAAATGTCTTATCTGTCTCAATAATTAGTGTCAACATTATAATTATAATCTAAAATAAACTTATTTCTGACATTTGGTACATATTTTCACATCAATAGAGTGGATACGACAGACATTTTTTATACATTTGGAGCAAACTCTGGGAGTATTGCTATCTTTACTTCGTGGGCACAAATGACACCTAGATTTCTTTAATAATTCAGGAAAAATCTCGTTGTTTTCATTTTCAAGATCATTTAATAGCCTATCTATCTGCTGGGGATTTAAATCTTTAGCCATATTGCACCAAAACCTATAAAAATTCAAATGTATAAAAATACTAATATGGAAAAATACCTACATAACTACACTCGTGGGGGACTTAGGTCCCGTACCGGCACGTACCTAACAAACCAAAAACGTGAACAGCACGCATGTCCGTCCCCTGCTAGCTCTCGGGCGTCGCTAAGAATACACCGAACCGCAACCGCGTCGCATTTTAAATAATTATGTTATTTGCAAAAAAGTAGGCGGTGGGGGAGCTAGGTCCCCCACGAGTGGTGTTAAGGGTTAACAGAAGGGTTAGGTAGGATTGTGTTAAATTTACGCAAAATATGTAGCTAAGTGATAAATTGATTGACATAGGTTAAAAAACTGATTTTCAGGGCATGCTGTAGATTTTAGGTATGACTAGAGATGTTTTTCCTGTCTAAAATGGATCTTTAGTAGAAATTATAGATCTGAGAACTTGTTTTTTTTCCGATAAATTATTTGGTTTGAGGGCAGGAACTCCCACAAACTAAAATGAATCGCAGTAAGAATTTCTCTTATTTACACTAGGCGTGTTGATATATGTATATATTGCGTACCATATATAAATACTGATATCCGTGCAGGATAGCCGAGTGGTATAGGTCACCACACCAATTACCATTGTGCGGGACGCGCCACGGGTTCAATCCCCGCATGGGTCAAACATTTGTGTGATTCACAATTTATTGCTTGTTCCAAGTCTGGGTGTTATTGTATAAGTGAATTGAAGTTTGTAAAACCCCTCACGATACAGGGATAAAATTCTATAGTGCGGGTGTCATATAAAGAAAAAAACGTAAGCAAAACATTCCAAAAGAATGTGAGAAATATATAATATGCATACGTATGCATACGTATTAAAAATATGATACATTCAAAGTGTATGCCGTTAAATAAATACCTGCATAAGATATACGGAAATCTAGTTTTAACATATCGCTTCATATCGTCAGACAAAACGCATCAATGATATACTTATTTTGTCATCATTTTAGGTCGGCTAAATCCGTATTATTCATCAAATCTTTCCTTCTACTAAACAGCTCAGCGTTCACCCCTTTGTTTCTCATCCTTCACAAAATCCATACATTTGCTTCAGTCACCACCAATCTATTACAAATCATACATTCCTCAGCTATCAACGCCTCTGTTTATATTCACAGCCGTTCAACGAATAGTTTTGTGTATTATTAACTGGTTAATATATTCAATCCTTGTATCAAACGATCTGGCAACGCTCCAGAAGACATCACGCAACTCCAAAGATGAGGACACACTTTGATTATCTTTAAAGATAATTGAAACATTTACTCATTTGTTTTCAAATTAAAGATACTCACGTAAGAAAATTTAAACGTCATTCAATTTTGATGTTTTTACTTAATTTGTAATTTAAGTTTTTGCAAGCCTTATGGTAGAATATGGTCAATGCACATTTTTGTTAATTTATAAGATCTCCATATACCCATATTCGCAAAAAATAAATGAATTTGAATTTGAATTTGAATTTTGAGTCGCCGTAAAATCTTTCTGTTACTTTAAGGAGAAAAATAGCGAACGGATAGATCTTAGAGTAAACATAGACAAGCATAGAGTGCGCGCATCGCTAATAGCACCTTGTGCGGAGTGTAAGCAAATTGTTTGCTAAAAGAACTACGCTGTTTAACTGAAAAATATCAACTAATAAAAAATTTAAAACAAGTTTCGGAGCATTTTCATGTTTCAATTCAAATATTTTATCTTTTGAACAGTGTGTGTGTGTTCATGGAAGTTATCTAATAAAAAATAAGTACCAAATACGATGCGGAGATCAACAATATATTGTGCTTTATTATTACTATGAGGACATTATTGGTTATTCCACTGATTACATAAAAGTAATGAATATATTACAGCCCTAATTTTGTCGGAATTGTTTCTTGGCGGTGTTTGTACGATTATATGGAGTTTTTATAGAGTAATGTGTAAGGAAATGAGCTTGCTTGTTGCCAGATATATAGATATTATAAAACAAAGTCTATCTGACTTTCTGAATGCGATAAACACAAAAACTGCCGAACGGATTTTCAAATAGTTTTCACCTTTAAACAGAGTGAATCAAGAAGAAGGTTTGTATGTATAATTCATTTATGTTTTGTAATTAAATACAAATAATAGAAGGAAAAACTTAAACCTCAGGCAGGACTCGAACCTGCGACCACTGGCTTTACGCGCCAGTCGCTTTACCAACTAAGCTACCGAGGTCACTGCCGGGAAGTTTAAATTTTGCCTTCTATTTTATTACGTCTTTTAGGGCGACGTATGCGACATCTAGTGAACCAACCTTATGGTTTGGCCTTCACCGACACTGATTAACAATCTGTTAATTCAGATGTCCGAGAGATGATGCAGCCCAATATTTATTATTTTAATTATTTGTTACGCATTAACGCATGCGGAGCGAATATTTGTAATTAAATACAAAATTCGCATTTATGTTTTGTCTACTCGTCCGAACCCGGGCAAATCGCATTTTTTTTTATAAATATGGACAACAAATCATATAGTGCTTAACCCGAAGTAAGTGGCTATAGTACTTGTGTTATGAAATCAGAGACAACGTAGGCGCCACAAACACCCAGACCCGAGACAATGTAGAAAAGTGTTTATTTTTTCTACTTTGACCCGTCCGGGGATCGAACCCGAGACCTCAGAGGTAACGACGCCTTGAAAACCGGTGTGTACGCCACTCGACCACAGAAGTTGTCGCGTATGTATAGATATACATATATATAGATGTATATATAGAAGAGAGAGAGACCTTAGTAGTCTGTGCATGTTGTATTTGTCTAAGTTCATTTAAAAGCGAAGCTCATTTTTTTTTCATGCCTACAAATAAAATTAGTAAGTCTCAGGGTAGAATGTTATTTACCACACAATGACAACCATAGTTATAATTTAAAACATTAATTAATCTTTACAATAAAAAGCACTTAACAAAAGCACATAAATTATAAACTTCAAGAGACATACATACATTCAACTAGTAGCCATAAAAATAACAATATGCTCTCGAAAATGAAATGAAACTTTTATTATAGAAATGCACGGCACGGGCTCAAACCCACTGTCTGTTGCGTAAATTGATGTTGGAAGGGAGCCAAGAGGTCTGGTGGCAGTGAGAGCGAGTTCGTTGGTCAATACAGATGGTAGTAGGTGTAACACTGTTAACAATTTTGTATCTTATACTATAATCTCAAAAAATATATTTATATCTATATATACAATATACATATATCTTCTATATTAATAAAAAAATATTACCACGTGTATGAGCGCTCAACCGATTTAGGTGTTTTTTTTTATTGTGCGATTGTGTTTGTAAATCAGGACAAGCCTTGTATGAAAGAAAATTTGCAAAAAATCCGCGGGAAATATGGGATTTTGACAAGAAAACGACTGTCAGTTCAGCTAGTAGATAAATAATTATGAAACGGCATATCCCAATGCAGGAAGCTTACCTTTTTTTCATATGCTGAAAGAACGAGCAGGTATTGAAAATGTATAAATGTAAAATTTGGTAATTTCAGATTTCAGTTTGGCAATTTTAGATTTCAATTGGGAATTCAGACTTTTATTACGATATTTTTCTTTATCGTAAGTACTATCAAACCATGTCAAAAAGTAGTAAATCTGATATCCATACTTATATAATAAATGCAACAGTAACTCTGTCTTTCTGTGTGTCTGCTTGCTACGCCTTCACGGCTAAATCGCGTAACCGATTTTGATGAAACTTAGTATGTTATAAGCTTGGATCCCAAGAAAGGAAATGGGTTACTTTTTGCCACGATAACCGACACCCACGCGGGTGGAGCCTGCTAACAGCAAGTAGTTTAAAAAGCTTATCTAACATTCAGAAGATTGTGGTTTTATTTATTTAATCGCGATATGTAGGACCACACCCTACATCTAAATATGTGTATATATAATTTGTATTTATATCAAGTTGTCAACGCAGAATGATTGTAGTGACACGAACTAATGAATTACAACTAAATAGAAAAAAAACGTTTGCAAAGGTATGTAACACAGAGATGCGCCACTTTATAAAATTTTCAAAAAAAATGTCTTTATTATAGAGATATCTATACTAATATAGTAAATGCCAAAGTAAATCTTTCTGTTACGTTTTCACGGCTAAACCGCTGATCCGATTTTGATGAAACTTGTATCCCACATAGGCTACTTTTTGTCGCGATAACTGACACCCACGCGGGCGGAGCCGCGCGCGACAGCTAGTGTACTACGCTAAGATGTTGGGAACTAACGTGTCTTTGAAACATTGTGTTTAACGGTATTCAATATTACATTGTAATTGTTTTATAAAAACACCAGTTTACATTTTTCTCTTGAAAACGTAATATTTACTTGACAAAAAGTTTTATTCTACATAAAAATGTATGATTATAATCTATAATTGTGATAATTCTACCTAAATCCGTGCAATGACTTAATGAATTAAAAAAAAGCACAAGAGAATAATGTGAAATTTCTATAATTTCTACAATCGACGCCCTTTTTTTGCCAAACTTATATTATGTATAGCTTCCAACTATAACTGGATGACAAACCTAACGATTATATTTAAATTCTATTTCAGTCGGCTTGTTTCCGTCCTATATAAAACTAATACACTCGGACGATATCGAGGTCAAATGTCAGGGACCTAGAGATACAAGCTTTGACAAAAATATGTCAATTTTGTATGAAAAAAATTCAAACATGTTTCTTATTTTATTTAAATCTGTAAATAATATTCCAACAATAATATCACAATTTACAACTGCTTAGTTTTTTTGCATAGTTAAATGGAATAAAATGTTCTTAAACACACACAAAATATTAAAACAAAAAAAACAACATTTATTGCTAACCATAATATTAATATTCATTGCTTATGTATTCAAATATGCCATCTTTGAATACATAAGCAATGAATAGGTCATCTATTTTAATGGAACTAAGACATACAGACTTCTAATAAAGAAAAACTTTTTTTTTTCTTCTACAAATTAGCAGACACGTTTTTAATATATTTTGTACTTACAGACAATATTCACCCTGCAGGACTTTTTTTTTCATACTTTGGAGTACGTGTTATAAAATAAAATCTGCCATCTGCAGAATAGTTTGTCAAAACTAACTTTAACTATTATCAAATTAATCACTTCAAAAACATTACTTAAAAATACTATAGATATAATATAATATATAATACCACCAGCCTATAAATGTCCCACTGCTGGGCACAGGCCTCTTCTCAAGTAGAGAAGGCACGAGCATTGATCACCACGCTTGCTCAGTCGCGGGCTGGCGATTTCAAATTAAAATTTTTGGAAGCCAGGTTTTCCCCTGTAGTTTTCCTTCACCGTTTGTCAATGGTGTCTTAGAATGATTAAGAAAGTACATATAACTTTGAAAAAGTCACATTGGTATGCCTGTAGTGGGTTCGAACCTGCAATCTTATTCATACAAATCCGTTCGGTGAACCGCTAGGCCACCATGACATACTAAGTGTAAATTATCCAACTCACCACTTCCGGATATACACACATACAAACAAACATAAATGCAAAGATAATTAGTTAGAACGACATCCGCTAATTAGGTGTCGAAAGGAGACACCGTGAGTAATAGCGTTGTTTGTAATGCTTGTTTTAAAGTGAAACGTTAGCTAAAGTGGAAACTCGAGGGATCGATAACCTTCCAGACAGGTCTAGAACATAAAAGGAAAGTTTTAACGAACTTTGGTACAATCCAATCAGGCCCGATTGGTGTCATTCAGTAGTAAGAGCTTTAGTGCTAAGAGATGCGCTTTTTGTCTTTGCAGTTTTGAAGAGGCTAGTGGCAAAGTGTAAGCCAAACTATAATTGACCAATAATAAAGGTTAAACTGCGTTCGCCGCGGCTGGTCCGTGGATGGGTGGCCATTTGTAAACATACCGAAACACCTCCGTGCCTCAGAAAGCACGTTAAGCCGTTGATCCCCACTGTCGTACGTTGATCTTTGGTAGTCGTTAAGTCATTACAATTCTGACAACCAGTCTTACCCTGGGATACTGAGTTACCTAGTAAGATGGGTTGTGGAGGTCAGATAGGCAGTAGCTCCAAGTAAAATACGGTATGCAGTTGTATCCGGTAAGACTGGAAGCCGACCCCAACATAGCTTTGGAAAAGGCTTGGCAATAAAGAATATGCGGATTCATCTGCGTGTCGGTAATCTAATTTGATTAAGAAAGGTTTACCACTTATTACAACTCACAATGGGCTGCTAAATTTGATTTTATATCTACGTTCTTCTTTAAAAGGAAAATTACACTCAAACTAGTGAATATCACTGTATCGCAGATACAGTGGGTTTCGCATATATTCAATTTACATACATAAACACCCAGCCTTGGAACAAGCATTTGTGGATCTCACAGATGCTTGTCTCAAACGGGGATCGAACCCGCAGCACATCGCGCACAGTGGTAATTGGCGTGGTGACCTATACCACTCGGAGTAAGCTGTTGTCTACATACAAGTATAATTTTACATATATGGATTCTCTTAACCTTCCTATTTCCCGGAAATTCCATAGAAAAAGTCTATCTAAAACTGTTTGGTCATTATCTTCGTATCGACACATTAAAATATTCTGCAGTAAAGAAATATAGAACAAGCTTGTTTGAATAAGGTGTACCAGACGCGCCTAATTAGGTATTGTCTTATGACAAACTCTTAATCCAGACTTGAAAATATTTCCATTCTGAAAGTCTAAAGCAATGGGTCCAGTAGCTGTTCAGCCTAAATCCCAACCCAATAGTTTCCCGACTACGTGCGACTAACAAATCGATGATAATTTCATTTTATTCTCTTTGATGACCGGCCATTTTTCCTAATGACAGTCAGCGGGGAACTAAAGTAAAACTGTATTTGAATTGATGACGTCACGGGAGCCATTAGGATTTTCTCTGTTTGAGGTCCCCTGGGGGCTAGGAAGCGGAAACTATTATTTTCAGATGTATGTTGCTTGATTACTTAATCTTTTTTTCTGTTCCATTTATCCTTTGGGAGACGGATTTACTCTAGCTTCCTAGTACCTACAAGAGAGTTATGATAAACTGTGAGAAATTACTAAATGATGAAGTATTATATTTCTGGAAATGGACAACCACTGTACACCTATTTTGATTTTCGTTCAAAAAGTTCAAACTTTAACTTTTTGAGACCTTTTGCCTTTATGGGACCTAGTTCTTTAACGGTCTTTATTCAGGATCCAACAGAAACCCAACCACATCTTTGGTTATAATACCAGTAGCATTGGGTCCTCTTCGCATGTAGAGAAGGAATTCGTTGATCTGGCTATTTTTCATTCCTCGAATCATGTAGAGAATCACGCCTGGTTTATTACCAGTAGTATTAATATGCAACGAAATACAGCCAGCAGGGAATACAGGTTTAATGACGAACAATTCTCGGTACCTCGCAATTGACATTTCTACGTAAATTGCAGCATGACACTAAATACCCACATTCACAGAAATCTGCTTACTCCTCGGGGAAATTTAGCCGCGATGACGTCATTGTATGTTTTTATCCAGATCACACGGATGTGGAATTCACGTGCTTAGAAAAACATAAGTATCTCACCTCAAGGGAAATCGACATAATCACTGATAAAATCCTAGCAACTCTATTACCGGAGATAAAATCGATACATATTTAGCACTCTGTGATGTAAACACCACAAAGGAATTTAAACTTTAATTCGATGACAATAGGTAGGTATTTGAATAAAAGGCAAGCTCATTACTGGAACGGCAGGATTGCGCGGATTTGAACCGGAATGAATTCTTGATACATTCTTTAAGTCAATACTTGAGTAAAATGTAGGAAAAAGTTAATAGCTTTCAGTAATAGTTTTTGCAATACAATTGTCGGAGTTGCAGCGCTAATGTTTCATTTAGCTGAAGGCGAACACGTACAAGAAAATCTATTGGAACTTCGAACGTCACACATTTTTTATTCTTTCTTATATCCATTTGCGGCCAGCGTACTGAACATATTTTCCACATTTCTTCCATTTCTATTCCTCATATGATGTACTATACTTTATAAGCCTCCAAAAAGCGGTGAAAATGTGAGGAAATTGTTCTCTGGAGCCCTAACCGCCGGCAGCTTGGACCCTGTTCCCGATGCCGGTTGGAGACTGCATTTTATATTTTTTAAATGCATATTGTTTTTCGTTTTGATGTATATTAAAAAATGAATGTCTAATGTATATCTAATTATTTAAATAGTAATAGTAAGTAAAGGCGATAATAATAATAATATCTTGGGACAACTCACACACGGCCATCTGATCCCAAACTAGGCACAGCATGTATTATGGCAACCATACACTGGTAAACACAGTTAGCTATATATTTTTGAATACATACATATCATAGATATATTACAGCCAAACACAGAACAAATTATCATGCTCAACACACGAAGATTTGTCTTGGGTGGGAATAACCATCATACCAATAAGGAATCATTATTATTATGACACAAACTACTTTTACATTATCTGCAAAACACATAAAAAAGAAGGATTATTTACGCAAGAACGGGGCCTTCTTACGCGGGAAAAACCGCGGAACACAGCTAGTTTATAATATTCATAACCTCACCTCTCCTATTAGTTTTCGACCACTCGTTAAAATTCAAAAAAACTGTTCAAATGAAATATTTAGCTATTCAAGAGCTATTCTGCCCCAATTACTCTATTTTTAGAAGTTCCAAATTATCTTTAGACCTTCAATTTAGACCGTTGAAAATATTTTATGTGGGTTACCTACCCTAATGTTCACCGAAGGGTCTGCTTGATCCTCTAAATGCGAAGTATTTAAGGGTCTAAATGGAATGTTGATGAATAGTTTTTTATTTGATTATAATGGGTTTGGAAGCTTCCCGGTTTAGGTTTGAAATGATTATTGGGATCCTTAGCTTTTGTTTAAATGTTTTTTACTGTTGAAAGTGTTAGCGGTAAGGTTTGTTGTTAATCATTCTTTATACTAATATTCAGCATATTCTTTGACATGATATTCCTTCCAATGGTTGCCTGGAAGAAATTGCCGTTCGCAAATTGCTGAGATTGGTTTTTTTTTATGTTTCCATTTTTTTAATATAAATTAATAAACTAATTAACTTTTTGCTTGTATTGTGCATGTGGTTACTTCTTAAAAAACGTTATTACACTCCTTTTGAAATTGAACTGTTATTTTTTAATTTACATACCGATATCTCTTAATAGCTGTAGTGACAGCATTTAAAGAAACGTACTCACAAATTTTATTAAAATAATTTTTAATACTTTTAAAAATAAATAGTTCATTTTTTTCATAATTTAATAAGCCAAAGAATATGACAACCCAAAACAATATTGTACAGATACATAGAACAATATGAAAAATTCGCACATATTTGTTCAGATACCTACAGACTACAGATTCAAGACAAATTCCGATTACGAACTTTCACGAAACGAGACAATCTCAGCAAATATTCTGGAAAACCCAACACATAATGTCATGAATTTTCTAGGCAACTTTCCCTAGATACGGCTAGATGATATCCGTTAGAACCGGCGGTACAAACCGGACATCCGGCTGATTGCGCCGTACGCGTTTACAATATGTATTTAGATTTTACTATGGGTAAAGGTAAAATGGGAAATAGGTCACCAGATTCGTGTCAAGGAGTTTGGTCTATTGAAATGCTGATGTTTTGATTAAAACAGGTCAGGTTTTGTTTTTTTTACCCTGTAGCGTTTTTATCTATAACGGGTTAGGAATATCTAGGTTTTATGAAACGCACAATCTCTTTTTATACCCTTTTTTACATTCTAACGTTCTTATATAAGTATCATGACTATGGCTAATTCCTGATATTACTTTTCAGCGGATTTCTCTTAAGAAGCTAGATGGAGTTTTGTTATATTAAAGTATCTTAATAAACAGGTAATTTTTTTCAGTTCTTTATTATTATTTTTTTATATTAGGACCCGAAACTATCCTAAAATCAAATGGATCGATTACGATTGTAAAACATACGGTTTGACTGATAATAAAGGTTAAGCCGCGCTCGCCGCGGTTGGCACTTGGATGGGCGACCATTTGTAAATATATTTAGACCCCTCCGTGCCTCGAAAGCACGCTAAGCCTTTGCGGGACCAAAGGCTGACATACCTTGATTTTTGGCAGTCGTTAAATAATTACAATTCTGAAAATACTGTGGAAGCCAGACCATGTAAAATACAGTATTTAGCCGAATCCTGTAATACCAGAAGCCGACCCCAACATAGCTTGGGGAAATGCTAGGCAGAAGAAGAGGATCGATTAGAAGTATAGCAAGAGGGATGGTCAACCAGGATTTAATCCTTCTTATCTATTTTCAACTTCAATCTAAGAGCTGTTTACATTCAAAATTATATTCATGTCAACCTCATGCATACAGAACACCTCAAAAACCTTTACTGTACACAATAGAGGCCAAAAAACAATTGTCAGATATTTGCATCTTCACATATTTTGCTCCATAAGACTTCATTTTCTTTTGCGAAGAGAAATAAAACTCATATAAACCTTTCGCAGCCGACAGAGGAACTTCAAAGGGATCGTTTACACCCAATTGGAACCACAAAGAAATTAACATTTATTTCGTATATAAAGTGTTTCTTTTTGTGTAAACTGTGGGGATGAGTTTTTGATGTTTTTTTTATTAGATATTCATGCAAGGTCACAGTAAGACAATATTATAAGCGTCACATATGGATCTTGTTTGAATTTCAGTGTTAAGTAGTTTATATAGTTGAAAATATATTTGACTTACAGTAAAAGGAACTTTTACTGTTAATCAGGAATTTCTATATAACAAAGTCAAAAAAATCGTTTAAAAAAATGATTTGTTTTTTTTTTTTTTTTAATCTAAGCCCTACATAGTTTTGCTTCTTAGTATATTAAATAGAAAAGGTGAGAGTCCATCGTTTGAGTATTTTATTTTTGTGTTACATTCCCAGAAAGCGTTGAAAAGCAAACATTTCGGGGAAAAGAGATGAAAGAAAATATTTTTTTCCCGTAGTTAGACAACACAAGATAAAAATAAAAAAATAAACTTAGAAATTCGCGCTTGTTACGTGAAGAACCCAAAAATAAACTCCTTACATTTATTTATTTGCATATTTCTAATACTTAGGTCAATAATTTTTTGGTCACACTCCAACTTTTACAATGCATTCACGTTAATTAAAAGTAATAAAACCCATCTGTTATGCTGTCGAGACAAACATATTTTAAATTAGATAAATCTTGATTTACTCGTAATTAACGTCTGCACTCGTTACCGAAATATATAGTTTTTAGTGTAGCAGACGTATGGTCGCGTAGGGTTGCCCAAAATAGTTTTGGCAGATATAATTTGTAAGTTCATTTATCAAAACCAAATGTGTACAATGTACATAAAATAGGTTCCTAAAAAACTTTATGAATGTATTTTTGGGCCCTGCCACGTTAACTTTAAAATGTTTTAAGAACGAGAAAAAATACATTTGTTGTTGTTCAATTTTCTTTTGAAGGTCAAATCGCGGAAAGTTCTTTTAATTTATACAGGTAGATAAAGAAACTTACTTTTTCAATAATTAATAAAAAAATAATTACTGTCAACCCTATCTAAAAATTCCGCCATGATTAGTTTAATGTCAGTGTGAAAAAGACAATTGGATTTATGTCAGGCGTTCTTATATACGAGCATAGCATCTTAGCTATGTATAATATTCAACGCTATCCAGTGGATTATGAGAACGATTTGTCGTCAATTACTTGAAAAAAAATCGCTTTTTATAAATCTCAGAAAATTTATTTTGTTCAGTTTATTGTGTATCAGACTGAATTTCGACAAAGATCGTCTATTTTCGTGACATTTGATTTTAGAATTTCTTATCTTTTGTGAGTGTAATAAAATAGTGAGTGTTTTGTTTTCTTGATAGCTGCATTGGATTAGTGTTATTGCAAATTTTAAAATCTAGAACAAACTGATAAAGAGTGTCTTTTTTTTAAGATTGTGTGGGTTTGAAAACCTTTTTTATTTCTAGAGTCGAAATAAAAATAATTAATGTTTTTAAAACATTCGTGTTGGCGTTTAATAATTTATTTTTGATTTTAATTGTAAGACAAAACTACAAATTTCAAAACTCCATCAGATCTGTGTTTCGAGATAGGCATCAGCTGAAACTCACATTGAAATGTTAAATGTTAGTCATCATAGTGCATTCACAGTCATTAGATTGATTAGATTTACCCAGTCAACAAGTACAAGATTAGGATTTCACTAGAAGTTGTTAAGTTAGATTCTCAACTTATTTTCCGGTTTTACATGCAATTTTTTATAACGGTTACTCACAGATGTGGGTCGGCATTAACTGCATTGTTGAACTTTTTTTTCGTTTCCAAGGGAAGTCAAGTATTTGCAAACTTATAAAAAATAACAAAGTTCGAGCACTTTTAAGTGAACGAAAACCGAAGCAGGTATTTTCTAGTATTATCGAAAATACTGTGTCCAATGTCCATATTCGAAATTAATTTTCAATAACGTCCTCCGCACACTGAGCTCTCATATTTTACAAAGCAATCAAACTGATTGAACAACGATAGAGTAATATACTGCTACGGCGTAGCATCAAGTCATTTATTTACTGCTACGCCGTAGCATCAAGTTAGCTCTTTCATTTCCTGTCTATGTAAATTTTTTCGATGCCTTCCTGATCGGATACGATTCATTTATTTATTTCTACTTTTTATATTTACTTTGGAAAAGGTTAGATTTTAAAATCAATCTCTGTAACTGTAAAATCCTTTTTTTTCAGCCTGTTCCGGCTAATCTCGAAAATGGCTTATCCGACATTGGTAAAATTTGTATACATTATTATACATTTGTAGAAGAACGTAAAAAGTGACATTAACTTTTACATTTTATTTGTTGTTATCTGTGTATAAATTATTTATAACATTTTACTTTGAGATTCTTACAAAAACATCGCACAAAGAAAAGATAGGAAAATAGTGAGGCGAAGGTTAAAAAATACTGTCTCGCTTCATTAAAACAGTTTCAATACAGAAACGGGTTCAATATAGAAAAACAGGAAGTTACGTAACACGACCTTTGACCTTTCCTAGACCCGGAAAATGTCAGAAACTGTCGTTATTGCTACGGAATAATTATGGCGGGAAAATTGCGATGGCATAAAATTGAATAGTGGTGTTACGACCGTTTGAAAAAGGCCTAGATAAATAAACTGGTCTTAGTATATTTACGTTCATTTGGCATTATTCTCAATAGAAGAATACCTACATCATTATTCTTATATACCTACAGGGTGTTACCAAAAGGGTATATCTATCTAAAAGGAGTGAAGAATACATCTAATAAAGAGTCAGTTTACAAAATTTCAGCAAAAAATAAGTTATTCAAATAATTGATATCTAATGTTTTGTATCAATTATTAGACTCCAAAATTCATAACAAACGTGTTACCGCATTACGAGGGCCAATATATTATTACGTCACTAAATGTAAATAGACATCGCTTCAGTGGTCTGGTTATGATATTTGGTGCCGAATAATTGATGTGAAAATATGAATATCAATTATTTTATCAACTCATATTGAGCTGAAATTTTCTAAACTATCTCTATACATAACTCTTATATTTATGTACTCTGTACCCCTTTGGAATAGATATAACCTTTTGGCAACACCCTGTATAGTCTGCTAAGTAATGTCATAAATTTAACAAACGCTTCCTCTCTCCAAACTCACTTATTTTGCTGTCCTGTACCTTGTCGGACAGGTACATAATGATCTAATTGTAAGTTTTAGCACCTAAGAATATTTATATGTAGAATGCAATAAAAGTATTCAGTATTGTTTTTTTTTTTATTGGAAAATAACAAATAAAAAAGACACAAAATTAATAATGAGGATTAAGTAATCATTTCAGCCCGTAATCACCCACCGCTGTTTATTATTCGTGTTGTCTTCGAACTTAAACTAAAACAAAGGTGAAGTAAAAAATATATAAAATCCATGCGTGTCTTTGTATGTTGACAACTTAAAACAGGTTATTTATTATATAAACTCGTATGAGATCGTTGCGTGTCATATCAGGCGATCCAAACGATGCCTTAAAATAGGAAACAAAGGAGTAAGCTAAACTCTTTCAGAGGAAAAACAACCTCCTTACTGCTAAATGGAATTAAAATTAAACGCTTTTTAGCTTTTCAAGCGACATCAAAAAAGGAGCTTCTCAATTTAATAAGTATGATAAATCTAAAAGGGTATCCAAAAAATATACAAAATTGTATAGGTGTATCAATGATTGTCTATACATTACTGCGAAAGTGATGATCTGATTGCGAGCATTCTACAAGGTTCTACTAGACTTACATTAACTTTAACCTAGGGAACAGTGAACGTTTTATTAAAATTGGTTTAGTAGTTTTCAAGATATGAACTAATACGTATAAGTGCGACGGCGTGGCTTGTGGAAACTACCTACGGCTGTGTCAAAGGGAAAACATCTCAGAATCTTGATCAAACTCTAGTGCACGTAATAATAAAATTAACAATATTAAAACAAATAAATCTATTATAAAAACCAGACTATTCTTTATTATTTGTTAATTATATATTGAAGTCGATTTATAAAACGAGTTCAAAAAAGAAGCTCCTCAATTATTATTTAATTTAATAAGTTTTTTGTTTCAACATTATTTTGGTCGGGACTTTTACATAATAAAACGGGATGAAATAGTATTGTTAACATTACATTGCCGGGTTCCGAGGTCTCTAGATTCTTCTAGAAAAGAGCTCAGTATTGTATAAATTCACTGGATACTGTATACAATATTTAACTTGCATTGTCAGTATACAATCATTCTTGCCTTCCATTCAATTGCTGAATAATTTTCAATCTCAAACGATTCCCAATGGTAAGGCCATTGCGAGATGCGTCGACTATTGGATCGAGAATGGCCTCGGGCATTAGACGAAATGATACCGTGATGGTGCGAGTTCAGTTGGAGCCGTTACCATGGAAACCACAATATTTGTATAATTACTTTCGTGAGGCGTATTCATAATTATTTAGGAATAATATTTATATACCGTTATTTGTATTTGTAAGTTATATCCTGTTATTAAGGAGCTCAAGGAATAGCTTTTTTTATAGCACTTAAAGTGTATTTACGGAGTGTATTTTTTGAAATCGAAATAAATAAACAATGGCCCCGATTTTGTTAAACCCACACTTAACATATCGGTATTTTATTCACTTGTACACAATTAGAAAAAGACAGACGAAAATTAGAGCTGTCAAATTTAGTTTCGTCTAAAATCTCACACATGTCTACCGACATTCACAAACTTGTGAGCACTAAAACACAGTGATGTTGAAGGTGAACTGGTTTGACATTTCTAAGTAAGTTGTTACTGTTGCCGTCCTTTTCTCACGCTGTTGTTAGTAAAAGATAGCAATGGTTTGATTTTGATCTAGTTAGCGTACAAGGGAATATCTGATTCCTGCATGGGCGCTTTTTGCTAAAATGACCACCATTCATATTAAAATATTCGGTCATTCATTATAAACAGATATTTTATCATTAATATCAATAATATCCATCTGGTAAATGGCGAGGATTGATAGATTGTGATCAGAGCCTTAATCCATCAAGCCATTATGGCCGACTAAATGACAATACACTCATTAAAATATCTCTCATCATTAATAATACGAGCAGACAGCTTAAATTAATGCAATGGTGACCAAGTACCCTTGACTGCACGGAGAGTCGAATGATCACCAATCCAACTGGAGACAAGAAAAGAGTGGACGTGCAGCGGGTTCGATTCCCGCATGAGACACGCATTTGTGTGATACAAAAATGCTTGTTATAAGTCTGGGTGTTTATTTTTGCAAGTAGTTTGAGAGTTTGTGAAACCCGACGCAACACAAGAATTAAATTCCTCTTTAAAGTTCCTCCTTAAAGTTTATAACAACAAAAAAAGAACTACCATTGGCGACGTGCTACGGATGCGCTTGTATCCGTTAGACAAACCTTCGTGTGATTCACAAATGTTTTTTTCAGTCTTTGATGAGGTATGTGTTATTTTAATGTTTGTTAAATCCCCACGTGACGCGTCGCCGTACGAATCGTTTTAATGCTTACAAAAAAATTACATACAAACGCCTCATAAAACACACGAGATAGCATGGACCTTAGCGGTGAATTAAAATTGAGTTACATTTGAGTGCTTGCTAAACAACTTTTTACAAACAATTACAATCACTTTCCCATAAAAATATAATCCCAAAATATGAAACAGTCGCAATTTATGCTCATTAGTTTCTATGGCAACCACAATAACAATAAAGTGGTTTTTTATCTACCAATTACCTTTTTACCTGCCTCATTGGTCTCGGCCGCAAATCGACTGCAATGGAAATAAAAAAAGGAAATCCCTACGTGGTTTCAGCCGAGTATCGAATAGGTACAGATTGCCTACAGTTAAATTTCAATGGGCTTCGATTATGTTTTTCAATTTATTAGTTTTGTGAGGCTTACCTCTCGAATTAGCATGAAACAATATTAACTAGCAGTTTCCCGCGGCTACGACCGCGTGGATGACGGTTATCGCAGCAAAAAAGTAGCCTATGTCCTTTCTCAGGCTCTAAACTATCTGTGTACCAAATTTCATTTAAATTGGTTCAGTAGTTACTTTTACATTTATAATATTAGTAAGGATTGTGCCTCCGAAGAAACGTTTGTTGGTTTTACTTACCAACTACTTGCTTACTGGGTTGTTAAGGTCTGATAGGCAGTCAGTTTATTTGAAATACTGGCCAGCTCCCAATAAGACTGAGAGCTAAGCTCAAAGGTGGATGGTAAAACATCTTGACCAAAAACCAACTTCTGCTTATAGTTTTGGAACTAAAAATGATTACAAATTCGTACAAATTCAAATACTGTAACACATAATTTACTTAAAGAAAATCGTTGACACAGATTTATCTGTTTCAAAACAAATAAACTCAGCAGTAGGTATGGATTACACCCCGATCCCTAGCGTTCCACACGCCTGTTTAATCTGACATAGAAGAAGTCTTTTGTTGTCTTCTACAGAGCTTCTACTATTTGCTAATAACGCACAATCTCTTTCACACCACTATAATTTCATGATAAAAGGTGTAGAAATTTTATCCATGCGACTAAAGGAAAAAAAAGTCACACTGGTGTGACTATCTGGTGTGACTTACAGGAAGTCATCTTATGGACTAAGTTAGATAGGCTAGACAAATTATGCTCATACATGAGCGTGGGTTAGATTTTAACCATGAGTGTTGGTCACACGATTATTATTTATATCATTCACTATACAATTGTTTGTGATACATTGGTAATTTGATTGTTGGCGGCCGGTAATGGAATATCAAAATCGAAAACATACGAAGGCAGTGCGGTGGCGGCGCAGCAGTGGGGCAGCAATGGCGTCGTCTGCATGAGCACTTAAAATTATCGTAAGACATTATAACGTGACAATGACAAGTCGAAAACAATGACAAGGCTGTGCTCACATGAGAATATCGGCTATGCTGGACTAGTTTAGGCTCCAAAAGGAGCCCACAAGCCTTTGATTAAGGGCTCCGTTTAAGATCGAAAGTAATTAGGGGCTATCTAAAGCTGGCTTCCTATGGTGCCATGATATCTTTTACCACACCGCACCGGCCGAAGACCACAGACAGCCACACCGCGGTGCGTGGCTGCAGTGAGTGTTGAGAATCAAACCCAATTTTAATTGACTTATGTACCTATACTTCGAAACGCAGTGGATTGCAACGGACCGGGGCACACGCATTTACGCTATCACAGACGAGCCGCTTTCCACCGGGAACATTGGGAAGGCGACTTATACGGCGGGGAATACTGAAACGTAAATTAACTATAAGACGTTCTTAAAATGTCTATCTATCGCTATTTTACGCCTTAAAGTGACAGAGACAGCATAATTTTAAGGCTACTTACAACTGAATTACGTTCCAGTATTCCACCAATAAAAGATTATAAATATTATTATTTACCTTAGATTGCTTCAAAGTTTTTGACAAACACCAATAAGCAATTACCTGTAAAGATAAACAAATATAAATTAATTTTCAGTTTTAACCTTTCAACTTTGTAGTTATAAAATTAAGTTTTCTTGCAAAAATAAAAAGTTCTCCAAATAAAATCCAAGTAAAAATGTAAAGCACTCAAATTATTCCACAAATGCTAAAAAAGGCATTTTGATTATAAGAAACTCTCACTCAAAAGCTATAAGTGAGTTCGTATCGAGAACCTATAGTATCATGTATTTCCGACTATACATTGTAATCGGAAAATCGCGTATAGTATAATACTTATACATGTGAATCAAGGTATATGTTTGCCCCGTGGGATCGCTCGGAGATATTTTCTACTTTTATCCTGTAGCAAAATATGTTGTTATTTTTATGTATGGTGATGACATAGTTGACTTAGTTTTTATGATGATTTTTAGTGAAAACAGTAGTTAGTTTAATTTCTAAATAATGTATTTCTGTGATCTCAGTATAATTATATGTGCGTGTGTTTTGGGTAACATTTTCAAACTTTCAAAATATATATACGCTACATTATATACAAAAAATTGATCGTTTGTAAATTATTGTCTGATATTGTCTGTCTGTCTGCATATTTATCACTTTTTCACGGCCTGCTTTCAGAAGGAAAAACAAAAAAGAAGTTCACAGAGAAATCATCCAAAATATCGCGAAAATACTCTTTATTATTATAATATTAATCTCAAGCCTCAGTATAAGTTACTTAACTTCACAGAAATGTAAAGACATTTACCAGAACAAATAAAAGTTCTTCAAACTCAAACCAACCAATGACAGATAGGTTGGATAGGAACATTCGAGACGATGACGTCATCAGTACTATCCAAGATTGATGGTCGTATAGTAGATAAGCTTGAACAGATAGATTACATTTGTTTACGGTTGTCAATTGTTTTATGGAGTTTTGCAGGAAGTTCATTGTTTGGTAACGTAATATGGAGAAGTAAGTATTAATACACGACGACCTCCGTGGACGAGTGGCATACACATCGGTTTTCAAGGTTTCGCCAGCTCTAAGGTCCCGGGTTCGATCCCCGGCCGGGTCAATGTAAAAAAACACTTTTCTACATTGTCTCGGGTCTGGGTGTTTGTGGTACCTTCGTTGTCTCTGAATTCCATAACACAAGTGCTTTAGCTACTTACTTTGGGTACAAAGCAATGTATGTGATGTTGTCCACATTTATTATTTATTATTTATTTATACACGGGTACACGGCTGCCAAACTTAAATGGGATTGGCTGGTCACATCTACCGAATGCCAGATGGGCTATGGGTGAAGATAACCACACACAGGACTCTAAACTCATAAAAAGAGACCTCGCGGCAGACCCAGGAGGAGATGGCGGGACGAACTCGACCACCTTTGAGCGGAACTGGCCCCTGTTAGCCTTAAACAGAGATTAATGGAAAGAGGGAAGGAAGGCCCTTGCCCTTTTTTTTTTTTGTTACGGGTTGGAAATCTAATGGCTTCAACCCACGCCGAGGGCACGACGTGGGGATATGTCGGACTTGCACCGACTAAAAACACCCCGGTCCCGTCCTTGCCTTTGCCGGAGTCCCGGGTTCGCTCACGCATGCTCGGCGGGGCTCCGGTGAAGGCCTTTGCCCTGCAAAGGGACATTAATGGCTCGTAATAAATAAATAATAAAATAAGTATAAATTTAAGAAATAAGAAACCCTCGAATAATTTTAGAAAAAAACCAGACTAATTGTAATATACACATCATGCGCTTTGATTTGATATCCCACTTGGGTATATTTGAAAATATTCGATTTTTCATACCCAATTTTCAACCCCATGTCTAGTAAATGGCTAGACTGATTTTGATAAAACATATCTCAAACCACCGACAAGAAACTAGCACTCAAATAAAAAAAAAACTGCATCCAAGTCGGTTCAGTCAAATCCATCATTTTTAACTTTTTTTTGTTATGTTGATTTACGAAAATAGTGGACTGCATACTTAAGTATTTTTCCATCTACCTTCCGTCTCGTATAAAAATCAAGGACGTGTGTAAAAATATTACGAAACGAATATAATAAAATATTACGAATCGAAATAAAAATACTGAACTTTGAAGACTTAAAAACATGTTTGCCAATAAATAATCACAGTAAACCAGTATCCAGTATACGTCCGTAAGTGACTAAAATCAATATCTTAAGCCCCACTAGAGAACACGGCTGCTTTCAACGTGAATACAGCCTGAATACGTGGATAAATAGGGATAAAAACCTGTTACCTTCGTAATCCAATCAATTGGCTTCGAGAATATCAATATTAGCCATGAACTCAATATCCGAAGAACGAATTTATGATTCAAGTGAATGAAAGACATTTTTTAGATAAAAAAAATTAAAGGAAATTGGTCCGGACATAATTTAATTTGATGGTGAATAGCGTTTTGGGTGGATTTGGAATTTTTTCGCGCTTAGAAAATAATCAATGGGATCATTGAAGTAATAAGCTATTCATAATGCCTAAAGTTACTGGATTACTAAGTAAATCAAGCTTTATAAGAAATTTCATGTTTTTATGAAGGTTTTTTTTTAAGAGGAAAATTTACCTTGAATAGTGCTTGTATTTGAGGCCTTGATTTTTAGGTACAACGCTATACTGTTTCCGTGTTCCCTATCATAGACTTAGAAGATTGGATTGAAAATGAATATAATCATTATAATACCGGCCTATAAATGTCCCACTACTGGATATAGACCTCTTCTTATGCAGAGAAGGAGTAACGAGCATTGGTCACCACGCTTGCTCATTGCAAGTTGGCGATTTTAGATTCCACTTATTGGAATCCAGGTTTCTTCCAAATGTTTTTACTTTACCGATTGTCAATGACGTCTTAGAATAATTAACTGTTATTTAAAATTATCCTGCAAGCATGTCGCCACCACTTTACTTCATTAGATTTGAGAGATCTGTGTAGATATCATAGATTTCTTTGAGTTATAGCGATCTAAGCCATGCCATAAGCTTGCTTTAAGCTTTTTTCTAATTTAACATTTAATTAGTTTTAGTTATTTATTAAATTAAATTTGGCCGACTATATTCACATTAAATTTTTTACCTGACTATATCTGAAATTAAATACTGGATGAGACGCTTCTATACAGGGTGTTACCGAAAGGGTATATATATAAAAAAAGGGGTGAAGAGAACATCTGTTATAGAGCCAGTTGATAAAATTTCAGCTTCTTCTTCTTAGCGAGTCGATCAATAGCAGTCAGATTTTCCCAGGCCAGTACTCAAGCCACGGAAACAGCGTTATCCTTGGCCTTGTACAGGTCCTCGTGAGTGCAGGTTACCACCTGCATGCCACTGGTGTTGCACCCAGCATGCCCTACCGGGCATGCTGGGCAGCTAATTAAATGGGCCATTGTTTGGGGAAGATGCCACACTTACTCAATTCAAAATTAAATAATTGACATGCAATTGTTCGCATCAATTACTCGAACCAAAAATCAAAACAAACGTGTCACCGCATGTTAAGACACATCGCCTTAGCCGTCTGGTAATAAATTTTGGTGTCGAGAAATCGATGCAAAAATTTGGAAATTCAATAATTCATTAACTCATTTTGAGCTGAAATTTAATAAACTTACTGTATACCAGATGTACTCTTCAGGCCTTTTGGATTGTTATGACCTTTCCGTAACAGCCTGTACTAAGAACAATAATTCTCACTTTTTTTTTATATCTAGTATTGTCCTGATCTTATCTATATCTATACATACTAATATATAAAGCTGAAGAGTTTGTTTGTTTGTTTATTTGTGTGTTTGTTTGAACGCGCTAATTTCAGGAACTGGTACTATTTGAAAAATTCTCTCAGTGTTGGATAACCCATTTATTGAGGAAGGCTATAAGCTATATAACATGACGCTGCGACCAAAAGGAGCGGAGCATAAATGAAAAATGTTGCAAAAATGAAAAACCGTTGAAACTAAAACACGCGTACAAAGTCGCGGGGGACAGCTAGTATCCCTATAAAATGGCATACGCATACTGCGTTCTATGTGGTTATATGCTAAAAAGAAAAAAACCTCAAACAAAATGTATACCCACATAATATTCATTCGTAAACACCAACAATTTAAATACATCAGTTCGACACCGAAATCGATCCCACCCTATTTTAATGAACTTACGTAAATTAATATCTTTCGTCTTTTCCCAAATATCAAAAGTTAATTTCTGCAGAATTTACGTAACGTTTGGATTTCTTCAAAGTAAGCGAGCTGTGTACGTCGTGTTATTTAATATTCTCGTGTTTGTATGGAAAACTTTTGTTGTTTATAAAGCTGTGTGAACGTAATCAACTGTTAACGTATGAGGAAGTCGATTGAATAACTTTATTATATCGCGCTTGTAGTCAAGAGAGCGATAGGCAGAGGTTCCTAGGAAAGGTAATAGCCTCATGGTAAAGCGGCAATAGCTTAATGGTCAGGGTGACGGCCTTGTGATCGAGAGGTCGCAGGTTCGATCCCCACCATTGCACTATTGACGTAAACCCACTCCAGATACAAGCATATTTAGCTTAGTTGGAGGGGTTAACAAGATTGCTAGTAATGTGAATTGCACCCACATTGCTAGTAACATTTAAAAAAGAAAAAAAATATCTATTTATCTATAGGTATAAATCAAACTCGGGTTAGTTACACTATCTACAACTCAAGAACAGGTAGACCGATATATATATATTTTCTTTTTTAAAACGACTCCCGCACTAGGAAATTTAATCACTGTATAGTGGGGGGTTTCACAAACATTCAATTCATATACACGAAAAGAGACAGACTTAAAACAAGTATTTTCGGATCACGAATCCTTGTTCCATGCGGGGAAGGAACCCGCGGCACGTCGCGCTCAGTGGTCGATTGGCGTGGTGTCCATTACCACTCGGCTATCAGTGCAGTCAATCTTAAATTTATACAATACTACCTGTCCCCCGCGACTTTGTCCGTGTGTTTTAGTATCAACGGTTTTTCATTTTTGCAACATTTTTCATTTATGCTCCGCTCCTTTTGGTCGCAGCGTAATGTTATATAGCTCAATAAAATGGGCTATCCAACACTAAAAGAATTTTTCAAATCGGACCAGTAGTTCTTGAGATTAGCGCGTTCAAACAAACAAACAAACAAACAAACTCTTCAGCTTTATATATTAAGTATAGATTACATTTATCTTAAATTTACCATTGCTGCAGTAAAATAAATCAACCCATAACACGATTTCATTACAAAAATCACCATATAACTTTCACACGAGGATCCGTTCGAACTTGCAAATTCTTACAATAACATCGACGGGTTATAACAGTAAAATATACCAGTTGGGTACGGTTATAAATCAACCTTACCCGGGTATGGCCGGGTAGCACCGGGTAATTTGTATGCTTCTACCAAATCTTCGGTGTTCAGCAGTGAACGTGTTAATTCGGTTCCAAATTCGGAGGTGCGTTTTAGGAATCAGTTTGATTTGCATTGCAGGGTTATGTAATTGATTTAGTTTAGATAAATAGTAAGTTTTAACATTTTTTGTAACGGGTTTGGATCTCGTTAAATACCGGGTAAAAAACGTGTCTTAGATTTTAGCTAATGCACTATAAGACGGTAATTTTATATCTAAGTATTTTGACTGACATGTTAGTTGGTCCAATGGTTAGTGTCCCTGACTGCTAAACCGCAGGTCGCAAGTTCGATTCTCACCCAAGTCAAATCTTTGTGTGATGAGCATGATCATTTCGTTCTGTGTCTGGATGTAATTTATCTATAATATGTATGTATTTAGAAATATATAAGTATGTTGATCAGTTGTCTGGTTGCCATAATACAGGCTCTGCCTAGTTTGGGATCAGATGGCTATGTGTGAGTTGGCCGAAGATATTATTATTATTAAGTTTTATTTTTTCTGATATCTATTGGAAGTTGCCACCAGGGCACCATTTAAATAAAGAAAATGAATTACTATTTGTATAATAAATGATGATACATAAACGTAGTTTTTTTTTTGTTCATTCTTTCCACAATTATTTTAATTGGTACCTATGTATGACGTACTGAACAATTATGAAATTATTTTACCTGTCCCGAAATAAAGTTGTTATCAACTCTATTAAAGTCGGTTAAGTAGAGTCCTTAGCTCAGAAATAAGACGCTTGTAAGCTAATACTTTTTATTTACTTCATAATATTCTCGAGTACTTCATAAAGAGAGAGATTCAACAAATATTTATAAAGTGCTCATATTAAAAACATATTTCTCAGTGTCAAATGAAATATACTTATAACCAAATATTGTTTAGTGTAATAAAATATATCAAAAACGTAATAAATCATGTTTACAATCAAGATATTATTTTATATTCCAAAGTATCCTTTGATATTTTATAACATAACATTTTTTTTACAATTAACGCAAAAATACAAGTTTTTTTTGTACTTTTTTATTTGCTAAAATAAATAATGTTTTACATCAAAGTATTGAAAGTCAAATAAATAAGCGAGCATCAAAACAAAGTAATTATTTTGTCATACTTGACTGCGTTAGACGTCAATCGATCTTCGACCCAATTGCCCAATAAATTAGGTTGCTATTTACTGTGTTTAAGTTATTATGATGTATTATTGCGGCCAGACTGGTAATTTCTTGTTTTCTATTGAAATTGTGTTCCAGGAATGTTTATCATAATACTTTTCTTCGTCATTTCATCTCAGAGTAGGTACGTAAATAAAAATACAGCTATCCTTTTAAAAATGCTATAGTACTTACAATTATTTTTTTAAATAAAATTATTTTTAATACGGGATAACAAAAAACGCAACCATTGCAGGAAAAAGGCATATTCAAACAAAAAAAAATGTGATATAATTTCTTGAAAAAAATGTATATTTTTCTTGTTACATCACTGTCATTACGCAAATGATATGGTGTTGTTAAACTTAATGAGGATGGGAAGACATGGGGCGGCTAATACCAGCTTACAATGGTTGCCATGGTTACGAAATGAGGTAATTATATAAATACTGACAGATGGTTTGAAGGTTTTTCATTAAATGCTATTGACTATTTGTCAATAATATTCAAATGAGGTAGATAATTATGTTATTAGCTCTCGTATTTATAGGACTCAAAAACCTCCTAATTTGGATGTTTATAGCTATCTCTTTTACTTACGTGCTTATCCTATCTTTTGTACTGTTCATTAGTGCAACTTGACAACATTTCGACTTTCATATACCAGCGCGATCACATTTTAAACGTGGGTAACTATGAAGGTATCTTATGTGTATTATATCAATGAAAATAGTGGAACAGAATCTGGAAAAATATAATTTTGTTACAGAATCACCTTTATTTCATAAGATTATTCATGAACACACAAAGGCCAAAAGAAAATACATAGACTAATGGTGTTTCAGATTGAAACCGAAACAAGATTACTATAATATTTACTTTTTTATCGTACGTTTTCTTTTATTATATTTTATTTTTCTGTTAGCACCTTTACCCCGCGGAGCGCTTTTATCTAAGTTATTTTTAAGCCCCGTTACCCCATCGTTTTTGCCATTTAAACTTATATTTACAGTTGGAAATTTGATAGCGTCATGTACGAGATATTTTTTTTTCAACCGCACAACTAGGTTTGTTTTTCGAGAATATACCGTTACGATCACCAAACTTTGTACGGAACCCTTAGTGAGCGAGTCAGACTCGTACTGGTCTGGTTTCATTTTCTTGTGTAACGTAACTGACCACGCCATTTTACATAACCCCCTAAGCACACAGTGAAATAAACCTTTAATAAAACCTCATAATCACACAAACCTTAACCCAAACCACAACAATCTCACAAACACTTAAACCTTACTTACAAAAGTAATACCCACTTAAAATAACAAAAAGATAAGCTCAAATTATTCTTTTTTCCTTTTTTAACATGCGTGTTTGTGCATTATCAAAACGTTTGAACATCAGACACATTACCCGGGTCTAGCCGGTAAAACCCGGGTATACAGGGGTCGGATACAAGGAGCCATTGTACCCGGGCGTCGACCACACACTATTGTTGTCGAATACTGTCATAATGATAACGGAATTGCCTTTTAAATGTATCTTACAAAGCCTTTTTTCTCGAGAGCGACAAACTACGGTATTGTGTGAAAAAAATCTGTAAAATATCTTATTATATTTTTTGAGGGCGGTAGGAATATTATCTATGTTACGTGTGGATGTGTGTTCACCTAAAACTCGAGAACCGTTAGCCCAATTGATATAATAATAATAAATAATAAATGTGGACAACATCACATACATTGTTCTGAACCCAAAGTAAGTAGCTAAAGCACTTGTGTTATGGAATTCAGAGACAACGAAGGTACCACAAACACCCAGACCCGAGACAATGTAGAAAAGTGCTTTTTCTACATTGACCCGGCCGGGGATCGAACCCGGGACCTCAGAGCTGGCGTCACCTTGAAAACCGGTGTGTACGCCACTCGACCACGAAGGTCGTCAAATATGAAACTTTGCGCATATATAGAAGGCGACATGACCACTCTGACGAACGTAGTACCGTTAGTGCTGGATAGGTGGCGCTGGTGGCAGTGATTTTTATCTCTTAAACCATAGGTCGAATTGTAGATTTTTTTTGGTGAGGCGAAGTGCAACAACTCCAGCTAGTCAACAATAAAGGATTGTTTTAAGTATTAAAACGTAAGTAAATCAATATTCACAAAGAATTACAGTACGATTTAGTTTGAGTGAAGAATCATTTTCTTCTATTTTTATTTTATTTAAAAAAAGCGACTTCCGCACTATAAAATTTTATCTTTGTGTCGGAGGGGTTTGTACAAACATTCATATCACACGCAGACGAACACCCAGACTTAGAACAAGCATTTGTGGTCAGAGAAAAGCTGTCTACCTATTACGGTTCTTGAGAACCAACCCGCTGGCAGACAGAAGGACGGACGGACTGCGGGAGCTTAGTAGGGTTCTGTTGACACCCTTGCGGTACGGAACTCTAAAAGGGGACTTAAGTATGTCAATAGCATTATATGTTTAATAACATTTGTACTTAAGGTTTGCCAAAAACCAATGGAGCGTAGTATTTTGGGAGTAAAAAGAACCGATTGCGTGCGGAACACCACCTACGTTACGCTACTGCAGATGTCGGTATCCAAACAGCCAAGTTAAAATGGAGCTGGGCTGGTCATACTAGCCGCATGAGTCTAGATAGATGGGTGAGAATTGCCACTTAGTGGGTACCTAGAGCCGGAACTCGAAAACGGGGTCGGCCGAAAAGATGCTGGCGAGACAGCATCGATCGCTATTTGCTATATTGGTGGGAAGCGGCAAATTGGGAAAGATCTTTGCCTTTTGGGACAACAGGAAGGTTACTATAAAAAAAAAAAAACATTTGTACTAAACACAACTGCTTTAAAAGACCTGATCATTTAGCAGTGGGTACTAGCAATCAAATCTAAGATCTTTCTCTAAGCAGGTGTTAACCACGTTGACGAAGCCGATAGACTTCTCTTCAGCAATCGTATTACCTCCCCTGTACCAAAACCAATTTATTTCGCAACCTCAATCTAACCGATTAACGGAATATTCCCAAATTATATCGCCATCTTTTCTCCACCGAATTATTTAATTTTTATTCATGGAATTTATTTACTCTCTTGTTTTACAAATAATTTTCGGTGAGGCATACTGTTATGACTCAATTTCTTTTGTAATTCCGCGAACAACAAGTAATCTTGTGTTTAAATTACTAGGGGATAAAATGGTTGTTCCGCAGAATCATATTATGAATCTTAAAATGAATTGTCATTTATCTTGCCGATAATTGCCGTTAATTGTTTTACAACAATTAACGTTTGCATTGTTTTTGTCAGTTTGACATGCAGAGAATTCAGGAAAATAATCCTGACATAACAAAATCTAAGTATATTTTTTGTCTGCCATGTTGGTCTATTGGTTAGTGACCATGAATGTTAAGCCAGAGATCCTGGGTTCGATTCCCATCCAGGACAGATCTTATTGTGATCTTTCTCAGGCTCTAGACTATCTGTGTACGAAATTTCATTTAAATTGGTTTAGTAGTTTCGATGTGAAACGTGACAGACAGACATACAGATAGGGTTTCTTTCGCATTTATAATATTATTAAGGATTTCTTAGATATGCTAATAGGATGCAGCATGCGCCTAATATTTGTAGGTTCATATTAATCGGGCTTATGTTGTGTGAATTATTAAAATTCTGTGTCGCTTACGGTGAATGTAGGTATGAAGACTCAATGCATATAAGATTATGCAAATTAATATAAAGACTATACACCTAACAAAGCTGCATACGAGAATAAACGATTAAACCCAACATTATCATAATACGGTCGTTTTCTCCCAAAATCTACTAAATTTTAAGTGCACATGAACTTAAATATAAGAGCTTCCTAAATGGCCGTAACTAATGATCAAATGAGATGGCATCAGACTGCGATAGTAGGAAAGTTTTGGTAATTATTTGGAAGTTCAGTTATAATTAGTGACAATAGGTTTGTACCTATGCTTTATAAGGCTGTGGTCTCACCTCACTCTGTATGCCGCATTAAAATGCGTTTGAAATAAATAGAAACACGGCCCAAACATTTTGAATTCCGCTTACGACGTCCACACGTCCGCGCGTGAAAGAGACTACAACATTTCAATAATAAGCATCTTATGGCGGTCACTCACATTCGCACGAATACGCAAACTCACAAGTGTTGGACGACATTTCATTTTGCAAATGATTATGCAAAGTTTTCGCTGCATTCGTGGTTTTCCAAGCTACGTGGCTACCTGCCAGTATAATTTTATCAATATCGGTTTCTGGAAATCTGTATCGCGTAATGCTGTATGAGCTAAAAGCTAAAACAGATATAATTTAATTTTATAAAAATTTGTATGTAGGTATTGTCGATGAAGATAAAATGCCTTACGTAGTAGCGACTACCTTCTTTACCGCTCTACTAAAGATTTTAAACTAAATAACTTTCATTTCGTGGGAATATTACAGGCTGAAATTTAATTAAACTGGATATTTGTTTGTGGTTACAGTAGCGAATACGGTTCCGCTAATAATGGTGGTTGGTCAAAGTGTTCCGTATTAAATTGTAAATTATTTGAGATTCCCTTTGTAGATATTTTACTTATAAATGTATTGTTATTTGTTCTCGTGGAAAAGATTATTAGTTTATTACTTTATAGAATAAATATAATAACCTGTTTAGTATAATTATCGTTGTTATGCCGATGGAAATCACTTTGTTGTAAAATAGCTATGTGTTTTTTTTTTATAGGGACTAGCACACCACACATGCCCATCATTGCAACTCCTGTAAGCCAAGATCTACAATGATAACCAATGAATACCACCGAAATAGTTAAGCTCGGTGTGTCCCAGGGAAATGATTGACTGTCTTGGAACCCGCAACGAAATTAATCAGAAGTAATAAATAGGAGGAGTAGGAAATAGCTAATCTTTGGCAGTCGTTAAGTCATTACAATTCTGACAACCACTTACTATGGGATACTGTGTTACCCAGTAAAATGGGTTGTGGAGGTCAGATAGGCAGTCTGTCCACGTTAAATAGGAGTCAGCTGAATCCGGTAAGACTGGAAGCCGACCCCAACATATCTTGGGAAAAGGCTTGACAGAAGAAGAATAATAGTGATAATAAATCAATAACTTTTGATATTACATTAATATTTGAAATATAATTATGTATATATTTTCTTGACATCTAACCTCTTTATATATAGCTACAAAAACCAGAAAACGGGACCAAAATATATAATAAATAAAAGGAAGCCGTCGGTCAGATTTACATCGGCGAACGTACCCGGGTGATTTAATATGTATGTAGGAAAGTTGTCGATAGAACCTTGAAGCGCCTATGAATAAATGAGGCGACAACTGTGGACTGTCTTACATCTAACCTGATTCAATATATCTGACTATATTTAGTCTAGAAAAGGTCAAGATGGATAGGACGCCTGAATTCTTAGCTCCATGAATAAATTAACGGATTATTTATTGCTGAGTTTGAGTTATGACAGTGTTTTTTTTTGCATGGAACATCCCAACACAGTCCAAAATAACAACTGGGACAAGAATGCAAAATTTCATCATAATGCCTACATAATAAATTATGTAACGATAATATATTATTATAACAAAAAAATAAAAAATATGTGAGTATTTAAGAACAGGAGGATAACGTTATTATAATAAATACTTTTGGATAATTTTGTTTTACCCCACTTACGGAAAATATCAATCTAGAAGGCACTAGTATTTCTTTTATAAATATCTCAGAAAAAAACATACATAAAAATAAACTATTTATGACATCAACATCGACGCTCGACGTATACAAAACATTACAATCGCAACATCAATTTATTACTATTCCATGTTAAAATTTTCACGCGACAACGACAACAAAAGACGATCTATATTGCAACATTCTGACTTATCTGAGGAATGGAAGCTTCTAGATTCCGTCAGCTATCTAAATACTGGCATCAAAGGTAGTGAGGGAACAATTTTTACTCAGAAGGCGGAAATTATGTCCCGTAACAGAGGTCTGATACCTCTCACAAAGATATTCGAGGTACCTTGGAAATCTAGACGGCCATGTTCGTTTGGTAGGTTGATGTTGTGTGATTTTGTTTAATTATATGTTTATAGTGTGTCTAGTTTTTGTAGTTTTAAGTACTGTGGTTTTGTTTTTATAAAACCAGTGTTTTTTTTTTATTTTTTTGCATACACCTTATACAAAAATATTAAAAAACTGGCCTAGTCCGAGTCAGACTCGCGCACGAAGGATTCCATACCATTATCAATAAAAACGGCAAATAATCATGTTTGTTGTATGGGAGCCCCCTTAAATATTTATTTTAATCTGTTTTTTAGTATTTGTTGTTATAGCGGCAACAGAAATACATCATCTGTTCAACTGTCTAACTATCACGGTTCATGAGATACAGCCTTGTGACAGACGGACGCCCGAACAGCGGAGTCTTAGTAATAGTTTTACCCTTTGAGTGCGGAACCCTAAAAACGATATTGTAAGAATCTAAACCACACCAAACACATGTATATTTCACTGCATTGTATAATGTTTTCTAACTACTAGAATACTGCGAAAATAATATATTATGTTAAATAAAATTGATGAAAGAATAATTTTTATACCTCTTTTTAAGCAATCTGATCCGTGATGATGTAATTTTTTTTCTATATTCTCAGAGGAAAGCTATTTAACATTAACTTCAATACAAAGACGTAGTACCGAAATACTTATACTTAGTCAAGGTAGACTCGATAATGTCACAAATGTTTAAAAACAACCCTTAAGTAGTTTTTCTTAACTAACACCCGTTACACTGCAGGCCATTTTAAAGGCAACGGTAAGTTTTACTCATCCAAAGGCCAGTCCTCTAATAAAAATTCTGACGGCATTCTCTATTTCATTTCGTACACTGGAGGACAGAATAATTCAGACAAAATATATTAATATTTAAAGTTTGAAATGTGACTTCCTTGAGAATTCTGTTTGTTGAATAAGAAATATAGGTATCTCGTTGTATATTTCTGTTGGTGGTGCTGCATACCCCTTATGTTAGGAATTTCTGGGTATGTATATTGTAAATAGAATAAGAATAATGATAATGCATTTATTTGTGCCCTAAAAGTTACAACTAGTTAATTCAAAATAAAAAATAAAGCTTAAATTATAAAAGTAATTGAACAAGCATTGACGATCATGAACAGTGGTCTCCAAACTAAGCATAGCTTTGTATCTTGGAGACCAGAGTTGCGGTAAACGTGGCTGGCGCGTCAAACCAGTGGTCGCAGGTTCAAGTCCTGCCAGAGGTTTAAGTTTTTCTTTTTACTATTTGTACCGCGACTACTGGCTTACCTCGATAGCTTAGTTGGTAAAGAAACTGGCGCGTTCTCAAATCACTTTGCTTAGAAAGTTAAACACTCAATGCTAGTACCATTGGAATAATCCAAGCTGGTTAATTTTGCAGTTATTTTGTACTTTTAGTTCATTTATTTAAATCACATTTTTTAATCATATACTCATTTTATCCATCAATAATACCTACTTTATCATAACGAAAACTAACACACATAACATATTAAATAGCTTCCGCCTATATTTCAAAGCCTATTATTTAAGGGCAAATATTTCCCAAAACAAGCCGGCCAAGTGCGAGTTGGACTCGCGCAAGACGGGTTTCGTACCATTTTATGGTGTCCTTAAATTTATTTCTATTATTTCTCATAGCAGCACCGGAACACACACTTTGTGTAAATTTTTAACTTTCTGGTTACTACGCTTTATGAGATACAGCCCGCTGTAAGACAGACGCACAAACGGATGGACGGACAGCGAAAGCTTAGGAACAAGGTCCCATTGGCACCCTTGGGGAAGGGAACCCTAAAAACAAACTTACTAATGAAAAACCCAGACATAAAATCTCACTGTATCGAACCTTCGCCTTTTCAGTTAAGTAAAACATACTGAATTCAATATAAATATAAGAGCTTAATTTGGGGAACTTCAACAAAACCGAATGTAAAATTTTATGTTAGACATTAAAGGTTTGCCGCTAAGGCAGTTTAGAGGCCACTATTAAGACTGAGAAGGTTTTTACGGTATACAACCTCATTTTAAGACCTAGAGATATAGTTTTGTGGGGAGTTTATGTGAAGTTTAGTGCTTAACACGTAATTTTATAGTTCTGAGCTGCTTGATAGATAAGTCGAAATACTGCTTTTATGTGTGGATAAAAATAGAGATTAATATGGTGTCCTAATAAATAATAATTTCGATGTTTTTTTTTACTAAAAATAACTAACAAAAAACGGTAAAAAATCTAGTGTACTTAAGACCACACGACTGAAGTAAAACTTCTTTATACAAATATCGCAACGTAACTGGCTATGAGAGAAAGAGAGAAAGAAAATGTGTGCTCGCACCACTCTCTTGCCCCTACAGTAATATACGAAACGTAACTCTCTATCTTCACTAACTTATATCTCCCTCTCAACTTCCGTTCGCCTCGCCCGTCACACTTTTCATAACGCTCTGGTCACGCATTTACCTTATTTAGCTTACTCCCCAAGTGAAGTGTGCGTAAAGAAGCTTTACTTCAAAAAACAAACTCTTTTTGGGTTATAATTAAAAGAAAAAATCAACAATGAAAACGGTTGAGAAATTTAAACAGACTTATTGATTAATCCATTGTTTTTGATGATCTCAAGAAATAAATGGTTGCCACGATATCATTTTTAAACAGCTAGCCTAAAAAACAATCTTACACCAACGCATTAAAGTCCAAAATCGCTTGACATTTTTCTTATTTGAATATCAGAGATCAAAATTTGGAGTAATTGTCTGAATTGACAATTTCGTGACGACGATTACACGGTGATTCAATATTTAATATTTTCAAGTAAAAGATATGATTCGAAATGAAAGCTAACAGTGTTTTTATCATCATTTGGAATGGCTGATTTATAGAAGCGATTAAAGAAAAGGATTTATTGTCAGAAGCGAGGAAACGCCTTAATCTTTTTGATATTGATCGTCTTTGAAGCGGACAAACACAAACTATAGGTGCACAAGCATATTTAAAGACATTTCTTGTATTTTTTTTTTTAATAAAGATGTAAGTATCGTTAAATATGAATCATCTGCCTTTATGGCGAATTTTGGTAATTATATAAATCTTTAGAAAAAAAATAGTTGTAGGTACATTGTGGCAGACAAGTTAGGAACTACGAAGACATTACATGTAAGACTTTTTAATCAAATAAATGATTAATAAAGTTGATAAAATCACATACATTGCTCTGAACTCAAAGAAAGCAGCTACAGCAATTGTTTTATGGAGTCAGAGACAACGAAGGTACCACAAACAACCTGACTCGAGACAATGTAGAGAATCTCTTTTCTACATTGACCCGTCCTGGGATCGAACCCGGCGACACCTTGAAAACCTGTGAGTACGCCACTCGACCACAGAGGTCGTCATCAATTGGACACATATCCTCACCTAGAGCAGTAGAACCGTATGGAACCTAATTATGTTCTTTTTTTAACTTTGTTGAAATATACAGCCACGCCACAGAGCTCATATACACATGCTATAATTTAAAGAAGCGTAAGAATTATGCGTATAGAGGCTCTACTTGACGTTTTGTTGTCTCTGCTTACTCTCTTGGGGCATTGACGAGAATTTATGAATGTATGCGTGAATATTTATGGGGTGAATGTAAGTAGAATGAAAACAGGTTTTTTATTACGATTCTTGGGTAATATATTTGCACGCACATATTATACACAGCCTTTACAATGTTGAAATAAGTAATTGTGATTGTCAAAAATATGAAGCTTGTAGTTAAGTAAAATTTGAGGTTGTAGGCTATCAGTATTTACAAAAAAGCAAAAACTATAAAGTTGAATTGATTACACTTAAAGATTAAAAGGTACCGTCTTCAATGAAATAATAACATATAGGTAGATATTAGATTTATTATGGATAGTTTGACACAGATTTATGTAGTACTAGCTGTCCCCCGCGACTTTGTCTGCGTGTTTTAGATTCAACGGTTTTTCATTTTTGCAAAAATTTTCATTTATGCTCCGCATCTTTTGGTCACGTAGCGTAATGTTATATAGCTTATAATCTTCCTCAATAAATGGGCTATCCAACACTGAAATAATTTTTCAAATCGGACCAGTAGTTCCTGAGATTAGTGCGTTCAAACAAACAAACAACCTCTTCAGCTTTATATATTAAGTATAGATTATGGTTGTATTTTAAATTAAATTGGGACCTTTGAGGTATTACTGTATCGATGACAAAAATATTTTTTCAAATCAATACACAATTGCCGAAGATATCTCGTATTAAAAATACTACGACCTTTAAAGTCGGTAGAAAGATCTAAGTAAAGCATAAACCACTATATATATTATATGCTACTGCGACAAACATTTTATTATATTATGTTTTCGTAACGAAACGGTGACCAAAAAACTTGAGTTCCCGACTATTGCTGGGTCGTCCAATTGATTGATATCCTGTGAAACCTTAGCCCAACAAATACAACCACAGTGACTGATCTTCGGACATTTTGTTTTAGAAATGGCTTTTGCCTTCATTGAAGGATCTTTGGTAAAAACAGATGAATAAGGGATTTATATACAACACAACGAAGTGTGTGAATGAACTGAGTTGTAAATATTTTGTAAAAAAAAGTGTATGAGAAAAGGTTACAATTAACTGGCTCTAGGAAATCTATACTAATATTATGAAGCTGAAGAGTTTGTTTGTTTGTTTGCTTAAACGCGCTAATCTCAGGACCTACTGGTTCGAATTGAAAAAATATTTTTGTATTGGATAGTCCGTTTATTGAGGGAGGCTATAGGCTATATAACATCACGCTACGGCCAATAGGAGCGGAGCATAAATGAAAAATTTTGCAAAAATGAAAAACCGTTGAAACTAAAACACGCGGACAAAGTCGCGGGGGACAGCTAGTCTATATATAAAAAAGTCGGGCTAGTTACACCATTTATAACTTAAGAACGGGCGGACTGACTTTCATGATTTTTGATTTTTAGGTTTTGTCTCCACCCCAAATTGCAGAATAACTATAAAGAAAGCGGAAAAAGTCACGTTAAAAATGATGTCTTTCGGGAATGGGAACTACATACGCGGGTAAAACCATGGGTACCGGTAGTATTACTTATATGCTGTTTCAGTTCTTTTAGTTTTAATGTTAATTTGTTTCTTTATTTATCACTGTATAAAAGATCTTTACTCAAATATATTGGTTTTGGTCGAGTTTTCAATAGTAATAATATAATCCGACTAAGGGCGGATTTTTTTCAAGCCAGATAGTTTTATCCGAGGAATAATTTTGAATGTTTGACAGTTCATCCATACAAAATGTTTCAGACGTCAATTTTCCAAAAAATATCTTGTGTTATAACAATCCACCATATGTCATAGATATTCTTAAATTATAAAATACAATTTTACGTATAAACACCACTGGCTTTTTGTAAGTAAGTAAATATCTAAAGGTATCTTTATAAAATATGTCAACTGTATAAAATAAACAAAATCTTTGTCTCCATTATTCTGTCCTCAACTGTAAACTTTTAGGCGAAGTTATAACAATGTTACCAGAGAAAAATACTTAAAACTTTTGGACAGTTGTGGAAGCATGAAAAATAAGTGGTACGCGTTTAGAGTGGCAACATTGACTGTTTTGTTGACTCAAGAATGAAATTGTGAGCCGCCAGGAAAAGTTTTTATATCATTTAATGGTAAAATCTTCATCTTATATATTCTATGTTAAAGTTCGCTACAGGGAAAAGTTCACTTCCTCACAGAAGGAAGGTATATTGAATACTAGCTGTTTCCCGCGGCTCCGCCCACGTGGATATCGGTTATCGCGGCAAAAAGTAGCCTATATCCTTTCTCAGTCTATAGAATAACTGTGTACATAATTTCATTTAAATCGGTTCAATAGTTTTGGCCTGAAAGCGCGACAGACAGACAGAGTTACTTTCGCATTTATAATATTAATAATTCTTATTAATATATGTAGTTCCGTTGCCGCATAGTGCGTGTTCTCTCATACAATTTCATACAAAGAATATATCGTCGCGTAGTGTCGCGCAGTTTCGCTTAGTGCAGTCGCACCTTAACAGCCAGACCAATAAAAAATTAACATAAATATATACGCGTGTATTTTTTTTATTAAATAAACGAAATTGACATTCTACTTAAATTTAGTACACTTGTCTCGGAGTCACTACATTTATTTATTTTTAATTTTTCACATGTAAATTAAGGTCTTAATGTTTGATTATAGCCTTGTGTAAATAACATGTTATATCGAACCTTGGAGCTTTGGACCATCCCGACATCTAAGTATCTCCCAAGTAAATAAAAACTCTTTCAAAAAATAGGGTTGTGTTTCACAATATAAATACTTCACCCACGTAACTTTATTGTAGGCGTCGTAAAAACGGAAACAATGGGAAGAGTCCCGCACTATCTTACTGTGGACAGCACTAAATCACAGACATATTTATCTTTCCACAGTTGCCTTTTGGAAGATTTAAAACAATACTATTCTGTTATCCGCCGCCATTTTAACTTTTTGGCGCTAAAAGTTACAGAACTAAAGTTATATTTTTTTTTCATTTTTCACTGTGTAAATGTTTTATATAATTACATGTATTTATTACCGGACTGTAAATGTTCCACTGCTGGGCAAAGACCACTTTCCAAACAGAGAAGGAATGAGCATCGATCTCCACGCTTGCTCACTTGCGAGTTGACATAAACATATTAACTGAAATTATATAATATCACTGCAGTATATTACGGTAAGAAACTCGAAAAAATAGGACATAAGCAGAAATAAAAATAAAAAAGCCGGCCAAATGCGTGTCCGACTCGCGCATGAAGGTTCCGCATTTTATGAAGCCCCTATAATTTATTAACTAATTTACTATTTGTTATAGCAGCAAGACACCCGAAGGGTGCCAAAGGAACCCTATTACTAAGCCTCCGTTGTCCGTCCGTCCGTCCGTCTTTCTGTCCAACAGCGGCGTCTGTCTCATGAACCGTAATAGGTAGACAGCTAAATTTTTACGTCCGTCTGTCTGTCTGTCTGTCCGTCCGTTTGTCTGACAGCTAAATTTTAGCCGTCTACCTATTATGGTTCGTGAGATAGACTCTGTTGTTGGACAGACGGACAGATAGACAGCGGAGGCTCAGTAATAGGGTCCCGTTAACACCCTTCGTAAACGGAACCCTGAAGTTTAACAGGTCTACACCAAGGACTCTTTAATTGACAACAACTACGTAATAATTCTACAAAATTATAAATTCACGCCACTTTTACAGTCACTTTTGATGTCGACAGTACAAACGTATTGAGAGGCTGGAAGGGGTAGAATGGTGAGCTATTGAGATGAAGGCCTCTTAGAGGAAGATCAATCGATCGCGAGTTCAAGTGACTCTCAGCGATGTCAAGGGTTGGATTACTATGATCAAAAATTGACCACAACCATCAAGTGTTAAAACTTCCTTTTTATACATGATTTTACTTGAAACTTTCTGATGAGATCAAGGAACGCAAACTTTGCGAGAAATATCTAAAACATTTTGCGCTTTTCCCTATTTATATATGCTCAAAAGATGCTCTACTTTAAGACTGCCTTTAAAGTATATCCGTCACTACATTACACCTTAGAGCGACAAAATAAAACTGGCCAAGTGCGAGTCAGACTCGCGCATAAATGATTTGTTACCATTTTATGGAGCTCCCTTTAATTATATGTATTTTTTTTTTGTGTTATAGAGTCAACAAAAATAACACCATTTTATTTAATCTTTAGCTATTTCCATCTTTGGGATACAGCCCGCTGATAGACAGACGTACGGACGGACGGATAGCAGAGTCTTAGTAATAGAGAACCCTTCGGGTATGGAACTCTAAACACAAAAAATATATCAAATTGACTGACTTTTAAGTATGTGACATATTGTATAGTAACTATCAAACTCATCAACAAGACCAAAAAAATTGACGTGAACCCACTCCAGACACAAACATATTTAGCTTAGTTGGAGAGGTTAACGGGGAGGGCAACCCGTCACCCGATCAGCTGACAGGCCACGGAGGATACGCATGCGAAGTCCCTCGCGTGCGTACTCGGAAGATGCGAGGTGTGGGCAATTTACACCCACCTCTCTAGAAGGGGTCCTTCAAGGACCGAGGCCTGCCGGAGCTGCGCTGAGAATGCACAAGCGATCCCGCGGCTCTGGCTAAGGCAAGGACGGGACCGGGGTGTTTTTAGTCGGTGCGAGTCCGACATATCCCCACGCCGTGCCCTTTGGCGTGGGTCAAAGTCATTAGCTTTTCAGCCCGTAAACAAAAAAAAAAAAGGTAACAAGATTGCTAGTAAAGTGAATTCAACCCACAAGGATAGGTAAACTTTAAAAAAAATATATATCGTGAACTAGGAATATAAAATCCAAATAACGCACTCTTCATTTGTAATTTCTTTATTGAATATGTGAATATTGACCCTCTGTTTCCATATATCTAGTCATCTCTAGATTTCTTGTCGACATTACTCATAGTTACACAAAACCTAGCAAAGTAAACAAAAGCTATATAAAAACGGATCGCACCATTTGTTCGTACGACCGGTCCCTCCCATTTCTCGATGTAACACGTACGGACCAAATGTCCACCATATATTTGACACTATTGTTATGAGGCTAGCATGGCAACACCGTGTAGAAATGTTTATTCCAATGTAGATCAATTAACGTAGAGTGGATCATGCATGATGTAGCAAAGATTTTGGGTCATGTATAGGTAGGCACTAACCCCTAAATATAAGATCACCGACTTACCAATATTGTATGTTTACTTTAAAGTTTCTTATGAATCCTGAAAAATCTTTTTGAGAAATAAATGTTTTTAACCTAACCTAACCTAACCATTTAACCTAGATAGACTATAGAAGCTTATGTTTTTTTAAATTGTCGTCCTGGTTATTTAAACAAAGATCACCGATTTGCTTAATTTATCTAATAATAATACTTCTCCCCGCCGACGACGCCAACACCTGTGCGTCGGCAGGGGAGACGCCGGCCACCGACCAGCTTGGCGCCCGCGGGCCAACCGGCCTCGAACAGGGCTCCCGCTCCCGGTGGTGATGTGCGGCGCATGAAATGGACTCGCCAAATAAACGAGAACGTCATGCGCGCATATTACGGGTCTACAGAGGGAGGAACTAACCTCACTGCGTACCGTGCGAGAATGCTGTGTCTGTTTCAGGCTCTTGAACCGGATGTCAGCGTATCGGCTCAACGACTGTCGGATCAGGTGCGGGTCATCCAGCGCAATCATAGGCTGGATGACGCTACACTTGATCGATTGCGCTCTGAACTGCAGCGTAGCCCCGCCGCCAGCACCCCGTCATCAGCGACGGTACCAATCTCTGGTACACCACCAATATATCCTGCTGACGGGGAGGAGGATGATGGGACTATAACTGTAAGTACCCAGTGCAATGAAATTATAAGGAGTACTTTGGAGGATGCAATTCGGGAGTACCGGTCATCACCTCCCGGCCTTAGACCCCGACTACCACGCTTGCCCATGCACAACCGTAATAAAGCTATAATGGGTGCCCTAGATTCGCTGCTTCTCGATTACTTCGAAAGCAGCGAAGACCTGGGTGACACACACTCGATTCTGTACTGTGCGGCTGTTGCGGCATGTCGTGTAGCTAATGTTAAAATAAATAACTGTAACATAGCTACACGACCTAAACCAGCCGTACCACTTTGGCAGTGCAGGATCGAGCGTCGTGTCGCTGAGGCTAGGGCACTCATAGGCAAATTAATTGCATTTAAAAATGGCAATTCGCGACCTAGAGTAATGCGCTTTGTAAAGCGGGCATTTGCTGGGACTAACAGTAGTCCTAGTGAATATACTGCTCGCGTTACAGAGCGCATTGACTTCTTTAAACAGAAGGTGTGTGCATGGGTGAGCCGTATTCGTCGGTATAAGTGCCGGGTAGAACGGTTTCACCAGAATCGCATGTTCCAAAGGGACCAAAGATGGGTATACAGGACATGGGAGCGACCTGTTCTAGGTGTGGATGAGGGGCGCCTACCAGATGATGATGCCACTAAATCGTTTTGGCGCAGCATTTGGTCGGTGCCTGTCAGCCATTCCGAAGGCGATTGGATCCGAGGGGTTGAGCAATTGTGTGAACCAATACAAGAGATGGGGGCAATTACTATCAGCCCCCAAGACGTAGCTAATGCAGTCCGTCCGATGGCAAACTGGAAAGCACCAGGACCGGACGGACTGCAGAACTTCTGGTTAAAATGGTTACGGAGTTCACATGGTTGCTTAGCGTCTCAATTCCAATCTGCTATAGAATCGGCTTCGCTCCCACAGTTCTTAACTACAGGGTCTACCCATCTGCTCCACAAAACAGGTAGTACCACGGACCCTAAGAATTATAGGCCGATCACCTGCCTACCAACGATTTATAAACTTCTTACATCCATTCTGAGGGCAAAGATTAACGATCATATTGATAGTAACTCTGCAATGTCTGCCTCTCAGAATGGATGTAGGAATGGGTCCCGTGGTACTAAGGAGCTACTCCTTATTGACACGACTATTTGCCAACAGGTTCGCCGCTCTAAAAAAGATCTGTCGACATGTTGGATAGATTATAAGAAGGCCTACGATTCGGTGCCACATACATGGCTCATGAGGGTGCTGGAGTTGTATAAAATTAATACAACTTTACGCACCTTCTTAGTGTCATGTATGCGGCAGTGGAGTACGGTGCTTCACTATCCAGGATGTCGGGATATCCAACAGAGTGGTGAAACAATTAGGATTGAGCGGGGAATATTCCAGGGTGACAGTCTGAGCCCACTGTGGTTCTGTTTGGCCTTGAATCCTCTAAGCACTCTGCTTGAGAATTCAAGGCTAGGCTATTCGTTGCGGAGAGGAAGCCAGGTAATCTCCCACTTGTTGTACATGGATGATCTTAAACTTTTTGCCACCAACAAATTGCAACTGATGAAGTTACTGAAGATCACTGAAAGCTTCAGTAATTCCATCAGAATGGAATTTGGTGTTGACAAATGTGCAGTCATGCATGTAAAACGAGGCGGGATTATAGAATCCCAGGGCATACAGCTCTCGGATTCTATAAACCTAAGGTCACTCTCTGCAACGGAGACCTACAAGTACTTGGGTATGTCAGAGGCGTTAGGCATCAACGTTGCTGACATGAAACAATCATTACAGACACGTTTCTTTGGCCGCCTGAACAAAGTACTGAAAAGTCTTTTGTCAGGGGGCAACAAAGTGCGTGCCTTTAATGGTTGGGTCATGCCAGTGTTGATGTACTCCTTTGGTGTACTCAAGTGGACTCAGACTGAGTTAGACGCCTTGGATAGAAGAGTCCGAACACTACTGACCGCAAATCGAATGCACCACCCACGGTCTTCGGTAATGAGGTTATATATCCCGCGAAAATGTGGGGGTCGAGGCTTTTTGAATGCTAAGACCCTCCATAATCGCGAGGTATATAACCTCAGGGAGTACTTCCTCCAAGTTGACGTGGGGATGCATCGAGATGTGGTGGTAGTGGATAAGGGCCTCACTCCGCTCTCCCTAGGCAAAGAGAACTGGCACAAACCTGTAGTACTGAGTGTCAAAGATCGCAAAGATGTATGGCAAAGCAAGGAGCTACACGGACGCTATTATCGGACCCTTCATGGGCCTGATGTAGATTTCTTAGCGTCCGTGGCCTGGCTACGCTTCGGTGATCTCTTCGGAGAAACCGAAGGGTTTGTATGTGCAATTATGGATGAAGTTATCATGACGAACAACTACCGGAAATATATTGTAAAGGATGGTACAGTCGACATATGTCGGGCATGTCACTGTCCAGGTGAGTCCTTAAGACATATAATTTCCGGTTGTTCACGTCTTGCTAACGGCGAATACTTGCACAGACATAACCAAGTGGCCAGGATTATCCACCAGCAGCTTGCTCTGAAATACAAACTTGTGGAATCTGAGATGCCGTACTACAGGTATGTTCCCGACCCAGTTCTCGAAAATGGTCGTGTCACATTGTACTGGGATCGATCTATCATCACTGACAGGACTATTGTAGCCAATAAGCCTGATATAGTGGTGATAGATCGATCAGAGCGCCGGGCAGTGATTGTTGATATCACTATCCCCCATGACGAGAACCTCGTGAAGGCTGAAAAAGAAAAACAAATAAAATATTTGGATTTAGCGCACGAGGTTGTCGACATGTGGGAGGTGGACTCAGCAATCATTGTCCCGATAGTCGTGACAGCCAACGGCTTAATAGCCAAGAGCCTCGACCAACACCTTCAGAGGCTCTCGTTGGGCATCTGGGTCAAGGGTTTGATTCAGAAAGCGGTACTTCTGGACACGGCGCGTATCGTGAGGAGGTTCCTCTCTCTGGGACCCTAACCACCGGCAGCTTGAACCCTGTTTCCGATGCCGGTTGGAGACTGTATTTTATATTTTTAAATGTATGTTTTTTTTTTTTTAATGTATATTTAAAAATGTATTTTATATGTTTATAAATTGAATAAAGGAAATAATAATAATAATAACTTTATTTTCACCAAAAATTGTTTTTACATTGTTCACAAAATATGTCAAACTTACAAAAAAAAATCCTAGTTACGAACTCTGACCTCTAAACTAGGTTGAATTTACCTGTATCTTAGAGGTCAGTGTACCTTCACCGGTTTACTTACAGTATATATAAGTCTACATATAGTGATTAATATAATTTATATAATATCAATGCAATAGATCTAGCATTAACCCATAGGGTCAGCATGCAGAGAAAAAGTAAAAATGAGTATAGTAAGTAAAAAGTGTATGTATATGTGTTTGTGTAAGAGGGTGTTTGAGTGTTTGTGAGTGTAATTAAGTGTGAGAGTGAGTGAGTGAGAGCAAGCAAGTCTTCCTTATGATCTGTTAATGTTTCCGAGCAAAATATCCTGGGTTTTTTGATACGTCATTTTTAGAAGAAATTCCCTTAGTACAGATTTACATTCATCTAACAAGGTGTTGTTTACGGAGCCGCCAAACTATTTAACAAACTCCTAACAAGGTATAATATTTAAAAACCATTATAAACTTTTTACAAACAAACTGGCCTTAATTACACCGCAACAAAAAGTAGATTAAATTTTCGGAAATGTTTACATTATTCGCAGATTTATTAAATGTTTCACGGTGTGAAAGTTCCTTAATTATTTGGTACTAGCTGCCGTACTGGCAGCTTCACACGGGTGGTGTGAGATTTTCAATAAATTTCAGTACATTTTTTACGTTTTTTTATATACAAACTTTGTCGTAACAAAATGGAACAAAAACGAATTATCCGATTTGGTCCAGTCGTTCGGAAGCTACGGCGTGACCAAAGGAAATCGGCAAAACATTATTATTTGGTATTTCAATTCAAAATTATCATTTCAATTTGGGCCTTACAAACTAACATATATATACAAAATATTACAATATTTGTTAGTAATACACCTTAAAATGATGTTAGCTTATTAGTAATAAAATATGTAAGCTTTATTAAAATTATAGAAAGAAAGGAGTGAATGCTGAGATGACGAGTAGTAGAGAGGAATGGACGAAAAGCACATATTGCGCCCACCGTAAATAATTATAATTAGGAACAAAGTTGAGAAAAGAAGACGGAATATAAATATATTTAAACATTATATTTTTCACATCGGGTTTTTACAGCATAAGTCGTCACTAAAATATAGCACTAGCATATATTTACCGGATGTAGATACTAAAGTCAAAGTTGTAGTATTATAAAATTGCATGTTTTACGAGACACTAAACTTCACGAGCCCCACGTAAAAATGTCTATCAAAGAAACAGAGTAAATTTACAATGTTCATGCTAGATAAAATCTATGTCATTGTAAAAGTAACTTAAAGTGTATGACGGTACACATTTCTTTGTAATATTGCTAAGGTAAATCTGTGAGTAAATCTTTTTGTCATATTCGTATAAGAAAACAAACTATTTAAGCTTAGATTTTTGACCATATACATAAAGACCAATGACTGAAACGTTGAGATTGGCATAATAACTAAACAAATATATAAAACTAAAATAATACAGAATGTTACCGAAAGGTTATATCTATCATCAACATCTTGTTTACATCTATCTTATAGTATACTAGCTGTCCCCCGCGACTTTGTTCGCGTTTTTTAGATTCAACGGTTTTTTATTTTTGCAATATTTTTCATTTATGCTCCGCTCCTATTGGTCGTAGCGTGATGTTATATAGCCTATAGCCTTCCTCAATAAACGGACTATCCAATACAAAAAGAATTTTTCAATTCGAACCAGTAGTTCCTGAGATTAGCGCGTTCAAACAAACAAACAAACAAACTCTTCAGCTTTATAATAATTATTAAGTATAGATAAGAAGTAAAAAAAAACAAGTGTTCCATTTAGTAAACCCATCTACTGTTTTTCTCGAACTTTAAATCCAAAAGAGTTGAAAAACACCGCTGGTATAGTCAGCAACAAAATTACAGCTCAAAATGAATTATTTAAATAATTGATATTAAATTTTTGCATCAATTTATTCCCGATGATACAGTTCTATCATCAGAAAAAAAATATATTATCGGCAACCTTAAAAAAGCAAGGTCAGAAGAACACTTGCAATCGATAAGGCCTATTATCATATACAGTAAATGAAAAATACGCTAATCTGAGTACTTTGCAAAGCCATCTTTTCATAGAAACCTAGAGAAGATAAAATAATAGCAATCATTTCTTCAAATAAAGCATTTTGAAGGTGTCTTTATTAAAGACACCCAGATATATTCGCCTTTTACCACTTCCCAGTATCATAGTTAGAACAAAAAAACGAAACAACAAACTACCACAATTTGTCTACAAAACAGTGTTACCAACATCAAAAGAAATAAGTCAGCCATATTTATGTTGGAGTACGATGTGACGAACTTGTGGCAACACTCGAAACAACCGCCCAAAGTGGGGCAGTTAGCCAACTTAAATTGGCCAAGTGACGGAAACTTTTTAACTAGTGTTTACCCACTACTTTGTCTGAAATATTGCTTTTGTTAAGTCGTGTTCTGGGCATACAAAATAGTTGTGGGGATTGCTGGTTGTGGATTGGTCGGCTTTTATTTGTTCGAATGGTTCGTTGACATTGACAATTTTATTGGTGAAACCTTAGAATATACATACAATACGAATGTTATTTATTTAGCAAGCACACAAATAACACACTGGTACAAAAAAATACTCTCAATGTTTAGATTCCAGTCAGTTCCTTCCATTGACAGCATTTTTTTTAAGAAAACTTAATCTCCTTCTGCTAGGCTACTATCAATTTTTATAATTAAATTAGAGAGTAAAGGCACTGGGCTTTAACTTTAACTATAAGATAAGTTAAGTAGTAAAAACTAGTAGACATGATTCCAATAAAAAAGAATATCTATTAAGATATTCTTAAACTCGAAATCAATATATTTGATGTTGTTCTCTGGCTGAGGTCGGTGTTCTGGAACGACCTAATATAACTTAATAGGCATAATTTTACGATATTCGTTAAGTAGCACTCAGAACTTTGACCCTTCTTATACTTTTCTTACTTTCTAGCTTATTTTCTTAATGATTCGTATGGTTCATGAAACAGCGGTTGACATGGTAAAGATTTCTTGTGACAGAGTTTACCTTTTCTGTTTTTTTAAGAATTTATGTTCATGCTGCCTCAAGTAAAAATAATTTACCTATACGACACACAAATGTCTCTAATTTTTCCCATATATGGTAAGGTTATCGATTTATCTTAATAAGTACTGGTATTTTTACTCCCTTTAATTGTATATTTGATCTACGCTACTGCAAATTGATCACAAAGAAGATTGTTAAGTTTAATTAGATTCATAAGTTTTAAATAAGGTTGAAAAAATACACCATTTACAATAGAGCCTCAAAATATGGAATAATTATCAATTTATTTTCGCTTTAGTTATAGTGGTTTCGCATACCAGACTAACGGTACCTAACCTAAATAAAAAAACGAACTATAAACCCTGAAACCCAAACATCTGATCACTTGACTTCAAGTTCAAATGACTCTCATTATGGACAGACATTACCTTCACATAATAAGGTATCATTACTACAAAAGTCAATTTAGTTCCAGAAAATTACTTCAAAAACAAACAACGACGCAAATCCACGCGATCTAGATTTCAAAATCCCATTATATTGACCGCCATTGATTGTAGTTAGTCACAACCAGACAATTACCAGGCTTTATTATTTATTAGAGAAACTAGGCCATAGCCGTGGCTAATTCTGTTTTCCTTGTATAAATCGATTGACGCGACTATCATGGAATTTGTAGGCCTGTCAGGTGGAAAAGTTTTTATAACATACCGTAGTGAAAAACTTCTTTTTCATTTTTTTTAATAAACGACTCCCGCACTTAGGAGTTTAATCCTTGTGTCGCGGGGGTCATTAGAAACATTCATATCACATGCACAAAGAACACCCAGACTTAGAATAAGCATTTGTGAATCACGCAAATGCTTGTACCGGGTATCGAACCCGTGGCACGACGCGCACAGTGGTAATTGGCGTAGTGAACTATACCACTCGGCTTTCCGTGCAGTCAAAAGATTTTAAACTGACTTGTACTGAAAAAGTCATAAAATGTTGTAGCGCAAACTGCATCTTGTACGTAAGCATTACAGTTGTTTTCACCAAAACTCGTTTGTTTACATGTTTGGCACAAAATATTGAACGCAGTATAGAAAGGCAGTAGCAAACATTTCCTTTAGTTTAAGAAAAAATCAAAGTGAAACATTCTAATTGAGAAACCCCGTGAAAATGGAATAAAACCTTTTTGTGGGAGTTGCTTACAAATGGCGGAATTAAATGCCAGCGTGCTAATTAAGTTGAAACCGGAATATCTCGCAATACTGTACGTGTGCATTCCGATATTACAGCCTAAATGTAATCCTGGTATTCCCTGATTTTCTTTTATATCCGTTTATTAGAATTTCCTAAATATAGGACTAATTTTACAACTACTTCCATAACATAATTAATAGATACCCACGTTAGGCCCTGCGTAAACGAGTTAACATAAATCACCAAAGGCTGACGAATTTAAGTGTTTAACGACCCGAATCCTAGTTGCTTGGAGACTAAAATTGTCGCGTATCAAAGTCTTGCGTCGCTTTGTGTACAAACGGCCTTACTCAACGATTAAATTACTTTAATGATGTCGAGTGAGGTCTGGCTGTCATTCTCCATCAGACGACTAGAATATAATTAGTCGTTAATGCCTGGTTTTTAAATTTAAAAAACAATCCGTTTTATTTACGGACGGTAGAGCTTTGCTTACGCCTAGATCCTATATCTTTTGATTCGTTATTCGTTAACGTGACGATCCGTCACTAGGCTGTCTCTCGTCCGTTCGTATGTAGACGTCAGCTGTTATTTGGGTAACGAACAGTTACATTTTTTTTTTATAGGAACAGCTTTTTTTAACTCCTCGTTGATATTTTAACAGTTCGTTAAGGAAACGATTCGTTTTTTGTTTATTGGTCCCGGCCATTAGAAAATACTACCGTCCGTTAGCAGTACGAATCGTTTGTTCAATATACGAACCGGCCATTAGACTCGCGATCTTTGGCTTTGCGTCGAATGTAAATAAACAATTACAGTAATTATTATTATAATAATGTTTTCATCTTTATAGATATGTAAATACTGACCAAAAGGCAAACCTCTCATATGCAACGCTCATGTGAGAGCTTTGGAAAAGTGTCGTCGACTTTTAAGGCACATGTTCTAACTAGAATATACTTAACATTTATTGCACTTCACAAGTTATAAGTATATCAAACAGTTATAAACGTAAAGTACCAAATATTAATTATCATTATTGCCCAAAGTTTTAATGCATTTTGTTCTTTAGATGACTAAAAGCCCGCTAATGACGCCGCAGTAAAATTGACCACACATATAATACCATCATCTCGAAAAGAAGCTTCGCACAAAAATACCTTTATATATCTTTGTGTATCGTATAACAACAAAAATATAAATGCAACAGCGAAACTTTTTAACTTACACCTCAACACAAATACAGTCAAACTACTTTTACGCGACCAAAGCCAAAATCTCGAACACATCCCTAATACCCGTCACCCTAAATTATCCATCACCTGGACTCCATCTAACCCCAAAACGTCACCTGTCAACCATAAATATCTGATGAGAGATGGGGCAACCATAAATAACATTCACGCCGACTTAATGAGACCACTGTATTTATTACTTTTAATTATAATTCGCACTTCAAAGTAAGCTTTATTTAGATAGACATAATGTATGAAAATGAAGGAAGAGTAGGATTGTTGAAAGTTAGTTTATAATCATACTCCTGATATTATACTAACGAGAAATAACCGGGTATGAGAAGTTGCAGTGTAAGAAAAAATTAAAATCAAAAGACTGAAACTGGACATAAAAAAAAAACAATATATTTCATATAATTAAAAAAAAACAGCCAAGTGCGAGTCAGACTCGCGCACGAAGGGTTCCGTACCATCATCTAAAAAAATGGCAAAAAATCACGTTTGTTGTATGGGTAGCCCTTAAATGCTTGTTTTATTTCAATTTAATTATTTATTTTTAGCTGCAACAGAAATACGTCACCTCTGAACTGTGGGCTAGTTTTTTTTTAAGCAGAATTTTCATATTTTTATTACAATATTTTTCTTATAAATTCTACAAAATCCTTTTTCTTTATATTTTCGTCACACCTATAGTCTGACCATCGTCTACAAAAATATCTATGTTAATAATTAATCTGTGGATTAACGTTTTTTTGTATTTTATGTTTATTTTTTTTTACTTTAAGAATAAGAACACTTAGAACATTTATTTGCTAGAAACATGGTTTACAAGTTGTTAGGTATTATGTAGGTAGTACAGCATGTTTCACCGTAGACTATGACGGCATGCAAAATATATTTTTTTTTATATTTAAAAATTTATTTATTTTTATAATTTAAAAGTGTTATACGTATGAGTGTTTGGAAAGAATAAATAAATTTCTTTTGTTTTTGTTTTTCTTGATTATATTACTATACGGTCTGTGTAACTTCGCCCTGTCTGCGGAAATACAACATTTTTAAATTACGCTTCAAAAATCTTACAAATCTTGAAAAAGTTCAGAGCTTAAAAAAGTCGTCCTAATTATGTGGAGCTTATTACGAAGTTGAAGATCACGTGGACTTGGCTTTCACGTAAAAACAAGAGGACTTTAATTTGATCTTGTAACTTTTTTTTGAGTTCGTAAAGTTATAATTTTAATTGGGACAAGTCCACCACACATGACCATCGTTGTAATTATTTATTTTATTTTTATTTGAATAGATCGATAGAAACTAATAATACTACCCAACAAAACCACAAAACAAAAATATTAAAACTAAACCACACAATATGGCAAGAGAAATAAAGAAAAAAGACAAAACAATAATATACTTATATACATATAAACATAGTAGGTAGTCCTTTTTAATTTTAATCTCTTTTATTCAAATCGTATAGTGTAATCACCAAGAGCTGATTTTACCAACAATTAATAAATTTATTAGAGGAATATTTTTGAATTTTTGATAGTTCTTCCATAGAAAATCTGTCAAAAGTTTATTTTATTCCATGACTATACATTGTCATTGGAAAAATTTATCCTAAGCCAGACTTTGATTACCAAACGAAAAATCATCATTTATTATACATTTGGTAAAAGACTTAAGATAATTAAATACAAATAATAGAAGGAAAAACTTAAGCCTCAGGCAGGACTCGAACCTGCGACCACTGGCTTGACGCGCCATTTAATTACAAAAATTCGCTCCGCATGCGTTAATGCGTAACAAATAATTAAAATAAATAAGACTTTAGATATTTCTTCCAGCAGGCCTCCAATAGGATAACTTAAAAAGAATACAAAGAAGACATTGTATCTAATAAAAATAATAATAAATACCGAATACATAATAGTCCCAAAAGATAAACTAACACAATTTTAGGAAAACGTTGAAATTATCGTGAAATTTAATAGACACATTCTGCACTGCAGCTTTGGTCAAATTTCTAATTAAACCCAGTATGTTTGCAAATGAAGCGAATGCGAACTGTTTACAGTTTAATGATGCCTGAATTTGCGAATATCTACAGTGGTCTCTCGATAGTGACTTCATATTGGTACATAGTACTTGTAATTAGAGAACTGCATATATATTCATAATTATTTTAAACAAAACGGTTTACTCGGTTTTACAGTTCGACTCGCGACACCACCGCCGCCGCGTCAGCTCATGATTAGGGACTCCTATTGAGTCTGAAACTAGTCGGGCGATCCCGAGAATATACGTGAGTAAACCGTTTTGTTTTAAATAATTGTGAATACTCTTCACGAAAGCTATTATGCATAATATTCCTTTATGCATTGACATAAAAATTCTAAATCAAATGTCTATGTTACACCCAATAAAAGGTGAGTTATTATCGTTTCACAAACGAATACTATGACTTGTATATAGGTTACAATAACGCTTGGCATAAAAACACTAAAAAAAACAAATCTATACTAATATTATAAAGCTGAAGAGTTTGTTTGTTTGTTTGTTTGTTTGTTTGTTTGTTTGTTTGTTTGTTTGTTTGAACGCGCTAATCTCAAGAACTACTGGTTCGAATTGAAAAAATCTTTTTGTATTGGATAGTCCGTTTATTGAGGAAGGCTATAGGCTATATAACATCACGCTACGACCAATAGGAGCGGAGCATAAGTGAAAAATGTTGCAAAAATGAAAAACCGTTGAAACTAAAACACGCGAACAAAGTCGCGGGGGACAGCTAGTGATAAATAAACTCGAATTTCAATATGTACTGTAATCGTAAGAGTTTTACTGAATGAAACACACAAACTTTGAATCACTCTGAGCTCTGTCCATTGACAAAAATCGTATGAAGATCCGTTCGGTAGTTATTGAGTTTATGTAGTTCAGACAGACAGACGTTAATTATAACTTCCAATTCCATAGAAACTAAGGATTTAAAAACTCTAGAATCATATACATGTACATACATATGTATGACATAGTTCATATAAATCTGAGGGCTTCAAAAAATTTGCTCAAAAGAGATAGTTTCATTTTATCCCACACATAGGGCAACTCAACCGTTTGGCTGCGGACATCAAAATGAACTGTGAACAAAAAATGTGACTTCACTGACTGTACAGCAAGCAATCTGATATCCGACTCCTTTTTCAAATGCAATCTTCGTTCCAAATTAAAGTGTGTTCGAATTTCAAACGCTGCGTTTTTAATTTTGTTTCGGTTTTGATTCGTTTAAAATTGATGTTGTGACTGGCCAGTTTTATTTACGGGACTTTTAATACGATCTTCTTTTGTTTTTGTTTTTTTAATAGTGAGATTATTTAATATTTTGTTTCAGTGTTACCGTATTATGTACCTAATTAATTGGTTGTAAAGTTCAGATAAGTCGATTTATGGAAAATACTAGTATCTATTTACTTGCATCTATAAGACATAAAGGTAATCTCAAAATAGTATCAAGGGAATTAAAAATTAAAGATACTTGATTGGTACCTAAATCCTCCCTTACTTTGCGCCAATTATGACATAACCCAGAACAAGATCCGTAAACGAATTGTTAAAAAAAATTACAATACTTCAACAAAAAACAAACAAAACTTCAAGCAAGCAGCAATTGAAGTAATGTAACAAAATCTCTCAAACGTCTCCATAAGCTAACAACCCGTAAAAACCTGAACATGTCTGGTCCGACAAAACGTATTCAATCTAAAACTCGGATAAGCCATTACATGGTCCCTATGCTGACCTTTGACCTTCGACGAGACACGTAGGGGTCCCAACAATTACAGCCAGCTCACGCGCTCGGCTCACGTATATTTTTTAGATCCTTCTCAAATTACGATTAAGTTAACCCTTTTCCAATTATAATAAGAAAAATTGTTGGAAACGACAAAGACTTTAACGTAATACAAGTCAGTTATATTGTGGAGAGCGACTTGTTAAAACTTTTTGACAGATGTCTACCCTTAGGCCCACTTGTACCAAAAACCTAACTCCAGAGTTAGTTGCTAACACGAGGTTAAATTGACAATATTGCATGACAAAATGTCAATTTTACCTCGTATTAGCCTGTAACTCCGAGTTAAAATGACCCAAGTGTGCAAGCGGGCCCTTAGAATATAAATAAGCTGTGACTTAAAATATTTTAATTTGAATTTAAAGACACTTTAATAATTTATTTAAATATACTTAAAGAAAACAAATACAACATTTATATACCTTGATTTGGCCTACAGTAGAAAACTAGTTGAAAATGGCTAAAATAAAATCTTATATCAGACAAATTTGTGGCGTTTTTGCACTACTGGGACTATAAGGACTAGTAACAAGAGTAATACCAAACCTAATAACCTAAGCGCATTATCACAGTACCTTACATTTAGATGATGCATTTTATTATGTCGCCAACCCTCCACGGCGCGCGTGACTCGGAAATTAGCCGAACTCGGCAATCTGACATGGCGTCGTTTGTGAATCAAACACGTTCTTCACTAGGTGACTGTATTCTTTAGTTGGCTATCTTTTTTAATAGGAATATTAATTTATTTATTTTATGTTAACATATACATTACTTACTTACTAGCTTCACTGACGTTACATTTCACTTCAAACGTTACAGAGATGTAACAATGACTTATCGGTTAACTCCCCGTGTAGTACAATGAAACAGTAGCAATTAATTATTTAGATAATAAAAATAACTTACATTAGAGTTAAACAAATATACCATAATTTAAACAAAAAAATAAATACAACAATAAAACGGGAAAATATGTAACAAAAATTAATAATTCAAACAATAAAATAAAAATACATATTATATCGGGCAAAAATGAAACAAAAATAATATTTCCCATTCATGGAAATGAAGAAATAAAATTATGTATCCTTTATGTATATTAAGGCTCCGAAAATAATGTTGTAATCAGACACTGCATAATTATGTTTGCTTAAATATTAGTTGATACAAACAGGTCATGTTATTTTCAAAAGACATAATTATGTTAGTTTATTAAATCAGTCGTATATCTGCCTTCCTAGACAAGTGTCATTTCTACAAGCGCTAACGCTGATCGAATCGCTCAAATGTATGGAAGTGACAAGTCTAAGTCACGTGACTTATCGAAAAAGAAATTTCATTTCCATACGTTTAATGTAATGTCAACGCTTTCTATCATCGCTAACGCTTGAAGAAATAATAAAAATATATAATAAATACATGTATGAGGATTAAAAGTAAGTAGGTATATAGGCGGATTTCAATTCTTGATGTTATTTCCACTTAAACAAACATCAACTTTATGTGAGTGTAAATAAAGTATATTTTGGACTGACTAGTTCCACTAACTTTTAAATTATCGCGCTGCATGTTTATAATAATATGTTATGTAACACAAACTGAAGTTGTATCGCAAATTGAACCTTATATTATGTAAGCATTATAGTTTGTTTCCCTAAAACTCGTGTTTGGCATATCATACCACTCGTGTTGAGGTACCTACCTCAACACGAAGAAAATACAAAACCAACGTATTTTTGCTTCAAACAGGCAAAGGCAACAAAATATAAAGCCAGCTGCAATAAAATTGTCTATGCCAGGAGACCACCCAACATTATGAAACAACATTGTAAAACTACTGGCTCTCTATGGTCATAATAATGGCATCATGTGCGGTTACGACTTGTATGCCATAAAGTAAAATAAAAAGAAATAGGTCCATTTGGAAAGGAGGTCTTAAAATGTCCGCTGTTTAGTGATTTAAAATGTTGCGTAGTTAGAAATAAAAATTATTCAAACTAAGCTCGACGACGTTTTATAATAAATTATTACATTTTATTTATAATAATGTTTGCTATTTATTAAGTAATTCTATTAATAAGAAAAATGTTTGTTCCTCTTCAATAAATTTTTAATTTTAATACAATGGCAATGCAAAGTTAATTAATATTAGTTCGGATTCGTAATTCAGTATTCTTGAAGAAAAAAAACTGTCAATGGAAGAAACTAATTGACAACTTCCGTGGTCAAGTGGTGTAAAAACCGGTTTTTAAGGTGTCGCTAGTCTCTGAGGTCTCGGGTTCGGTCCCCGGACGGGTCAATGTAGAAAAATAACTCTTTTCAGCAGTGTCTCGGGTTTGGGTGTTTGTGGTACCTTCACTGTCTGTGATTTCATAACACAAGTGCTATAGCTACTTACTTTGGTTTTAGATCAATTTATTTGATGTTGTCCACATTAATGAATTTATTTAATTGAAATTCACTTAAGAGTAACCTCCCTTAACATTAAAGTATAGATCTTGCTTATAACATCCTTCACTTAGGTAATATTTCAAAAATACAAAAAACAATGACGTTCAAATACTTAAGTATAGGTAGCACTAGCTAATTCACGCGACTCCGCCCGCGTGGATGACGGGTATCGCGGCAAAAAGTAGCCTATGTCCTTTTTCAGGCTCTAGACTATCTGTGTACCAAATTTTATTTAAATCGTTTCAGTAGTTTTGGCGTGAAAGCGCGACAGACTGACAGACAGAGTTACTTTCGCATTTATAATATAAGTAAGGATTACTATCCATCCATATTTCTTTGGATTTTACTTACCATAAGCTCCATAAGACTGACGTCAACCTATCTACCATCATGTCCATACAATTACAACGAACCGTGACAAAATATTACATTTTAACAGTTCAGAGCTACAATAAAACTTATTGAAAGTAATAGTACATTGTATCCATTACGAGCGTCCCTCGGCGTGACATAAAAATTAACTGTGCGATGTCCCGGCGATCAGAACGCAGCTCACGCGTCCAAGATACCTCTCTGTCGTAGTTCCTTTTAATGTGGTGCAAGTGATAGACGCAGACGTATGGAAAATTAATCTAAGAGAAGCAATTGAAATTAGCTTCAGAGAGTAACCAAAAATTGTGGTTGACAGCTGCGTGAGCTATGGTTAGGTATGAATATTGAATACGTATTAATTTAAGATGTACTTTTTGGTAATTATTGATTTTTAGTTTCTAACTTAAGGTATCTAAAAATACCTTTATAGATCAGTTTTAAATCACAAAAGTATCAAGTTAAGTTTATAATGTTGGTTTTGACACTCATATTTAAGAAGAAAGAGAATTAAGTCCTCAACACTGTTGACAATTAAGACTAAAGATAATTCCGTTCGTTCACAGTGTACCGTGGACTGGACTTAAACTGTTTTTTCGATCTTACCCATGCTTACTTTAAGAACTAATTTGCAAAAAAGTGGATTTAATTAAAGATTACACATTTTTTTTTTATTACAACTTCTAATTTTAGAATTTTAAGCTAGACTCCTAATTCTCTCCAAAAGAATGATTTAAAAGAAATTACAAGACATGCAAAATTATAGCAATGAAATCGCTTGCTCTTCCCATCTTACCATGTCTCAATATCTGCTTAAACTCGGGCGAAAGTTTGAGTGTCCCACTTTGTAAGACGTTATATTTAAAGTTCCTAGAGGAAACTTGTTCTGTGTAGTTTTTGCGCTTTTTCATTTATCGATCTTGGATATATAACCCGATTTGTTTTATTTTAATTCATACAAGGTACATTGATTATATTTAAAACTGTCATTTGTCACAATTTCCTGTATAGTCTATTTAAAATTCTTGTGTCAATAGCTATTATTTTCACTTAAACAAATATTAAGTTTATCCAAGTGTAAATAAAGTTTAGACTGACTGGTTATGTTGAAAAAGTCATAAAAAACATTAAGTTGTAGCGCAAACTGTACCTTACATGTCAGCATTACAGTTGTTTTTCCTAAAACTTGTGTTTGTTTACATGTGTGGCCTATAAATTCCGGACGCAGTATAATGTAAAAGTGAATTGTTAAACGAATTTTAAATACCTTTATTTGTATTAATATAAGATAGGTTTTACTTTTTGCCTACAACAAAACCTCCGGTTGAGATGAATTTGATGAATGAATTAGTTTTGAATTGGTCTGATGATAGGAACTCTGTAACCAAAGGAAGCAATTTCATCGTATTTGGGCCTGTTTACTTTGTCTTGAGTTTCTGTCTGAGCCCAGCTGATTTAAAAACTTGTGTTTAAAATACCTTTTTAAAAAAACTTATTAATGAGGTACAAAAATAAATAAATATAAAAAGCAAACAGAGTACTAGTTGCTAAAGTTTGCATGTAACGTAATAATAAAAAACTTTAGTTATTGTTAAGTAACTTTTTAATTGGAAAACTAATTGGAGTTACCGTGATAATTATGTGTTGCCAAAATTAAATTATTGTTTAACTAATCAGTTACAAAATTAATTTTGTGTAATTATATTTATTGAGTAGAAATAAATAGTTACTCGTATTAATATTTTTTTTTAACTTAAAGTCGTTATCTGAGCAGATTACTGGTGACAGGATTTGAATAAATAAGATTGTAGGTTTGACTCCAAATTAATACCAATAAAAATTGTTTATTTAATCTTTCATTTAAAATGCAATTTAATTTCATCCAAAATATTTATAACTAGCTTTAGCACGCGGCTCCTCGCGTCCTATGTCCTTGCTTAGAATTTATCGATGTACGCAATAAGCTTTATCCACGCCAAATTTCATCAAAATCGGTTTAGGACGGATTTTTTCAACGTCAGATAGTTTTATCTAAGGAATAATTTTCGCACTCAATTCGCGCACTCCATGCTTGTCTATGTATACTCTAAGAGTACTTTACATGACCATAAATTTAGTGTTGTAAGTACAACAAAATGTTTAGTTTCCCTAACTATCTTTTTCATCAGTTTCTTGACATACTGTACGTACATTAATCCGTATTTAATTAAAGTAAAGCAGTTACTAAATAGTTTATTTTCGGACTTCATTTTCGATCGGTCGTCATGTTTTCGTTTGACAGTTAATTAAGTTTATTTTAACGGATATTGCAGACCTATCGGTTTTTGTTTAAATATTTAAAAACCGCACTCCCGTGGTTACGTTTTGTTTTTGACAGCTTGTTTATTTGAAAGTAATCCTTACTAATATTATAAATTCGAAAGTAACTGTCTGTCTGTCGCACTTTCACGCCTATACTACTAAACCGATTTAAATAAAATTTGGCACACAGATAGTCTAGAGCCTGAGAAAGGACATAGGCTTTTTGCCGCGATAAACGACAACCACACGGGCGGAGCCGCGGGAAATAACTAGTATCCTTTTATAGGTAATATTCAAAATCTTAATAAATAAATAAATATCTTGGGACAGCAAGATAAATCTAAAGTCAAAAAAACTGGTAATAACATTAGACTAGTAGAGTGGATGAATGGAAGTTTTTTTGACGACCTCCGTGGTCGAGTGGCGTACACACCGGTTTTCAAGGTGTCGCCAGCTCTGAGGTCCCGGGTTCGATCCCCGGCCGGGTCAATGTAGAAAAACCACTTTTCTACATTGTCTCGGGTTTGGGTGTTTGTGGTACCTTCGTTGTCTCTGAATTTCATAACACAAGTGCTTTAGCTACTTACTTTGGGTTCAGAACAATGTATGTGATGTTGTCCACTTTGCCCTTCAATAGGTAGGAAATGACGGTTAAAAAAAAATATAATATATTAACAAGTACTTTTTAGTTTTTGTTTTACACAAAGCGTGCTAACGGGACCCAATTACTAAGCCTCCGCTGTCCGTCTGTCCATCTGTCTGTCAGCGAGCTGTATCTCATGAATCGTAATAGGTACAGCTGAAATTTTTACGGAGTGTGTTTTTCTGTTGCCGCTAAGGCTCTAGACAGACGGACCGCATTTTAACTGCAATCCAACCGCAAATTGCAGTTCAACTGCATTTTGAATCCAGTTGACACGACTGCAATAAAACTGCAAACTTCAAAACTTCAAAAATTGCAGTTCAATTGCAGTCGGCGTGCAATCGTGTGAACTGCACACCGACTGCAATCGAACAGTTCTATTGCATTTGTGTCAACTGCATTCAAACTGCACCCGAACAGCAATTCGCGGTTGGATTGCAGTTAAAATGCGGTCCGTCTGTCTAGAGCTTAAAACAACGAAAAATAAAAAATTTAAAAATTTAAGTTTATCCACAACAATTTGCTCGACTTTAAAGGCCTAAATTTTGTAAGAAATCAACTTTAGTTGACCTATTACATTATATTATTTCATAATCATAATCATAATCATAATCTTTATTGCATTTCCACAATGTTTTTTTACAAAGAGATCTTAAATTTATGGTTGGACATACATTATTTGCCTATATCTTTACTATTATACCTATCCCTCTTACAAACAGATTCGAATATAAACCACAGATTTTCAAATTCATAGCTCGGTTATAAGTAAGACAAAGAAAAACCACAGACAAAGAGATGACAAGCGACCGTTTAAAATTCATAGACGTTTTAAACTTACAGTATTTGTGGTAGCAGTTATGACAGAAATATTGCAATGAAATGCAAACGCTATAAAAATTCTGAATAGTAAGTTTGATACAACTGCACTGGAAGAACATGTTTTTATATGCTATTTAAAATATTGTGCCAATTGATGATATTTCCATTTAAACAAACATAAACTTTACGTAATTGTAAATAAAGTAAATTTTAGAGTGACTAGTACTATTGAAAAAGTCATCAAAAATATGATTTTGTAGCCCAAATTGAACCTTATGTGTAAGCATTACAGTTGTTTCACCGAAAATACGTGTTTGTTTATATGTTTAGCACAAAATTGCGGACACAGTATAGTGTTTAATTTTTTGAATAAGTACATATTTTTAAATAGTGACTTTTTTTAATAAATGAAAAACGTTAATTGAAGATGTATTTTTATTTTATTTATTCCGGAAAATAAACAGTTATACATTAAAGTCTTACACTAAGTTATAAATATACAAGGTTATAAATAAATGTATAATCTACGACATTTTCCACAAATATGTATAGTGTGTCATAGGTAAATATTTTTTAAGTGCTTCAGAAAGTGTAGTTTTTTATGTTTCGTACGTTACGTTTTGTCTATTATTGTAAGGGTAAGAGAGAGAGGTACGAGCACACATATTTCTTCTCTGTTTCTCTCATAGCCAGTTACGTTTCTTCAATTATGTTTCTTCGTAAATAAAAAAGAAGTTTTACTTCAGTCTAAAGCACACTCTTTTTTTTTCACGAAAATTGGCTTTACCTCTGTATTAACACTCATTCACTATTTTTTTTTTGGTTACCTACAATACAAATATAAGTTTTATAAATAGGCGCTGTTTGAAATAGACGGCTTTATTGCCAAGCCGTAAGGTTGAAATTCATTATACACTTGTTATCAATTTATGTAGGATCAACCATTGTTCACAAGTGTGAATCACAGTGAACCGATTCATATTTAATTCGGTTCATATTCATATTTATGGAGAAATAAATGGAATAAAATATCTACCGCAACTAATAATTGTACCAGACGTTTGGCGAAATAAGAGAGAAGAGACTTCGTAATTAATGTATTCCTATTTTTACACGAGAACTAGCCGAGCTCCGCGGTTTTACCCGCGCGATTCCCGTTTATGATATCAACTTTCGTTTGTTTTTGAGATTTATTCCGATACTAGCTTTTGCCCGCGACTTCGTCCGCATTTCCGTCGTTTTTCGTAAAAAAAGTAGCATATGTCCTTCCTCACGGCTCAGTGGTTTTGATGTAACAGACAGATTTACTTTCGTATTTTAGTAGGGAAATATAATAATTATGTCGATCCTCAATACTGTTAAAAAATATCGCAATAAGGAACCGCAGATATTATTATTAATAGCTGTGCCCGCGACTCCATCAGCGTGTAACTCCTTGTATGTTATTAAGTTAATGTATTGGTAATATTGTTTAGATCACATGAGGCTTATGTACCTGTAGAACGAAAATACTTCAGCGCAAAGCTTCCGGTTAAACTATGTTGAAAGTTGACCCGTCCGGCACGTGAACAATTCTTATAGCATGATTCAGTATTCACGCGCGACGGCGCGATGGCTTATTATCGTATTTCATGTATAAGTTTGGTGTTTCTATACCGATTTCTATGATTTTTTTTTCATTGAATAGGTAATAATGTTAACTTTTTTTAATTAGGGATGAGTGAGTGTATTATAAACGTAAGAGTAAACAAATATAATCAGAAAGCTCCGAACTGCTAAGCCATCGGGAGTTACACGTGTTATTGTGAATCGACCATAAAAGATAGACATATGCTGTTGTGGGATATTTTTTAGATAATTTTATGTAGAAAATTTCCGTCATATATGATTTCTATATAGCTTTAACCATTAAGACTGCATACGCGACGGAAGCTTAAAAAATGGAGTAACTTCTCCCGTTTTCCAAACATTTCCCTTCACCGCTCTGCTCCTATTGATTGTAGCGTGATGAAAAGTATACTATAACCTGCCCAGGAGTATGAAGAATAATTGTACCAAGTTTCGTTAAAATCCGTCCAGTAGTTTTTGTTTCCATAAGGAACATACAGACAGACAGACAGCCGACAGACAGACAGACAAAAATTTTACTGATTGCATTTTTGGCATCAGTATCGATCACTAATTACCCCCTGATAGTTATTTTGAAAATATATTATTTTGATGTACAGAATTGACCTCTCTACAGATTTATTATAAGTATATGTATATAGATTCTGCTACTTGGGTGGAGATGAATTAAACAAATGAAAATTCAAAAAAATCGGTATATCAGTTCTTGAGTTATAAATTTTATAACTACCCCGAATTTCTTCTAAATAAATATACATACCTATAGATTACTATAATTGTGACCAAATTTCAGCTTGGAGGTCAGGTTCATGGTGGTTCCAATGTGACTTGTAGATATTAATAATCCATTAAATTTAAGTACCTAAGTACCTATCGCTTTTTAGGGGGGGTTTTTCAACGCCAGATAACTTTATCCAAAGAATAAATTTTAATTGTTGACCGTTCTTGCATAAAAAATCTGTCAGACAGCAATTTTAACTCACGAATAAAAATGACATTATTTGCATGTAAAGAACTTTATATCTAAACCAAGAAAATACAAGTACTTAAGCAAGAAAAATATAAGTAAGTTTATCAGATACACGAGACACAGGAACAAACATGGTCAAAAATCACTAAAGACAGGAAGTTTGTAAGAAGATATTATGCGACTTGGTCCGCGCGTTTTAGTTTCAACGGTTTTTCATTTTTGCAACATTTTTCATTTAAGCTCTGCTCCTTTTCGTCACAGCGTAATGTTATTTAGCTTATAGCCTTCCTCAATAAACGGGCTATCAAACACTGAAATAATTTTTCAAATCGGACCCGTAGTTCCTGAGATTAGCGCGTTCAAACAAACAAACAAACATACAAACAAACTCTTCAGCTTTATATATTAGTATATAATTATAGATAACAGTGTCATGAGTAGCCCATTAAATAATATAGTACATAGGAAACTGAACACACATCATATCTCCGTTACACACATTATTATCATGACTGCAGCTGGCGCGGCGCCAAAAATAAATGACTTTCATCTCAGATGAAAAACATTTCATTTTGAGTTATTTTGCATATATCGTAATTACGATTCAGATCTATAAATATTACGTCTGTCTAAAGCAATATTGAAATGCTTGTAACTACTTCAATATGAAAGTAATTAATCTGCCGTTTTTCGACATAGTTTGTAATTATTCTCAATACAACTCAATACTCGAAAATATTTTTAAAATTTATTTATTATGAAATTTATTTTTAAAATATTCGAAATAAACAAAATCGGGTGAAATACCCAATTCTTAATTTGCTATTTAGCCTATCAACATTTACAGCAAAACTAACCACAAAAACATTCTGCAAGATCACTCTGTAATCAAAACGGGTCACTCCGTCACTTGCCAACCTCAATGATTGATCACCTGGCCACGTTGGCAAGCTGTTCAGATTACTGCGATGTCATTTACAGAAATATCAGCCTACCTTCCGGCACACTTAAAATATGATTGTTAGAATTAGACAAATTATAAATGATACTGGTTATGCTTCGCGTGGTCGCCTAATGGCTCGTGGTGGTATGGATAATTGGGTGAGGGTGTTGATTCAAAGCTAGGGTATGCCTATGGCAATTTGAGTGTCATAATTTGACTGTGTTTTTAAGATTATAAATATTTCCAGGATCTGTAGGAAAATCCTCGTCTATGAAACCTTGAGAGTAAAACTAGTAGTTTTTTATTAATAAAATGGCGTCGTAAAAGTGGGCTGTTTATAATAATAATAAAAAATTACATTTATTTAACAAGCTTACACACTTGCTCTGTTATATTATTGAATAGCACTTAACAGTAAGATTAAAACTAAGTATCTGTGTAAAGAAATTTACTGATGTAGAGGTAATTTTATTAAGTTTATAATAATTATGTATTATGTAATAAAACTTCAAAATAAAAATAAGTAAAGTATAGTGCGCATTTCGAGTATAAACTAAAGGCACTAGAATAAACAAGAAAAATTGTAAAATTAGTGTCAAAACAGAGCGCGCTATTTTATTAAAACCATCTCAAAAATCAACATTACCTTAATAATATCCGGAACCATCTATAATAGGCATGTTTCCTATTTTTTTTTTAATGTTCGTCTTGTAGATTAATGAATTTTATTGGACACGTTTTTTTTCTTTTTTCCTGCAAACAAAAAATGATCAAAATACAGAGAACGAAAGTTACGCGTGACGTCACTCCTCGCTACGATTTTTAGCGAGGCGTAGCGTCATAAGCCCCCACTCCGAAACTTTAAAGCGGTGTATCTTTGTATTTTTCTATTGTTTTGATAAAAGAAAAAATACGTGTCTAATATTTTTTTATTATCTAACTGACGGACTAAATAGATTTTAACTTTTCATACCCAGGAAACATCCCTATTGTGCATTAACGTCTGTCGTCGGAAAATCATTTAAATCAGTAAACGAGCGTAGTACTGACAGCTTGAAATTTGCTTATGCGCGGCACATCGGGCTACTAGCGATTCGCGCACTCTATGCTTGTCTATGTATACTCTAAGAATAAAACATACTTTAGCTGCCTAACAAAAAAACTACAGCCCAATAACTCATTTAAAAAAAATACTTGTATAAAAAATAATATACAATAGTCAAAACAAGAAATTCTCTTCCAAGCTCAAATAACAAAGTGAACAGCAATATATCTCAACAATGAATAATGTGACATTTCCATGTGACAATTAGCCGTTGTCAACAAAGTGCTCAACAATTGAACTGTCTTGATCAATTTACAATGCTCTTCATTTTGTATATGATCTGTGAATGAAAGCGGGTGATGTGTGGGTGTAATGTATGTAGGTATGTGTAGGTAAACATGTGTGGGTGTAATATTTGTAGTGTGACGTAGATATGTGTATATGTTTACGCATTAAGACGCATCAACACGAATAATTATTTTGTTTGCGAGTCTAGCGGAGTGGAGAGCCAATCCGGAAATGCAAGAGATAATACTAACTGCTTGCTTACGGGACGGAAAGAGCTAAACATATGAAGGTAGCGAAAGATTGTCTTAGAAATAATAACGTAAGCGACAAAATGGAAAATCTCATATTAATCGAAATCTATCGGATGGAATAAAAAATCAAACGACAGTAATCTAGATATTATGATAATGCATCAAATAGTGTAAAAAATAATATTATTAAGCTGAATAGTTTGGTAGATCAACCAAAAAAAAAAAGTGTTTTTATAAAGCTGATTTCAAAAAATAAAAGTATCGACGAAAGTTTCGTTAATCGTGTAACTGATCGATACTTATTTCCATCATATCCTCTTCTATCTAGGAACCAAGTTTCAAGTCAATAACTTTTATAGTTGTTAAGAAAAAGCTAAATAAAAATAGCTAATTTAACATTCTATTGTACCTTATTTAATAGGGTTGTTGACAAGTTTTTATTTAATGTCCGCCAGGAAGATTAATGAAAAATATTAGATACGTATTTTTTCCTTTGTTCCGTAATTAAAAACTCACGACGATTCATTGATTTGATATGTCGCATGACGTCACTCACCGCTACAAAATGTGCAATGGAAATGTCAATGTATGCGTCGATAACTAGATATTATGTTACATCTACGTGTGTATTTATGCATGTGGGTGGCACCTGCGTGAGTTGTACGCGTGGGTATAATTTAATAAGGCTATTTATATCTCCCGTTTTATATTAAAATATAACAAATGTTTGTGACTTCCTCATTATTTTGAGGATGGCTTATTTGTATACTTTCATCTTAACATCTGTATACCTACCATTCAAGTTTCTAAATTGGGTCATCAAACTTTTTCTCAATAGGAAAAATACTTTTGCCCACACATTTCTGCTCTGATTTTTTATGCTCATAAGAATTATTTATTCATTCCTGATTGTACACCGTAAACAAAAGAAACATGAAAGAAAAACTTATCTATGATGTATATATTTATATAAAAAGCTTTGTCCTAAATGACCTGAGACGGATCAACGTACAGCCTAAACCGCTGATTGTAGAGACCTGAAACTTGGAGGTTTTGTTTTTTCATGTCATAGGCATCCGATAAGAAAGGATTTTTTTAAATTACACCCCTAAGGGGGTGAAAAATGGGACCAAAGTTTGTATGGGACAACGTGATTCCTTGGTCCAATCTACTTCAAATTTTGTTAAAAAACTTTATTAAAAAACCGTTGAAGTCAGATAAAACCTCTGTGCAATTTAATATAATAATATTTTGGGACAAATCACAGACGGCCATCTGATCCTAAAGTAGGCAGTGCCTGTATTATGGCAACCAGACAACTGATAACATACTTATTTATATTTCTAAATACATACATATCATAGAGAATTACACGCAGAAACGAAACAAATGATCATGCACATTACACAAAGATTTTTTTTTTCCTGGGTGGTAATCATACCCACGAACTACGGTTTACCAGTCAGGGCCACTAACCACTAGACCAATAGCCCATTAAAAATAAAATTAAACAATTTTATTTTCCTTTACATTGCAAAAAAAACAACTTTATTTTTATTTAAACGTTTACATACGTACTTATCTAAAACATTAAATTTAATAAATCGGTTGATTTCACAAGGAAATATATAAGTATTTTACTAACATTATCTACATCAAACTATAACCCATATTCACAAGCCTTACTTCATAGAGTGAACATATAAAATATAGACCGTTATATAAGGCTTAGAGCCAACACCATACATTTTTAAAGATATTTTCTCAGTGCACGCTAGCTGTAACACTTACCTATTTCCTGCAACTCAATTAATATCTTACCTGCAAAGCATGAAGATTAAAACAGAATTCATTTTATGCTGGTCATTCTCAACTATAAATAAAGTGCAAGTAGTTTGTTTATCAATTTGTTTCTTTTGTGCTTTTATAGTTGTCTTTTTCGTCTGCGAATTCCTTTGCCTAACCTTTTCCCAAGATATGTTAGGGTCGGTTTCCACTCTTTCAATACAATATTAAAATCAATCTATTTAAGTAATACAATATGTTTTACCTATTGATCTATTATTTTAATTATTTGTTACGCATTAACCGTTTGCGGAGCCAATATTTGCATTTAAATACAAATAGTAGAAATAAAAACTTAAACCTCAGGCAGGACTCGGACCTGCGACCACTAGCTTAACGCGCCAGTCGCTTTACCAACTAAGCTACCGAGGTCACTGCCTAGAAGTTTAAAGTTTATGACCTCGGTAGCTTAGTTGGTAAAACAACTGGCGCGTTAATCCAGTAGTTGCAGGTTCGAGTCTATTAATCTATGCTTATTACCGACCCCAGCTTAAAACAATTAGCAACAAAAGAAAACAGAATAAAGTAACCATCATTTATTACCATTCTCATAATTAAATATTATATTATTCAGTGAAAGGTAAGTTATATAATAATAATATAATACCAGCATATAAATGCCCCACTGCTGGGCACAGGCCTCTTATGTAGAGAAGGAACAAGCATTGATTACCACGATGGTGGTTCTTCACGGTGTTTTCCTTTGCCAAATGTCAATGATGTCTTAGAATAATTAACTTGCCTGTAATGGGTTCGAACCTGTAACCTTGTGCACACAAATCCGCTCATAGAACCACTAGGCCACCAGGGAAGGTAAGTGTAAGTACATATCACTAGTAAGAAACCATATAGTAAGTATTCATCAAACATAACAGGATATACATTAAACCCCTAAGACGGGTTTAATTGGTGGACTTTGACAGCTGACGAGCCAGTGGCGCCAACTAGTGAGCGAAATAATGGAAGCCCTCATATACACGAGTTCAAATTACTTTCTTTACTAGAAAATTAAAAAAAAATGGTTCAGTAGAGACGAGATATAATAATATAGCCGAATAGTAGCCTACTTATACCTACCTAAACTTTGGATGTCATCATCGAAATTTATTTACATTGCTAAACCTACTTTCAAAATAAAAAGCAGAGTAACTAAATAAAAATCAACCCTAAAAAACTCACGGCTAAAATTGTAAGGGTGAACTTTGGAACACGGCACTAAACCACCATATTTATGAAGTCGCCACCCGCTGTTATGGGCGGTCCAATTAGCCCGGTGCGGTCTACTGGCGTAATATCGGTGAAGCAACGTGAGGGTTACAGCATTCATAGGTTTTTTGCTATTTTACTGATAGGCTGTGTATGAAGTGAGTTTTGCGCTAATTCTTGGCAATTTTGGAAGTCCTTCTTTTATGAAAAATACTGTCAGTTACCCGCAGCTCCGCCCGCGTGGGTGTCGATTATCGCGACAAACAGTAGCTAATGTCCTTTCTTAGGAAACAAGCTTACCCAATACCAAGTTTCATACAAGTGGGTTAAGCAGTTTAGTTGTTAAAGTGTAACAGACAGACGGGCAGTTACTTTTCATTCATTATATTAGTATGGATTGATAGAGGAACCAAATTGAAGTCGTATTTTAACTTGATTGGATATCCTCATGGATTTTAACGGTCACAAAGCCAAAGAGAGAGTGTGGATTGATTATTTCTTTCTTTTCTTTACCGGGGACCACGCAGGAACGCGATTGCAATCTACCGTAATCTTCCGTTAACTTATCTTAGAGTCAATTTAGTCTGTGTTTTAGTCTCACTGTTAACTGTTGTTTACCAGTATTTTACCCAACAAGTAACTCTGTGACCTTTCTGATATCCTATTGACTGGGTACAGGTTCCTTGCTAGAACTTCTTGATATAATTTCAGGGGCTTAACTGTAAAAGATTTAACTACAACAATACGGCATACCTACATAGTATTGAAATTAATGAACTTGAAGGTTAAAAATAAAGCCAAAAACAAATTGTATCTGGCAAAATAAAAATAAGCTTTAGACATGTTGTTACTTGCAAAAAGAGCGATCAAAAAGGGTTATAGAGCCTAAGATTAGGCGTCCCAAATTGCGCCGAATTTATTAGTTTAACCTTTCTCTAAATGCGTTAGTGTTGGGTTTGTTCAAATAGAGAAAAGAAGAAACATTATTTTCATGTCTGAATTGGTTCTTAATCTAGTGCTTATACACGTACGCACGGACAGGGTGTTACTGAAAGGGTATATCTATCCTAAAGGGGTGAAGAGTACATCTAGTATAGAGTCAGTTTACAAAATTTCAGCTCCAAATAAGTTAATTAAATAATTTATATTGAATTTGTGCATCAATTATTCGACACCAATAAACATAACAAACGTGTTACCGCACTACGAGGGTCAATGACTTATTACGTCACTCGCTAAATGTTAGGATACATATTTTAGTCTGGTTATGATTTTTGGTGTCGAATAATAATTATAATTGATGCGAAAAATTAGATATCCATTAATTAATTCACTCATTTTGAGCTAAGATTTCTAAACAGACTTTGTAACCAGATGCACCTTTCGATAACATCTTGAATATTGAAATAAAAGTATTTTAAAGAGATTTAGACGCTGTTTGCTGTTAAAACTTTAACTTACAAAAGCAATGTTTTTAATTAGCGTGAACCTCAGAAATTATAATCTAATTGAAAAGTATTTGACTTAAAAAGGGGTGATTTTTACATGTAGACAGGTCTAAAAAAGTTACTGTAGATAATACGGTCTATTCTTGAACTCTTGGAGCAATACTCATCTACTAATAAAGTCGTAGTGTCTGCCTGTCTTTCTGTTTGAGCTGATTTTTAAAACGGCTGAACAAATTTTTGCTTAATTTTCCTTATCTGAAATGATTTGGATTCACAAAAGTGACAAAGTTTTTTTTAAGATATACGACAATATTGTCACATAGTAATAGATTTTCTTTGTTCATGTTTTATATATGACTAGCTGTCCCCCGCGACTTTGTCCGCGTGTTTTAGTTTCAACGGTTGATCATTTTTGCAACATTTTTCATTTATGCTCCGCTCCTTTTGGTCGCAGCGTAATGTTATATAGTTTATAGCCTTCCTCAATAAATGGGCTATCCAACACTGATTTTTTCAAATAGGACCAGTAGTTCCTGAGATAAGCGTGTTCAAACAAGCAAACAAACTCTTCAGCTTTATATATTAGTATAGATGGGTACTTACTTTTACAATACTGATTTCCATACGATAGAAATCTTTACAGCTTTGAAATAAAATTATTGTCAATTGCGAAACAAAGTTTGACGACAGAAACAAGCAAAAAATCTAATAAAAACATCTTAAAACAGGCATACCCGGAGCAATAACGCAGTCTATATTCTGCAAAGGAGGCTACTTTAATCCTCAGAGCAGCAATATCCAGCCAGTGAATGACAAAGTTTAATTTTAATTACATCGCCAGAACAGTGGCGAGTCGGCGAAGCGCTAAAACAGTGGGAATTTGCATTTTTTTCATATTTCTGTATTACGAAGTGATGGAAGCATTTGCTGGTTAATTATGAAGTTTTTGTAATTTGATTTCGTAAGTGTTTTGTTTTGTCTCTCGAGAATGTAGTAATGAATGGGTGTAATTTATTTTACTAGCTGTTGCCTGCGGCTCAAACCGCGTGGGTGTCGATTATCGTGGCAAAAAATAGTCTATGTCCTTTTTCAGGATCCAAGCTTACCCCATACTAAGTTTCATACAAGTCGGTTCAGCAGTTTAGTTGTTAAAGCGTAAAAAACAGACAGAAAGACAATTAGAATTATTGAATTAGAAAATTTTATTGGAAACAGAGTGTCAAAATTCAGACGCCGATTGGGTTTTATACTTTTTTAATTTATGTTCGATTTTTTAAGTAAAAAAAGTCACGCGTGTAGATATTCGCTTGTTTTTTATTTAAGTTCTGTTATTAATTTCGGCCCCTGATAATCTTTTGCTATCATACGCTTTGTTTACTAAAAATATTTAGTTCTAGCGACCCGATCCGGCTCCGAAGCACAGCAGTATAGCCCATGTTACTCTGGGATAATGTAGTAATCTAATGGTAATTTTATTTTTGCAATAGGTCCAATATTTTTTAAGTTAATTCGTTACAAACATACATACAAATCATTCCTCTTTATCAATATAGAATAGTATAGATTATAAAACAATACTTTTAGTATTCCCCAGATAACATTCAAGCAACGGCTAACCCATTTAATTGTTTACAAATATAACCTAAAATTGCAACATTATACTTAATTCCGCATGTCAAAAATGTCTGTCAAAATATCCTTGGCAAACATAATCCAGGTTTCCCTTAAGGGCCTTACCTTTCAAAAGGGATTTGGCCCTCGTTCCTATCATTATTTCATTACTGTCCTATGTAAACGCCCTTAAACCTCGTACATAATCCAAGGGCGCAAAAATAATATTACCAGATGAAGAAGCTCTTTAATTTAGCAGCTTAATATGGTCAAGTAGAAGGGTGGTTTCAGAAGGGCTTGTTGTGCAGAAGCCTGAAGGGTTCTGTATCATTTTATGGACTTTAATTTTAATAATTTGTTGTTGTAGCGGCAATAGAAATACAAAAACTCCCTAGTCAGTACGTTGTATGAGATACAGTCCGCTAACAGCCAACAGACGGACAGTGAAGGCGTAATAGGGTTGTTGGTAGTGCTGGCACCCTTCAGGGACGGAATCTTAAAAAAGCCACCGATTATTTTTGACACAAGATTGTGATTCCTCATGAATTTGGTTTTAGGTATATGTATTGAATAAATCTATTTATATAGTAGATAAATAAATAAATGTGGACAACATTACATACATTGCTCTGAACCCAAAGTAAGTAGCTAAAGCACTTGTGTTATGTAATTCAGAGACGACAAAGGTATCACATACACCCAGAGCCGAGACAATGTAGAAAACGGGTTTCCTACATTGACCCGGCCGGGGTTCGAATCCGGGACCTCAGAGCTGGCGAAATCTTGAAAACCAGTTTGTACGCCACTCGACCACGGAGGTCGTAGATATACATTTTGTTTTTATGGCAATGCCTAAACTTTTTGGTAATATGTGTTTCCAAAACATATTCATCTTGGAATGCAATGAGGTATTAAGGGCGATTATAATGGTAAAAACAAATTGGTATGCCTTTTAATTACGGCTATCGTTAGTAATTACGCCGCAAAATACGCACGTGATGTCAAATTCCATAGTTTGTTGGTGGGCTTTGACAGCTGACGCGCCAGTGGCGCCAACTGGTGAGAGCAATGAAGGTAGCCCTCAATTATCTTAATGAAATCTGCTAAATAAATATTATTTATAAAAAAAAAAACAATACTCGCACTTGAATTAGTGTGCCTCAGGTGTTAAATATGCATTAATATATTTTTTAATTCTGTTTTAAATAAATTTTCTGATGTCTTCCTGTATAACATTGCAACACCCAAAAGGCTATCATAAATTAAAATTAATTTACAATTAATTGCGATATTAATTAAGTTATTATCGAGTACGGTAAATTGATATTAAAACTCTAATTTATTTTATGAAAATTTATGCTGAAATTTAATTAACTTGGCGCTAAATTTTTGTGGTGAACGAAAATATTTGGAACTTATTTATCTGATGTTAGGTATAAAATCACGCTTTATCTTTAGAATGGGTCTGCAGAATTAGGTCTAGCTTCATGTACAAGACACGATATACACGATGAAGTAATTTTGCAACGTTAGATTTAAAGTTATTGAAGATCAAGAAAAATTAAATATATTTTTTTGTAAAACAAATTACTCCTGTACTAAGCAATTTAATCCTTGTATCACGAGGGGATTTAGGATTCCGTATCCAAGTTGTACCTACGGGACCCTATTATTAAGACTCTGCTGTCCATCTTTCCGTCCGTCGGTTTGTCTGTTAGCAGGCTGTATCTTATGAACCGTAATAGCTAGAGAGTTGACATTTTCACAGAATGTGTATTTCTGTTGCCGCTATTACAACAAATAATAATATTTAAAAACGGGTTCCCATTGAAGAGAATAGATTTTTTTTTTGCTCAATTTTAACGGATTGTACGAAACCCCTCATGCGCGAGTCCGACTCGCACTTGGCCGGTTTTTATTTTCACAGAAACAAAACCAGTTTCTTTTTTTATTTGTTATAAAACCTCAAAAACGCGCTTAAGAAACGCATATTAATTGTTATCCAGATTTAAATGTCACTAAATAGCTACCAAAGTATATTTATCATTTACTACCCGCTTATATCTTTACTACCATTAAAAACAACAAAACGTCCCTTCACGGCAAACTGTCATAAACTATGCATATGTAGCGAACTACGGTTTTGACCGAAACATAATTTTGTAACTTTATAATATGAGTATAGTAAATGATGCGAAACTTTGGAGGTAGTGATATTAAATATGAATATTGGTGGCCGGTTACATCCTGAGGCTAGATAGTGTCCATTTTTATGGAATAGCTGAAAACAGTTGACGATCAAATGGCGTGCTCGTTACACAAAGATTTTTTACTGGGTGGGAATAGACCCCACGACCTCCGGTATAGCAGTCAGGTTCACTAACCACTAGACTAACTGGCCTGAAGTTGCATCGGTAAAAAATACCACGCAAAATCTAGTTTTGCTTGGTAAAAGTGGTAGAATAAATATCTGAATTACAAACCCACTTTTCAAATCTACATAGTTAATTCAAAATATAATATTGTACTCTCGTATTAATTGGAGTTACATACCAATTACAGTCGACCTAACATAATTTATGTATTAACATTCCATACAGAGAATTACATTACGCGTTATTATCATAACCAATCCCATTCTCTATTTACTCTGTAACCGCTATTACGTAAAATAATTAATACTACCAAATTAGGGTCAATTACACCAGTCGCAATAAAACGCGTTCATAAAAACTAAAGTATCGAGGTTAAAATTGTCAAATATCAGAGCTAATGTCTATGTTTTTGCCACAGAACATAGAATTTATCTCTTTAAGAGGGGGCAGTACTCCCGAGGAATTTGGAAATAGGTATTTAATGAATATATTGCCGTCGCACACCTCTGACCTACCCCCGTAAAGTGCGTAAGAGACAACTGCAGCTCGGACTGATTTTACTAACAAAATCGTTGACCAAAAGAAGTTTCGTATTCCGCTGTTTTCTTTTTAAAAACAAGACTGACTCAAATAATCTTTGTCAAAATTTAGAGGAAAGGTATATCTAGACTTTTATCATTTTCTTTTTTGTTAAAGTCCTATCAAATTTGTCTGATAATCAACGGAACACGGCGATAAAAACTAGCATTTTTAGAGAGTCATGTTATTTTATGTGTTATGTTTTCGAAAAAAGTAAGTAATAGGGGCACGCATTAAGTAAATCTATATCTTTTGGGCTAAAATCATTGCAATAAATGCATTTTTAATATGTTTGTTTGGAGTAAGACACAATCTTTAGATTGGAAAGGACATGGTCGGAACTGCGTTTTTTGTTTAAAGCTTTTTATAGCTATTCCACTTTATTCATATTCTATGGTTTTTGCCTGAACCGTTGTATATGTTGGTAAAACAATCTGACCTCGATTAAACGCAAATCGAGATCAGATTCCACTGATCGCGTTTATAAAAATGTGAAATCCACCCTTAGCATTTGGAAATCGATTTACATTGATAAAACATGAAAACCTTTGGTTATATTTAATTCACGTGACTTACTGGGACCAACCCTTTTGTATTGTCTAAAGCGTTTGTTTTAACCTTCCAATACAGTATTGTTCATATTTAATGATTGTAGAGAAAGCTTTTAATCAAAGGATTGGTATTTGATTTAATGGTTCTTAATACGTATGTAATTAATGGCTGTTAAACGGTCCATAAAGGAAGAAATGTTTAAAGTTATTTGACATTATATTTATAATGTAGATAATACTAGCTGCTTCCTGCGGCTCCGCCCGCATGGATGTCTCTTCTCAGGACCTAGACTAGACTGTCTTTATACCAAATTTCATTTAAATGTTCAGTAGTTTTAGCTTGAAAGCGCGACAGACAGACAGACAGAGCTACTTTGGCATTTATAATATTAGTAAGGATTAAATTTCGCCATTCAACGTGGCAATGCTGCCAGCCTTCTAGGCACGTTTCCCTTCATTGACTTGGACGACGATGAATTATTTAACGCTTTTTAGCCACAATTGATTTTTTTTTAATAATGGTTAACAAACCTCCTTCTTTTTACTTGATCTATTATTATAATATTAAATTCTTAGGTTGGCAGTTTTAGATTTAGTATAGTTTACGATTTTATTTTTGTAAGTTGTAAATAATATACTTCATTCATCATCATCATCATTTCAGCCTGTAATCACCCACTGCTGAGTATAGGCCTCCCCTTTTTTCTGCCATTCTTGTCTGTCTTGCGCGTCCCTCATCCAGGTGGTTACTGTTACCTTAACTATGTTATCAACCCAACGTGCTCTCAGTCGTCCCTGACTCCTTCGACCTCCTATGATCATTAGGAAAAGAAATAAAATAAATTATTATATTATTTTTAAAATCAATTGTAGTAAATAAACCAACTTTTTATTAAATTGATTGGCAGCAATTTGAGTATAACCCTATAGCTTTTCCAAAATATTTGATAATGTTATTACTATAAGTAAAATACTTTGTAATAAAAGTAGACAGCGCCGGAATTAAGTCAGTTATAAAGTTGGACTTAATTAACCTCCCTCAATAAACCCAATTAGTAGAGATCTATAGTTTTAGGGTTCCGCGCCCAAAGTACCGTTAAAAAAGTTGACATTACAGTGTCGAGAAGTTTTCAAGATATACTGCGTCTTGAAAACTACTTGACCGATTTTCATGAAACTTACACTGTTCTCTAACTTGAAGTATGTGTAAGCAAATAATCAGATGCTTAGTTTTGAAAAACGCTTTTGACGTATATACATACAGACGAACATAATATACATAATCTATACTAATATTATAAAGCTGAAGAGTTTGTTTGTTCGTTTGTTTGTTTGTTTGAACGCGCTAATCTCAGGAACTACTGGTTCGAATTGAAAAAATCTTTTTGTATTGGATAGTCCGTTTATCGAGGAAGGCTATAGGCTATATAACATCACGCTACGACCAATAGGAGCGGAGCATAAACGAAAAATGTTGCAAAAATGAAAAATTGTAGAAACTAATACACGCTGACAAAGTCGCGGGGGACAGCTAGTTATGTATAAACATTCATCATAAATGTTTGTTTTGTTTGAACGTTTGAAACAGACTATCTCAAGTTCTAATAACATCATCTTCTGCCTACCCTTTTCCCAAGCTATGTTGGAGTCCGTTTCCAGTCTCACCGGTAACACAGTATTCTAAAGTAAGACTGGTTGTCAGAATTGTAATGACGTAACGAATGTCAAAAATCAACATATGACAGTAGGGACCAACGGCTTAACGTGCTTTCCGAGGCACGGGAGGGTGCTCGGTATGTTTACAAATGGTCACCCATCCATAGATCAACCGCGTCGAGCGCGGCTTAACCTGTATTATCGTTCAAACCGTACGGTTTATATTTAGCCATGAGCCCTCAAATTCCAATAACATAATAAGCGCACAAAAACAATTTATTAACTCCTTGTCAAAAAGTGTGTTAGTATATCGGAGCTATAAATAATCCGTTATAAAACCGCAGCGTTTTCCGCACCTAGTGCGTATCACGATAATTTATCTTCATTGGTTTACAGTCGGTGTAGGGTACCTCGCGTTCTCATTTCTCGTTGGGAAATGTTTACTACTTCATATTACGTGGTTGCCATGGAAACGGACTGTGTTGGTAATTTTTTCTCAAACTAAAGCTTATTTAAATTCTTGTGCCAATAGTGTGAACGTGATAGTCAGGGCAGACCTAATGTTACCGGCAAAGGCGTTGAAACTTCGGGTACCAAAACCTAATAAACCGCGATGTAAACGTTAATCCGTTAAAAAAAAAAATATTGGTTGCCTGTAAAGTCGGTATACGGGCGAAAGTTTTACGTGACAACGACTGTCAATGTCAATGTCTGTCTCTCTCGCTCTTAGGCGGGCTAACCATGCCCGAGTGGAAGGGACGCGTGCCTCTCACTCGCTCTCATTGTGAGCGCATAACGTGAGCGGAGCGTTACCCAGTTTCTTGAAGTGTCACCCGGCAAACCAATTTATAAGACGTTGTCACGTCAAAATAGTAATAATTTAAATAACACACAACAAGGTATAACGAAGTATGACATTTTAAATCCACTTTTGTTTTTACAACACTTTAAGCATAAAACCACAGTACTTAGCATAATTCTTTAATCGTATCACGAACATAAGAAATAAGTAGTAACTGTGTTTAAACTTTATACCAAAAACTATACTAATATTATAAATGCGATGAGTAACTCTGTCTGTACGTTTGTAACGCTTTCACGGCTCAACCACACAACCGATTCTGATAAAATTATGGTATGAAGTTAGCTTTAACTCCAAGAAATGACCTAGGCTATTCCTTCACTCAATGACCGACATACACGCGGGCGGAGTCGCCAGCATAAGCTAGTAAGAAAGTCGTAAACTTTATATTAAAAAATATGAATATAAATGAGTTCAAATCACGGCCAATTTCCGTTTTACTGTAGTGTAATAATAATTAAAGAAATCTTTGCGATTATTTTATATGATTTAAATTGTGGTAGTTAATTATTTAATTACGAATAATAGGTTAAACCTTTTAACCTAAGTACTTACAACTTGCTTCAAAGGCGCGTTTAAAGTAAGAATTTATTTTTATAAGTACTTCAGTGTGACGTCATTAGATTCAGAACCGCGTATGCAATGATATATATAATTACTAAAAACATACAGTCTTCTACAATTTGTCAAGCCTGTTGGTCTAGTGGTTAGTTACCCTGACTGCTAAACCGGAGGTTGTGGGTTAGTTTCCCACCCAGGACAAATCTTTGTATGTTGATCACGATCATTTGTTCTGTGTCTGGGTGTAATTTATCTATAATATGTATGTATTTAGAAATATATAGGTATGTTTATCGGTTGTCTGGTTGCCATAATACAGGCTCTGCCTAGTTTGGGATTAGATGACCGTGTGTGAGTTGTCCCAAGATAATATTATTATTATTAACTAAGCCATTTCATTTGCATTTGCTTTCGTTACAAACGACGGTGGTCTATTTAATAATTTAATTGGCTCGTATCTTATTTAAATGGTAAAATAAATTAAAAATCTTCGCTAAACAAGTCTCGATCATAATTTTTTCACACAATAGGATAACACCACAAAAGTAGCATGTTAAGCATTAACCTAAATATAAAGAACGCATAATTAACACAAACATTTAATTCCTCATCAGAATAGCAAAAGAAAACCAGTCAAAGGAATTCAGTTACCCTGATCGATCATCCTCAGATAAAATAAAACTCAGTCGTAAAGCCGAGATGATGCATCGCTCCCTGAATGCGGATATAAAAAGATAAATTACCCCAATCTGTGAAAGAAATTATGGAAGCACTGATTTGTTTCGTAAGGCTTTCATATGTGTAAGGTTTTGACTGTAAGCCTTAGAGTATACATAGATAAACATAGAGAGCGCGCATCGCTAGTAGACCGTTGTGTCGAGTAAGAAAATTTTTTGCTGTAAGTACCTACTATGCTTAATTTCTGATTTAAGTAATTTTCCGTAGGACGACAGACGTTTATGCGTAAATATGGGTTCCGATATTATTAGGGTAATATTAGATTTGAGATAATTTAAAAAAAACGGCGCGCTCTGTTTTGACACTAATTTTACGATTTTACTTGTTCATAATAGTACCTACAGTTCATACTTGATATGCGCGCTCTATAGTTTTCTTATTTTCACTCTCAGCTTTAAGCTACATGCCGATAAATAACAAAGGGGTCCCATACTTTCTGGATGGATTTTTAATAGTTAACGATAATATATGTTAAGTTATTAAATGAAAAAGAAAAAACGATTATTTTTCAGTATTGAGTACATATTACATATTGTATTATCAACAAAACTAAACGTGTATTGAATAATTACAGCTCTTTAAGGATTTGTTCTAAAGAAACTACCATACATACGTTGCAAGTTACATAAAACATTTTAGATATAGTAATGATATCTATAATTCGCATGTAGTAATCGTCTACTTTTTGGGAGGGTAGGCAAATGTCTATATACAGGTTCACTACTCATATAGAGAAGGCAACGAGCACGCTTCCTCACTTGAGTTAGAAGAGATTTTATAGATTACATTATTATTTAAAACAAAACGGTTTACTCACGCATATTCTCGGGATCGCCCGACTAGTTTCAGACTCAATAGGAATCCCTAATCATGAGCTGACGCGGCGGCGGTGGTGTCGCGAGTCGAACATAAATTCTAGTTAAAAATCCAGGATTCCTCATTTGTCCAATGAATTAAATAGTAAATATCAGTTCACAAAATCAGATTTGACTACATGTACCTTTCACATAGCGACCTCTTATAAATTATTCATATTGACCTTTACAATACCTATATAGTAACCTTACATTTGTACGCAATGGAGAATCCATTCGAGCGAAACATTCGACGATCAACACATATTTGTGCTTTAAATAATATTGCGTATGTGGGACCAATTATAACAAGTTTGTGGGGTTTTGAACCTTGTATTAGTTACAATAAGAGGTACTAATTTTGGCAAAAGTTATAATAATAATAATAAATAATAAATAACTTTATTCCACAAAAATACAGATTTAACATGTTTTATATGAACACAATTTACATGAGCTGTGGTAGTAACACAATACAGTAAAATCTTAGAACTAAAATCTGTACACAATGTGGAAAACCCTGCCTCTCAAACTAGGTAACCTGTATCTTGAGAGACAGTTATATAATAATAAAATATTATAGAGTGAGATATAAACGTTATAGTTATGTCTATAAATTCGAAGTCAAAAATTAATAGGGTATTTAACAGCGTCTTAAATATAGGCTCTATTGATAACATCCGTATTGAATATGAATTTTGGAAACCAAGTTGTTATACAGTAAAGAAAAATAAAAGATATTTTAAGAGAAAATCAACATAGATTTTTTTTTACTTTAGTCACGTGATCGTAAACGGCTGTGATTGGCCGAATGATTGATGACATCAACTACTTGTAAACAGTTGCGTCTCAACAGTAGTCAACAACCAAAGTTTACAAATCAGGTGACGTCACGATGACATGAGGCGCCATATTGTCAGGAAAAGCGTTTTTGCAGGATATTTAAATAATATTTATTGTTTCCGTTTTTCCTTGTACTATATGTTATGGACGTAAAATATATATTTTCTATAGAATCCTTAGACATCAGTGAAAAACGTAGTTTTTTTTTTAAATCGGTTAAATACCCTACCCCTAATAATGTATTATATGAATTGTTTCAAATAAAGTTGTGTGCAATCATGTTAATATTATTTCATCAGTTGTTCAAATATATTTAAATAAATAAATTATTAAATATTATAGAATATGTAATAGATAAAACCTTTTGTAAAACCACAGTGCATGTGGTGTTAGCCTTTAAGTGATTGTTGCACTTATAAATGATTTACATGTGTAAATTGTAAATTTTTGGTTAACCTAAATATATGCCTAAATCTATACTAATATTATAAAGCTGAAGAGTTTGTTTGTTTACGCGCTAATCTCAGGAACTACTTGTCCGATTTGAAAAAAATTGTACTGGATAGTCCGTTTATTGAGGAAGGTTATAGGCTATATAACATCACGCTATGACCAATAGGAGCGGAGCATAAATGAAAAATGTTGCAATAATGAAAAACCGTTGAAACTAAAACACGCGAACAAAGTCGCGGGGGACAGCTAGTAAATAAATTAAAATGAAACAACATAAGAGGAAATGTCGAACAGCCACTTATAAGCACATATTCATTATAAGCCACTGAATACTAAAGCGACACCCATTCTAAAGTCATTAGGAAACATACAATATAGAACAGAATACATAGATATAAAGGTAAGTAAAATTTCAGTGTCATCAACCAAAACATTTCATCCATCAGACCCATCTACAAATTAAGCTCGTCTCTCTTCAATCTAAATTAAGCTCTAATCTAGAGCCATAAAGTATAATTTTAATTTCCGTTTGTCAAAAGATTTATCGGCCATCTGGCTGCCTCAAGATGTTTGCGGTCGTTACAAAGGTTCTAAATAACTTACAGTTCAGATCTGTTTGGAGTTAATTTTTACGCATGAACAAATCCTTCGCGGTTTAACTGTGGTCTCCTAAATTCTATTAGTAATAGTCTATTCAAATTCTTGCGCCAATTGATGTTATTTCCACTTAAACAAACAAAAAAAAAAACAGTATGCTTTAGTCCACACTGAAGTAAAACTTCTTTATATACGAAACGTAACAGGCTATGAGAGAAAGAGAGAAAAAAAATGTGTGATCGCACCTCACTCTTGCCTTTACAGTAATATATGAAACGTAACTCTCTCTCTTTCTATCTTCACTAGCTTATATCTCCCTCTCAACTGGCCTCGTCACGCATTCACCAGCGTACTCCTCAAGTAAAGTGTGCGTAAAGAAGTTTTACTTCAACAACTTCCGTTCGCCTCGTCCGATCACACTTTTCATAACGCTCTCATCACGCTTTCACCTGCTTACTCCCCAAGTTAAGCGCGTTAAAAACTTTAATTTCAAAAATGAATCAATCAGCAACCATACTTTCTTTAAAAGCATATAAAACTGCAGCCACCAACCAACCAGTTAACCACGAATAATCCTTTCATTTTACTCAACATTTAACTGGCTCGAATATAACCTCTCCAAACTGTAACTTTTATAAAAGTTAACCTGTTTCCACTGCGTTACGAGTTAACTGCTATCAGAACTGTTCTGAAATTCCATAAACTTTTTTTAAAATGTGCATGTTGCAGGTTTTTTCGTATCGTACTTGTTTATACACCAACATAGTATTCTGAGACAGAATGGAGTTTAAAATCATCCTATTGCTATTGATTTTTAACCCCAGCAAATTATGTGTTATAAGTTTTATGCGTCACACTATGGAATCGATGCTCCCAATTATTGATTAAATGTAAAAATTCAGATATCAATAAAAAAAACTACTGAATCGATTTTGATAAAATTTGTATGGGACCACTACTGAGGATATCTTCAGATTCAGTAGATTTGTTTGTTTTTTTTTAGTTTATTGATTTTAGGGTATGTTAAGTACCCTTTATGCTAATAACAATATACTTATATAATATCAAAACAGATTCAGTAATTTAGTTAGAGTTTTTTATTGATGTCAGAATTTTTAAATAAAAAAAAAAAAATTGAAAATGATCCACAATTATCGAAGAAATCGTGTAACAAAAACTAACATCCGTCGAATTAAGAATCTCCTCTTGATGTCGTGTACAAAAGTGAGCATTTTATTTAAGTGGAAATCCGCTTATGAGCAATAGAAAAAAGGAAAAAAAAAACAAGAAAGTTCACAGTTATCATTTAAAAAACATCAGCCAATTTATTATATATTTTTTTATTCTTTATTCTTCTGAAAAATAGTAGTTCTATCATTTTATAAAGAAACTTTATACTGTCAAAGCTATTAATACCTACGATGTCCGTACCAGGTCCTATTATTAAAGATCTAGGCTACACCACTTTCAAGTCTTTTGTTATGTCACATAATAAACACTGTTTTTATTTTATTTTGCCTTCAGTATGCCCACAATAATACCAGCCAATAAATGTCCCACTGCTGGGCACAGGCCTCCTCTCATGTAGGGATCGCACGAGCATTTGATTGATCACCACGCTTGCTTACTCGCGGCGGGTTGGCGATTTCAGATTTCAATTTCTGTTATCCAGGTTTCCTCACGATGTTCTTCACCGTTTACCAATGGTGTCTTACAATGATTAAGAAAGTACATATATAACTTTGAAAAAGTCACATTGGTACATGCCTGTAGTGGGTTCGAACCTGCAACCTTGTGCGTACAAATCCGTTCGTTGAACCACTAGGCTACCACGAATATATAGATGCTTGCATCGTCATAAAGTGGAAACACAGTTCACATCGATTTTAGTCGATCTTAGCCATAATATACCTTTTTACTAAGAACAAAACATAAAACGAAAAAAAATACAAGATAAAAAATATTATTAAATAAATAAATAACTGTCGACTTAATTTTTTATCCAAAAAAAATAACCCAAAGAATTAGCGGCTTAAACTCTTCCGTTGTTCTTAAGTAAAACATGGATCACTTTATTAAAACAATAAAGTGTTATGAAGGTAATTAATCTAACTGGAGTATTTTGGGGCGACATTAATGGCCCCGCGGGGGTTACAAAGAATGCGATGGGGGTTCCTTTCACGAGTCATTCTTGGCTTTTTTAACATTAAAATAGTTGTCATATTTTGAAGGCATTTATGGTTGTTAGAGTAACATAACCCTGGGTTCAGCCCCTGTAGCCAAATGACATTTTTACATGCATTAATGATGATAGAAATCGTTTAGATTTAGACATTAAATGTATGGAAATGACGTTTCATTTGGATAAGTCACGTGATTTAGACTTATAACTTGTCACTTCCATACATTTAAGCGAATTTGGGAAATGTTTTACCAATTTTAGGAAAACATTGACAATTGACACAAAACTAAACTTAATTTAGGCCATCGGTATCTTTTTCGTGTTCTTGTTCACTTATACACAATTAAAAAAGGACAGACGAAAATTAGAGCTGTCAAATTTAGTTTCGACTAAAAGTCTCATAAAAAATCTACCGACGCAGAAACGTGTGCACTAAAACACAGAGCGCGCATATCGAGTATGAAGTTTTAGGACTAGTGTGAACAAGTAAAATCTATACTAATATTATACAGCTGAAGAGTTTGTTTGTTTGTTTGTTTGAACGCGCTAATCTCAGGAACTACTGGTTCGAATTGAAAAATTATTTTTGTATTGGATAGTCCGTTTATTGAGGAGGCTATAGGCTATATAACATCATGCTACGACCAATAGGAGCGGAGCATAAATGAAAAATGTTGCAAAAATGAAAAACCTTTGAAACTAAAACACGCGAACAAAGTCGCGGGGGCAGCTAGTCGTAAAATAAATCGTCAATACCTACTGCTTCAGGCAGTCCTTCTGCGCGTGGTTAAAGTTTTGTTTTTGTATCAAGCCGAACTACATAGATACTAATGAGTCGAACATTCTTAAAAACGTAAGTTCAAACCTACTAACTCACTTTTAAAATGACAAGCTTGCAAACAAAAGTGTTAGTACACAACACACAACACCCAAATATTTGTCACCTCTACGTAAAGTATGATTTCATCACATTATTAACTTTACATTTCATTTCACGCTTCGTGTACCTGACAAATTTGTTCTGTTAGGAAAACAGGTAATGTATGTGTGTTCATGCGGTAAATGCATTTTGTTTGTTATGTTCCGAATTTGGCAGAATATCTACAGACCATGAGACTGACGTGGTTTGAATGGTGTAAATAATGAAATGGGATTAATCGCTATGGATTTAAATACTATCCATACTAATATATAAAGCTGAAGAGTTTGTTTGTTTGAACGCGCTAATCTCAGGAACTACTGGTCCAATTTGAAAAATTCTTTCAGTTTTGGATAGCCCATTTATTGAGGAAGGCTATAGGCTATATAACATTACGCTGCGACCAAAAGGAGCTTAGCATAAATGAATAATGTCGCAAAAATGAAAATAAAACACGCGGACAAAGTCGCGGGGGACATTAATAATAATACTTCTTAACGCGAGCGATACCGCGGGCAAAAGCTAGTATTATTATAAATTACTATACTATATATTGATAAATTGCTTCGTAAAGCACGTTAAGCGGTCTCGACTGTCATACGTTGATCTTTGACAGTCGTTAAGTTATTACAATTCTGACATCCAGTCTTACTTTGGGATACTGTGTTACTCTGTAAAATGGGTTGTGGAGGTCAGATGAATCCGGTAAGACTGGAAGCCGACTCCAATATAGCTTTGGAAAAAGCTAGACAGAAGAAAGAAGGAAGACATTGTATGTTTTCGTGCAGAAAACACCGATAAATATTTAAAACTTAGATAATTTATTAGTATTAAATGTAACAGCTTTGCAGCCAACATAAACATTTAATTAAGAAATTCAAATACTTTTCATACTACAACATACATGAAAAATCGTTTCTGAAATTGTTTTCAACTACATTTATTTCGATCGAAATAAAAAAATCTACAATATCCATTAAGTAGATACAGTCATCGATTTAATATTATAATTAAAGTACGTTATATTGCCATAAAGGATATTATGTTTAGTCATGATTATCCAATTACCAAATAGTTCCCATGTCTATGGCCCACCATGGATCAAAGGGGCCTTTATAATTTGCTGAAGGTTTTCCGAACACTTTAAATATTGGTTGCTTTCACAAAGACTATTGTTATGAAAAGAAAATATATTATTATATAAGATAGTAAAGTAGTAAAATAAGGCTTAGAGGTCATGTTATTATATAGGTTTTTTGATGTAGGTATGTTTGTAATTAACATCTCTTTTTAGTTGTTAGATATCAAAGGACTATCAGCTATTTTGAAATGAAAATTACACTTAAATAAAGTTAATTAATTTACTTCAGAGAGGCCAAAAATAAAAATCAGTAAAAAAGAACAAAAGTACAAAGTGTTTTTTAGACTCAATTAAGTACGAATACAACACAGCACAAAGGTTTTAAAACAAAAGAAGATTATTTTAGTAACGTTAAAATAATTATCAAAGATTTTTAACTTTTAAGATTTCACATAAATCTTAAAGATAACAATGGGCAGGAAACAATAGGAATCCAAGAAACCATACCATAATTATTTTGTGTCGTCTAGAAAGCTAAATGTATACCTTATTAAGCCTACCGTACAGACTTGAGTCCTTAAGGTATAAGTACATACCTACACAGTTTTTACACACAGATATGGTACCACACGTAATAAAATTTAAATTTGATAAGTAACAAGACATGTACATTTCGACGACCTCCGTGGTCGAATGGCGTACACGCTGCTTTTCAAGGTGTCGCCAGCTCTGAGGTCCCGGGTTCGATCCCCGGCCGGATCAATGTACAAAACCCATTTTCTACATTGTCTCGGGTGTGGGTGTTTGTGGTAGCTTCGTTGTCTCTGAATTACATAACACAAGTGCTATAGCTACTTACTTTGGATTCAGAGCAATGTGTGATGTTTTCACGTTTGTTTCTGCATCACCTAAAGGTTGACTGGTAGAGAATGCCTTCTGGCATTAAGTCCGCCTATGTACACTGTGCATGAAGTATTAAATAAATAAATAAATAAAAAAAAATTGTCCGATCCCCTTTTGCCAGATATATCGCTTAACAAACATATAAAGAAAAACATTGAATTCAGAGCCTCCTTTTGTTTTGAAATCGGTTAAATAAAATTGATCGAACTCCAAAAAGTCACAAGTGCTTTCTAGACTACTTTGACTGCTTCTTAATTTACATGAACAAGGACAAAAGCAAAATATAGGTAATGATGGGAATCCGATCAAGCGACTCTTTGTGAGGGCTGACAAAGAAACAAAATATTCAAAGGACTCAAATGTATGGGTTTTGACTTAAAAAGGAAAACGCGTTCCTTTTAACGGCATTTGTTGGTTTTTAATCAATATTCGGGATTTTTCCTGCTGTTTTTGGTAGCTATTTATTTTAAGTTTAATTGATCTGTAACTTTTTGATGTATTTGGGTTTTCCGACTTTTAAATTGTTTTGCAACCATTTGGAAAAAAATATACGGCACATTATATGTACCAAAATGTTATACATAAATTTTTCCAAAATATATGGCTTGTAGCTGCCAGTTCAGCGTCGTGATTAAGTATGTGCTAAAGTGTGAAACTCGGTAAGGATACTTTATTCCTGGCATACGTCTATCGCTTTAAACACTGTAATCACTTTACACAAGCTTGTGTGCCTACCTTCTCTTGTTTTTCTCCAAAACGTTTACCTAATATATAGCCTGTAAACACACTCAGGAACAGGACTCATCATCATCATCATCAGCCTATGTTCGTCATCTACTGGAAACAGAAACAAGACTATATCTGTTTTTTTTTGTTGCGAAAAATGTTTTTTTTTAATCCCTACTAATATCATAAATGTCAAAGTAACTCTTTCTGTCTGCCCGACTCTCTGTCCGACTAATGGCGAATATTTCCAACTCCAGAACTTTTTTATTCATGGAATAAAATGGACGTCTAACAGTTTTTTCTCGTATGAAAATATCTGGCGTTGAAAAAATCCGCTCTAAATAGCAAACCGACTTTGATCAAATTAGGTATGGGGGCAAGCTTGAACACCAAAAAAGGACAGGATACTTTTTTTCGCGATTTCCGAAATGAACGCGGGTGGATCGTCAGGTAAAGACAAGTTCTTAATAAATAGCAATATCTACACTCCTTACATGATCCTAAATATCCTTTGACGAAATAATACAGTAGTGCAATAATACTTATAAATACCTTTGTAAAGCCGTAATGGTTGCCCGTAAATAGCCCTTGCAATGTTAATTCGTGTTATTATGACCAATAAATTAACTCAAGATTGCGATTAAACCCCAAAATTATTAAATAAAGACTTATATTTGACAAGTAGGCTTGTTACCAGTAATTTAGTGAGTGGATTCGATATTAAAGTAAATGCCTACTGAATTTCTGGCGTAATAATGTATTGGCTGTTTAGTATTTATGGGGTCAGTTGACCTTGGAGCTGGTTTATTTGGGGTAATTATTGTGAATATTATAATTATAATACCTATTTAGTTGGGTAAGGTAAGCAGAAGTAGAAAGAAAGGTTGTAAAAAAAAAAAGAAAACTTAAAAATATTCAATGTCTCAATTTAAGACCGGATTTTTACAACGCCTGATATTTTTATCCGAGGAATAATTTTGAGTTTTTGACAGTTCTTCTCTTCAAAATCTTTAAGACGTCAATTTTATTCCAGGAATATAAATATCTGGCGTTGAAAAATCCGCCATGATACTTTCTACCCGAATGGATTAATTGCAGACATTGCATTGAGCTCACATTATTAGCAGAAAAAAACCCGACTCCCTGCTAAGAAACATTAGGTATTATTTAATTTAGCATTTCTCATCTAATTACATTTAAACATACAAGTGGCATACATAGTAAACCATTTATAATTACAATCCCGCACTGTGAGTTTATTATCTCACAATGAATAAGTATTTGAGCATTTTTCTAACATTTTTAAATCACGTCTATGCGTTTGTGCTTTAAGTATGTATAACTAACATATGCGTAGCAAAAAGTTCAGGATTTTTATTAATTCTGAATTATTTCATCAAAATTAACCGAATCGTAGGTAAAAAGTCATGGAATTATTTATACGCCTTTAAAACAAAACTGAAATAACATATCAAAAATACAACAGAAAGTAAATCTCTTAGCCGTTGGAGTAATCGGCTTTCTTTTATGGCTCGATGAGTGAAAACAGGAATAGAGTCGGCATAAAATATATCCAGCACTACTTTATTAGAGTTCCGTAGATCCGACAGTGTTGTTGTCCCGATCTGTTAGATTTTTTTAGGATTCCGTAACCAAAGGCTGCTAATTTACCCTATTAGTATCGTTCAGACCGAATTTTTGATCTTATCTTATTTAACAGAAATTAGCCATCTGCGTAGAAAATATTTTAATTTACCACTGCGTGAAAACAATGTGTATTTATTTTTTCAATAAATAAGTCGCGTATTATGTTATCCTTGTGTCGCCGTCGCTTTTTACAAACATTCAAATCACAAACACATATAACACCCAGACTTGGAACAAGCATTTGTGGATCGCACAAATTCTTGTCCCATACGGGGATCGAACTCACTGCACGTCGCGCACAATGGTAGGTAGTTAGCGTGACCTATACCACTCGGCTATTCCAAAAAGTAGTAAAAAAATCAATTGCAATCTGTATTCACTCACTCTCATAGCCTCGTCGATGTGCCGCAAGCCGACACGATGAAAAAGGGGTCAGGTGCAGAAGCTTCGACAACTTCACGTGCTTAAATCGACCCTATAACTAAGCATCCATTCATCCACTTTATGTCGGGTTGTGTCTTATGGAACGCAGTCTAAAGGGTTGTAAAAGAAACTCCGTCAAATTTCATCCAGTATGAATTAAGGTCTATAATATAGTCGCTATAACAACAAATACTAATAAATCTTGTACAGGAACCTTCGTGTGCGATACCTACTCGCACTTCACCGTTTTGCTTCAAGTTCCGTAGAGCCTCCTGTGTTCTGATTTGTAAGGCATTTTTATCACATCCCTTGATACAAAATTGTTCCCGTATTTCGACAATATGAGCGTCAAACGCCGTTGGAATCTCAGATAGAGTGGATAGATGAATTTCGAGTTTGTTCCAACTCAATTGTTTTTTCGTGTCGTGTTTTGTTTTTTTATTATTATTTATGAATGAGATGAGGTCTTTGTGCTTTTTGAAAAAAAGAGGGTGAAGAATAATCATATTTTCTCTACCTAACCAGAATAGATTACAAATAATTGAAAAAAAGAAGGATGTCTTTGAAAATTATGTATCATCGTTATTTGATTAAGTCGTTTAAGATTTTAATTTGGAAGGAACCAACAAACATACAAAAAAAAACAAGATCGCTTTAGGTTGGTATATAATAATCACTTAATTATATCGGATTAACAGCTTGACTGCAGAACAAAGCTTTCTCTCATTCAGAGAAAAGACAAGCGTAACTCATCACTATTGTCAAATCGAGATTTCTTTGCAAGTTGTATTAAAAACACGTTGAGTAAATTGAAAGGGATTTAATTGTTCCTTTATGCATTTTTATAATCCGTACTGGCGTCAAATTTTCAACTCTCGATTATATCCATAGATTTCCAATAATACGTAGGTTCAATTTAATACACGGTACCAAATACTCAACCTTAAGAAATAAAAAATAACTAATAAATTTTCGATTAAAATATATCACAAACCGACGTACGAACGTTATATTTTGTAAATAAGAATTTTCTTTTAAATATTTGTTTGGTAAAATTGCGCCCCAACAGGAAAACTCCCGTATAATTAACCATTTCGATACAAAACATCATTTCATTAAACTGAGGGTAAAAGGACCCTTCGCATGTGAAACAATTGTAAGAAAATACTCCTTAATAGAAAATCTTACCTTAGAACGAAAACTATTTTCTTCTTTGTATAACAGAAAACACACTTTCAAGATAAAACTCAACGAACAAACTGTCAAAGTTTAGCGAAATTTTATGTTGGAAATCAGAATATACTTCAACACGATAACATCTCAAACAAATATTAAATACGCGACGAAATCGCCCTCCCCAACGTTTTGCGCGTCCGATCGGGCTGAGCGACGGACGAAAACTGAATGCGAGAAAATGATGGAACACCTCTGGTCCTTGTTTGAAAATTACAAAACGGCATACGTCACATTGCAGAACAACACAATTTCCACTTACAAATGCTAGTATTAAAGTTGTTTTTCCATTGATAATAAAGTGGAGATATCGTATGAAATTGTGCAAATGTTAGCAGGTAATCGTACTGTTCGGGATATTCGATTAATTCCATAAAGCAATAACATTAATAGTGTTTTTTATTAATTTTATAGAGAGGTATGAAGGAGGCCTTTTGAGAAACTGATGATTTTAATCAAATTTTCATTCGAAAATCTGTCTTTTATTGAAATTTCAAGAGGTTTATTTACATTTCTTAAAAATCCTATGACAGAGTAGACAAAAGCACTTTGACAGTATTTAAAAACAGTCAGGAGTTAATAACACTTTACATAGTGGTGATTTTTATCCCTTTATTGTGTCATGTTCAACTTATATACACGTTGACACATATGTAGATTCCATAGCCCGTTTGCTGGTAAAGTAAATACATATACTAATTTTTTACTACTATACTTTATTACTATAGAATTCTAGTTTCTCTGGGGATATACGTATAATGTTCGCTGGGTTGAGAGTCCCCTGGAGCCCGACGAATCGATGACCTGAAAGAGGCAGCTGGGTAGGCCTGGATACGGAAGGCAGAGGACTGGGTGATGTGGCGAACCTTGGGAGAAGCCTGTATCCCACTGGCAGCCGGGGATCCGGGTAGTTAGCAAATGCGTTACCATATGGTCCCCGGTAAAGGAAGAGTAGCAGCATCCCTGCGGTTTGAGCTGACAAAAGATTGGACTTAAGTCTATGAGAATTTTCCCGTAACAAAAAATACCTATGTTCAATAGTGGATAGGCCAAGTCAAACACCAGATATTCTTAAAACTCTTTTTCAATTACTTGTATTATTAATTCAATATACAACAGATAATCCAATTAATTTCCAATTAAAACTGATAAATTGAATCAAAAGACAGCGCCGATAGCCAAGTTCGATGCAATAGTTAATTATAAAAGTTGTGTGTCTTTAACAGAATTACAACAACTTGAGAACGAACGGTGGAACTTAAATTGAACGCATTTAACTTTGTTCGTCACACACCTTTATAACATGTTTATCTACCGGCAGTGAGAGCCAAGTTCGATCTCACCTTGTTTGTATAATTCTTCGGAGATGTAATATACGCAATGAATTCATATCGACTAGCCTAGTGTTTAATGACGTAAGTCGTGGGTCTTTCAATATTTGTGTGATGAGCATGATCATTTATTCTGTGTCTATGTGTAATTCATCTATAACTAGTAGAGATCGCGGCTTCGCTCCCGTCAACTGACTACCTTACGTACCTACTAATTTTCTCATTCACTTACGTTTAGTTAGCAATTTGTTATTTTTTTATTTTAATTTGTCGGGACAATAACAAACCAAAAGCAAAAATAAAACAATTTAGTGTAGTCTTAACTTTTTTCTTTTTTTTTTAGAAGTTATATTCATTTATACAGCATGCAACAAAAACCCTGACCTTATGAGTATTATTCGGCATCGTACTGCGTACACATATACGTAACTATTGAATGAATTTGAGATTGTTATTTTTCCCCGGTGAAAATAATTAAATAAAAATAAAACTGATATAAGGCAACACTGATCGTGGGCAGGCCTCCTACAAGGTGGAGTGATGACCTTGTACGGGCTGCGGGAACTGGCTGGAGGCGTGTAGCGCAGGACCGATCCTTGTGGAGATCTTTGGGGGAGGCCTATGCCCAGCAGTGGGCGTCTAATGGCTGAAATGATGATGATGATGATGATCGCTCGAAAAAGTTCACGTGTACTACCTGTAGTTTAGTATCAAAGAAGCCGCCTGAACGTGATTTTTTTTTATAGTACGTATGTTGAAACAGGAATACGCCATTATTAGATGGGACAGGGGTTTTGTTACATACTGTATATATACAGAAGATATGCAATTATTTAGAAATTATAAGCATGTTTATCAGTTGTCTGGTTGCCATAATACAGGCTCGGCCTAGTTTGGGATCAAGATGGCCGTGTGTGAATTGTCCCAAGATATTATTATTATTTTATTATATATGTTAAAGGTTTTGTGGCCGGTTTTTTGTATATTTGTAACCTCGTCATCAGAAAAGGAGATAACCGAAAGTGATAGAATTTATACGAATGTTTTCATAAAGAAGTTCACCTAGATTGCCGCATAAGAGTCTATTTATTTAACTGCATGATAGAGTGGGATATTTCAGCGATTAATATAACTTACATTGATGAAATTGCCGAAAACCTATGGCCTTATTACTGGCCAATTATTTAACGAATCGTTACTAAATAAAAGGAATTTAAAAAACTGCCTAATTGGCATTTGTCGGGACCGATTACAAAGTAATGGACCCGGGCTGTTACAGACTATAAAAATATCAGTGGAATAATGTTTTCGACTACCGCGCAGTTTGGCAACGGCAGGCTAGCGACCGTAAGGTCTTGCATTTGATTGCTAGGCTAACAAAAATACTGTATAAAGTCAAAATATATTTTTTTTATAGGTACACTAAAAAATCATGTAGACTGGAACTATACTTTATTTTAGTTACTTTCTGATTGACTTTAATCGGCAAATAAAAGTGAATGAGTATCTTCTACTAATTTCATAAACATATGAGTTACTTTTAACTAGTTAAATGAATAGCATATGAAATCGTACAGAATACTCATTCAAATCTATCAAAAATCACTCGTCAAACGTCAAAATGCGGTTGTATAACACTGTTGTCATGACAACCACAAAGAAACATTTAATCGTCAAGTTAATATGTTACTTAAAAGACGGCCTGGCTAGTAAATTTACTGGTCAAACAATGTTGTGATTAGTGCTACTCGAACGTCGTGAAATCGAACATGCACTTACGCATGGGTTTAACTGGTGATTACCTTGCTCGAAACTTTACTTGAGGGTGGTTAAATAGGCCCTAAAATTAATAAATAGACCTACTTTTGTATAATAACTTTCGTGAGGAGTATTCATAATTATTTAAAACAAAACGGTTTACTCACGTATATTCTCGGTACCGCCCGACTAGTTTCAGACTCAATAGGAGTCCCTAATCATGAGCTGACGCGGCGGCGGTGCTGTCGCGAGTCAATACTTACAATAACTCAATATTCAAGCCAGTCATTCAGTCAATACTCCTATTGAGTCTAAAACTAGTCGGGCGATCCCGAGTATATACGTGAGTAAACCGTTTTGTTTTAAATAATTAATAATAATAATAATATCTTGGGACATCTCACACACGGTAATCTGATCCCAAACTAGGCAGAGCCTGTGCTATGGCAACCAGACAACTGATAAACATACTTATATATTTCTAAATACATACATATTATAGATAAATTACACCCAGACACAGAACAAATGATCGTGCTCATCACACAAAGATTCGTCCTGGGTGGGAATCGAACCCACGACCTCCGGTTTAGCAGTCAGGGTCTCTAACCACTAGACCAACAGGCCCGTCCCACCCAATTATAAATAGCCCTACTGATATCACTACTCTGTAATACTCAGTTGAATGGTAAGCAAACATTGACAGACTATCAGCTTTCGAAACTCGAATAACGCTGATGTTCGCTTCCAGAGTCAATATTATTGCAGTTATTTAGTTATTAAGCCCGAAATAACGAATAAACATGCCGAAGCGTTCCCTGAAAAATTGGTGCTGTTAACAATGTTATACATAAAGCTTTATTTAATCTATCGGCTTTAAATAGCGAGTTATTTATTGATACTAGAGTGGATTGGCTTCAGTTTTAAGTTAATGCGTTTTTTTCAAGTGTCTACAACTTAGATCATATACCTTAACATATTATTATGGTATCAGCTTTAGCAAAAAATTAAAGGTAAACAAACAAATGTCAAAAACAACATTACATATTATATAACTCGCCGGAATACGAAAATATTTTTAGTGTGTCAAATTTATTAATTTTGCTCTCTCTCTTCATCTGTCTCCATCCCTGCAATAGTAAAAAACAATAGTTTGATAGTAGGTATGTTCCCTGTTTATTTATGTTTTTATGATGATTTCGTCATTGCTAATGGATATGATTTCATACCTCTATAACCATGGGGTTTGATTATCATTGTGGCTTATGTGGTGAGGCTGAATAAGTCTCTTTCGAAGTAAACTTTACTGTGTTTGTATAAATATGATCACGCTTGAATCACCAAGAGAAATAAGGATTAAGCAGTAATATGTAACACCCTTTGTTTTCGCAAAAATTATGATTTTATTATTGGTCAATGGTTTTATTTCCATTAATTAATACTAATATTATAAATGCAAAAGTAACTTTGTCTGTCTGTTAAGCTTACACGGCTAAATCGGTGAACAGATTGCGACTAAAATTGGTATGGGGTAAGCTTGGATCTCAAAAAATAACATAGGCTAGTTTTGCCTCGATAACCGACACCTACCCGGGCGCGGGGAACAACTAGTAATACATATTATATTGCTTTTGTAAGTATGTCTCATGTCTGCCTACTCCTTGATGACTTTAGTCGTGATAATAATAATATCTTGGGACATCTCACACACGGTCATCTGATCCCAAACTAGGCAGAGCCTGTGCTATGGCAACCAGACAACTGATAAACATACTTATATACTTCTAAATACATACATATTATAGATAAATTACACCCAGACACAGAACAAATGATCGTGCTCATCACACAAAGATTCGTCCTGGGTGGGAATCGAACCCACGACCTCCGGTTTAGTCAGGGTCACTAACCACTAGACCAACAGGCCCGTCGTGATGATATACCTGTCCTCAAAATACATCGTCGAAGTTTCTAGATGCAGTGTTCGTGCAATATTACAGTCAGGTATAATTTCTAGTTGCCAAACAATATGGCTAATTGATGACAATACTTGCGAGTTTGAAACTGTACTGGTCTAAGAGTAAACATAGACAAGCATAGAGCGTACGCATCGCTAGTAGCCCCTTATGCCGAGCGAAAGCATATTTTTCGCTAAATGTACTACGCTCGTTTACCGATTTAAGTGATTTTAATTGCGACGACTAACGTTTATACGAAAAATTATCGACGGTTCCGATATTATAAGTGTAATATTAGGTTTTGAGATAGTTTTAATAAAACGGAGCGCTCTGTTTTGATACTAATTTTACGATTTTACATGTTCATACTAGTGCCAACAGTTCATACTCGATATGCGCGCTCTATAGTTTACTTATTTATTCCTCTAGGTACTGGTCCATTTGGAAACGTTCTAGTTCACACCACTATTAATCTAGACATAGAGTGTAGTCTGTTTCCTAGAATACTAACCAGATACAACATTATGTGAACGGAGTGTAAGTAAAAGATGAACAAAGCAGTATAAAATAATGAAGCATTATTTAATACGAGGAAAAGGATAATTACACAAACAAAACAATTAGATAATTTATAACAAACAAGAGATGTTCTGGATATACTTACCTAACTTTGAAATTATTACACAAAGGCAGTAAATGTGTAAAAGATAATGAGAGCAGTCCTAAATTTTAGGAGATGCTGGACAAATATGACAAACATAACAAGGTGAATATGTGTATATAAATCCTTACTAATATTATGAATGCAAAAGTAACTCTGTTTGTCTGTCGCGATTTCACGCCAAAACTACTGAAGCTATTTAAATTAAATTTGGTTACAAAATAGTCTAGAGCCTGTGGAAAGACATAGGCGTGTTAAAATATTATAAAAATACTAGCTGTCCCCCGCGACTTTGTTCGCGTGTTTTAGTTTCAACGGTTTTTCATTTTTGCAACATTTTTCATTTATGCTCCGCTCCTATTGGTCGTAGCGTGATGTTATATAGCCTATAGCCTTCCTCAATAAACGGACTATCCAATACAAAAAGAATTTTTCAATTCGAACCAGTAGTTCCTGAGATCAGCGCGTTCAAACAAACCAATAAACAAACAAACAAACAAACAAACAAACAAACTCTTCAGCTTTATAATATTAGTATAGATTCTTTTTTTTATCCTACAGTTAAACCGTTCATACGGTTTTGTGGTACATAATTATGTTTATATCCATGTTACTGTATTTTCTTTTCTAATATCCAACATACTATACCATACCACAATGATTTTCCCGGTTAAAATTGTACCTATACCCACCATTTGGAAGACCAAAAACTGGAACTACCCTTACTTACCCTAAAGAGTTGGAGAAAGCAAACTACTAAACTCAAAAGTCCTATCAGAAGCTTATTTAAGTAGAAAAAATACGGAAGTATGAACTACTAGCTTTTCCTCCGGCTCCGCCCGCGTGAGGGTCGGTTATTACGGTCAAAAGTAGCCTATGTCCTTTCTTGAAATCCAAGCTTTCCCCATACCAAGTATAATTAAAAATCGTTTGAGCGTGAGCCGTAAAATCATAACATAGAGACAGACAGAGTTATTTCCGCATTTATAATATTATTATGGATGTTGAATCCGGATACTCTGAAACAAATTCTATTAGGAAACGTAAACAGAAGTCGCGACGCAAACTATCTTAATATATTAACGGTCAAACTTAGTAAGCAAGTCGCGAGGCGGGACGCGTATTGTGAAATTATGATATTTAACGCTGAAATAGAGTGGAATATCTACCTCGTCGTGGACTACGATAGATTACGAGTGCGGAATAAGATAGGAAGAGCTAGCTGGTTAGAGTTACCTTGATAATGCAAGTACCATGATCATAAAAACCAAGCGTGTCATTTTAAGACTACCTACTATGAGGTCACAAGCACAATTTAGTGATGATTTCAAGCTAGAATCAACGTAAAAATAAATGATGCAGGTACGATTTTTTTATCAACAATGCCCTGTACAGATTGGTGAAACGCACTAGCGCGGCACACCGATGTAGACTGAGCGCGACGGTTGCCACGTTAAGCATATTATGCTTAAGCCAGGCACGCAAAGCGGCACGAGAAGTAGTTGATTTGCGTTATTTAGGTTTATCAATATCTGTGGTAATACCACTCCATCTTCCTTGGATGGTAAAAGTCCATGAGGTTCCCCCAAATTACGTTATTTTTTAAGTAAAATTATTTGTCTTCTACTTATCTTTTTCTATTATCTTATATCGTCACGCTAATGGTCATAATCAAAAGCCTTAGGTCCTGCTAAATTTATATTAATACTAGCGACCCGTCCCGGGTTCGCACGGGTAGACAAAAAAAATATTAATTATACACACAAAGCTTCCTCATGAATAACTCTAACCATTGGTGAAAACCATATGAAAATCCATTCGGTAGTTTTTAAGTTTATCGCGTACCGATTATTGAAAATAGACGCAAAGGTATGGAAAATGATAAAAATAAATCAATTAGATTCGAATAATTCAACAATACGCGTTTAAAAACGTAGGTAGTCAACACAGGTGTAGTCAAATATGAATGATATACGATGACACTGGTTGAGAGACGAGTAGCGCGCGACGCCGGTGTAGACCGGGAGTGCGGACATGCTTTGATAACATTCATTATGTTTAAATTGAAATGAGAGCTTAGGAAGATGTGAGCTAAAATATGGAGTGTAGAATAATAAGCTATTAGCAACCAGACGTGGAAAATTTAACCTAAGTTTATTTTTAACTTATTTTTAAAGCATAGTACTCAATTTAACAAAACTTTAGTTAGTACAAACAACCGTTAATCACACAAAGGAAATTGCAATATTAAATAAGTAAATAGGGAAATATGCAACGAACTTACTGCTGAGTAGGAAATTTCCTTGCCGTCTAACGGATAACCAGCAAATGGCTCGCATACTTTTTGTTTTTGCTCGCATTCGTCTGTGGTTCGACTTTTATAGAAATTGGCAGGTACTCCTACTACCCTAAATAAGTTTTCCCATAATAATGTTTCCGTAAGTATTCTTATGTTATCTTGTATTGCACACTTATAACTGTTTCTTTTTAGTAAAGAAAGTTTTTCACTGTCAGAGACCGGTTAAAAAGGCTAATCATGGTGTAGGTATAATAATAAATATCGTTTCTAATTACTATAAATTTGAGAGCAACTATTTATAAACACCCGCAAATAGAACTAAGTCATCATTATAATCGAACTGATTAAATTACCTACATAACTTTTTAATCCCACCTCCCGGCCTACAGGAAACTTAGTCGCTAGTGAATTAATACGCCGTGATTGATGTAATACAGGGAGCGGGGAACAAACACGGCTTTAATTAATTTCGAGTACATAGTTTACTTTGCAGCCTTCCATACACTTACTTGATTTAAACTTTTGACGTACGTACAAGCTATAGATAGATAGAATCTAGAATAATCTTCATTTTACATCACCATTTATTGAGCAATATTTTATTTTCTTCTTCTTCTTCTTCCTGCCCTTTTCCCAATTTATTTGGGGTCGGTGCACAACCTTTACTCCTTCCATTCTACTCTATTAGCCGCCATACTGTCATTCACTGATTTTTCCCTCATATCATCTATATCCTTCATATCATTTTTCTCGGCCTTCCTCTTCCTCTCCAGCCCTCCACATCCAAATTCATAACTCTTTTATTCACATGCGTTTTATTCCTCCTCATTACATGCGCATACCATCCTAAGCGATTTCCTTTCAGTTTTTCTGCTACTGGTGCCACTTTCAAACTATTTATTCGATATTTTATTTTCTGGGATAATAAAATTAAAGCCGCGCGTACAGGTAGTGCTTGAATCGACTGCTTCAAGTCGTCGATATAAAAAAAGCAAGCGGGCGGGAGGCGCACGCGAAAGCGGGTGACAGCTCGTGCAGTCTGCGAGCAGTTCCTGTATAGGCGGCCTAATAAAATGTCCAAATATGTCCAACATACTTTGTGCTTTTATTCTACTATCTTCAAGATTCAGATGCGGATTAGTCAGTAAAAACTAATTACTGCATCTGTTCTTTTTATAGATAGAGATTTTTTTTTCTTAGGCGACTTAAAAATTGTATCAAATTTTTTACTTTTATAGGAAATAACACATTTGGATAAATTGTCTAAGGAAATATTCTAAGGCCCTGAGCACTGAATTTATTACCCTAAAACGTTGATTTTTTTAGTCTGGTAATCCTAGTTTTCTATCTACATGATTAATTTTAGTTTTTTCTTAAAAAAACGACTCCCGCACTAAGGAATTTCTTGTGTCGCGGGGGGTTTTACAAACATTCAAAGCACATGCATGAAGAACACCCAGAATTAGAACAAGCATTTGTGGATCACACAAATTCTTGTCCCATGCGAGGACCGAACCCGCGGCACGTCGCGCACTATGGTAGTTGGCATGGTGACCTATACCAGTCGGCTATCCGTACAATCTTACATAATTTCACTTACCTATTCAAATACTGTTGCACAGTACTATTTCCGAAATTAATTCTAGTAAGATGAGAGTACACTCAGACAGATATTCCCAAAGAGACTCTTAAATCTAGACTAGTGGGTAAACATTTTAAGTTAACTTAATTTTTATGATTTTTTGTCGACGACGACGAGCAGTGGAACATTATTTTTGAGTGACTACTTGTGTTTAATTTATAAAAGCAGTTACGAGAAGTTACTCATAATAATATTATGTAAAGGAGTTTTTAAGTCAACTTGCGATTTTTTTAAAGTAAAACTTCTTTACGCAGCCTTGACTTCGGGGAGTAAGCTGGTGAATGCGTGACGAGAGCGTTAAGAAAAGTGTGATCGGGCGAGGCGAACGGAAGCTGAGAGAGAGATAAGTTAGTGAAGATAGAAAGAGCGAGAGTTACGATTAGTTTATTACTGTAGAGGCAAGAGAGAGGTTTTCAACCGGAGTTATGGAAATGATAATTCATTTAGAAAATTCACGTGTCTTGGACTTGTACCTTCCATACACATGACCGATTCGATCAGCGTTAACGCTTATCGAAATGCTACTTGCCTAGAGGGCCAGATGTACTCATCACCCCTTTTGGATAGATATACTCTTTCGGTAACACCCTGTATAAAGTTTTTTTATAAACGGTGGTATTTTAACAAAACTTATTGAGTACAAATTGATCGTCATTTTTAAATACGTAACAAATCGGGTTTTTCAATAGTCACACATACAACTATTTAGGTATAACATTTTTTTTTGGTCTAAATAAGTATATTCTAAATAAACCCAAATATAATACAAAAAACAGTTATACTTATTCAGACTTTTTGCTATCAAAAATATTTATCTACCGTACTAAGTTAGAAAAAAATAACAAAAAAGAATCGGTTCGTTGCTAAGAGAGAATTCTTTATCTCGTGTCTTCCAAGTTATTATCAGTGTGTTTGTGTGAATCACATTTTTATGTTTTGTAGGGAAAATTATCGCCTTGTAGGTTTACTGAGTTAGAGATCTTGATTTATAGAGCGTATATCAATGTTTTTAGATAAATAATTCTCTTTTGTTGGTAGCAAATAATTCTCGTATTTTCTTTTACCTACGTAATATAAAAATATTGTGATGTAAGCAGGTTTTAATGCGTTTTTTATAAAATAAAGTCCTTTAAAGAAGTTTTCTTTAACCGCCAAAATTAAAGCTGAAATGGTCCGTATTGTAATGTAATTTTTAAGTGACTTCTAAATAAGGTCCTCAATTAAATAAATAAATAAATGTGGACAACATCACATACATTGCTCTGAACCGAAAGTAAGTAGCTAAAGCACTTGTGTTATGGAATTCAGAGACAACGAAGATACCACAAACACCCAGACCCGAGTCAATGTAGAAAAGGGGTTTTCTATATTGACCCGGCCGGGGATCGAACCCTGGACCTCATAGCTGGCGACACCTTGAAAACCGGTGTGTACGCCACTCGTTTTGACATATACCAGCTGTAGCAGATTTTAAACGTAGGTAACTATGAAGTCATCATTGACACTAACTAGGAAATCGTCACTCTTGACAGCTCCTCATTAGCGCAAAATACTTTATGTTACATACAACATAAACACGCAGGCAAAGGAACACTCAACAATATGCCACAGTCAAAACTTTTAATAAGTTCACTAACATTTTCTGGAAGTGAACCTACGTCATAATTAATCATTGCGAAGGTAACAATAATACGACATTGTTAGGGTTCAAGCTATGAGAGGTAGCGAGTTTAAAAATGTTTATCTCGTAGGTCTAATTGCTTAGAAATCTACAGGTATCTATGTAATTATATAAGAAAATATTTATGTGGTTTGTTGAGTTGTGTTATAATGTTGAGAATGGATGCGGAAGGAAGAGGTGTTATGGTGCAAGTTAAAAGAGGCATACGTTAAGTAGTAGAACTACCTAAAATATAATACGACTAGCTGTCCCCCGCGACTTTGTTCGCGTGTTTTAGTTTCAAAGGTTTTTCATTTTTGCAACATTTTTCATTTATGCTCCGCTCCTATTGGTCGTAGCGTGATGTTATATGGCCTATAGCCTTTTTCAATAAACGGACTATCCAATACAAAAATATTTTTTCAATTCGAACCAGTAGTTCCTGAGATTAGCGCGTTCAAACAAACAAACAAACAAACTCTTCAGCTTTATAATATTAAAGTATAGAAGTATAGATAGTATAGATATAATAGACACATATATAAAGACACACACATCGTGTTTTTTGTGTTCACCTAAACCTAGAGAACCGTTAGCCTAATTAATACGTAACTTTGCACACATATAAAGGGCGACATGACTACTCTTTATTATATCGTATTATATTTTAGGTAGTTCTACTACTAAACGTATGCCTCTTTTAACTTGCACCATAACACCTCTGCCTTCCGCATCCATTCTCAACATAATAACATAGTAACTAAAATATATAATTAAATTTTGTGTCCTAGAATTCATTCTATACTCGACTACAGGGACTAAACAATCTCAAACTTGTTGCCACTGTAAATAATAGATATATTAATTTAACTTCGGATATAACATGGCAACACTATATTCATTCGGTGTAATGGCCCGACTGGGATGTGTCATACTTGTGTTTATGAAACTATTTTGGTTCACAATTACTAAAACAAATTATGTACATATATTGAATTGAATATATAAAAAGTATGAATATTTTAGACTTTAACTAAGGCATTAGTGTCTTCTGAAAAAGAAAAGGTTCAAAATATAAATATAATTTATCTACACTAATATCTATCCATACTTAAATTATAAATTCAAAAGTTTGTTTGTCTGTCCGTTTGTCTGTCTTCTATCTGTATGTTATGCCTTCACGGCTAAACTGCTTAACCGATTTTTTTAAAACTTTGTATGTTGTACAAAATAAAATTAAATAATCTTATTCACAACATATTGGCGCCGATTCCCTTGTACGCTAACTAAATAAAAATTATACCATTGCTATCTTTTACCAACATACAGCGTAAGAAAAGGACAGCAACAGATAACAACTAACTGAGAAATGTCCAAATCAGATGTCACCTTGTACATCACTGTGTTTTAGTGCAGTCGTTTCGGTGTGTCGGTAGATTTGATAGCTCTAATTTTCGTCTGTCCTTCTCTAACTGTGTACAAGTGAAAAGGGTACCGATGACTTAAAATAAATCTAGTGTGGCCATTTTTTTTACGTTGATTTATTAGACAAATGTAATAAGATAATGTCCGGCTAATCTTTCCACTAGAATAATATTTAACATACCACATAAATGTTCTCGTATCTTTAAAATATCGCAATTTTATACAGCAAGGAGGTTGGAATATTTCTAAGATATTATCTAGAGAGATGTATAGTCGGGAATGCAATGTATAAGCTGCCTGCTGGCTAGGATAACATCAAATGTAGGACAACGGTTACTAGAAGATTGTTAAACTCAATAAAATTTATTCATACCATTTTGTAGCGACATTTTATTATTATGAATTTTGATGCTCAAGAATTTGTGGATCACACAAATGCTTGTCTCACGCTCGGATTGAAGGCGACGCACGTCGCGCACAGTGGTAATTGACGTGGTGACCTATACCACTCGGCTATCCGTGCAGTTACTATTTATTAGTCCCTTATATTAAAACAAATGTACCAAAGGACTTCTTAATTTTTTACGCTATAGTAAAAAATTAAGAAGTCCTTTTGAACCAGAGAAGTAAAGGTGAGATAAGTATAAAGGTTATATCAACATATTGTTTGGAAGGTACACAGAATTAACGATAACATAATCATTTTTAACCGACTTTAAAAGGTTCTTAATTCGACGGTATTTTTTGCATGTTTGTTACGTGACACTTCCGAAAATAGTGGATCGATTTCAAAAATCCTTTTTGTCATCTATACTAATATTATAAAGCTGAAGAGTTTGTTTGTTTGTTTGTTTGTTTATTTGTTAGTTTGAACGCGCTAATCTCAGGAACTACTGGTTCGAATTGAAAAATTCTTTTTGTATAGGATAGTCCGTTTATTGAGGAAGGCTATAGGATATATAACATCACGCTTCGACCAATGGGAGCGGAGCAAAAATGAAAAATGTTGTAAAAATGAAAAACCGTTGAAACTAAAACACGCGAACAAAGTCGCGGGGGACAGCTAGTCGATATACAGGTACAGAGGTAGTCCCATATAAATTTCATTGAAGTAGGTAGGGAAAATAATTCTTTTAACCGAAAAAAATACTGTAGCTTTTTTCTGAGTGCTAACCTACTGACATCTACTAAGTATGGGAAAGACATCTTATTGGGAACGAGACCATGATTTATGTTCTGTTAAGTAGCGCCAAAAAACGCAACGTAACGCAAATGTGGAGTCTGATCCACCTGCATTTACATTACTCTTGGAGAAACATAGGGAACGGTGTTGTGTCGAGCTTGCCTTTAAAATTTTTGAGGAAATTACCAAAAAACTAGGTGTTTTTTTAAAAACCAGTGGTATTTCTTACCGTCTCAGCTAATGTAAAACAAATATTATAAATATTTTGTAATAGAAAACAATGATTTTTAATATAAATTTGATGCTGTCGTTAAGTGTTTGCTAGTAGAGGTTAAATGCTCGTCCTTAAGGATCGTATTTGTGTGGTCCGAAAACATTGTTATTAAAATTTCTGGATTAAATTCGTATTCCAAAAAAATGGCAATGTAATTAAGGGGTCTTGCCAATGATATTATACACAAGATATGTTACCTTCATAGTATCTGATGCCGCTGATAACTGTCAAAGTGATCTCAAGTTGTACTAAACAATAAAACAAAATAATAGGATAAGCACGCAAGTAAAAGAGATAGCTATCATTAGAAACTAATTAGGAGGTTTTCGAGTCCTCAAAATGCGAGCGCTAATTACATATCTGACTCATTTTTTCATTGTATTATATCTTTAGTTTTAGCACTTATTTGTAACTACCTCACTAAATTCTCCACCTTATTTGATAAAATCACTTATCCACAAGCCTACATGTTCAGCATGTCACAATACACCCCCGTATATCCCTCCAATGTCTTCTTTGTGCCTCTGTGAGTTTATGTGCGTGCCCTAAGCTGTCGGCTTGGGGCAACGTTACGTAAATCCAGTTGTAACAGGAGGCTTGCACGTGCGAACACCAGCCCGCGTTGACACTACTTAATTATACTTTTGTGAATTTCCAATGGATTCACTTTATTTGGTTTTATGTTGTTCTTTCGTAGTTATTTTGTTAGTAAATTATGAATATTTGACGGTTATTTTTAAAGTGTAAAAGGGGACTCTTTTTTTGTTTCTGCTCTATAGGTGGTTTTTCGCACCGCGCACCTTGGAAGTGGCTCGTCCATGATAGCGCAGACGCGTCAGCACCAGTCCGTCGCAATCCACCGCAAGTCGAAGTATACTCTGCGTCGTCGGATAAAATTAAAAGAAAAGACATTTATTGTCTGTGTACCGTGGGAGAGCATCGGTGCGCAGTCTGTGGTCTTTGGCTGTGCGGGGTGATCCGCGATATTGCGCACCATTGTAAACCGGCTTGAAACTGAAACATATTGAAAGCCTATGCACCGCAAGCATCTGCAAAATATAAAAAAAAGGTTTCCAGCAATGCAGGTGGAATTCACATTACTAGCAATCTTGTTAACCCCTCCAACTAAGCTAAATATGCTTGTGTCTGAAGAGGGTTCACATCAATAGTGCAATGGTTGGGGTTCGAACCTGCGACCTCTCGATCACAAGGCCATCACCCTAACCATTAGGCTATTTTCGCTTCATTCATCTCTTATCCCTGTTTTTAACACCTGACTTCTGAAAATCATTTTTCAGAGCTACATTCTGTAGACCGTCCAGTAATAGTTACATAATATGCTCTTTCCTTTGATACTCCATTAGGTAAGTATAACATGTTGAAGGTAACAGGAGAGTAGTGGTAAGCATCTAGTTCGCTATTCTGACGGACACACGCAAGAGTCACTTATTAATTCATGGCACAGAGCAGAGAAATACAGAGCGCAGTGCAAATTATGTTTGCTTCTTTTGTTTTGTGTGGAGTTTTATGCAGTAAAATGATTTAAGTATTTATATTAGAGATTTCATCGTGACGCCAATAATTTTCAAGGTGTCGTCAGCTCTGAGGTCCCCCCCCCCTGTTTCGATCCCCAGACGGATTAATGTTGAAAAAAAACGAGTGTGCTTTAAACCACATGACTGAATTAAAACTTTTTTATATACGAAACGTAACTGGCTATGAGAGAAAGAGAGAAATAAAATGTGTGCTCGCACCTCTCTCTCTTTGCCCCCACAGTAATATACGAAAAATAGCTCTCTCTCTTTCTATCTTCACTAACATCTTATCTTTTCGTAACGCTTTCGTCACGCATTCGCCAGCTTACTCCCCAAGTCAAAATGCGTAAAGAATTTTTACTTCAAAAACGACTTTTCTACATTGTCTCGGGTTTAAGATTCTTTGGGTTGAAAACACTTATTCTTACATGATATATTTTTTTGTACATTTTTATTATTTTTTTATGAATCTGTAATCTCTGTCGCCACCTACCCTGTGCCGCCCCTACTAATGAGCACAGTTAATGAACAAACATCAAGACAGTTGCCGACTCAAACAGAGTCGCTAATAAATGAGAATACATTATCAATTCATCTTACAAACAAATACCTCGTTATTGGGAGATCGAACTGAGACTATTTTAATTTTTAATGAAGACTTTTAGTGGGTATTTAAAGGCACAAGTTCGAATGTTGCCAACATAGTTATTTTTGAATGAAGGATAATTTTAAATAAGATTAATTATTAATTATCTGTCTATACAACTACTAACTTTATAAAAGGATGAGTTTGTTTAAATTCGTTAACCCATGGAATTAGAAGGCAGTCAGATTAAAAAATACCGGACAAGTGCGAGTCTGACTCGCGCACCGAGGGTTCCGGATTAAGTTTGCTGATCGTCACGCTTAATTCTCTAAAAACAAATTTAAATATGCGGTTAAAAAAAAAATCTCTTGTACATCGATGTATGACACTATAAAATTTCCAACTGTAAATATAAGTTTGTAATAGCAAATACGTATTTTAGGCTTTTTTAAACTACATATATACAATTTGCAGCCTTTATTTATGACGTTAGACCTAGCATCACGCATTTTTTTTAAGTCAATGAGAAGTACCATTACCTAGGTTTGAGATTTTCAAAAATGTTTGCTTAAAAGAAAATAGAGTATTTATTACTTTAGTAGACATAGAAGCTTAAATTATTTATTGCATCAAGAGTTCGCAGATCACGCGCTTCGAAAAAAAAAAACTTGACAGACAGACACGGACAACAGATTGACCCTATAAGGGTTCCTTTTTTCCTTTTGTCGTATGGAATCCTCAAACCAAATAAAAATCCTTAATATTAGACTTCACAAAAATCTTTCAAGTCGTATCACCTGAAGAGATAATAAACATAACTTAACTTTTAAGCTACCGACCTTTCACGTTTTTCTAATTAGTAGCATAGCATATGTGGATTTACTCTGCACATCTCAACGTCAGTCTTATGCGTTTGGCTTACAAGTGTGTGACATTTCAAAAGGACTGGTCCTTGGAGCGACAAGGCAGGTCGACAGGCTTGCACGCTACATATCAGCAATTTGACAGATCGTTTAAGTGGCTACCTGAGAGTAAAAATTTGTAAACTATAGAGTGCGCATATCGAGTATGAACTGAGAGCACCAGTATGAAATAGTATCCACCACCATCACCATTATGATATATAATCAGTAAACGAGCGTAGTACTTACTGCAAAAAATTTGCTTACACTCGGCACATCGGGCTACTAGCGATGCGCACACTCTATGCTTGTCTATGTATACTCTAAGGAGATCATCAAAACGGTCCTAAATTTTTGGCTAATATTTTGCATTGTAAAATAGATCTAGAAACCAAGTTTGCAGAATTATATTTACTAAAACATTATTATTATATTATTGGTACCTTAAGGCGATATTATTTAAAAAAAAAACTGAAATACAAAATTAATCTGTTTTTACTGATCACCACATATTTACAACTGGCTAATTCCTTTGAATAGGTAAGTTGCTAGCACACCCGTCTCTCGAAAAAAATCAATAACTGAAGTTAAATCCTAAAATAACACCAGACTTCATGCGTAGCCAAAAGGATATCAGTCCTTATATTCACTAGCCCAACTTCAAAACAAGAGCATTATTATTACGTTACAATACTAAAGTAACTTACCTGACACTAAGGCAACCTTTTAATCCCCAAAGCGAGAAAATCCCGATAAATAAAACACAAAAAGTGCAAAATTACCATAATTACATTGGGGTCGGCTTCGGGCAATATTTTCGATTTTACAAGAACGCCCCTCTGCCTAGTAAATCTTGCGCACTTAACTCAAAAACTAATATAACTTGCTCCACCCTTGGGGGTTATTGGCAGAAAATAAAACTTCCTAACTATATTCTGTGGAAATATGAATGTGTAGGGTAGATATGTTTTGTGTTTTCAGCTGTATGTTGAGAATCCGGACATCATAACTGTCAAAGTTACACAATTCTATCAAAATTTTGTCATTATGACGGAACCTTACATTATAAACATGTCTAGATAGACTGTCAAAGCTCCAGTCTAAACTGGCAAACGCGTCAAAAAAATTAGTCGCAAACTGTCTGCGACTATGGTAAACGACGCACATTGGTAAAGATGAATGCCAGTTCACGAGTGTAATACGTAGCTATCACGCACACCAGCATACTAAAGTTGGATCGTTTGTTTTAGTTATTTTGTTGAGCGACACTAAACAAAAAACTAATATAATTGATTCGAAGATACCATACAAACGAACGCAAATTATTTCATCCTTGATACCTATTAAGATGTATTCTGCAGTTGGGTTGTATTTTTTTTCTAACAACGGACTGAAATTCTAATAATCCTATTACCCCCGAATACTGATAAGCAACTCAACTTTAAGACGTTCTTAAATGTCTATCAGTCGCTACTTGACACCTTAAAGTGACAGAGACAGCATGTGACTTAACGGCGTCTTAAAACTGATTGACATTTCAGTATTCAGCCATTAACTTATCAAACGAATAATTGGTAAATATTTTTTTTTGTGTCGTGAATTTATGATAGTTATTTGCCTCTCAAGATCCGTCAACTTCCTGATCCATGGTCACAGTATTAACAAATACCTCGCATCTGATATAAATTGAAAGTTGTTTTAATGTGCTTTCCATATTGATTGGCTGTAAACATGAGATGATACGATTGTTTATGGTTCCTAAGGATAGACTAGATAGATTCCTTCTTAGTCTTTTATTTATACTCAATTAGTCAGTTATTTGTAGTGAAATAAATAAAAAAAAAATACAATTTGTCCGCTAGTCATGAGTACTCTTATAAGAAGAGAAATCTTAAATACACATACTTATTATAAAACAAAGTCTCTCGCCGCGACTATCTATCTGAAAGAAAAGCGATAAACTCAAAATTTACCAAACGGATTTTCATATGGTTTTCACTAATAGATAGAGTGGTTCTCGTTATTTATTCCTCTAATGATAAAACAATCTAAATAAAAAGATCTATACAACTGCAATAAATATCTACCTTAGAACCAGACTTTATTTAACCCTGGCAAACATTCCCAGGGCCTGTAGACTATACAGAGGACCTTTGCCCTCTTCAGCTGAAGATGAAACTTTTTCAATTTATCTCCGAAGCACCTCGTGTCCTAAGCTCTGCGTGGGCAGACAAGGTATAGTGCCAAATATATCTTAATATAAAAATATTATCTATTTATTTTCCTAGTATGTAATAAAACCAGCCTATTCATGTCCCACTGCTGGGCACAGGTCTCTTGCTCATTGCGGGTTCGCGATCTCAGATTCAAAATTTTTTAATCCAAGTTTCCACACGATGTGTTTATTTATTTATTTATTTATTTATTCTTTATTGTACACTGTAAACAAAAATAAACATGAAAAAATATACTTATACATAACAGTGGTACAAAGGGCGGCCTTATTGCGCACGGCAATTTCTTCCAGGCAACCATTGGACGGAATAAATCTAAAAATATAAGAGAGTGTACAGCTACAGACTTAATATCTAACACGTTATGCTAAATATAATTAAACAGAGAAAAAACTAAACAATAATGAAAACAATTTAAAACAATAACGAAATATGACAGCAGTGTTCCTTCACCGTTTGCCAATGGTGTCTTAGAATAATTAAGAAAGTACATATAACTTAGAAAAAGTCACATTGGTACTTGTCCATAGTGGTTCCGAAGCAACCTTCTGCATACAAATCCGTCCTTTGAACCGCTAGGCCATTACGACCTCCTAGTCTTCCTAGTATATAAATGAATTAATAATTATAATAATATAATAATATCTTGGGACAGCTCACACACGGCCATCTGATCCCACACTAGGCAGAGCCTGTATTATGGCAACCAGACAACTGATAAAAATTCTTTTATATTTCTAAATACATACATATTATAGATAAATTACACCCAGACACAGAACAAATGATCGTGCTCATCACACAAAGATTTGTCCGGGGTGGGAATCGAACCCACGACCTCTAGCTTAGCAGTCAGGGTCACTAACCACTAGACCAACAGGCCCGTCCAATTAAATAATTGTAACACATAAAATTATTGTTTTTTAATAAATCCTTGTCCAAAATTAGAAAAGAATGTGTGTGATTATGTGGTTCCTTTAAACCAATGATATTATATACAAGATACTTTACCGTCTTAGTTACCGATGTTTAAAATCTGATCGCGCTTGTATAATGTGACAAAATGTTGTCAAGTTGCACTAATTATTAGTACAAAAGATAGGATAAACACGTAGAGATAGTTATCATTAAAATCTTTCTAAGTAGGAGGTTTTTGAGTCCTCAAAATGCAAACGCTGATAACATAATATCTGCCTCATTTTATTATATTTTATAATTTAATAGGTATGTTGTATACGTCAGCATATTACATTTATTTATTACTAGCTGTCCCCCGCAACTTTGTTTGCGTGTTTTAGTTTCAACGGTTTTTCATTTTTGCAACATTTTTCACTTATGCTCCGCTCCTATTGGTCGTAGCGTGATGTTATATAGCCTATAGCCTTCCTTAATAAACGGACTATCCAATACAAAAAGAATTTTTCAATTCGAACCAGTCGTTTCTGAGATTAGCGCGTTCAAACAAACAAACAAACAAACTCTTCAGCTTTATAATATTAGTATAGATTATTTAACAAGTAGATTTTATTTTTAAGTAAAATAAATAATCCTTACAAATATTATAAATGCGAAAGTAATTCTGTCTGTCTTTCTGTCGCGCTTTCACGCCAAAACTACTGAACTGATTTAAATGAATGCTAGTAAAAATTATATATTTTCAAAAATATATTATTTTTTATTAATGAATTCATTAATTAGGACTTAATTATCTTCTTACCATTTAACATAGCTTAATGCTTAACCACTAAGCCTGTACTAAAATCTCATTAAGTTATAAATACCGTTCAAATAAACTAATTTAGTTAACGAATCACGCGGCGATTGTTCAAAACTTTAACATTACAATGTCTTTACATTGTAATCTTACTTAACTTTACTTAACTACTGAGATAAGTTCAAACAAAGGAACAGTTAAGTTAGATCACTTGGAAGGCCTTGCATTATAAAGTCAAAGATTAAAGTTGAAACATGGTTTTAAAGTTAATCGAAAGAGGTAAAGAGGAACTAGTATTAGGGCTTCTTTAAATGCACTGAAAACATTTTATCCGACTTCAAAAGGGGGACGTTCTCCATTCGACGGTTTTTTTTTTTGTAGGTTTGTTACTTGTCGAGTAACCTTATCTCCGGCAATAGGGTATCGATTTCATAAAATATTTTTGTCATCTAAATGTAATAGTAAACCTCAGAAAGGGTTCCATATAAATTACATTGAAGTCCGTTTTACAGAGAGTAAGATAATCAAAAATAAGATAATCAAAAAAAAAGTAAGATACACAGATTTTTTTTCTTAATTTTACGCAAAGCTATACAGGGTTAGTTAGTTAAATAAATAGCATTCATTTGAAAAAACTCTAAAATTAGCGCAGGCGACCGCCTAGTAGGAATCAATGCACTTGTGAGCATTAGTTCGTGCGACAATTGCATGTACTGCCTAATTTATCATGTGTGCTAACTGTTATCAACTCCTAAATTAGGTAATGTAACAACTATGATGCTCTATCCTTTTTTTTTTGTTACGTGTTGATAATCTAATGATCACGCACGACTAAAAACACCCCAGTCCCGTCCTTGCCTTTGCCGGAGTCCCGGGTTTGCTAAAGCATGCTCGGCGGGGCTCCGGTGATGTTGCTCTATCCTAACACAAGCGCAGCGGTATGATTCTGTAAGACGTCATTCTAAACTTCGAATCTGAATCCGCTGTGAGTTTCTTGATTGACATTCTAAAAACTCGGTTGATAATTCGAATGTACACTAGCGCAACACTTGTGAGCGTGTCAGCGAGTTGAACTAATTTGACGTTAGATTTTCACTGATAAAGTATGAGATGACATAAGAAGTGGGATTCAGTAAGGTAATTTTCTTGTCACTTCGACGCTCACTTCGCACTCGAATCCGATCATACATTGTTGTACGTAAAATAGACGCGGGGATCCAGTTGTGCATTAAGAATGTATAAATATGTTAAAAGCCTCCGTGCATCCATGCTACAATATACATATCAAGCGATTCAACCCGACTTTGCACGGGTAGCACTATATATCCTATGTTACTCAGGGATAATGTAGCTTATATATGATGTAGCTAATATAGATAATTCTACTGGTAAAAGAATTTTTTAAATCGGTCGAGTAGTTTTTGAGTTTATTCGTTATAAACATACAAAAATACATATCTTTCCCCTTTATAATATTTGTATAGAATTATAATAACAATAATGTCCTGCTGACCGAATTTCGGTCACAGCAACTTCCCTTAACATAGATTAGCCATCTGCGCGGGAGATATTTCAGTATGCGTGAACACAAGTGCACTCTCTATTCCTTCACTTTCAAACTACAATGGGACAGCAATTCGACACAACCGATGCGACAGTATCTCTGTCTTGAATTTCTGTCTGTCTGATATGCTTTTATGACTAAACCGCTGAACCGCTTTTGATCAAACTTAGTATGTAAGCTTGGATCGCAAAAAAGGACATAGGCTATTTTTTGCTGCGATAAGCGACACCCACGCGGGCGGAGCCGCGGGTAACAGCTAGTAGTAAATAAAGAGACAATCAGTGTAGATATATTGTATCAAAATTTCATATTAATCTGATATTAAACCCAACAATGTACTGAAAGCTATCACCCATAACTCACAATATCCCAAAACCGAAATAGCTTCAAGTAATTTATCAAAACGTCACTCATACGCCGTGCCGTGATGACGTCATGTGACGTCACGTAAAATGGCGACGACAATAAAATATTCAATAAAGAACATCAATGTGACAAGACATGGTTTTTATTTTAGCTGATAGGAGAGTTATGGTATTTGGATAAATTTGAATAAGAGCAGGTTGTAAATCAAGCTAATATTTAAGTTATGATTTTTTAGATTAGAGTAAATATAACTTAACTATTGAGTGCACCTAACAGAGAACACCAGCATCATAAAATCGTAAAATTAGTGCCAAATAGAACATACATAGCGCGCCGTTTTATTAAAACTATCTCAAAAATCACTTAAATCACTAAACGAGCGTAGTACTTACAACAAAAAATTTGCTCAGGCTCGGAACGACCGGATTATAGCGATGCGGCCACTCTATGCTTGTATTTGTATACTCTAAGTTTTTATTACATTTAACGTCGTATTGACTTAAGAATATTAATAATTAATTAATATTTTTCAATATTGTTCTAGATATGTCCTTAATTTGTAATTTTAATTTACGATTGATGGGTGTTAAAAGGTTATATAGTCTCTATTTAAAAAAGAGAGTATACTGCGTAGCTATGGCTAAAAACAAAAACAGAAAATTATAGCAAACAATAAGTTTTATATGTATGGTCTATTTAAATTCTTGTGCCAATTGATGTTATTTCCACTTAAACAAACAGTAACTTTATACATGTGTAAATAAAGTTCATTTTAGACTGACTAGAACCGTTGAAAAGTTTTAAAAAATATGAAGTTGTAGCGCAAATTGAACCTTGCAACCTCGTCTGCATTACAGTTGTTTTTCCTAAAACTCTTGTTTGTTTACATGTTTGGCATAGAAATTGCGGACGCAGTATAAATGGTATCACCCGAAAAAAAAACAACAAATTTCTTAGCTTTAAATAAACACGTAATTGTTTGTTTATTATAAACATTAATCCAAGTCTTGCCCCCAACAATGTGTTTTGCAATAGACCTCTGCTTACCCAAAAAGGGACAAAGGTAGGGATAATACGTCATATAAACACATTGTGAGACACACATAAAGTAGTCAGTGTAATAAACTTAACGACAAACTTAGCTACGACATTTACGGCTACGGCGTAGTAGACTGCTACGTCGTAGGTCTACGGTGTAGCGTAAAAGATTTTAATGGAATGAGATGAGTAATATGATTTATTTACTTTGGTCTTTATTACTTGGTTAGGGTAAGATGATGTTAAAGTTAAGTTTACTGTTATTTTAACAGAAGGTTAATGAGAATTTGAGTTGTAAATGACGGTTGTATTCATAATGTCTCTCGACAAATTTTGCTAAATCTTTAGTGGCCTGTTAGCCTAGTGGTTAGTAACTCTGACTGCTAAATTGGAGGTTTCTTTATTTTATAATAATATCTTGAGACCACTCACACACGGCTATCTAATCCCAAACTAGACACAGCCTGTATTATGACAACCAGAAAATAAATACACATATAAATACATTTTTAAATACATACATACTAAAGATAAATACACCCAGACACAGAACAAACGGTCATGCTTATCACATAAAGATTTGTCCCGGAAATCGAACTCACGACCTCCGGTTTAGCAATCACGGTCACTAGCCACTAGACCAACAGGTAAGTCAATTTTAATAACAACTATTCGAGCTTCCCCCACAACAACAAAAACCTAGAAACACAGCCAATTTTTTTTAATTTCCATACCAGTAAACTAAAAACTACACTAACAAACAAAACTGTTTCAAAAATATAACATCCTAAAAATTCGATAGGATCATAAAAGCAACGGTTTACAACCTCCGCCTTCTTTGTTACTATATCATTGCGCTATAATTTCCCACGGGATAGGCAGAGGGTGCTTTTAAAATTGTAGGTTGAATAATAAAGAGTTTACTAAGATGAAGGCTGAAAATGTAGAAAAATAATTATTTACTGGCAGAAGAAGACAATTTTATTCTGAAGACCCATTACTGTAGCATCATAACAGAACCAACGCGCTTTCTGTGAGACGGCGAACTACACTGCGCGTAGTGGCGTCTCGCTCCCACAACAGCAACAGTCCATCTTTAAGAAGTCATAGTACAGGTAGAAATTTAGTTTAATATTTAAAATTATCCTAAAACTTAAACTTAAAATGGTCTATTTCTTTATTAGAATCCAAGCTAGCTCCATAACAAATTTTTGCAAAATTCGGTCGTGTGGTTTAGTCGTGTTAGCGTAACAGACAGACGTACGGATGAATGATTACAGTCTGTGTCAGTCTCTACAAACACAAATAAATTAGGTGCCGTTACTTTTTTATTATAAACTTTTCTTTAACTTGCAATGCATTGCATGTATTTATGTATGTATGTTTGTTTCGGGACAAGTCTTGCAATCTAAATTACAACCACTTCTTGACAACCGATTAAGATGTTGCATTTTTATACAGGGTGTTACAGAAAGGTTATATCTATCCAAAAGGGGTGAAGAGTATATCTAATATAGAGTCTGTTTACAAAATTTCAGCTCAAAATGAGTAGCTTAAAATCATTTTTAATTAAAAACTTATTTAAAGTAAAATAACCTACACACAATATTATAAACCAACTAACCTCATAAAACATAATCGTTTAAAAATGAATTTTCATCACATAATGTAATTTATGTTTTTAAAACGAGTTTTGTAATAATAAGCTTTCAAATTGCAAATGAAAGCACAACACACATGTTTACATATTTAACCATCCAGTTATTTTAACTAACTAGGTTACGGTGCCGCGTAACAATTATAATTATTAACGCAACGCGCTACTGTTATTACGCTCACCAGTTGGCGCCACTGACGGGACAGCTGTCAAAGCCCACTAAAAAACTATGGAATTTGACATTTTTCGACGTCACGTGTGACTAACACAGTCATTATTATTATATTATTTGACTCTTTAACAATGAGTACACTTTTACATATAAAATACATTAAGAATTTATGTCTAAGCGTCTTACTGCTTATATGAGAGCACTGCATGCACTGTAATATGCGCAATACGTGTAAAAAAACATTGTATCAAACGCATTTACTGAATTTCAATCTAGCTACTAGTTATTACATATTGCTACTTAGGTTTTTACATTGCAATATTACGTTAAAACATTTTTTAAATAAAGTATGTTAATCAGTTAAAAAAAATGTAAAAATATTTCTCAAGTTCATTAAAGAGGTTATACTGTTAATTTTGATAATTGTACAAACACATATAGTAGTAGTAGAGGTTAACTGACTAAATTAAAAACACTATATTACCATTGTTTTCCCTAGCCTTTTCAACAGCTGTTGGGGTTGGCTTCCAATCTTACCGAATTCAGCTGTGTACGGTACTTAACATGGCGCGACTGCCTATCTGCCCTCCACAACCAATTTTACCTCCTATGTAACACAATATCCCATAGTAAGACTTCTTGACAGAATAGGGTGGATGAATGGGTATGAAAAATCAAAAATACAAAATTGCAGACAAAATAATTATAATTATTAGATTATTATTTATAATTATTAGAGTCCTAGTTTTGCAACTGTCTCCTTTTTTTTTGTAAACGCTATAAATAATATTTCAAATCAAAATTTTGATCTTCAAACGTCAATCTAGAGAGTAAAAAAACACTCGTCTCACTAAAAATGTGAAACACGACAGAAAGATCTTCAGTAAGGAGGCTAAAGACATTACTATTAATTCCTAGGTTTATCGGTACGGCTTTTATCGCCAATTCATGACTGAAACTTCTCTCTATGTGATCCAACCTTCATTGCTACGTCTTAAGATTGGTACCAATGTTTGAGCCAATACGACATGTATACTTCCTTTTAAAATATAAAGGCTTCTCACGGTGCGCGATATAGAGGATCACTCCGCACTTCGCAGTGGATAGCGACGGACCGGGGTAAACGCGTCTGCGCTAACACATACGAGACGCTGCTCACGGTGCGTGGTAATCCGCGATATCGGTCACCGTGGAAAAGCGTCTTTATATTTCATTTCTCACCCTCTAATCACTCATAATATATATCAATTGAACTCTTTTGTTTTTACTACTAGCTGTGCCCCGCGATTTCACCCCCGTAAGTATTCCCTGTTCCCGTAAGACATCATTTTTTTAGTTTTTCTGATGTTTTTATGAAAAATTGATAAACCCAAAAAATTTAAGATCAGGAAAATCGGTCCATCCGTCCTTAAGCTATAAATGGTGTATTTAACCCGACTTTGTGTTATATAAGAAGATATTGACGAAGTGTACATTTGCAGAAACATTTTTGCCTTTAACGATAAGTCCAGGCGTAAGGATACATAATATTGAAAGCATTACTTAGTAATCAACATCTCAATTCACCTATTCTCCCGCCAATGTTTGTTCCAACAACATCAGCCAACATTGGTCGCAAACCACATAAAATTAAGTGTCCGTCAATACACTTAACAGTCTGTTTTATCTGTTTGTTCCAAGAAAGTGTTCTCGAGAAAACATTTTATATAAAAGAGTACGTCGGATAAGAAAATGCAGTGTTTCCTTTCAATATATCAATTCAGTACCAATGGAATTGTCGCCTGTTACTTTACAAAGTAACATGTAAATACATAAAAAGACTTATTGCTATTTAATATTTAAAGTGCAGACCTTAGTTAGGACATCTAAAATCTGAAAAAAAAAGATATCTGAAATCGTCTAAAATAAATTGTTCTTTGGAGAAATAGGCTGAATTTATGTTATAAACTACTAGATGTTTCCCACGGCCCACATGGATGTCAGTTATCGCGGAAAAAAGTATGCCTAAAAGTAAGCCTATGTCCTATCTCAGACTCTAGACTATTTGTGTACTAAATTTCATATAAATTGGTTCAGTAGTTTTGCCGTGATAGCGCGACAGACAGACAGACAGAGTTACTTTCGCATTTATAATATTAGTAAGGATAAATCTGACACTTTCCTCTTTATCCTACAATAGGGAATTTGCACGTTTTTTTATGTGTTCTTCAGTTACACCATAATAAAAAAGTGTGATATAAATTGTCCAATTAACCATTAGTTCAAACTTATAAATCATAGCATTTAAAACAGGCGGCGCCATCTTTGTTAAGGCGTATAAAATCAAAATTACGTTAGAGTAACGAGTCTGTCGTCAGTTTGACGTCATCAACGCTGAACGGGAACAAATTAACATAAAGGCAGCACGGCGTATAATGTCATAACGAGGTCAGACCAATGTCGTTGCATTTCGAAAACTCAACCACGCGTATATTTTACAATCTTATTTTTTTATTTATTTCTTAGAATTATTGAAATAAAAAACCCAATCATTTCGGTATGAATTAGAAGTGAAATAACATCTGTTAAAAATTTGAAACCAAATCGGTGATTTGTGGACATTCCCTTTTATGTTGCAGCCTCTTTGTTTTCTAGAAAAATAAATAAAACACATACTTAGGATGGGTTGTTTCAAACCGACTGTTATCGTAACTCCTTACGTCAACGTCAGTTGTATGAAATTCTCATACAAGCGGCCATATCTAAAACTAGCTGCCCCCCGCGAATTTGTCCGCGTGTTTTAGTTTTAACGGTTTTTCATTTTTGCAACATTTTTCATTTATGCACCGCTCCTTTTGGTCGCAGCGTAATGTTATTTAGCTTATAGCCTTTCTCAATAAATGGGCTATCCAACACTGAAATAATTTTTCAAATCAGACCAGTAGTTCCTGAGATTAGCGCGTTCAAACAAACAAATAAACAAACAAGCAAACAAACTCTTCAGCTTTATATATTAGTAAGTATAAGTATAAGATTAGCTATGACGTAAAGAACACTACGGCGTAAAATAATCTCGTACAATATTAAATATCTGTCAACTACTTGCGAAACAACACAATTATTTGCAAAGACAAAAAAAAGTATGAAATTTATTGAAACCATGTCAAAATACCTGAGCCTCTACTATAAGCTCCTAAAGCAAGATTGTTGCTATCGTGGAAGAGGGACGGCGCACTACACTGCGCGTAGTGGCGTCTCACTTCCACGATAGCAACAGTTCTGCTGTAAGAGCTCATAAATGCGTTGATCGTAAATTACGAAGCACTATGCCTGGAGTATGCATCTCTATTAGCCGTAATGTGTGACACAGGTTTCCTAAACATGTGCAGTCGAAAACAGTGCATGTTCTGAAAAATTAACCCGATATAATCGAATAAATATGGTTTTGTAATGTGTATAAAATATTACTAACTAGCTTCCCACCCGGCTTCGCAAGTGTGGTATGAGATTTTCAAAATATTTCCATACGTTTTATTTTTATTACCTTGGCATTTACAATAAGGAATATATTGTATAAAAAAAGAATTATCAAATTTGGTGCAGTCGTTTAGTAGTTAGTTAGTGTCCAATGAAAATCGAGATGAATTTTTAATATTATAGAAGATTTAAGTTTTTTAGAGGTTAAAATGATAATTTGATCGTGGTATAGTAGCCTAGTATCTAATAGTGTTGGCAATGTGAGATTACTGGTTATAAATCATCTGCATGTTCTTCTTTAATGTTATAAAAAAGTTATATTATTTATCGACGAATAAAAAACGGAGGTTCTCAAGTCGAAGCCTATATTTTCTTTTTATGTTTGGCCACGCATAACTTTTTACAGAATAGTCCGATTTTTGCCTGTTCTTTTTATTCTCCACTTTTTAACCCCTAGACACTATTTAACTCCCATTTTCTCTTTCATTTGCTGTAAATAGATAGCTTTCGCTAGATTTTCAGCATTTTTTTCTTCAACTTTTCCTCCCAAAATAGTCTCAAGAAGTTTTATTTATCATGTCGTGTTGTATGAAGTAGCAAAATAAATGTTATCAGTTTGCAAATGGGTTCCAATTGGCAGTACATATACTGACGAACGGAGTCAATCAAAAAGCGAGAGCATATCTTTCAATCAGCCCTTCTCTATGTCAATATCAAATATTCAGAGCGCAACACAACCTCATGTTTTTATCTTCTATTTTATGAGATCCTCCGATTGGTATTGAATTAGATTGAAAAATATATTGGCACTCGTGTTTACTTCATATAAAATTCTGTTGTTGATATCTTTCTTTATAAAATTCTAAACAAAAGCATGTTTCAACACTTCGGTGAAGTTCACTAGGCACCATTTTTGGTAAATTATTTTTTTACATTGCAAAATTTCTTAACACGACTTTCGTTGGACTGGTAGACATGCCTAATTTCGACGGTGCCAGAAATGTCCTGTAAGTTGCGATACATTGCGGCCCGCGCCCTTAGCATGAAGTACTCAAAAATAAATATTTTTTTCTGAATTACTTATAACAAAGAGATACTTCAATCAATTTGGAGGCGTTAATTAAATATTGTATAAATCTTATTTTTGAAAGAGTAACCTATGGAGTTTCTTTTCGGTTCTTTTCCATAGGAAAAATATTTAGATCTGTAACTTTATCGTTTATTAAACGCCTTTTTGGGATTTTTGAGTTTTTTTTTATTTTGAATTTACGGGACTTTGTTTGTGAAAAAATAACCTTACTACTTTGGTACAAAGATGTTGTATGCCAAAACGTTACTACCGATGGTTCAGTCAATTAAACTGTCTGCTTGCCACCTTCAGAAGATATCGAAAAAAGTCATGTCTTCCCTGCAAAAGTAAGGAAGGGAATAACAAAACTTCAAGTACATCTCATTATATTACTCCACAAATGCGAAAAAGAAATTATATAAAAGTAATTTTCTTTAATTAAGACTTTGACCTATATAGTTGTCTTTCTACAAAGTATGGGGTTCCAAGTGATAGCCGAAAGCGGGATAGAAATATACAAGAAAATGCATTTAAAACAATTTTAATCCAAAATTTTTATAAAGCTTGATAACACAATCTCTATTAATCAATTATATCTTAAATCATATAAAATATAATACTTTTTGTGTACTTTATCTATGTGTGCACTAACATTGTCATAATCTATTTAAACTTGGACTAGAATGTTTAAATATTTAATATGTTGGTTTTTTAATTTATATTTTTGTTTTTGTTTTTTTTTTTTTTTTATTATAATTATTATGTTACGTTGTGTTGTGTGAGGCAATAAACGTTTTTCTTTCATTCTTCTTCTTTAAATACCTTATATTGTTACATTTATTATTCAAGAAGGCTCATGTTTAAAAAATGCCTGAACAAAGCTATAAGAAATAAAAAAAAAACATAAGAAATACATAATAACTAGTATTATCTTGATGTTTTAACCTATAGGAGGTACCACAACGCAAGGATTTAATTCAACGCCATCGAGGAAGCAGATTGCTTCAATTTGCTTCCGACAAAGGTACGCAACAGCTTATTTTAAAAACAAAGTACATATGTTACATAATCTTTGCGAAAGTAACTCTGTCAGTCAGTCTGTCGCGCCTTCACGCCAAAACTACTAAACCGATTTAACTAAAATTTGGTACACAGATACTCTAGAGCCTGAGAAAGGACATTGGCTACTTTTTGCTGCGATAACCGATGTACTCGCGGGCGGAGCCGCGGGAAACAACTAGTTAGTAATATACTAATGTGAAAGAAAGTATTTAGTTTGTTTTGTAGTATGTATTTCATGTGTGCGTTTTATGGTGTAGGAGTCGTAGTCAATGGGAACAATAACACTTAAACAGTATGTACAGTGACGTCACATCAGGTACGACCAATGGCTTTGAGTTTTAATAATTCATAAATACCGCGTATATTGTCCCGATTTTTTAAAGCTACTACATTATTATAATTATTAATTAGAACTGAATGAGGGGCTAGTGGCTTAATGTAAGCCATACGGTTTGACCGACACTAAAAGTTAAGCCGCGCTCGCCGCGGTTGGTCCGTGGATGGGTGACCATTAGTAATCATACTGAGACCTCTCCGTGCCTCGGAAAGCACGTTAAGCCGTTGTTCCTGACTGTCATGCGTTGAACTTTGACAGTCGTTATATCATTACAATTCTGACAACCACTCTTACTTTGGGATACTGTGTTACCCAACAAAATGGGTTGTAGAGGTCAGATAGGCAGTCGTTCCATGTTAAATACGGTATTCAGCTGAATCCGGTAAGACTGGAAGCCGCCCCCAACATAGCTTGGAAAAATAAGACATGTAATTAGATCTGAATTAGCATTAATACAAATCCCTATTTCTGTCTGTCTGCAAAACTATCAATCATCTGCACAGTGTATTCTTATAGTCTTGTGAGTAGAAATAGAACGAACATCTTCAAACATTGGCAAAGTGAATAACTGAATACCACATATCGACCAACCCCTAAGGGGTGTAGACGTATTTATCGATTACACTATTTCGAGATCCAGGTATTGTAAAAGTTTTGCAGTAGAAACCGTTTTATCCCGCCCTCTGGGGGCACATAAAGTACCTTTTAAGACTTCACTCGCAATATATCTTAAGCGTCTGATATTCACGGGGCAGCTCATTTAATACGCTAAGAAAATGGTATGTTAATGCAGCATTACGCTAGTATTATTTGCAGGGTAAGCAGCGATGTTTTGTACGATTACATTTTAAAAGCATAGTTATTGTAATAACAAATATGTCAAGATTTTTTGACTGTACCGTTAATGACATGTTATTGTATACTTTATATTCAATGCGAGATTAAAGATAAATTTGGCGTGGAATATATTATGTTCCTATATACATACACACATGTCAAAAAAAAATAAACTCGATTTTGGTAACTGGAAAAAGATTAATAATAATAATTAAAACTTTGGCTTTCTTTTTGTTTGCTTGGACAGCAGAATCTTTAATGAAGCTCAGTTTGTAAATACTATAAACCCTGAGCAGAGGAATACTCCACTGTAAGGCCTGATTTTGACGATGCTAGAAAAGTCGTGTGAGTTGCAGTACATTGCGGGGCCGCGCGCTTATGGTGTCATAAGTGATCAATCATAAACGGCAATGTACTGCAACTCGCACGATATTTTCTCACACCGTCTAAGCCTTAAGGGTTAACTAGACTATAGATAATTATAATTTTTAGATTATAATTTTTATCAGAGAAATTATTTTGAATTATTGACGATTCTTACATATAAGGTCTATCAGCCGTCAATTTTATTCCACGAATAAAAATTACCTGGCGTTGGCAAAATTTGCCATAAGTAATCTATGACAGGACACAAGCTTGTTTTAGGCAAACTTTACGATAATTCCAAACATAAAATAGAAGCTATAAAAAAGGGTTATTCTACAAAATAAAAACAACAAAGCCTGCTGAAATCAATAGACAAGTTTATTAAAACTATCTATACTCGACATAAAATTATGAGAATGTACCAATTATCGTTCGCGGCAACTGCGCCGCCACTGGTCCGCGCTACGGGTTCCGTCCATGCGTTCAGCAAATCGTTACTTTAATGCCCGAATTTGGTCGAACTGGAAAAATAATTGGGTATTCAGTGCTTTTGTGTTGAAAATATTTTTATTGCGACGATGCTGTATATTTTTATGGTAGAGATATATATTTGTAAGACTCGCCTTGTATTTAATAAGCGACAAAAATAATTATAATCCTTCAAATTCTTAGTTTTCGTCTTAAATTGAAACTTGTAACTACAAAATTACACAAGATTCATGAAAAAAATGAGTATCCAGTGGAGAAAAAGTACCTATAGGTCTTCTAAAATTACGGCTAAGTGGACTCTAAACGAATTTGAAAGAACTGTTATAAAATATACTAACTTAATAAGATCGTTTCTTAGACAGCCGTCGATGTGATGACTTCCTATGCTTGGCACATGTTGTCGAGCCCTGCTGACCCTGGAGGTTCTGTAAAGATTTAATATATTATAAAATAAAAAACTTAAATTGATCACTTAAAAAACCAAAAAAACATTTACAATATCTACCCAAAATAACATATCTCTCGATATTTCTTCGCACGTAATTCTCAAACCGACCGAACAAAAACTTAAAACTTAACAATAATGTATGCTACGTTCTAGCAAAACCTAATTTCGCACTCTTGAATACAAGTTAAATAGCGCGCAGTGAAATGTCGCTGTTCTAATCCGGGCATCTTCAGTTCAAATCCCGAAGATCCTTTTATTCTTTTTGCATTATTTTAAATATAGAAATGTGTGTCGTTATTTCGTGAACCATTCGTAGGGCTCGTTAGCTCAGTAGTGAAGAGCGCCGGTTCTCTAGTCCCGCTCACCGCTTTATATCCCTGCTTGGGTGCGGGCAGTGCTACCGGAGGTCGGAGGTGCAATTCCTTCACGAGTCAACAATTTTTTTTTGTATTTTTTTAAAAACATGCTTATACCTACAGTCCTTAATTTTGTGTGATCTGTTGACATTATTGTACCTATTGGTATCTACTTTATTCATTTATCTTAAAGTTCCAAAAGCGTGGTATAGTCAAAGGGAAACAATTGCCTATCGCTTCGGATTATATAAGACAAAAATTTACGATAAAATAACATTTTAGATAATTAAAATTGGCTAAAATAATATAATTCAAAAACTTTAGAAATTGTAGAGATTTTAGGCCTTATTTATAGAAATCTCGACGGTATTAAGCAACTGATTATCAGATTATTATTTTAATTACTCTATCAATTTTTTTAGTTACAACGAACGAACATTGACCATTACACTTGCTCATTGTGTAAAAACAAATTTAAATTAATTTAATCTGTAAAATTATAATTATTTTGTAACATATACAACTATTTTCTCAACACACCTCAATAAAAACAAAGAAAACAATATATAAATAGAAAACCAATCGCTATTCGACAAAAAATATAAAAACAATTTCAAAATAAATTGTAATTTGTTTTAATAAACACTGTATTACATTCTAATGCCCCCGGGGGTCTACCCCGTCACCACGTATGTCCCCTGGGGTCGTTATTGAGGGTCATTCCCACAATGTCCACGGATGACTGTAAATACTAATAATGGGTGGATTTGAAAATGTTTTTAGTGTTACCTGTATCGTATTTTAAAGTAATCTTAAGTCGCGTGGGACTAAAGAACGTGTTTGGTTTGAACTTACGGGTATTTTTAAAATTGAACTTTGTTTTGTTTGGCCATAGGCATCTGTTATCTGGTGTAAGTATAGGTAATATTTTATTAGTTTTCTCGATTAATATGGTAGCTTGATTAAGATTATGAAGAAAAATAAAAAATATGACACTTTTTTCTTCTTATTTTTTTAATAAAAACCAATACCGCACTAAGGAATTTATCTTTGTATCGCGGGGGGTCTTTACAAACATTCAAATCACATGCACAAAGAACACCCAGACTTGAAACAAACATTTGTGGATCACACAAATGCTTATCCCATGCGGGGATCGAACCCGCGGCACGTCGCGCACTGTGGTAATTGGCGTGGTAACCTATACCACTCGACTATCCGTGCAGTCAAAATAATCAATGCTTTGGGCAGTAGGTCTCTTATTTTTCCAAGGACTGGAAAAAAAACTATTGTAACTGTTGTTAATTACTTTTTTTTTCCCAATATTTTTCAATTAAATATCTTAAATCTTAGTCTATTATCCATCTATATCTAATATTGTATAATATTTGTAGTCATCTGTGTTTCTTTAAAACTTACACGACTGAGATCTGTTTGCAATTTTTTAAAACTAAAATATAATAGTAGGTATTAAATAAATAAATGTGGACAAAATCACATACATTGTTGAACCCAAAGTTAGTAGCTAAAGCACTTGTGATATGGAATCAGAGACAACGAAGGTACCACAAACACCCAGACCAGAGACAATGTTGAAAAGTATTTTCTACATTGATCCGTCCGGGAATCGTACCCGAGACCTCAGAGCTGGCAACACCTTGAAAACCGGTGTATACGCCACTCGACCACGGAGGTCGTCGAACACATATTTTTTTTCCGATTTTTAATATCCCAATTACAGAATTAAATAATTTCATTTCTCATTAGGTAGTAAACTCGACCACGGAGGTCGTCAGATCCAACTTCCTGTATGTTAGTTGTCTTTGTGCGCAGTTTACATAAATTATGAGTGAATGGAATATCTTCATAATATAAACATCAAGACAAATAGAATTCTCTACAAAACGGAACATCTACTAAGCGGAAATGCAGGAAATCTGTTAACATTTCCTAACGCTCTCAGCGCTCGAACTGAAGACGTAACAGTATTAGGGTCGCTATACACGCGCCATTTACTACAGACATAACCTACAACTTGTGACACCCCAGCCGCAACTCTTTCATTCACGTAACCGAACCAGTTTAAAATTATTCAAATATCCGAGATATTTAGATGTATCCTCAGAGTACACATAAGCAAGCATAGAGTGCGCATATCGCTAGCGGCCTGTTGTGCCGATCTTAAGAAAATGTTTAGCTTTAAGTACTCGCTCGTTTATCGATTTTCCGTGTGACGAAAGAGTTTCATGCGAAAATATCGATATTTCCAATATTAATTAATACATCAACAATTAAAGGGATATTAGGTTTTGAGATTTTTGTCATTAACTTGATTTGACCTTGAAGACGACGCTTGTTCATACTTGTGCTCACTGTTCATACTCCGTTGAGCGCACTCTACAGTTTACTTATTTATGCTCTACCAACTAGCTGTTGCCCGCAATATAATAATACGTATGTATTATACACATAAACCTTCATATTGAATCACTTTATCTATTGCTGAAAACTGCATTCAAATCCGTTGCGTAGTTTAAAAGATCTAACCGTACAGGCACTAGAAGCACCTTTGTTTTATACTAAGTAAAGAAATCAGTGTTCATATCCGATATTTTATTCACAACGTCCCTAGACTTCAACTTCCGCAACTAGGTTGGTGTTGCAGGTGTCTAGTAATAAGTGGCCCGTGTAAACCGGCCTTAACTGTTAGGTATATCTTGGAGTCTCGTGCACTGCTCGCCTCAAGGCAAGCCGTCTGTTCTCCAGACCTCCTGACATACGATTAGCTTTAGTTCTACTGTTTTAGATGGCATCGAGGACATGTTGAGTATTAGGTGTAATTACGTGATTAGTAGTTTGAACATAATATTATGGAAGTTGTAATTAGTTCGTGTGTTGACGCATAGAAGATATATACCGGATGTTATGTAATCAAAAATATTTTGAAGACATTTTTGAAATTCGGTAAGTGGTGACTTTGTTCATTTATTGTTAGATTTGTTTAAGAAGAGATTTAATTTTACCTTTTGGTACTTTTGAGTTTGTGATCATTTAATTGCAAGTGAATCCCTTCTATCCCCACAACTAACAAAACAGCAATAAAGGGGCACTAAAAGCATTCCCCTCTCTTGGCCATGAGGCTCCTTGGCATTTTTTACTTTAAAAAAAAATGTGTGATCTTTTCCGACTATAATAAACTTAATACGTCTTCTACTCACGCTAACATTCTTCTTGACGATGATGGCCACGCCGCCGCCCCTGCCGGGCTTTGCCCCCGCGGGTCGGGGGACCCGCCCCACCAGGTACCTGTCTCGAGAGCGCGGCTTGATCGGCTCACTGTCCTCGTCTTCATCAGATGCTGGTAGAAACAGAAGAAAATTATGTTAACCTAGTATTATTATATTGTTACTAGATGACCGTTGTTTTGCCACATAAATTTGTAAAAAAAAATAAAAGTAAAGAAAATTTCGAGAAAAAATATCTTACGACCTATTCTCAGACCTACCAAATATAAACAAAAAAAAGTCATAAAAATCGATCTAGCCGTTTCGGAGGAGTTCGAAAGCAAATACTGTGACAGGAGATTGCGAAGCCTGGACAAGGAACAAGACTGGGTACAAGATGTAATGTCTTACTAACAAGACAGAGAATATTGTTTGTATTTAGTATATACCTGCAACTTCTCCACTGCAATATAACACAGTGCATATGTACTTACACCACTTGGCTACCCATATTATACACTCAACCAGATTATTCACAAAAGAAAAATAACCACGCCAATTATATAGCTTCAGAACAAAAATGACTTTTTTTTTCTTTCTTTCCAAGAGATCTTATCGGGCGATCCCGAAAATATATGTGAGTAAATCGTTTTGTTTTAAATAAAGATATCTTATATTCGTATTTACAACCCGACTCACATTCTCGTTCCCTCTCAATAGTGCTGTTCTTCAGTATGCCAGGTAGCTTGTACCGCACGCGCTGGCTGCTGCGGCTCCGGCTGTGGTAGTCAGAGTCCTCGGGCTCCGACTTGCTATGAATCTTACATTTCTTCTTCTTTACATTGCCGTTTGTATATTTGAGGATGCTGGAAGACGAGAAAGTAAGGAAGTCGATGTTTATGAAACGGAGAACTTAGGTAAGAAAACAAATCTTAAATGGACACGCCCGACATTTTTTTAATTATTTTCTCATGATTACATTCAATGTATGGGATATTAAATTAGGTTACTGTTATAATGGAGAACTTAGGTAAGAAAAGTAATCCTAAGATAAACATGCCCGAATATTGATTAATTATTTCCGCATGATTAAGAACTCCCATTGGGTCCAAAAGTAGTCGGGCAGTCCTCAAAAAATAAGCGTGAATAAACGGTTCAATATATAAACATTCTGGCACTTGTTTTATGTAGAAGAAAGAAGAATGAGTTTATTTTTACATTCTTACAAGAATCTTCTTCTGGCGCTGAACGAGGTCATGATTTATGTCCCAAGCGGGGTCAAAAACATCGGAAATTCCGTCTTTCACCGTCTCGACTGAGCAGGTTTTTATAACTGACTACCTTTTACTGAAAATAATACTTACGAAAACTTTTTCTTCTTCTTGGTGTTCTCGATAGAGCTGCAAGAAGTTTCCTCAGTTTCCGAATCCGTATACATGTATGAGGGTTTTCCCATTTTACTGAAGCGGATCAATTTGAAGTGTACTATGTACTAAGGTACAGATTAATAAAACTGTCTTTGAAACAGTTTAACATTTTTTATATAAATTTATACCTATATTTTTGGAGATTTTTTTTCGTTTCGATCACGTCACCGCATGACGTTATATGACGGGTGTCTTCTTTTTTGACCAGAGACTGGTTTTACTGTCAAACAGAAAAGAGGTTTGCTATCAATCTTTTCCAATATTTCTCTCTGAGTTGTTGAAAGACAAACCTGCTGTTTGTACAACTGTGACAAATGTAAGCCAAACTGTATTAATGACGTGACGATTTGGAAAAACATCTTGAGAATTAGAGGGAGAAAGCAACAAATAGCCAACAGAAGGCTAAAGAAATTTGTCCAGTAATAAAAGAGTATTAAAAAGAAATGAATCAGGGTGCTGTCCATTGTATTAACGTTTTTAAATTGCTACTTTGCAACCTAGTTAAAATAAATGAGTTTTTGATTTTGATTTCAATATTGTCTGGACTTTAAAAGAGACCCTTTTGTTTGTTTCCACATTTCTTTCAGCGAGCTCAATAATAGTGACGTGTCAAAGTGATTTTTTATCCTAATTGCTTGAAACAATTTCATTTTATTTAATTTAAAAAACGAAGATTTTATAAATCTAATTATCTGTGTAGCATTATGACATTTTAAACTCCTTTTTAATATCCCAATTACAGAATTAAATAATTTAATTTCTCATTAGTTGGTCAAAACTTTGAAGATAATTGTCGTAAGCGGTACCCGTCAAACGCTTCATAAATTCTTGTCCAACAACAAAGTTACAATCAGTCAACGTCACATGAATATATTAAGAAGAAAAGCGTTGGAATGACTTTTGAAAATTGGGTAGGTATCTAAAGAATCCTTAGAGCATTATTGCTCTGAGAGACCAAGTGTGACCGTTCGACAATTTTGGAATGTCCATTTACCTTTAAGCATATATGAATCCATATTTGTTGATTTTTTTTAAATGTAAGAAATTTGCCATAAGTGAGAAAAGCTGAGATATATCGTCATTTGTCTCTAATTTGTACGCTCTCTCTATGCTTTAGTTATTGTTCTGAGAAAGAAAACTATCGCTGTCGCAGGGCGTCCGGCCTATCCATCCAAGTGTGACAAGGACAACTGCTGCAATAGACCGGAGCGTAAAATGCTATAATTTGAGGTTTCGCTCTCGCCTATTTCCTCCTCCAATAAAGATCCAATTTAAAATATATTTCATTGACTGAATAAAAAGATGGAAGTATGTCCCTATGTTTTTCATTATTTAAGTTTCAACAATAGTAATCAAATTTGTATTTGTAGTTTTTTAAGTTTGTAGTGCTTTTAAATATAACGCATCATATAGAAGGAAAGCATAGAGGCAAAGAACTAGATTATATATTTAAATTACTGCAATAAATCAGTGCTTTAAGTTCATAACCAAGCGTTTATATGGATAAGAGCGTTTGTATGGAGAAAAGACCACCCACCTTTCCTTTTAAATCCGCCATTGTCATTACCGGAACCCCATCCTCAAAAGAATTAATAATTCAATTGCTTTAAAATAACGGTCTCTCCCGCCAAAATGAATCGCCGCCAATTAAAACGAAATCCAGTTTGAATATAGAACAGAACCTTTTTCAAAATTAGAACTTGGACAACTTTCGAATTTTGAATTCGGAATCTTGTTTAACGAATCAAGTTATGTGTTTTATAATTGATATTTTGGGTTTATTGTTTTAAATTAATTGATTGTAAAGAAAGTGTATTATTCAGTTATTAATTTTAATTAAAACAATTCGTCCTTGTAATAAGTTTGTTTTGTTTACGGACGTGCATTGTTTACAATATTGTTCAATTATGTACACAATGGCTGAATAAATTAGCAACAATTACAACGTATTTCTCTGATTATATAAATTATTCAAAACAGAATAATGTGTGCAAGCCTAATCAAAGTGTTAAAAATAATCTTCTATACTAATATATAAAGCTGAAGAGTGTGTTTGTATGTTTGATTGATTATTTGTTTGAACGCGCTAATCTCAAGAACTACTGGTCCGATTTGAAAAATTCTTTCAGTGTTGGATAGCCCATTTATTGAGAAAGATTATAAGCTATATAACATTACGCTGCGACCAAAAGGAGCGAAGCATAAATGAAAAATGTAGCAAAAATAAAAAACCGTTGAAACTAAAACACGCGGACAAAGTCGCGGGGGTCAGGTAGTATCTCGATAAGAAAGAAGACATGATTATAATTATAAAGATTAACAAAATTGCTTTTTTTATGTTCTAAGTAATTGTTTATTAACAAACTATTGTTTTATTGTGGTTATTTTTATAATTCATGGTTGATAAAACATGACTTTAGCTATTAACAATAGGTACTGCAGTAATTAAATTGATAATTACGATGATAAATGTGCAACATTGTTTAAAAGTAGCAACACAAAAAGTATAATAAATGCTAATTTTATTATTCATGTTTTTTTTATGAATTAACGTAAATTGAAATTAATAAAAGTAAACATGCGTCAGCATTGTTAATCATATTTTTGACAAAATGATGAAAAATTGTTTTAGATTTTTTTGTTTACATAAAAACAATTTTTATAAATAAAATTATTTTTATTGCACGCTTGTTAGGTTTGATTATGGGTAAACGGGCTACATAGATAATTAAAATAATATCAAAACTAAATTACATAAAATTAATACAATATTAAAACATAAAGTCGAGGTTAAAAAACACTTTTTGAACGGATTTTATCGCGGATTATATTTAGATTTTAGTTCCCAACGTTTTGACGCCTTTGCAAGCGTCATGGTCACTCACATGATAATCTTTATTAATATTATAAATGCAAAAGTAACTCTGTCTGTCTGTCACGCTTTCACGCCAAAACTACTGAACCGATTTGAATGAAATTTTATACCCAGATAGTCTAGAGCTAGTTTAATATAATTCAAAAAATACATAAAGCACAAGAAATTAAAGTACTGGCCGTGGATTTTTAACACGGTCGACCAAAATAACAAGGATTCACGAATTTAAAACTGACATCTCCAATTCCAAAGAGCTACCACAGAACAACGTGATGTCAATGTTCCACTCATTATAGTGTATATAGCTCAAATTACCGCATCTATAATTTCCCAGATCTAAGTTAACCGAGGCGGATAAGGCACTAGCCAATTAGGTACTAATATCAATTGGATGATCCTCAGAATCGATTCCTAGCCGACAATAGGTATGTCGAGATACCGCAGACTACCTTACCCATAACCTAGGTAACTAGCTGTTACCTGGTTGACGGAAAATAGGAGGGAGTTTATGTGATACGTGAGCAAGCTGCGCGATAGATTTTGCATTACAACATATTGTTTTAACGACCTTCATGGTCGAGTGGCGTACACACCGGTTTTCAAGGTGTCGCCAGCTCTGAGGTCCCGGGTTCGATCCCCGGCCGGGTAAATGTAGAAAACCCCTTTTCTACATTGTCTCGTGTCTGGGTGGTTGTGGTACCTTCGTTGTCTCTGAATTCCATAACACGCGTGCTTTAGCTACTTACTTTGAGTTCAGAGCAATGTATGTGATGTTGTCCATATTTATTTACTAATTTGTTTTTGTCTTAGGGAAATCGGATGCTAGAATTTTACCGGCCTTAACCCGCGACCATCTTTTTCTTGTTACCAGAGATAAGGGAGCCTCTTCTAAGATCATATTAAAACTTCATATAATTTTATTTGCCCTATTTCTAGACTCTATGTTTTTATTTTTAAAATATTTAATTTTAATTTAATTTCCAGTAAATTTTGGCACTGGGTACACGGTACGTATATTTGCGTTTAAAATAAGTCGATCCATTTGTAAAAACTTGATAAGACTTTAATTTAATTTTTATTCCTTATGTCATGTCTGTTTTAACTTATAAACCTTTTCTTTGACAAATGGTTGCCTGGAAGAGATAGCCTTATATATATTAACTTGTTTGTGTGCAATAAAGAATAATTAAATAAATAAATAAATTAGTAACTAAATTAATTTAAATAATTAAACAAATAAATTCCAATGACTGCATGAATAGCCGAGTGGTATAGGTAACCTCGATCCTACACACACAATTTACTACTGAGCGCGACGTGCTGCGGGTTCCATCCCTGCATGAGGCAAACATTTGTGATAAGATAAGATTGTTTTTCGCAAATAAAATTTGCACAAATGCTTGTTCTAAATTTGGGTGTTCTTAGTGTATAATATGATTTGAATGTTTGTGAAAGGTAGTACGAGACTAGGTTCCCTAAATTTGGGTTTCTTTGAATGTTTGTGAAACCCTAGAGTAGGTTTCTTTGTAATACTTGGGTCATCTATAATACGTAATATATAAAGCTGAAGAGTTTGTTTGTTTGAACGCGCTAATCATAAGAACTGCTGATCCGATTTGATAAAATCTTTTAGAGTAGCCCATGTATTAAGAAATGCTATAAGCTATATAACATCACGCTGCGACCAAAAGGAGCGGAACATAAATGAAAAATGTTGCAAAAATGAAAAACCGTTGAAACTAAAACACGCGGACAAAGTCTCGGGGGACAGCTAGTATATTACAACCCTTATGTTAAATGTCATGTAACTCCCAGATAAATACCAGAAGTGGCTTGAATCTAGAAACATTTCAAACATATTACAGCTTAGCATCGCCCACTGGGACGCGTCAACATACAATACATGACTACACAGTTGCAACCGATTACTGATTCGAAACGCAAGCAATCGACGAGCACTGACGTTGGAGCTACCGATTAGCTGGAGATGCATTTTATAGTAACATCGTTCATGTTTAGTAGGGTGGTTCCTATTGGTTTAGTTAGCAATCAAATAGTATTCCTACGTACATGTACATATATGCCTTTAATACCATGCTAGTTCCAGAGGCAGGCAGGAATGTACACTGCGTTTGTATACATGTTGTTTTAACATGTAAATAAAAACTGTATTGCTAAGATATAAGGTTCATTTCGCGCTACAACTTCATATTTTTACGTTACTTAAACTTATGAAATATTTATGTTTATATTTTTTATGAAGCTGTAGGTTTTGTTGTACGAGAAAAAATATAATAAGAAGTGTTGTAGCTGAGCCGGCTAAGAAATAAAAAAGTGTCTCAATATTTTTTCTTTTACCTTCAATTAATTGAAATCATAATGAAGAAATATTTAGTGCCTCAAATAGGTAAAGAACTACCTCTTCTACTAAGAAAAAAATGTATTTCAATTATTATTTTTTTATAGAAAATATGTTATTGGCGCCGATTCTGTTGTACGTTAACTAAATCAAAATTAAACCATAGCTATCTTTTACTAACATACACCGTAACTAACTCAAAATGTCAAACCAGTATCCGCCTTCACAGTGTTTTAGTGCACACGTTTCTGCGTGTCGGTAGATTTGTATGAGAATTTTAGTCGAAACTAAATTTAACAACTCTTTTTTTTTTCTTTTATTTAGTGTGTGTATTTTTTTCATTTTTAATTCTCTAATTTTCGACTGTCCTTTTCTAATTGTGTACAAGTGAAAAAGATACCGATGGCCTAAAATAAATTTAGTGTGAGTTTGACAGAATCGGGGCCAGTTTAGGAGTCGCTAGTCCACATTATTTCTAACTTCAATTCAAAAAGGCACTGTATAATAATGTTAGCAAATAGAAATATTCTCATAGGATATGAAATAACTGCTGTTCATATCTACAAATTGTCATAACGCGACATATTTCGCAGTGTTTCGGCATTTACATTATTGTACCTTTGCCTATTGGAATAACTGAGACAAATATTTTCTTTATAACCATGTAGGCGTATTAAAAATGACGCCGATCCTACTATATTTTTCAAATGTTTTACATTTTGGATGGAGTAGACCGAATTCAATCTTTCTTTTCAAGATTTCAAAAGAACCCTGTTTCTCAATTATTCGTCTGAATGTTTTTTTTTTTGTATACTTGTTTCGCGATATCTGCGGCAATTGAAGATCAATTTGAAAAATTATTTTGTTATCAATAGGGCCTTAGTGGTGGCTCTATATTAATTATAGCAAAATCGATTCAGAAGTTTCTCAAAACGAAAGTGTGTAATTTCTGTCCTGCTACTGTCTTTTTTAATTAAAGTCGTTTTTTTTTACATTTAATAAATGTGTTTGCACATATTTGCTCGACTCCTAAATGGTCGAGTACCAAATACAAAAAAATTGTTATAAACTGTCGTTTAGTAACAGAGATTAGCTCGTTCAAACGATTTTTTTTTTAATTATAAACTTTTATTGATAGATTATTCTAAGGAAGTTAAGCTATTTGTTTGTAAAAGAAATCTTCGAAACGGCTGATGCGATTCGATAAAATATTTTTATTGAGAGAAAGCTGCTCTATAGCTGAGTGGGGTAGGCTGGTTTTATATCTACGTAGGCATGGGCAAGCACTAGTATCATTATTACATATTTCTCTTTATATTTCACTTATTCTTTTTCATCGAAAAGGTGGCAATTTAGATGATATTGGTCCATAATTTTACCTAATTATTAGGGAAGCATTTGCATTTTATCCATACTTTAGACCATATAAAGCGAAGTTTTCTACCAGTTTAAATGCTCTCAATTCATGGTAACAAGAGGCTTGTAACCCGCGCCGTCGCGTGGACTAAACGTAACTTCGCCATTACACCGATAGTACCCGTATTACGAACGGGTTAACTATGCATCTAACATTTATTTTGTAGGGTTAGCAGACAAGTATAAAATAATACAATTTTAACTTTACTTGATTCGGCCAAAATCCATTCGAACTTCATAAAACCGACAGTAACTCTGTCTGTTACACTTTCATCAAAACTGCTGAACTCATTTTAATGAAACTTGGTATAGAGCAAGCTTGGATCCCCAGAAAGGACACAAGGCTTCTTTTTGCTGTGATAATTACTTTCGCATTTATAATATTAGTTTTAGATTATAAATATGTCTAGATAGAGCGTCGCTCTACAAAATAACTAAAAAAAACGATCCAACTTTAGTATGCTGGTGTGCGTGACAGCTACGTATTACTCTCGCAAAATTACATTTAACTAAACCAGTGTGCGTCGTATGACCAATTTCTGAAAAATAGTCGTAAGCAGTTTGCGACTATTTTTGACGCGTCCATAGCTTTGACAGTCCATCTAGATAGACATATTTATAATCTACGATATTAATATGAATTTTGTAGTTTGTATTCAGTCAGAAAATAAGCAACCTGATGCATGACGCCCCGGTAATCAGAACAAACTGACAGACGTCATCGGCTTAAAAATATTTACCAACTAAATTAAAGCCTACCCGTCAGTGTTAATTCACATATTAAATAAAACAAATGCAAAATAAACAGTTAATCTAATCAGTAAACTAAATTCTATGGTTATTTCCGTCGACCAAGATACACAGCGGTCTTTTAGACCGATGCCCAAATAAATCTAATAAGTCGTGAACGGGTTATTTATGTTCCACGCCCTGCGATCGCGTTACAAGTGTGAAGTTTGTAGTGTTGCCAGTTTAGGGTTAGATATTTTTATATTTTTTTTTTATCTAGCTGGATTTTCATATATTTATCAAAGTTCATTTCGACATTTTCCGAGCATTTTTCGCAAATGTTTGTTCATACAAACCTTGTCCTGAGAACTACAAAAAATGTCAGCCAAATCGGTCGAGCCGTTCTTAAGTGCTGCTTGGTCATACAATATGTGGCAATTATTACTCAAGCACTCTGTATAAATATTTTTAATTAATACAGGGTGTCCCAGTAAGTATGGGCGATCGAGTGGCCAGAGGTATCCGAACGAACAAGAGTACTCAGAGACACTTATCCGAATCACCCCCATGTATATTCCGCAATTATTTGTAGTTTTTGAGTTATTATTCTTTTTTGTAATTTCTAACAAAATTCCGAATTTCATCATAGGTACTTCTGCTCACACTACCATGATGTGTCGCAATACATACATACACCATATTTTTTTCTAAATTATCTAAATACCTATTAGATGTTTAACTATTTACTACGATAAGATAGGGAAAAACTAGTTTATATCTCTTAGTACAAAAAGCAAGATAAGCAAGATTCATTATTTGTAAAACGAGTAGATACTTTGGTTTATTATCCTCAAATTGATGAAAGGAATAAACATTATATTTCCAAAGTATTGGCGATTTTTGTGTACCCTCAAATTTTGGGACAACTATCCCATATAAGGGATAGTAGCCTACTCCATGTAAATTACATTTAAGGATAGAGTCCCCGTCGAGAAAGAGGACATAATGTCCCGCAAAAATTTTGATTGCACCTAGCCTTCCCATGCAATCACACAGAGACATACAACACGGTCAACTTAGTTGTAGTTGAAAAGTCTCTCGATAGATTAATAAAATAACATGCGTTTCATTCGCAAAACTAGAGTAACTGCAATTGACGTTACTATACCGCTGGGGCAATCCGGGTTTTACCCAAACCATTGACGTAAAAAAAAATATTAAAGTAAAATTTTTTAAAAACTTAAAAAAAATAATAATAATGAAATGACCGTTAGCCAGTCGCACGTAAAGTATTTCCTGGCAACACCAACCTCAGCTATTTTCAGTAAATGTTTACATGTTTCTTTATTAGGCTGTACATCCCGATACCCTACATTTTAGAGTCCCTTAAGTGTATTAGTGAAAACGCTATAAATCTTAGAGAGGCTGTATCTATAAATAGCTTGGAGGTTACCTTTGGGAATTAAAATAAACAGACATGAGATTTTGTAAAGGTCACATTGGTTGTTAAGTTTAACTAATACATAAATAATATCGAATTATGTGTGAAGTCGTGGTAGCCTAGCGGTTCAACCAACGGATTTGTGTGCACAAGATTGCAGGTTCGAACTCATTACAGGCAATAAATAATGTGACTTTCAAAGTTATATGTACTTTCTTAAATATTCTAAGACATCATTGCCAATCGGTAAAGGAAAACATCTGGATTAAAAAGATTAGAATCTGACTTAGCCAACTCGCAACTCGCAAGCGTGGTGATCAATGCTCGTTCCTACTCTATATGAGAAGAGGCTTGTGGGAAATTAGAGGCCGGTATTGTGTATTATGTATTATTTGTGTGTTTTCAAATCGGCAATTCATTCGCATAAAAATAAAAAAAGCTGCATATAATTTCAGCCGTGTCAATAGGTAATCTTCTTTTTAGTTATTTATCATAAGACAACAAAAAGAAATAACGTTTTTTAAACACCATCTTTTGCCTGCGCCTCCGCTTCCGGAAATATCGGTTAGTCAATGTATTACCTACCAAGTGTCATCAAAATTGGCTCAGCGACTTAGGCGAGAAAAAAAACAGACAGATTTACTTAAGGGACAGAGTTACTCTCGCGTTTATACATATATAGGTATGGGTTATGATTGCTCATTACACCGTATTTTTATTAAAAGCGTTAAATCTAACAATAACTTGTTTTTGTGTCAATATTGAGCCTGAATTGTTTTACAGTTTTTGTGCCAATATTTATTTTATAAAAGTCACATTAGTTTGGCGTAAGTTGAAATCCTGGATAATTATAACATTGAAACACAAACAGGGCTTTTGGTTAAAATTAAAAAACAATAGAAATAACAATAAAAATCTTTTAAAATTAAGTAGTTTTTGTTTTGTCTATCTGTCACTCTGAAATTTACATAGTGATTTTAATCTCTATGTGAAAATAGATAAAGAACTATTGAAGTTAAATTAAGTATGTTAGACGATTACAGTTAGTTTTAACAATGCGTTGTGTGAGTGCGGTTGTAATCAGGTAAGCCAGTTACGTTTTTTTTTCATGATTTTATCACAAAAATGCACTTGTCTCCACGTATCAGACGAGTAGTCAACGCACCAATTGCCACTGCAAAACGTGGGAGGTCCGCAAGGGACTTCAAACATGGGACTTTTGACTTCCTTGATTTTTGCGAGGATATGGACGTGATACCACGTGGAAGGACTTCGGGTAGGCACTATATACCTACCGCTCTAGCAGGGCTCCTAAAAGGACCGAGGCCCGCCGGAGCCTGTCGAGCATGGTTTTGCGAATCCGGGACTCCGGCAAAGGCAAGGGTGGGACCCGGGTATTTTTAGAGTCGATGCAAGTCTGACATATTCGCACGTCGTGCTATACGCGTGGGTTAAAGACATTAGATTTTCACCCTGGTCCGGATGCTCAAACCCATTCTCATTTCGCTAAGATTTTAACCCTAAACTAATTTCCTAATCTTGTCTTTAGCTTTTTCTTCGGAGTGGCAAGTACTCAAAACCTGACGTTCCCACCATGGTTCATGTTCGGTGCTTCTACAGCTGCTTATCAAGTCGAAGGTGGCTGGAATGCTAGCGGTGAGACTAAATCAAAATAATTCGCTTTTAGGCAAATATATATAACACTAGCTGTCCCCCGCGACTTTGTTCGCGTGTTTTAGTTTCAACGGTTTTTCAGTTTTGCAACATTTTTCATTTATGCTCCGCTCCTATTGGTCGTAGCTCAATAAATGAGCTATTCAACAGTGAAAGAATTTTTCAAATCGGACCAGTAGTTCCAGAGATTAGCGCGTTCAACCAAACAAACAAACAAACTTTTCAGCTTTATAATATTAGTATAGATTTTAAAACTATCAATGTTCATAGTTTTTTTTTTGCGAAACATATCTCTTCATACTTTTAAATAACCAAGGATTGATTATTCCAACGCAAGATAATTTTTATTTGTGGAATAAAATTTACGTCTGACAGATTCTGTATGGGAGATCTGTCAAAAATTCAAAATAATTCCATGGATATAATCATCTGCCGTTGGAAAAAAAATCTTATTGTTTGACTATTGTCAAGATAATTCTAACTATAAACAACTGCTTAATGAAATATGCATATTTAATTTGTTAGACAAAGGTGAAAGTATATGGGACCGACTACTTCATTCTCACCCAGAATTAGTTGTGGATGGTAGCAACGGTGACGTGGCGTGTGACTCTTACCATCTTTGGAAGAGAGATATAGAGATGTGTGAAGAGTTGGGCCTGAACATGTACAGGTAAGCAATCCCTGGAGAAGCATGGAGGTCATCAGAAATACTACTACTGCTTTTCGAACGCGGGACTTCAGACCTGGCGACACCTTGAAAACCGGTGTGTACGTCACTCGACCACATTGGTCGACAAAGATTTTTTTTCTTTTATGCTACTACTAAGATAGTATAATGAGCTCATGATATCATAAAAAACGTCCCTTTTCTTAACAATAATTTCCAAATCCACTAAACCTTATGTCTCACAACCTACGATTTCGATATTAAACCTTATTAAACAAATTATTATATTTTCAGGTTCTCCATATCCTGGTCTCGTCTGCTCCCAACTGGTTTTTCCAATCACATCAGTGAGGATGGAAAGAACTACTACAACAACCTGATAGACGGTCTACTGGAGAAGGGGATCGAGCCGCTGGTGACCATGCACCACTGGGATCTACCACAATACCTGCAGGATCTTGGTAATACCCCTTTACAACTAAGTCATAAATTACCAATGGATGACCACCTACTGGGTCGAGCGTACAAACCGATGCACCAGTTCCAAGGTCCCGGGTTCGATCCCCGGACGGTTCAATAAAGAAAACCACTTTTCTGCATTCTCTCGAGTCTGGGTGTTTGTGGTACCTTCGTTGTCTCTGATTAAATTACTTACTTTGAGTTCAAATCAATGTATGTGCTGTTGGCCATTTCATTTATTCATTCATTTAATATTATTACATAGTTCATGCTTTTTCAAAGAATCGTTCTCTCCTATACCAAATGCTCCTATGTTTTTTTTTATTTTTTCATGACAGGATCAAACGTTCCGTTGTCTGACAATTCTATTAATGTAATCCTTTAACTTTTTCCAGGAGGCTGGGCTAACCCTTCTATATCTGAATGGTTTGCGGACTATGCAACTGTCTTATTCACTCTTTATGCGGACCGCGTAAAGTTTTGGCTAACTTTAAACGAACCTATCGGGATCTGTGACTGTGGTTACAGTAAGCAATTGGCTCCTTATTTAGACGATGAGAAAACAGGATTCTATTTGTGCAACAAAAATGTTTTGATCGCACATGCCAAAGCCTATAGGATATATGATGAACAATTTAGGCCAAAATATTACGGTAAGTAACCAATTTTAAAGAAACTTCTAAATCAACTTCTCTTCCTAGTTGTACTCTTGACAGAGTGGTCTTCGTCACGCCACGTTTCTTGTACCACCGATGCGTCGTCGTGTAGCTCGATGTTTTGCAGTTTTGATGAGGTCTGTTTACCGTGTGGGAGAGCGCCTGTGAGATCTTTTGCTCTCAACTTTCCCTTGCCCCACAAATCGTGCCATGGAGTTCACGTTACTGGTAATATGTCCGAAGAACTTGAGGATTTGTATTTACACAGTTGACGATAATCTCTCTTTGATGTCATGTTCGCTTGGGATGGAAATATTGGCACGGTTTGCGGTCCAAGAAATTCTGAGCAGTCTTCAATTTTCAATCAACATCAACTTATTTATTTATACTTTATGCACATCGTTAACGTATACATAATTGAATAACGTGTAAAACATGTCAATTTATTATTTTAGTATTATTATAGACAAAACTAGATTTGGTTGCTTTACAACGTGTAAAAACGTTTTAAACGTTTGTTTATAATCTAAAGTTAAAAGAACTGGTGTTATATTTCACTGGAACAAGGAAGGTTACATTTCGGATTCATTAGAATCCATAATAAATACTATTTATAGAATAAGTACAATACGTTTCAGGAAAAATCTCCCTAGCTAACCTAAACGCGTGGATTGAACCGGAGAAGCCAGAAGACACAAACGTTGCCAATCTTATGCGACAATTATATGTAAGAATCTATTTTTATGATAATCTTCTCATAATTTGTGTCAAATACTTGCAAAACACCCATACACATAAGTCTTCTTCTGCCTTACCTTTTTCCATGCTATATTGGGGTCAGCTTCCAGTCATACCGGATTCAGCTAAATACCTACTGCATTATACATGAAGCGACTGCTTTTCTGACCTCCACAACACATTTAACTGGGTATCACAAATCCCATGGTAATATTGGTTGTCAGAATTGTAATGACTATGACTGCGAAAGGTTAACGTATGACAGTCGGGACCAATGGCTTAACATGCTTTCAGAGGCACGGCAGCCGCGGCAAGTGAATTAACCTTTATTAGAAACGAGCCCCACGTATATTGTGTCTTAATTGTTTTTACATTTTCATTCTAGGAGGGCCGCTACGCTCATGCGATTTATTCAAAGTTGGGCGGCTGGCCACCTGAACTGGAAAAACTGTTAGCGAAAAACAGCAAGATGGAAGGGTATAAGTATCCCCGACTACCGCCTTTCAGTGCTGAAGAAATTAAATTAGTAAGAGGTAATTGGCGTATTTTATTTTTCGAATTAATAACTTATACCATACATTGATTGGAAATGTCGCAATACGTCACGATCTTGTATATTTTATGCAAACTGTTAGCCCCCACTCCTCAACTTTGATTCGCTTTTTTACTTATTTAAAAAAGCAAAAAATCCTTGTCTAATATTTCTTATTATCTTACTAACGGACTAAAGATTTTTACCTTTCTTATACAGTCAACATCTTTATATTTTTTTTCAGGTACCTATGATTTTTATGCTCTAAATTACTACACAGCGCGCCTAGTTCGCAAAGTAGACAAAGGTGATGTTGGCGTATGGCCTTACTACGGGGCACCGGAGCTAGGAGCGGCCTTAGTCAACGACCCCAAGTGGCCAATAGCCATCGCTGAGTGGTTCCCGGTAATTGTATTCTTCTTTATTAATCGGTTTAATCAGTAAATTAAATGAGGAGACTTTTATTTCACTTAACTACTGTCACGTGGGGGGTAGGTATTACAAATTTTAATATTTAAATCACATAAACAAAGTCGCCGTCGTCGGCGAAGGTGGTGTGATGATCACGTCAGATATGCGGGGTGCACGTGGCCAGAAATCGCAAAAGACAGAGAGGTTTGGAAAAGGAAAGGGGAGGCCTTTGCCCAGCAGTGGGATCTAATTTAAGCTAAAAATAAATAAAAAAAAAGAACATCCAGGCTTGGAACACCTATTTTTGATCACACAAATGCTTGATGTAGGTGGGGATCGAACGTTGTGTGGTGACCTTTGTACTACTCATGTTTTTATTAATTTATAAAATCGTACAGCATAGTAATAATTTTATTCAAATTAAACAATACGCCAATAATTCAGTACACATATCAACTCAAAAAATTCAAAGCTTGTAAAGCCTTTTCTCTTGATGATGATTTAATGATACGTCCATCGATTTCTACTCTAGTTCCAAGACATATTAATTCCAAGATCCGTTTCAGTTATATCCGGAAGGCCTTCGGAAGGTGTTGCACTGGATTAACGACACGTACGGAGTCAATGAGATTATGATCACTGAGAACGGGATGCCGTTATTAAAAAGAGATTTGTATGATGTTTCCAGACTGGAGTATATTAGGGATCATTTGGAACAGGTAATCAAAACTAAAGAATATTTTATTATTTATCGGCGAATACTCGAACCCGCGATTCCTGGCTAAACGCACTAGTCGTTTAACCCGCAGTCGCAGGTTCGAGTCCTGCCTGAGGTTAATATTTTTGCCTTCTACTATTTAAGGAAAATTGTATGCATGTACAATTAATTATTGTATAAGAATAAAGCACAGAATAATTAACATTATTGAGAAAACTTTGTTTGGTGTTTTATTCTCAACCGCCGCACCCAGATAAAATAATGATTACTTAATGAATTCCTTTTTATCGATTAATTTAAGTCAATTCGCAGAAGTCTGAGAAGTCGGTAAGGAATCTTTTAAGTAACCATTAACGTCTCTGAGTTCGGTATTAAGTCTTGTACATATTGATTTAAATCGATACTGACTGATTTCAAGAATAGCTGAACTCATGCTCTAAAACTAATTTGACCCGCTTTGATCTGAAACTTTGTATGCAATCTATGTATTTTAGGAAGGATAACTTTCTTTTCAGGTACTCCTGGCTATAAATGATGGTATTCACGTCATAGGGTACACTGCCTGGAGTCTGATGGACAATTTTGAGTGGATGGCAGGATATTCGTGAGTAGACTCATAAGAAATTACGTACAATTGAAATTAAAATGAAGTTGGATTACTTACACCATTTACAACTTATTCTTATAAACTTATAAATAACTTCTTAACTCATTTTTTTTGACATATTTACTACATTTTGCTATTTACGTTGTTGTCGCATATTTTAAGACAATTGTATTTTTTTTAACATTGTATGTACCAACATATTACCTTTTTTTAAAAAAGAGTAACCTATGGAGTTTCTCGCCGGTTCTGCTCCATAGGAGTGACATTTTGGATCTGCGCAACTGGAGTCATTTAACGTTTTAAAAGAGCCTGAAAAGGCCTACTCGAATTAAAAATATATTGATTTGATTTTGACTCAAGAATGGGTTGACCGAATATTTTGATCATTGATTTGTTGGATGCGACGCCACCCCGAATAGCAAGATATACGATCATTTATTTGTTCAAAAAATGAGTTAACATACATAGGGCATGCAAGAAGTTACAACTTTAAAAATCTTATAGCAGAATAACTATAAAAGCAACACGAAACAGGCACTACTTACGCGAGGGAAACTGCGGGGCAAAGCCTACCAATTCTTTTTAACATACAACCTTTTCGACTTTTTTTTTTTTTCGTCCTTTCACCTATTGTGTAGAGTTTGAATCACCTGTTAAAGGAGTATTTCATCTTATCATCAGTAGCTCATCCTCTCGGGCATATCCATCCAAATAAAAACTTAGATTCAGCCCTCCCTCCTTGCTGGTTTTGCCTTATTAAGATTGTTAGCAACGCACGAAGTCGTGGTCCGAACCCTACAAGGGGGTGCCCTTAGTGAACGTTGCTGTCGTAGTTAGTTTTTGTATTGCTTTGGCTAGAGGCCCTTAAGGTTCTCGCCAAAAGTCCGGTGAAGCAGTCAAAGCCTGCGCTTAGCATTACTGCTTAGATCTCTTCAAAAAAAGAAAGCATTTATATTCATTAATTTCCAGATCCACGTTCGGTCTGTACTCCGTGGACTTCTCGGACCCGCGCCGAACTCGCGCGCCGCGCGAGTCTGCCCGCTACTACTCCAGCGTCACCAGGACGCGCTCCTTACATCCTCGGCGAACAGGACTTAATTACGAATAAATTATGATGGAATTAAAAACTATCGTAAATACATCAAATATTAATTGTAATATTAAATTAAAATAAAATTTTGGTTTATTTGGTAGTTAATCTTTGCGTAAAAAATATTTTTGGTATGTATTTATTTTAACGATAGGTTATTACTATATCTAAAATATATAATGTAAATAAAACTACAAACCTAGGTGTAATTTATTATTTAAAATATAAAACAAATATTATTTTCTACCAATTATCTACGATCTTTCAGCCATATTATCTCACAAACATAAAATGCAGCATTATAACAGTTTTTATGGTAATAAACTTGATAACATTACCAAAAAAACTTCATGAAGGTGTTTTACGTAAATTTGTAAGGCAGAAGCATTGATCATACGATTGCTATGTGATTATAATAGGTAATAAATAAGGTTTAGTATGTTTTTGCTAGCCTATAACTACCGTTCCTCTGCTTGGCTATATTATAAATAATAGCAGCCTATAAATTTCCCACAGCTGGGCACAGGCCTCGTCTCATATAGAGAAGGAACGAGCATTGAAAACAGGTTAAAATTTCTGGAACCCAAGTTTCCTCACGATCTTTTCCTTCGCCGATTGTCAATGATATCTTCGAATAATTAAAAAAGTAGGTCCATGGAACTTTGAAAAAGTCATATTGGTACTTGTCTAAAATGGGATCGAACCTGCAACCTTGTGCACACAAATCCGTCCATTGAATTAAAGGTATGAATAAGTCTCGTGAGAATCCCGAAACACCATAACTCCACATGGCTTAATATTAATGGAGATGACTATCAGTTTTGTATGTCCGCCATTAAAAATATCAGACACGTTTTTTTTTCTTATTTTACGTTACCAAATCTCAGGACAATACATTAATTTGAAATGTTGCTCAAGTCTGCGCATTTTATACGCAACCTTGTCGTAATTAGCCCCCACTCCTGAACTTTAATTCACTATATCTACATACAGGTTGTATTTTGTTTGGAAAATCAAGAAATACTTATCTTGTATTTTTTATTATGTAACTGACGGACTAATGTCATTAAAATAAAACTCCTTTTGGAACGGATTTTATCGCGGTTTACATTTAGATTTTTCGACTTTTCGACGCCATTGCAGGTGTCATGGTCACGGGCAGACTGAGGTGGTATTCGTCTTGACAGTAGATGTTGCTCGTTCTACCTTCATATTTTCATTATCTCTATTTTAAATTTGGGTGTTTTTTTTAAATCTCGATAGCCTCACGAAACATCCTAGGTAGGAATTTGTGTTTTTAGCGAGGATCTGTGGTTTATCTAATCTATATTTACTAATATATAAAGCTGAAGAGATGTTTGTTTGTTTGTTTGAACGCGCTAATCTCAGGAAGTACTGTTCGATTTGAAAAAATCTTTCAGTGTTGGATAGCCCATTTATTGAGGAAGGCTATAAGCTATATAACATTACGCTGAGACCAAAAGGAGCGGAGCATAAATGAAAAATGTTGCAAAAATGAAAAACCGTTAAAACTAAAACACGCGAACAAAGTCGCGGGGGACAGCTAGTATTATATAAAAGTAACTGTCTGTGTAAACCTAATTATAATATCAACCACAATACTCAGTGCAATAACTTTTATCTAGAATCATCGTTGAATGAAAATCGAGTTAGTTGTAATGATGCGGTGTGTCAGTGTACTTGTACTCGTGTAAGTATTTCTATATAGTTAAATGTGTGACGTCCTGTGTTTATTTTGTTGATTGATTGCTTCATGGTTAGAATATTAAGGTAAGACAAGACAAGACTATAATATAGAGCTGAAGGTTAGTTTACCAACTTTAATAATAAAAAACCTAATTAGTAGTTATTTTTGATCGGATTTTTTTTAATATTCGCGATTGCTAACTTCTGTTTGTGGTTGGAATTTGATATATTTATACTATTGATTATGTGAAAAAACTTTTTTTTTAATTGCAAATGTAAGTTTGTTATCACGACGAGCAAAATTTGTACAGAACCCTCAGTGTGAGATTGACCAAAAATGACATTTCGGTAAACGAAATTACTAACTTTGAAGTGGGTTTTTTACATAAATAAATAAATAATAAATAAATAAATGTGGACAACATCACATACATTGCTCTGAACCCAAAGTAAGTAACTAAAGCACTTGTGTTATGGAATTCAGAGACAACGAAGGTACCACAAACCCCCAGACCCGAGACAATGTAGAAAAGTTGTTTTCTACATTGACCCAGCCGGGGATCGAACCCGGGACCTCAGAGCTGGCGACACCTTGAAACCGGTGTGTACGCCACCTGACCACGGAGGTCGTCAACATATCTATGTTTAATCAATAATTGGTTTTATGTTACACGATATATTCATATACCCTACCTATTCTTAACTTAGGAAACGATATTGATGGTAATCTAATTTTGACATGAATGAGATATATCGGAATATAGATACTTACGTAAATTCTATCAATTTAGTATGAGTAGGTCAATAAAATAAGGGATACATTTCTTTATTAGTTATTCTTTTTTAATTGTTTATAATTTAATATTTGAAAAATAATACTTACCTAAGTATCGAAAATTTTTTACACAATTTTTTTCGCCTTACTTAAAGAATATGTAATATGCTGTTAAATTCCAGTGTTTTAAAAGACTACATACATGTCTAACCTCCACAACTATTTATAATGTAAAAAGTTAATTTGTTTATTAGTAGTCAAGATTACCTCCAAAAATTAAGATATTTGTTAAACAATAGTACCTACCATCTATAAATGTACATACCTACTAAGATTTATTCTAATACTAGGTACGTAAACATTATTATCATTTAAGCTGGGTTCACACATAGCAAATACTCGCTGCAAGTGTATTCGCTGCCTGCCAGTCTCATACAGAGAGTTCTACACGAGAATTTTGACAGCCTGTTATTCTGGCGAGGCGCTGAGTACCCTGACACACACAGCGAATATTCGCGGCGAGTGCGCATTCGCAAAGAGTAAATTAAACATGTACTATTTATTTCGCGGTGAATGAATCTATTCTCAGCTAATATGTCATACACAGCGAGTTCTCGCCGCTATTGTCAATTGCAGTAAATGTTCGCTATGTGTGACTCCAGCTTTAGTCTCAACTATGAAAATATAAGACGCACACACACGGAATGCTTTAAGCAGCGATATAACTACAATTCCTCTGCTGGGCCATTATAACAAATAAATAATACCAGCCTATAAATGTCCCACTGCTAGGCAAAGGGCTCTTCTCGTATAGAGAAGGCAGGAGCATTGATCACCACGCTTGCTCACTTACGTGTTGAGGATTTCAGATTCCAATTTTTTCAACGTTTTCATAAAATACTCGCTGTCCCCCGCGACTTTGTCCGCATGTTTTAGTTTCAACGGTTTTTCATTTTTGCAACATTTTTCATTTATGCTCCGCTCCTTTTGGTCGCAGCGTAATGTTATATAGCTTATAGCCTTCCTCAATAAATGGGCTATCCAACACTGAAATAATTTTTCAAATCGGAAGTAGTTCCTGAGATTAGCGCGTCCAAACAAACAAACAAACAAACTCTTCAGCTTTATATATTAGTATTGATTAAACAAAAATAAAACAAAATTTATATTACAGAAAAGATAAGACATATAATTGTCACACCACAGCGCGCACAACGACCTATTAATAAATGTAACATTAAAAAAAACAATTAAAAATCTACAAATTTAGCAATAACTTCACAAATTACGATCATATTTATTCTTTTGATTTGTAACGGTTGACTTATTATAATAGTCTTGAAAATCTACGTCATTAAAACAAAAATATGTGCTTAACGTCTGGGAAATTTTACGAATTCTCATAATAAATGTTTACTTTTGATTATTTATCTGCTTATTCATTGTATTATTTTTGTTCTAGTGTCCTTGTTAGCGTGGTTAATTCTCAAAACCTGACGTTTCCACCATGGTTCATGTTTGGCGCGGCGACATCTGCCTATCAAATCGAAGGTGCATGGAATGTCAGCGGTAGGAACATGTAGATTTTACTAAGGCTCCAGAAAAACGGACTGCATTTCAACTGCACTCCAACTGCAAATTTGCAGTTTGAATGCAGTTAGGACAACATTAAAAGTGCAAACCAACTGTGCGGTTCGATTGCAGTCGGTTTCCAGTTCCAGCGACTGCACGCTGGAACTGCACTGTGTACGCCAACTGCACACCGTCTGCAATTAGACGGATTATCTCATATTTTTCACTTTAATATTTTATAAGAGTTAAATAAATCTACCCTGTTTCTTGAGTACTTCGTAACAATCATCTCAGCTTACCCTTAATATAATATTATTAATGCGAAAGTAACTCGGTCTGTCCGTCTGTCAGTCACGCTTTCACGCCAAACTACTGAACCGATTTATATGAAATTTGGTACACAGATAGCCTAGAGCCTGAGATAGGATATAGGCTACATTTTTGCCGCGGTAACCGACATCCACGCGGAGCCGCGGGAAACAGCTAGTAATATATACTTACATGTTCATTTCTGGGCTATTGTAGCTCTGTCTTAAATTACACCATAACACAATATTATTGTTTATTAATAAATAGAGAGTATGACCAATCGCTATTATTACAAAAAAAAAAAGAAAAATATACAATGAGACATTTACACTCCCGTTTTATTCTCCACCTAAAGTTAAACTCATTTATAGACAAAGGCGAAAGCATTTGGGATAGACTGCTGCACACGCATCCTGAGTTAGTTTGGGATGGTAGTAACGGTGACGTGGCGTGCGACTCCTACCACCTGTGGAGACAAGACATCCAGATGTGCGAGGAGTTGGGGCTGGATATGTACAGGTAAGTAATTGCCAATTCTTAGAAAAAAGACAGATAGATTTCACAAGCCTTCTTCTTGGAGACACGTGACATATAAACATTTGCACAGTGCTTTTTGGTATGATTGACAACTTATGATAATATAATCAATATATTGACCTACTATTTGAAACTAAAACTGTGTTAGTTATATAAATAAATAAAATGACATTTATTGCTACTAAAATAAAAATAAAAACACGGTACATGTTATTAAATATCAGTCTGAAGGAGATGGCTCAGCTAATGCTGTACCGGGACGAGCACGACCCGGCACAGCGCTGGTTTTCAGCCATTCTTACTCCCTAAGTTGTAATGCGGGAGTTGCAGGACGAGCTGGCTATACCAGTCACAAGATAACTTCTTAAAATCTATTTTGTAATCAAAGTTAAAATAAAACTTTATACATTTATTTCTAGCTGTGACAGTCCATCATCAGCCTTTGTATTAACCACTACTGGGCGTTAGCCACCTCCCTCAAAAGTCACTCAGTTCTCTTTCAGGACTTACACTATACAGCGACAATATCACCAGTCCACCTGGCCAGAGTACGCAAGCCTATGCTACCAGACTACGAAAGTTGGAGACAATAAAAATAAGAGATCAAATAATTCCAGTAAATCTAAAACTATAAAACACACAACTATATAACTTTGATGACAACTTTCAGGTTCTCCATATCTTGGCCTCGACTGCTCCCAAATGGTTTTGCCAACCACATCAGCGCGGACGGCAAGAACTACTACAATGACCTGATAGACGGTCTACTGGAGAAGGGGATCGAGCCGGTGGTGACGATGTACCACTGGGATCTACCGCAATATCTACAGGATCTTGGTATGGTATTATTAATTTATGCAAATAGATGATTCCTGATGCTTCTGCCTATCAAAACAGTTCTCACGTTTGCCGTCCGTATTAAAAATATACTGGAAATAAGAAAGGAAATATGAACTAAAAGGTTATAAAAAAAATAGGTATTGGGTTGCTTCATCTCTCGGACTTCTGAATTAACACATTGTTAATCAGAGTCGGTGAGACCAAACGCAAGATTGGTTTATTGGATGTCGCATACGTCGCCCTAACGACGTAGTAAGTAGAAGGCAAAATTCAAATTTCCGGGCAGTAACCTCGGAGGCTTAGTTGGTAGAGCGACTGGCGCGTCAAGCCAGTAGTCGCAGGTTCGAGTCCTGTCTGAGGTTAGAGTTTTTCTTTCAACTATTTGTATTTAATTACTAAGAAGCTAAATTTTAAACCCTTAATGGAGCTGATGAAACTTTGCTTGCAATTCAAATTAAAAACCATACCATCCCATAGTTGGGATAAGATCTTTACTCAAATTTTGTTATTTCAGGAGGCTGGGCAAATCCTTTAATATCAGATTGGTACGCAGATTACGCCAGGATCCTATACTCTCTATATGCAGACCGTGTGAAATACTGGATCACGTTCAACGAGCCCATAGTCACCTGCGACAATGGTTACACTGAACAGTCTGCTCCTTACTTGGACGATCTGAAGGTTGGAGGGTTTTTGTGTAACAAGAATTTATTGATGGCCCATGCTAAGGCATACAGGATTTATGAAGAAGAGTATAAGTTGAAATATTATGGTGAGTTGTAAAGAAACCGACTACTATGACAGCGTTTCGACCAGAAATATGGACTTGCGTAAATGCTAGTGAATTTCTGGCATTAAAATATTGAAGACCGACCCTAACCTCATCATGTTAATTCCTGTCACCTTTTCGTCCCTTAATCACTTGTGAGTTATTGTGTGAGTATTTTTTGTGGTACAAGATAAATATAATTCTGATATGTTGTTCATACTTTTCAGGTAAAATATCAATTGCCAACATATTCGTGTGGTTCGAACCGGAGACACCAAACGACGCTAATGTTACTGAACTCATGTTTCAAATGTATGTAAGTATCAATTTAAATCTTAATCTACGTAAATGACTTTTTCTATATTGCAGTCAGTTTGAAAAATCTTTAGGCAAAGTCGTGCCTACAATTCGTATAACATTTTTGATGTTTGTTACTTAATAAACATACATATACAGAGTGGGTGAAGAGTAGATCTGGTATAGAGTTAGTTTACAAAATTTCAGCTCAAAGTGAGTTAATTTAATAAATTGATATCCAATTTTTCGCATCAACTATTCGATACGTAAAAAAATAATAAATGTGTCCCCGCACTACGAAGGTCAATATCTAATTACGTCACTCAACGAATGTTAAAATACATAGTTTCAGCGGTCTGGTTATGACTTTTGGTGTCGAATAATTGATGCAAAAAATTGGAGATCAATAAATTATATTAACTCATTTTGAGCTGAAATTTTGTACTCTATACCACTATATAACAGATACAGACCCTTCAACCCTTTTGGATAGTATAGATATTAAAATATTTTAGTTACAGCCTGGATATTATATATCGTAAAAGTTAAAAACGTCTTGACATTTTAGGAAGGTCGATACGCCCACGCCATATATACAGACTTGGGTGGCTGGCCACCTGAGCTAGAGAAATTCTTGGCAGAGAACAGCAAGAGAGAAGGCTACAAGTATCCCAGACTACCGCCTTTTACTCCTGAAGAAGTTGAATTTGTTAGAGGTATCTTTATACTGACTGTTAATTTTATTGTAGACACCACAGCAAAGCATCGTGTGGAATGACCCCCAAGTGTGGTGATCAATGCTCGTTCCTTCAATGTATTTGAAGAGGCCTTAGCCCAGCAGTGGGACAATTATTATCCTCGCGAACTAACAGACGACCTCCGTGGTCGAGTGGCGCACACACAGGTTTTCCAGGTAGCTCTGTGGTCCTGGGTTCGATACCCGGACTGGTAAATGTAGAAAATCAATTTTCTACATTGTCTCGGGGTTTAAGGAGTTATTCCATAACACAAGTGCTTTAGCTACTTACTTCAGGTTCAGAGCAATGTTTGTGATGTTGTCCACATTTATTATTATTAACTAATGACATATATTCGTATATTGCATTTTTTAAATTATGTTTCTCCTATTTTTAATTTTTGAACCTCTCTTGCGAATACCGCGGAAATTAATTGCGCAATTATTGGTTAAATATTATGTCTCAGCAACACCTAGCAATGTATGGTAAAACAACATTTAATAGAAATTGACAAGAATAGCTCAATTTTAGTTGCTCATGTAGCCTTCACAAGCCTATTTATGTTCGCTATTGTGTATTTGTTGTATTTTGCAAAATATATGACATACAGGCAAATAATATACTATAACTACAGGCACCTGGCAGCCAATTAATAAACACACAAACATAGCAAAAGAGAGAGAGGTTTAGCGAGTAGTGGAATTATACAGATTGGAGATTATGACGATGATGATAAAAACCTTTAGAGTAATTATCTTATCTTAGCAGTAAAGATATTAATTGTATACTTCAGAAAGAGCTCCATGAGTAACAATATTTGTTTTATATTTCTGTGCATTCTGGAGAGAATGCTGACTAATGGCCAGTTCCTAAATTCAAAAAACTATTCGATTTGCTTACGGACGGTAGAATCTTCTTCTTTTTTCTTAGAAAATTCTACCGTCCTTTGTCAAAACCATTCGTTTTTTGAATATATTATAGGAATCAGGCATTAATTATGGACTGTCTAAATAAAGTTGTATTCAAATTATCTTTTTAGGTACATACGACTACTACGCACTGAACCACTACATAACGCGTTTGATCCGTAAGGTTGGCCCTGGAGAAGCTGGCTCCTGGCCTTTTTATGGGTCAGACGAGCTTGGAGCTACTATGGTGAACGACCCATCCTGGACTACAACGTTCGTTGACTGGTTTACGGTATATATTTCAGTTTTATTTAAATCTATACTAATATTATATAGCTGAAGAGTTTGTTTGTTTGTTTGTTTGAACGCGCTAATCTCAGGAACTACTGGTTCGAATTGAAAAATTCTTCTTGTATTGGATAGTCCGTTTATTGAGGAAGGTTATAGGCTATATAACATCACGCTACGACCAATAGGAGCGGAGCATAAATGAAAAATGTTGCAAAAATGAAAAACCGTTGAAACTAAAACGCGCGGATAAAGTCGCGGGGAACAGCTAGTTTATAATAATATTTTAGGTGCTTGTTTTTACTTTCAGTTAAACCCGAAGGCCCTTCGAAAGCAGCTACACTGGATCAACGACACTTACGGAGTCAAAGAGATCATGATCACAGAGAACGGAGTGCCGATTTTAAGTAGAGACTTGTATGATGTTGCCAGGCTGGAGTGTATAAGGGATCATTTGGAACAGGTATGCTGGAAACATTAAAAAAACAAGAGTGTTCCAAAAAAAACTTAACTATGCCGTTGTAAAAATGCTCTCTCATACATCGATGTATGACGCTCTCAAATTTCCAACTGTAAATATAAGTTTGTAATCGCAAATACGTTTTTTTGTTATGTACAATTATCGGATTTTTTTCTTTACTTGTGACGCTAGACATCACCAGGCTTCGTGCTGAATATTGTGATTCTAAGTCAACGGGAAGTAGGTAGGCACCCTATATAGGTCTTGTATGATAACTTCTGTGAGGAGTATTCTTAATTATTTAAAAATACAACGGTTGATGATGGCAACACCACCGCCGCCGCGTCAGCTCAGGATTAGGGACTCCTATTGAGTCTGAAACTAGTCAGGCGATTTTGAGAATTCGCGTGAGTAAACAGTTATATTTTTAAATAATTATATAAGTATTGTTGAGTTTCTCAAAAATGCATAGAGAAAACAACATAAATAGCTGTATTTTCTAATTGCTTTAACATTAAAGCTTCTTTTTTGCATCAAGATTTCATACATAGACCTAAGTATTTGTATATTCATTTAATCATGATATCACCTCGCGTTTCTGAGAAAATTCATCTTGTCAGACAGGCAGACGGACAACAAACTGATCCTATAAGGGTTTCTCTTTTCCTTTTGAGGTACGGAAGCCTAAAAAATTGTTCCCAAAATCTACTTTGAAGGAAGCAAGCATTGTTTTTTCCCGTTTGCCCCTAAAAAATCTACTTACAAAAAACGAAGCCATAAGATTTTAATTAATTACATTCAATCGCCAATTGCTTTCATTGGCTTTTGAGTAGAATTTCTCAGTATTTAATATTAATTAGGGTATAATAGGTACCCACCTCAGGCAGACAAAGCATTCGTTTATAAGGGTTCCACTATTCATTAAGAGGTAAGGAAACCCGGTAATTATATTTTGTACGCAGAATTCTGTAAATTTGTAGAAGCTAGAGAACGGTCGCAGTCGTTCTAAAGCGAATAATTCATTACATAATGTTATTTTAATACGTGATATTGGCCTAAAAGTGCACCAGATTGCATGTGACGACTGAAAAATGACTTATTCAAAGTTATAATTAATAGATACATTTTTAAGGTTGGTTTTCATCGCTAGCTCTGAAGGAGTCAATGTAGAAAAACTACTTTTCTACATTGTCTCGGGTCTGGGTGTTTGTGGTAAGGTACCACAAACACCTAGACCCGACCCGTTGTCTCTGATTCCATAATACAAGTGCTTTAGCTTCTTACTTTGGGTTCAGAGCAATGTATTGTGATTTTGTCCTGATATACCTACATTATTTTAGAAACTTATTCTAGACACCACCACTCTGAATAGGAAAATATTGTAAAAAAAAAACTAGACTGAAATAACATGACCAACAGCGAGCTAGTTGGCCGAGCAATGCTTTTAAGTATGAGCAGAGATAAGCTAAGCTCCACATTTAGATAATTACAAGCCAGTATCTATGTCATTTAGATTCTTGTCAAATGAAAGAAACAAGTTATTATTTTACTAGCTGTTTCCCGCGTGGTTGACGGTTACGCGGTAAAAAGTAACCTATATCCCTTTTTAGGATCCAAGCTCACCAAATACTTACCAAGTTTCATTTGAATCGGTTCAGCGGTTTAGCTGTAAAAGCGTAATAAACAAACAGACAAATAGAACGACAGACAGACGGAAAGACAGAAGTTCTTTCTCTATTTTATTTTAAACTTGCTGTCCCCCGCGACTTTATTCGCGTGTTTTAGTTTCAACGGTTTTTCATTTTTGCAACATTTTTCATTTATGCTCCGCTCCTATTGGTCGTAGCGTGATGTTATATAGCCTATAACCTTCCTCAATAAATGGACTATCCAATACAAAAATAATTTTTCAATTCGAACCAGTAGTTCCTGAGATTAGCGCGTTCAAACAAACAAACAAACTCTTCAGCTTTATAATATTAGTATAGATTTACTTTATAATATTAAATAGTGTGGTTATTTTTTTCTTGTATTTACAGATACTCCTGGCTATAAATGACGGTATTCACGTCATAGGGTACACTGCATGGAGTCTAATGGATAATTTTGAATGGATGGCAGGATATGCGTAAGTAGAACAATAGATAATATGGCTAAATATCTCTAACTGCCATACTCAGAGACGTACCTAAAAGATTACTAAAGGGATTTCTTATCAACGATTTAAGAAGTCAACTCTCAAACTTTTGGAAGACGGCTTACTAAAATTAAAAAAAAAACGATTTAAGGGAATTCAGTATCGATTTAAGTAAACCAATAATAAGAAATCCCTTAATAAACGTCTGCGAGTGCGGTAGTTAGTAGGTATACCATAATTATTTAAAGATACTTTTTCAGTGTCAGAAACAAAAATCATAAAAATATTTTATTAATTTAGCAGGCACACGAACAAAAAACAGTATGAAAAAATATCGTCGATGTTTAGGTTGCAATTAGTTCCTCCCATTGAGTTACTTTTTTTTTCAAGAAAAGTGGATTACCTATACCACGTATAAAAATAATAGATATTAATTTTCCATTGACATAGTATTGGAATTAAAATTAATTGTAGACTAAGGGACTGCTGTTTTTTAATTTATTAATTCTTATTATTTTTTCATAATTATTCCTATAATTCATTATTACAAAGCATCGAATATTATTTATTTCTAGATCCACATTCGGTCTGTACTCCGTGGACTTCTCGGACCCGCGCCGCACTCGCTCGCCGCGCGAGTCCGCCCGCTACTACTCCAGCGTCACCAGGACGCGCTCCTTCCATCCTCGACGAAAAGGACTTAATTACGAATAAATTATACCTAATTATGTTAATAAATAAACTTCATACCGTATGCAAGACCGGCACGTGGCTTATTTAAAGCCGTACCTACTAGAGTACACATAGATAAGCATAGAGTGCGCGCATCGCTAAAATCCAGTTGTGCGAGTAAGTTTAGTAGTAAATTTTAACTGTAATTACTACGCTCGTTTACTGATTTAAGTGATTTTCGTGAGACGACAGACGTTTTTACGGAAATATCTATGGTTCCGATATCATTAGGTTTTGAGCTAGTTTTAATAAAACTGCGCGTTCTGTTTTGACACTAAATCTGCGATTATACTTGTTCATACTAGTGCCTACTGTTCATACTCGATATGCGCACTCTATAGTTCAGCTTGTTATTTTTTCTCTAAGCGTACCTTTACTTACCAACACGTAAAATCAAGGACAGGACTGCAGATTTTACGAAAAATTTTCTAATCATTTTCGTTTACTAGCTAGCAAGGTTCACCGTCTACGATCGCGCCAAGGAGAACACCATCATCTAGAGACTTGGTTAGCTGTGATCATCATCAATCAGTCATTATCGACGAACTAATTAATCAAAACATAATTATCATCAACAATCATCCAACAATAGATCATTTTATTTAATATCTTCCGTAATTATGTTTGGCCTTTGATTAATTATTAATGTCTTAATAGAGCGTTTAAAAACATAATACCTTACGGTAGTAAGTACATACCTACCTACTTACCCGCCACTCAGTGCATATCGTGTCGCCTTTGTAAACTATCAATTGTAAACAAATTATAAATTGGCAAAAGTGGTGAACTAAAATAACAACTTAAAGATATATTCTAACGCTATGACGACCTCCGTGGTCGAGTGGCGTACACACCGGTTTCAAGGTGTCGCCAGCTCTGAGGTCCCGGGTTCGATCCCCGGCCGGGTCAATGTAGAGAAAAACAACTTTTCTACATTGTCTCGGGTCTGGGTGTTTGTGGTACCTTCGTTGTCTCTGAATTCCATAACACAAGTGCTTTAGCTACTTACTTTGGGTTCAGAGCAATGTATGTGAAGTTGTCAAAAAAAAAAAAAAAAAAAACTAAAATAGTGTGTGTATGTGTGTGGATCGGTGAATGTGTAGTCCGTGTGTCTGTGTATGCATTTGCGTGTAAGCGTGTGTGTCTGTACAACTCATATTGTCAATGCTTGCAGTAATAATTAAATCATATACTTAATACAAAAAAAAAATGTTTGGCATACCGAATAGACGATTGCAGATGTCCAATTTTATTTGTTAACTGGAACAGTATTTTTCCAGCTATTTCAACGTAGGCATTAAATTCGTTTGCATACGCAAATAAGATTAGCGGGCGTTCCGACCGAATAGTTCGGAAATAATTGGCTCGGTCTAGTTTTATCCGGATCAAACTAAACTCCAAACAGTTGCTAGTCAGCCATTTTAGAATTATAATGGTTGATGATTTTGTTTTGATTATAAAACCTTATTTTGTTTTTCTACTAACCAAAATCAAAATCAAAATATTTTTATTTCGAGTAGGCCTTTTCAGGCACTTTCAAAACGTTAAATGACTCTAGTTGCGCGGTTCCAAAATGTCACTCCTATGGTGAAGAACCGGCAAGAAACTCCATAGGTTACTCTTATAAAAAAAAGGTAATATATTGATACATACAATGTTAAAAAAGCAATACAATATCTTAAAATATGCGACAACAACGTAAATATATTCTGTTTCGGTAAAAGTTTTAAGGGTTACGTTCTCAAAAAGTGCCAACAGGACCCTATTACTAAGCCTCCGCTTTCCGTCCGTCCGTCTGTCCGTCAGCGGGCTGTATCTCATGAACCGCAATAGTTAGAGAGTTAAAATATTCACTGACTATATTTCTGTTGTAGCTATAACAATCTATACTTATAATAAATCTGTAGAGAGGTCTATTCTGTACATCAAATATATTTCCAAAATAACTATCAGGGGGTGATTAGTGATCGATACTGATGCCAAAAATGCAATCAGTAAAATTTTTGTCTGTCTGTCTGTATGTTCCTTATAGAAACAAAAACTACTTGACGGATTTTAACGAAACTTGGTACAATTATTCTTCATACTCCTGGGCAGGTTATAGTCTACTTTTCATCACGCTACAATCAATAGGAGCAGAGCAGTGAAGGGAAATGTTGGGAAAACGGGAGAAGTTACTCCATTTTTTAAGCTTCCGTCGCGTATGCAGCCTTAATGGTTAAAGCTACATAGAAATCATGTATGACGGAAATGTTCTACATAAAATTATCTAAAAAATATCCCATAACAGCATATGTCTATCTTTTATGGTTGACTCACAATAACACGTGTAACTCCCGATAGCTTAGCAGTTCGGAGCTTTCTGATTATATTTGTTTACTCTTACGTTTATAATACTCTCACTCATCCCTAATTAAAAAAAAGCTAACATTATTACCTATTCAATAAAAAAAGAATCATAGAAATCGGTATAGAAACACCAAACTTATACATGAAATACTTTAATAAGCCATCGCGCCGCGCAGTCGCGCGTTAATACTGAATCATGCTATAAGGATTATTTTTGTGTAACGTGACATATTATATTTCCCTACTAAAATACGAAAGTTAATCTGTCTGTTACATCAAAACCACTGAACAGTGAGGAAGGATATATGCTACTTTTTTACGAAAAACGACGGAAACGCGGACGAAGTCGCTGGCAAAAGCTATAAATAAATAAAAACAAATCTCTATTAAATGTTACGGAGGCCGACTTCGCGAATCCGACTCGCGCTTGGCCGGTATTTTGTTGCTTTTATTTTATTACAACAGAACTGTCACTTGGGGATAATACCGTTCTATAAAATACAACAAAAATATATACAAAACTTAATTAACATGCAAAACTAAATTATCTATCAACCAAACCAATAACTGCTTACTTGTAGGTACATATTTTAACTTCTCTGAAGAAAGAAGCTAAAATACTGTTCACAGGTACCGAAGATTTCTGAATAAAATTTGTATTATAGAAAATAGAAAACTGTAGATATTTCATTTATAGATCAAATTAAAACAGATTATTGCAAATAGGAAGGTATAAAAATATTTTATTTGATAAATAAAACGTTTTAATGATTGTTTATGGTAAATAATTTATTTTTTTAACAACTAAGTATAGAACGTATTTACAGAATGAATTCAATTTTGTGTAGTAAACATGTTTTCTATGGTTCGTCTTGAATTGATTTATGGACAGAACTACTATGGCAACATCCATACATAAAAAACATACTTTTTATACTTAATATTTACACTGCATTCAATACTTGGTCACACCTAATACACTTATCGCTATTATCTAAAACATTATATTTCCTACATCTCAAACACTGGCCATTTGTACTCGGTTCCAACTCAATTTCCCAGTCTTTCCCGCCATTTTTAACCTCTAAACTGACAGATGACAGTTCTAAAATCTCACACAAAACACTATCATTTACTCCATCAAACTTATTCAATTCATACAATTTATTATACAAATCTATATTTAATACAATTTTAGCATTAAACTTCTTTAAATTCTCATTTTTCGCTAAAACACAAATTTCTCTCTTCAATTCCAATATGGCGTCCATTAGTGATGTATCAACGTCACTTGAGCGCAAAACCGGTACGTTTTCGGTAAAATAAAACGGTTTTTCATACAGAGGATGGTATTGCCAGACTTCTTCAATCAAATGTGGCAATATAGGTCCTAAAGTTTTACACAGAGAGACTAAAATCGTATGAACAACTAATTGAGCTGAAATTCGTTGCTCAGAATCATGTTGAGAGCAATACAGTCTATCTTTTATACAGTGGCAATACAGACCAGATATTTTATTGCTAATGAAATATAAAATATTCTGTGCTACATGATTGTATTTGAAATTATTGTAACTTTCGTTTATTTGATTAACAAAATCTTCCGTTTCTTTGACCATGTAACTGTCAAAATAGTTTAGAGGTACATTTCGGGAGAAATCGTTCTTTTTTAAGTCACCAACGACTCCTAGAAGGAATTTCATGATGTTTCTGACTCTAATGAGTTCTGTTTGACAGTCGTCTAGAAGCTTCTTGCTGATTATTATCTGTGAGTGCTGTGTAGAGTGACTGGCCACCCACCATCTGAAGAATAGTTCAAAACATGGTTATTTCGTAATCAAAACCATACTAATATTATAAATGCGAAAGTAACTCTGTCTGTCTGTCTGTCGCGCTTTCACGCCAAAACTACTGAACCGATTTATATGAAATTTGGTACACAGATAGTATAGAGCTTGAGAAAGGACATAGGCTACTTTTTGTTGCAAGAACCGACCTTCACGCGGGCGAATCTGCGGGAAACAGCTAGTTTAGTATATTTGAAAATTGTTGTATAGTCTAAAAATACTTTAATTCAATATCTTTCCACAAATTTTGCTGTCTAGCTTTTCCCAAGGAGTCCCGTACTGGACATCGAAATTCATCTGGTCGATTAATCATTTCCCATTCGGTAACTGGCCAAAGAAACGATACATCATACAAACGATTGTTCGAATTAACCAGTGATCTCTTTATTATATATCCTTAGCGATGAACGATTGTTTTTTTTTTGTTTTTTTGATTTCTGATGTATATAAGATACAAAATATTTAAAAAAGGGTTGTTTTGTTAGTTATTTGTTTAATAAGCCACTATTATATCCATACAATGTAAAATTAGTATTTAAAAATAAATCTTACCTAAGAGTATCTACGCCGTAGGCCGGCTGGGTATTCTTATCCTTGCCTCCTTGTATAATGGTGGTGGGATCGATGACATTGCCAATGGACTTCGACATCTTCCGTTTCTTGTCATCTACTACAAAACCATGGACAAATATTGACCTAAAACCATAAAATATTATTTTAAAATAAATACATTTGGACGCTTGTTTAAAAGTTATTATGTTGGAAGCTTAGAGAATAAATAAGTTAACTATAGAGTGCGCCTAACATAGTATGAACTGTGAGAACGAGTATGAACGAGCGTAGTCGTAAAATTAGAGTATTATAAAATTAGTAGCGATGAACGAACTCTATGCTTGTCTATGTACAAGCATAGAGTTCGTTCATCGCTAGTAGCCCGCTGTGCCGAGCGTAAGCAAATTTTTAGCTGTGTACTGTGTGAGTTCTACGCTCGTTTACTGATTAAAGTGATTTTTTGTGCGACGACAAATGTTTATGCGAAAATATCAATGGTTCCAATTTTATTAATGTAATATTAGGTATTGAGATAGTTTTAATAAAACGGTGCGTTCTGTTTTGACCCAAATTTTACGATTTTACTTGTACATACTAGTGCTCACAGTTCACAATTATTACCCTAAGGATCCAACACTCATCGGATAATCCCGAAGAAATATACGTTTGTTGCAAATGTTTTAAAAAAAATCGCATTTAAATAAGTCAAGAATTTATTACACTACTTACTTGTAAGGTGCCTCATCAGTCAAAGCTACGGAAGTGAGCAATGACGCTTGGAACCAGCCCGTGAGCTGGTCCACACCCTCGGAGTACAGGCGCGCTGTGCGGCCGCCAAGAGTACTCCAGGATAGACCAGAATCCAGCCAGATATCCATTATATCCTGGGGAAATATAATACTATATCTTGGGAAAACTCACACACGGCCATCTGCTTCCAAACTAGGCAGAGCCTGTACTATGGCCACCAGACAACTGATAAACATAGTTATATATTTCTAAATACATATATATTATAGATAAACTACACCCAGACACAGCACAAATGATCATGCTCATCACACAAAGATTTGTCCTGGGTGGGAATCAAACCCACGACCTCCGGCTTAGCAGTACGGGTCAGGCCAAATAATAATAACTACATTTAAAAAATCTTCTGAATTCGTCATTGTACAATCGCAGCGACACTCAGAGAGCATCTCTGAGTGTTTGTCTGAGTAAAGTTCCACGGCTAAAAAGTAGCCTATGTCCTTTACAAATTTATAAACTAATATTAATCTGCACGGATAGCCGAGTGGTATAGGTCACCACGCCAATTACTGCTGTGCGCGACGTGCTGCGGTTTCGATCTTCGCATGGGACAAGCATTTGTGTGATCCACAAATGCTTGTTCCAAGTCTGGGTGTTCTTTGTGCATGTGATTTGAATGTTCGTAAAACCTCCCGCGACACAAGGACTAAATTCCTTAGTGCGGGAGTCGTTTTTTTAAAAAAGGAAAACAAAAAACAATAAAAAATTCTTATCAACCAAAACATTTTATAAAACATATACCCCGCCGTGTCTGTCTATCTGAACGCTTCAAAATCAAAAACTACAGAACGGATTTTCATATGGTTTTCACCCATGGATAGTGGTTTAAGAATTTAGCATGTATAATTCACTAGGTGTCCCCCGCGACTTTGTTCGCGTGTTTTTGTTACAACGGTTTTTCATTTTTGCAACATTTTTCATTTATGCTCCGCTCCTATTGGTCGTAGCGTGATGTTATATAGCCTATAGCCTTCCTCAATAAACGGACTATCCAATACAAAAAGATTTTTTCAATTCGAACCAGTAGTTCCTGAGATTAGCGCGTTCAAACAAACAAACTCTTCAGCTTTATAATATTAGTATAGATGAATGTTTTATCTGCCCGTGCGATGCCGGGGCGGGTGGCTAGGTTATTATAATAGCAATCTTTATTTTTGGGTAACTATAGCTCATAAATAAATATATTTACATTGGAGATTAAAATAATTCGTACCTTTCCTTTGGAAACGTCTTTAACATCAAGCCCATGATCTTTGATGACGTCAGGAATCAGAAGATCAGTGACGTCACAGGTCCACCAAACATCAGCTCCGCGCGACTCTATTAACTCACATAACTTGTCTATGATGCGGCTAAAAAAAAAGTATTTACATATTTTCATCTTGTCCTTGATGTTTGTAACATAACATATGCAAGGAGCCAAACCTAATGGTACAAAAATCATAGCAATCGATTTTTTTATTGATCCTGAGCAAACTATGTTTAGTTTTCATACAAAAAATAAGGATGTATAGTTTAGTTCCGAGAGATCATCATGACCTACTATAATTTAAGGAATTATTTAAAACAAAACGCTATACTCAAGCACATTCTCGGGATCGCCCTACTAGTCTCAGACTTAATAGGAGTACCTAATCATGAGCTGACGCGGCGGCAGTGGCGTCGTATCGAACTGTCTGAAACTAGTCGGGCGATCCCGAAAATATGCGTGAGTAAACCGTTTTGGTCTAAATAATTATGAATACTCCTCACGAAAGTTATTATACAGATATAACTTACGGGTCTACGACAACATGTCCTCTGCTATACACAGCGGGTATAGGCACGCCCCACGCGCGTTGCCGCGAGATGCACCAGTAGGGCCTCTTCTCCAGCTGAGCGCGGAAGCCCTGCCGAGACTGATCGCTACTAGCTGGAGGCAGGATCTCCACTTTATCTAGAGCTGCCTGGAATTATGACTTAGATATTTTTTTTTCGAACAAACCCGAAATTATATTCACGAGATATTTAATAAAACAAGCTTTTAAAAATTGACAAACAACCTAACAAGTTTTAAAAAATTTTGCCAATTGATGTTATTTCCACTTAAACCATCATCAACTTTATGTTAGTGTAAAGAAAGTACATTTTAGACTGGCTAGTTCTGTTGAAAACGTCTAAAAAAATATGAAGTTGTTGCGCAAACTGAACCCTATACCATAGGCGTTACAGTTGTTTTTCCTAAAACTCGTGTTTGGCACAAAAATTGAAATCCGGTAAAAAGAATGTAATTTTGCAGAATTTTATGAGAATACTTCGATGATACCTACTCTCATATAAATAAATCCGTAACGTTAAACGTTGAACGCCAAACGATAAACAGTTGTTAATCAACTATCCATCGGTAAACGGCAACATAAAAAAAACTTAAAGAAAAACTCACCAACGCCTTTTCCTTCAGCGCAGCGGTATCTATAAACCACTGCTGACTAGCTCTGAGTATCACTGGCTTCTTCGTCCGCCAGTCTAGAGGGTAGGAGTGGATGTAGACACCTTGGTGGAGGATATCCTCACTGAGGCGGGAGATGATGGTATCCTGACCTTCTTTGAGGACCGGGAGACCATTTAGTTCTGGGTCCAAGTTGGTGTAACAGCCGGCCTCGTCGACGTTGCATTCCTGAGAAATTTTGAACGTGAACAGAAGTATTAGGGGAGCAGACTGGGTATGAAAAGGAAATATCAATTTAGTCCACCAGATAGATAAAAAAAGATAAAACAAACTCACATTTTTTCTTTTATCAAATCAATGAAAAATTACAAAGTTAAAGCGGTTTAAAGTTCTGGAGTGGGACCTTGTGACGTCAATTGTGGGCAAAAATTGTAGCCACAAGAGACGTCACGCGACATTTCCATTCACTGTATCTTCCTCATCGTTTGTTAAATAAAAAAAAGAAAAAATACGTGTCTAATATTTTTTTAATATCTATGTGACCAGTAAATAAAAAAAATAGTCTCTGTGCTATGGTAATGTTCTTTAAAACTTTATCAATTACCACAGTCATATTATTCTTAAGCGCAATAAGGAAGTCTTCTGGCCCGTGCGCCGGCGCAGTGTGGACCAGCCCTGTGCCCTTGCCCTCAGTCACGTGGTCACCTTCCAAAAACGGGAGGGTTTCGTTCACAAGCTTGTTCATGTATGTTGTGCCTTTTAAATGGTTACCTGGTGATAATTGGAGACTGGTTAAACTTAATTTATTTGTAGGAAGAAGACAAGATATTAAGTTAGGTATTTTAGAAGATATAACATGCCCAGGGTATCACTGAAAAAACACGTAGATGAAATAAATACTTAACCCTTTTTGAGTCAGGACAAATTGTATCACTATCATAGTGTTTTTGTGCAGTATCTAATATATAAAATTTTCGTGTCACAGTTTTCGTTGCCATACTCCTCCGAAACGGCTTGACCGATTTTGATGAAATTTTTTGTGCTTATCCGGTATCTATGAGAATTGGCCAACATCTATTTTTCATCCCCCTAAATGTTAGATTATTTATATGGCAAAACAACGTTTGCCGGGTCAGCTAGTAATCTATATATATATATATATATATATATATAAAAAATGCTTTGTCCTGCATAACTGACGCACAGCTTAAACCGGTGGTCGTAGAGACCTGATACTTGGAGGGCGGGTTCTTTGTATGACGTAGCATCCGATAAGTAAGGATTTTCCAAAATTCTACTCCTAAAGGGATGAAAAACGGGAGCAAAGTTTGGGACAACGAATTATTTAATTCCTTGGTACAATCTACTTCAAATTCATCATAAACATTCTTAACAGTTTTATTTTTATTAAGCTATCAGCCGACTTTTGCGCCAGAGGCACGGAAAACTATTGATACATTGTGTGGAGTGGTCTTATTACAGGAACAAAGGTTAATGTTCATGACATGCAGTCAAACTGGAATAAAACTTACCATCAAACTCCACCACCTTGCTGATCTCCATCTGCAGCACACTCTCTAGACCTTCAATAAGTCCACTGCCCACCAGAAATAAGTCTCCAGGTCTGCCGCTGAGGGTAACGATGCTGTACTTCATCTGAGGGTTGTAGCAGATCGCGCGGTTAGCTATCAGGGTCCAAGGGGTTGTAGTCCAGATTATGGCTGAGACGTTCTTCCTGAAAAATGAAAACTGACTCAAAACTATTCTATAATTATACGATACTAGCTGTCGCGCGTGACTCCAAAAAGTAGTATTTTTTTGCTTTTTCAAAATAATTAAAAACAAAGATTCTTTGTTTGTTATCAGTGAGAATTTTTAATTGGACATATCTATGTTATTTTGTTTAAACATTATCAATAAGTAGCTGTAAGTTTTCCAAAATTGTTAAATAAAATAAAATAAATAAAGCAAATCAAAGTTCAGGAGTGGGGGCAAATGGCATCACAATCTTGCATAAAACGTACGACATTGTGATGTCATGGGGCATTTAATATTTAAATCAATTTATCGTCGTGACTTTTTGGTTTAGTAATAAAACAAAACATTCATTTATAATGAAATACTTTTAACCAACTTAAAAAAGAGGAGGTTCTGTTTACGACGATTTTTTTTGTTTGTTATCGGTATTTTCAGCAATTATGGTCAGATTTCAAAAAATATTTTTATGTTTTCCCATCAAAATTTCTTTGAAGTTGGTTACATGATGGACAATGAGAAAAAAAAATGTTACTCATACCCTTTAGCAGCCTCGTGCACAACCATTGGTAAATTATTGACAGGAAATGTTACGTAAACCTCTTTACTCTTGTATTGAGGATCATACTCCAGCTCTGCTTCTGCTAATGCTGTTCTGAAATGAATATCAAGAAAACTATGTAATAAAACAACTAATTAAATTGTGAGATACTATTAAAATGTTTAAGTTCTTTCATTTAAGGCTGTAAACACAAATAATTAAGGTATATGACTGGGTTTGAAAAGTCAACATCTAAATAGTCTGTCAGTTAAATAATAAAAAATATTAAACACGTATTTTTTTCTTTTTCAGCGGATTAAAGTTCAGCTGTGCGAATGATTGCGTTAAAAAGCACGAAATTGTGAAGTCAGGCGTAAGTAAATTAAGTAATTAACCATGTATCTGACGGACATGAAAAGTAGGTAAGAAGGACATCTCACAAAAAAAATTGCCGTCTACCCCATTTCGTTTGCCAAACACTGGGATTTGTTAGAAGCTAGAGAGAAAACTTTGAAATGATGTATGGGAAAGGTTTGGTAACTTAATTAGTGTTCGTGCACACGACACTGGCGCCGCACCGAGTCGCCAACCCTGCGATGCAACCCTGTATGCAGGGGACGAAACGCACAGCCACTGACCGCCAGTATTTCACTTTATTATTTCATTAGCGGCCGCCAAAAAACGTAGCTACCACCAATGTATCGATGGCGGTGCGGTGGCGGAGACGCGTAAACGAGCGCTAAAGCTCCTACTATTAAAGTAACTAAACAACACTTACTTGGAAGAAGGTGACCAATACACGGGTTTTAACGCCCGAAATATCAATCCAGACTTATACATTTTGTAAAACTGCTTCAACTGATTCTGGACGTATCCTTTATTCAATGTCAAATAGCATTGCTCGTCCCAATCGGCCATAACACCCCATTTCTTAAAAGCATCTTTTTGTCTTTCTACTGTTTCTAACGCAAAAGTTCTGGCTATGTCTCTTATGTGGACCGGGTCGGAAATTTGACTTGTTTTGGACGTCTTTTTGGCCTTTTGTAAGGCTTTCAGCTCTATTGGAAGACCGTGACAGTCCCAGCCTGGTATGTAGTGTACTTTATTCCCTTGAAGCACTTGACTTCTATTATTGATGTCTTTGATAATCTGTAGTTTTATAAATATATTTTAAGCACTAAGCAAGTTATGGCATATAAAAACTTACATAAAACTAATTGTACCTTATTAACTGCGTGACCCATGTGTAAATCACCATTAGCGTACGGTGGGCCATCGTGGAGCACAAATTCTGGGCCTTTTACGTTCGCCCTTTGCCAGTTGTACAGTTCAGCGAATTTTGCAGTCTAGAAAACATAATGATTTAAAAAAATTGTTTACTACTGGATTCTCTTTCATTTGGGTATTTAACGGTATTAACTAGTATCTAGATTGGGTAATGTGATTCTGTAATGTATTTTATAAGGGGTTTATGTTATTTTACCTTCTGAATTTGCTCTTTTACAGCATTATTGGATCGAGCCGGAAAATTTGTCTTTGGGGAAAGTATGGTGTGAGAATAGGTCTTCGTCTTTGGTGCTGCTGTACTCTTTCCACGGATACAGTTTACACAAAACCATTTTTGTAGGATTTTATTGTTATGATAGCGAATAATATTTGAATTTGTTGCTAAATACATTTTTTTAGGTTATTCCTTATGTTATGACAGCAGCTGAGTTATATCTTATTGTTGGTATTTCTGGAGTTTGTCTATGATCAAGACTGTTCTTGTTTGTAAACTTAATTATTTTAATAAAAGGGAGTGTATTCATTTAAAACAAGTGATTAATGATTAATAATAAATAAAAAAAACATCACAAAACAGAATATCAAAAAATAAAAAGATAAAACAGAACAACCAGTCACATTTCGTTTTGAAACACGAGTGGCGACCAAATCTATTCACCCGTGCGCGGAACTTAAAAGGGAAAGAAAAAACATTTTATATTTACCTAATCAAATAACGTTATTTGTTTATTCCTGGTTACAAGCTTGATTGATTTAAACTTGATTGTCATTTAAAAAAAATGTGTTTCCAAACGTAACATAAATAGCAACTTTCTTTTGACGTGCACCTTTTCAAAACAACACATGTTTTGCACGTATTTGTTATTATTTCCATAAACTTCAACCTGGTTCGAATAACACAACATCAAAATGGTAAAGCATAACCTTATTTACTTAAATATATAACTTTCTACCTCAATTATTTAACGAGAATCCATAATTATCAGTGCATAACCTAATTTCAGCCGAAAACAAAAAAGAAGTTCATAGATCGGAAGAAAGCGGTTACTTTTAACCTGGTCCACCGATCTCAGAGGGATCCCCTGGTTGCTGACGAGACTGCCCCACAGCGTGTGTTAGTGCCTGTCAACGCTAACGTGCCACCTAGCAAGGAAAAACAAACAGTAAGTACACCATGTTACTTTATATTTCCTGCCTTGATATTGTAACGCAATCGTTGTTTGCACTCTAGTAAAATCTTAAAATCACGAAATGAAATTTATGTACTAGTTGGGATAATTTTTTCCAAATTTATGATTCAGAGCAGTCACTTCTACCAGTGCTTAATTTTCTTTCAAGTATAACTTTTCGTTGTGTTCTTCCGGTTGTTCTATTTCCTTTCATCTACAATGACCTCTCTTAACCTTAACATTTGCCTCAATAATCATTTTGGCAAACTATAACACTTTGGCTGCCATTAATTCTTTTATAGGTATTTTATTTATTTATTTATTTAATACTTCATGCACATTCATGTGTACATAGGCGGACTTAATGCTTATATCTTACATGTTATAGATAAATTACACCCATATATGGAACAAATGATCATGCTCATCACACAAAGATTAATTGTTCTGAGTAGTAATCAACTTACAACCTGTGATTTAGCAGACAGGGTCACTGACCACTAGACCAGTCAAAACTAAACAGGACACCATCTATTGTTACAGGAATTAACACCAGAACAGAGAAGGGAGCAGCAAGCTAAATATGGGATATACTTTGATGATGATTACAACTATTTACAGCATCTTAAAGATACAAGAGAAGTCACACTTGTTGTGCAACCTGTGAGTATTTTTTATAAACAGGATTATTTCTAATAACATGTATAAAAAATGATGTTTCTATGTTTGTCCCTCATTAGTTCCTAAACATATGTTCAGATTGTTCAAACTTTGGTAGGGTGTTGTCAAAATAATGCAATGAATTATCCATGAAAGTTCGTAGCCCGTCGTTGAAGTTGGTGCATAATTTAAAATGTTAATTTCTTCCATTCTACCCTATTACTTGTCATGCCATCATCCACAGATTTTTCACTAATATATAAAATAATTCAAACCTTACAGAAACCAATACATAAGAGGAAAGAGAAATCAGCAGCAGAAGATGGAGAATCTATTCCAGTGACGGAAGCTCTGAACCTTCCTAGCTCTGTATTCGCCTCTGAGGTGGAAGAAGATGTTGGATTATTAAACAAGGCTGCCCCACAAGGTATTGTGGAAATATTTCCGATCAAAAGTATTTAGTGTGGTGTTCTAGTTATCTAGGTCTTGTCTGGGTGTTTTTTGGGCATATAAGTTAGGTGTTTTTAAAATACCCTATAGTGATCCCACTATATTGTTTGGGACCATATTAAAGCATTTGATTCAATTGATTGATCTAAGCATGATTATTAACTCACGATTCATAAGGACATAAGCCCTGTAGTTTTTTTTTAATTATATTGTTAATTATATAGCCATGAGAAAGCTTAATATTTATTACTAATTATTGTCTATAATAAATACAGTTACAAACATCAGACATGGCATACCCCAAGAAAGTATCTTAGGTCCTTTGTATTTTTACTAAAAAAAAAAATATTTACACCTTTCTCCATTAGTGAAAGTAAAAACTTAACTTTATGTTTTTTTTACAGGACTGTGCCTCGACTTGGATCCAGAGGTCATTGCGGCCTTAGATGAAGATTTCGACTTTGATGACCCCAACAATGAGCTAGAGGACAACTTTATTGAACTGGCTATGGGTGAAGGTGAATTTCATATTTGTAATGTATTGTATTTATCTAAGAATGTTCAAAATAAAAAATACTGTGTTTCTGGAAAATTAAATACCTAAAAAATATTTTTTTAAAGAGAATAATTAAAAAGAGTCTAACCGTACATGAATATATAATAAGTCTTAAATCTGAATAGTCAGTGATCAACATACACGGACTGCGCGAGCTGTCGACCGCTGTCACACGTCACGTGCTCCCGCTTGCTCTTTGTTTTGTCGACTGCTGGAAACACTCCAACTGCTTCAAGCAGTCCATATGCGGACGGCTATAGACTTGCCTTATGCGTGTAAACTTATCAGGTTCTTAAAGAAGTTAAAATTAAAATTTAAAGTATGAATTTTGTCAAACAATCCTTAATCTATACTAATATTATAAAGCTGAAGAGTTTGTTTGTTTGAACGCGCTAATCTCAGGAACTACTGGTTCGAATTGATAAATTCTTTTTGTATTGGATAGTCCGTTTATTGAGGAAGGCTATAGACGACCAATAGGAACGGAGCATAAAGAAAAATTTTGCAAAAATGAAAAACCGTTGAAACTAAAACACGCGAACAAAGTCGCGGGGGACAGCTAGTATTTGATAAAAATACTGCACAGTCAATTTAATATTTTTATTCTACGAATGATTCAGGAGGTTCTGGTGATGAAGAGTACGATGATGATGAAGATGATGACAGCATGGCAGATGACGATAACTCCGAGAAGGCGTTTGCTTCAGATGATGACTCTGATGATGATACTGACTCACAGGTATATTATTCGATGCTACAACCTTTTGTACTGCGCCATTCTTTTATCATAAGAATATAAAACTGAGTGATTATGTTTGTTTGTCTGTGTGCTATTTAGCCCGGTAACTTGAAAACAGATCATGGATGCCATGTAATTGATTTTCATGCGACTAAGGCAGATGCAATGTAATAGTTACTGAAAATCTTGTATCCAATTTCTTAGGAAAGATCATTTTTAGCGCTTTTTTGGTCGCCAATGTCAGGATATACTCAGAACCCGCCGAAGCCCCGCCTAGCATGTTTTAGCGAACCCGGAACTCTGGCAAAGGCAAGCACGGGACCAGGGTCCTGTGGTATAGATAGAAAATTTTGAGTCGGTGCGAGTCCAACATACCCCAACGACGTGCCCTCGGCGTGGTTTATTCATTAGATTTACACCCCGTAAAAAAAGGATATAATCAGTTTCATTAATACTTGTGTACTGTCTTAATTTAAAACTGTATGTATATTAACTACGTACTTAAAAAAAATGGTTCTTCTGGTACTATGGATAGTAGTGGCGGACATTATATAATATCAGTGCTGTGATACCACGAGCACAGCATTTGCTGAGTAATGTCGAAGTTTGGTACAGGTGGGACACACCCTCCAATGTTTGGAGAGAACAATAATTATCTTTTATATTATTTTTATTTGTTTTGTTACATTTTTCTGTGTCTTATGTCTGTGTTAAATAAAACCTGTTCCTTTCTTGTTTTCTCACCAGGGTGAGAAGCCATCCCGTGGCGGTCGCATGCCATCATGGGAGGCGCGCGATAAAGACGACACCAAGTCTCGCTTCTCACAGTACTCTATGTCCTCAAGCGTGATGAAGAGGAACCAAGGGCTCACGCTTCTTGATAACAGATTTGAGAGGGTGAGTGCAAATATGTTTGATCAGATGCCTTCTATTGATAGAGATCTTTTCCTTGGTAACGATTTTGATTAGTTTAGAACATATAGGATAGATGACGGTATCAAAATTCAAAATCTAAGGATCCGTCAGTTAGATATTAAAAAAACATTAGACACGTATAAAAATACACAAGATAAGGCAAATCAATGTTAAGGAGTGGGCGCTAATGACGTGATGCTTGCGTGGAAAATGCACTAAATTGTGACGTCATTCGGCATTTTAAATCAATGTATCGTCGTGAGTTTTAAGTTACGTAAAAATAAGAAAAATACCGGTCTTTGGACGGATATAAAGAAAAAAGATTGACCTCTATACCATGGTTTAATATTGTTGGGTTTTAGTTAAAGAGGTTTTAATGAGCGAGAGATACTTATTTAAGTTTTAAAAACATTGTTGCCCTTTGTAAGTTTTTATTACCTAATATTTTTACGTTTAATTAAGTTTTTGTCTAATCTCTACGTACCCTCATATCTCGACCATCTTCCAACCCAGATGTTCGCTGAATACGACGATACAGAAGTAGGAGCCTTAGACCTGGAGGAGATCGAGGGCTTCATGCCGGAGAGTCACGACATGCTGCTGCGAGCCGCTGAGGACTTCGAGGAGTCGCAGCGCCGCTACCACCTCGATAAGGAGAAGGAGATCGCTAGGTCAGTTCCCTCTACTAGATTAAATTTTTTACTATTCCTAATCAAATTATGTAGCGTGTAACTGAAATGTTATATCTATTTAAACAGGGTCAAGAGGACTTCTGGTATAGAGTCTTTGACGAAAACTTTATTTAGGAATAATAAAATAAACTAATCTAATTAAACATACACCTAAAATATGGCATCAAAAAATTCGTCCACATCGCTGTCCACTGGGAGTGTTCCCAAAAGGCTGGCGGCATTGCCACGTTGTATGGCAATGCTTATCCTAGAGAGTATATCGTAAAGAGTCTGTGTACAAAATTTCAGCTCAAAATTTGTGAATTAAATAATCGATGGCCAATTTTTCGCATTAATTATTTGGCACCAAAAATCATAATCAACGTGTCACCGCAGTACGAAGGCACGAAGAGTATTACCTTATTACGTCACTCGCTAGATGTTAAGATACATCGCATCGGATGTCTGGTTATGATTTATGCGAATAATTAAATATTAAATTAAATTAACTAATTTTGAGCTGCAATGTTGTAAACTGACTCTATACCAGATGTACTCTTCACCCCTTTTTGATAGATATATTTCTGTAACACCCTAGACTTCTAGGTGGTAAAAGCTAGAACATAGCAAAAAAACATAACCTTTCATCTGGCGCAGTCGGGTATATAAATAGATATTATGATTAACGACCAATTTTTTTTAATACGACTAATTTACTATCCGCTTTTAATTACTTTTGTCTCAATAAATAATCTTCATTCAGGATCAGCCGCCTTCAGGAAATCGAGGAAGAATCTGAGGACGACCTGGTGACTGTTGAGGTGGACCCCAAAGAGAAGTGGGATTGTGAAACCATACTGTCAACATACTCGAATCTGTACAACCATCCTAAAGTCATCAACGAGCCTAAGGTCAGTTTATAACCAGTTGAGGTCAAAATATGAGTATTGACCCTTAACCACTGACATACGAATGAGATTCTTCTATATTTTTAGTCAAGTCGTTAATTGTAATTAATGTTTAAATTGATGTTTTGCGGATAAGATATGAAAAGATAAACCAAACAATATAAATACTCATAGTAAAATATGTTTTGTAACTAACATGCCTAGTAGTATTAAAAAAACATAGACAAATAAAAATATATATATATAAAAAATGAAAAAAAAATGTATTGTAACTAAAGACACGTCAGTGCTTAAGGGTTAAGTACATAGAAGCTGTTCTTAAAAAAATATCTTGTGAACTTGTCAAGCTAAATAAAGCACTTAAATACTTTAGCTTATTGTCCGGGAATAACTAAATGATGTGTTAATAAGGGGTTACCGTTATTGCGCTAAAAAAATGTTCGGAGCGCTATTTACCGGCAGAATAGTTACAACATAAATAGTATTGGGCAAAATTGAAAATAATGCTTCAAACTTTTCAGTTTCTCTCATGAATTCGGGTTAGCAAAAAAAAATATCTTTATTTGGCTAGCTTGTTGTTGCAGTGGTTAGTGACCTTGACTACTAAGCCGGAGGTTGTAGGTTCGATTCCCACCCAGGACAAATCTTTGTGTGATGTTCATGATCGTTTGTTATGTGTCTCTGGGTGTAATTTATCTATAATATGTACCTATGTATTTAGAAATATATATAAGTATGTTTATCAGTTGTTTGAATGCCATAATACAGGCTCTGCCTAGTTTGGGATCAGATGGCCGTGTGTGAGTTGTCCCAATATATTTATTATTATTTTTCACAGAAACCTAACAAAATCCAGTTAAACTCTCGCGGCCTGCCTAAGGACGCCCTCGGTAAAGACAACAAGCTGACTGCTAAGTCTCTGGCCAAGTTCAACGCTATGAACGAAGCTGGCTCCAGCAGCGATGACGATGAAAGGACCAATGCTGAAACCGTGCTGTCTACGCTAAGTGTTTTGTCTATTAGGTAAGAAAAAAAAACTTAATTTATGGTTAAGCTTTTTATAAGCATGTTTTAAGTAACTCGATTTTTTACACTAAAAAAATTGTTTGCAAATGCGTGAATTGGTGTATAGGTATGTTAGGACTGATTTTACCATCTCTAGATTATTTTAACCGATAAATAATTATGAATTTTTCACAGTTTTTCCATACAAAATCTGTCAGATGTCAATTTTATTCCATGAATAAAAGTTATCTGGCGTTTGAAAAATCAGCCCTAAGCAAACTATATATTTTTATTGGAACACTTTATTACCTACACATTTGGAACACAGTAGTTACATAAGTGTTTTTGTATACTATATAACTACATTATTTGCCTTAAGTGAGGGTATAATTTTAAAAATTAACATGATTCATAAATTTCCCACTGCTTGGCACACGCCCCTTCTCATATAGAGAAGAAACGAGCATTGGTCCCCACGCTTCCTTATTGCGGGTTGGTAAAGTCAGATTCCAAATTTAGGAATCTAGATTTTCTCAACATTTTTTCCTACAACGATTGACAGTGATATTTTAGAATAATTAGAAAAGTACATATAACTTGAAAAAAAGTTACTTTGATACTTGCCTGTGATGAATTCAAACCTGCAACCTTTTGCACACAAAAGCTGATTTTACTATCTTTTAATTCCAGGCCTAAAGAGGAATCCCCCGAAGAAAAGAAGGAACGAAAGCGTCTTCTTAAAGAATACAGGAAAGAAAGAAGGATCGAGAAGAAAGCAAATAAAGAGGCATTTAAAGAAGAGAAGAAACGGCAGGAGAAGATTATGTTGAACAATAAAAATAATGTTCAAGGGAACAGAATATTGTAGATTATGTATTAGAAATATTATATGATTATTATTGTAAGTGTATTTAATGGAGTTTTAATTAATGGTATATTTGCAAATGAAGTTAGTAATAAGGCATTTTAGCGTAACTGGTATGCCACAAGGTTATGTTCTGAGCTCTTTCCTGAAAGTATAAAGAAAAAGGTAACTTTGTAATTTATAATGAACCATTATTACTTTTGCCACTAAATAATTTTGTCCCTCTAACTTATTAGGTTATTATTACGCCCTCCTTCGTGGTCAAATGGCGTAAACTCCGGGTTTTAAGGTGTCGCCAGCTCTTGGGTCCCGGTCCCGGGTTCGATATTTAGACGGGTCAATGTAGAAAACCACTTCACTGTTTCCGGTCTGAGTGTTTGTGGTATCTACGTTGTCTCTGATTGCATAACAACTACTATAGCTTACCTTGGGTTCTGAGAAATTTATGTGATGTTGTCTTAATTAATTCTTCATGATGTAATTAATTTCCCTGAACTTATAATTCAGGTTAATTGCAATAAAATAACGTTTATTTAACCGTCAATAAATTTAACACCAACTGGCTTTAATACAATTACCAATACATCAGATCAAAAAGCAGTAATAAATAAAACAACTATAAAACTAACACGAAATATATTTGCTCCTATAAAACTTGCATTACGTAACTTAGTACAATAAAAATCATTTGTAATCTATGTACACTTAACATTACATTATGAGATTAATTAATCAATCATTATTTTACAAACATATCAGTTGCGACCAGACATTATTTGCAAGCAAAGTTTCGAATGAAAACCGAATTAGTTGCCAAGCTCGCTACTATATTAGTTAATTTTCAAATCTTAACATGGTATTATAAACTATCAACAAATAGGTCAACACAAAAAAAATCTCTTAAATACTTTATACCTGAGGAGAGGATGAATAAGGGTTACCGTTTTTTCGCTCAACAGTTGGCGCCACTGACGCGTTATCTGTCAAATCCCACCCACAAACTAAGGAATGACAACGCGTGCGACTAGCTGCAGTCCAGCAGGGCTATTCGCCATGGCGGTTGTCAACTAAAGCGATAATTGCTTTATAAAAAACACTATGAAAACACAAATTTCGTATCGTCTAACTAGATCTACTACGCAGTTGGTCAGCGACTTTAGCTAATACTAAATTTGTGTTTTTACCGTAATTTTTATCTAGTTTACATCGCATGGGTTGTCAACTGGAGATAGCGAATAGGGCCTACTGCCGGTAAAATTAATAATGGTAGCTCTAATTTGTCCGCAGACGGAAATGACCGCTCGTGGTCGTGGTTGCCGCGATCACGTTGACCGCAAACTCAAAGCTACATTGCTTGTCGCCCTTACTTGCTTACAATAATAGCCAAGAGCAGTCATTTCTGACTGTTGCCTGCCTAGTGCTCAGATCAACTGCTTAACCACTACTTTAGTATACGAATGTTTGCTAATAGCGATGTCTGATCGCAACTGTATAAAATAGGAATGTAGATAATTCACAGACATTCCAGTGTAACGCGTGGCGGTATTGCCAATTTTAGCGTTAATTACAATCATGTTGAATTCTTGTTACAGTAATTTTTGAGGTATTTATACCAGACTTTAGAGTTTAGAGCATTAACAACGGGGGCCGCCTTAGCGTACTAAACGTAGGTATTTATGCAGTTTTTTCGGGGTATGCAGTTTTAAATAGACAGACGCAAACAGATCTGAACAAAAGGCTACGGTAGATTCTACCTTACGGCCGGTATGTACTTTGGTCAAGTGGAACGTCAGCGTATGGCATCTCCCGTTGTCAATGCTCTAAGCTTTATTCAGATGAATAAATAATACTGTTTTGTATTTAACCCACATGTACTCCAAGCGGCGGCCGGTCACCGCGCATGACGTCACAGCGAAATCTCAGTCAAACCCCGAGCGGCGACCGGTCGCCGCACTACCTCCACTTGATTTGAACCCTTTTTTTTGTGTTTAGAGTCTACTTTTGTAACAACGAGGTACAACCCACAATCAATGGGTTAACTAAGAAAAAAATTTACATCCAAGTATTTGGGCAAACAAACATACTACTAAGTGCAGAATCAACTCCACACAATACTGTTTATTTCCTAATATTAATGTTATTTTTTTTTACTTGGTCACGAACTCACCTGTACATAAATATCCAGAGCAAATCAATGGGGTAGATGTAATTTTTTTCATTTCAGTCGGAATATTGAAAAATATCAGCACGTATTTTTTTCATATTTTATGTAACCAAAGACTCGCGATTCATTGATTTAAAATGTCGCATGACGTCACAATTTCGTGCATTTTGTATAGGTTACCACGCATTACCAATGTGCGCAACGTGCTACGGGTCCGATCCCCGCATGGGACAAGCATTTGTGTAATCCACAAATACTTGTTCCAAGTCTGGATGTTCTTTGTGTGTGTGTTTTGAATGTTTGTGAAACCCCCCGCGACACAAGGGATTAAATTTCTTAGTGCAGGAGTCTCTTTTTTATAAGAAAAAAAAGAACTCCTGAACTTTGATTCGATTTATATGCATAGTGTTTCATTATTTTGGAAAAGCAAAAAATGCATGTCTAATATTTTTTCATTATCTAACCGACAGACTAATTATAATTTGACATTTCATACTCAGGCATTTACTACATTGCAATTTATCTGTGTGTATGTGTTTATTATGATTCCGATCCTCAAAAATTACCGCACAAATCTTGTCACCATCTACGACAGAGTAAGTCCCTCGTATCCTAGACCATCAGGGTCGGGGCACTCCATCCTGTTCTTCAGATGCTGTAAAGTGTTGTGGAAGTGCTTCGTGATCTGTTCCACCTCTTCAGACTGGTCGAGGTTGGCCAGCTCTTCGCGTATCTTTTGTATTACCTGTTAAAAAAAAGATAGTGAAAATCGTGACCTTACGAAAATAAGTAACATTTATAAATCTATTTTTTTTTAAGAGAGACTTGGCGAGAACCTTAAGGACCTCCAGCCAGAGGATTTCAAATAAAAACTAACTACGTCAGCAACGTTCACTAAGGGCACCCCCTTTGTGGTACGAACCTCGACTTAGTGCGTTGCTAACAATCATAATAAGGCAAAAACAGCAAGGGAGGGCTGGATCTATGTTTTTATTTTTTAAGGACATATTTTTATTGCTAGTTTGGCCGGCTCGGGCTAGCTTGATCTAAAGACAGGGGGGGGTAAATCTATATCTATACTTAATATTATAAAGAGAAAAGATTTGATTGTTTGTTTGCATTGAAAAGGCTCTGAAACTACTGAACCGATTTGAAGAATTACTTCACTGTTCGAGGCTATATAATTTTTGTTAAATACCCGTGCGGATCCGGGGCGGGCTGCTAGTATTTCATATAGAAAATGGTTAAGTTTAAAATTGCAAATTTTATAGATTTTTATAGCCGAATGTAGGAAACAGGCCAGTCCATAAATACGTGTTTTACTCGTGTTTGTTTATACTTTTGGCATCTATATTGCGAACTCAGTATATGTAAGTTACTCACGGCATCGATGAGGTTGGTCGTGAGGCTGGTGTTGCCCCTCTCCCGCAGAAGGGCGTATCTTCCGAGCAGTTCTGCTAACAGTTGAGCTTGAACGCCGCCGTCCATGCATTGCTGTGCTACTCTCGCGGCTTTCTTCAGGCAGTCGAGGGCACGAGACGCGTCGTTTAGAGGCCACTGTCACAATAATATAATATGATATATCTTGGGACAATTCACACACGGCCATTTGAACCCAAACTAAGCTGAGCCTGTACTATGGCAACCATACAACTGATAAACTTACTTATATATTTCTAAATACATACATATTATAGATAAATTACACCCAGACACAGAACAATTGATTATGCTCATCACACAAATATTTGTCCTGGGTGGGAATCGAACCCACGACCTCCGGTTTAGCAGTCACTAACCACTAGACCAACAGGCCAGTCAGTAAATAAATATATATTTTTTGTTTTTCATGAGGTATATAAAAAACTTATTATATAGTTAGATATATTACATTCGCTTTAGTAGAAAATTAAATGGTAACAAAAAAATGTCAAAAACAACATCACAGGTATAACTCGCCAGAAATCAGAAATACTTGTTCCAATTGTCAGCTGGGTGTTTGTGGTACCTTCGTTGTCTCTGAATTCCATAACACGCGTGCTTTAGCTACTCACTTTGGGTTCAGAGCAATGTATGTGATGTTGTCCACATTATTTATTATTTATTTATTTAATATCCACGAACCTGTTTCCCATCTTTCGCGGCTTTCCAGAAGAGATGTGCGCAGAGTGCTACTGCGCGGCTCTGATCCGGCTTCTTCAGTAGCTTGCTGGCCGCTAGGGCGCATTGTGTACGCATCGGCTCCGCGTTTTCGGCCCCTGGTAAATACCATTAATTTTGTTAACTATGTAAAAGTCAAGCAAGAGAAACAGTTGTAACGCCCCCTTTTTTAAAAAACAGGATAGAAATATGCAAATATTTAGACACCTTTAAGTTTGAGGAATATCATACTTATCTAGATGCCGCAGACATCCATTTTTTTTCATCGCTTAAAAATACTTTGAACCAGATCGGTGTATATTATATTCTGTTTTTAACACTTACCAAAGCAATTAATCTGTTCAAACGTAGCTATAATGAGTGTGATCGCCGCCAACTGCGCCTTGCTGTCCGATATCTCATCTTCGTACAACGAGAAGGCTTGAGACAGGAACTCGTACGCTATCGTCTCGTGGTTAGCGAAACCAATCTCACTGATTGCGAGAGCGCCTTGAAGGTACAACCTGAAAATATATAATCCAGTAATTGGCTTGACAAGTCCATCTATCCAATAAATGGGCTTTGGAGGGCAAATAGGCGGTCACTCTAGGTGTCTATGTAAAATACGGTTTCAGTTGAATCCGATGAGATTAGAAGACGACCCGAACATATGGTGTCAAGGGGGCCAGGTTTGCATTTTTTTTCACTAGAATGGTTTTTATGCCAGGTTGCTTAACAAACATTTTGGTAAAAGAAACATGCTGAAATAATTTTGAACAAAAAGCCTAGTTTTGTTTTATTAAATGATACCAAGTCGTCACAGACGACTTGTTCCACTTTCATTTCCTCTTAATAGCGGCTCGTGGCTAAGTGTAAGTCTTAAGGTATGACCGACAGTAAAGTTAAGCCACGCTTTCCGCGATTGGTCCGTAGATGGGTGACAATACTGAGACATACCCCCCCCCCCCCCCCCGTGCTTCAGAACGCACGACGCTGTAAAATGGGTAGTGGCGGTCAGATAGGCAGTCGCTCCATGTAAAAAACAGTATTCAGCTGAATCCGGTGAGACTGGAAGCCGACCACGACATAAATTGGGAAAAAACTACGCAGAAGAACGGACTAAGTCCTCACAACGAACGAAGACAGTGTAGACGTTGATAATTATTTACTTTGTCTGAGCACTATTTTTGTCAGTACCTGACTGCACGGATAGCCAAGTCCTATAGGTCACCACGCCAATTACCTCTGTGCGCGACGTGCTGCGGGTTCGATCCCCGCATGGGACAAGCATTTGTGTGATCCACAAATGCTTGTTCTAAGTCTGGGTGTTCTTAGTGCATGTGATTTGAATCTTTGCAAAACCCCCCGCGGCACAAGGACTAAATTACTTAATGCGGGAGTCGTTTTTTTTTAAATTTAAAAAATAATTAATTAGTACCAAATACAAGGGCAAGATAAAGATGGTTCTTGACCGGGGGATAAATTAAAGTATATGCTAAGTGTAGCTTATTTGTTAGACATACCTTAACGGCAGCTCAGCAAGTTCAGCTTTGACTAACATACTGATAGTCTGATGGCAAAACTGGAATATTTTCTGACATTTCTTCTCCCACATGTCATCCTAGAAATAAAATATTATTCTTTTGCTTTGTTTTGTTTAAAATAATTACGAATACTCCTCACGAAAGTTATTATACTATACAAATAACAAACTGTCATGGTAGTCAGATTTTAAGAACTTTAGTTACCAAAGGTCGTAAAACCTATATTTTTTATTGAAGGCATTACTCACGGTATCTCTGAGCTCCTTGTAAGTGTGTGCGAGCCTGTAGGCGTGGAACAGTATGGGCGGGAAGCTGTGCTGGATGCGGGGCGCACCGCCTGCCTGCAGGGCCTTGCGCGCCGCGCTGAGGATCAGGTACTGTCGGTCCGCTGACTCCGACTTGAAGTGGTGGATCAGTCTGGAACAAATACACACATTTAGGACATTTAGGTCAAAATCAAAATTTAAAATTCATTTATTTCAAATTAGTCTACTAAGTAACACTTTTTGAAAGTCAACATATCAGACAGCATCCCGATTCGCCGCTTCCCAAGTGCTCTGGCTGTGGAGAAGAAACGGCGCAACAAACTCCCCAGCAGCACGCTGTCATTCGGTTTACACAATAATAATAATAAATATCATTTAGGGACCGCGACAAATAAACAAGTCTTTGTGGACGATAGGACTACTATGAAAAGTCTAGAGGCATCTTAAACCAGACGTCATGGATCATTTTTAATATTCACAATAGTAAAAACTGGAGGTTGCCACAACTAGTTCAATATGAAAGTAATTAATCAGCCGTTTTTACAACTCGACATAGTGTGTTATATATTTTTATTAAATTAAATAAATAAAATCTTGTTCAAATACCCAATTTGATCAACAACTTAGCATCTACATATAACATCTTAACATCGACATATAGCAACATCATCTGTCTAATAATAATTTAATATATAAAAATCTCGTGACACGGTGTTTGTTATCGAACTCTTTCAAAACGGCTTGACTGATTTTTATATTTTTTTGCGTATATTTGGTAGGTCTGAAAAGAGGTCGTAGGTTATTTTTGTACCCTTAGATGATAAAGGTGGTCCTGTCAAAAGAACTTTTGCCAGTCATCTCATAAGCCTATAAAACCACATCAAACACGAAAGAAGTATCAAAAGTTCGACTCGCGACACCACCGCCGCCGCGTCAGCTCATGATTAGGGACTCCTATTGAGTCTGAAACTAGTCGGGCATCCCGAGAATATGCGTGAGTAAACCTTAATAAAAAATACCTTGCCAGCAAGCCCTGCTCCTCCATAAAGTCTTCGACATCAGGCTCCGCTGATCCCTGATCAGGTTGATCTTTGACCAGCACATCTAACATCGCCAGTACTGACTCCACCTGTTATAAAAAAATATAAGTATAACAATGGTAAGAATATTTTGATATTGAGTTTTACCTACTTGCAGTCCACGCATCTTTTGTATTTGTTAGCTAATTAGTAGAAGAATTTACTAATCATCAGATTGATTTAAAAAATAAAACTTTTTTTTTTCACATTTTACGTAACCAAAACTCACGACGATGCATCGATTTGACATGTCGCATGACGTCACAATTTCGTGAATTTTGTGTACAAGCATGACGTCACTTGCTCCCACTCCTGAACTTTGATTCGCTTTATCTACTTATTGTTTCCTTATTGTGAAATAGCAAAAAATACGTGACTAATTTTTATTTTATTTAACAGAAAAACAAAGTTAAAGGGTAAACTTTTCTTTTTTATAGTTTTTCCATAAAATACTGTTTTTTTTTTGGGAAGATCCGTATATTTTTTGTTTTCGGACTTTTTAGATTTTGGCCCAGTCCACCCCATAGATGCCATACCTTTGCCAAATGAAGTATCTGCTTACAATACAAGGAAACCAATCATCATCATTATTGGACGTTTGGCCTCAATTGATCTATATACAGACGATTAATGCCCTCTCTTTTGTGGGATAGCCACTACTTTACTTTTTTTTAAATAAATGTAGACAACATCACATACATTGCTCTGAACCCAAAGTAAGCAGCTAAAGCACTTGTGTTATGGAATTCAGAGACAGCGAAGGTACCACAAACATCCAGACCCGAGACAATGTAGAAAAGTGGTTTTCTACATTGACCCGGCCGGGGATCGAACCCGGGACCTCTGAGCTGGCGACACCTTGAAAACCGGTGTGTACGCCACTCGACCACGGAGGTCGTCAAAGATTCGTTAAAACTTTGGAGATTAAGTATAGCAATTTTAGATTGTTTACGTGGAAATTATACGTAGATTCATCATCATCATCATCATCAGCCTATCTTCGTCCACTGCTGGACATAGGCCTGTCCTATGGCACGCCACGTAGATACGTAGATTACACATTAAAAAAAAACATCTCTAATTTCTTACATAAAACAATGTACTCACATCTTCCGGAGTAGAGATCAAGCAATCAGTATCCAGTACATCATTGATCAGGTGCACGGCTATCATAGTCCTGCCCGGATGGTTCAGGTGTTTGATCAGAGGCGCGTAGTTCTGCAGCTTGATTAGAGTCAGTATGTTCTTGTAGTGGTCTGCGGGTAACTTGAGGATCTTCATGAGTTCCTTGAAGACTGCTGTGTTATGTTCTAAGTGAGTTTTGCCGCTGAAATATACGTGAAGTTAAGTGTTTTGTGGTTTGAATAAGTCATATATTTAGTTAAAAGATGAAAAGAGGACGGCGCTTTAGAATTATTATTTTTTTAAACTACTCCCGCGCTGATGAATTTAATCCTCGTGTCGCGGGGGTTATACAAACATTCAAATCACAAAGAACACCCAGACTTGGAACAAGCATTTGTTTATCACACAAATGCTTGTCCCATGCGGGGATCAAAACTGCAGCACGTCGCGCACAGAGGTATTAGGGATGTTGACTGGGTATGAAAAGTTAAAATCTATTTAGTCCGTCAGTTAGATAATAAAAAAATATTAGACACGTATTTTTTCTTTTATCAAAACAATAAAAAATTACAAAGATACAGCGCTTTAAAGTTTCGGAGTGGGGGCTTATGACGCCACGCCTTGGTAAAAATTGTAGCGAGGAGTGACGTCACGCGAAATTGCCGTTCTCTGTATTTTGATCATTTTTTGTTTGCAGGAAAAAAGAAAAAATACGTGTCCTATAAAATTAATTAATCACCAGGCGGACATTGAAAAAAAAATGGAAATATGCCTATTGGCGTGGTGACCTATACCACTCGGCTATCTGTGCAGTCGATTTCGAAATGGAATAGGTATTTGAAGAAACTATCGCTGTCGCACGGCGTCCGGCCTATCTATCCAAGTGTGACAAGGACAACTGCATCCGACTGAATAGCCTAAGTAAAAAGTTATAATTCGAGATTTGACTCGCCTATTCCCTCCTCCAATATGGAACCTATTACTAATGAATTACAGGTTATTAATTTTAATAGATAGATAATTAATAATGAATAATTAACAATAATTAGTATTATCTTGGGACAACTCACACACGGCTATCTGATCTCACACTAGGTAGAGCCTGTATTACGGCAACCAGAAAACTGATCAACATACTTTTATATTTCTAAATACACAAAAATTATGGATAAATTACACTCAGACACAGAACAAATGACCATGCTCATCACACAAAGATTTGTCCTGGGTGGGAACCGAACAAACGACCTCCGGATTAGCAGCCAGGGTCACTAACCACTAGATCAACAAGCCGGTAAAATTTTCAAACAAATACATGTCTATAATATGTTATATTATTACTATTCTGTAAATATGTATTGAATTACTCACCTGGCCTGATGTATATCAGCACAAATCTTGTCTGTATGCAACAGAACTCTGTCAACATAGTTCAGTTTGTCAGGGTGGCACCGCTGTGCTAGCTTCAGGAGCGCCAACTGAAGTGATAACATGTCTTCCGGAGGCATGTCAACACGGCTCTGAAATAATTATATTAGTTTGATTTAATTATTTAATATCACACTAACTGGGGGGTTTTTTTTTTTTGGAAGAGATTTACGCAGTTAGCCTGAGCGCAGGCTTTGACTGCTTCACCGGACTTTACTAGCTGGGGGTATATGCTTGCATTTCGTATAGCTAAGGCCAATCGTACGAGACTAGCTAGAACAGAAAAATACTATCTTGTCTGATTGGGCTGATCTCCAAAACGGCTAAACTGATTCTCATGGAATTCTGTAGTCACGAAAGAGAGGACGTCCGAATTGAATAGGTCATATTATTACATACAACGATGCGGATGCGATGTAATTAAAAAACAGGTTAGTAGTACAACCTTTTCTAAGCAACAATAAATAAGTTTTTTTTTTAAATTACCTGTGTGATAGCAGCAACCTGGTCTGAGAATACTTCGAAGAGCTGAACCTCCTGTTCCTTACCATCTTCTAGAACCACGCTTAGATTTACGTTACCTTCGTTTCTCTGAAACAAACATTTTAATAACATAAAGTACTTAATATTAAAAAAAAATAGCTTACTCGGCAAACGTTGTTTTGCCAGGACCATCCTTATCACCTAGGGATACAAAAAAACTACGGCCTATTGTCAAACCTACCAAATGTACACAAAAAAAAACATAAAAATCGGTCAAGCAGTTTTGGAGGAGTTCGACTTTGGAGGGTTCGAGTACATTGCTCTGAACCCAAAGTAAGTAGCTAAAGGACTTGTGTTATGGAATTCAGAGACAACGAAGGTATCACAGACACCCAGACCCGATTTTCTACATTGACCCGGCCGGGGATCGAACCCGGGACCTCGGAGCTGGCGACACCTTGAATACCGGTGTGTACGCCACTCGACCACGGAGGTCGTGGATTTACGTTAAACTTTGAGACACAACTAGTTTCTTAAATATTTACCTGACTGTAAGTAGCGAGTCTTTCAATGAGAGCTATGATAATATTCTTGATGTTGACCCCCGGCTGCAGCTCCGCGCAGGACTTGAGGAACGGCTGCAGGTTGGCCAGGTGGAACTCGTCGGGAAACACCTGGACAAATAAAATGGAAATCGATACTAATATATAAAGCTGAAGAGTATGTTTGTTTGTTTGAACGCGCTAATCTCAAGAACTACTGGTCTAATTTGAAAAATTCAGTGTTGGATAGCCCATTTATTGAGGAGCTATATAACATTACGTTGCGACCAAAAGGAGCGGAGCATAAATGAAAAGTGTTGCAAAGCCGTTGAAACTAAAACACGCGGACCAAGTCGCGGGGGACAGCTAGTGATTAGATATGTATAAAATTTATAGTACCCACAATAGTTCGGGCCAGCTTGATCTAGGGACGAGGGATTAACATTTAATAAACAATATACAGCGGTTGTGTTTTGTATTGCTACTGCTAGCTAACTCGAATGCTTCTCGGAGAAGCGTTGTTTTATCGTCGGGGTAGGAGGATTAGTATACTGACACTTTTTATACATCCTCTCACCTGTATAATACACTCCATGAGATACTCCTGGGCTATCGCGTCTCTGCAGCTGACGACCTGTTCCAGTATGCCGGGCAGCACCAGACGCCGGTAGTCGTCCACTGTGACCGACTCCAACTGAGAGAGACGGACCAAGTTGGTCCCGACTAATATACGGAGCTCGGAGCGCTCGCGTTCGCGGCGTTCTTTGTCCCTAAAAAAAATACATTAAGTTAGTGCTTGTACCTAGATAATTATATACAGGGTGTAACCAAAAGGTTATATCTACCCAAAAGGGGTGAAGAGTACATCTGGTATAGAGTCAGTTTACAAAATTTCAGCTCAAAATCAGTTAATTTATTAATGGATATCTAATTTTTCATCACTAAAAATCATACCAGACTGCTGAAGTGCTATAAATTAACATTTAACGAGTGACGTAATAAGATCTGTCTGTCTGTTACACTTACACGATTAGATTAATCATGTAATCGTATCAGACAAACATACAAACCCAACATGCATGAGTATCTATCACATAATGTACAAACAACGTAATTTATGAACAGACTGTTTGGCTGACGCTCGACTCAATAACTGACATCCAGTCTGGCGGAGCCGTGATCGACAGCTCGTTTTAAATTAATGGTTTTTATTGAAGGTATTCATAATTACCTGGAGTGTCCTTGATGCTGCATCCTAACCCACAGCTTGTTCATTTCAGCGAAGTTCATTAAAACAAAGTCAATAGCATCTTTTACCTGAAAAAAAATTAAAAGTATAAGTAAGATCCTCCTTCACGATAGGTGAAGGCATGCACAGCAGCAACCTAAGTCAGTTCAAAATCTACATTAAAACATTTCAAATATACAGGATGTTACCGAAACGTTATATCTATCCAAAAAGGATGAAGGGTACAGGTACAGAGTCAGTTTACAAAATTTCAGCTTATAATTAGTTAATAAAATAATTGATATCCATTTATCGCGTCAATTATTGGACAACATAAATCATAACCAGACCGCTGAAGCAACGTATCTTTAGATTTATCAAGTGACATAAAAAGATATAGATCCTCGATATGGCGTGACATGAGCTATGATTTTTAAGGTCGAATAATTGATGTAAAAAATTTAAGAGTTAAATGAATATCAATTATTCAATTAACTCAATCTGAACTGAAATTTTGCAAACTGACTACATACCAAATTTATACTCTTCACCCCTTTGGTTAGATATAACCTTTCTGTAACATTCTGTATATAAGTTTCCTAATAAAAAGACAGCTCATACTCACAACTCCTTCATTCTCGTTCGGTGCATCCGAGGTGTCAGGGAGCACGTTCCTCGTGCACTGCAGCAGGTAGTTCCTGAGGAACAGTCCTCGTAGAGGATGCTGGACGCCCCTGCACATCTCTACCAAATCCTAGAACATTGCAACAAGATGAGGATCGAAGTAGCGATAGCTAGAGGTTTGAAAAGTTGCTAAAACATAACGGGTGGTTTAACGCAACACTTATTTAAACGCGCTAATCTAGAATCACCACACCGATTTTAATGGGACTGTTACGGGCAGAAAGCTGGGGTTATGGAGCATAATATAAGTTAATTATATAGGTTATATATGAAAGTAAAACACGCGGACGAAATCACGGGAACAGTTAATTTTTTATACATTGTTCACTGGCTTTGGCTTTCACAATAAATAAAAATACAAAGAAATATTATCTTCAAGAAACAAAAAATTGCGTATAATTTTCGACGCCATATTGATCAAAAGGTCTCAACATCAAAATGTTTTTATTCTAAGCCTTTTCAGGCACTTTTGAAACGTTAATTAATTTAATCTGGTTGCGCGGTTCCAAAATGTCATTCATATGCAGAAGAACCCGCAAGAAACTCCGTACATATATATACATAGCCTTTAACTAAATACTATTCCATTCCTTTTCTATATTTCAAAACTTTAAAATAAATATCATACCTTTAACAAATCCCGCCTCAGATTAGTATTTGTCTTGATATACACGAGCCCAACAGTGATCAGTAAGTACAGACGCGGCACAATGTTTCCAGCATACTGCACCAGTTCATACAGGTCGGCAACCTTGCGACCTTTTTGGAACTCCTCAAGGAGATACAGCTCTAAGTGACGTAGTTCATCCGTTATTGCCATGTCTGGATTCAAGTTAAGAATTATTACGGGACGAGTTGTAAAAATCGCACTTGCCATACTAATCTTTACACCCTTGGTTGACTGGTAAAGAATGCCTAAGGCCGCCATTGTACTCTTTAAGTGTGCATAAAGTTTAAATACATCCTTAAAAATTTTATAAATGCGAAAATAACTCTGTCTGTCTGTCTGTAGCGCTTTCACGCCAAAAACTAATAAATGTTTTTTGAAGCAAGATTAATAATTATACATATGTATATATTATGATGTAACAATTGCGTTGAACTCTCAATGCTTACATGCGAATAATCATAATCTGAAATTCAATACTAACAACTATCATAATCATCTAGTATCATATACGAGGATCAAATATCTTACTTTCATGCTTACCCAACAGATGGGAACCTAAAAGTGAATGTGTAACCTAATTCATATTATTAATGCGAAAGTAAGTCTGTCTGTTACGGTTTCACGGCCATACCGCTGAACCGAATTTGATTAAAATTTGTATTGTGTAAGCTTGGAAGGACATAGGTTACTTTTTCCCGCGACAACCGACACCCACGCGGGAGGAGCCGCGGGCTACAGCTATTTAACATCATAAATGTGATAGTTTTGAGGATAGATGTTTGTTCCACTTTCAATCAAAAACTACTTTACGGATTTGGATGAAACTTGGCACAATGATAGTTTATAGTCTGGATTAACACATAAGCTGTAAGTGTGTAAAACTGCAGGTTGCTGCTAGTGATAAATACGAAAAACCTTTTGCTAACGCTTTTTACATCTACCAGCACCTCTAATTAGCTAGTGTTGTTACAAAATCAGGTTTATAATAAAGGATACAAAGCTCATAATAGCTTTTTGGGGACAGAAGCGAAGTTCTCAGCTCTCCGAGCATGGTCGAAGCGTGTTTTAACGCATCCATCAGCTTCGATTTGTCGAGACATCTCTTCATTTGAAATGCCTGCAAAATAAATAAAATATATATATTAATTACAGGTTGTTAAATTAATATTTATTTATATATTTTTTGAATTTAATTAAATTATTGGTAAGTTTATTTTTCTATTTATTTTCTAAAGAAGGAAAGCCCAAAAGATTTGTTCAGTAAGCGGAAACTTTCTCCAGTTTCCCAACTCTTAGGCTGCACGCACACGGACTGCTTGCGGTACTGCAGTACGACGCATTCGAACTGTCAATAAAACAAAAGCAAGCGGCCGAGAGCGCAAGGGACGCGCAATATCGGACGACAGTTTCGTGTACGTTGATCACTGAAAAACTGCTCTGCTTGGGCATTTTGGATGACAAAATTACATTTAAAAAAAAAAAAGAACAAAATCAGTTGAATTGCTTCAAGCATTCCTTCTGTGAGTTAGCCACTGAAATCTAAAGCCCTTTTACAATATATCAGTGTATGATAGAACAATAGCTATTCTTTAATTATGCCTATTACATGGAGAGATATTAATAATAAGCTTGAGTACTTAATAACATTCATGTTTTTTAAATGTTAAGAAGTTTGTATAAACATTTTACAATACAATTAAAGAAGTTTAAAACAATGTATACTTATACAAATGGGATGTAACAATGTTAAATATCAAGTATATTTATTACAAAGAGTTTAATCTAACTTGTGACTATGTATATTTTATTAAAAACTTATTATTTTGTCATGGTCTGAAATTGCGTCAAACGGTATTTACAAATAGACTATTTTGGTACAATACATCCAAGTTTAAACTTAAAGAAATGGATATGTTTTTACAGAGAACTACTATTGTATTGTATTAGAATTATAAATTTAACTATTAAAATAGTAAATTGTTCATTTTATAACTATTAACTTGATATCTTTTGGAAAACACACATTCGTAATTTCTAATTTAAATTTACATTAACCTTTTAAACACACTCCAGCGTAAATATATGAAAACAGCAGATTCAACAAGTTGGGGTATTTGGCTGTAAATATACAACCCTGGCAAATTGGACACGGAAATATTTGTTGGATTAATCTAGTGTAAAGGGATAAAGGGTTAAATAAACACTATATGGCACTATAGCACTATATGCAGTAAAACACCAATGTCTAATCTTTTGGGGATTAAGTATGATATATATGTTACACACGGTGCTGCTCGCCAGTTCTGTTACTTGAACTTGGCTTGACACGCTACCGCGTGTCTAGATTGCTAAGTATGATAATATAATATATTGCTAAGCACAACATATATATAAGGTAGTCAAGGCTGACATGTTACTAGGCCACTGACTAATTTAAATAACAATTACTAATTATGCTTTGAATCCCTCTTTGAAGAAATAATGCTCCAAACATATAAATAGATGTTAATGACTTTCTTAATATGCTATGATAGAAAGTAAGTGTAAATAAATTTAAGTCTTATATCAAACAAACTTGAGTTGTATTCATTTATTGAGTAAAGCAACAAAGGCTATACTATGAAGGATAATTTAAAGAAAGTACTGTTCATGTGTATAAAAGTATGCAGAAAATAAACACATAATTATATAATATAGGATTATAACAATACTGTAATAATTAAACACACTATTAATGTTAAAAAACTAGTTGTAAATTAGGTACAGTTTCAACTTTACGAAAAATAAAAACTTTTTACTCACATAAACAAAAATTTGGAACTACAGATTAACATCAATGTCATTTGTCAATAAAAAAAAAACAACGAAAGCCGTGAACCGCCCATAAATTGACCAGTTCATTGAGTAATTGAAATGAAAACATACCTGCACTTTGACTATATTCAAGGCTTCGTCCAGGAGTTTCTCCTGCTCCTCCACCGGGGACGCTTGGTTCGTCATTTGTGCCTACAAACACAAACAGATAAATACTAGTTCCGATAAAAAAGCGATAAATCAAATCTACCTACTGACTACTAACACTTGACCAAATATACAAAAACGGATGATTGACGCGCTCCATGTGAAGGCTAGCTCAACATGTGAATTGACGATATAACATTTCGCAACCAACCTGTGTTGTGGACTGAGGATAAACGGAGACACCGATAAGATTTTCAAAGGAAAATTTAATACAATTTCCTTTGGTAGGATATCGTAAGCGGATTGACTTGACGTCTACTGTCAATCTAAGATGGCCTGACTTTTTTTATTTCAGAGTTGCTGATATAAAAAAGCGATTCGCTATAACTCATAATTTATTATTTTTTCTGTATAATTGATTACAAATATATGTAAAAAAAACAACGACTTCAAAGTAACTGTAATCATTTCAACTTAAATGAGAATCAATAAAAAACTGAAATACATAACACGTGCCATATGTACATCCCAGAATAAGACCCTCTTTTGATGATCAATTGACCTGGAAGGTAAAACCTATACAAAAATCCAAATCGGACCAGGCTTCTTGGAATGACGCCATCTTGGAATAATCGAGGAACATACATAAAAAAAAAAGCAAAGATTCTGACGAATTAAGGACCTTTCTTTTTTACATGGGTTTAAAAATTCCCATTGGTTACCCCGTAAAAATGGACAATCCTTATACAATCTTTTTTATTAATTTACGAGACTTGTATCTGCAGTCGTTAGTTGTACCAATTTTCTTTTCCTTTTCATTTTTAGTAAAAGTTGGTTTTTATTACAAATATTTAATATTCCAAACCCAGTCAAAACTAGAGATTTATTTAAAAAGTTAAATGTCATCGTCAAGTCAAGTCTGACGTCACACGTCACTTGTTATCTCTGCAATAGTTGGTAGGTACTGAACGTACTGATAAAGGCCAAATAAACAGAGAAAAATGGATAATAAACCATCGCTGAGCCAGTATTTCGGCGATAAGGAAGTTCCACCCGCCTCCCAGTTTTTCGACGAAATCGGGACTTCGCCGTCTGATATGATACAAAGCATTTATTTGGGCGAAACAGAAGGTAATAGTAAGTACATTTTTTAATAATTTAATATTTACAAATTACTATTTATTGGTTAGAATGATCTAATGTTAGACATTCTATTATGTTTTTCAGGTAATCCAACAGCAACAACTAACCCTTTCCAACCAAATATGTCTGCTTCATTTACTCAACATAAAATAACAGAGGAAATAACATTTTCTAATGTTTTGCCAACTGTGAGTGGATCCTCCGCCGTACCAGCAGCAAGTTTACCGGATCCTTCTACCTTCTTCGATACTATTGGCCCTGAACCACAGATTGTACCCTCTAAAAGTAGTATTGCTAACCCAACTGTGCTGACTGAAGCTATGGATGGACTAAGTATTAAAGTAAGTTTTGAGTTTTTCAAATAAAATGATTTAGGTCTGTCATGCTTGCATGTGGCCAATGATTTAGGTCTTTCACCGGTAGTGAAGTGACTGAGATTAAAATTAAAACTCTTTTATCTCTGTAAAACAGAGTATTTTGTAAAAAAGTTTTTAATTTATTTCAGAATCAGCCAGTAGACAAAGAAGCTGACAGAAGAAGGGATGCTTGGATACCAAATGAAGAAGCTAAGAAGACATTAATGAAGGTAAAAATATTTTTAACAATATAAAATATTTTTAAATTCTATTTAATCTTGTTAAGTTGTAAAGTCTTGGGCTGCCTTTAATAGGCCTCTCACGTAAATAACCCACTGGTGGGCACAGGCCCCATTATGTAGAAATGGTTACAGCATTAATTACCATGCTTGCTCACTTGCATGTTGGCAATTTCTAATTAAAATCTTTTGGAACCCAGGTTTCCTCACTTTCTTTAAAGTTTTTCAATGGTGTCTTAGAATAATTATTAAGAAAGAACATGTATCTTTGAAAAAGTCATGTTGGTACTTGCCTATAATAGGTTTAGAACCTGCAACCTTGTGCACACAAAAGTATTCATTAAACTGCTAGGCCACTACATCACATGAAACTACAACTAATCACTATGAATTAGACATGTATTGTGTTAATGATTATACATTTCTACTTAGAATTATTGTAGTTAGTCTGATTAAATAATATTTTGTTGTGTACAGGCACAATCATCACCGAAAGGCTCCTTCTTCCCTGAAAGAGAGGTGCTCACAATGCCTGGTTTAGTGTTAGAAGAAGAATTGGTAAGTTGTGTAACTTCTTTAAATAATTTTGTTTACAACTTGATTATTTTCGATGGTTACAAAATATTATATTTTTATTTTATTTTACAAGTCTTGTAAAACTTCCAGCTAATTAATAATAATATGCAAAAAATACAACATAGGTAAATCTGGCCAGTTAAAAGTTTTCTCTGATATAACATACTAGTTGTTGCCTGTGGCTATGCCCGCGTGGGTGTTGGCTATCGAGGCAAGAAACCAGAGTTATTTTTGTGGTATGAAAGCTGCCTAATCATCTTAGTACACATAAATTATTATATATACATTTATAGATAGTTGCGCCCCGCCAGACAGAGTTATGCTTTAGAAGAGAGCGGCAATGATAACATAAATATCGCTTTAGGAATTACGCTCTTATGCGAGCTGAATTGTACTTTATTGCGTAGCTGCTAAAGTCGCTATTTATATATTTTTTTCGCGATGTGATCCTTTTGTACGTAGTACTATTAAATATTCTGTGATCACAGTACACAAGTTAATTTAACTGTATTATTAAAAGGCGGACGCCCTCCAAGAGGTGGCAGTAAAGTACCTGGGAGTGAGTTCAGCGGGCAGTCGCGGAGTGGTGAGAGCGGAACACGTGAGCCGTGACGAGGCTGGACTGAGGGAACTACTGAGGACTGGCTACCTGAGGGCTGCTATTAATCTGACGCATGTGCTGATCAGTGCTGCGGGACAAGGTAGGTGAAGGCTATGAAAAATTTACTGATTTGCACCTAGTTTTTTTTTTATGCATTTATTTGTATGAAACATGTGTTACATTTAAAAATGTGGTGTTACAATAAATTTGTGGTATCAACATGTCCTGCCGTATCAGGCGTACAAATTACTTAAAAATTAATCTAAAATACCTAATTATATAAAACGTTTTTTTTTTGTACAACAATTTCAGATATGACTATCTTGTAAAAAGTCATTTATACTATAATACCCTTTTTTACACAGAAATTCCTTAAGCTTCTTTTTAAACAAATTAACAGTTAGTGTTTTATACTCTTTGGGTATTTTATTATAAATTTTTGGCGCCATACAGAAAATACTTCTCCACATAAGGGTAGTTCGGGAATTATGCAAGCAAAGTCTATCATCGTTACGTCTGTTGCGTTTTTTTACATCCGATAAGTGAGGAAACAAATGTAAGTTTGTTTTAACAAATAAAGCTACCTCAAGAATGTATAGACATGGGAGGGTCAAAATTTTATGTTTTAAAAACATTGGCTTGCAGCTGTCTGTGACTGCAGTCCAAACATAGCTCGGATACAGCGTTTTTGGTTTTTAAAGGCGATTTCCTTATCTACCGAATTCCCCCAAAAAATAATTCCGTATCTTAAGATGGATGCAACCAGACCATGATAGGCTGTAAGAAGCGTATCTATATTCACTACTGGCGCGAGTTTGTATAGAGCATACGATGATTTGCTTATTCTTTTACTGACAATTTCAATATGGGCTTTCCAGTTTAGTTTTTTATCGATATTAAGTCCGAGAAATTTAGTTCTGTCTACTTCTTGTATAGTGGTGTTGTTATATTGTATGTTCGATAGCAGTGATGTGTTTTTACGTTGACTAAAATTCATTATGTTCGTTTTAGACAAATTTATTTTTAGATTGTTATTAATGAGCCAGGATATAACGGAAGAAATTGTTGCATTAATTTCACTTTCATAGGTCATTGTATCTTTACTGGCAATCACCATTGTACTGTCGTCCGCAAAAAGTGTCATCGGGTGTTTAACTGACTTTGGCAGGTCATTTATATATAGAATAAATAAAAGCGGTCCCAAGACACTGCCTTGTGGCACCCCAAACTTTACACAACGCTCTTCAGAGGTATAGATGATCTCTCTTTTTGTCTTTATATCTAATTTTGTAATCGCCGTTATTTGATTTTCTGTTCGATAAAAACGATTCGATAAGTTTTAAAGTATTTCCTCTTACGCCGTAATACTCAAGTTTATCTATTAAGGTTTTGTGATGTACGTAGTCGAAAGCTTGGGTCATGTCACAAAAGATTGAACATACGGGTATAGTTTTATCAACATTTAACATAATGTTGTGAAGAAAATCGTAAATGGCCCTATTTATTGACATATTTCGTCTAAAACCTTTTTGTTCGCGACACAGTAAATTATTTTTTTCTAGATATTGATTTATTTGATTATATATATATTTTTCAAATATTTTGGAAATAACAGATATTAATGCAATAGGTCTATAATTAGATATGAATTCTTTGGAATCTTTTTTATGTATAGGTTTTATTATTGAAGTTTTTAAACTCTCTGGAAAAATACCGTTACTTATACATAGATTAAGAATATGGCTTAGATGTGGACATATTAGATTGTCAACAGATTTTATAACTTTTGTGCCTATTTCATCTATTCCTTCACTATTTGTTGGTTTAAGACCTTTGATTATATTAAGAATGTCAATTGGTAAACATGGCATTAAAAACATAGAATCACAATTGCGTTTTAGATGGATAGTATTTTTTTCAAGATTGTTAATGAGTGTTACTTTATTTATGAAATAATTATTGAACTGATTTGCTATAGTTAGTGGGTCAGTGATTGGTGTTTGGTCAATTTTAATTATTTCAATACTGTCTTGTGGGACATTAAATTTTTTATTATTTATGACTTGCCAAGTAGTTTTGCTTTTATTATTTGACATTTTAATTTTGTAGCAGTTCTGGGCTCGTTTTGTTAACGATGTTATTTTTTTTAATAATTTGCTGTATTCTTTATATTTGCGATTATTTAGTGTAGAGCGATTAAGACGATATGCCCATAGGAGGCTCCTTTTCTTCTTAGTGCACGTTTTTATTCCGTTAGATAACCAAGTAGGCTTTTTATGAACTTTTATAGTTACTAATCGAAAAGGGAAACAGAGATTATAAAATAATTTGAATTGACCTATGAAAAAGTCGTACGCTACATTAGCATCGGTTGTCTCGTATATTTCTGAAAAAGAAAGATTTTTTATACAATCTTTGAATTTCACGATGTTTTCGTTTGAATAATCACGTTTTCTTTTGCGCCAATATTGTATAATACAATTCATTTTTATAGGGCATTCTATTAATTGAGCAGTATGGTCGGATAAAGCAAATTCTATTACCTCGGTCTTACATGGTTTAGGAAGTTTAATTAAATAAGCATCAAGTTTTCAACTAATCCAAAAAGGGTTCAGTTGTAATTTATAATTTAATTTTAGTTAAAACGTTCTTGTTAGATCCAGGCTTACTAAACAATTTGGGTTAGTTTTAGATTAATTTTAATTAGCTGGACATCATAGGAAGAGAGGATCCACTCTTCAAAATATCATGATACATCAAGCAAGTACCGATTAGCACAAAACTAAATCAATTATTTAAATACTAAAACATAACACGATAGAAATAATTGATAACGTAATATGCGGATACCTACATCCTATTGTTGTAACATCTAGGAACCATTATGATTTGATAACCTATCTAATATTCTACAGGTGTGGGCCGCATGCACCGGCCCACAAAACACACGCCCCGTTCCCTACAACTATGGCTGACGCGGTTCGCGGTCATGCTGCGAATAAAACTGCATGAGCCCTTACTAAAAGAGGCGGAGCCTTTCGGAGATTTTAATAAGCCTGACATGTTCTATGAGGTGAGAAATATATTGGAATTTAAAGTATTTTTAGTATTTTTTTATGATATAAAAACCTCTAGGTTTTTTTAAACATCTTTTTTGTTGTTAATTTTCGGTATTTTATTCAGACTTGAAGCGTTTGAGCGCAGCATCGGTCACCGGTGACCGACGAGTAATAGCTTGTTGGGCATTCAAAGTGTTACGCGATACAAGATCATTTATTCATCAAAACATGGGTTAACATACATAGGGCATGCAAATGTTACATGAGACGCAGAGGGCGGGGACGGGGTCCTTCAGCCTTCATTGCTGGGGGGGGGGGGGGGGGTGTAGAGCCATGCACTGCCCTCGCTGTCCTCCCCTAGTTAGCAGGGAGTTCATGTCGGGCCCGCCTAAAGCGAGCAGTCGCCGGAGGCGTTATGGTGTTAAGACTTCGGTTAGACCCGTAACGCCGCCACTAAGGCGAAGGATGGCACCAGGTGTTTTGCCAGAGTAGTCGGAGCCTTTTTAAGGCTCTGGAAGCCCGGATCCCCCGTGGGGATGAAAGGCTGGCTCATAAGTGAGTTTCACCAGAAGAACATACATATTAATCATAAAAAATAACCAGTCATATTTTGCGTTTACGGCGTAAAAATATAGTAATTTTAGCTTATATCAAAAATAAGTTATTGTAAATAGTGAACTATGTATTACAGTAGAAACTAAAAACATAAATTTACACTTATCTTTACAATAAAATTACAAGAAGTTGCATTTTTTATTATAATTTCTATACAACTTTATATATTCTTGTCAATTGTAATTTAAAGCATGTACAAAAAATGCTTTAAAGTACAAAATTTTATTTCTTAAATTAATGTCTAATATCCCCCTACCAAAATGCCTGGGTAAAATACTATTCTACCATTATTAATTCCACAGTTCTACCCCGACACGTACGAGAACCGGACCGGCAGTCTCGTCCCGTTCTCTCTCCGGCTTCTAGTCGCCGAGCTGCCGTCTCACGTCGGCAAGCCGGATGAGGCCGTCGACCGGCTTTATGCTATGCTTGATACTGTACAGATGGTAAGAATATTCATTATATTACTTAAGAATTGTTCTTCTTCTTAGCGAGTCGATCAATAGCAGTAAAATTTTCCCAGACCAGTACTCAAGCCACGGAAACAGCGTTGTCCGTGGCCTTGTACAGGTCCTCGCGAGTGCAGGTGGTAGGGCATGCTGGGCAGCTCATTAAATAGGCCATTGTTTGAGGGAAGATGCCACACTCACATGGCTCAGGTGTACTGTAACCTCACCGGCACATATTTTCATTACTTCGGCCGACTTGGGTCCGGAGTCTATTTAAAGTCTTTCAGTTTCAGTGTCCAGGGGGCGGTTTTACGGCTTTTGGGATAGGTGGCATTTATGTAGAACATATATTACAATGTTAAAATGCAATTTAGGAAGGATGATAATTTATCTCATTTATTTATAAGTGAATTGAAATGTCTGTCAGCTTATGCTGACAGACATTTCAATTATTTCAATTCACTTATAAATAAATGTGCACAACATCACATGTATTGCTCTGAACCCAGAGTAAGTAGCTAAAGCACTTGTGTTATGAAATCAGAGACAACGAAGGTACCACAAACATCCAGACCCGACACAATGTAGAAATTTGGTTTTTGTTCATTGACCCGTCTGGAAATCGAACCGGGCGACTCCTTGAAAACTGGTTGTCAAAAGCCACTTACTTTAAAGTCAAACAAAAAAACGTATTTTTTCAATATTTTATTTTTCCACAGATGCTCTCAAACCTCCGAGATGGCAACACCGAAGATGGTTCCGCCCCCATAACTGAGCTGGACAAAACTGAGTCTATACGACTATGGATGGGGAGAGAAACCAGAGTCATGCACTCTTTAGTTAATTGTGCTATAGCCATGAAGGTAAATTTATTTTTAAGATAACATGCTATCCTAGTTGTAAATTACTCTTAAATTATTTGTAAAAAAAAAAAGGTTCCCTATTTTTAAGCATAAAATTTTATGTCATAATTTAACATGGCATAATTTGATTTATCCTAATAATAGTTACGCACAATATCACTTTGGCATAACTTTATAGGCATAATTTTTAAAGCATACTTACTTTAAGCATAACAATGTTAAGCATAATATTCTAAAGCCTAAATATCCTTACGCATAATGATATGTAAGCATAACTTTTATCTAACATAGTTTTCAAAACTTTGCTATGAAATCATACTAGGCGCTTACTACGTGCTAAGGGTAAGGGTCACAAAAAAAATACCTACCAACCTAAACAAATGTGTCGGAGTTGGCAAAGTCGTTTCTAAGGGGCACAAAAAAAAAATACCTACCAACCTAACCAAATGTGTTGGGGTTGGCAAAGTCGTTTCTAGGGGTCACGAAAAAAAATACCTACCAACCTAAACAAATGTTTTGCTTATAAATCAGGAATAAATACGTGTGATTAACTAAAGTATGTATTCATTACACCTTTTGATCTTTATGCCTAATATGTAACTATTAGAAGAATTAACAATATGCCTAACAACTTTATGCAAATCGAAATTAGGGCAAAAAACAATAGCCTAAACTATACTATGCTTACTGAAATAGTATGCCAAACAACAATTATGTCAAAATATTGTTATGCCAAATACCAATATGCCTAACTCGTTATGCCAAATTAAAATAGGACAAATAAAATTAGGCGAAAAAAAGGGATCCCAAAAAAAAATCGTGTCAGGCGCGGTTTGACTTTTACATATCAATCCGATAAAAGTAATCATTTTTAATTAAATACAAATAGTAGAAAGAAAATCTTAAACCTCAGACAGGACTCGAACCTGCGACTGCTGGCTTAACGCGCCAGGCGCTTTATTAACTAAGCTACCGATGTTTCTGGCTGGAAGTCATCATTTTTGTTGAATTGATTTGTAAGGTTCAAACCGCGCTCTAATAGGTTGTTTATAGATGTGTGACCATTTAAAAATGTCATAATTCATAATGTCAATCAAAATTAAAAAATAATTTCTTCTGAATAGGGTACTAGGTACTAAGTAGCCCTTTTTAATAGTCCCTTCAGGCTTCCTATATAGAGACTCGCCGTACCGTGATCTCTCTACGGTAGTGTCGGATTGCCGTCCCATCGGACTATGAGAGTGAAGGAATAGAGAGTTCAACTGAGTTCGCGCACACACTCCACTGAAATAACTCCCAGGCAGATGGCTAATCTCTGTTGAGAGACCGAAAATCGGTCAGGTGGACATTACTAAATCCTGCAAATACTGATTATCTCCTTTTGCTACTGTCTTCTTCAAACTAATAGTTAATAATATGTACCAAGTTTTTGTTTTTTTGGTAGCAATGGATGTCCTTTTATTTTTATTTTATTATTTTTGATTCTAGGACTATAGACAAGCAGCGAAGATTTTAAACAACTTGCAACAGCAGGTAACGTCAGCAGGTCAGCGTCGCGCACTATACAGCGCGCTGTGTCGGCTGTGGCTGCTGGCCGGACACGTCCGGGCCGCCGTCACCTGCCTCGATACCGCCAGGGAGGCCAGGCATCACATGTAAGGATATTGTACCTAGCCTGCTGTGGCCCACTGTTGGGGAAGTGGGGAAAAGTCTCTCCTCAAAGCTTCCACACACCGTTGTCTTTAGCAACATCTTTTCATCCAGCCATCTCCGTTTGAGCCATCGACATAATTATGGGAACCTTAAAACGGACGGTGCTAGCTAGTAAGCACCGCGTCACCACATAAATAATTTTAATAAATGTGGATAATATCACATGCATTGGTCTTAACCCAAAGTAAGTAGCTAAAGCACTTGTGTTATGGAATTTGAGACATCGAAGGTACCACAAACACCCAGGCCCGACACAAAGTAAAAAAGTACTTTTTTACATTAACCCGTCAGGGGATCGAACTCGGGACCTCAGAGCTGGAAACACCTTGAAAACCAGTGTGTACACCACTCGACCACTTCAATCTCTAAAATGACTGATTATTTTTGTTACAGATGTCCTACTCCTGATGTGCGGGAATATGTGGATCTCGGTCTCATAGACATAGCCCACGGCAAGTACCAAGAGGCTTACAATAACTTCGCGCGGGCAGCTGATCAGGAGCCCACTAATATTATGGTGAGTTAGTGTTACCATGGAGGAATCAAACCCACGAACTCCGGTTTAGCAGTCAGAGTCAATAACCGCTAGATCAACAGGCCAGTAGTTAACAAGCCAACAATTTGAGAAAATAAAATGTTAGAAAAAAACTAGTATTTAACATTTACTTATTTAGATCAAAATAAAGTGTTAAATTCAAACAGACTTGATCTACTTATTTTATTTTTCAAAACATTAAAAATGTCTTTCTTTTAGGCTCTAGACACGCAGACTGCATATTAACTGTTTGCCTACTTGATGTTTGAATGCAGTTCCAACGAATGCACGCTGGAACTGCCTGCCAACTGCACATTGAGTGCAATCGGACTGCACGGTTGGTTTGCACTGCACGTTGGACCAACATTCAAACTCCAGATTTGCCGTCGTTTTGCAGTTGAAATGCAGTCCGTCTGCCTAGAGCCCTCACAGTTTTATTATATTAAACTTGCTCAACTATTTTTTATTACAGGTAGCCAACAATCTATCAGTATGTCTCCTCTACATGGGACGACTAAAAGAGGCTATAGCAGTTCTACAGAAAGCCATAAACTCAGACCCCGAAAGAGGTCTAAACGAAAGCTTACTAATAAACCTCTGTACTTTATATGAACTAGAATCTTCAAAAACTAACGAGAAAAAACTTAATCTCTTAAGAATGCTGTGTAAATATAAAAGTGATACTATTCCTAATGTATTAGAATGTTTAAAGTTAAGTTAGTTTCGTTATGTTGGCAGCACTGAGTATACCGCGCAATTTTGTAATAAGTACATTTAGTCTATGGTTGTTTTATAAACTTTTGTGCAGCTGTATGTCTTTATTTGCTAGTAAAAAGGTTGAATATGGTCTCTGCTAACCTTGCAATGTTAGGTATATAATTATAGCTCTATTAGTAAATTAGACAAAAATTGTTATTGTTAGTTTTTTGTAATAGGTCAATGCCTTATATATTATTAAACATACATAACATGGTTTCCAATTTAGAAATAGCGAACGGGTTCTTCCTAAAGTATGGCTCCTTTTTAACTAGTTAATTAAAAACGGTATTTATTGAGACAAAGACAATATCAATGCATACACATTAGACCAATTTCCCCCCTAAAAAGAAAATAATTGATAATTTTGGTCTTGGTTTAGGCCTGACCTCTGAGATTACCTTTTCTATTTACGCCCGCGTTTGGGTGTGTACCCTTCATCTATCCCTTTCCCGCCCTAACTGACAGACCTATAGCTGTCTCCTGCTAATGCTAGGTATGTCAGTCAGGGCGGGAAAGGGATAGGTTACCAAAACGTGGGCGTAAGGAGGAGGTAATCTCAGGTGTCTGCAGATATATAACGATACAAATCCGCTGTTCAGCGCTCTATTCTTGCAATTAAATTAATATGGTATTTTTATAGCGGATAATTAATGTCTGATTAGTATGTATTATCTTCTCCTATTTATCTTTATTATATAATAAAAACATAATTATAAATATAATTATTCTTTTTGATCTAAATTGTAATAATGTCTGTTGATGACAAAAATATCTTTGTTTTGGCGGGTTATATTCAAAATTACCGCCTAAATATATATTTTTTCTATACTTTGTATGGTCTCCGTAATTTTTCCATTGGCTAAAAGACGCTTGACTTCAAAATATGTTGTTATCATTAAATTGAAGTAAGATTAATCGACAGTTATGTATTATTAGTAAACTAAACAAATTAACTGTTATAAGCAATATAAACAAAAATATAAGTCGAGGGATAATGTTATAAAAACATAGTCTGTGATTTCTTTATTCGTTATAATTATTATAATCATGCTTGTATTTACAACATATTTATGGTATTTAAAAAGTCATTATTATTAATAAATAAAAATATTTTAATAAATATTTTATTTGTTTTACTAATGAGCATCCCATTTCCTAAAGTAATATCTTGTAAAATAGACAAACATCACACTTATTTAACTTGGCGCCATGTCCTTTAAACGAGTTAAATGTGGTTTCTCCGACATATCAGCATACATGTTATAATCAAACTGAAATCTACATTCTTCAAATTGTATATTTTTAAGGGTAATTTTGATTAATGTTTGCAACATTATCTTTTCTGGGGTGAATTAATCCAAATTTAGTAAGCATCCAAAGCTGCCCAAACCTCAAACAAAACCAACCCAACAGATTTAAGAGTAAATAAAACAGTCAATGGCCTTGTTGTATTATATATAGTATTTATTATATTATAAACATCTACAGATTTATACTTGAAACTTGGTCTTTGAAATAAAACAGAGTGCAGTTTGTTTTTGACATTATTAAGACATGTCTACTGCTCAAAATTCTAACATAACATTGGTTAGAAAAAATATATATTAGGGGAGTGGCTCAAACTTTTTTGTCGACTAAAAACAGTCGATCATGTTGCATTAATTTATGTTTACTAACTATTGTTATGTTAGAATTTTGGGCAGTAGACATGACTTTATAATTCAAGACCGAAGCAAAATTTTAATAATTGAACTTGATGTAAAAAAAATTAATCGAAATTGTAAATCAAATTAAAAATTTTAATATTTCTATCCACGGCAGATAATATTTTTAGTAATTTGAGTAAGCTGAATAGCAGTAACCATAGCGTTTGTAAATGAGCTTGAAAAAAAATCAAACTCAAACAGCACGCTGCCATCCATAGACAAAAGAGGGAGGAAGTTTGTGAATGATCGATTTTACGCCGGCCTCCTGAACTTCTCAACGACATTTTTCTTTGTTTGCCGTAACGCGCGTGGACAATATTAGGTGTAGCCGTGAGTTTGCGTACACATTGATAAAATGGCGAACACGTTTCGCGCGGTGACGGTGTCGGCGGTGAGTGGCGAAGGAGCGCTCACAGCGCGCTTCAATTTTCCGACAAACGTAAACGTGGATTACGACCCGCAGGGGTTGAGTGTAAAAGTGATTCGTGCGGACCCTGTGCTGGCCCAGGAGGTGCTCGAATTCCCCGTCCACAGCCAAAGTGAGTGTTCGCGGGTGGCGGGTCAGTCGTACATATTCACGATTGACAATGAAACGCTGTTCTTCAAGTTCGCGTCAGACGCCGACTGTCAGGCCTTCCACCTGCTTGTTACAAAGACGAAGGCAGGCAGGTCGTCGTCAGTGTTCACGGTACGCACGGAGGATTCGTCGGCAATGCAATACTTCCAATTTTACGGGTACTTGAGTCAGCAGCAAAACATGATGCAGGATTACGTGAGAACGAGTACGTATCAGCGCGCCATACTGTCGAATATCAACGATTTTAAGAATAAAGTGGTATTGGATGTGGGAGCGGGCTCAGGTATCTTGTCATTTTTCGCTGCTCAGGCAGGTGCACGTAAAGTGTACGCAGTGGAGGCTAGTAACATGGCCCATCACGCGCAGGCGTTAGTCAGAGCGAACAGTCTTCACGACCGTATAACCGTAGTCGCCGGCAAGATCGAGGAAATTGAACTACCTGAGAGTGTAGATGTTATTATTTCAGAGCCTATGGGCTATATGTTATACAATGAGCGTATGTTAGAAACATACCTGCATGCGAAAAAGTGGCTGAAACCGAATGGCAACATGTACCCCACAAGAGGGGACCTCCATATAGCACCATTCACTGATGATGCTTTGTTTATGGAACAATACAACAAAGCCAACTTTTGGTACCAGACTTGCTTCCATGGTGTTGATTTGAGTGCACTACGCACCGCTGCCATGAAAGAGTACTTTAGACAGCCCATTGTTGACACATTTGATATTCGTATATGTATGGCAAGGTCAGAGAGACATGTAGTAGACTTTTTGAATGCACATGAAACAGATTTACATAGAATTGAGATACCATTTAGATTTGAGCTAACACAGTCAGGTACATGCCATGGATTAGCATTTTGGTTTGACGTATTGTTTGCAGGTGCCACCCAGCACATATGGTTGTCAACTGCACCTACGGAACCACTTACGCATTGGTACCAAGTCCGGTGCCTTTTAGAGACCCCTATATTTGCTAAACAGGGACAAGCACTCACTGGGCGTGTGTTATTGTTGGCAAATAAACGCCAGAGTTATGATGTCACAATGGATATTAATCTAGAAGGTACTAACATTTCATCATCCAATACCCTGGATCTGAAGAACCCTTACTTTAGGTACACGGGAGCGCCGGCGGCGCCTCCTCCCGGTGTAAACAGCAGCTCACCTAGCGAAACATACTGGAACTCAATTGAGTCAACTGCTTCTTTGAGCAACGGACAAGGCGTCATGCTCACTGACGGAGCCCAGCAGTACTGCTCGACTCCAGACCAGACCATCGCGTATGGAGCACATCCCAACATGATCAAAACAGTGATGCTTCAGGAGGAGTTCATTAAGAGGATCGGGATAAGTCAAAATGGGGACATATAATCCGCAAAGTCGCGCAGAGCGCGTCTTAGGGCAATAAGGAACCGCCGTAATCGGTTGTGAACTATCTTCCGTTCAGACTTTATAGTGTGTAAGCGGACTTATTTATTGTAATACATCACAGTGACACAATCATGTAACTAGAGACTGCTCGCCTTGTAAATTAAGTAAAAAGTGAAATGGTAATCAAAGGCAGTAAGTTAAGCCTTCTCTGTGAAATGTTTAGTTTTGGAAGTACCAACGCTTATTAGTGTTAATTTAAACACACATAGATGGATGACACGTGAAATTTTGATGTAAATATTCTATAGTTGGACAAGGATTGGCGAGACTGGCCAGATGAAGTCCGTCTTAGGCTAGGCAGCTCTGCGGCTAGTAATTGTACTATTAATATAGTCCAAGTACATTTAGGGTAAGCAATAAGTGCTGAATTTAAAGATAATGCCTATCATTGTCAATACTCATTTATCATTATTGGAGTCAGGCTCAATCACTAGGTAGATAGATGCCAGTGTTAAACCAGTCCATAACGATATACCTTCTGTCTGCCAGTCAACACAAGAGATCGCGAATTATGAAAATTTACTTATGTCAAATATTTTTATACACTGCACTTTAGCCATAGAATGTGTAAAAAATCCTTTTTGTAAATATAGGATAAAAAGATCAATTTTTTTCCTGGAACATTAATATTGAGCAAATAATCAGTATTGTATGTGTTCTTATTACTCGATAAACATATGAAAACTATGAATTTTGTATTGTAAGTCTAACACTATAGATATGTGGGCAAGGATCTGCTATTTTTCATTGTATTAACATTGGTGCTCGATCCTCTATTGCACAAAAATAGATCAGACAACATGACTACCTCAGGATTTGGCAGACAATTGGATCTCTTATATAAATCTGAGCCGAGATTCTTTTGCAAGCAAAATCATTTTAACTTATGAACATTTGCACTTAATATGAGACACTAAAATTTCTTAGATAAATAGACAGCATATAAAGTGTGTGAATTATATGTGTGTGTATGATATTGCTTGCAAAAACCTTCGCTTATAGAAGATTACATGACAATTTTTGTATCATAAAGATCACATTATTTGCCATAACTTAGCATTATTAGCTCTGAGTAAAAGTGGAATGAAAATATTTTAGTTTGCTCATAGCAATCTTATATAGACTGAAATATGGTATAGGTGTATATTTTTTTTTTAAATAAAGTACTTGATCAAGAATTTATAATAACACATGCTTTATTCATTTCAAACATCTATGTGTTGATTTCAGTACTAAAAAATTCTGTTTTTAAACAAATCAGTTTATGTAGTTCTGAAACAATAGTGCTGTTACCAACTTAATACAATTTTTTTGTGAAAATTATCATTTATAATATTTCTATACATCTGTGGCGAGAAATTGAGTACTTAATTAAATATTTTTCAACATTCATTTGTTCTACTCTTGTTATGCCAATGTATTTGCAAAGCTTTATTAATTATCTTGAAAGTGCCTCAAACCATTCCCCTTATATTCAGAGCTATAAAAATAAATTCACATTAGATGTGGCAACATTATACTTAGTGTTTTTCGCGGGTGAGGTGACCACTATAAAATTGTAAGTGCTTTTAATGTCTTGTAGTTTCATCTACTGTATGACTAGGTGCTGTCAATATTTTTGGGGTCTATATTAACCCTGTTTTAGGCTTTAAAGAGAATTTAAGCCCCAATTTTTTTTTGTTCAGTTTTAATGTTGCCATAATATAACGGCCCTTCACCTCGTCCCGCGTCTTAAGGGGTTCACTACAAAGCCTATAATCACTTGCCATTTTTACGAAATTCACTTTTATTTTATAAATATCATAGTCTATATTCCCTTGGCTACTTAGGTGATAGGCCACTTATTAAGATAACACCAATGTGCTAAAAATGAAAATTTAATTGAGCCAAATTGATTTCAATTAGTTTGGTGGACTTGTGGCTGTTGATGCTACTATTGACGTCTGGTACGCTAAATATTTAAATAATATAACGACTTATATTTTAAATTAGGTAGACAGAGGTGTATTGCACCAATTTTGGCTGTTACGAAGTTTAAATATTAAGTTATTGAGATAATAATGAAAACGTATCACTGCTTACTCGATTTAGAATAAGGGTGATATTACTTTAGAGATTAATGAAACGTCTACGTTGCGTAGAAATTTGATGGATCTCTTGCAATGAGAAGTAAAGGACGTAAGATTTTAGACGTGGCCTACGTTCGTTAGACAGAATAGATTAGGAAATAATTGCGAACTAATAAGAAACATCCAGAAATTATATAGGATGTTATAACAGCAGTCATTAGATTAAATTAACGGTTAGGCATTATGAACACACTATTTTTTGCCTTGAAAAGCCACGCTTGATTCGTCGTGTATGTTTGTATGATGCCTTCGACGGCACTGAGGGCTCTTTCACCTTTAGCGTTTGATGTGGGACTGTGACAGACACTGCACATTGACAGTGGTTTTCTTCCGTGTAGTTGAAACACTGAAAGCAGTGTCTGGTCCTTGTGTCAGTACGTAGGACGACTCCCGCACCGCTCCGCCGCAGTCCTTACTCAAACGCTGAAGATAAAGGAGCCCTAAAGCACGGCGCTGTCGTGGAATGAATTCCCATGTGATAGTGACCCATACATTATACAACTCTTACGATCGTGTCAAAACACGGCGAATCGAACTGAGTTTTTCATCGCAAAAAGTCGTGAGTACAAGTCTTTAGGTAAGGAAAAGTATAAATACCAGAAATGGCTAAAAAACTTCAACTGCACCTACATAAAATATGAAATATAATTAAATTTTCATTTATAGCAACACCTAGACAGATTATGTAAATAAGAACAATTTGTAACATTGCGTTTTTGTTTTTTCAATTCACATCACGGTTGTGTATTAAAAATTAATCATTCGTATATCAAAGTAGTGTGCTTATAATGAAATTTAACTAATTATTTGGGTTATTTTGTCGATTATTCTTTAGTTAAAATGCAACATTAAATATGCAGTGAGGTCTGTTTTCCTTTCAATTACAGGATACTTAATAAAATTACCAGTGCTTATATAATCTCCGACTTTAGAATTTTACTAATAATAATTGAGCGATACTACTGCTTATTAGAGTTGAGCAAAACTGTTTTTTGGTATTTTGCCAGAAATTTGAAATCCACGTAGATATATTTTTGTTCATGGCTGTATGGTGGATTCGTCTTTTTAAATGTCAATTTATCACCTAATTTGTAGCTTTAAACGCTGCTGTAGTTGCGGTGAAAATCTTCTAGATTTAGGCACTTGTCCTACCGGCAACGAGAACAGAGCTATGCACTACTAGCTATGTTGTTACAAGCGAGTGTTCGCCTGCGACAGGCGATACTCGCACCAGCCGATCCGAGTCATGCATGCGCAAACTCACGAGTTGCACTCGCGACGAACGATTTTTTCAAGAAACTAGATCAGTTTCTTATTTTCTTTACTTTAAAATACATCATCGTAATCTTCTGAACTAGACAAATTGTTCTAATTTTTTTACTAATCTCTCTGTCTGTCTGTCTGTCTGTCTGTCGCCCGTTCACGTCAAAACAACTGAACCAATTTAAATGAAATTTGGTACACGGATAGTCTAGAGCCTGAGAAAGGGCATAGTTATACTTTTTGCCGCGAAAACCGACATCCACGCGGGCGGAGCCGCGGAAAACAGCTAGTTCATAATAAATGCGTGCAATCAGATCCGCACTTCCAAGTAGAATGACTGCTGGTTGGTTTCTTGGCAAGTGTTTTAATTACCAAGCGAATATCTATCTATCTTTGATAGCTCTTGTAGCCGCGACAAACAGGCAGGCAGTGTAAACAGTCAGTGATCAACTATCTCTTCTATTTACACGGGACCTACATTTTATTGTATGTTTCTTGAGCGAGAAAATAGTAGTTACTTGTTTTTTCGTCGTTGGGACAAGTGCCACCCCATTTCTGAAATGCTGATCACTTTAAAGCCAGTTCCTATTTTCAAATTTCAAAAAACTATTCGTTTTGCTTCCCGACGGTAGTGTTTTCTTTGTTTTGCTTAGAAAATTCTACCGTCCGTTAGCAAAACGAATCGTTTTTTGAATATGGGATTCAGACATTAATCTGTTGCCATATTTACTGGCTATGATTGGTTGACCAGAAGACTTAACAACCAATCTCAGCGTCTCAAATGAGGTTTGACAGCGTTTCAGTTACTGGGGGTTAGTGTTGATTTTGAGGACAGTTCGAATACTTTATAATGTCTCTACAGTTCTCGGAATTTTTAGATTTGACTAGCACGTAAAATAAAGAGTCCTTAATGCAATCAAAACTCGTTTTAGTATAAGAGATAGTGAAATCGTGACTAACAGAAAGTCACTAAGCTTTATAAACCGAACCACCTCTTTTTATGAGGAAAGTATGATTGATTTAATACTTTATTGTAATAAGGACTTTGATATAAGTATTTGTTAGTTAAGTCTGAGAGCTCCTATATGCGGTTAACTTTATTTTATCCAGATTATTAACAGCCTTTTAGTTCTGACTATTATAAAAATAAGCATCTCTTTATCTATATTCAACAAAATAATCCACTATGTTAGTTGAATTTATTAATAATATTTAAAGTATAAATCGGTCAATTTTATGCATTTGACTTAAAGAAAATTGTAAGCGGTATTTTAACTCTTTGGATGTTACGTAATAGTATTTAGGATCATGTTTAATCTACATGCAGATAAATAGTTTTATATTAGCTTTGACTGTGAGAAATGGTTCCATGACTGGACAATGCCTGTCTTCCAATGCTTAAAAATACTTCTTTTATATATCTAATACAAGATACATTATTTTCATTCAAGAGTTAAAAGACTGTTCATCTGGAGTAATATTTGAAAGACTGGATGACTAAAAATCGTAACTAATGATGTGAAATTATAAAAATGTTTTTAAGTATTCGAAAATGTGAATCACTGAAAATCGATTATTTATATCGATTGTAGTTTAAATGAAAATAATAGAAGGCGCTAAAACGAACAGAATGTGACACTGGCTAGTCTTTCAAAAATTTCTTCACTAATGTTGATTTGTAAGAGGAATCTGATTTTGTATGTAAAGTAGCATGTATGACAAGTTAGAACAATTTTTTTTTCGTAGGAAATTATGTTTTGGATATTGTTCCTATACACTGCTAGTGCGTACTAGCGCAAATTCTATTTAGCTTTTCCATAACCATTTTTCAAAGGAAGGGTGTGATGAATATCCGTTTGCCGTGGTCCAAAAGTCTAAGCAAATAAAATTGCAAACATTCTCATGTAAATTCGTGTTTGATGGTATTGTTATGTAAAGAGGAGTTAACCTAAATTCGTTGTTGATCAGTAATTTTGAGACAGAGGTGATACGGCAATTTTCTGTTGCAGATATTGCTATAGTTCCTTTGGAAACCGACGTTTCAGAGTCCCCTGAAACGCCAGTTTTTACGATATCAAAGTTCCTGATTAACTTCGAATCCTGGCTGTCAAAACCAGTGCCCTTACTCTCCAATTTAATTTTAATTGTAATTTATTTAGCAGGCACAAAAGCAACACACAGTACAAAAAAAATCTCTCAAAGATTCCGGTCAGTTCCTTCCATTGACAGCATTTTTTTTAAGAAAACTGAATCTCCTGCCTGCTAAACTAATATCAATTTGCATTGACATTGTATTATAATTAAAATTGAATTGGAGAGTAAGTGCACAGAGCTTGTGGAAAGAAATACGGAATGAATAGACAGAAATTTGTAATGGTTTTCACGTTTTATTACAAGGATTATAATCAATTGTTATTCTAAAATACCTTATTATGTAAAAGCTTTTTCAATGTCATAATAATTGCATGCGACATGACCTTGAAAACCCCTTTCAAACTTTTTTCTATTCACTCCGTTTTTAGATTACTCCGAATCCTGTTCATTGCTGGATGGACCTTTTAAATTCTGATGCATTTGCAATTTGTTCAAGACTTTACGTGGTACGCACCTGTAGTGCATCAAAATGGGTGCAGAATAGAAGAATGACGTGAATTTTGTAAGTTTAAGAGCAAATAATGTTGCCTAATGGGCAGTCGGTTCACCAGGTCATGGTTTATAGTGCGAGAGGCTTTAGCTTCAGCTCTAGGAAATAAAATTAAAATTGTACTTTATAAATTAATGTCTAAAATTAAGATTTAAAATATGTCTGTCCTAAAATGGTTTTGAGTAATTCATTAGCGATTTTTGATGAAAACAAGATATCAAAAAGAAATTAAGCAATAATTAATTATAAGGTAAGATTCTCAAGGGTTTCAGGCAAAGTTAGTTCATAAAATGGTCATAGAATTCATGGCCTCATGCCATTATTTCGCGCTACAATCCATGGCCCGTTGTTTTTACTTTTTTTTTCACGGCACGTCCACAATATTGTTTTGTAGAATAAAATCAAAATGAAATGTACTCCGATTTGTATTATTACGACGATTAAATATTATGAAAACAAAAAGTTTGGACGGCAATTTTCGGTAATTATATCAAATAATTCTAATCTATAGTGTGGTTTAATTGCTCCATATACCTAATAAGTACATCCTATAAACATTTCCTTAGTGCTCGTGCACATGACGCCACAGCCGTTGTTTAGTTATGTTATTTTCCGTATAATACTTATACGGAAGTTTGTATTACATTGGTAAGTAGTTGGTTGTCGGCCGGTAATGGAATAATAAAATCAAATACTAGCGGTCTGAGGCTCGGTCTCCTTTAATGTACACAGCGTTGCGGCGGCAGTGGCGTCGTGTGCACAAGCGCTTATTTTAAGACCAAGTAATATTGTAGTTCCTGAATTCCCTGTGCCGTTACTCTCCAATTTAATTTTAATTCTCGTACAACCCCAATACAATATTGTTATTCATTTAGCAGGCACACGAACAACATACAGTATGAAAAGATCTTAATGTTTAGATTCCAGTGAGTTCCTTCAATTTATAGCATTTTTTTTAAGAAAACTGAATCTCCTGCTTGCTAAACAAATATAAATTTTGCAATGACATTGTATTAGAATTAAAATTAAATAGGAGAGTAATGAAACTGGTAATCAAATAATGATTTTAAACTGAAAACCACGTGAGAATTCATTAGGTGTACATCACAGACCACCAATCTTTTGTTTTTCACATGAATGTGACTTATGTATATTAGCATAGAATTCAAAGTCCCCTATATCCATTTCTAAGGGAATGTATAAACAGGTACCTACAATGGAATAAACACGAGATAAAATAAATAGGTAAACGAGAACTTTATCAACAAGATGTGTTATCCTAAATTCTCTGCATTAGCAGATAATTTTGATAAGAAATTTATTATTTTGTTAGATTACGACTGAGATTAACAAATCATTGTTATATCTTCCATTATAATCATAATGACGTAGTTATGTAGAATGTTATTGAGACATGTTATCTATTATCTTATTTTGAAGTCATAATAATCAGGAATTACAATTATATTGCTTACCCATTTCTACATATTGTGTAATGTTGAACATTCATATTTAGCTTGCTTACTATGAAGAGGTATATTGTAGAACACAATTTCATCTTGGAATGGCTTAAATAAGTCTGGTTGAACCGAAAATCAACTTTATTGCTACGAAATAAAGTCACTAATGAAGTATTTCCAATGATTTGAATTTTACCAATCCATAATTATTGTCGTTGCTAAATGCAGCATAATAACTATTAAATAAATAAATGGCTAATTACGGACATTAGAAGCTTTGAAGTAAATAAACAAATCTTATTAGGTTTGTCAATTTTATATTATTGTATACACAAATACAAATTATTTTTTAGCTTTCTTCTGTAGCTGCAATAGCGGTGCATTTTTGCTTTTTCTCTTTTCTTTCTTTAGTTGGCCAGACGCTATAGCTTTTTTCATAACCTGTAATAAAATATACAAGTATTATTGTTTATCTAAACATACCTACTATATGTCAATTAAGTGCGCGAATCCAGTTATTGATTATTTTTTTATTATAAACTTTAAAGCCGTGTCTGCAGCGCCAACTTTTTCACATAACATTGTTATAAAACTATATTAGGGGTGTGGCTTATCACGTTCGACTGTTTTGATTCGTCAAAACATTTAGGCCACACCCCTAATCAAAGTTTAGTTCAAGAACTTGCGCAGCAGACCCAGCTTAAGTATGCAAACATACAAAAATGGTACATAAGGTAGAATTAACGCTGCTAGTATTTTTTCACCCGTCGAGTAAAATAGAAAATAAATAAAGGAGGACAGAATAGGCTAAAAAAATTTCGCACCAATATCAGGCATTAAAACCTAAATAATAGATTCTAATTCTATTTTACAATACTAACGAAACTTGTATTATGAAACTAGTCGAGATATCCAAAGTTGACTAGTTGCATTATAGTCAACTAGTCAAGCAGGTTCAAAATATCCGTTGACTGGCTGAAATCTTTCCATCAAGGCACTAGCTGTTGTGCCATACGAAAACAAAACTGTTAATATTCATCTTCTTTTTTCGATGAGAAAAGCTTAAGGCTTATATGGCACGGCGTGAGTATATGACAGACTTTCACTGACTAAAAATACTCCGATCCCGTCTCTGCTTTTGGCCGGAGTCGCGGTATCGCAAGCGCATTGTGCATCTAATGTGCATCCTGCCTATTTTTTATTTGCCTATTTATTATTTAATTGGGGTCGGCGCACAATTTTTACCTTCCATTTAATCCCAATACTCGTCATACTATCATTCACAGATTTTCTTTGATATCATATCTCATTAAATTCATTCATCCTTCTTTCTAAATATTAGTTAATACATTCACAAATAGTAACAAAAATCGTCAGTTACCTGCAAAGCGTTATCCTCGCTGCCAGCGAAGGCTGTCGCGGTGTTGAGAGTGGGATATTTGAAGGAGAAGCCCCGCGGGTATATGGGGCGGGAGAGCAAGCCCTCCAGTTGTCGCCTCTTTGCTTTCAAGGCTTTCTCTATTGATGCGTCTACCTGTTTCACGGGACTGTAAGTGGTTCAGGATTTTAATTACTTTTATAGTTATTTATTTATTTATAGCCTTTTTCAGAATTAATTACACATTATTATAGTATTGTTATTATATAGTTTTTTTTTAATTCTGCGTGCCTTTTGGCAAAGGCCTCATCCAACACTTCCCAATCTTCTCTCACTTTTATAGTTAAGTACACCTAAATTTTAATGAAAAATATTCAAACTCAAGAGTAGGTAATCTGTGAACTCATGTTAGAGCATGTGAGTAATTAATTATAAAAAGGTTTATGCCTGATCCCGATATGGTGTGAGCAGATGATAGAAATATGCCCGCCGGTCATAATTGACCGCGGTTTACTATTGATTATACCACAATCACTTTACTCACGGATAACAGTCGGCTATGCCAGACTAGTTTATTAGGGGCCTGGCAGTGGTATTATCTAATTTGCGATAGAATTAGACAGCGAAAATTTTACAATTATTTCGCCATAACATCATACAAATTACAAATTTGACAGCACTAATTTTAATCGCTGTCAAATCTTATCCCTAGGCTTTCACAAGTTAGGTAACCCCGCTGCCGATTTGGCTTGCAACTAGTTGGGCATCTTCAGTTGACTATCCATAAGTATAGCCGTTATAGCATAAAACGTCGCGCACAATTTGCCATCGCGAACCAATAGTAAGCGCGGTCTTTTCTGACCGACTATAAATCCTAAATAAAAAATAAAATAAAATAAATGTGGACAGCATCACATACATTGCTCTGAACCCAAAGTAAGTAGCTAAAGCACTTGTGTTATGGAATTCAGAGACAACGAAGGTACCACAAAATACCCAGACCCGAGACGATGTAGAAAAGGGGTTTTCTAAATTGACCCGGCCGGGGATCGATCCCGGAACCTCAGAACTGGGTAAACCTTGAAAACCGGTGTGTACGCCACTCGGCTACGGAGGTCGTCGTCTAAGAAGAACTTCAAGATCTCTTTCTCCATTACAAAAGGATACACATCATCATCATCGATCAGCATGTCCATCTCCCTAGCGGCCCTCTCCTTCCATCCCTGCGACTGGGCCGCTCTTCTCTTCTTCAGCTCCAATCCGTCCAGTTCCCGAGCTACCACCATCAGCTCTTTAAGTGGGGATAATATCTGAGCGTCGACCGGAAAAGTTGGGACTTCTGATGCTATAAGATGGAGGAGAAGTTTTTCGATAATGATAAACAAATTGGGTTAATATTTTCTTTGAATTTAAAATTTTAAAGTTGATGTAATTCCATGTGATATTTTAATAAAATCTGTGTAGTGTTTTCGGCTGTGTTGCTTAACCATGCAAGAGTAAAAATTAGACAAATAAATTACTTTTGCATTAATAATATGTGGGTAGATGATATAAACACAAATAAAGAAGCTTAACTTAAATAAAATTACGCAAATGCATGCGATATTTTTTTTGATAGCTAATCAGATGTAAGTAATCTCAAAGCCTAGACCAGATCTATTTGCACTAGAGCACACAGGCTTATAAACATAACTCTGTGTTATTGAACTGCAGGACAAAGGCCTACCAATCGACTATTTATTTCTATCCTGTAGCAAAGCCAGGCCCTCTTCACGCATCTCTGTACGAATGTGTCCCTAACAGTATCAGCATAACATAGTTGACTGCACGGATAGCTGAGTGGTATAGGTCACCACGCCAATTACAGCAGTCCGCGACGTGCTGCGGGTTCGATCCCCGCATGGGACAAGCATTTGTGTGATCCACAAACGCTTGTTCTAAGTCTGGGTGTTCTTTGTGCATGTGATTTGAATGTTTGTGAAACTCCCCGCGACACAAGGATTAAATTCCTTAGTGCAGAAGTCATTTTTTAAAATTAAAAGAAAATAAAACAAAAAAAAATCGTCAACTACATTCGGATCAAAAGTTAAAATACTCACTCTTATTAAGCGTCCTACACATCTTGGAATACAGGTAGGCTTCAGAGGGATCCATCATCAGTATAGTGAGTCCCTCCCTGCTGGCTCTCGCGGTCCGTCCGCTGCGGTGCACATAGTTCTCAGCCGTCCGCGGCACTTGGTAGTGTATCACGTGCTCCACGAACGGTATGTCTAGACCTCGGGCTGCTACGTCAGTGGCGACAAGGACGCCGTGAGGATCGTCGCGGAATCTAGAAACAAAAGAAAATTAAATTAAATTAAATAAAAGAGGCGCCAAAACAAATAAAAAGTTTTGAAATACGAGCAGTGGCACGTACGGAGAAGTACTATCATTATACAGGGTGTTACCAAAAGGCTATATCTATCCAAAAGGGGTGAAGAGTACATTTGGTATAGAGTCAGTTTACAGAAATTCAGCTCAGAATTAATTAATAAAATAATTGCTGTTCAATTTTTTAAAAAACATTGAGGTATGTTTTTCAAAAAACTCAAAAAAACCTGTCACCGCACTACGAAGGTCCATATCGCTAAATGTTAAGATACATCGCTTCAGGGGACTGGTTATGATTTTTGGTTTCTAATAATTGATGCGAAAAATTGGACTCATTTTGATCTGAAATTTTGTAAACCGACTCTAGACCATAAATACTTTTACCACGTTTTTGTTTTTATTTTTTTTTAAAAGTTTACTAGCAATGTGGGTGGAATTCACATTACTAGCAATCTTGTTAACCCCTCCAACTAAGCTAAATATGCTTGTATCTGGAGTGGGTTTACGTCAATAGTGTAATGGTGGGGATCGAACCTGAGACCTCTCGATCACAAGGCCGTCACCCTAGACATTAGGCTATTGCCGCTTCTGGATAGATATGACCTTTCGGTAACACCCTGTATATATATAGCTTGGCTGTATGTTAGCAGTGCAGTAGAAAATATAGGTCATTGTTTATGCTCACCTTTCTAAATTCTTCAATCTCTGTCTCTGAGGCATGCTGGCGTGTAGCGGTAGAGGGCGACACTTGAGCGACGTAAACAATTGAGCTAGCCTGAAAAATTGCAATAGATTAAGGAATTATAATATGTTACAAACTGCTTTATTTTAGTATAAATATAAATTAAAAACCAAAACAGTTTCTTTAGACCGGCTGATTTATATGCTACATGCTTTGACCCACGGGTTCGCTCGCGTGGGTGTAGGTTATCGCAGCAAAAAGTAGCCTATGTCCTGTCTTGGAATTCAAGCGTTAGCTTGACGCATAATAAGTTTCATTACTATCAGTTCAGCACTTTAACTGTGAAAGCGAAACAGACAGACAGAGAGACAGCTACTTTCGCATTTATAATATTACTATGGAAGTATTATAAATGCGAAAGTAAATAAATATAAAAACAAAAATAAAAATAAATATAAAAATATACGCACTCTGTCTATTTTTTTGTACACGTCATAGATGCGCGGGACTTTTTAAACACAATTGCAAAAAGTGTCGTTACAACTTTTGGTAAGAATTTCCGCCTAGCCCCCTTTCGCAACGCGCCATATAATATAAGGAACTTCGTTCCAAAAATATATAATTTAAGCATAAACATTTTACCTTTTAACACTGCCTATTGAGTTACAGAACACGATGGTCCTGCCAGGGTGTCGCTTCACTATGTAGTAGAGGTACGCGTCCTTATGCTCCATTGCGCACGTTATACGGGATTCGGTTAGAGTTTCTGCTGTACCTGTGATAAGAAACAATAAATTAGAATAAATGTATTTAAAAGATGCATTATTGATGCAATTAAACAAATGTGGACAACACAACGACTACATCACATACTTGCTCTGAACTCAAAGTAGCTAACGCACTTGTGTTATGGAATTCAGAGATAACGAAGATAGCACAAACACCCAGACCCGAGACGTAGTAGAAAAGTGGTTTTCTACATTGACCCGGCCGGGGATTGAACCCGGGACCTCAGATCTGGCGACACCTTGAAAACCGGTGTGTACGCCGTTCGATCACGGAGGTCGTCAACATAATATGATTCAAAATGATTTGGATTTGTAACATTCGAGCCTTAGCACTTACCTAAGTTCTGCGTAGTAATATCAACGACCTTGGGTTCAGTCATTCCTATCATCTTGATGAGTCTGTTCACCTTCTGCTGAGGAGTCATCTTCTCAATCTTCCTATTTATTATCTTGCCTCGTTGGGTTACCTGGAAATGTTTTCTCTAATTAATATTGCTACTTAAGATTGATATTAAATGCCTACTTTATTACGATTGGTCACAATCGTTAAAAGCTATAAATTTAACTTAATGATGTTCGATTTTGGGCTACCACTATAATTATACAGTACATAGATAAATAAGAAAAAAATAGGGGAATTCTATAAAAATACTAATAAATTAATTACCAAAAGGGTACAGCCGTACAAAAATGACCATTTAAAAAGTTTTTTTTTTAATATGGTAACTCTATTTTTAGGGCAACAATGACTGTTGTGTTTGATATGAAGTTTGAAGACTTGTTTTTTGTCGCAGATATTACATAGACACATAAATCAAATGTCATTCTCATTAAGACATGTATATTCATTAAGACACGTATATTCTGATCCACGATATTTATTTTTTGTTGCTCTCTTTGACCGAATTAATTATAGTAAAGTAAATTAAAACGAAGTCAAATTATAGAAAAATAACATTCAAAAACGGTTACTACATTGTATAGCGATATTTATATAGTGCTAGCCCTCGCTCCATATATTTCTGGAACATGTCCAAATTATGTTAAGTTGCCAGTTGAAAAAAAACATATAATAATTCATACGTATTAATATAGTTTCCCACCTTCTTCCCCTTCATGTGTGTGGGCAGGTCATGCACCATGGTGAGCGTGGCAGAGAAGACAAAGTTCTGTCTAGCGGCGCGGTGGTCATCATCTGCGTTGAGTCGTTCTAATAACGGCTGTAGCTCCTCGAAGTGGCCCCGTTCTATCATACGGTCAGTTTCATCGATAGCTAGGAATCTAGAATATAAAAGAAAATATGAGTAGGCTTTAATATAGGTTTTTGACGACCTCCTTGGTTTAGTGGCGTACATCTGTTTTCAAAGTGTTGCCACCTCCAGGATCCCTAAACGGGTCAAAGTAAAAAAACACTTTTCTACACAGTATCAGGATTGGGTGTGGCACCTTCGTTGTCTCTAATTCCATAACAAAAGTGCTTTAGCTAGTTACTTTGGGTTTAGAGGAATGTATGTAATGTTGTCTACATTTTTTTCATTTATAATTTTGGTGTTAATGCAATGTTCTACGGAATATTTTTTAGAATAGTTTTCCTTATTTTACCATTGGTGATTTTGCAGCGTATTTTTGCCGCGTTTTTCCGACCTTTCGTTCGGTGCAAGGTGTACCTATCTTTTAGTCCTTCCATACAATAGCACTATTTTATTTAATAATGGGTTACACATCTATTAGTTTAAGTGATTTTAATTAACACGTTAAATGTCAACCTAAAATTCGCACAAGAAAATCTATTGTTTATCGGCCTCCGGTGACCGATGCTTCATTGAAGGCTTTAAATTAAACAAAATCAAACAAAATGCTTTTTTGAAATATTAAATATTAATTTATTAAAGATTATAATTGTCAGTATTTGATTAATATAAATACTGACGAAAAAGCTTATATAATAAAAATAATAGCAAGGATTCTGGGAATTTCAACAGGTTACATACAAATGGATACTTACTTGACAGTATCGAGCTGCTGCAGATGCGGCTGACCCTGGCCGATCAGCTCCCACAGCCGTCCCGGCGTGGCCACCACCAGCTCGGGCCCGGAGCGGAGCACGCGCTCCTGCTTCACCGCCGCCATGCCGCCCACTATCGTCGCTACTTTTATACCTGATCGTATCAGACGATATTAGTCAAGAGACGCGAGGGAAAAACAAAAATGGCAGGAATAGGGAAGACCTACACAAAGGATTAGATGGTTATAGGCTAAAAAAATGATGATGAAGTTTAGAAATTAATAAATAAAGTGCTGGTTTTATAAATATAAATTAAAAATTAAAGAAACACCCGACAAATCTTAGTGAATTATTGAATAGAGTCAGCTTCATAAATTATAACTCGTCACGTCAAATTTCTAACAAAAAAAAAAATGCATTATTATCGGTTTATTCGTTTAAGAGTTACGATGCCACAGACAGACACAAAGATACACAGACAGACACGTAAAACTTGTAACTTTTTTCGTCAGGGGTTAAAAATAGAATGCAATAAACTATTATTGTTAACACCACAAAGACTTTGATGCATATAAGACAAATCTTAGTGCACAGTTGGATGTGAAGTAGTGAGTACTTTCCTAAAATGCATTTTACGTTATGGTTACAAGTTGCAATGGTTACAAGTTATCGAAAGTAAAAGAAAAATATAAAAAAAATATATATTAATGGGATAGAGTGGATATGAAAATTCAAAAACTAATAGTCCGTCAGTTAAATAATAAAAAAATATTGTACACGTATTTTTTTTTTTTTTAAATTAATTAAATGCTAAGTAAATAAAGCTAACCAAAGTACAAGAGTGGGTGCCATCGACATCATGCTTGCTTACAAAACGCTCGAAATGACGTCATGCGACATTTCAAATCAATGTATCGTCGTGAGTCTTTCATTAAGTAAAATAGGTCAAAATGTGTATCTTATATTTTTTAATTAACTCTCTAACGGTCATTTAAAAAAATAGTTATCTTCCCCATTCCTGCAAAGGTCTTTAGAAAAGAGGAAATATAATATATATTTTTTTTAACTAACTAACCTGTATACTTAGCCACGGCCACCAGATGCCTGCTGATCTGTATCGCCAGTTCCCGCGTGGGCGTGATGATGAGGGCATACAACGGCTTCCCTGTCTTCATGGACACGTGGGCGGGAATCTCTATATTATCCATGACTTTAACGCAGCCTATACCTGGAAATTATAGATTTTAGATTTATGTTTTAAATTAGTATAATGTTGAATGATCTGAATGAAAATTGCCCAAGGAACTTTGCCAGACAGAATAGATTTTTGGGGCAAAAATATTTTATTTTGACGATGGCTAAAGGCATGGCTTTGGACTTTAAAGGTTAAGTTAATTATTCTGATATAAATATATGATACTAAAATGTAATTAATCATATTTACCATGTTCATTTTCATCACCTTCATCAGCACTACCTTCATCATCATCCAATTCAATATCTTCATCACCATCACCATTTACTTCACTATCACCATCATTGTCATCATTATCAATCTCTTCAGCACTTTCAACTTCATTTTCATCATCACTATTAACTTCTGCATCAGTTTCTTCATCAACACTACCTTTTTCATCATCATCACTAGTATCAGCTAAATCATCAGAATCAAGCATATCTGATAAATGAATGTAATTCTCACTATCATCACTGTTATTTCCCTCATCAGCTGATGTTTCTTTCTTCTTATATGGAACTTCAATTTCTTCTAAATAATCATCATCATTGTAATCTTTCTTTACATCATCATCATCTTCCACATTACTTTCTTCACCACTACTGTATCCATCTTCTGATGATTCTTTTACTTTTAATTCTTCTACTACCTTTTTATCCGGTCTTTTCTTATCTTTCCTCTTAAACTTATCTTTTTTATCTTTTTGGACTGTTTCATCTTTCTTTTTGTTTGATGGTTTCTTGTATGGTATGTCGTAGACATCTATGCCTTTTTGTAGGGCTTTTTCTTTTAGTTTTAATATACCAGATAGTATTGGGAGACCAAAAGCCAGAGTTTTACCACTACCAGTTTCTGCTGCCCCTAAGATATCTCTGCGACCTGAAAAAGGGTATTCAGAAGTTGAGAAGTGGTTTTAATTTTATTTAGCTTGCAAGATTTGACTTGAACAAACAAACATACTCAGATTGCAAGTTAATTAGAAGCTTGTAAAAAATATATCTCATTCTATATAAACCTTATATTTATCCTTATAGAATCTGTCCGCGACGATGATATTGCTTAACAAATATTCAACAAAAAAAATTTAGAAATAAGTGCATTAAAACCTCTTACCATGTATGGCTGCTGGTAAAGTCAATTGCTGTATCTTTGTGGGCTGTTTAAAGCCTAATTCCGTCAGAGCTTTTAATATCGGCTCCTGCAACTTAAACTCGGCCCACGTCAACATATCTTCTGCTGTAAGCTCTAATGTAGACAGCGGCAGATCTCCCAATTTTTGTTTAGTTTTTTTATTAACTTTATTTTCCATTTCCGATTTAGATTCTTTCTTCTTCTTATTCCTTTTATTTTTAGATTTCTTTGTATCATTATCACCACCATTAGCTTCTGTTTTGGTAGATTTTTTCGTGTTTTTGTTTTTTAAATTGTTGCCTAACGATGGTGTAATGGAATTGCAAGATTCAACAACAAATCCACCGCTCAACTTAATCTTTTTGCTTGGTACCTCTTTGGGTTCATTTTCAGAAGGTTCCACTTTTCTTTTTTTCTTTTGCTCTTTTTTTTCTTTCAGTTTCGTCTAAAATATTAACAGGAATGCAAAAATAAACAAGCAATAATTTTAAAGGTATAGAATTCTGGCTGTCTTTCTCTGCCGTAAGTTACACTTTCACATTAAAAAGTGTAAAGAGGTTAGAATCGATATAAACAAACCTTTTTAGACCGCTTGCTTTCCTTATCAAAACTATAGTCTGTGCACTCTTCTAAGCCCATGAATCCCTTATCGGCCATGGAAACGGGAAACCCATCCAAAGCCACCGATTCCCATTTCATATTATTTAATTTCTTACTCATTTTGATAGTTTTACTTGTTTCAGACGTGTTATTTTGCTAACATAACCTCACTAATAAGCAAGCACAGAACAAATATACTCTACCAAGAGGCAATGGAATGGATCAATGGAATGTGATTTTGACGTTAGCCGTTTAATTTGACATTACAGTTTGAAGGTTGTAAAGTCGTTTAGAAATGGTATGATTACCTACATTTTTAAAATAACTATAATAGTTTTATATTAAAATCTAGTTATTCATCTATCCCGTTAGTTCCCGTAGTTTTTTTCCATTGTTACTGCGTGTTTTTTAGAATTGTTAATTATAGAGACAGTACGATACGGGACCGTGCAGCGTGTCAATCTTAGATTTATTATATAAGATTGACACGCTATAATCTTAGATATTTTAGCATTTTCTTTTATGCGAGTTGGATCAATCGCAAATAAGGTGAATTAGATCAATCGTAAATAAGGTGAATTTGATCAATCGCAAATAAGGCGATTTGGACCAATCGCGCCTAAAGGCTATTCGATCTGTACAGCCCCCCTAGACAAGTGGCATTTCGACAAGCGTTAACGATTATAGAAATCGCTTAAATGACAGTAAATGAATGGGAATGACAGTTTGTTTCGATAAGTCACGTGACTTGGACTTGTCACTTGCATACATTTGAACGATTCCATCAGCGTTATCGCTTGTCGAAATGACACTTGTCTAGGGGGGCTGTACTGGCATCCAGCTCTGCAGTGAAGCAGTAAAAGCTTTCCTAGAGGCTCGTTTACAATAAAACGTTCCTAAAATAATTTTCTTTTGAAAAGCAATTTTGGTTAGTAACCACCCACCTTTGGTACCTACCTACTTTCTTTATAAGTTGGTAAACCCCACATGAAATGATTATCTTATTTATACCTAAAAAATATTTTAATGTTTATCTAAATGATAGCTATATTAATCTACTGGGTGCTTTTCGATAAACAAAATGATAAGATAAGATTAATTAAAAAGCCTAAAACATTAATTACACAATAAGTATATTTTTTGTTAAAATGCCACAATAATTGTATCTAATGAGTTTGTTGAACCCTAGTTTTGTAAGTTTTCCTTCATTGCGTCAATTATAATAAATTTAGTAAATATTTTTTATCAGAATCTCCTTTCGCCTCTTCTTCTTGCGGTGCCTCTCCACTACTAGATGATGGCCTTCAGCTCCTTGTCCTGCGACAACGAGAAGTTTAATAAACAAAAATATACATGCACAACGAAAAATGGTGACTTTGCGATCAATAATTAAGTATGTAGCTATCCGTGCAGCGAAAATATTATAAAACGTTTGAAAAGCATTTCGACTTAAAAGAGACTTTTAAGCCGAATTTTTTCTTGCTAAAATGTTGGAATAGGTAGGTTTTACGAACACGAATTTTCACGTACCAGAAATGGCTAAAGCTATGACAGATTTACGTATGTAATTATTTTTACAATTAAAAAATGTGACTTTAAACAAACCGAGATAGTGATTTCAGTTTTAATAAATCTATGTTGAATCATTGTTTTTTTTTTCATCAAATCACCGATGTTAAAATAATCACTAGGTTCGAGTGTATACAGTGAGTAAGTAGGTATTTAAATAATAATACAATAATATTTAAAATACCAAAAAAAAAATACCCCTGACCATGGCAAGGCATGTCATGCAAAGACACAGAAAAATGAATTTCTTAAACCGTGTGCAAGACAAATGTCAACCTAGACTAGGCATGCAATAAAAAGTGCAATCGCTGATAAGTGATACGTGCTTCTGATAATTTTAATAATGTTTTATCTATCCATCCAACGACACAAATGGATTATGATAATGACGAGGCAAATAATTGCTTTATTTTAAGATCCTAGCAGACAGATAAAATTTGTAATAAACAGGATAATATTTTGTACAATGTCTTAGATATTCACAGGTCATTATGGGACCCAGCGCAAAAATGTGGATTTTTTTTTAATAACTTTTAATGCGTTTCTCTTGATACGCATTGCGCCGACCCCAATTCATTGGGAACAAGGCAGAGATGATGATATAGCACTAACCGGTAATAACAGGTACTGATAATGATAATTGTTTTTATTTTATAATTATTTTGATATCATAAATTTAATCAAAGATCAAAGTCAAGGACGAGAACTTTTAATATACTTAAAACATAGTGTTTAGCTAACGTTTCAGTTCTCATCATGCATTTGTCCAGTTCACTTGTATTCAGGTAAGGTGCATTATAAAATGATGCGTTAAAATAAATTTGTGAGTGTCTTTCTTGAGATTTTTTGCAATTTGTTGGTATGGGGAAAAAATTTTAGCGGTAATCTGCAAAAGCGTTTCCGCCTGGTTTTATATTATATGTATATATAACAAACATAAAAACCTACCTCTTGCAACACTATATCTATTGCTGAAAACTGCATTAAAATTCGTTGCGTAGTTTAAAAGATCTAAGCGTACAAACAGCTGGGGCAACTTTGTTTTATACTATGGATAACGTACCGATGAAAGCCTACAAATATAATAGTCGAAGGCTTTAGTTGTGTGCTCAGCTGTGTGAAATAAAATATTATTATTTTAAAGCGTCGATCATACTGGAATCAATGACCTTAACTTGATTGTGAACGCAATAGCTATTTGAGCAAAACAAAATTAAAAAAAAAAACATTCAAAGGCATTACAAGCTTATATCCACTGCACACAAGCTCTACTCTCTACATACTACATAGCAGAGCTCCAGAGCTGAATTAAGCAAAAGTTTTTAAAACGCAGTACCTACTTTGTAGTACTTTGAAGATTTTGAAGAAATTTTAAGATATTATTCATTTTGGAACCTTAGGGAGTGCCAACAAAAGTGAAAACTTGAACACTTACAATATTATGTACATACTTATACAGAGGTGTCGGTAACAATAATGGTAACCGTAACAAGTCGAGAATTCAATGGTTTTTTTCCATCTCCAAAAATTCCCAACGCGCATAAAGAAGTTTTCACTTCAAAAAACACGTGTGACTAAGTAGATACGACCATTAGGTACGACGACAGAAAGCCAACAGTATGTAGGTCTTATATTTTATCTAACTTATCTTAAGATTACGTTTACGTAACTGCATTTGTTTGTTTGTGTTGTGTTGGATTATATTATTATTTTCACATTATCAGTAATTACCCCACGGTAGATTAATAATTGTCATGCTGACATACACTTTTATTACTCCATGTAGGTAATTATATTATTATTGCATAACTAAATACTGGTATTCAGCTGTATCCAGTAAGACTGGAGGTAGATCAAAATACAGTTCCATCGATAACTAAAGATAGCAAATTGACCTATCTTAGATCTATACTAGATTTGAAGCAAAATGTACGATTTCTTAATTATTTTTTATTTATTTTTCTTCCATTTTTGTTGTCATGTCTACTACATTTTGCTATTTACGTTGTTGTCGCATATTTTAAGATAATTGTATTTCTTTTTTAACATTGTATGTATCAACATATTACCTTTTTTTTAAAAGAGTAACCTATGGAGTTTCTTGCCGGTTCTTCTCCATAGGTTTGACATTTTGGAACCGCGCAACTAGAGTCATTTAACGTTTTGAAAGTGCCTGAAAAGGCCTACTCGAAATAAAAATATTTTGATTTTGATTTTGATTTTGATTTTGATCTGAGATCAACAGACCTTAGATTAAGATCACTGACTAATGGCCAGTTCTATATTCAAGAAACGATTTGTTTTTCTAACGGACGGTAGAATTTTCTAACCAAAACGAAGAAGAACAAAGTTTTTGAATATATGATAGGAACTGGTCATAATCAGACGGTGGTTAACGCTGACTTGAATTAAGGCCACACGTGGTCTTGTACGAACGTCGATTAGTAAATCTCAGTGTCGGATACCATGCGGTGGTCTGACAGTAGGTGGAAGGTTATTAACTGCTTCCTTTTTATGTCCTCAGTGCTTTGATAGCGGTGTCATGGTGCGCCGAGGACCTGACCTTCCCGCCGGGGTTCAGGTTCGGCGCTGCCTCTTCTTCCTATCAAATTGAAGGAGCCTGGAATGCCAGTGGTTAGTAAAGATTCCTTGGAGAGTTTTACATGGCATATTGATTCTATTATATCGTTTTTACTTACATAAATAAGAACAGTTAAATTTGCTATCGAAGTTGAAGCAAATACCCTTTTTTTTTGTAATCGTTGTTTTGTCCAGTAAGAATTTTACTAACGCTCGAGTATTTCAAATCACATTCAATCTTAGCTATAAAGAATGACATTTAAGAGACCAGAAAAAAAATTAGAATCCAACTTTTCATCAAATATATGATGATTTCTGTATAAATCAATTTTACAGACAAGAGCGAAAGCATGTGGGACCGTTTCATCCACGAGGAGCCAACGAGAATCAGAAACCAGGACAATGGAGACATAGCCTGTGACTCTTACAATAAAGTGGAGCAAGACATCGAGATGGCTGTTGCGTTGGGATTGCACTTCTATCGGTTAGTTACTTACACTCTGTTGAATGGCATGTTCACTTAATACAATTAGTCTGAAAAAAACTAACTCTCTAGAAAAATACTTAAGCGGCCCATGCCAAATAAGTTACTTGAAAAAGTTATATGGATACTTGTCGATCCGGCTTCCTCTGACGTATTTTTGAAAATCTCCCGGCTAGTTTCAGAATCCATAATTCTATACATCATTTATTATGATAACGAAAAGAAATGCTACTTATTTAATACCCTTTATATTTTCGTAGATTCTCGTTGGCCTGGCCTCGTATCCTGCCCACTGGCTTCCCCAACTACATCAGTAAGGAGGGCACAGAATACTACAACAAGTTGATCGACGGTCTTCTAGCGAAGGGTATTGAACCCTTCATTACACTCTACCACTGGGACTTGCCGCAATCTCTACAGGATCTTGGTAAGTCTAAACTCAGCGGCTGTTTAAATCAAAATTGGGTTTCGTTTGCCAAATGGTAATGGTACATTAATACTAAGATTCCTTGTACATCATGTTTTAGTGCTTCTATGTAGTGTCTAGTATTAAGAAAATGTATTAAAACCAGTAATCACACATCAACTCTGTTTGAAAATGTTTCCAGGTGGTTGGACTAACCCCCTCATCGCTGACTGGTTCGCCGACTATTCGAGGGTTGTCTACTCTCTCTACGGCGACCGCGTGAAGCTGTGGCTTACTCTAAACGAACCTGTCGTGATCTGCGATCTCTCTTATATTTCTGGAATAACTGCTCCGGGAATTATCAGCCCTGAAGTTGGAGTTTTTATCTGCAATAAGAATGTTATGTTGGCCCACGCTAAAGCTTGGAGGGTTTACGACGAAGAGTTCAAGCCGAAATATCATGGTAAGAAGTTTTCGCATTGTTTTGCAGTATAGTTGGGGAGGATGGTAAGGAATAAAAAGTTAGATTGATAGAATTGGTATTTTGTTTATTCATTTTAGATATGGAAATTAATTGTGGTTGAATTTGATTGTATTTTAATAAGGATAAAAAAAAAACTTAAATATCATACCCAGAAAAAGTTAGAGGTATTCATTTTTAAATTAGTAAAGTTTAACGACTCTATTATTATGGTACCAACGGTTTATCTCATACTTTGAGCTGCCTTTAATAGGTTTTGTCTTTTGACTTATTACAGGCAAGGTGTCAATCGCCAATCAACTTTTATGGTTTGAACCTCACACGGAAGCTGACTCGGAAATCGCTGAGTTGGCTGTACAGAATCTAGTAAGTAATAGAGCTCGTTCTTCAATCTGTCAATAGGGATCTTAACTGTATAGAACTAGATAGAAATTTGGTGACAATGGTATTTCTATGTACAGTAAAAATCATCTCAGCAGTCCCATAAAAGTCACATGTCAAAAGTATCTTACTAAATATTTAAAAGTAGATACTTAATTACTTTAACAAGTATTTACGTGAATAATTTTCAGGCAGGCCGATACTGTCATCCAATTTACTCTAAGGAAGGAGGATGGCCAAAAAGTATTGAGAAAATAATGGAGGAGAACAGTTTGAAAAGAGGATACCCTAGATCTACGTTCCCAGCATTTACACAAGAAGAGATTGAGTTTGTTAGAGGTAAGTACAACGATATGTAACTATAACTTTAATTACGACCTTCGTGGTCGAGTGGCGTACACACTGGTTTTCAAGTTGTAGCCAGCTCTGAGGTCCCGGGTTTGATCCCCGGAGGGTCAGTTTACTAACGCTGTATGAATCTCCTCAGGTACCTACGACTTTTTCGCCTTCAACCACTATTCGAGTCGGCAAATCCGCTATGCGAGGGAGGGCGAGACGTTCTCTCAGTGGCCGCTAGGTGACGCTGAAGATCTGAACGGTAAAATAGAGATACCTGAACATTGGCCTAAGACTGACTCCTCATGGTTCTTCGTAAGTATTATTTAATTCAGAAAAATAAATATTTAGTTTGAGGTAGCTCGAGGAAAATATCTTAATCCCTTTATGCTGCAGTTACTCAGTACCTATTGACTAGTGATAAATAAAGACGAATATCGTATTGAGTTTACAAACTCAAAGGACTTAAACCTGACACGGCTTTTTAATATTATGATGAACTCGCTGTTGTCCGCAGCTGCGTCCGCGTGGGTTATCGGGGCAAAAAGTAGCGTATGTACTCTCTTACAATCCAAGCTTATCCCATATCAAGTTTCATCCAAATCGGTTAGTGGTTTAGCCAGGAAAACGTAACAAACAGACAGACCGACAGAAAGACAGACAGAGTCACTATCGCATTAATAATATTAGAATGAATGTATGGATATGGATATAAGTATAGATAAGGGTAGGTTGGGATCGACTGCTTTCCAAATTTATATATCAGGAACGTTTAACGCTTTCAGTCCAACTGTAAGTGAAGTCGGGCCGTGAGCCTAATTGTTTGCGCACTCTTCTGCAATCTAATATTTCCTGGAGAGTTGGCTAATTCGGCAGATGAGCCCCAGATTGGCTTAACAAAATAACCAAGTCTAAACAAAATATTGTCTTTCAGATTTATCCCGAAGGCATCCGTCGTCAGTTGAATTGGATCAAAGAAAAGTACGGTGATCTAGAGTTCATTATTACTGAGAATGGATTGGCTACCTTCGCAGGACTTGAAGACCACGACAGAGTAGGTTACTACAGGGAGTACATGAAACAGGTGAGGCTAAATATAAAAAAGTACCAAATATTCTTATCCAGCTTAAGTAAAGGATGATGCCATTATTTGTATGAACCTTAGAGAAATAAATAAGAAAACTATAGAGTACTATTAAATATGAACTGTTGGCACTAGTATGAACATGTAAAATCTTCAAATTTGTGTCAAATCAGTGCGCATCGTTTTATTGAAACTATTGAAAACCTAATTTTACCCTAATAATATCGGAATCGTTAATATTTTGTTATTCTGTCGTCGCACGGAAAATCACATAAATCAGTAATCGAGCGCAATTTATACAGCTGAAAAAAAACAAAACAAAACAAATTGCCTAGTCCAAATGTAAGCCCGTTTACCAAAATAAGTATCCGCATTTTAGAGAAAAAACATATAGTTATATTTCTTGGAGTTTGGTTTTGTCTAGGTCTGTTAAGTGGACTAATTTATGAAAAAAAGTATAACAGTTTCCCATATAAAGGACAGATTTAATAGTCCAATATTAAAGCGATAAAGCGAGGATTACCCATTGTAAAAGTATGTATTAAAGTAATGATACCTTTGTTTTAGGTTTTACTGGCTATTAAAGAAGATGGAATAAATGTTACCCACTACACAGCCTGGAATCTCATGGATTGCTTCGAATGGATGGAGGGTTATTAGTAAGTGTTGATATTAACCTATGCCCAGCAGTGAGCTATTCAAGATAAAGTAATGATTATGGTTTAAAATACCTGAGACTTGTATTTGTAAAATCTAAAATCTGTCTAAAATGGTCAGGGTCGCCAACCCTCTGGGGGATACGGACGCAAAGTCCCGCGCGTTCGTCATCGGAAGGAATGAGGGATAGGAACTATGCATCTACTCCTCTAGCAGGGGTCCTACAAGGACCGAGGCTCACTGGAGCCCCGACGAGCATGCTTTAGTGAAACCGGGACTCCGGCTAAGGCAAAGAAGGGACCAACCTGCCCGGTGAAGTTGCGATGGGAATGTACCTACGTTATAGGTTGCGCGACCTGTGATGTAATGGTTGATGCAAACCAAGGTTGTCTACGACCCAAATCTCACTCTGTCATCGACTGGACGATATAAAACCTATAACCAAAATAAATGCAAGACCAGCCCCAAAAAAAATTGGTTTCTAAATCGATTTTCGTCACTATTTTTCTTATGGCATTTACTTAATTTCTTGTGTTTCTTTTTCAGTGTAAAGTTCGGCTTCTACGAGGTAGATTTTGAAGACCCTCTGCGCCCGCGCACACCTCGTCTCTCAGCGCACTGGTACAAAAAAGTCATCAAGGCACACTCTCTTGATGTGACAGCGACTCGAGATGAACTGTAGTTATTAAAACTTTCATTCATAATGTTAAGTTCCTATTAAAGAATAATATTTATGAAAGTTGTTTTACTGTCTCATAACATGTCTATCTACTTGGTACATACTTTCTTAATTTGACATATAGGAACCTAACTTTAATACGTCCTTAAATATCTATATGAAGCTAATTTATACCTTAAGGCACGTTACAGTGCTCGACCGACCATGGGTGCGTACGTTAGTCGCGCATGTCTTTTCTACTTATAAAAATTCATAAAACTTTAGAGTGCTGGGCCTCTAGACAAGTGACAATGCGACAAGCGATAACGCTGATCGAATCGCTCAAATGTATGGAAGTGACAAGTCCAAGTCACGTGACTTATCGAAACAAAATGTCATTTTTATAAATTTAATGTCATATAGGCGATTTCTATAATCGTAAACGCTTGTGGAAATGCGACTTGTCTAGGGGGGCTGGACTGACCGTACGCACGCGTATCTTGCTACGCACTCCGTCCGCGTACCGTCGGTCGGCTGACGCGCTATGAAAACAAATGAGTGTTCAGTACTGCACCGACCGTACGGATGCGTGTATCATTGTCGCTATGTAGTAGCGAGAAGTGTGTGTAGTGAAGCACTGAATGTTACAAACTGATGGTCGATTATTGCGTGTCGTCAGGACAGACGGCACGCACTGACGGTCGGTGAAGTACTGTAACTAGCCTAAAGTGACAAAGACAGCATCATGTGTAGCGGTCTCCTAGATCAGAATAAAGTTTCAGTGTTCGTTATGTTACGCTGTCATGATCGTTTACACGTGCAAAAAGTGCAACGTAAATCTTGAACAAATTATTTTTATCTTATTTTAACTATTTTACTTTTTTGTATTTTTTTTTTGTGAAGTTCATTAATAATCAATCTACCTGGCCTTTTTCCAAGCTATGTAAAAATTTTGGTCAGCTTTCAGTCACATCGAATTTGGCTGAATATATACAGGGTGTTCGGAAATAAAGTGCATTCCTTGCAGGGGGTTAAAGTAGAGCATATTTGCAACCAATTTCGTCATGTGATGCCATGTCCGAAACCTAGTAATTACTGAGATAATCGAGATTTAACAGTTTTTATAAAAAAAACCCGATTTTCAAGTTAAAACTTATCATTGTGATGAATTATTCGGCGTTTTGTTTATTATTTTGTTCTTTTCTGATAAACAAATAACCAGAAAACCATAAAAAATCAACATTAGCAAGAAAACGCGACGTCTTATTGAGATAAAGCATAAAATCAAGCGTCGTTTCAAGAAAATAATCATATTTTAGAAAAATCAATCGTGTTTTACTAAAAAAAAATGTATGTAGTGTTGCGTACAAATTATTTAATTTACTTTCTTAATTCATTAGCTATCTAAAAAAGTATAAAACTCAACAAAATCCTTTGAGATCGATTTACAATCACCTTAAAAAGTAATTAATCAGTTTCCGAGAATCGCTCTCCATTGTACATATTACCGCGCAAGTGTGTGGTTTTTGTTTGGTTGATGACGCCGACTTGCACTTGCACATTCCCTACTGTCATTGCATTTGTCCCGCCACATGCAATGACAATAGGGATTGGTTACAAGAAGTTGGGTGGGTAATTTACCGGGTTAGTTAGTTTCAACTATCGTCTGAGTACAGACCTATCGTTGCATTCTAACTACGCTTTTTATTATTGACCTGTTTTACCATGCCTTCCTTCAGTAATGAAGAATACGCAGACATTCTGGTCGGACTGGATCACCTTTTTCTTGTGCATGTACCGGTGTGTAGTGGTACGGATGTAATTGTGCTGCATGCACGGTGAACCAAATTTGCCACAGGGATAGTCCGAGGTTTCTAGCTGCAGCTCTTGTAGAGATGTCTGCGTATTCTTCATTACTGAACGAAGGCATGGTAAAACAGGTCAATAATAAAAAGCGTAGTTAGAATGCAACGATAGGTCTGTACTCAGACGATAGTTGAAACTAACTAACCCGGTAAATTACCCACCCAACTTCTTGTAACCAATCCCTATTGTCATTGCATGTGGCGGGACAAATGCAACGACAGTAGGGAATGTGCAAGTGCAAGTCGGCGTCATCAACCAAACAAAAACCACACACTTGCGCGGTAATATGTACAATGGAGAGCGATTCTCGGAAACGGATTAATTACTTTTTAAGGTGATTGTAAATCGATCTCATAGGATTTTGTAGAGTTTTATACTTTATTAGATAGCTAATGAATTAAGGAAGTAAATTAAATAATTTGTACGCAACACTACAAACATTTTTTTTTTAGTAAAACACGATTGATTTTTCTAAAACATGTTTATTTTCTTGAAACGACGCTTGATTTTATGCTTTATCTCAATAAGACGTCGCGTTTTCTTGCTAATGTTGATTTTTTATGGTTTTCTGGTTATTTGTTTATCAAAAAAGAACAAAATAATACACAAAACGCTGAATAATTCATCACAATGATAAGTTTTAACTTGAAAATCGGGTTTTTTTATAAAAACTGTTAAATCTCGATTATCTCAGTAATTACTAGGTTTCGGACATGGCATCACATGACGAAATTGGTTGCAAATATGCTCTACTTTAACCCCCTGCAAGGAATGCACTTTATTTCCAAACACCCTGTATAAATATTACATGAAGGACTGCCTATCTGATCTCCACAACCCATTGTACTGGGTACACAGTATCCTATATAGTAAGACTGGTTGACAGAATAAGTGCTACTGTTATTGCTCTCACCAGTTAACGCCACGGGCGCGGCAGCTGTCAAAACCCACCGAGGGCGATCCCGAGAATATGCGTGAGTAAACCGTTTTGTTCTAAATAATTAGAGCTATGAGCTTCACACAGATGACCGACATCAACGCTGTTCGCGTTGATGTCAGTCATCTGTGTGAACGACTACGATGCGATTACAGCTGGTTCTTAAATAGGAAGGCAACGCATCTCCAAGACGTCTGGGTCCAAATCTCTATTGCTAGAGATGTCCATGAGCAGCGATCCCATTTCATCCTGTTTGACAGCTGTCAAAAATCCTGTCTAAAATTGAACTGCAGCAATATTGAAACAACCGGTAAAAACCGGAAGACACCTACTTTATATTGTCATTGTTTTTATATTTTAATTATTTTGATATCACTTACATTATCTACGATCAAAGTCAAGGACGATAGCTTTAAAAAGATAGTGTTAGGTTTGCCTTCTCAGTTCTCATCATGCTTTGGTCCAGTTCTCTTGTGTTCAGGTGAGATTCATTGCGTGCTTAAACGGTGATAAGTTACTGTAATGATGAGATTTAGGGATGTCACATACATAAGGAATCCCATTTCGAAATTTCGAATCGGAAACTTGTTCTGTCAATATCCTTTTTGAAATTTAAAAGTTTTTTTGGATGTCTGCTTCACTGAGAATCCGAACGCAATATAAATAAAAAATCGGTTAATTAATTACTCCAGGCAGGACATAATTTGATAATAATCTAAGTAAAATAAATAAAAACAACGCGGATTTTCCTTATTCTGTGTAGGTCATATCAACGAGATTAGGTAATTAATATAAATAATGTTTAATAAAATCTAATACCGCGTTAAAAGCCTATTGTGCCGAGAAAAAGCAGTGAAGTAAATTACTCGCGATTTTCACAATGATTTACGTAGAAATATTCGATGCACTAGGCAAGCAAAGAGTTTTTTAATACCTATTAAATAGGGCTTGTGTCAGATGATAGGTAACCAGCATTAAAAAAAATAGATTTTACGAGCTTAAATCCTCCTATTTATTTTAATTATTTGTTACGTATTAACGCATGCGGAGCGAATATTTGTAATTAAATACAAATACATAATAGAAAGAAAACTTAAACCTCAGGCAGGACTCGAACCTGCGACTACTGGCTTGACGCGCCAGTAGTCGCAGGTTCGCAGGTGACTGGCATGTCTGGTGGCTGGAATGTATTTGTTTTTAATTAAATCCTCTTCACAAAAAAATCTGCTCTCTGCATACTATTCAGCAGAGCTAAAGTAATCAATGGTCGCTAAAAATTAGCGCTGAAGCCATGCATCTAGCATGAACCTTAGCATATTATGCTGAATTTTGGCCGTTTTGCACGGGAGTGGTGCATATTTCCCCATACCTTTATAATCTTTTGTCTTTTTGTGTATAATTTTATGCGTTACATTTGTTTCAAATAAATGTTTTTTTTTTCTATCTTCTGTATTCAAAATACAGTAGTTCTTCACTTTGATAATCAGGGATGAAGATCTTGCTATTTTTAATACCAGTAGCAATATCCCCGCTATCCAAGCACGTGATGCTCCACACGAAATACAAGAGCGGTTAGGTTAAGTATTAACCTCTATCACGCTGGCGTGATAAAGATTTTTAATAAAAAAAACCGCATCATAATCGGTCCATTTGTTTAGGAGCTACCATGCCACAAATAGGCACAAACAGACCGACACCCTTGGGTGTCGCTGGTTTCACACAGGTTAAGGACGGGAGAGAAAGAGAAACTAAAAAAAACATTGAAAATCAGGCACGATGGCAAAAATATTTAGATGGGAGTTATTTTTTTTATTATCTTTAGATTAAATCTACATAATTGTATTTGTTTGTGGCGTGTTGGCTCATATTATAATCATCGTGTTATCAATTATTACCCCACGGTTGTAATGTTGTAATGCTGATATGAATTGCTGTATTTTGTAAAAAGCCTCGTCATAAAAATAACTCCTGATTTCAAACGAGGAAATAATTTTGTAGAGTGGATATGTTTTCTTGAATGCTGAGCTCAATCTCGAAAAAGTCATCACTCAAACTAAAAAATAATTCAAAATCAGTATACACAATACTAAGCTACGATGCCACAGAAAGCTACACAGATGGACTGAAAAATTTTGAATTTGCGAGTATAATACCCCTCTTTTTGCGTCGGGGGTAAGAATACAAAGCTAGAAGTCCGGAATTGAAAGAAATTGAATCAAAAGAGCTCAATTCAACCAAAGTAGCTCCGTATTTTCATCCCGGTTCTCAGTGTCTGATACTACTACATAATAATATAAGAATACCAGACCTCAATTTTCAAGGCATACTATATTATCCTGTACAATATGGTGTGCTGCTCAAATAGGCTCTATATGTATAATACTATTCAGTTGTCTCCGGTGAGACTGGAAACCCATCCGATTGCAGTTGCAAAAAAGTAGATTATGTGGTATGTTTCCATGTTTTCAGTGCTTTGATAGCGGTGTCATGGTGCGTCGAGGACCTGACCTTCCCGCCGGGGTTCAGGTTCGGCGCCGCCACTGCTTCCTATCAAGTCGAAGGCGCCTGGAATGCCAGTGGTTAGTAAAGACCCCTTGGACCTCTTTTCATGGCTTATCAATTCTGTTATACATATGTACTATTTTATCGACATAAAAAAGAATAATTAACATGCACAATCTAACCAAGTCGAAGCAATTATCTAAAAGTAACACCATGCTTTTTTAACTGTTGAGTCTTCCAAATCACGTTCAATCTCAGGAATAAAGAATGTCATTTTTAAGAGCCAAGAAAAAAACACAATGTCGTTTGAATTATTTTCATTGAATATGTGATAATCTTTGTATAAATCCATCTTACAGACAAGACCGAAAACGTGTGGGACCGTTTCGTCCACGATGAGCCAACAAGAATCAGAAACCAGGACAATGGAGACATGGCCTGCGACTCCTACCATAAAGTGGAGAGAGACATCGAGATGGCTGCTGAGTTAGGACTGCATTACTATCGGTAAATTCCTTATGCAGATACTTTTATAGACATAATCAACTATAACACAATTTAACTGTAGCTGGGGTATTCCGTCATAAATTAGAAGTTTAAGTATATACTCAAACATCTCTTTAATTTTTTTTCTTTTTTACATGAAAACCGCTGGTTTTGGCGATTTTGAGGTTTGTCACCCAGACTTAGGTAACGGCATTCTAAAAAGATACTCTAAATGCCTTTTATTATAATATACACTAAGATAGATGTCGGTACTACTCTATACGTAAAAAAATCATATACGTATAATAGAAAATATGCTACTTTTTGAAAAGTATTAGCCGAAAATGAGCCACAAACCACGAAACTTTTGTTATTATCCTTTATATTTTCGTAGATTCTCGTTGGCCTGGTCTCGTATCCTGCCCTCTGGTTTCCCCAACTACATCAGTAAGGAGGGCGCGGAATACTACAACAAGTTGATCGACGGTCTTCTGGCGAAGGGCATTGAACCCTTCATTACTCTCTACCACTGGGACTTGCCGCAATCTCTACAGGATCTTGGTAAGTTAGATGTATTGTCCAATCGGTAACTGGACTATCAAACTTTTATTTCATAAACGAAATCGACTTAAATCCTTTCTAATATTTATAAATGCGAAAGTAACTCTGTCTGTTTGTCCGTCTGTCGCGCTTTCACGCAAAAAGCATTGAACCAATTTAAATAAAATTTGGTATTCAGATAGGAAATAATTATCGCGGGTAGAGCCGAGGGAAACAGCTAGGTTTTAATATTTAATTCTGATGTTTAGAAATTATATCAGTCCATATTATTTTAAGTGACTGTTAGGGAAAAATCATAGCGACAATTTCATTCCAGATTTGTAATAACGGTATCGACGTAGGTTTATTGTGAAGTTTTTATACATTATTTACACATGTACTGATTTTCATACTTGAAACTGTTTCCAGGTGGTTGGACTAACCCCCTCATCGCTGACTGGTTCGCCGACTACGCGAGGGTTGTCTACACTCTCTACGGCGACCGCGTGAAGCTGTGGATTACTCTCAACGAACCTCTCGTGATCTGCGATCTCTCTTATATTTCTGGAATGACTGCTCCGGGAATTATCAGCCCTGAAGTTGGAGTTTTTATCTGCAACAAGAATGTTATGTTGGCCCACGCTAAAGCTTGGAGGGTTTATGATGAAGAGTTCAAGCCTAAATATCATGGTAAGAAGTTTTCGCATTTCGTTGCAATAATGTATAGAAGATATTAAAAAATAAATTTTTAAAAATTATCAGCTATGCAATGATTTGTAGGAATATATTCGCATAGATACTGTAGGATTCGCAATAACCTAAAATTATTCCAAATTCCTATAGCATAATATTTTAAAATTGCAGTCCCTACTGCAACGATACCTTGTTGTAAACTTTGATTAAAAAAATATTTATTACGTAATTTATCTTAAATTCCAAAAAATATCATATGCGATAGTGATCGCTCGATAAGTATTTTGTTTGTTCATTTTGGATGTAAAAAGTAACAATAATAATCATATTATGTAACAGAGATTAGCGCGAACATGCATAAATACCTTTACGCTTGACGTTTCGACCAGGTTACACCGTTAGTTATAATATTTCTAAATGAAATTTACGTTTATGCTAGAATACAAAATGGGGTTCGAACAAACTACTCTTTTCCCTATACTCAGAAAAAGCATTCGTATCTATGTAGATAAATTCATTCATTCATATCTATGTAAAGAAATAATGTTATTTTGCTGACTAGGGGTAGATTAGTACATTTTAAGACGCTATTTTTTAAGAGAGCTTGTATGATATTCAAGTTTGTCTTTTGACTTATTGCAGGCAGGGTGTCAATCGCCAATCATCTTATATGGTTTGAACCTCACACGGAAGCTGACTCGGAAATCGCTGAGCTGGCTGTCCAGAATCTAGTAAGTAATAGAGCTTCTCTTCAACTCTCTAGGGATCTTAACTATAAGATACCATACTCATCATCATCATCAATTTAAGAGCTAAGCTCTTGTTGGTGCAGCTTTATCCATTTTCTTCTGTTATGTGCCAGCTCTTGGATCTCAATATACATCAAGACTTTAACCTTCTCTTAAGACACCATGTCGTACCAAAATTTCGTAATATGGTAATAATAAATTAGCAGTCCCTCAAAAGACAAGTAAATTTGATCCAAAATATATACAAATATTTTACTTTAACATGTTATGTGGAGAAAATTACGTAAATGATTTTCAGGCAGGTAGATACTGTCATCCAATTTACTCTAAGGAAGGAGGATGGCCAAAAAGTATTGAGAAAATAATGGAGGAGAACAGTCTGAAACGAGGCTACTCTAGATCTACATTCCCAGCATTCACACAAGAAGAGATTGAGCTCGTTAGAGGTAAGCTAAATAATTTAATTGAAAATGATTTTACGAAGTTTCTACAGAAACATTCTTTCTCTTGTGATATCGGTCGCTTTTTTCGATTTTGCGAATGAATTTGACTGAAATAATGACAGACATGCAATCATCCATTATTGGTGACCGGTGACCAGTTAAAAAAAACACACTATAGATTTTCTTTTAATATTATTTACACACACAGGTACCTACGACTTTTTCGCCTTTAACCACTATACGAGTCGGCAAATCCGCTATGCGAGGGAGGGCGAGACGTTCTCTCAGTGGCCGCTAGGTGACGCTGAAGATCTCAACGGTAAAATAGAGATACCTGCAGATTGGCCTCAGACTGCTTCTTCATGGTTCTTCGTAAGTATGATTTAATTCAGAGAAACAAATATTCAGTTTGAGGATGCTTTAAGTAAAAGTTTATGGGGAGGCCTATAAGCACCCGCCGGAAACGTGCTGGAAGTGCGCGAGCGATCCCTCGTTCCGGTATAGGCAGAGAAGGGACCGGGGTGTCTTTAGTCGGTGAAAGTCCGATATATCCCACGTCGTGCCCTCGGCGTGGGTCGAAGTCAATAGCTGTTCAGCCTGAAACAAAAAAAAAGGTCTATATGCAGCCGTGGGATAGTAGACTGGTAAAAATAAATAGTATACATAAATCTTCAGAGCACTTTGCTATTTAAGATCCTGCCACGATAACCTAAAAGGGCCTTCAAGCAAATTAATCGTCAAAAAATTAAATCCCGTCATTAACATAGTCTTGTTTTCACCTGAATCTGGTAAGAGTGGAAGACACCCCCATATAGCTTGGAAGAGGCTAGGCAGAAGAAGAAATCCACCGGAGCCCCGCCGAGCATGCTTTGGCGAACCATGGGACTCCGGCAAAGGCAAGGACGGAACCGGGGTGTTTTTAGTCGGTGCAAGTCCTACATATCCCTAAGTCATGCCCTCGGCGAAGAATGAAATCATTGGATTTTCACCCCGTAACAAAAAAAAGGCATAAGTAAAACTAAATTGTCCTTTCTTTTCTAGATTAATCCCACGGGCATCCGTCGGCAGTTGAATTGGATCAAAGAAAAGTATGGTGATCTGGAGTTCATGATTACTGAAAATGGAATGGCCACGTTAGAAGGACTTGACGACCACGACAGAGTAGGTTACTACAGGGATTACATGAAACAGGTGAGCCTGGAATCTACTATGTTAGTCGTATGATGCCGTAATGCTTATGACACCGATGTTGAAATTACATTGATTAGTTATTGCAATCTGGGTGTGATGCAGATATTGGAAAATCTACGGGTTTGAAACGTATTGTGAACCCAACCTAGATGCACTTCAGAATTGTTGTAGGGACAGTTTTATACTTATTTAAAACAAAACGGTTTACTCACGCATATTCTCGAGATCGCCCGACTAGTTTCAGACTTAATAGCATTAGCATGTGTTATTTGTTTCAGGTTTTACTGGCTATCAAAGAAGATGGTATAAACGTTACCCACTACACCGCCTGGACTCTCATGGATAACTTCGAATGGATGGACGGTTATATGTATGTATCTGGCTCGTGTTTGGCAGAGAAATCACGACAGACTAGCCACTCAGTTCAACAACCTTATTTTAATAGTAATTAAATCAGTAAATCTATGTAACTGCACGATAGATCGGTTCTTAACTTTTTACTAATACGTTTACAATATAATTTCTCATTTACTTTTTCAGTGTAAAATTTGGCCTCTACGAGGTAGATTTCAAGGACCCGCTGCGCACGCGCACACCTCGTCTCTCAGCGCACTGGTACAAAAAGGTCATCAAGGCACACTCTCTTGATGTTATCGTGACAAGAGACGAACTATAAATTACTTGTTTTTAAACGTTTGACAACTTCTATCGTCTAGTAGCGGAGACACCGATTTTCAAGGTGTCGCCAGATCTGAGGTCCCGGATTGGAGTCCCGTCCGGGACGATACTCGATACGATCGATACTTTTCTACATTGTCTCGGGTCTGGGTGTTTGTGGTACCTTCGTTGTCTTTCATTCCATAACATGGAACATGACTTTGGCTACTTACTTTGGGTTCAGTGTGCTTACTCTCCAATGGAAAATTGATATTATTTTAAAAGGCAGGAGAATCAGTTTTCTTAAAAAAAATGCTGTCAATGGAAGGAACTGTCCGGAATCTAAACATTGAGAGTTTTTTTTTGTACTGTCTTGTACTGTGTTTATGTGACTGCTAAGTGAATAAAAATGTTGGATTGGTATTGTATGGCATATAAAATATATATATATGTGGCAGGGCACAGAGCAATGCATGTGATGTTGTCAGCATTTGTAAAAACTTTAATTTATAACGTTAACTTAGTAATAAAGAATAATCTTAATAAAAGTTGTTTTATTGCCACAAAACATGCAGTACTAATTAGCTATTTCGTTACACTGACGAATTATAATCAACCCCCGAATAATCAAACGCATCTTAACTTTAACACGTCCTTAAATGTCTATTGGTCGCCAATTTTTTAGCTATTTTCATATCGTTTTTATTTAGCAACTATAAAAGTTATTGACTTGAAATTTGGTTTCGAGATAGAAGAGGATATGATGAAAATAAATGTCGATCAGTTACACGATTAAAGAAACTTTCCTCGATAGATTTATTTTTTAAAATTACCTATATTAAAGTTTTTTTTTACTTTATCCACCAAACTATTTAACTTAATAATATTTTTTTCACACTGTTTGATGCATAATCATAACATCTAGATTAATGTAGATTTATTTTTTATTCCATTCGATAGATTTCGATTAATATGAGATTTTCCATTTTGTCACTTACGTTATTATTTCTAAGACAATATTTCGCAACCTTGACATGTTTAGCTCTTTTCGTCCCGTAAGCAAGCAGCTAGTATTATCTCTGTCTTACATTTCCGGATTGGCTCTCCAGTCCGCTTGACACCGCCTACTCACAAACGAAATAATTATTCGTGTAGCGCCTTAAAGTGATAAAGACAGCCTGAGAGAGACGTTACAATATTTGGCCATAATTTCCAGAATACTAATAACGCATCTTAATTTTAAGATAAATTACTACCTATTAATTTGACAGAGACAGCATCAGACTTAATTCCGTATTTGGCAGATAATAAAATATTTATTGTAGGTTACTAACCCTGACTGTTAAACCGAAGGTCGAGAGTGATTTGTTATGTGTCTGTGTGTAATTTATTTATAATATGTATATGAATTTGGAAATATATAAGTTTGTTTATCAGTTATCTGGTTGCCATAACGGTAGTTGGCGGGTTGGCTCTGTCTTGTTTGGGATCTGCTGGGTTATTCGCTAAGGCGGTTTTCAACAAAAGCGATTATTGCTTTATAAAAAAGACAGTTAAAACACACATTTCTTATCGTGTAACTTCGATGATAAACTAGATCTACTACTACTTAGTTGATTACCGACGTTAGCCGATACTGAATAAGCATTTTTATACTTATTTTTATCCACTAAACATCGGTTGAGTTGGCAACTTTAGGTAGCGAATAAGCCTACAGATGGCCAAATGTGAGTTGTCCCAAGATAATAAATAATAAAATAATAATAATACCGTACTTACTCCTATAGGCGGATACAGCTATTGCGAGGTATGCACGCATGGTTCATGTCATGCTTCGCAATCTATCTATACTAATACTAATATATACTAATATATAAAGCTGAAGAGTTTGTTTTCTTGTTTGTTTGTTTGAACTCGCTAATCTCAGGAACTACTGGTCCAATTAAAAAATTCTTTCCGTGTTAGATAGCTCATTTATTGAGGAAGGCTATAAGCTATGTAACATTACCCTGCGACCAAAAGGAGCGAGGCATAAATGAAAAATGTTGCAAAAATTAAATACCGTTGAAACTAAAACAAGCGGACTAAGTCGCGGGGGACAGCTAGTATAAAATGCTTTGTCCTAAATGACTGACGGATCAACGCACAGCCTAAACCGCTGATCGTAGAGATCTGAAACTTGGAAGGTGTGTTCTTTGTATGACGTAGGCATCCGATAAGAAAGGACTTTCCGAAAGTCTGCCCTTAAGGGGGTGAAAAACGGAAGCAAAGTTTGTATGGTGTCCCATACAATCTTTGCTTCTTCTTTGGTCCAATCTACTTCAAATTTTGCATAAACATTCTATAACAGAATTGATGAAAGACGTGTTTCGTATTATATTCAAACTCATCGCCTAACTGGTTTAAAAAGGGGTAGATAGTTATTTTGGGGGTGATTTGCATCGAAGTTGATATTAATACTCCTTATTGATTTTCATTTAAATTACTTTTTATTTTGTCACATGTTTAAAACTCAATACGATTTTATTAAAAAAACGGTGAACTCACATAAAACCTTGGTGAATTGCTCTTTAAAATTGAAATGTCAAAAACCATTTTCGAATTCTACGCGGACGAAGTCGCGGGCAAAACCTTGTGTGTACCATATAAGTGACGAGGAAAATGCTAAATATCGAGGCACACGCGGCTCTTTATAGCGCTGTTAGTATCATCATCATGTTTAAAGCTGTATTATGTAAGAGCAGGGTGGAGTGAAGAAGACAGAACTGCTCGAAATATCTACTGACTACTGACTACTGACTACTGACCCGGAGCAGAGATTTCGAGCACCGTTATTAAAAACACAGTCCGCGTTAGTAGAAACGCTACCTAAGCTTGATGATGATGATAATTAAATATGTATTCTAGATAAACTTTACCCGGTGTCATGCAAAATCGTCTAAGCAGTATAATACATGATTAAAAGAAATAGGTACTCATAATAGTGATTGTTTATTATTATTTTGATATCTTTCGTTTATCACTAATCAAATTCAAGGGCGCTAATCTGTTTAGTTTATTTAAATGATAGTAATGAGTGTAAGAAGTCAGTTCTCATCATGCATTGGTCCAGTTCACTTGTGTTCAGGTGAGATTTATTGACAGTTTGTATTAAATTTTTAATAAAAATAAAATAAACGGATTTTATCGCAGTTTTGACATTTAGATTCTAAATCGCGATAAAATCCGTTATATTTGTTTTATTCAATGTGTTACATTTATTGTGTATATGTTTTTGTGTATAATGTAATTGTGTATAATGTAAAATTCATTGAATTTTAGTTTTTGTTAATTAATCATGGCCGTTTCGTGACATACCTACTGTGTTTAGTGTAATTTTTCCGTATTAACCCGGGACATAACGGTAACAATGTGATTCTTGTGCTGAATATAATAGGGTTGACTGGGTATGAAAAATCAAAATCTGATTAGTCCGTCAGTTAGATAATAAAAATATTAGACGAGCATTTTTATTTTTTCAAAATAAGAAAACTCTAAGCATATAAAGTGAATCAAAGGTCAGGAGTGAGAGCTAATGACGTTATGCTTGCGAAAAAAAATGCTTGAAATTGTGACGTCACGAGACATTTCAATTCAATGTATCGTCGTAAGTTTTTGGTTACTTAAAATAAGAAATAAAACGTGGCTAATATTTTTAATAACCTATCTGTCTAAGAAAAATGAGAAAATAAAATAATATGATGCAATTTGAATAATCAGAAAGCAAGCGTGATTGTAGTCCGTCTGTTCTCGGTATATGGGTCTTTGCCCTCAAAAAGACTGTTCCAATCAGTTGTTATTAAATTGTAACGATAAAATATGTGTACCTAACAGATGAAAGCTATTTGAGGAATTGTTATTTATCTAATTATTTCTATAAGTGGGTTAGTATGTATATATTGATAAGATAGTGGTAATTTATCTTTTTCTATCTATAAAATGTGGCTGGTAAGCTTATTCTCGTTACGATAACATTGGCGAAGGTGCTAATTCTTTTTGTAATTAAATACAAATAGTTAAAGGAAAAATTTATAACTCGAACAGGACTCGAACCTGCGACTGCTGGTTCAATGCAGCAGTCGCTTTACCAACTAAGCTACAGCGGTGACTGAATGAAAGTTTAAATTTCTCCTTATACTTGTTAAGTCTTTGGAGCGACGTATGTGACATCTAGTGAACCAAAATTACAATTGTCGTTCGTCCTTTTTTAGAATCTAAGCTTACCCCATACCAAGTTTTATCCAAATTGGTTCAGCGGTTTGGCAGTGAAAACATAACAAAAAGTTGATATGAATTATTGTTCAAACACAATATATTGTTGAAATTTCAATGACTTTTCACTAGACCATGGCCCAGTCTGATCTTCAACCTTTGTCTCTGTCCCATGGTAGCGATCTATTAATTGCTTTCATTTTATGTCCTCAGTGCTTTGATAGCGGTGTCATGGTGCGCCGAGGACCTGAATTTCCCGCCGGGGTTCAGGTTCGGAGCCGCCACTGCCGCCTATCAAATTGAAGGAGCCTGGAATGCCAGTGGTAAGTGGTAAATCGTGTTAGAACGTCTATTTCAAATATCTTATAAGAATATTTATTTTGGCTTTTTCAGAATAAAGCAAAAAACAATAGGATCAAAGTCCGAATGTTTTTACCTAGCTATGAGACATTTTAGGCTGAAATAATCTTCTTAAATATGGTATCTGCGTTACTAAAAATGCCCAGAAAAATCCAATATAAAAACTGTCTAAAATTGATCTATTTAATTTACATTTCGAATTCGCAGACAAGAGCGAAAACATATGGGATCGCTTCGTCCATGAAAAGCCAACGAGAATCAAGAACTTGGAGAATGGAGACGTCGCGTGCGACTCTTACAATAAAGTGGAGAGAGACATCGAGATAGCCGCTGAGTTGGGACTGCACTACTATCGGTAGGTTACTCATAGCTTATCAAATCTTTACCATTACAATACAGTACGAGACGCAGATGTAGTATTTATTTATGACGTGAATAGTTTTCCAAATTTAATGTAAAGAAATATTGTGGTAAAAACCACAGATTACCGAATTGCTCTCTTACGGGTTAAAAAGCTACTACTTTGACAAGGCTTGTTTTATTATAAGTATACTATGAATTTTAATAAGTCGGCAGGACCAGAGAGAGTGTGCCTAGGCACCACCCAGTACCGCGACAAAATTAAACTTTATTATGTTATGTTTTAGATTCTCATTGGCCTGGGCCCGTATCCTTCCCACTGGCTTCCCCAACTACATCAGTAAGGAGGGCACAGAATACTACAACAAATTGATCGACGGTCTTCTGGCGAAAGGCATTGAACCCTTCATTACTCTATACCACTGGGACTTGCCGCAATCTCTACAGGATCTTGGTAAGTCTTAAATCCCACCCACCATCTCCGAAATGGCACGTAGGGAAAACATTTCTACATAATGGAATAATATGAGCTACAAGAATTTAAAGCCGACCGCAACATAGCTTGAGAAAAGGCAGGACATGAGAAGATTTCTTAACGTAACATTTCATCTACGAACTTTTAATACAAGATTCTTTAAGACGTTAATTAAAGATACGCATTTATAAAAAAAATCCGTGCTCTTACACTTTGTAACATAATAAGTTGGAACTGTTTTCAGGTGGCTGGACCAACCCCCTCATTGCCGACTGGTTCGCAGACTACGCGAGGGTTGTCTACTCTCTCTTCGGCGACCGCGTAAAATTGTGGCTGACCCTTAACGAGCCTGTTATCATCTGCGACATGTCTTACAATTCTGCGATGATGGCTCCTGGCGTATACAGTCCCCATGTAGGCACCTATATATGCAACAAGAATACCATGTTAGCCCACGCCAAAGCTTGGAGGATTTACGACGAAGAGTTCAAGCCGAAATATCATGGTAAGAGCATACGTCGCCCTAAGACGTAACAAGTAGAAGGAGAAATTTAAACATCAGTCAGTGACATCGTAGCTAAGTTGGTAAAGCGACTGATGCGTTGAGCCAGTGGTCGCAGGTTCAAGTCCTGCCTAAGGTTTAAATTTTTCCTTTCTTATTTAATTACTATTTATATGTCTACAAATAAACCAGAGTCTGTCGTCTTCTTAGCTCGTACGGCAATAGATCGCAGTTAACAAATATACCCTGCTTTGCATAACTCCGATCTTCTACTAAGAATTTAAAGTTTTCATTTACTTTGGGCCTGGTTTCCACTTAAACCACCTTCATGTAATCGTGTTCACGACAAGTAAGCGTCGTATTGACCTTTACTTAGTTTCAATCACGACTAACTCCAACTGTAGTAGCTTATAGCTTATAAATATTAGCCAACTGTCTGGAATGGCCAACACTTCATTTTAATTTACTTCAAAAGAAGGTTTTTAATTCGACGTTGTTTTTTATACATATTTGTTACTTATTATCTCCGGCAATTGTGGATCGATTTCAAATTTATTTTTATCGATTGTTTATCTCAGATATATCAGTAGTATATCTCAGAGGTGGTCTGATATGTTAAAGTCGATTATATTAATAGTATTATCAATTATCTTGGTCAAAACTCACTCACACTATCTTAACATGCCGCACTTTTTATCTTGTTGTCAATTATGATAAAATATATAAATGACCTCTAAAAAATCTTAAAGCAATTAAATGTTTTTCTAGTTCATGATAAAACATGGAAATTACTTTTCGTCTAGTTACTTAAAAAATTATATTTTTGTATTTCTATAAAATTGCCTAGGGTATTAATTAAGCAAGCTACTAGTCTTCCGTTGTTTTAAGTTACCCTTAGCGCTCGTGGACACGATGCCGCCGCCGCATCACCATTGTTTGTTTTTATCATTCACTGTAGGTTGTTTGTAATACATCGGTAGCTACGTACGTGGGCAGCCTGTAATATGTGGCTTGGCCGTTTCGTTACTACAATAACTATTGTATAACAGAAAAGTAATGAACAGTGAATAATTTTTTCACCTTACGCTCATGTGACTTTAGCGAAATGGCCAAGTCACATATTTTGACTAAGGTGTAGAGTTTGTGAAGTTAGACCTTGTAGAGTTAGGCCGTGTAGAGTTAGAAGCTTGGCTCTACATGAGATCTGATAACTTTTTGACAGTGCGAGTCATATGGTCTCGTCTTGGCAACATTTTACATGAAAATGTTGTTGGTGGGATCAAAAACAAACGAAGGTAGTGCGGTGGCGGCGCTGCGTTGGCGTCGTGTGCACGAGCACTTTCTCCTGAATTCTTCAACACTTACTTATGACCTCTAATATGGTTTACCTTACATTTCAGGTAAAGTATCAATCGCCAACCAACTTTTGTGGATCGAGCCTTTCACGGAAGCTGACAAAGAGCTTGCTGAGCTGGCTATTCAGAATATAGTAAGTTTTCAAGCCGTGGAAATTTCTAGTAATTTACTGCGAACAATAGAAGTATATCCTTAGAGGAATAAGTAAACTATAGAGTGCGCATATCGAGTATGAACTGTTGGCGCAAGTATGAACATATTGTATAATCGTAAACGCGTTTCGTTTTATTATAACTATTTCAAAACCTAATGTTACGCTAATAATATCGGAACCGTCGATATTTTCGACTAAACGTCGGTCGTCCCACGGAAATAAATAAATAAATATCTAGGGACATTTCACACACGGTCATCTGATCCCAAACTAGGCAGAGCCTGTGCTATGGCAACCAGACAACTGATAAACATACTTATACATTTCTAAATACATACATATTATAGATAAATTACACCCAGACACAGAACAAATGATCGTGCTCATCACACAAAGATTCGTCCTGGGTGGGAATCGAACCCACGACCTCCGGTTTAGCAGTCAGGGTCACTAACCATTAGACCAGCAGGCCCGTCAAATTACATAAATCAGTGCTTACGCTTGGCATAAGGGGCTACTAGCGATGCGCACGCTCTGTGTTTGCGTATGATTACTCTAAGATTATATCAAGAATAATATATTCACACATTGACTACCTAAGGGTTGGTACCTATGGTATGGTTAGAAAGTCGGACAATCAGCATTGTTTGGCACAAAAAGGCACCGAGCATTGCTTAATGTAAAATTCTGGTACTTAGCTGTATTCATTGAGACTATGAAAAGACCTACAAAATTTATTAACTGCCCATATAGTTGGCACATATATTTTTTAATTTTTAATACTACCTTCAATAATTTCAGGCAGGCAGATACTCTCATCCAATTTACTCTAAGGAAGGAGGCTGGCCGCCAGGTATTGAGAAGGTTTTGGAAAAAAAAAGTCTGGAAAGGGGATACCCAAAGTCTATGTTCCCAGCATTCACACAAGAAGAGAAAGACTTCGTTAGAGGTGTGTAAAATCAATTTGTAGCCATTCAATAAAATAAAAATATTTTCAGGCCCTTTAGAAATATTACAGCAGCAGAAAAAATTATAAGGCTTTAATAACGCGGTTCCAAAATATTATTCCTATTGACAAGAACCGACAAGAAAATTGATTAAATTGCATTTTCTCACGATGCACACTAAAAATTTCTTTTAAGGTGCCTCCTCATACTAGACAAAATAAACGCTGCATTTTTTTAAAGTAACTTACTGTGTACTGCTTGGTTTTAAGTCCGTTTTATATTATGTTTGGACATCCACAGGTACCTACGACTTCTATGCCATGAATCACTATACGAGCCGCTACATGCGACCAGCGAAGGAAGGTGAAACCTTCAGGCCGTGGCCGCTAGGTGACGCTGAAGATCTGAATGCTAAAATTGAGGTGTCTAAAGATTGGCCCAGGACTACCTCCGTTTGGTTCTTCGTAAGTATTAATTAACGGTAAACACTTTTGAAATTTTATGATGGCTCCTCGGACACTAATCAAAATACTCTGTAACACTAACTAATTCATAACAATCAGTTATGATTAAAGGCAACCACTGGTGTATGTCAATACAGTACTAAGATAGGGATGATGACTGGATATGAAAAATAAAAATCGATTTAGTCCGTCAGTTAGATAATAAAAAAATATAAGACACGTATTTTTTCTTTTATCAAAACAATATAAAACTATAAAGATACAGCGATTTAAAGTTCAGTAGTGGGGCTTATGACGTCAATTGTTGCACGTAGTGGCGTCACGCGAAATTTCCATTCACTGTATTTTGCTCATTTTTTATTTGCAGGAAAAATACGTGTCCAATAAAATTCATTAATCTACCAGGCGGACATTAAAAATCATTTTAGGACACATGCCTATTCCATTATATATTTTGCGGCCCCTTCTTAAACGATAAGCTACAAGGTTTATATGGTCGTTAACTCTTCAATTAGGTACCTAAATCTAAAACTAGAATTATGTTTTCTTTTAGGTGAATCCCGAAGGTATTCGTCGGCAGCTCGTTTGGCTGAAAGAAAAATACGGCGATCTGGAAATCATGATTACTGAGAATGGATTGTCCACCATGGATGGTCTTGACGATACCAACAGAGTGGAGTACTACAGGGAATACTTGAAACAGGTACGTTTAAATTTTACCTCGAATTTTTTTTTGGAATATATCTAAGGAATTATTTATGTTATTCTTTAGTTAATTACTACAATTATTGTTTACAAACTGGATTTTATATAAACTAAACTCTTAACTAATAAAAAAATCTAAAATCTCACTTCTTCCTATCCTCATTAGATATTTTAATCACTCTATCACTCAAAGGATTGCTGTTAGAGAACTCAATTTTGAGTTAACCTCGCCTATGTACATAAAATTTATTATTTTATTACTGTTTTATGTGTTACGTGTACAATACAGAATTAAGAATTAATTAAAAAATGCCGTCAAACAAATTATACACAACGCTGTCGACTGGAAGTGTACCCAAAATACTGGCGGCATTGCAACGTTGTATGGCAATGTTTATCCTCTTTCTATGGTAAAATCCAGGGTCACGCGAGGTATCAACAAAACGTTTTGCTGCCGTGCACGAGGTCTCGCCTTCAAATCTCGGGTCTCGAAAAAATATCGGAAAAATAGTTATTGGGTTTTTCGTTTAGAAATACTCAGTACAGTTCAGCTCTCTCTATACAGTATCTCGGAGTCAGGAAGTTAGGTGTTGCTTACATCCCCGTGCCTCGGAAAGCACGTAAACCCGTTGGTCCTGCGCCTGATCTCTCTCCGGTCGAGTCGGATTGCCGTCCCATCGGACTATGAGAGTGAAGCAATAGAGACTGCAACTGTGTTCGCGCATACACTCGTGCACTGAAATATCTCCCGTGCAGATGACTAATCTCTGTTGAGAGAAGCCGCCGTGACCGAAATTCGGCGACCCGTTGCGTACTTGTTATAAAGGTATGAGGAAACTAATGTCAATAATATTATATTGGTGTTTCTTTTCCAGGTATTATTGGCAATCAAAGAGGATGGTGTGAACGTAACTCACTACACTGCCTGGACACTTCTGGATAACTTCGAATGGATTGATGGCTATCAGTAAGTACAGTAGAGATTGTATTTTATTTTCGCTGGTATACTCTTGTAGGTGACCCAGTTCCACTTCTTAATAGCGTCCTAATAAAAAGTCCGCGCGTAAACATCTATAATTAAACAGGATAAAAATAACTGAATTTTATTGCCATCTGTCAAAAAAACTTGTATTCAGTAACATGTGGGTTAAGTTATTATCTCGCCTACATACCTGATATATCTATACTAATATATAAAGCTGAAGAGTTTGTTTGTTTGTTTGTTTCTTTGAACGCGCTAATCTCAGGAACTTCTGGTCCGATTTGAAAAGTTATTTTAGTGTTGGATAGCCCATTTATTAAGGAAGGCTAAGGCTATAAGCTATATAACATCACGCTGCGACCAAAAGGAGAGGAGCATAAATGATAAATGTTGCAAAAATGAAAAACCGTTGAAACTAAAACAGGCGGACAAAGTCGCAAGGGACAGCTAGATTCTTATAAATATGTGTAAGACAGACAATATATAATAAAGAGGAACATACCAAGAAAATAATGAATTAATAGTAATTTCCGCTCATTAAATCACTCTGGTTTTATAGATAGATAGATCTCGTGCTTATTTATTCTCTAATTCCATTAGTAAATTATGGCTTAATTGAAATACTTGCTGTATTTTTGTATTGAAATAAAAGTATTTTTTTAACGGATTCCATCGCGATTTATTTAGATTTTTGTTCCCAATCAATGCTTTTGCAGGTGTCATGGTCACGGGCAGACGCGCAAAGGCATTATTAAAACGTCGAGAACAAAATCTAAATAAACGGTGATAGAATCTGTTTCAATGTCTAAAATTCGCGCAAAACTCAGAAAGGATTATTTTTATTGTATTGTGTTTTAATCGACTTTCGAAATTCCAGTTCGAAATTCGGACTCTACGAGGTGGACTTCAAGGATCCTCTGCGCCCGCGCACACCGCGCCTCTCAGCGCACTGGTACAGAAAGGTCATCAAGGCTCACTCCCTCGACGTGACAGCGACACGAGATGAACTATAGTTTATACTTGTAATTAATTAATTACTAAGTAATAAAGGATAAAACTTAAGTTCTTGTTTAACTTAAAATACTTATTTGATGAGTGTCGTTAAAACATGTAACACAATTTGAGGCATTATATAGCAACTAGTTGTAGTTGTAGTTTGTAATTATTAGTAGTATTATAACTAGTTCCATTCAGGGTCAGTTACATTACAATGAAAGCATCAATATACAAGCCTTCATATATTATGCCCAGCCGTGGGCTTTTTAAAAGCTGATGTTGAATTACGAGGTCTCTGAAAAAAAGTACAGAAAGAAGTTTGACTAAATAAAACTCTGAATATTTTCTCATTATTTGTTTATTATTTCATAATATGTATGTATTTAGAAATATATTAATTAGTATGGTTATCAGTTGTCTGATTGCCATAATACAGGCTCTGCCTAGTTTGGGATCAAATGGCCGTTGGTGAGTTGTTCCAAGATCTTATTATATATATTTATTTATTTATTTATTCTTTTTTACACCTAAACAATATAACAAAATCAAATTTACACTAGAATTGTATAATACCTAATATGTACGAAAGGCGGCCTTATTGCACAAAGCAATTTTTTCCAGGCAACCATTTTCCAAACAAAAGGTTAACTAAATCTATACTATAATATTATAAAGCTGAAGAGTTTGTTTGTTTGTTTGTTTGAACGCGCTAATCTCGGGAACTACTGGTTCGAATTGAAAAATTATTTTTGTATTGGATAGTCCGTTTATTGAGGAAGGCTATAGGTTATATAACATCACGCTACGACCAATAGGAGCGGAGCATAAATGAAAAATGTTGCAAAAATGAAAAACCGTTGAAACTAAAACACGCGAACAAAGTCGCGGGGGACAGCTAGTATTTAATAAAAATGCACAGAAAATAAAATATAATCTGAAGTCTAATATTAAATTCATAATTGGCAGAACACAATGCAAGTTCTTACTTGATAATGTTACCATTTAAAAATTTATAAATCGCTTGTAGAATTGTCACTTGTCTAAGGGCTATACTCACCAGTGTACTTGCGAATAATATTTGAAATCTGTGAGTGCTATGTATAGTGTAGGTATACCTACTTCTTCAAAATACAAATTAAAGCTGTAGAAAATAGTTTTTATTATAAATTTTTCCTTTTTTGTATAGCAGTTGTTTGTATTAACAACTCTTTCTTCTTTCTTCTATCTCTTTATATAGTATTGCTATTTTAATGCCAATCAAGACATTTTTGTTCACGGCATAATTTCTATCTAGATATCTAGACATCTAGGGAATGGTTCTTTATGACTTTAGTGTAGTAGTACGCAGACTGGCGCGGTGTGCGCGTGCGATTAGGGTCGTTGAAATCCACCTCGTACAGTCCAAATTTGATGCTGGAACATAAAAAAATATTTTTTGGATTAGTTATAGACCAAATCTCCAAATCCACTAAATAATATCAAGTAGGTTCGATTTATCCTTATACTAATATATAAAGCTGAAAAGTTTGTTTGTTTGTTTGTTTGAACGCGCTAATCTCAGGAACTCTGGTCCAATTTGAAAAATTCTTTCAGTGTTTGATAGCCCATTTACTGAGGAAGGCTATAAGCTTCATAACATTACGCTGCGACCAACAGGAGCGGAGCATAAATGAAAATCATTGCAAAAATGAAAAACCGTTTAAACTAAAATACGCGAACAAAGTCGCGAGGGACAGTTAGTTTATAAATAATTTCAATTGAAAGTTGATTCAAAAGCCAGAAAAAAATATGGAACTGTACTATAATGTTTGTATGTGAGTCTAGCGGCTGACAACAGTTCAACTTATGTTTAAAACTAGCGACTCGCCCCGGCTTTGCGTGGATATACAAAACATTAATGAATTATTTTTCAAACCTTCGTCTTGAATTATCATTCCTTTTTCTATTGGTGAAAATTCTATGAAAATACTTTCGGTATTTTTTGAGTTTGTTGCGGTCAGACAGACAGACAGACGCGGAAGAAGACTGTTTTACGTAATATGTATAGATTTTTATATACAGGGTGGAACAGAAAAAGTGTATATATCCAAAAGGGGTAAAGAGTATATTTGGTAATAAGTTACTTAACAAAATTACAGTTAAAAATAAGTTAGTTAATTAATTGATAACCAATTTTTTGCATTAATTAATTATTTGACACCAAAAACGTGTCACAACATTACGAGGGTCAATATTTTATTACGTTACTCGCTAAATGTAAAGGTACATCGCTTCAGTAGTCTAGTTTTGATTTTTGATGTCAAATAATTGATGCGAAAAATTGGATATCAATTATTTAATTAACGCATTTTGACTTTATACCAGATGTACTCTTCGCCCCTTTTGGATAGATAAAAGCCTTCGGTGACACCCATATATAGATAAATTGAACTTAAATTAAAGTACAACTTACGAATAGCCATTCATCCATTCGAAGTCATCCATGAGGCTCCAGGCTGTGTAGTGGGTAACGTTAACACCATCTATATTTATTGCCAGCAAGACCTGAAATAACAATTGATTCAATCTCAAGAAACCTTTAGTCCTACATCTTGCAGGATATATGCTGAGCAGTCACTGCGCTATCATAAGTTATGTCACGCTCGACTACGGGAGATTGATTTTCCAGATGCGTTAGGTGAATGTTGTGATGGAATGTGTTCGAATGTTGAACACAGGTTATTATTGAAAGATATGTATCTGAAACTGGTTACTATACTATCTGAAGCAGCTACAATTACACGCAATAAAGTGAGGGCGCGGAGGAAGGGTGGATTCGTCGCAGGATGGACTAGGTATGTGGCAAGTTACCATAGGGAGGCCAGGTTGAAATTCTTGGCCTGGGTGGAAGATGGGAAGCCAAACAGCGGTCAGGCATATGTCGACATGAAGGAAAGTAGGAAATTGTTTAAGCAAAAGTTAAAATGGTGCCAGGATAGGCAGGAACAAATTAGAATGGATGCACTTGCTTCTCATCATTTTGCGAACAATTTCAAACTTTTCTGGAAAGAAACGGGAAATATAAGCCGGAAGCCTGGCCTTCCTGTGAGTGTTAATGGTGTTAGTGATCACCGTGTGATCGCGAATATGTTTGCTGAGCACTTTAAGGTGAGATCAAGATTGGGCACTTGTATGCCTGATTTGCCCATTGCTGGGGCTATCACCCAGGAAAGAGTGGTTAAATTTACGGCCAGTGATGTAAGAAGAGTTATCAACAATATGCAGAGAGGCAAATCGCCTGGGCATGATGGCCTCAGTATTGAGCATCTTAGATACCGGGGTTCACTTGCCGCGAGTCCTCGCCTTGTTTTTTAACCTATGTCTTTGTCATGGGTACCTGCCGGAGGAACTTACAAAGACTATTGTAGTGCCGGTTATTAAGAATAAAAATGGAGATTTATCGGACAGGAATAACTATCGGCCCATCTCACTTGCTACTATAATTGCCAAGGTTTTTGACAGCTTGCTTAACAACATTCTTATACATCATGTTAGGTTGTACGAAGCCCAGTTTGGTTTCAGGAAAGGGCTTTCTACTGAGAGTGCGATTTTATGTCTTAAACAAGCTGTCAAGTACTATACTGACAGGAAAACGCCGGTATACGCGTGTTTCCTTGATTTGTCAAGGGCTTTTGATACTGTACTTTATGACAGGCTCTGGGGAAAGCTGGGAAGCGCGGGTGTGCCGGTAGAAATCATATCTCTGTTAAAGCAATGGTATTTCTGCCAACAGAACCAGGTGAGATGGGCGGGTGCATTTTCTGACTCGTACGGTATGGACTGTGGAGTTAGGCAGGGTGGGCTAACCTCTCCTCTGTTATTTAACCTATATGTGAATGACCTTATCGGTGAGCTCAGCAGCACGCATACCGGATGTCATATTGATAATGTGTGCGTCAATAACATTAGCTACGCTGACGATATGGTGCTGCTGGGGCCATCGGTGGGTGCGGTTCGAAAGCTGTTAATGATTTGTGAGAGATACGCAGTGGAGCATGGGCTGACTTATAACGCAGCTAAGAGCAAAGTCCTTCTTTTTAAAGGAAAATTAAGTGTGCCCGCTTGGTGTCCACATATTATGTTATACGGTGAGGAGCTTCAGAGGGTGACCAGTTTCAGATACCTGGGGCACGTCGTTAATGATGACTTGTCTGATGATGCGGATCTGGAACGGGAGCGTAGGGCATTGGCGGTCCGAGGTAATATGATTGCCCGTAGGTTCGCCCGCTGTTCCACAGAAGTGAAAATCACTCTTTTCAAGGCTTACTGCCAATCATTTTACTCGAGCAGCCTATGGGTGAGTCACACCCGTCGGGCCGCCAATGTCTTGCGCGTTCAATATAACAACATCTTTAGGATGCTGATGCGGCTGCCTCCATATTGCAGCGCGTCGTTAATGTTTGCCGAAGCACATACGGATGGATATCCGGCGATAATCCGCAAAAAGGTGGCTTCCTTATTGAGACGTTTGAGAGATAGCAGCAACGGCATCCTCAAGATGATTGCCTCACGTTTAGACTGTCCGATCCAATATAAGTGGGTGAACATTATTACCGGACATGACTGACATATTATTTAAATTATATTTTAATTATATTTTAATTTTGACTTTGTGTATAATGTAATTGTTAGCCATATGTTTTAATTCTTTTGTATGTTTGACTGACTATATTGTATCTTTTGTCTGTATTATGGATTTTTATCTGAATTAAACGTATTATTATTATTATTATATATTTTCTCTTTAACTTTACCATAATATTAGTACTTTACTCTTTTGCCTAGCTTTTTCCCAAGCTATGTTGGTGTTTGCTTCCAGTCTTAACAGACGTCCGGATAAAGTCGGACACAGACAGGCTTTTTGTGTTGCGTCTCCGGCCAAATTAGACGGTGACCAACGGAAACTCCTGCTTTTAAGTTTAATTATTTGTAGTTGTTTCCTCAAATTAAAATTTCCTCAAGATTTTATGGTAAATGTTAATAAGAACTGTTTTGTTAAAAAAAAATCGAATATGCAACTACTATGACAAAAAAAAATACTTAAGCAATTCCGGCTTTTTCACCCAAATGTCCGGCAAAACTGGCTTGTTCTTACCAGCTTTTCGGTTTCAAAATGTGGCAACCCTATACGTGGAGGTACTGCGTATCTGACCTCCATAACCTATTTTACTGAGTAACACATGGTAAGACTGGTTGTCAGAATTGTTATTACTTAACAACTGCCAAGTATGAAAGTCGGTCTCAGCATGTTCACAAACGGTCACTCATCCAGCGGACCAATCGTGACACGCGCGGTTTAACTTTTATTATCGGACAAATCACTTACACTTAGCCACAAAATACTTTAATATTACGTACTTATTAATTACAAACGGGAGTCGTTGATAAATTTACAATTATAGATCCTGATATTTTTTCGAACGATTAACTCACGCATATTCTCGGGATCGTCCGACTAATTTTAGACTCGATAGGAGTCCCTAGTCATGAGCTGACGCAGCGGCGACGGTGTCGCTACACCACGGCCGCCGCGTAAACCGTTGTATTTTTAAATAATTATGAATACTCCCCACGAAACTTACTTGTTCTAAGTACTCCTTATAGTAATTCACTCTGCCAGGATCGTCCAAACCTTCGAACGTTGAGAATCCGTTCTCCGCAATCACGTACTCTAAGTCGCCGTACTGTTCTTTTAACCAGACTAATTGACGACGAATACCTTCGGGGTAAACCTGGGAATTGATTAAACGGGTCAAATATTAACCTGATTTTCTCTTTGGGTATTTTCGACCGAGCTTAGTTACAACTCATGCCACTGCACGATCTGGCGCTAGTGTCGGGTTCTAAAGTACTAGAACAGAGAGAGAGCAACTCGACCTGAATTCAATTGAAACAGAACTCGATGCAGTCGGAAGTAGGCCACAGTTTATAAAAATTTGTTTTATGTTTCATGTTATTTCTGAATTTGTACTTACCACAGCCCAATTTGAAGCGCCCACTTCCCTGCCTTCTGGCATTATCATGATACCTCCCAGGTCTTCGACATCGCCCATTGGATAAGCTAGGAAGGTGTCTCCCTCTCTTGCTTTGCGGATGTACCGAGATGTGTACTGGTTCAAAGCGTAGAAATCGTACGTACCTGTAAAAAAGTTTTTATGTAGATGTAGGATAAAAAATACTCCTGGCATTTAAGGGTAATAGATTTTTGAGATCAACCTAGATGACTGGATCTAGCTCTGCTAACTAGCGCGTCGGTAAGAGTGATAGGATCACATGGACTCAAACCCGTTGTTACATATTTTTTGCAAAAAGACAAAATGCTGAAGATATTTTTGTACCTACCTCTAACCAGCTCTTTCTCTTCTTGTGTGAATGCTGGAAACATAGACCTGGAGTATCCTCTTTTAAGACTATTCTCCTCCATGACTTTCTCAATACCAGGCGGCCAGCCACCTTCCTTGGAGTATATTGGGTGAGAGTATCTGCCTGCCTAAAAATCATTATATTACTACTGCTGTCAAAAGTACTATGGAAATAAATTATTATTTATTTATTAAAAAAATATAAAACAAGTTAATCTCAGGAACTACTGGTCCGATTTGAAAAATTATTTCAGTGTTGGATAGCCCATTTATTGAGGAAGGCTATGAGCTATAATATAACATTACGCTGCGAGCAAAAGGAGCGGAGCATAAATGAAAAATGTTGCAAAAATGAAAAACCTTTTGAAACTAAAACACGCGGACAAAGTCGCGGGGGACAGCTAGTTTAAAATAAAGGCGATACTTTGTTAATTCATCACTTGTAAACGATTAAAAAAATCATAAGATCATGCTTTTTGTTTATTCTCATAGCCATAGGTGATTCAGCGTGTTCTATAGTAATCTGGCAATAAAGTACATACTTACATAATTTTGTAAAGCCAGTTCAGCAAGATCCTTATCATCTTCTGTGGCTGGTTCGATCCACAACAAATTGTTAGTTAGAGATACCTTACCTGTAAGACAAAGATATAGTCAACATATTTAAAAAAATATGGACAAGAAATTGTCTCTAACAGGCAGAAATTACATGAGTGGATTTTTACTGACGAGACCCCCTATGTTTTCCGGATCTCGCTCAAATAATTATGATCTGCCTAAAAATAACAAGTGATAATAGTGTTATTTATTACCTGGTAAACAATAAGCAATAAATCCATAAACAAAACAAAGATATGCAATGATACAGTAAAAACATGTTTCTTGCAACAATAAATGTAAGATAATAAATTTATAAGTAGAAGCAATAAAAACAAGGCGGTGAAAATTAAATAACGATAAGTAGTTAATTATATCATAATAAGGAAAAGTATTTAGGAAAGGACATTAATAATTAAATACAAATAGTAGAAAAGAAAAAACGATTTATAATTACTTGCATTGAAAACTATCTAGAAGGCAATATCGAAGGAGATGATATAAATATATTAATTTTATAAAAATCATGGTATAAAGTTGAACCGACTCTTTGCAAATTACAACATGCTTCAGAAAAGGCTAAGCACAAAATGAAAAAATCATTCATCCTATAATGATTTATTTCTAGTTATATCTAGGTATATCCAGTCGTATTGCAAGAACATAATATTATTAATATTTATTACGAGCCATTAGTGTCCCACTCAAAGACCTCCCTTTCCTCTTTCCATTTATCTCTGTTTCAGGCTAAAAGGGGCCAGTGCCACGCAATGGTGTTGAGTTCGTCCCACCCTCTCTTCCTGGCATAATAATCATCTATAGGTATATAAACACTTACAGCGATGGACCCACGACCTGATGAAGGTCGAACGGGATGTAGAAGGAGAAAATCCGGGTTTTGTGGCGCAATTTGGGAGAGGCCTATGTCCAGCCGTGGGCAGCAATAGGCTGAGTTGATTAATTGATATAAGCACTTACCATGATATTTCGGCTTAAACTCTTCATCGTAAATCCTCCAAGCCTTAGCATGAGCCAACATGACCATCTTATTACACACATAGGCGCCAATTTCAGGGCTGAGGATGCCAGGAGCGGCTATACCAGTGTTGTAACAGGCATCACACACTATAATTGGTTCGTTGAAGGTAAGCCACAGTTTCACGCGGTCACCAAAGAGAGAGAAGACAACCCTCGCGTAGTCAGCGAACCAGTCGACAATGAGGGGGTTAGTCCAGCCACCTGGAAGTAGATAGAACTAAATAAGGTCAATAAATTGGTGTCGGAGCAATTACAACTGCTCGAAGGCCTTAGATTGGATTTAGGACCAACTGGGTCTTAAAAACAGAGACGCACATCTCAAAATTCACTAAACAAAAAATACACTAGGCCTGATTCCATATGTGTATTTTTTTTTTCACTGAGATCCGATATATTTGGAATCTACTTGCTCATCGACTTTAGCCATTTTACTCGTTTTTCATCCATCACTCAAAGTTTTTTCTTTAGTGTGGGATGTACCTATAAATGTAAGTCATTCACATTGCTTTTTTTCTGCTTATAGATCTAGGTGGGCGTAACGGTGACCTATACCAATAACTTTGATTGAAGGTCGATGTGCAATATTCATCGCAGGGTACTATACTATTATTTGACCTTGAGGGTGTAATGACATAATAACTTACTAAGTTCCTGCACTGGTTGCGGCAGGTCCCAGTGGTACAGAGTCACAAAGGGCTCGATGCCTCGCGCCAGAAGGCCGTTGATCAAGTTGTTGTAGTAATTCACTCCGTCCTTGCTGATGCGGTTGTTGAAACCAGTTGGAAGGATGCGGGGCCAGGATATAGAGAATCTAAAACAATGGGATAGATGACTCGGTATGAAAAGTCAAAATGTAATTAGTCTGTCAGTTAAAAAAATAGATAAGCGTATTTTTTGCCTTTTCAAAATGAGGGTAAAGTGAATCCAAATTCAGGAGTTATTGACGCTAATGCGTCGCTAATGCCCGCGTACGAAATGCACGAAATTGAGATGTCATGCGACATTTTTTTTTGATCTGCTGGTTAATTATGTGTTGCTGTAAGTTAGCAGATCATTATTTCAATTTTATTTTTCGTGGTAATTACGCCAGCAATATTTCTAAAACGTATCAGGAACTATAGAACTTATGTGAATGCGAAGAGAACTCGCATTTATTTTGATTTTTTGAAAAATTATCTGCTACCGGAAGTTAGCAGATCATTTTTACAATCATCTTATTCGGGGTAAAAACACCAGAACTATTTCTAAAAAAGTATCAAGAACTATAGAACTAATGTGCATGCGAAAAGAACTACCATTTTTTTTGATCTGCTGGACATTGCTCTGCTAAGTTCACGGACATTTGTCACGAGGACTTACCCGGTAAAAATATATTACTTTAGTTTTGACTGATATCTTACCTGTAGAAATGTAGTCCAAGTTCGGCAGCCATCTCGATGTCTCTCTCCCAGTTGTTGTAAGAGTCGCACGCGACGTCCCCGTTGTCATTGTTCAGGATTCTAGTCGGGTCTTCATGGACGAACCGGTCCCAAATGCTTTCGCCTTTATCTATTATACAGATATTTAAATTGAAGGAATCATTAACTACTGATATGCCTTTCTCCATTGGAGCTGGGCAGGGCAATTAGCTAGACGTACAGACGGCGATGGAGTTGCACTGTTACTGAATGGTGGCCAAGGACAGGTCGAAGGAGTCAGGGATGACCGAGAGCACGTTGGTTTGATGACATAGTTAAGTTAACAGGAACCACCTGGATGAGGGACGCGCAAGACAGACAAAAATGGCAGAAAAGAGGGGAGGCCTATACTCAGCAGTGGGTGATTACGGGGTGAAACCATGATGATGATGATGCGTTTCTCTATTTCTTCAGGATAAGTTACAAAATGTTAATGATCTATACTCCTATACCAATATTATAAAGAGAAAAGATTTGTGTTTTGTATGTTTGTAACGAATAAACTTAAAAAATAATAGACCGATTTAAAAAAATCTTTCACGATTGTGCTACATTATCCCTGAGTAACATAGGTTTATATTGCTGTGCTATCCGTGCGGAGCCGGGGCTAGTCGCTAGTACGTAATACAGAACTGGTGTAAAATAACACTGAATCATCTCACTCTAACGTACAACTGGGATAATAAGTATCCTATAATACTATGATCTAGGTTTTGAACTATTTGGGCGTCGAGTAGGCAGCATGAATATCGGGTTTTCGTGGAACAAAAATCGAAGGATTTGTGTACGAAAACAATTTCTAGGGCAGTTACCTGGTCCCCCACTAAGACAATTTAATCGATAAGTTGTCGATAAGGATGAATAATTTCAAAAGCATCAGTGTAATATGGTACTTACCAGTGGCATTCCAGCCTCCTTCGATTTGATATGAGGCAGAAGCGGCCCCAAACTTAAACCCTGGTGGGAAGGTCAAGTTGGAAGCTGTACAGGACGCGGCCAGCAAGGCGCTGTGGATTTAAACACCAGCTAATGAATCTAGTGGCCGAAATAATAAAGTACCTATCAGACTGTAACCCAATAATGGAGGGTCAGCATATCAGAGCCATCCCATCCATTCATAAAGTAAAAACTGTATCCATGGGTAATCTTAATCCTTACTAATATTATACATGCGAAAGTAACAAGTCTCTCTGTCTGTCGCGCTTTCACGCCAAAACTACTAAACCGATTTCAATGAAATTTGGTACACAAATAGTCTAAAGCCTGAGAAAAGACAGGTATTTAAAATGTAATCGTTAATATTTTGAATACCTTACATTTTTTCTGGACATATTAGGTACATTTATTTAGGTACAATTCGTTAATTAATAATTATATAACGGATACTAAAACTTTAATCAGTTTAAAGCCCCCGTTGAGTGTCATGCTGTCTCTGTCACTGTTATGAGTAAAGTAGCGACAGATAGACATTTAAGATCGTCTTAAAGTTAAGTTGTGTATCCGTTTTTTTTTTTTTTTTATGGTATCTAAAAGAAACTATATTATTGTAACTATATTACTATATTAAAAAACGTTAAGCAAGTTGACTCCTCGCGTGACCCAAGGGCTGGCTTTTACCTTAGACAGAAAATAAGCATTGTCATACAACGTGGCAATGCCGCCAGTCTTTTGGGTACACTTCCAGTCGACAGCGACGTAGATGAAATTTTTGACGCAATTTTTTAGTTAAGAGTTTAGTTTTGTTATATTTAAGTTTGTATATATTTAATACGTTACAACTTATATTTTAGTTACATATTTGTAAGTTAAATAACAGTTTTAATAACTGGCTACTAAGCAGTTGTTGGAAGGGCTCGTGGCAAAGTGTAAGCCGTACAGTTTTACCGATAATGATAACCTTCATTATCGGTAAAACCGCCGGTAAAGCCGCGCTCGCCGCGGTTGGTCCGCGGATGGGTGACCATATGTAAACATAACGAGACCAAGACATATGTTAAGCTATTAGTCCCGACTGTCATACGTTGATCTTTGGCAGTCGTTAAGTCCTTACAATTCTGACAACCAGTCTTACCATGGAACTGTGTTACCCAGTAAAATGGGTTGTGGAGGTCAGATAGGCAGTCGCTCCATGTTAAATACAGTATTCAGCTGAATCCTGTAAGACTGGATTCCAACCCCAACGTAGCTTGGAAAAAGGCTAGACAGAAGAGTTTTGCTATATCGCAAAGCTAAAAGCAAGTAGGTAGGGATTAATAAACAAGTATGTCATAAGTTGTATTTACACAGATGTGCCATTTTTTTTTCAATACAAAACATTTTGGTACGAATTAAAATCTATCTTTAACAAAGAGGCCACTACTTCATAATTTAACCATTTTTATTTAATCAAGTGTTCTTGTTTTTAGTTGTTGATAGCTTCGTTATTTTGTGGACTTCGAGTTCTGCTATTTACAGTTCAATAGTTATAATTTTTTTTTGTTTCTTCCTAGCCTTTTATCAAACTATGAGGTAGGCTTCCAGTTTTACGGGGTTCAGGTTAGTACCGTATTTTACATGGATGGACTATCTGACTTCCACAACCCATTTTACTGGGTAACACAGAATCCCAAAGTAAGACTGGTTGTCAGAATTGTAATGACTTAAAGACTTCCAAAGAATAACGTGTAACAGTCGGGACCAATGTCAGAGAAAAGATAAGTTTTCAGTTTTGGTATTTTAAAAAATGGTCACCCATCCAAGGACCGTCCGCGGCAAGCACGGCTTAACCGTTTCTATCGGTCATATCGTACGGAAAACACTTAGCTATGAGCCTTTTATTACCAACCCAAAACAAAAGTAGCAGAGTAACAATTAAGTACAGATAGTTAAAAAAACAGCATGGGATTTGAATTTAATTATTCGGTTAGATTATATAAAAGATTTTTAACTAGATGAAAATTAAACATCCGTTGACACATGTACGACGAAGCATCATGATTTATATCTTGACGGGCTTGTTGGTCTAGTGGTTAGTGACCCTAACTGCTAAACCGGAGGTCGTGGGTTCGATTCACACCTAGGACGAATCTTTGTGTGATGAGCACGATCATTTGTTCTGTGTCTGGGTGTAATTTATCTATAATATGTATGTATTTAGAAATATATAAGTATGTTTATCAGTTGTCTGGTTGCCATAGCACAGGCTCTGCCTAGTTTGGGATCAGTCGACCGTGTGTGAGATGTCCCAAGATATTATTATATTATTATTATTATATCTTGATATTTTTTCGTTTGTGTTTATTAGAACAAGGTTCACTTAAATCTAACAAAAAGGAACATATAAAGATGAGATCTATAGCACACTATTCAAATCACCAATTACTTTTTAAAATTAAAATAAATACTCGAATTTTACAATTAAAAGTAGTAAAGTGCAAGGCTACATCATCTCTTTTACTCACGTGCGTATCCTATCTTTTCAAAATCAAAATCAAAATATTTTAATTTTAAGAAGGCCTTTTGAGGCACTTCCAAAACGTTAAATGAATCTAGTTGCGCCGTCGTTTTGTGAAATTAATTCGTGCAATTTGACAACCTTCTGAGATATACCAGGACGATAATTTTATTAAGATTTAAGCTTAATATAAATTTGAGCAGTCTGTCTTAAAATTTTGTTTATAGTATACTGCTGGGCGCAGGCCTTTTCTCATGTAGAGAAGGCGAAGAGAAGTCGAGCATTGATCACCACGCTTGCTTATTGCGGATTGGCGATTTCAGATTCCAATTTTTTCAATCCAGGTTTCTTCACGGTGTGTTCCTCCACCGTTTGCCAATAATGTCTTAGAACAGTTAAGAAAGTACAAATAACTTTGAAAAAGTCACATTGCTACTTGCCCTTAGTGGTTTCGAACCTGCAACCTTGTGCGTACAAATCCGTTTGTTTGCCGCCACGACTAATTTTATTTTAATTACTACAATAAGTTTCAGCTTACCTGAGTACGGCTGCTAGGTACCAAACCATGTTAAATAATACGACACTCTATCTTGTGTTACGTTATTTAAACTGCTGTCAAAATAAATACTGTATGTGTGTATATATCATGATTGTATTAAATACAAAATATTATTTTTAATATAATAATAATAAATGTGGACAACATCACATACATTGCTCTGAACCCAAAGTAAGTAGCTAAAGCACTTGTGTTGTTGAATTCAGAGACAACGAAGGTACCACGAACACCCAGACCCGAGACAATGTGGAAAAGTGGTTTTCTACATTGACCCGCCCGGGGATCGAACCCGGGACCTCAGAGCTGGCGACACCTTGAAAACCGGTGTGTACGCCACTCGACCACGGAGGTCGTCAAATATATACATACATCTCTCGCTACGTATCCTTGCAGATCTCTGGTGGAAGCATCCTAACGTTTAGAAATTGTATCTAGTAAGTATCTTTCACACTTATTGCTACTCTTACCTTATGATGACAGCTTCAGACCAACCCATGATGAACAATGAGAAAGTTCATAAATACCATTATCTTTATAGTTGAGCTTGAGTTTGATCGCGGATAATCGGCGTTCACGGATTAAGCGAATTAAATAATAAATAAGAATAACAAGATAAGAGGATAAAACAGTAGAGAGATAAAAGAAAAATAAATAACCCTTAAAAATAAATTAGAATATTTTAATTTAAAGTAATTGTTTGACCAGTGAAAGAGTCGATAAAAAAACAAAAAATTCAATTGTAATACATATAATTTGAGGCATTAAGGCACGATGTTCCTTTTTTCAATGCCAAGACACGTTTATGTAGCCAAGTTGAGTAGATAAGAGAGTGATCCATTTAGTTAAATAACTGCAATCTTCAACTTCAAAATGTCGACGACCTCTGTGTGGCAAGTGGCGTACACACCGGTTTTCAAGGTGTCACTAGTTCTTCAGAACTAGTGACACCTTGAAACCGGACCGAACCCTTCAGGGTTCGGTCCCCTGACGGGGCAAGTTAGAAAACGACTTTGCTACATTATCTCGGATCGGGGTGTTTGTGGTACCTTTGTTGTTTTTAATTACAAAGCTCTGTGCTTTAGCTACTATTGGTTCAAAGCAGTGTATGTGATGTTGTCTATATTAATTTAATTTTTTTTTTCTAAAAAGGGTCACTAGTTACATTACAATGAAAGCCTCAATATACAAGCCTTCATATTATGTCCAGCCATGAGTTATTTAAAAGCTGATGTTGAATTTTGTGGCAAGTTTCAAAGTGATGTTGGAAAAAAGCAAAGAAACAAGTTAGACTTAATAAAAATCTGAATATTTTCTCATTATTTGTTTATTATTTTATAATATGTACTTATGTGCTTATAAATGTATAAGTTTGTTTATCAGTTGTCTGGTTGCCATAATACAGGCTCTGCCTAGTTTGGCATCAGATGGCTGTAGGTGAGTTGTCCCAAGATATAATTATTAAACACTAGCTTCCGCCCGCGGCTTCGCCTGCGTGGTGTGTTGATAAAAAGCAGCCTATTGCAAAAATAACAAAATCGAAGAATAAATAAGATAACGTCTTTTTTTAAGGTTACGCCTCCAATGTAAGAACGGGACCCTAAAGAATTTGAATTTGAAGAATTTAAATTTTTTTGAGAAGGATAGATAGGTACTGGTACTGGGTCGCGCACTCAGCCATGAGCGACTTGATCCCCCACCCACCCCGCCCGCGCGTGCCATTCAGTCAGCGACATGAAATTATTTTTTTTGCGCGTTATTTGTATTTGCTATATCTCCTAAAGTATTTATTTAATTATAAGGATTAATAACGTATTTGTATAAATAGCTTTCCAAGTTAGCATTTTATAATTGCCCATGCCAAGTATTTAAATGGATGTAGTATGTTATCCTTAAGAGCTAGACATATAGTATCGCTTACTTTTCTGTAGATCTATATAAGATACACAATTACACCATACATTATTTTGTTATATCTTAAAGGGTTTAGGCAGCGTTTTCGTTAAAAGCTCCCAGACAACTTATTTTTTTCCGACATTGTCAACAATTATCGTTACTTAAACGCTTTCACCTCTGTTGACCGGGATAAAAAGTAACCTATATGTTAATCCAGGGTATAACCTATCTACATACCAAATTTCAACCAAATCGGTCCAGCCGTTTTTGCGTGAAAGAGTAACAAACATCCACACATCCATTCTCACAAATTTTCACATTTATAATATTAGTAGGATTAGTAGGATAGTAGGATGTTACTTTATTCTTTACATTCGTCATTATACAGATAACAAAAAAAAACACTGTTATTGTATTCAAGAGGCATATTATTTTATCATGTAGGTATGTAGTTTTACTGCCTCCGTAAACAAGTGAGATGAGAGGCTAGGCATGGTAAAGTTAAAGGGAAAAACATGTCCTGCAAGATTGCCTATAGCTTTTTTCCAACATCACTTTGAAACTTGCCACAAAATTCAACATCAGCTTTTAAATAACTCATGGCTGGACATAATATGAAGGCTTGTATATTGAGGCTTTCATTGTAATGTAACTAGTGACCCTTTTTTTTTTAAAAAATAAATTAATATAGACAACATCACATACACTGCTTTGAACCAAAAGTAGCTAAAGCACAGAGCTTTGTAATTAAAAACAACAAAGGTACCACAAACACCCCGATCCGAGATAATGTAGCAAAGTCGTTTTCTAACTTGCCCCGTCAGGGGACCGAACCCTTCAGAACTAGTGACACCTTGAAAATAATAATAATAATAATAAAATCATTTATTTCAGGCCGCTATGGCCCATAGATAAATACCTTACAAACTAACATATATAACATATTACAAAATTTGTTAGTAATAGAGCTTAAAATTATGTTAGTAAAAACTTCCTTGCACTATGTCTTAGTGCGTTCCGTTGGTACTTGTCCGCGGAAGCGACGGAACACCACATCCTGAGGCCAGAAGTCTTCAGTCATGACGTGATGCAGGTAGCAATTCGGCACTCGCACCACAAACGCCTTGAAATTGACGTTTCGGCGCGACTCCAGCTCCTGCACCCTCGGCGAGTACTTCAACTTCTGGCGCACGTACTCCACGATGTTCTCCGCCTTAACAGAGTGGTGTAGGCGGGAGATGTACACCGGCGTGTTCGGCTTGGCGGCACGCACGAGCACGTTGGGCTCCAGTGGTGCTTTACCGCAGCGGTTCTGGACAGTTCTGGGACGGCACCTCTTCCTCTGCACCATCACAAAACCGTCTTCATCCCGTCGAGGCGCCTGCGCAGCAGGCGCGGGCAGCGGGGCGGGGCACGGAGCACGCGCGGCGCGTGGAGGAGCCGCGCGGGGTGGCGCCGGGGCGGGCGCGGGGACGGGTGCGGCGCAGCTAGGTGTACGCGCTGCAGCCCGGCTAGCGACAGCGTCAGCATAAACGCGTCGAGGTGTCGACGCGGTTACACGTGTCGCAATCGCTGGGGCATTGCACTCGACGACAGCCGGTGACGCATCGGAATCCGCCGATGCAAAACTGCAGACGGAGGCGTTTTGCGCCCCGCGACGCGTGTTCACCTTAGAGGCCTCTTCAGGCGACCTACTTACCGAAATAGAGTTACGCAGTAACACTACTTCAGCACGCAGCTCCTGAATAGTCCTGTCAGAGACCTCCAATTTGGACTGCACTTCTGTCAGGCTCGACTTCAGGAAGATGATGTCCTTCAGGAGCCTGGTAACGTCGACGTGGTCGAACGTGACGGGGGGCAGCTTATGCAACTCCTTCGCCACGAAAGTCGGCACGTCGTCCGGGTCGGTCACCTTCAACAAGGTGATGATGTCCTGGACGCTCTTCTCCGTTCCGTCCCTCCGTCGAGACGGCATCTGGTCGAGTTTGCCCAGACTCGTGTACAGCAGTCTCTTCCCACTGCAAATGTCCTCTTCTTTGAAGTTAGTCTTACAAAGTTGTAAGATACTAACCTCATCCATCGTATCGATGGCGTTCTGTACAAACGCCAACAGTTCGTTGGCTATGAGTGTTGAACTCATAGCGACAGTGGCGGGCAGCGGCGCAGTGCCGCGCTGTTCGCGAAATTAAATTACTGTACGGTGCACTATGTATTAAGGCACGTCCGTATCCGATGCGCGCTGCAGTCGGAATGAAAACCGGTGTGTACGCCACTTGCCACACAGAGGTCGTCGACAGAGAGTCCCAGAGATAGAGAGAGAGACACAGAGGTCCCGGGTTCGATCCCCAGGCGGGTCAATGTAGAAAACCACTTTTCCACATTGTCTCGGGTCTGGGTGTTCGTGGTACCTTCGTTGTCTCTGAATTCAACAACACAAGTGCTTTAGCTACTTACTTTGAGTTCAGAGCAATGTATGTGATGATGTCCACATTTATTTATATAAGTACATATCCAACAAATTCGTTTCATATTAAAAATCATATAATTTTGTATATTACAATCATGTTAATTTACACTCACACAAAATTTATTTTGACAACAGTTTAAATAACGTAAGACAAGATAGAGTGTCGTAGTATTGGTTGGTACCTGGCAGCCGTGCTCAGGTAAGCTGAAACTTATTGTAGTAATTAAACTAAAATTAGTCATGGCGGCAAACAAACGGACTTGGATGCACAAGTTTGCAGGTTCAAAACCACTAATTGCAAGTACCAATAGGACTTTTTCAAAGTTATTTGTACTTTCCTAATTGTTCTAAGACATTATTGGCAAACGGTGAAGGAACACACCGTGAAGAAACCTGGATTGAAAAAATTCGAATCTGAAATCGCCAACCCGCAATGAGCAAGCGTGGTGATCAATGCTCGCCTTCTCTACGCCTTCTCTACATGAGAAGAGGCCTGCGCCCAGCAGTGTATTATAAACGAAATTTTAAGACAGACTGCTCAAATTTATATTAAGCTTAAATCGTAAGAAAATGATCGCGCTGGTATATCTCAGAAGGTTGTAAAGTTGCACGAATGAATATCACAAAACGACCGCCCAACTAGAGTCATTCAACGTTTTGAAAGTGCCGCAAAAGGCCTACTTGAAATTAAAATATTTAAGTATATTTTTTTTTGATAAAAAGGGCAACCGCTGCTTATTACATAAAAACCAAGCATAACTTTTATATTATTTTAATTATTTGATAAGCATTAATGCATGCGGAGCGTATATTTGTATTTATGTAATAACTTTCATACCCCATTTTTCCAATCTAATGGGTTGGTTAACAATACAATACATTTTGCTATTTACGTTCTTATCGCATATTTTAAATAATTGTATTCTTTTTAATATTATATGTACCAACATGTTACCTTTTTTTAAAAAGAGCAGTAACCTATGGAGTTTCTTGCCGGTTCTTCTCCATAGGAGTGACATTTTGAAACCGCGCAACTAGTCATTTTACGTTTTGAAAGTGCCTGAAAAGGCTTACTCGAAATAAAAATAAATTTGTTTTTTTTTTTATATAAAATCCATGTGTCGTATGTGCAGACACCCTTCTATCCTAAAGAAGTACCTTTTTAAAATAAAAATTCGAATTATCAAATTAGTTTTTTTTTTAGTAATTTTCTTTTTCTATTAATCTTTGTTTTTTTGATATTTAACCTCAAATCACTGGATCTTCTTTGTTAGTCAGAGCTATAAAAAAATCTAATGAATTATATTTATGTTCATTACAGTGTCCAATTCGGTCTTTACGCCGTGAACTTCTCGGACCCGCTGCGCACGCGCACGCCTCGTGCCTCTGCCAAGTACTACGCGAACGTTACCAGGACCCGCTTGGTTTACCCACAAAATACCAACAAATTAAATTATTTGTAGTACTTAATTAAAAAACTAATGTTTTTAATATCGTCTATTTTAATGTAGTTCTACCCTATTATTGTACCTGCTAAGCGTGTTTTCGCCATTTTAACCGATTTAAAAAACGAGAAGGTTCTTTTCGTATCTACGAGGAGGATCTTTTTTAAGCATATAGCATCTATCCCATAATTGTCTGTCCTTTTAAGTCATGGGACAGTATGGTTTTTCCCGTAGATAGGAGAAGAATATTAAAAAAAACGTCTACTCCTTTAGTTAATTAAAACCTTATGTGTAGGGATTTCAAAAACATTCAAATCAAATTAACAAAGAATACAATAAATACAGACTCGCCAGTATTTATGGATCACGTTTGTCCAATGCAAGGATCGAACCCGCATCGCGTCACGTATGTAAGTACATACGTAATACTTACCTAGATAGCCTCATGATGCATAGTAATCTACTATCCGAGCATCATCCCACTTACGATTAAAGTTCTCAAGAAGGTCACAGCATGTTAGACCTATCTCCTCCTAATGTCCATAATTTTACGGTATGGATTTAAACAAAAAAACTGCATTCGAGATATCGCAAAGCGACCTCTGTGTTCATCTTGAGGAACTAATCTTAATCTAGATAATACTAACTGATATCTATTACATCCCAAAATATCAGTTAGTTGAGAGGATGGCAATAAACTATTTACTTGTGATTTGGTAAGTTTTATTTAATATTTTTGGAAATTTAATTTTATGTAGTTACTAGATGAAAACCCGGCTCCGCTCATAATACACATCTAGGTACACAATGTAGGTAAATATTTCTGTAGTCATCGGTTCTCAAGGAATATTAAAGGTAACCAAGCAATAGATTTGTATAGCTTCGTTCATGGTGTTTAATAAATATAGTAAATAAAAACTGCAATAGTTTTTACACAAATAATTTTTGTTTTAAATCAACATTCAAAATAAACTAACATAAATTAACAAAACATATAACTTTTAAAGTTTATTCTTTGTAAACCTCTTTGTTTTAAGCACTCAGTATGCCTTAACCCGTTTCTCTATCATTATTGTACATGCTATCCATTAAATTGTTATAATGGTCAGCTCTGAGCAGTTTTTTATTCATTCGAAGAAACAATCTTTGAGATTCAATCAATGTCCAAAGAGTATATCATAAAAAAGTGTCAAAAACAATATTTTCGCGAAACGTCAACGACTGAAGAAAAGTATTTAGTTTTGTTATGATTCACTCAATGTTACCGGCAAGACGTTTCGTTTTACACAGTCAAATGAGTCACAGTTCTTTGTGATGGATTGGATTTGACAAAAGTGAAATAAATATTCTTGAACTATCATTTCAAACGCGTTCCGAAACGATTCTGGTCCCAACTATCATGCAACTGTCATAATCACACTAACTGATTCGGTACGCCTTGTCAGCACTGTAATCACTTTGAGCAGAATTATCTGCTACGGAACGCGGCCTTATTAACTACCCAAGATGGCGACTGCGGTTTGTTTGTCAGTGCCATTAGAATTTAACGAAATTCTCCATAATCCGAATTTTGCGGATATATGTTGTCGACTCGAAATAAATATTTTTTTGTGTTTTGTTTATTTATTTATTATATTTTAAAGAAGGCACTTACAGACTAACAGAAAAATGATATAATGAGTGTAATATTAAAATTGTTATTCATATAAGGTTTCGATCTAGTCTACCGTACCCCTTGACGAAATTATTAATATAGAAGAAGATTAGAATATTATATTGCTACTATTATATCGAATTTCCTCCTTTCAAAAACGACCTACCTAAAACCACAAAAAAGCGAAAAATAACTGGATTATAAATATGTAAATTTTAAGGATGCCCTCGATTTCCCTGGGATCCCATCATCAGATCCTGACTTGGTGACAATGGGAATACCTCAGGAGTACAACCTATCGAATTAAAAAATAAATTTGAAAAGCGGTCTTCAATTAGCGACGCGTCTGCGCTATCACGGACGAGCATCTTCCCGCAGTCGGCGGTGCGGGGTGATCCGCGATCCATTCTCCATGGAAATCAGGCTTAATGCAAATACACAAACAATTGAAGTCTACTTTTGTCTGATAGATAATGATCAGATCCATAGATAAATAAATATCTAAATAAACAAAATACGAAGAATATAATGAGTTGCATCTTTCTTTGAAGTGGGTTAAAGCCATTCAAAATAAATTCTCTGTATATCTTTTCCTGTAGATAAACTGTCCATAAGTTTGTTGCTTGTTTTGACGTGACATTGTCTTATCTGATCTTGATTTGGCAGACTAGATTATTTATTTTTATCTTCGTCTTCAGTTTCTTATAATCTTATAAATTATGAAGATGTTCCAGACATATTATTTTCAATCAGTAAAGTTAGCCTATATTACTCCGAAATACAGTAGTTCCGCTGTATCCGGTGAGACTATAAGGCGACCAAATGTAACTTGGGAAAGGCCAGGCTGCAGAAAAATCAACTTAGCCTGTAACGGTTCACTTCTGGGCCTTTTCTAAGTTTGCTAGAATAAACAAAAAAACAGTGGCACTCCGGGAGTGCCGACAGAAGTGAAAACTTGAACAATTACAATATGTATTTAGAAATATATAAGTAAGTTTATCAGTTGTATGGTTGCCATAGTACAGGCTCGGCCTAGCTTGAGATCAGATGGCCGTGTGCTAGTAGCCCAAAGATAAAGAAAAAAATATTTCATGTAAAAATACTATCCTAAGGACGATTCGCACTTCTGTATGAAACCCGGTCCTACTTAAAAATGAGGACCTACTAGACTACGATTAGGGTATTATGCAATAGGTCTCATCGCTGTTGGACCATGATTGGCTCTTGGCAATCCAAGAAACACAAAAAAGGGCGAAATAGGTCGTTTATTATTATCTTAGCTAACCAAATAATGGGCATGTTTCCTATATATGTCCCCCTGGTAGATTAATGAATTTTATTGTACAAGTATTTTTCCTTTTTTTCATGCAAATAAAAATGAGCAAAATACAGTGAATGGAAATTTTGCGTCATAAGCCCCCACTACTGAACTTTAAATCGCTGTATCTTTATAATTTTGTATTGTTTTGATAAAAGAAAAAATACATGTCTAATAATTTTTTATTATCTCACTGACGGACTAAATAGATTTTAACTTTTCATACCCAGTCAACATCCCTATTCAATACTTTTGATCACATTGCACACTGTTAACCTACCTATCTTTAATTGTTTCACTGCTACTTTTGTTTTTAAGTGGGTAATAAAAGAAAATAAATTACTATTTAACAATAAATAAATAAATATTGAAACTCGGAGTTTACAAAACAAATATGACGGTGATGAATATGTCGACTCAAAACAGCCGACATCAATTGAGTCCATGGTGCACGTGGTCACAAGGAGGTTAACTTGATTTACTTTATTAAAATACCGAAATATTTGTTATTCACACTTTAATCAATTGTTAATTAATAATATAAGAAAGAACAAATCAGGAACTATTAATGGTTGGGTCGAATTTAAACGATTCGTCGTAGACGTGGTGCGCAGGCGGTCCTCGCTGTCAAACACTCTGTGCTGTCAAAGTGATGTTCCCGCCGCGCTGCCAGCGACTTGACGCTCCGTCAGAATGACAGCTTGTCACTCTAATTCGACGTACCTCCAATGACTCACTCATCGACGCCGTCAAATATATTTAATTATGACGAAGAATTAACAGAGAAAAACATAATTATAGACATCGCAACACTTGATTAAATAAAAATTGATATTTAATTAACAAGTAGGTGTGGAATTTCGTAAAAGTTACGTTATGTTTTCTCGAAAAATTAAAAACACATTTGTCTAAATAAACATGACACATGTTTTTTTAGTTTCTTATCGTACCCACCTACCTACATGCTTAAACATACAGAAAAAACAGAGATTCCCTGCTTTACATGGATATATTTATAATAATACCAGCCAATAAATATCTTACTGTTGGGCACAGGCCTCTTTTCATATAGAGAAGGAACGAGCATTGATCACCACGCTTGCTCATTGCGGGTTGGTGATTTCAGATTCCAATTGCTATAATCCAGGTTTCCTCACGATGGTATCCTTCACCGATTGTCAAATATGTCATAGAATAATTAAGAAAGTACATACTTATAACTTTAAAAAAGTCACATTGGTACTTGCCTGTAATGGGTTCGAACCTGCAACTTTGTGCTCACAAATCCGTTCATTGTACCACTAAGCCACTACGACTTATACATGGATATAGCAGAGCGTTTATTTAACCTTTACACATACAGCAACAGTCAATACTAAGCACCCAGTCATCTATACATGAATATAATAAATAATGGGCATGTTTCCTAAATTTTTTTTAATGTCCGCCTTTTAGATTAATGAATTTTATTGGACACTTATTTTTCCTTTTTTTCTGCAAATAAAAAATGAGCAAAATACAGCGAATAGAAATTTCACGTGACGTCACTACGTGCGACAATTAATACGACGGCGTGGCGTCATAAGCCCCCACTACTGATCTTTAAATCGCTGTATCTTTATAATTTTGTATTGTTTTGATAAAAGAAAAAAATCGTGTCTAATGTTTTTTTTATCTAACTGACGGACTAAATAGATTTTAACTTTTCATACCCAGTCAACATTCCATTCATACGGACTTCTTATCAGAATAGGCAGTTTCGTGTACCTATTTTTTATTTAATCCAACTTTTTCAACAGCGTGTGCTTAAAAAGTTGTTTATTTTATTCATACTTTGGTATATATATTTGCCTGATAGTGCGTTGAAAATTTATATTAAGTAGTTTTGAAGGTATGTCGTGGTGGCCTAGTGGTTCAATGAACGGATTTGTGTGCACAAGGTTGCAGGTTCGAACCCACTACAGGCAAGTACCAATGTGACTTTTTCAAAGTTATATGTACTTTCTTAATTATTCTAAGACATCATTGACAATCGGTGAAGGAAAACATCGTGAGGAAACCTGGATTCCAAAAATTGAAATTTGAAATCGCCAACCCGCACTGAGCAAGCGTGGTGATCAATGCTCATTCCTTCTCTATATGAGAAGAGGCCTGTGCCCAGCAGTGGGACATTTATAGGCTGGTATTATTATTTATTATTAGTTTTGAAGGTATTCAAAAGAATATCGTAAACATTTAAGCAAGACAAGCGTAGACAAAATATTGTTAACTTCTATAAAAAAAATTTTCGTTTGATGTTTGCTGTATAGCGCTGTAGCAGCTGGGTGCTGCGCTAAAGAACTGGATTTCCCTCCAGGGTTTAAGTTTGGGGCAGCCACTGCGTCATATCAGGTCGAAGGGGCTTGGAATGTCAGCGGTAAGTTGCAATTTTTTTTCCATATAGTTCCATCATAGTAAAAAAAGTAGTTATTTTGACAACCATAATAAAGACAATAATATGAATTAATGAATTGTTTATTGGAATTAAAACAAGCAAACACTACTCTGCGTCTATTCAAACTCGTTAAACCGTTGGTTACTGTTGGATGAATGGATTGTGTGTAAGATGAATTGTGAAAGAAAGGAGTGAATACTGAGATACTGAGTAGACGGGATGAATTTAAGTAAAACATCCAATGTCCTAAGGCTGTCGTTGCGCCAATCACAAATGATCGGGAACATTGGTTATTTAGTGGTATAATTAGGGAATGATTACGGTAAATGAAGAGAAAATGTATAAAATTACATGAGTACATACATATGACGATATGACGACCTCCGTGATCGAGTGGCGTACACACCAGTTTTCAAAGTGTCGCCAGCTCTGAGGTTACTTTGGGTTCAAAGCAATGTATGTGATTTTGTCCACATTTATTTATTTATATTTATTTTTACATATTAAAAGATTGTATATTTTACAGACAAAGGCATACATATTTGGGATAAGTTCGTTCATGACGACCCGACTGTGATTGTCGACCTGAGCAATGGAGACGTCGCCTGCGACTCGTACCATAACTGGGAGAGAGATGTAGAGATGGCTGCTGAACTAAAACTGGACTATTATAGGTACCGTATGCTTATATCTATATTTTACATCATACTACTTTCCAGTATACGGGTAATTTGCAAAGTTATTAAGTAATAATATAAATAGGTATAAAATATATATAAGTAATAGTAAAAAATGTCTTGATAGACAGACTGACGGACGGATAACAAATAACGAAGAAATCCTGTTGGGGTCCTTTTTATCTATTGCCTTTTTAATGTTTGTACGAGCCCGTACCAAATCTTAAAAGGTAAATTATTTAAAATTGACTCTCGCAACACTCGTCTGGGGACGTGATGTGTCATAGGCCCAATCACAATGAAATATATTTTTCTTATGCTTAGAATAACCTGAATAACTTCGAGCTGATTTTTCCAAAGCCAGATAATTTTATCTCAGAATAAATTTCAAATTTTGGATAGTTCTTCCATACGAATAAAAAATTATAAGGCGTTGGAAAAGTCAACTATAATAATAGTACAAAATGAATAAACAACACCCTAATTCAGAACAGGCGAAAGAAGAAACTTTTTAAGAATTTCTTAAAATAATTAGTCCACAAAAAATGTCTCAGGTTCTCTCTATCCTGGACTCGTATCCTTCCTACTGGCTTCCCTAACCGGATCAGCGCGGATGGAACGAACTACTACAACAAGCTGATCGACGCGCTACTGGCAAAGGGTATCGAACCCATGGTTACTTTATACCACTGGGACCTACCACTACCACTCCAGGAACTAGGTAAGTTATTAGTTAGATGATAAACGAAAACCAGAAAAAAACGGAAGAAGCGTGTGCAAACAAAGGCAATGAATGACGGGAAGGTCCAAAATATATTATTACACTTTGTTTAATTTTTATTTAACAATCAATTATTAATAAATATAGATTTCGTGCTAGTATGTAATATTAACCAATAACCATAGATGATAAGAAGAATTATTTAAAATGGAACTACTTAAAATTGTTAAACAATTACACGAGCTCTGTTTATTTTTCTGCAACCTCGTCTTCCGCCGGTTTACAATCTTTTTTTTTTTCTGTTAATTGAGTAGGAACTGTATTCCAAGTAAAAGTAAATTATCCCTTCTTGCAGGTGGCTGGACTAACCCTCTCATCGCCGACTGGTTCGAAGACTACGCTAAGGTTGTCTACACCCTCTTCGGTGACCGCGTGAAGCTATGGCTTACTATTAACGAGCCAATACTTATATGCGACGTATCTTATAACTCAGGAGAAACTGCACCAGGATTTCTCAGCCCTGAGATTGGTGCCTACTTGTGTAACAAACATGTAATGTTAGCCCACGCTAAAGCCTGGAGGCTTTACGTTGACGAATTTAAACCAAGGTACAATGGTAAGCGAATTTCCAATACAGGAATAATATTATTTAAAACAAAACGGTTTACTCACGCATATTCTCGGGATCGCCTAACTAGTTTCAGACTCAATAGGAGTCCCTAATCATGAGCTGACACGGCCGCGGCCGCGGTAGTCAAACAGTCAGTTCGACAAGCGACACACGACGAAATGATTATGAATACTCCTCACGAAAGTTATTATACATGGAATAATATAAAAAAAATATAATAATAAATTAACAACCACTTAAAAGGTTCAGAAAAATATGCAGCATATCCGTAAAAAGGGCCATATTCTCTTATATGTTTACTATACATATATGTTATGACTCAATAGTTCGTCAAATAGATCCGACCAAAGAAAAATAAAGCAAAGACATCGCTGTTAAGGTTCAAAAAATCAAAATCAAAAGTTTTTTATTTCTTATAAACCTCAAAAAAGCGCTTAAGAAACGTTAAAGTTACAGAACTAAATGACTAGGTGCGCGGTTCCAAAGTGTCCTTCCTATGGAGAGGAACCGACAAGATACTGACTAAGTTACTCTTTTAAAAATAATAAGATTTATACATTTAATGTAGGTACATTATTAGATGAAGATATGCGTCAACAACGCAATGCAGCCGACGGTAAAGGCAATAAATAAATAAAGTAAAATGACTGCTTCGATTTCTGAAAAATACCTTCTATCTTTTTAAATCTTCGTTTCAATATTTATTGAAATAATCAGTTTTCGTCTATTTTTACAGGTAAAGTATCACTAGCCAACCATTTGATATGGATCGAACCTTTTTCAGAAGAATATACGGAGCTTGCAGAATTAGCTCTACAAAACTTGGTTAGTTACCTAATAATATTGTTATACATAGGTATCATACTATATTACTGCACGTTGAACCATCCTTAATACTTAACTTCTGCAAACCTGAACGTTAGTACGAACGTATTCCATTGTTTCGGCATCGTGAGTGCAGACGTTTTAATATTTCAACCTCTTCTGCCAAGCCTTTTCCAAGCTATGTTGGGGTTCGCTTCCAGTCTTACCGGATAAAGATCTTCTTTTATTGAGTACTAGCTGTTTCCCACGTCTCCGTCCGCGTGGATGTCGGTTATCGCGGCAAAAAGTAACTTTTGTCCTTTCTCAGGCTCTAGACTATCTGTTACCAAATTTGTTGTGTACCAAATTTAATTTAAATTTGTTCATTAGTTTTGGCGTAAAAGCGCGACAGACCGACAGACAGACAGAATTACTTTCGCATTTATAATATTAGTAAGGACTATGTAAAATCCCACATTGATACTGGTTGTCAGAATTGAAATGACTTAACGATTGTCAAAGATCAAAATGATTATGACAGTCGGAACCAACGGCTTTACTTACTTTCCGAGGCACGGGGGTGTAAACACAGTCTAACCTAGAGTTGAAAGTCTTAATGTCCTTTTCATGCTTATGTCCTTTTTTATTTCCAGGTGGGCAGGTACTCCCACCCTATCTTTTCTAAAGAAGGAGGCTGGCCGCCAGGAGTGGAGGAAGTCATCGCTAAAGTTTGCCTGGAGAGAGGATACCCCAGGTCTACCTTTCCATCGTTCACACAAGAAGAGATTGACTTAGTCAAAGGCAAGGACATAATCGAAATTTTAAATCGCATAAATCTGCCCTGAACCCCTTAAAAATTGTTCCTACTTGTTTGTATAGCTTCATACCTATTTATCAATTATTTATGATTGTTAATTTGACAGGAACGTACGATTTTTACGGGATGAATCACTACACAAGCCGTTTGATTCGCGAGGCGCTGCCAGGCGAGGAACTAACTCCCTGGCCATTTGGAGATGCCAGAGACTTAAATGCTAAAATGGTAAAGGCAGATAACTGGCCATTCAGTGTATTGTATTGGTTCTATGTAAGTATTACTAATAGGAAGACCGTTTGTTAGAGCGAATAAATAATTAACAACCGCCATAACTTAAACCATTATGTTATATAAATCTGAACTAAAATCAGTTATAAAACCATGATGCGCGCGCACGTATACTTTAAGTCTCGACCGCGCTGCGCATCATTGTTTAATAACTTATTTATTTGAGTGTTATAATATAAAAGTTATTTACGGTAGTTGTTAACTATTTGATCGCCTTAACACCATAAATAATTATACAAAAATTGATACTGTAACACAGATCACTCTGAACATTGATGATGATTTTTATGACTTTTTTTCATACTGGATAGGCACTATTCATTAAGTAAAGTAAATTAAGTAATTTTTACCTATTTTTTAGCCAACCGTAACAAACAGACCATCATTTTATAAGAGTTACTTTCTGGTTTAAAATAATAGTATGAATAAGCCAATGTTTTATCTACTTCAAAACACTTCTGAAACTGGAAATGGTATTGAAACAACATACTCTAACATCCGTATGAGCAATCACAATCAATAAAATCATCTTGAACACTTTATTAAAGACATATTGTAACTTTTAGCTAAACCCCGAAGGTCTTCGCCGCCAGTTGGCATGGCTGAAGGAGCAGTACGGTGACATGGAGTACATGATCACAGAGAACGGAATTCCCACGCTTGATGGTCTCAACGATACAGAGAGAGTCGACTTTTACAAGACCCATTTGGAACAGGTATAAAATGACATGACTGATGAGTGATACAATTCCGGCCCAAGTATAAATGTCCCGCTGCTGGGCACAGGCCTCTTCTCATGTAGTGAAGGCATGAGCATTGCTCACTTGCGGGTCGGCGATTTCAGATTCCGATTTTTGGAATTGTTTTCCTTCACCGTTTGTCACTGGTGTATTAAAATAATTAGGAAACTGCATTTAACTTTGAAAAATTCAAATTGTTACTTGCCCGTAGTGGGTTCGAACCTTTAACATTGTGCATACAAATCCGTTCGTTAAACCGTTAGGCCACAACGACATTACACTGAAGACTGTAACATAAATGTATTTAAATATCCATGTATAGATTAATTAATTATACTTATTACTTTTGGGTACACTTCCAGTCGACAGCTATTTGGATAAATTTTTTGACGCTATATTTATAAGTTAAGAATTTAGTTTTCTTTAAAGTGTATATATTGTTGGTTTGAAAATATTTAAAATTGTTTATCTATACTAATATATAAAGCTGAAGAGTTTGTTTATTGTTTATTAGTTTGTTTGAACGCGCTTATCTCAGGAACTACTGGTCCGATTTGAAAAATTCTTTCAGTGTTGTATATGATAGCCTATTTATTGAGGAAGGCTATAAGCTATATAACATTACGCTGCGACCAAAAGGAGCGGATCATAAATGAAAAATGTTGCAAAAATGAAAAACCGTTGAAACTAAAACACGCGAACGAAGTCGCGGGGCACAGCTAGTTGTTAATAAACAAAATAACACATAAATGTTAATAAATCGACTTCAAAGTCGGTTTAAAATATGCATTCAACATTTGTCTTGAAAAGATCCCCTTTCCACCTCAAATATTGGAAATATAATCGGTTCTCCCACTTGAAAGCCACAGACAGAAATACAGAAATGCTCACGCTTAACCAAAACACCATTTTTATGTCAAGATTAAATGGCTTTCATTGCATCTCTCTTCAAAAAACGCGAGATATCGTCTTTTAGAATGTTACTTGGGCCTTAACCCTACATGAGTTGATTACAGGCTGGTATTATATTATTATGTTTCTCTTTTAGGTCTTACTATCAATTAAAGAAGATGGCGTGAACGTTACTCACTACACAGCCTGGACTCTCATGGACAACTTCGAATGGGGCTCAGGATACACGTAAGTAAAAAACACATGCCTGTAGCATTAAATTCCATTAAAAAAGCTTTCGACAGATAAATGTAATTAATTAGTTTAACCATGTTATCAACATCTTCTCCAATACTTGTATCATTTTTTCTCGTTCTTGTTTATTACAAGAACGAGAAAAAATGCTTTAAGCTGTTCATGCTAATATATATTGTTACTTTAAGGAAACTATAGGTCTGTTTATGTTAAAGTGTAGCTTTAGAATATGAAAACTGTGTGACCGTTTGTTTTCTGATAAATAAATAAATAAATCCGGTACAAATAATACTTTATAAAGTATCTAGCTACTCAATCTTGGCGACGTACCGGTGAATATATGATTATTCACTTTCAATTATTTTCATTTATAGAAATTTTAATTGAAATATACTATTGTACTTTCGAAAGTTTTTCTTAAATTTTCTAACAAGATTATTACATGATTTTTGTCATAATAATCAGTAATCAAGTGCTCAAAGTTTATTTGTCGGTAATGGTATACAGAAATAATAAAAAAAAACGTATTTTCATTTTTATAATGTCGACTAGATTACCAAAAAAAATCGAATAACAAGTGTTTTTTTTTTGTTGCCAACTGCACTGGGAAACATTTAAACATTGATTTTTATTTACAAAAAGAAACAAAAACGCATTTACTTATTTTTGAAAACACGCTTGCTAATCCCCGTAATCGAACCAACTAAAGTTCCAAACATAATTATTTAAAACAAAACGGTTTACTCACGCATACTCTCGGGATCGCCCGATCGGTGGGTCGAACTACTATTCGACTCGCGACACCACCGCCGCTGCGTCAGCTCATGATTAGGGACTATGAAACTAATCGGGCTATCCTGAGAATATGCATGAGTAAACCATTTTATTTTGGGGCCGGACAAGTCGTCATTTTGCGAAAAGGAGATAGAACATGCATCATCTACTAACATTAAATGCTTATAACTTTTGTATTCGTGTATATTTATTTCATGTTAATTCGCAGTTCTGCTTCAATTTAATACTGTTAGAAATATTTGTAATAAATAAATAATTCAATAGTAGTCAGTTAAGACAGACAAGACTTCAGACAGAGTAATAACAGCGACTAATCCTTGGTTTTGTTTCAGTGTCAAATTCGGCCTATACGAGGTGGACTTCAACGACCCTAAGCGCAAGCGCACACCGCGCGAGTCAGCGTATTACTACGCGAGCGTCATTAAGAACCATTCATTGGATATACCCTCAAATTATACCTCGATTTTACTCTCATAAAGCTAAAAAAAGGATTGATTCAAAATAAAGATTGTTGGCTGTTTATTAATTATTTTGCAATTGTAATTATTATTCTTTATTTAACACAAATACACGTAATAAAATATGGTGTACAAAACGCAAGCTTAACTCCTTAACCTTGGCCAGAGAGAAAAACATATATTTCACTGAGGGTATTCAATTATACAAAACAAAACAAGGACACTTATAAAATAAATATGAAAAAAAGAAACGTATGGCGTAGTGAGCGTTTGTTTTATTATTAAATGCATATTTAAAAACATAATATGACAATATGTTTATAGTTTAGATAGATAAAGCTCCTTTTCTGAAGACCTCCAATAAAGAGCTGTCAAAGTACCTAAGAGTTCGAGAGATAATTGTTCGTTATAATTCAATATTCTGTGGCAAATACTATAATACAAGGATCCGATAATTCGGAGCTAAAACCTGACGTGACCTACCTCATATCATGCGGTTCATTCGGTATATATTCTTACAGAGTATTTTGAACAACTGACAACCACATTATTTTTACGTTCTTTAAACAAATATAAGTAAGTAACAACTGCATATTCTATTAGATAGTACATAAATTACGCATGGAAAACATACCCACAATCCATCTCTCTCATCATTTTGCCTTAAAATTAAGAACCTACCTAGAGCTTGTGCGAATCAAAAACATTTTAACTGTGATAGCAAAAATCGGGTTACTTGAGGTTTTAATTTTTTTACTCTTTTTTATTGTATGGAAATAACAAGTATTGTACCATTTTAAAATTCTGATTAAATGCGCCAACTTTTAATGCCACTTCCCAAGGCACTCTAGTACATTTTTTTTAAAGGTCGCTGTCAAAGTCGACGAATCTTGAAAATTTTAAATTCGTAGTTTAACAAATAGTCTCAATTCTCGGAAACTTGAGGCAATTGTGTCATTATTTTGTATTGGTATTCTAGAAATGTTATTTAGGATTACGTTTGCAAAGTTCAAATGAACAAAAATAAAAAAGAATAACCACAATAACCGAAAAATGGTACAGTTTGATCAAATTTCTAGGTTTTTCTTAAAATGCCCATAATTTTTAAACTGCATCGGATAGATTTTTTTTTAGATTTTTCTCGTGATGGTTATGATCAATCCTGTCACCCCGTTTTGGCTTGACGTTGAGTTCTGGGACACCCTGTATATGAGCGATCTCGATCAGCGTTATCACTTGTAGAAATGTCACTTGTCTAGGGGGGCTACACATAGCAGTGTACTTGCAAATAGTATTAGAAATCTTTGAGTGCTATGTATACCTACTTCTTCAAAATAACCCAAAAACTTTTTTTTTGTAATTGTTCTGTATAGCAGTCGTTTGTTTTATTATTATTATTGAATTAATAAGTCTATCATTGCCATTTGAATGCCAATCAAGTCATTTTTGTTCACAGCATAATTTATACTATCTATACATCCAGGGAATGGTTCATTATGACCTTTGAGTAGTAGTATGCAGATTGGCGCGGTGTGCGCGTGCGCTTAGGGTCGTTAAAATCCACCTCGTATAGTCCGAATTTGGTTCTGAAAATGAAAAAATATTGTACAATTTCCTTAATGAGGGACATATTTTTGTCTTGGTTATCGAACGCAACTAAACCATATCTCCAATTAAATTTTACCACTAGATAATTCCAGGTGAATTCGATTTATTTATGTAGAATTTTAATGAAACCTAAATGCATAAAGTTGCCTATGTACTATGTACCGGTTTGTGCATAATGTGAATAATAAATAAATTATATAATAATAACGAGTATGTAGTTGAATCAGAAGCCAGAAAAACATATGGAACTATTTTGTTTGCCTGTCAATGAAACTACAACTTACGAATAGCCATCCGTCCATTCAAGGTTATCCATGAGGCTCCAGGCTGTGTAGTGTGTAACGTTCACACCATCTTCATTTATTGCCAGCAAGACCTGAAATAATTAATTAAATAATCGAGAAAGCTATAGGCAATCTTGCAGGATATGTTTTTCCCTTTAACTTTGCCATGCCTAGCCTTTTCCCAAGCCATGTAAAGGTTGACTCCCAGTCTTACCGGATTTGGCTAAATACCATCTTTTACATGGAGCGACTGCCTATCTGGACTCCACAGCCAGAGATATACAGTATGCCATGGTAAGACTGGTTGTCAGAATTTTAATTACTTAACGACTGGTAAAGATCAGCGTATGGAAGTCGGGACCGTCGGCTAAACTTCTTTGCGAGGCACGGATGCGTCTCAGTATGTTCACAAACGTTCATCTATCCAGCGGAACAACCGCGACTAGCGCGGCTTAACCATTCTTATCGGTCAAACCGCTCACTACGAAACACTTACCTGCAGTAATATTACCTACCTACTTATTTATAACAGACGGATTAGGACTCGTAAAGTAAAAAAAGGACAATTACAATTTCCAGTCATGGACTATTAGTTCCCGACATTTTTTGTAAACTTATAAAGTTTGTACTTACTTGTTCTAAGTACTCCTTATAGTAATTGACTCTGCCCGGATCGTCCAGACCTTCGTACGTTGAGAATCCATTCTCCGCAATCACGTACTCTAAGTCGCCGTACTGTTCTTTTAACCAGACTAATTGGCGACGGATCCCTTCGGGGTAAACCTGAGAATTGATTGAATGGGTCAAATATTAACCTGTCTTTTAAATCTTTGTAGGACCTTCTGTATTATTTCAGGCGAAATAGCGATGGTACATGTTTTTTTTTGTGTTTTAAATATGGTACCCAATTTTTTAAAGACAGCAGACAGTTAAGTTGCAATAGTAAAAAAAGAAAAAACGTCATCAGCATACTTCATTTGCATTGCCATTTCCCAAGGTGTTTTGGGGTCAGCTTCTAGTTTCAGTGAATTCAAGCGAATATCAGCATAAGTTTTATCCAAGGTTGGCTTACTCATGAAACAAGTTTCGTTCTGTTTATGGTTTCGATTCGAAGTCGATTCGGTTCTCGATTTGATCCTGAATTGGTACAGGTCGGTCGTACGGTCGGGAGTCCCCGGGCTCCAGTTTATATAATTTTGTTTTGTTACTGAATTTGTACTAACCACAAGCCAATATGAAGCGCCAACTTCCCTGCCTTCTGGCGTTATCATGATACCTCCCAGATCTTCGGAATCACCCGTCGGCCAAGGTAGAAAGGTGTCTCCCTCTTTTGCTTTGCGGATGTACCGAGTTGTGTACTGGTTCAAAGCGTAGAAATCGTATGTACCTATAAAGAAGATTTTATGAGGATTTTGTGAAAAAAATACTTCTGGCATTTAAGGGATAATAGAGATGTTTTTAGATTTTTGAGATCAACCTAGATGACTGGATCTAGCTCTGCTAACTAGCGTGTCGGTAAGAGTGATCACATGGACTTACAAACCCGTTTTGTTTTTTTTTGCAAAAAGACTGTTTATATTTTTGTACCTACCTCTAACCAGCTCTTTCTCTTCTTGTGTGAATGCTGGGAACATAGACCTGGAGTATCCTCTTTTAAGACTATTCTCCTCCATTATTTTCTCAATGCCTGGCGGCCAGCCACCTTCCTTGGAGTAAATTGGGTGAGAGTATCTGCCTGCCTAAAAATAGTTAGAATTTCAGGTCAAAAACGATTTCAAAATAAATATGTAATCTTGCAAACAATTTCTTTAGGAATATTGACGGTGGCGGATACGTCGGGGGCGGTCTCGCGAGTCAAACTGTTAGACTCGCGACATCGCCGTTGCCGTCAGCTCATGTCTAGGTACTCCTATTGAGTCTGAAACAAGTCGGGCGATCTCGAGAATGTGCGTGAGTAAACCGTCAATATTCTTTAATAATTATGAATATATTCTATAATAATTATAAATATAAATACAAAAGTTATTATTAAAACATTTTTTTTTGTGCATGACCTATGCTCGAATGTACACGAAATTATTAAAACATAAATATACGAATTACCCCTTTAAATTGAAGGCGATACTTTGTTTCTTCTTCACTTGTAAACGCCTCAGCAAATCATCAGATTTGGCACATATTATCGTCTGGATGAACTAATCATACTTTTTATCCTTTTTGTTTATTTCCATAGGATGATTCACCCTCGATTTCTGAAAGGCTGATCAATTTAATCTGTTGTCAAATCAACTGATCACAACTGTGATTTGTAGGTGATAGGTGATTGATTAATTTTTGTGTTGATCATCCTTTCAGGAACCGGGGTTAGTGTTTTCTATAGTAAGCTGGCAATAAAGCACAAACTTACAAAATTTTGCAAAGCTAGTTCAGCAAGATCCTTATCGTCTTCTGTGGCTGGTTCGATCCATAACAAATTATTAGTTAGAGATACCTTACCTGTAAGTGGATTATATTATAATAAAAAGTTTAGAGAAGTATCAGGCTGAAAGGAGAATAGCATTGTTAGTACGGGAAATGGACCAAGTGTGATCCAGAATGAAACTACTAGTAAATAATGTTCCTTAGACTAACACTAGTCAGTTTATCAACGCATCAGAATCTATCTCAGAGGTCAGGAGAAAAAAACATTTTCCTCGAGAACTTTTGTATGTGACAAATGAACTAACCAAGTGAACTCGTACTGAGTTAATTAATTAACTACTTAATAATAAAAAAAATATGACATAGATAACGTATTTGAAAGGCAGGCGCCATACGTTTCAGTTTTTGTTTACGGAACTTATCCACATAACAATTTCCAATCAAAATCAAAATTAATAGCCTATGTCATTTTTATATACCATATCATTTACAATAGTCCTGCATCTACTTCGGGGCGTTCATGTCTGTCCTTCTAATAGAGCAGAGGTGGATGGCAACTGGTAGCCCCATTTTATATTAAAGTTTTCAACACGGCCGCTGCGTATTGGGCCTGTGTCTCCTTAAGCCTTCGAAGGACCGGGTATTCTCGTTAGTAAGGATAACCCGTGAAAAATAAGAGATACAATATAGATGATATACAGGTGATAAAGATATTGTTGTATATTACCTAGTAAACAATACGCAATAAATAGATACAAAACACAAGGATATGCACTGATAAACATGACAAGCAAATAAATTATACTGATAAATTTATAAGTAAAAGTTACTTAACTTATTTATGATCCGACAACAACGATAAACGAAATGATTGTGGAATTTAATGATTATAAAGTTATAAATGATATCAATTATTTAAAAACATAATAATAATTTTAGCGTAGGATGGACCAATGACCTGAAAAAGGTAGTTGGGTCGGACTGGATGCCTATGTCCAGCAGTGGACCGCAATAGGCTGAGTTCATTGATTGATATAAACACTTACCATGATATTTCGGCTTAAACTCTTCATCGTAAATCCTCCAAGCCTTAGCATGAGCCAGCATGACCATCTTGTTACACACATAGGCGCCGATTTCAGGGCTGATAATTCCAGGAGCGAATAAACCAGTGTTGTAACAGGCATCACACACTATAATAGGTTCGTTGAATGTAAGCCACAGTTTCACGCGGTCGCCGAAAAGAGTGTAGACAACCCTCGCGTAGTCGGCGAACCAGTCGGCAATGAGGGGGTTAGTCCAGCCACCTGGAAGTAGATAGAACTAAATCGTACGCTAAGAGGTCAATTAGTGTCAGAGCAATTCAGACTGCTCTTAAGCCTTAGAAAGGAATGATTGCTATATTTGCAGATAGCTGGGACCAACTGGGTCTGAAAAATAGAGATGCTCATCTCAAAATTCCCGAAAACAGGCCTTTTGTCTAAAATCCGGAGGGATATGTTTGGAAGTAGCGGTGCCCCGCGGTTTCAACCGCGTATGTAATCCCCTATCTCGACTTTCTCCGATGTTTTAATAGCTCTTCTACTATTCGGGGTGGGGGCGAATCTAACAAGTCAAAGATCTTGAAAATAAAGAAAAGTAAAGGTCGATGTGCAATATTTATCGCCGTATACTTTTATGTGTATATTGTACAGTTATTTCCTAGAGAGTGTAATGAAAAAAACTTACTGAGTTCCTGCACTGGTTGCGGCAGGTCCCAGTGGTACAGAGTCACGAAAGGCTCGATGCCTCGCGCCAGAAGGCCGTTAATCAAATTGTTGTAGTAATTCACTCCGTCCTCACTGATGTGGTTGTTGAAACCAGTTGGAAGGATGCGGGGCCAGGATAAAGAAAATCTAAAACAATGGGATGACTATAAAAAGTCAAAAACTAATTCGTCTGAAAGTTAAATAATATAAAAAATAAGGATAGAGCGAAACAAAATTCAGGAGACGTAATGCTTGCTTACGAAATGCACAAAATTGTGACGTCATGCGATATTTAAATTGATTTAAATGTCGCATGAGTATCGTCGTGAGTTTTTAGTTACGAAAAAAGACGTGACTAATATTTGTTAATAATCATATAATAATAATACTTATATAAAATAGTCATGTAACCCATTATTAGAGATATATATAAAGTATGTCGGCCCAAAAGAAAATAAGTATTATGAAAATAAATGGAATTTCATTACTAATAAGATGAAACTTTTGTGGAAAACAATTCTAATTTACTTATATTCAATAGCCATGATTTGTAAACAATTCATTTACAACTAGTCTGTTTTAATAGGTACGAAACCTCGTGAATGTCAAATTGTTGAAAGATCTGCGGTATATTACAATGCGTTTCGGTCAAAAATGTCAGGTGCGCCTACCCCAGGGCGGAGGTAAAAAAATAATACTTTAGTTTTGACTGATATCTTACCTGTAGAAATGTAGTCCAAGTTCGGCAGCCATCTCGACGTCTCTCTCCCAGTTGTTGTAAGAGTCGCAAGCGACGTCCCCATTGTCACCGTTCAGGATCCTAGTCGGGTCTTCATGGATGAACCGGTCCCAAATGCTTTCGCCTTTATCTATGATACAAATCAGTAGAGAGCATAAATTTTAATACTCAGGGTGTTCTTTGTGTATGTGGTTTGAATGTTTGTAAAACCCTCCGCAACACAAGGATTAAATTCCTGAGTGCGGGAGTCGTTGATTTTTAAAGAGAAAATTACTCTAATATCTTTTCGGGATTTCGTTCCAATCTAAGGATTTGTATACTAAAACATTTTCTTGAATCGACACCATTTAATCGATAACTTGTAGACCTTTATAAGGATGAAACATTTCAAAAGCGTCAGTGTAATATGGTACTTACCAGTGGCATTCCAGCCCCCTTCGATTTGGTATGAAGCAGTAGCGGCCCCAAACCTGAACCCTGGCGGGAAGGTCAAGTTGGAAGCTGTACATGATGCAGCCAGCAAGGCGCTGTGGATTTAAACACCAGCTAATTGATCCGGTGGCCGAAATAATTAAGTACCTATCTGCCATTAACCTGATAGTGGAGAGACAGCCTATCAAAGCTATTATTTATCCATTAGTTAAATAAAAACAGTTTCCATGGGTAATCCTTATACTGTGATATAATGTAAGGTAATATTTTGAATACTTTACTTTTTCCTGGACATATTTTATTTTGGTACAATTAGTTAATCATCTTTACACAATTACATTTTACAGATATAGTAACAAAAACGACGCTTACAGGTGTGGTCCTCCACTTATAGGAGACCACAGCATTCACATAAACATTAGATGTGATTAAACACTTTTAGGAACTCATATACTTATATATATATATATCTCTCTCGGTATCCTCGCACATCTCTGGTGGAAGCATCCTAACGTTTAATAATAGTATAGTTATAGTCATCTTTCACACTTATAGGTACTCTTACCTTATGATGACAGCTTCAGACCAACCCATGATGAACAATGAGAAAGTTCATAAATACCAACATTTTTATAGTTGAGCTTGACTTTGATCACGGATAATCGGCGTTCACGGATTAAGAGAATTAAATAATAAATAGGAATAACAAGATAAGAGGATAAAACAGCATGTGAGATACAAGAAAAAATAAATAAAGATCTTAAAAAGAGTATTTTTATTTGTTTAAAATGTTAAGTATTGTTTTTTGTGGCTTTTCTTTTTCAAAGCAAGTGGCGAGAGCAATCAGGGACTTTTTTTTAGTTATTATTGACATTTAGAAACTGTAACCTAATAAGATATTGTGTCAGAACAGAAAGAAGGTAGACAGAGCGTACACAAACGATGTATTAGTGTTCAGTAGTGAAGGAACGCTAAAAATAGAATCATTTTTGTTTAAAAAAGAACGAACTTAATAAAAAAAAAATCTGCAGCATATTGTATATTATAAATTCGATCGCTCTGTCGACTGTTAAGATATATATTAACCTATTTGGAATAGGTTACAAACGGTTTAGTTATATATTTGTGAGGAAATAACAGTTTTATTCAGTAGGTACATCTAATGAATGGCTTTTTATGACGTTTGCGTAGAAATATGCTGACTGTCGCGGGGTGCGCTTGCGCAGGGGATCAGAGTAGTCCACCTCGTACAGCCCAAATCTGACGCTGAAAAAGTAAAAAAAAAAAAAAAATTAGTTATACAAATAGTTTGTGAAAGTTGTTTGAACGTGTTTCATGAATCTGATAAGGAAATAGCGTTAATCTTTAATCAGCGTTTTAAATAAACCACATAATAAACCTTAAAGAAGAGTTATTTTAAGGAGGGTAAATAAAATTAGATGATCAACTTACTAATAACCATCCATCCATTCAAAGTTATCCATGAGGCTCCAGGCTGTGTAGTGCGTAACGTTCACGCCATCTTCTTTTATTGCCAGCAACAGCTTAAATCAGAAAACCTTCTTCAATTATATGTTTTTTAAAATTCCATTATCGGTAGTTCAACTAATTTTGTCCAGGTGCTGTCATACAAAGCACCTGACGGATTTGTCGGTGTTTGTTAGTCGACCTGCAGAGTATGTCAACTAAAGCGATAATATACTGAATTAGCATTTTTACTGGTATTTTTATCCAGTTAACATCGCTCGATTGGCACCTGGAGATAGCAAATAAGCCTACTGTTCTTAATATCTATGGAAGCTTATTCCATGGATATCAGGAACAGGTGGCTTGCGAATCAATTTCTATAAACTTTGCAGACATTAAGTACACGTTGTCAGGAATGATATAGGATCCTTTCCTTCCACAGTTTGTTCGAAATTTCTAACTTAGACAAAACGTGGGTACAGCGATAGTTTAGTAGGTAATAATTCAGTCAAAACAACTAATAGAATGTTATAAACACCTGTGTTAGATAGCCTTTATAATAATTCACTCTATCTTGATCCTGGAGTCCCATGTTTGTGGCTATTCCGTTTTCTGTGATGACGTACTCCAGGTTTCCGTAATTTTTCTTCAGCCAGGTCAATTGATGACGGATCGCTTGGGGATTAACCTGTAGGTTAAAGCCCAAATTAATAACTGTTGTATACATAGATATAGTCGTCCCATGGGAAATACGGTATTAAATTGAATCGGATAAGACTGGAAAATACAACCATAATTTTTTTTGGAAAACGTCTTGGGAAGAATAAACTTGATATAGAAAAATATAAAATAAGTAATAAAGGCCGCAGAAGGACATTTTTCATTCTTCTAAATGTCTCGGCCGTAAATGATAATAATTCATATATGCACTCTACATTTTCTTCTCTTCACAAAAATCTTTGTGTGATGAGCATGATCATAATAATATGTATGTATTTAGAAATCTATAAGCATGTTTATTTGTTGTCTGGTTGCCATAATGCAGGCTCTGCCTAGTTTGGGATCAGATGGCCGTGTGTGAGTTGACCCAAGATATTTACCAATAATAAGCACGTTTGTAAATTATCTATCTTTTTTTGTTTGTCATGCCCTTGTAATATCATTAACTAACGTACGTTTAAATATCATATACCTACAAGTAGAACAAGATATATTTCTGATAAGTCTTTCTTTTATGTACAAAGGACTTACAGCCAACCAGTTGACTGAAGACTTGCCCCAATCGTCAGCCTCAAACAGCACGGCGCCGAGGTCTGCGGCGTCGGTGTGAGGCCATCGACTTATGGTGTCCCCAGCCTTCGCTTTGATTAGCCGGCTTGTGTAGAGATTGAAACCGTAGTAGTCATGGGTTCCTGTGCAATAATAAAATTAACTTTGAAATAAAATGCTCGTTATTTTAACGACCTCCGTAGTTGAGTGGCGTACACACCGATTTTCAAGGTGTCGCTAGATCTCAGGTCCCGGGTTCGATCTTCGGACGGGTCAATGTAGAAAACCACTTTATTACATTGTCTCGGGTCTGGGTGTTTGTGGTACCTTCGTTTTCTCTGATTCCATAACACAAGTGCTTTAGCTAGTTATTTTAGGTTCAGAGCAATGTATGTTATGTTGTCCCAACATTTATTAACTTATAAAACTTAAAAGTTGTTGTTGAATAGCTAAGAGTCGAAAAAGACAGAGAATGCGTTTTTTTCTTCATCAGAGTTCTAACAAGCACTAACAGAAAATCGTAATCTATAAGTTAACAAGAAGGAAGGAAGAACTGTATAGTTTGACAACGTGGCAATGCCGCCAGCCTTTTTTGAACACTCTCAGTGGAAAGCGATGTAGACGAATTTTTTGCTGCTATATTTTAGGTTTAATGTTTTAATTACATCAGTTTATTTGAGCTTACCTTTCATCAATTCTATTTCTTCTGGTGTAAATGCTGGTAGGACAGACTTAAGCAATCCTCTTTTCTTGCTAAGCTCCTCAACGGTTTTCTCTAAAACTGGTGGCCAGCCTCCTTTTTCTGAAAATATCGGATGAGAGTACCTGCCTACCTGCAGGTTAAGAATAAATACGTTATTTTACGGTTGTTTGATTTTATCATGAACAGGGATGTTGACTGGGTATGAAAAGTTAAAATCCATTTAGTCCGTCAGTTAGATAATAAAAAAATATTAGACACGTATTTTTTCTTTTATCAAAACAATAAAAAATTACAAAGATACAGCGCTTTAAAGTTTCGGAGTGGGGGCTTATGACGCCACGCCTTGGTAAAAATCGTAGCGAGGAGTGACGTCACGCGTAATTTCCTTTCTCTGTATTTTGATCATTTTTTGTTTGCAGGAAAAAAGAAAAAAAACGTGTCCAATAAAATTAATTAATCTACCAGGCGGACATTAAAAAAAAAATTAGGAAACATGCCTACTGTGACGCAAAACCTTTACCGTTTCGTAAATACTGACAACTAGTACACAAAATGAAGTTTTAAGTTTTTATTTCTTGTCAAATGTACACTCTACTTTTGTCTACTTATGTATCTTGTGTATTCTTCGTTGGAGATCCATAGATAATTTATTTCTCTTATAAAGGGACTGTATTTTTTATAGTTCAGCACACAAAGAGGCGTGTAATGGTAGTCAGGCGAAGTAACATCAGTCCAGGGAAATAATGCCCATTGTCTGCTCAGCGCGCATTAACTCTAAATAATTACTTACAGAAGCCTGCATGGCAAGCTCCGCCAGATCTCGGTCAGCTTCCGTCGCCGGTTGGATCCACAGCAGATGATTAGCTAGGGATACTTTGCCTGGAAATAAATACTCATATACATACATGCATAAGATATCTTAACTACATATTTAAAGGGGGTTGATTTTAAAGATTTTTAGAATTTTATTGGTTATCTTCTGTTATCCCAAGGGAACAGCGAAAGTATATTAATATTGAATTTAGAATTTAAGTAGAAATATCATAAATGATAATATCTTGGGACAGCTCACACACGGCCATCTAATCCAAAACTAGGCCGATCCTGTATTGCTCCACTCGTATTGGTCGTAGCGTGATATTATATAGCCTTCACCACTAAATAGACTATCCAACACAAAAATATTTTTTATTAATTACAACCTGTAGTTCTCTGAGAGACAGAGTCTTCTCTGAGATTAGCGCGTTCAAACAAACAAACTATACTTTTTTATAATTTTAGTAGACATAAATAACACCGAGACACAGAACGAATGATCGTGCTCATCACACAAGGATTTGTCCTGCGTGGGAATCGAACCCACGACCTCCAGTTTAGCAATCAGGGACACTAACCACTAGACAGAAATATAGAAAAATAAGTAATCCTCTTACCATGATACTTCGGCTTAAACTCTTTATCATAAATCCTCCAAGCCTTAGCATGAGCTAATAAGATGTGTTTATTACACAAATAAGCGCCGAAGTAAGGGCTGTAGATTGCAGGAGGCATGACACCAGACTTATAGCTCATGTCACAGATGACGATGGGTTCGTTGATCGTAAGCCACATCTTCACGCGGTCGCCGTAGAGAGAGTAGACAACCCTCGCGTAGTCGGCGAACCAGTCGGCGATGAGGGGGTTAGTCCAGCCACCTGGATATCAGATATAGAAGACCAATTGTTAAAGAAAAGGTCACATGACTTTGATTTTAAATAGTAGGTAGTTTGTTTTATAAATATGGATATTCTCTTTACCGAACCTATTCCATGAAATCCGATAAAAAAAAAGTAGTTTTTAAAAATATGCCGGATTTATTCTTGAAAGGTTTTATCTTTAATGCCTAATCCACTATGACGCGCTATTTGATGCAATGCCAATGTCTTCAAAGTGAGTTTCGGTTTCCATTTTTCGGGTGTCATTTGTTTAACCCGCGACAAACAGATTTCGTGTGCGTAATAAAAATAAAAATGCACTCTATTTCAAACTTATCATCGCTGAGCAATAGAGATGCTGAAAACTGTAGTACGCAGTGACGTCACGCGAAATTTCTATTCACTGTATTTTGACCTTTTTTGTTTGCAGGAGAAAGAAAATTTATTTGTCTAATAAAATTCATTAATGTACCTGTCCATTCAACAAAATTTTAGGACATATGCCTATTATCACATTGCCACAAGCGATTCATATGTAATATGGAAAAACATCACAAGTAAAGTTGCAAAAAGTATTCGAGTAAAAAAAACAACTCAAAATATTCCGTTATTCTGATGTCTTACCAAGTTCTTGCAGTGTTTGTGGCAAATCGAAGTGGTACAGCGTAATCAAAGGCTCAATGCCCTTCTTCAGTAAGCCGTCTATAAGATTATTGTAGTAGGTCTTTCCAGCCTCACTGATCTTATAGTTGAAGCCATTGGGAAGAAGACGAGGCCAGGATATTGAGAACCTGGGAAAATGAAGTTTGAATTTGGATAAAGCATTTACCTTAGTGTATACATGAGTAAGTATAGAGTGCGCACATAGCTAGCCCTTGTGCCGATCGTAAGCATTTTTTTTTGTAAGCTATTGTTCCTTTCGTGGTTTTCCGCGCAACGACAAATATCGTTTCGATATTAATTGAGTAACCAAATAGATGTTAGGTTTTGAGATCGTTTTAATATAACGGCGCGCTCTGTTTTTGGTAAATAATTGACGTGACCTTGAAGGCGACGCTTATTCATACTTGTACTCATTGTTCATACTCCGTTAGGCGCACTGTATAGTTTACTTATTTATACTCTAGGCTGTCACAGAGATTTAGACATAAAGACTGACGCAATTTGGGAGTTTAGACTTAGTATTCCAAGGTATGGCTGGTATGGTTATTGCTCTAAGCTGGTGTCTCTTACCTGATGATGATGATGATGATAGCCGGTCTTTATATGGTCAATAACTTAATTATCTCGTGTACGTTTATAATATAATTATGAAACGCAAAATCACCTATAAAATTGGCCCAAGAAACTTATATAAAAAAACCAGTGGGTACAGCAATTCTATGGCCTATGCATTTTGGTCGTAACGTGTTAATTACATTTTAATATGCCTTTATTAATTAATTTTATCGTCTTCCTCCAGTCCTGGTTACATCATTTGAGATCTTTGTATTTTCTTTCATTCGTCGTTATAATATTAGAATCAGTTCGACTCGCGACACCGCCGTCGCCGCGTCAGCTCATGATTAGGGACTCCTATTGAGTCTGAAACTAGTCGGGCGATCCCGAGAATATACGTGAGTAAACCGTTTTGTTTTAAATAATTATGAATAGTCCTCACGAAAGTTATTATAAATTCTTCGTTATATTTATTTAATGTTATCAGCATCGCAAAGTTTTCTTACCTATAGAAATGTAAACCTAACTCCACAGCCATCTCGATGTCTCTCTCCCAGTTATTGTAAGAGTCGCAGGCTATGTCTCCGGTGTCATGGTTCTTGATCTTGCTGCGGCTGTCATGGCTGTAGTGGTCCCAAATGCTCTCGCCTTTATCTGTAGTTCAAGTAAAAATAATATAATACCTTGATCATGGTATATCTTAGGTATTTTTTTTCTGAAACTTCACGGTTTCAGACACTTTTACTCATAAACCTAATTCAAATATATTATATAACAAGTATCAGGCATTTTTTTATTGATACGCGTACCAAAAAAAAAGAAAATATCATTTTGTTGGAACAAAAACTAACTACCAACTACTACTAACTAGTTAACAGCTACATTAGTTAAGAAAACTATGTCGCAACTGTTAGCGCTCACCTCCAAGATGGACAACAGTGCTCAAACATTTAAAAACATCACAAAAACTTTACTAAGTATTCAGGAAATTAAAAAATAATGAGATCGTAATAAAAACATTAACATTATGCACACACACATGTCTTGTGTGTGCGTGTGTGTGGTGTGTGTGCGTGTGTGATTTATTTAGAGCTAAATATCATCTCTGTGGCCATATAGTCATAGTATAGCTTAAATTAGCTTACCACTGACATTCCAGCCTCCTTCGACTTGGTACGCAGCTGTCGCCGCTCCGAACTTGAACCCTGGTGGAAACGACAGGTCTTTGGCAGACGAAACAGCCAAAAATGCGCTGTAGAATAAATGGGTTTATTTTTAATCTAAACCTTACCCGTATACGTTTTGGAAGAATATAAAATCTTTTCTTTTTATGTTAATTAAGTAAGTAAAACGAAGATGTGATATTATTATTTGACTAGGTAATAATCTAGAAATCGATGATCAACAATGAAGTCACTGTTGATAAAACATCGATTCTAAACAAAACAATGTTCACTGTAACTTTTATTTCTATTGTTTTTAAGTAAAACTATTTTACGCACACTTGACTTAGGGAGTAAGCTGGTTAATCCGTGACGAGAGCGTTATGAAAAGTGTGAACGGACAAGGCCAACTGAAGTTGAGAGGGAGATAGATATAAGTTATTGAAGATAGAAAGAGATAGAGAGTTACATTTCGTATATTACTGTAGGGGCAAGAGAGAGAGGTGCGAGCACACATTTTCTTTCTCTCATAGCTAGTTACGTTTCGTATATAAAGAAGGCTTACTTCAGTCGTGTGTTCAAAAGCACACTCGTTTTTTTAGATCTTACTTAAGCTTTTGATAGAGTCGACCACAAAAGAGTTAAAAAATATAATTTATAACGCCGAAGTAAAAAAATATGGACATTATTTTTATCTTAAATATTTTAACCCGACGTGCATTTGCTATATGCAAATGTATGTTAAAATCTATTATTATTATAGTTAAATATATAATTAATAAGAGTATCAAAATACGTCATCAGCGCGTACGTAAACAAGGTGTCTTAAATATGATTAATGTGGGATAATATATTTACAAATTGTTATCAGAAATATAAATACACATAATTATTATGATCAACAAATCTTATTTTATCTTGATGACGTTTGTTTGTTGTTGTGTAGGTTTTTTTTAATAGATATAGTATTTTTTTTAATAGATTTAGGTAAGTAGGTACATCCAATATTATAAAATAAATACATATAAAAATAAATGAGAAATGTACCATTTTGGCCCCTGACCAAAGGGTACATTTCTCCTAATAGCTTTTGTTCTATTGTTAATAAGAGATAATAACGTATACAAAAATATTTACACAAAAATGAAAACCTAATAAATTACTTTGAAAAATAAATTTACGAAATTTCTTTCATTGACAAGACAAGTCGAAATGAACTGTTTGAGAAACGCATAGAAAATAGGATTGCCCACAAATACCAAAATGTGGATGATTGAGATCATCTTTGTATCTGAAGCATTACCTACATTTTCTTCTGCCTAACCTTGTCCCAAGCTATGTTAGGGTCAGCTTCCAATCTAACCGGATTCAGCTGAATACCGTTATTTACATGGAGCGACTGCCTATCTGACCTCCACAAACCATTTCACTGGGTAACACTGGTTGACGGAATTGTAATGACTTAACGACTGTCAAAAATCAACGTATGACAGTCGGGATCAACGGCTTAGCGTGCTTTCCAAGGCACGGAGGGATCTCGGTATGTTTATAAATGGTCACACGGACCTAACGGCTTTACCTGTATTATTGGTCAAACCGGCTTACACTAATATATAACTAGGGACTAGCCCACCACACATGCCCATCATTGCAACTCCTGTAAGCCAGGATCTACAATGATAACCAATGAATACCACCGAAACAGTTAAGCTCAGTGTGTCCCAGGGAAACGATTGACTGTCTTGGAACCCGCAACGAAATTAATCAGAACTAGTAAATAGGAGGAGAAGGAAAAAATTGTTTCCACTTCCCTCCATTGCAAGCGGGAGACAAAAAGAAAAGATAGGCCATAGGCAAAGAAAAGATAAGACAACTGAGTTAGGCTCCGTTGCCAAGCACCACGGATAAAATTTTAACATGAATGGGTCCTAAAATTCATTCATTTAGGAGCGGCTTACACTTAGCCACAAGCCTCTCTTATATGATACTTACATATAATATTTAAATTTCTAATTATTTTGTGGATTTAATCAATCACATAGTGGGTCCCACAGGGCACAAAACGACATCGTGGCAATCCCGGACGAAAACAATCAAAATTGAAAAATAAAACAAATTCAATTCGATTGCGACAAAATGACTAAATATCAAATTTAGAAGAAGAATGTGTGGAGATAAGTCGAATGAAGAAAATAAATTCTTTGTCGAGTGAGACACTAATATACATAAATAAAAATGAATCTCTATTTCCCTTAGATCCTATTTAACTTCAGAACGACTACCAATTTTTGTAAGTCTATTACATCTTTTTTTTATATATAAAACGTCTTTTTTAAGTTTTGTAATACCGTAGAAAGTTAAGAATCCGGAACAGAAAAATAAGAAAATTGGGCAGAAAATTGGTAAATTTTAGAAAAGCTAACGACTATTTTACATTTTACCTTTGCGCGTTTGATAAATGTGAATTTAGAAGACAGCTTTTTTTTAATTTTCGATTTTTGAATATGCAGTTACAATAGGCATGTTTCCTAATTTTTTTTTAAATGTCCGTCTTGTAGATTAATGAATTTTATTGGACACGTATTTTTTCTTTTTTCCTGCATACAAAAAATGATCAAAATACAGAGAACGGAAATTACGCGTGACGTCACTCCTCGCTACGATTTTTAGCGAGGCGTGGCGTCATAAGCCCCCACTCCGAAATTTTAAAGCGGTGTATCTTTGTATTTTTTTATTGTTTTGATAGAAGAAAAAATATGTGTCTAATATTTTTTTATTATCTAACTGACGGACTAAATAGATTTTAACTTTTCATACCCAGGAAACATCCCTATTGAATATTCATAGCTAAGACAGGACATCTGTCGGGATAGCTAGTACCTACTTTATAATGTAGGGCCTACCCTTGAAATTGCAAGCCAAGCGTAGGTTTTTAGCTGGCCAGTCTAATAATAACCTAATTAAAAAAAATATATATATACATATATAACTAATTTCACATTCCTCTTACCTGAACACGACTGCAGTAAACCAATGCATGTTGACCACTGCAATATGCAAATCACTCACAAACATTATAAACTCAATTTTATTCTTATTTAAATAGTTATTCTCAAAGAGTTATTTTCAAAGCATTATACTTATTTTATCTTGATTTAAGCTTAAAGTTATTAATTTATTGTCAAATGTTAAGATAAACAGAATATCCATTGTCTTGCGCGTGTGTATGGTCGTTCTAACAATTAAATAGTTAATACCCTAAATATATTTTTCTCAGAGTATTAGACAGTTGAATGGTTTATAAAAAAATATGTGGGATTCTGAAAAAAACACGTTAGGTACTTTTAAAATTTTATTCCAAAGCTTTGACGTAGGTTTATAATTTATGTACTATCTAATCCCATCAAAAAATTAAATGTAAAATGAGAGCCAAGTTCAATATTATGATATATTATATGCATTGGTTGTTGACTTCAACGACAAAAGAAGTGAGATCTAAGAGTATATGAAAACTAGCCAAGTCAGACCTTAGGCTTCAATATATTATCCTAAGTTATAAGAATAAATTATATTTTATGAGAATATATGAATGAACTTGGCACCCACAAATTTGACACGTTTATGTGAAATAGTTTTTGAGTTACGAGGGGGTCAAAAGCGGCTCGAAATGGTTCGTGTAATATTACATACGGTGCTGCTCGCCAGTTCTGTTACTAGAACTTGGCTTTGACACGCTACCGCGTGTCACTTGTATTTGTTTAAAGAACGCACAAGTAATGTGTTTGTCAGTTGTTCAAAATACTCTGTAAGAATATATACCGAATGTACTGCATGATATGAGGTAGGTCACGTCAGGTTTTAGCTCCGAATTATCGGATCCCAAAATATTGAATTATAAGGAGCAATTCTCTCACGTGCTCTATAGGTGAGTGACAGCTCTTTATTGGAGGTCTTCAGAAGGAGAAAAAAGGAGCTATATATATATAAACTATAAACATATTGCCACATAATTATGTGTTTAATAAATTATGCATTTAATAATATAAATATCGGGTAAAGCTTGCCTTTTGTTAATCATATTTTATTACGTGTATTTGTGTTAAATAAAGAATAATAATTACAATTGAAAAATTTATTAATAAACAGCCAACAATCTTTATTTTTGAATCAATCCTTTTTTTTAAGTTTATGAGAGTGAAATCGACGTGTAATTTGAGGGTATATCCAATGAATGGTTCTTAATGACGCTCGCGTAGTAGTGCGCTGACTCGCGCGGTGTGCGCTTGCGCTTAGGATCGTTGAAGTCCACCTCGTATAGGCCGAATTTGACACTGAAACAAAACCAAGGAATAGTCGCTATGTTTTTACTCTGTCTGAAGTCTTGTCTGTCTTGTCTGACTACTATCGAATTATTTATTTATTACAAATATTTCTAACAGTACTAAATTGAAGCAGAACTGCGAATTAACATTAAATAAATATTCACGAATACAAAAGTTATAAGCATTTAAAGTTAGTACCTAGATGATGCATGTTCTATCTCCTTTTCGCAAAACGACGACTTGTACGTGGCAGCCTCAAAATAAAATGGTTTACTCACGCATATTCTCGGGATCGCCCGATTAGTTTTATTGTCCCTAATCATGAGCTGACTGTTTTGTTATAAATAATTATGTTTGGAACTTTAGTTAGTTCGATTACAGGGATTAGCAAGCGTGTTTTTAAAAATAAGTTAATGCAGTTTTGTTTCTTTTTTTTTAAATAAAAGTGTTTAAAACTTTCCCAGTGCAGTTGGCAACAAAAAAAAATATTACTAATTCGATTTTTTTGGAGTCGACATGATAAAAATGAAAATACGTTTTTTTTTATTATGTCTGTATACCATTACCGACAAATAAACTTTGAGCACTTGATTACTGATTATTATGACAAAAATCATGTAATAATCGTGTTAGAAAATTTAAGAAAAATTATTGAAAGTACAATAGTATATTTCAATTAAAATTTATTTAAATGAAAATAATTGAAAGTGAATAATCAGATATTCACCAGTGCGACGCCTAGATTGAGTAGTTAGATGCTTTATAATGTATGAATATATGACTGCACTGTTAGCCGAGTGGTATTGGTCACCACGCCAATTACCTCTGTGCGCGACGAGCCGCGGGTTCGATCCCCGCATGGGACAAGCATTTGTGTGATCCACAAGTACTTGTTCCAAGTCTGGGTGTTCTTTGTGCATGTGATTTGAATGTTTGTGGAACCCCACGCGACACAAGAATTAAATTCCCTAGTGCGGGAGACGATTTAAAAAAAAAAAAATGTATTATGCTACAGGCATGTGTTTTTTACTTACGTGTAACCTGAGCCCCATTCGAAGTTGTCCATGAGAGTCCAGGCTGTGTAGTGAGTAACGTTCACGCCATCTTCTTTAATTGATAGTAAGACCTAAAAGAGAAACATAATTATATAATACCAGCCTGTAATAAACTCATGTAGGGTTAAGGCCTAAGTAACATTCTAAAAGACGATATCTCACGTTTTTTGAAGAGGGATGCAATGAAAGCCATTTAATCCTGACATAAAAATGGTGTTTTGGTTAAGCGTGAGCATTTCTGAATTTCTGTCTGCGGCAACGTAGCTTTCAAGTGCGAGAAACGATTATATATCCAATTTGAGGTGGAAAGGCGATCTTTTCAAGACAAATTTTGAATACATATTTTAAACCGACTTTGAAGTCGGTTTATTAACATTTACGTGTAATTTTGTTTTTTAATAATTAACAATTTTAAATATTTAAAAACTTAACTATGTATACACTTAAAGCAAAACTAAAATCTTAACTAATAAAATCTTTAAAAAATTGCGTCAAAAAAATCATCCACATCGCTGTCGACTGGAAGTGTACCCAAAAGTAATACGTGTAATTAATTTATCTATACATGGATAATTAATATGTATATATGTATGTTACAGTCTTGAGTGTAATGTCGTGGTGGCCTAACGAACGGTGGTTAAAGGAACGGATTTGTATGCACAAGGTTGAAGGTTCGAACCCACTATGGGCAAGTACAAATTTGAATTTTTCAATGTTACGTGTTTATTCTCAATTATTTTAATACACATTTGACAAACGGCGAAGAAAAACAATTCCGAAAATCGGAATCTGAAATTTCCTAACCGCAAGTGAGCAATGCTCATGCCTTCACTACATGAGAAGAGGCCTGTGCCTAGCAGCGGGACATTTATAGGCCGGTATTGAATGTCATCAGTCATGTCATTTTATACCTGTTCCAAATGTGTCTTGTAAAATTCGACTCTCTCTGTATCGTTGAGTCCATCAAGCGTGGGAATTCCGTTCTCTGTGATCATGTACTCCATGTCACCGTACTGCTTCTTCAGCCATGCCAACTGGCGGCGAAGACCTTCGGGGTTGAGCTAAAAGTTACAATATATCTTTAATAAAGTGTTCGAGATTATTTTATTGATTGTGATTGCTCATACGGATGTTAGAGTATGTTGTTTCAATACCATTTCCCGTTTCAGAAGTGTTTTGAAGTAGATAAAACATAGGATTATCCATACTATTTTAAACCAGAAAGTAACTTTTATAAAATGATGGTCTGTTTGTTACGGTTGGTTAAAAAATAGGTAAAAATTACTTAATTTACTTTACTTAATTAATAGTGCCTATCCAGTATAAAAAAAAGTGAAATATTATCCTTTTTTTGTTCAGAGTGATCTGTGATGTACCAATTTTCATATAATTTAATAGTGTTAAGGCGATCAGGCGAACATACGTGCGCGCGCATCATTGTTTCATAACTGATTTTAGTTCAGTTTTTTATTAAATTCAAGTTTAAGTTATGGCGGTTGTTAATTATTTATTCGCTCTAACAAACGGTCTTCTTATTAATACTTACATAAAACCAATACAATACACTGACTGGCCAGTTATCTGCCTTAACCATTTTAGCATTTAAATCTACGGCATCTCCAAATGGCCAGGGAGTTAGTTCCTCGCCTGGCAGCGCCTCGCGAATCAAACGGCTTGTGTAGTGATTCATCCCGTAAAAATCGTACGTTCCTGTCAAATTAACAATCATAAATAATTGATAAATAGGCATGAAGCTATACAAACCAGTAGCAACAATTTTTAAGGGGTTCAGGGCAGATTAAAATTTCGACTATGTCCTCGCCTTTGACTAAGTCAATCTCTTCTTGTGTGAACGATGGAAAGGTAGACCTGGGGTATCCTCTCTCCAGGCAAACTTTAGCGATAACTTCCTCCACGCCTGGTGGCCAGCCTCCTTCCTTAGAGAAGATAGGGTGAGAGTATCTGCCCGCCTGGAAATTTATAAGGACATTAAGCATGAAAAGGACATTAAGACTTTCAACCCTAGGTTAGACTGTGTTAACATCCCCGTACCTCAAAAAGTAAGTAAAGCCGTTGGTTCCAACAGTCATACTTATTTTGATCTTTGACAATCGTTAAGTCATATCAATTCTGACAACCAGAATTAATATGGGATATTACATAGTCCTTACTAATATTATAAATGTGAAAGTAACTCTGTATGTCTGTCGGTCTGTCGCGCTTTTACGCCAAAACTACTGAACAAATTTAAATAAAATTTGGTAAACAGATAGTCTAGAGCCTGAGAAAGGACAAAGGTTACTTTTTGCCGCGATAACCGACATCCTCGCGGACGGAGATGTGGGAAACAGCTAGTACTCAATAAAAGAAGATCTTTATCCGGTAAGACTGGAAGCGAACCCCAACATAGCTTGGGAAATGGACAGAAGATGTTGAAATATTAAAACGTCTTAAATTCACGATGCCGAAACAAGTCAGAATACCTACGGTTGTTCTAATGTTCAGGTTGGCAGAATTTAAGTATTAAGGATGGTTTAACGAGCTGTAATATAGTATGGTACCTATATATAATTATATTATGTCGTAACTAACCAAGTTTTGTAGAGCTAATTCTGCAAGCTCCGTATATTCTTCTGAAAAAGGTTCGATCCACATCAAATGGTTGGCAAGTGATACTTTACCTGTAAAAATAGACGAGAACTTATTATTTCAATAAATATTGAAACGAAGATTTAAAAAGTTAGAAGGTATTTTTCAGAAATCGAAGCAGTCATTTTACTTCATTTATTTATTGCCTTTACCGTCGGCTGCATTGCGTTGTTGACGCATATCTTTATCTAATAATGTACCTACATTGAATGTATAAATCTTATTTTTAAAAGAGTAACCTAGTGAGTATCTTGTCGGTTCTTCTCCATAGGAAGGACACTTTGGAACCGCGCACCTAGAGTCATTTAGTTCTGTAACTTTAACGTTTCTTAAGCGCCTTTTTGAGGTTTATAAGAAATAAAAAAAGCTTTTGATTTTGATTTTTTAACCTTAACAGCGGTGTCTATGCTTTATTTTTCTCTGGTCGGATCTATTTGACGAACTATTGAGTCATAACATATATGTATAGTACTTAAACATATAAGAGAATATGGCCCTTTTTCACGGATATGCTGCATATTTTTCTGAACCTTTTTAGTGGTTGTTAATTTATAATTATATTTTTTTTTATATTGTTCCATGTATAATAACTTTCGTGAGGAGTATTCATAATTATTTCGTCGCGTGTGTGTCGAACTGACTGCCGCCGCCACGTCAACTCATGATTAGGGACTCCTATTGAGTCTGAAACTAGTCGGGCGATCCCGAGAATATGCGGGAGTAAACCGTTTTGCTTGAAATAATATTATTCCGTTATTGGAAATTCACTTACCATTGTACTTTGGTTTAAATTCGTCATCGTAAAGCCTCCAGGCCTTAGCGTGGGCTAACATTACATGTTTGTTACACAAGTAGGCACCAATCTCAGGGCTGAGAAATCCTGGTGCAGTTTGTCCTGAGTTATAAGATACGTCGCATATAAGTATTGGCTCGTTAATAGTAAGCCATAGCTTCACGCGGTCACCGAAGAGGGTGTAGACAACCTTAGCGTAGTCTTCGAACCAGTCGGCAATGAGAGGGTTAGTCCAGCCACCTGCAAGAAGGGATAATTTACTTTTACTTGGAATACAGTTCCTACTCAATTAACAGAAAAAAAAAAAAAGATTGTAAACCGGCGGACGACGAGGTTGCAGAAAAATCAACAGAGCTCGTGTAATTGTTTAACAATTTTAAGTAGTTCCATTTTAAATAATTCTTCTTATCATCTATGGTTATTGGTTAATATTACATACCAGCACGTAACCATAAAATCTACTTTTTTTAATAATTGATTGTTAAATAAAAATTAAACAAATTGTAATAATATATTTTGGACCTTCCTGTTTTCCTTTATAAATTCTGTCAGTGGCCCCGTCATTCGTTGCCTGTGTTTGCCAACGCTTCTTCCGTTTTTTTCTGGTTTTCGTTTATCATCTAACTAATAACTTACCTAGTTCCTGGAGTGGTAGTGGTAGGTCCCAGTGGTATAAAGTAACCATGGGTTCGATACCCTTTGCCAGTAGCGCGTCGATCAGCTTGTTGTAGTAGTTCGTTCCATCCGCGCTGATCCGGTTAGGGAAGCCAGTAGGAAGGATACGAGTCCAGGATAGAGAGAACCTGAGACATTTTTTGTGGACTAATTAATTGTATTAAGAAATTCTTAAAAATGTTCTTCTTCCCACCTATTCTGAATTAGGGTGTTGTTTATTTATTTTGTACTATTATTAGAGTTGACTTTTTCAACGCCATATAATTTTTAATTCGTATGGAAGAACTATCCAAATTTTGAAATTTATCTATACTTAATATTATAAAGCTGAAGAGTTTGTTTGTTTAAACGCGCTAATCTCAGGACCTACTGGTTCGATTTGAAAAATTCTTTTTGTATTGGATAGTCCGTTTATTGAGGAAGGCTATAGGCTATATAACATCACGCTACGACCAATAGGAGCGGAGCATAAATGAAAAATGTTGCAAAAATGAAAAACCGTTGAAACTAAAACACGCGAACAAAGTCGCGGGGGACAGCTAGTTCTGAGATAAAATTATCTGGCTTTGGAAAAATCAGCTCGAAGTTTTTCAGGTTATTCTAAGGATAAGAAAAATATATTTTATTGTGATTGGGGCCTATCACATAACACGTCCCCAGACAAGTGTTGTGGGAGTCAATTTTAATTAATTTACCTTTTAAGATTTTGTACGGGCTCGTACAAACATTAAAAAGGCAATAGAAAAAAAGGACCCCAACAGGATTTCTTCGTTATTCGTTATCCGTCCGTCAGTCCGTCTATCAAGACATTTTTTACTATTACTTATATATATTTTATACCTATTTATATTATTACTTATTAACTTTGCAAATAACCCGTATACTGGAAAGTAGTATGATGTAAAATATAGATATAAGCATACGGTACCTATAATAGTCCAGTTTTAGTTCAGCAGCCATCTCTACATCTCTCTCCCAGTTATGGTACGAGTCGCAGGCGACGTCTCCATTGCTGAGGTCAACAATCACAGTCGGGTCGTCATGAACGAACTTATCCCAAATATGTATGCCTTTGTCTGTAAAATATACAATCTTTTAATATGTATAAATAAATAAATTGGACAAAATCGCATACATTGCTTTGAACCCAAAGTAACCTCAGAGCTGGCGACACTTTGAAAACTGGTGTGTACGCCACTCGACCACGGAGGTCGTCATATCGTCATAATGTATGTACCCATGTAATTTTATGCATTTTCTCTTCATTTACCGTAATCATTCCCTAATTTTACTACTAAATAACCAATGTTCCCGATCATTTGTGATTGGCGCAACGACAGCCTTAGGACATTGGATGTTTTACTTAAATTCATCCCGTCTTCTCAGTATCTCAGTATTCACTCCTTTCTTTTTCAATTCATCTTACACACAATCCATTCATCCAACAGTAACCAACGGCTTAACGAGTTTGGATAGACGCAGAGTAGTGTTTGCTTGTTTTAATTCCAATAAACAATTTTATGTCAAAATAACTATTTTTTTTACTATGATGGAATTGCAACTTACCGCTGACATTCCAAGCCCCTTCGACCTGATATGACGCAGTGGCTGCCCCAAACTTAAACCCTGGAGGGAAATCCAGTTCTTTAGCGCAGCACCCAGCTGCTACAGCGCTATACAGCAAACATCAAACGACAAATTATTTAAAATAAAGTTAACAATGCACTGTCTCTTTCGATTTTGGGCCTAATATGAATGGTCTCCTTTTACGATATTCTTTTGAATACCTTCAAAGCTACTTAAAATACGTTTTCAACGCACTATCAGGCAAATGTATATACCAAGGTATGAATAAAATAAACAACTTTTTAAGCACAAGCTGTTGAAAAAGTTGGATTAAAAAAAATAGGTACACGAAACTGCCTATTCTGATTAGCGGTGGAATTCTGTAAGACTTCATTCTAAACTTCGAATCTGAATCCGCTGTAAGTTTCTTGATTGACATTCCAAAAACTCGGTTGATAATTCGAATGTACACTAGCGGTACACTTGCGAGCGTGTCAGCGAGTTGAACTAATTTGACGTGAGATTTTGACTGATAAAGTATGAGATGACATAAGAAGTGGGATTCAGTAAGGTAATTTTCTTGTCACTTCGACGCTCACTTCGCACTCGGATCCGATCGAAATCAAGGTCATTTTGAACCTTATGCGAAGTGAGAGTGAATAGCGACGTGAGAAGCGAGTTGTTGTTTGAACTTTACAGAATCGACGTGAAGAAGTCCGTCGATAAATAACTAATGCATTAAGGTTTTGACAATCGGTGAAGGATACCATCGTGAGGAAACCTAGATTCCAACAATTGGAATCTGAAATCACCAACCCGCAATGAGCAAGCGTGGTGATCAATGCTCGTTAAGTACTTCTCTATATGAAAAGAGGCCTGTGCACAGTGGGATATTTATTGGCTGGTATTATTATATAAATATCCATGTAAAGCAGGGAATCTCTGATTTTTCTGTATGTCTTAGCATGTAAGTAGGTGAGTACGATAAGAAACTAAAAAAACAAGTGTGTCATGTTTATTTATAACTAGCTGACCCGGCGAACTTCGTACCGCCTTAGCGTAGCAATGATGCACTACTTTATTTTGATTTATCTATACATAACTATTCCGTGGCGAGTTATTTTCAAAAAATAATTAAGTAACCACGTTTCCGAACAAATGATGCTCGAATTTAATTAAGTAACCACGTTTCCGAACAAACAATGCTCTTTCAATATAGTCTATGGCTGTGAATGACATTGACATTCGTTACGCGCGTTTTTTTAAATATGCAAATTTAAATGTATATTTTTCAATATTTCTGAGAGATTTTCTTTATATTTCTTTCCGTAAGAACCTTCTCCTAATAATAACAAATACAACAAAAAAAGAATTAGTGAAATCGGTCCAGCCATTCACGCGTGATGCCGTGACCAAGGAAAACGGGTTTCATTTTTATATATATAGATGTGATTGAGTTGTGAATGTGTTTTTAATTTTTCGAGAAAACATAACGAAACTTTTACAAAATTCCACACCTACTTGTTAATTAAATAACAATTTTTATTTAATCAAGTGTTGCGATGTCTATAATTATGTTTTTCTCTGTTTATTCTTCGTCATAATTAATATATTCATCACCGTCATATTTATTTTGTAAAATCCGAGTTTCAATTTTTAGCTATTGTTGAATAGTAATTTATTTTCTTTTATTACCCACTCAAAAACAAAAGTAGCAGTGAAACAATTAAACATTAAAAGTATTGATAATAATAATAAGAATTAAAGTGATCAAAAGTATTGAATAGGGATGTTGACTGGGTATGAAAAGTTAAAATCTATTTAGTCCGTCAGTTAGATAATAAAAAAATATTAGACACGTATTTTTTCTTTTATCAAAACAATACAAAATTATAAAGATACAGCGATTTAAAGTTCAGTAGGGGGCTTATGACGCCACGCCGTCGTATAAATTGTCGCACGAAGTGACGTCACGCGAAATTTCCATTCACTGTATTTTGCTCATTTTTATTTGCAGGAAAAAAAGGAAAAATTACTTGTCCAATAAAATTCATTAATCTACCAGGGACATTAAAAGGAAATTAGGAAACATGCCCATTATTTGGTTAGCTAAGATAATAATAAACGACCTATTTCGCCCCCTTTTTTGTGGTTCTTGGATTGCCAAGAGCCAATCATGGTCCAACAGCGATGAGACCTATTGCATAATACCTTAATCGAAGTCTAGTAGGTCCTCACTTTTAAGTAGGACCGGGTTTCATACAGAATTGCGAATCGTCCTTAGGATAGTATTTTTGCATGAAATAATATATATATTTTTTTTTTATTTTGGGGCAACTCACACACGGCCATCTGATCTCAATCAGAGATCTAGGCAGAGACTGTACTATGGCAACCATACAACTGATAAACTTACTTATATATTTCTAAATATATAAATATTATAGATAAATTACACCCAGACACAACAAATGATCATGCTCATCACACAAAGATTTTTCCTGGGTGGCAATCGAACCAACGACCTCCGGTTTAGCAGTCAGGGTCACAAACCACTAGACCAACATGCAAGTCATAATGCCACGTACGAATAGATGATATAATATAAATTTTGAAGTTTAGGCATAATTTTTCTTTTTTATCGGGGATGAGGAAACGCGCTGCAAGCTACCGCGATCTTCGGCAGGGTCATGATCCTTTCCGGATTCGCAGCGTTAAGAGGGGGATAGTTTATATGGAAAGTTTGTCATTTTGCAAAGTTAGAAACATAATAAATTTACTAGCTTCTGGTTAGAAGCATAAATAAATAGATACGTATTTCAGCGTTTTTTTAATCTATCTAAAAGGGTAAATATAGGCGTTGGAAGTTTACATGAAAGGCCGTCATTTTCAAAGTTAGAAATATTAAATTTAATGAACAAGCTTCTGGTTAGAAAAAAACAAAAACCGAAAAAAGTTTTTAAAATTTTTCCTTTAAAAGTGTAAAACGGGTGGCATTTTAATTATTTTTATTTCGAATGGATAGCTGGTTAGAATAAAAACATTCACAAAAAAAATGACAAAAAATTTTCAACTTAAAATTGAAAAAATCCGGTATTAATTTTAATTTTATTAAGTTAATTATGTAAAATTATACCTAATCTTGAAAATTTTTATTATAGCTTGGCTGTGGCATTATTTTATTTCATGCAGAAATACTACCATAATGACGATTCGCACTTCTGTATGATACACATACCTATCTAGATGAGATACATACATATTATAATAAAATGCAATATAATCAGCAAACACTTAGGTATATATAGCTTAGTGCGAAAATTAAAAAGAAATAATCAATGTACAATTATAGCACATGGGCGGGTTTGTTAATATATTTAACGGACAACGGCTTGGATGGATGACTGGGGCATTTGAGTTACAGCATCTTAAATCAAAGATAATGAGGAAGAACCCGACATATTAAAAAAAAACATGCATTTTGCTTGAAAATCAGATAGTTCTAAACTATCTATCGATCTTTCTATCTTTGGTATTCCTAAGCGCGAGCGAAGCCGCGGGAAATAGCTAGTCACCTTACAAAAAACGGTGACAGAACTTAAAGATTCCTGGCACCCAACCATAGAAGATACTATAGCTGGAAGACCACTTTAGCATCTTAAGATTTATGCTTTCTGTAAATTTGTAAAGACTCTTAAAATTTAATTTAATTACTATAATAACTTTAAGCTTACCTGAGCACGACTGCCAGGTACCAAACCATGATAAATACTATGACACTCTGTCTTGTGTTACATTATATAATCGAATGTAAAAATATATTTTAAATAGTTACGATCGCGAAAATTTATATGCAAATTAACATAATTGTATAAAATACAAAATTATATGATTTTTAATATTAAACGAATTTCTTGGAGAGTTCCAATAGGGTTTTAGGGACATTTATCAGCTTCTGCTTGACCAGGTACTAATTATCAAGAAATTAATAATCCTTACTAATATTATTAATGGGAAACTGTATGTCTGTCTGTCACGCTTTCACGCCAAAACTACTGAACCGATTTAAAAGAAATACGGTACACATGTGTAGTCTAGAGCCTGAGAAAGGACATAGGCTACTTCTTGCCGCGATAACCGATATCCGCGCGGGCGGAACCGCGGGAAACAGTTAGTATTTAATAAGTTAGTGTACACATACACATAATTATGGTGACAACCAAGTAAATTTCCCAAGTAAACACCAGGTAGGTAGTTCCACAGCTAATATTGGTGTACAGTATTTTAGTAGGTATTTAAAAACATTCATCTCATCATAGCGAATAAAGTTGCTTTGTGAAATAGGCATGTTTCCTATATTTTTTTTAATGTCCGCCTGGTAGATTTATGAATTTTATTGGACACGTATTTTTTCTTTTTTCCTGCAAACAAAAAATGAGCAAAATACAGAGAACAGAAATTACGCGTGACGTCACTCCTCGCTACGATTTTTAAAAAAGGCGTGGCGTCATAAGCCTTCACTCCGAAACTTTAAAGCGCTGTATCTTTGTAATTTTGTATTGTTTTGATAAAAGAAAAAATACGTGTCTAATATTTTTTTATTATCTAACTGACGGACCAAATAGATTTTAACTTTTCATACCCAGGAAACATCCCTATTCATTAAAATCAGTAAACGTTTCAATTACATAAGCCCTGAATTTAAATTTATTTGTGCCTTCCGGAAAACGTACTGGCAGTAGTGGCGATAGGTAGTTAGTGGTGCCCTCTATACCGCATTCACTCATTACACTCAAAATGAAGGTCTCACAGGTGACCGACGTCGCGGGCACAGTAGTCTTACATAAAGTAAAAATTCGAGTAATTTCTAAAATAAATATATATTATTATATTATAAAAGAAAATCCAATATATAAATATATATTTATATATAATTTATATATTGGATTGATTGGAATTATAATAATATATATTTATTTTATATATATATATATATGTTACTGCAAAAGTTCGAACTACGGTAAATCCTAAGATTTAAGAGTAAGTCTTAGGATTTACTGACGAGTTGGTAAATGTAAGGATTTATGAAAATGGGACATTTTTTTCAGGCTTTTACTATTAGAATTTAGTACATGCTAGGTTTTACCACTGACAGCTAGTAAAAGTTGGTTTTAGTAATAAAACAAAGATTAATTCTTATTCATTTATTTCAGACAAAAACTTAAATTATTTTCATTTGGAATTTATATATTTTTTTAGGAACTAGTCATCTTTGTTTAAAAAAATGCTCGTCGAAGAAATGCACTTGCAAGTCATCAGGATTAGGTACTTTGTAATTCTAAATGTCACAATAGCACTCCGTGTTGCAACAAGTAAAATGTTTTTTTTAACCTAGCTATTAGTTAATAATAATTATCTTTTGTTTTTTCAATTTATTTGTTAAGTTACAAACAAATTTGTTTGTAACAAGTATATTTTACTACCTATTAATAAATCCCAATAATAAACCAAATAATAAAAAATACTGATTCTGTTATGTTTGTGAGAAGATATTTTACTTGTTTTAATTTTTACTATTTAGGAAATAATTTAAAGGTTTTTCAAAATGACTAGTTCCTAATTAATCTTATATATATGTCTTGTTATGCTTTCTGAGGTTTACGCAAATATCACATAGAAATTAAACTTATGTTTAAACGGATTTTAATCGGGGTTGTTTTCTGATTCGGATTCTATTATGGTTTATCAAATCTAATATAATGACGATAATCAAATACCTTGTAAAACACAAATTAAAAAAAAAACATAAAAAATCATGAAGAACAGCCAACAATCTTTATTTAAAAATCAAACATTTTTTTTAGGTTTATGAGAGTGAAATCGATGTATAATTTGAGGGTATATCCAATGAATGGTTCTTAATGACGCTAGCGTAGTAATACGCTGACTCGCGCGGTGTGCGCTTGCGCTTAGGGTCGTTGAAGTCCACCTCGTATAAGCCGAATTTGGTGCTGAAACAAAAAGAAGATAAGTTGATATAAAAAGACTAAAGTAATTTACTTCTTTATATGAAGTAAAACTTCTATATACATATACGAAACGTAACTGGCTATGAGAGAAAGACAGAAAGACAATGTATGCTCACACCTCTCTCTCTTGTACCTACAGTAATATACGAAACGTGACTCTCTCTCTTTCTGTCTTCACTAAGTTATATATCCCTCTCAACTTCCGTTCGCCTCGTCCGATCACACTTTTCATAACGCTCTCGTCATGCATTCACCAGCTTTTTCCCCAAGTCAACCATGCGTAAACAAGTTTTACTTAAAAAATGCAGAAAAATAAATAATTTCTTTGTAGTAAGAAGACGATGCCATTAGGTATCCTTTCCAGAATAAGGAAAAAATATGTTGGTCCTCAATTTTTGTATAAAAATTTACTAAATGAAAATTAACGCATTTTTTAAACCCATGCTTACGTGTAACCATCGGTCCATTCAAAGTTATCCATGAGAGTCCAGGCTGTGTAGTGAGTCACGTTCACGCTATCTTCTTTAATTGACAACAAGATCTGGAACAGAATGAAAAAAAAATTGGTAACCCGAATGCCATAAGAAGGTATGAAAAAAAAATCATAGTCAAACACAAGTCATTTCCGTTGGGAAACCGATTACGATTTTAAATCTAAGAAGTTTCCCAACTGGACAGTGATTTGGGTTTCTAATTTTTAATTAATATTTTTATTTTATTCATTTTAGTGAAAATTTTTAAACGACTTTTCTACATCGTATCGAATCTGGATGTTTGTGGTACCTTTGTTGTCTCTGATTCCAAAACACAAGTGCTTTAGCTACTACATTGAGTTTAAAGCAATGTATGTAATGTTGTCCACATTTTGTTTATTTGTATAATAACTTTCGTGAGGAGTATCCATAAATATTTAAAACAAAACGGGTTTACTCATGCGTACTCTCGGGTTCGCCCGACTAGTTTCAGACTCAATAGGAGTCCCTAATCATGAGCTGACGCGGCGGCGGCGGTGTCGGAGAATATGCGTGAGTAGACCGTTTTGTTTTAAATAATTAGATCAACGATTTAGAAATATGTACATTTCCAATATTTAAGGTACAGACGAACTCTTGTCAAAATCAAAATCAAAATCAAAATATTTTAATTTCGAGTAGGCCTTTTCAGGCACTTTCAAAACGTTAAATGACTCTAGTTGCGCGGTTCCAAAATGTCACTCCTATGGAGAAGAACCGGCAAGAAACTCCATAGGTTACTCTTTTAAAAAAAAAGGTAATATGTTGATACATACAATGTTAAAAAAGAAATACAATTATCTTAAAATATGCGACAACAACGTAAATAGCAAAATGTAGTAGACATGACAACAAAAATGGAAGAAAAATAAATAAAAATAATTAAGAAATCGTACCTACATTTTGGTCGACAGTAGCATTGACATATATCTAGTTATTTAATACCTGTTCCAAGTGGGTCTTGTAAAAGTCGACTCTCTCTGTATCGTTGAGTCCATCAAGCGTGGGAAGTCCGTTCTCTGTGATCATGTACTCCATGTCACCGTACTGCTCCTTCAGCCATGCCAACTGGCGGCGTAAACCTTCGGGGTTTAGCTAAAAGTAACCAGGATTTTTTTAGAAAGTGTTTTTGTGCGATGTGATTTTTGAATTAATTGTGTTGGTAATATTCAGATAATTAAATAACTATGTCTCTTTATCGAAATTAAATTTCTGTCCTAACTTGATTACGGTGATTCGGTCTATATGACATCAAAGCCAAATGCATTAGATAGGTGATAAACTTCATTGCGTTCGCAATTTCTATCTAATTATCTAATTACCGGTGGAATTATTCAGTCTAAAATGAACTTTATTTACACTTGCACAAAGTTGATATTTTTTTTTTGTGGGATACTTACATAGAACCAATACACCACACTGACTGGCCAGTTATCTGCTTTAGCCGTTTTAGCCTTTAAGTCTCTAGCATCTCCAAAAGGCCAGGGAGTTAGTTCCTCGCCTGGCAGTGCGTCCCGAATCAAACGGCTTGTGTAGTGATTCATCCCGTAATAATCGTATGTTCCTGTAAGATCGAACTCACAATAAAAAAATGAATATCAATGAAATTTATGTTATAAAGCTTTCGCTTTTTTAGGGTTCTCTGTCCAAAGGGTGTTAACGGGACCTTAACTTAGCGGATACCTAAGCCTCCGCTGTCCTAAAGACCGGTGAAACAGTCAAAGCCTGCGCTCAGGCTGTATCTCATAAACCGTTATAGCAAGAGAGTTGAAATTTTCTTAATTTTAAAATAACAAATAATGAAAATAAATTAAAAAAGAAAGGAGTTTCGTTGAAACTTGTTTTTTTGGCTATTTTGCTCAATCTCAATAATAGCAACAGGTAGACGCCTGTTGCGTACAGAGTTTGTATTACTATTTTCGCTAAAAAAGAAAAAATAAAATAAAATGGGGTCTCCATACAAGAGTCCCCCTTGTGAGAGAAATGTGTTTTAATGGAGATTTTTATTTTTGTGGGATTTTAATTGCACGAATCTTGAACGATGGTACGGAAACCTTTAAGCGCGATCCCGTTGGTACCCATTGGGTACGCAACTCTAACTCTTCATGATTCGGATTGGTACATAAAAAATATCCTTGCCTCGGACCAGTTCAATCTCATCTTGTGTGAAGGATGGGAAGGTAGACCTAGGGTATCCTCTCTCCAGGCAAGCTTTAGCGATGACTTCCTCCACGCCTGGCGGCCAGCCTCCTTCCTTAGAGAAGATTGGGTTAGAGTATCTGCCCGCCTGGAATAAAAAATGAATTAAGTTCTATATAAGAAATAAAACAGCAGTTACGCCACGGCGGCAGTTACCCACAGTAAGTAGCTGAAGCACTTGTATTATGGAATCAGAGACAACGAAGGTACCACAAACACCCAGACCCGAGACAATATAGAAAAGTGGTTTTCTGCATTAGCCGTCCGGGGATCGAACCCGACCTTAGGCCTAGCAACACCTCGAAAACCGGTGTGTACGCCACTCGACCTTAGAGACTCCAGTCTCAGTCAGTAAGACAGGTTATATAATATAAGAAGTAACTAACCGAATTTTGACGAGCTAATTCTGCAAGGTCCGTATATTCTTCCGAAAAGGGTTCGAACCACAGCAAATGGTTGGCAAGTGATACTCTGCCTGTAAAAAGTATATAAGTTTAAGTTACTGTGTTAAACATTGTTATAAAACATAAAAAGGAGTGGTCTAAATGTTTTGTCTAACAAAAACTGTTTAAAACGTGTTTGGCGGAGTTCGTGGAAGCGTCCTATGACACTCTTTGGTTCCAGGCTCATTCTATGTCAGATTTTAATTATATTTTTCGCGCGTTGAAAGTGTATGAAGTGCAATTTGGACGGGAACCTGAAGACTACTTTATTATTAATTGTATCAATAGGCAAAAAGCCGATTCAGGACATTTCATTGAAAGACATTTTTTGTTAAAATCTGCGTTCAGCGAACATTGCTTTAAGTCGCAGCGAACGGAAAATGCTCAATCTAACAATGTTACTTATGATATATTTTCAGCACAGCAGCAGACACGTCTTTGAAATGAGATAAGCAATACTTAGACTAATACGGCCTTATTAATTAAATAAAAAATTCAATAGAAAATATAAATTTAGAATCTGCTAAGCAATCGCTAATCGCCGTATAGATTTTTATTAATAAGGCCAATAGTGTCTATTTTCCGCACATACTTGTGTCTTTATTTTCCAAAGTTGGATATTCGTAATTGTTATTAAATTATTATTTATAACAACTACAAGAGACTGTTATAATAATAAAGTAAATTTTCTTACCATTGTATTTTTGTTTGAACTCCTGATCGTAAAGCCTCCAGGCCTTAGCGTGGGCTAACAGTATATTTTTGTTACACAAGTAGGCTCCAATCTCAGGGCTCAAGTATCCGGGGGCAGTGCCTCCTGAGTTATAGGTTCCATCGCATACAACTATAGGCTCGTTGATTGTAAGCCATAGCTTTACGCGGTCACCGAAAAGGGTGTAGACAACCCTAGCATAGTCTTCAAACCAGTCGGCGATGAGGGGGTTAGTCCAGCCACCTGAAAGAAGGGTTAATTTAAAATTGCTTAGTACACAGTTTCTCAATAGTTTTTTTTTTAAAAGCATAAAATCTAGCTGGCTTAACCTTCATAATTCGCTTTATTTTAGGCTGCCTATCATCGGTCGGTTTCCAGTCTTACCGGGTTCAACTCAATACCATACTGTCCATAAGATAATATGATCCCCAAAAACCATTCTATGAAAAGTTTCATTTGATTTAATTCATCACATACGAAACTTATGGCGGATTTTTCCAACGCCAGATAATTTTTATTCGTCTGAATAACATTGACGTCTGACAGATTTTGTATGGAAGAACTGTCAAAAATTCAAAACTATTCCTCGGATATATCTGGCGTTGGAAAAATCAGCACTTAACCAATTAAAAATAACCAACGGCTTAACTTGTATTTTGAAGCCCGCACGGTTCACACATCTTATCATCATCATACATCACCTAATCACGAATCAACCGCATCACTTCGATACCCACTATTACCACACTGATGACGGTATTATCAGATGACTTACCCAAATCCTGCAGTGGTAGTGGCAGGTCCCAGTGGTATAAAGTAACCATGGGCTCGATACCCTTTGCCAGCAGTGCGTCGATCAGCTTGTTGTAGTAGTCCGTACCATCCTTGCTGATTCGGTTAGGGAAGCCAGTAGGAAGGATACGAGTCCAGGATAGAGAGAACCTGAAAAATTGTAGAAATAAGTATATTTTCTGGACAATTCTCAAGACGGTTCTTCTTTTTAGTTCTGTAGCATAAGGATTTCGAATGTGTGCTTATATATATAGTCATTCAGAACAAAGCATTTTATATAGAAAAGATAGATAACAATCTTGCCTAGCAACATTTTATGTTGATATGGGCTAGGTTGAGCCTATAATAGGAGCCTGCGGACAACAAAAAAATAACCTTTATAGGATCACTTCCTTCAGTTTCTTTCTGTCTGTCCATTTATCAAAACACTTTTCAATTTTAACTTGAAACTGGAACTCTAGCATTTAGTACATAATATAATGTTAGGAATAAAAGTTGATTACCTATAATAGTCCAATCCTAGTTCTGTAGCCATCTGGATATCTCTCTCCCAGTTATGGTACGAGTCGCAGGCGACGTCTCCATTGCTCAGGTCCTTAACCACAGTCGGGTCGTTATGTACAAAGTTATCCCAAATATTTATGCCTTTGTCTGTAAAATATTCAAAATGTTCGTCATTCTATTTTATAAATAAAACTAGCTGTCCCCCGCGACTTTGTTCGCGTGTTTTAGTTTCAACGGTTTTTAATTTTTGCAACATTTTTCATGTATGCTCCGCTCCTATTGGTCGTAGCGTGATGTTATATAGCCTATAGCCTTCCTCAATAAACGGACTATGCAATACAAAAAGATTTTTTTAATTTAAACAAACACTTCAGCTTTATAATATTAGTATAGATATGTATTTTCTCGCCCCAATAATTTTCCAATAAATTTAATAAAAATATTCTTCGATTCAACTCTGCATTCACTCCTTTTATTTTTCACACTATCTATTTACCCAGCCAAGATCAAAGTAGTTTTTTAATCAGTGAAGGAGCGTAGTACTTGTAATGAAAATTTGCTTACGTTTGGCACAACGGGTTACTAATTATGCTTGTCTATGCCTACTCTAAGGTCACACATTAATTATTTAGAAAGATTTTAGTAGTAACTATATAAATAACTTAAAATTTACTTCTTATTTTCGTTTTTGATAAGAATAATACCTACCGCTGACATTCCAGGCCCCTTCGACCTGATAGGACGCAGTGGCTGCTCCGAACTTAAACCCTGGCGGGAAATCCAGGTCTTTAGCGCAGCATCCAGCTGCTACAGCGCTGGATAGTACGAAAATCAAAGGTGAGATAACTCTTAAAAAGTCAACGATGCACACTTTAGTATGTCTTGGTACTTATAAACTATATTTTTTTGAATTTTACTAAATGTAAACAAGTAAACAAGTATAAATTATTCTTGGCATAATAAAATAAATAAAAATAAAATAAGCCTTTATTGCTTTTTTAACAATATTTACACATTTAAGTTTAATTGACGATCGGTGTTTTATTCCACAGCTTGTCCTTCGACAAAGGCCTCCTCTAAGAGTCTCCACTTCTCTCTATCTTTAGCTGTTCTTATCCATTCTGGACCGGCCACACGTTTAAGTTTGTCCTCCCAACGCTTTGTTTGTCGGCCTTTAGCTCTTTTTCCATTCCGTTATTAATTTTGTCCATTTCTCTCTCTTGTCTCTAAGCATATGTCCTGTCCTTTTCCATTTTAGTATGCTACATACCTTTTTGGCATCCTTAAATTTAGTTATATTTTTTAATTTATCTAGACTTACTTTATCTTTCCTCGTTACACCAATTACACTTCTTTCTATTCCACGTTGACATATATTTATTTTATTCATTAGTTTTCCTGTTGTTGCCCTTGGCATAACAGATGTTAAAATAAGTGGGACTTAAAAAAAAATGGTTGATTATTTGCCTATGCTGTTAAATTAGTTTTTAATAAAAACGTATATGTACTTAGATAATAGCTTTTATATCAACTAGAATAATAGTACTAGTGAAGACGAATCAGACAAGCTCAAACACGATGGGATTAGATAGGATGGTATTCCTATGGGCTCCATCATCAGACCAGCTCGAAAGTACCATATTATTGTATTGTTGGATTAACATAAGTATGCAAAATCTCATCTGAACCGAATGTGAGGAAGTGGTTCTAATTTAGCTTGCAAGATTTGATCTAATCAAACAAAGATACATACATTGAAATTTAATTCTAAATCAGATAAATTACTAATGTATATTTATGTCTAGTAGTTAATTCCTTAATAACTGGCTACTATGTAACTGTTGGAGGGGCTTGTGGCTGAGTGTGAGCCATACAGTTTACCGGTGAAGAAGGTTGGTCCGTGGATGGGTGACCATTTGTAAACATACCGAGACCCCTCCGTGCCTCGGAAAGCACGTAAGGCTGTTGGTCCCGACTGTCATTCGTTGATCTTTGGTAGTCGTTAAGTCATTACAATTCTGACAACCAGTCTTACCCCTGGAATACTGTGTTACCCAGTAAAATGGGTTGTGGAGGTCAGATCTGCAGCCGCTTCATGTTAAATACAGTTTTTAGCTAAATTCTGTAAGACTGGAAGCCGACCCCAAAAGCTTGGGAAAAGGCTAGGCAGACGATGAATTCGGAAGTTCTAAAATCTAAGCAGGCCAGGGTTTTTCAATATCGCAAAGCTGAAAGTAAGTAGGTAGGGATGAATAAAAAAGCATGTCATAATTTGTATTTACACAGATGTGCCATTATTTTTTTCGAAACAAAACATACATTTCATTACGAATTAAATATCTATATTTAACGAAGAGGCCACACCTACTTAATAATTTTAACAATTGTTATTTAATCAAGTGTTCTTGTTTTTAAGTTGTTGATAGCTTCGTCATAATTAAGTATTATACTTATGACGAAGCTATCTATTTAAAACAGCTCGTATTTATTTTGTGGGCATCAAGTTCTGCTATTTACAGTAGAGTAGTTATTTTTTTTTTTGTTTCTGCCTAGCCTTACCTCAAGCTATGTTGGGACTGGAAGCCGACTTCCAGTCCTACAGGATTCAGCTGAATACTGTATTTACATGGAACGACTTTTTAATCTGTCGCTGTTAGAACAAGCTTCGATAAAAGAGTTTTTACTAAAACAAATCTGACAAAAACGACCATATGGACATGAGACCTATGGCATACTACTCTAATCATAGTTTAGTACCTAAGCATTTTTTTTCAAGTGGTACCAGATATCATACAAAAGTTTCCATCGTTCTTTGGATAATATTTTAATAATAATATTCAGTCGAGCCATGCCTCGTACAAGTAGTTAATCTAATTTATAAAAACATCGTGTCATAGCGTTCGTTATCGAACTCCTCCGAAACAGCTTGACCCTATTAAATAAAAATGTTGGGTATATTTGGTAGCGCGATAATTTTAAAAGTGGGTTTAGTGCTTAGAACAGTTTGTCTAGCCTGAACAACAAATATCTGATACTAATAATTCCTTAAAAATATAAATTGTGTTTACAATAACGCTATTCCAAGATTCAGCGTGTCGACAATTTTTTTTGGTAGCTGAAGGGAATTGTCAACCCCTCCTAGCATTTGTGGGCCGGGTGCGAATCGGGAGGTTGGTTGTACTTCTCGCTCCCGTTCTGCGCCCTTTGAGCGCCATCAACTTACAAAAGATGAAGACGCAGTTCCTAGATTCCTGGCTCCAAACCATAGAAGATACTAAGGCTGAAAGAGTGTGTCAACCCCCTATACCTATACCATCTTAAGCTTAATGTAAATTTGAGCAGTCTGTCTTAAAATCGACTTTATAATAATAATACCAGCCTATAAATGTCCCACTGAATCCCACTGGGCACAGGCCTCTTCTCATGTAGAGAAGGCACGAGCATTGATCACCACGCTTGCTCATTGCGGGTTGGCGATTTCCGATTCCAATTTTTGGAATCCAGGTTTCTTCACGATGTGTTCCTTCACCGTTTGCCAAAAATGATTACATATAACTTTGAAAAAGTCAGATTGTTACTTGCCCTTAGTGGTTTCGAACCTGCAACCTTGTGCGTACAAATCCTTTTGTTTGCCGTCACGACTATTTTTATTTTAATTACTAGAATAAGTTTCAGCTTACCTGAGCACGGCTGCTAGGTACCAAACCATGTTAAATACTACGAAACTCTCTCTTGTGTAACGTTATATAAACTGCTGTCAAAATACGTTTTGTATAGTTGCGATCGCGAATAAATTTATACAACAAGTTTATGCAAATTAATCTGATTGTATTAAGGCGATACACATTTTTTTTAGCTATTTTTATATCGTTTTTATTCAGCAACTATAAAAGTTATTGACTTGAAATTTGGTTTCTGGATAGAAGAGGATATGATGAAAATAAATGTCGATCAGTTACACGATTAAAGAAACTTTCCTCGATAGTATTATTTTTTGAAATCACCTCTATAAAAACCTTTTTTTTTTACTTTATCCACCAACACACAAAAATAACATCTCGATTAATATCGATTAATTTTTAATTCAATTCGATAGATTTCGATTGATATGCGATTTTCCATTTTGTCGCTTACGTTATCATTTCTAAGACAATATTTCGCGACCTTGACATATGTTTAGCTCTTTTCGTCCCGTAAGCAAGCAATTAGTACCTATTATCTCTGTCTTGTAAACAATTATTCGTGTAGCGCCTTAAATACAAAATTTTATGATTTTTAATATAAAACGAATTTGTTGGATAGTTCCTATAGGGTTTACCATTTATCATCTTCTGCTTGAACAGGAACTATCAAGAAATGAATACTTATCAATAAATTAACTATCGTCATAAAAAAATATTGTAATTACTAGCGATTCACCGTTCTTCGTCATCATTTATTAAAATAGCATTCTTAGTAATTTTGCTGTTATTCTAGTTTAAATACTTAGCCGTTTCTATATTGTATAGGGCCACCCTTCAATATACACTCTATCCATGAAAAAATATTTGAAATCAGAAATCATAAAAAAAAACTCCGTGCTCGAGTGGGGTACATCGGGATCGCTAGCTCTGAGGTCCCGGGATCGATCCTCGGACTGGTCAATGTAGTAAAGCACTTTTCCGAATTGTCTCTATGATGTTGTCCACATATATTACAAATATATATATATATAGTTATATCTATATTTATTTAAATATATATATATATATAGCCTATGTATATAGTGCCTAATATATATAAATAAATATATATATATAAATATATATATATATATATATATATATATATATATATATATATATATATATATATATATATATATGTTATGTGTGTTATATGTAAATACGATATGATTACGAAATAGATTAATAATCATATTTAAAGCCATTAATTACTTTATCTGTAATCGTTTTATTTTAAGAATGTATTTTTGTATGTATTTTGTATATAGGAGAGGCCTTTGTCCAGCAGTGGACGAAGATAGGCTGATGATGATCATGTATTTTGTCAGAGCAGTAAGTTATCTAACAAGTCTAACTTTTAACACATATAGATATCATAATTTCCAATATTTTTATAATATAGATCTGCTATCGACCCGCAGATGAGCAAGGGCCTCTTCTCGTAAAGAGAACGAACGTCGTTTAAAAAAAAAGAGATGGAACATGCCTCATATACTAACTTTAAAAGCTTATAACTTCTAAACTCGTGTATTTTTTTGTGATGTTTTTTGACAGTTCTGCTTAAATTTACATATTTTATTGAAACATTTGTTACAAATAAATGTTTTGATAATAGTCAAATACCCAATTAACAAGAAAGTATGTCGAGTTAGGTTATAAATTGAATTTCTTGGTAAAAAAAGAAACACGTTTTTATTACGAATTCATTTTATATTTAAATAAATAAATTAGTTTTTAATCATAATTTTGGACAATTAATAATTACATGACAATAAATGTTATAAGAACATTAGGTACATTATTTCTTTCAGTAAATCTTAAATATACTTAGTGTAAAAGTTATATGTAAATTAGAAAGAAAGCAGCGTCGGCCATTGGTTGCGTAGAGTGGGAGGCGCCAGGTGGTATGGGGTAAAGAAAAACAATTTCCAGTGATAAATAAAATTGTCACCGTGGTTTTTGGGAAGCGCGAAATTACCTGTATTATCTTTTTTTTTTAATCCGTTGAGTGATTCTGATAAATCGATAGATTGCCGAAATACAATTTACGTGAACTCAAATCGTTGACCAAATGGCGAACGACATCGCTAGACAGAAATCGCTTAAATGACATTTAATGTATGGAAGTGACATTTCATTTATTTTGACAAGTCACGTGACTTAGACTTGTCACTTCCATACATTTGAGCGATTCGACCAGTGTTAACGCTTGTTGTGTAGAGTGTAAATAACACTTGGTTAGAGAGGCTGATCAAGGAATAGAACCGGCGCTCAGTTAAGTAAATTTATTCATTTATCATTGTACTGTTCGGGTGCAGGCAGTAACGTGCGGGACCGAGTCACTTGAGAGTAGTACTTCGCAGACTCCCGCGGTGTCCGAGTACGATTTGGATCCGTAAAGTCCACAGCATATAGTCCGAAGTTTACACTGGAAGAGAAATTAAGGTTGATAACATGATGACTTAAAAAAATGAGGACGCTCCTTTTTTGTAGACGGTGAATAATATATCTTTTACATTTGTTTTGGTTACCGATTTCTAACTTTAAGAACTTTTACGTAGATGTATAGATAAAAAAAAGATCGCCTTTTTTGTAATTTCTATAGTAACTATTTAATTTTAAATTATAAATATTTCCTAGGTATCTTTTAGGAATAGTCTGTTAATAAACAGTTTTTAAAACCTTGACATATCTTTAAAACAGTAGAGTTTATATTTTAAATCAAGATTGAAACTACATAGTTACTTTTCATGATCAAAAGTCGACCCGAAGCATTAATCACTGACTAAATAAAGTTGTAACAAAACGTCACCTGTATCCAGACGTCCATTCAAAGTTATCCATTATCGTCCAATGGGTGTACCCTGTTACATTTATTCCCTCCTGCAGGGCGAATTGAACCTGAAAATCATAATCCTATAAGAACCAGTGGGCTTTTATTATGTGTATCGACATTATAATTAATAAATCAATTATGAAAAGAACAAGTGTATTTTATTATTAGCGGCAGCACTTTCCGACGCCAGACGTTTTAAAAAGTGAAATATACGTGTCCAATATTTATTTATTATCTAACTGACGGACTAATTAGATTTTGACTTCTACAGCAAAGACATAAGATTCATTTCTGTAATCAAGACATGTGTTAATTAAACTACATAATAATGTAATGTCGTAATCTAATGTAAATAATATAAAAAATGTTATAAAATAAATAAGTAAATAAATAATATAATAATAGGTATATATAAATGGGGGGCTAGATGGAGCGACGACATCCGCAAAGTGGCTGACAGTGGTTGGAGACGAAGAGCTGGAGATCGAGCTCAGTGGCGTGCCATAGGAGAGGCCTATGTCTAGTAGTGGTCGAAGATAGGCTGATGATGATGATGATAATGATGATGATATATAAATGTAAAAGTACTGGCTCTTACGTATAATTTAGGTTTATTTACATTTAGTTTTAAAATACTAACTAAAACTTTTCTAAAATATATATTAACTTAACTATAGGCACTTATCTAGTTGTAGCTGGATACTGTGTATTATTTTGCTGTGCCCTTACCGGGTTTCATGTTGTACTTATTTTAATTTTATAACAACCTAACACACATGAACGCAATAAAGAATTTGAATACTTCTGGAATACTTTCCATCAACTGAATCTTATTTAAACCCATCCATTTATAATACCTGTTCCAAGTTATCCCTTATGTATCCCAGTCGCACCCAGTCCTGGATACCCTTGTAGGAGTCCATGAATCCGTTCTCAGTGATCAGGATCTCCTTGACTCCGTAAGTCTGGGATAGGTAGCGCAACTGGTGAAGTAGACCCTCAGGGTATATCTGGAATGTTAAAGGAGTGGTTTTAGAATGACGATGCTTAAAAATTTCGCTAAGAACGAGGATCGAAAGAATACTATAACCTTTTATTTGATTTTGGAATAATACGGATATAGTTTTTTTTATCGGTCTTAATGCTTTTGCTATTTATTGTTGTATCTAATTGAATAGTGATTATGGAGAGGGGAATAAACAAAACTTCCACAAGGTTTCCTTGTGTTGGATGGATTTGCTTAGGTATCTTAAAGCTTTAACAACAGGAGGCGCCATAGCGCACGAAAGGGGTTAGGGTTTTTGACCCTGGTTTTGCGGGGGACGAGGTAGCACACTAATAAAATATACACACATTTTACAAAAGGCTACGGTAGATTCTACTGTACGGCTGGAATGTATTTAGCCGAAGGACGTCAGCGTATGGTATCTCTCGTTGTCAATGCTCTAAATTAGATATCGTCACTGAGAATTGAGATGTTGACAAAAAGAGAAATGGGCCTACTAAAGTAGAATAGAAGACTGCACGGATAGCCGAGTGGTATAGATCACTACAATTACCACTGTGCGTGACGTGTCGCGGGTTCCCGCATGAGCCAAGCATTTGTGTGATCCCCAAATGCTTGTTCCAAGTCTGGGTGTTCTTTGTGCATGTAATTTGAATGTTTGTAAAACCGCCCGCGACACAATAAATGAATTCCTTAGTACGGGAGTCGTTTATATAAAAAAAAATACAAAATATCGAAATAATTATTCGTGTAGCGCCTTATTAATATTAATATTCAGAATGGCAAAAAAAAATACATACAGTGGAACATAGAACCTCCTTCCTTTTGGAAGTCGTTTAAAAAGACTCATTGCATAGAAATGTTTACCGCAAACCAGTTAAGAGCTCCCTCCTTCCAGTCAGGATGGTTCTCGAAGACGATGCCGAGTTCTGGCGAGCCGTAGTACGGCCAGGATGCTACTTCTCCTGGTTTAGCCTTCCTCACCAGACGTGATGAATAGTGGTTTAAGCCGTAGAAGTCGAAGGTTCCTATAATTAATTAAGAATTCTTAAAGAATCTATGTAAGATTTATATGTTATGTATGTGTAATATGTGTATATTTAAGTAAATGTTATAAAATTGTTCACCAATTAACGGAATTAGGTATTATTTTATAACCCAGCATTTTGGAGTCTTAATTATAAGTGAGGGCAAGTCTTACAATTTTTTTATGATATTTTATAGTGTTACAAGTTTGTCGCTTGACCGTAAAACAAAATTCTATAAAATAGAACAAACAAAACTTAATCAACATAAAAAACTAAATTTACTAACCACCAAACCAATGTTCTGCTATTTTTTTTTTATGAACTCACACACGGCTGTCTGATCCCAAATTAGGCAAAGCCTGTATTATGGCAACCAGTCAACTAATAAACATACTTATATATTTCTAAATACATGCATATTATAGATAAATTACACCCAGACACAGAAGAAATGATCATGCTCATTACACAAAGATTTGTCCTGGGTGGGAATCGAACCCACGACCACCGGCTTAGCAATCAGGGTCACTAACCACTAGACCAACAGGCCAGTCAAAAAAATTGTACTGTAATTTAGCTTCTTCGGTGAAAGGATAAGCTAAAATACTGTTCACAGAACCCATACATATCAGCATTTATTAATTTTCCTCAAAGAAGACTACACATTTACTCCCGGACACTCGAAATTTTGGGTTTATTGCAACATTTTATACTTACTTCGACTATCTAACAATCAATCAACTCAGCCTATCGCGGTCCACTGCTGGGCATAGGCCTCTACCAAGTTACGCCACATCTCCCGGTCCTCCGCGGAGAGCGTTTTTGTCTAGTTAAGTGTCCATGAACAAGAAATATTACAGTACCTCGAACGAGTTCCTTTTCTTCTTCCGTGAAGGGAGGTAACCGAGGGTAGGGATACCCTTCCTTCTCCCCTGCTTCTAGAAGGAACTTCTCTATGCCTGGCGGCCAGCCACCTTCTTTCGAGAAGATGGGGTGTACGTAGCGACCCTCCTGGAAAGATATGGTTTTGGTAAAATGAAAGCTTTGTTTTAGTTAAGGAAAATGTTTTTTCGTTAACGGTATATTTATTACTAGATCAGTACGCTCAAACAGTTTAGTATAGAGAATAGGCATATTTTGTGTAACATTCAAATACCTGACGAGCAAAATGTAATGAAGAAAAACGTATGTTCAAATTTGTTCAAAAATAGATTATGTGCTAAATAATAATTTTAAATATATACAAACTTAACTATATATACACTTAAAACAAAACTAAACTCTTAACTAATAAAAAAAATCTAAAAAATAGCGTCAAAAAATTCATCCGCATCGCTGTCGACTGGAAGTGTACCCAAAAGACTGGCGGCATTGCCACGTTGAATGGCAATGCTTATTCTCAATTCTTATTACTTATAATAATAGTCTCGGTAATTTATTCCTAACTTATTTTTATTACACGCCAGGACTATAAATATGACAAGTTTATTTATTACAATAATATTGGTATAATAAAAATTTACCTACCCAATGCTCAATTAACAGATCCGTGAGTTCCTTGTCCTCGGGGGTCGCAGGTTCGTACCAAATGAATAACGTCGATAATGACACTTTACCTGCAAAATGTAATAATATTATATTTAGGTGTTTAAATATTAATAAATATTTAAACACCTAATTTTCGATGGCAAACCTACATACCGATAATTTTAGGACCAAAGTTCAATTTAGTTTTATTTTTGTCTTATTGAACAAATAGCGGTTTATTTGTACAAATGGATATATTCTTGAAACAAGTGACTTTAATGTTTGTTTATTTAATAACAACAAAAATATTCGATAAATTTTTCGTTCGTAATTTATCAGAGCTAAAACAAAAAATAAAATCTCAATAATTTTTTTCAAGGCTTACTATAAATTTAACATTTTATCACGTGTTAAATATAAATGCAAAAGATCCAATTGCATACCTTAATACCATAAGCCCAGCACCCCTAGATAAGTGACATTTCTACAAACATTAACGCTGATCGAACCGCTCAAATGTATGGAATTGACAAGTCTACGTCACGTGACATATTGAAAAGAAAATGTCATTTCCATTTTAATGTTCTTTAAAGGATTTTTTACAATTGTTGTCGCTTGTAAAAATGTCTCTTGTCCACGTAGACAGGTCGTACAAAGCAAACAAAGATAATAACTTTGGCTCTTATTTATACAAATCTCTCTAAACAGCTGCTTAAGTAAAATACAATAAAAAATATTAATAGATCATCTTACCATTATACAATGGTTTATATTGTTCATCATACAGCCTCCAAGCCTTAGCGTGGGCCAGCATAGTATTTTTATTGCACAAAAATCTTCCGATATTCGTGTTGTTCAGATAAGGGGCGTGTTTCAAGCTGTATCCAGCATCACAGATCCCAAAGGGCTCGTTAAGAGTCAGCCACAGTTTAACCCTGTCGGCGTAGAGAGAGAAAACAACTCTCGCGTAGTCGACATACCAGTCGACGATGAGGGGGTTAGCCCAGCCACCTGCAATGGAGAAGGTTAAGTAAGTAATGTAAGTGGCCCTTAAACCATTTTTTTAGAAGGTTTGTCATCCGGCTCTTGTTTCTTTGGATTGATGATTGTTTGAATTACGCAGAATTAATTAAAGTTTATCTCTACACTTTGCGCATAGGCAATACATATAATTGATATTGCTTATAGCCTAGGCTCAATTCTAGTGGACTGCATTATTTATTCTTGAATTTTCATAAATACGTTTTCTTGACTGCTGCAGTTGGTTGCTACCAAACTGGGAATAGATAGAATCTCCGTCACGTAATTGCAAAGATTACAGCTCTTTAATCCGCATTCCAAGGAGTATAACTTCTAAACTTTAGGCTTCATATTTGAGAACTAGAAATAACTGCATAAAATCTAATTAGTCCCTGAAAACAGATACAAAAATAAATATTATGATCATACCTAAATCCTGCAAAGGTTGTGGTAGGTCGAAGTGGTAGATGGTGACGAAAGGCTGAATCCCCTTTTCCAGTAGACCGTCTATGAGGTTGTTGTAGTAGTTCTTGCCATCCTCGCTGATCATGTTAGGGAAACCAGTCGGGAGCAGACGAGGCCAGGATATAGAGAACCTGAAAGGTTTTGGCGAAAATCACAGTTAAAATGTACCTTATAAGGATATTACAACACTTCGTTTAATATAAGATGACTGGCTTGAGATGTCTTTTACTGCTATATTTAAAATAAATATAAATACACTATATATTAAATATATGCACAAGAGTGACGAAAATCGGTCAGCTTTGATTATATTATTCATACTATAATATTATAAATGCGAAAGTCTGTCTGTAACGCCATCTCGGCTAAACCGCTAAACCGATTGAAATGAAACTTGGTATGGGGTTAGCTTGGATCCTAAGAAAGGCTACTTTTTGGCCACCCATGTGGGCGCAACCACGGGCAACCGCTAGTATAATATAACTACTGGCAAAGAAGCACGAAGCATTTATATAGTTCTTATTCCAATGACTGAAAAAAACTTTTATCATTTTTGTATATTGTATCATCATCAACTATGTTATTGTTTCGTGATTTTTCGTTAGTATAGAGTTCCATTAGGCTATTTACCTGTACAAGCTGAGACCTAATTCCTCAGCCATTTCAATGTCCCTTCTCCACTGGTTGTAGGAGTCGCACGCCATGTCTCCGGTTGAACCATCTTCTATCATCTCTGGTCGGGTGTGCACTAGCCTGTCCCATGTGCTCTCGCCCTTATCTGGAAACATATTACAATATAGGTCTGTACCTTTTAAGATATTACCAAAGAGGTTTATATTAACTGTGTGTAAGTCAGGTAAAAAGAAAAATTTTGGTTCTGGGTTAAGGAGTTTCGTCATTGGCACCAACACGGCATTGGGTATTTCTTCATTGGTCGACTCGCTAGAACGATCAGTGAACGATCTGTTGACGCTTATTTCTATAAATTGTACTGCACAGCAACAGCAGTGAGAGACCTGAAAGTGCCTCACCGTTTACATTCCAGCCTCCTTCAACCTGGTAGCTTGAGGAAGCCGCTCCGAACATGAACCATGGTGGGAAATTAAACTCCTGGCAGCTGCAGCTGGTCGCTACCAAACTGAGAAGAAAGAGTAGTTATGGAATAGATGAAATGTCAGTTATATATGACTGCAAAGACACAAACAATAAAAAAATACATTAGTAGGTTCGCAAACTAGCGTATGTGACCGACACCGCATCATAATGGAAATGACGATGAGTAGTTTTTAAATAACAATATACTTATTTATAGTTCTTGTAAAAAATTTAAATTGTGGTGTAAGCGTTGTTTAAGGACAAATTTTATTATGTGTAGATTTTTGAGGTGTAAACTTCTTTAGATGCGTTGGGCATTTTTTTAGATAGAAAAAACCATTGAACTCGCAGCCTGTTCCAGCTACCTGTTGTGATTGTTCAAGACTTGTCAAGTCAAGTCAAGTCGATGTTGAAATCGAAGTCAAGAAAAAAAGGAAGTCAAGACAAAATAGAGGTCAAGTAAAGTCATATTTCATAGAAATAGTTTTTTTTTAAATGGTAAAAACAATTGATTTCGCGACACCGGTACCCGTACCGACACCTCTGTACATATATTGTAATTGTTCAAGTTTTCACTTCTGTCGGCACTCCCGGAGTGCCACTGTGTTTTTGTTTATTCTAGTTGGAACCAGTGATAAAGCTAACTTAGAAAAGGCTATGTCCAGAAGTGAACCGTTACAGGTTAAGTTGATTTTTCTGCAGCCTGGCCTTTTCTCAAGTTACGTTAGGGTTGGCTTCCAGTCTCACCGGATACAGCTGAATACCGTATTATGGGGTAATATAGTCTAAGTTAACTAATTGAAAATAATATTTCTGATACATCTTCGCAATTTACAAGATTATAAGAAGCTGAAGAGAAAGATAAAAATAAATAATCTAGTAACCAAATCAAGATTAGATAAGACAATGTCACGTCAAAACAAGCAACAATCATGGACAGTTAGTTTATCTACAGGAAAAGATATACGAAAATACACAAAATTCTTGTTAAATTTAGAACTTATTTTGAATGGCTTTAACCCACTTCAAAAAAAGATGCAATTCATTATATGCTTCGTATTTTGTTTATTTATTTATTTATCTATGGATCTCCAACGAGATACACAAGATACACTTTTATACGAAAGCAGAGACTACATTTGAGTTGTGCTCTTTCAATTGTTTGCGTATTTGCATTAAGCCGGGTTTCCACGGAGCATGGTATCGCGGATCACCCCGCACCGCCGATCATGGGAAAATGCTCGTCCGTGATAGCGCAGAAGCGTCTGCTCCGGTCCGTTGCAATCCACACCGAGTCGAAGTAAGTTAAAGCTGGGTCTAAGTCGGATAAAATTGGGTTTGATTCCCAACACTCACTGCGCGGTGCATGGTTGTCCGTGGTCGTCGGCCGTGCAGTTATCCTTGATATCGTGCATTGTGGGAAGCCGTTAATACCGTTAAAACTATTTCTATGACATTAACTCTGATAGATAACTCAAGTAAGTATCTAGGTAGTTCTAAAGTTTGACAATAAATATTTGGATCAGAAAGATGTATTTAAAATAATACTTGAAATTAATATTTAAAACACTATCTAAAAACTAAACTAAGAAAGTATCAATGTAACATTTTGCCTAAGTGCTGATTTTACCAACGCCTGATAATTATTAAACGTGGAATAAAATTGAAGTCTGACAGATTTTTTATGGAAAAACTGTCAAAAATTAAAAATAATTCCTCGGAGACATTTATCTGGCCTAGGAAAATAGCCAACCTGCTAAAGGCGTCAGAACTAACGTCATAAGAACTAACGGTTATTACGCACAGCGTTTGCTAATTTATAGTTCTTGTACGTGGAAATTTTGTAGATTAATTTAATAAATCCAAGACAGCGGCCCTTAGCTAGCTTCCGGACGTTTTGACAGAAAATGAAAAAAAAAAAGTTGTCCGTGGTTCATCCATCCATCCGCGGTTGTCCGTGGATGGGTGACCATTTGTTAACATACCGAGACCCCTTCATGCCTCGAAAAGCACGTTACGCCGTTGGCTCCGTCTGTCATACTTTGATCTTTGACAGTGTCGTTAAGTCATTACCATTCTGACAACCAGTCTTACTATGGGATAATATGTTACCCTGAAAAATGGGTTGTGGAGACCAGATAGGCAATCGTTCGATGTAAAATACGGTATTTAGATGAAATCGAGCTTAAGCGTCTCTGTGGTATTATTGGTTATCATTGTACATCCTGGCTTACAGGAGTTCCTATGATGGGCATGGGTGGCGCGATAGTCTCTTATATAAAAAAGGACTGGAAGCCAACCTCAAGAAAGCTTGGGAAAAGGGTAGGCAAACGATTTAGTCCAGGTTTTATTACGATTTCATACAGAAATTTTCCCAATCCAGTTAGACATTCTCTTGTACAAACACCTCATTGTATTTTATTACCTTATTACATAGGTAAATAATGCTTTCATTCTAATGCTGCACGAAAGTAACGGCAAACGCCGTTAATTTCGTGATGATTGAAGTTTAACGCTAGTATATGCAATGACGTTGACCTTTAATGTGGCCTGAACATAAAATGGAGGACAGGGTTGTATGGCACACTTGGGAAGAGACTTATGCCGAGCAGGCTTAGTTGATTTAAGACATTCATAAATTGTTTCAAGATAGTTACAATCAATCAACCCTATAGCAACACACGGACATATTTCCCTCCCAAACGATATAATAGTAGCAATAAAATATTCTAATAACTACAAAAAATTAAATTTCCGATAACATTAAATAAAACTTACCAAATCACAAGTAAATAGTTTATTGCCATCCTCTCAACTAACTGATATTTTGGGATGTAATAGATATCAGTTAGTATTATATAGATTAAGATTAGTTCCACAAGATGAACACAGAGGTCGCTTTGCGATATCTCGATTGCAGTTTTTTGTTTAAATCCATACCGTAAAATTATGGACATTAGAAGGAGATAGGTGTAACATGCTGTGACCTTCTTGAGAACTTTAATCTTAAGTGGGATGATGCTTGAATAGTAGATTAGTATGCGTCATGAGGCTATCTAGGTAAGTATTACGTACGTGACGCGGTGCGGGTTCGATCCTCGCTTGGGACAAACGTGATCCATAAATACTGGCTCTGAATCTGTATTTATTGTATTCTTTGTTAATGTGATTTGAATGATTTTGAAATCCCTACACATAAGGTTTTAATTAACTAAAGTAGGAGACGTTTTTTTTTATATTCTCTACTATCTACGGGGAAAACCATACTGTCCCATGACTTAAAAGGACAGACATAATTATGGGGTGAATGCTATATTACTTAAAAAAGATGCCGACGAAAACATTCTCCTCCTTTTTTGAAGCCAATTTGGTACAATAATAGGGTAGAACTACATTAAAATAGACGATATTAAAAACATTCGTTTTTTAATTAAGTACTACAAATAATTATTTAATTTGATGGTATTTTGTGGGTAAACCAAGCGGGTCCTGGTAACGTTCGCGTAGTACTTGGCAGAGGCACGAGGCGTGCGCGTGCGCAGCGGGTCCGAGAAGTTCACGGCGTATAGACCGAATTGGACACTGGAATGAAAATAAATATAATTCATTAGATTTTTTTATAGCTCTGTCTAACAAAGTAGATCCAGTGATTTGAGGTTAAATATTACTTGAAAAATACTAAAGAATAAACGAATTTGTGTCGTGGCGTGTCGTGGTGGCCTAGTGGTTCAATGAACGGATTTGTGTGCACAAGGTTGCAGGTTCGAACCCATTACAGGCAAGTACCAATGTGACTTTTCAAAGTTATACATATGTACTTTCTTAATTATTCTAAGACATCATTGACAATCGGTGAAGGGAAATATCGTGAGAAAAAAAAATGGATTCTGAAATCGCCAACTCGCAATGAGCAAGCGCGGTGATCATTGCTCGTTCTTTCTCTATATGAGAAGAGGCCTGTGCCCAGCAGTGGGAAATTTACAGGCTGGTATTATTATTATTATTATATATAAACGAATTTGATTATTCATATTTTTAAAAAGGTACTTCTTTAGTCTGCAAATACGACACATGTATTTTATTAAAACAATCATCCCATTAGAGTGGAAAAATGGGGTATGAAAGTTGCCTGTGGCTAAAAAATAGCTTATGTCCTTTTTTGGGATCCAAGCTTATCCCATATAAAGTTTCATTAACATTGGTTTAGCAATTTAGCCGTAAAAGCGTAACCGACAAAAACAGACAGACAGATAGAGTTACTTTCGCATTTATAAGATTAGTATGGATTTATAAAGTGGAGGATACGGAACTCGAAGGCTACTAGAACCTCGTCATTTTTAAAGAAAAAGAAATGTCAACTTACGTGTATCCCGACATCCATTCAAAGTTATCCATCAAAGTCCACGCGATGTACCCTGTTATAGGTACCCCTTCGTGAATGGCCAGCAAGATCTAAATAAAATAAAGTATATTAATTAAGCTTCTAAGCATAATACCATTTAGGACATGCCATATCCACGTCACTTGGATACAGATGCAATATGACTGTTAACATTCGATGCAATTTCTACAAGTTATATACCAAAACCTAGCGTACCTAGGTACTATTAGTAAAGCCTAACAAAATCCGTTGCAATACTTATACTGCGTTCGCAATTTATATGCCAAACACGTAAACAAACACGAGTTTGAGGAAAAACAACTGTAATACTAACTTATAAGGTTCAGTTTTCAATACAAATTAATATTTCTTTTTTTCTTCTACAGTAAGTACTAGTTAATCTAAAATGAATTTTATTTCCATTTGCATAAAGTTGATAGTTGTTGATGTGAAAATAACATAAATTGACAGAATAATTTAAATAGACTATAGGTGGGCCTTCTTGTTTAGTTTACGTGTGTGTAAAAAAAGTGTGTGTGTGTACTTATGTACGCACGTACGAAGCTATACTTTTTTGGTGTAACAAGATAAAATCATTTCTCATAAATTTGTGATTGACAGATTGGTATAAAAAATATTTCAACTTTCAAACTAAACTCGAAAACTGGCATCGGACGTCTCAAAATTTGTAATTTTTGACATTATGTACTTTGGGAAAACTAAAATGTTGACTAATATTGGCTAACTTCAGGGTGTAGGTTTTCCGTGACGGTGTGCGCGCGCATCGTAAAAATTTACTCTCATGATTTTTCCCCATCGCGCCAAAAGAATTATAATTAACAAAAATAAAGGGGGGTTCAAGTGTCCCTCTTCTCCCCTACCTATATATTACCTGTTCTAAGTTGGTCCTATAGTATTCCACTCTTAGGATGTCCTCCAGTCCTGTGACTAAGGGTATACCATTCTCTGTGATGATGATCTCCTTCAGGTCGTATGTCGTGTTCAGCCAGTTCAGTTGTTTGCGAAGACCTTCGGGGTACATCTGTTTGCAATCATAATTCATCACTTAATTTATTATTTTAATTATTTGTTGCGCATTAACTCAAGCGGAGCATACAAATAATAGAAGGTAAAACTTAACCTCAGGCAGGACTCGAACGTGCGTTGACGCGCCAGTCGTGCCAGTCGCTTTACCAACTAAGCTACCGAGGTCACTCCCTGGATGTTTAAATTTTGCCTTCTATTTTATTACGTCTTCAGGGGGTCGTATGCGCCATCTAGTAAAGCAATTTTGCGTTTGGCCTCACCGACTCGGAAAAACAATGTGTTAATTCAGATGTCCGAGAGATGATGCAGCCCAATAAGTACTTATTATTTTAATTATTTGTTACGCATTACAATGCGTAAGCTATATGCTCCATATGCGTTATGCGGAGCGAATATTTGTAATTAAATACAAATAATTTATAGTTACTATATATACTATATATACTACGGCAGCCTGATTTAAAATAATATTTAGCTTAACTTGAAACCGAAATAGGAATATTGACGGAGTATAAAAAGTAAAAATCGTATAAGTCCGTCAATTAAGTAATGAAAAAATATTAGATTTGTATTTTTATCTTTATTAAAGCAATAAAAAATTACAAAGATACAGCGCTTTAAAGTGGGGGCTCATGATGTCACGCCGGGGTAATAATTTTAGCATGGAGTGACGTCACGAGAAATTACCATTCACTGTATTTTGATAATGTTTTGTTTGCAGGAAAAAAGAAAAAATATGTGTCCTATAAAATACATTGACCTACCTCAAGGACTTAAAATAATAATAATAATAATATGTGTCTTGTAGTCTTTTATCTAAACTAAAAAATAAAGAGCTAAGCTTTTGAGCTTTGAACGTTCTGAAAAAAATTACCAGCACATAATGTTCAAGCAATTTGAATAAAAGTTTTAAAATAACATCTTCATTAATGATATGTTTAGGTTTTAATAGAAAAAAAAAAATCCGTAATTCTACCTGAATTAAATTTCTAGAAAGTTTTTAAATTAACCAATATTAAAATGGTTAATTTTGAGAATTTTATGTCCAACTGGACTGGCTATTGGCTGAATAGGGGTGCTGCTTGGGTGCGGACATTTTTTTTTTCATTAACTTGTCACATAGATTATTAAAAAATAATAGGTGCGAATATTTTTTTATTAAATAAACAGTGAATCAAAATGTCACGTGACGCAGTTGTAGCTAAATTTTTTACACACAAGTGACGTCACAAGCCCCTTCTCCTGAACATTAAAGCGCTTTAACATAGACTTTTATTGATTTGATAAAGAAAAAATACGAGTTTTTTTTTATTTTTTAATGTATCTGGCGGACTAAATGGATATTTCCTTTTCATATCCAGTCCGCACCCCTATTGGCTGACTGGCTATAGTTTGAGGAAAACATTTAAGATCGGACTTACCCCAAACCATTCGTTAGTCATGACCCAGGACGGGTCGCTGACCATTCTGACGCCAAGTTCTTTGGACCCCGTAAACGGCCAGTTTCCTGGCTTCTCCCCAGGGTGCATCCTTCGGATTAAACGGGACGTGTAGTGGTTTAATCCAAAGTAGTCGTATGTACCTGTAAATATGTAGATATTCTTATCATTAGTTCACCAATTTAGATTTGGATATGTCACCCCCAAATACTTAAACGCTACTTAACTTTAAGACGTTCTTAAATAATTATCTGTCGCTACTTTCCACCTTAAAATGACAGAGACAGCATGAGACCTAACTGATTGACATTTCAGTGTTCGGCCACTATGTATGTTATAGTTTAGCTAAAAATCTTGATCAAACTCAAACCATTTATTGAGTTCATGAGTATTAGGTTGTTATTAAATAAAATAAGTTCAACGTGAAACCCCGTAAGAGCACAATCAAGTTAGTCAAAAATACTGCGTAAACAATATGTGTAAGAAAACTACACCTTATTTTTTTGTAATCTGGTAACTCTCCCACAGCTGGACAAAGATATCTTCTTACCTAGTACCTACAATTTCTAAGAATAGTTTTTTTTTTATTTTAACTCCTTTAGAATTAACAAAAGCAATGTTCTATAATATCTACCTTTAACCAGATCTATTTCTTCAGGGGTGAATGGTGGCAGTCTGGGGTGAGAGAAGCCTTCCTTCTTCGCTTTATCTACTAAAAACTTCTCCAGTTTTGGAGGCCATCCCCCCTCCTTTGAGAAGACAGGATGCGCGTATCGTCCTACCTTTAACACAAATGAAATAAAATGCTCATGATTTTGCTAAACCAGTTACCGCAACACAGACGAGAACTATATTAAAAATAAAAACCAAATATATTTTACAAGCTTTTTATAAACTTGCAATGTATGTATATTTGTTTGGGCCAAATCTTGCAAGCTAAATTAGAATCACTTCTTGTCATTCGATTTAGATGAAATTTTGCATACTTATATAAGTTCCTTGACAATACAATATTCTAGTGCTTTCAAGCTAGTCTAAAGATGGAGACTAAAGCTTGTGTTAAAATATATTTGATTAAAAACTTACCTATTTAACTTTCATACCCCTTCATCGTCGGTATTGTTTCCCAAGTTATGTTTGGGTCTGCTTAAAGTATTTTTCTTCTATATCTTACACTAGCTGTCCCCCGCGACTTTGTTCGCGTGTTTTAGTTTCAACGGTTTTTTTATTTTTGCAACATTTTTAATTTATGCTCCGCTCCTATTGGTCGTAGCGTGATGTTATATAGCCTATAGCCTTCCTCAATAAACGGAATATCCAATACAAAAATAGTTTTTAAATTCGAACCAGTAGTTCCTGAGATTAGCGCGTTCAAACAAACAAACAAACTCTTCAGCTTTATAATATTAGTATAGATTTAAAAGTAGGTACTAAGTCGTAATAGAAACTAACCTATACATTTGGACCTTGTTACGACGGATTAAATCTAAAATAACCAACGGTTTTAAAACATAGGTAACGTACCCAAAACTCAAACATCAAATTTGTGATTTCTTGCTCTTCTGGCGAAACTGGCTCGAACCAAAAGAACAGGGTAGACAACGAGAGTTTTCCTGAAAAAAAAAGAGTTTTCATTATTTCGGTTAACATGTGATGTAACTTGAGAGTCTCCCTGAGTGACCCTGAGCTGAACCAGCTTTGATTGCTGGCCTAAATTTAAATACACCATGGCATAACCTATTACTATTTATCAAAAGAAGTGAAAAAAAAACATTCAAGATATCCCAGAAGACAATTATTAAAGTTCTGAATAATAATTCACATTATTGAAAAGTAAATAATGGCCGGTTTCCTTGATTTAAAGGTATAAAAATCTACTTATTACTCCCGGTAATATGGCCCCTGTATAATCTGGCGACCACTCTAATCCGGCACCGACATGTCTATCACTATTAATTGTACATAAAATTTAGCTCACATATAATCTTTGGTTTGTAATTGGTCGGATTACAAAGTACTCTTTTTTTATATTCGGACTGTACGTAGTGGTGGTATATGGGGTCTGGGTGACTATTAATTGTACATAAAATTTAGCTCACATATAATCTTTGGTTTGTAATTGGTCGGATTACAAAGTACTCTTTTTTTATATTCGGACTGTACATAGTGGTATATGGGGTGGGGGTGGGGTGGGGGGTCTTAGGCAGTACTCTACAGCAGGTGGTGTCTCTACCACCCTGCAAAACGTTTGTCGTATTATCGGGGATTCACTGCAGTTAATGTTAAAGAAGTACCTAACTTATGCCATACTTTCAGAGTGTGTGAAAATGATCAAACTTACCATTATATTGTCTCTTATACCGTTCCTCATATAACCTGTAAGCCTTAGCATGGGCTATCAGAACATTCTTGTTGCATAAATACCGACCAACATCAGGATCGTCATAGTAAGGGGCGAGAGCCTCCATGTAACCAGCTTCACATTGGATAAACGGTTCGTTGATCGTGACCCAGTAGGTCACACGGTCAGCAAATAGAGAGAACACTACTTCAGCGTAATCTACAAACCAGTCTGCTACGAGGGGATTGGCCCATCCACCTAGAAAAACAATGGTTTTTTATTAACAGGAGAATCAACGACACTGGTTCATCTGCTGGTAGATACCAGCAATAGGGATTTTAAAGATGAGGTAATCTTAAATCTTTACACCATTTAAAACAAAAGAACGGGTGGTTCAATTTTGAGATTTGTTAGATTCGTCTCCCCCTCGAATAGCAGAATAAACATGAAGAGATCGGAAAAAGACAAAAAATAAGATGTCTTATGGAAACGAGGACTAATTACGCGGGTGAAACTGCAAAGCAACGCTAGTTAATAATATATCAGTTCAGTAGACCTTTAGCAGAAATAATTTTAGTCAAAGCCTGTAATTTCATAAAAAATGCGGAAATTTGCAATTTCATCTGTTGCATTCACAAAAAATTAAGTCTACCTTACCTGTGTCGTGGTGGCCGAGTGGTTCAATTAACAGATTTGTGTGCACAAGGTTGCAGGTTCGAACCCATTTCAGGCAAGTACCAATGTGACATTTTCAAAGTTATATGTACTTTCCTTATTATTCTAAGACATCATTGACAATCGGTAAAGGAAAACATCGTGAGGAAACCTGGATTCCAAAAATTGGAATCTGAACTCGCCAACTCGCAATGAGCAAGCATGGTGATCAATGTACCTTCTCTGTATGAGAAGAGGTCTGTGCCCAGCAGTGGTACATTTATAGGCTGGTATTATTATTATTATGTTTTTTATCTTTTTTTCTCCCCTCTGAATGGGTATAATTATAGTCTGATCACATGGACCATAGTCAAATGCAAAAAGACGTTTTGGATTTAATTGGTGGTGAAACCTACGTATACCGATGATGTCGTTAGAAAATTGCGGGTCAGTCGACAGGTGTTCAGTATGTCTAGAACATTAAGGCACCGCTGAAGACTTTTGGGGATAATACCGGTCGCTGAAACTACAATTGGGATAACGTGGATGGTTTCTGCGTGCCATTGACGCTTTAATTCTATTGCTAAATCTTGATATTTTATTATTACCTAAGTCTTCTAATGATTGTGGCAAATCAAAGTGGTGTATCGTCACCACCGGCTCGATCCCCTTCTCCAGTAGACCGTCTATCAGGTTGTTGTAGTAGTTCTTGCCATCCTCGCTGATGATGTTAGGGTATCCTGACGGGAGCAGACGGGTCCAAGCTATTGAGATTCTGTAAGCAAAATAATTTTATTAATTATTAGTATGCTCATGCATTTTCAAGATATCATTATATGATGGAAATTTTGTAATTAAAGCCGAACTAAATAAACCTATAAATACTTTTTCAAAGAACAAATCCACTTAACATACAATTATACATAGCAAAAATTAGTTTTAGCTCCACAATTCACAATAGTTCTGTTACCTTAGGCCATTCATGTCTGTTCTCCAATAGAGTAAGGGTGAATGGCCCCTGGTATATGCCCCATCCCATATTAGAGTAAAGTTCTCAACAAGACCGCTGCGTGTTGGACCTGTGCCCCCACGTAAGCCTTTCAAAAGACCGGGTATTCTCGCTACTGAGGATAGGCCGTGAAAAATAAGAGATCATCATATATTTCAGACATGTGAATATAAATAGTCCTTAATTATTTTAAAACGTAGTAAACAGCCCGTGCTTGGTAACTAACTGACCGGAGTAGTAGACAGTCAGTACGTCGAAACTACACGTTTCTACGTCCTGACTGAATACTATCCTGAATCCCGAATAATACTGTCCTGAAGAATGCTCGCTTTGTAACAAATGTTCAATTATGCCCCGTTACACCGGTCAGTACCAACCCATCCTTATATTTCCTAGATATGATCGGTATAACAAAGAATGACTTAAAAAAATAAGTAAAATAAAACATCAGTGTGAGAAAAAACCTTTCCGAGAACACCTAATTGTAAATAAAATACTTGCCGTGTTGTAAATAAAATACTCGTAGCTAGCCAAGAAACGTCATAGATAAGTTGGCTGTTTAGCATTTGCGTGATTTATGTTATGTACACTTAAAAAGGCTCCATTATTATTACCATCTTCTGCCCCAACCCCTGAAGAAGTGGAGCTTCTATGTAAATCTCAGTAACCACGTCTGCATTTGCCACTAGATTTTGTCCGCAACGGCAACGATATAGCTAATCACTAAACATACAGAAAATGTGATTAGGCTTATCAAATTCTTACCTGTACATATCCAGCCCCAACTCCCCGCACATCTGGATGTCTCGTCTCCACAGGTGGTAGGAGTCGCACGCCACGTCGCCATTGCCTCTTTCGGGTATCAGTTCAGGATGTGTGTGTAGTAAATGGTCCCATACGCTCTCCCCTTTATCTACAAGAAATGTAAAAAAATAAGTTAAAACAAGATAAGATTCTTCTTCTGTGTATATCGTAAGAGAAGTTAGAAACGAGTGCTGTTCGGGGTTTATGAACAGCTATGGACCTCTTTGGATGTCCACGCATAAATACTTGCAAAAAAACTTCATTCTTTACTCCCATTGCAAGAACGTAAAATTTTCAATTTTAAATATTTATAAACTTAACTTTATATGCACATAAAATTTATCGACATCGCTATCTACTGGAATTGTAAAGACTGGCGGCATTGCCGCTTTGTATGGCAATGCTTATTCTCTGCCCAAAGTAAAAGCCAGCCAAAGGTCCTAAGGTCACGCGAGGAGGCAACCAGACGTTTTGCCAGATCTTTAAATAAAAGGTGTGCACTCGGACACACCCATCCAAGTGTTTCAACCCCAATCGGCTGGAATGTATAACTTCCAATAAGGTTGTTATATTTCCGCCGTTTGAGGTTCTCAGCTACCGCAGCAGCAGAGCACCATTGCATTAACTAATTACGGAAATAACTTGGCTATTACAAGATCTTGTTTACGTGGGTGTAACCGCGGGGCACAACTAGTACTCAACAAAATATCGACAAAACAAATAATTCTCACCGCTGACGTTCCAGGCCCCTTCAACCTGATAGCTTGCGGAGGCGGCTCCGAACTTGAACCAAGCCGGGAACTTCAGCTGCTCTGAGCCGCGACAGCCGACGACCAGGACACTGAAAACATAATTATGGTTATTAATCCCTACCAAAAAATGTCATGTACATACAAATCGGTTCAACGAACGGATTTGTATGTACAAGGATGCAGGTTCGAAACCACTATGGGCAAGTACCAATATGAGTTTTTCAAAGTTATTTGTACTTTTTTAATTATTCTAAGACACCATTACAAACGGTGAAGGAAACATCGGGAGGAAACCTGGATTCCAAAAAAAAATAATCTGATATTGCTAACCCGCAATGAGCAAGCGTGGTGATCAATGCAATCGTGCCTTCTCTACATGAGAAGAGGCCCCAGCCCAGCAGAGACGTTTAAAAGCCGGTATTATATTATATATAAGTATCATAATCCCAACTTAATTAATCATGAAACAAGTATCTCATTCTACATTGGTCCACTGCTGGGCATAGCCCTCTCAAGTAAGTAAGTAAGATGTGCCCTTGCTCTTCAACTAATTTTAATTCCAATATGTACAATGACAATGCAAAATTGATAGGTACTCGTGATACAAAAAATACGAAGTATTTACATTTGTGGATCCCAAATATGTAAATTAAATTAAGAGATCAACAAATTAAAAATGTAAAGAATACTTTATGAGTAATTATAAAATATAAAATCACATAATTAAAAATGCAAGGTTAGTGTTGCGGCTTAATATTTTTTATGAGTTTGAAATAAAGTTTTATAATTATAAATTACATTTTCATACAAAATGAATGAGCAAACTGGCAAGTCGTTCAACTGTTGATAATTTACTTATCATTTTGTTGGAGGTGTTTCAAATTAATTTGGTTTTTAAATCTCTTATAAACTCGTATTAAACACAGCGATTTACAACTTTATACAAGATACACAAAATTTTACGCATAACAAACTTTACAGTGTTTAATTATGGATTGTCTACTTAAATGATTAAAATATTATAGTATACATATACAATATATACTATAATATTGTATATGTACCATGTACGCATCTTTAAATAGTATGAAACAAAGTCGTTCCCGCTGTTTGTACATTTATATCTTATAAACTAAGCAACGGATTTTAATGCAGTTTTCAGCAATAAATAGAGTGATTCAAGAGGAAGGTTTTTGTGCATAAATAATGTTTTCTCCGCCCGTGCGAAGCTAGGGAAGGGTCGTTGGTATGTTAGTACCTAGATTGTATAATTCATAACTACAGTAATTCGAATCAAATCAAATCAAAATATCATATATTTCAAATAGGCTACAAAGTAGCACTTTTCAAATGTCAAAATAATAAAATGGACAGCATTCCTACACCGCTTCCTAAATGCTCTAGCTGTGGAGAAGAAACGGCGTAACAAAGTCCACAGCAGCACGCTGTCTTTCCCATAACAAAAATATAATTTAGGGACCGTGCCAAATAAACAAGCGTTTTAGGTCCATTATGAAATTAAAAGTATAATCTACACAGACCAAAGTCAGCAGATCGACCAGTCACCGCAAGCGGCACCCGTTCACGAGTATAACGCAAGGATCAGCCATCACCTCCCTCGCCATATCAGAGGGAAGGAGGTGACACGACCCAAGACGCCACCGCAGGCAATGACAACTAAGGGAGCATGACGAATCTGCTGCCGGCTTACAAAATAATATAACAAAAAAGAACCTCAACCACTGATTTACTGCATTGTCCCTTAACAAGGTGGCATTATAAATGGCTACATAATAAATTTTATAATTAATATAATTTTACATTTTAATAAATGAAAATAAAAAAGAAGTAAAAGTAAAAGTAGTAATAATTTACATAATATACATTATACATACGCATAATCGCATTAAAAAGAAAATAAAATAGGTAACAAATGTTGATACATACAAAGTGTATGCAGATCAAATTAACTAAATAACGTAGTAGTGTAATGTTAAAATCCACATAGAACCGTCTTGTGTCTGTCACGGCGACCAACTATATTTATCATTTAAATAATCATTAATTGTATAATAAGCCTTTTCACATACACTTTTAATTGTGGATTTAAATGAGTTAAAGGGAATAATAATTCTAACAACCAAATAGGAAGTTTATTGTAGAAGCCAATACCAAGCCACACAAATTAATTATGTACCCTATGGAGCCGGTGTGATTTCGAACATACCTTGTGTTTATTTCGCATGTTTATGTTATGGATATCACTATTCTTGGCGTACAAGTGAATATTTTGCCGTATAAATAATATATGAGCAAAGATAAAGTGTGACGCTACAGTTAAGATACCTATCCCTTTAAAGAGCCTAGCTGGTATAATGGATCTAACAGCTCGTTTTTAAAGATAAAAATGGTTTCTATATCTGCTGCCTTACCCCACAACAGTATGCCATAGGACATGATGCTATGGAAGTAGTTAAAGTAAACAAGACAAGCTGTGTCCACATCAGTGATCTGCCTAACCTTCCTAACGGCGTAAGCAGCAGAGCTTAGCTTACTCGCAAGGCCCGCGATCTGTGCTGACCATGTGAGTCTACTATCGATCGTAATGCCTAGAAACACTGTTAAGTCTACAGTCTCTCATTATTAATAATATTATTGGCCCTAATATTATTAATAATATTAGGGCCAAGATTTTTTACATTTGGCATCGCAAATTTCACACATTTTTTTTTTTTTTGCGTTTAAAACTAATTTATTAGATAAGAACCAAAGCGTAACCTTAATAAGTGCACTAATTATCTCATTAAAATCATTCCTATTCCTATTTAATTTGAAAATTAAAGAGGTGTCATCGGCAAACAGGACTACTTTACAAGTGTCTTTTAGAAAGAACGATAGATCATTGATATAAAATAAGAACAAAAATGGGCCCAGTATTGACCCCTGAGGCATACCTATAGTCTAGTGGACTTATAACCGTTAACATCGACGCATTGGAGTCGATCACTTTATATTTTATATTCGAGATCAAGATCACTTTATTTCTCGAATATAATTCGAAGATAAAGTGAGCAATGAATCGCTTTTACTGATGATTTTATTATTGAACTCACCTAGGCTTCGCACGGGTAGACAAAACATTAATGAATTATACATAAAATCCTTCTACTAGAAAACCATCGGAAAATCCGTTAGATACTTTTTCAGTGTATTGCGTTCAGACAGACAGACAGACGCGGCAGGCGACTTTATAATAAGTATAGATAGAAGATGTAGGTGTAGATTGTAATGCGTAATAATAAACAGATAGCTTACCTTAAAACGACCAGGCAGGTAAAAGACATCCTCACGACTGAATTAGCATCAAACGTAAAAAAAATTACTATAAAGTATTTTCTGTATGTCAAAGCTTATAACATCAAGGAGAGCAGTCAGTGGTAGCAATCTTTATAAAATGAACTTTATCAGCTTCGAAATAAAATGTCTTTTTATGTAAGTGTTATAATTATTCAGTGAATTGCTAATCTCAGAAACTGGCCTAACGAGTCTTAACAACAATTAAGTTAAGGCTTAATTGTTGTTAAGACTCGTTCGACTGCGAATTGTAGGTACAGCTCAGAGAATGATTAAACGCCTTTAATCCATGGCTATAGGGTCTACTAGGTACTAGGGTCATAAGTATACTTATTTATCATGACCTAATTTATGTGGATAGGCCGCTTATGTTGGTTGTAAGTCAACAGAGATGGTCACTCACTGAACAGCAGAAGTCCAAACTCGAGATTTGTCAACGAGCAATGGAGCGTAGTATAGTAGGTATTAAACTAACAGATCGAATTAGAAACACGACTCTGCGCTACATAACTCAAATAACAGATGTCGGATAAAAAAGTCAGGCTTAAGTGGGAGAGGGCTGGTCACGTCGCGCGAATGCAGCCTGACCGATGGGCAAAGATCGTCACCCACTGGACGCCGGAAGAAGGACGTCGCCGTCGAGATCGACTGCGGCGAAGGTGGTCAGATATGTGGGGCGCACGTGGCCAGAAATTGCAAAAGAAAGGAAAGAAAAAGGAAAGGGGAGACCTTTGCCCAAAAGTAACAAACTAAGGCTAACAAAAAAAAAGGCAACAGATGTAAATAAATTTCAATAAATTTATGTGTGTGGTTTAGATTCCATAAAATAAATAATAAAATGGACAGCAAACTAACAGTTGGATAGTCAGTCTTCTTTCTTTGGCAATTTTTCATAAACATTATTTTGGGCCCATTTCAGCTCCTCCATCCAAGTGACATTACAAGCGTTAACGCTGATCGGATCGCTCAAATGTATGAAAATGACAAGTCTAAGTCACGTGACTTATCGAAATTAAATGTCGTTTCCATTTAATGTCATCTAAGCGATTTCTAACATCTTTAACGCTTTTTTTTAATTGGGAATAGCTCACTACACATGCCCATCATTGCAACTCCTGTAAGCCAGGATCTACAATGATAACCAATGAATACCACCGAAACAGTTTAGCTCGGTGTGTCCCAGGGAAACGATTGACTGTCTTGGAACCCGTAAAGAAATTAATCAGAAGTAGTAAATAGGAGGAGTAGGAAAAAAAAATTGTTTCCACTTAATGCTCCATCTTTAACGCTTGTAGAAATGTCACTTGGCTTCAGGGGCAGTTCAGATTCGGAATCTAAACATTGAGATATTATTTTGTACTGTGTATTGTTTGTGTGCCTGCTAAATGAATAACAATTTTGCATTGGCATTGTATCAAAACTAAAATTAAATTAGAGAATAAGGGGACTGGTTCGTGTAAGTTTTGACATTCAAACCCCATTGTAACCACAGTGTGGTGCGTGGATGTCCGTAGTCGTCGGCGGTGCGAGGTGATCTTTGATACCGCGCACCGTAGGAAGCCGGCTTTAGATTTGGTGGTCTGTAGTACCGCAGTTTCACAACGTCATATTTAGCGTTATATCTTGTCAAACAGACTAGCAGCCATTTTGAGATAAAATGCAGTTATCTTTACCTACTTTTGTATTCTTTTTCAAGTATTTGTATAATAACTTTCATGAGGAGTATTCATAATTATTTAGAACAAAACGGTTTACTCACGCATATTCTCGAGATCGCTCGACAAGTTTCAGACTCAATAGGAGTCCCTAATCATAATCTGACGCGGCGGCGGTGGTGTCGCGAATCGAACTACCAGTACCACTAACCAGTTCGACTCGCGACACCAACGCCGCGGCGTCAGCTCATGATTACGGACTCCTATTGAGTCTGAAACTAGTCGGGCGATCCCGAGAATATGCGTAAGTAAACCGTGTTGTTCTAAATAATCTTTTTTAAGTATTTATAAAGATGGAACTGCATTTATTACATACAAGTAAAACATCTAAAATACGCACAGATTATGTTATCACGACAAAAATTTACTCTGTTTGTATGATAATACTTATCTGGCAAAGGATATTATCATTTATCCTAATTAAGATAATTAGGTTAAACTTATGAAAGACGGTAAAAGAGCAAAATATATTTGGAGTTTTTTTTTTGTTTGTACGCGCTTATCTCTAAAACTACCAGTCGGGTTTGAAAAAATCTTTTTGCATACGATAGCCCAATTCTCGAGGTAGGTTATAGGCTATTTAACAACACGTTACTTGCCTCAGGAGAAAAGCGACGCGAGTAAAACCGCGGGGCATAACTAGATAATATAAAAAGTAAGAACGGATTGATAGCGATTTAAAAGAATTATTATGAGGAGTAATGACCCAATTACTATGGTAATTAATAGGTTGGACGACTCATTAACAACTTACTAAGTATTTAATAAAGACCTATTAAACAATTAATCATGGTCTCGAAGACAAAAAAATCTAGTTCTAGTGTACCTAAGTACTCGAAAAATATTAAATCAATTTCAGGATACAGTAAAATTAACATCATTAACAAATAGAAGATAAATTTTATCTAGTACTACAGATATTGTAAAAAAACATTGGTTAGTGTATCTTAATGTGAATGATTGTTACAAACATTTTGGTGTGAATAAAATAAAAAAAAAATCAATATAGTTTTCTAACCCCCCAGCGCTGACTGAAGAGGTACAAGGACGCTCGCGGGCCGATTAACGATAACTCTGAAGAGTTCAGTGACGTTAGATGTTCCAACATCAAACTGGTTTATAGTTGTCTCACAAAAATTCCAACAGATGTTGCTTAATTATTTAAAACAAAACGGTTTACTCACGTATATTCTCGGGATCGCCCGACTAGTTTCAGACTCAATAGGAGTCCCTAATCATGAGCTGACGCGGCGGAGGTGGACTCGGCGGGCGATCCCAAGAATATACGTGAGTAAACCGTTTTGTTTTTAATAATTATGAATACTCGTCACGAAAATTATTATACAATTATACAAAGATGATGCTTGTTTGTTTTAATGATAATAATGTCAATTCGTGATTAGAATACATTTGGTGGATCTGGATTGTAATGCACGAAGAGTTCGCTCATAAGTATTACGGTCCATAAAACATATAAAAGTATCAAAGAAAAACTATAAGTTAAATAAAGTTATTAAATTGAACCTCTTGTGAGCCACTGGTATTTCAAGTCGACTTCTGCCCCCAAGTATAGGTTTATGATACCAGAATGTGTGCGTGCCACTTGCACATCGATTTGAGCAAACCTTTGACAGCTGCTGTCAAAGGTTTGCTCAAATCGATGTAGACGTTTTTCGATAAAGTCGGTATTTGTCTATGAACTACCTTTGTACGCCTTTGGGCTACGTAGTCGCAGAAGGCACTTTTATGTTTGCCTGCTATAACCAGATGTTTACGTAGGTACCTATGTAGACAACAAAATATGAGTCAATATTGTTAGCACTAGAAATAAATGTATTGTTTTTCAGTTAGAACAAAGTAGGCAGTAAATGTGTTTTCTATAAAACAATATAGTCATGTTATTAAAATAGAAAGGTATGCAACAAGGCTATCAAAGAACAAAAAAATACTACGTAGGAAATTATTGTTAATTTTATGCATAAACATGGAAAATAATTTTTATAAGTTAAAACAAGGATACGTACATACCTACTCTGAATTAGCCTGCATAAATAGGTAAGGGCTAAAAAAAAATCTATCTATACTAATATTATAAAGCTGAAGAGTTTGTTTGTTTCTTTGAACGCGCTAATCTCCGGAACTACTGGTCCAATTTGAAAAATTCTTTCAGTGTTGGATAGGCCATTTATTGAGGAAGGCTATAGGCTGTGTTACATTACGCTGCGAACAAAAGGAGCGGAACATAAATGAAAAATTTTGCAAAATTGAACAACCGTCTAATCTAAAACACGCGGACAAAGTCGCGGGGGACAGCTAGTGTCTAAAATGGGACTTGAAACGAGGTCTCGAGTTTTTCAATTATTTTATGTAAGTAATTATTTATGAAAATTAAGGCATCTCAAACAGTTTTCAGGTAGCAACAGAGGCCAAATTATTCTCAGTTATATTTTATTCATCCATTTTTAAATCTCCTTTTCCCAGGCTATGTTGGAGTCGGCTTCCAGTCTCACAGAATTTAGCTAAATACCGTATTTTACATGAAGTGACTACCTTTTTTTTTTTTTTTTTTGCAGGTGAACCTCATTTATGAGCCAGCCTTGCATCCCCACTGGGGCGGAGATGCAAGAGTCCGGGCTTGCAGAGCCTTTAAAAAGGCTCCGACTACTCCGGCAAAACACCTGGTGCCATCCTTCGCCTTAGTGGCGGCGTTACGGGTCCAACCGAAGTCAACACCATAACGCCCCCGGCGACAGCCCATTAGTGGCGGGCCCGACATGATGAAGTGACTACCTATTTGACCTCCACAACCCATTTTACTGGGTAATTAATACAACATCCCATAGTAAGACTAGTAGTGACTGGTGGTCAGAATTGTAATGACGTTTTGACTGTCAAAGATCAACGTAGACAGTCGGGACAAATGGGGCCGACCAGGGATTCGAAGCTGAGACCTCGTGACGGCAGTCGCGCTTGCAACCACTAGACCGACGATGTATCTATTTTTAAATGCTTGCATTACATTATCATTGCAATTAAATGTGGATACATCTTTATTTAGATTTAAAAGACAATTAAGCAGACAGCTGTGCCTATGCATTTTATTTTCAATTGCGTTAAAACAGAAATGTTTTTATTATTAATGTTTTGTAATGGCTGTGTATATTAAAGTATTGAATTAAAGTGATCTATAGTCGCTATCATGAGTTTTGTCAGTGTGCTTGTGTTCAGGTAAATAATATTTTTCACAAATAATACCTATTAGTTTTTTAAGTAGACCTTATTTTAATAAATAAGTAAACTATAGAGCGCTCATATCAAGTATGTATGAACTGTTAGCACTATGAACATGTAAAATCTTAAAAATAGTATCAAAACGCACCATTTAAAAAAAATGTATCAAAACCTAATATTACCCTAACAATATCGCATAATGGTCTGTCGTCGCACGGAAAATCACTTAAATCGGTAAACGAGCGTAGTACATTTAGCTAAAATGTACTTACGCTTGGCCTATGGGGCTACTCGGGCGATGCGCGCGCTCTATGCTTGTCTATGTTTAACAAATTGAATTGTTTTCGATTAAACATATTTTAATTAAAACAATAGACACAAAGAACAGAGTGAGTCATTACACGGTATTACTGAATACCTACGAAATTATAGAACAGTTAATTTTTCTTATTTTTTTTCTGAGAAAGCACATTAGAAACACAAATGCCCTGAACGTTATCCTTACTTTCCTGCTTTTACTAAAAAAGGAATTTTGGCGAATTTAAACCCTGTGTTGGGGACACAAACTTTTATATCACATACATACGCACTTATAGTGAATCGCTTAACTGTTCATAAGTATTTAGTAGGTAAAAATGTCGATCATTTGATAATTACCAGTGTACTGTGGGCCGGTTGTCGGGGCTCGGAACAGCTGAACTTCCCGGCGTGGTTCAAGTTCGGAGCAGGTTCTTCCAGCTACCAGGTGGAAGGAGCTTGGAATGTCAGTGGTAAGAGAATGAGAGTCAATCTTTACCATTCTCCATGAAAGACTTACCCCCTGTCTTTTGAAAGGATGATCAATTTAATCTGTTGTCAAAACAACTGAAAGACTAACAACCAATCACAGCGCTTAACATAAGTTTTGACAGTTAATTAGCAAATTTTTGAGTTGATCAATGTTTCAGAAAATGAGGTTTAAGGATATAAGAAATGGTATGCCAGTCTATTTACATACATTTCATAGCTATCTAACAAAAAAAAGTGTATTTAAGTCACAAGTGCCCTACCATGTATTTATCTGAATATGACCATTTTTTCACGTTTAATTTTCAAATTAGAACTTAGGTAGTTTTCCATTAAATTTTACTACTCTCTTTACGTTCCTATGTATCTTCTTCTGCCTAGTCTTTTCCCAAGCTATGTTAGGGTCGGCTTCCAGTCTTACCGGATTCAGCTAGATTCCGTATTTTACCTACGCTATGGAGCGACTGCCTATCGGACCTCCACAACCCATTTACTATGTAACACAGTACTCCAAGGTAAGAATGGACATTTACCTATGTATGTCGCTTCTAAATACAGTTCAATTTATTTTAGACAAAGGGTTAAGTACATGGGACAAGTCCCTTCACGGTAATCCTGGTCTGACGGAAGACAAAAGTAACGGTGACGTGGCGTGCGACTCCTACCACCTTTGGAGACGAGACATCCAGATGTGCGAGGAGTTGGGGCTGGATATGTACAGGTAGAATACTTTTTATTCCATTTTTACTAAATAGTACAATTTTGGGATTAAGAATCACCAAATGTTTAATGAGAGGAACTTCAAAGAATAAAATCGTTGACTGAAGAATTTTATTTCGAAACCCTACTTTTAGGGACTTATAGTGGCTGTTGCTCTATTTTAAATACTTACTTGCTGCACACGGTATGGGAAAAATGGTTAAGTCAAATATTTGTGTTTTAAATGGCCAAAAACTTTCACGGATGTCGTTTTTACTTTTATTTACTTACTTTATTTTATTTATTTAATTAACCAGCCCGGATTTAAGTTTCGACGACGAAGAGGTAAAAGTCAGTTACCATCCTTTGATTTTCTAACTCCCAGGTTCTCTATATCCTGGCCTCGCCTGCTCCCGACTGGTTTCCCTAACGTGATCAGCGAGGATGGCAAGAACTTCTACAACAACCTGATAAACGGTCTACTGGAGAAGGGGATCGAACCTTTCGTCACCATATACCACTTCGACTTGCCGCAGTCTATGCAAGATTTAGGTACCAAGTGTTTGAAAGGATAACAAGAAAAAAAGTTAAAAATAGAAATTATATTGTCTGTTTATTGGCGCACATATCTAAATATGGCACGCAGATACGGAAAGATATAACAAAAAAATACCGGCCTATAAATAGCCCACTGCTGGGCTCTTTTTGATATTCGGAAAGCACTTGAGAATGAAACTACTTAGTTTCCAAATAAAACTGACAACCATCACAAGCATGACACTGCAGAAATCTGCAAAAATAATATCTTAGGATAACTCACACACGGGAATCTGATCCCAAACTAGGCAGAGCCTGTATTATGGCAACCAGACAACTGATAAACATACTTATATATTTCTAAATACATGCATATTGTAGATAAATTACACCCAGACAGAACAAATGATCTTGCTCATCATACAAAGATTTTTTCTAGGTGGGAATCCAACCCACGACCTTCGGTTTAGCAGTCAGGATCACTAACCACTAGACCAAAAGGCCAGTCAAATCTGTAATGGACGCGACTGTCAATAATGTATTTTTCCTCTTGAATAAGACTTGCTCTTTTAAACTACACTACATTTAATATATTTTCAATTCCAGGAGGCTGGGCTAATCCCCTCATCATTGACTGGTTTGTCAACTACGCCGAAGTGTTGTTCTCTCTTTACGCCGATCGTGTGAAACACTGGATTACTATAAACGAGCCTTTTGTGGTTTGCGATTTTGGTTATTCCGGCAAATCAGCACCGTTTATCGTCAACGATAAAATTGGGCGGTATTTGTGTAACAAGAATGTTTTGATTGCCCACGCGAAGGCTTATAGGCTGTATGAGAAGCGATATAAGCCTCATTATAATGGTATATTTTTTTTAACAATTTTTTTTCTTTATTAAATTAACACATGCGGGCGTCGTATAAACATAGTTATTATGTACTAGCGACCCGCTCCGTATGCGCTCGGGTAAACAAAACATTGGTGAAAACTTTTTGTAAATCCGTTTAGTACTTAGTTTTTTAGTTTATCGCGTTCAGACAGATATACACGGCGAGGGCTTTGTTTTATGATATGTACATGGATTATATGTGTGGATATAGATATATAGATTATTATATCATCATTATAATGTCTATATTTGTGTTCCAAATACCTAGATACATTTTTGGTTGATACTTATACAGCATGTAACAAAAACCATTCGGCATCGTACTGCGTACACATATACGTAACTATGGAATGGATTTGAGATTATTATTTTTCCCCGGTGAATATAATTAAAGTGATCAAAGGCAACACTGATCGCTCGACAAAGTTCACGTGTAATACCTAAAGTTTTGTATCAAAGAAGCCGCCCGAGTCTGACATTTTTTTCTAGTACGTATGTTGAACCAGGAATACATACGCCTTTATTGGATCGGTATTGTACATACTGTATCTATACTAATATTATAAAGCTGAAGAGTTTGTTTGTTTGTTTGAACGCGCTAATCTCAGGAACTACTGATTCGAATTGAATAATTCTTTTTGTGTTGGATAGTCCGTTTATTGAGAAAGGCTATAGGCTATATAACAGTACGCTACGACCAATAGGAGCAGAGCATAAATGAAAAATGTTGCAAAAATGAAAAACCGTTGAAACTACAACACGCGAGCAAAGTCGCGGGGGACAGCTAGTAAAATATAAATTCGTTGCACATATTTCTTTCAGGAAAAGTGTCACTATCTAATGTGTTCCTATGGGTTGTGCCAGCTACGCCACAAGATCAACAAATTACTGATTTAACTAAAGAGTATTGGGTAAGATGGTTTCAATAACAAATTTTTATTATGAATAGATACACCTTACGATGTTTTTATACAACGACTAATTATATTATAATTATTCGAGCTTAATGATGATTTTGTTAATAACTTAATATGATTTGTGCAAATCAACTTTTTTTTATGTTTTAAGGAAGGTAGATTCTCACACGCGATTTTTTCCAAGAAGGGAGGATGGCCTCCTAAACTAGAGAGGTTCTTGGCGGCAAACGCTAAGAAAGAAGGCTACCATCATCCTAGACTACCTCCTTTTACTCCTGAAGAAGTAGAGCTGGTTAGAGGTCTGAATATCAATCAATACGTAGGTAAAAATCATGCTGTAGGTAAGCATAGTTGAAGTCAGAAGGGTGGCATGAGTATTTGAATGAGTTTAGGGAGGCATTGTAACTAATAATGACTCCAGCTTAGGCGGAAGAAGAGGACCGGGGTGTTTTTAGTCGGTGAAACTCTGACATAACATCTAAAAATATTTTTTTTTTTTTACAGAAATTTATGTCTAAATCTAAAACTTAACTTTAAAAATACATAACTTTAGTATTAAATAAGTACCTAAGCTTTAAATAGGGCCTAAAGTTGTACCTTAGTACTAACCAGAGAGCGAGGAGGTGGAGTGGTGGAGCCTTTGCCTTCCAGTGGGACTTGTGAATAGAGTTATACCGTAAAGAATCCGACCTACGCAAAAAAATATACGTGTCGTTTTGCATTCTCGTCAAATTTCAGGAAGCTGTAATGAAAGACATAATTAATGCATACTTGGTTTTTTAGTTATTTAAGTTTGACAGTACTTCAGAATACACAACTTTCAAAGAACAGAATCGCCACGTTGCGTATGCGGTAGGCAGTGTCTTTATGAGTGTGTAAAAGAGCAGTTACAGTGCGGTGTCACACAGGCCGCGTTTGAAATGCTTATGTTAATACTTAATAGGTACTTTATTATTGATTCGTCTCCAGAAGCATTAGCATAGTTACCTCCTTGAATTTGACGAGAATGCAAAACGACACGTTGTATATAACATCAACCACCATGAAATCATTGCTTTGACATACCGTTATTTTGTTAAATTCCTTCAGGTACGTATGACTTCTATGCGCTGAACCATTACAAGACGCGAGTAGTTCGGAAGGCCAAGCCTGGTGAGGAAATCGGGGAATGGCCGCACAAGGGTTCTAAGGAACTCGGCATTCACTTCGACAGCGGCCCTTCATGGAAGAAGACAACTGTAGAATGGTTTACTGTAAGATTATTATTTAAATTTTAGTCTAGGTTACATTTTATTTACATGATAATCGGAGATTATAATGATTTAGAAAGATTTGATTATCTACACATAAATGAAAAAAGGAGCTAACATAATATGAAAGAAATTGAATAAGCAGTAGTTACATAATGTGGCGGAGGAAAGTGGCCATTTTGTAAAGCGCCATAATTATCTAGAAAACGTTAGAAAATTATTAATTTGTTTTTGTCTTTCACTTTGCCTTCCTCTAGGTCTTTACAACATCTAACTCAAGTTCAAAAGATCAAAAAAAAAGACGTCGAATGTAAAACTATTTTTAGTTGGTAATTTTCTCTATCAAGGTATATCCCGAAGGACTTCGAAGCCAGCTGCATTATTTAAACTCTACATATGATGTGAAGGAGATAATTATCACAGAGAATGGAATACCCACATACGACGATGGGCTAAATGATACCGATCGCGTAGAGTATTTTAAAGGATTTTTAAAACAGGTAATCAGATTTGACTAAAATATTAGGTGATATTATAAGTAGGTAATTTGACAAATTACGTTCTAATGATTTTTTTAGTTTTTAAAAGAATATTACTCCAAAATAGGTATCTACCTATGTTTATGTTGTAAGGAAGATACATATACCTAGACGTTTTTAAGGAAATAAATTAATATAATGTTGTTTTTAGGTCTTGCTGTCCATAAATGATGGCATCAAAGTAACGGGATATAATGCGTGGGCACTGATGGATAACTTTGAGTGGACCAGTGGATACAAGTAAGTAAACACATCCTATTATTAGCATTACCTAATTGTAGGTAAACAATCTAGTAAAATAATTGGTTTATACATAAATAAGATTTTTATTGGACAAAGAAAAGTTAATTTCTGTTATGCTGTTACCGATTCAACATTTACTGATGGTCAACTTTTATAATTCCAGAACGAAATTCGGTCTCTACGCAGTAAATTTCACAGATTCAAATCGAACCCGTACTCCGCGCGATTCGGCGAAGTTTTATACCAGTGTCATTAGAAGCCGTTTGGCACACCCTGGCAATGACACATCTAAACTAAATTGTGAACAATGAGAAAACTTAATTGGTTTAATTAAATACTTGTATTAATTATTTTGTGCTTTCCTTTCATATAATAAAACTTTCTCAATGATACCTAGTTCTTTAAAAAAATACTATTTCTTCAAGTATAATCTAAACGTAGACAAAACTTTTGCTAACGTCAACTTCGATTTGACATTGGCATTTGACAATGACATTCGCGTTGGAGCTTCGTTTGCCTGTCATCGACGAATTACATACAAATAGATATTAATTTCATCAAAATAAGGCTTCAATAATTCCATATGTGTACAAATAAACTTAATAATACAATACAGAAACCTTACAAACTGCTTCCTACGTAATTGGAGGATACATTTTGCAAGATTTAATGCTAATGTGTATAAAATTGTGGTGAATATGTCGAAAATTAAGAAGTTAACTGGCTCATTCCGCTATACGCAATGGGACCCGTGTCTTATTGTATCGCAGATAGTGGCTATGCAGTCCGTTTTGTACTGCACGTTGTGTTTGATTGTCGCTCTGATGCAGGACATGACTGGGTCAACTAGAACCCTTGATCACATCTTCGAATATCATGTAAGTTCTGTTTTTGATATTCTGTCAGGTAAAAGAGACTATTCTATGTCTGTTTATTTAGTGTCATACGAGTCCAAAGATATTTAGAAATGATGGTAATTGAGCTACAAGTATTGATGAGTCAATAAAAAGGTAGCGCTGTAGTACTTTTGCCCACTATACTTTGTATTTGCATTTCAGAAAGTCCGGCTTTAGGCTGTTTGCTTAACTATAGTTCAGAGTAGCTGTAGGTATGATCATCTGAAACTAAATAAACATTTAAAAAACCTCTGATAAATTTTTAATAACTGCTGATAACTTTGAAAATGCTAAACAGATTGTCATAAATTATTGCTAAGTACCATCTCAATCACATAAGTTTTCAAACAAAAAAACTGCATCTTAATGAGAAGGTGCCGGTTATGGTTCCACAAGCAGACACACTGTTACACAGACAGACACATTATTGAATGACAAAAAAACATTACTTTGACAAAAAGTTACTGTAAATATCAAATTTTAACATTGACATTTAGAGGCTAACTAACTAAAATGAATTGACCTGACTAAAGAAAAAATAAAAACTGTAAAGTATAAATATACAAATAACGTCTGCCTACCCCAATTCCTACTTAAATTGTATACATTGATGTTCCGTAGTTATCACATTATATTTATTAGCCACCATTTTAAAACATATATCTTGTATAGATAAACAAAAATACAATGTTTGTTATGCATATTGTACATACCATTCAGTGAGTCATGAGACATCAAAGGAAACTTATATTAAAGTAGCTATTAATTAATTTAAACAGGTGGAATTTAGGTAGAAAACAACTTATAGTGTACATTGGATTGGCCTGTTGGTCTAATAGTTAGTGATTCTAACTGCTAAAATGAGGTTGTAGATTCGATTCCCACCTGTGACAAATCTTTGTAATGAGTATGATGATTTGTTCTGTGTCTGGATGTAATTTGTCTATAATATGTATGTATTTAGAGAAATTAAATATAAAGTATGTTTATCAGTTTTCTAGTAATACGGGCTCTGCCTAGTTTAGGATCAGATAGTTGTGTGTGAGTTGTCCCAAAATATTTTTCTTTTTTTTTTATTAGTTAAGAGTTTAGTTTTGTTTTAAGTGTATATATAGTTAAGTTTGTATATATTTAAAATTGTAGATACAACACAAGACACAACTATAGATTTTTTAAAATCGTGATCACAAAGTTTAATTAAGCTTAATAAAGGTTTATTTTTTTTATCAAAAAGATAATTATAATTACAGGGACATATTTAATAAAAAAATAAATAAATTATGAATAATAAAGTTACTAAATAATATAAATCATGATATTATTTATTACAGGAGATACATGTGCGAGACAATGAAGGCCGGTCTGTCATATTTGCATTTGTACTGAATGCAATTATTGGAGCATTTACCCTGTGGACCATAGTCGGCAGAACTAAACTGTGCTTGGACTTCAGGTAAGAAACTATTTATTTATTACGTATATTATATTAGCTTTTGCCAGCGGCTCCACCATTATGAATGTCTGTTGATGCTGCAAAAACTAGACTTTGTCCTTTCCTGAGATCCAAGCTTACTCCTTACCTAGTTTCACTAAAATCAAATCAGCAGTTAAGCCGCGCTAGTGTAACAATAATTCACTAAGTACAAGACTTGTTTGGTACTTAAATAATACCTTATTTTATTAGATTCTTAATCAACTAAAACTTGGAGTTTTAAAACAACTGTTTTTTTTTTTGGAAATGTCATATATTAATCATGTAGATTTCATTCATAGACATCCCTATAGCAATTTATCTAATTTTTTGCAAGAAAGTTAATAAAATTAAAATACCACCAGTATTTTGGGCACACTTCCAGTCAACTATGTAGATGAATTTTTTGTTACAATTTATTAGGGTTTATTGTTAGTTTAGGAGTTTAGTTTAGTTTAGTTTAGTTTTTTAGGAGTTTAATTTGATGTAAAGTTCGTAAGTAATAAAATTATGAAGTTTTTTTGGAAATAAATTATTTCAATACTTAGGTAAAAAAAGAAAGAAAACTAATGTTTATTTATGATCTGTTACACACTTATCTCTGACTTAGATGATCTAGTTAGCAAACAAGAATGTAATGGAGATAACCTAGTTAGATTCCATGATATTGTATAAATATTTCAGAGAATTTTTTTCACGTGATTTCTCTTGCTATACCCATCAAGTTTAAAATTGCCTGAGTATACTAACTTTTAAACTATCGCGCTGACTGTTTATAATATATTATTATTTTTCTTTTTTTATTACGGGAATCAGCGCAAACATGCATAAATACCTTTACGCTTGACGTTTCGAGCTGGTTACATCGGCTGTGGTCGCAAGCAGACTGGAAATGCGGTGTCTTCGCTCCGTGCATAAAGTAGATAATTTTTCATCTACCCTCAGTTCTTTACCTACCTACCCTACACACTTCACTTCTGTACTGCTGTCGGCCTGTCTGTTATTGCAGAAAATTGTTATATCGAGTTTAGTAACATAAAAATTAAGTTTCTGCGGTTACCAACTTTTTTTGCAGGTGTAAATTTGTCAGTGTCATCCATCGATGTATGGGAGAACAGTTTTTAACTGCAAAGATATTTTTTTTTTAAGAATTAACCATGACGATCAGAACAATTTATACGGAACTTTCAGTGTGCGAGTCAGACTCTCACTTATCCGGTTTTTTATTAATATTACGTATTGTATATAAGTCACTTGGTGAAGGCGCTGAAGTGACTTCCAAGCGGCAAATAAAAGTACCTATAATAATAAAATCATATTTATTTTTCAGTTGCACATACCATGGCATCCACCTCATCGCCTGCTGGCTGTACAACGGCTCATTCCCCACCACCTTCTCGTGGTGGGCCCTCAGCGTATCCTGCGCCTGCATCACCTGCGTCGCCGGAGAGTTCCTCTGCCTCAGAACAGAGCTGCAAGCCATCCCTCTCACCAATATAGGCGCTAAAGTCGACTTATGAAAATTAAAAACACCCCTGAATTTGCTGGTGGGACAATCTTTATAGTTATAGTCTGTTAATTTTTGACCCTAGGCATGTATTCTGAATACACCCAACATGGAACATAAAATTTCTGGACTGAAAATACTTAAATGTGTTGGCTTAAATACATTGGTCCTGATTTTATGCTGATGCTGATTTGAAACTTAACAGTTACAGTGCTATAGAGTTATAAAACTAGGTATTAATTTTATTAATTTATCAAAAAATAATTTAATCGAACGACTAAACGATTTTTTGATTCTCGAAAACCGACGTAATTTTAATTTAATTGAGTCTAATAGTTTAAATTGGATTTGTAGTGCGCTAAAAATCTAGAAATTTAGACAGTGTTCCTCATAATTAAGGACTCAATAAGAGTACTTAATCATGAGCTGACGCGGCGGAGGTGAAGTCGCGCGACGAGATTCAACCGTCTAAATTCCTAAATATTGATGAATTAATCTTTTAATAACATTTAGCTAAGTCTCAATACAGAGTTGCGCTAAAATATTATAAGAAACATTGTAATAATACCGATTCACACCCATTTATATTACACAACTTAATAAAATTACATTTAATTATTTTTGTAAATTAATTAGCATGATTAAAAAACTGTGAATATATAATGTAAAATATAATAATAAATCTTACTGTGAGAAATAAATATATATAGTAATAAAATACGTAGCGGTTGTGGCAATACACCCTTATTACTATGAAATTGGGATAAAGCCGCGTCCGCTGCCCAAAATTCTGACATGTCATTTGTTGACACCAGAAATTAGGGGTGTAAGACTAGCATGATGGACTATTTTTATTCGTCAAAACTTTTAGGCCACATCCCTAATTTGTTTTCTGTTACAATTTTGGGAAGCAGGTACTCGCCGATTGTTGAAAAATCATTTTTGGAAGTTGTCAACTATTGTTATGTGATTGGTTGACCAAAAGACTCTCAACCAATCACAGCTTGACTTGAGGTTTTAGTAATCGGGTTGCTTGTATGTCAGCTTGGGGTTCGAGTTCCACACGAGGCCAGTTACTAGTAGTAAATGAACTTAATTGTGTATTAAGGACTTTTTGCATTTGTACGCTATGAACGACATGTAAATAAGCCCTAAATGATCGAGTTTGCGATATTTATTTGTAGTAAGTGTAAATAAATGATTTCTAATTTATTGACCTTTTTTTTAATAATATCCTTGGACAACTCGCAAGGCCATCTGATACAAAACTAGGCAGAACCTTGCTTATGGTAACCAGATAATGAATAACATACTAAGGTATATATTTCTAAATATAACATACATATGTCTAATATATTATACATAAAATACACCCAGACACTTCAAATGATCATGCTCATCATTCAAAAGATTTGTACTGGATGGGAATCGAACCCAACTGTTCGGTCAAGTTTTGTTGCTATGCTTGTTTATACATAATACCTGCTCTATCTCCCATCACTTGTACGGTGTAATGTGTCCTGATCTCTGATACCAGCCAGATATCAGCATTTACCCTTATTCTCTCAAATAAGAAGGATTATTAAAAAGATTATAATAAGATTAACTAATAAAAATATTTTTCTTAGTTGACTTAGAAAAAATAATTTACATTAATAATATTTTTTTGTATGAATTATTTTTTTCTAAATTACGTGTCTTAAACAAAATTAGTTACATATAATATAGTTAAGTTTTATACATAGAACATGATACTTAAATTAGGTTAAACAGTTAGTTTTTTTCCTTCTCGTATCTAATAAATTCTGTATAATCAACGCGCTAATCAGGGTATTATAGTAAGAAATAAAAATCACAGAATAATCACACTAGGTATATTTAATAATCAAATGATAAACATAACAATAGCCGTTAGCAACATAATATAAATATATCACAATATTCGTACAGCTAGCGTAGATTCACTGAAATCACTTGCAATGGCGTGCAACTATGCCTTACGAGAATACAGTGGCGGACAAAATAATTCGTAACTTTTAAAATAACTGCGATGAATAATAATTACCTAAAATATGAGACATAAATAATAAAAGAAGCTCATATTTTCGAAAATTAAACATTTTTTTTGTGATATTCAATTAAATTGCAAGTGTTTTTGTGTTTGAACGAACTTTATTGAAAATATTGTTTTTTATAGGTTACTTTAGTAGAAGGTGCAACGGTCAGGTTATAGCTAGAAATGTATAATAGCCAACCAGTAGAAATAGTTGTTAAGAAGACGTAAAAAAATATGATATGAATAAATGAATCTCAAGCATTATACAAAATTAGTGACCCACCCTGATTCGCACAGGCCGACAAAAAATTTGTAAATTATACACAAAAACTTTCGTCTGACTCACTATCTATTGCTGTAAACTGCATTAAAATCTGTTGCGTAGTTCAAAAGATCAGACAGCGGGAGCGACTGTGTTTTATAGTAAAGATAAAATACTCGTGTCTTTGTATTTGGAAGACTATAATTGAGCCGCTTGCTCCAAAATAAATTAAATAAAATTGAGATAAAAATATATACTTAGTTGACTAATTATTCTGTCCGCCATTACATTGCTTTCTTATTACCAAGTGCTCTAGCACTAATAATTAATGGAGTGCGTGTCTTTATAACTATTCTATATTCATCACAACACTTATTAATAATATTATTACACCTTATTCATAATCTCAAAATATTTCAATTTTCGTCATAAAAATAATATCAGTTTTTGTTTTCAAAATTAAAATTGTAACGTACATCGTGGTTAGACCATAAAACAATGTCAAAATTTTATTTAAATATTTGTTTACCTTTACTTATAAAATAAATTAATAATGATTGACAAATTTAAATTAATTAAACTTTTAAATTTAAAACAAATTTGATCCTTATTCTCATCCACTAAGACAGGTTTTTGCATCTCGGCCAACCAGTTGGTAACATCGAGTAATAAGGAAAAATACGATATTTTTTCATTAATAATTGATGAAATATTTTTATAAGGTTAAAGCCTTAGAGGCAAACAATAATCACACAATCATAGAACAACGTAGGTAACATTTTGCAAAGAATATCAACATTTGTATAAAAATATCAAAATTTAACACTGTAAAGCAACATCGAGAAGCAATCTTATTGCTAACGAAATAAAGTATTAATTGTAATGTCTTTGTGACTTTATTTTAATATATCATAATTAAAACAAAAACATAACAGGTTTTTATGGATAGAGGTTGGCTTGCACCATTAAAAGCGGTTTATTTAAAAACAGATAGAAACTCCATAGTATAAAGAGGTTTAAACTAGGTTTTTACACAGAGAACGATGCTGACTTAGTTTTTCTATTGCTCTGGCTGGCCCTTAAGGTTCTCGCCAAAAGTCCGGTAAAGCAGTCAAAGCCTACGTTCAGCCTAACTGTGTAAATCTCTTAAAAAAAAAAAAAAACAGATTTTTAGATAAACCGGTTTTTTGCAATGTTCTTTGAGTTTAATGTTAAAATGGCTTTAAATCTATCTTTTACCTTATTTAAAGGTTAACTATACATGGTGCAACTCGACCTTTTTAGCACTTATAACCATAATTATACCTCATATACAAACATTATTAATAAAATTAAACGTAAAAAACAATTATATTAAAATAATATTTCTTATTATTAAATTTGACTACGCAACTAAAACATTCAGTATATAAGCCCTGTCACACAAACCACGACTGTCTGTGGCTACCTTTATTGCTTGCAAAAACATACAACTCTTAAAGGCACTGAAACGTTTAGTTAAAAATTACTAGAAAACCTATCACTAAACAAAAATTGTACTATACAATACTGTGTGAAATTAGTACTATTGTGTTAGATGGCGCCACTTACGATTGGCCCAAATATTTACACCTTTTCTTTAAAAAATATTAATTAAAGTAGCCTGTGTATATAATAATTATTATGACATTATTCATAAGCTAAGATTTCTGTCTAAAAGCTACGTAGTTGCTCAAAAATATATTAAACTATTTTCTTTTATTTTTATCGACCGTCATTATTAAAACATTCACATCGAAAACGCTTTTACTACAAGGCAGCAAGGCTTACCCCCTATTTTTAAAATGCCAATTAACTCTAAAATTATCTGTAATTAAATACAAATAGTAGAAAAGAAAAACTTAAACCTCAGGCAGTACTCGAACCTGCGACTACTGGCTCAACACGCCAGTCGCTTTACTGACTAAGCTACCGAGGTACTGCATTCCTGGCACTGCCTGGAAGTTTAAATTTCTCCTACTTATAACGTCTTTGGGGCGACGTACGCGTATTTAATTACAAATATTCGCTCCGCATGCATTAATGCATACCAAAAAATCTTTCAATCAAAAATTTCCCATGATTATGTTGGGATCGGCTCCCAATCTTACCAGATACAGATGAATAGCGTATTTTACATGGAGCAACTCGTTTCACTGGGTAACACAGTATCTACAGTAAAACTGGTAGTCACAATTGTAATGTCTTAACGACTGTCGAAGATCAACATACGACAGTAGGTCAACGGCTAAACGTGCTTTCCAATGCATGGAGGGGTATTTACAAATGGTCACCCATCCACAAACCAACCGCGGTAAGCGCGGCCTAACCTTTCTTAAAGGATTGCTTAAATTTAGCCACAAGCTCCTCAGCCCCTTGCTTTATCATCTATCAATGGTAAAATAAATTATAGAAAAACAACGGTTTTATGGTAAGACATAATTAGCTAGCTCTATTTCGATATTTTTACCATAAGATAGTAAGTAATATTTGCAGTGTTTTATAAATAGTTATGACATTTTGTGCTTAAAATTATTATAAATATAACGGGACTACACGCATGTATGGAGATAAATATTGTAAAGTAGTTTGTGTGGTATATAACAATAAAGTTAGTAAATAAGAACTGTGTGGCACATTGTAGCAGTTTATATAATAATATATATTTATATAACCTATTACGTGTATATCAATAAAAAAAAACAAAAAGACAACCATTTATCGCATAATCATTCGATTTCTCTCACAATTTTAGTTTGAGTTATAATCGAAATTTAAAAAAATCTCCGTTCCTGGGAGGTCCAATTTAATCTGTTGCCTGTATAATGACAAAAAAAATGGTTTTATAGAACCAATTAGGTACTGGACTTGACATGACTATGACAAATGATTTATGTTGACCGGCCTTTCAGAAACCGAGTTTGCTCAATTGGCTACTTGACAGATTTCAGGATAATATTTTCAAATTTACATAGGTTAATTCTATGCCAACTACATTTTTTTTCCAAAACATAATAATTTGGTATCCATTGATTTTAAATACGGTCTTAAGCAGTCAATCACGTGACATGTGACGGCTGTGACGTCAAATCACACAAAGTAATATGATCGACGCTCTAACTCTTGTGCCTTCAACTTCACCGATTCTTTGGAATATGACGTCACACGATGACAATCATGATTTTAGCGTTTTAGTTTTTTCAATTCTGTCATATGCAACTCCAAAAATAAAATATTTTTAATTTATTTTAATGCAATAATTATAAATTGTATAATATTTTTTTGTCTATAAACTAGCATAATATAAAACATATTTGAAATTTTATTATTATACCTGTCAAAAAGCCAATTTAAAACAAGATTTAACGCATACTTTTATATTTAAATCCAGTAAAGCATTTATGTAGCCTGTAAAAGACGCGATCGAGTAAAAATCAGCAGAATCGTTGCCATATATTAGTTATCTTCTAAATTCATCTCTACATCACCGATACTAACATGTGTTTAACCGACTTCACAAATAAGGGTTATGTCAGTATCAGTATTAGAAATGTAATACTTTTAACGATACTATTTCGCGACTAAACTATCTAGCTGGTTAATCACTTAACTAAAGTTCTGACGTAAAACTCAAACGTCAATCAGATTTAAGTTGCCGTTAGTGTCCGTCACTTTAAGGCTCGGCGCCAGCGGTATCGACTTAACAGACTTTTTCATATATTTGTCTGCTGTAGCGAGTGGCCGCTACCGGTTGCACGTGTGCGGTGCGTGTATACAAAATATAATATACTAGCAGCCCGCCCCGTCGCCGCACGGGTATTTACCAAAAATTTCAAAATTAAATAAATCATATAGCCTTCACCCGGGGATGGTGTAGCTTCCCAATAGTGAAATAATTTTTCAAACCAGTTCAGTAGTTTCGGAGCATATTCAATGCAAACAAAAATACAAACAATAAAATTTTTTCTCTTTATAATATTAGTAGTATAAATGAAAAAGTGTGTTAAGTCGCTGTCGCTGGCCCCCTTTGGCTATGGTCGAGGGACCATTTGCGCTGAGCCTAACGTGCAACGTCGACTACGACGACCGATACACACATTTAAGACCGTCTTAAAGTTAATTTGCATTACAGTATTCAAAGGTTAGTATATTCAAATGTTAATTAACAGTAAGACGGTCTTATTTCTATCTTTCTCTACTATACACCTTACAGTGACAGAGATAGCATGACTTAACGGCGACTTATAATTGAGTTGCGTTTGAGTATTCTGTCATATTGATTACATCATGCCTTAAAACTAGAAAAAGGCGCAATCTAGCATCTCATTCGTCTTTAAGATGATCGATCAAATTAGACAAATGACAAAAATATTAATTTCCACTAAATACTTATTATGAATTCTTAATATATTTTGGTGTATCGATGTACCATAGACCAGTCCCCATAGACAAGTGACATTTCTACAAGCGAACGCCGATCAAATCGCTAAAATGTATGGAAGTGACAACTCCAAGTCACGTGACCTGTCATCTCCATACATTTGAGCGATTTCTATCATTATTTACAGAAAAGCTTGACAGTGTTTAAAAAGAAGCCTAAATTTAATAGACACTTGCTATCGGCACCCTATTCATGGAAATTCGGCATCCTTTATGAATCATCAGTAACATTTTTTAGATAAAACTAATCTATACATTTATTCTGGTCTATGGGATAACTAGATTACTTAATACTTTGTTTTTTTGATATGTATGTGCAAATTAAGGGCAGTTTTTTTAGAACACGAATTTGAGTAGGTACTTCTTAATGTAAGTTAAGCATTTATGTGTATGGACAAAGACGCAAGTCTATAAGAATTTAGATAATTTCGTTGGAAGTAATAAATTGACTTAGAAATACATTTGTTTTTGTATTAAGAGCTGTATTTAAGGTGCATTTAAACAGCACGGGCTAACACGAGCCTAATCACACCCCCCATCCGTTCCTGCCTGACACTTGCATCCAGACAGTGGTGTTTAACATCGGATTAGATCAAGTTTGCATTTTTTATTTGTGTTAGGGTGTTAACCAAACAACTCCGAATTGTTTTTCTTATGTTAGCAAAACCAATCGATCCTTTATCAATGTCACCGATCGAAAATCGATCGATTGATCAATCGATTCGGTGTGGTTGAAATTATCGATCGACTTCAATTATAATCCATTCCAGATCGATAGTTATGAGATAAGAGTTTTCTAACTAAACAGAACTAAGCTGAGCTTCTTAAATTATAGTTAAGAAACACCTCCATCAAGTCAGATTTTACACAAAAAACCGCATCAAAGTCAGTGCATCCGTTTGGGAGTTATGATACTCCTTAAAAGACTAAAAAGCGACGAATCGATTCAACGAGCTGAGTTGCTCCGTATATATTGGGTTATGGTTATCCAGTGGCGTTTATACGCACCCTACATAAAATTAACCGTTTATATATAGATGGAAGACTAGGCTTACAAACTGAAGGCATACTAAACAGATATTTTTTTTAATATAACCCTTATTTCAAAACAATAAGATTGATTTTGGCATGCGATAATTTGGGAAAACGATATATTCAGTGTGCCTTCAGTTCCTTTCTAAGAAAGCTAAAGCTTTAACTACTAAATACTTTGAAAATATTTACAGACAGCTATAGTGCTAACAGGTCTTTGTGTAACCAACACTGTGCAAGCGAGGAGGCAATATCTTCGGTCTTGCTCTTACATATTGCCTGGTACCTCAAAATATTGCGCCAATTTCACTTACTTTATCAATAAGACTTCTTGAGAGAGAAGGGGATATGTTCTGTCCCCCGTAGCTAAGTGACATTCCTACAAGAGTTAATGATGATAGAAATCGTTGAAATGACATTAAATGTATGGAAATGTATTTTTTTTCGATAAGTCACGTGACTTAGACTTGTCACTTCCACACATTTGAGCGATTCGATTAGCGTTAACGCTGGTAATGACACTTGGCTAGAGGGGCTGCTCTCGCATTACCGATGGGTGAGTGGTGTAGGTTGACACGTTAACTAACCACTGCACGGCTTGCTACAGGTTCGATCTCTGAGTAACGATACCTAAGCAAGTCTTAGGCGGCCATTAGACAATCAATCTGGCATTAGATCAATCAGTTTACGCCTAGTCAACCACTGCCTAATATCAAAAGGACATGAGTTATTTTTATGTTAATTAGCTTTATAAAAACAGCATATAATTATCATTTATTTAGTTCCAGCACTATAGCAGTCTGTGTTGTACAGAGTGAAATACAGCATGAGGTAGATGTTATTCCGATCTGACTAATAATTGAACGTAATTATAGACGGAATTTATACTGTAGATGGCGCCACTGTGCACACCAGGAACTTTGTTATCTGATTTGAAGAACACATGTATTCCGGCCAGTTGTATTTAGGTAAAAAAGAAACATGTGCATATATGTGCTTCAAAGTACAGTGGCTCCATCTATAAATTGTGACGTGATTAGAAACTATTATGCATGTTATTTTGATTTGTAAATAATTCTTAAATATTGAAGGCGACTCGTTTACTTGTTACAGTTATTTTTATACACATTTTATATCATAATGTGTTTACATACAAAAAGCAGTGCTTATCTATAATCTGAGAAAACATATAATATCTTTATTAAAATTAAGACGTGTTTAACTATAAAGAGTCTAGAGACAAGTCATACGAGAGAAGGGATACAAAAAAAAACTAAAACCGTTTGTCTATTGATTATAATCATAAACTGTTGCCATGGACCTTTTATGATAGAAAGTTCAATTTGTAAATCCTTGTTTTGAACTATCAATGTGCCAAATAGCATCAAAATGCGTTAAGTATTTTTGCGTGAAGAAGTACTTTTAACGAGTACCTCCCTATTCCCTACATTCAAAAAGCTTTACAAACGTTTACCAACTTGAACTACTCTCATTTAAAAGTATTTACATCTATTCCAAGCTCGATAATCCGTATTCATACTTGACTAATCCTTCTTTTTATAATAGAAGATGTTGACTAAAACCTTTTTAATGTCCGACAGGTAGATAAAAAAAATAGAAACGATATATTTTTCTTTTTTTACATGTCCGATTATTTACGACGGTACATTCATTTGAAATGTCGCGTGATGTCACGATGTCGTACGTTTTCTGTTATATCGTGACGTAATTAGCCACAAGTTCTGAACTTTGATTTGCTTTATCTCCTTATTTTTTATTATTTTGAAAAAGTTATAAAGACTTGTTTATTTTTTTTTATTATCTAATTGACGGAATAAATATGTTTTTACTTTTTATACCCAGTCAACATACCTATTACCACGGATTTTTTTCAATCCACTATCTTAGATCGTTTTTAAGTCCTATCTTTGATAAATATTAATATGCACTATAGAAAAAAAAATATACCTACACAAGTCGCCTTCAAAACGAATACAATATAAGAGCACAGTTAACTTCCATTAAATATCATACAGAGTTAGAAATAGGTAACTAAGTTCTGCAAATAATTTAATGGAGCTTAAGACCTTTTAAGATTGACTTTAAACATTCACGTTAAATAAATCTTGAAATCTCGTGACGGGTTCTACGAAAAACAAGATGGCGGTCACTAACCGTCGCTTTTTAAATACCGAACAACTAAACACTTTAAAATTCAAACACCGACACAAAATAATAGTTCGTACCTTTTATAATCGTATCTTTTGTTGTAACACGAACACTCGACAAAATATACGCGTGTATGCTATATATATTATGCTATATATAGCATAGCTTTACCATTTATGTACTTTAACGCCATTTTTTATTAAAATGATGAAGTAAACTACAAATTTTAGTTAAGAGCTAATAATTTTTGAAATAATTAGACCTAAGCTGATCTTAAATTATAGTTAAGAAACAACTCCATCAAGCCAGCTTTCACACAAAAAAGCCGCATCAAAATCAGTACATGCACTTGGGAGACACACAGATTCACAGCTTCCTTAGACAAGTGACATTTCTACAAGCGTTAGCGATCATAGAAAGAGAAACCGCTCAAATGTATGGAAATGACATTTCTTATCGATAAGTCACGTGACTTCTGTCTTGTTAATTCAATATATTTGAACGAAAAATTTCACTGGTCTAAAGAGGCAAGTTATTTACCACTTTAGCGAGATAAAAAAAAATACTTTGTCGAGTGTTCAAATTAGGACCTATTTTGCTCTCTGGTACTTTATGGTACCTTTAAGCGCCAGGTACAGGCTACTTGAAGTGTCGGTACCACACGAAGCAGCCGTACATGGAGGGTAGATCTTAGGGGGATCCCTCGTCATCAACTTCCTTGATCACTGTGTCGGCTTCCCATCGCAAGCGTTCAGCTATTAGCGCTTGGAGCTCCTAGAAAAAGACAAGTGATTTTAGACCTTATTTAGAGGTAAATTAAGTTGAATTTATAACCAAAGCATGGTACTTTAACTTTATTGTAATAATAAATGAATTTCAACCTTTTTATCATATTAATTAAGATGAATTTGCAACTTGATACAATAGCAGTGTAAATAAAGACGAATCAGATTCCTAAGCTCAAATCAATATCGACCTTATTGTAAAGTGAATTTAGTCTCATTTTGCATTAGGCTTATGTTTAACATACCGCAACTGGTGTGGTTTTATGGGTAGTGTTATCCAGTTAATAGGTTAAAAGGTAAGACAGATTGTTCCATCAAATAAAATATACCTATTTAATTAAAAATCATATACAGGGTGTTATCGAAAGGTTATAATAATCATAAAGGGTTGAAGAGTACAAGATCTGTAATAGAGACAGTTTACAAAGTTTCTTCTCAAGATGAGTTAAATAAATCATTGATATAAAAATTTTCGCACAAATTATTCAAAACTAAGATATAACCTTTCGATAACACCGTGCATATATTTTAACTCTAAAAATAAAGTATTGTACATAAAAATATCGTATATTTACCAGTAACAATAGTACATGCAAGGATAAATATAACATTCACGCATTGAATTATATTAAGGTTTATGCAGCATAATTTTCATGCAAGCAAAATCATACCACTGTTAACCGACTTCAAAATAGGAGGAGCATGGCAATTAAATAAGTATTCGACAATTCAAGTCGGCACCAAGTCATTCACATTCAAGTCGTTGCCATGGCAACCGCTACCGAATTCAATTCGACGCCTAGTCCAATCAGATCAGTAGATAACTTAACTATTATGACCTTGTCTAGGGCCCCAGATTTATAAAAATCTCGACGATGATTAGCTATTGATTAGCAGATTTTTTATTTTTCTATAGAGAATTTGACTGTAAAGTTTCTTAGCAATTTCTTAACACCGCCTAGAATTTTATAAATAAGGCCATGAGTAAATAAAGTTAATTAATAATCTAGTTTGTTTTTTGCTTTTTTGTGGTTTTAGGTACGGAGCTTTTGTTCGATGTTTTTTTTTAAGTCGATTTGATTATTTTTTTAAGTAATTTTGTGTTTTTTTGATGCAAGGGCAAGTTTCCAGTCATTCTGTATTTATTATAATATTGTAAATATAAAAAGTATTTTCAGCTATTTTTAGCAGTTTCAAGTTCCTGTCCACAATTTGTATTTTAAGAGCAGTTTATACATTCCTCAAGCGCCAATATTGCCCCAAGCACCAATTTTCCAAAATACTTACAATAACATTTTCAATTTTTGTTTCTGGCAACACTTAATCTTTAGCCCATATCTTCATTAATTATGAGGCGAGCGAAGTTGAATCATAATTCTAGCCAGGATAAAAATATATTTTAAAGGAATTTTCTAGAATTTTGATGTAAAGCCTAATTGCTTCAACCTTTTATTGTTGGGTTAAAACTTAAAATACACTACAAAACGATTAACATTCACAAACATTTAAGTAATATAATTAATTTAAAAAGTTAATTTATATTATAGTCGACACGTTTTAACATGGCAAAAAGATTCGTTAACCTCTTCTACAATGTATTCAAGTAATGACGTTTGCCGGGAGCTCTACTTTTAATAAACTGCACGACGAGCGTGTTTTAACCTATTGTGTTATACTTGTTTTATAATTTACTAGCTGGCCCCCGCGACGTTGTCCGCGTGTTTTAGTTTCAACGGTTTTTCATTTTTGCACCATTTTTCATTTATGCTCCGCTCCTTTTGGTCGCAGCGTAATGTTATATAGCTTATAGGTTCTTCAATAAATAGGCTATCCAACACTGAAAGAATTTTTCAAATCGGACCAGTAGTTCCACAGATTAAATTCAATACTGACTTAACTTTGACGCACGGACTTACGACAACAGACGGTTTGAAACAACCCACCCTAAAGTAATGTCTTAATAGGGATGTTTCCTGGGTATGAAAAGTTAAAATCTATTTAGTCCGTCAGTTAGATAATAAAAAAATATTAGACACGTTTTTTTTCTTTTATCAAAACAATAAAAACTTACAAAGATACAGCGCTTTAAAGTTTCGGAGTGGGGGCTTATGACGCCACGCCTTGGTAAAAATTGTAGCGAGGAGTGACGTCACGCGTAATTTGCGTTCCCTGTATTTTGATCATTTTTTGTTTGTAGGAAAAAAGAAAAAATACGTGTCCAATAAAATTCATTAATCTACCAGGCGGACATTAAAAAAAAAAATTAGGAAACATGCCTATTGTGGCTCAAGTTGGGTTAATGACTTTTGTATCCATACTAAAACGCGTTGACTATAGTAAAAACTATCTAACTACACTGTACTACAGAAGGAAATAATGTTAATAAGGTATAGTACAAATAAAAGGAGAGTATTAACTTACCTCAGGTTTATTGAGAATGATAATCCTGTTGTCTACTTTGGGTGCTAGTTCACAGGACTGCTGCTCGAGGTCGTCAAGCGACGCTCGTCGGGTTAACCTAGACAATATAAAAAAAATATATAATAATCTTAAAAACCAGAAGTGAAATGACAAAATCTTTTTAACATTGTATGTATCAACATATTACCTTTTTTTTTAAAGAGTAACCTATTGAGTTTCTTGCCGGTTCTTCTCCATAGGAGTGACATTTTGGAACCGCGCAAATAGTCATTTAACGATTTGAAAGTGCCTTAAAAGGCCTACTGGAAATAGAAATATTTTGATTTTGATTTTTTGATTTTGGGGTATTATTTTTTTGGGAATTCGCTATGGTTCCTTGAAGCAAATTGATCGTTTCTATTGGCAGAAGCACCCTGTATACTTTATATACCATAAGACATACCTGTGATGGCTACTATGTGACGTAGGTTCTACAGCGACTGAGGAAGCTCTGCGCAACGGCGGAGGACCGTCCAACTCGCTGCCATCAAGCATCTTCACTAGACTGTGCCTGTAAAAAAACAACTTGTAAGAAAATGACGACAGTTTAAATTGAACTGCATGGATAGCCGAGTGGTATAGGTCTCGACGCCAATTACCAGTGTGAGCGACGTGCCGCGGGTTCGATCCCTGCATGGGACAAGCATTTGTGTGATCCACAAATGATGACTTAGTGAGGGCCTTTTTGTTTTTCGAAAAAAAAAAAAATAAGTAGAGACCTCAGTCCGGACTCAGAGAGAGAAGCGGTCGAAAATTCGTGGCTATGTACAAGGTTAAGGATTAATCGATCTTAAAGGCAAGGCCGCACTTGTCGTACTTAACCTGAGGATGGGTGAGCACCAATCGACATATCAAAACATCTCCGTGACCAGTTACCAATGGATAATTATCGAGTTGTGAAGATCAAATTGACAGTCGCTTAATCCTTACTATTATTATAAATGCGAAAGTAACTCTGTCTGTCGCGCTTTCACACCAAAATTACAGAACCGATTAAAATGGAAACGAATAAATGATTTGATGAAATTTGGTACACAAATAGTCTAGAGCCTAAGAGAGGACATGGGCTACTTTGTGTTGCGTAACCGACATTAACACGGGCGGAGCCGCGGGAAACAGCTAGTAGTTTCATATATTTACCTCCTGCTTAGCGTGACGAGTGATTGCCGATGCTTGCTGGGTTTAGACTTGCCGGTTCTAACGTTGATCGCCGCGAAGTGGTTCTGTATAGCCATGCCGATCTCAGGGCACATGTCCTCTGGGACCTAAGGGAAAAAAAAAGGGATTGGTTTTGGCACATACTATATAATATAAATAATCATATATTTCATACGGCCATCTGATCCCAAACTAGGCAGAGTGTGTATTCTGGCAACCAGACAACTGATAAGCATACTTATATATTTCTAAATACATACAATGTTAAGAGGATAAGCATTGCATTGCGATGTGGACGAATTGCAATATTTTAGGTTTTATGTTTTAATTAGACTAGTTTATTTTGTTATTTATTTGTGTATGTATACTTAAGTTTCTTAGAATTCAATTAATATTTTAATATGATTAATACATACATATTATATTATAGATAATTATACCCAAACAAAGAAAGATATGAAGAAATCCTCTCACACACACTAAAGATATAGAATTTCAATTCTAATACAATGTAACTATAATTTTTTTATTTATTTAACATGAAAATCAATAACACTCACTACAAAAAAAAATACTGTTAATATTTAGATTCAAGTTAGTTCCTTCTATTGACAGTATTTTTTTTTAAGTAATCTGACCCACTTACCGCTAAACTATTATCAATTTTGCAATGGCATTGTTTAAGAATTGAAATTCTACATCTGTTGTATGTGGGAGGGTTAGATGTAAAAGTATAAACCAAATCAGTAATTTGTGCATATTCTTATATATAAAAATTAATTGCTGTTCGTTAGTCTCGCTAAAATTCGAGAACGGCTGGGCCGATTTGAATAATTATTTTTTTGTTTTGTTCGCTAGAATATAGGGTAGGATTAAAAAGAAAAAAAATAGGTAGTGTAGGGAGAGTAGGGTAGAGTAGGATAGGGTAGGTAGTCAGTTGACGGGAGCGAAGCCGCGGGCACAGCTAGTTATTAATATTAAAGAGTATAGGCAGTGTTGGTGTGAGGTACTGACGATGACTTTGCAGTGCGGCAGCATGGAGAAGCCGTCGTTGCCGGCGTGCAGGTACTGCTTGACGGCCAGCCGGTACAGCTGCTGCGGCTGCAGGTACTCGTCGCCCACCTTCACCACGCGCCCCGCCACGCGTGCGCCCGCCGGCTGCCGGGGGTCGAACGCGAACGACACGCCCGCCACCTGACACAACAACCAATATACTTAAGCTCGTGGGTCACGGGCAACAGAAAATGTCGTTTGAAAATCAGAAACTATAAATATTTAAAAACAAAACGGTTTACTCACGCACATTCTCGGGATCGCCCGACTAGTTTCAGACTCAATAGGAGTCCCTAATCATCGGTGTCGCGAGTCGAACTTCAAACTCAACTCAGAACTCAGTTCGACTCGCGACATCGCCGCCGCGTCAGCTCATGATTCGGTACTCCTATTGAGTCTGAAACTAGTCGGGCGATCCCGAGAATATGCGTGAGTAAACCGTTATGTTTGGACGGGGGGTACGGCAATCAAACTTACCAAATTCAGCTGAATACCGTACCCATGGAGCTGCCTACCTGACCTTTAAAAAACATTCAGTTAAGGTTTAGCTCACCTGTGGAAACCTGCCCTCCAGACTGGGGTATTTACTGACAGCATTCTCCAAGACCTGCAGCACCTGTTCCCCGCGGATCTCCAGCACGACGAGCGGGTCCCGCATGGGAATGATGCTGGAGAGGTCGCGGAGAGTAAAGTCTCCCGCGGGATGTACCTAGGATAGATCATTGGGTTGTTGTAATAGGCTGAGAAAAATATGTTGTTTACTAAAATTAATTATGTAGCGCAAATAAAAAAAAAACTAAAATCAACATTCCAAATTACATTGGAAAATTGGATAACCACTCAGTTATCAGTTTTCTGAGATAACGGTGAGGTAACCCTACATAAAATATTAACTTGCAATCGCTGCGTATTTAGTTTAAAAACATCAATAAAAAAATTCACACTAATATTATTCATATACAAAATGGTCTTTCTGTCTGTCGTCACGCATTTAAGGCTAAACCGCTGAACCGATTTTAATAAAACTTTGAGTGGGGTAATTTTGATTTTAAGAATAGGATACTTTTGCCATGATAACCAACACCTAAGAGGGCGGAGCTGCGGGCAACAGCTAGTATACCATAAAACATACAGCAAACCCGCGACTCCGGCAAAGGCAAGGACGGGACCGGAGTGTTTTTGGTTGGTGCAAGTCCGACATATCCCCACGTCGTGGTTTGAAGTCATTAAATTTTTACCCCGTAAAAAAAAACTGGTATCGTAAGTAACTGACCTGGTCGGATCTAAATGTGCCAGAGTTTAGCAGCACCAGGTCAGCTCCAGTGGCAGCCAGCAGCACGTCGCAGACCCAGTTGCCGAGGTTGCACTCCTGGCGCCTGATGCACGAGAACCGACCTTCTAGCGGTACGCACAGCTTGCCGAGCACTTCATCCATCTTGCCTTCTATCATAGCTGGAATTAAAATATCAATTGTAAAAAAAATAATACAAATATATATATATACTAGCTGACCCGGCAAACGTTGTTTTGCCCTATAAATTAAATACCTCCCCTACCTACCCTACCCTACCTAAGTACCATACTTATCTACCCTATCCTACCTACCTTACCCTACCTACCCTACCCCACCTAGCCTACCCTACCTACCCTACCCCACCTATCCTACCCTACCTATTCACCCTACTTACCTACCTAACTATTTTCTCATTCAGCCAGTCACTTTTCGGGTTAGAAGCTTTTGTTAAATATATTTTAAAGTAAAGACTCCTTTACACACGCTCGACTTGGGGAGTAAGCTGGTGAATGCGTGATGAGAGGGTTACGAAAAGTGTGATTGGACGAGGCGAACGGAAGCTGAGAAAAAGATATTTTAAGTTAGTGAAAATAGAAATAGAGAGTTACGTTTCGTATATTACTGTAGGGGCAAGAGAGAGAGGTGCGAGCACACATTTTCTTTCTCTGTTTCTCTCATAGCCAGTTACGTTTCGTATATAAAGAAGTTTTACTTCAGTCGTGTGGTATAAAGCACACTCGTTTTTTTTTAAACACAAGCTGTTAAACCATTTTTTTTTGTTTTTTTAACTGGTCGTAACCAGTTTAAATTTATGTATAAAAATGAATCGCTGTTCGTTAGTCTCGCTAAAATTCGAGAACGGCTGGGCCGATTTCAGTAATTCTTTTTTTGTTTTGTTCGCTAGAATACAGGGAAGCTTTAAAAACAAAAAATAGGTAGGGTAGGGTAGGTAGGGTAGGGCAGGGTAGGTAGGGTTGGAAGAGTAGGGTAGGGTAGGGTAGAGCGAAGCCGCGGGCACAGCTAGTGTACAATATAAGGTTGATGAGCTCACAGGAGTACTGGTCAGTCTTCTCCTTGAGCACCGCGTCCTCGGCGAAGTCGCTGGTGACGGCCACCTCGCTCACGTCCACCGCCGCGCCCTCCGCGCCGAACGTGACGCTGATCTTACTGAACTGCCGGAAGTCTGTGCCGCTTTTGATTACGTATTTGTTGTTTATCTGGAATTAATAAGGTTTATGAATGGATATATGAACCTCCGTGCTCGAGTAGCCCCGGAGTCGATGCCCGGACGGGTCCACTTTTCTACATAGTCTCGGGTCTAGGTGTTTGTGGTACCTTCGATGTCTCTGATTACATAACACAAGTGCTTTACGGATGCTTTTGAACCCTGGATTAAAGGAGATGCAATGATGGGCACGTGTGGAGGGCTAGTTCCTTAGTAAAATACAAATAAAACTATTTCTAATACTTACATGTAAAACTTCGTACACATGATCGTGTCCGCCTAATATAAGGTCGATATCGTTGCAGCCCTCAGCAAGTTTAACGTCATTAGGAGTCCGCATGTGCGTTAGTGCTATCACATATTCACAACCCTGGGAAATGCAGAAATTAATCAATAATAATAATATCTTGGGACAACAGAGTCAGCTATTTTATCCCAAACTAGGCAGAGCCTGTATTATTGCAACTAGATAACTTATGAACATAGATATTACAGAACAAATGGTCATCGCTCATTACACAAAGATTTGTCCTGGGTGGGAATCGAAACCACGACCTCCGGTTTGGATCTGTTTTTTGAACACCATGAAATAGTAGCCGCCATGTTATTACGTCATACGACTGTGTAAACAAAAATGTGTCAGTGTCAACTGATCAGCGTATTTGCTTCGTTTATACAGTCAACTGACGTCACGACCACGTAGCAATATGGCGTCCACTGCGTTCAGCGTTATCGACAAATTACGCGCGAAATTTGAAAATATTAATGCATTTTTATGACACTTATAGATTCAATAAAAATTTGGTGTTTTTTGTGGTTTTTTAGCAATACATAATCTTATGGAGACACTTCAAATGGATGTAATACCCTATTAGTTTATGTAGATTATAAAAAATAGAAAACAAAAAAAAAATAACGAAAAAAAAGAGATCTTATTCGATGAAATTAAAACACATGATGAAAGTTGTAAAGTATGTACCGTTTTTTTGTGAACAGGAACAAACAAAAGTACAAATATTTTAGTGCACACCTCGCACTAAAATATTTGTATATTTGAGAGACTTAAAAGTGAGCGTACCTCATGGCGGGTGACGTCACCTGCCGTAGGGCAGATAGGAAGGGTTTACAATATACTCGCACCAGTGACTTTAACAGTTTCACGACATAAAATAAGAAAAAAAACTTACTTCTTGTTTTAACTGCGTTGCGAGCTTGTTGCCAGCTTGTACGAAATCTATAAAAGTTACTTCTTCTGGATTTATAGTCGCTAAGGTTTCCAGCCATTCCTGAAAATAAAAAGCAATTAGGTACAATAAAAGTAAAACTATTTAGCCTAGTTTAGCCTAGAAAAAGAATGTGCAGGCAAAGGTAAGAGGTAAGACGACTGGTATTTTAGATCAACAAAATTTCATTAAAAGAAGCTTTTTAAAAAAAATGTTATTTATTGTTAAATACACGAAATATCAACGCCAATTACCGGAAGTCGTTATTAAAAAAACTGTTTCCAAAGATTCTCTGGAAGAACAAATCCTTAAAGGCTCTAAAAATAAACATAGTATAAGTTTAATAAAACTATTTTTAAGCGGATTATTTAGATGTTAGTTTTCAAACTCCCCCCACCTTTGCGGGTGCTATGGTCTCGGATAGATATGTTACCTGTTCCACTAATCCGATGAATCCTATCTTATGTCCGTTGCACATGAGCGCGTGCGTGATCTTGCCGTCCCCGAGCGGGCGCCCCGTCTCGTTGTCGATCACGTTCGACATCAGCCAGGGGAAGTTGCATTTTGCGACTAGGCCTGATAGGACTTCGAGGCCAAAATCTGAAAAGGTTAACATTGATTTAACGTTATGTACTAGCCTATTTTTAGGGTTTCGTACCCAAAGTGTGCCAATGGGAGCCTATTACGAAGGCTCCGCTGTCCGTCCGTCTGTTTGTCAGTGGACTGTGTCTTATGAACCATAATAGGTAGAGTTAAAACTTTTATAGAGTGTGTATTCTTGTTGTCACTACAACTATAAATTACGATATTTAAACAGCCCTTTGAAAATTGGCAATAAATGAAACTACATACAAGGTTTCCTTTTTGACGTCGATATTAAAAAAAAAATGCGAAATCAAGACGTTTTTAGGTCTAAAAGTAGAGTTTCCATTTGGGAAAAATCCAACAAATTCATTATTTGTTTTTTATTTTTTTTTATATATATTTGTGTGTGTTTAATCATAGCTTCCACACTGTATACTGTAACTTAATATTAAGTGTAGGTACGTTTGTAGTAATTTAAAATATATTTTTTACGTCTAAACCTATCTTGTAAGTACTCCACAGCTCACACTATTGTGTCAAGACTTTCACTCACCGAAATCATGGTTCCCAAATACGGCACAATGCGTTCCTATTTCGTTCAGCACCGGCACCATTTGCTCGCCTTTTGTGAATGTACTCACTGGAATGAAATGATTATATTTTAAAGACGTCAAGACCATTTCACTAATTAACCGACTTCCAAAAAGAAGGAGGTGCTATGTATATGTGTATATATTTTTTTTATATTCTTTATCTAAACTGATATATAAAGCTGAATAGTTTGTTTGTTTGAACGCGCTAATCTCAGGATCTACTGGTCCGATTTGAAAAATTCTTTCAGTGTTGGATAGCCCATTTATTGAGGAAGGCTATAAGCTATATAACATTACGCTGCGACCAAAAGGTACAAAAAGTTGATGATTAGTCTAATATTTCCTCTGTAAAATGTGTAGTTAATAAAAACCTGATGATGAATTTCATAAAAAACTATATCTGTTTTTTTTTTAATTTTAACCAAAACAGATAAGTTTTAAATATGACCCAATCTATTGTCTAAAATTTTAGTTGTCTAAAATTCTCTATCTAGTAGTGAAAACAACAGAGATATACTACATTCTACAATACTGCATTCGCAATTTTGTGCCAAAAATGTAAACAAATACGAGTTTTAGGAAAAACAAATGTAATGTTTTCCTTGTAAGGATCAGTTTCCGCTACAACATCATATTTTTTATGACTCTTTTAACACCTACTAGTCAGACTAAACTGATTTTTTTTTACACTTGCATAAAGTTGACGTTTAAGTGGAAAAAACATCAATTGACAGAAAAATTTAAATAGACTGGGTTATTAACTGCTACCGTTAGAATAACTTACACATGCTTGGAGAGAAGATGTCTCCACTGAAGAGTACCAGCGGGTTGAGGTGTTGGAGCGACTTGACTGCTGTACTGAACCGTAGGGCTCCGCCAATAGGCTCTGTGCCTGGAATGAGCAATTATATCATGATTAAGTCCATGATAAAATAAATAAAAATATAACTTTTTGACAGTTATAAAATATTTTGAATTTTTGACAGTTATTCCATAAAAAATCTGTCAATCTGTCAGGCGTCAGTTTTATTCCACGAATAAAATATATCTGGCGTTGGAAAAATAACCTCTCTCTCTCTTAATAGAGCAAAGGAAGCGAAAATTGTGGGGTATAAAAAACAGGATAAATAAAGAAAATATCATTACATATTTCCTTTATTTACGACGATACAATCTATACTAATATTATAAAGCTGAAGAGTTTGTTTGTTTGTTTGTTTGTTTGAACGCGCTAATCTCAGGAACTAGGTACTGGTTCGAATTGAAACATTATTTTTGTATTGGATAGTACGTTTATTGAGGAAGTCTATAGGCTATATAACATCACGCTACGACCAATAGGAGCGGAGCATAAATGAAAAATGTCGCAAAAATAAAAAACCGTTGAAACTAAAACACGCGGACAAAGTCGCGGGGGACAGCTAGTATTATATAAAATTCTTATTATTTATATATTGTTTAATGTAACCCTGTCTTTCAGAATATATTTTAAGTAGATTAACAGATAAAAATAGGAGATATTAGGGTAAAACCATAATTCCAAATAAACTATTTTAGAAATAAAAGTTGAGACGGCATATAGCTACTTACTTGTGGTTGGTTCGATGTTATAAACATCGTTGAAGTGGACAATTACCACTTCGTCGTCCATGCCTCTGCCGGCCAGCTGACTGACGGCGCGTCTCCCCACTTGACGGACCTCGAGCGACGCCTGGAGGCAGCACATGTATGTTAGACTACACTCTTAGACATAAACCTTTGTAGCTATAACCTTAATAGTCTTTGCAGGTAGCATGAGCAAGTTTTCAGAGGTAAAGGATAAGATACCAATAGAAGATTTTTTTGGAAGAGATTTATGCAGTTAGCCTGAGCGCAGGCTTTGACTTCTTCACCGGACTTTTGGCGAGAACCTTCAGGGCCTCCAGCCAGAGCAATAGAAAAACTAACTACGTCAGCAACGGCCCATTGAAGTAGAACTGAAATTTTGAAGATCTGGTTTGGTATTTTTTTTTAATATGTATGTATTGAGGTATGGCTGCCAATTAACCTACAGAAATATAAAAACAAAAAAAGGGTAAGGTGTAGTTTAGTTTAGGAGTATTTAAATAATATTACGATTTCGGACGGGGAACGAGAACTATTTAAAAAGTTACTTATATTATCCCCAGTGCAAGTCATAGTATAGGTTTACTGCGTTCACAATATATATACCAAATATGTAAACAAACACAGGTTTTAGATATAACAACTGTGATGCTTACAAGGCTATATAAGTATCAGTTTCCGACACAACTTCATATTTTTTATGAATTTAGTAACAGTCTAAAATAAACTTTATTTAGACCAGCATAAGGTAATGTTTGTTTAACTGTAAATAACATCCACTGGCACAATAATTTATACAGACTATGGGTAAAACGAAATTTTTAAGTAAAAAGTTGCACCAGAACTTAATTAAGTATTACTAGGACAGTGTTTAATTAATATGTTTTTCAGTCCAACCAAGTGTAGTATCGCAACAAAAAATAGATGGCAGACAATTCTATTTAACCCTATTTTACTATCCCAATGCAACGGATGTGTCATTCAGACATCCCAGAACCCAGATCCCAGACTGTAACCTTCCCACGGCATTTAATCTCAGTGGGGTCCTCAGGATGTAAATACCTAGGGTGCAAGGCGAAGGTCAGATTAATACGAGAACAGTTAACGATGTCTAGCGAGCTGGGGGGCTTGTGCAAATGGAACTGGATTTGATAATACGGATAACTACACCTATTTGTAAATATAGAATATATTTGGATGGGTAATAGTACTGACATCCGAGATTTGTTTGTTAAATTTTTGTTACCAATCGTTTTTAATAACCGATATAGAGGTCATCGTTTTAGTTTGTACACCGACAAAAAACTCACCTTGTATGTAATTAAAAACAAAATGTATTTATTTAATATCTAATTATATGTAACTTTATTTACCAACTACAATGGCTCTAAAATTTCATAGTGTATTCACATTATTTACATAAAATACTATGTCATCCAGCTATCTCATGGGATTTACATAGTTATAAAAGTACCCTTCACTTAACATATACAAGCGATCATACTCCTTAAGTTTTTATCATAGCAAACGACATTGACACCTATATACTCACCTGTCTTTCATGCACAAAAAGACAATATTCCTCATGCAACTAACCATGTGACATTTATGCGCCTTTGTATAATAATATAACGCCTTCGCATCGCACAATATTTTACGCTTATTGTGCTAAGAAAACGTTCTAGATTTCTTAAGATTACACCTATTTAACTACTACTGATAACACATAAAGTAACACATGCAAAAAAAGTCGCGTTTTTTTTTTAAATTTCCTAAATATTTTTCTCATGCAAATCTTCGTTGTCAAATCTTATGACAACTATAACATAATGACTAACAACCACTCAAAACACTTGACTTGAGTTTTGACAGATTATCCTCACTATAATATTATGAATGCGAAAGTAACTGTCTGTCTGTCGCGCTTTCACGCAAAAACTACAGAACCGATTTAAATGAAATTTTGTACACAGATAGTCCAGAGCTTGAGAAAGGACATATGCTACTTTTTGGCGCGACAACCGACATCCCCGCGGTCGGAGCTGCGAAAAACAGCTAGCTTACTATCATTTTCTGATTCTTAAATAACTTTTTTTTATGTTTCTTTTAGAAACCATTTAGTTCGACTTTATCTTCCCTTTGACTACACATCAGAAACTGTAATTGTGTCAGAAACTCATAATGTAGGTAATCAGATTCTTTCATGCGGAACTATTTTACGCACTTGTTACAACATCGATTCGATAAGGATAAGCCGATAAAATGGCGCTGATAAGTTGACCTTCTAGGGTTCAAGAACATAGGAGTAATAAACTGTTTCGCTCATTAACTACGGTAAACCTCAACACTTTAGGATTGGCGCAAACGGGCTACCGACCACAGCTACCGGTGGCCAGCTACAGCCACACGTTTTCTTATATTTGTCTGCTGTAGCGAGTGGCCGCCACCGGCTACACGAGTTCTGCGCGTCTAATACGAAATATATGAAAAAGTGTGTTAAGTCACTGTCGCTAGACACAGGTGGCTGTTGTGATGGCTCGTTTGCACCGAGCCTTAGCTGTTATGTTGTGAGATTTTTCTTTTAAAACCTTTGATAGAGACTAACAGGGTGAATAGGTATGTCGGGGTAATCAAGCCAAAATTTTGAAATCGATTTCCTCTTTTTTATTGCTATTAATGATTACTTAAACATTGTCGAATTCATTAGAAGTATTGCATTTTGATAAAACTTTTTATTCGCCACAAAGGATTATTAACACTTTGATGAATTTTTATAAAATGTACTTAAAGGCGTTTTGGGGAAACGTTGAATTTATGAGAAATGAAAAACAAACTGTATTTATTATATCTACCTATAGACTATTGTTTCTATTCACCTTGTTTTACCGATGTTAACCTAAGGACTCCTTTACAAAAATCATTTCCGGTTATTCTGATAATAAATGGAATCAGAAAATTTAATTCTTGTTATTTTTGTATTTTTTACATTTTGTACCATTTAATTCGCTTTTTAATAGTTTCAGATTGGTATTATCTATAATTAATTTTAGCTCAAAAAGACACGCACTACAATGCAACTACCAGCAAGCGATGCAGAAACGGTGAACGAAATACATCTATGTGTGAAAAAAAGCATTATAATAATTATTTAAAAATAGTAATTCCATTTTTATTATTAGCGTAAATAAGTTTGCCTGTCTCTCGTAAGTTGGCACGGTTTTTAACACGCTTTTATTATTTTATTTATTTTAATGTTGGGAGCATGCTTTTTCGAAGGTAGGCAGGTACTATTGATTCCGCCAACGAATGCGCTTGCGAACCCGCGACTCCGGGCAGGGTCAGAGACGGGACCGGGGCGTTTTAGTTGGTAAAAGTCTGACATATCCCAAAGGTGGGTTAAAGCCCTTAAAGCCTTTGACTTTTCACCCCGAAAAAAACAAAGTTAAATATAATAATAACTTATACTGTTCATCAAGATAGTTTCCATTAATTATTATTCGTACAATTTGTTGTATTTCTCGCTGCTTGTTGTATTTATCTGTTGTACGTTTTAAGGCTGAGTTTTCCAACGATAGATATTTTTTATCGTAGAATAAAATTGACGTCTGACAGATTTTGTATGGAAGAACTGTCAAAAATTCAAAATCATTCCTCCGATTAAATTAATCTAACGTTGGAGAAAATCAGCCTTAAAGACATAATCCATTGCTATCTTTAAATATTGTCCATCCTGTTATCCAAAGGTTATCCAGAAGATATTCCTAAGTAGCTATTAGCGATAATACCACTGTTGTCTCATTTTACAATGTCATTGACCTCACAATTTGGCCTAATTTTTTAACCGACATCAAAAGGACACAATACGACGGTTTTTTTTAATCTTTGTTACGCGATATCTCCAGCAATTCTAAATCGACTTCGAATTTTTTTTTGTCATCGATTGGGTACCTCAGAGGTGGTCCCAGATAAATTTGATTAAAGTCGGTTACTTTCTATTCTACATTAATGTGTAATCAATTATTAATTACTTTTCACGAATGTTATACGTTGGTATTCATAAATAAAACATTAATAGAAAAAATATGATATGCTTTATACTCGAACAAAAAAAAAAAATCTGAATTAACGAAAACAAAATATGAAAATTTTAAAATACAAGCTCTTTTCTTTCTCTATCTAAAAAAATATGACGTACAAATAGAAGTACTTTTATAATAGCATAGCAGCCATTTTAAAAATGGCGTTTTATTTTATTCCCGCCATACCATGGCATGTCTCTAAATATGAAAATCATAGTAAACATTACGCTTAAAAAACAGTGATTGATGTTGGGGAAAATTTCTTTAATACTGTATTTTTTTCAGCTATAATAGTTATATTATCTTAGGACTAATAACATTTTTACCTAATTGTGCCTACATTAGATAATTTATATAAATAGAATCGCCCACTTAATTTCAAAACGATTATACTTAATTTTAGGAAAGTAAAGATGAGCGAGTGTCTACAGGCATCAGGCATCCTCTTACCGTCCGTCCTTACCCCCTTACGTACCGTCATTTTTTGTAGTTTTCGAGTTGAGATCTTTTCATGATTTTTAACCTAACTCCGAGTTCCAGACTAAACGGTTGAAATTTTCAAGAGTAGGTATTTCTAAGTAGTAAATGGGATATAGAAGTTTTTAAAACAATAAAAGCATGAGAAGCATTAGGGGCTGAAATGATGGCACCTCTAAATAACACCTTTGGACGCGCGCTTGACCATATTTTCTGGGACAACCTGTATAATCGATGGCATGTTATTTTTTTTACTTTGAATAAACTTGCCAATGATAGATAACCAATGAATAACACCACAACATTAAGCTCGGCGTGTACGACGAAACGATTGTTCTGGAACCCTCAATAAAACTAATCAGACGAACTGTGGTATATTGGCTTATGTGTAATAACAATTGGGTGTTTTTCCGCAATTGGTAACAGTAATGCCGCCTATCCAATGAAGTTTAATAGTTGTCAGGCTATTAAAGAAGAGACGCGTGTTCAGAGTGCGGCTTATTTCAAGAAGTATTATTTAAAATCTTCAAGTAGATTTAAGCTAATTCGTTTGTTATGAATAAAAAAGTAAAAAAACCTATCGTAATAAAATATGGGTTCCCGAGGTAAAAGTGGAAATTATTTTATACATCCAAAGCATTTTGCTGAATACAAACAACAAATTATAACAGCATTTGAAAAAACTAACAAAAAGCGCTACGTGAGCAACAAAGACGAATCGTAAAAAAAAACATAAATGGAAGCCATATTAGATTATGGTTTCAAAATGGAAGCGTTTAGCCGTCTACATTACGGCGCGTCACTTGTTTTATTTGTTCATAGAACTTTGTGCTTAAAACCCGGGAGCAGTTCACGCGAATAATTTTATAGATTTTTTCTTCTTTTAATTCAGAATAAAGTTTGTGAGCGAGAATAATTTAAACAAGGCATTTCTCTTCGTTTAGATTAATGGTTAAACTAAAATGTATTTTATTCGAAATGGTTAAGTGTAATCCGTACTGTTTGACCGATAATACAGGACAAGCCGCGCTCGCCGCAGTTGGTCCATAGATGGGTGATAATTTTTGTAAACATACCATACCTGATTCCGGCTGTCATACGTTGATCTTTGACAGTCGTTAAGTTATTACTATTCTGACAACCAGTCTTATTTTAGAATACTGTGTTACCCAGTAAAATGGGTGGTGGAGGTGAGATAGGCAGTCGTCATGTAAATATGTACGCCATGTAAAATACTGTATTCAGCTGAATCCGGTCAGACTGGAAGCCGACCCTATTGCTTGCGAATAGGATAGGCAGAAAGAGGAGAATTACTAAATTTAGAATTACTACTTAAATATTTTTTGATTCCATCCCTTTGATTATGTTGGTCAGGTTTGTGGTTCATGTTATAAAAAACGGCTGCAACCATACCATGTATTGCATCGTAAAAGTATCTAATCAAACGAATCAATCAGATTGTTTTCTATGTTTTTATGACACTTACGTAAAGTTGAATTACGTGAATCATACGATCATACCATTGCTATTCTAACTGTTAACTGTGTCGTAAGCAGCTTTCAACATGTTTATACAATTTTGGAAGGAACCACTTAACCCGATATTGAATTTAAATGTAACTAAATTACGTCCCGATTCTTATCTTTGAAATATGGCGACGGATCTCAGTGGCAAAATATGACGGATTATGATGGATGTGTCCTTACAAAGGTTTGAGCCTTAGATGAATAAATAAGTAAACTATGGAGCGCGCATATCGAGTATGAACTGTTGGCATTAGTGTAAACATGTAAAATCGTAAAATTAACGTCAAAACGGAGCGTACCGTTTTATTAAAACTATCTCAAAACCTAAGGTTACCCTAATAATATCGGAACCGTCGATATTTTGCGTAAACCTCTGTCGTTGCACGGAAAATCACATAAATTAGTAAAAGAGCATAGGTGCATTTAGCATAAAATATGCTTACGCTTGACATAAGGGGCTACTAGCGATGCGCACGCTCTATGCTTGTCTATGTTTACTCTAAGGTCTGAGCTATGTGAGGTAATAATATTATGTTTTTATCAACGGTTTTTGCTTCCCTACAACACGCGAAGTGACTTCAAATTTTGAATATGAATGCTCAATGTCACGCGTGCGTAGGAGCTGATCTACCGCCTAATATTCAAATTATTCGTAATTCAAAATTATTAAATATTCGTATAAAAATGGAATGAGCAATATGGGTCGACGACATTAATAAAGTTTAGGGTGGAATCTGGATGACACTGGCACAGGACCGTAAAGAATGGCACATGAATGGAGAGGCCTATGCCCAGCAGTGGGATGACATAGGCTGTGGATGATGATGATGATGATTCGTATAATAAGTTGCAAGCGAGCATTGTAATTGATTGGATGCCTTATAAATACTATTAAAGCATAAAATCTTTAATACAGGCACTTATACTTAGGTATATTATTTTTTGTGTGCCAACAGGACCCTAATACTAAGCCTCCGCTGTTTGTCCGTCTGTCTTTCTTTCGGCGGGCTTTATCTCATAAACCGTGTAATAGGTACAACTGGTAGACAGTTGAAATTTTCACTGAGTGTGTATTTCTGTTAAAAGATAAAGCTAAATTTAAGGCTCATTTTTGCTTGATTTTACGGAACAAATCTTGCAAGATGGTGCGTAACTTCATGCGCGAGTCTGACTCGCAATTGAGCGGTTTTTTTTTATTTTATCAATGTACAGGTAACTTAACATAACTAGGTACATAACTAGTTGATCTTGAATGGGTGGACAAATTAACATGAAAGACTTGTTCTTTGTGGTCCCTATTATTTTGATTGGCTCATCCATCAACGATATTTGACCTTGTTCGAAAAACATTACAATATGGCAACAAAAAATACCTTTATATTTTTTTCTACAGAAAAAAAATGGCGTGCAATTCGTAGCCGACGCACAGACTAAGAAAGAAAGAAAGAATCTTACTAATATTCTCGAAGGTTAAATTTAACCCTGCCTGTCCATACCTAGGAATTAAACAGGAATTAATCGTAACTTTAAACTAACGCGCTGTGTGTTTATAATAAAATTAAGTGACGGGAATTAAAATAATAATGATATTAAAATAATGCGTCTGCTTGCGACCAGGGCCAAGTGCAATCTAGTCGAAACGTCAAGCCCTTAAAAGATTTAATTGGTTTCTATATTAAAGCCAAAACCAACGACTCACAGTAAACCTTAACGTATGAAATGGAGCATCTAAAATACTGTCTTTCATCTTAAGTTATTATTATTACAAACGACTCATTGTATGAAACCATTTATCTAAAATTGCCAACAGACAATTTTAACCAAGCTTGTTCCTTCTCTTATAAGACAGACAATGCATTTGCTCATTGAGACACCTTCATCCAGATACACGAAAACCCAAAAACTGGCCGAGTGCGAGTTGGACTCGCGCATGAAGGGTTCCGTACCAAATCTATAAAAATTAAGGTCCTGAGTCAACACGATAAAAAGATATGGGCAAATTTAGGTTTTTCGCGAAAACTAGTAAGTACCAAAATAATATCAATACATCTAATAGGGACTATAGACCTCAGTATCTGGTATAATTTTAACTTGCTAGTTCTACCCGTTCCTGAGAAAATCGGTGGTGACACACGGACAAACGGACAAGACAGTGATCTTATAAGGGTTCCTTTTTACCTTTTGGGGAACGGAACTTTAAAAAGGAGTGTTTTTTTTATTTCACCATAACTTATTAATTCCATAACACAAGTATTTATGTATGAGGTATAGTTAGAATGATTCTAACGATACGACATACATCTAAGGAATTACACAGCCATTCTAATAGAATCATTACCTACATAAAATATACCGTCAGTACGACGCCAAATTCCAATGTTTAAGAGGGTATTAAAAAACAACAAACAGAAATTGTCTGTTTTTGTAATTTAACACAAGACGATACTTGTACTTCTTCAGTCTATAAAAAGGACCATTTAATGCTAATCTGCTATGACGTCGGTAGTCACCTAAAAAGGCTAAACGCGGGGCGTTTGGCCTACATAGAGCTCGCATAATTTATTTTACGCTATACGTTTTATCAAGTGTGAAAAAACAATGTTTCTTGACAGACTTTTTAGGAATTGGACCTTATAGTTTATACTTGGCCTTCGAAAGTACTTCAATAGTGTAGAATGAGATTGTATGTTTGATTTTTTGACATTTGATAGTCAGCAGGCCTGGGTTTAGTATATCAATGGCTTTTATATTAATAAGGCTCCATCGTGATGTATCAATTTAAGGCTGACAATATATGATCACGTAAAATGACGTTGTGACAGTCCGTTCAAAGTATGATGATCATGTTTTTGACGTGTTAACGTCTTATAAATCAATGAACGCCGGCTGCACGCACGAAAAAGTGTCACGTTCCGCCTGAGCCGAGCCTGCAAGCGAGAGCGCGGAAGAAGCGATAGAGAGGCACGATCGGCCTAAGCGTATGGCTTGTTACGTTATCACGTAAAATTACCGTCCTTAAACCGACTTTACAGATTGAAATACTTGCCTTTTTGTTAAGAGATTAATTTTGACACTAGATTTTACATTCAACTTTTAAATAAAACCTACTTCGTTTAGTTACAAAATTAAGCGACGTTATATTCCTGCGCGAACGGCAAATGGACTTTCAGTTGAGTTGAGCTTTAATTAATAATTTACGTTATATTGCGGTCATTGCGTTTAACAAGCGTGTTAATTAAGATTATATTTGACAAAAAGTTTGCGGACATTTATTCTGTAGTAGTTTGAGTCGGTCGTTATTTTACTGAGAATGGGTGAAGTGGGTGATACGATGATTGACTTATTTCATTAGCATGTTGATTGCTTTGAGTTTCTGAGATTTAATAACTCGGTTAACTTTTTTTTCTTGCATGTATTAGGTACTTATAAAATAAGTTTCGAAAGAAATAAATCTTGGGTATGTAAACCTTCTTAAAATTTATTGATATCATTTTTTATTTGAATATATAAGACAGTAAACGGTTTCAAGCACAACCGGGGCCATAATCATGAGCTCCGTAAGTAAAGCCGTTCACTATCTTATAATGTTAATATGTCTAACGAAAGATGTAAATGATTTAAAAAATAATGAACTTTTTTCTATTATATGGGCCTTGAAGTTCTGAATAATGCTTTCATTTATCACGTTCACAATTATCTACATAAAAAATGTATCATGTACCGCATGAATTAACAATTTCTCAAAATAACCAGAGACAGACAAACTTAATTGCTAACAAAACCCGCCTGCTTCAGCCATCCGACGACGGATCTGACGCCATCGGTCACCTCGCCGGGGACGTCCACACTCGTCGAGTCTATGAGAGAGCTCCATCGAGATCGAAGGGCCGCTTGCGCCGCAAACGACGCCATGCCACGCACTGATCGCACTAATATAAGCATTTTAAGGTTAAAACTAAACTAAATTTAGACTTAAATTTGGTTTAATATTAGCACTTTAGTATTCTGTTAATTGGAAGACATCGTATTGAATCCATGCTCACGCAATGATCGCACTAGAAACATTTTTAGGTCAACACTAAATTTATTTAGTCTTAACTAAAATTTTAGTTTATTTGGCACTGTTTAGTAGTTTTCTTCATTTTTGTATCTTATTGGAAGACATAGGTATCAAGACACACATTGGTTGTTGCTACAATAAAGTCCACTTCACATTTTTTACGCATTTATGGCTTCTTGGTCAACTAGGTTTTGTGTTTAGGCCGTAATTTTTCTTGTTTTATATACAAAGTGTACCTAAAGTATTAAGTTTGATCGTCCCTTTAAAAGGATAAAATAACAAATATCAGGTAGGTCGAATTTGACAAGTTGCTAGTAGGTACATAAAATACCTATATTTATTTAAGTACTCAGGTACTTAAATAAATAAATGTATGACTCCTTTCGACGATACAAAATAAAGCTTAGACAATTACTATTGTGATAATATGGCTAAACGAAATCGTTAGTAAAATTTAATCCAAGTATATTTTATTACAAAAAATAGTAGACAATTTGCTAAGTAAAATACAGAGAAGCTAAAAAATGCGAAAATAATAAACAAAATTCGAATAACTGTAGATATTTGCAATAGGATGTGAGTCAATTGCTGTGCATCTAATGCAAGTGTTTCCTAACAAAAAGCCAGACAGATTGCTAAAACTGAAAATTGAAACCTTGAAGTTACGCTTAGCAGTTTTACTAAAAATCGTAGGTAAATTATTTCGGATGTTTATACTGCATCGCTAACGATCGTAGGTAATTAATTTCGGATTTTCGGGTTTATACTGCATATTAATGCCAAAAAACAAAAATAAAATGACTTAGCACAGCTCTAAAAAAGAAACCAAAACGGATTCGAAAATTCCAATAGGATTACGATCGCGTCGTAATGAGGTAGATAGGTACTAATTAAATTATAATGTCCCTCTTGATTTATTAAAAAATATTAGACACGTGTTTTTTCATATTTTCCCTGACACAAAAACTCACGACGATACATTGATTGGAAATGTCACATGACGTCACAATTTTGTGCATTTTGCACAAGGTCGACGCCATTAGCCCTCACTCCGCTGTATTTACTTAGTGTTAACTTTGTTTGAAAAAGCAAATTCGTGAATTACTAATTAGAGACTGATGGACTAATTACTTTGACTTTTCATACCCAGTCATTTACCCCCATTTCCTACAGTTCATATTTCTCTTTTATACAATCAAAGACTCTCCACCTAGGTATCTTTTTTCTGGTTTGTGATCATTGGTAACACTTTCACATTGACAAGGCCTTTATTTAAAAGTGATAAGTTGGCAACTTATCAGTTTTTTTTTTGCAGCAACTGAAAGTTGCTTATTATAATAAAAAAAACTGCTCTTTAAAAATTAAAATTTTTAGCAGACAACTATTAATTCCTATTTAAAGCGATTTTTAAATCAATAATAAGTCAATATATTATTCGAGTCAAACTCCCATTAGGATATCAGGCTAAAAAATACAATAATATTTTAAAATCAGTTAAAACATGACAACCCTATATGTCTGAGTATAATTAATCATAACATAATTAGATGCCTAATATTTTTTACTCAAATTTTTATGTTATCTCAATAATCATATCAGGTCAAATGTTACTAGTTCTATATTTTACACTTTTTTTTTCTTATCTTATAATTTTTTTGTTTCTTGCATAGTAATAAGTTTGTTAATTATACATAGAGATACATATCTTTTTGTTTTAGATTATACAAGTAGGTGTAATAAGGTCAAAGGCCTGTCGAAACCCAGTAGTTTGATAAGTCAAATGAAACATAATGTGCCAGTTGTCTTGCTACAGTATTCTCTTCTGTTAAAGCAAAATTTGGAAAGTTATGAAAAAGTACCTACATGGGTATATAGTAATTTATGTATAATTTAAATAAAATAAAAGGATTATGTCTCTGTGAGAATTTGTGTTCTAAATAATTAATGTATTACAATAATAATTTCTGTGAACTTAATTTTATAATTGTATTAGTATGTGATTTATATATCTGATAAAAAACCTTCGTCTTTTTAAGACTGTCTGAGCACTATTAAAACTGTACCATATTAATCATAGTCACCAATTATATCAGCTACCATTTACATGTAGGGTTGCCAGATCTCGAAAACGGAAACCTCAACAGATCAGTTTTGCCAATGTGTGGGTAAAAAGGCTGAACATACTTATTTTTTTTGTCATAGTAGTTGCCTACATAACACAACCATTTTTTTTAAGTAAAGCTATCCATATTGTCATTTACCTACCATAAAATGTTAAGGAAACAACAAATAACGTAATTTAAAAAGCATTAAAAGCTGGACCATAATTTGGGTGTTTACACAATCAAAAAGTCTTACTGTGTCTGGCTTTATCTGGACTTGGCAATGTTATTTGCACAGGCCATATAATATGAGTTACAAAACATAAAACTATTGCACACAGTAATGCCAGTATTTCCAATGCAGTACATTTAGTTTTATTTCCCATAAAATAAACATAAATATCAAATGTTATTAATAGAATAGAATACTTCATTATTTGTCTAAGTACTTGCTTCTATTTTATGTACTTATAAGTATCTAATAAAACATTTTTCAAGAAAGTTAGTTAATGGATAAATTATACCAATTTCAAGAAATAAATGGCTGAAACTATTTTATTTTGAAATAAAACTAATTTGAACGGATTCTATCGTGGTTTATTTTTAGATTTTTGTTCCCGACATTTCGACGCCTTTGCAGGTGTCATGGTCACGGGCAGACTAATGTCTAATGACTAATAATGACTAATGTCTAATATTCGCGTAAACCCCAGAAAGCTATTTTATTTTACTTTTTAATCTCACTCCCTATTGAATTAATTATGTTGCTGCAGTAATTTATTTGGAAAACAAATACAACAACATTTTATTTATTTTGTAAGTAGGTTACACACAGAATTGAGAATCCTCTTTGACTTGGCTGTTGGCAGCCATATACAAAAACAATGTTTGACTTTCTATGAGGCAGAGGAAATGTAGGTCACAGCCAAAGATATCAATAAGATTTATTTGTTACATTTTAATTTCAACATGACAATTTTTTTAACCTGTTTAATAATTGAAAAATTAATGTTCTTTTATGATTGTAATACTATATCTATAAGGCAAATAATATAAGCCGTTGTTACATAATACTTGAATAAGTTCCGTTTTAAGCCCTAAATCCTTACAAATAAGATTCAAATTTGGATATATTTTATTGATCAAATATTTTTAAAAATTCAGATAGAATATTGCAGCCATATTATCACAATAAGAACTAGCCTTGAATTTATGTTTTTTTTTTAATATCACAATCTCTGTATAAAAAACAAATTTGGTTTAATGGGAACTACTTATGCAGGTAAAACTGCAAGGCACAACAAATTTATATAACATAACTTTATACAGAATTATTTTAAACTGAATAATGTTTATAGTTAATAGAATCTGAGAGTTACCAGGTGTTAGTTTACCTTAATCCCTAAATTAGAATTCATTATCATAAGCTCAAGGCTACTTCAATTTAATAGATGTATTATATTAAACCTATTTATAATAACTATAAATAACATAATAATTTTCCTATCATTAAAAATATCCCTAGCCTTAATATTAACCTTCACAGTAGGTAAAGGTACATTTAAAAACCACACTAAAACACTAGTTGCCAAGGTCTAATTCCGCATTCCGTATTATTTGAATTTTAAATCGAATTTTATCACTAACACATATACACATTATTTAAAAAAATAGAACATCAACTTTTTTAATTGCACTTGGTATTTTTAAAGTTTGTTCGCTTTTCAAACGGGATGTTCAATACTGCACTAGGAATGGTAATGAAACGAGCTAGGTCAAGGCGTCAAAAATATCTATTTTAGTGCAGTAACGTCGGCCTTTTTTGTACTGTCACAGTAAGAAAACATTTTCGCTAAAATAGTACAGTTGCACTAAGTTTATTTTAGGTTTGACATATATAGTGTCATATTGTGTATTCCTTTACTCTTTTGCATAATGCAGGCTAAAAAATATATTTTAAAGAAAATGCGTAAATTTACTCACCCAACAGAGTGATCAATCCGTGAATGGAAGTAACTGTTATTTATGCTAGAAAATATTATTTCATTCACTATTTTCTAAACCCACGTTTTCTTTCGTATTATTTTCGATTTATTAAATGAATATTCAATAATCACACCCACAAACGGAATTCCGCGGTCGAATTGTGAATTGTCAACTTGACATATGTCAGGTTCGAACGGTACAGCTGTCCTGTCAACCGCGCTTCGTTCTACGTAAAGAGGGACGCTGCCGTTTTTAGACGAGTTTAATTTTGAAGTAATTTTTAAATCAAGATAATATATCTTAGTTGTTTTTATTTTATTTGCTTTTTAGTATAGAAATAGTCGGAGTATAGCAATTAGAGTATGTAAGGATCACATAAAAAGCGACATCTAGTAGAGTAGTTTGAAATCAAAATCATGTGACCCGACTGTGCCTTGTGAAATTATTTTTTAAATACACTGTAGTAATGAATGCGTTAAGTTTTTTCCAACTTCAGTACATAATCCAAATAAAATTTATATTTCATATTAATAACACTGAATCAAAATTACTTAGGTATTCTTATTGATTATCAAAACAATTTTTTGTTTTGCAAAGAAATGTGGTACAAAAGATGGAAAAGTACGTACAATTTTTTGAAACACACAGGGTGGGGTTGGGCCTTAGTGCGTATGCAAACTCTAGTGACTAGGGTAATTAACAAAAACTTCAGTGTCAATAATAATTTAAAACACATTTTAATTTATTATTTATTAAACAAAGTCATGAGATACATTATTAGCCACGGTTAGTACATTCTATCTGTATACGTCTGTAATGTCTGAGGAAGGTTCAAAAATGTTAATTTTCTTGATTATTATTATTATATTACCATATCCCTTTACATGCGAAATCAGCGTCAGCATCTTCCCAATCAATTAACTTCTTGTTATACCACATAAAAGTGCCTTTTAATTTCGGTGATGCCTCTAAAATTAAGTACAGAACAACATCAGCTGCTTCCTCTGCATTTACTTCCCCTCCTCCATTAGCCATGTCAGTTTTTACGTGTCCTGGATGAACAGCATTTATAGAAATATTCCTATCTCCATATTCCCTTTGCTGTACTTTAGTCAAAGCAGTTAAAGCAATCTTCGAAACTCTATGCTCAGCGTGTTTCCCATCATCAGCGAAATCGTCTTTATTAAACGTCCCATTTTTAACACTCTCTAAATATTCATCAACAAATTCGTTTATTTTTTCCGTTGTTAGATCCTTGTCCATTAAAACTTCAATCCATTTTTTATTTTTCAGGTTCGAAAGATGGCCACACGAGCTCGAGATGTTTACGACTCTAGCGCCATCTCTTAGCAGCGGGTACAAATATTTCTCGACTGTCAGTAAACTCCTGTAATTTATGTCAATGTTTCTTTTTGCTGCTTCGTAGCTTGGGTAAATTTCGTCCCATTCTAAAATGGCGGCATTATTTACTAATGCGTCGAAACCACCATGAGTTGTTTTTATAAAATCTGCGAATGTTTTAACACTGTCTTCGATACTCACATCTAGTTGATGAAAACGTATCTTAGATCCATATTCTTGTAGGCTTTTCACGGCTTTTAGTCCTCTTGTTTCATCTCTAGCAGTTAAATAAACAATTCCATCGTATTTTTCACATAATCCTTTAACTATAGCGTATCCTAAACCTTTATTTCCACCCGTAACGACTGCAATTTTTTCCGCCATTTCTATTGACATGCGCACTGAGAGAGTTCGAATTATGAATGTAAATTGGTTGTCAATTTTGTTTATTGTTTGCGCGAAATCTTAGCAATGACTTACATAATTACAATTTATGTAAATTGTGCTTTATTTTATAGGCGTTTGAGTTGTGATTTGATAATCCTTCGATTGTATTTCACAGTACCTAGCCTTATGACTTTATGATACATTTATCTTACGTAAAGTCATTAATTTCTTTTGTTTTCTATACTTATGCGATTTATTTCAATTGGTCACACCACGATCTATCAAGCGATAATAGACTTTGTGCGTTGGCTGTAAGTACTTTATTGGCGTATCAGAAGTTGTGGTTTGATTTGTAATCTGTAACTAAATGCAATTTATTATGAAATCAAAAGAATAACAATGAGATTAAGGTGTTTATGGTTTTATTGACCTCGTATAAACGTTTAAGTGGTTGTACCTACCTAATGTGTTTACTATAATGTAGTAATATTATTATTCTAACAGCATACAATTTGACCTTTGGGTAGGCAGATTATTGTTATATTATGGGTTTTTAGAATCGAATTGAGGAAAGAACATTGGCACATCAAAATAATTTAAATGTTTTGATTTTCGAATCTTTGTTTGTTTTGTTTTTTTTTTTTTTTTTCTATATTGTACATTGAAAACCTCGTCTTTAATCACCTCAAAAAAGTTTTTAATCTATTCGTCGCGACTGGTTTAGGAAATATTAAATTCAACAAAGAACAACCACAGCTCTTATGACAAACATTCGAGGATAATACGACATTTTTGTGCGAACCCGCAGCAGTCGGTTATACTATACGTGCATTTAAGATGCAGGTCACATTCATATGTCTACTTAATTAACTATTTCTTGTATTAGGAAAATTAGTATTAAGGAAAAACATATCGCCCTATAAGGATGTTTTTTAATTCCCGGCCTAAAGGCGAAGGCATATAAATGTTAATTTGATTGCGTAAAGCATATTTAGGGCAGACGTCACGTATTCATTGAACCACTATGCAGTAATTATGGCTTGTCGTGTCATGGTTATTTTTAATGTGGAGTTAAGGAAATGGTGACTGACTTGTCCTAAAAAAGGATTTTTTAGAACACAGCGCATTATTTTGTGTGTAGGTGAAATGTTGTGTGTTTTTTGACAAAATGTTCGACAACCGTGGTGGAGTGGCGTACAAACCGGTTTTCAAAGTGTCGCCAGCTCTGAGATCCCGGGTTAGAAACCCGATCAATGTAGAAAACCACTTTTCACTTCACCTTGATTACTTCTCGTGTCTGAGTGTTTGTGGTACCTTTGTTGTCTCTGATTCCATAACACACGTGCTAATTACTTTGGGTTCAGAGCAATGCATGTGATGTTGTCCACATTTATTTATTTACGTGCTTTATTGAGCGCCCAGACAATAGTGGTGTTTAATGTCCCTCATGTAGAATAATAAAAATAATGGACACGTATTTTTTCTTCTTTGTTACATAGATACGTAACGTATACTCACGACAAAAAAAAAACATTGATTTGAAATGTCGTATGACGTCATTTCACACGTTTTGTGGGAACGTGTGCCGTCATCAGTCCCTACCCTAAGCTTTGATTCGCTTTATCTCCTTAGTTTTTAATTAGGACATTGGCAACTTTATGGCGCGATAACCGACACCCACGGGCGGAGTTGCGGACAAAAACAATAGCTAGTTAGTTATAAAATCATTAAATTGTCCATAGAAAATTTGTGGCATAATTGGTCTCACCGCTAGCTTCATAATACCAAATTACTAGCTATTGATCAAGGTAATTTCGGCAATCCAATTACGAGGTTCGCCAATATCCTAAGATCGGTATAATCTGGTTTAACACAAGCTAATTAATACGACGGCATCTCAATTAAATTAGGAAGGTAACTAGTAAAATGTATAACGATATAATAGTCTAGTCTAGTGCGTCAGTTTACGTTACAATTTGAATTGTGGAATATCCTGATTGTTCTTACCCCAATACTTCCTATAATGGGGTAAAAATGGTCAGAATTTTACTACAAAAACATTTAATACTTTAAACAGGGTTTTTGCATATATATTGGTACTTTGACGACGCTATTAAGTAATTATGCACAATTTTATTCATTTGATGGTCTAAATCAGCCTTTCCCAAAGTGGGTGATAACGCCCCCTTGTGGGCGCTGCAGGCCTAAAGGGGTAAGACACTCAGAAAAAAAATCAAATCTCCGCTAATATAGCTCAAAATAATTAATTTAATTCGAAGTTATAGTGGTTTTTAAGTTGGTGAAAATATGGGGGAGCTAAAGAATAATTTATTCTCAAAGTGGGCAGTAGACAAAATAAGTTTGGGAACCCCTGGTCTAAATAAATAGGAGCACCGTTCTGTTTTAATTTCGCAAGTCAACCAAGGTTTGTAGTTTGAAAAGCGTAATTTGGTTTTTTATCTCATCCTTAGGGTAATATTTATAGTAGTTAGATTATGATGAGGGTTATAAAAGGAATTAAAAATTGTTGTGTACCTAATTTAAATTTTCTGTCACTTGGTAGGTACATAACATTTTTAATCTACTGCGATAGAAAGGTTATGATTTCCGATTGTATGTAAGGGTGTAATGTATTGTGTATTTCTTTGGCACTCTCTAAGCTGTAGTTTAAATGTGTTGTAAAAGTAAGATGGATTTTATCTTAAGGGGTATCGTTAGTTTCGTTTTAAGGGCAGGTTCTATATGAAATCAACAGATGCAAACATTACCGATTTTCTGATGTTTTCTTAATGAAATAGCATTTTTTTGGCAAATAGGTAGCTATGGGTATTATTTAAATTTTAATAATAGAATAACATATACAATCAAATCAATCATTTTAAAAATACACATATATATTGACCGACACTCAAGTCTGTCAATCATAGAGTAAAGTTGTCACTTGAACTGTCAATCAATACAAAGTGATTGCGATATGGTTGTACAAAACTACCTATGACCTCTATACCGGTTATAAAAACGATTGGTATTGAAAATTCGACAAAAGAACAAAAATAAATCTCGAAGTTCAATACTATTACCGTATTTTTTTTACGTTAATAGTACTTACATTGAAATTCGAGTTTTCTTTTCGTTTCATTTTGTGAATTTCTAATTCCAATCGTTTTTATAACCGATGCAGAATTTATAGATTTCTTTTGTATAACAATAACAGAATTACCTTGTATTTCCCACAATGTGGTCGCCGGTATGATTCTTTTCGCAGAAAAAAATCTGTAGGTATAAAATATTATGTAGTGTAGTTATGTTTAGATAAATATTAACAAAAAGACTAATTATAGGCCATATTCTATAAAAAACTTATATTCTAAAAAAAATCTAGGTTCAAATAAAGCTAGTGAAACATTTACGTTATGAAATTCTTAGTCTAATAATATTGTTATTACAATATAATTAATTATAGATTTGAGAAGATGGCGCCCACACGAAATAAATAATTTCATTATATTCTGTTCTTGACAGTAGATATTATTAAACACCAATAGTAAGTATTTTTACTTTTTCTATAAATAAGAAGAAGGTATCTAACAATATAAATCATAAAATACTTGTTATGAGAAGAAAATATAACAAATTATTAATTTGTAATATTTAAAAGAAAACAAATTTCAAATTTGTTCTTATATTCTATTTAGCTACGTTTGGGCTAAGGTTGAAAACAAGTTAATGCGATGCTACTAGTAAAATAGGTGTCCAAAATCTGAATAGTGAAGAGAACCCTTCTTTTTCTAAGAATGTTAGTGATTCGCTCAAAATACTCCCAAAAGAGGTTGGTACATGTTCCATCAGCGTTTCTATGTAATCTGTATAAATAAAACATGTCAGACTAGGCTGTATGGGAGAATACCCTTGCACCATTGTCCTCAAAAAAAAGCAAACCCTTTTTTTTTCAATCATTTGTTTGATGGCACAGGCATTGTGATTTGTTCTTTGTTTTTTTTAAATATTATATTCACAGAACAGATTTAATAAACCAAACAAAAGAAAATAGAGCCGTTTTTTTATTCTGTTTCCGTGTTTAAAGCATTGTAAACATATTTAAAGATTGTCTCTCATGGTACAGAAAACACAGATAAATGAGCTTTTAATTCTAAATTTATCCTATGGCTATTTTCGGCACCACGGAATCAAATTGTTGATTTAAAACATAATATTTCACACCCTCGACAAGTAATTGAATTCTTCCTGCTGTTGACATCTCCAATAATTACTTTTAATTAGGTTGGAGAAACTTGACTACTTCGGATTCAAAAATATATTGTACGATATTTTTCAGTAAGCTGTTTTTAGGCAAATAACCGAATTTGTAAGTACAAGGTTGCGGATTTGAACCCAAGCTAGTACCAATGTGAATTTATCAAACTTATTTATAAATCTTTTTTTAATTATTTTCAGGGGAGCCTGACAATCGTCAAAGAGGAAAAACATCTTGACTGGCCTGTTGATCAAGCGGTTAGTGACCCTGTTTGCTAACCCGGAGGTCGTGGGTTCTATTCCCACCCAGGATAAATATTTGTGTGATGAGCATTATCATTTGTTCTGTGTGTAATTTATCTAAAATATTTTATGTATTTAGAATGTATAAACACGCAAGTGAGCAAGCGTGGTGATCAGTGCTTGTTCCTTCTCTACATGAGAAGAGGCTTTTGCTCAGCAGTGGGACAATGAGGTAGATGACTGGGTATGAAAAGTCCAAATATAATTAGTCCGTGAGTGAGATTTTTTTTTTTTCAAAATAATAAATAAGCAGATGAAGCTAATCAAACTTCAGGAGTGGGGGCTAATGGTGTACAAAATATACAAAATGGTGAAGTCATTCCACATTTGAAATCAATTTACAATCGTGAGATTTTACGTAAAATAAATAAAAAATACGTTCGAATATTTTTAAATGTTCAAACAAAAAATATTATCTATCCTATTATTTAAAACAAAACGTTTACTCAGGTATATTCTCGGGATCGCCCGACTAGTTTCAGGCTCAATAGGAGTCCCTAATCATGAGCTGACGCGGCGGAGGTGGTGTCGCGAGTCGAACATTCTAATCGGGCGATCCCGAGAAATTGCGTGAGTAAACCGTTTATACATTAATCTATCTTATTACAGGCCGATATTAAAATTCCTGAGATTTTACGGGAAGTAATCCATTTCTGTTTCTATAATATGAGAAAAAGTAAAATATTTCATAATGGATAGGTAACGTAAACAAAGAAATGTTTTAGAGCATATATAATTGGTATTGTTTTTAATATAAAAGAAGTTTATAATTTCTCAGCCATAATGCAGTGTTTTTCTTTCATTAAAATGAGCAGTGGCTTTAATATCCTCCCTGTTTATGTTTTCTAGTAGTGTTTATCTTTGCAGTTCATTCGAAAGCATTTATAAATGCCTTGCATCAAAGCCCCTTTTAAATAAAACTACTTACCTACGTGTGAAAATATTCTATAAGTATTATGTTAAAAAAAAGTTATAGAAATTAAATTATAGTTATTACAAATTTTATGTTTGTTACACATAAAACGTTGTAAAGTTTGTAACTTAAATGACACAAATTATTGTGTCATTTAAGTTGAACGACCAACGTCGAATACATATTTTAGAACGGATGATTAGATTTTAGATTTCGTATCGTAAATATTTTAAACTTATATATTAATGGACAGTGCTACCCTCGAAAACTTACAAAAATCAAGTAAAACACGTCACGTTGTTTTAAAAAAAGAAATTGGATAAAGAATACTAAAAATGGTTTCTTTGGTTCACAATGACTTGGTTACCTGGACACTGCCACCTTAATATAATGATGTTCAGGTCAAAGACTCTGAGGACTTTACGAATAAACATTATTTAATAAAAAAATATCTAAAGTTTAGTAACCTAACTGTGTGTCCAAGCCACTTGAAACTCCACTATAATATAACAAAGAAATATAGTGTAACAAAGAAAAAAATAAAAACAAATTGTATAAAAACTTATATGGGTAAATAATCACAAAATCATTCAACGTACCTACTAATTAAAGGTAACTTATAAGTCTTTTTTTGAAGGTCATTTACCTTGAATGTTTAAGTTGAGTATTTTTATCAATGGATTTCAATCAGAACCTTTTTATATTATCATACCTAAATTCCCTGCGGTATGTAGTAAAATAAACCTAACATAAGTGTTAACAACGAAATATATATCTCGCGATACTTAGTAATATTATGACGCAGTGACTTTTTTCAGTAAATATTTTTTTTTGAATACCTATGTTATTTTGAGAAGACCTTGAATCCGCGGATTGGTGGAATCAGATGAATAATGAATGTCGAATAAGACCAAGGTACAACCTTTTATCCTAGAAAAACATATGACGCCCGTGGGAAATTCACAAAAACTAAATTCCTAGCTGAAACCGCGAGAACAAGTATCCGTTTTATGTGCCCGTGACCTTTTGAAGATAAGCTGGGTAAAAATGCATCAGACTTAGTCCTTAAGTACAAAGTTATGTTAAAAATAACACCTACTACACCGATATAGTAATATGCTTTTCTAGACAAATAAATAACGATGATAGAAATCGCTTAAGTAACATAAAATGTATGAAAATTACATTTCGTTTCGATAAGTCACGTGTCACTTGTCACTTCCATACATTTGAACGATTCGGTCAGCGTTACCGTTTGTCGAAATGTCACTTGTCTAGGGGGGCTGTACGTAAGAAACTTGTTTCTCAAGCTGGAGAAATGTTTAATGGGAAATTTGACTAGCCTGTTGGTTTATTGGTTAGTGACCTTGACTGCTAAACCGGAGGTCGTGTGTTTGATTCCCACCCAGGACTAATCTTCGTGTGGTGAGCATGATAATTATTTTGTTCTTTGTCTGGGTGTAATTTATCTATAACTAGCTGTCCCCCGCGACTTTGTCCGCGTGTTTTAGTTTCAACGGTTTTTTACAACAAAATTAGACCTGTGTAATATTACCTCAGCTATCTGCCAGTAAAATCAGTCTGATAGTTCTAGAGATAAGAGCCTTTAAGAGGTACTTGATCATTATTTTATTACGGATTTATTATAATACTACGATATTATTTGATATCAAATTTTGTAGTTAGTATAGTATACCATAGTAATTCAAATTTTGTTCAAGATTAAACGCTTTTTATCTAAAATATTATATAAAATCAGTTTCTGTAAGGGTAATTCAAATTTTGTTCAAGATTAAATGCTTATTATGAATAATGTATTTATTTGGATAAACATTAATATCATGTATATAAAAACCGTAATAGTATTTTTAGCTAAAAATTTGCTTACTCGCGGCATAAGGGGATAGTAGCGATGCACGTTCTCTATGCTTGTCTATGTTTACTCAAAGTGGAGACTTTATGAGTACAGTTTAGTGCTCTGCAAAACAGTTGCTAACTTCTATTATATTTGTACTTTGTTCGCAAAATGTTTACCCCCAAGTGATGTTAAATAAAACTTTTAATCAAGTATAATGTAGTTTACTGCGCTGTCATGAGAGTCACTCACAGATTTTATCGACCATAGCATCGTTTAGTTTATGCTTTGAAAGCTAAATTTATGTAAACCTTAACTCTACTGCTGTTAAAAACGATAGAAGTTGAGATGACCCTTAGTAATGATCTAGTAAAAAAGTTTTGCATCCTAGAGGTTAAAGGCTTTTTCTTCATAGAAGGAACAATGTATATGACTCACCTCAGGTTGTCGATTTCAGCTTATTCATAAAAAAAATATCATAAAACGCTTAACTTAGATTTATTTATTAAATACATTATAAATAAATAATGTGTTTAATAAATAAATCTATCATTGACGGGCCTGTTGGTCTAGTGGTACTGCTAAACCGGAGGTCGTAGGTTCGATTCCCACCCAGGATGAATCTTTATGTGATGAGCACGATCATTTGTTCTGTGTCTGGGTGTAATTTATCTATAATATGTATGTATTTAGAAATATATAAGTATGTTTATCAGTTGTCTGGTTGCCATAGCACAGGCTCTGCCTAGTTTGGGATCAGATGACCGTGTGTGAGATGTCCCAAGATATTGCATCACATCACATACATTGCTCTAAACTTAAAGTAAGTAGCTAAAGCACTTGTGTTATGGAATGTAGATACAACGAAGATACCACAAACACCCAGACCCGAGACAATGTAGAAAAGGGGTTTTCTACATTGACCCGGCCGGGGATCGAACCCGGGACCTCAGAGCTGGCGACACCTTGAAAACCGGTGTGTACGCCACTCGACCACGGAGGTCGTCAATTATAAATTACTTGATCCCCGCTCTCTCGATCAGTCATTCGATGACTTATCAGGGTTCAGAACCAAACACGTGCCAACGGGACATTATTACCTATTACTAAGCCTTCGCTGTCCGTCTACCGTCCGTCTGTCAGCGGGCCGTATCTCATAAACCGTAATAGGTAGAGACTTTAAAACTTTCAAAGTGTGTATTTTTTTGCCGCTATAAGAAACAAATAATAATTAAATTAAAATTAGAGGGGGCTCCATTAAATGGTAGGGAGACTCTTCATGCGCGAACCCAACTCGACCTTGGCTGGTATTTTCTTTTGACATCTTCCGCCCTCAAAAATTCTGGGGGCTATCAACTCACACCACCCGGAATGCAGTAAGCAAGTGCGGTGATCAAGGCATTATTTTCCTCTTAAAAAATATTTACAAAGTCCAAATAATTTAAATATTTTCGAACCCAAACGTGTGCCTAAATCTACAAAAATATATTTATTAAGGTGCATTTAAAATGCACTTTAGAAGGTCAATATTTAGACTAATTAGTGTTGAGTTTTGTGGTTCTTACTACAAATCGGTTGCAAAAAAACGAACTTAGACTCTGACTGTTAAACTGGAAGTCGTGGGTTCGATTCCCACCCAGGACAAATCTTTGTAATAATAATAATATCTTGGTACTACTTACTTACTCATGGCCATTACCTCAAACTAAGCAGAGCCTTTAATGGCAACCAGACAACTGATAAACATACTTATATATTTCTAAATACATACATAAATTACACCTAGACACAGAACTGATGATCATGCTCCTCACACAAAGATTTGTCCTGAGTGGGAATCGAATCCACGTCCTCCGGTTTAGCAGTCAGGGTCACTAACCACTAACAAGAACAACAGGCCAGTACCACCGAACAATTGTTAATGCTAATGGAATAATATTAAGAACAACATCGATGTTTTTCCTGAATTTGTATTCTTATATAGAAAAATATTACATACTATAAATTGTAATCAAAATCAATCTATACTATTATATAAAGCTGAAGAGTTTGTTTGTTTGATTATTTGTTTGTTTGAACGCGCTAATCTCAGGAACTACTGGTCCGATTTGAAAAAATCTTTCAGCGTTGGATAGCCCATTTATTGAGGAAGGCTATAGGCTATATAACATTACGCTGCGACCAAAAGAAAGGGAGCATAAATGAAAAATGTTGCAAAAATAAAAAAACCGTTGAAACTAAAACACGCGAACAAAGTCGCGGGGGACAGCTAGTTAATAATAACACCAGCCTATAAATGTCCCACTGCTGGGCACAAGCCTCTTCTCTTATAGAGAGGGAGGGATAATCAAAATAAAATGCATCAAGAAATAAATGTGTAGTTACATTGTTTCTAATGTTTGTAAAATAATGAGGAAGTTAACATTACCTTGTCTTGCTTTGTGAGTTACTCTAACTCTAAACCTTTTCACATAAAGCAACAGAACTAAATATATATTTTGACTAGTGGTGCCCCGCGGTTTCACCCGGGTAAGTAGTCATTTTTTATCCATGTTTTGTTAGTCTGATATTCGGGGTGGAGACGAATCCAACAACTTAAAGATCTTAAAAATCCGTCCACCCGATCTTGAGTTATAAGTGTTGTAACAAACCCGACTTTGTTTTATGCACATACTAGCTGTTTTCCGCGGCTCCGCGTGGATGTCGGTTATCGCGGCAAAAAGTAGCCTATGACCTTTCTCAGGCACTAGACTATCTGTGTACCAAATTTCATTTAAATCGGTTCAGTAGTTTTGGCGTAAAGGCGTGACAGACAGACAGACAGACAGAGTTACTTTCGAATTTATAATATTATAGTAAGGATAATATCACAATATTACCTATTTCATAAGCCTGTTAATGTTTTCTTTCTTCACAACCCTTCTGATATTGTCCAGATCGAGATTCCATGGTTCACGAAGTACATACTTATAAATTTGCTCATAAAGTAATTTTTCGGACGACTCCTGCCCCCCTAGACAAGTGGCATTTCGACAAGCGTTTACGATGATAGAAATCGCTTCAATGACATTAAATGTATAGAAATGACATTTTGTTTCGATAAGTCACGTGACTTGGACTTGTCACTTCCATACATTTGAGCGATTCGATCAGCGTTATCGCTTGTCGCATTGTCACTTGTCTAGAGGCCCTGGACTAGTCAATTTAATCACTGTATCGCGGGGAGTTTGCAAACATTGAATTAACAAACACAAAGAACACCCAGACTTGGAACAAGCAATCGTGGATCACAAAATGCTTGTCCCATGCGTGGAGCAAACCCGCAGCACGTCGCGCACAGTGGTAATTGGCGTGGTGACCACTCGGCTATCTGTGCAGTCGAATGCCATAGAAAAAAACAAAAGGTAACCTTTCGCCAAGTCAAGTTTGAGTAGGAAATGTAGACAAAAGAAATATCTTTCTGGTTAAACAAGTAGGTATATCACCAATCAAGATAAATACACCCAAGTAACTCAAAAATAAAAATAAAAATCAGCATAAAGAATGTAATAAAAACTGGTTGCATCTCGCATAACGATCTGCGCTTGCGCATATATTGTCCTTAAACTTGGCTCGCTAGTCGCACGCATGCGGGTCGCGTTCGACACACGTCCGCACATTGTTCTTATTTCGAAACGCGATCGAAATTTAAAATTTACGTTAAACAGTATTTTTGAAAACGTTCTATTAATGAATTAGATTCGTTTTTTTAATAAGTTTATGGTTATTTTTGTTTTTAATGACTTTTGTTTGTAAAGTGAATAATCAGTGAAAAATTGCCATTAAAAAGTTCAATTAAATTGTTTCTGTTATAGGAATGACAGTTTGATAATAATAAGGTAAGACATTTTTGTATTCAATTATATTTAATTTAAGATTATAGTATCAACCTAACCCTTCATTTTATTATTCTAAGTACAGATTTTTTCAACGCAAGATAATTTTAACCGAGAAATAAATTTAAATTTTTGGCAGTACTTCCATACGTTCTGTTAGATCGGTATCTGTCAGATATCAATTTTATTCTACGAATAAAAAATATCTGGCGTTGAAAAAATCAGCCCTAAAAGAACTTTTAATAAGAATGTTTGAATATTTTTGTTGATCACTATCTATTGGCAAAACCTTATAGAGGAACCTATATTTTTGTCTTGTTTTTTTTCTTTTATTATGAAAGTTCAGAATATTATATTCGTACAATAGACCAGTGGCCTTATTCTCCAATTTAATTTTAATTCCAAAACAATGCCAATGCATAATTAATTGATATAAGTTTACAAGGCAGGATAATATTCAAATTCTTTAAAAAAAAAAACGTTCTGTCAATGGAAGGAACTGACTGAAATCTAAACATTGAGAGTATTTTTTTGTACTGTGTGTTGATTGTGTGCCTGCTAAATGAATAACTATTTTGCATTGGTATTGTATTAGAATTAAAATTAAATTGGAGAGTAAGGCCACTGTTCTATTGGTTTGCATAATTATTCTTTTTCTTACAATGTATCTATTCTATTTGTTCTGAGCTTATTCAATGAAGCTTTGTGTGCCCTAAAAAGGGGCGACCATTGTATTTTTGATCTGTATGGATAGTTGAATAATTAAGTCGTTGGCTGACAATTAATAAGGGCTGTATCTAGCAATATTTCACTTGTTTTTTATTGAAAAGATGTTTTATTTTGTTTTTAAGTTAATGATGTTGTTATTTAAGCAGAGGACAATGCGGGATAACGTCCCCTAAATCCCTTAAGGTATCTCAGTCAAAACGTTTATTTAATTTTAATTTCAATTTTATTTATTTACTGCCAATATGTGTACAATTTTTTGTCAGGTTACAAATATAAAACAGAGCTTTAATGCATATTGTATCATACAAGGCGAGCAAAACATATACAAAACAACAAAAATTTTTTTTAAGCATAATGCAGTCGGGAAGTACTTAAAAAACCGGCCAAGTACGATTCAGACTCGCTCATGAAGGGTTCCGTATCATTATTATCTATAAAAAACGGCAATAAAATCACGTTTATTGTAAGGGATCCTTAAATATTTGTTTTATTTTAATTATTAATTTTTAAAGTGAATATATTATAATATTCTGTGAATATTTTGAGCGTCTACCTCTTGCCCTTATCAATATCGAGCAAAAAAAAACACGTATGTTGTATGGGAGCTCCCTTAAATATTTATTTTATTCTGTTTTTTGTAGTATTTGTTGTTATAGCGGGAACAGAAATACATCATCTGTGAAATTTTATGTGACTTTCAATACAGTAAAATGGACTGAATAGAAATTCGGGGGGTGAATAGATAATTGTGTTTTTTACATTTTATAGTTTAAAGGTATTGATTATAAGTACTCTCAACTATTAAAAAGTCATAAGAAAGGTGTTTTTATGTGAAATTATATGTAGCGACACAATAAAAGGTGGGAATCCTTTTCTAAAGTTGTGTTTATTCACCCCCAAACATTTTTATTCACCCCATTTTACTAGTCTTACTATAACGGTTCATGAGATACAGACGGACAGACGGACGGACGTACAGTGGAGTCTTAGTAATAGGGTCCCCTTTGATTACAGAACCCTAAAAATAATGACGTCACTTCAAAACTGTTTAGTTAAATCCAACTAATTTCATTTAATCGTTTGCCAAAATTCATAACACAGTAGTTAAGTCCAAGGTTTTAATCTCAAGCACAAGGCTTTGAGTTCAAAACTGGTATTTGCAGATATTTCTGATAATAATAACCTAATAAATGCATTCAAGGAAAACTTGTTAACTTTGTGTTTATAATATTTAAAAGATAAGTTCTGTGCACAAGGATTATTGTAAGTTTGTAAATAATAATAATATTTATCTATCTTTTCGTGATAAAAAACCAATTGATACAAAATATAGAACCTTCCCTTCAAATTGCGAGAGTATTGAAATAAAGTGTGAAATTATTTCACTATTGGCAATATCGTTCTAAAATCAGTTCAGCAGTTTAAGACATTTGCCCGAAAATACAAACAAACAACAATATTGTATAGATTTTTGAGATTCATTATTTAGATGCCTTCATCCTTACTAATTTTAGTATTACGAAAGTAACTCAGGCTATCTGTCAGTCGCGATTTCACGCCAAAACTACTGAACCGATTTAAATGAAATTTGGTACACAGATAGTTTAGAGCCTGAGAAAGGACATAAGCTACTTTTTGCCGCGATAGCCGACATCCACGCGGGCGGAACCGCGAGAAATAGCTAGTTGAACAATAATCAAGGACATAAGCTTCTTTCTGCTTCTGCCGCAATAACCCACACATTTTCAACATTTTTTGTTTCTGAAAATTTATAAATTTTCATGTTATAAATTTTCTTGTTTACTTAAAAAATCCAATTTACAAGGATAATATAATATGCTTGTATAAATTATATAAAGTTAGTAATAGTTTAAATACATTTTTATAGTATAACTAGTTTAATAGCATTCTATAAACCAAGGTACTTATTTATAGACGCCTAGGTTAAGAGGTATAGTGATGGGTGAACTAGCAGTTATGTCCACTTAACTGCTATTGTTATATTTCATACTTATATGTATTCTTAAGAAAAATTGCTACTCGTGTCGTAATTATATTATTGTGGAAGAAATAATTAATATTTAATTAAATGTAATTTTAATTTTTTTTTGGCCTACATTTTTCTCATGAACTGCCTCGGGAATTTTTTTTAAGAGATCCCTGCTGTTAGCCTAGCGCAGGCTTTGACTACTTCACCGGACTTTTACGCTTCGGGGTATTTTTCAGGGCATGATGGCATACAAATTTGACAGCAAATTGTACAATTTTCGATGTCAATTTCAACAAGTGCTTTAGCTACTTACTTTGGGTTCAGAGCAATGTATGTGATGTTGTCCACATTTATTTATTATTTAACAAAACAGAAGCTAATTTAATAAACTTTGTTAACATTTTTTACGTTTGGATATAATTTTTCACACCTCTGGGCCATATAAAGACTATTCGGAATGCGGAAGACTTATTTAACAACCATGTTATGATCATGACATTAGAGTTTATTTCAAGGCTGAATAGTATGATATATTTATTGCAAGGCATTGACCTTAGTCCATAGCCTTTCTCTATAAGATTTGGCCTTATTTAGTTAATCATAGTAGGAAATAGGAAGAGATAACGTCAGTGCAATAGTTTTAATTATGCGCAGATGGTGAATCTAAAAATACATTTTTACGAATAATATAAATGCAAATGTGGCTCAGGCATGCATATGCAGCAAAGAAGTTACTCTTGAATTAATTTCAATTTTAATACAATGCCAATGCCAAATTGTTATTCATTTAGCAAGACAAACAACACAAAAAATATTGTCATTATTAAGATTTTAGTTTGACAGTATTTTTTTTTTCGAAACCTTAATCACGTGTCCGCTAAACTAATGTCAATTTTGCATTAGCATTGTGTTGTATAATGTAAGAGATCTGTGCAATTTTTTTGATTACAAATAAATTAATCTATACTCGATTAACACAAACACCGAAGTGACATTCGCAAAGGACAACCAGAATAGGCATAAACAATATGTGGATCACACAAATGTGTGTCCCATGCGGGGTTCGAACCGCAGCACGTCGCGCACAGTGATAATTAGCGTGGTTACCTGTACCACTCGGCTATCCGTACATTAAACATATATTATTATGTCAACAAATTCCTTTTCGTACATCAGCGGTAAAACAAAATACAAAATCGACCTTTCTTATTGCATTTTTATATGTAAGCGTTAAAAATACAAAAGTAAGTAAATAATATAATAATAATAATAGGTATAAATTCACTTTTTTTAAAATAACTACATTTTCATCTCTCCTCGCTTCTCAAATAATAAAATGGACTGCAGACTTTAGATAAATTATTATTATTAACAGAATCAAACATTAAATAAACATCAAGAATAATAATGCACGTTTACTTATGTAATTTCCTATATCTATGATTTATGGATCATTTACCAAACTTTACATTCGAATAGCATAGCTGCACATCTCTGGTGGAAAAGCGACCTTACACTACCACAAAAAACTCACGGTTTTAAATCGTCATATGTAATGACTTGTTGTGCCAATTATTACCTTAGTCTATTTCACGCATTGTTCTAATCACTGCTTGTAATTAAACCGCGCAGTTTTATAGTGATACAGTTAGCCTTGATATAAAAGTAATGGGTTATTATGTTTTAACTGTAACTGCCCTTTATATGAAATGTAGAGCAGATTTTTAATTATTACTACTATAACTTAGTAACGCAAATTATTTGACGCATTTAAAAGGGGAAACTACTCCCGAGGTATTTGAAAAATAGGTATTCAAAGAATATATTGCCGTCGCACACCTCTATTTTAACCCCGTTAAGTGCGTAAGGACTAATGCTAATTATACCTACATAATTGTTGACCAAAAGACGTTTCGTATTCCGCTGTTTTCTTCACCAAAACTGGATTGATTCAAATGATTTTTCATCAAAATGTAGAGGAAATGCATATCTATGATTTTATCATTTTCTTTTTTGTTAAAATCCTATTAAATTAGTCTAATAGTCGGCGGAACACAGCGGTAAAGGGCATTTTTTGGAGAGTCAGTTTTCTTTAACTGATTATATTTTGGAAAAACCTAATAATTACACGCATGCATAAAGTAAACCTAGATCTTTTGGGAATAAATCATTGCTCAAGAAGTATTTTTTACGAAGGAAACAGTGGTATACGTTTGTATGGAGAAAGACTCCGTCGCGACACCTCTTAACTATAATAAATGCTTTATATTAGAACACTCTCATGAAAGGTCGATGAGTCTATTTTGGCAGTTTTCAAAGCCTCTGGATTACTATATATAGGACTAGCTGTCCCCCGCGACTTTGTTCGAATGTTTTAGTTTCAACGGTTTTTCATTTTTGCAACATTTTTCATTTATGCTCCGCTCCTATTGGTCGTAGCGTGATGTTATATAGCCTATAGCCTTCCTCAATAAACGGACTATCCAATACAAAAAGATTTTTTCAATTCGAACCAGTAGTTCCTGAGATTAGCGCGTTCAAACAAACAAACAAACGAACAAACTCTTCAGCTTTATAATATTGGTATAGATAAATGATAATAAGTACTTAGGTATATAATTATTTTCGATCCGAATTCCAAACCACTCTCAACAAAAAAAGAAACAAAAACAAAGCTAGCATTATCCGCGGTTTTACGAATTAAAGATTCATAAGATTTATGTTTATCAAGGATTTGTGTACTTACTTGTAAACCTTGATAAATGCAAAAATATGTCTATAATATTTTCAAATGTTCGAGCATAAAGATTAGTTTTAGTTTTTTTTTGACAAATAAAAATATATTTAGGTGTCTATTATATCATTTAAATATTGAATTAATGTCAAATTAAGATTTGTAATTTAATTTAATTTATAATTATTAAATTCTGTAGGGAAATTGCAGTTAAACCTTTCTTATTTTCACCGTAAAATATGTTTGTTAATTAATAAGTATAAATAAAAAAATATCTAAAACTATACAGCTTGAGATATACTTTACAATACTAATAAAATTATACGATTTACTATAAAATATTTTATTCATCATACTAATTTTTAATCCTAATGAGATGGATGGATTGTGTGAAAGATGATATGAGAAAAGGAGTGAATGCTGAGATGACGAGTAGTAGAGATGAATGGAAGCAAGATACGCATTGCGCCGACCACAAATAAATTGTGAACAGGGCAGGGAGATGATAAAGATTCTGAAGGAGCGAGGGGTGGGCACTATACACCCTCCCCTCTAGAAGGGGTCTAGTAAAGACTGAAGCCTGCCGAGGCCGCGCAGAGCTTGCGTAAGCGATACCGCGGCTCCGGCAAAGGCAAGGACGGGACCGGGGTGTTTTTAGTCGGTGTAAGTCCGACATATCCCCACGCCGTGCCCTCGGTGTGGGTTGAAGTCATTAGAGTTTCAACCCGACATAAAAAAAAAGAAAACAAGAAATAGGAGATGATAAAGATGACTCATTTTTAATCTCATGGCCTTGAACTAAAAACTTCCTGCCTGCACAAATTATCGCATTAACATAATTAATCTTAATAAATTACCAATCCAATAATTTTGACGGGTCAAGGACTTCTATCGGATCTCATCGCTTTTTAGTTACAAAGATTCTAAGGTCGCGACAGTGAACAAGGTCTTCCGAGTCATAAACTTATAATATGTAATACCAAATAATTGGAATGTTGACTGGGTACGAAAAGTTAAAATGTATTTAGGCCGTCAGTTAGATAATAAAAAAATATAAGACGCGTATTTTTTCTTTTATCAAAACAATAAAAATTTACAAAGATTTACGCTTTAAAGTTTCGGAGTGGGGGCTTATGACGCTACGCCTCGCTAAAAATCATAGCGAGGAGTGACGTCACGCGTAACTTCAGTTCTCTGTATTTTGATCATTTTTTGTTTGCAGGAAAAAAGATATAAAAATAGAAGATTTTTTTTTATTATTTTTTCTTTGGGCGCAAATATCACATTGTATTTACAAAGTCTCAAAGACACTTTTTTTGGTAAGCTGTTATAGATTTAAAGTATGAAACCTCACCTCAAAAACTTACCTTACTTTATTACGATTATTTTGAATTAGACCCGAAGATAAAATAATCAAAAATGCTATCTAATTTTTAAGTAAGTATTCAAAATACTTATAAGTAAAATTTCGGTAACTTTTTGTTTCAAAACGGGTTTGACGTGATTGAATGTAAAATCTAGTTTTTTTTTGTTTTACAGATTTGTTTTTACAACAAATACAAATTTTAGATTATCAATAACTGGTAGAGTTGCTTACGATATTAGTATGTTTAACCTTCATCAGGGTCTCTTATGTTTGTGTTCATCACTAATTGAAGACCCTATTAGGGCAACTCTAAATGACTTTACTTATTTGCTTAATTAATGAAGCTTGATACAAAACGTAGGTACACAAAATATCACAGAACACAAATAATATAGACAGAACAGTCAAAGTCAAAGTCAAAGTTTTATTGCATACCAAGTGAACATTTGGTCTTTCATAACAATTTTGTTGCACTTATCAACTCAGTAGTCATCAACAAATATATAATTTAATATATAATACCAGCCTATAAATGTCCCACTGCTGGGCACGGGCCTCTTCTCATATAGAGAAGCAATAGGAGTATTGATCACCACGCTTGCTCATTGCGGGTTGCCGATTTCAGATTTCAATTTTTCCTTACTATGTTTTCCTTCACCGATTGTCAATGATGCCTTAGAATAATTAAGAAAGTACATATAACTTTGAAAAAGTCACATTGGTACTTGCCTGTAATCTCCTGCAACCTTGCGCACACAAATCCGTTCATTGAACCACTAGGTCACCACGACCAAGTCATCAACAAAAGATATAATAAATTAAAAATTTTATAAATCGCCGATTTTTTTTAGAAAACTGATGATAATTTTCAATACCCTAAACATATATTTATAAATTATAGCTAAGAACCATCTCGATAACGTCACTTTTAAGCCAAAAAAGCCGCATCATAATCTATCAGTTTGTTTAGGAGCTACGATGCCACAGACGCTCAGACCAACACATCGAACTGATAACATACCTCTTTTTGCGTCGGGGATTAAAAATGAAGTTCAGTCGCTAACATTATGTAGTTTGTTTTAAATAAATGAAGGTGTAGGTATATTTTCTTTAATCTATACCAATATATATAAAGCTGAAGAGTTTGTTTGTTTGATAGTTTGTTTGTTTGTTTGAACGCGCTAATCTCAGGAACTATTGGTCAGATTTGAGAAATTATTTCAGTGTTGGATAGCCTATTTATTGAGGAAGGCTATAAGCTATATAACATTACGCTGCGACCACAAGGAGCGGAGCATAAATGAAATATGTTGCAAAAATGAAAAACCGTTGAAACTAAAACGCGCGGACAAAGTCGCGGGGGACAGCTAGTATTATTATAATTTTCTATATTCTTTGACCGTAATTTAAATAATAATTATTTAAAATAATAATTATTTAAATTACGGTCAAAAAATATAGAAAATAAAATAAAAAGCGATAGTCTCCTATTGGATCATCTTTTCAGCTTCATTCTGGGAGCGTATTTATTTTATTTATTAAACAAAAGTTGGTATCTCCTGTTATTTTACTTCAAGTTTTTCTTTTGAGGTTCTGAATATAATAATAATTATGTAAACCAGAAATTAATTAAGTTAAACTCCACGTAAAAACTAATAGTAATTCGACACGCGACACTACCGCCGCCGCGTCAGCTCATGATTAGGGACTCCTATTGAGTCTGAAACTAGTCGAGCGATCCCGAGAATATGCGCGAGTAAACCGTTTTGTTTTAAATAATTATGAATACTCCTTAAAGTTATTATACAAACGTAAAAAAACCTTATTTTTTATGTTTTTAACACTTTTGAACAATATTCTGCGATTTATAAATCCATTGTATACTTAAAACTAATTCTATTCCATAATTTTATTTATCACATACATGTTAATTTTAAATGGTCCTTCCGCATCTCTGTGACACCCTAAAAGGGTCATGGACTCATTAGCATAGTTAACGTCTGTGTACAAATGTTTGTTGGTACATTAGGTATATTATTCTAATGTAAAAAGCTAAAGAGATTTTTTGTTTAAACAATAATCCCTGTATGGGTTTTACAAACAAACTAAAATTACATTTGGATTTGAAGCAACTTTGGGGATCGAATATACCTGTTTTGGTCTATTTTAAGCATGAATTTGACAAAAATTTAACGCTTTTACTAAGGGACATTTTGACTAAGGTGTAGGGTTTTTATAGGACTTAAGGCCCAGACATACGTCAACAACCTTAAGCAAGGGGGTGGTATGCGCGTAACCGCATCCTTTTCGCACGCAAGTAATTTTTTATTTTTGTCCCGTTTATATTGCACTGCCGCCTGTAAACTTACTCTCCAATTTAATTTTAATACCAATACAATGCCAATGCTAAATTTATATTAGTTTAGAAGGCAGGAGATTCGGTTTTCTTGGAAACCGGATAGTCTAGACCGGACTCTAAACATTGAGAGTATTTTTTTTGTACTTTGTATTGTTTGTGTGCCTGCTAAACGAATAACAATTTTGCATTGGCATTGTATTAGAATTAAAATTATATTAGATAGTAAGGGCACTGCCTGCCGCAAGAACCCGTTTCAATTCGCAACAGAAATTGGTAAAATCCGCAAATTTCAGACATTAATCTTTTTCTTTGCAAAAAAAACCGTATACTAAATAAGATAATGAAAACACATTTGAAACAAAAAAGATTGCATTAAAATACGCCCAATAGTTTTTGAGTGATAATCGTTTTTTGATCCGCGTTAGACATAACCTCAAAAATTATATACACTATTTAAAGAAAATGTTCTTATTCAAAGTGTATTTTTTTTAATTCTTCGATCTTTACTAAAAAACGTTAAAAGTCGTATATCTGCGCGTTAAGACTAGGATTTAAGAACGATACGCTATAATGGGAGCTAGAGACTGCTAGGTTATGGCGTGTAAAGTATGGGCATTGCTCAGTGCAAGCAATATGTATTTACTCGTCTTGGCGTTACTTAACATGAAATGTTTTTGGTGGGATTACTATCTGAATTATTTAAAACAAAACGGTTTACTCACGTATATTCTCGGGATCGAGTTCGACCCGCGACACCACCGCCGCCGCGTCAGCTCATGATTAGGGACTCCTATTGAGTCTGAAACTAGTCGGGCGATCCCGAGAATATACGTGAGTAAACCGTTTTGTTTTAAATAATTATGAACACTCCTCACGATAGTTATTATACAATTACTATCTGAAACTACCGGTTAGATTAAAAAAAATCTTTTCGCATATTTTGATAGCCTAACTATCAAAGAAGGTTATCCGTTATAGGCAATAGTAGTAGTAGTAGTAACTTCAACTTACTTGCCTCGGGATTGAAGCAATGCGAGTGAAACCGTGGGGCTTACAGCTACAAACAAAACATCACTGAACCAGGAACTATAAATTAACATAATTGTGTACTAAAAACTAGATGTTTTGTATACCTAGGTAAATAGCTCGTGATGCCCGTTTTTGTTATCCGTAGATACAATCATAAAACCTGTTTGCGGTTTACATAAATACTGAGGCAAAAAATAAACTGTTATATAATAAAAAAAATCTCTGGGTGTTGAGTGGTACCTTCGTTGTCTCTGATTCTATAGCACAAACTATAGCTTACTTGATTTGAGTTCAGAGTATGTGATCATGTCCACTCTTTTTGTTCACGAGATACCATTAAAAGAAGAGGGCCAGTTTTTGGAAACGCGTACGTGGGGACTCAGGTCCAACACGCAGTGATCTTGTTGAGATATTCACTCTAATATGAAATCCACGGGGCCATTATTATATTATTACTAGCTGTGCCCGCGGCTTCGCTCCCGTCAACTAACTACCTACCCTACCCTATCTACCCTAACCTACCCTACTCGTCCTAACATACCCTACCTAACCTATTATTTTGTTTTTAAACCTTCCCTGTATCTAGCGAACAAAACAAAAAAAGAATTATTCAAATCGGCCCAGCCGTTCTCGAATTTTAGCGAGACTAACGAACAGCATTCATTTTTATACATAAGATGCTTTAAATAATAGCTATATATAACAATAGTTGAATAATTCCAAAATAAACCAAAATGTATAAAATGACTAGATCCCGCCCCGGCGTCGCACGGGTGATGTGAGATTGTCAAAACATTATTTTTTCTTTTATAAAAACCTTCACTGGACAAAAATTAACACAACAAAAAAAGAATTAGCGATTTTTTTTCATTTGTTTCTTTCATTTTTATACCTATATAGAATATCTGTCAGAATAGGGATGTTTCCTGGCCATGAAAAGTTAAAATCTATTTAGTCCGTCAGTTAGATAATATAAATAATATTAGACACGTATTTTTTCTTTTATCAAAACAATACAAAATTACAAAGATACAGCGCTTTAAAGTTTCGGAGTGGGGGCTTATGACGCCACGCCTTGGTAAAAATCGTAGCGAGGAGTGACGTCACGCGTAATTTCCGTTCTCTGTATTTTGCTAATTTTTTGTTTGCAGGAAAAAAGAAAAAATACGTGTCCAATAAAATTCATAAATCTACCAGGCGGACATTAAAAAAAAAATTAGGAAACATGCCTATTATTTGGGTATATTTTTTAACGAATGACTTATGTCATGAAGTTCTTGCAAATACATTTTGACGCTTTATGTAATCCCCATGTAACCTGATGATAAAACGTTTTGTCCCTTGCAGACAAACCCATCATTGTTGTAATACGCAAACAAATTACATACACATTTTTAACAAAATTTTAAATAACTTACAACGTTTGCCTTGTAAACATAATTAACCTTGCTTAACAAATGATCAAACATGATTAAATGTGAATATGTAATTACAATTACATAGAATTTGCAATTTTAGTTGATTTTATTTTCCTAAATTGTTTCCCTGCGACTTCGTCCTCATTTACTGAAAAATTTGATCCAGAGATACCTTTATTTATTTAATTATTTTTTTGTTACGGGGTGAAAATCTGATGAATTCAACCCACGCCAAGGGTACGACGTGGGGATATGTCGGACTTGCACCGAATAAAAACACACTGGTCCTGTCCTTGCCTTGGCCGGTGTCCCGGGTTCGCTAAAGCATGCTTGGCAGGGCTCCGGCGGGCACCGGTCCTTGTAGGACCCCTGCTAGAGAGAGGTACGTGTATCCAACACATCTTCCGAAGATAGACACGTGGGACTTCGTGTCCGTATCCTCCAGGGCCTGTCGGCTGATCGGGTGCTGGGTCCCCCCTCCCCGTCACCCGCAGGCCCGACCTCAGGTTGGTCTGAGGTCATATCCAGAGAGATACCTACTATTTTATTTTTTTAAAGGGTCTATCAAGTAAAACACATATTAAATGCTCCCTAAATACTTACATATTAAGGTTTTTCAACTCAAAAACGACACTTCTAGGATTCACACTTTTAGTACTTGAAGCTAAAAATGCATTTGTTCTTTGTAAAATTACCAGGCTGTGTTATGACAGACATATTCCAAAAATAGGTCTTCCTGCCAATGACATTATAATCACAACCTCTTTGGCTTATTCTAACACTAGCTGTCCCCCGCGACTTTTTCGCGTGTTTTAGTTTCAACGGTTTTTCATTTTTGCAACATTTTTCATTTATGCTCCGCTCCTATTGATTGTAGCGTGATGTTATATAGCCTATAGCCTTCCTCAATAAACGGACTATTCAATACAAAAAGAATTTTTCAATTCGAACCAGTAGTTCCTGAGATTAGCACGTTCAAACAAACAAACAAACAAACTCTTCAGCTTTATATATTAGTATAGATTAAAACCGTCGCCACGGTTAGCCCTTTGTGTACGTTTCGTTGTCAATTATAAGTATTTACCTAGGTTTTTTATAATACTGCAGGATAAAATGGCCATTTCAGATACATACCATAAATAGATAAATTACACCCAGACACAGAACAAAATGATCATGCTCATCACACCAAGATTCGGGAAATCGAGGGATGGGAATCGAACCCGATACGATTTAGCAGTCAGGGTCACTAACCACTAGACCAAGAGGCCCGTCAAAGTAAACTAATCATAAAGTAAGCATTAATAAAATAATAGGTACAGGTTTTACGAATAGGAACACAGAGGCATACTAATAAGGAAGTGCACAAAAATAAATGCAATTTTATGTGTAAATGGCTTTGTTTGGCATGTCAGTAATTATAATTCTGAATCGTGGGAAATAATTTATTAGAGCTTTTTGCCCATAAACATCTGAAATTAAATAAATTATTTATTCTAAAAAAACACTACGTACTTAAATGTATTTTTTATCTTAGTCTATATTTCCTAACTTTAAAACAATAGCTAAGTTAGGGTCTGTTTAAAGTTTTTAAGTCTAGTCTAGACTAATTTATTTCAAGAATTAGCAGAGTATGATCTATACCGGTCCTATAAAAAACTGGTCAAGTGCGACTCGGACACGGACGCGAAGGGTTCCGTACCTTTGTACAAGATATAACACTACTAGCTGTCCAGGCAAACGTTGTTTTGCCAAGTACATCCTTATCACCTAGGCATATAAAAAATAGGTCAAGCCGTTTAGGAGAAGTTCGATAGCAAACTCTCTGACACGAAGTTTTTCATATATTAGATGTACTGTTAACCCGACTGCGCGACGCGAGGAGTATAATAATGTGTTTACTTGTTTATTTATTATGTTTTATATCATTAAAATACACGCTCTGTGGAAATTTCTAATTCTCAACCTATTACCGTACATTAGATACAGACCTGACAGACAGACGGACGGACAGCGGAGGCTTAGTAATAGGCTCTGTTTGAGTCCTTCAGGTACTGAACCATTTCACCATTGGGGAATAATATAGGCATCAACTTACTTTACTTTTGATATTTTTTAGATTTTTAATTTAAGTCAACCAACTCAACTTGACCTATAGATATTATGGTGCATAAAGATTATGCCATAAAACAATTAAAAACATAAATTTTATTGCAATAATTAAGTGAAATTTATGCCTATCGTAAAATAATTATTAACCCATAAAATTAAATAATGCAATATTATTTAATAGCATTTAATTTTATAGTGATTTTACTCGTATTATCTATTTTATTATATATATAAATAAAAATACATAACATACGGTAAGTATCTCATTAAATTAATTATCATCTGTAAAATAAAATGAAAAATAGTATAAAAAACTGTTCAAAATTTATTTGAACGAACGACGCACCAAAATATATCTACTTACTATCAGATATTCGATTTGAACTCCTAACTTCAAAATGTACAAAGTCACATCTATACTAATATTATAAAGCTGAAGAGTTTGTTTGTTTGTTTGAACGCGCTGATCTCAGGAACTACTGGTTCGAATTAAAAAAATCTTTTCGTATTGGATAGTCCGTTTATTGAGGAAGGCTATAGGCTATATAACATCACGCTACGACCAATAGGAGCGGAGCATAAATGAAAAATGTTGCAAAAATGAAAAATCGTTGAAACTAAAACACGCGAACAAAGTCGCGGGGACAGCTAGTAAAATATATACTTAGGTATCTTAGGACAACTTACACACGGTCATCTGGTCCCTCACAAGCAAGCTTATTGCTACCAGAAAACTGGTAAACATACCAATATGCCAGTGAAAACATAGCTAAATACAAAAACAAGGGATTTATTAAAAAATAATAATAAATGAATAAAATAAAATAAAAAGCCTTTATTGTTGCACTTAATTTTACATGCTAATAAAATATGAGTGTGCCTTAAATTTAGGTTAACTTAAACTTAATTACACTTAAAATAATCCTTACTAATATTATAAATGCGATAGTAACTCTGTCTGTCTGTCTGGCGCGCTTTAACGCGAAAACTACGAAACCTATTTATATGAAGTTTGGTACACAGATAGTCTAGAGCCCGAGAAAGGACATAAATATCGATAGACGGTCGTTAATGTGGTGCAGCTTGTCTTCCGACAAAGGCCTTCTCTAAAGATTTCCATTAAAAAATAAGGAAGTTGATTAAATACAACTTTATGTAAACACAAGTGAATTTGAGAATATGTATGAGATTTTATTTCCTAGATAGCAAGCAGGTTTGTTTTTAAAATTGGTCTAGTATTTCGTCGTTAAAGTTAACTGGTCGGATTAGTTTTTTAGATTCTGTATTAAAAGTCAAGGTAGAATATAACGCCTGCCAAAATAAAACCAGCTAATTTTTTTACTTGAGAGTTAAAGATAAAAAAGTCAAGTATATAAATGTAGGCAACATCACATACATAGCTCTAAACCCAAAGTAAGTAGCTAAATCACTTGTGTTATGGAATTCAGAGACAACGAAGGTACCATAAGCTCCCAGACCCGAGACAATGTAGAAAAGGAGTTTTCTACATTGACCCGGCCTACGTTAAGTATAAGCATAGATTACTCGGTCACTTTGGCTACCTCGCTTTAAAGGCCTATACAGTGTTCGTGACTAATATAATTACATATTCTGATGCATTCCATATTCTGATAATAATTATTTTAACATGTATGAAGGAATGTTAAAATGAGGTATTATTGGTAGATGGTAATAATGTATGAGAGCCTCCTTAGTATAGCAATTTAGTTATTTGCGAATAATAATAATATAATATCTTGGTGCAACTCACACGCGGCCATCAGATCCCATACTAGGCAGAACCTGTTTTATGGCAACCAAACCACTGATAAACGTACTATATGTATGTACGTACGTATATTTCTAAATAGATACTAATTATAGATAAATTACACCCACACACAGAACAAATGATCATGTTCACACAAAGATTTGTCCTGGGTGGGAATGGAAACCACGACCTCCAGTATAGCAGTCAGGATCACTACCCAGTAAACCAACAAGCTAATGAATAAATTAAAAACTTGAGTTCTAAGGTACAATTTCTTTGAATTTTTTTTTATGTTGGGATGGGTAAATCAGATTGCCTCTAGCATCATATACTATGACTTTACGGGCGCGATACGAAACATCGGTACAACGGATTAAGATAAATATTATTACTTCCTTTATTACTCAATATACATTTTTAAATATCGAATGTATAAAAAAAATATATACATTTAAGAATATAAAATATAGTAACCAAACGGCATTGGGAACATCTAAGCTGCCGGCGGCTAGGGCTCCAGAGAGGAACCTCCTCACGATTCGCGCCGTGTCGAACCAGCCGCCTAACGAGAGCCTTTTGAGGTGTTGGTCGAGGCTCTTGGCTATTAAGCCGTTGGCTGTCACGACTATCGGGACGATGATTGCTGAGTCCACCTCCCACATGTCGACAACGTCCGGCGCCAAAACCAAATATTTAATTTGTTAATATTATGAATACCTACCATATATTATTTAACATGTAGCGACTGCCTAACTGTTCTTCACGACCCACTTTACTGAGTAGCACAGTATCCTATAGATAAAGACTGGTTGTCAGAATTGTAATGACTTAACGTCTCTCAAATATCAAAAAAGTATGGCTGTAGGGACCAACTGCTTAATGTGCTGTCCAAGATACGGGGTTTCTCAGTATGCTGCCGATCTGATCTTCACAACCCATTATACCGGATAATAAGTCCAATAATTTTAATGTTCCCAAAACAATAAACGAAACCATGTGTATTATTCGCAGATGATATATCCATACTCACCACTTGCCAAATAAATGAGAATATCAATGAAAAACTCAATTTTCTTCTTTCGTCAGTAATAAATTGGATGGAAAACCATAACTTAGAAATTAATTTCTCGAAAACTAAATTAATCACCTTTCACCCACATCAAAAAGCCCCTATAAAACTAAACTATTCCTACAACAACACAAAATTAGAACAAGTTAACGAATTCACCCTCCTCGGTTTAGCAATAGATACACAAGTAAATTGGAAAGCACACATACTAAAAATTAGAGCAAAACTTTCAAAATTCTCCTACGCACTACGGGAAATTAAAAAAACCACCGACCTACAAACAGCACTTATTACATACTATGCCTACGCCCAAGCGTGGCTTAGTTATGGCATCATATTATGGGGAAATAGTACAGATTCTCACACCATTTTCACCTTACAAAAGAAACTCATCCGAATAATAACCAATATTGAACAGACAGACAGCTGCAAACCACTATTTCAAAAGCATAAAATCCTCACACTTACCTGTTTGTACATCTTAGAAGTATGCAAATTTGTGCGACATCACCCTGAATTTTATACTACCCGGAAAGATATTCAAGATAAATACAGCTTACGACACAAAAATAGATTAAATTTACCTACATCCAAACTAAAAATACATTCGTCCGGTCCACTAGTTATGTCAATTAAAATATATAATAACTTACCAAAAACAATCAAAGATGAAAAGAAAACTAATCTATTTATAAACAAATTAAAGAACTTTCTTCATTCCAAATGCTACTATACTATAAAAGAATACAACGATGATAAATTAATAAAAAGATAATGCAAACAATTCATATAAATTACTGTCTTTAGGAGTAAGCCCCTCTACCTATACGTTATATACATAAACACACACACACACACACAAACACATATACTCCCATACACACATATAATCACACACGCACACATTCAAAACATTTTTATATTATTTTTATTGATAAATAGTTTTATGAAAGTATTTAAGATATAAAAATTATAATTTTAGTAATAAGCTGCATATCTCTCCAACTTCTTTAAGCTGTGCCCTACCGGGTCCATAATGTTTCTAGCTCATAAATGTACCACCTGTATTTGACTTATGGAATGCTAATAAAGAATTGAGTATTGAGTATTGAGTATTGTTTTTTTTATTGTTTTTTATTTAGAACAATGTCGGCGATGTTCAAGATAGCAGTGGCGGTGGCCATGTTGTTTGCGCTGGCCGGTCGAGCGCGAGCCGGCACGTACGCACCTCGCTCCGACTACGGATATCCAGCCGGTCTTATACCTGATTGTAAGTTTCCAATTTACTTAATATCTTGTTAAGCTTACAGGCAAACTACAATAATACAGCAGAGAAAAATACTGTTTTTAAACTGGTTAACATTTTTTTCTGAATAACTTTCGTGAGGAGTATTCATAATTATTAAGGAATAAACCGCACATTCTCGGGATCGCCCGACTAGTTTCAGTCTCAATAAGAGTCCCTAATCATGACCTACGGCGGTGGTGTCGCGAGTCGAAGTTCGATCCCGAGAATGTGCGTGAGTAAACCGTGTGGAGACAAAAAAATAATGATTTATAGACAAACCTTTCTCTTGAATTCCTTGAATCCATTGGTGAAAACCGTATGAAAATCGTATCGTCGTTTGGACAGTCAGACAGACGCGGTGGGGAACTTTGTTTTATGATATGTATAGTTTTTGTTAGAAAATACGAAGAATTAAGAAGTTAGTCAGATGTTTATAATTGACGTTTAGAATATAGCCTGGTACTGGCAAATTGTAGCAATTTCAATAAACACGATTGAATGGTAATGACTTGATTTAATTACTTTACTCTTAAAAGGACTCGAAACATATTCTGTTGAATGCAGAAGTTCAAATCATAAAAGTGTAGTAACTATCTTTTAAGTAGAGTATCTAATGTCGGCCACTCACATTCGCACGAATACGCAAACCCACAAGTGTAGAACGACATTTTCTAATTATTTCTTTTCCAAGCTGTATCGGTTTTTTAATAGACATTTTTATGTCTGTACGCGCAAACCAGCGCGCGAACCTTTTTCCAAATGTTTGCGCGCAACTGAGTCACCGGGGAAAAAGTGTGGAACTTTAGTAAAAAATAAGTCTTACTCGTTAACAGTCTTTTGATTTTACAAACACACAGCCGAATTAATAGGTTTGAAACTAAAAGCTCGAACTCTATTAAATTAACCAAACCGTTTTAGCTAAATGTGAGTCTATTATTGAATTTATTTTAATTTACTGCTTCATCGTGTCGATACATAATTGTGACATGGAATCATCATAATAAACTTAACTATATAATACATACAAAAGGAATAACAAAATAAACTAATCAAATTAAACATAAACCTAAAATATGGCCTCAAAAAATAAAAGTTGGAACCAACGGCTTAACGTGCTTTCTGAGGCACGGAGTGATCTCGGTATATTCACAGATGGTCACTCATTCACGGACCAGATCGCGTTAAGCGCGTTAAGCCCCTTATCATTGTGATAAGTAGAAAATTTATACCCAATCATATTATTGAACTTCTGTTATGATTATACAATTATATACAATGTAGAACCACCTGGTGATATAGAACGAGAAACTAGTAGTACGAGAAGCTAGCCATGACCGACTAGCATTGAGTATCTATGATGACCTTGATACAATTATAGTGCTCATTACTTAATAATTACCGAGGATTATGCGAATGATACACATTGGAATAGAACTATATTAAAAATCGAGTTTTTTTTAAACAACTCCCAAATAAATTTAAGCCCACACAAACATCAAATTCAATATACGAATATCACTCGGACTTGAGAACAGGCATTTGCATATTTTGTGCATCGCACAAAATATGTATGTCCCATGCGGGGATCGAATCCGCAGCACGTCGCACACAGTAGAATTTGGGGTCGTGACTTATACTTTCAAGTGACTTAGACTGGTCACATGACATTACTTATTATTACATACGCATAGATCAATAGGGGATCGGACTATTTTTTTTATATACTCGTCACATAGATATTAAAAAAATATTATATACGTATTTTTTTATTAAACCAATCGATGATCTATTTAAACAACGATGCTGTAAATGGAAATGTCGCGTAACGTCACTTGTGGCTACAATTTTTACCCACAAGTGACGTCACATCCCACCCGCCACTGCACATCCGGAAATTTTAAGCGCTTTTAGTTTGTCAATTTTCATTGATTTGATAAAAGAAAAATACGAGTAATTTTTCTTTTCTTATCAATCTGCTAGACTATATAGATATTTCAATTTCATACCCAGACCGCTCCCCTATTGTATACTGTTTGTTAAACTGTAAACTCATACAATAAAATTGTATTTTTTTAAAATAATATATCTAACAACTTCATAAATCATTTTAAACATGAATAATACATAGTAGATAACATCGATTATGTTTGCTGAGTGAATATAATATGTTCGCACCAATTAATTGTTCTTTATCGGACGTTATTATTAATGATATGATTACTACGTCCATGAGATGCCAATATAATATTGCAGATACATCTATTCTAGGAATTATTGATAGCTGTCTATGCTCCTGTTAACATTTTAATTCGTGTTTAATAATTGGTATAATAACTTTTGTGAGGAGTATTCATAATAATTTAAAACAAAACGGTTACTCAAACTCACACTTAAGCTAAACTCACGCATATTCTCGGGATCGCCCGATTAGTTTCAGACTCAATAGGAGTCCCTAATCATGAGCTGACGCGTCGGCGATCTCAAGAATATGCGTGAGTAAACCGTTTTGTTTTAAATAAATACGTGTTTAATAATGGTGGATATAGGTGCATTTATAAGAGTTACACATTATAGAATAATATTATTCTATAACGAAATATTTGATAACAATTAAATCGAATAGTCTCGAACTTATGAATTAACCCATTGTTAATCAAGTCCTTGAAACCAAACAAAAGATTGGTTTACTAGATGTCGCATACTTCGCCCTAAATACGTTTAAAGTAAATGGAAGAAGAAATTCGAACCTGAATCGGTGACCTCTGTAGCTTAATTGGTAAAGCGACTGGGGCATTAAAACCAGTAGTCTCGGGTTGGAGTCCTGCCTGAGGTTTAAATTTTTTCTTTCCACAATTTGTATTTAATTCAAATTTTACCGCATCAATTTGATTGCATGGATAGCCGAGTATAGGTCACAACGCCAATTGCCACTGTGCGCGACGTGCTGCGCGACAAGCATTTGCATGCACAAATGCTTGTTCCAAGTCTGGGTATTCTTTTTGCACGTGAATTGAGGTACCTACAAAGATTAAATTATGTTTGCGGGACACACAAATGTTTACCCCATGCGGGGACCGATCCCGAAGCATAGTCGCGCGGTGTGTAGATTAGGCTATCTATACAAATGAATACAAATAGTAGAAATAAAATCTTAAACCTCGCAAGCGTAAAGCGTAATAAATAATAAGTATTGCGCTGCTATCAATGCAGTCAATTAAAGTGTGTAATGGTTTTTTTTTATTTAATTAACAAAAAATATTTATTTATTAAACATAAATCACATTTTTATATAAAAAATATTTGTTAAATAAATAAAATATAATTATATACAGTAATATTTTCACACATCGTAAAAATAAGAACTACAAAGCGAATGTCTATAAATAAAAGACAACATATAATTTGTTTTTATATTACTTTAGAAAACAATAGGGCGGAAAAACAAACCATTCAATTATTGTAATGACTCAAGTACCTACTCAGTAATAAGTATTTTACAAGATTTTCTTTAGTTAAGTTATTATAATGCTGAAGAATGGTATATATTATTTGACTGCACGGGTAGCCGACTGGTATAGGTGACCACGCCAAATATCTCTGTGCGCGACGTGCCGCGGGTTCGATCCCCGCATGGGACAAGCATTTGTGTGACCCACAAATGCTTGTTACATGTCTGGGTGTTCTTTGTGCATGTGATTTGAATGTTTGTGAAATCCCCCGCGACGCAAGGATCAAAAAAAACTTAATGCGGGAGTCGATTTAAAAAAAAAATCAAATCTTAAAAACTATTTTATCGATTTTAATGAAATATAAATGCACGGATAGCCAAGTGTGCGCAACGTGCTGCGGGTTCGATCCCCGCATGGCACAAGTATTATTCTAAGTCTGGGTGTTCTTTGTGCATGTAATTTGAATGTTTGAGTAACCGCGACACAAGGATTAAATTCCTAAGTGCGGGAGTCGTTTTATTAAAAAAAGATTTATATATGTATTTCCGGAGTTAAATAAAATTAATACAATGAAAAAAAAAATGGTCATTACCTAATCTATAAATAATTATTTTCTAAAATTGCGTGGACAAATTGTGTCACATACATGTACCTACTAATTTTTTTTATTAAAAATGAATCTTTGTTCATTTTCATTATTTTCGGGGAAATTAATGTTATTTCATTTACAACAGTAATTTGATGTTGCATCCGGTTGATAACATCACCATGGCTAATAGACTAAAACGAGAGACAGACATTCAGTCAAATTTCACAGGATGTTATTCTGGCGACGAGGAAATTTGATAACTAATATAGTTATAATAGGACTTATTTTTATTTACACGTCACATAGATATTAAAATGTTAGACAGTTATTTTTCATTTTTTTAATTAAACAAATGACAAGGAATATTCAGTGAATGGAAATGTCGCGTGACGTCACTTGTGGCTACAATTTTTACCCACACGTAACGTCACAAGCCCCCACTCCAGAAATTTAAAGCGCTTTAACTTTGTCATTTTTCATTGATTAGATAAAATAAAAATACGTTTTTCTATTTCTTTTTTATCTATCTGGTGGACAAATAGATATTTCCTTTTCAAACCCAGTCCGCGCCCCTAAAAAGATTGTTGTAGAATTTCGGACAGTTACAGCATGAACGAATTAATGAGTTACAGATACGGATAAAAAAAAATTTAGGGTCCCTTAACTCAAAAGGAAAAATGAACCCCTTATAGGGTTTGGATAGGACTGGATAGTATCTACCGCATACGCAATGGGGCGATTCTATTCTTTGAAAGTGGTGTATTCTGAAATACTGTCAAACTTAAATGACTAAAAAAAAACAAATATGTATTAATTATTAAGCAGATATAGTAATTTTATTTGATTAATTATGTCTTTCATAACAGCCTCCTGAAATTTGACGAGAATGCAAAACGATACGTTGTATATTTATATAAGTAAGTTTATCAGTTGTCTGGTTGCCATAATACAGCCTAGTTTGGGATCAGATGGCCGCGTCTGATTTGTTCCAAGATATTATTATTATAAGTAAAAGATACTCAAAAATACCGGTGGAAGAAGTGGCTTTGCTTTGTGCGAGTCTGACAATAATAATAAATCTGTACTGTTTTCCAGGTCCTGGGGTCCTGAAGAACGCATCAATTAGCGCCCGAATGCTGCAGCACCTCCAGGTGACTATACATCAGGTCACCAGCGCTGGGAAAATAGTGAGGAGGATGCTTCCCGTAGAGACTGCTCATAAAGTTGTGGCCAAGGACAAAACTATAGGTAAGCAGACAACACTAGGTTTAAAGACGTAAGAAAAAAGTAATAATAATAAAAAGTAATAATAAATAAATGTGGATAACATTACAAACATTGCTCTGAACCCAAAGTAAGTAAGCCACTGGACCACGGAGGTGGTCAAAGTATACTTCAACTCTTGTGCCATAAGCCAGATCAAGTGCCTCTTCAAATAATTTTATTTCTAATAAATTGCCAATACAAAATTAATATTATTTTAGCGGAAAAGTGATTCAGTAATCTTGGAAAATATACCTAACTGTAAATAAAAGAAATTAACTGGAATCTAAATATTGACAGTATTTTTTTTGTACTGTGTGGTGATTGTGTGCCTCCTAAATTAATAACAATTTTGCATTGGCATTGAATTAGAATTAAAATTCGATCAAGAGTAACCTCCAGGTTTCAGAGAGGTGTTCACTTACTAGTAGGTGAGCAGCTTGCCAGTTTGTTGGCTATTATATATATTAGATCTGCGAGGTAATTGCGAATGTTTGTTATTTCTTGAAGCGAAATAACTCTCCTGGTTTTGATGAAACTTGACGCTCACATAGTTTATAGCATGCGTCAACATAAAAAAGCACTACGTTTTTCTGTGGGATGATTAAGTGCTTCTGAGGCCAAAATTAGGTATGAATAAAGAAATCTTTTTACTTGTGTTTAATAACCTACCTAGTGAAAATTTTCATATTGTCAAAAATATTAAATTATGTTAGAAATTAGTAAATTACAGTTTATAGAAAAAAATAGTACTTCGAAAAAGAAAAACGACAGCTAAGATTCGTCGTATCATAATTAGTATAATTTATATACCTAGTTGTCGTGATCATGTTTAATCTTCTACGTGGTGTTGTTAACGTACATTGTATAATATACATGGTGTCCTCTCATGGCGATCTTGGTTAATTATGGCTGTTACGCTCAATGAGATAAATAATACTACCGTGTTATGGTGATTAGTAGTGATTAATTGTATAAGATTACTTTGTAATATATGTGGCTTCTTGGAATTTATTGCACCGACGAATAGCACCTTCTTCCTGTCCGTATCAGAATGATTGAGTTCGCGATAAAATCCGCTAGATTCACTAGCCTGGCATGCGGTCCATTTGTCAATTTCCACAAATTTAGACGACCTCCGTGGTCGAGTGGCATACACACCGGTTTTCAAGGTGTCGCCAGCTCTGAGGTCCCGGGTTCGATACCCGGCCGGGTCAATGTAGAAAACCTTGTCTTGCCTTTCCTTGTTGTCTCGGGTCTGGGTGTTTTTGGTACCTTCGTTGTTTCTGAATTCCATAACACAAGTGCTTTAGCTACTTACTTTGGGCTCAGAGCAATGTATGTGATGTTGTCCACATTTATTATATATAAAAAAAAGAGAGACAAGCTACTGGCTCGTTATTAGTGGATATTTATTCATGGACATTCGAGACTGCAAAGCTAGTGGATTTCTAATCGCGGACACGCATCATTGGTTTTGTGGTCAGCGCAAAAATCTGTTTCTTACCCTAGCACCCGTTATCCTATTATTATCATCAGCTATTTCTATCTAACTGCAGGGAAAATGCATTTCTAGTCTCTTTCCATCAGAATCTTCTTGACGACCCTTGTGGTTAAGTGGCGTACACATCGGTTAGGTGTCACTAACTCTGAGGTCTCGGGTTCGATCCCCAGACGAGTTAATGTAGAAAACTACTTTTCTACATTATCTCGGGTCTGGGTCTGTTTGTGGTACCTTTGTTGTCTCTGATTACATAACACATGTACTTAGCTAATTACTGTTGGTTCACAGCAATGTATGTGATGTATACATTTATTTATTTATCTTTCTAATTAGGACTGTGAAACATTCTTTATCTGAAGAGTCTTGCTGTTCCCCCCATATCCGACTTGACTATAACATGTTCTTTAGTTGTGATGTTCAGAATGTCTAATACGTGCACTGTTCTTTGCTGTCTAATGATTACTCTCATCTTTATTTATAAAACAAAGTCGAGCTAGTTACACCATTTATAACTCAAGAACGAGGGGATCGATTTTCATGACGATCGTAAAAGGGCGCGAAACAAATTGATGTCTTACAGGAACGGGGATTATTTACGCGGGTAAAACCGCGGGGCACCGCTAGTAGAATCATAAATTGCATCAATTAAGTACTTAGTGATAACTCAAGTAATTGTACTTTAAGATGAACAATTAGCGTCGTTAGGAATTACCTCTTACTAGAGTAGTTACTGAGTTAGTAAGCTCAGTTGCAAGGCTGATCAAAGTCGTAGTCAGTAGGTTGGAAATTGTAGGTTGACAATGTAGCTAATTGTGTGATCGTATGTTCATTTTACAAGAAATCGCTAATGTCCGAACGAAAGAGTTGTAGCTATAAAGTACGCCTATGTAATATAAATATACAGGGTGTTACCGAAAAGGTATATCTATCTGATCTCAGCCATCAGCTCATCCAGTTTTAGCTCAATTGAGTTAATCAAATAATTGATATCCAATTTCCGCATTAATTATTCGACACCAAAAGTCATATAAAACGTGTCACTGCACTTCGGGGGTCAATATCTTATTAAGTTATTCGCTAAATGTTAAGATACATAGCTTCAGCGGTCTGGTTGGTGATTTTTGATGTCGAATAATAGGGGAGTGGACTGGGTATGAAAAGGCAATATCTTTATTGTAATATCTTTATATGAGATTTTTTCTTTTATCAAATCAATAAAAATATATAATAAATACTTTTAAATTCTGGAGTCGCGTCCTGTGAAGTCACTTGTGGGTAAAAATTGTAGCCACAGGTGACGTCACGCGACATTTCCATTTACTATATCTTCCTCATCGTTTGTTTAATTAAAAAAAGAAAAAAAAACGTGTCTAATATTTTTTTAATATCTATATGACGTGTAAATAAAAATAAGTAGTCCGATCCCCTATTGGATATCCATAAATAAATTGAATCATTTTGATTTAATTTTGTTAACTGACTCTATGTCAGATGTACTCTCCACCCCTTTCGGTAACAACCTGTATATATACTTACTATGTAATTATATAAAAATGAATTTCCTTTGGTCACGCAATAAGTTCGGGAGGACCGCACCAAATCTGATAATTCTTATTTTGGTTATGTTCTTTAAAAGGACAAGGGTTTCACAAAAGAAACAAAAGAAGAACGTATGGAAACGTTTTTAAAATCTTAAACCAACCGAGCGAAGCTAGTACTTATAATATAACAAAGCTAAAGAGTCTGTTAGTTTAAACACTGCGTTTCAATCGCTAAAACTTCAAATCGAAATTGCAAAAATCTCTTCATTTTCAGTATCCCAATTCTCGAGAATGTTATAGGCTATTTATCATCACGATACTGGCCGTGAGAGAAAAGCAAAGTTAAACTACTCTAAACTCGTTGTTTCAGTAGATTTATATGATTCAAAATGTTATAAAAATAAACTGTTATTTTTAATCTAGCCAAGCGCAACAAAACGGGATAAAAATTTCAGCGCAACTGTATTTATTCAGCGGTGTACAATTTTACAGTTCGTTAAACTATGTGTTAATAGTTTACTATTAAATATTTATGTCAAGCCAGTTACAGTTTTAACTTTTATTTTATTTGCAGTTAATATCTGATAGTTTGTGTATTTAAAAGCTTAAGTTACCTGTTGATTGGTTAATTATATTAATACCGGCAAGTTAACGGTCCTCGTTGATTGGTTATTTTAATAGGGATGCTCCCTAGGGACTAAAAGTCAATATTTATCTGCAGTATGTAACAAAAACCCTGTCCGATCCAATAAAGGCGTATTCCTGGATCAACATACGTACTAGAAAAAATGTCCGTCCGTTGCAGTCGATCGGAAGATATGGCTACGAAAGGAAGCCGAAATTCGTTTTTTTACGCATACAGAAGAATTGCAATCAAGAATCAATATTCTGATTAAGAAATTGGCAATTTAAAATTGACTGATCAAAAAAAATGTTTTAAACGATTTTCAACCAAGTCAGTAGAAAATAGTCGTAATACCGTATTTTACTGCCTATCTCACCTCCACAACCAATTTTACTGAATAACACAGTATCCCAAAGTAAAACTGGTTGTAATTGTAATGACTTAACTGTCAAAGATCAACGTATGACAGTCGGGACCAACGGCTTAACGTGCTTTTCAAGGCACGGAGGGGTCTCGGTATTTATTTACAAATGGTCACCCATCCACGAACCAACCGCGGCGAGCGCGGCTTAACCTGTATTGTTACACCATACGGCTTACATTTAGCCACGAGCCCCCATTATACCATACACCATAGTCGTTGAAAATATAACATGAACATTTCAACAACAATAAGAGACATTTATCTTTTTGACAAATCTTTCTTATCCGGGTCAAGACTGGCTAATACCCAGTTATTTATCTTTCTGAGCACCGACAGGATACTGAAGTAATACCCAAATCATTGAGGAGTGTTTTTTAAATCGGTGAAAGGAAGTCGATGATCAGTTGAAGATTTTATGTTGATGAATTTTATTAATGACTAGCTGTCCCCCGCGATTTTGTCCGCGTGTTTTAGTTTCAACGGTTTTTCATTTTGCAACATTTTTTATTTATCTCCGCTCCTTTTAGTCGAAGCGTAATGTTTTATAGCTTATAGCCTTCCTCAATAAATGGGCTATCCAACATTGAAAGAATTTTTCAAAGTTTTGTAGTTCCTGAGATTAGCGCGTTCAAACAAACAAACAAACAAACTCTTCAGCTTTATATATTAAGTATATATTAAGTATAAAGATTAAGTATATAGATGAGAATGATTTTGAGTACAAACTTGTAAAAAAAAATGTATTGTACTTAAGTGTATTTAACCATTAAAATTTAAAACCTAGAACATTATATTTTCTTTTTTTTTGTTTTCAAAATAACTTGCACAAATTTTATATATAAAAACCTCGTGTCATAGTGTTTCTCATCGATCTAAGTTTAACTATCACGGTTCATGAGATACAGCCTGGTAACAGACGGATGGACAGCAGATTCTTAGTAATAGGGTCCCGTTTTAACCTTTAGGTACGGTACCCCAAAAATCGATGCGTGCTGAACACATTTTGATTTGTCATGTATCCATGACTGTGGCGGTCAAAAGATTCCAAAGAATCCCCTTCACCAACCCACACCCAGTCTAAAAAAATACTTCGCCTTTATAAATTCAATAGCGACGTTTAAGGATAACGTGATCTGCCTATCCTCATATTTTATTCATGGCGCGATACAAGTTTGCAAAATTGCTGTTCAGCTATTCTTGGGACATTTCTCTTGGCTTTTTAAAGATATGATAACGATATCATAAGTTTTGGTTGGACGTACAGAGTGACAGTTCTGATCCTGGATTGTCTCTAATGCCTATTCCTATATTAAGAAACGCTCCGTTTTGCGTACGGATCGTAGAATTTTCTAAGTAAAACAAAGACAATTTTACTGTCTGTCCGGCCAAAAGTAATTTGAGCATTGATTTTCTCTGCTTACCATCAAGCGTGATTTTGTAGATATAGAGATGGGAATAATAATTATGTGCACTTTGAGGCACTTCGACGACCTCCGTGGTCGAGTGGCGTACACACCGGTTTTCAAGGTGTCGTCAGCTCTGAGGTCCCTCGTTCGATACCCGGCCGGGTCAATGTAGAAAAACCACTTTTCTACAGTGTCTCGGTGTGTGTTCGAAGGTACCAGCGTTGTCTCTGAATTCCATAACACAAGTGCTTTAGCTACTTACTTTAGGTTCAAAGTAAAGTATGTGTTATTGTACACATTTAAAAAAAATAAAGAAAATTACATGTCATTGTGTATTGCAAAGGTGACGATCACCAGCTCACAGTAAGCTGACCGTCAGCATAAAATACATAATGATCGCAAACATCTTAATTTTTATTATTATTTGTTAAAGCGGCAACAGAAATACACACTTAGTATACCTAAATTTCAACTCTTTAGCTGAACTCTTCATGAAATACAGCCTGCTGACAGAAGACGAACGGACGGACGGACAGATGAGTGGACATCGGAGGCTTAGTTATAGTGTCCCGTTGGCGCCCTTCGGGTCGAAACCATAAAAAGGCTAAGGCTGCTATACTTTTTTGCAGAATTATTTTTAACTTTTTTTGCATAATTATTCCCATCTTTTGTTGTATTTCTTACAGATTTAAAGAATAAGAAGACAGTGTTCTACGCAGTCGGCTTTTTGGACAGTTCGGCGTTGCCACTGTCGCAGGCGCTCGGCACTTCGTACTCCCGGCGAGGGTACAATGTCTTCATATCCGAAACCTTCGTCTTTCTCACGTATATTTATCCTAAGTAAGTATACTATACTAGCTTTTCCTCGCGACTTTGTTCGCGTGTATTAGTTTCAACGGTTTTTCATTTTTGCAACATTCTTCATTTATGCTCCTCTCCGTTTGGTCGCAGCGTAATGTTATATAGCTTATAGCCTTTTTCGCTAAATGGGCTATCTAACACTAAATGATTTTTTCAAATCGGACCAGTAGTTCCTGAGATTAGCGCGTTCAAACAAACAAACAAACTCTTCAGCTTTATATATTAAGTATAGATAAGTATTATAACATTCCACATTAGTATAACATATTGTATTTGTTGCTTAACAATGAAAGGTGGGCGACTCGGGGGCTCTGTTTAATTGTTTGACCTTCAAAAAGTATTTTGAATAGGTTTTGATTTTGAACAAAAACCAATAACTAATAATAATAATTAATGGCCTTATTTATAAAAATCTCGAAGATCCTTCGCAATTGATTAGTATGTTCTTATTTAAATTATTCTATAGAGAATGTGAATTAAGAAGTTTTTTAGCAATTGCGTAACACCGTTGAGATTTTTATAAATAATGCCAATAATCTACACTAATATTATAAAGCTGAAGAGTTTGTTTGTTTGTTTGTTTGAACGCGCTAATCTCAGGAACTACTGGTTCGAATTGAAAAATTCTTTTTTTATTGGATAGTCCGTTTATTGAGGAAGGCTATAGGCTATATAACATCACGCCACGACCAATAGGAGCGGAGCATAAATGAAAAATGTTGCAAAAATGAAAAACCGTTGAAACTAAAATACGCGAACAAAGTCGCGGGGGACAGCTAGTATTTTTTAAGTCAGTGCACAAGTATAGGGCAAGTGTAGATCACTTGATCCAGAAACATGGCAACCTTCTAACTGTTACCTCAAAAACTCAACTTCAAGAGTCTCTCACTCACACTCTCAGACGCACACAAGTTAAGCATCACGCCTTGAAAATGATTTCAAGCCTGAAAGTTCAACTTTTCCTAAAAATCCCAAGTCAAACAGAACCTAAAAAAACATGTCGACATCTAATTCGCATTAGTGGTGTCCCACGAACACACAACTTAATCTTTGGGTGTTCCTACTATCTTTTATCTTTGCCGATAACTTTGACAAATAGCATTCAGGAAAGATATTAGGGGTGTTTTATAGAGGGTTACTAAAAATAGTTTTCTTTTTATGTGATGGATTTTGGATTTATGATATTATTATTCTCGGTTGTTTAGTTGAACGAACAGATAATAATAATATAATAATAATCTTCGGACAACTCGCACACGGCCATCTGATCCCAAACTAGGCATAGCCTGCATTATGGCAACCAGACAACTGATAAACATACTTATATATTTCTAAATACATACATATTATAGATAAATTACACCCAGACACAGAACAAATGATCGTGCTCATCATACAAAGATTTGTCCTGGGTGGGAATCGAACCCACGACATCCAGTTTAGCAGTCAGGGTCACTTACCACTAGACCAACAGGTCCGTCATAATGCATGTAGATTACAATTAAAAATCGAGTTAGTGATTGGAATTAACGAAGTGTCCAAAGTCATTTGATACTACCTGATTATACTTTCAAGATTAAGAAGAAAAAATACATAATTATATCTACAGACAACTTTTCCATATTTGAGTTGCAAATATACCGTTAAACAGTCAGCACGTTGTTTTAAAACAAAGTAATGCATCAACCAAAACACATCCTTATTGCGCTGTACACGAAGATATTTATTGGTTTCATGTATTTAGATGTTAATGATTATTTAGCAAATGCTCATGAAAAAGCTTTTAGATCTCAAAATTCGACTTTTTTTTTCACCTTTTTTTCGATTTCTCTACAGTTGTTCTGCTATTCTGGGTGAAGGCAAACCCGACAAATCAGAGATCATGAAGATCAATCCACCGTCGGTTTAAACTATACTACTTAAATCTAAAACTTATAATATACAATTTTAATTATTTGCTACACATTAACGCATACGGAGCAAATATTCATTATATTAGTCAGTAGTTCGAGTCCTGCCTAAGGTTTAAGTTTTTCTTTCTGTTATGTATTTGTCTTTAATTACTTATAATATAAATAAAACACTGCTAATGCTATAGATAATGGCAGAGAGTTCTAAATGCCACTAGCATACCAGAATATTTACACTTATAAAGCTTTTTATTGGACTGAATAAATAAATAAAATGGCGTCCAAACCAGGGAATTTAAGTCTTCATGCTGCAATGCCTTTTATGACTCAATTTTATGTCTTTAAATAAATAAATAATGCTCGACTATTTTTAATGTCATGAATGTATTCCCAGATGGGCAGTTAGTGTTGTCTAGCTTATCTAAATATTAATTGTAATGAAATACAAATAGTAGGAAAAAGAAACTCAAACCTCAGGCAGGACTCGAACCTGCAACTACTGGCACGTCAAGCCAGTAGTCGCAGGTAGTTACAAATATCCGTAATAAAAAAAATAGTTTTTCATTTTCGTTTGTTTTTTTAATTTTTGATATCAATCGTATTTATAACCGATATAGAGGTCATAATTTTTGTTTGTAACTCACCCTATATTTAGATTTGATACTTCATTCACGGAACTGTATATTTGCCTCAAAAGTACCAATTATTACTTAAATACTTCGGTAATTAATTCCCTTAAAAAATAAATAAATGCAACTGATCTAACGGTTTAAACAATCGTCACTGTATTTCCCGCCATTCGTTAACCCAATATTATTCATCCTTAGCCCAGTATTCGTGTAACTATAGTCTCAAAATTTATAGTCCCAAAGTCATTGGATCGAGTCCTTGGCCATAAATTGAGCCCAAGTTTGGCACAGGATGGGATACTGAGATCATATTAAGTTGATATACTTGTGGATGGGTCCTTAAAAAATAGTGATTTCTATCTCTCAAGCACCGTGTTACCCAGTAAATGGGTTGTAGAGGTCAGATAGGCAGTGTCTCTAAATTATGGGGTTCTGCTATTTTTGGAGAGATTGGGAGCCGATCGCAATTTTATTGCTAAAAAGACCGCTTGTTTAAACAGTTTTGAAAAATAAAGAATTGAAATTTTAATACACCGTGGACGTCATTTATGATTAGAGTACCCGTAAAGACAAATTGAACTGCCTAAACTCAACGGGATTGCGTCGATTCGTTGCAGAGAAAAAATAAGTAAATATAGAGTGCGCATATCGACAATGAACTGTAGGCACTAGTATGGAAAAGTAAAATCGTAAAATAAAGCCAAACAAAAAGTATCAAACAAAGCGCGCCGTTTTATTAAAAATATCTCAAAACCTAATAATATCGGAATCATTGATATTTTCGCATGAACGTCGGTCGTCACGAGGCAAATCACTTAAATCAGTAGAAGAGCGTAGTACTTATAGCTAAAAAGCTTTGCTTACGCTCGGCACAATGGGTTACTAGCGATGCGCGCACTCTATGCTTTAAGGTAACTATATAATTATACTAGCTGTCCCCCGCGACTTTGTCCGCGTGTTTTAGTTTCAACGGTTTTTCAATTATGCTCCGCTCCTATTGGTCGTAGCGTGATGTTATATAGCCTATAGCCTTCCTCAATTAACGGACTATCCAATACAAAAAGAATTTTTCAATTCGAACCAGTAGTTCCTGAGATTAGCGCGTTCAAACAAACAAACTAACAAACAAACTCTTCAGCTTTATAATATTAGTATAGATTCATTACAAAATACCTGTATCTTTTGTTTAAAATATTTATCAATTCGGTAAGACATCTATATACTTATTGCACTGTCAGTTAATTTACATACACCTACAGACAAAAATACATCTTTAAAGCTGCAAACAATAAAATATAAGAAAGACGTAGAATTTCAAACTTTTCAAATATATGTGAAATTAGAGTAAAACTACCATATTAATAGTACTATTATTTATTATATTACAGTGTTTATTAAGTAATATTAAATTCCATCTCCGTTGAATATCATACATTGTTTACAGTCGGGAACAACCAGCTACCATATATACATTGGCTTTAAACAATTGTTAGTGATGTAACTTGCGGATATTATGCCGACAAAATGAATTGTGGATATTAACCTTTTTTAAATCTTTTTTACTAACTCTATTTAAAAAATAAGCTTGATATTCCTCTCAAACTACAGTTAGTTTAAATTCACATCAAAGCTCTTAAAAATATCACTAAAGTAAGGTCAAAAATCTAAAGCAAAAGCTACGACATGACTTGTTTGTGAAAGAACAAATTAATTTCCTAAAAACAAGGGTAGTAAAACCCCACTGTATCCGATTGTTTCGGGTATTACCGATCTTCTATCCCCTTCGGCAGGACATCTCTACTATATCCAAAGCTTATGATCTGTTTGCTGAGACGTGGGATTATTGCCTGTTATTGCGTATCATAGTGATAAATTGGGTTTAAGACAGAAAGGGGTAGGTAGAGCTCTTAGTGGTATTAGCAATGATATCTTCGAAAGATATTACGGTTGCGTTTTTGTGGTTTTATAGTTCGTGTGGGAGCATTGTTTTCTTTTAGTTAAGAAGAATTTTAGTATGAAACTACAGATATGTTTTATTACATATCCACCTCTTACAGTACAGTACACACAAGGTTAGCCATTATTTAATTTATATAAAAACTTTGTTGAAAGATGTATGGACGGATTTGGGAAAGAAATTTGTTTAAAACTGGTAGTATACATCTTTTATACATTTATACATATTAAATGAAACAATGTCCCCCGCCGCGTTTCTATTTCGGGGTGTCTTCGGTCTCTTACGCAATCAACTCAAATACTACCGAACGGGTTTTCAAATGGCTTTTCCAGTGGATATAGTGATACAAGAGGTTTTGTAAATAATCCATTATTGTTTAATCTACCCGTGCGACGCCGGGCGGGTCGCTAGTATAGACTAAGCAGAAATACATAATCTCTAATTAAAAAATTCTTCCTTTCAGATCGGTGCGCCTAGTAAGATTCATCGGCAAGAAGATGGGAGAATTTCTAGTAAGACTAACCGAATTGGGTCTGGAACCTGAAAACTTAGAAATTGTTGGATCCAGTCTAGGAGCACATGAAGCAGCCTTTGCAGCTAAATACTTTTACGAAGTAACAGGGAAGAAACCAGCTAGATTAACAGGATTAGACCCAGCTGGGCCATGTTATAGAGCACTGGACTCAAAAAATAAACTCTGGAAGACTGACGCAGAAAAAGTCGACGTAATTCATACAAACATTGACGGCTTCGGAATAGCTGAAACATTAGGTCATGTTGATTTTTACGTAAACGGAGGAGAATTTCAACCAGGCGATATTCCTTATATCCCTTGCTTGGTTGTTTGCAGTCATATAAGAGCTTTAATATATTACTGGCAAGCTTTAGAACATCCTAAGAAGTTTATAGCTACAAAATGCGATTCGGTCCAAGAAGCAAGATTCGCTCAGTGTTTTAATAAAACTGAAACGAATTACTTAGGTCTAGAGACTCATTTTGAGAGGCCCGGTATTTATTATTTAGCGACTAGTAATGAGTTTCCGTATTATAAAGGAAAAGACGGTTTGAAAGAAGAAAATGAGATTTATAAGTCTGTTGTTAGAAACATTAATAATGATGATAGTTTTGTAGTTTAGGCGGAAGATATAGTGTAATTTGCTTTACAGGGTAATTTATTTACTTAGTTAAGGCAATCAATACTTTTGTAAATAAAGGTGGATTTAAGTATAGATTACATAATATGTTTATTTATTCAAGGCCGTATAGGAGTTTTGAAACAAAATAATTTGTGACTTGAAAACACACAAGTAATTTGAAAAAGAATAATTTCACTGGATATGGGCCAAAAACATATCCTTAAGAAACTCCTTGTACACTTTAGTATAAAGAAAAGTAAAACGCATCCATTATCTGTATACTATTAAAGTTTTATAAAAGCATGTAAGTTTGAATCTAATAGCAGTTCAGTTATTATCTTAAAATATATATATAATGCTTAAATTCAGATACCGACAGAATCAAATGCTTTGGCAAAATTAAAAGGAATTTATTTTTGCCACAATATAACTTTAACTTTGAATAAGAAGTTTATATCTCTTTTGGTAAAGTGTATTATTGATTGCCATGACAAAATAAATGCAGGTTGACATATAAGGTTTTAATAATATTTACATTTACTTTCTCCCAAATCGTTAAAGATCATTTACTTTAAATCCAATGGTTTAAATGTGAGATTATTGTGATATTAACTTGATGATATTACGTTTTATAGATAGAGTTTCGAAGTATTGTATCCATAACCATTTATTTTATGGTATATAAAGCAATAAAATTAATTAAAATTATTAGTTTGAAGTGATTTTGAAGATTAGGTGGCGGTGATTTGCACGCTACTGCTGATTGTTTAAAAAATAGCACTGTCGGTGATGAATTTGTTGAAGCAGCAATTGAATTTTTAATACAGATACGCCATTTGTTATGTTGATTCCATTGTAGCGGCGTGTGTTTGGCTTCATATGGACGTGATAATTTGCTACTTTAATCCAGCAGTAATAGGTATTTTAAATATGAGTAAAACAAACGTAGTTAGTGCGACTTGAGATATCGTATAATGGCAACTATTCGAATTTGCATATCATCAAGGCAGTGGAGTGGGAACAAAGTTTTTGCGTTCGGATACTCGCACCAAACACCATTAAAGAATAAATCTGGGGGCACGTACACGTAGTACCATTTCTTGAATACTTTTTATCTGCTATTTATATTAAGATATTTTAATCATACACCTGTGATTTTAGTTATATAAGCATTGTATTTTTTTAGTTTGCAGTCGATAATAAAAGCCAAATTAAATATTGTGTTCTATTATTTGTTTGTATTGATAAACAGCCAAAAGTATGAGATTGGTAAGCAATGAAAAGAAAATGTCATCTATTGTCACACAATAGGGCAACTAAAGCACAAAAAAAAAGAAAAGAAGAATATAACATAAAGTATAACGAAGTGTATGTCCACCGCACGCCTGGATGTGCACTCAACTTGGGTGTGACGTAGGCCACAAGGTCTGGTTTTCTGTGTTTACCTCAAAATGTCCATCTCCTTTTACAAGTAATAAATCAATATTGAATACAGATTGATGAGTAAGATAGGGTACGTAGTCAGAACAAATTTAAAACGAATAATTAGGAATAAAACTCTACTAGTTCTAAAACCATAACAAGATAAATTTCAGGTAATAAAAACTCGAAATGTAAGCCATAAGATATCTGATCCAATCACTCAAGTACAGACGATGACAGTGTGCAATATGGTTGAATTAAATAATTTATGCAAACATTGTCTGCGACGGTACCATATGAATTATTCCGAACTCAAAAAGCTGGGAATTTCGCGAAAATACCGGACAATATCAACATTGTACTGTTCTGTTGTGTAACATGTCTACATAATACCAATTCATTTTGGATGTCTACTTTTTGGGGATCCCTAATATTTTAATTCGATGAAAAAAAAAAGTTTTATTTCGAACATATTTTTTTTTATAATAATTTTGCAACCTAGTCATCATCATCATTTCATCGAAGTATTAAGGTTAGGAATAATATTTTTTTATCAATCTTTTAATGCCTTTGATGTAAGTTGCTATATTATTTAACTAAAAATAAAGATTTACTTCAATTTGTAAGTTCTTTGAATACTTTTTAGGACATACATTTTTACACTTACATAAATATTTAGAACAATATGTTTCCAAAATTCTTAATAGGTACTATTAAAGTTTTCGAAACAAAAACACTTTCCAATAATCTTAACACAGCAGTCCCACAACATAAATTTAAACAAGATATACGGAACCCAGGGTGAGAAAATACATTTTAAATCATCCAATTTGGGCAGTAATCCTGTTCACCAGCGTCGCTCCCCTGACATTGACTGCTCGTATCAAAACGCGACGCCATAATGAATTCAAAATGTTTCCATTTTGTCACGTTGTATTCTATGTCTCTTGGGAATGAAAAAGTAGTGAGTTTTTTTTGGGATGATTTGTGCTGTGTAGAAGTAAATGAGGGACTTATTAAGTTGTGTACTGATAGAATCAAAATGATTATTATGACCTTTAGTGTTGTAGGTCGTGGGTACTTAAATTATGCTTACATTCAAGACCCATCACATCGAAAAATCTTGGTACCTATATTTAGATTGGCCAAAAGAAAAACATCTAAGTGGGGTGACCGCGTAGGGGGTCGGAATCTTCCAGGATACATGGTACTTGGCTATCGATGGTACAAATACATGATAGTGTTGAAAAAGGATAAGCAAATACTTTTAAAAATATATTTCACTTTGCTGTAATGATTTTAGTACTTGAACAAGAAAGCAAAATTCCGTGAAAATAAAAAGGGGTTTATGTTTTATGCAGATTAATATCTTTTTTTTAGTTTTTCCGAATTAAATCCCATAGATTCAGTTCTTGAAACACAAATAAACTGTATGGCTGACAATACATGGACTGCTTGTAGCAGTCAGTGTCTGCTTTAAGCTGCGACTGCAAGATAAACTATAGACTTCTATGTACACACATACACAGACTGAAAGCACTGGACTACTTCAAGCGGTCGACGAAACAAATAGCGAGCGGATGGGAAGCGCAAGTGACCCGCGAGAGCAGTCGACAGCTGGAGCTGTTCGTGTATGTTGACCACTGGCTAACTGCTCGAGAAGTCGTATCGGTGGCCTAAGTGCAACACAACACTACAATTAAGCTTAAAGTACCTATTTGCTTAAGTGGAAAAGTAGGAACAGGACTTAAAAATAAGCATACAAATTTTTAAGCAGCACACCTTTGATGCAGATTAAACAAAATCGCTTGTAAATTACGTTTTTTAATGTTTAAATTTATGCACCATATTTCTTTTATATTCAAATACGACTACAATTTACAGTACGAGCCCACTGCATATAAACTGCTGGAATCACAACGAATTGAAACTGAAAAAGTAATAAAATTCAGTTTTTCAGATATTATTAAAATGTATTATTCAGTCGTTGTAGTAAAAATTATTTTACAGATGAAACCTCTGTACAATGGTTTGGGGTTATATTAGGTATCATGATGGCAATAGCATAGAATTTGTGTGGACATTTTTATTTAGTGTAGCTAAATGATAGATGTATGTATTACATGGTTGTAAGCTAGCAAATAACTGATAAGATGAGTATCAAGACTTTAAGACTAAAGTACCAGTAAAATTATTAATGGTTCTTAAGGTATGTATGTTTAAGATATTAACTTATATATTTATTAAGCTATGGGCTAATAGGTAAAAGAACCAATACTCACAAAAGTTTTGTTTAGTATCATCAAATTTGCTAGCTTTTCACAGAAATTAGTTCCAATAAAATAATAAACCCAAAAAAATATCAGCTTTTACTAAATCTCTCACAAAAAGCACGCTAATTCGACAAACAGGAAAGAGTGAGGTAATATTTAAGCCGCGCCATATATTACTGAATCAAACTGGAGACAGCATTAAAACTATCTAATAAAAACCTAGTTCTTATAATTTACTTTTTTGTATTTACTCGCACTGCGTACATTACTAAGGTCACAATCCCTATTGCTATCAAAATCAATACTTAATAGAGCCGTCGTAAAATGTTTACTTCCCCTTGTCGGCTGTGCCTTAACTCGTAAAGCATTCGCGAATGAAGCGAAAAATGCGAGTGAAGTTAATGAAAGAGTGAATTATGGATCGACAAGCGTTCATTTTAATAACCCTGTATTGTTAATCTGAAGCCATTCGTTCATATCAATGACTTTTTTGTAACGAATGAATGTGATATTACGTTACCCGTTTACTACCGTGTAACCAAAGGTCAGAAAAAAATATAAATAAAGGACACGACATTTCAAAAAGAATCTGAATCGGTTATGCTTAAGTTTGTGAAAGGTGACGAGCGCGTTCTATTTTCCAGTTCGCAAACGCAAAACGCATAGTTTTTGCAATTTTAACAACTCCCACCAAGAGTACCCAGCTTTTGGTCCGGCGAGTTATATAGATTTTAAGCCATTTATGCCATTTTTAACCCGAATAATTTGGCAAAAGAGGCCTTTGCCCAATAGTGGGATAATTGCAACATGCTGTAATTATTAATATTATTATGTTTATTTGTGCAGGGTATTGCATTTGGCTAGTTTTGACCTCGCAAGGTTTTTTTTCCTGCTCCCGAAATGTAACGCGTTTCATTGTATAATTTATCATAATATTGTTATACGATTTCTGGCCCAATTTTTTAAAAATAATTTAAAGAATGTGGCCTCAATGAAGATCGATTTTTTAACTACTCGCAAGCACTCGCGAGGATTTTGGTGTCTAGGTCCTAGAGAATCGGCGCTGCAGACCAGAGCGATTTTTTCAAATTGTTGTTTATTTGCGCCTAACGGAGTATGAACATGTAAAATCGTAAAATTAGTGACAGAAAAGTGCGCGCCGTTTTATTAAAACTATTTTAAACCCAAATATTACCCAAATAATATCGAAATCTTCAATATTTTCGCATAAACGGCTGTCGTCGCACGGAAAATCACTTAAATCGGTAAACGAGCGTAATACTTACAGTTAAACATTTACTTACGCTTGGCAAAACGGGATACTAGCGATGCGCAGACTCTATGCTTGTATATGTGTACTCCAAGATTACTAAACCAAATATTTTAATTAAACTATAGAGGATGCCAGACATGTAAATTGAAAGGGACTCTATTTAATCTATGCTCGAGTGGATGGTTTGTCTCATAGATATCTTGTACATCTATGGTTTGTCTCATACCAATGTATTGAACGAATGATACCACAGATAATGTAAAATAGTAGGTATATAGACATGATTTTGTTGAAATATAACACAGAAAAAAATTGCAAGTTATGCTTTAATAACTTGATTGATAATTATAATACTATAGGAATAAATTCTTGAATTTATATAAATTGATGAATTTATCCATGCCTGTATTTACAGCTGTGTCTTGTCTGCTGGTTTTGCCCGTATTATTTTGTATTGTCATATTTATGACAACAAAAATACAGGTACCTATTTATTTTTATAGCATATGTACATGTGATTAGTGTGTGAATAGGTCTCGTATTAATATTAGGTATAATATTTTAGGTCTCCATCTCGATCTCGGTTCCGATCTCGGTCTCGAGATCGGTCCCGATCTCGATCTCGATTTCGATTTCGACCTTGATTTTTTGTGTTTTAATATCACTACAGAATCTAATTCACCCCCTTAACTTGAGTCATTAACTTGAGTCTTTCACATCTGCAATGCATCTGTTTTTTTTAGTTTTAGTAACAATACGTAGGTAGATAGGTTAGTATTGTTATATAAACAAGTACTTAAGCATCAATAGTAAACAAAAGCTCACAAGAAAGTTTGCAATACTACAGCAGAAACAGTTGAGTCTATCGCGGCGGTAATTGAGTGGTATATAACACAATACTGCGATCGGAACTCTAGTTAACGTCGACAGATTTGAACCCTAGTCTATTATCACTATACTATTACTAACCTATTTATTGCGCCACTGCTAAGCAAGGGTCTGGTACTGAGTCGAGGAAAGTTGATCTCCCACTTGTTACCTACATAAAGTAGCACAGAATAATAAATAGTAATACTTACAGAAGATTCACTGCGCGGACCAAAATATTTAAATAGCGACTCTGGTAACGACGAAATAAAGTGCAATTTAGATTGCATAAGCGCTTAATGCTAACGCGATATTTACTTAAACATGGCCGCACTCTTTTAACGCGTAACTCTGTCTGGATGTAGACTTGTCGCTTGTGACAATATAATTATTTAATAACTAGCTTCCAGCTTCGCACGGGTGGTGATGTTCAAATGTTTTATGTTCTTTTATAAAAACATATTCCTTACAATAAAAAACTTAACATAAAAAAATACCGATTTAGTGGAGTCGTTTGGAAGTTATGGCATGACCAAGGGAAATCGGGATTCATTTGTGTGTATGGGAAGAGAAAATTACGCACGACGCGACTGGCGGCAGCTTGCTGGTATTCGCCTGCCCGGGAGGCGCGCCGGCCGAACGTACAAAACTGCGGAGTGAAACCGTCTGGTAATAGTTAGTTTTCCTTTGTATTTCGTTTCCAACGCATTTCCAAGACCCATCATGTCGAAGAATTTTCAAGTAACCGCTTTTAAATACCCGAACATGCAACAACTATTTGTGGATCTCACAAATGTTTGTCTCATGCGGGGATCGAACCCGCAGCACGTCGCGCAGTAGTGGTAGGCATGGTGGCCTATACCACTCAGTTACCGAGAAGATAGGTATTCCAACTAACATACAGCTAAATATAGAAAAAATAATAACTCATCCCTTTTCCCTTTAAATTACAAGCGTAAAGATATTATATATCAAAGCCGTTTAATGAAACCGAAGACAACACTCGGGATTTCATTAACAAACACGGCCTAAATCTGTAGATAATAATTTAATTTTGTTTATTTAACGCAGATATTGGATCATGTTTGATACGAAGGGTAAAATATTATACTGATGTCGATCGACTATGTTTTGTCGATATTTGTAACGCACTGGCAATGCAAACGGCTGCAACTTTATCACTGTTTTATTTCTTTACTAGCTGTTGTCTGCGGCTTCGCGCGACTGCGTATCGGCATGTATATAAACCTTCGTCTTGAATCACTATCTATTGCTGAAAAATTGCTGCGTTAAAATCCGTTGCGTAGTTTTTTTTTTTTTTCTTTTACTTGGGACAGCTCACACACGGCCATCTGATCCCAAACTAGGCAGAGCCTGTATTATGGCAACCAGACAACTGATAAACTTACTTATATATTTCTAAATACATACATATTATAGATAAATTACATCCAGACACAGAACAAATGATCGTGCTCATCACACAAAGATTTGTCCTGCGTGGGAATCGAACCCACGACCTCTAGTTTAGCAGTCAGGGTCACTAACCACTAGACCAACAGGCCAGTCAAGTTTAACAGATCGAAGCGTACAGACAGCGGGAGTGACTTTATTTTATACTATGTAAAGAACTTAAAACTTCATTAACAGTATTTTTAGCTAAATAAACAAACATCTTAATTTAACAGGTTATTTATTTGCTAGTTTAAAACTATAAATAAAAAAAATAAGAACGATTAATTTTACTTTTTACAATTACAATTCAATATTGTCGATGGTCGACCATTATTGCGGTAAGAAACTAAATACTTTAATACATTCTTAATATAATTAATTTAACGATATTAAAATAAAACGTTATTATAATAATAACGATATTAAAATAAAACAATCATTACTGATATTATTATAAATGCGAAATTAACTCTGTCTGTCTGTCGCGCTTTCACGCCAAAACTACTGAACCGATTAAAATGAAATTTGGTACACAGATAGTTTAGAAACTGAGAAAGGACATAGGCTACTTTTTGCCGCGATATCCGACATCCAAGCGGGCGGAGCCGCGGAAAACAGCTAGTGTTATAATATGATAATATTATAAATTAAACGCTGCGTTATAATCGCCCAGTGCGTTGTGAAGGAGGAAAATAATTTTCAAATGATTATCGTTTGCTAGTAAATAAGGAAGGGACAACGCTTCGTAAGATCTTGTTGAAGATATTAAACGGCCATTGATTTGGGTTATATGGATTACTGAAGCACTGGTATCTCAAGTATTTCCTGATTCCTTAATCATTGTATTTTTTTTGTATAAATAAATAAATGTTTTCATAGCTCGTGTTATAGGTAATGTCTAACTATTAGTCGTGAAAACAAAGCTGAGTCTGAAAAAATGTTTGTTAGATTTTGGTAGTCTTAAGAACAATTGTGTTTTATTTCAAACTAACTGTGTCCCATGGTTTCAATTGCGTAAGTGGTCCCCGTTCCCGTAATACATGTTTTTTCGTGGTTTTTTCCTATTAATAAATAAATAAATGTGGTCTACATCAAATATATTGCTTTGAATCCAAAGTAAGTAGCTAAAGCACTTATGTTATGGAAATCAGAGACAACGAAGATACCACAAACACCCAGAGTCGAGACAATGTAGAAAAGGGGTTTTCAACATTGACCCGGCCGGGGATCGAACCCGGGACCTCAGAGCTGACCACACCTTGAAAACCGGTGTGTACGCCACTCGACCACGGAGGTCGTCAAAGTTTTCCTATGTTTTAATACTTTTTCTGCTATTTGGGGTGGAGACTATCTACTTATTATCATTTTTTTTATAGTTACACTTAAAATTACAGTCAAAGTATTAACGTTTCAAAATTATTAATTTTCAAATAATTTCATATAAACTTTGAATAGTAAATTTTATTTAGGCTTTAGAATTTAAACATTTTTATTAGCATTCGTTTTAAACGTATGCGGTTTTTCGTTGAAAGCTTAATTGGAAGTAATGAGTCATGTCACAGGTTTTGTTAACGATACTATTATTTAAATATAATTAATATTAGATAAAATAATAATAATTAACAAAATCTGTTGGACATGAAAATATGTTAGTTTAAAAAGTACATTTGTGTCAAACCATCGAGTCACCTAAAGCGCCTATTACACAATCCTAAATTTCATCATACTGAAATTTCCCCCATGGTCGAGCGGCGTACACACCGGTTTTCAAGGTGTCGCCAGCTCTGAGATCCCGGGTTCGTTCCCTCGACGGGTCAATGTAGAAACAAAATATAAAAACACAATTCTGTAAATTGACTCTTTCTACTTACCACTACTAGTTTCTTTCTTCTCGCACTGTTTTTCTGCTTCTATCTTTTTTTTTAACAGAGAAGAGAAAACTTTGATTGACTACATCACTGCTTAAAATTTTAAATGACCGAGCATCGAATTCACAGTCCGTACATAGAATGCCTGAGCTCCAATTACATTTGACGCCGTCCATGGAAGGTTGAAGTCGCTTTCGCTCGTTATTTAGTGTTTTATTGTCTTCTCTCGATAAATACAGCTAGGGTACGCCTATAGGCCCATTTAGTTCATCCATAGGTAAAATAGAAATAGTAGAAATAAATTTCGAGTTGTTCCTAGTTTTCAGTGTTTTCACTCGACATACCTAGTTTTTAAAGACATAAAAAAAGAAGCTAAATGGATTAGTATAATTACGAGTATCGTACATAAAATCAACCTCTTTTGTTGACGAAAGAGGTATTTATTAAACAACTTCAAAAAGGACCTCCTTCTATTTTCTCAATTCGACATTTTTTTTTTCATAACGTCGTTTCTGAACCGTTTTTGAAACTAGGATCTAATAATGGTATTCTAGGGAAATCGAGGGCAGCACACAAAAGGGATGGTATCAGAGCGTCATTCCGTTTTTTTGTGTCGGTCGATTTTACTGTCAAAATGAAATTTGATAACTAAAACATTTTATTTTATATTTTTTTTAATCAGACAAAAATACTGTTACTATTTTCAGCCCAACCCGGGATTCGAACTAGACACCTCGAGCCCGGCAGTCGCACTTGTAATCACTATACCAACGAAGCAGGAAAAAGTCGACGAAATTAGGAACCTAAATACAACTTTCATTGGTTTTATTTAGGATCTATATTTTGTCTTGTTTATACATTCTAATTACCATTAATTGTACAAAATGTCTCTAAGCTAGTTGATAGGGTTAGTTAGATCTAATTCTATGGAGAAAATACTACAATTACATTTGTATAATTAACTGCTAACCCATGGTTAGTAAACTTTTTCCATCACATGGCGATCCAGTTTGTTTTGTTTGTGAAGTAGTTTCAGGAGTCCGATAGTCTTGTTACAGAAGTATGCCATGAAAATATGTATAATACTAATAAATATGTCTGTATTATTAGAAGAAAACTATTCTTTACACTGAACAATATTAAAACTAGCTGACAAGGCGTTGTGTTGCCATATAAATAAAAAAAATCTGGAGAGGGGCCACCATTATCACCTAGGGGTATAAAAAATTGTCTACAATCTATTCTCGGACCTACCAATAAATATACACAAAAAAAAACTCAAAAATCGGTCAAGCCGTTTCTGCGAAGTTTGATAACAAACACTGTGACACGAGATTTTTACATATTAGAAGAAGATTAGATTACATTCCATAATATATTCAAAGGCCAGCGACGGAATAATGATTAATTTATAATTTTATTATACAGTTGAACACTAAAACAAGAGACGCGCGCTGCTATTTTGTGAGAACAAAAATGATCATGCTCATCACACAAAGATATTTCCTGGGTCGGAATCGAACCCACGACCTGCGGCTTAGCAGTCAGGATCACTAACCACTAGACCAACAAGCTGTTTCAATATACTATAGTTTATTATTAACTTGGCTATACTTGCCTTAGACTAAGTAACCCTCAAATGAAATGTCGCAAAAATCTATAACTTTGCCTCTTATTCCTTCATATTTCTCTCTTACTACACACCAATCAGATAACAAAACTGGATCCCCACACAAATAAATATATTTGAAGTTCCAGAAACAAATCCGGTGCCAAACGAGCAGTTACACAGTCGATCAAGCTAGTTTTTGAGCAAAGCAAGGCTATTTTTAGATCAGTTCTGTAGGTAGGTTCGTATTTGGGTGTGTAAATTTCCTTTCCATGTACCCCAGGCTATAAGGGTAAGGTCGCAATGATAGATGAAATGAGTCAGCAAAACTCATGTAGGTATGTAAATTTAATCAATTTATTATCAAGAGATGCGAACTGACTTCCAATAGATAATATTAATATAATGTATTACAATAATAATATAATATCTTAGGACAACTCACACATGGCCATCTAATCTTAAGCTAGGCAGAGCCTGTATTATGGCAACCAGACAACTGATAAATATACTTATATATATGTAAATTCAGACATATGGAGAGAAAATTCGTATTTGTCTGAGGTTTGAGTTTTTTTTCTACTATTTGTATTTAATTACATACATACGTATTATATGAATTACACCCAAATTCCGAACAAATGATCATGCTCATCACACATAGATTTATCCTGGGTTGGAATCGAACCCACATCCTCCGGTTTAGCAGTTAGGATGACTAACCACTAGATCAACAGACTTCAAAAACAAATGATGGTCAAAAATTGTTCTTGGAAAATGGATCATACAGTATATAGTTATGCATAGAGTAAAACTAATTTAAAAAAATCTAAATAGAAGCACCTCGGAACTATCCACCCTTTACAACGAACCACCTATTTTAATTTATCGTCATAGTTGTATATAAAAATCGTAAACTGCTTATAATTTTTACCCACATAAATAATGAAAATAAAATTGTATTCGTAATAAAATTTAATTAGAAAAGATTATATTATTAAGTAGCCCAAATGTGACCATTATGATTCCTCAATTATATTTTGTTGTGAGCTAGTTTATAATTACTGAGTTTTTGCCGACAATGGTATCACATTATGTATTTTTCGGAGTTTTAAAACTCCCATTTAAAACTGGCAAATAGTTCTTAACCATCACTCATTCCTCGCTCGGTTTGTAACGCCACCTCAGATTTCGAGCCAGCAAAGTTAGACAGACTCCATTAGAAAGTTCCATTCTTTTCTGTAGCGTGGCTGGAGGTGGTCCAGAAAACTCTTACGATATGATTTTATACTGATCCGAGGTTCGGGTCACAAGTTTGGAGAGTATGTTACATAGTTTTCTTTTGTTTATATGTAAATATCCGTTGAAATATATTTTCGCAAGTTATGTTTTTTTTCTCGTTTATTTATAAGCATCAATTGAAATACTATTTTTAGGTAAGTGCGCCACTTAAACATGACTTTAATGGCCTGAATTTAAGTTAAAATTTGATTCGTAAAAAAAAGTAATAAGTTTTCATTTTTTTTTAATTTGGTAATCTTTTTAACCATCTGATTAAAACGAACTCAGTTGATGTCTGTTACTATCGGGTTACCTACTTAAATAACAAAAATAATCACATTCTATATAAGCTTATACCTGCTAAGGTAGCTGATTGTTCAATTGTTATTTTGTTAATAATCAATGAACCTATTTACTTAATAATTTAAATATAGTAAGCAATCTATTTCATTATGTCAAAATAACTCATACCTAAAACAACTGCCATTCTAGAAATATATTCGCTGTCGTTTGGTGCGAGCAAGTTACTCATTATTATCTCAAAATTGCGAATAATTTAGTTTAATAAACGCTTGAAATCAGATCTAACAGCCGTTGTCCACCTGTAGTGATCTAATTCATATTGATTGGCTGGCGTCAAATAACTCGAATGTGCGAAATATGATTACAATGCAGATTGATGCGAAATAATTCGCTTCAAATATGCGACACATACCTTAATACAAGTAATTTTGATCATAAACTTTGATATTGAACTTTATTTCAAAACTCGTAAGGCCTATTTTGATAATTCGACTGACTAATTTTATTATCTGTAACAGGTTTAACCTTCTTTTGACACCAGGCTCTATATTCCATGCGAACTATTTGACTGTGTTCCATTTCTTTTATTGGAAGAAAATAATTATTATATTGCAACTAACAAACCAATGAACATCTTTAAATAGCCTTCCGGGTCAAGTATACTACGTCACGGATAAAAAAAAAGTTAATTGGTAAACTCTAGGCGACCTAGAACAATTGTTTTAATATTATAAATGCGAAACTCGGGCTGTTTGTCTGTCTGTCGCGCTTTCAGAGCAAAACTACTGAACCCATTTAAATGAAATTTGGTACCCAGATAGTCTAGCTAGAGCCTGAGAAAGGACTAAGGCTATACTTTCTGACGCGATAACCGACATCCACGCGGGCAGAGCGGTAAACATATACTAGTTATATATATATATATATGCGTACTATATTAAATAACAATGCTCTATGCATTAATTAGAATTGCTATAACAACGGGCCCATTGTAGCGTGCCTGCGTAGCGCGTAGCTCGTAGCGTAATGAAATTCGTAGCACACGCTACGTCACAGATGGCGTAGTTTGATGCGGATATTTTTGGGTAACAATGATTTTTGTTGGCTTTCTTTTGTCGAAGTCTTTAAAGGCAAAGAAAAACTTTTGTATTTTGCTATAATTGTTACTAGTTATGATTCAAATAATTTTGTGTAAATCCATAAGTTAAGTATACTAATAGATTCTATGCATCGGGTATAATAAAAAAAAATGTATACAACTAGCTTTGTAACGTGTGGGATGTTCGTAATCGCTGCCAAAAGTACTCTTTGTCCTTTCTTGGGATCCAAGCTTGCTCCATGCCATGCTTCATCAAAATCGGTTCAGCGGTTAAGCCATGAAAGCGTAACAGACATAGAGTCAGAAATACAAACATACACTCAGAGTTACGTTTGCATTTACAATAGTGTTGATTAAATTTCTCATCGTATTTCTCCTTATCGTTTGGCGTTTCCACTATTGTTTTCTCCATACTAATCTGAGGCTGCCCCGTACAAGTCGTCGTTTTGCGAAAAAGATATAAAACATGCGTCACCTACTAACTTTAAAAGCTTATAACTTTTCTATTCGTGTATATTTTTTGATGTTATTTCGCAGTTCTGCTTCAATTTAATACTATAAATGAAAATATTTGTAATAAATAAATAAGTGATCAAATAAAATGGCATTAATTTTACAACTAATCTATACTATATATATCTATACTAATATTATAAAGCTGAAGAGTTTGTTTGTTTGTTTGTTTATTTGTTTGTTTGAACGCGCTAATCACAGAAACTACTGGATCGAATTGAAAAATTCTTTTTGTATTGGATAGTCCGTTTATTGAGGAAGGCTATAGGCTATATAACATCACGCTACGACTAATAGGAGCGGAGCATAAATGAAAAATGTTGCAAAAATTAAAAACCGTTGAAACTAAAACACGCGGACAAAGTCGCGGGGGACAGCTAGTAATATTATAAAGCTGAAGAGTTTGTTTGTTTGAACGCGCTAATCTCAGGAACTATTGGTTCGAATTGAAAAATTCTTTTTGTATTCGATAGTCCGTTTATTGAGGAAGGCTATAGGCTATATAACATCACGCTACGACCAATAGGAGCGAAGCATAAATGAAAAATGTTGCAAAAATTAAAAACCGTTGAAACTAAAACACGCGAACAAAGTCGCGGGGGACAGCTAGTCATTACATAAAATATAATAAAACTTAGGAAAAAAACAATCCGCATGGTAAAGCTTCGCCTTATTGATAAATGCCTGGGCTTTGTGTTTTACTCGCGATTTGAGAAGGGATTCGGAACGAACGAGGAGCTAAAAATATACCACGAGGATTTGCTTACGTTTTCCTTAAGGTAAAATGTACCTTTAAATAAAATGATAAATAGGGTATGTGGACAACATCACATACATTGCTCGGCAACCAAAGTAAGTAGCTAAAGCACTTGTGTTTGAAACCACCAACACTCGAAAAAATGTTGATAATTGGTTTTCTACATTGCCTCGTCAGGGATCGAACCCGGGACCTTAGAGCTAGCGACACCTTTAAAACCGTCGTGTACATCACTCGGCCACGGAGGTCGTTTGGAATGGAGGTTGTTGCTGGTACCTACTCGTACGTATGGGGTTTTAAAATCCGCATCATCACAGCACAGTGGTAATTGGCGTAGTGACATATGCTACTCGGCTATCCGTGTAGTCACAAGTGTAACTCACGCAATGATATTATTCACAAAACAATCAAGCAAGACCCACCCACACACACACACCTTCAAAGTTACCGACGCTTTAATCTGATAGCGCTGGTATATCATTTTTTCATTTCCATATCTCAAAATGTTGTCAATTTGCACTAATGAATAGTACAAAAGATAGGAAAAGCTTGTAAGTAAAAGAGACAGCTATCATTTGAAAACGTCCTAAATAAAAGGTTTTCTAGTAATCAAAATGTAACCGTTAATGACATATCTACTTAATTGTAGAAATAGTCACTTGACTATGGAAGCAGATAAGTCACGATCATCTCTTGTTCAATCGGACTGTTATCTTATTACGACTTCGTAACACAGCCCCAGTTTATAAAACACTCATAATAAATCAGTCAGCTGCAACGGCTGTCAACGGATATCGAAGCATCGATGACGTCATGGGCCTGACGGGCGACTCACTAAGTCAATATTTGTGCCAGGATATAATACAATGTATTATGTATCAATATGTACCTATTCATGTTTGTGAGATGTGTTTCAAAGTAACTACAGCATGCAACAAAAACCCTGTCCGATCCTTATGAGTATTATTCGGCATCGTACTGCGTACACATATACGTAACTATTGAATGGATTTGAGATTGTGATTTTTCCCCGGTGAATATAATTAAATTAAAATAAAACTGATCAAAGGCAACACTGATCGCTAGACAAAGTTCACGTGTACTACCTACAGTTTTGTATCAAAGAAGCCGCCTGAGTTAGACATTTTTTTCTAGTACGCATGCTGAACCAGGAATACGCCTTTATTGGATCGGACAGGGATTTTGATAGGTACATAGGTACTGTATATTATATTTCCTACTAGCTAATTTCCGCGGCTTTTCTCACGCTTAGGTATAAGGTGATATAAATGGATGTATTGTATACTGGGTTGAAATTTTATTCTGGTTAGAAAAAAGGTAATCACAACGTTTCTTTTTTTAATTTTGTATTAAAGTTAATTATTTTCTTTTAACCGCCGACGCTAAATGAAGTGTGTTATGAGTTTGATGTGTGTTTCTGTCTGTGGCTTCGTAGTTTCCAAACGAATGATCCGATTTGCTTGTAGGTACTTATGATATATTTTACTTAGTATTTTTTTTTGTGAACTTCCAATAATCTATACCTAATATTATAAAGCTAAAGAGTTTGTTTGTTTGTTTGTTTGTTTGAACGCGCTAATCTCAGGAACTACTGGTTCGAATTGAAAAAATATTTTTGTATTGGATAGTCCATTTATTGAGGAAGGCTATAGGCTATATAACATCACGCTACGACCAATAGGAGCGGAGCATAAATGAAAAATGTTGCAAAATTGAAAATCATTGAAACTAAAATACGCGAACAAAGTCGCGGGGGACAGCTAGTTCTAATATAAGCAGTATTCGGACACCCTGTATACGTTAACTAAAAATAACTTGCTTCAGTATGCACAAAACTCCCTATAAGCGTAACATATCATTCCCATTCATAATATAACTGCAACATATATTACATCCATGGCTCATATAATTGTATGGTGAATGATGCCATTCACCATTTTGAGACCATCATCAATCACCACCATCATATGACGTAATAACATGGCGCGTCACGGAACGTGTGTCGTTTTTCAGGGTTCCGTAAGTAGAGTGCTAACGAAACGAAACCCTAATTTTAGGTCCGTCTGTCTTCATCAATCTTTCTTTGCTAACTATATCTTATATAGTCAGCAACATCAAACATGAAAATCACAAAAAAAACACAGATACTTAATATGAATTATCAGTGTTTTTTTGTGATTTTCATGTTTTTTTTATTTGTGTAGATTTTATACGTAATTGTGATTTTTTGTTTGTTTTTCTGTCATTTTGTGCTTTGGCAAAAAAAGTAATTCTTTCTATTAAAAAATCTTATTTATTATTTTTATTATATTAAGCCTGAACAGTCCCACTGTAGGGCAAAGATCTACCTTTTCCTTTTTCCATACAATTAAAAACTAAGATGACTAAAATATTTTTTTACAAAAGTGTCTAAGAACTACAATTGCCGGAACATAACCTGGCCAGTCTTTACGACTTCTCCTTTTTTAACGTTCTTCTACAAATCAATGTTACAGAAGAATTATACCAATAACTATTAATTAAACTTGAATAATGAGGCACTCCTCATTATTCAAGTTTAATTAATAGTTATTATGTAAAAAAAATGTCCTGTTGCATCACTATGCAACAGTACATTTTTTGTTGCACTAACTTAATTACTAACATAGTTCTTAGCAATTGTACTATTATAAGCTTTGAAGCTTAAGATAATAAATATTTTATTTTCATTACTAAGGCCTACTTGAATGAAAAACGTAGTTGCTAACACGAGGTTAAATTGATAATATTGTATGTCAAATTGTCAATTAGACCTTGTGTTAATAATAATAATATCTTGGGACAAGTCACACACGGCTATCTAATCCCAAACTAGGCAGAGCCTTTATCATGGTAACTAGACAACTGATAAACATACTTTTATACTTCTAATTACATACATATTCTATACTAGCTGTCCCCCGCGACTTTGTTCGCGTGTTTTAGTTTCAACAGTTTTTCATTTTTGCAACATTTTTCATTTATGCTCCGCTCCTATTAGTCCTAGCGTGATGTTATATAGCCTATAGCCTTCCTCAATGAACGGACTATCCAATACAAAAAGATTTTTTCAAATGGAACCAGTAGTTCCTGAGATTAGTCCGTTCAAACAGACAAACAAACAAACTCTTCAGCTTTATTATATTATATATATAGTATATAGATTAATTACATCTAGACACAGAACAAATGATTATGCTCATCACACAAAGATTTGTTCTGGGTGGGAATCGAAGCCACGACCTCCAGACTAGCAGTCAGGGTCATTAACCACTAGACCAAGAGGCCAGTTAGCATTTAACTCTGAGTTAAAAGATAATCCGTTGTGCATATTAAATACTAGCTGTCCCCCGCGACTTTGTCCGCGTATTTTAGTTTCAACGATTTGTTATTTCTGCTCCGCTCCTTTTGGTCTCAGCGTAATGTTTTATAGCTTATAGCCTTCCTCAATAAATGGGCTATCCAACACTGAATTTTTTTTTTTTAAATCGGACCAGTAGTTCCTAAGATTAGCGCGTTCAAACAAACAAACAAACAAACTCTTCAGCTTTATAATATTAGTTTGGATTATTTCTGTAAGATGATACGGAACCCTTCGTGAGGGTTACGAAATGGGTGTCGTTTTTTTTATATGTTATTAAATTGCACCATGGGTTCATAATAAATAGGGTCATAAGTGATTGTCTCATGTTATGGGTTAGAGATTGTTTTGTATGAGATATTGGAGATTTTTTTTTCTAATTATGTTACAATGTTACGTACTTATGATAATTTTATCTTAATTTAGATCATTTATGAAAACTGCTGTCAGTGAAAAGAAAATTAAATCAATCTTTGAACATTCTAGAAAACAAAATAAGTATAAAAAAATAATGGACCTATTGCTATCTATTGGACAAACAGATTTATGACAGAAGCAGGTGGATAAATATATAGTGAAAATAAAATTAAGAGTTCGGCACTTAAACCGACAACATTATCATTAAAAAGCTTTTAAGTGGCATACGCAATACCATTATAAAACATAAATATTTAAATCAAAATTTTACCCATCCACAAACTGACCTTGGCAAGTATTACTTAATCTTATACATTGACCATTCTAACTTGCGATCCGGCTTCGCAGGGTTCACACGGGTGATGTGCGATTTTAAAAACATTTTTCTTCTCCTGACAATAATTAACACAACAATAAATAATTAGTGAATTTGTTCCATCCGTTCACGCGTGATGCGATGACCAAGAGAAATAGAGATTCATTTTTATATATGCAAATTTTACTTAATCACGACATTTTTCACTGAATGCTATAGATTTCCATTGTGTATTTACGGAGCTGGATTGAAAAACGTCAGTTAAAAGTTAAAACAATACCTGCTGGCTCTGAACGCGGTCCGTTCGCAAAATGGAAGAGATTTACTCGATACGAGGTTTAGTTTACTACACGCCACGAAAATAGTCAGCCTGTACTAACTTAGATAAATGGGGAACTTTAAAACAGACTGAGAGCTAAAAAACCATTTGGATGGAGTTTACTCAATGTAAGTTATTTTTTGTATGAGCTTTTATTATTTTTATATTGTTTTATACAAGTTGTATAATTGTGAATTCAAACCAAAGAGCAAACATAAACAAGCATAGAGCTTGCGCATCGCTAGTAGCCCTTATGTCAAGCGTAAATAGCTAAATGAACTGCGCTCGTTTACATGAACATTAAAACTGTTACTAGGCTAGGGGAACACAACCTGGTCCACTGGAGCCCCGCCGAGCATGCTTCAGCGAACCCGGGACTCCGGCAAAGGCAAGGACGGGACCGGAATGTTTTTGGTCGGTGCAAGTCCGACATATGATGACTTCCTGTTAGTCACACTAGATAGACACACCAGTGTGACTATCAGGATTTTTTTTCCTGATAGTCACAACGCTAACATTTCTACACCTTGTATCATGAAATTAATAGTGGTGTGAAAGAAAATGATACCCACGTCTCGTGCCCTCGGCGAGGGTTGAAGACATTAGATTTTCACACCGTAGGTATAAACAAAAAAAGAGGGAACACAACCTGTAGTACAGTCCAAAAAGCCACTGAGTGAATCATGTTCAAAGTTGCACGTCCGGGTATGTAAGGCATTACAAAGCTCGCACGCGTGCAAGGAATTTCTTTGTGAGTTCCAACAAACACCGCCCTTTTCTCTGTGTACGCCATGCCTGTAATTATTCCCGTAGTTCTGTGTTGGACGGTACTTACAATTTGAGAGGCATTTAATTCTTACTCTAGGATCGGTCGGAGGGGCTCATGGCTAAGTGTAAGCTGTATAGTTAGAACGATAATAAAGTTTTAGTCGCGCTCTCCACAGTTGGTGACCATTTTATAAAATATCGAGACCCCTCCTTGCTTCAGAAAGTCGACAGTCGTTAAGTCATTACAATAGGGATGTGGACTATTTTTTTTTATTTACTCGTCACAGAGACTTTTAAAAGCACCAAGACATGACGTCACAAGCCCCACTCCTAAACTTTAAAGCGCTTTAACTTTGTCATTTTTATTGATTTGATAAAATAATAAATACAAGTTTTATTTTCTTTTTAATTAATGGGACATATCCATTGACGGGCCTGTTGGTCTAGTGGTTAGTGACCTGACTGCTAAACCGGAGGTCGTGGGTTCGATTCCCACCCAGGACGAATCTTTGTGTGATGAGCACGATCATTTGTTCTGTGTCTGGGTGTCATTTATCTATAATATGTATGTATTTAGAAATATATAAGTATGTTTATCAGTTGTCTGGTTGCCATAGCACAGGCTCTGCCTAGTTTGGGATCAGATGACTGTGTGTGAGATATCCCAAGGTATTATTTTCATACCCAGTCCACGCGCCTATTCTGACAACCAGTCTTACTCTGGGATACCCTATTACCTAGTAATTTTTTTTGTTGTGGAGGTCAGATAGGATAGTATTTATTCAGATAATTCCGGTAAGACTGGAAGCCGACCCCAACATAACTTGGGAAAAGGCTACGCAGAAGAATAGGATCAACTTCATAGTTTTTTTAATCAATCTGTAGAGTGACTCATCCACACATCATTGACTCATCCACACGCGTACACGTACTTATACTAAAGCTGATACACTTTTCTCAATATTAAAAAAATTAAAAAAAAAACACTCTAGTTTTCGGTTCCAAAATATCATTTCTATGGAAAAAAAACCATGAAACTCCATAGGTTACTTTTGTTAAAATTGGTCTTACATAATATACAATGTAACAAAACACATTAATTTTAAAATATGCGCCAACTTAAACGGCAAAAATATAAAATATAATAATTGTAAAACATGAAATCAATATTAGAAAAAAAAACAACATTTATTACACTACATTTACCTTGTCGACACACAAAAGCTATAACGCAAAATGCAAGACGAAAATACAACAAAAATAAATGTACATACAATAAATATGTAGTCCTAATCAAATCCTTAACTGGACCAGTTGTCAAGGCATGTCAAAAGCCGTCTAAAAATAGACCTTCTTCCAAACAATATAGTCGTTATGATACATTATAATCCTCAAAACTATTACGGACTTTATTTTCAGGTAACAAAAACTAGCCAACGGCGTCACACTAGCAAAGCGAAAAAAGTTTTTTAATTTTCCGGTACGAAGTCACAAAATTTTGTATTATTAGTGTCGTAGAGTATTGGGTATTAAGCAATATAGGGCTTCGATCGAAAGTTTCGGAACTTCAAGGTTTGAAGCAAAATCTCTTCATAGAAAAAATAATAAATTATGTAAGTTTTAGAAGTATGATTGTAAGTAAAGAGACAATAAAGGAAGGAGCAGTTAGAGAACAAACCTATACTTAATATATAAAGCTGAAGAGTTTGTTTGATTGATTGTTTGTTTGTTTGAACGCGCTAATCTCAGGAACTACTGGTCCGATTTTAAAAATTCTTTCAGTTTTGGATAGCCCATTTATTGTGGAAGGCTATAAGCTATATAACATTACGATGCGACCAAAAGGAGCTGAGCATAAATTAAAAACCGTTGAAACTAAAACACGCGGGAGACAACTAGTAAGTAATATATTATATCAAATATAAACTGTAGGCACCAGTATGAAAAGTAAAATCGTAAAATTAATGTCATAACAGAGCGCATTATTTTATCAAAACTATCTCAACACATAATATTACCCTAATAATATCGGAACCATAGATATTTTCACATAAACGTCTGTCGTCGATACTTAAATCAGTAAACCAGAGTACTTACAGCTAGAAATTTGCTTACTAGCGATGCGTTTACTCTAAGGCTTTACCACTTTAAACATTATACTTTTTTACTGTTTTTCATATTACCTAAAGCTTCTAAAAGTTTATTTAGGATTGAATTTAAAATTCGTTCCTTTTTTAAACGATTTATCGCAGTTATTTGCCGTGAGACCATTGGCTGTTGACGACACCAAAAAGAAAAAAAAAGCTTCAAATATTATCCAGCCAGCATTTATAAAGTCAATTTATTTTAGGTTTTTTTGCTCTAGTCTTTAAGCAAACATTTTAGTCCGCTCATATTTTTATAGGACTACAAAAATAGTTTAGGAAGATTGAGTGAGGCAAGATGAGTTATTACCGAAAAAAAACAGACGAAATATTTCCTCAGAGTTAAATTAGACTGATCTTAGGAAAGGTCTTTCTTTTGTGTTTTTTGATGAAAAATTGCGCCATGACAGTGAAATTAGTCGGTGTGGCAATGAAGATGAAAAAGATAGCTAAATTTAAGTCGCTAGTATAAGCAGAATTGTTTCTAATGAGACAAAGGCAACCTCCGGTGTATCTTCTACGTTTTGTTTCTCAGTGATTGTTAGGAAAATTGTAAAGAATATGAATTTTGGCGGGTGGTGAGTTGGGACCTTTGTGAGATGGTTTTTTTGATGATGATGCTGTTATGAGTAATGAGAGAGTTGTCAATATTGAAGCGGTGATTTTCAACAACAAATTTGCTTGCTTTGCTTTGCATGATGACTGAATATATGTAAAGTCCAAATCTAATAGGGATGTTGACTGGGTATGAAAAGTTAAAATCTATTTAGTCCGTCAGTCAGATAATAAAAAAATATTAGACACGTATTTTTTCAGTTATCAAAACAAAAAAAAATACAAAGATACAGCGCTTTAAAGTTTCGGAGTGGGGGCTTATGACACCTCGCCTTGGTAAAAATTGTAGCGAGGAGTGACGTCACGAGAAATTTCAAAAAGAAAAAATACGTGTCCAATAAAATTCATTCATCTACCAGGCGGACATTATAAAAAAATAGGAATCATGCCTATTATTCCGTAAGTCAGATAATAAAAAAATATTAGTTACGTAGTTTTTGCTTTATCAAAATAAGAAAACACTTAGTAGATAAAGCTAATTAAAGTTCAGGATTGGGGATAGTGACGTCATGCTTGCGTACAAAATGCACGACATTGTGACGTCACGCGACATTTCAAATCAATTTATTGTCATAAGTTTTTGGTTACATAAAATAAAAAAAACTACGAGTTATATTATATTTTTAAATAATCTCTCTGACGGAACTTAAAAAAATTTCTTTATAATTAAAAATCATTTCATTTTATTTGAGATTCGTTTCTTTTTCTACAGCTAATTTATCCATCCGGAATTTGAGGAACATCTTCTTTAGGCTAACCCAGCTTTCTCACATGCGCGCAAACATTCGAACCGACACAGCTTGGAAATGAAATCATTTGCAAATATCGTCTACTACTATCTTCACTTGTGGGTTTGCGTATTCGTGCGAATGTGAGTAACTGGCATTAGATCTTTATTTGAACACCATCTGATTAGATTTGATCTATTTGTCAACTACAGTTTTTCACTTGCGTGATAGCAGCTACCTATATTAAGGTAACATATACCTTAATTTATAATAAATTACTAGTGGCAATAGAAACTTTTACGATACACTCACCTATAACAAGATGTTTCATACAAATATTGAATACGGTGCCCATGTTTTATGAGTGTCCGGGACCTTTTGTTAGTCTTGAGTTTTATAAGATTTTTATTACATTTCCTTATTTTTTACGACAAAACGTTGCAATTTCGGGGAATGTCGGTCTGATGATGTATAAAAATTGCTTAGGAAACATGTGACATATAATTTATAAAGTTATGTTGATGGGAAACACAATAGATATTCAATTTTGTTCATAATATGTTATGTTTAGAATATAAAAAAGTCATAAAAACAAAATCGTATTAATTAATAGTTTTCTGTCTGTCTACAAAATATTCAAATCTTGATAGGTCATAATATTTATATACGACCTGTTTGCTAGAAGCTAAAACTTTTTAAAATAAAAACACTTTTTTCACAATTTTTTCTTAATTATTCTATTGTATCTATATCTATCATTGACAATCGGTAAATAAAAACATTGTGAGGAAACCTGGATTTTTAAAACTTGAATTTGAAATCGCCAACCCGCAATAAACAAGCGTGGTGATCAATGCTTATTCCTTCTTAAAATGAGAATAGGCTTCTTCTAGCACTGGGATAGTTGTAGGCCATTATTTATCATATTTTTTTTCACTTGTTAAATCTTATTTCTTTTTTTACTTTTACTCTATATTCCTTACCTTACAGAAAAAAAAACAAAAACATTTTTTATTTACTGAATCTAAATTTGCGTTCCCTCAAACTCATACCACGCGGGAATGTCTTACGAATTCTTAGAATTATGGTGTCCATAAGTCACGGACATTACTTCCGTTGTACCTGTCCGTCCGGATTGGCATTAAAATCAACGACATGTCAACCGTAAAATATAAAAGAAAATTATATTTTGTGTTTTGTTTATAGATCACAATATTTATAAATAATTAAATTAATAGCACAGCATTCATTTAATCATTTATTAATTAGTAAGCGGTGCGTTTGGTAAAATAAAGCGATTAAAATATAAACTAATTAATTATTTTTGTTGTGATATTATTTATTTATTTAATAATTTATGTACACACACAAAGTCATAAGAAACAACATATTATAACAGATGTACATAGGTAAAATGTTAAATTATTGTACGTTTTTGAATATGTTTTTGCCCGAAGTGAAATAAAGTGTGGTGTTAACTTAAACATTTTGATAGGCTAGATAAATACTAAGGATAATTAATTCTGTTGTAAATTGATTAATTGTTTAAATAATAGAAATAATGAGTGTAAAACATATTTTACCTTGAGTCTTCTATTATAATAAATGTGATTTCTAACTGTTTTCAAAGTGATTAAAAAATACTTATTTATTCATAGCCGGGAATAGTTACGGAATCGTGGAATCCAATAGTTTATATCAACAATTTTGAGTACCTATTTTAAGTCAAAACAACCACTTACTTATTCTTATTCTTATTCTTATTCTTTATTGTACACACATAGACAATTTACAGAAAATACAATAATTTATAATTTGATGTACAGAGGCGAGCTTAACCCATAATTGAGTTTTCTCCCAGCAAACCTTTGAGTGATGGAGAGATCTCTTAAATTACTTTTCATTAATCTGTTTTTACAGAAAATTAAAAATAATTGTTCCTTAATTAGGGATGGCGATGACATGCAAAATATTATAAATTGCACGATAATAGCAACTAATGGCCCCTGCGAATTAGGCGGGCGTCTTAATGTAGATTTATTTCGTAGTAGTGCGACCAAAGTTTGTTTACTTTTCGGAGAATAATTAAATACTCTACTGAAATAAATGTACTCAATTATTTTGATAAGCTTGATTATTTGGAAGTAATTATTGCTTGATTTTCATTTGTCAAAGATAATCGTATGACAGTCGGGACCAACAGCTTAACGTGCTTTCCGAGGCACGGAATGTCTTTTTTTGTTTTATTAACGCACGCGGAGCGAATATTTATAATTAAATACAAATAGTGGGAAAAAAAAATGAATAGCGTACGATTTGTTTTGAAAAAAACTATAAAACAAAATTATAGTATTGGGCTACATCATCATTCTCTTGGACTTCTGAATTAACCTATAGTTAAAAAAGTCAATGAAACTGAACGATAGATTAGTTCAATAGATGTCACATACGAAACAAGTAGAAGGAGAAATTTGAACATCAATATCAGTAACAGTAGTCGCAGGTTCGACTCCTGCTTGAGGTTTAAAGTTTACCTTTTTATTATCTGTATTTATTTCTCCATTTATTGCAATAAAGTGAGGTCACACTAAAATATCACAAGCAAGTTACCTATAATGACTGTGGCCCGCTAAATGGTTTGAGATAGGTACCAGCGTAATTGTTCAACATTTTTCATACAATCTGTCTAATAAAAGAACCTTTTATTTTGCTTTCAATGGCGGGTAATTTAAAAGGCTTTTTGTATTATTAGACATTTGTTTAACTTAACGTAAAACGCCTTCATTGTTGTTTTTTTTTTGTAATTTCAGTACGTTGTTCATCTTTTTTTTTGTCATTCTTTTAAAACGTTGCCTTACAACGAGGATTTTCATATGGTTGGTTTCATAAGACGGTTGTAGGTACCTACTGTGTTACGGATATAATAAATAATTGTACTGTTAAATATTTAAATAAAACCGGCCAAGTGCGAGTTTGACTCCCGCATGATTGGTTCCGTAAGATGTTATGGAACCCCATTTTTTTTTTTTTATTATAGCGGCAAAAGAAATACACAGTCTGTAAAAACTTCAACTCACTATGATGAGATACAGCCCAATGACAGACAGACGCAATTACGGACGGACGGACGGACGAACGGACAGCGAAGGCTTAGTAATAGAGTCCCATTGGCACTCTTCGGGTACAAAACCTTAATTAGGGTAGTATTTTCTCATGTACCTATGTATATAAATTGCAGTATTTATATAGTTGGCATGTACCTACCCAACATTAATTAGACCTAAAAGACAGAAACAAATCTAGATTTCGCTGGCCTAACTCCATATCAGGAGGAAATAAGTAGTTAAGTCTTCAGCCAAATCGGTTTATCAGATGTCTGTCAAGATATTCTAGTTTAGCCTAGGCAAAATCCGACATTAAAATAGCCAAGAAGTATAGTTTTGTTTTAAAAACCACGCTGCAATAACTAGGCCTTGTCAGTGTATTTTGAATAAGTACTGAACCAATGGAGATATAGATAAAGTTAAAGTTATTTTGCAAATATGGGTACCTAATACAGTAAAAGATAAGAGGCAAAGAAATATATTGTAATAGTTTAGACACATCCTACCCTCAAGTTATGCAAAAAATCCAATACTCCATACCAATATTATAAATGTGAACTCTGTCTGTCGGTCTGTTACGCTTTCATGGCTTAATCGCTGAACCGATTTGGATGAAACTTGCTGTGGGGTAAGCTTAAATCCTGAGAAAGGACTTAGGTTACTTTTTTCCGCGATAACCGACACCCACGCGGGCGAAACCGCGGGCAACGATAGTGCTAGTATTATAAACATCTCAGTCAAATCATCTCTCAAAAATCAGTAGTGTGATCTGTTACAAATATAAAAAATTGTTTCTTCACAGTCAAACATAGAAACCTAACCGCCTTAAAAGAAAAATATATCTATCATATTCTAAATAAACTATTCTTCATCTAACCTGCAAGCACTATATAAGGTCATCACCCCCAGCCAGAAGTTCTTGAAACACGAAATAGTATAACAACAGCAGGATAACATAAAGTAAACTGGTGAAATAACTAGAGAATTGTGTAGCGTTATTTGTGGGTCTAATTGTACGTAGCTGTGTCGTCTGTACTCAAGTGTACGCGTGGCTGCGTACATAACTCATAAGGTGACAGGGTTGCCAACGAAATATGTTTTGAGATTAATGTCGAAAGACGTAGGCACTCTTGAATATTATTAGCATAAGTCACTCATTTTGAGACTCATTAAAAATACATAATTTTTAATTACAGGTCAAACTCAAATTCACTGCGGGTACCTAATCCAGAAGTAAGGATTAGGTATCCGCAGTGACTAATAATATTATAAATGCAAAAGATTTGCAGGTCACGCTCAGTTTATGTAAGCGGAATATATTATGTAATAAAAATGTTAGTGTACATATAATATTATACAATATAAAATGCTATTGTGGCCTGCAAACTTATCTAGTTTGCTGTGTGTACCACTAGACTAGGTTTGAAGTTCCGTGGCCTACAAACCTATCTAGTTTGATATGTGTACCACTCGACTAGGTTCGACATATCGATGATACGGAACACGTACATCATAAATGCATATTATTATTAAGCAACATTTTTTTTACAAATTCCGTTCCTTGCAAAGAATAATATTAAATGTTTTATATTTTCTTACTTGTGACAGCCCTGTTTCCAGGTAAAGTGTGGCTAATAATGTCGTGTGGATCAAAGGGTCTTTGTTAAGCCGTATGGCCACATTTGCATGGCCGAATGTGTAATTTAATAAGCTACCTATTTCTGTACATTCATGTTGAGCGAGCTTTTAAAACAAATTTAGTATTTTTTTAAATGTGAGTTTGAAGTATTTTTACTTGGTATTTTTATTTAAAACGATTTTTTGTGAATTTGATTGTCATTAGCTTGTATTATTTTATTTTATTCTTGTTCTATTTATATAAAGAGTTGATTAATACATTATACAGAATATCTACTCCGGTTGGTCCGTGGATGGGTGACCAATTACAATAAAAAGTATTGAAACCTCGTCCGTGCCCCCAATAGTACACTAAGCCGGTTGGTTTTTTATCTTTGGCAGTCGATTATTCATTACAATTCTGATAACCAGTCTTACCATGGGATACTGTGTTACCCACTAAAATGGGTAGTGGAGGTCAGATAGGCAGTCGCTCCATGTAACATACGGTATTCAGCTGAATCTGGTAAGACGTGAAGCCGACCCCAACATAACTTGGAAAATGGTTAGGCAGGAAAAGAAGGTTCTGTCATTATTTTTACGGGGAAAAGGGTCAGTATTTTTTTGTGTTACGTACCTAAAAAGGTTTTGAATGCTAAAAATATTAAGAATTCGCATAAATTTCCAGCAATATTATTTTTGAACTCGTGTAAATGTTTATTTTACACATTATTTTGTTTTCTATCAAATATTGCCTTTGTTTAAGTTATCATGCTAAAAAAATACGAGAAACTCAAATAATAAAATAATTGTATAAATATGTTTTCTATATTTATCTTAATGTTGGATGTTATTTAACATTTAAGCATGTAAAAAATATTTGTATTAATACTCGAATATAATAATAATATAATATCTTGGGACATCTCACACACGGCCATCTGATCCCACACTAGGCAGAGCCTGTATTATGGCAACCAGACAACTGATAAACATACTTATATATTTCTAAATACATACCTACATATTATAGATAAATTACACCCAGACACAGAACAAATGATCGTGCTCATCATACAAACATTTCTCCTGGGTGGGAATCGAACCCTTGTTTAGCAGTCAGGGTCACTAACCACTAGACCAACAGGCCCGTCAAAATGTAACTAATATTCAAAAAGAATCATGAGATTTCGAAATTGTATTCTCTGACTTCGATTCTGGCGATTTGAGAACCTCCTACGTTTTTGAAGTCGGTTAAAAATAGATAATTATAAATCCGAGCAAAAACAAGTGTAAAAGTTAGTTTATAACAGGTACACGAGGCTCAGCCCAACATTACTCTTTTTGAAATTGATTTTTCAATAAATAATAATAACAATATTTATCTTCTAATGCTTAGAAGTTATTTAGTACAATTCAACAATTAAACAAGATCTTTGCGAGTGGAATTCATATCGTAAATATTTCGTGGAATATTTGACAATATTAAAGTTAAGCACAAGTTGAGGCTGAATTATTGATGGGTTCTCGATAGTTGGTAGGGATTGACCTAATTATGATGTGTGTGTGACTTCTGTTTCAGGAAATGCGAGTTTGGTTTTTATAGTAATTTCTTTGGCTTTAAGATATTTTCAACTGACTTCAAATGAAGACGGTTTTGAAATAGACTGTCTTTAACTTTGTATATCAATAACTTACTAGCTGTCCCCCACGACTTTGTCCGAGTGTTTTAGTGTCAACGGTTTTTCATTTTTGCAACATTTTTCATTTATGCTTCGGTCCTTTTGGTCGCAGCGTAATGTTATATAGCTTATAGCCTTCCTCAATAAATGGGCTATCCAACACTGCAAGAATTTTGCAAATCCGACCGGTAGTTCCTGAGTTTAGCGCGTTCAAACAAACAAACAAACTCTTCAGTTTTATATATTAAGTATAGATTACTTAGTTATTAAAATTTCTTATGGGTATCTTTACAGCTTCAAACTTAAAGTTCAAGTTAACAACCTGGGACTCAAACTAATGGTAGATCATGTAATGTAATGGTACAACCCATATACTGGGTCACCCTGTATATCTCGCAACCATTTTTATATTGTAGGTCCACATAACAAGCACAGAAAAGAATTATATACAAATTAATACAAGTGCTCCTCATTTCTTATTTTTGTATGTAGGTGCAAGACTGGACATAAGTTTTGCTTGAGGTTTTATTACTGAAGTACACGCTAACTATCTTTTGTAATAATAGTAAACGTGGGTTCGATTCCCACCCAGGACAAAACTTTGTGTGATTACCATGATCATTTGTTATGTGTCTTGGTATAACTTATCTATAATATTTGTATATGTATGTATTTATATATATATATAAGTATATATATCGAGGGTATAGTGTTAAAACCCAATAAGTGCCAAAAAATCAAAAATCGTTTTATTAAAAAATCTTAATGCATTTTTTACGCTCTTTCCAGTGGTATAATCCAATAAGTGGAATTCGCAGTAGAAAGAAAAGTACTTGAGGTAATAACCCAATAAAGTGACCGTGTTTAGTCAAAATTTAAAATTCTAAACCCTATAAAGTGTGTTATCTTGATAAATAATATTTTTATTTCACGCTCAAACCATATAAAGCTATTTATTGGTATTGAGTGTTCAATGATTTCAACTAAAATTACTCAACGGCATAAAGGCAATAACCACTATTTGTATTTATCGGGTTTTCGCTTTACATACATAGGTAAGAAAACAAACAAAACCAAAAGCTAAATCAAAACAAATGTGTTTGTCGGGTTTTATTGTACGATTATATTTCAAAAGAAACAATTTATGTTTAGTTATATAGTATTCGCTCACTTCGTCAACTAACTTTCTTCAAACTTTGTTGGGAGAAGAACCCAATAAATTTGACTGAATGAATTTGACCTATCAACTTTTTGCGCTACCTGTTGTCAGTTTGCACGCGCATACTGTTTACGCCAATTGTTTTCGAAATTCTTCTGTTTAGTCTTTGTGTTTGCAACGATCGGTGATCGAGGAAGAAAATTAGTGCAACTAGCTTGCATTAATCCGCTGATACCAGGTAAAGTGAGCTAAATCCAAATATTTAATTTGTTTTTCTTTTTCGGCTTTTACGAGGTTCTCGTCATGGGGTATAGTGATATCAACAATCATTGTTTGATGCTCTGATCGGTCTATCACCACTATATCAGGCTTATTGGCTACAATAGTCCTGTCAGTGATGATAGATCGATCCCAGTACTATGTGACACGACCATTTTCGAGAACTGGGTCGGGAACATACCTGTAGTACGGTACCTCAAATTCCACAAGTTGGTATTTCAAAGTAAGCTGCTGGTGGATAACCCTGGCCACTTGGTTATGTCTATGCAAGTATTCACCGTTAGCAAGACGAGAACAACCCGAAACTATATGCCTTAAGGATTCACCCGGACAGTGACATGCCCGACAAATGTTAACTGTGCCATCCTTTATGATATACTTCGGTTGTTGTTTGTCATGATAACTTCATCCATAATTGCACATACAAACCCTTCAGTTAATCCGAAGAGGTCACCGAAGCTTAGCCAAGCCACGGACGCTAGGAAATCTACTTCGGGCCCATGGAGGGTCCGATAATAGCGTCAGTGTAGCTTAGTAGTCCTTGCTTTGCCATACATCCTTGCGGTTCTTGACACTTAGTACGACAGGTTTGCGCCAGTTCTCCTTGCTTAAGGAGAGCGGTGTGAGGCTCTTATCCACTACCACCACATCTCGATGCATCCCTACGTCAACTTGGAGGAATTACTCCCTGAGGTTACATATCTCGCGATTATGGAGGGTCTTAGCATTCAAAAAGCCTCGACCCCCACATTTTCGCGGAATAATAACCTCATTACCGATGACCGTGGGTGGAGCATTCGATTTGCGGTTAGTAGTGTGCGGACTCTCCTATCCAAGGCGTCTAACTCAACCTGAGTCCACTTGAGTGTACCAAAGAAGTACATCAACACTGGCATGACCCAACCATTAAAGGCACGCACCTTGTTACCTCCTGACACAAGACTTTTCAGTACTTTGTTCAGGCTGCCAAAGAAACGTGTCTGTAATGATTGTTTCATGTCAGCAACGTTGATGCCTAACGCCTTTGACATACCCAAGTATTTGTAGGTCTCCGTTGCAGAGAGCAACCTTAGGTTTATAGAATCTGAGAGCTGTATGCCCTGGGATTCCATAATCCCGCCTCGTTTTACATGCATGACTGCACATGTGTCAACACCAAATTCCATTCTAATGGAATTACTGAAGCTTTCAGTGATCTTCAGTAACTTCAATAGTTGGAATTTATAAGAAGCAAATAGTTTAAGGTCGTCCATGTATAACAAGTGGGAGATGACCCGGCCCCCTCTCCGCAACGAATAGCGTAGCCCTAAATTATTATTTTATTAGACGTTTTCAGACTGATTTCTAAAATTTTTATAACTGATATTTTATTTGGAAACAAGAGAAGGATGAAAAATATAAGAAAAGCGTTGTAAAGTTTCTGATGATAAGAAGTTAAAGAATTAATTTTAGAATGTTATTTTTAGTTTCTCATTTTTTGTAGGTAAGTACTAAAATGAGTATAAGAATAAAGCTTTTTAAAATGAATATTATGTTTTTTTCTCAAGCAGAATATGTTTATAACCTAAAATTTAACCGAATCAAATTAAAATTATATGGATTTAATCTCATATTGCGCTTTGTTTAACCCCAGTCAAATCGCATTAACGAATCAAACACCGTAATTGTCGCATAATACGTTGTTGACAAATTAAGTTAGTCTGAATATAGAAAAAAATTATTAACGAATTAAGCGGAAAAAAGGCCGTTATTGCGAAATCTCGTACTGTACCGTAAAAAACTCTTTAGTTAAACTATACACATTTTTATACCTTCAAACTAAAAATTATATTCATAACATAAAAAATCTATACACAGCGGTGATTTTCATTTTGAAAACTTTGAAGCTAAATATCTCAATTTGACCCAGGTGTCGCTTAATCTGATATTCCATAACTACGTCCAATTACATTCCGGTCAATTACCAATTAGCATTGCTAAAAAGTAGGATCTACAAAATATGTGCGAAAAACTAATCATATCAGAGGAACTCCACGCATGGATACGTGGTATGAAGACGTACACCAAGCCAACAGCCTTCGAAATAATAATTTACCATGTTTTCTTTTCTGTTTCTTAAAATAAACCATTTATTAAAGTATTGTGAATTATAATATGTTTAATTTCTTTTGACCTAAAACCCAATAAGTCGGTACCCTTCGCCACTTTACACTTATTTATAATAAAATGGACCACCTTGGAAACTTAATAATACTGTTATACACTAATTCAATGTATACACTTTTACCACAAATACTCATTATAACGATATTATTTGAATAGAATAGGTATTTTTGTCCTTAAAACTTAAATATTGAATATCTCGAAAGTGACAATTTCATACTTATTGGGTTTGAGCACTATACCCTCGATATAGTATATTATGTATTTAAAAATATATAAGAATGTTTATTTATAAAAAAATGCGTTCGGTAGTTTTTGAGTTTATCGCATTTAGACAAACAAACAGACGCAGCGAGGGACTTTGTAGTATAATATGTAGGTACCAAGTATTATATTTATTTTTAACACGTATTCTCAGTTTACTTAAAATCATAATATTCGGTTCTTCACGTAATTATTTCAGTAACAAAACCACCCATTTAATCCCTCCTTAATAAACCTTAAGATACAAAAACTACTCCAACTTCCAACTATAGATTTACTCAAAGCCCTTGGATTAAACAGAATAGGGCGCCTAATTTACGAGACTAGTTAGGACCACAGATATACATAGATCTAGTTAACGCAAGAGCTTCTTCTCATACCACTTCGCGTCGGCTTAAGCATAATATGCTTAACGTGGCAACTGTCGCGCTCAGTCTGCATCGGTGCGCCACGCTTGTAGGTTTCACCAATCTGTACCGGGAATTATTAACATACGAATCGTGTCTACATCATATTTTTCAGTTTATATCATCTACTAGCTTATGCCCGCGGCTTCGCTCGCGTTAAGAAGTATTATTATTAATTAGGTATAGTTTTTGCGGCTTTACTTTTGTTTAGCGTGTCGAAAATCTAAGAAGATTTAATACTAACTTTCATCCCCTATTTTATCTCTTAGGTTCTTTTATTTGGAATTTATCAAAATCCTTTCTTGCTTAAGGGATGCTTACGTCATAGTAGCTTTATGCATGCAAAGTCTCAGCCCGATCGGTTTAAAATTGACAAAGTTTCAAACAAACTTTTATCCCCTATTTTGTTCCCTTGGGGGTAGAATTGATCAAAATCCTTTCTTAGCGGATGCCTACGTCATAACATCTACCTGCATGCCAAATTTCAGCCAGATCCGTCCAGTGGTTGGGGCTGTGCATTGATACATCACTATGTCAGTCAGTCACCTTTGAGTTATATATATTTAGATGAATAGTGTTGTGACGTCATAGTAGGTAGTAAAAAAATGGTACGCTTGAGTACAATATGGATCGTGGCACTTGCGCCATCTATTTCTATCTATATATCTGTGGTGAAAACTTATTACAATGGGTTTAAATCCCTGTATAGAAATGTCCTTTTGTTCAGTTGGTTAGCGAGGATTTTACATGAGATTCTAGATTCTATTGTTAAATGTAGTTTAGAAGTGTCTTTATCAAGATCTGAAGATTTGAACTGTTTTGCATATGATAGTAAGTTTCGTCTGGTGTTAATGATTTTGGTAATACGCTGGTATCGTGAAGGAGATAGTTAGGTACGTAGATTTGTATGTTTAATGTTATATATTTTTCTCTTTCTATTATTATGTTAATGGCGAATATTCACACTACCGCACGAATGTGTTTTTTGTTTAATAATCAGTTTTTGCCAAACGATGCCTGAATTCTTGAATGCACAAAAAGGTACTTATATTTCGAATTTTACACATATTTTCCGTATGAAATTTAGGGTTTCGTGTATCAAAAGCAAAACAGGATAGTTAGTTGGGGTTATTTGCAGTAAAAACTATCGGTATGGCAGAGCTCTGTCAGCAGACAGTTTTGTTTGATCAATAATTTTTTACTAACCGTGTATGAGCGCTTTTTAAAATATGGACAAATAATCCCGCGGTTATATTTTGTTTTATACATGTACAGAACCGATAATTAAAAAACGTTTATAATAATTATGGAATGTAAAAAAAAAACAAACAATTGTAAAAAATAGCCTACCAAAATATTTTTTATTTATTTGAACACCTGTTAAATAAAAACTAAGAGTGAAAAAGAAGTGCGTCAGAAAGGTTTTAACCTTTCAATTTCCTCCAGTGGTCCATTCCGGATGTGTATCGATGGTAGAAATAAAATTACTGCATACCAATGTCAGGACGGCACGCAGGTAGGGTGACCATGTAGCTGCTGAAGAATACAAGGTATTTTATCATGAAGTGTTTGTGACAAAAATAGGTGTAAAAGGCAACATTATAATCTACATGTGAAAAAAAAAACAATTGCCACATGTTTGACGGAACTCCCGAATATTCAAACGCAACTTAACTTTGAGACGTTGTTTAATGTCTATCTGTCGGTACTTTAAACCACGAGACGTGCATCCCCGTGTAAAGTACATCCACAAATGTACTGAACGGCTCGACTGATTCGGCTGTATTTTTGTTGTGTTTTTAATTTTCAGAATAAGGTTTAGAAAATTTGCGAAAACGCCACGGGAAATATTGAAAATTGACAGGTCAACAATTAGGTCATCTAGTACATCGGTGTTGGGAACTGGGAGTTGGGAGTATTGCCAGTGTGCAGAAACCGCAGTCGTTTTTATTATTTTGTTCTTTTTTTCTTCTTTTGTTTTTGTTATTTCTGTTATTATTATTGGTGTTCTTTTTTATCTTGTTTGTATTTTTTTTTTATTTTATATTGTTTTTTTTTGTTTTATTGTTGTGTGTCTCCTTGGTGTTTAAAAATAAATATATTTTCTTTCTTTCTTTCTTTTCTTTCTTACATACTATTTTTTTTAATGCGGAAGTAACTGTCTGTCTTTTTATCTGTCTGTTAGACTTTCACGGCTAAGCCGTTGAACCGATTTGGATGAAACTTGGTATGTGGTAAGTTTGGTTCCTAAGAAAAGACGTAGGCTTACTTACATAAAAACATAGGCATACTTTTTGGCCCGACAGATGACATCCACGCCCTGAGCCTCGGGACTACACATTTTTTATTATTAATTAAGCTGGATTAACATACAATGGCATACTATTCCTACTAATTTACTTTAATTTTAATAGTACCTATACATATAACTAGGTATAGACATGGTCGGTATTACTGTGTAACTATTTTCTCGTCGTTTCGTCACGGAGTTCATCGTCACCTTCGGATCCATCATCTGACCCGCATAAAAGTACTATAACATTGAATTATCACCGACTATCTATAAGTATGCAAAATTTAACCTCAATCGGAAGTCTAGAAGTTGTTCTAATTTGATTTGCAAGATTTGACCTAAACAATCAAACATATATACATTGCAAGTTAGAAGCTTGCAAAAAGATCAGCCTCAACAAATATTATATGTATGTATATAACCTTCTTTCTGAAACATCGAACGCATTTCATCCATGAGACTATTCCGCAAAACACCTAAATCATATCCACAGTACATAAGACCGCACGCCTCGAACGGTGAGTGCATAACTTATTAAATTTGCATTTCTAAACGTTTTGTGCTTTGCTGTCGTCCTAATGTGCTTTTAATGACTCAGTACTACTTATATCATAAAGAATTCATAGCACATAACACAATCATCTTACCGTATTAGTAGGGTGTACTTTCATAAATAGTGTTCTTGACTTATAATACCTAAGAATGTCGTAGACTGGACTGTCAACCTTGCTAAGGTCCTTGCTGAGTAGTCAGTATTTAAAATCTTTACATAGTATAAAACAAAGTTGCTCCCGCTGTCTGTACGCTATCTTTTGAACTACGCAACGGATTATAATGCAGTTTTCAGCAATTGATAGAGTGATTCAAGAGGAAGGTTTTGAGTATAATTCTGTAATAGATAAATATCGCTAGTATACTAGCATCAAAAACATCTATATTATGTTGTTTAAAATAGTGTTTTTTTCATTGCAAAATAGTACAGAGGAAAAAAAGCAGTTACTATTTTCTAATGTCTTCCAAGTCAAAATTGACAAATTAATTGCGGTAGGCAAGATCTATGGAAAGAGACCCCGTGGCCGAGTGCCTTTGGTGTGGTAACCGCCCGGACTGGACTCTGTTACAGCCACTCTAAGGAAAGCCGAACATCGGGCTAAACGATAGCGGATTGCGAGATCTGTGAAGGACTTTCAACAAGGACACGACCTTCCGTAATAAAAAACATTTTATTTTTTAATTAGATACCATAATATGTGTCGTGGTGGCCTAGTGGTTTATTTAACGGATTTGTGTGCACAAGGTTGCAAGGTCGAACCCATTAAAGGCAACTTCCAATAAGACTTTTTTTAAGTTATATGTAATTTGTTAATTATTCTTAGACATCATTGACAAAAAGTCAATCCCTGCTTACCAATGACCATCGTCATCCGCGGTCATCCCGTATCAGCGGTAACTTAGATCAATTGATCTCAGTAATGATGGAGAGGACCAATCAGGCGGTATATTCAATCCTCATTACGGTTTATGCAGCTACCTCAAAGGCATTAGGCATTAGGCACTTTACTGCCTTAGTGTGCTGTCACATGGTACTGAGCGACGCGATATCGCAATGACGCGCGGTTTTATAACCTTCGCGCGATTTTTATATATTTTATCAGATTGTTGAACTGTTTATGAAGTGTTGGTGATAAGTTATTTGCTAATAGACAGTTATAATATTATTCTAAGTTAGTTGGAGTTAGATGGTTTGGAGGCTGAAATACTGAAAGCGTCAAGGTCATGAAAATTGTCTTGGCTAAAAGTGTCGATTATTAAATTAATATCATCATCATTCAGTATACTTATTATCTAATATGACATAGGTCTCTTTTTTATGTAGGTACCATTCGTCACAGTCATTCAGCAATTCTCCTAACAAAAGAGATCCATACTCCATACTTATGTTATAAATGCGAAAGTAACTGTCTGTCTGTCTGTTACGCCTTCAAACCTAAACCGACTTTGATGAAACTTGGTAATGGGCTATGATACCAGAAAATGACATAGGCTACTTTTTGCTACGATAACCGAAACCCAAGCGGGCGTAGTCAAGGGCAACAGCAGTATCAAATAAAAATTAAATAGTTGAAAAAACGATAGCTTCAATTCATTGTCGCGTGAACTCGTGTACCGACCGCCTAATAAGCCAAACTAATTAACAGGTCGGATCTAATCCAATTAGCGTCTATAACCTTGCTTATCCACCAATAACATGTCGGTATTAACCAATTAGCGGTTTAATTAATTTTATCATTGTGTATCCGACTACGTCAACTAACCAAAGTCGGTTGTTGGTTTAAAACATTTTGTTAACACAACATGTCAATTATTTAATATTGGAAATTATTTTAGGTTTGCGCATTTACTTTTCCAAATGATAAATATTTTAATTTGAAAAGAGAAAGTGTAGAAAATCATTATCATCTATTTAAGATACAATATAACATCCAAACATCACGGTAGTTTAAGAATGAATTTCCGCCTGATTCTGCAGGGAATAGAGAAACTTTCCGACGAGTTTAACTGGTAAGAGTCAGTGAAGTCAGGCACATTTTTTTTTACACAGGGTGGTTTATGCATATTCATGAGAAATTCCACCAATTCAAAGAAAAAAAAATACAGAGTTTAGACAATAAAAACCGTATGTAAAAAAATATATAGAAAAGTTGTAATTCGTCATGATCGTAGAATAATGTCGGTTTTGCAAAAAATTCGAAATTGACTTTTTTCCATATTTGGAAACTAAATAGTGTAAATATTGTAACTACATTGAAAAAAAAAATCTATCTATTTTGGATTTCAAATTAATCAGTCGGTAAACTGTTGGATTTGATAGGCGCTCATAGTAAAATGACGCTTGTGCATACTCGTCATTGTACGACGCGCGGGGATCTCCCGTCACCCTCTCCCGCTCCCGACGAATCTGCACAAGCGCCACTATTCGTCGGATTCGCCCACGCATAGCGCCGGATTAGGTTTTTCTTAAACAATTACATTATTTTATCTCTGTTTACCTGTTTATTAATTATTTGGTGCCTAGTTTTTTACATAGCAGGTTGAAATTCTGCCACAACGAAAACAGAACGATCAAAGTTACGTTACAACTTGTCGAAGAAACAAGCAAAAATTATAAAACTAAGAATTTTATTCATGAAATGTGCATTGATGAGGAAGACTGCATACCAAAGACTCCAGGTAAGTAAATTCACTATTTGTTATAATTTGGTATCATTTAATTTTAGTATTAATATAAAATTTGCAAAGTAATTATTTTAGCGTCTGTTCTGACTATCCGTCGGTTTTCTACGGAAAATTATGAATCGATTATAAATTTAATTTACATAAAAAAAATAATTATATCTGGTAATACATATTATTCTGTTGAAGTTGTATTATATTTAACAAGATTTTAATTTTCAAGTTATAAGTAACCATGCTACACTTTTCTATGGAAATGATTTTTTATGTGACGGTCGTATCTGACCATCCTACTTTGTTCTTAGAACTAAATTCACTTCCGCCTTTTTTCTATTGAAAAACTATGTTTAATTATATATATTTAATATATTTTTTTATAAAAAACATAATCTAATCTGAGTAATAATTAATCTGTATAAATAAAAAGAAGTAAACTTTATTATTTATATACTTGCGAATATTTTTATTGAGAACCGCTTTTGTACGGGTTTTATTAGTCAACGTTGACCTGTGATATTATTAATTTATATTTTTATTACATATACTGTCATTTTTTTAGACAGCCATTTGCCGTAACCCCCAGGAGCGAGATGGACGACTTTTATGAGCAACATACGAAACAAGTGAAATTATAAAATCAACAGATAAAAATATGAACCCTAATGTACCTACCATTACCTAATTTTGTTTTTAGAGAAGATCTTATTCTGGCCGTAAATCAAAATGCATCCTCACCATATTTCCTCCCGGCAGAAAATCAGCAAAGTGTTCGTGTCCTCAGGTTTAACTGCTTTAAATACATCTAAATTGATGTCAGATCTTTCACAATCTGTCACCTTTCCCTCAACCGATTACCCCAGTTGTTGGCCACAACGGACAAAAACCTATGCCATTACCATACTATACCCATGGTAAAGCATGTTACGATTTTTTTGTCTCACTCATGTCCTTCCCATGGTGCAGACTATAGCAACAGGACATCATCAACTTTGCCGTGTCTTCATGCTAGTCGTCTCCGGCGCCTCTTATTCGAAGTAGTAATAAAACACGCGCCCAAAATTATGATGATTGGCAGAAGTTAAGAGATAGACAGAAGCTTATCGAATACAGGAAAATAATAATCCAGCAAAAACTATAGGCAGGCCTTGCAAGTATAGATATAAATGTTACACTGTGTTGATTCTTAAATAAGGTGATCGTGAGGAACAACACTTGCATGTTGCGAACTAGCCCGTTCATACAAGAGGCAACGCAAGTCTCCGATACCCGACCACTTTAGTCTTAATCAATTTAGTACGATTACCTATATGATTTGTATGGCTTGAAGTTGCTTGGATACTGAAATCATCGGGTATCGGAGACTTGCGTCACATCGTGTACGAACGGATTACCCCGATACCAAGCAATCATTGTTCTTCACGTGACGATGTTGATTCTGAAATAACACCTTATTTCAGAATCAACATGTCTGTAACATTTATATCTACACGTGCAAAGCCTGCTTATAGTATTTGTTGGAGTATTTTTGTCCTCAAATCAAATCAAATCAATCTTGCATTCAACTATTAAAGTATCGCGTTGTTTTGTAGTATTTTTTGCCACAGGCGTTCTGTCCACAGTGTGATTAAAACAACTCCTGTGTTTTTACTCAGCAGCCCTTTCTAGCACACTGTTTGTTGATTTATACCAATTAATACACTAAATAAATGGAAAACACTTGTACTTTGGGCTAAAGTAACAGAAGATTCTTATGAAGTCCTAGACAATAGTGCAATAGAAATGTTGTAATCTTTTTGATTAGATACTTATTAATATTTCTAGTTTCATAATTGTTACTATTTTCATCTATGAAACAGGGAGATAACGAAAAAAAAACATTTCTTTTTATTGTAATAACATTGATTGTGATACTATAGCTTTGCAATAAATGTTGATGTTTTAGATTAGAAGTAATCAGGTCCAAATACCATCAACATTATAGTCTTCTTAGTCTAATTGGTACAAAAATAATTCTGTTGATAATTACTAAACTTCAGCTTAATGTTTATCATGTTGATTAAAAAAGAATACAACCAAATAATTTGTGTTTTATTTAAGATACCCTACCTACCCCAACCTACGATGTCAACCTACCTATTTCTTACCAACCACCTGCCTACTTACTAACTTATGGTTAAAATAGAATACGACAGATAACATATCCGACAAAATATTACTCAGTAAGTCGATAGAACATGATCGGAAAGTAACATCCGTCATGCTTTGAACAGTAATTTTCCGAAGAACAATGTCGGATAATACTATGTGACTGTAATGTTGTGTGTTGACTCCGAAGTAAAATGCAGCATGTGATTTTTCTAGAAAACTGAATAAATATAAGTTTTTATTTTTATTCAGTTTTAAAACAAACCCTTATTCTGACTTATATACCAATTTTCATAACAATAGATTGAGAATTAAAAAAGTTACGTCAAAAAAACTAACATAATTTTTTAAAATGGCTCCCCTGTAAAGTTTGATTTATGTTAGATCCGTCATTATTCTACGATCATGACGAATTCATAGTACGTTCGTCCGAGAAGGGTTGTTTAAAAAATTAGCATTTTCAGTTAAACAAAATCCCACTAAAATTGCACCCAGAACTACCCTTCAGATAGCATCATCCCTTAATAACAAACCACAGCGGCTTTCTTTAATAATTTCCATCCCCCACAAAAATTAATTAGTATAAGATTAAGAGTAATAAGCCTTCTGATTTATAGGGGTTGTGCCCAAATGATACCCAACCCTTTTAGGGTTCAGTATACAGAACGATTAATAGAAAAACCCTTTGCAATGTTCTCCCACATTACTGAAAGGGTTTCTAATTGTTTATTATTGAAGTTAACGATTTATTATAACGTAAGTTTACTGAATGTCAATTGTTTGTAAAGTAGCTCTGTTTATTTACGTAACTAAAGAATCAATAATTTAATTTAATTTGTAAACAACATTATAGGAAAAATCTATTTAAATAATTAGTATTAAAAAGAAAATCTTAAATATTAAATAATGGTGGGAAGCGGCTTCAGGCAGAAGATCCTGGAGCTAATTTGGGGAGTCCTTTGCCCAGCAGTGGGACACCTAAAAGGGTATATAAAAAAAAATATCTTGAACTCAAAATTCGTAGCAGGGCAGGATGTGGAATGCGGAGGAACGAGCCAAAGTCCAGCAGTGGATCATGATATGCTGAGATGAAGATGAAGGCCCAAATATCGACTGCACGGATAGCCGTGTGGTCGTAGAAATTAAAATATTACTTAGTGCGGGAGTCGTCCTGCGGAACCATCTTCAAATTTCGCGATACTGTCTTCAAACATTTTTATTTGAGTTTAATTAAAACAGTGTCTTTGTGCGGCGGTAAAGGTGCCACTTTGGTTACACCCACCGCCTGTAATATGGACGTCAGTCTAAGCACAATTTTCATTATGCTTTCGTTTTTTTTGGTCCTATATTATTTTTGTGCGCTGTTAGCTCTAGGTATGCATAAATAATTATAATCATCAAAGAAAAACCAGATTTCATTACAAACACTTTGTAATTGTAGAAATAATTTCCAGAATTTTATATACCTAATCAACTCTAACCGATACCACGGTTTAGAAGTATATACTGTTTTTTTTGTGATCGATAGGTTTCGATTCTGCTCCAAAAAAAACTTCTAATAACAAATCAATTTTAGTGTCAACAAGTTCGGCTTTAAAATAAAAATAAACTATACCTATTTATGTAGTTTTGGTCACCGTCTGAGACCCGACCCATTTAAAAAAAAAACACACTGCTAATAAAACAAAAGCTATCCAAAGGGGGTGAAGAGTACATCTGGTATAGAGTCAGTTTACAAAATTTCAGCTCAAAATAAGTTAATTAATTAATGTATTTCCAATTTTTCGCATCATTTAACGACATCAAAAATCATAACTAGAAAGCTGAAGAGATGTAATAATAATAATAATAATAATAATAATAATAATTATTATTTATTTCTCAAAAACTTGTGTACTTGATGTATCTTAACATTTAATGATTTGACATAATAAGCTATACTATATTATAATATTATAAAGCTGAAGAGTTTGTTTGTTTGTTTGTTTGTTAGTTTGTTTGTTTGAACGCGCTAATCTCTGGAACTACTGGTCCGATTTGAAAATTTCTTTCAGTGTTGGATAGCTCATTTATTGAGGAAGGCTATAGGCTATATAACATCACGCTACGACCAATAGGAGCGGAGCATAAATGAATAATGTCGCAAAAATGAAAAAACGTTGAAACTAAAACACGCGGACAAAGTCGCGGGGGACAGCTAGTAAGCTATATAATGAGGTAACATGTATGTTATGAATTGGATATCAATTATTTAATTAACTCATTTTAAGCTAAATTTTTGTAAACTGACTGTATACCAGATGTACTCTTCACCCCTTTTGGATAGATACACCCTTTTGGTAACACGATGTATACGCGCAGTATTTGTATATAACAATGGTATTAAAAATAAAATTTATTTTGCATAATCAGCCTAGGATGACAGGAATACTGAAGGAAAAATAAGTAGTGTGAGGAACAATAAAACGTCTCAAGTAGGCCTATAGAACGAGAAGTATGCGAACATCAAAGTTTGCAGATGTAGTAACATAAGGTAAATTCAATCTCTTATGGGTGGCCCAAGATATAAGCAAAAGCGGTTACGAGAATCGATTTCTCGGTTTAAAGAAAATTATTTACTTAAAGAGAACATTTACAGTTCAGTTACTTTGAGAATAGTTTTTTTTAACAATTTCATTCTCAAGTCTGAGCGAGCAAGTAACAAAGTGTATTATATAGATAAAACGTAAGATTAGTAACTACAGGTTCTTATAAGGTTCTTAATGTATATTATATATATAATATACTTTTTATTTGATGCGAATGTATTCCTCCAATCGTTTTATGAAGGTGGGAAGACTTTTGCCATTCACAATATTCTCTGGTAATCTGTACAATAATTGTGCACCTTTATTCTTACTAATATTATAAATGCGAAAGTAACTCAGTCTGTCTGTCTGTTGCGCTTTCAAGCCAAAACTACTGAACAATTTAAATGAAATTTGTTACATAGATAGTCTAAAGCACAAAAAAGAACTTTGGCTACTTTTTGCCGCGATAACCGAAATCCACGCGGGCGGAGCCGCGGAAAACAGCTAGTAGAGTATATTTCTTTTTCCATAGTTGGGTTTAGCAAGTTGGATTTTGTTTCATTGTCTGTTATATGTATTTTTTTGTAGAGTTCTAAAGTGTGTGTGTATTACTAAAGTAACTTAACATATTTTATTTACAAGTAAATTCGTCTTTGAGGGTTTCACAGGAAATTCGAATTATCTCGCAGGAAATAATTTGTTTAGAAATATATATCTATGAGAATATTTTCATAAAAAATATCCGCCAAGTATTACATTTTTACCCGACTGCTGATGTTTTTCGTTTTTATCCTTCACGAAGACGTGACGTATCAATGACAAATTTACTTGGCTCGATAAAACACGAAGCAAATTTACTGTTATTTCGCTAGAATTGTTAGAATTCGCGCTAAAATACTCCCGTTTATTTTGTAAATAATGTAACATTTACTAGAATGCTCATTATAATTTTATGCTCAAGTTGTTTAGTACCTAGCTCTCGTTTAACAGGCAGCGCGGCGGCGGTGCGGCGGCGGTGCGGCGGCAGCGTGGGCTGCGTTGTATGCCTGAGCGCTAATAAAAATGATACCGCGTTCGACTGCACGGATAGCCGAGTGGTATAGGTCACCACGGTGCGCGACAAAACAAAACAAACAAAAAAAAAAAAAACAAAATGTTTATTTCAATAACTTAAGAATACATTTACAGTTAGTCTTCAAGGAATTTCCATTTAAGTAAGAACTATACTTGTGTTTGGAAGTTCCGCTCTTCCAGTAGTAACAACTTGTATAAGCTATTGAAAAGACATTCAACTACAGTAGGTATTAAAGAAAAAGTGATATAAAACAAAACAAAAATAAAAGTAAAAATCAAAAGTTAAACAAAATAATGCTTATTCAAAGATGCGCTGCAGTGTGAAGGTGTGTATTAGTGTGTTTGTGTGTGTAAGTTAGTGTAAGTGTATGTGTGTTATGGTATATGGTATGAAATAAGATTGGATATGTGCTAGTGAGTAAAAATTAGTCTCCATTAATAATAAGAACAGTGCTTTTAAGGACATATAGTTTGTACTAAATTCTCAATCTCATCGTAACTTTTTTCCTTTAGCCATTCAGTCAGATTATTTTTACAGTCTCGATTCGAAAGCGGATAAATATTTAATTCCTTGTTTATACAATTATAAAGGTGGGATGATTGTCTAGCGTACTGCCTCATAGCGAATGTTGATTTAACAGGAACAGAGGGGATCATGTATTTCCTCCTGCCTTGTCGAGTTTTAGGGTTAAAGTTGAGAGATTTATGTCTTTTTAAAATAATTTGGAGTACATAAAGTTTCCGAACCGACAGAACATCAGAGGTTAGGTAAAGAGTTTCTGTTGGGAACCTGAAGGTGAAGGGCTTAAATAAAATAACTTTTAATAGTGATCTCTGAGCTCTTTCTAGTTCTAGGAATTTCGTTTTTGTTGCTCCACCCCAAACTGGTAAACAGTACGCTAGTACCGACTGCGCCAGTGCTGTGTAAATTTGTAACAGAAGCTTTTTAGTAGTCACATAGCGAAGTGTTTTAAATGTCCAGATAAGTTTCCGAATTCTTTTCATTATCAGTTCTGTGTGCCAATGCCAAGATAAACGTTGGTCGATCATTATACCTAGATATTTGGTATATTGCACTTTTTCAATTTCTGTGCAAGGGCAAGTAAAAATAGCGTTCGATGGGGTCTGGCAATTGTGAATTTTTATTTTGAAGTCAGTAGGAGGTTGCGAAAGGTTATATTTAGAAAAACAGATGAAGTTGGTTTTGGATTTATTTAGGGTCAAAAGATTGTGGTCGAGCCATGATGCTATCCTAGACAGGCCGGCTTCGGCAGATTTCTTAACCTTGTTCCAAGTTGTGTCGCTAAATACTATGACAGTATCGTCCGCGTATGAATAGATGTACCCTCCTTCTATGTTCATATTACAGAGGCTGTTTATATAAACTAGGAACAAGGTGGGGCCTAGCACACTTCCTTGACCAACGCCGTAAGTAGTAGTTTCATCTAAACTAACAGTGCCGCCAATTTTGACTTTTTGTTTCCGCCCACACAGATAGTCCTTGAAAAAAAACAAGTGGCTGACCTCTTATACCATTGTTTTCCAACACGTCTAGAAGAGTGGAGACAGAAACGGTGTCGAACGCTTTTTTAAGGTCAAGGAAAACGGCCAGGCACCTGTATCCACTGTCTACTTTACTGGTTATCGTGGAGGCAAGAGCCAAGGCTGCATCTTCCGTTGACATTCCGCGTCGGAAGCCAAACTGATTGGATGACAGTAATTTGTTTTTATTGAGATAATTTATTACACGTGAGTTTATAAGTCGTTCTAAAATTTTGGAGATCGCTGGTAATACCGAGATGGGTCTATAGTTCGATGGGTCTGTTTTGTCACCACTCTTATGCACTGGTGTTATCAAAGCAAGTTTCAGAGCCGTTGGAAATGTCGCATGGTCAAAGCACAAATTTGCCAAATGAGAAATAACTGGAACAATTAGTCTATGGGCAGCCTTTAGGAAGCTAACCGGGATACCATCCCACCCAGGGGCGCTATCAGACTTCAGAGTCATAAGAGTACTGTAAACCTCTTTATGATCAGTTGGAAGAATTACGAATGAAGACGAAGGGGGGTTGACATTTGCGCCAGGATGAGAAGCGTGTGTTCTGGAGGGGTTCGAGATTATATCGTTGGCGAGAACGTTACCTATGCTACAAAAATATTCATTTACTGCATTTACAGACTCTTGTGCAGTTGGTTTTATATTTAAAAGCTCTGTGTTAGGTGTTTTATTAGGTTTACGTTGAGTTATAGAGTTAATAGTGTCCCATAGTTTTTTAGGATTTTTCTGTGCTTTGGTTAAGAGCTCTCTATCACAAGTTTTCTTTTGTTTTTTGATTATATAGTTACAATAATTACGGTATCTTCTGTATGTGACTCTTAATATTTCGTTGTACTGGTCTGTCTTAAGCCTTTTTTGCATGTCATTCCTATTTCGAATACATCGAAGTAAGCCAATGGTCATCCATGGTTTAAGCAGCCTATGTTTCACAGGAATTATTTTGGTTAAAGTGCTGGAGATAAGGCTAATTTGTAACATAGTTATTAGGCGATCGGTAAGTACATTAGGGTCATCTAAGTCTAACAAATTTTGAAGGTTACTTTGTTTTAAATGTTCTAGCGCGGTTTCTATGTTTACCGTTGTTTTTGTGACAGTGTTCTTATGTTTATATTCCTGGTCGGATAGTTTTAACAAGGTCATAAAGTGATCGGTCACAGTAGTGTTGATAATAGCTATAGTTCCAGTTTTGTGTGACGACTTTAACTTTAGAATAAAGTGGTCAAGACAGTTTTTCCCTCTGGTAGGCAATGTGTGACCTGGCAGCAACCCGTGCATTGATAACATGTTTAAATAACTTAACCTTTTTGAGCGATCAACAGCTTGTTCGTCTTGATTACATATTAAATTAATATTTATATCGCCCGTGATTATTATGTTTTTATAAGGTTTAACTGTAGCAATGTGTTGGTTAAGAGAGAGAATAAACTCATCGGCATTTGACGTAGAAGGCGACCGATAGATTGCCAAAATAATTAAGTCAGGGTTGATGCTAATTTGTAAACAGGATGCTTGTGAAAGTATTACTTCATTTACTATAGCGCTGTGTGTATTTTTAATGTACGCGACCACTCCGTCTGCTCTATTTAGATGGTTTGTCGTTTGGTAGGATGAGTAGTTGTGTATTTCTGGTATTAATTTGTTAGGGTTTAGTCTGCACTCACTTAATATTATTACGTCAATTTTAATTTCTATATTTACTAGGTTAAGTTGAAGGTCATTGAAGTTGGAATAAATACTTCTTATATTTTGAGATACTATTGTAATATCTGTTGATTTAACTCTAAATAATTTGGCAACTTCTTGAGGTGAGCATTCGTAAGCTTGGGCAATCTCTGTATTATCAATTTTATTCAAGGTTTGGAGGGTGCTATCCATATTTAAAATTGTTGGAGAGGTATGTGTGCATAACTATATTACGACTGTGTATGTAAGTGAGATGAAGGGTTATTGTGTATATAGTGTGAGTGTAGTGTGTTGTACTGATATTTAGGATACTTATTTTAAACTTAGAGATTGAATTAATGTATGTGTGAGATGAATGTGTGAATGTGCGCGGTTTTACATTATAATTGAACATAATTATACAAAACAATTTATACGATTTTTTACAAAAAATATAGGTTTCTAATGACAAGTAGATAAAAACCATCAACTGCAACCACTGTACTAAGAAATCGTTATCTAGTCATTTTTGATGCGTTAGTTGGTGAACCTGCGTTTCGCTTTTTATGAGTATAGTGGGCGAGCTTTTGTCTTTCTTGACGTAAACCCTTCCATAAGCAGTCCAGCAAAACTTATACTCTCCTGTTTTTGCTAGATCTCTAGCTAGAAAATACAATCTTGAGCCTATCGTGGTTAGTTGTTCTGACACAAAAACTGGGGTATTTTCTTCTGATTTAAAACCTAAATGTTTTGCGCAGATTTTTTCCGTGTTTTTCCTGTTGAATTCTTTCGTTTTCTTAAGGAATTCGGTTTTAAGAAGTGTTGAGCCCAATTCCAGTACTATTGTACTGGTTTTAGTGTCCGACCGCTTATTCATCACTCTATATATGTCTGTGATATCTCTTGTCTCTATGTTACAATTAATGGAGTGCGATAAACAATTAACCATTTTTATTAAGTCGTCTTTCCTTTCCTTTGCAACTTTAGGGACATTTTTTATCTCCAGATTGGCCTTGCGACTTCCTCGTTGGAGGTCCTCGATTTTATTCTCCAGGATCAATATGTAGTCGTTTTCTTTTTTAGACTGAGTTTCCAGTAGTTCAATCTTCTTTTTTAGATCGTCATTTTGTGCGGAAAGAGCGGCCATTGCGGATTCAATACTAACATTGGTGTTTTTAATTTCCACCAAAGTGGGGTAAATTTTTTTAATTTCGTCGTGTTGAGCTGCAATCATAGTTGATATCATATTCATCATTTCCTCCTTGAAGGCATTAAATTCATCATTTTCAAATTCAATCCCTCTCGGCCTCTTAGCACGTTGAAATACAAAGCTGAGGGGTGGAGGAGTACGTTGGTCAGATTGTTCGGAGATATTAGATTCGGAAAGAGATTTATTACCCATATCCTGCTGCATAGTGAGTACTAGGAGATTATGCGCACTAAGGAATCTGTGTTATGACAGTAGATTTCTTTATCTCAGCTAGTGTGAATCTCAGGGAACAGCGAAATAATGTTGAATTATACGCAGAGTGTTATCGCATAAATATCAAATAAATTTTTGTAGTTATTAAGCTTTTAGTTTCGATTCAAAAGACGATCACAGGTACCAGGAGACAATAACTGATAGCGGGTGCTCTGTCGCTGCCAAGGTTTCATATATCGCCGTATTTGCAAACGTTGAAGACGTCCTCCTGATATGTATCACGTAGTGGGCGGGGCTATTTGACTAATGACGAGTAAGTAGGCGGGTTACTGACCTCTCTCTCTGCATGCGCTTGCGTTTACTCACCAGGATAGCAGAAATAACGTTTCGTTTCACCTTGTTTCGTTGACAGTTGGCAGGTGACGTATCGCTGACAGTTGACGTTTCGATGACAGCTGACAGGTAATGGTGCGATTGTGTTTCTGTCTCAACAATTGCTATCTCGTTCTTTCACAGTGCAGCTTGCCGGATTATGCGCGCCTAGTACTCGTGACCATTTTAATTTAATATTTTTGTTTTTTAAAATATGTATTTTTGAAATTAGCTATAAAGAGTGTACGTCTACTCGCTATTGCGGTCCGGGGGGAAGAGGCGACGTGCTGCAGCTTCGATTCCCGCAAGGGACAAGCATTTGAGTGATCTCCAAACGCTTGTGTTAAGTCTGGGTGTTCTTTGTGCATGTGATTTAAATGTTTGTGACCCTCCCCCCCCCGCGAAACAAGGATTAAATTGCTTAGTGCGGGAGTCGGTTTTTTTATAAATAAAAAGATTGTCCTATCCAGTGATATAAAATGTATTTACGAACATTTCCAAAAGCTCTCTGTCGTTCCTGCCTTGTACTACAAGAGTATTACCTGCAAAATACTGAAAGGGGCAAGCACCAAAACTTACTGTAACCAATTTTAAACTCTACTGCTTTTAGACTACCCAGAAACTAAGTTAACCAACTTTAAAACTGTACCCATAAGGTTGAAATTCCCTTGCTTTGCCTGCGATAGTTATTTGCAATGGGCACAATATATCGGATTGTGAGAGAGGAGATTCGCGCAAGTTTCCCTCCCGGGAGAATGAGTGTTGGTGCTTACTTCCCGTTTTTGTCATCATCCAGTAGCTTTTACGCTGTTCTTGTAAGTAGGTTAAGAACTTTAGGTGACAATTTTTATGTAGCTAGGTATTGTTTTCGTTTATTATCGTGGAAACTAACCTAGACTGTTGCAGAGTTACTGAAATTGTGGCTATTAGATACAATGGGTTTAAATGTTTAACACTACAATGCAAATTGCGTATTTAAGTTGTTTATTTTTCACTACTATTCGTTTGATCACCGAAATAGCTTGCAGAGTTAGTAATTTTAAGTGGCCATGGACCAGACGAGTCCTTGAATCGGCAAATGCAGTGTAGGACGCCCCCCAGTCCGATGGACGGACGACCTGAGAGCAAGACTGGTGTTGTGGTGATACTAAGGCCTATGCCAGCAGTGGACCGCGGTAGGCTGAATTGATTTGTTTAATGGTTTTAAATACTTAAATATTATGTAGACTACAGTCTGCCCGTGGCCATGACACCTGCAAAGGCGTCGTAACGTCGGAAACTAAAATCGAAATACAAACTGCGATAGAATTGCTTCGAAGTAGTTTTATTTCAATTTTATGTAGATTAAATGCTTGATGCAATGTTAGAGAGATATTGATTGTTTAATTCAGGTGTGCTATAACAAATTCCTGTACCTAAACCGTTGAATACCTATCTTTTATTAATGAAAATCAATTGCCACATATATTTCGGAGCATAACTTAAGAACGAGGTGACCGATTGGACTGTTTCCTTTTTTTATTGTGTTTGTAATTCTTAAGACAATGATTTTCGGGTCAGTTATTCTAAAAGATTACGCTTGTATTTTTGTATTAAAACCAAAATTAATCTCAAACACATAGAATCGAATTCTAAAGTGATAAGTATTATTGCCAGTCACAGGGATTCAAATCTACTACCTTGAACACACAAATCCGATCAATTGAAGACTAATCAACCTCGTCATATAACTAACGATTTGTTAAAAAATGCCAAAGCCACAACCTGACGCTAAATGCGAAGATAATTGGTAATTTTTGAAATGTCCTAATTGAATTACCTGAAAGCGAATTACCGTAGCGCTGACAGCGAACGAATGAACAATTAATTGAGTGAACGAATGAACTGAACAGATGGGGATTGAATGAAATATGGCCGCCTACGGTCTGTAAATTTATTTTCTGTAATGGTGGAATTAATAGGTAATTTGTTTTAATTTTCTTTTTGGTATTGTATAAATGTTGTCGCCAGAATTAATTGTTTTCAATACTTATGACATTTAAATGGCTGTTGGCTTTGTAAAAAATATGTTTTATACAACAAAGTCAAATAGCTAAAAGGTTATTTGGTAATTTGGCATCTCTAAACGCGATGTAAATAATATCATAATATAATATCATAATATCATGGGACACCTGATACGGCCATCTGATCCCAAACTAGGCAGAGCCTGTATTATGGCAACCGGACAACTGATAAATATACTTACATATTTATAAATACATACATATTATAGATAAATTACACCCAGACACAGAACAAATGATCGTGCTCATCACACAAAGATCTGTCCTGGGTGGGAATCGAACCCACGACCTCCAGTTTAGCAATCAGGGTCACTAACCACTAGACCAGCAGGCCCGTCAAATGTCAATAGCTTATCTTTTAATATACAAACCAATACAGTTAGTCCGACATTTGCATTTACGGCTAACTAGCTGTTGCCCGCGGCACCGGTGGCGTGAGTGTCGGTTATCGTGGCAAAATGTAGCCTATGTCCTATCTTAGGATAAAAACTTACCCCTTACCAAGTTAATTAAGTTTTATTAGCATGAATATGCATATATTTTCAAGTTTATAAAGCACAAATTTATGGCGTCAGAAAAAAAAACTCATAGCGTGGGTCAACGTTTATAATAATTACTAGCTGTCCCCCGCTACTTCGTCCGCGTGTTTTACTTTCATGGGTTACATGTGTTATGCGCAAAACTCTAAATCTTTTTTCTAAAATAAAATTACATATGAATAATATAATCTCAGAATTAAATAATATTTTACCCGTTTTTGCAACATTTTTCATGCTCCGCTCCTATTGGTCGTAGCGTGATGTTATATAGCCAATAGCCTTGCTCAATAAACGGACTATCCGATACAAAATTACAAAATATTTTTTTAATTCGGATCAGTAGTTCCTGAGATTAGCGCGTTCAAACAAACAAACAAACAAAAAAATAAACTCTTCAGCTTTATAATATTAGTATAGATTTTGCTTTTAATTAAAATGTTTCAACTCGTGTTTTGCAGTTCGTACTTACTGTTAATAAGTATTGACCGTTAATATATAACACCAGTAATGATATATAAAAATCCCTATACTTTTAAAACACTGTATATTCAATACAAAATAACATCCCTACTCTTTAAAAACTATTTATTCAATACAAAATGGCATCTCGTGTATTTTCAACTATGAGTTGAAGACTAAGTTCTTGAGATTAAGGGCTCTAAGCCGTTTGTAAACTTAACCCAAGTCTGTAAGGTTTAGTAACAATTGCAGTTATTGGCACTAACTGATAGCTGGGATAAACTGTCGCTTGCTAGTTAAGCTTTCAGTCTTAACTGTTGTGGTTAAATTTAACTGAATTGTATAACTTGTTATAGTTGTTTTATTTAGATTAATTTGGACTATGATTTGTGAATGTTAATATGGTATAAGATGCTAATATCTATATGAAACTACTACTATGAAAAACCTTTGAAACTAATCATTGTGCTCATCACAGATTTGTCCTGGGTGGGAATCGAATCTACGACCTCTAGTTTTGCTGTCAGGGCCATTAACCAATAGACCAACAGGCCAGTCATAATCATCAGTAATGTATAAATATAGATAGATTTATAGTATTTATAATATATCGTTAACTATTATATTTCACAAGACCGCTTCATCTACCCTTCCCAAAGGCCTTCCTGCATCTATAACACAACAGTAGGAAAAGCAAGGCATAATGACTATCTTAATAAAACCCACTAATTATGTTGGACACTATTGAAAGCTGCTAATTACTCTCATCAATCAAACACACAATGACCGGGAAATGTTCAAAATGCCCGGACGAACTGCTTTACAATTTATGTTTATAATCTGTGGTTATAGACCTAATAAAAATTAGATAGCTCCATATTCTTAGGAAAAAGTAGGAAAAAAAAAATCGATTCCTATTGCATCATAGCAGGCTTACTCTTGAATTAAAAACAAGATCAAGCCTTACTAATATTATAAATGCGAAAGTAACTCTACTTATTTAAAAAATTGCTGTGCCCGACGGGGTCCATGATTGTTTCTATTATATCTTATATTTATCTACCACCTGTAAGTGTACATTATGGATTGCAATAAATGTTTTTGATTTGATTTGATTTGAAGGGGTTCTCTATTCGATGGTTTTTTTTTTGTATGTTTGATACGCGACATCAATTAAATTATTATTATAATATAGTCGGTTCTTTTTTCATTTATGTGTTTTCAATTATTGAATTTAACTTTACTCAGTGAAAACTCGATTTTGAGTTAAGATTGCCTTTGTACATCGAGTTTCATCATTATTATTTTAATTTTAAATGCTGTATTTACGAGAAGAACTGCCGATAAACTGCTCTGCAGTTTGGCAGATGTTATATTGAAATAACATTGTAAGTATCATTATGATTTAAAAAAAAAAAGAAAAACTTTATTACTGTAATCTTTTAAAATGTATTGTAAAGAATAAAGAATTCGAAAACCTTTTAATTATTTGTATCAATAAATTGTACTAGGCAGATTTACACCATTAAACATTTCAAGTCGTTTTAGGTTTTTTGGAAAAGGTCTACCACAGTTAGCCAGGCCGCAGACTGCTAAACCATACATTAATTTAACTTTGTCTAACTTTGATTATTACAGAGACTTTTTGTAGAGACGCATACCGGTCGTCAGCAACACGAAATCCAGCGCACTTTGTACACCGATTCTAATTCCTTTGCCCCTTTGTTTACGATCTGTCTATTTTTTATTTGGTCTGTGTTATAATTAAGGGGTGTAGTGTAGGAAGATTAAAGATTTTCACTAACTTGTCATCCTTACACATTGTTACAGATACTTTAGTTCAAAGATTCTTTGCTTTATCATACTTTAAACAAGAAGAAAATAAATGATTTTAGTTTAGACATCAATTTTCCTTAATCTTTTACTTAAATAGTTAAGTTGAAATTTCGGTTACTTTCAAAATTCTTCTTTGTACAAAAATTTGTAAATTATGTTGACAAATAATTATTAATTTAAAATTACTATTAGATTGCACGAATAGCCGAGTATTATAGGTCACCATGCTTATTACCACTGTGCGCGACGTGCTGCGGTTTCGATCCCCCATTGGGACAAGCTTTAGTGTGATTCACAATTGCTTTTTTCAAGTCTGGGTGCTCTTTTTGTATTCCCGCGATACAGTACAGAATCGTTTAAAAAATAAATTAAAAGTCAAAAAATAGTATAATAATTTACTTTTGAAATAATTTTTTTTTTAATAAAAATAGTAAGTAAATAAAAAAGTTTTTTATTGACAAAAATTGTTTACAAAATGTATTCTAGTTTGACACTGCACCATAGGTAAGGCTTAGCCCACACGAGCCACCGACTACAGCTATCGGTGGGCAGCGAGCTTTTGCATATATTTGTCGGTTGTGGCGAGTGGCCACCACTGGCTACTCGTGTGGGGCACGTCTTTATAAAATATTTGAAAGAAAAAGTGTGTGAAGTCACTGTCGCTGGCCACGAGCTGTGGTCAGGAGCCTAAGCTTGAAAAATCGCACCTTCAACCTATTTTGAGATCTGTTTTGTATTGAACACAAATATTTGTGAGCAAACAGTTTAGACACACAAAGCGTCTTCTGAACGTTCAGTTAATATTGACATTCAAAATAAATACATCAAGATTTGGGAAGTCACTGATGTTTATTGACATAGATTAAGAGAGTAAGGTACAGAAGGGTGGTCACTCTGAAAGATACTTTTTGAATGTTCTTTAAGGTACAACATTCAAGAAACAATTATAATAATAATAATCTCCAGACCGAATTTGGGCCTCGTTGGCCAATCTCAAGTAAGATCAGTCATTTATACAGAAGATATGCAGCACAAGTCTGTGCAGAACACAGGTCCACCCTCTGTTCCTTCACTCTTTCTTGGGATCCAAGGTTAACCTATACCAAGTTTCATCAAAATCAATTTAGCAATTTAGCCGTGAAACCGTAACAGACACGCATACAGAGTTACTTTAGCATTTATTGGTAATATTAGTATGGATTATGGATGTAAACATAGAAAAAATATACACAATCTCACTTCTGTAGTAACTTACTCTTTGGCAATGCAGAATTATTTTCTGATTTCCGAAAGTTACACAGCTTTAACAATGTTTATCGAATATGTGTGGACTTTTATTGAATTTCCCTTTTTTCGGGTAAGTCATTTGGTTGTTCCACTCACTGTGCCATAGAGTATGAAAATATGTATATTGTTATAGCAGTTTGTTTGTTTGTTTAGTTGAATTTAGGAGGCATGAAAAAGAATTTTAGTTTTTAAGAAGTTGGTTATATGATTTGTTTTTTATTTATATGTTTTATAGTTTGGCGTTACAATCAACAGGGATTGGTATATTGGATTACGGTGGCCGCCGGGTGAGACTGGGATAACTAGGGGTCCACTGTATTAAGTATTAAAATGGAGAATTTTGTTAAGGAATGTAACTGCAAGAATTGTGACAATATTGAGTGTTATTTTAGAAGGTTTATTGCATTTTTTTAAGCCACTCTTACCACTGGCTTACAATCTTGTGTCAATTTTCGACTGCACGGATAGCAGAGTGGTATAGATCACCACGCCAATTACCACTGCGCGCGACATGCTGCGGTTTCGATCCCGGAATGGGACAAGCATTTTTGTGATCCATAAATGCTTGTTTCAAAGATTTTCTTTGTGCATGTGATTTGAAAGTTTGTAAAACCCCCCGCGACACAACGCGATAAAATTTCTTAGTGCGGGAGCCGTTTTTTTTAAAGATAAACAAAAAAATGTGTATAAACCTCTGTCTTATCCCAAATACATAATTGTTGTGGTGATCTATGCATAACTTAACCGTCAAGTGAAGTTCACGACATAAAAGTAACTCCGTCGCTACATTATTCATAACATAAGTTAATTTCGGTAAACTTATTAAGCTGAAGTAATAACCGGAGATTGGAGACGGCATTAAGATAAAGGTGATGACAAACGTCATGAAAACTTGACGAAGTGAGATTAGGTTTATATGTTCACACGTTACGCGTTAGGGACCGGCAGGAAGCTTGAGTAAAAACGTTGGGTATACTCTGTAGGATTTTAAGAGATCTATAATCTATAATATATCGCCCTTTGTATATACGAATTTATTTATTTTCTCTTCACAAAAACATTTAGCATTTGTGAGAGACTGGTGCCCGAAGTAGGTATAAAAACCTGTGTTACGGGTCACCAGTAATGCTATTCTGTAACAACATTTTCGTGTCTCGACAGCGGAATCCGCGGTGAGATATCAAATTCGTATTCTCTAAATCTCGACAGTGCCGGTGGCGCCACACTTGCGAGTGTGGCGACGAGACGAACCGTGTTGCGTGAGATTGTTGACATTATTAGTATGAGTTTGGTATTCTGTAAGGGGATTTACCGCTTCACTCATCGAAACTCGACACTTCGAACAACGAATTCACTTGTCATTTTTAAAGTGGTCTAGGAGGCTATCGAGATTGGATGCGAGTTCATTTTAACTCATTACTTCACGGTTAATGTATGGGTTATAGTATCAAAAATTATAATAATTCGATAGTTATGGCTCGTTGGTTTTTTTTAGAGAGTTTATTAGAAGAAGCACATTCCATAGATATATATGATAGTCGTCGTCAAGCTGGTGAAATTCGCAAATTTCAAATAGTTAATAGGCACAAAGACTTTGTTGAAAATTATCGTTTGTCTGAAGAATTGATAGATAATGTGTTACAAGACATTAAACGTTTTATGAAAAATCCACGCCGGCGAGGACGCGGATTGTCTATCAAAACTAAGGTAAATATTTTTTTACGTGTAGGTACGTACACTATTAATTTAGAACTTTCCAAAAGCTTTTTTCTTACAAATTGTAATTCTATTTCAGTTATTATGTGCCCTGTCATTCTTGGCCAGCGGTAGTTATCAGAGAATTTGTGGAAAGAATGTGAACACATATCTATCACAACCATCTGTCTCCCGATGTGTTCGCGAGGTGGTTGATGCCTTAAATCACCCTAATGTTGTTAGGAAATATATAAGATTTCCACAGAATTCTGTGGAGAGGCTCAAACTAAAGGAAAGGTCGGTATATGTATTATATTTATTTATTAATGACAAAATCCACAGCTCTTAAAAATACTACTATAATACACATTTATTATACTACTATAACAGCAATTATGGATTTACAATTTAGGTACTAAGTTTACAAAAACAAATTACATTAATATTTTTTTATGGTAAACCTACCTACCAATAAGGTTGAAGCATTTACAAATATAGGTATATAACATTACAGATTCTTCGAGAAATACAAAATTCCTGGGGTGATAGGATGTATTGATGGTACCTATGTTACCATGGTAAGGCCATCAGAAAATGAAGAGCGATATTACTGTCGTAAAGGAAATCATGCAAGAAATATCCAATTAGTAAGATTTGTAATAATATCTAGTACAATTCTTTTTGTAGATATGGAAACAAAGGTAGCTAACTCAAAATATACGTAATGTAATTTTTGTTTTGTAGATTACAGATGCAGACTTAAATATATTGCATGTTGATGCAACCTATGGGGGAGCAACACATGATAGCTTTATTTTTAATCATAGCATCATACAGAATCACCTTGAGGGCTTAGTGAATGCCGGTGAAACTGTACATTTGCTAGGTGAGCACACCATTTTTATTAGGAACACCATCACTTGTAGTTGTAGAGCAATTTTGATGAATACTTTTGTAAATTTACAAGTATATTATACAAATATAGTTTGTTTACAAGCAGACTATTCTTCAAAATATTTTTTTTAAAGTAATAATTTTAAACTTCTCTCCTAGGTAATGAAATAATATTATAATCTCAATATTTACATGGGTAAAACCAGTAATATATATAACCAATATATAAATACTTTAATCGTTATAGGACATTTTAGTGAGTTTTTTGTTTTTTTCAGGGGATTCTGGGTATGCACAACGTGCATATCTGATGGTCCCTGTGCCTAATGTAGAAGAGGGTACACCTGCTGCACACTACAACAAACTCCATGCCACAGCGCGTAATACCGTAGAGAGAGCTATAGGCAGGCTAAAGGGGAGGTTTAGATGTCTTTTGGTACACAGAGTACTACATTACCACCCTGATGTGGTTGCAAAAATTGTTGTGGCATGTTGTGTGTTACACAACATTTGTAATCGCGCAGGGCTACCGGCTCCTACCTTGCACGACTACGACAATCAAGAGGAGTTACGTTTCCACGCAGTCGTCCATACACAAGCTGGGGCTAGAAATGAAACTGTATCGCAAGAGGCCGTAATAGGACAGTCTAGTCGACAAGAATTGATTAATATGCTATGGCGAGCACGATTACGTGCATTAGATTAAAAATCTCTAATATTAATTAATAAACATTATAATACAAAAATATATAATATAAATATAATAATAAATCTTAATATTATTATTTTTTTAACGTTTCGGATAATAATTGCAACCCTTCTCCAAGTTTCTTCATTGTTTCATTCACAAGCCTTTCGAAAAGCTCTGAATTTCGGCGATTTATTTCGAGTTTTTGTTCTTCAATCGCCAAAAACCGCTCCGAAAAACTTGTGAATCGCGATCGCCGTTGTGATGGAGGTGACGCACGACTATGACGACGTCTTGTTGTTGCTAGAGAAATAAGAAATGGTACTTTAAATAATATATAATTATTTCTAATAAGTACCTAATAATACTTAATGTATGAAATGGCAATTAAAAATATCTTAAAATGAATAAACTCTCTCCTAAGTGGGTCTATCATAAGAGCTTACTTACGAAATGCCAACCCCTGAATCACTTGAACTAATTTCGTTCCTATTACAAAATTAGCTAATCTAACTTAGACTTTTTTTATAAACATTATTACATATTTTTGGGATGAGTCCTTTAATGTTAGTTAAGTGGAATAAAATTAAATATAATAAAATATAATTACTGGTATTGGGCCGTGGGTGATTATGCACAGGAGATCTAATCAACTGGCGGCGTGCATGTCTTAGCCTTCGGTGTGGGTGGCTGCCTGAAACTGAAGGAGTAAGGGGAGGACTTGCAGGACCTCTAACTGTGGGTGGTGTGCAGGGTGGAGATGGAACCATCGGCAAAGGGCTCATTGATACCTAAAATTATGACAATAAGTGTTAAAATTGTGTGGTCAATAAATTTTAATTAGGATATCAGTAGTAGTTGCTCACCATGTGTACTACACTTGGCCTAGAAGATGGCCCAGATGTTCCAGGTAGGCATAAAATAGCCTGCCTTTCAGATATGTGCTGTTGTGTTGCCTGAAAAAAATGAAATTAACTAAAGTGTATTAAAGTAATATGTACATATACATAGAATCAATTTTATAAGCTCTAGATACTACAGTAAAATAACATACATTCTACAGCCTAATCATATAGGAACTTAAATAAATAATATACAATATTGTATGTAGAGAAAAATAACACATCATATACCTCTACAACAGGAACATTTTCAGCAGGAAAATCTCCAATAAGGCTTGGTGTTGATTGCTCTTCCTGAATTGAAAATATTCAAACTTCAGTCAACAACTACTTAATTATATGCATTATTGGCATAGACATTATGTGAAAATTTAGAAGAAGAGAGATCTTCATAAAAGATTTCAAATATTTAATTTAAACTAAATAACTAATTACTTTTTGGTGTGTTATACTTTAGTTTTACTTTCAATCAACCCCAATAATTAATATTATACAATTGTCTATATCCAACACGATAATGGTATTAGTAGGTTTTCTCAAATTGAAAACTTGAATCACACATTTAAAAGTTCAAAACATACTCGTATTGTTTAAATTTTTTAACTAATTTACATATTGAATGACTGTTATTCAGACAGTCATTGATAACATAATTATAATACCTACTGTAACTAATTGGTTTTGAATGGTAACCATAGAAGTTATGATAATTAAATCATTAGTGTTAGATAAAACAACTTACCATTGGTAATAACAGCATTGGATTTAGGCCTATTAACTGGTTAGAAGCCAGCAAAGAGGGGCTATTTTCAGAGCTCTGACTGGTTTGGGCCTTAAAATTTAAAAAGGAACATGTAGGTAAATAAATAAGGAATGCAGGTAAGTAAATAAATTAAACCTATCTTAATTTATAAAAATATTATTATAGTAAACAATGTAACTTACTTCAAAAAATGGACTAATTTCTAAATGCCTGTCACCAGTGGCAAAGCTTTCACCTCCCATTAAGGCCAATATTCTCTCCTCAATCTCAGAAAGCTCCACCACCTCTTTACCACCACCAGTCTTATTTCTAGTTTTAAACCGCAACACACCCTTCTTCTTAACAGCACTTTTTTTATCAGCCCAATACTAAAACAGTTTTATACATAAAAATATAAGTAACTATGTATACTTAATATGCGTGAAAGTAATTGTTAGCAAAATTACAAACTTTAGTCCATTGTTTCCATGTTTTAACACAGCCCCCTAAACTATTCAGTTGAAGCGCCAGTTTCTCCCAGCTTTTACGGGCTGTGTCCCTTGCACTAGGAACTTTTGAAAAACCTTTCGCAAGGCTTGGATTCTTCTCCAAAAAATTTAATAGTTCGTAAATTTGGGCTGTTGAAGGGTGAGACGCTCTTTCTACAGTGCTATAATTAAAACAAAACAATTACATATTTACAACATACTTAGCTTATCATAGAATCTAATAGAAATGACAAAAGTATTACTTACTTCATGTTTTAGTTGCAATTTTATCAAATAAAACACCAAAATAAACTTTTATTTAACTTGAAACCAATTCTCACTTCTAAACGTCAACCGGCGTGTAAACATACTTGAACTTTTTTTTTTCGAGGCACGAATCTCACAACATTCAGCCAAAGTAAATGTTTTATTTCTTTATTTTAACAAAAATAAATATTTATTTATCAAATATCGTACATTTGATGCATTTACGGAATTTATATACCGAACTTGTGCAAAGTTCATGCACATATTTTAAATTAAAGTCATATGAAAAGAATATCGATAAAACGAACACAGCGCCAGATTACCGCTCTTCGATTCGACACTCACTTCACTTCGCAAGTGCGTACCAAATGTTTACAGAATTCCAAAACAAGGTCAAGTGATTTCGCTTTCGAAGTGAGCTTAGTCACTCAGGTGAAGCTCGATATCGAAATGGTTTTTTACAGAATAGCACTACAGGTCCCACTAAGCTTCATAGCTATGATAACATTATTGATAGAACACAGTCCCTATCAAAAATAAAGAAGTATGTGAAGATGTTGAGTAAAAATTATATAACTTAGTTTTAACAAACAAGGTGCAAAAAAAAAAATGATTGTGTATGTGTGTTTGTATGAGTGTGTATATGTGTGCGTGCGTGCGTGCGTGTGTGTGTGTGTGTGTGTGTGTGTGTGTGTGTGTGTGTGTGTGTGTGTGTGTTTGTGTTTGTAAGAGAGATATAACTTGTTTGTATTTAAAATGAAAAATGTATGTTATCAAAACGTGTCGTTTTGCATTCTCGTCAAATTCAAGGAGATAAATAATGCTGAAATCGAATCTACTTATTTTATTATATTTAATAAAATAAGTAGATTTTTTTTCTATGTTTCGGAAATCGGTATGTGTTTTGTCCCACACATGCCGAATTCAAAACGCGGCCCGTGTGATACCGCACTGTAACTGCTCTTTTACACACACACATAAAGACACTGATTCTGTTTTTTTAAAGTGGTGTATTCTGAAATACTGTCGAACTTAAAAAACTAAAAAAACAATTATGTATTAATTAGTTATTTGATTAATAATGTCTTTCTTAACAGCCTCCTGAAATTTAACGAGAATGCAAAACGAAAACGTTGTATATAGAATGATAAACACTAGATTAAATTTAACGTTTTTAATCGTTAAATACGTAAAACATTATAAATTTAATCCCGAAATCGTCTTACGATAATTACTTTACAAACCACATAGTACTTCATATTTATTTGGTATTTTTATACCAATAACAAGAATGCACTAATTACTAGCCAACGGATAGATTGAGATAAAATATTTCATTCAATTATGTTCTCCTCAGGCAAACTAAATGCATAGCAAATTGAGTTTCAGGCTGATTCGATGGATTCCCAGTCATAATACACGAACGTATATTGGAACCGTTCCTTCTTTTCATTAAAGAAATATTATTTAATTTTTGTCCGAAGGGGTCGTGGCTAAGTGAGAGTTACGGGTTGACCGATAATGAAGGTTAAACCGCTCGTCGCGGTTGGTCCATGGATGGGTGACCATTTGTAAACATACCGAGACTCCTCCGTGCCTCGGAAAGCACGTTAAGCTGTTGGTTCCTACTGTCTTACGTTGATCTTTGGTAGTCGTTAAGTCATTACAATTCTGACAACCAGTCTTATTCTGGGATACTATGTTACCCAGTAAAATGGTTTGTGGAAGTCAGATAGGCAGTAAATGCTCCATGTAAAAAACGGTATTCAGTTGAATCTGGTAAGACTGAAGGCCGACCCCATGGCTTAAAGGCCTCTCTTAGTTGGTTATGATATATTTTTAAAACAATGATTCCTTTAAAAATTAAAACTTGTGTTATAAAAATATATCCAAAAATTAATAAAATAAAGGATAACTTTGCGTTTTGTTACGTAGTTTATACCCGTATAGTTTCACTTCCTATCGCGCAGTGGCTTCGTAAATTGGCGATGAGGTATTCAGAAATGAGAGAATTTTTCACCCCTAACAATTGTTTGAGGGATTTCCACCCTATGGTCGGTATTATTAATAGTTCACAAATATAGCCATTTAATTAACTTGTGGACTTAAAACTTTGTTGATGCATATCTTTAACTGATAATGTATCTACATTGAATATTGTATAAATCTTGTTTTTTAAAGGGTAACCTATGGAGTTTCTTGTCGGTTCTTCTCCATTGGAAGGACATTTTAGAACCGCGCGCCTAAAGTCATCTGATTTTGTAACTTTAACGTTTTATGAGCGCTTTTGAGAAATAAAAACTTTTGATTTCATTTCATAAAGGTTTGTTAAGAGTTTCTTCTGCCTAGACTTTCCTAACTATATAGAGGTTGATAACTGTAACTAGATATAGATATGCTTAACTAAACGTCATAGTTATCTTCATTTATAGAGCAGGTTTGCTTCCGCAGTGCTTGGCAACTGGGCCTAACTCAGTTGTATATCTCTTTCCTTTGCCTATGGCCTATTTTTTTTTTGCCTCCTGCTTGCTGTCTAGGGAAGTGGAAACTTTTTTTCCTACTCCTCCTGTTCACGACTACTGATTAATTTCGTTGCGGGTTCCAAGACAGTCAATCGTTTCCCTGGGACACACCGAGCTTAAGTGTGTTGGTGGTATTTATTGGTTATTAAATTAGATCCTGGATTTATGATGGTTTTGTGTAACCGGCTCGTCTCAAAAAAAAAAGGTTTGCAAGGAAAACTTGATTTCCAATTGAAATGTGAATTCAATTGGAAATCAAGGTTTCCTTACGACTGCCGAAGCCACGCCGAGCATGTTTTAGAGAGTCAGCGGCTCCGGCAAAAGCAAGGACGCGACCAGGGTGTTTTAGTCAGTGCAAGTCCGACATATCCCCACGTCGCCCCCTTGGCGTTTATTGAACTCATGAGATTTTCACCCCGTAAACCAAAAAATATGTTTCTTTACGATATTTTCATTAATTTCTTTTGTCTTGGCCTTGCAGTTAGAAACAGGATTACGTAATGTTATTTCACTTAAAGATGTTGCTAATGTTAATCTGGTTTTAAAATATTCTATCACGTACTGAGTAAATATTTGTACAACTTTAAGAAAATTATTGAAGACTAAAACATTGGTAGTAAACAAAACATTTTAATCTAATTTAGAATTCTGTGCTGTGTTTCAGTGATAATGAGGCTTCTGTAATAACAACAAATAATTTATCTTTTATCTTGTGTATTATTATGTTGTGGTGGCCTAGCGGTTTAATGAACTGATTTGCGTGTACAAGGTTGCAGGTTCGCACCCCTTACAGGCAAGTACCAATGTATGACTGGCCTGTTGGTCTAGTGGTTAGTGACCCTGACTGCTAAACCGGAAGTCGTGGGTTCGATTGTCGATGATGATGAGCATGATCATTTGTTCTGTGTCTGGGTGTAATTTATCTATATTATGTATGTATTTAAAAATATAATTATGTAAGTATGTTTATCAGTGGTCTGGTTGCCATAATACAGGCTCTGCCTAGTTTGGGATCAAATGGTCGTGTGTGAGTTATCCCTAGATAATCAAATCAAATCAAATCATCTTTATTGTGGACTATAGGTATACAGCATATACAGGTCTTAAATAATTAAAATAAGTTCAGCTATGTCCCGCCGTTGAGGCATACAATTATAAAAATACAAATCAGAAGTTAAAACACAATTAGTCGTATTAGTTTCGATACATTATTAAAATATTCCAAATTATAAATACATACAAATTCAATTCCAAGTCATATTAGTCACTATTCATTATTATAACATTACAAATTCTATTAAAAAAAGAATAATTACAAAAAATATTAAAAAAAGAGGAAATACACAAGCAATTTAAATGGTATTCAAGTACAATTCACAATATTGTAGGGGATACATATTATGTGGGAAAATGATAATTATTTTTTCTTTCTTGTTATTGGAATACAATATTTTTGTCACACAGGTAATCTTTGACATCATAATAACATCTGTCTATTAAAAATGAATGTAATTTCTTTTTAAACTGGAGGATTGGTAATTGTTTAATGTCATCAGGCAATTTATTATAGATTAATGATGTCATGCATAAAATACTTTTATTCAATAGTGCTGTTTTACCATAAGGTATTTGTACCTCTAACCTTTTTTTATCCCTTAACTTTCGATAATAGCTTTTGACAGCAGTGTTATAGTAGCCTAGATTTGATTTCACAAAAATATTTGATTCATAAATGTATAGGGAAGGCAATGTGAGAATTTTTAGATTTTTAAAGTAAGGTTGACAGCTGATTGTACTATTTATTTGGCACATTGCTCTAATGCACTTCTTTTGAGCTTTAAATATAAATTCCCTGTCTACCGAATTACCCCAGAATATAATGCCGTATCTCAGTAATGGCGCCACTAGTCCATGATAGGCCGTTAAAATAGCTTCTTTGTTAACTATTTTGGAGAGCTTGTAAAGAGCGAATGAGGATTTATTGATTTTTTTGCAGAGATTGTCTACATGAGTTTTCCATGAAAGTCTATAATCTATGATTATAATGTGACTTTTTCAAAGTTATATGTACTTACTAAGTTTTAAAGTATCGCGCTGCATGTTTATAATAATATATTATGTAACGGGTACGGGGTAAACGACAAGCGTAAAGGTATTTATACATGTTCGCGCTAACTCTCGTTCCATTATAAATTAATATTTGAACTTTCTTAAATGGCAATCAGTGTAAGAAAACATTGTGTCCTGGATATCAAAAATTGGAATCTGTTATTTTCAACCCGTAATGAACTAGCAAGGTGATTGATGCTCGTTCATTCTCTACATGAGAAGAGGCCGGCTCATCAGTGCGAAATTTCATAGGCTGATATTATATATTACTAGCTGTTACCCGCGATTCCGCCCACGGGGATTTCGATTATCGCGGCAAGAAGTAACCATTGTCCTTTCTCAGGCTCTAGAATATCCGTGTACCAAATTTCATGTAAATCGGTTTAGTAGTTTTGTAGTTAAAACGCGACAGAAAGACAAAGTTACTTTCGCATCTATAACATTAGTAAGAAGATTACATGTAGCGGAGATGAGAATGTTAAGATGGATGTGTGGAGTGACGAAAATGGACAAAGTTAGAAATGAGTATATTAGAGGAAGTTTGAAAGTGGCACCAGTAACAGAAAAACTGAAAGGAAATCGCTTAGGATGGTATGGGCATGTAATGAGAAGGGATGAAACGCACGTGAATAAAAGAGTGATGAATTTGGATGTGGTGGGCTGGAGAGGAAGAGGAAGGCCGAAGAAAAGGTGGATCGATTGCGTGAGAGATGATATGCGGGAAAAATCAGTGAATGACAGTATGACGGCTAATAGAGCAGAATGGAAGGAGAAAACATTGTGCGCCGACCCCAAATAAATTGGGAAAAGGGCAGGAAGAAGAAGAAGAAGAAGAACATTAGTAAGAATATTTTATATTTATATAATATAAATTATTGTTGTAAAGAGTGTCACTATAGACAAACAAATAAACAGATTGTGTTTGTATGTTGAAGATATTATTTAATATATACACCTAGTAAAATAAATAGTGGTCTCTGCTAACGCCTTACAAAAAAAATTAGACAAGGAAGTAATCTTCAAAACTACCCAACCGATATAAAAAAATCCATTTGTCTCCGTCCGGAATAGCAGAATAATTATCAAAAAATCTAATATTCTAAGATATCGAAAACTACATACGTAGGTGATACTGCGGAGTACAGTTAGTTTAACATATACTTGAAAATGCAACAACAGAGATGACATCACATTATTTACTATGTTTATACGTATTTACACCATTATCAGAGAATTTAGCGCAACAAGCTACCACGTAAGGCTTAGCAAAGGCGTGGGCCACGCAATATTGTTCGCATTCATCACCACTGGGGTACGCAAACTCGCGTAAGGCGAGGTCTCAGTGACAGCGGGAATAAACGTTCAAACAAAATATTTTTTTTTTTTATTGCGCTATTCTTTATACTAAGAGCTTAGCTTCTGCGAGTACCGTAAAGAACCAATTATTGGGCTACCATAAATATTATATTTTCTCCATAACTGTTAGCTTAAACCAAAAGCAAATCTTAGCTAATGGGCCTGTTTCCTATTTTTTTTTAAATGTCCGTCTTGTAGATTAATGAATTTTATTGGACACATATTTTTTCTTTTTTCCTGCAAACAAAAAATGATCAAAATACAGAGAACTGAAGTTACGCGTGACGTCACTCCTCGCTACGATTTTTAGCGAGGCGTAGCGTCATAAGCCCCCACTCCGAAACTTTAAAGCGGTGTATCTTTGTATTTTTTTATTGTTTTGATAAAATAAAAAATACGTGTCTAATATTTTTTTATTATCTAACTGACGGACTAAATAGATTTTAACTTTTCATACCCAGGAAACATCCCTATTAATTTGCATTAAAATGTTTTAAAATTTGGAGTCGTTGGCTAATATAAAACATTTTTTTGCTTTCCTGTACTGTCCCACTGCTGGGCAAAAGCCTCCCACATGTCTTTTCATTCAACCTTATCCTGCTCCATCTCAAACCAGCCAACCATCAACTATTACCGTATGCAAGTCATCCTGCCACTTTTTCCTGGGCCGGACTTGGACCGGTGCCACCATCTGCCGGCTTCTTCAAAAGTCTTCTTACAAAGTATTTCGGCGTGTGGTCACTATATAAAACATAAGTTAAAATTATAGTCCTCTTAGTATACCTACAATAAAATGATACCGCTGACAGTGTGACCACACCTCACTTTATACCTCTGTGCGCATTTAAATTACCGCTTCGAGTAAATATTAACTGTTTTGGAAAGTAGTTTTAATGCAGTCCAACTATATTGCGTTGGAATTGTTTATCTTTTGTAGATTATCGGGGTAGGTAGGATTATAGGGGTAATGTCGGGTACTGATAGCCTGGTAGTGGATTATTTGGGGTTAAAATAAAGCTATTAAGTAATCTTGTGGTTTCACGGAGTTATGTAGGTGATTAATTGACTTTTGGTTAGTATTCAGCAATATGTGCGGAAATATTTTTTTTTTGGTAAAAATCTTACAAATATTTTTACTAGATAAATACTTTATGCTCGTCCGGTAACATATCAGAAACAGGACGCTATTCAATTACTTTTTAAAAGACAAAGTGGACTCCATATTAAAATATAAAATAGTCACCCATCCACGAATTAAACTACTGCTAGCGGAGCTTCACCATACCATTTGCAAGTGTGACCCACAAAATAATTATGTATTCATTAGAATAAATATTTTAATTTTTTGTTATAAATATTCGTTGAAAAAAAATATCAGTTCGTTTACGGAACAATTACTAAATGCTTCTGTGCTTTACTACCTAAATCTAGCAATGAACAAAATAGTCTAAAAATATCACACAAGTTAGATAAATAATCGTGATACGTCTAGTGGTTAGTGACCCTGACTGCTGAACCGGAGGTTGTGGGTTCGATTCCTACCCAGGACGAATCTTTGTGTGATGAGCACGATCATTTGTTCTGTGTCTGGGTGTAATTTATCTATAATATGTATGTATTTAGAAATATATAAGTATGTTTATCAGTTGTCTGGTTGCCATAGCACAGGCCCTACCTAGTTTGGGATCAGATGACCATGTGTGAGATGTCCCAAGATATTATTATTTGTATCTCTCTTTTTTCACGGGCTATCCTCAGTATTGAGAATACCCGGTCCTTTAAAAGGCTTACGTGGGGACACAGGTCCAACACGTAGTGGCCTTGTTGAGAACTTTACTCTAAACTGGGATGGGGCATCTACTAAGTACTATCCTCTGCTCTATGGAAGAACAGATATGAATGGTCCAAAGTAGATACAGAGCTATTGTAAATTATGAATGGAAAGTAAAAATTTTGGCTATGTGTAGGTAAATGTTAGTGGATTGGTTCTTAGAACTAAATCGGAAAACTATGGCACCTGCCTTCTAACACATATAAATGCAATCAAATAGGCAGGTGGTGACTCGCCAGCTCACCAGATGGGCCCCCCAACATAACCGCCACGATAGGTGTCGAGCGGTGCGGCCCCGATTTCGCCATCGCGGGTCACAGTAGCGGACCCGGAGCGGGTTTCCTCGCTATTACGCCATTAGACACTTCCACCCCCGAGCATGTAGCTCTAGCGACCCCTCTCTAGCCAGCCAGTTAAGGCAAGAAAGAGCTGGGAGCCCTCCTAAAGAGTGACTCCCTGGAGCACTCAGGTCCGTTGTGTCGCTACTCACAAACAGCTCGCCACAAGCTGCCCTGCGGATGTATGCTCCTACTTAGACCTTAAGATACATTTTTTATTTATATCTCAAAGTTGGAAAAAGCAAGTTACTATGCCCTCAGGTATTGCGTTATTCTCATGATGAGGTAACGGCTTGCCCCGAGGGGTATATTATTATTATTATTATATCGAGGGTATAGTGCTCAAACCCAATAAGTATGAAATTGTCACTTTCGAGATATTCAATATTTAAGTTTTAAGGACAAAAATACCTATTCTATTCAAATAATATCGTTATAATGAGTATTTGTGGTAAAAGTGTACACATTGAATTAGTGTATAACAGTAATATTAAGTTTCCAAGGTGGTCCATTTTATCATAAATAAGTGTAAAGTGGCGAAGGGTACCGACTTATTGGGTTTTAGGTCAAAAGAAATTAAACATATTATAATTTAACATTACTTTAATAAATGGTTTATTTTAAGAAACAGAAAAGAAAACATGGTAAATTATTCTTTCGAAGGCTGTTGGCTTGGTGTACGTCTTCATACCACGTATCCATGCGTGGAGTTCCTCTGATATGATTAGTTTTTCGCACATATTTTGTAGATCCTACTTTTTAGCAATGCTAATTGGTAATTGACCGGAATGTAATTGGACGTAGTTATGGAATATCAGATTAAGCGACACCTGGGTCAAATTGAGATATTTAGCTTCAAAGTTTTCAAAATGAAAATCACTGCTGTGTGTAGATTTTTTATGTTATGAATATAATTTTTAGTTTGAAGGTATAAAAATGTGTATAGTTTAACTAAAGAGTTTTTTTACGGTACAGTACGAGATTTCGCAATAACGAGCCTTTTTTCCGCTTAATTCGTTAATACATTTTTTCTATATTCAGACTAACTTAATTTGTCAACAACGTATTATGCGACAATTACGGTGTTTGATTCGTTAATGCGATTTGACTTGGGTTAAACAAAGCGCAATATGAGATTAAATCCATATAAGTTTAATTTGATTCGGCCAAATTTTAGGTTACATATTCTGCTTGAGAAAAAAACATAATATTCATTTTAAAAAGCTTTATTCTTATACTCATTTTAGTACTTACCTACAAAAAAATGAGAAACTAAAAATAACATTCTAAAATTAATTCTTTAACTTCTTATCATCAGAAACTTTACAACGCTTTTCTTATATTTTTCATCCTTCTCTTGTTTCCAAATAAAATATCAGTTATAAAAATTTTAGAAATCAGTCTGAAATCGTCTATTTAAAATAATAATTTAGGGCTACGCTATTCGTTGCGGAGAGGGGGCAGGGTCATCTACCACTTGTTATACATGGACGACCTTAAACTATTTGCTTCTTATAAATTCCAACTATTGAAGTTACTGAAGATCACTGAAAGCTTCAGTACTTCCATTAGAATGGAATTTGGTGTTGACAAATGCGCAGTCATGCATGTAAAACGAGGCGGGATTATGAAATCCCAGGGCATACAGCTCTCGGATTCTATAAACCTAAGGTTGCTCTCTGCAACGGAGGCCTACAAATACTTGGGTATGTCAGAGGCGTTAGGCATCAACGTTGCTGACATGAAACAATCATTACAGACACGTTTCTTTGGCAGCCTGAACAAAGTATTGAAAAGTCTTGTGTCAGGAGGTAACAAGGTGCGTGCCTTTAATGGTTGGGTCATGCCAGTGTTGATGTACTCCTTTGGTACACTCAAGTGGACTCAGATTGAGTTAGACGCCTTGGATAGGAGAGTCCGCACACTACTAACCGCAAATCGAATGCACCACCCACGGTCATCGGGAATGAGGTTATTATTCTGCGAAAATGTGGGGGTCGAGGCTTTTTGAATGCTAAGACCCTCCATAATCGCGAGGTATGTAACCTCAGGGAGTAATTCCTCCAAGTTGACGTAGGGATGCATCGAGATGTGGTGGTAGTGGATAAGAGCCTCACACCGCTCTCCTTAAGCAAGGAGAACTGGCGCAAACCTGTCGTACTAAGTGTCAAGAACCGCAAGGATATATGGCAAAGCAAGGACTACTAAGCTACACTGACGCTATTATCGGACCCTCCATGGGCCCGAAGTAGATTTCCTAGCGTCCGTGGCTTGGCTAAGCTTCGGTGACCTCTTCGGAGAAACTGAAGGGTTTGTATGTGCAATTATGGATGAAGTTATCATGACAAACAACAACCGAAGTATATCATAAAGGATGGCACATTTGACATTTGTCGGGCATGTCACTGTCCGGGTGAATCCTTAAGGCATATAGTTTCGGGTTGTTCTCGTCTTGCTAACGGTGAATACTTGCATAGACATGACCAAGTGGCCAGGGTTATCCACCAGCAGCTTGCTTTGAAATACCAACTTGTGGAATTTGAGGTACCGTACTACAGGTATGTTCCCGACCCAGTTCTCGAAAATGGTCGTGTCACATAGTACTGGGATCGATCTATCATCACTGACAGGACTATTGTAGCCAATAAGCCTGATATAGTGGTGAAAGACCGATCAGAGCATCAAACAATGATTGTTGATATCACTATACCCCATGACGAGAACCTCGTAAAAGCCGAAAAAGAAAAACAAATTTAATATTTGGATTTAGCTCACTTTACCTGGTATCAGCGGATTAATGCAAGCACTAATTTTCTTCCTCGATCACCGATCGTAGCAAACACAAAGACTAAACAGAAGAATTTCGAAAACAATTGGCGTAAACAGTATGCGCGTGCAAACTGACAACAGGTAGCGAAAAAGTTGATAGGTTAAATTCATTCAGTCAAATTTATTGGGTTCTTCTCCCTACAAAGTTTGAAGAAAGTTTGTTGACGAAGTGAGCGAATACCATATAACTAAACATAAATTGTTTCTTTTAAAAAATAATCGTACAATAAAACCCGACAAACACATTTGTTTTGATTTAGCTTTTGGTTTTGTTTGTTTTCTTACCTACGTATGTAAAGCTAAAACCCGATAAATACAAATAGTGGTTATTGCCTTTATGCCGTTGAGTAATTTTAGTTGAAATCATTGAACACTCAATACCAATAAATAGCTTTATATGGTTTGAGCGTGAAATAAAAATATTATTTATCAAGATAACACACTTTATAGGGTTTGAGATTTTAAATTTTGACTAAACACGGTCACTTTATTGGGTTATTACCTCAAGTACTTTTCTTTCTACTGCGAATTCCACTTATTGGATTATACCACTGGAAAGAGCGTAAAAAATGCATTAAGATTTTTTAATAAAACGATTTTTGATTTTTTGGCACTTATTGGGTTTTAACACTATACCCTCGATATTATTATTTTACATGTTGCTACGAAATATATAAATATTTAAGTCATAACAAATGTTTAGCCAGCCAACCCACCATATCGTAATAACGGTACACGTCCAATATCTCCGCAATCCGACCACATTTTAGTCACGTATTTCCCAACCGATGACGCCCGAATAAGTACGAACGTTTCCGATGTTCAAGTTGTTGTAAATCGGTGTGATGTTGAGAAAACTATTCTACGTTTTCCTGGAACAGGACCACAAAAGATACAGTATTATATGAGATGAAGTTAATAAAGGAACAATACCTATATTGAATACCGCAGTCTTGTGTAGTTAGTCGCTCTTTAAACCATGAGGCCTGGGATTACATACATAAAATACTGTGTCATACATTATGTATGATACGAAAAAGCAGAAGTTTGTCGCCTTAGTACAATACCACTTAACCTATATGGACGTTGGTACTTATCTATACTAATATGAATGCGAAAGTAACTCTGTCTGTCTGTCTGTTACGCTTACACGGGTAAACTGCTGAACCGAACCGGTAAATCTTGGCATAGATACCAAGTTTTACGTGGGGGAGCTTGGATCCTAAGAACGTACATTAAGTTATTTTTGTCGCGATAACCGGCCAAGCGGGCGGCGGCGCCGCGGGCAACAACTAGTTTCTAATATTAACTTAAAGCTAAGAATATTTAACCAAGACTATATATTATATTTGTATCTGAGATATGATTAATAAAATCTAAATATAGTCTTGTAAGGAATCTTTTTTATCTTATTCGTTTTGAATAATAAACTACATAGAAAATATGGATTAAAGATATAAGATACAACTGATAGAATAGGGATGTTTCCTGGGTATGAAAAGTTAAAATGTATTTAGTCCGTCAGTTAGATAATAAAAAAATATTAGACACGTATTTTTTCTTTTATCAAAACAATAAAAAAATACAAAGATACACCGCTTTAAAGTTTCGGAGTGGGGGCTTATGACGCCACGCCTCGCTAAAAATCGTAGCGAGGAGTGACGTCACGCGTAATTTTTCGTTCTCTGTATTTTGATATTTTTTTGTTTGCAGGAAAAAAGAAAAAATACGTGTCCAATAAAATTCATTAATCTACAAGACGGACATTAAAAAAAAAATAGGAAACATGCCTATTAGTTACTTTGTTGTCGATTTTTAAGATCGAAACATCTGTTGTAAAACGATACCAGGACTTTCGTTAAGACCTAAAGGCGGTCTTAAAAATTTCATTACCTGAAAACGTTACAAAAACTTTAGATATTTACTAGCTGTCCCCCGCGACTTTGTTCGCGTGTTTTAGTTTCAACGGTTTTTCATTTTTGCAACATTTTTCATTTATGCTCCGCTCCTATTGGTCGTAGCGTGATGTTATATAGCATATAGCCTTCCTCAATAAACGGACTATCCAATACAAAAAGAATTTTTCAATTCGAACCAGTAGTTCCTGAGATTAGCGCGTTCACCAAACAAACAAACTCTTCAGCTTTATAATATTAGTATAGATTTGGGGCAACCTGACTCGGATAGGTTAAGTTAGGGGATAATAGGGGCAATTAAAGAAATTATCCTCTTCGCGTTAGGTTACTTCAAACCCAAAAAGTTATAATAATTATTATTAATTATTACCGTAACATAATACGTACTTTAAATATGAAAACAAGATTATTTTCATTGCCATTGGATATTCCCCAAAAATCTGGGCGAGTAATATTTACTCGGAGTAACTACAGTTGCACTAAATAATTATATATTACTAGCTGACCCAGAAAACGTCTTTTTGCCGTATAAATTAAAACATAGGGATTGGTGATATTATGGTGAAAATTAAGGGTCATATGTTTTTAAATGCTAAATCATAAAAATATCGAAAAATAAAAATAAAAAAGTTTTGGCGTGGGCCATCCTTATCACATATAGATATCAAAATTACTTTACGACCTATTATCAGACATACCGAATATACACGAAAAATATTAATATTATAAAAATCGATCAAGCCGTTTCGGAGGAGTTTGGTTACAAACACTGTGACACGGGAACTATTTATAACAATACTAGCTGTTCCCCGCGACTTTGTACGCGTGTTTTAGTTTCAACGGTTTTTCATTTTTGCAACATTTTTCATTTATGCTCCGCTCCTATTGGTCGTAGCGTGATGTTATATAGCCTATAGCCTTCCTCAATAAACGGACTATCCAATACAAAAAGAATTTTTCAATTCGAACCAGTAGTTCCTGAGATTAGCGCGTTCAAACAAACAAACAAACAAACAAACTCCTCAGCTTTATAATATTAGTATAGATAAGTACCTACTAAATCATAATTTCAAACTATAATTTTAGAAATTATATAATTATATATTTTTAGATCATACGGGTTCTTTTTTAAAATCGCTGTACATTAATCCAAACATACGATCTGTTCTAGTTCTAAGCACACATGTTCAAAGTTAAATGCGAAGTAATTACAAACAAATTAAACGCAAGTATTGCCATTATTCCTCCCCTAAATTGGAGACATCTGCAAACTTCTCACAAGCGATCATTATCGAAGATACAGATAACATACGGAAAATTAATACGCAGAACTGTACGAAACATTTAGACAAGTTGGTCTAAACTTTGGAAAAGTTGTCTAAGCTTTTGACATTCGACACTCTGTTAAATATATTTCGAGTTTAGCCGTTTATTATTTGAGTATATTTTACGTGTTTTCGGAAAGATTTGTGTAATATCTTAGACTCGGTAAAGCTTTGAAAGCTTTAACTGTCTTCATATAGTCGCAATTCGCGGGTTCAAAGCTTTGTAAATAAATAGAACAGTGTCTTTTGACGCTAAACTTTAAAATATTGGACCCCATTTTGTTAATTCTAAATTTATTTTAGGCCATCGGTATCTTGTTTTAATTGTACACAATTAGGAAAACGACAGACGAAAATAATGAAATTTAGTTTCGACTAAAATTCTCATACATATCTAGCGACACGCCGAAACGTGTGCTCTAAAACACAGTGATGTTCAACATATCTAAGTTAGTTGTTATCTGTTACGTCTTTTTCTAACACTGTATGTTAGTAAAATATAGCAAGGGTTTGATTTTGATTTAGTTAGCGTACAAGGAATCGGTGCTATTAACAACTTCATTTCAATTTTGTTGATTATTTTAAGCAAAATAAACTAGTAATTGAACAAATTGCCATACTAGAAAATAATTTATATAAATAAAAATTGTTAATAAAAACACAAATAACTATGTATTAGTAATAACTTTTAATGTAATGTAGTCCAAATAATTTAATTGTAATGTTAGTTGAACTACATAGTTTGTCATAAATTTTATTAATTAATACCTACCTAATTGGTTATAAATTTGCATGCCAGTTGCCGGCGAAATATGAAGAACTGTACTAATTTATAAGATCTGTTATTTACTATATTTCAAGCAAATAAATAAATAAATTCTAAACTTCCAGGCAGTGACCTCGGTAGCTTAGTTAGTAAAGCGACTGGCGCAGTAATCGCAGGTTCGAGTCCTGCCTGAGGTTAATTTTGTACTATTTGTATTTAATGACAAAGAAAAAGAAATAAAAAATCACTGATTGTAATACCAATAAGAAATATTTTGAGCAACTTAGAAATTCATCGTGGCCTAGCGGGTCAATGAACTTGATTTGTGTGCACAAGGTTGCAGGTTCGAACCCATTACTGGCAAGTACCAATTGACCATTACAAAGATAGATTCTCAGTCATATCTGTCGCATGTCAGATGAATTGTATGCTTTAGCTAGGATCCACTCTGTAGTTGTTTTAACATGGATCCCACATAACGTTTGACGACATCGCGGCAGACCGAGAAGAAGGTCTAGATACCTGTACCGATTGACTCCTCCTGAAAGAACTGGCCCATCCTAGCTCAGCACAGAAGTGTGTGGAAGAGGGAGAGGAAGGCCTTTGCCCAGCTGTGGGACAAGACAAGCTTATTAGATTAGATTAGATAGATACTTGGGTAACTAAAAAAGGATTATCTTTTTAAAATCGGGATTTAATTGGCAACATTACACCCTAATCTGAGTTAATGATCTGATAGCAATTTACTTAACACTTTCAATATTTCTTTCTCACTTAAGATACTCAAAGAGGAAGCGCCATCATTAGGGCGCGGCACCGTTAAAATAAAATGGTTATGGTAGCAAATGGTAACAAATGGTAGCTAATGGTAGTAACAGCAGTGCGACATTATCCTAATCTTTTATGTTTATCCCTTTTAGATATAATGAAATAACTTTATCTTAAGTAGGAGTCATCATCATCATCATTTCAGCCATTAGACGCCCACTGCTGGGCATAGGCCTCCCCCAAAGATCTCCACAAGGATCGGTCCTGCGCTACACGCCTCCAGCCAGTTCCCGCAGCCCGTACAAGGTCATCACTCCACCTTGTAGGAGGCCTGCCCGCGCTGCGTCTTCCTGTACGCGGTCGCCACTCCAAAACTTTCCGGCCCCAACGGTCATCCGTTCTACGAGCAATGTGCCCCGCCCACTGCCACTTGAGCTTGGCTATTCTTCTCGCTATGTCGGTGACCTTGGTTCTCCTACGGATTTCCTCATTTCTGATTCTGTCCTGTAGGTGAACTCCAAGCATAGCTCTCTCCATTGCTCTCTGGGTGACCTTGAGCTTCTTTATCGAGCCCAGTAGGAGTAATGAGGGAGAAATCGATTTTTCTTCCAATTAGTGCCGTGTTGCTGTAGACGACTTACTTTGAACTGTTGCGATATTTGTAACGACCTTGTGAATGAATATTGGTTACAGTAGCCTATCTTATGAATCTGGCATAAAAGGCAGAAGATTTCTATTAAAGCACTTACCTTAAAGTAATTATTATGTACACGCTACAGTAAAATTTCTCATTTCCTGTCTCATAGTTCTTGACGGGCCTGTTGGTCTAGTGGTAAGTGACCCTGACTGCTAAACCGGAGGTCGTGGGTTCGATTCCCACCCAGGACGAATCTTTGTGTGATGAGCACGATCATTTGTTCTGTGTCTGGGTGTAATTAATCTATAATATGTATGTATTTAGAAATATATAAGTATGTTTATCAGTTGTCTGGTTGCCATAGCACAGGCTCTGACTAGTTTGGGATCAGATGAACGTGTGTAAGATGTCCCAAGATATTATTATATTATTATTATACAAACAACAAGATAATTAAAAGCCTGTAAAAAGATAGCTATGAGAGTCTCTCATAATTTCATTAATCCTTTTTGAGTTTAAAAAATTCTGCCAGTAACAGGTATCCGCCTCATTTTAATATTATAATATCATTGCATACAAGTAATACCTGTACCAGTCATTTAAATAAGCTAAGATAACCAAAGAGTAGCATAGTGACTAATTTCATAACAATATTCATTATTATAAAAATACGTGACTTTCAAACATTATCTAAATTTGACTACAGCTAACTACTAAAGTTCATCGTCTTGTAAATTTGACGACATTGTTTTATGTTCTTAAAGTAATGCATCAAAACAATATATAACACTCACGCTTTAAACATTACATATTCAGATAATCTTAATTCACAAAACTCTACAGACAGCATCCACTAATATTCAGAAGACGATAGAGCGCGACACCAATATACCCATCTCTTTCTACGCCTGAAACGTATACCTTTTCATTATGACTTCAGTCGCGTCGCGAACTCATTCAAGAGCGGACCTACCGCGCTCCTTTCTCAAAAATAATAAAAAATTAATAATAAAACACGTGCAATCTAATTCTAAATTCAAAAGTGACGTTACAACTTTTTTTTAAACAGTTTATGCGTGCAAACGTGTGCTTTTACTCAGCTTTATAAGTTTGTAAAAAGTTTTGCGTGTAAAAAAATTATAGTGACTTTGTCGTTGATGCCAGGTTATTAAGATTAAAATAACCTAGGAATATTTTCGTCGAGGACACAGTTTGCTATGCACGGAGACAGTTCAACTGTACGTGACATGTGGAACTTGTTTTTTTAATGTGAGTATACATTTTTAACTTTGGTATTTCTTGGTCGATCTAAAAGTGTACGGAAATTCTACTGTAGTTTTTCGATCTCTTGTACAAAGAGAGCGATCTACCTTTTTAGTAATTTAAATTTCAATTCTTTATATTAAAGTTTATAATATTAAAACAATAGAAATATTTGACTCTGTGTTTATTATTAAAATTACGTGTTGTGTTTTATGATCTGCAGACACAATTATTACATCTTTCATTAATTTACAAAATAATTATGATTTGAAATTTTTAAATTGTGTTTTGTCTTGTGTCATTTCTAACTCAAATATATGATAATAAATAAATATAATAAAAGCAAACCTCAAAACTTTAAATTTAATTTTGAATTTAATGAGTAAGTATATTCCAATATATCTCATGTTTTGGTACATGATATTATGTATAGATGTATTTATAATATCGCCTTTTTAGTAAAACAGTTATAAGGTTAATTGAACTTTGTGTTTCCAGAATTTGTTAATATATATATCTATCTTTAGATATAAAAATGAATCCCGATTTCCCATGGTCATAACTTCCGAACGACTCCACCGAATAGAATAATTCTTTTTTTGTTATATTCCTTTGTAGGGAGGTTTTAATAATGTATGGAAATGTTTTATTAATACTCACACCAGTGTGAAGCTGAGGCGGTAGGCTTATTTACAATAAAAGTTTACCATATTAGTTCTATATTTTGGATATTTTACTGAATACGTTCATTTATGTAAAATATATATTTTTTACATAAATGAACTGACATGAACAAACTTTTATACTTATTAAAACATAACTTACTTTTGGTTGGTGAAAATATATCGAATGTTTTGTAATAATTAAAATGAAATTTTAGATCTTTCATTACGAATACAATCCGTTAAGGACAATCATGTTTGATCATGAAATGTTATCTTGCGTATTATAAATCATTTTTAAATATTTGATAAGCTATAATAATTTAAACGCATTTCTATACCGTGTACAAACAGAAATAAGGAAATTACAAACATTCATAATATAATTCATATATAATAAAAAAATAGCCTTAACAAAAATAATTACTATTTTTATTATTTTTTTAGGGTGTTTGATAAAGAGTGTTTTTAGTTAATATTTAGCAGTTTGAAAATTACTTTCATGTGATAAATATAATAATTATATGTTATTAATGCATCTTTAATATGTCGCAAAGTTTATTTTAAGAAATAAATTTCGGTCTTCATATTTCAACAAGTGAGAAGAAATCAATCATCAAAATCAAACGGATTTTTTTCTACAGTAGTCCATGTTTTAAAGGTAACTATGAATTCGTATTTGCAAGTAATACATACAACACTTTTGTTATATATTATAATTATTTTGTTTTGTGTATAGATCGTATAGAAATATATATTCAAAATCGTTTCATCCATTTAAGATCTTCGCTGCTACAGAGAGATACTCAGATTTACAGATATACACGTCAAACATAAGTAAAATTCATATTATTGAGTGAGGGTTAACTGTCATAAAAACATTACGCCAATTAAATCTATGAATCCTATGTCTATGTTAATATTATAAAGAGGAAAGATTTGTATTTTTGTATGTATATGTACGTTTAATAAATAAACTCCAAAACTACTGTACTGATTTTGAAAATTCTTATAACAATAGAATGCTACATTATCCCTGAGTAACATAGGCTATATTGCTGTAAAGCCGGGACAGATCGCTAGTAATTTAGTTTTTTAATGGTTTCTGAAAATTAGTAAATGTAAGTCTGTTACTCTTTAATGCAAAAACTATTGAATGGATTTGGAAGAAATTAGGCACATGGGTAGATTATAACCAGGATTAACACATACAATACTTTTTATCCCGATAAATCCAGGGGAACGGACACTACCCGGGTGAAACCGAGAGGCTTAATGAAAAGAAGGGAGAAATATATTAAATGACGACCTCCGTGGTGGTGTTTATAGTGTCGCCAGATCTGAGGTCTCAGGTTCGATGTCCGGATAAGTCAATGTAGAAAACTATTTTACTACATTGACGTAACCTGGGTGTTTGTGGTAACTTCGTTGTCTCTGATTCCATAACACAAGTGCTTTAGCTATACTTAGGATTCAGAGCATTAACACGTTACATATTTATTTATTTATTTATAATAAGCACACCAACAGCACTGTCACTAACAAATCGAATAAAAAAAATAACATAAAAAATCGGCATTTTAGTAACCATGCAAATAACAGGTATGCATGACATTGACATATTGGATATTAGAGACTATAAGAAAAAATTAACAGTGTGTCCAGTAAACACTACAAAGACAAAACAAATTGAGCTATACAGACGTTCATTGTTCGCATTGTTTGTATAGGGAACGTCTGTATGAAGCAAAGCTCATCGAGAAAACTTCGATTAAAATATTTGATTCTTGTCAAATTTAAATCCTCCTTTTTAAGTCACTTAATAAAATTACTGTCTACCTGTAACCTAGTTGCTTAGTTTATCTTAAAGCTCCATTAGCGCCACCTAGCGGCCTCAATACAAGTGACTATAACATCTCAAAGCCGCCAGATGTTACTTAAACTTAAGTGCTCCTAGACAGTTGCGTGTAAACGGTTTAAAATTTAATTATCGCTTTATGTACGGAATAGAAAAGATGCCATTAAATTTTCGAAAATACTCACATTATTATATCCTCAACTTTATCAAATCTCTCCTCACTCAAAGTTTTGCTGGTAGAAAACTCAATTATGAGTTAAGCTCGCCTCTGTAGATCAAATGACAAAATATTGTATTTTGTAAATTGTGTATGTGTACAATAAAGAATAAGAATTATTTTACGTGAGACAGAAAATTCAAACTAGAGTCTACCACATTTAGTCAAACATTACTATCAGGTACACCTAACAGGTAACCTTTTTTAATATAGGACCAAACATGTCAATAACTATAGGTTTTGCAGACCTTCTACTAGTACGTATTATCTTAGAGCACTTGTGTTAAACCTTCAAGCCCTAATGCTATGTAGATATACCTACTAATTATTATAAATACAAACGTATTTTTTTAAACAGTTAAAATATGGGCCCAAACGCAGGAAGAGGTTAAAACATAAATACTTAAGAGCACACTTGAATACGAAAGTGGTTTCGTAATATAGGATCCCTATATCTGGAAATGCTAAGCATAAATTTATTGATGTGCACAGCTGCACCCGGTATTGCTGTTTTCATTTAGAACGAAAATACCATAGAGTAAGCCATGTCTTTGCATGTATATGAAACTAGATTTCGCAACTTTTCGTACTAAAATATTTTATAGAATATAGTGGTAATAATTTTCAATTGTTATATCTTGTTTAATTTCTCTCAATGAAACAAAAAAATATTTGTAACATTCTGAGTCATATTGTGTCATTAATATAAAGATATTAAAATTAACACTAAAATTTAAAATAGCAGTAATTTGTGCAGCTACCGAATATAAAAAACTAATCTAATATATCCTTGTCTGTCAATTTTCATCATAATGACTTTTGTTGTTTTGGACACAATTCTCAACAGCCAGATAAACACTTCGATTTTATATCTTTAGATGCAGTTTTATGAATATAATTTAATGATTGATGATTTTAAAACCCGCTAAGTTTGCTCATCATTGAACCTATTTACTCTTTAAGTGTAAGCAGAGGTTTCCACGATCAAATTCTTTCGAACTTTTTTCGACCAAAAAGTTCCCACTAGATGGCCCGGTCGTTGACCTCCAATAAACCCTGGAGAGTGCATAGTTCAGGACAGGCAGGACTAAAGAAGCGCCATATTGCTACGGGTACTACATTCACATCAAATTGAATAGGTGAAGGATTTAAATCCGTTTAATCATAAAAATAACGATAAACTTCAAACATAACCAATGATATCATCCACAAGATATGTTACCATCATAGTTGATCTGATCGCGCTGATATATGTCAAAATGTTGTCAAGTTGCACTGAATAGTACAAAAGGTAGGATAAGCACATATTTAAATACAAGAGAAAGCTATCATTGAAAACCTCCTAATTAGGAAGTTTTTGAGTCTTCAAAATGCTAGCGCTAGTAACATATCTGCCTAAACTATAATAATATTATAAAGAGGAAATAATTGATTGTTTGTTTGTTTGCATTGAATAGGCTTCGAAACTACTGAACCGATTTGAAAAAATCTTTCACTTTTGGGAAGTTACACTATCCCCAGGTGACATAGGCACTGCTGAGCTACCTGGAGCGAATCCCTAGTTTTTTTTATAATATAATTGACCATAACCATAGACTTGGGCACTGTAGTACCAAAAAAATAACAATGACTTTTATTAAAAGATCGTTTTTCATCATAATTATACATTTCTCGGCAAAAGGCATCGTAACAGAATATCTAAAGTTTTCCAATAGTTTAAAGTTTGTAAGTAAAAACATTCTGGAATCGATAAGTTTCTGCTCCAAAGTTTTAAGTTTGTAACAGTTTGTTAGGATATCTTAAATGTATATCTACACTGATATTATATTGAAGAAAAGTTGTATGTTTGTTTGTAAAAGGTACAAAAACTACTGATGGGATTTTAAAAATTGTTTTATTGACACAGTTACTTAATCACTGAGTGTTTAAAGGTTGATTTAATTTTGTAATGAAACTCTGCGAGCGTAGCCGTGAACATGAGCTTGTGTATTCTGTAATTTATTGTTCATTCTCTGATTCCTTCTTAACAATTGTTTATTATAGAAAAAATGGGGTAAGCCTTAAAGTATACATAGAGTGTGTGCATCGCTAGTAGCCCGATGTGCCAAATTTTGAGCTGTAAGTACAGTGCTCTTTTACTGATGATTTAAGTAATAATCGTGCAACGACAGACGTTCATGCAAAAATATCGATGGTTCCGATATTATTAAGTAACTAGCTGTCCCCCGCGACTTTGTGCGCGTGTTTTAGTTTTAACAATTTTTCATTTTCGCAACATTTTCCATTTATACTCCGCTCCTATTACCAATAGGACCAATAGGAGCGGAGTATATAGCCTTCCTCAATAAACGGACTATCCAATACAAAAAAAAATTCAATTTGAACTAGTAGTTCCTGAGATTAGCGCGTTCAAACAAACAAACAAACAAACAAACTCTTCAGCTTTATAATATTAGTATAGATATTAAGTTTTATGATAGTTCTAATAAAAACGGCGCGCTCTGTTTTGACACGATTTTACGATTTTACTAGATATACTAGAGTGCCTACAGTTCATACTCGATATGCGCACTCTATAGTTTACTTATTGTTTTCTCTAAGGGATAAGCCGATAGCTAATTAAAACAACCGTAAAACGATGCTGATAGATAAATGATTTGAGGGCTAGTGTGAAATAACAATTATATAAGTAAAAGTTTATACTATTTTGAATTATCAGATCAAAAAACACATTTCAAAAAACCTGTTACAATCTAACTACATATGTTTATTTTTACCTAAATATATATCCAAAGGAACCAGTAAGCAAAAAAACTCCATGATACCTTCAAAATACTTAACACTGAGTGGACATTATTATGGGTCAGAGTTCCATTGTATGCCGTCCAAAGAGTCTCAATACTCGTAATTAACCATTGGGGTAAGGGCGGCCATTTTTGACCCACACTAAAGTATTTAAGGGGTCTTAATAAGTCTGTGGGAAATGGTGCAGTAAGTAATAGGGGATTCCAGGGTGTAGAAATAATGGTATTTTTTTATAAATTGTGGAAGGAAGAAATTTAGGAAGAAAAGACAACCATAATAACGAATAATGCAGCTCTTTTACAGTCTAGTAACACTGATTTGACTGAATAACTTTGACTTAAATAGTTGCCTAGCAGTTTAACGAACGAATTTGTATGGACAAGGTTGCAGGTTCGAACCCACGAGCAAATACCAAATTGCCTTTTTAAAAGGGATGTACTTTTTTAATTATTCTAAAGTTACGTCTACTTTCTTAATTATACTTAGACACCATTGGCAAAAGGTGAAGGAAAACATTGTGACGAAACCTGCATTCTACAATTTGAAATCTGAAATCGCCTACCTTCAATGACCAAGCGTGGTGATCAATGTTCGCACACTTTTAAGGCTAAACGGCTGAACCGATTCCGATAAATTTTGGCACGGACTAAGTTTTTAACCCAATAAGGCTCAGAAGCTAGAACCGAAGCAAAAAAACCTCGTATTTTAAATAAAAAAAGAGATTTGCCAACTAATTCTTTTTCTCCATCGTAAATTGGCTAAATAGATCCCAAAAGGCTGGTGTTTCAGGCGCAATTTGCTCAAAATTTACTGAGATTTCATTTCTGAAGGTACCTTTTGTTTTACGATAATGCCTCTTAGTAACAAAATAGGGTTTATATAAATATTACAATAAAGATTCTTGTAAGAAATTAATTTTCGTAAACATATTGCCTTAATCACTTTTTGCTCTACATGCTTAAATAAATATAACTTTTAACAGCATATAACAAAACTATTTTCAGTTTCACTGTTTCTGACTGAAATAAAAATGGCCCTAGGCCAATAAATTAATTAAACATTAAATATAATAAACAATTGTACACTTGATGTCGTTTGAACTATATAGTTTCATGGCTTTTTATTTCATAGTTAAATTCTCTTTCTATCTTTACACAAAAAAAGTGTTTTGTTAAAGTGATTCCAATAGTTATGATTTGAGGGTTTGTTGAATTAATTTTAATTTCAATACAATGCAAATACAAAATTAAAATTAATTTAGCAGCATTTTCATACCACTCAGTATTTTCTATAAAAAAATTAAAGTTTTCTGATGTCGGTTAGTTCTTCACAATGGACACATAATATTGAACTAATTTGGCGCTATTTTTAAGTTGAAGAGAGCAAAAAGTCACAATTCCGATGTTAATCGTTTGGAATTAAATTCACGAGTAACCCCTCAGGACTTGATACAAAAATATTTATATCTTGGGACAACTCACACACGGCCATCTGATCCAAAACTAGGCAGAGCCTGTATTATCGCATCCAGACCACTGATAATCATATTTAGCTATATATTTCTAAATACATACCTACATATTATTATAGATAAAATACACTTAGGCATAAATCAAAAGATCACACAAGTATTTGTCCTGGGTGGGAATCGAACCCACAACCTCCGGTTCAGCAGTCAGGGTCACTAACCACTAGACCAACAGATCAGAAATTATTTCAACTTGGCAGTATTTGCGTAGATACAAAAATTACTTGTAAGTATGATATGGTACCTATGCCCATAACCGTAACAGTGGGATGTCAAAGGCTGTGGATGATGATGATGATAAAGTATGATTAAATACCAATAATTAATAACTAATTATTAGTTCCATCTTTTATCGCCAGTTACCTCTGTACGCGACGTGCCGCGGGTTCGATCCCCGCATGGTACAAGCATTTATGCGATCCACAAATGCTTGTTCCTAGTCTGGGTATTCTTTATGCATGTGATTTGAATGTTTGTAAAACTCCCCGCGACACAAGGATTAAATTCCTTAGTGCGAGAGTCGTAAAAAAAAAGAAAAAGAAAACTTTTATTTAACTAAAGTAAAACCGTTATATGTCGATTTAAAACCTCTTTATATTAAGACGCTTACTTACGGTTCAACGAAGCCTTCAGATATTTTACGTAGAAATCACTTCAGCATCTTATTGCTATCGAATGGTAATCAACATGAATATTCATACAGCCTTCCCTTTGGCCCTAGACTTGGAATCGTTTGGAATTAACTGACGAGCTACTTCGACAAACAAATGTTAATCTCCGATCGACTTGGCAACATGTCAGAGTATTTGTATCAATTAAAATCTAGAACAAGATCAACAAAATATGTACAGGAATCAGACAGTGACCTTTGTAGCTTAGTCGGCAAAGCGACTGGTAAACCTAAGCAAAGCAAAGCGACTACTCGCGGGTTTGAGTCCTGCCCGGGGGTTTTTTTTTTCTACTATTTGTATTTAATGATATGAAAGGACTAGCTTTTGCTCGCGACTTCGTCCGCGTAGAAGACGAAATTGGTTTTTGACATTTTAATTTTAAAGAGTATTGCTTTGCACCTAGGTCTTATGTGACTTCAACGTTTTTCGAATAAAATCGAATTGAGTTTTCAAACATGTGTCAAAATAAAATGCAATTTAAATTAAAAGCACTAAGGAGTATTTATATCAACTTCTGATTCAAATCACCCCCAAAATAACTTTCTACTTCTTTTAAACCCCGTTAGGCAATTTGTTACAATAAAATACGAAATACGTCTTTCAAAAATTCTGTACAAGAATATTTATACAAAATGTAAAGTAGATTGGACCAAGGAATCACGTTATCCCATACAAACTTTTCCCCCGTTTTTCACTGAAAATATTGAACCTTAAACCTGCCAAACGATATAAAACATTACTCTTATTTGGGCAGTCTTGAAAAAAGCCTCAACTTATATTGTTGACGAGGTTTCCTGAACAAAATCATTCCTCCAAACCCTTAGGGTAGGATCACTTGAGGATACGACCATCAATATCGGACCCCTGGGGTCACAATATGATTGAGATAACGCTAAAGTTTGAAGGACTAGTTATTGTGATATCAATAATTGCGTATCCTTGACTACGTATTCAGCGTCGATTAAATCAATCAAAGTTTTCTCTAATAGCTTTGGGAGTGTGAACCAGTTATGAAGTGGGATCACCCGTTAGTTATAGTACCAAGGATTGTCAATAATTAACCTTATATGCTTTGTAATAAAGTTCTTATTATGCTGTTGTTTTTTTATTGTAGCACGTATTAAAATTATTCTTTTCTAGGAATAATTTAGAGTTTAGATCTGTCCCCCGCGACTTTGTAGGCGTGTTTTAGTTTCAACGGTTTTTCATTTTTGCAACATTTTTCATTTATGCTCTGCTTCTTTTGGTCGCAGCGTAATGTTATATAGCTTATAGCCTTCTTTAATAAATGGGCTATAAAACACTTAAAGATTTTTTCAAATCGGACCAGTAGTTCTTGAGATTAGCGCGTTCAAACGGTAAAAAAACTCTTCAGCTTTACATATTAAGTATAGATTTATATTCTGGCGACAGATTTAAGGATTAATAAAATTATTGATAAATTTCATAATCCATTTAATGTTTCACTCCATGGAAGAACGAAATTACAGTATTTTCAACATTTTACTATTTACGGTGTCATTTTTAGGGTTCCGTACAGAGGGTGCCAACGGGTCTTGGAGACCAGAGTTACAAAGCCTTCGCTGACCTTCGGGCGTGCCAGCGAGACCCTATTACTAATCCTCCGCTATCCGTCCGTCCATCTGTCTGCCTGTCAGCGGGCTGTATCTCATAAACCATAATAGCCTAGAAAGATGAAATTTTGACAGTTTGTATTTTTATTGCCGCTTTCACAACAATTAAAAATAAATAACAATTAGCTCTATTTAATGGTACAGAACCCTTCATGCAGGAGTCTGACTCACAATTGGTCGGTTTTAATGATTGATGTAGAGCCAGGTGCCTGTGAAGTCCTTAGATCAATATTACCTAAGTAGTTTAAAATATGTGTAAAAATCTGTTCCAATATTACTCTAGATAGGACAAGACCAAAGGAATTCCCAAAAAAATGTTTTAAAAAGAGAAAACCGTGTGAAATCCTTAGTTAACTAGTTTTTTATACTTTAAAACTTAATTACCACTTGAAAAAGAGGTCAAAGTTTTGGTCCCCATTGTCGCGGCCCTTTTATTTTGTCGCAGAAACTAAAATACCTTGTACCCAATGTCTAAACATTTTGGGAAGTTATTGTTCATTTAAGAAACGGTTATATACCTTTTGCGTTACATTTTGACTTAAAGCTAGAGATTAAATGTTGCAATATATAGTTATGCCTACTGTATGCCCAGTTCCTACCTATTATCTATCTAGAGTTTGTTGGTTTGTTTGTTTGAACGCGCTAATCTCAGGAACTACTGGTCCGATTTGAAAAATCCTTTCACTGTTGACGACCAATAGGACCAATAGGAGCGGAGCATAAATGAAAAATGTTGCAAAAATGAAAAACCGTTGAAACTAAAACACGCGAACAAAGTCGCGGGGGACAGCTAGTTCTTAATATTATAAAGCTGAAGAGTTTGTTTGTTTGTTTGTTTGTTTGAACGCGCTAATCTCAGGAACTACTGGTTCGAATTGAAAAATTCTTTTTGTATTGGATAGTCCGTTTATTGAGGAAGGCTATAAGCTTTATAACGTTACGCTGCTACCAAAAGGAGCGGCGCATAAATGAAAAATGTTGCAAAAATGAAAAACCGTTGAAACTAGAACACGCGGACAAAGTCGAAGGGACAGTTAGTATTTAATAAACGATTCGATTTGCTTGTGGACGGTAGAAATTTCTAACCAGAACAAAGATATATTCTACCGTCCGTAGGGACAATATTTATTAATAACTAGCTGTCCCCCGCGACTTTGTTCGCGTGTTTTAGTTTCAACGGTTTTTCATTTTTGCAACATTTTTCATTTACGCTCTGTTCCTATTGGTCGTAGCGTGATGTTATATAGCCTGTAGCCTTCCTTAATAAACGGACTATCCAATACAAAAAGATTTTTTCAATTCGAACCAGTAGTTCCTGAGATTAGCGCGTTCAAACAAACAAACAATCAAACTCTTCAGCTTAATAATATTAGTATAGATTAACAATTTTAAATATTTACCAACTTAACTATATACCCTCCGTAAGCAAAACGATTAGTTTCTTGAATATTGGAAACGGGCATTAGTAAATATATTTAATTCTATTTATGTTTTTTTGTCTTCGTTTATCGATAAATTTTAAAAACAATTTACATTACGTACGTTAGATGACTAACTTGGTTATTTACTTTTCTGCGCCTTAGTTAAATGCCGTCGAAGTTAATATTTAATTAATGATTAACTGTCTTTCTTAGTAAAAGGTACATTAAACTGCAAACAGACACTGCTTTATACTTTAAAGTTAATTAAAACTAAGTAACTTTGCTTTTGTTTACACTTTGTTTATTAAACTGTTGTTCCGGTAACAGTATATTACAGTATTCTAGTTAGTAGTCTACGTTACTGTGTCAATAATGTTAATTTATATAAACTTTACAATTATTTAGAAAGACGTTTACTCACACATATTCTCGGGATCACCCGACTAGTTTCAGACTCAAAGGAGTCCCTAATTATGACTTTTTATTTTATTATAAAAACAATAAATTTATTACATACTGTGTTGAGTTGTAAAAAAGGCAGATTAATTATATATAATATAGTCACAAGCATTTTAATATTGCTAATTAGACAGAGTGATAGCTATACCATCAGATGACGTCACCTTCGTTATTCTCCATACTAATCTGGGGGTGCCCCGTACAAGTCGTCGATTTGCAAAAAAGAGATAAAACATGCGTCACCTACTAACTTTAAAAGCTTATAACTTTTGTATACGTATATATTTTTCGATGTAATTTCGCAGTTCTGCTTCAATTTAATAGTAATATTAGAAATATTTGTAATAAATAAATAATACGATAGTAGTCAAATTCCCAATTGAATCCCAACGTAACTATTTACGGCAAACAAATTAGTAAACATTTAAGTAGTTACTCTGCGCTCGGTGGCTGCATTCCCAAACGATACTAATTGGCGTACAACAATACTAAATATTGACGTCTTTGTTGCATAATCGTGGCAAAGTTGTTTAGAAACTAAATTATAATTGTGCCTAACTCGTAGCACGTAAAAACGTTAATTTAAATTCCTAATCGCTTATAGGCGTATTTTTATCAACCGTCTATATAATATAGGTGTTATGAGTTTATATGTGTATCCGTGTGTCTGTAATTATGGAGTTTATACTAGCAGCATACCAGTTTTCAAGGTGTCGCCAGCTCTGAGGTCCCGGGTTCGATCCCCGGCCGGGTTAATGTAGAATACCCGTTTTCTACATTGTCTCGGGTCTGGGTATTTGTGGTACCTTCGTTATCTCTGAATTTCATAACACAAGTGCTTTAGCTACTTACTTTAGGTTCAGAACAATGTATGTGATGTTGTCCACATTTATATATGACATCGTAGCTCCCAAAGAAATAAATCGATTTTGATGCGGTTTCTTATATTTGTAAGTGTTCGAGATGGTTCTTAGCTGTAACTTATAAGGTTCAGCCTCTCTAGCCAAGTGACATTACAAGCGTTAAGGCTGATCGAATCGCTCAAATGTATGGAAGTGACATGTCTAAGTCACGTGACTTATCGTAATTAAATGTCAATTCCATACATTTAATGTGATTAAAGCGATTTCTATCATCGTTGACGATTGTAGAAATGTCACTTGGCTACAGGAGTGACTGTTCAGTGAATATTATAATCTCTTTCCGTACGTATACGTGAAAATATCTCAAGGTTTCTTAAATTTTCATTAATAGTCATATCATTACCAGAATTACTAACATTAATGATAAACCCACACTATCTTTAAACTTCAATATTTTTAAACTGAAGCGATAATTGCCAATGACAGATTTCGCCAGAAAGTTTCGTGACACAAGAATAAATGACCTACATATTGGCCACAATTTATTCACGTTAACGTTTTCAAAATTTCCGTAGTTCAATCGTTTATTTTAAAACTTTGGTTTTACTGAAATAATTATTTATAGCGCATTAGCATTATTAGCGTGTTCTATGAATTTATACTTTCGCGTTTGAATACTGCTTGTTTGTTAAACAAATTATTAAAATAACAGGAGATGAATTTGATTTAAGTTACTTAAGTAAATAAATGTATGCAATGTTTTTTTTTTAGTAAACGTTTTTATTTTATTTTTAATAAATAGTACTTAATTAAATACAAATAGTAGAAAGAAAAACTTTACCCTCAGACTCGAACCTGCGACGACTGGCTCAACGCGCCAGGAGTCGCTTTTGCCTACTAAGCTACCGAGTTCACTGCCTGAAAGTTTTAAATTCTACTTCTACTTGTAACGTAACAAATGAATTAAAAATAATGAATAGTACTTAAGTAATTTGCTTTAAGATAAATTAAAAATATATTATATAAAATATATTAATATATCTAAATGTTGACGCTATTTTCTAAGCTTCAGCAGTTTTGATTATTTTCAGTTTAATATAATTAAATTAACAATTTCTTTGTAGCCCATCATCTTATTTAATTTTAATCGTTATATTGTTAGGTATAATCGAGCAAACGTCGATTGTAGAAACTTTAAACAAAACTCTAACATACTGCTTTGATAAATACGCTGTCAATGTATTCGGACTACTGCACACATAAAATCTAACAACTAAAATGATTTATTAAATCCAAACAACCAAATCCAGAAATAAAAAAATGTGTGTATACTTATGTAAGCACGTAAAAAGTTATACTTGACAAGCTGCCGATAAATTTTATTATTTAAAATTTAGAGATTACTTTAAAAAATAAACATTTCTATTAATTTAATATTTTGAATAATTATTTTTTTCTGGACTTTAATAATTATTATTTGTATCTATTATTTCTTTATTTGTACACCATACTAATACTGACTAATATATAAAGCTGAAGAGTTTGTTTATTTGTTTGTTTGTTTGAACGCGCTAATCTCAGGAACTGCTGGTCAGATTTAAAAAAATCTTTCAGTGTTAGATAGCCCATTTATTGAGGAAGGCTATAAGCTATATAACATTACGCTGCGACCAAAAGCAGCGGAGCATAAATGAAAAATGTTGCAAAAATTAAAAACTGTTAAAACTATAACACGCGAACAGAGTCGCGGGGAACAGCTAGTTGTATTTAAAATAATAATGTGAAAAATATTTTAATTTATGACGTAAATAAGTAATACATACCGTCAACTAACCTCTAATTCTACTAACAAACATTACTGTCATCATTTTTCCCAACGCCCCAAAATAAGTATAACAACAAAAACAAATAAATCTTATAAAAAATCAACATATATTAATATTATCCAATAGACATACCTACAATGCATTAGTAAAACTTAAATCAAATCAAGGACTTCTTTGATAAGCTGTCAGTGTTACAAATGGTTACAAAGGCGTCTCTCCGATCTCTGCGACGTCAGTTTTGATGCGATCTCTTTTTGTTACTAAATGTCCCCAGGCTACATATGCTAATGTCGTTCACCTATTCAATAAAATGTCCCTAAGTAATGCTTTATTTTGTGTATTGGGAAAAGAGAATTAATGACATTAGGTTTGTGTTATTCTATATACTTAACTAGCTGTCCCCCGCGACTTTGTTCGCGTGTTTTAGTTTCAACTGTTTTTCATTTTTGCAACATTTTTCATTTATGCTCCGCTCCTATTGGTCGTAGCGTGATGTTATATAGCCTATAGCCTTCCTCAATAAACGGACTATCCAACACAAAAAGATTTTTTCAATACTGCTCGGATAGCCGAGTGGTATAGGTCACCACGCCAATTACCTCTGTGCGCGACGTGCTGCGGGTTCGATCCCCGCATGGGACAAGCATTTGTGAGACCCACAAATGCTTGTTCTAAGTCTGGGTGTTCTTTGTGCATGTGATTTGAATGTTTGTGAAACCCCCCGCGACACAAGGATTAAATTCCTTAGTGCGGAAGTCGTTTATTTTTCACAATTTATTCACGTTAACGTTTACAAAATTTCCGTAGTTCAATCGTTTATTTTAAAACTTTGGTTTTACTGAAATCTATACTAATATTATAAAGCTGAAGAGTTTGTTTGTTTGTTTGTTTGAACGGGCTAATCTCAGTAACTACTGGTTCGAATTGAAAAATTCTTTTTGTGTTGGATAGTCCGTTTATTGGGGAAGGCTATAGGCTATATAACATCATGCTACGACCATGCGGAGCATAAATGAAATATGTTGAAAAAATTAAAAAGCGTTGAAACTAAAACACGCGAACAAAGTCGCGGGGGACAGCTAGTAATTACTAGCATTATTAGCGTGTTCTATAAATGTATACTTACGCGTTTTAATACTGCTTGATTGTAATACAAATTATTAAAATAAAGGGAAATTAATTTGTGTTAAAATACTTAAGTAAATAAATGTATGCTATTTTTTTTTAGTAAACGTATTTATTTTATATTTAATAAATAGTACTTAATTAAATACAAATAGTAGGAAGAAACACTTTACCCTCAGACTCAAACCTGCGACTACTGGCTCAACGCGCCAGGAGTTGCTTTTACCAACTAAGCTACCGAGTTCACTGCCTGAAAGTTTAAATTTCTACTTCTACTTATAACGTAAAAATAATGAATAGTACTTAAGTAATTTGCTTTAATATAAATTAAAAATATATTATATCTATACTAATATTATAAAGCTGAAGAGTTTGTTTGTTTGTTTATTTGTTTGTTTGAACGCGCTAATCTCAGGAACTACTGATTCGAATTGAATAATTCTTTTTGTGTTGGATAGTCCGTTTATTGAGGAAGGCTATAGGCTATATAACATCACGCTACGACCAATAGGAGCGGAGCATAAATGAAAAATGTTGCAAAAATGAAAAACCGTTGAAACTAAAACACGCGAACAAAGTCGCGGGGGACAGCTAGTAAAATATATTAATATAACTAAACGTTGACGATATTTTCTAAGCTTCAGCAGTTTTGATTATTTTCACTTTCATATAATTAAATTAACAATATCTTTGTAGCCCATTATCTTATTTAATTTTAATCGTTATATTGTTAGGTATAATCGAGCAAACGTCGATTGTAGAAACTTTAAACGAAACTCTAACATACTGCTTTGATAAATACGCTGTCAATGTATTTGGACTACTGCTATATGATTTATAAAATCCAAACAACCAAATCCAGAAATAAAAAAATGTGTGTATACTTATGTAAGCACGTAAAAAGTTATACTTGATAACCTGCCGATAAATTTTATTATTTAAAATTTAGAGATTACTTTAAAAAAAAACATTTCATTTAAACTGCCTGCACGGATAGCCGAGTGGTATAGGTCACCACGCCAATTACCTCTGTGCGCGACGTGCCGCGGGTTCGATCCCCGCATGGGACAAGCATTTGTGTGATCCACAAATGCTTGTTTCAAGTCTGGGTGTTCTTTGTGCATGTGATTTGAATGTTTGTGAAACCCCCCGCAACACAAGGATTAAATTCCATAGTGCCGGAGTCGTTTTTATAAAAAAAAAAAAAACAAAACATAAATAAATATTTTGAATAATTATTTTTTTCTGGACTTTAATAATTATTATTTGTATCTATTATTTCTTTATTTGTACACTTATTGTATATAAAATAATAATATGAAAAAATATTTTAATTTATGACGTAAATAAATAATACATACCGTCAACTAACCTATAATTATACAAACAAACATTACTCTCATCCCCAACGCCCCAAAATAAGTATAACATCAAAAAGAAAAAAATCCAAAATTACAATAATATCCAATAGATATAGGTACCTACAATGCATTAGTAAAACTTATATCAAATACAAGGACTTCTTTGATAAGCTGTCAGTGTTACAAATGGTCACAAAGGCCGTCTCTCCGATCTCTGTGACGTCAGTTTTGATGCGATCTCTTTTTGTTACTAAATGTCCCCAGGCTACATATGCTAATGTCGTTCACCTATTTAATAAAATGTCCCTAAGTAATGCTTTATTTTGTGTATTGGGAAAAGAGAATTAATGATATTAGGTTTGTGTTAATCTATATACTTAATTTATAAAGCTGAAGATTTTGTTTGTTTGTTTGAACGCGCTAGTCTCAGGAACTACTGGTTCGAATTGAAAAATTCTTTTTGTATTGGATAGTCCGTTTATTGAGGAAGGCTATAGGCTATGTAACATCACGCTACGACCAATAGGAGCGGAGCATAAATGAAAATTGTTGAAAAATGAAAAGCCGTTGAAACTAAAACACGCGAACAAAGTCGCGGGGGACAGCTAGTAAAAATATAAAAATAAATACGAACATAGTAGTAGCGGATCAATAAAAGAATTTGAGTGGAAAAGTTTATAGGTATGAATACGAGATTTTTAATTAAACAATTAAATGAGGTTTTTTTTTTTAATTTATTTTTTTAATTCCGCGATATTTATTTTAATTGCATCTAATATTTCACAAACGTTTAAAAACCCGTACAATTAAAAAAAGAAATAATATTATTATTATTTACAAGAAATATTTCAAGAAACAAGTCGTTTTTCTTTTCCTGTTTATTCGTTCGAGCCAGTGTTATGAGTGGAGGCCAAAATTGAAAAACTTTTTTTATTAACTTCTTAATTATTTTGTAACTGAGATCAATTATGAGAGGCATTATTTACAAAAGTTTTTGTTTTTAATTGAATTTATGCTATTGATGTTTGAAATTATAATTTATTTTCTTTGAGGCTCGTGGGTTAGTGTAAACCGCACTGTTTAAGCTATAATAAAGGTCAAGCCGCATCCGCCGCGGTTGGTCCGTGGATGGGTGATTGTTTTTAAAAATTACCGAGACCCCGTGCTTCGGAAAGCACGTTACGGTGGTCTCGACTGTTATACGTTGAGCTTTGGCAGTCGTTAAGTAGTTAATTTTTTTTTTTTTTAAACGACTCCCGCACTAAGGAATTTAAACCTTGTGTCGCGGGGGGTTTCACAAACATTCAAATCACACGCACAAAGAACACCCAGACTTGAAACAAGCATTTGTGGGTCACACAAGACTAAAACGCACAGAGGTAATTGGCGTGGTGACCTATACCACTCGGCTACCCGTGCAGTCAAAATTCTGACAACCAGTCTTACTATGGGTCAGTCGCGCCATGTAAAATGCTGTAGTCAGCCGAAATCAGTAAGACTAAAGCCAACCTCAACATATCTTGGGATTTTTCCTAGGAAGACTTTTGAATTGTACTTAAAGACAGTACATAATTTAGCACAGAAGTTTTAAATGTATAAGTAAGTATTCAGGTTTCATATGCTTAAAAATTATAATATGTTTTTGAGACCAAAACAATAATGCTTATTTAATTAATTACACAATATTCTTTCTTAGTTAATTTAAAATCCATTTAACAAATAAAATATTGTTATGAATTTTACATTATTATAAACAATAGAAATTGGCGAAGATAATATTGAAAACTTATTGTCGCGACATCAACACATCATAATCTACTTACCTAAGTGTGGTCTAAACTCTTTCGCACACAAAGAAGACCAGTTTTAAACTGTTTTAAAGCGTGTCGCACTTACATTGACCTACATAGGTTCGGCCACTGCGTTTCATGGGAGTTTCTAAAAGATCCGAAGATCTAAACTCTTGTATTAGCTGGAAACGCTTCACCATGATAGTTGCTTTTTAATGTACCTATAGGAACATTGTTATTATTTTTTGTTCTTCTTTTTGTTTTTTTTTTTACTGCATATTATTTTTTTTTTATTTGGTTTTGGTAGTTATGTTGTCTAACTTCTGTGTTGTACATATTTAAAAAGTATGTTAGTAGGATTTATATAGTTTTTTACTTTAGACTTTATTTTTATTAATTTTAAAATTTGTATGCTCTAAATATAACGAAAATTGTGTGTTGCTCTTTATAATATTTAGCCATATAATCTGTACCTCATTTTTTCAGCAAATAAAAATATTTTGATTTCAATTTAGAATTTTTTTAGACGTCTCTTGCTCTAACGAATTTGCCCTTGTGTCGCGGGGAATTTCATAAACATTCAAAATCACAAATATGAACAAAAAACACCCAGACTTAAAACAAGCATTTGTGGGTTACACAAAATGCTTGTCCCATGCGGGGATCGAACCCGCAGTACGTAGCGCACGGTGGTAGTTAGCGTGGTGACCTATAGGGTATATATAGCCTGGTATATATGCACTCTGAAGTCAGAATGTTCATGGACCTGGACAACAGTTAAATAAGACAGTTGCCCTGTTTTAACTGCCTACTTCTAAAATCAACATAATTGGGACCATTTATAAAAGATTTATTTATTCATTTATTTAACCTTTATGCCCAAAATAAAGGTACAGTGGTAGACTTGATGCCAGGCATTCTCTACCAGTCAACCAAGGGCACTGTAAACAAAACAGTCCCCCTAGACACGTGACATTTCGACAAGCGATAACGCTGAACGAATCGTTCAAATGTATGGAAGTGAAAAATCCAAGTCACGTGACTTATCGAAACGAAATGTCATTTCTATACATTTAATGTCATTTAAGCGATTTCTATCATCGTTAACGCTAATCGAGATGCCACTTGTCTAGAGTGGTAGGTACTTAGATAAAATAATCTAATGGTACCTACATCATCTTTTCAAAACCTTTAGATCAAAATATATATAGGTAACTATACTACAAATCCATATCAAAGCTAATCTTCAAAGAAAATAAAATTATCTACCAGTCTACCACATAAGTTGCAACCATGAATAACGAAAATAAACCCTAATACCTGAGAATAGTGGCGTTGTTTTTCACATAGTGTTCTCACTGTGCGGTCAATTGTACCCTTGTCATAACTTCAAAGGGCTGTAAATATTTGTGATCATGAATGGAAGACGTGTACATCTATGATGTAGGTAAGATTGGTATTATCTTCCTTCTAAAAAACCTAAAGAAAATGTTTTTAATTTTATATAAATACACGCAATTGTTTTTAACCCAAGTATTACCTCAAATATTACTTCCAAAAATAATGTTAGTAAGTCATAAAAAAATTTTGTAAAATTTAGTTTTTGTTAGACTAGCTGACCCGACAGACATTGCTATCTTAACTGTACAGAGTATTAAAGACATTACGTGTCATGGCTTCAGGGTGAGTTCAGTATCGATAAAGGAACCCGTAAAAAAATACGTAAATTAACATAAGATGAACCTAATCTAGTACCTACTAATTAAATCGTTTAGAATATTCTTTGAATAAATAATCTCAAACTATAACCGATAAAGAGAGACAATAAAGATACCTATATAATAATTATAGTGCCACAATAACTAACTAAGCACCAGATTGGACCTAAGATCGGTCGACCGTTAACATATGAAATTGGATTTCATTCAAATAGTTATACATCTATCATACAAGTTGTACCCTTCAAAATTAGGGTCGGTTCCTAACTTAAGACCTAAAATATCTATTATTATTTGTTGATAAGAATTAATATATTAGTTGAAATTTAATAGCTGGAATGATTAATTTAACTTGATTGATAGGTAAATATTAAATAGTAACCTATGCCTATACTTTGGATAAGTAATATAACGAAGATAAATAATTTAAGTAGTTTCGTGATTAAAATTGAAGCTAATTTGGTTTTAACTTCTTGTATCTATGAATATCTATATATCTTTTATCTATACTAATATTATAAAGCTGAAGAGTTTGTTTGTTTGTTTGTTTGAACGCGCTAATCTCAGGAACTATCTACTGGTTCGAATTGAATAATTCTTTTTGAGTTGGATAGTCCGTTTATTGAGGAAGGTTATAGGCTATATAACATCACGCTACGACCGTTAGGAGCGGAGCATAAATTAAAAATGTTGCAAAAATGAAAAACCGTTGAAACTAAAACACGCGAACAAAGTCGCGGGGGACAGCTATCTATACATAATTATTGTAAAACAAAGTCCTTCGGCTGTGTCTGTATGTCTGAACGCGATAAACTCACAAACTATCAAACAGATTTTCATAATGGTTTTTATCAATGTTTAGAGCTATTCAAGAGGAAGGTATATATATATAACTAGCTGTTCCCCGCGACTTTGCCCGAATGTTTTAGTTTCAACGGTTTTTTACTTTTGCAACGTTTTTCATTTATACTCAGCTATTTTTAGTCGCAGCGTTATGTTATATAGCTTATAACCTTCCTCAATAAATGAGCTATCTAACACTGAAAGAATTTTTCAAGTTGGACCAGCAGTTCCTGAGATTAGCGCGTTCAAACAAACAAATAAACAAACAAACAAACTCTTCAGCTTTATATATTAGTAAGTATAGATTAATTAATCTTTGTCTACCCTTGCGAAGCCGAGGTGGTTCGCTTGTTGATTCTAAAACAAACGTGTTAACTTTACAGAATTTTTGTTCCTATGGTGTACACAACCATTATTATTTCCAAATTAACTTAGAGGATGTACAATTTTTTGAAGAAACTTTTGAACCGCAAGATCTTAATTCCCTCCCCAGAGTACGATGCATCTCCATTACTTTTAATATAAATGATCGTGTCAAACTTTTTATACAAAAAAAGATGGAATATATTTTATAATAAAATTATTTTATCTACAAAGAAATAAGAAATCCGATTTAAAAAAATATGTTTATACTTAAGATATTTAAATAAAATATAGATGATATTTTGTATTTCGTTTGTATGTTTCCAATTTTGTGCGAGAACTGAATGATAGAGGTATTTTATTTTTATTAAATTTCGGATTATATTTTATATTTTATAAATTTGTTTTAAAAAATAAAAATAATATTGGCACAGCAAGTAAAATAAAAATACAGTAAAAATAACTTAAAAACTAGACGATTCGTTGAATCAACAAAATAAATGATACCATGTGTATAAATTGTTATTTTTTATTTTTATTTTATCTCTAGAAACAAACAAAATAATAATATCTCGAATGTCAGTACTATTACCGTAAAACTATATATATAATATACCTATATTTATTGTTATAACTTAATATCGTGACGTTTGTATAATGCACCTACTTCTTGTTATCTCTGTACTACCATGAGGCAGTACAGAGATAACAAGAAGCAGGTTGACTGGTAGAGAATGCCTCAGGCATTAAGTCCGCCATTATACTTTGATGTATATAAAGCATTAAATAAATAAAACTCTTACGGCTACAGTATTGAAAGTCGAGAAATTTTTTCATTTGTTTGTTGAGTTTTTTATATCAAGCGTTTTTAACCGACATAGAAGTTATAGTTTTCTTTTGCACAACGACAAAAACTCACCTTGTAGTATAAAACTTTGTGTAATAAACTGATAAAAATGTACTAATAAAAAAGAAAAAATAACACCCCTCTTTTTTCTTCCGTAGTTCAAAATTTTAATTAATAAAGTATACCAGTAGCTACGTGTCATCAAAAGGAATTTGATCGTCACCTCATTATTTTAACACTCCTAATGATTTTGTATTTATTATACTTTTGCAAGCTTTGAAATTTTTCTTTGTGCTACCAATAATTTAATTATTGTATTTTTTGTGGAACTTCATTAATTTAATTAAATATTAATTGGATTTTGTTTTGTTACATTAATGGGAGACGTTTTTGTTTATTGTTGTTTATTATAAAAATGGGTCAGGGTATTCACGAACATTTAATTGACATTATGAAGTAAATAATTATAATTTTGAAAAAATAAATCTCCTTTCATTTCTTTTTCTCTAAAAAAGTTCTTAAATAATATTTAAATAAAGTTTAAACGTTACCTTTGTAAAAGCTGGAGTCTGCACTAGGTTAGAGACCTGTATGACGGATCTCTTTCGACATTTGTCGATTAACTGTCTGAATAACCCTGGACACCGTGGGGGTTAGGACGGTTGTAAAATGAAAAAAAGTCTTGGCTATTCACTTGGATGTACCTCAAGGTTCAAGTCCAATATTTATTCAGTTCAGAATATAATGTCCGAGTTTTGTTCTAAGACTACTTACTTATAAAACTTAGGAAAATCTTAACACCGCGATTCAGAAATCGGCTCTCAAAGCACAACGCCATCTATTGACGAATTTTTGAACTATTTGCCTTCTGAATCGCGGTGTTTTCAATGTTTCCGCTATGCGGTTAGACACTGTCAAAAACAGTCAAACAAAGAATGCAGTTAAGTTTCTAGATATTGTGAAAAGTAATATATGTGGTTATTTTGTTTTTATTATTTGTTCCGCATTTACGCATGTGGAGCGAATATTTGTAATTAAATAAAAATAGTAGAAAGAAAAACTTAAACCTTAGGCAGGATTCGCACCTACGACTGCTGACTGACATCGGTCGGTAGTTTAGTTGGTAAAGCAACTGGTGCGTTGAGCCAGTAGTCGCAGGTTTGAGTCCTGCCTGAGGTTTAAATTTTTCTTTCTACAATTTATATTTAATTACTTTTTTTGTTAATATTACTCCTTGTATTAAAATTGGCACTTTTGATATTATCGTATGCTGTTTACGTGTGAAATTATTACAAATTCACAAAGCAAGGTAACCAAATATGTTTTTAAGATTTTTTCCTATCTTGTTAAATAAATTTTGATAAGTTCATTTCCTGTTCAGGAGTGCCTTCGACGGAAAAGGGGGAGGTCAAAAATTTTCAAAGAGGAAAATAAATAAGTCCTGTGTATTACATTTTTCATATACATCAGAAATGAAGTTAAAAAGTTAATCATGGACTCAAGAAAATTTGAAAATATTTTTTTTGATAAAAATACAACTCTGGAGAAAAATAACGATTTTATATTACTGGCAGGCTGCAGGATCGAAGAAATAGAATAACAAAAAAAGATATAATAATAATAAAGTCATTTGTTATACTAAGGCTCTAGGCAAGCGCCGTTACCGACACAGGAAGCAATCATAAGAAAAAAAAAAAGGAATTTTAAAAATGACAATTATCAATGCTTTTTTGGGAACTTTTCTATGTGAAAATTGCAGTGTTGTTATAAAATCCCTTTTATCTGTTTTGTTAGTTATTATATATTTATATGGTGAAATTAGACTACGTATAAAAATGTCGTGGATGCCTCTTCACATTTTCATTTACCTTAAAATTGAGTTAAAAATTTTGCTTGAATGAAAATATTAATAATACTTGCACATAACATTAACAAGCTGAAAAAAAACAATTGAACAATCGTAAATCTTCCAAAACTAAATACCATGTTGAGCATTCATTTAGATGACAAAATGTAACCATCCCTACAGATCTGTTAATGGCCAAAATCCAGCTACCAATCTGAACTCTAAGGTCATGACAATTATTATTTCTCTTCGCAGAGCGTTCGCTACTAGTCGGCTCTGCTATTACGATCGCCAATCTAATTTCCGTTTGAGAGGTGCCTTTAGGGTTGAGTAGAGGTTATATTATTATTGTCAGAAGTAAAATATAGGTTTCGATGATTTTCTGGTTATTTTGGGCAGTTTAACGGAGAGGGTCAAGTTTGTTATGCTGGTAAATAATGATAAATAAATAATAAATGTGGACAACATCACATACATTGCTCTGAACCCAAAGTAAGTGGCTAAACCACTTGTGTTATGGAATTCAAAGACAACGAAGGTACCACAAACACCCAGACAATGTAAAAAAGTGGTTTTCTTCTCTGGCTGGGGATCGAACACGGGACCTCAGAGCTGGCGACACCTTGAAAACTGGTGTGTACGCTATTCGACCACGGAGGTCGTCATGGTTGGTCGATAGTCGTGCAAATGATTATCGGATTTTTTTGAGGCAGTTTTACTTTTTTAATTGGTGTTGGTTATGTCAATGTCAGTCAAATTACTAAAAGTCGAACTTTTTAAGACTATACGTATAAAAGTTTAACTTTAGTTAACTATGTCTTAAAATAAGAAACATCTAATTTGAAATGTCGCACGACGTCATAATTTAAAGTCCGGTGAAGCAGTCAAAGCCTGCGCTCAGGCTGACTGCGTAAATCTCATACAAAAAAAAAAAAAGACTTCGTAATTTTAGTCATTAGCGGACTCCTGAACTTTATCTACTTGGTGTTTATTATGAAAAAGCAAAAAAATACGTGTCTAATATTTTTTATTTTTAAATGACGGATTAATTGGATTTTGACTTTGCATACCCAGGCATCTACCTCAATTAGTAGTGCCTTCATCCTCTTTGTCTTATCAATATTGTCCTTTTGATGTGAAAAAACCTTATTTAAGTAGGTGTACGCATCCATCAAATGTGACTGAACACAAAATATGACAGTCAATATTGAGTATCGTTAGTGGGTACACAAATATACTTAGATACATAGATAATATATCTTTTGACCTATGTATCATAATTATCTTTACTAATATATAAAGCAGAAAAGTTTGTTTGTTTGTGTTTGTTTGTTTGAACGCGCTTATCTCAGGAACTACTGGTCCGATTTGAAAAATTCTTTCAGTGTTGGATAGCCCATTTATTAAGAAAGGCTATATAACATTACGCTGCAACCAAAAGGAGCGGAGCATAAATGAAAAATGTAAAACATGAAAAACCGTTAAAAGTAAAACACGTGGACAAAGTCGCGGGGGACAGCTACTATTATCTAAAATTATTTTCCTTGTAGACTTGCGATCAAGCTATGTTGAGGTCAGCTCCCAGAACTTACCGGGTTCAGCTGAATACCGTATTTTACATGGAGTGACTGCCTATCTGACCTCCACAACCCATTTTACTGGGTAACACGGTCTCCCATAGTAAGACTGGTTGTCACATTTGTAATGACTTAACAACTGTCAGAGATCAACGAGGCACGGATCAGTCTTGGTGTATTTCCAAATGGTCACCCATCCTGGGACCAACCGCGGTAAGCGTGGCTTAACCTGTATCGGTCAAACCGTTCGATTTACACTTAGCCACGAGCCGCTCCTTTCCTATATCAAAGACCTAAATTACTATTTGAGTACAGCATAGTTTTTATATTGTTACTAACTGTCCCCCGCGACTTTGTTCGCGTGTTTTAGTTTCAACGGTTTTTCATTTTTGCAACATTTTTTATTTATGCTCCGCTCCTATTGGTCGTAACGTGATGTTATATAGCCTATAGCCTTCCTCAATAAACGGACTATCCAATACAAAAAGAATTTTTCAATTCGAACCAGTAGTTCCTGAGATTAGCGCGTTCAAACAAACAAACTCTTCAGCTTTATAATATTAGTATAGATTTTATACCTCTGAACATACTCTATAAATCTAAAAGTTAACCAAAGTTAGTCCTGTACCAAAAAAAAATTATCTTCCTCGAACTTGCAGTGACTCCATATTTCTTTTTAAATAGGTACATTTCCTTCAAAACTTTATTCATGTACACAATACAAGCTGGCGTGTTTGTGTACCGTAGCACGTGTATCCTTAGCAGTTAAATATTAGATCCATGTTTGCGCCTAAACTCGGCGCGAACGTAATAAATATTAACGCCAGCCTGTAACTGTCCCACTGTGAAGAAATGTTTTTACGAACGAGCTTTGATTATCACGCTTGCTTACTGAAGATTTCAGTTAAATACAGGTTTTCTCATGATATTTTCATTCGTCATTTGCCAGTGGAGTTCTGAAAACACTAAGAATGGCCTTGTGGGTTCTAGCTTAGGTTTGAAACCAGAAAACCGGCAATACAGTGCGAAATTTCTACCCATCAATAGCTACTAATATCTGCCGTCCGCCTGCTGTCTCCGTCTGTCTGTCCGCCCTGTTTCAATCGCTTTGCTTTTAAAGTAACATTACCTTCCTCACAAATTGAGGTAACAAATGCAAATCTATTAGGCGATTATCATACAGCACCGCGCTCCGTCCGAGCCGCAGATTTTTAACATTGTACGCCGACGCGAGACGACGCGTTGTCAGTGTGATGACCTAGGCGCGTTTTCTTTACAAATTGTGATACTTACTATGTTGAAATCTGCGGTTCTGTGCTACGCGACGGAGAAAGGTGCAGTGTTAAGATTGCCCAATAGTTTATTATCATTAAACATTTGGATGGAAAATACTTCTCCATATAGTATACGCGACGGAACACTGTGCTAATCGTCTTAAATACCTTTTAGTTGAATTGACAGTACTTTCTTTTCTTTTACTTATGTTTGTTTGTTTGTTTGTTTGTTTGAACGCGCTAATCTCAGGAACTACTGGTTCGAATTGAAAAATTCTTTTTGTATTGGATAGTCCGTTTATTGAGGAAGGCTATAGGCTATATAACATCACGCTACGACCAATAGGAGCGGAGCATAAATGAAAAATGTTGCGAAAATGAAAAACCGTTGAAACTAAAACACGCGAACAAAGTCGCGGGGGACAGCTAGTATGTGATATAGCACCAAAGATAGATTAAATAAATTCACGGAAATTAAATCTAGGTACTCATTGGCAAGATCTTTATCCAAGCGAAGATAATCTTAAACGCCGTTAATACTGAGTAACCATTTGGGAATGTTCAAAGAAAGAGGTATCGCTTAATTAAATTGTTAATGAAATTAATGTTTCTTTGAGAATCGTTCGCTTGATTTCCTGTACAGATTTTGTAGGTGAGTTCACACCTCAGTTTGGTAAGGGGTATGCAGAGAAAATTGTTATGACACCTCACAACTTTTTTGTATTGAAAGAAAGATTCATAAAATAAATTTTCTTACGAAATAGATACACACGTGTTTTTTTTTTAATCGAATTCGGTAAATCGTAGAAAAGATAATCCTATAAATAATCCTAATAAATAGATAATATATATTTTTAACCCGGCGTCATTGACGCTGGGTCATATTGACCCGAGGCATTTTTAAACGTTCATATTTTTTTTTTGCGCTCATTTATTGGTTCGAGCGTTCGTGTAGCTGGAGTTATAGCTCCCTTCTACCCACCCCGTTGGCCTGATCAGTGCGACGTCGCTTGCGCAACGAGATACACCTGCGTTAAATTAAAACGGGTAAATATGACCCAGCGTCATCGGTGGCGCGGTAATTTTGTGACTTGCTTTTATTCGCTTATTTAGTGTTTAGTGGTATTGTATGTTGTTTTTTTTAGGTTTTTAGTTAAAATGTATTTGTCAAACGACCCAGAAAGGTGTCAGACCGACCATTTCGGCGTTGCTTGAAGAGTCTGATTCCGAGAGTGAATAATCCCAGGCTGCTTCAGACCTTGACATTGAAGACCACTTATATAATACCAGCCTATAAATGTCCCACTGCTGGGCACAGAACACAAACTGACTTCAGTGGGCACCCTTCGCAAGAATAAGAAGCAAATTCCACCACAATTCGTAACAACACGTGGAAAAGACCCAAGCTCTTCAACTTTTGGATACCAAAAAGATATCACTCTGGTCTCTTACATTCCAAAGAAAAACAAAGTTGTTTTTCTGATGTCAAGCTTACACCATGATGGTGTTATTGATGATTCCACTGGCGATAAAATAAAACCAGAAATAATAACTTTTTATAATGACACCAAGAGCGGAGTAGATGTAGCTGACGAACTTTGTGCTACTTACAACGTGAGCAGAAACCCAAAACGATGGCCACTAACGATCTTCTATGCAATGCTTAACCTATCTATGATATGATATTGTATTGTCAGGCATATAATATATACGATATGATATTGTCAGGCATGCCGCATTTACATTTATGCCCCGACCATTTGATTACATACTGCAATAATTGCAGCAGTTCCATGGCTCTGAATGATGAAGTAGAAGACTGATCTCATTATATATGTATGATAAGAAGTTGGTTTGAACTCTTTATTACTAGATAAGATTGTTGATTCCTATTATTACTAAGAATTTTTTACCAAAAACTAAAAATATAGACATGTTGTGTTTTTAGAGATGATTTTGCATGTGTTGTTATATAAGTAATATAAATTTGATTTATATAATTTATTAGTTTTATTTTTGTTTTATTAGCTTAGTAAAGAACCCTTTTTACATAGACAGTAATTAAAATTAAGATGACTTGTTAAATATCCTGAAAAATGAATGATGAAATTTGGGTCATTATGACCCGGGGTCATTGTCTTTGAAATTATTTTCACGTCATTGGCGCCGGGTTAAATAAAACAGATTTTTAGCCATGAGATTTTGAACCATAAGTTTATAGTCAAAATGAAATTTATATAGCACTAGCTGTTCCCCGCGACTTTGTTCGCGTGTTTTAGTTTCAACAGTTTTTCATTTTTGCAACATTTTCCATTTATGCTCCGCTCCTATTGGTCGTAGCGTGATGTTATATAGCCTATAGCCTTCCTCAATAAACGGACTATCCAATACAAAAAGAATTTTTCAATTCGATCCAGTAGTTCCTGAGATTAGCGCGTTCAAACAAACAAACAAACTCTTCAGCTTTATAATATTAGTATAGATTACGGAAATAAATATATGATCCATGTTGACATTCAAATTATGTATCGGACTGACGCGTCGTTCGTTGGTGTCACATCGTTAGTCTAGTGGTTAGTAACCTTGAATGCTAAACTGGAGGTCGTGGGTTCAATTCCCACCCAGAGCAAATATTTGTGTGGTGAGCATAATTATTATTGTTCTGTGTTTAGGCGTAACTTATCTGCTATACTAAGTATGTATTAAGAAACATAATATAATGTATGTTTATCAGTAGTCTGGTTGCCATAATACAGGCTCGGCCTAGTTCGGGATCAGATGGCCGTGTGTGAGTTGTCTCAAGATAATATAGGTAATTATATTATTATGTACATTTTCATATCATGAAAATCACATAGATTATTTAAACCACCAAATGGGTATTAATCTTATAACAGAATAGAAGCATTAAACTTCAAAACACTTCTGGTATCCTTGATAAATGTTCTAGAGACCCTCATATGACGTATATCGTATTATTATCAAGATGTTGAGCATAAAAAATGGTTCTGAATATGACGTAAACGCTCCCTCTTCCCTTTGTATACAATTTGCATAGAAATATCATAAGGATTCGACGAACAAATCAAATTATAATATTTATTTGAAGAATTTTCTTCATGTTTGAGAAAGGTGGTATAATATAAATAAAGTGTAGCCTAACCGTTTCAGTTTCTAGAGTTTTGATTGGACTTTTTCTTGTTTAAAAACTAAATATAATTTTTAAATTAATAAATGATTTAAGAACATTAATTTTTAACGTGAGTTTTATATTATTAAATTTTGTGATCCTTTGTTTCGGCCTCATTCTAAAAACGTATTTATTTTATTTGTTTGTATTGGAAAATAGCTTGAAGAAAAATGAACAGCGCAAACAGATTTTTTTTTAATTTTGCTGCTTTATTTTAGGTTTTATTGTGAGAGTAGGTACTACATTTATTTTTTGTTTGGTCTTTGGAAAGTATTGAAAAATGCACTACACAATAGGAACCTTTTAAAAAAATATTATTATTAAATCTATTACTCAATGTCCGTCATGCAGATTATTAAAAAATATTAGACACGTAATTTGTATAAACTCACGTCATTACATTGATTTGAAATATCGCATGACGTCACAATACATGTTCGCACATTTTGTGCAAATGTGTGACGTAATCAGACCCCATGAACTTTGATTCGCTTTATCTCCAAAGCTTTTACTTATTTTAAAAAACAAAAAAATACGTGTCAAATATATTTTTAGTGTCTAACTTACGGACTAAATAGATTTTTACTTTTCATTCCCAGTTAATCCCTATTGGTCGTGATTTCCAGATGTTATACCTATATGAATATTTAAACTAAGGGTTTAGACACCTTCCCGTTTAAACTGATTACCTGGCCCTTCGTTAGCCATGAATTAACCAGATTTAACCTTTAACTTAATATTTGGTAAATGTATGTAGATTTTGATGACATACTAGCCTAATTTTGGTTCAATTTCATTAAACTATCTAACTTACGATAGATATTATGGTATATTTTGGCTGATTTTTCTAACGCCAGATAATTTTATCTGAGGAATAATCATCATTATATATATATAAAAAAAATCTTCTAAACAAATAAAATACCTACCGACGGCGATTAGCAACTGCATAACAGATTATAAATTTCAATTTTTCTGTAAAGAATGTGAATTTATAATTTATTAATCCGTTGCTAAACACTGTCGCGATTTTTACTAATTTGGCTATTAATCCATAAGCAACTCACTTAAATAAAAGTAAGCTGATGTTTGTTAATCTAATATAGAGCGTGTGTAGTCATACCCTACAAAACAGAGCCTCCATTTTTTTCTACCAGTCTCGAAAGTTTAATGTTTCAGACCATAATTATTGCCACTCTCAAGGAAGGCTTCCAAATATTTCAGCCACCTCTTTTGTGTGCTACCCTGGGTTTATCTTACTATTATAGGGCCTTTTCAGTGGTTTCTGAGTCCATAACTCATTTGTCATGAAAGACATGTCCTACCCAGTCCAATTTCAATTTGGTAGCTTTTTGAGCCATCTTTGATTTGTGGTTTTAAGTGCAAAACTGTATTTTTAAGATGTAGATATTCATTGTAGATTATAAAATCACCTTGTTTCATTTAAAATACATACTATAGATATAACTATAGATTAAACACAAATTATAAGACAGGACTGATTCTATTATCTTAATAGGCGCCATTTTGGACTAGTCCTAGTAGTAGAATCTCCCGATTTGAATTTAAAAATAGAACACAGCCACAAACTTTTCATATAAAGAACATTTTTGAATCACGAATCGAAAAACGGTGACGTAAAAGCTATTCTTCACACTTTTTAAATGGTCGCACTTTTTCAAACCAGGAAAAACCGTTATCAACTTTTAGCAGCCATGGATTGATGCTTTTCGGGAATGTTCTAGAAACTTTGTTTGGGAAAGCATTTGTCCCACTACCGGCCGCTACCGAAGCGATTATTAGGGACATACATCACGAATATTATCAATGAGATAAGGTGGAAGCTAGCTACATAGTTTAGGAATAGTGAGGTTTAGTAACATTTATGATTACATCTATAATACACAATTAATGTGTCCTATTTTGTATGAAAAATAAATAGCTAATTTGAAACCTAGTTTATGTGATGGGTACAGTTGCAAAATTTTACGTAAATTTAAAATATATTATAAAAGAAAACCTAGACTTTTTCTACTTGGAAATCGAACTTAATGATTTTATGTTCCGAAATATAATTATTCAATAAATAAAAATAGATTTAGAATACAGTTACAGCATTTAAAAATAACAACAATGCTGGCCACTTTAATACCAACCCTCAAAAGTACTTTCAGATGGTAAAAATAACAATTTTCAGTACACACGGCAAACTAGATAGGTTTGCAGGCCACACTAACATTTTATATTATATTATACACTAAAAATGTATTAAATATTATAATTCGCTCACATAATCTGAATATAATATGTTATTAAATGTTTTGTGTATAATATAATATAATAAAAACATTTTTATTACATAATATTATAATCCGCTTAAATAAACTGAATAAAATATGTAATAAAAATGTGTGTATAATATAATGTAATATAAATTAATGTTAGTGAGGCCTGCAAACCTATCTAGTTTGCAGTGTGTACCCTGTATCTTTTAGGTCAATAAACTGCCCCAGTCCGGATGTCACCGGCGATGGCCTGTCGTAATAAATTTATGGACCCCTTCGATTGCAGATCGGCTCTGTTATGTTTTTACGGCTGCATTGTAAAAGCTGAGTTTTTAAGTTAAAATCAAAAAGCGTTTTTGTTTAAAGCTGTTTTATAAGTGGTAGGTATTATAAAAAACAGCTGCTTTTTTAATAAATTAACAAAAATTTTAATAAAAAAAATGAGTTTTTAGTGAAAATAACTGGTATTCAATAAGGACTTCCATCTAAACATCTCTTTACTATTATTTATTTCAGTAGAAATAAAAATAGTTATTCTTTAAATCTGATACACCATAGTATGACAGTAAATAAGTTTTAAGAGGAAATTCTAAATGAATTGTGATGTCAAGAACTGAGTCGCATTAGAAAGGACTTAACTTTAATAATTAATTGATTAATGGAAAAAAATTGCAAAGGATATAATATTAGATTAATACGAGACAATCTCCGTGGTCGAGTGGCGTACACACCAGTTTACAAGGTGTCGCTTCAAGGTCTCGAGTTTGATCCCCAGACGGGTCAATGTAGAAAACCACTTTTCTGCATGGCCTGGGGGTTTGTAATACCTTCGTTGTCTCTGATTCCATAACGCAAGTGCTTAAGCTACTTACTTCGGGTTCAGAGAGAATGTGAAGTTGTGTAAATTTATTATGATTTACAATAAACCACGAAACAAAATCGAAAGTAGAACACATAATCAACAATATATCACTAAAAACATCCTACACCAAAACCCAAGAATCAAATAAAAATTCGTCACTCCGATCCTTTTAGCCCATCAGAAATGTAATAATAAAATCAGCCCTTATAAATCGGGGTTCCGTACCGAAAGGCGTTTTCAGTTACACAGAAAGTGACTATAAGGGTCCACCCCTCTTACCTTGAGATGGCGTCAAATATTTGAGAAATCCAACACCTAGATACGATGGGTTTTGATTCAAGAGTTTGGGGATTTTAAGAGTTTTGATCGTATCTGTGGGTTATTTTGGTGTTGTGATCATGTTGGATTATTTAGATAAGTTAAGTTAATGTTGTTGAACAATTGACATCGTTCTGGTTTGAAATTAAAGGCTCGGTTTTTAAGTATGTGTGGTTCAAACCCAGGACACTACCACGTTTTCAGAATATGAACGTACACATCGTTCAATTCCCAGGACGCTACCACGTGTCTTTTTCTTAATATCTACGTACACAGACGCGTATTTTAGTCGTTATTCTGAGACTTCAAAAATGAACGGTAAAGAAAAAATCGTGCGGGAAAATAAGATATAAATATCGCAAATCCACAAAGATCTAGCTAAGTCATTACTGCTTGTAGCTTCTTCCCATTAGAAGATAAATTATCCGAACAGTGGGACGATTACAGACTGCATATAATCAAGAGCAAACTCACGATACCTCTTTTTTTTATAACCTTTTAGGTGTCCTACTGCTGGGCAAAGGTCCCCCCCAATTTCCTCCAGGCTTCTTCTGTCTGCAGCCGCTTTCCACCAATCCGGCTAATATCGATCGATGTCGTATCGCTAGCGTCTTTTGGGCCTACCTTGTCGGTCTTTTCTACATCCCTCTTATTATCACATACATATATCAAAGCTTGATATAAATACAATACAGATTCTTATACTTTATTGAATTTAAACGTATCGTTTAGTAAGGTATAGAACAGTTTAAAAGCCAGTTTATAGAGTCCATTCATCAGTAACTACCACAAGAGACGCCAGACGCTGTGAGCGCCATTCTTCACGAAGAAGGGCTATTTATTTTGTCGACACTCGAGTGACACACGGACGTTTAATTTAACGCACACATGGGACACACGGGTGTTAAAACTGGTCTGATTTATATAAAGTGTACAAATAACTTTGTGTGAAAGAGAGATATAAATGTATTTTTTTTTCACTAAGTAATTGAAGCAAAGGTTTGATGCAAAGTTAAATAGTAAATATTATTTTAAGTCTTCCTCTAACTTAAGCATATTCTTTGTTAAAAGGATAACATATACTAATAATTATTTGATTTAAAGATAATTGTTAACGCTCGGCGCAAACAGGCCTCTGACTACAGCCACCGGTAGCCAGCGACTTGAATATTAATTTTAAAACGATACTATCATCGTTTCTGAGAATAAAATATTGTCTGACAGGCAGAAAGACCGACAGGCGGACAACAAAAATAATCCTAAAACGATTATTTTATTCCTGTTGGATTACAGGACCCGAAAAGTCGCTATATTTATTACCCAAACATACACAGACGAACTTATGACGAGTTAATACTTAATGGTATATACATACATAATAATATCGAATACATGAAACCAAATTACTGTAGTAACAAGGCAAGGCTTCGTATCAGTAACTAATACTCAAACGTACACATGTAATACTGCTTAAATTATTTATATATTGGTTTAATAGAACATCGAAATCCTATTAATATCAATAAAGTTTAGATGCTTAGTTTGAGAATTTCGGTGATAATAATCAAATATATATATAATCCTTACTAATATTCTAAATGTGAAAGTAACTCTGTCTGCCTGTCTGTCTGTCGCGCTTTTACGCCAAAACTACTAAACCGATTTAAATGAAATTTGGTACACAGATAGTCTAGAGCCTGAGAAAGGAAGTAGGCTACTTTTTGCCGCGATAACCGACATCCACGCGGAGCCGCGGAAAACAGCTAGTATATAATACTGTTAATATATCATACTAGGTGTCCCCCGCGACTTTGTCCGCGTGTTTTAGTTTAAACCGTTTTTCATTTTTGCAACATTATTCATTTCTGCTCCGCTCCTTTTAGTTGCAGCGTAATGTTATATAGCTTATAGCCTTCCTCAATAAATAGGCTATCCAACAGTAAAATAATTTTTCAAATCGAACCAGTAGTTCCTGAGATTAGCGCGTTGAAACAAACAAACAAACAAACTCTTCAGCTTTATATAATACTAGCTGTCCCCCGCGACTTTGTCCGCGTGTTTTAGTTTCAACGGTTTTTCATTTATGCTCCGCTCCTATTGGTCGTAGCGTGATGTTATATAGCCTATAGCCTTCCTCAATAAACGGACTATCTAATACAAAAAGATTTTTTCAATTCGATCCAGTAGTTCTTGAGATTAGCGCGTTCAAACAAACAAATAAACAAACAAACAAACAAACAAACAAACTCTTCAGCTTTATAATATTAGTATAGATATTAAGTATAGAAGTATAGATTAAAATAAGATATTAGGATGATATTTGGCACATAAGTGGACTGCGTCTTCTAATTAGGTTATGAAATATTTTATTTTATTTTAATATTTTAATATTAATATATCCCAATCTTAGGCAAAGGTCTCCTTATTTATCTACCACTTATCTTTCTCAAGAGTCGCAAGTGGCCTGTGCCCTTACTGTTCAAGTAATTTTAATTCCAATACTATGCCAATGTAAAATTGATATCAGTTTTGCGGACACTTTGTATCAGTTTTCTTAAAAAATAAAAATACTGTAAATGGAAGGAACTAACTAGAATCTAAACATTGCCAGTATTTTTTTGTACTGTGTGGCATTGTATTAGGATTGAAATTCATTCAAGAGTTAACTCCCAGAATGTAACATTACTAAAATTTAATCTTTTTGTTTGCAGGTATGTGCAGTGATTTTAAAAAGGATTTGGATGAAGTGGTTTTGAAGATTTAAACTATTTCTCAGGTAAGTTATTATTATTATTTAATAGTATAATATTTTAATAGTCGTTAATTAATTATAATTTTAATTGCATAAGTCTCATCGCCAATTGAAAATCATTTGTATTAGGCATCTGTCCCACCGGCAACGATAAGCGTGAAGCGAGTAGATCATGTAGTAGAAAGCGAGTTGGCGAGCGACGACAAGCGAGTGTGCGAATCCGACAGACGAGACTCGCACTACTCGCTCGGTGTCATTCTAAACAACACTAGACAAAAACAATTGTTCTAAACAAATGTGTGAACTCATATCCGCACTTTCAAGCAGAATTACCACGGTTTGGTCTCTCAGCGAGTATTCTGATCGCCAAGCGAGTATCGCTCAGCGAGTATTTACGTTGAAAGCTCTTGTCGCCGGAAGAAACAAATGCAAAACGAGTTCTCTCCGGCATTGTGAACAGGTAGCGATAAACTATTAATATATGTATCTCTTTTATTTACACAGGATCTAAATCTTATTGTACGTATCTTGACCGAGAAAATAGTCGATAGCTTCTCGTTTTCTCGCCGTTGGTTGGTGGGACAAGGGCCTTAGTCGTAAAACCACGAAAACAAAACTACACGCGACAATTTACCGAATATTAACCGAATGTAGGTCACTGCACAGGACATGCCAAACAAATAAATACGAAACCATTCGGTGTTATAAACAAGGCAAACCGTTTGAAATATTAGCTGAAACCAATATACATGAATTGTTTCGCACAAACAAAAAAATAGTTGTCCCTTTTTATTCTATTTGATGTTCATGAGATAGAAAGAGAGGAAGATAGCAAGAGATGGGTGATTGGAAATTGTGGTTGTATGTGTCTATTTTATTTAAGTACTTTGTTTTTTTTTTTAGTAAACTTATGAATTATGTGGAGTAGAATTTGTATTAAAATAGCAAGAAACAGTCTACATTTCAAACTAGCATTTTCTCATTAAATCAATAAACAAAGTTTTGAACTAGACCCTGCCTAGTTGTTAGCAAAGTCTAGAAAATCAAAACTTTGAATTTCATATAAATTTTTGGTCACTTGATACAATAAAGCTAGCAAAAGTATAGATTATATTACTTTATCAGTGCTTTCTTTTTCTCTCCTAATTAAGGCGTGCCCAAAAGAGACTATAATTGTTTTAAATATATACTTATATATATCCTATCTTCTCCATCTTCATCTCTAACACGAACTCCGTGGTCGAGTGGCGTACACAGTTTTCAAGGTGTCGCTTGAAGCTCTGAGGTCCCGGGTTCAATCCCCGGACGGGGAAATAATATAGAAAAACCACTTTTCTATATTTTCTCGGGTCTGGGTGTTTATGGTACCTTCGTTGTCTCTAATTCCATAACAAGTGCATTAGCCACTTACTTTGGGAGCAGAGCAATGTATGTGATGTTGTCCACATAATTTTAAAAATCTTCCTGCAATAAATATGAAGATTTTGAATAAGAACAACATCCTCCATTTAAATTACAATAGTGTTCATGCTAGAGGCTTAGCTATCAAAAATAAAAGTCTTTTTCACTCTGAGTTTTAGCTTGCAATGAAGCAAAATAATTATACTACGTTACAACACACATTAAAAAAGCTATTCTATCCGTCTGATGTGAAAGTTTGCGTTTTTACTAATCCTATTTCATTGAAATTTGATACAAACCCAAAAAATTACATGGTTTTTTTTCTCAAAAGCAAGCGAACCATTCTTGGCTTGCTTTGGCAGTTTTGCAAGCGTTAGATAAATTTAAATAAGTATCAAGAAAAATAACTCCACACATTGCAAAATCTAATATCCTTTTTGAGGATTTATATCCGTATTGTACCTCTATTATATACGTTATAAAGTTTTAATAAGATTCAGGGAAATGCTGGGATTGTATGAAAATCTAAATTCTTGGTAACACTAGGAATATATTCTTTCTACGCGGACCAGACTAGTGATGTGTTATTATTTTATGCGGATATTTCGGATATCAAAGAAAATAATTAATATTATGTGTATATATATATGTATATTACATAAGTTCTAGTTAGGTATATGTAAATAAATATTTTAGAAAACGAAATGAAGATTTTTTTAGGTATTTATCTCATGGATCTATGTTTGTAGGTAAAGTAAAATAAGTAGTAAATTATATTTTCATATTGAACCGTACAATTATACTAAAAAACACATATTTTATGGAATTTAGTACTTACGAAGTTAATTATCAATCATAAAAAATCCTATAACAAGATCACAAAAAAAATGACAACAGTTAAATAATAAATTCAACCAAACCAAATTAAATTACTTTTTCGCCCGAAAATCGTATTCGCTTACAAAAATTTAGACCGATAACAATTTTAATCCTCACACGGATCGTTCCATTATTACAGCTGTCCAAATTGCTGACAAAATGGCTGCGATTTAAATAAAACTATTATGTAATGACCCGTTTGCATTATTCCAGTATGCTAGTCCAGCGATTGAATCCAGTACTTGTATTTATTTTGAACAATGTGATTAAATAGAAAAGTATTGGAATCCAAGCGATTCAGTTAAATATTTCATACTATAAAAAGAACCGCCGTCTACTTTCCGATTTAGCTCATTGTCATTAAAATAGAGTAAAACAAATACTCTTATCTATTATCTACTAAACCATCGTTTTTTAGAATAAGAAATATTTATTTTATATAATAATGTGTACATAAAGCAATGAGTAATATAAAAAAAATACCTTCATCATCAAATAGACTACGGTGTACAAAATTAAAAATGGAGTTTACAAACACTTTAAGCTACTTTTTAAAATTGAATCAACATCTCAATTGTTTAATTTTGATTAGTGATATCAACACAAAAATATCTATTTCAAATCAAATTATAAACAGATTACGGTAAACATCTTAAAATTATGCATCAATCAAACTTATTTATACAGAAACATACTTTAAAATAATTAACTGAATAAATATATATACTAATCACTTCATTAGGAGATGTATGTTTTAAAAGCAGAAAAGCTGTTCGATTGTGAAATTGGAAGGCAATAAATTATTGATAGTTCTAGATTTTCCAACAAAGATTCCTATTCTCATACGAAACTAAGTTCAATTGAGCATGTCACTAGAACAAAGTAAAACAACCATAAGTCCCTCCAATTTTATCTCATATTATATTTGTGGCACGGTTGACAGATGCGGCCATATTTAAAATTCGTTTGTTATGTCTGAAACGTGACGTCACCGACCACTTTCGGTTGTTTATTTTTAGAATGATTTGAGTGACGTTTGGATATTATTTTTAAAAGTGTTTGTTGAGTAATCTTCAAGGATAGCCTTGAAGGCGTTGTGTGTTAGATCAATAACTGTCAATCAAGTGATTTTGGCGTTTATTTAGTCACGTCGCGTTCTGTCGGCTCTGTAGGAAAAGGGAACATGTGGTGCTGTTTTATTTTAGTTCAAAAATGGGTTATATAAATTGATTTTGCATGTGATGTCATTGAAATTTTTAACGTGGTATATTGTTCAAATTGCTTATCATGATTTCTTAAATGTCATAGTGATATTGTGTAATAATTATATTGTTCCGTCTCCACATTTCAGCCTTCATTGCTGAAATTGAATAACTGGTTTATATTTCAGAAGAAACAAAAGAGATTTATATTCGTGTATCTATAATGGTTAGAATTTGTTAAAAACATCCAGTAATTAAAATGTTGTTATTAAAATAAATGTTTATAAATTAGTGCAGTCGTAAAAAATAGTATCCGAAAATATTCTTCATCGATCTGAACATCCGCAACACTTTCTGAATATCCGCAAACATATCCGAAACTTTCACATCACTACATCCGGCGTTCGCTACAAACTTTTGCACAACTTTACTGATATGCATAGCGCAGTGCTGTCCAACTTACAGTGGTTACTTCAAAATTTGTGCTATTAAATCTACAAAGAGAATGACTGTGTATGTCAGATTCTGTCTCATTGCTAGCAATTAACTTGGTAGACTAAACTTTAGACTGAAATTTTAGGCGTTTCATTAGGAATTTGTAAATATTTTGATATGTTTTGTGTAGTTGCTTTTCGACTGACTTCAAAAGAAGGATATGAATATGAATGGTAGGTTTGTTATGTTGGAATTTTAGAATATTTGTCTGTTTGGGTTATTATGAGGCGTGTATGCATTTTTGTTTTAGTATCAAAGATGAAAACTTTTAACTGCGCCTAAGTCTAGAGATTCTATCGGATATCATCGGATACTATACAGATTGTGTATAGAGATGTAGAAGTATCTCTGGGTTACATAATCCGTTTGAAATTATTAATACAATTATATATTTTATTGGTTTTAAATAATATATGTATACCTGGAAGCCGACCCCAATATAGCTTGGAAAAAGCTAGGCAGAAGAATAAGATACATACAGTGAAAACCTGTTCGATCGCTATTGCTGTTATAGACGTACGAATATTATGCCTTTAAAACAATATTACCTGCATACGAATTAAATACTTTCTTTTTTAACTGACTTCAAAACAAAGGGTATCTCAATTCAACCGTTTTGTTTTTCTTTTAATGTTAATAACACAATATCTTCAGCAATTGTGAATCGATTTATAAATTCTTTTTGTCATCGATAAGGGTGGTTCCATACAAATTCAATAAAGTCGGATGTTTTATATTTATGTGCAGATAATCAATTACAAAAAAAAAAGTTTAAAAGTAGCTAAAAAGAAATCGCAAGTAATATTAATCCCTATCTGACTTCTCAAGGGTAAATGCGACACAACACCTGTATCGTATTAATTCCTCCTTCGGATAACAAAATCACTTTTCCCATTTGCATACTCATAGGAATCAATCACCGTCCCCTGGTAGCTTCTAGATTGACACGTGTAACTCCTGCTCAGTTCCCAAGGGTTGAGCGTGAAGATACATTAATCAATGTTAAGCAAGATTTATTTCTTCAACCTTAGAGAGTTGGACTGAAAATTAGCTTACTTTGCGTTCGGTGACAGTTCAAGATAACTTTTTAGCATAGTCTTCGTATTCTTATGGGTATATTATGGGTAACCCGCCCCGGCTTTGCATGGGTAGACAAAACTTTAGTGAATTATACGGATAAACCTTCCTCTTGAATCACTCTATCAATTGGTAAAAACCATATGAAATTCGGTTCGGTAGTTTTTAAGTTTATTGCGTTTAGACAAACAGACGTGGCGGGGGACTTAGTTTTATAATATGAATATGAATACGGCTCCACCCGCATGGATGTCGGTTATCGCAAAAAAAAGTAACCCTATGACCTTTCTGGAATCCAACCTCATTCCATCATACCAAGTTTAATCAAAATCGGTTCAGTGGTTTATCCGTAAAATAACAAACAGACAGACAGATTTACTTTCGCATTTACAATTTTATAATGGATATGGATTTAGTAGATATTTTGTAACACTTTATCGTAGGTAATAGGTATTACCTAGACAGCTTTTGTTAATTATAGTACTAAAGATTTTAAGTACAATCGCCAGCTTTAAAATGCTGATTGTATTTTGTGAAGGTAATGTGATTTTAATAATAGTAAAATCAAAATTGGGTTTACTAGCAGACAGTATTATTTATATTTTCATTTATATTTGTGAATATATCGAGGCCCCTCTGTACCTCGGAAAGAACGCTAAACCGCTGCTCGCGACTGTCATACGTTAATCTTTGACAGTCGTTAAGTCATTACAATTCTGACAACTAGTCTTACCATGGGATACTGTGTTACCCAGTAAAATAGGTTGCGGAGGTCTGATGGGCAGTCGCTCCGTGTTAAATACGGTATTCAGCTGAATACGGTAAGACTGGAAGCCGACCCCAACATAGCTTGAAAAAAGGCTAGGCAGAGGTATGATATAGCGGTAAATTAAATGTAACTTGTTGTAACTTATTTTAGTGCAAATTATAGTTAAGTGACTGTGCAATTATTTCCTATAATATCTTGATAAAAAGTCCAAGTAAATTCAGCATCTGCATTGGGTCGTAAACTTTCAATCGATGTAAATACATCAGTGTTATTTATTGCCATCCGTCTGACGGTCCGATAGACCAAGCCGTCTGTATTAACAGGATTGCAAAAATAAACGACGCCGCATTGGTTCCGCAGATAAATATTACTGGTGAACGTTGTTTTATGTGTTTTAACAGTTCAATGTGTTTTAATAAATGTTTTTCGTATTGTATATTTACTTGCTCGTTTTTTTATTATTATTATTATTTTATAAAACCAATTAAGCCTGAAGTCATTTCCAGAGTTCCGTACTTGAGGGTACTGCGTATTTTGAGGGTTATGTACCTCTAAAGAAGAAAAATACTTAGGCAAGGAAATAATTGTTTTTTTTAGGGCTCCGTACCTTTAAAGAAAAAAGGGAACCTTATGAAAATCTTTTCCTAGAAACTTAAAATCTATAGGGCACTTAGTTCCCGTTCATTCAGAATTACGTAATTCAGCATGATGCTCTAACGTCACAATTAAAGGACAAAATCCGAAAATTATAAATTTATTGTTTTGTTACATACAAATTGTGTAATCCACAAATGCTTGTTCTAAGTCTGGGTTTTCTGTATGCATGTGATTTAAATGTTTGTAAAACCCCTCGCTACATAAGGATTAAATTCAATAGTGCAGGAGACGTATTTTTTTTTTAAGAAAATTAAAACTAGTAATAAAATAAACTACGATTGCGATTTCTGCTCTCTGGCAACCCCACAAATCTCCCGCACTGACTTAACGAACGCAGATATGCCTTCGCGCGGCATGACCTGACTAAGTAACAAATTAAGTAACTGTTAGCCTATATTATATGTCAACGATGGTCAAACTAAAAAATCTAGTACCATTCCGTCTGCCCATCCCCTTGGAACGCGGATTTAAGATGAATAAGTAATTCAGTAATCCTTACAGGGGGTTTTATCTTTACAACGCAGATCCCTAAAAGAAAGGTTTTTGTTTTATTACTCTATTACTTAAACATTGAAAAGAAGCTTAGTTCAGGAGTCTTTGACTAATGCATGTAACTTTTTGGGTAAGTATTGTTAAAAAGTATTGATGACTAAGCAGCTTTTTTTTTTGGACTTATATAAGAATAGCAAGGGATATAATATGTGTAAATGGAATAAATAGGTTTAGTTCTTATTATTTTTATTTTACTGAATTAACACATTGCTAAACAGAGTCGGTGAGACCAAACGCAAGATTGGTTCACTATATGTCGCATACGTCGCCTTAAAGACGTAATAAGTGGAAGGCATAGTTTAAACTTTCAGGCAGTGACCTCGGTAGCTTAGTTGGTAAAGCGACTGGCGCATCAAGACAGTAGTCGCAGGTTCGAGTCCCGCCTGAGGTTTAGTTCTGTACTCACATACAGTACGGAGTCGTCATAGGAAATTAATTAAACCACAAACTCTTTTTCGTTTTTGCTGTCGATTTAAAAAAAAAACAACGAAATAGGTGCAGTGTTTTAGGTCATAGAGTTTTAATTTTGAATAAATTTAACAAATTTAGTTATTTAAAGTATTTAAATCCTTGAACATTGAAAAGCAATGTAGCCATGCAGTGCAAACGACAATCAAAGAATAAAATGAGTATGATTACGTAATATATTGAGTAATAGTTTTTTTATTAATATGCGTTTATTAAGTTAAAATAATTTTTTTAGCTTCTTTAGGCTAGTACTATAAAAGGTTTAATTTATTGCCTGTATTTCGAATCCATACTGTATATGCATTTGAAAAAGTGTTTCGTGTTATTAATTTTATTATGTTACGAGAATGAAAATATGTATAATTTCATTTTTTCACCCGGTTTTATTTTCATATCCCTACTAAATAGAACTTACTTTGTAGCATAAAAAATAAATATCGGTAACTTTGTACAAACTTAACATATAAAAATATATAAAACTCACCTTGCATTGTATCATCATATTATGATGATACAATGCAAGGTGAGTTTTTTTTCGAACGGAAACTATGACTTCTATATGGGTCACAAAAACAATTGGTAGAAAAATTTCAAAAAACAAATGAAAAAAATAACTCGAATTTCAATACAGTAGCCATAAGAGTTTTACGGTAATAGTACTGACATACAAGATATTTTTTGTTTGTTTGTTTAATTTTTGATACTAATCATTTTTATAATCGGTATAGAGGTCAGAGCTTTCGTTTGTACAACGACAAAAACTTATCTTGTATAATTTACTACCTCTCCCCCGCGACTTTGTCCGTATGTTTTAGTTTCAACGGTTTTTCTTTTTTGCAACATTTTTCATTTATGCTCCGCTCCTTTTGGTCGCAGCGTAATGTTATATAGCTTATAGCCTTCCTCAATAAATGGGCTATCCAACACTGAAATAATTTTTCAAATCGGATCAGTAGTTCCTGAGATTAGCGCGTTCAAACAAACAAACAATCAAACAAACTCTTCAGCTTTATATATTAGTATATATAAGGACACGATTGGAACATTTATGGTAAATACTCATTATATTCGCCCTTATTTCGAGGAACTTATTACTGCCTCAAGCACAGTCTTGTGTACCTACAACTTTACATGTCTCTTCCGGGAATATTATGGTTTATTGTACTCCTACTATCTGAACTGGAACTAATGATAATAGGGCTCGTAATTTTCCCACTGTGGGGCAAAAGCCACTGCTGATACTGAGAAGAATCGAGATTTGATCACCATAGCAACTGTTTTTATATAGAGAAGGATCGAGCATTGATCACCACTTGATCATGTTTGGCGATTTCAGATTCCAATCTATGGAATTCAGGTTTCCTCACAATGTTTTCCTTCACCAATTTCAATGACGTCTTAGAATAATTAAGAAAGTAGATACATAATTATAACTTTTAAAGAGTCACATTGTTACTTGTCTGTAATGGGTTCGAACCTGCAACCTTGTGCATACAAATCTATTCATTGAACCACTTGGCCACTACACTGTTTATTTATTTTGTCCTAAATTTCTAGGTTACTAAATTTTTCATAATTGTAAGATTAACATCATTCCCTAGAGCAAGCGTAGTATTTTAAAAATAACTTTCATTTTATTTTGATATCGAAACTTATTTAAACTTTGATGGCCAATTTTTGAAGAAAAATATAGGCTAATTGCTTTTGCAATATGAGGAAAAAAGAAAGATAAAATTTATCCATAATATCTAATTAAAATTCAAGATCATTAATTCATACAAACGTCTATTGTTCTAGATTTTAATTGATCCAAATACCCTGACATGTTGCCAAGTCGATCGGAGATTAACATTTGTTTGTCAAAGTAGCTCGTCAGTTAATTCCAAACGATTCCAAGTCTAGGGCCGAAGGGAAGGCTGTATGAATATTCATGTTAATTACCATTCGATAGCAATAAGATGCTGAAGTGATTTCAACGTAAAATATCAGAACTTCGTTAAACCGTACGAAGCTTATTATAGAGTGACTAGTTGTTGCCCCCGGCTCCACCCGCGTTGTCGGTTATCGCAGAAAGAAGTCTCTGTCCTGTCTTAGGATCCAAGCTTACCCCATACCATGTTTTATCTAAATCAGTTTAGTGGTTTAGCAGTAAAAGCTTAACATAAAGACATATCGAGTTACTTTTGCATTTACAATGTTTATATGGATAGTATTGTAGAGTAAATTGTACAATATTAACGAATTTCTGTCAAAAAATGTACTTAACCAGTGTTATTGTTACCTACTATTTATGTATACCTATATGATAATTCAAGTTAATTTCATGCTTTTAGTTATTTAATTTTATTTTGTTCTTTGCAGTCTAATATTTTTTGTGTTTTTTAGTAAAGTATTTAGTTTACTTTAGTAATACTATTTAGTTTATTTCGGTAATCCGATGTTATTGTAGAGACACCTATACCAAAAATGTACACCCCTTTAAACTACCCCTGATTGTAATATTACCTGTCAATTTAACATTAAATAAATATTCTATTCTGTTATATGGGGTTAACATCGGAGATTGTGATAACGACTTATAAAAATTATTAATTCTTCTAAACATTTTCATCATCGTTATTATATAAAATGCATTATAATAAAACTATTGAAGCAAGAGTGCCAAAGCGCCCGTGTAGCGTTTACATGGTTTTAACAAAGTGCACCAAACTTGCACCTAAGTTATGGGTTTAACTATTCAGCACTTGGGATGTTTAACTTGTGGCTAAGTTGACGGAAAGTGGCGTGCCGGCAACTTTGAAGTTAAACTTTGAAACTGTGATGATTCAATGTCATATAACTAAGTGATATTGATTATAATTCATATGAGATGTGATGTTTAAATTAATCTTCTGTCATCGTTAAGAGAAAAGGCGGTCGGAGACACTTTTGATAAATAAGTTAAAAACTATCGCTGTCGCACGGCGTCCGACCTATCCATGCAAGTGTGACAAGGACAACTGTAGATAGGACCGTAAAAAGTTATAATTTGAGGTTTAGCTCTCGCCTATTTCCTCCTCCAATTTAAAAGATATTTTATATACCGAATAAGAAGAATACAGACTATGTCCGTATATTCTTCCGTTTTATCAATGGTTGTCAAATTTGTACACTACGTCTCTGACTACAGCTGTCTAAATAGGCATGTTTGGACGGGTCTAGTGCTTTTAAATATAATGTATCATTAAAAAGAAAAACATAGGAGCATTGAGATCCAGTTTACATTTATATTACTGCAAAAAATTAATGCTATAAGTTAATAAACCAGCGAGAAAATTGATGAGAGCGTTTGTATGGAGAAAATACAAACCATCTTGGGTTGCCTCTACCTCAAAAAATTAAGTCTCCTTTGTGATTTTTTACGGTTATCCGATTATTAAAATGATGATATTACCTACTATGGGATTTTTATATAATAACTTTCGTGAGAAGTATTCATAATTATTAAAAACAAAACGTCGAACTATCTTCTTATTTTTGGTTCGATTCCCAACACCACCGCCGCCGCGTCAGCTCATGATTAGGAACTCCTATTGAGTCTGAAACTAGTCGGGCGATCCCGAGAATATGCGTGAGTAAACCGTTTTGTTTTAAATATTTTTTTTGTATAATCAACTTCTACGACCTCCGTGGTCGAGTGGCGTACACACCGGTTTTCAAGGAGTCACCAGCTCTGAGGTCCCGGGTTCGATCCCCGGCCGGTTCAATGTAGAAAACCACTTTTCTACATTGTCTCGGGTCTGGGTGTTTGTGGTACCTTCGTTGTCTCTGAATTCCATAACACAAGTGCTTTAGCTACTTACTTTGGGTTCAGAGCAATGTATGTGATGTTGTCCACATTTATTTATTTAATCAAGAAATATCAATAAAACTTATATGTTTTCAATATACTTATGTAGAACGCCCACTATAACAATAATATTGTAAATGGATATCAAAAACCAGCATGGATTCTGGTCGCACAAATATTTGTTCCATGCAGAAATCAAAACCGTTTCCCTAAAGGTTATTTACTCTCACTGATTGACATAATTGTTTATTTAATTATCCCTCTCTGATTTTTGTAGAAAGTAATCTAGCAATAATAATATTTTGTGCCTTCAAGGAAAATATTTTCCGATTGAGTATTGATTTAACGTAATGAAAATTGTTAGTTTTGTGAGAGAGGTATTTGTGTGAGAAAGAGAATGGTACATAATTGATAGTGTGTTTATTGATTTTGGTTTAATTAAAATATTATGAGTAGAAATAAATAAATGTGGACAACATCACATACATTGCTCTGAACCGAAAGTAAGTGCTTCGGAGAGCACGTAAAGCCGTTGGTCCAGCGCCTGATCTCTCCGCGGTCGTATCGGTCTGCCGTACCATCGGACTATGAGAGTGGAGGAGCAGAGAGGACACCTGTGTTAGCGCAAACACTGTACTATATCCCGCTCTACACTATAATATATTTATTTATTTATTTAAAACTTTATGTACAAAATGGTACACGAGGTGGACTTAATGCCACTAGGCATTTTCGGCCAGTCAACCTCTCGGTAAAAAATATATCCCACGCAAATGGCAAATCTGTGTTCATAGAAGCCGCCTTGATCGAAATTTGGTCAGGAAGAAATTAAATAAAGTTTTATTTTGTATTATTCAATTGATTTAGAATGACTGAGATATATATATATGTGAGAAACGGAACGTTTTCGGAGAGAAAGAGATGCAAAAGAGGAGTAAGCGAGACAGGGGACTTTATATGAGGATTGGCGGCGGACGTACGACCAAGAAGTGCGGAATAAAATAGAATAAAATGTATTTAAAGAGTTATTGGAGTTTTGTATGTTTTATTTACGCCATCTTACATATATGTATATATATATATATATATAGTATAGTATAGATACAGTTTTAAAAACAGCATTAATTATATACAAAATATAAAAGCCTTAATACTTAACCTTTTAGAAATCTAACCTGATCCGTTTACCTACCGAAAAGCCAGTTAATTTCCAGTATAATACGAAACCGAATCAGAACACAAAAGGTTTTATTACCTAACCTTGTATTTATGAAGGTTATTGTATATTTACCACCAAGTAAATTCATCATATTTTTTACACATTTAAGTTATCCTGAAAATCGGGGTAATGACCTTAACTATAATATAATACCGGCCTATAAAGGTCGAAAGGACGGCTGCTGGGCGCAGGTCTCTTCTCATGTAGAGAAGGCACGAGCACCACGCTTGCTCAATTGCGGGTTGGCGATTTCAGATTCCGATTTATGGAATCCAGGTATTCTCACGATATTTTCCGTCACCGTTTGCCAATGATGTCTTAGAATTATTAAGATAGTACATATAACTGAAAAAGTCACATTGGTACCTACTTGGCTGTAGTGGGTTCGAACCTGCAACCTTGTGCGTACAATTCCGTTCGTTGAACTGCTAGGCCACCACAACATGAGTAACCTCCACTAGTAATCGCACCCAAATAATCAAACGCTACTTAAATTTAAGACGTTTTTGTATCTGTCGCTACATTACACTGAGTAACAAAGACAGCATGAGTCTTAATAGCCACTTAAAATTAAGGTGCGTTTAAGTAGTCAATCATATGACTATTTTACTAAGACCTACCTAAAAGGTCTATTTAACTTTTTTACGTCAATTTTATAAGGAGTAAATTTATACGACAGGTCTAGTGATGCTGGAGTCTGGATATTGACTTTCCGATCTTCCCAGACAGCGTTGGGTACACATAATCTAATTAATTGAATATGCCTATTATATTAAGGTTTAAGATAAACATGCTTGTGTTTTTAATTAAGGGTTTCAGTTACTAAACTTTAAAGTAATGAAAACTTAAAGAATAACTTCGTGCTTATTAAATCTGTATTTAAACATTACATCGTTGTAAAATGATTAATTAACGCACATTCTCGGGATCGTCCGACTAGTTTCAGACTCAATAGGAGTCCCTAATCATGAGCTGACGCGGCGGCGGCGGCGGTGTCGCGAATCGAACTGAAAATAATTCGATATCAGCATAAATAAAAAAGAGTTCGCTATTGCTATTATATTATTAGTAGAACAAAAAACTGTTTTCGTATATTTAAACATATTTAATCAAGAAACTTTCTAGCTATTTCAATTTGTAACACATTCTGGTTAATAAATAATAGACGTAGATTAATATTCTGCATAAAAATGCAAATTAATGTAGATTTATAACGCCATAAAATAAATTAACGACTGACATTTCGGGTTTGAGCCAAATGTCCCTAATTCTCCAATATGAATAAAATTCGGTCAAGACTTATGTCTTTCTTTTACTACTTCCATCTCACTCTCACTACAGTCCATCAAATGCAGCGGCTTACTACGGTGGGCGAATTCACGGATTATCCCGCACGACTGATGATACCGGACAGCCACGCACTCGCCCAGTGAGTGTTGAGAATCAAACTTAATTTGAACCAACTTTCTTTTGTCATCAATAGGGATACCTCAAAAAAGGTCCCATAAAAATTAATTGAAGTCGATTCCTTTTTAAATTAATGTGTATTCAATTATAACGTTTGAAAAAGACAAAGCTGAAAAGTCGATTGTTTTTGCCTTAATTGCGTTCAGTATGTTGGTGAGCGAGATTAGTTTCTACTGATCGTGTGTAAGCCCGTGAAATCTGCCCTCAGTATTTCATAAAGTAACGTCAACCAGAATGTGACGTCTTTTGTCAAATATTAATAAAGGTTGTAAGTAGCATCAGATGTTGAATCTAAGCAGCATACAAACAGGAAAATATTTATATGAAAAATAGATTTACTTTGTATATGTTGACTGGTAGATTACTTTAAAGACTCACTACTCGTCTGATAAATTTAAATAAACAATAGTATGATAGCGTGTTTTAAAAATAAATTTGACTAGCCAGTCGGTCTAGTGGTTAGTGACCCTGACTGCTAAACCGAAGGTCGCGGGATCCAATCTCACCCGTAACAAATATTTGTGTGATGAGCATGATCTTTGTTCTGTTTGAGTTTAAATAAACTTTAATAATTATGTATGTATTTATAAATATGTATGTATGTCTATCAGTTGTCTGGTTGCCATAATATAGGCTCTGCCTAGTTTCGGATCAGATGGCCGTATGTGAGTTGTCCCAAGATATCACTTGACTATCTGTTGCTTTGTCACTATATTACACGTTATAAAAATTGGTCACAAAGAAACCTGACTAAAGAATATGTCCTGTGTTTATTTAAAATAATTTTACGTAGTAATTTTTACAGGTACACAATTAATATAAAAAGATGTTGCTCGGATTTCAATATTTGTAACTTTAACAATATTGGCATTATATTTGGACTCTTTGCTGGCAACTGGCAGTAGTTTAATACCATTTTCACGAACTATTTCATGTTATTTAAGTTCGGAATCATTGAACCAATTATTGTAAATAAATATTTCGTTCATCACTGAGGCATGAATTTCCATTCAGCGCGTTCATTTGGTATCGTATTAAAATATTTGATTTTTTTGTACATAGCAACTATATCACAGTCAGCAATATAAATCAATATTTCAATGTGTACGTACATATTGCCTTGTTACAGTTTGATAAAGATGAAATTTTATTTAAAAAACTGAACAAGTAAACTGAATAATACTATATTACATATTTTCCTTAACTAAAAAAAGATGATTACCTAAAACCCAGTAAGTATTGTATCCTACGACAAAGTCTATCTGTCTTGGGACAACTCATACACGGCCATCTGAACAGAGAGCAGAGCCTTTATTATGGCAACCAGGCAACTAATAAACATAGTTATTTATTTCTAAATACATACATAATATAGACAAATTACACCCAGACAGACACAGAAAAAATTTAATGATCTTGCTCATCACACAAAGATTTGTCCTGGGTGGGAATCAAAACCACGACCTCCGGTTTTTGCAGTCAGTATCACTAACTAAAAGACCAACAGGCCTGAATAAAGTCCGGTGAAGCAGTTAAAGCCTGCGCTCAGGCTAGATGCGTAGAGCTCTCCAAAAAAAAAGACTGACCTGAACCTCTCAAGTTTTTCACCTGTAGGCGAAAGCTAGGTAATTAGAACATGAATTGTTTCTTTAATTAAGTAGGTACCAGTAATAAGGTAGGTATAAGATCATCTCTCAATCATCTGTCTTCCACCTTCCTAAGCACTGCAAAATAATTCAAAAAATAAAGAATTCGCCTCCTTTTTAAATGGACCTTAAACCGAGTGCTAGCACAAAAAAAATCTGCTTTGTCCGGTTCGGACCTCAAACTATTAGCTAATCATATTGGCCAATCGTGTTTAGACCCCGATTAAGTCATCCAATTAAAGAGGGTTCGGCTTTGATTCTGACCTCCACAGACCTCTGTGATTTGGATTTTGTGTATGCTTTGTCCCATTGTCTAATGGGGTTCTGATTAATCTCCATAATGTACTTCTGCCTTCTAATTCTTCTGAGTAGTCATATATCCCATGGGAATCCTTACCTAGCAGTTGAGTCGATTGCACATCAACAAAAATATAAATACTCCTGTTTTTTTCAAGATCAGAAGGATAATTAAGAAATTCTGTGTTTGTAATCACTTCAAGAAAATATATTGGAGATATTTGGGAGACATTTAATTTTGTGTCTTCATAGTTTGAAATATTATCTAGGCTACTTTTTATTCCACTTGTATGTGCTCAGTGTTTCTGAATGAGTCAGAGGCAGGAATCTTTTACGTAGTCTTATTAACCGACTTCCAGAAAAGAGGCTGTTCTATATACGACTTTATGTATTAAAAAATCTTTTTTTAAGTCGAAAGAGTATTATAGTCCCATTTTCACGAAGTCGCGATTTGATGAAGGGATCACAGGGAAATCGTGAGCAATCTTCAAATTTTATAGCCAATAAGGGCCTTCATTTATTGATTTCACAAAACGCACTGTAAATTGATACTAAATAAATACCAGAACTATATAATTTTCTTTACTTAATTAAAGCCAGGGAACCAAAGGCAAGTAATTTAGTATCTAAATTGATATCCACTAATCAAACAGAAAAAACCGATAGCTACAAATTCCCAGTAATTGGGGTCCTTTATTTTGTTACCGATCCCGAGTAATCCCTCGAAGGTAAGTTTACAAAGAGGTCCCTTTTAGATCGTCATCTGATTAATTGAATCGCTCTCATTATGTACATGTGTAGGATGTTGGCCAAACCGTGTAAATGAGTGTATTGGGACATCTGACACATTTTAAGTGCGAAGGGATTTTATGGGAAAAAGTTTGATGTTAAGTTTAATGTCTGTTTATTTATTGTATCTGCGTGACCTGACTCAGAACAAATGATTATGCTCATCGCACAAAATTAAATCAAATCAAAAGTTTTTATCTATACTAATATATTTATAGAGCTAAAGAGTTTGTTTGTTTGAACGCGCTAATTTCAGGAACTACTGGTCCGATTTCAAAAATTCTTTCAGTGTTGGATAGCCCATTTATTGAGGAAGGCTATAATCTATATAACATTACGCTGCGACCAAAAGGAGCGGAGCATAAATGAAAAATGTTGCAAAAATGAAAAACCGTTGAAACTAAAACACGCGGTCAAAGTCGCGGGGGACAGCTAGCTTCTTATAAACCTCAAAAAGGCGCTTAAGAAACGTTGAAGTTATGGAACTTAATGACTCTAAATGCTAATGCTCGAAGTGGTCTAAAGATAAAAATTTATCCTAGGTGGGAATCAAACCCATGACCTCCGGTTCAACAGTCAGGGTCAATAACCACTAGAACAACAGGCCAGTCAATATCATTTAGTAACAAATATTATAATTTCGCTGTTAAACTTAAAGGATTTCCTTCGTTCATTTCACAAATAAAATTCAACTAAATATGTTTTTAAACCTCCTTTATTGTATTCGGGCAAAAAGATTTTAAAAGCGGAACAATTCAGGTCCTAAGGGTAAAATATTTCTATAGACATTTCAACTACAATTAGCTTCTGATTAGAACAATGAAAATGTTTTAAAATTAATGTGAAATCAAGATACTTACATCGTTGCGAGCATTTTGGGCTTGAAAATATAAACAGATAGTAATTCACCGAAGAATTTAAGTAGGTTTTAAGTTAATCCATACCCTCCTTTGTGTAATAATCTAGGCAGACATTTAGATATAGAACTTAATCTTTATCTTAAGTCCTGTGAGGAAAATGTTCGGATATATAGAATTTTAAGCCTTCAGTTATTGTACTAATCTTAACATTGCTTAGATAGCGATTCTTTTATTTCCTCTCTCAATACTGACGAGATAAAAGTGTCTAGGAAATTGTATCTTGGTGAAACGGTTAATAAAAATTATACCTTTTAGGTAAAAAAGTATAGAAAAGAGCTGATATTTTTTTATCCTTCGAACAGATTCTCAGATAACTAAGTACAATTTCGATCACATCGCTTTCAAACACAAAAAAATCTTGCATTAAAATTGGTACAATCGTTAGGGAGCTACCAGGGTCAGACATCACCCATAGTATATGCATGATAAACTTATAACATTCCCCTCTTTTCGTCAAGGTTTAAAAGGAACACATACAGTATGGATACGACACAAGGGCAATAAATGAAAACAGGGGTAATACTCGTCCTCAAAAGTATAAGAAAATTGATTATTAAATAAAAAAACGAAAATGAAGATAGTGAAATATTCAAACAAAATAATCAGGAATTAACATGAATAAAAAAGGGCAACAGAACAACAGTGACATTAGAAAATATGTGACGAAATTGCACAGATTGGCAACGTCGCATTTCAACTCAAGGATTCAAGTTCTGTAGATAACTAAATTACAATTACAATTCTACAGTGTGTTCAAATTTTCTCAAAATTGTAACCCCAAATTTTGACCAATTTACTGGAACGATTTTGTTATTTTTATACATATTGCCAGAAAAAGCTGTAACAAACGTGAGATTTTAAGCCGAATCCATAATTGTATATGTATAACCCATATTGCAAACCACAAATCACAGCACACATTACTTTAGAAACAAAACGAAACTGTCTAAATTCACCTCTACCTCCATTTTAAAGTCGGTTTTTCCTAAACTTTCTCTATGTGCAGTGAAAATCGTTGTACTCTAAAACGGCCTTGCAAAGAGGAAATTTCATTTCAGAACTGCTCTTAGTAAGATTTTTTTGTTCTCAGGTATGTGAGCAGTCTTTGTGAAATAATTTTTATCGCGAGAAAAGATTTTAGAAATGAAAGCTGTTTAAGGTATCTAAGTTTTTATTTTTTTATGCTTATTATTGTCATGAAATAAGGTATTCTTTATAAGCTACCTACTTTAGTCGCACCACTGGAGTCTACTTTTAAAAACGCAAAAAAGAAAAATCATTTCGTTTGGATATAATGATAAAGAATTTTGAAAAAAATATCGTTTTTAAATTCTATACCTATAAATTAGCGTCCACCTATCAATTCGTCGATTTTTTATTTAATAATATACCAGTGAGAAAACATTTAAATGTAATATCAAAAATATTTTAAATTAATATTGTAAATAATTTTCAATCCGTAACTCAACATTTTGAACATTAATTGCAGCTTTTGAATTAAATTTTCTTAAAAATAATTTGCATTTCGCGGAAATTAATTCTACGGGCATGAAATTATTTTAAACCGTTGTAAATTGTAATAAATTACTGAGTTTTGCTTCGCTTCATACTATTTGAATTAATGATGATAAATGACAATCGACAACTACTAGCAGTGCTCTTAATGAAGTGATAAATAATGCAGTATTGGATTTGTGATCACGTTAATTAATTTCATATTTCAATTAATAGATGTCAAATCAACTTACTCGTTCTGAATTTTCGGGTAAATAGCAGGCACGGTATTGTAAACGTAATGTAAAAAGAGCAGGACATAATTTGCTGATTTGCTGAAATTGATATTTAGGAAATCAGAAATTGCTAAAATTATTCTAATAATAATTTAAAGGTACCACTGATATAGATATGCCTAGATAACGCAAGTACCACGATCTGAATAAAAACCAAGAGTGCCATTTTTTAACTACCAATCTGACCTCACAAGCACTATTTAGTGATGATTTCAAATTAAAATCGACTAAAATATATGATGTAGGTACGAATGGTGTGCCAATGATGCCCAGTGCAGATTTGTAAAACCCACTAGCGCAGTGAACCGATGCAGACTGAGAGCGACAGTAGCCACGTTAAGCATATTATGCTTAAGCCAGTCAAGCGAAGTGGCAAGCGAAGTGGATGCTCTTGCGTTGTCTTGGTCTATCTATGTATATCTGTGGTCTTTACCGTTTTTTTGTGATATATCTCAATCGTGGTATATTTAGTAGTTTTAGTATAGTTTAAGATCATCTCGTATGGACTTAAGTTTTTGGACAGTTAGGTGCAGAAATAATTTTTGATATCTTACCTAGCGGATCACCGAGCTCGGCCGACGCCTACGCATCGCACACCCAGTATCTTCCACGGTGCGCCCTGGTCCATCTGACTCTTGAAAACCAAACACATTTCTTAATTGAATTTGGGTGTATATTGACTCGCTGTGAATTGACGGGCGCAGAGACGTTTGCGCTATCACGGCCGCAACTTCACTCAGTGCGTGGTGATCCGAGATATCGCGCACTGCGGAATATCATTTAAAATTAAGCAAGCATTTAATTAGTTGTATGTTGTCAAATGGCTAAAGAAAGAGCAAATATAATAGTAAAATCTTAAATTGGTCTGTCGTCTATCGAAATAAGGTCTTTGCCTAGCACTAGGACGAAAGAAGAAGCAAAAAAGTTTTGTTAGGGTAATAATATAATATTTTTCCCTTACAACTACCAATTTCATGATGTTTCTGTACTCGTGTGTACGTAAATAAGGTTGCTTCAAACAGGTCACAAGTTTTCTGCGAACTCATTATAATAGGACGAGTGACAGTAATATGAATGATACACACATTATGCCTTTTTAGGATTCCGCACCCAAAGAGTGCCAATGGAAACCTATCACTAAACCTCTGTTCTTCGTTTGTCTGTCTGTGAACGGGCTGTGTCTCATGAACCGTAATAGGTAGACAGTTGAAATATTCAGTGTGTTTTGATATCAACAAATATATGAAAATAAAGATTAAGAAGAAATTAAACATGAAAGGGATATATACAGGAGATGTATTTTTTGGCCTTTTTTTGCTTGATGATAACGAAATAAATCTTATTCGAAGGTACGGAACCATGCGCAAGTCCGACTCGCACTTGGCCAGTTTTTCAGAACTTTGTAACGGTAGCTAACGGTACTTCTTTTTTTTTTGTTATCAGTATGTGATAATAATGTAATATACCTAATCGAATGGTATACTGTACTTTTACTTACTTTATGGGTCGTTACATGGAAAGGGAGTAAAAATAAACTAAGTTCTCCATAATCGTACTCACGTAAAAAAAAAAACAAACATTACAATTTTTATTAAAAATACCCATCCCTGTAACTTGCGACATTTTTCCAGTTCCTCAAAAAACTATCTAATTTGTCCCGCCACCCTTCTTGCGGTGCACCGCGTCTTCTGGTAAATGCCTTTATTCAATACTGCCTACAGGAAAAAAGCATAATAGATTCAGAAAACTCATCGATTTTCAATAAATATGTACGATTCAATCGATAGTCTTTAAATCACTCGTCCATTGCACATGATTGGTCATGTCGATCAAATTGAAATTGAAAATATTTTAACGGCTCACATAGGCCAGGAGTCGAGAGAATTTCACCAACATTCATACAAAGTTAAAGGTTTCCCAGATTGATTCCATTTTATCGGATTACGTAGCGGGCACATGTGAAAATTTTTATCCCAATCGTATCCGATTTCGATGGCTTTAAAACTTGAACCACAATAAGCTAACATTTCATTTTACTTTTTGTTTGAGTGAGCGTTGTTTATTTTTGTTTTTTTTTTTTTTTTATCAACCAGGATTGTTTTAGTATAGAGCACGTGTTTTGTTTTAAAAAGATTTTGTACTGAATTGTAAGAATATGTTATAATATTAATTCCTAATTAAAGTTATACAACAATATTACAATTTAAATAAACAGTTAAATAGTTTATACAAAACCGAATATAACCTAATAGCGATTAACCTCACAGTCGTAAAACTGTAGGTAATATACATTGTATGTATGTATAGTAATGGTGGTAACTCAACTGATTGGAGATTTATTGAACGCCAGTTAAGATTCATGGTCCAGTGAGAGGCTTCGAAGGAAGGTAGTAATAGCTCTCAGAAAGAGCGGGAAGATTGATAAGGTGGTACATTAAAAATAGCAGTCAATTCGGCCAAAAGTTTCACAAAGATTATTTATATATACATTCTTATAATATAAATTTGTATGAATTTTGATTCAACATAAATTAATGTCGCAGTTGTTACAATATAAATTTATGTCGCAGGTAACGCATATAATACAAAGCGTGGGTGTTTTGCTTGTTTAAATATACCTACAAATTACTTAACTTACACTTATCTCAACAAAAACCTCACCTAATGAGCTCCACTGTTGTGGAAGTTTCTGAAAGATACGGAGTTCTTAAAATGATCTTGGACCTAGACCATTTTAAGACCGGTAATATGTCCATAATTTTTGGTATTGTCAATTAGTAGAATCATTAACACTCAAAAAAAGATAAGATATTGTTTATCTAAATAATGTGAGTGGTGATTAATGCTCGTGCCTACTCTACATGAGAAGAGGCCTGTGCCCAGTGGGACATTTATAAAGTGATATTATTATTAAAGACGATTTTAAACAAAATCTAAGCGACTGACATAAAATACATCTCCACTTACTCGCATTTAATGGCAAGGAGTACTTACTTACATCAGCTTATAGCTTCGCCAATATCCCATCCGGATGTAAGGAATGTGTCTCTAATGAACCGGCTGACAGCTAGGCCCGGAGTTCAATAATAAATGTATGTACGGATCACTGGGGTGAGAGCCTTTGAGATCGTGATTTCGTTTTCAAATCACGCAGCTCTAGGACTATGTAATTGTGATTTTGTTTTGTAGGATAAAGAGATTGGCTGAAGAGTCGGGGAGTACGGCGAATATTTTTTAAATTGAATATGGGGAAATTCTTAAGTCGACTGTTTTTTTTGTGTATATTTGTTATGAGATATCTTTGGCAATTGTAGATCGATTTCAAATAATATTTAATTCGTGTATTATAATTACCTGCAATTGTTTTTTTTTTAATTAAGAGCTTTTTTATATTAATGTATTGTGTAATCAATTATTAAACGCTTAATTCTAATTCTAGACTTCGATTTCTTTTTCTTTGGATACAATTTTACTACTATTTAGTGGGGAATGTGAAAGTGGAAAATTATTTTTAATAAAATAAATACATCTTATTTAATTAAATAAAACTTTAAATAAAATAATAGATAATATAATTTATTTAATTAATTAAAAATATCCGAAATCTCTAAACGTTTCTAAATACATATTTAATACCAACAACGACTAGAAGTTTAACATCCATAAGATTCTATAACAATAATATTATTAAACAGAATCCCTCGCCATTATACCTAGAACTCCAAAACCAGAGAATTTCCACTTTTTGGTAGATCGGATAAAACGGGTACGATCCGGATCAAACCGGATTTTACGAGCAGTTTGATAAGCCGGGCTTATCTTGCTTAATAGTAATGGGTCGGAGGCGTTTTGAATTTTAATTCGTTCCCACGTATTGTTAGTATGTGTATTGTATTTAAGATGGCTGGAAATACATTTGGAAATTCCACAGAAAACATGTGACATTATTTTTAACCGACTTCAGTAAAGAAAATTATCTACTAGGGATTGTAGGATTGGACCCTTTTGCCAAGCTGCCGTTGTCCGTTCTTCCGTCCATCCGTCAGTTAGATCGTTGACCCTGACTGCTAAACCGGAGGTTCGATTCCAATACACGATCATTTGTTTTGTGTCTGGGTGTAATTTATCTATAACTAGCTGTCCCCCGCGACTTTGTTTGCGTGTTTTAGTTTCAACGGTTTTACATTTTTGCAACATTTTTCATTTCTGCTCCGCTCCTATTGGTCGTAGCGTGATGTTATATAGCCTATAGCCTTCCTCAATAAACGGACTATCCAATACAAAAAGATTTTTTTTAATCGAACCAGTAGTTCTGAGATTAGCGCGTTCAAACAAGCAAATAAACAAACAAACAAACAAACTCTTCAGCTTTATAATATTAGTATAGATATGTATGTATTTTAGAAATATTTAAGTATGTTTATCAGTTATCTGGTTGCCGTAATACAGCCTGTCTAGTTTGCGATCAGATGGCTGTGTGTGAGTTGTCGCAAGATATTATATTACTATATTCTGTATCTCGAAATTGTTTCTCCAACTGTCTTGTTATCCTGTCTGAGGTTTAGACAAATACAATTAGATGTTCCGCCAGAGCTGCTTGTCTAGAAATGTTTATTTGCCATGCTTTATGTCTGGTTTGGCAAAAAAGGAATTTAATAAGATTTAAGTCTGTTATTGAAAAGTTCTAGTACAGTTTAACGAGACTGACATTGGCAAGATTGATTGGCTTCACCCACGTGTATGTTGATTATAGAGGCAAAAAGTAGACTATGGCCTTTTTAGGGTTCCGTACCTCAAAAGGTAAAAACGGAACCCTTATAGGATCACTTTGTTGTCCGTCTGTCTGTCTGTCTGTCTGTCTGTCTGTCTGTCTGTCTGTCAAGACCTTTTTTCTCAGGAACGCGTGGAGGTATCAAGCTGAAATTCATATCAAATACTCAAGTCTATGGTCTCTTGGAGCTGTGAAAAAATCAAACTTCTAAGTCAACGCGATCAAAAGATACTCCCGTTTATGCCGCAAATTTTCGACACTCGCAAGGGAATCAAAACCTACAGGGTACTTCCCGTGAACTCAGAATCTTGAAATTTGGTACGAAGCAACGTCTTTTAACACAGATAAAGGAAAAATTGCGAAAAGCATAAATTTTTAGTTACATCATATAATAAAAATATTTTTAATAATTTTAAACTTATTACCCCTTTACTCATGAACGCGTAGTGGTATTATATTGAAATTCTTAACAAATACTCAAGTCTATAATATCTTTAAGCTGTAACAAAATCAAACTTCTACGTCAACGCAATCAAAAGATACAGCAATTTTAGAATCCAAGCTTACCCAATAACAAGTTTCATCCAAATCAGTTCAGCGGTTTAGCTGTGAAAACGTAACAGACAGACAGAGTTACTTTCGCATTTAAATATCAGTAGGTATGGATAAAAATATTTTGAATGGACTACAATCTCCAAAAACGGAAACATATAATTTGATCAACGCTTTTCATTAAATTATTTAATTAGCAGTTCAAAGGCAGACCTTTCTTTATTTTAATTTATTTAATGTATTTGAATGTTCAAAAATAAATATTTATAAAAAACATTTTCCTTTACACATGACCGTGACAGGAACAAATTATTTTTATGAGATTTTCATGAAAGTCATTTAATTCCGATGTTTTTCTTATTTCCTTATTCATTTGACCTTTTGTTCAGCGTTGAAAGGCATAATTAATATTTTTTTTTTGTTATTTTGGACATGATTTCATTTAAAAGGATAATGTTAGCTGCTATTTATAAAGTTTTTTTAACATTCTAATTAGCAAAACAAATAGTGCCTAAATATCTGGGAAGTGTATTATTGCACAATAGAGATGCATTAATCACCTTTGGTTTAAACTTATACATCATCTATTTCAGTTCTACTTCATAACGTAATGATTAGTTTTTTGTATAATAACTTTCGTGAGGAGTATTCATAATTATTTAAAACAAAACGGTTTACTTACGCATATTCTCGGGATCGCCCGACTAGTTTCTCGAGTCGACTCGCGACACCACCGCCGCCGCGTCAGCTCATGATTAGGTACTCCTATTTAGTCTGAAACTAGTCGGGCGATCCCGAGAATATGCGCGATCAAACCGTTTTGTTCTAAATCATTCTCATCATTTGTCAATTCTCCTGGGTGGGAGTCGAACCAACGACCTCCGGTTCTGCAGTCAGGGTCTCTAACCACTAGACCAACAGGCCAAGGTTATCACGACCACAAACACGTGTTAATACATGTACTGTTACAAGAACCCACGATACAGAAATTGCTGATGCTATATAATACAGTATGTGCGCTTCCTCATTTAGAACGATGTAATTAAGTTCTATTAAGTCCAATTAATAATGGAAAGGGGGAAATGGAATCTATTATGCCTAAGGCCTTATTAACATGATTCGCAAGCAATAAGGTGAAGGTCTAATTAAGTACTTTGACTTTTTATGACCTTATTATTTAGGGTGCCTGAATATTGAGCTAGTGACCTAGTAATTCAATGGCAAAATTCTGATGTTCAAGATGACAAAATAGAACGCAGGCTAGTAGGCTCCTAGAAGAAACTGCACATCAATATAAAAAAGTACTTAAAAAACCTAAACCAATCAGTCGTGTCAACAAATTCTCCCTATTTAACGCGTGTCTGTCTGTGTGTATGTCTGTCTCTGGCGCCGTAGCTCTTAAACGAGTGAAATGATTTAGATGAAGTTTCTTTATTTGTAATTGCAATCGCTTTCTTTGCAATGATTCTTAGATGTGTTTTTTTTTTAATCGGAGCATCCATTTACTAGATAAGGGGGATTAAATTGGGTATAAAAAATCGTATATTTTCAAATATACCCAAGTGGGGTATCAAATGAAATCGCATGATGACGTGTATATTACATTTAGAATTCTTTTATCTACAATTGGTCGAGGGTTCCTTTAATTTTTAATTTATAGATTTTAATGTTGTTTGTATTTAATCCTGTACAAAAATGTATGTGAGACATAACAATTCAAAACAAGTATAGAGATTGTATTCACGCGAAGCCCTCGGAGGAGATTAAAGGTCTGCTTGATCCCGTAACTAGTACTGATATCTTTGCGTGAGAGCAGCCCGTTTATCTCTTACAGTGTACATAGACTAGCATAGACTGTGCATATCGCTAGTTGCCCGTTGTACTGAGCGTAAGCAAAAATTTTTTACTGTATGTACTACGCTCGTCTTTTATTTAAGTGATTTTCCGTGCGACGACCAACGTTTATGCGAAAAAACCAATGGTTCCGATATTATTAGGTTTCGAGATAGTTTTAATAAAACGGCGCGCTCTGTTTTGATACTAATTTTACGATTTCACTTGATCATACTGTTGCTCACAGTTCATACACTGTTAGGCGCACTCTACAGGTTTATCTTCTGGTTTTCAACAGTATTTAATCCCTTCTTTTTCAGTCCTTTCAGAGATGAAACAAAGATTTGATATCTTTGTTACATCTCAGAAAGGGCTTCGCCGCATCCTCATCGAAGAAAGGGTAGAAAATCATGTTAAGGGACTCGACTCTATTTTTTGGACATGTTACATTATCGTATCATACACAAACAAATTGTCAAATCATCAACCTCCTTTTTCAAAGATGGTTAAAAAACATTACAAGTCATAAATAAAACACACGTGTCGTCAAAACGTGTCTTTGAAGCTACTCTCTGTCAAAAGATTAAAGTCGTGAATATATTTTATACGGAGCTCCGAAATGTTGGCAGCGCTAGTTACTGGTACTAAAAGTATGGGTGAGTGCAAGAAACTCAGTTTGAACTGGGTTCTGCATACTCAATAAATTAAACTTAATGTCAAGTTATGCGCAATGTCGACTTCAATTCCCACGAAAAAAGAGTTTTAAGTTTAAAACATCGACATATCTGTTTGTTTGTGCCTGTATGTCTATCAGTAGCATCGTAGCACTAAAACGAATGGACCCATTTTGATGCAATTTTGCTATTCGAAAACTGATTATGTTAGTTAGGTATTAATCATAAAAATCTTGCAACTCCTGTAACCCAGGATCTACAATGATATCCAATGAATACTACCGAAACAGTTAAGCTCGGTGTGTCCCAGGGAAACGATTGACTGTCTTGGAACCCGCAACGAAATCAATCAGAAGTAGTAAATAGGAGGAGTAGGAAAAAAAATGTTTCCACTTCCACCACATTTTTTATTATTATTAACTTCATACCATTCGTTTCTGTAACCGATATAGAGGTCATAGTTTTCGTTTATACAACCATACCGGACTGTAAACTAATCACCCATTGCTGGGCGTAAATAGCATTGATCACCAATAACAAAATCACCTTTTATAATTGGCTAATAACGCAAAATCACATTTACATTTGCTCTGAAAATGGTCCACTAAATAAGCCATAGGTTCATGAATTTCCAAAACTATTGTTCAGGTTTACGCTAATCACAGTTAGAATCGCAGTTTAATCAGTTGTAGTCGAATCATTAGAGCGTAAACAATGCGCTGATGCTAATTTACTAAAACGCATCGTCATTAACTTTAGCACTGAATTAATAATTAATAATTTTAGGTATTAACTAGCCCGGTGCGCTTCGCTTCACCTAAATAAATCTACAATTTGACCTATGGTTGAAAAGATAAAAATCACTGCAGCCAGCGCCACCTATCCGGCGCTAACGTAACTATGTTCGTGGGTGTGTTCATGTCGCCCTTTATACGTGAGAAAAGTTTCATATCAATTGGGCAAACGGTTCTCGAGTTTTAGGTGAACATAATATAGACACACATATTATATTCTCTTTTATAAATAAATATATAGATTTACTCATTAGTAACTTAGTAAAATACAACATAGTAGCTACCTACATAATTTAGTAACTTTTATTTTGTTACAAAATAAAACATGGCTTATACATCCATACAGAATACTACACAATTTATTTACATATTACTATGACTATTAATTGAAGCATTTATTATTAAATAAAAACGAAAAAAAAATATTAAAAAGTACCTAAATCAAAAGACACTTAAATTTTTTTTTATTTTAGGTACCGTAAGACAGTCCCCCAAAACCCTTATTCACAATAAACATAATACGCTGACAAACAGTGATCAAACATTACCATATATTGTTATGGCCATCGTTTTGTCAATACGACAGCGGATCCCTAAAAATAAAAAGCTATGTCGCAGTGCAGTGTCTGTCGGTCAGCATTTCTGATTTTACGATGTGATCCCTAGCGGTTCCTTTTGTTTTTCTTGAATACTTTTTTTTTCTGCAAAATATGTAACGTGCACATTATCAGAGTTACTTGTGAAACCTTAATAATCTTGCAAGACTATACTATACGTGACTATAATATTATATAATTATCTCCAGACCGAATTTCAGCCTCGGCGGCCAATCTCGAGTGAGATCAGCCATTTACGCAGGAGATTTTCATAGTGCACAGGTGTGTGCGCCAACACAGGTGCACTCTGTTCCTTCACTCTCATAGTCCGATGGGACGGCAGACAGACACAACCGGAGAGAGATCAGGCGCAGTACCAACGGCTTTACGTGCTTTTCGAGGCACGGGGATGTAACTACCGCCATAATTCCTGACTCCAGGCTGTACTGAGTATTTCTTAACAGAAAAACCTAGTAACTATTTTTGGCCCGACCCAGGATTCGAACCCGAGACCTCTTGCACGGCAGTCGCATTTGCGACCACTAGATCATCTAGGCAGTCGATGATATTATATACTGCCATTATAAACAACCAGTTGAAAGACTACATTTTTTTTAAATGTAGATTAAAAAAATATTACTCGTTTTTTTTTTTCTTTTTTTACGTAACCAATAACTTTCGACGATACATTGATTAAGAATGTCGCATGACGTCATGATGTCGTACGTTTTGTGTTATATCGTGACGTAATCAGCCGCTACTCCTGAACTTTGATTCGCTTTATTGAAAAAGCAAAATACGTGTTTTTTTTTTATTATTATTAGGAATTAACGGGCTAAATAGTATAATATTAATACTTTTATAAAACAAATACCTAATAATAACCCATAAAAAGTATGTTTTTTATTGAATAAGCTATGATGCCACAGACAGATACATAGTAAAAAAGACACGCATAGCTTTATCACTTTCAAATAGTTGTAGCAAAATACCGTAAACTTCGTCTTAATAAATCGAAAATTGACCCACAAACTAATGATTTGGAAATATGACTAGCACTGCCCTGTGGTTTCACTCAATTAATGAGCGTTCTGTTAATTAGTGTTTGTTGCGTTTAATTACGTGTTTTTGCTCGGCTGCTAAGAGTCGTAGGCTTGTTTAATAGCCTTTAGCCTGCCTTAAGAAGTAGGCTATTAAAAGCCATTTGGAAAAAAAACCGAATGTAGTCTGGACCGTTTTAACAAAGTTGTTATAAACGACCCAGTAACATTATGCAGCAGCAAACTAGCTACAAGCAAAGCTAGTTTGATTGAATTGGTAAGTATTTTAGAAACGTTTTAGATCAAAAAGAAGTTATACAAAGCTTACTTAGAAATTAGAGACAAAAAAGTGAAATCCAAGACATAAGTACCGATTTGTCTTTTGGATAGTTGAAAAAAAAAACAATTTGAATAATATGTTAAGCGATCGGCATCCATAAAATTTCGGCACATTATTCTTGACGTGATTCGTTTGCCCATAGATATACAGGATGTGACGGAAAGGGTTTGTCTATCCAAAAGGGGCGAAGAGTACATCTGCCCCCCTAGACAAGTGGCATTTCGACAAGCGTTAACGATGATAGAAATCGCTTAAATGTATAGAAATGACATTTCGTTTCGATAAGTCACGTGACTTGGATTTGTCATTTCCATACATTTGAGCGATTTTATCAGCGTAAACGTTTGTCGAAATACCACTTGTCTACGGCCCCTGGTATAAAGTCAGTTTACAAAATTTCAGCTCAAAATAAGTTAATTAATTAAGGGATATCCAATTTTTCTTTTCAATTATTCGACACCTAAAATCATAACCACACCGCTGCAGCGATGTATCTTAATTTTTAGCGAGTGACGTAATATGATATTGACCCTCGTAGTGCGGGGAAACGCTTTTTTAAGATTTTTGTTGTCGAATAATTGATGCGAAAAATTAGGTATCAATTATTTAATTAATTTTCAGCTGCATTTTTGTTAACTATCTCTAAACCTGATGTACTTTTCACCCCCTTTGTATAGATATACCTTTTTGGTTACAACCTGTATATATTAATTTCTCGTCTTTGACTTTAAGATTAAATAAAAAAAAAGCTGCCAGCAAGCAGGTTAATCCCCAGAGATGATACGATACTTATTTTACTAGGATGCTACCCATTACACAATTTTAATTGATAATGAAACTATGGTAAACACCTATTGACTTGCTTTTAATAACGTAATTAAATTATCTCCTGGGAAATTTTTAATATCGGTCGGGCGATCGTCGGATTAAAAAGGTAATGAAAGCGGCGTGCTGGTATGTGTCTGCCAGGATGAGTTGCTGTGTTGTAGCTACACGCCTGTAATATAAAATAGGGTAGGCAGAAGTGTGAGTAATATGACTGTCCTGTTGGTCTAGTGGTTAGTGACTCTGACTGTTAAACTGGAGGCAGTGGTTTCGATTCCCACCCAGGATAAATGTTTGTGTGATGAGCATGATCATTGGTTCTATATCTAGATGTAATTTATCTATAATATGAATGTAATGAGAAATATTTATAAGTATATTTATTAGTTGTTTAGTTGCCATAATTTTTGTTTTGTCGACTATTCGAAGCAGTCGAAGCGCTTCAAGCAAGCCGCTTGAAGCCGACACGGCTTGCTTAAAGCGCAGCGCGCAGCCTAAAAGATCTAAAAAAAAAAACACAAATTTTACAATTGAATCCTCTCTGTAAACAACACAAAACGCAACCAATATCACAGCCTTGAAAGGAAATAGTAAGGCTCTGACGGCAGCTCTCATAAATAGGGATGCGACACACCTATAAGTCCCGGGATTCCGGGAAAGTCTTGCTAATCCCGTTTTATGAACACACTTAGACATTCAAAAGCGAGATCTCATAGATGGAGCCATCAATTAATACTGCTCGGTATTGTGGAGTTAATGTGAACGCAGCGGGATGTCGGATTTATTATAGACGTGAAATATGCAGGGATATTATAGGGGATTAGGGATGGCATTGCAAGACAGGGGCGTCTATGAAATAAAGCATTGTCTTCGTCAGGGAGGGGAACTAAACAGGCTACGGGTCGTGAATAAATGTTAAAGTTGGGCAAAACGGTTTTTTTTTTAAACGATTCCCTCCCTTTTCAGTTTAATCCCTGTATCACGGGGGATTTCACAAACATTAAATTCACATACACAAAGAACACACAGACTTGGAACAAGCAGTTGTGAAACACACAAATGCTTGTCTAAAGCGGGGATCGAACCCGCAGCACGTCGCGCACAGTGGTAATTCGCGTGGTGACCTATACCACTCAGCTATCCGTGCAGTCAGTAACTGTATGACAATAAGTGTTTTATAACCCGGTAATTGATTAACAAGTTTGTGGCTTAATTAAAACTTAATTATAAATAGAAATACTAAAATAATTAATTAGTTAGGTCACAATAAAGGTATCATTACATAAGTAGTTAACCTCTTGTAAAAAAAAAAAATCTCAAAATATTTACCTGAAGTACTTCACCAGGCTTTACTCTCTGTCAAAAATATAGTTTTAATGTAAACTTTTGAAAATATCAATGTTAATTCTAATAAACTGTACAAAAATAAATTTTCTTTGGAAGAAGCAAAAAAATCATGTCAAAAAAACTCATAAAATTCTGATAGTCGTCGCAACACTAATCTGAATTCCCTTATAGGACGGGTCCCAACTATACATTTGTTTCAGTTTCTACCCTCTGACCTAAAGCTTGGCTCTATTTATTGGGGTCCTAGTAACGGTCTCTTGCAATTTGGTTTGACTTGAATTCAAAGCAAGATATTGCGGTCTTTTCTTTAAAATCTTTAAGTTTTAAAAGTGGATTTTCTAAGTCGGCAAAGTCAATTATTACATGAAAAAATCATGTTATTATTATTTTTTCCACTGTAGTCACATACATTGGATACTATTTTGTATTTATATCTAAAAAAAAACAGTGGCACTCAGGGAGTGCCGACAGAAGTGAAAACTTGAGCAATTAGAAAATATTTATATATAGAATATATTTTATTTAGCTCCTTATATACAGAGGTGTTCGTACCGGTAACGGTAACAGTGTCACGAATTCAATTGTTTTTCCCATCTCAAAAAATATGCCCAACGTGCCTAAAGGAATTTCACTTCAAAAATAGTTAGTTATTATTATGAGAATTCATAAGAAATTTGCAACACCCTGTAGCATTAAAAAATATGTATCTAAAGCTAGTTATATATTCCTGTTATAGTATAATATTTCACAACTAATTTAGTTTAATTTTTTCTACCGTGTTCTGACGACTATCAGACGAATTTAATAGGATTTTAGCAAAAAAATGATGATAGAAGCATAGATATATCTTTCTTCTATATTTTGACACAAAATTTATTTGGATCAGTTCAGTATTGAGAGAAGAAAGCAGCGGAATACGAAACGTCTTTTGGTCTTCGATTTCGTAGGTAAAATCAGCCTGAGCTGAAGTTGTCCCTTACGCACTTTACAGGGGCAGGTCGGAGGTTTGCGACGGCAATTCTTTAAATACCTATTTTTCAAATTCCTCGGGAGTAGTGTCGCGTCTTAAGGTTTTTACATTTCTTGGTGACGCTAAAAGATTTCGTCACATCACACAATACTTTACCCAAAATTGGCATGTATATTAAAAAGATGCTAAAGCCTTCTTGTGGCTTCTAAACTGCTTCAAAAACCACTGAAGGGCAATGGCCCCAAAAACAACATGTCACTACCGAGACTCCCACAAAATCCGTTGACCCAAACAAAACATAGACCACAGAACACTTTTTACTCTTATCCTCATAATGTAATTTAGGGTATTACATTATGGTAATCCATGACCCAAGCTAGACGGTTCTCTGTCACTGAAAAAGTATATAATGGTGGGTATAAATAAAACTAATGGGTAATAACGAGCAGACGTTTGTAAATAGTAACATAAATAGGAGAGTAATAATGTGATCCTTGCCTAATTTCTGTCACTGGGATCGTGAATACTTGTAAACTTTGAAAATGTCTGAAGCAAGCAACTTAGCGCAATTGCGCTTCCTACGGTGTGATTCTGTAAGACCTCATTCTAAACCTCGAATCAGAATCCGCTGTGATTTTCTTGATTGGCATTCCAAATACTCGGTTGATAATTCGAATTAACACTAGCGCTACTCTTGCGAGCGTGTCGGCGAGTTGAACTAAATTGACGTGAGATTTTGACTGATAAAGTATGAGATGACGTAAGTGGGATTCAGTAAGCTAATTCCCCCGTCACTTCGACGCTTACTTCGCACTCGAAACCGATCGAAATCAAGGTCATTTTAAACCTTATGCGAAGTGAGAGTGAATAGCGATGTGAGATTCGAGTTGTTGTTTGTTTTTTACAGAATTGACGGACTAGTCCGTTATTCTAATTTGTTCTACAGGCTATCAATCTGACTGATCTATTGAGATCAGAATTTGTCGAACTCCGTGGTCGAGAACACACTGGTTTTCAAGGTGTCGCTAGCTCTGAGGTTTCAGGTTCGATCCCCGGACAGTTAAGAAAACCAATTTTTTACAATGTGTCGGGTCTGGGTGTTTGTGGTACTTTCGTTGTCTCTGATTCCATAACACAAGTGCTTTAGTGACTTACTTTGGGTTCAGAGGAATGTACTTGATGTTGAATACATAAAAAAAAAACTTTATACCTCTTTCTTTCTTTCATTACAATTTGTAAGACATGGTAATTTGAAAACTCCTACTTCATTTTTGGCTGATTTAACATATAGTTCAACACGAGACTAATCAATTTACAGATAAAAAACAATATATTTCTTTTTGCTACACGATATATTAAGTAATTTATCCAATATGAAATTCAACGTACATAATTATACAGATTGATATTTTGGTCATATTGCTGGAGACCATTCATATTGGGCCCAAAATCGAAAGTCGGCCACTAAAAAAAAATGTTTTTAATCTGTTCGGGACATCATTTTAAGCATTTGGTACTATGGCACCAACACTATGGCACCATTATTTTAGCGGCTATATTAGTTTAAAAATCACATTTTTCGTACATTTGAAAAAGCTATTAATCAGTTTAGGACATCATTTTAAGCATTTGGTATTATGGCACCAAAACTATGGCACCATTATTGTAGCGGCTATATAAGTTTAAAAATCAGATTTCTCGTACATTTGACTTTAAGCCGGCCAGTACATAAAAAAAGGTTTCCGGCACTTTCGATTTTGGGCCCAACTTTGTATGAAACCTGAATGATCTCCTTTTTCAGGGTGATAGGATCCGTCAAATTGGACAACTTTCTCCACGGAACATGGGGCGAAATGTAAAAAATTATCAGACCTCCCATACAAAATCGATCAGCTACTGAAAGATTTGGAATATGACTAAAAAACCATCCTGTATAGAATAAGTTTACTCAAATGACTAGCTTTATCACGATGCAAAATAACTATTGAATAGTGACCACGGTGCGAATCATAGGACACGTAGGTGGTTTCATATTAAAAGTAGAATATCATGTAGGAGCATAAAAGCCATCATTCTTCACGAACGGGATTTGTCGGTTGTCGATAAATCTCTTAAGTGTTGTCGCAGTTGAATAACGTATATCGATAAAATCTAGTGATGTGACCGGCTTTATTTATAACTGAATGACATAAGTTGACGTTGCGATAACTGTTAACTCATTTCTGTTCATGTCCCACTGCTGGGCCTTTTTTTGAAGAGATCTACGCAGTTAGCCAGAGCGCAGGAATTGACTGCTTCATCAGACTTTTGGCGAGAACCTTAAGGGCCTCCAGCCAGAGCAATAGAAAAACTAACTACGTCAGCAACGTTCACTAAGGGCACCCCCTGTAGGTTTGGACCTCGACTTAGTGCGTTGCTAACAATCTTAATAAGGCAAAAACAGCAAGGGAGGGCTGGATCTAAGTTTTTATTATTTAGGGACATATTTTTACTGCTAGTTACGGCTCGGGCCAGCTTGATCTGGAGACGCGGGTCACTGCTGGACCAAATGCATCTGATCATTTTTTAAATTATGAGTAAATTAATGTATTTGTTTTTGTTTAATGAATTCTTGAAATCTAAATGTAAAAATAATTATAATTAAAAACTGCATCATAAGCCAATTGCAGGTCTTAACGAAACACAGTTAATTACATTTTTATGAACATGAAATTAAATTTTACACTCTGTTGGCTGCTATTATTTTACCACTTTACCGCAGATGCAGGCAGATTTTTAATGAAATAAGCTGTACCGTTTTACATTTTAATAACTGAAATATTTTTTGTCTGGGTAGGTAATGCTAAATTTTTATTGAACTAAAAAAAAATGTTCAGCTTTAAAAAATCCGACATCATAATTATATTTTGGTGACTATTTTATTTTTCTAACTAGATTTTTTATTATGATTAAGTACCTATCTATAATTAATTAAGAAGTTTTAAATGTTAATTAAAAATACGTTTGGGTAGTGTTTCGTCTTTGAGTTTGGGATCTCCTCAAGTAAAGTAAAATATGTATTTAACTATTTTTAAATAACTAGCTGTTTCCCACGGTTTCAGCTGCGTAAGTACTAGTCCGGGGACTAGTACTTACGCGGCCGAAACCGTTCCCGAAGACATGAATCATTTTTTTTCGTGACTTTTCCGAATTTTTGTATATGTATATTCTGCTATTCGGGGTGGAGACGAATCTAACAAATCAAAGATCATGAAAATCGATCTACCTGTTCTTGAGTTATATATGGTGTAACTAATCGGACTTTTTTTATAAAAAAAAAATAATTGAAAAAAATTTACAAACACCAATTATTATCCCGAATCGTCCCAATATTATCTGTCTCGCTCTTTATTACCCACAAAACAGGTAACGACGATCATTGAACTCAACACATAATCATGACCCTTTGTTAGTAGGTACTTCTGACTTCCGCCATCGCATTTAAAAACAAAAAACCATTAAGGGCAGTTTACACGTTGTCCCACATACGTAAGCAGGAAATTGGAGTGTGATAAGACTTTTAAATTGTTAGATATTTTCTACCGATTACGTGCAAAGCCCCCTTAGGAACTTAGGGTTGTCATTTTGGACTTTTAGATAAATGTGAAGTTGAATTTTTAGTTTAATTTTTGTTTGCAGTTTATTTTATCACGTTTGGAGGTTGTTCAGGTAAAAGGCCATGAGATATGGACGTAACGTCTTATATATTCTATTCTGACATTTGGAGCATCTTGGTTTAGTTTTTTTTTTTAATGTGGACAGCATCACATACATTGATCTGAGGCCAAAGTAAGTAGCTAAAGCACTTGTGTAAGGGAATCAGAGACAAAAATGGTATCACAAACACCCACACCCGATACAATGTAGAAAAGTGTTTTATTACATTGACCCGTCCGGAGATCGGACCCGGGACTTCAGAGCTAGCGACACCTTGAAAACCAGTGCTTCCGTTACTTGACCACGAAGGGCATCAAAAGTTAAACTAAGACATACATTATTATAATAATTTCAACCTGCAAAGCGTAAAAGGAAGATATTTTTTGCCTACATTAGGACTGTTCTTCTTGAAACAGCACTAAAATGATGATTATTCTCTTTTTTTTTAAACTTTTGCCAACCCTAAACGTACCTCCATAATATTCAAATACAATAACTAGGTATTTATTGGAACAAAGTTCTAAAATCGTTTTATTCGTATTTGCACGTTATCACAATATTCCATATTCGATTATACGTATCAGATATTCCAAATAGTTCAGTTGTTAGCAATAAAATAAATCCGGAATTTGGTCCATTTATTAAATAATATTTACTAAAATATAGATGTTAGGTATTTTGTTTGTATGGGATAATTATAATCTTTGGTATTTTTAACGAAAAGAGGTGTGTTTTAAGTTTGATTTAGATCGGGACATATGTTTTTACGAATGAAAGCTGATTCAATCGCGATGGAATTTAGCTACAGGTAATTAAAGAACATGTACTAAAAGTTTTAGCTATTATTAATTAGACTTTTATCACTTTTTAAGGGTTTCGTATTCGACCAGTGCCAACGTGACCCTATTACTAGGCCTCCGCTGTCCGTCCGTCCGTCCATCTGTCTGTCAGCGGGCTGAACCTTATATCATGAACCGCAATAGCTTGAAAGCTGAAATTTTCACACATTGTTTATTTCTGTTGCCGCTATAGCAACAAATAATAAAAATGGAAACTTGTTTTTTTTTTTAGATTTTTTCTTCTTTATCGCCATAAATCTTATACGACTTGCATTTGACAGGATTTTTATAACCTAAATATATTTTTTTTATTAAATTTTATGGATATAACATATAAACAAACTTTACTATTAATTTCCCTGCATGCTCTTGTTGCCAAAATGTGGTAATAGAAATTAATGTCATTTAAATAATCATTATTCAAATAAACGGATATCCGTTACAATATTTCCATTCAAATACAAACGGCTAAAGCATTAATTATAGAGTGTAACTCGCATGGTAATTGTTCTAGTTCATTCACTCGTTCATTAGTTTAATGATTTTGTTGCGAACTATATCAACATGATTTTAAATTAATTTGTTATACCATGATTACAATAATTAAAGAATTAATTTTGCAATTTAAATTGTGTTTTAAACAGAGTATAATTAATTATTCAGGATGTGCACAAATAGAATTAAATAAATGTTTGTGGATAATTTAAATATTGGTCTACATTGGTGACTATTGGTGACATGTTTTGTGTTTAAAATAGGTGTTAATGGGGGTGCAGCCGAAGGCAGAAAATGTAATAAAATATATCATAAGGTTTATATCTTTATAATAAATAAAATATATATAATAACTAGCTGTCCCCCAGCGACTTTGTCCGCGTGTTTTAGTTTCAACGGTTTTTAATATTTGCAACATTTTTAATTTATGCTCCGCTCCTTTTGGTCGCAGCGTAATGTTATATAGCGTATAGCCTTCCTCAATAAGTGGGCTATCCAACACTGAAAGGTTTTTTCAAATCAGACCAGTAGTTCTTGAGATTAGCGCATTCAAACAAACAAACAAACTCTTCAGCTTTATATATTACTATAGACTATAGATATAATAAAAATATCTTGGGGCACACGGCCATCTGATCCCAAATTAAGCAACTGGGAGAGCTTGTATTATGGCAACCAGACAACTGATAAATATTCTTATATAATAATACTAGCTGTCCCCCGCGACTTTATCCACGTGTTTTAGTTTAAACGGTTTTTCATTTTTGCAACATTTTTTTGAAGTCAGATCAAGCAACATAAATCAGAATGTAGTGCTTATAAATATTTCAACGCCCCACAAAGTCAACCAATCACACTTTTTTCATTTTCAAATCTCACCGAAAAATATCGCTCAAAATTCTGACCAGCTAAAGCCGAAAACTTGCGTCATAACCCTGGAAACGCTTCGTTGTGCCGCGCAAATATTACCCAGCATCCGGTTTTATCAGGTTTTATTGGCAACACTCGGGCCAGTTTCCCTGCCGCGGAAACAGAGAAGCCATTTTTATGAACCCACAGACTTACCGTCGCAGCGAGTGGGTTAATGGGTATGACGTAAGCGTGTTTGCGAGTTTGCAAAAGGGAGCTTTCAAGTGAATTTTAAACGAAAACTTTTCGCTAAATTGAAATACGAATTGTGTTTTCAATAAAAGATGTCAAGTTAATGAGAATTTATTAGTTTACTGTGACGTTTTCTGGCTTTTGTAATGTTATCCTTTAATTTATTGGTCTGATATTGCACACGATTACTTAACAAAATATACTTGTAAACAAACAGAGCCGCAAGAAGTTGAAAAAAAGGCAAGATGTCATTTCATATACCTTTAGACATAAATGACATTCTCATAATAAATACGTAAAAAATAGGCTCCCATATTAAATTGCTAAATACTTTGTTGATAGTCGCACCTCTATAAATCACTGAAAACATGTTCAATCAAATCAAAATCACAATATCCGTCTACATAATTAAATTAACGAATACCAATAAAGGTCTTTCTTCTGAAAATACTCTCAAACTTGGCCACAAACTAGACTCAAGTACATTACATTAAGCACTGACCCGAAAAAAACAAATGCCAATCACTTATGGTTTGTACCACACTTCAAGTAGGTAGGTTCAACCCGTTCTGTCTGAACACATAACAAGTTACGGCCACGGACAGCGTACTTCTGTACGTTTCAAGTTCATGCGATTGCCGAAAAGGTTGTGCCGGTATTTAAGGGTTACGTCCACATTTGAGACCGGATATTTCTGCAGTTGTTCGCTGTTGAGATGACGGAGAATTTGTGAAATGGGGTATGTTTTTTTTAGGGATTGTAAATGTAGAATTTGGTAGTCGTGTTTTTTTCGTATCAATTTCATATTACGAATAGGGAATTTTGTGGTCAGAATTACAAAGAAAAGAGACAGAAGATTTTGCATGTAGAGAACAATGCTATCAGACATTTAATAGGTATTTTTATAAATATAAAATCGACTCCCATACCTGCCAGGGAATCTAATCCCTTTATCGCGGGGTGTTTCACGTACGCAAAGAACACCCAACCTTGGAACACGCAATTATGGATAACACAAAATGTTTATCCCAAGCGGGGATCGAGCCCGCAGCACGTCGCGCACAGTGGTAATTGGCGTGGTGAGCTATACCACTCAGCTATCCGTGCAGACAAACTGACTAAAGAATATTATAAGACGTCAAATCTATACTCTATATTATTACACTGATAATATATAAAGCTAAAGAGTTTGTTTGTTTATTTGAACGCGCTAGTCTCAGGAACTACTGGTCCGATTTGAAAAATTCCTTCAGTGTTGGATAGCCCATTTATTGAGGAAGGCTATAAGCTATATAACATCACGCTGCGACCAAAAGGAGCGGAGCATAAATGAAAAATGTTGCAAACATGAAAAACCGTTGAAACTAAAACACGCGGACAAAGTCGCGGGGTAAGGCTAGTATAATATAAAGGCACCTACTTGCGTCATTCATTTGTTTCAAATCCTTACCTAATATTATAAATGTGAAAGTAGTCTGTCTGTCTCTTCCGCTTTCACGTCAAAACTACTGAACCGATTTAAATGAAATTTAATACACAGATAGTCTCAAAAGCCTGAGAAAGGACATAGGCACTTTTTGGCGCGATAACCGACATCCACGAGGGCGGAGCCGCGGGAAACAGCTAGTAACTGATAGATTAATCATTTAGATTGGAACAACGAAAAAAAAATATAACACACATTGGACCAAAATATATTTCAGATTGAAATACGCCTCGCAAACACGGTAAGCTTAATCGTTACTTATATTACTTACGTAACATTTTAAGGCCTAAGTTTATTTATAAGCCCATAAAAATCCTTTCGTACTTGTTCGGTGACAGGAATTGGTCCTATATCAATTTGAGTGGAAAACCAATTTTCGGTGGAGCACGAGTTAACTAACTTTGTGTCAAGCTATTGTGTCGTTGCTAAATAGAAATTACTAGCGGAATATTTTAGAAGGCAACTGTGTACGAAACTGGATATTATGTAGTAGGGTTATTGGCCACTGGATTTTATCTGGGATTAGTTTCTTTTATTTTTTTACACCTCACACACGACCATCTAATCCCAAACTAGGCAGAGCCTGTATAACGGTAACCAGACTACTGATAAACTTACTTATAATACATACATATTATAGATAAATTACACTCAGGCAAAGAACAAATGATCGTGCTCATCACACAAGGATTTGTCCTGTGTGGGAATCGAACCCACGACCTCCGGTTTAGCAGTCAGGGTCACTAACCACTAGATCAACAGGCCCGTCGAGTTTTGTAATTGGCTTCCTGCAATAAGGTACCAGCCCCAAAACTGTTGGTAGGATCCTGTACGTATTTGTTGCAGTTTTTATTTTGTTATGCTAATGAAGTAATGAATGTCGCCATTACTAGAGGTCTGGAAGATGCATGGTCGCCTTTTAGGATAAGTACGGGCCTTCGGGTCTCTGCTTTAAAAATGAAAACGATCTTTACAATATTAAAAATTAACAAACACTGTTTTATGATATATAAGTACCATATCTAAATAATAGTGTCATGACTTTTAAACTTATTTTTTTTAATAAAATTTATAAAGTTTGAAACCACACAGAAAGTAGCAGTTATATGTACCCGTTTACCATGTATACATGTGGGACATCTAATAAACAATCAAAACTTTGTCGAAGAAATTAAAGAAACCGTTTCGCTCGCCTGTCATTAAAAAAATACCTTTAATTAATGAACTTCCGCATTGTCAACTCAATGATAATGACTCACATAAAACTTGTCTAATGAAGATAAATAAGTGCTCTTGTTATTACCGATATAATTCAGCTTATTATAATTACACTGTTTCTTCTTGGACGAGAAATTCAATTTCAGTAACAACATCATGTGTATGGTTTTATTTATAAGAGGTAGCGGAAATGGGGTAGAGGACTATTTGTTTTTTAATGTCCGTCAGTTAGAGTATTAAAAAATACTCGACACAAATTTTTTCTTATTTTACGCATCCAAAAACTTACGATGACATTGATTTGAAATGTCGCATGACGTCACAATTTTGTGCGTTTTCGGACGCAAGCATGACGTCGTTAGCGTTCCATAGCCTCATTATCAAAGAACAGGACTGGGGTTCCTGTTCTTTGATTCGTTTTGTCTACTTAACGGATTACTTAAATCTAAATTGCGCATACGGGCTTTCAAGGCAGGCAGTAGCACCATGCAAAGTATAGATATTCAGCTGCATCCATTAGAGTGGGAGTCGATAGCATACTTAGGAAAAAGACTTATCTAAAGACCACATACAAAACACGTAACAAAAAAAAACTTTTAAATGATTTACAAAAATTTATAAATTTTCACTACAATGATCCTCTCAGAGTACATGATGCTCGCAACTAGAATAAATCACTCCGCTTACACTTTACACCATCCAAAACCAACAAACGCGCGAGCGAACATATATCAATTTGCGTTCATTAATGCCTTAATAATAAACAATGCTTTGATGTATTGTACCTATGTACTTACTGCTGCGGTAAGCACGTGTGGTAACTCATAAATAGTGTGTGGTAATTTGTGTTACGTAGCTCAGAAAGTGTACTGAAAAGTACACCCGTAAAGCCGACAAATATGTTTTGGGTTCGATTTTTGCTACGACCAATAGGAGCGGAGCATGAATGAAAAATGTTGCAAAAATGAAAAACTGTTGAAACTAAAACACGCGAACAAAGTCGCGGGGGACAGCTAGTAAGTTAAAATAAATAAATAAAAAAATAAAAATAAAAAGCCTTTATTGTTGTTAACAAGTTTTACACAAAGTAGTTTCGTGTGCCTAAAATTAATTTACTTATGACTACTATCTAAAAAAACACATTTGACTATTAACTAGAGTTTAACTAATATACTAACAATTTTAATATCTATTGATTATCGGCAAACGGTAGTTCGGTTACAACTTGTCTTCCGACAAAGGCCTCCTCTAAAGCTCTCCAGTCTTTTCTCATTTTTGCAGTGCGAGTCCATGTTGAACCCGCTATTTTCTTAAGAGTAAGTTATATGATAAAAAAAGAAAATTGCTTTGAAAGATAATATGATATATTGGTAAATAGATCTTTTATAACACAATACCAGATCTTTTTAAGTTTTTCTAAGATTTTTGCTAAGTTAGGCACTACAATATTCTTCTTACTCGAAGGCAGAATTGAATTTATACTTATTGCTAAAAATCCAATTTATAAAAATAGGGATCAATTTCATTGTCAAATAGAGGATTATCTCTCATCCATAGAATAGAATAGGTATTACAATACAACAGATTTATTTATAAATGTCTAGACGACGTTAATTGAAGGTTATATTTTCAAGGGAGATTTTTAAGTCATTTGCTGGTTAATAAATATTAGTAATCCCCGGTTCTGATAAGCTGATAAATATAATAAAATTAGTTAATCACCTGTCAAACCTCATGTCAAGCGCTGTGATCGGTTGTTAGTCTTTTGGTCGACCAATCACAGTCGTCATCAGTTGATTTGACAACAGATTAAGTTGATCAGCCTATCAGAAACCGGGGGTTAGACTGTCTGAAATTCATCATAAATTTTGAACTCTGAATAAATTCAAAATGTTTCCAAAAATGGCATAATTATTTTACCCAAAGCAACTTTGCAAAGACGTACATTCTTCTTCTTTTCTTCATTATATTTCTAAAACTGACACTACTTGACTGGTTTTACAAAAAAGCAACCTGGATGAACCATGAAAGTTTTTTTTTAAGCCTTGGAGGGTGCAAGAACAAGAATAGGCGTGAAGTAAGGGCAGATCCTTGATGTTATTAGCTATAAATTGTCTAAAAAATTACAACCTGGAGCCTACGATGGAAACGTTTCTAGGATTATCTATAATATCTTATATCATCACAATAACATATTGCTAAACTACTAAAAGGGGGGTTTCACTCCACAGTTTAGGTGCGTTTAAGCGGCGTGCCTCCCGAGCAGGCGAATGGCAGTAGGTTGACGATATCTGCATGGCGCCTAATTCTATTATTAGATAGATATTTTGTCAAGTTAACGCGTTTTTCGCAAAGTTAACCTTCTGTACGTAGTAATATTAAATTATTCTGTGATATTACTTTCAAATCATATTCTGTAGGAAAAAGCCAAATATTACGTCTATAGATACATGCAGTAACAAGAGGGAAATATGTTGATTATGGGGAAAATGATGGTGTTGTAATAATCTTCGATGTTCCTTGGTTGGTTTACATGTAAACACGGGAATTGGAACATAATATTATATTATTATAGCATATTATTTTTTGTGATAATATAATGGGTTTAGAAACAGTTTTTTAAACCAGTTTTCCGGATAAATTTATTTTTATATAATGAATACGTATTCTTATTCTTATTCTTTATTGTACACACATAGACAATTTACAGAAAATACAATAATTTATAATTTGATGTACAGAGGCGAGCTTAACGTATGTGTGAATAATTTAAAAGATATTATAGTTATTTAAACTAGCTAGTTTCCACCTAAAAAAAAATCTACAATTTGACCTAATTATTCTAAAGATTAAAATCACTGCTACCAGCGCAACCTACCCGGCAGTGACGTAACTATGTTTTGTCAGAGTAGTCATGTTATATGTGTGCAAAGTTTCATGTCAATTGGGGTAACGGTTCTCGAGTTTTAGGTGAATATACATACACACATTAATTCTTTTATATATTTAGATTATAAAGTATGTGTTTGTTGATTTCATCATCATCATCATCATTTAACCTTTCGTAGTCCACTGCTGGACATAGGCCTCTCCCAATTTGCGCCACAACACCCGGTCCTCCGCCTTTCGCATCCAGTCCCCTCCAGCAGTTTGTTTATTTGAATTACTGTTATTATACTAATATTATTAACTAGTTCGTTGCGTTTTATAGTAAGAAATAAATATTTTTCAAGAAAAGTTATGGCTAGATAGCGGGCTGATTATACCACAATATGCTGTAATAGCTAAGACAAAATGTTGAAAATCCTTTAAACATTTTGAAAACTTGTAGGTATTTTAGACAGCTGGTGTACACTCGTAATGAGTGTACACGTTTTCTAGATATTTACACAGGCTATGTCGTTAATATTCCTCAAGTAATAATAAGCAGCCTTTGTGAAGCATTAATTCCAGTTGTGAAGAGAATAGCTGCCTTGGGAAATATATTATTTTTAACGAAATCGAACTTTGTAAATACTAATCAATTCATTTCCTTTGGAGCTGTCTTCGTAAACGGTTCGTTTAACTTTCGATTTTAGTATTCTTTAGGGTGTTGGGTAAGCAGGGTTTTCGATTATAACCTAGATTTGAAGAAGTAGAAAATTTTAGATTAAATAATTATTTTGGATAATCGTATTCACAGCAATTCTTTTATTTAGTTCCTCGAAAAATCTTATTCTGTTTGAGGTATTTCAATGCAAATTTTCAAAGGTTGCTCAGGAAGCTTTGACAGTTTCGTGGAAAGCTTTTTGCTTTGACAAAAAAATAGTAAAAAATTAAACTTCATATTTTTCTTACAAATTCGTAATACGACGTTTAAGTAATATGAGTGATAGAAATGACTGTCTTACCTCCGAAAATTTAAACGCAAATTAACTTTAAGACCTTCTTAAATGTCTTTTTATCGCTACTTTAGACCTTAAAGTGACAGCGACAACATGAGACTTAACGGCGACTTAAATCTGATTGACGTTTCAGTTTAGGCCATTAGTCTTCTTATCGCATAGCTGCGGGGATCGACACACAGATCGAACAGTAGTGATTGGCGTGGTGACATATACGTCACTGCACGAACAGTTGAGTATATCACTCAAAATCAAATCGTCAGAATCCATTTTAACGGATAACTAATAGCAAATAATACTGATAGCAAATAATAATATAATAGCATATAATAATAGCCTGCAAAGAAAAAATCTGGTGAAGCAGTCAAAGACTGTGCTGTGTTGCACTAACTGCAAAAATGTCTTATAAAAAAAATTTGGCTATTCGGTTGTGCCGATAGAAGTGAAAACTTGAACAATTACAATAATTATATCTATATTATATACTAACTAGCTGTCCCCCGCGACTTTGTTCGCGTGTTTTAGTTTCAACGGTTTTTCATTTTTGCAACATTTTTCATTTATGCTCCGCTCCTATTGGTCGTAGCGTGATGTTATATAGCCTATAGCCTTCCTCAATAAACGGACTATCCAGTACAAAAATAATTTTTGAATTCGAACCAGTAGTTCCTGAGATTAGCGCGTTCAAACAAACAAACAAACAAACTCTTCAGCTTTATAATATTAGTATAGATATATAAAGCTGAAGAGTTTGAACGCGCTAATCTCAGGAACTACTGGTCCGATTAGAAAAAATCTTTCAGATTTGGATAGCCCATTTATTGAGGAAGGCTACAAGCTATGTAACATTACACTGCGACCAAAAGGAGCGGAGCATAAATGAAAAATGTTGCAAAAATGAAAAACCGTTGAAACTAAAACACGCGGACAAAGTCGCGGAGGACAGGTAGTGTATGTGTATACGGAGAGAACAATTACGATGTATGTATATACTTATATATAGGTGTTGGTAACGGTAACGGTAACAGTGTCGCGAAATCAATGGATTTCCATCCCAAAAAATTCCCAACGCGACAAAAGCATTCTAAAAAAAAAAGGTCGAAGTTTTCAGTTAAGTTATTACACCATTAAAATGTTAACTAGTACAGACAGCAGCCTAATAAACTTTCGAAATACAGAATATTCAACTTGCAAGTTTTAGGGCAGTTATCAAAAAACCACAGTCTTTCAGGCTCATGTACTGTGCTCTTAAATTTTAAACTACCCTCGGAATGGACGCCCGCCTGTTTAATTGTCAGTTTGCTCTGCAATTTGTAATTAGTTTGTATGATAATGTTTGGTAGAGTTACACGTGTTTCGCTGGGTCTGAAATTTATGCTTTTTTTTTTTGGAATTTATGTTATTTAGTAGCACTATTTACTTCCATTGCCTATTTATGGTTTTTAAACACAATTTCCACTTTCTTTCAAATATATTATAATAATTATATAATAATGATCAATATTAAAATTTAATCAAATATTAGCATACAGGATGGACCTCTGGAGGCCTTTTCGTCCGTACTTTCTGGGACATCCTGTATATATTCTTCCCGCAACTTTTCTTCATAAAATACCTGTTATGTACTGCCTGCAAGGAATATTCTTTTTATTTTCAACATTAATATGACCATTCTGGAAGCGTGAATTTTAATTATTTCTTAACTTCTTCTAATAAAGTATATTCGACAAAGTATTTTTTTATTTCCGTATTTCGCTTATTTAACGCCATATTAAAACTGCTAAATCTCAAATCAAAATAATCAACTTAGGTCAAAGAATAAAAGGATTTTAGACTCATGAACCAAAGTGTTAAGTTAAATAGTAAATAATTAAGTAAGCACATACTATAGTATGGATTCGTACTCCTAAATTAAAAGTTTTGGGCCTTATTTATAATAATCTTGACGAGGTTTATCAATTTATAAGCAGTTTCTAAACTCTCTATAGAAAAATAGAAATAAAAAACTGCTTAGCAATTAAATAAATAAATAAATGTGGGCAACATCACATACATTTCTCTGAACCCAATGTAAGTAGCTAAAGCACTTGTGTTATGGAATTCAGAGACAACGATGGTACCACAAACACCCAGACCCGAAATAATGTAGAAAAGGGGTTGTCTACATTGACCAGCCGGGGATCGAACCTGGGACCTCAGATCTGGTGACACCTTGAAAACAGTGTGTTCGCCACTCCACCATGTAGGTCGTCATTTAATTGCTAAAAACCGCCAAGTGTTTTTATAAATAAGGCCTATGTTTTACTTTTAAATAAAAGTAAATTCATGTAATATTTTATAATGTAATTTGAACTCTTTTGTGGGCGATATCTTATTATACCAGAGAGATATCGCACCTATATTTCGAAATCTCTTTATCCTCTCTTTGGCAATCTTTGCAGGTTGTGTTGGAAAACATCCAACTTGTTGTATTTAGTTATTTGTAAGGGTACTTGTAATCCGGGAAACAAATAAGTTTTCTTACAAGAGCTACTTAAAGTAGGGCAGTAAAATCAAAAGTAACTTAATTTATTAACCATTTATGTCAAGGCTCAGTAGTCGGCTGCAAAAAGATTAAAAAAGCAGCCTTTTTCGAAAAAAAAGACTTTTTTTATGATTTTATTGGCTCAGTGTCTAAGTGTGTCTAAGTGGCTTGTAAAGGCGAAAGTCATGTAAGCAGCAGGTTAATGTTCATTAAGGCTTTATGTAAAATATTAGACCAGAATAAGGTTTGGATGGCCTGTTGGTCTAGCTAGCTAGTGCTTAGTGGCTCTGTCTGCTAAACTGTAGGTTGTGGGTTCGTTTCCCTCCCAGGACAAATTTTTGTGTGATGTGCATGATTTCTTTTGAATCTAGGTGTAATTCTTCTATAATATGTATAAAGAAATATATAAGTATGTTTATCAGTTGTCTTGTTGCTATAACACAGGTTGTGTCTAGTTTGGGATCAGATGGCCGTGTGTGAGTTGTCCCAACATATTATTATTATTATATATTTGACATTACATATCATCAAAGATAATTTGAGGTCCAATTGCATAATCAAGGCAACCTAATCCCAAAAAACAATATTAAAAATCAAATTATTGAACACCAAAAACAAAAAAAATGAGTTTCCGTTTCAATTGTTCTTGTTTGATAATTACCGTAACTCTCGCAAAATAACACGATGCTAAAAACATTTCGTAACGATTCAATTTGAAAACACAATACAATGTTCAAACGAGCTAACTTGGACGATACTTTGATTTCAAAATCATGTTGGAATTTTCAGGAAAAACCTGTTCAAATCTCGCTGGGAAAGTTTCGCGCCCACGATTTCCAAATCCGTCGCTACCTGTTGTTTATAATTACCTGAATACTGGCTTATCTTTATGCGTTACTATAAAGACAATACAGAAGGTGAATTTAATATCAAACTTACACTCAATGTAAATAAGTTTTTAGTAAAAATTAGTTTTTACTTGGGGAGTAAGCTGGAGAATGCGTGATGAGAGCGTTATGAAAAGTGTGATCGGGCGAACGAAAGTTGATACGGGGGATAAAAGTTAGTGAAGATAGAAAGAGAGAGAGTTACGTTTTGTATTACCGTAGGGGTACCGTACCTTTGGTATCGCAGCAGTCCAAACTTTCATCTGTGCAGTCAAAGTTAAATACTGTACTGCAAGATAAATACATTTTAATAAAAATGTATGTAAAATACCCTTAATTTCGCTGACCTTCATGTTCTTTGATAGAAGACAGTCAGATGTTTTTTTTCAGATTCGCGAAATTTAGGCGCATCATAAAACGATTCAAACTTTACATGAATATGTGAAAAATTATTATGATTGTATACGAGTCAATATTTTTCTCTTATTTTATGTTTTTCGTGCTTCCCATATATTAAGAGTTTTTCTCAAAAACTGTAAACTGAAACTTCTGCATTTACTTGCCATATAATATCCCACAATACGAACCGCAATAAGGGCCGAAACCCTCAAAAATTTCCGCTCAGATATGTTGACATACATTGTTATCTTTAATATTAAATATTTACTTTAGTTTCGTTTTTATAATTAAATAACTGTGTATTTGAGCATTTTGAGTCAAGATTTTTTGTTTAAACGTTTTTATTCAGATTTAATTTGATTAAGTTTAATGCAAACAGTCTTGATATGTTTAATAACTTTGCGTTATAAAAAAATTAAATTGTAGCTCTGATTAGGTCATATAAAAGAAGTATCAATGATTAATAAAAATAGCTATTAATGGTTCCATAATAATTTTATTTTTCTGAGCTTAGTTTTATTTATAAATACTAATAAAATTATTTTTTTTACAGGTAAGAAATGTGTGATCTGCTTCATCATAGGAGTAAGTTGACATTAATAATCTATACCTTGAGTTTTTTTAAAAAAACATTTGAAACTAATTATGTACAGGGAATATATGTGTGTGTGTGCGCGTATACAATCATACAAATCACATGTATAAAGAACACCCAGATTAAGAACGAGCATTTGCGAATCACAAATATTATTGTCTTATGCGGGGATCAAACGCTGCACGTCGCGCAGAGATGTAATTCGCTTGGTGACCTATACCACTCGGCTATCCGTGCCGTTAAGTTTTAATAGGAGTTTTTAATCCCCAATCGCTTCAATTCCAAAAAAACACGCCTGAATAAACCGTTAATGCATAATTAATTATAAATTCGCCCCACGAAACTTATTACACAAAAAATGTTTGATTTTATTTCTACTTTGATTAACTTTGATTTCAAAGGTAAAAATGTGAAATATATTTAGTTTATTCATAGCATAAGCATACCTATAATGTAAAATTAGACTTTTAAATATCAAGCGTATGCGTTTATTTCTTAGCTTTAATTCTATCTTCTTATCAAGGTAACATATTGTAAAGCAAAATCCCCCGCCGGGTTGGGCGCGATAAACTCAAAAACTATAAAACGGATTTTCAAATGTTTGACCAATATACAGAGTGATTCAAAAGGTAGGTTTTTGTGTATAATTTATAGCTGTCCCCGCGACTTTTAGTCCACATATTTTAGTTTAACGGTTTTTCATTTTTGCATTTTTTTTTATTTATGCTCCGCTCCTTTTGGTCGCAGCGTAATGTTATATAGCTTATAGCCTTCCTCAATAAATGGGCTATTCAACACTAAAAGACTTTTTCAAATCGGACCAGTAGTTCCTGAGATTAGCGCGTTCAAACAAACAAATAAACTCTTCAGCTTTATATATTAGTATATATAGAATAATAGTGCGAAACCAGGACGGGTCGCTAGTATGATAACAAAATTACTTTAACAAAAGTTCCTTCTAAAAATAAACTATAACCAAACTTAAAATAAATTCAAAACAGTAAATTTAAGAGAGCTACAAAAATTAAATACGAATGTTTTTTAAACAATTCTTTTACATTTTAATTAATTACAACAAAAGTTTTCCTGGATGTCATCACGGCAGCGTGAGTATAACCCTCAAAGCTTTTGTATGAGTAATATTAAAATATGTTAGTTAGGGCTCAGCCACATTCGAACGGAAATAAACAGAGATTTAGCTAAATGTAACATTAAAATAATTACTTTTGTTTTATTAATTAACAGTAGGTAATTAGTTTTAGATTTTGTGGTGGCCTTGCGGTTCAACAAACGGATTTGTAGTGAACAAGGCTGCAGGTTCGAACTTTACAGACTAGTTCGAATGTGAATAGTAGTGCGGTTTGGGTATGAAAAGGAAATATCTACTTTCACCAGATAAAAAAAAAAGGGAAAAAAAGTCATATTTTTTTTCTTTTATTAAATCAATGAAAAATGTTATAGTTATCGCTTTGAAGTTCAGGAGTGTTCGGTCGTTAACAGAGTATGAATTATGAACAGCAGTATGAACAAGAAAAATTATAAAATTAATAGCAAAACAGAGCGCGCAGTTTTTTTTTAAACTATCTCAAAACCTAACATTACCCTAATAGGATAGAGAAACACTAATAAGGGAGACTTCTATGCGAAACATCGATGGTTCCGATTGGATGGTTTCGCATAAACGTCTGTAGTCGCACGGAAAATCACTTCAATCGGTAAACGAGCGTAGTAAATAAAGCTAAAAATTTTCTTACGCTCAGCACAACGGTCTACTAGTGATGCGCGCACTCTATGTTTGTCTATGTATACTCTAAGGCACATAACAAAACACTGTCACAACATTTCTAGTCGCAAACAGCCGCTGTTACGTCATAATGTGTGTCGCCCCTAAAACTTTTACATTTGTCATTTCAAAATTGTTTTTTATTTTATTTAAACTTGTTTTCGTTTGCACTTGTTTCTCTCACAAAACATAACACGCTGTGTTTTGTTAAGCTGTGTTGTGGGACGATGTTTTATAGTACTGTGTGTTTAAAAATATGATAAAATACACAAAAATAATATTTGTCATTTTATTTCTATTAACAAACTTAACTATATTTAAAAAATATTTTCTTAATATCACAAGCCAAATGCGAGTCTCTTATTGGTGGAGAGGGACGAATATATTTGTCTCTCGTTAGCCACCATTGAACCTGCAACCTTGTGCACACAAATCCGTTCATTGAACCACTAGGCCACCACGACACACGACACACATAATTTAATTTTAAATGACACCTTAACATAAAAATATATTTAGTTTAATTAATTTAATTAACAAGCTGCTTAAAGCTGATGACGCAAAAAGGCGTGTAATATATGCAAATAGGATTTCATCTCGTAAGCCAAATTGCGCAATTTGTCATTTTCATTAAACATTTGATAATTTTAACTTTAGGTACTTAACAAAATTAAGCTCCTTAGTTAATTAATTATTTATTGCATAAGTCATTTAGAATAATTGATTCCCATTTAATTTAATTTTTAATAGATGTTCCTTATAATAATAGTAGATGCGGTATTTTGTTACATAGACTATAAAAAAATATTAGACATGTATTTTTTATTTTTTTACACAAACAAACATTTATAGGAAGATACAGTGAATGGAAATGTCCCGTGACGTCACTTGCAGCTACAACTTTTACCAAAATGTGACGTCACAAGACCCTTCTCCTGAACTTTAAAGCGCTTTAACTTTTTAATTTTTTATTTTATTTATAAAAGAAAAAATACGAGTTTTCTTTTCCGTTTTTATTTATCTAGCGGATTATATGGATATTTTCTTATCATTCCCAGTCCGCACCCCTATCGTTATCTTATACAAACTTTTCTAGATAATGCATTTAATAATTATACCAGCCACTAACTGCGTAGATAATATCAATTTTGGGCCCTGATTGAGTCCGAAACTCTCTCTCCGAAATTCTGATAAAATTTCGAAAGAAATTACGTCATGTGGCGCCGCCGCCGCGCCGCTGCGACATGAGCTCATGATTAAGGACCCCGGTTGAGTCCGAAACTATTCGAGCTTCTTTAAATCTAGTTAATATACTACAAGAAAGATTTTATTAACTTCAGTGGTTTCTGTCCCAGTGTAGGGCGAAGCTTTTCAACTTTCCAATACCTGTCTCTGTCTAATAGACAAATACTCAAACGCAACTCAATTTTAAGTAGCCCATAAGACTCAAAATCAAATCAAAATTCATTTATTTCAAATTAGGCTACAAGTAGCACTTTTTGTAAGTCAATTCAAAAATATCAGACAGCACCCTGCTTTGCCCACCCTTCACCGCTTCCTAAGTGCTCTGGCTGTGGAGAAGACACGGCGCAATAAACTCCCCAGCAGCACGATATTGTCATGGCTCATGGTACTTCTACTACTTTAATTGTAATTTAGCGACAGATGAAAAGGCATTCAAGAACGTCTTAAATTTGAGTTGAGCTTGAGTATTCAAGGTAATATTAAACAAAAGTATTACTAAAATAGCATAGGCTGTTTAAGTTACAATCTTCGTGTAAAATACTAACAATATATTTACTTCAATCCCTCTAGGTTAAAACTGTACTCAGTTCGTTAACCCTCAAATGCTTATAAGCTGAGAATAATTTAAAGCTAGTTCATTCCAGCGGTGAATGTTTGGCATTCGGAGCGCCAGTTTACGCCAAATAACTTCAGGTGCTCTGGAGGGTTAAATTTATTTTTTTTGTTATGCGGCACACGTGGCTATATTTTAATTAAAATCTATTAATTTATCAATGGTAATATCTACTCATAAATTTTATTGGAATACTAGCTGTGCCTAAAAAAGTGTGTGTAAATTCATGCGGTCGAAGCGGACGAAGCGCGACTTCGTCCGCGTGGAATTTAACAAAAAATAATAATTTTAGATTTTTTAAGTAAAGCCTAAGTTACTCCTTATTACATCAGCTATCTGCCACTGAAAGTCCCGTCAAAATCGGTCCAGCCGTTCCAGAGATTAGCCGGAACAAACAGACAGTTAGACAGACAGAAAAAAAATTAAAAAAATGTTTTTTTAGTATATGTACCGTATATACATTCATATGCATGTAGTAAAAAGACACTTCAATTTTATTTATTTGTAGTATAGATATCAATTAAATTGCTTTGGTAGATTATTTCTCTGGTCAAGTTATTTTTTAATCTTTCTTTATTATAAGGCGGTCGTTCAATATGTTAATAAAGAAGTTTTGCATTCGCGTCAACGTTTGGGCGTTGAGAGTTGGCCGGCGCGTCAGTTTTATCAAAGGAATCTACAACGATTCTCGCGATCCGTTCACACGTTGGCACCAACGTCGCCGAGGTAAGCGATTAAGTAGATGAACATAGGTTGTCAAAACATATGCATTACACGATTTTGATAATGACAAAAGTTTATAGACAGATTTGTATAAGAACTAAAATGTCTGCCAATAAATAAAAATTCTCTCATGATTTTCGGCGTCGAATAATTGATGCGAAAAATTGGATATAAATTATTAAATTGACTAATTTTAATCTGAAATTTTGTAAACTGACTCTATACCAGATGTACTCTTCACCCCTTTAAGATAGATATAACCTTTCAGTTACACCCTGTATATTTAAATGAACATTCCCTATTAACAAGTTGTATAATAAACAAAGTAAAAGCGGTATGTTAAATGAACAAGATACAATCTTTAATTTCATCAGCAGTCAAGGTTACAAAACTGTTGGTTATGCTAACGGTACCTATTTACATGCGCACATTGTGCGGTCGCAATGAAAGCGGGATGCTATTGCCAAAGTTCCAAAAATATTATTTGCACACCTACGTAGGGAATTTCTGATTGAATTGCGTTATTGTTTAGTGAAATAAACGATTTGTTTTTCTTTAAAAGGATTTTTAAGGAATACAGACTTGTAATCTATGATAACACTAGCTGATTCCCGCGGTTTCACCCGTGGAAGTAGTTCCCGTTCCAGTGAGACATGTCTTGATAGCTGGTATTCTGCTATTCAGGATGAAGAAAAATCCAACAAATCTAACTTTAACTTTGAAAATGACGGATTACTATACAAACATTAAAACCCCATTTCACCCCCTTAAGAGTAAGGCTGGGCAAATATGAGTCTGTGAGTCAGGCCTTCTCCTATTATATATCTATATAAAGATTAATTTATGAACTATTTTTTGTTTAATTTCTTAATTTAATTTTGTTTTTTTTGACGTGATAACGTCTTTAAAATCGTTTTAGTCGGGTGACATGTTCAGAAACTTGTGTCACACCAAAACCTCACGAGCGCGATCGCAGGTATAACGAGAGAGAGACGGACCGATCTCCCGTCTCATCTCGAGCGCTGCCAGTCATTCCGTGAAACTTGTTACGCGGAATCCTCACGAGCGGAGGCTGGCATAGCGTTCGAGTGAGTGGACCGATCTTCCGTCTCTCTCACTCTAGCGGCATACAAACGAATGGAGATTTTCTCGTGCGGTTAAGTTTTCGTTGAATGTTTAACAGTGAAACAAACTATGAAAATTTGAAAAAATTGTTATCTTCATTAATTCCTTACTTCCCAAAAACTTATATCACCAATAAGACGTTATCACGTAAACAACTCGATCGTAAACCTACTTTACAAACAACCATTTTTTTATTTATTAAAGTAATTTTTAGTTATCGATCTAAAGCCTTAACTAACAGGTTTACTAAGTTAGAGGCAACTAGTTGAATATCTAACACGATATAACTCATTATAACGAACGAACGATTAGGTAACAAAAACAAAAAACTAACTAGCAAATACAAAGATGGCCGCCTATGCAAATGACAGAAGAAGCATTTAAAAAGTCTGTATTGGAGCATATTTTTGTGGCTTTTGTTTCATAAATATTTATTTTTATAAAAATGTAAAATTCCGCTTACATTAGCACCCCACAAGACAACAAAATTACAGCCTCAGCGATGTTTATCTTTGATATGTAACATACTAATTAAGCAGATGTCCCGACGTGTTTATTTAAACCATATTACACCAAAAGAACACCATTTGTGAGCGCTGAACATAATTATGATAATGTTTTGAAACACAAAGTTATTTGCAAACTGTTAGGTTGTGTTTTATCTTCATCTATTTCATAATAGTTGTAGGGTAGCATCTGCGGAGGTATTATGTATATAGCAAAAGAAAAGCAACAGCAAAATGTAAATAAATATTTGATATCAAAATGATAATTCGTTATTAGGTACGTCTCGCAAAACGTCATACAAGAGAGATGTTCCAGAAATTAATGGAGCCTGAGCTAGAACTAAGTACACTAGAATATAAATAGTATATCTCTATACAAAATAGTAAACGTTTTATATTGTTTATCTATACTAATATTATAAATGCGAAAGTAACCCTGTCTGTTTGTCGCGCTTTCACGCCAAAACTACAGATTTAAATGAAATTTTGTACACAGATAGTCTAGAGCCTGAGAAAGGACATAGGCTTTTTTCCGCGATAACTGACATCCAGGCGGGTGGAGCCGCGGGAAACAGCTAGTTTTCTATAATTTAACTTTGTTTTAATGTACATATAAATTAATTCGGTCAAAGAGAGAGCAACACAAAATAAATATCGTGGATCAGTTGATGCCAGGTTTTTGGTCCCTTGGTGTTGGACAAATAAAGTCGAAATAAAAAATCCTATTTACTTTTTTGACAGTGTAGACTGTAGAATCTAATGTAGTCTTTCTTTTTTCAGAATTTGAGAATGTTTCGTTGCAATTTGTTATTATATAATAATTTTGTTTACGTTTACTATTATCATTTACTAGCCACTTGCCCGGCTTCGTACGGGTGGTGTAAGATTTTCAAAAGGGATTTTTTCCTCTTTTTCTTAGAATAAGGAACATAACAAAAAAAGAATGGGCCTGTTTCCTATTTTATTATATATTATATCCGTCTTGTAGATTAATGAATTTTATTGGACACGTATTTTTTCTTTTTTCCTGCAAACAAAAAATGATCAAAATACAGAGAACTGAAGTTACGCGTGACGTCACTCCTCGCTACGATTTTTAGCGAGGCGTAGCGTCATAAGCCCCCACTCTGAAACTTTAAAGCGGTGTATCTTTGTATTTTTTTATTGTTTTGATAAAAGAAAAAATACGTGTCTAATATTTTTTTATTATCTACCTGACGGACTAATTAGATTTTAACTTTTCATACCCAGGAAACATCCCTACTATCCGATTTGGTACAGTCGTTCGGAAGTTATAGCGTGACCAAGGAAAATTGGTGTTCTTTTTTATAAATATAAGAAGAAGATACGACAAGATTAAAAATATACTTACCTACTGCTAAGAACGCTGTTGTTAAGATCATTATTGATTTCACACAACAAACATCTATCCCATGTCAAGGCTTGCATTATATTCTCCGTTCGGTCACGTAGCGTCCATTACTCAAATATACGTGATCACCGCCTCAGAAAAATGCCTCTCATCTTGCCAATTGTTGAGCTTTGATTGAAGCCTAATGTATCAGAAAGAGGCTTTGTACGTGTGGTGGGCTCTTAGTGTTTAGATTTGACCTTTATTTGTGTAATGACTAAGAAAAATAACATGTTTTCATTCCTCTATTGTGGAACAGAACAAATGCTTTTACAAAAAAATTGTCATTTATAATTTTTTTTTTCTGTTTGTGCTCATCTCATAAACGGCCAAATCTGTTTTGATAAAACTTTGTCCACATAAAAGCGAGATAATTGCACTGCTGTTTTGTGTGTTGAAATTTAAAACGGATAAGTTCCTGCGGCAAATGTAGTGAGCATAATTTAGCAAGAGGTGTACGAAAACTGATGAGTCAGATTGGTTAAAATTGAACATTTTATTCAGATTCTGAATTTATCATTTATTTTAAATTGCGTTCTAATATAAAAACGAATGCATTAACACCCCGCAAACAAAGATGTGATCTAAAAATGTCCGTGCTTCCTTCAACTAACAAATTACGCGCCATTAGCGCCCGCCATGATGGTCGCCATCTTGCCGAATTATTAATGGCCGCCATTTTGTGGAGATTATCATGGCTAGTTTTAGACAGTTACATTTTTGAGTGTCTTAATTTTTATTTATTACTGGTTTAGGCCTATAAAATTAAACTTAAAATTTTATCTAAATTTTTAGGTTAATAAATGGGTTATTTCTCCAATTACATACACTTTTTAAACTGGTTTTAAACTACAAAAGCCTCGTTTATTTTTATTTCTTATTTATATTTAATACCAATAAAATTCTCGATCTCATTACCAGAAATAAATTTAATAATCCCAGACAAGTCTATGACTCAAAATGTCCAATACAAGTGTTAAAAATTAAATTTAGTCAGAAACAGTATCACGGCCTTTTTAGGTCTTCAAAATTTAAGGCTGGCAACATCATCTAAAATACATAACGCGAAGATACCGTTGGAGACAAACTCATTCTTATTCTACCCCTGTTTTCAGCAATAATAGAATTTCTTATGAATTCAGGGGCCACAATTTAATTTTTTTATTGACCCTTATTACAAGGTTCGTTCGATCAGTAAGAGTCAATAACTCAGCTGACACAGTTTTGAGACTTTGTGATAAATGTGACGGGTTTGATTTCCGATTGAGACAACATTTTTTTGACGAGACAGTTTAGTTATTGGAGTGATGAATTTATGTTGATAACAGTAAATTTAATTTAGTTTGCTTAATAAAATAAAAATAAAACAGGCTTACGATATAAACAAATTGCGTGTCACAAAGATCTGTATAAAAAAGATCGGTGCTGTTAATTGCTTAAATACAATAACATACCTACTAAGTATATTACTTAGTATATTAATAGTAAATCTATCTTTATGTTTCACCTAAAAGGTTTAAAAGTAAAAAAAAATACAAGATTCAAGAAAAAACTAATTATTTAAGTAAAAAACATAAATAGACCGACTTCAATAAAACATTATCATTTAGGTATTTTAGTATTTCTCATTACAAATTAAATAAAATAAAAACATACAAATTGATAGTTTTGGTAAAAAATATATATAAACGACTTACAATTTACCTCCAGAAATATAATATTATTTTCCACAGCACTTAGGTACCTAAGAACACTTGGGTTTTTGAGACGAAAATACCGACATCTTAAATGTCGAAATCCATCCAACCGTTTGAAAGGAAGGTAATAAAACAATTTAAAAACATAGAAATATACAAGATACGCGGGAAAAACAACTCTTCCTTGGCGTCGGGTAAAAAGTATAAATTAATTCTGCTTCTGCCCGTGACCATGACACCTGCAAACGCGTCAAAACTAAAATCTAAACGTAACCGCAATAAAATTAGTTCAAAAAGTAGTTTTGTTTTAATGCCTAACATTCGCGTACCTCAGAATGGAATATACTTATATTAATTCTAACAACAATAGGTTCTTTGGATATACAACCTTATTCGATTATAACGAACAAATTCTCAATCACGCAGCCTTCACCACAAACACTGTTAAACTAGTACCCAACTTATATCCTTGAGCCAAAACCATAATTTCGCCATCCAAAGATAATATACAGAATGGAACAGTAAAATTCTCGCTCAAAAAGGTCCCCAAACGTCCCCCGTCTGATAAGAAAGACGTAAACCACTGGTTTTATTACAAAAAGAATCCTTATATCAAGAGAATTTGTGTAAACTGATCTCGACATCAAAATCACACGTTATTTGAAATGTATGCGTGATTGGGGCATGAAGATTTGCTGTTCTGTACCCTTGTAACGTGAAATCCCGTTTGTGGGGACTTGGGATGGAATGAGCTTGTTTGTTATGACAGTTATGTTACAAAAACCTAAGACCTTAGAGAAAAAATAAGTTAACTAAAGGGTGCGCATATCGAGTATGAACTGTAGACACTAGTATGAACAAGTAAAATAGTAATATTTGTGTCATAACAGAGGGCGCCGCTGTGTTAAAACTATCTCAAAACCTAATAATATCGGAACCACCGATATTTTCTCATAAACCCTTTGTTTGCCAGTAGTGTCTCAGAATTATTAAGAAAGTACCTACATAATAAATTAGATTTGTAAATTCTTACATTTTATTTTTATATTAAACTAGCTGTCACCGTCGATTTTTTTCATTTTTGCAACATTTTTCATTTATGGAGCATAAATGAAAAATGTCCGCTCCTTTTAGTCGGAGCGTAATGTTATTTAGCTTATAGCCTTCCTCAATAAATGAGCTATCCAATACTGAAAGAATTTTTCAAAGCGGACCTGTGGTTCCCGAGGTGAGCGCGTTCAAATAAACAAAAAAACAAACAAAGTTATTTATAAAAGTATTGATAACTATTTTTTAATGTACATTAATTTAGGTACATTAAAAAAACACAATAATTAAGTAGGTATCTTACTTGTAGTTTTATAAGTAAAACAGCGTCTGCAAACACTTTTGTTTTAGCAACTGGTCAATTTAAACTTTGTAGCGAGGTTGCAACGTTTTCATATGAAGCTGGATCCTGCAGCTTCGGACTTTAATAACTTTTTAATCTGGCTTCGCTTTAGCTACGAGTTAAAGCGAATTTTAATCCATTTTTAGTAGGTGTCAGGGTAGGGAATATTATGTAAGTTGCTTTTATGGACCTTGGTATGTAATCAGTGAGAAAAAGTCATACGAGACCCGGACGGATTATAATTGTAATTATTAGCTAGCTTATATAATTAGCTAAGTCTAAAAATATGTAAAACTAGCTGTCCCCCGCGACTTTGTTCGCGTGTTTTAGTTTCAACGGTTTTTTATTTTTGCAACATTTTTCATTTATACTCCGCTCCTATTGGTCGTAGCGTGAGCCTTCCTCAATAAAAGGACTATCCAATACAAAAAGAATTTTTCAATTCGAACCAGTAGTTCCTGAGATTAGCGCGTTCAAACAAACAAACAAACTCTTCAGCTTTATAATATTAGATATTACGCTTTATAATATAGATTTAGATAAAGGGGTATAAAGACAGACCACTGATGCGACGGACGATGCGAGCGACCATCACAGCCCTCAAATCAATGTTTAAAATGCGAGTTACTGGCTGTGTTTTGTTAGTTATAAATACGCCTTTGAATTTAGATAATTTTATCAGCAATCTTAAATAGTCACTGGCTCCGATTCCACCACACTAAATTAATTTTAGGCCAGCTGTATCTTTTTCAATTGTACACAATTAGAAAAAGACAGACGAACATTAGAGCTGTCAAATTTAGTTTTGACTAAAATTCTCATACAAATCTAGCGACACGCAGAAACGTGTGTACTAAAACACACAGTGATGTTCAAGGCAAAAACTGGTTTGATATTTCTAAGTTCGTTGTTATCTGTTGCCTTCCTTTTCTCACAGTGTAAAAGATAGCAATGGTTTAATTTTGATATAGTTAGCTTACAAATGAATCGGCGCCACTACCTACCAAGATTATACTTGACCTAGAGACTTCCAGTTCAAACAAACAAAAATAAAAGTGAAAACAAGAAATGATGCAATAAATTAAAACGATATTCTATTAATAAGATCAAACGGATGATGCCAAAATAATCATGGATCTAATTGAGCAGATGGAGAAGGAATTATAAACAACGTTTTTAGGTGAAGGTCTTGTCTGGGAATGTTCGTTAAACTAGAAACTATTATATCCTGACCTTGGCTGCACATGAACTGTCTTTATCACGTGTTTAATATGTTTGGGTAGATCGGCTAATACTGGTGCATTAGATGTAGGAGTCTAATAGGTTGTGCGAGAGAACCGAATGTAAGGATTCGGTTCTCTCCCTTGCGCATTCAGTCCGACACACTGGTGACGATGATTTGATGCCGATCAAAGCGGCAATAGCCTAATGGTTAGGGTGACCGTCTTGTGATAGAGGTCGCAGGTTCGAACCCCACCCATTGCACTATTAACGTAAACCCACTCCAGACACAAGCATATTTAGCTTAGTTGGAGGGGTTAACAAGATTGCTAGTTATGTGAATTCCACTCACATTGCAAGTAAGCTTTTTTTAAATAAAAAAACCTAATCTAAACTTTCCCAGACAAATATTCAGCCCATTCACTTGTACGTGAAAAACAGGGACGAAAAATGGACGTCCTAGCTTTTACACACTCATTCGGTTTCCGGTCGTATTTGATAATTGACACGGACAAAAACAAGCAAAAAATGCGCGTCGATGATGCAGCAGTGGCAGCCCACTGAGCAACTATACGTACGTACATACACTTTTTATGGCGGCCACTTCAATTCGGTTTTGATCCGTCAAAAACGACTTGAAGTGAGAATACTCTAAACGAATGTGGCGTAGACACCGTTATTCAAGGTGTCGCTAGCTCTGAAGTCCCGGGTTCGATCTCCGGACGGTGCAATGTAAAAAAAACACTTTTCTACATTGTCTCGGGTCTGGGTGTGTGTGGTACCTTCGTTATTACTGATTCCATAACACAAGTGTTTTAGCTACTTACTTTGTTCAAAGCAATGTATGTGATGTTGTCTACATTTATTAATTTATTTATACGCGGTGAAAGATCAATTTACATTACATAAACAGAATCAACCAGCCAGCAAATTAAGGCTATTAAACAACCAATTTAACGTAAATAAAAAAGAAAAATAAACAATCAAGGAAAGATTTAAGCTTATATCATCTGAAACGCCTTAACGAGCCACTCGAAACGAAAATATGGCCTATTACGAAGAATGAGTGTCGGACCTCTTTTGTGAATGGTCATTATATCTTTATAACGGTTTGGCACTAGTTGAGTGGTAATTTATTTAGAAATGGCTTAGTGAAATGTTTTAAATGTTTGTAAAAAAAGAAACATGCATTATTTTTGTTTAGTGACATTTGGTCTTCGATTTTTACCCGACTCCAAAAAGCGCAGGTTCTCAACTCGATAGTATTTTTTTCGTATATTTGTTACGCGATATCTCGGGTAATTCTGGATCGATTTCAAAAATTATTTTTGTCATCCATAGGGTAAAGGTATCTAAACGATGGTCTTATATAAATTCTATCAAAATGGTTTTTTTTACATTTATTTGTAATCGCACGCGACAACAATAACACTAACCCCAAAATGGTCATCCAATAAATAAACTACAACCCCTATCGGTATAACTTACCTATTTAATCAATGTACCCACAGAACTACCTCGCTCATTTATTCATAGGGTCTCGGAAAAAAGGCATCCATTTAAAATACCCTCTCTTCAAACACGCAGGATAATGTAAGGTCCTGAATAGAACCCAGACCTGGTCCTTTAATTCTAATGAATAATGACTAGGGAACCTTCTATCCATTGTAAGGGTTAATAGTGTTTTAGATTTATAATATAGGGTTAAGAGACGATTTAGTAAAGGTTTTTGAAGTTATTTACTTTAGAGCAAGCTAGATTAAATAAGAAATTGTTAGTATGCTTGAGACGATTATTGCTCGTACCTTCTCCATATGAGATGTGAATGAGGCCTAAATATAATATAATATAATATAATATCTTGGGACATCTCACACACGGTCATCTGATCCCAAACTAGGCAGAGCCTGTGCTATGGCAACCAGACAACTGATAAACATACTTATATATTTCTAAATACATACATATTATAGATAAATTACACCCAGACACAGAACAAATGATCGTGCTCATCACACAAAGATTTGTCCTGGGTGGGAATCGAACCCACGACCTCCGGTTTAGCAGTCAAGGTCACTAACCACTAGACCAACAGGCCCGTCAAGTGGTAAAACTTCGATAAGTATAATAATATTTAGTACCTATTATAATATGTTTTCATCATCAGCCCGTATCAGTCCACTGCTGGAACATAGGCGATGGATGGCACGCCACTGAGCTCCATCTTCAGCTCTCCTCTTCTAGTTACTGTCCGCCATCCTACGACTGTTGTCGCACTACCCGGTGGCAGGGCACCATACTCTACCCTTGCCAACTAGCATTCTCCAATTTAGAAATCGTCTGCCCCAACGGCCATCGGTTCTTCAGCAATATGACCAGCCCACTGCCACTTCAGCTTGCTTATTCGTTGAGCTATCCCAGATACTTTGGTCCTCGAATAATATCTATTTTTGAGTAATAATTCGTCAAAACTATTACTATTATTTTTAATTGAATTCTTCAGTGCAATTATGGAACTACTTCTGAGGGATGGGATTGTGATGAAATATATTTTTCGAAATCAATCCGCAATTGCCGTAGACATCGCGTAACAAACACAAAGAAACACGGACCGACGAATTGAGAATATCGATCTTTAAAAGTCTTTTTAAAAAGTTGTAAAACTAATACCAGCTTGTACATAATTAAACTACTGCTGGCCTCTAGTATTAAGAAAAAAACAGACATAATTATCATCATTAGGACAGTTAACAGTTACAAGTTAATATTAATTATAAGGCATCGTTAAATTAATGATAATCTATTAAATAACACATATTTTTGTATTCTACTTATCTTTTATAGTGTGATGACAAACATAGATATCTATTTCAACAAATGTAACTGGAATCCCATCCTATGACCGGCTTACAAAAACATGGGAACAACCAGCAAAGGCACTTTAGAGATTTTATATAGGTACCTATCTGAAATGAAATGGGACCTTTCAAAAATCCAGCGAGATTTTTCTTCTATAGAATTTAGTCACGTTCTGGTCTTTTAGTAAATAAAGATACTCTTCTACTCTCGTTTAAATAGATACCAAATTGTCAAAAACATGTGTTTTAAATATGATTATAAAGTAGTTTAATTTTCTATGGGCTGATTTTTCCAAACTCTGATAATAATTCTGAATTTTGAATTTTTGACAGTTCTTCCATACAAAACCTGTCAGACGTCAATTTTACTCCACGAATAAAAATTTGGACGTTGGAAATATCAGCCGCAAGTCTAATTTTAAAAGAATTCTGTAATAATTATATTATTATCTAATCTGTTGTTTCGTTCTAGTATATGGTAGATTTAATAGCCCAAATACGTTTGAAGGCTAGAAATACAAAAATATCAACTTTTCAACTGAGAAACGACGGGCCTGTTGGTCTAGTGGTTAGTGACCCTGACTGCTAAACCGGAGGTCGTGGGTTCGATTCCCACCCAGGACGAATCTTAGTGTAATGAGCACGATCATTTGTTCTGTGTCTGGGTGTAATTTATCTATAATATGTATGTATTTAGAAATATATAAGTATGGTTATCAGTTGTCTGGTTGCCATAGCACAGGCTCTGCCTAGTTTGGGATCAGATGACCGTGTGTGAGATGTCCCAAGATATTATTATTATTACTTAAAAAAAAAAAAAAAAAAAGTTCGGAAATCAATGCTGATTGTCTAATCTTATGAAAATTGTTTCAAAAGTGTTTTTTGCGTAAAGTTTCAACTAACAAGCAAACATACAAATATAACATAAAGTTAAGTGGAACTCCATCGATCTGCTACTTGTTACAACATCGCAATCAATTTTACCCTCTGGACGAGGAAATCATGTTTTCCTTATCGACAAAATCACAAAGAAAATTTAAAACAACGCTATTCAGTGGCATCACGAAATAATTCGCCTTGTTTTATTAATTGGAGTCCGATTTTACAAACTTTCTGTTTTATTTTTCCTGTTGAGATTCAGATAACTCATTTTTTTGTTGCATTATTTATAAGCTAGCCTTTAATATCCACGTTGATGTAGGTTTTAAATAAATGTGAACCCAAAGTAAGTAACTAAAGCGCTTGGGTTATGGAATCGGAGACAACGAAGGTACCACAAACACCTAGACCCGAGACAATGGATTAAAGTGATTTTCTACATTGACCAGTCCGGACATCGAACCCAGGACCTTAGAGATAGTGACACCTTGAAAACAGGTGTGTAAGCCACTCAACCACGGAGGTCGTCAAAATATTAGTATGTTTTAATGTTATCTCTTGAACCGAAGACAGCTAAATATATTATGATAAAATTTGGCATACAGTTATTTCACAGACTAAATTAACATTATGATACCTACTTTTTGGATAACTTGTTTTATATTGCAAAACATTAATTAGGGCTAATTACTTGTTCAAATTGCTGTACATGGGGTAAATATGCTGTACTAATATTACAGTGTATTAAATAACATGTTTGCTTCACTTTAAATGAATAAAACATTAAAATTATTAAGAACTGTCACTACTTTGCTCATATTTTATTTCAAATCAATTCTCTAACATTTCTATAGGTCCTAATGAATTATTGAATGCAATACTTCGTAGATATTTGGTCTGTCAGAGTTAGTTTGACAAATATTCGATATAAGGGGACATTAGACCGGGATACGTCGGTATATTTATCAAACTTTATCCGCGATGTTTTATGTTTTGATGGCAATAGACATTCGGGATAGCAACAGAGATTTTTAAATTAAGGATTTGAAATCAAGGTGCTACTTAAATTTAAAAAAAACAATAATGTACCTACCTATGTTATGGGATGACATTAGGTTTGACTTGATTTTTTTTTAATTAAAATATTATTCGTGTTTATGTTGCCCTAAACGTATTTTAAAATGATTAAAAAATTTGTTAAAATAAATTTTTGTGTAAGAATACTGTCGTGTAATAAAAATAAAAAAAAAATAATTAATAAACATTGTATAATTTTTATATTAATATCTACAGACAACTCTTTAACTGCCTAACCCCTCGTTAGTATAAAAAGGTAAAATAATAAAATCAAATCGACAAATAGAGTATAACCACATCATAATTTATCGATAACAATGTCTATTGCCATGACGACACGTAATAAACCGCTTCATTCGACCGAACGATCTGTCTTACAACTCGACATTTCACTTCCCATCCTATATTTTCCTTTTCTTCAAAGAAATTATTGACTTTGGGATTTACAGAGGTCACTGTGTCGTCCACTTAATAATACTTTTATCTTGTTCTGGACCTCGAGGTCAAATAAAATTCCCCAAACTTATTTAGTAGGATATAGTTGGATATAGTTTGAGTAGTTTAATGTAAAAAGTTTAGTTATATTTTAAGGGGTACAGGTATAAGAGTACTTTGGATAATACAAATAGGATTTTTCTTTTTAAAGGTTAATATAAATAGTTTTATTTGGTGACACGTGTATTGCTACAACTTGTATTTTTTATGTTCACTAGTTAGTTTAGAATACAAGGTCTGTTATTAATGATTTAGACTGCACGGATAGCCGAGTGGTATAGGTCACCATGCCAATTACTAAAGCGCGCGACGTGCTGCGGGTTCGATCCCCGCATGGGCCAAGCATTGCTAAGTCTAAGAGCTTGTTGAGGAGTTTTTTAAACCCCCTCGCGACACAAGCATTAAATTCCTTATTGTGGGAGTCGTTGTTTTTATAAAAGAGAAGAATGAAGAGAATTCACCTTTTTTCTCAATGACTCTTTTTTATGGCAATTTTTTGTCTCGTGTAGCGTTTCAACACTCAGGTATATACCAAGTGATAAAAACGAAACGCCGAGAAACATATTATTACAATAAGTAGGTATCTAAGACGAAATAAAATTCCATATAATTACATGATTAATACCAAAGCTATAACGCCAAAAGAAATATCATATTTTTTGCGTTCATGTACGGATATGTAGGTACGATGAAAAGTTTAACATCTATGTATACAGGCTGTTACAAAAACGGTATATCAATCGAAAAGCGATGAAGAGAACATACGTTATAGAGGCAGTTTACAAAATTTCAGCTCAAAATTAGTTAGTTAAATCATTGATATCCAATTTTTCGCAACAATAATTCAACACTAAAATTCTGTTGCAATACTACTAATACTAATAAATACACATACACAAAAAAAGGCGGGATAGTTACACCATTTATAAATCAAGAACGGGTGGACCGGTTTTCAATTTGTTGGATTTATCTTAACCCCGAATAGCAGAATGACTATAAAACTTCGAAAAAGGCACGAAAAACGGGGATTAATTACGGGTGAAACCGCGGGGCACCTTTAGTTAATAATATTAAATACCAAAAGTGTATTTTCGTTCCATCATGCACAAATATCAAAAATTATCATCACTATTCCGTAGTTAAAAAATGTAGCTCCATTTAACCATACTATTTAAACATACCGACATTCAGCTGCCGACTATCGTTTGGATGACACAGCGCAGTAAAATGGCCGCCTTGACCGGCGCGCGCGCAGCTTGCCAAGTGGGCGAGGTCGCGACCACTCGTTACCGACACACATTCGTGAAATTTTAGTTTAGTTGAGTTGTAATCGAGTGTTTTTCCATACGTATTATACCTACGTATGGAAAAACACTAAAACGAACTAATAAGGTAAATTGCCTCACCTCTGTGATTGGGAACAGTGTCTGTACTATGAGAAGTTAAAGCAGGACTGTTGCTACTGTGGAAGCAAGATGGCGCACTACACTGCGCGTAGCGGTGTCTCGCTTCCGCAACGGCGACAGTCCTGCTATAAGAGATCATAGTAAGCGCGCTGGGAGCAGAAAAATGACGAAGAAAAAAGAATGGTAAAGCCAGCAAGGCTGTTTAAAAAAATATCTAGTTTGATTTTGTTTGTTTTTAGTAAAAAAGACTTTTGTATCTATAAGTTAATAATCACTGCGTCATGGGTTTCAACCAAGCATAGAGCGTGCGCGACGCTAGTAGCTCTTATGTCAAGCGTAAGCACATTTTTAGCTAAATGTACTACGCTCGTTTACTGATTTAAGTGATTTTCGACACCCCCGCTTATACGAAAATATCAACGGTTCCGATATTATTAAGGTAATATTAGGTTTTAAGACAGTTTTAATAGTAACTCAGTAGTAGTTCATACTAGTGCCAACAGTTCATACTCTATATGCGAACTCTATAGTTTACTCATTTATTATATTAAATTAAATTATGTGGACAACATCACATACATTGCTCTGCTCCCAAAGTAAGTAGCTAAAGCACTTGTGTTATGGAATCAGACACAACGAAGGTACCACAAACACCCAGACCTGAGACAATGTAGAAAAGTTATTTTCCGTCCGGGGATCAAACCCGGGACCTCAGAGCTAGCGACACCTTCAAAACCGGTGCGTACGCCACTCGACCACGGAGGTCGTCTAAATATCTCTTCCTCTAAGGTTTCAACAGATGGGCACTGACGTGACATAATAACTATGAAAGGTCTTTAGGTACCCAACTATGACCGGTCTAAGACATTATGATGACCACCCTATAATAACCGTAAGTTCATTACAAAAGCCAGAAACTTCCACAAATTAAAGACTGGTCAAGTCTTCTTTACTGTGTCTGACGAACGAGACAGTACGATAACCTTTAAAATACATCACACAAAGTATAACAACTTCCAAAATGGTTGCGAAGCTAAGTGTTGTTGGCTATGATCCTATAATCTTTGGAAACGTTTGCTGGTCGTAAAGTTAATGCAAACCCATCGGATATCATTTACGATCAACACAAAGTGATACTATTTCCAAAACATTTGCGCTGACATCGCCAGATATAAAAAATCGAGAGATCTGCCAACTTTGTTGTTGGGTTCTGGTTAGTTATTAGTTAACTAGTTGTGAAGAAAATAAGTTTTTATGCTAACGTTTGTATTTGGCAAATGATTAGGTAATTTTATTATTTTATTATCTGTCTATGAGGGTTGTTTTCTTTTATACTGAAGGAAAACAATTGACTATTTGACAGGTGTAACAATAAGACTAGAAATATGTTTTATTGGCCAGTTTATAGGTAAAAAATAATTATACAATATATTTTTTGCATTAAAATAAATTGAATTTTTTTTAGAAAATATTGTTTTTTTCGAATATCAATTTTGATAAGAACTGAAACGCGGGCGGCCATGATTGAGAATCGTGTGACGTCACATTCCTAAAATCTAAAAAAGTTTCATTCAAAATACGCACTAGTCGTAGAGAGTCTTATTACTTTTGTGTGTGATTTAACGTCACAGTCGTCAATGACAAATGATGACCAACTGTTTTAGCGCGTATTTAACATCTATAGATTATAATATTCATTTTCTGCGAGTGTAATAAATCTATCTAAACTTTAAAAAAAAATATTAGGTATTTATTTTGCAACAATCTTGTCGGAACATATCACATAACAATAGTCACAGTACATCCAGTTTAAATTTACGGTTCACTAAAAGCTCTCATAACTATTTGAAATAATATAGTTAACACCGAAATGCTGCAATCGTTAACCCGTAAAACTATAAAACTGAGTTCCCCGTAAACCTTGCGTAAAACCAAAAAACATAGTACTTACATTGTTTACGAGCTACCGAAATAGCTTCAATCTATACTAATATTATAAAGCTGAAGAGTTTGTTTGTTTGTTTGTTTGAACGCGCTAATCTCAGGAACTGCTGGTTCGAATTGAATAATTCTTTTTGTGTTGGATAGTCCGATTATTGAGGAAGGTTATAGGCTATATAACATCACGCTACGACCAATAGGTGCGGAGCATAAATGAAAAATGTTGCAAAAATGAAAAACCGTTAGAACTAAAACACGCGAACAAAGTCGCGAGGGACAGCTAGTCTTAAAATATGTGTTTGTTTGTGAATCAATCACGTCTAACTGCTGAACGAATTTAGATGACATTTGACACGTAGACCATGACCTGAATTATTAATCTTACGTATGTAATGTAAAAGTTTGCGTTTCTATTTTTGTCGTATTTTTACTCCAAAACTACTTATCAGACTTTTATTAAATTTGACACACAGATAGTTTATAGCTAATTTTGAAATATAGAGTTCTTTTTATCCCAGTTTGATGTTCCTGTAGGATAATCAGGTTGATCGATAGACTACACAATACAAAGTCTAGTAATATTAATAATAGGCATGTAACTGTCCTTTTGCATCAAAAAAGGCTTAATCTTATAGAGAAAGAATGAGTAAGGTTTGCTGCTTAGAGTAAAAATAAGTCAACTATAGAGTGCGCATATCGAGTATGAACTGCAAGCACTAGTATGAACAAGTAAAATCGCAAAATTTGTGTCAAAACAGAGCGCGCCGTTTTATTAAAACTATCTCAAACCTAATATTACCTTAATAATATCGGAATCATCAATTTTTTCTCAGTAAACGAGCGTAGTACATACAGTTAAAAATTTGCTTACACCTGGCACAACGGGCTACTAGCATTGAGCGCGCTCTATGCTTTTCTATGTATACTCTAAGATTTCATCAATCTGTTTTGGCTATTTCTGATTTATTATATTTTTACGACGGGCTTACACAGCCGGGTTGCGGGCAAAACCTAGTTTACAATATGGCGGCATATACTATACTTTAAAAGCTTGATGTATTTTACCACATTAAAAGTAAGCAACATTGTAGTTTTACAATTTTGCTCGAAATATGTGACAAAATTTATGGAAGCCTTGTAATAACTTTTGGTCGAGTTTTCAATATGACATTGGTCAATTTATACTTTGTATTCAATAGTTTATTTTGTCTTTCTCCCAATACCGAGTAAAACAGTATATTCAGTCAGTGAGCTCGGTAGCTTAGTTGGTAAAGCGACAGGCGCTTTAAGCCAGTGGTCGCAGGTTCGAGTCCTGCCTTAGGTTTAAATTTTTTCTTTCTGCTATTTGTATGTAATTATAAAAAAGTATGGTTATGATATTACTTCTTATTTTTTACTGGTGACCCGCCCCGGCTTCGCAGGGCTAGAAAAAACATATATAAACCTGCCTCTTGAATCACTCGTATCTATGGCTGTAAACTGCATTAAAATCCGTTGCGAAGTTTAAAAGATTTAAATGCACAGACAGCGGGAGCGACTTTCAGTCTTTAACTCACACGCGGCCATCTGATCCTAAACTAGGCATGTGGCAAGCAGACAACTAATAAACATACTTATATATTTTTAAATACATACATATTATAGATAAATTAAACCCAGAGATAGAACAAATAATCATGCTCATCATCATGACCATGATAAAGATTTTTCCTTAGTGGGAATCAAACTCACGACCTCCGGTTTAGCAGTCAATTTCACTAAACACTATACCAACAGGCGTAGTGATTAGTGACCTTGACTGCTGGGTTATTAATTGTGTACGAAAGCATCTAGTTGAAGTTATCGATATCGAAAACTACATAACCGCTTTTGGTGAAAATTTAAATTATTATAAATTATACATACGAAAAACTCATCTATACTAATACTAATATACTAATAATATTATAAAGCTGAAAAGTTTGTTCGTTTGTTTGTTTGTTTGAACGCGCTAATCTCAGGAACTACTGGTTCGAATTGAAAAATTATATAGGCTATATAACATCACGCTACGACCAATAGGAGCGGAGCATAAATGAAAAATGTTGCAAAAATGAAAAACCGTTGAAACTTAAACACGCGGACAAAGTCGCGGGGTACAGCTAGTAATTTATAAAGATACATACAAAGACAAAATCCTGGGATTGGCTACAGCTAGTTGTTATCATACCGGGATACAAATACCCTTTATGCGCGAGCCCGATCTGCACTTCGCCGGATTTTTAGTCCACCTTTTTGTGTTTGCCATTAGTATAATTTTCTATCTTTGTAGAAATAAAGTACAAAGAAATCTGTACTCTAAAACATTACCTATTAACAGAAATAGATATTTCCCCGTTGTTAGATCAAACAGAAGGAGGTACAAACCGCCGCATATTTTCTTGATTAAAGACGCGTTATCCGTAAAGGAATTCATTTGAAACTCGTATCGCATTCTATCGATAGATTGGATCTCTTGGATCTCAAGAATGTCTTCCAGGAAGAAGGATGTATCTGTTTTTTGATTTCATCGAGTTTATTTTATTTATTTATTTTATTTAATAATTTATGTACACACACAGTCATAAGAAATAACATATTACAACAGATGTACAAAGGTACTGCTTATTTCTAAAGAAATCTCTACCAGCAGACCCGCGAAAGGAGAAGTGGTAGATAATGATAGCCAACAGTGTGCAACTTATAATGTATTTTTTTCTTCAACATATTCATACACCAATCATACTTATTTACTTAGACATACTAATATTATAAACGCGAATATCGCTCTGTCTGTCTGTTACAATTTCACAAGTATACCTCTAAACCGATTTTATTGAAACTTGGTATGGGTTAAACTTGGTTTCCAAGAAAGGACAAATTTAATGAATTATAATGGAATAGCAACTCCTTAACTGTAAAATCTTTTCTATTTATGTTTAAGATTAAGTTAAGAATTGTTTAAAACTGTATTTTACTTGAAATAAACAGCTTTTATTATTATTATTATTATTTTGTATCTCTCTTTTTTCACGGGCTATCCTCAGTATTGAGAATACCCGGTCCTTTGAAAGGCTTACGTGGGGACACAGGTCCGACACGCAGGTGGCCTTGTTGAGAACTTTACTCTAAACTGGGATGGGGCATCTACTAGGGCCCATCCACCTCTGCTCTATGGAAGAACAGACATGAATGGTCCAAAGTAGATACAGAGCTATTGTAAATTATGAATGGAAAGTAAAAATTAAGGCTATGTGTAGGTAAATGTTAGTGGATTGGTTATTAGAGCTAAATCGGAAAACTATGGCACCTGCCTTCTAACACATATAAATGCAATCAAATAGGCAGGTGGTGACTCGCCAGCTCACCAGATGGGCCCCCCAACATAACCGCCACGATAGGCAGCAGGAGGCAACACCAGTGCGAGCGGCTAGGGGTGTCGAGCGGTGCGGCCCCGATTTCGCCATCGCGGGTCACAGTAGCGGACCCGGAGCGGGTTTCCTCGCTATTACGCCATTAGACACTTCCACCCCCGAGCATGTAGCTCTAGCGACCCCTCTCTAGCCAGCCAGTTAAGGCAAGAAAGAGCTGGGAGCCCTCCTAAGGAGTGACTCCCTGGAGCACTCAGGTCCGTTGTGTCGCTACTCACAAACAGCTCGCCACAAGCTGCCCTGCGGATGTATGCTCCTACATAGACCTTAAGATACATTTTTTATTTATATCTCAAAGTTGGAAAAAGCAATTTAATATGCCCTCAGGTATTGCGTTATTCTCATGATGAGGTAACGGCTTGCCCCGAGGGTATTATTATTATTGTTGATAAATATTTTATATTTCTCCCAAAAGGGGTTAATTCTTCACTATCGCGCGGACCTTAGCCAAGCGCGAGAGCTGACGTGATTTAGTCTGTAGACAGAAATTTCCTAACAATCCTACATGTGTTAAGGATGGTCGCTTTTTGTAGAAGAATGTATGTGAGTGAATGGAGATCTAATAGCTTAAGGCTTGTGTGTAGTGTGTGAGGTATGATGCCGGTAGACGATAGTACGATAGGGATGGTTTTGACTGTTTTGGCCTTCCATTGAGTTTTCAGTTCAATGGCTAGATCTGTGTATTTTGTTAGTTTTTCTGTGTATGTGGATGACAGGTTATGTGTATTAGGGACAGCGATGTCTATCAAGTAGACTAATTTATTCTTCTTATCATGTAGAGTAATGTCCGGCCGGTTATAGTGCACTGTTCTGTCTGTAAGTATAGTTCTATCCCAATACAGTTTGTAGTCAACATTATCTATTACGGTCTGAGGAGTGTACTTATAGTAAGCTGTTTTTTCTTTAATGAGATTAAATTTGTAAGCAAGATTTTGGTGAATGATTGCTGCTACTTGATCATGCCGGTGTTTGTAATCAGTTTGGACTATTACTCTACATGCCCCAGTAATATGTTGGATGGTTTCTGAGGATCCTTTACATTTTCTGCAGGTGTCATCAACCAAACTTGGCAATTTCATTATGTGTTTTTTATAGTTTTTCGTTTCTACAACCTGATCCTGTATAGCGAGCATGAAACCCTCCGTTTCAGGGAACATTTCTCCACGTCTGAGCCATTCGTTCGACGCTATCTTGTCGACGGTAGGTTGGTTCAGATCATGGAGGTGTCGTCCGTGTAACGTTTTTCGAGCCCATTCATTTAATTTCGTTTGCATATCGGTCTGGATTTCGTTCTTCTGTTGTGTATGATCCAACAAATTTAATGGGGTAAACTTTTTATCGTTTTGTACTATGGCATTATGCAAGATAGAGGTATTAGATTTATTGTAGAAATATGCCCTTAGGTTTGTTATTTGTGTGTTATGAAGATTTATAATATCGATAAGACCTCGGCCTCCCCGGGTACGTGGCAACGTCATTCTCTGAATGCAAGACCTTGGATGATGTTTCCTATTTTTTGTCATTGTAGTATTAATGATCCTTTGAAGAGACTTTAATTCTGTTTTATTCCAATTAATTATACCAAAAGAATATGTCAGAACTGGTATGGCAAAAGTGTTCACGGCTTTAAATGAATTTTTGGAATAAAGATGACTTCGTAAAATAGTATTTAATCTATTCTTAAACTGTTTGGTCAAAGAATTTTTAATATTATTATGCTGAATCTGCTGCGCCTGATTGTATCCCAAATATTTATAAACCTCAGCTTCACCCAGGGGCTCTACAATTTCTCCATTTTGCATACAGTATTGATGTTCATACTGCTGGCCTCCCCTCGTCGAATTTATTTTACACTTGTCTATTCCGAAATGCATGCAAATGTCCCGAGAAAAGTTTTCAGTAATTTCTGCCATTTGTAGCAATTCTTCTTCTGTGGAGCCGTATAGTTTTATGTCATCCATATATAAAAGATGGCTTAATTTATAAGGTGAGCATTGAGTTGAAGACGCACTTTCATTTACTTTGTATTCTAATTGGTACCCTAAATTTAATGAGTTTAACATATTAGACAGTGGATTAAGTGAAAGGCAAAACCAAAGCGGGCTTAGGGCATCACCCTGAAATATACCCCTCTGTACTTTAATTTCTTCTGTTAAAACTGTACTTGAATCAGTAGTCAGACTTAGTCTCGTCGCCCATCTTGTCATTGTGTTTTGCAAAAATGAAATAATTATAGGGTTTATACGGTAAATTTCTAAAACTTGAAGCAACCAAGTATGGGGCACGGAATCGAAGGCTTTTTTATAATCTACATACATTGAAAACAAATTTGATTTATTTAATTGGGTGTGCTTAAGTATTACAGAGTCTATTGTGAGCTGTTCTTTACATCCATGACTATATTTCCGACAGCCCTTATGTTGTTCTGCTAGTAAGCTATTCTTATCTAGGTGTTCATAAATTACATGTGTTAAGCAAGAAGTGATGATTTTATAGATTGTTTGAAGACAAGTAATGGGTCTATATTTTGCCGGATCGGACAAGCTACTTGGATCTTTTGGTAGCATGTATGTCGTTCCTACTGTTACATAACAGGGTAAAGTGTCCGGGTGCTCTATAAATTTATTGATATTATTGTGTATAAAAGGGTGGAGATATGTGTATTTTTTGTACCAAAAATTGTGTATGTTGTCTGAGCCTGGGGCTTTCCAGTTGTGCAGCTTCTTTATTACGTCACGAAATACTTCAACGGGTATACTTTGAAAGTCCATGGGTTCAGATTCTAAGTGGCGATTATATTCTTTTTGAATCCATTCAGCTTCTTTACTGTGTTGAACTGGGTTCTCCCAAATTCCTGCCCAAAAACCACGTAGTTCATCAGCAGGCGGTGAAACACGTGAGTTCTGAGAAGTAGGTGTTGAGAGTGTTCTGGATTCACAATATGTGTTAGTGGGAGAATTATTACAAGATATTCTTAATCCGCGATAAAATTGCTTTTCATTAGAAGTAAACTGTTTATTTTGAGTCTTACGCAATGTGCAAGTTTTATATCTTCTTAATCTATTGCTAAGAGCAGTAAGTTTCTGCTTTAATGTGTCTAGAAAATCTGTTAATTGCGTATTATGGTTTTCATGAGTGGCGTGTATCTTATATTTATTCTGTATATAATTTACGTGTCTTACTAAGTTACTGTTACGATTACCTCTAATGTACTGTGTTAATCTACCTATATACGCTCGCAATTCTACTATTCTACGTTCTAGTCTTATTTGCCATTTCGGCTTATTTGTGTTTCTACTGGATGTATCTATTCTCGGTGGTATCATAATCTTAGCCCCATGCATTTTAGCAGCCGTCCATGCCGCACAGTAAAGCACAGTTTGAAGAGTAGTAAATTCTGTATCATGAAATATATGTTTCGGTAAAATATTATTGTTAATGTAATTTACAATGGCAGCTAGCTTTTTTGAAGATTTTTGTTTTGGTATGTAACTTCTTTGTATAGGGTCTGTGTTTTTAAAGTAGTTATAGCATTCCTGAAAAATCTGTTCTATTTCGATATAATTTTTATCTAATTGTAAAGCTGTGCTTTCGGGTACATTGTTTATGAGACTATCTTCATGGGTGGGTAATTCGGCATCTAATCTGTTCAAACAGTGGTTTTCCAGTTCAGCAGCAGATTCTACTTGAGTAGAAACTATAACTATACTATTGCGGTCTTGTGCATCACTATTGTTTTGCAGGGATACTTCACTAGCAACTTCATCTTTAATGGCCTGCAGTCTCTCTTCACTTAAATATCTATTTTTTATTATCAACCGTCTCTGGTCGGCCACTCTTTGCTCAGATATATGATTTAGGGTTGGGAATGCATTGACAAAGGCTTGGTGTAGTGGTCCTCTATATGCTGAGATATTCATTTCTAATTGGGTTATTTTATAGTACGCTCGCATTATTGCTTCATTATGGTCTTTACTCCAGCGCATACGCTGGCCAACTTGGTTACTGGTTATTTGTGGTTGTATACGTAAACTATGTGTCTGTGTTATAACACGAGACTGTGAATTTGGTGTTAGTGTGTTAATTCTAATGTTATTTATTTCTTTATCTACCTCACTGTATATATTGTCTATTTCGTTTTGTGGAAGAAGTTTTTTATTAATTATCGCGCGTCTCTGATCTCCTACTCTTTGTCGGTTGATACTTTCCATCTCAGGAAACTTCTCTATAAATTTTGTGTGCAGTAAAGGTAAGTAGCCGTTTATGTCAGTTTCCATTAAGGTAAGTTGAAGATATGTGCGTAAGATAAATTCGTTCATTGGTTTACTCCACTTCTTACGCGAATTTAAGCTACTAGTGGTGGGTGCAAGGATTGCGACTGACTCAGTCTCTTGCACAACATCCTCCGATAGCATACTATTGGCAGTTGAATGAGCTGGTGATCGAGAGTATGGATTTGTGGATGGAATAGATGAAAATAAGCTAGATGGTGATGATGATGATGATGGGCCAATGTTGCCTGCTGATAAGTCATGAGAATGAGGATGATGATGAAGTTGTGCATCAGTTGAAAACTGGGCACAACGTTGCAATACGGTGCCTCCCCCAGAATACGTGAGGCTGCCTAAGCCAGATGGCTTAGAGCGGGATTCTCTTTCACTTTTCGATCCGGTACCCGCCTGGGGTAGTTTATTACTGCTTCTTAGTCGCATTGCATTTGATGTGTTCTTCTCCACTGGTCTTTGGTAAGTATAAAGCTGCCAAAGTCCGCCCCCCTCTTAGTTACAGATGTTCGAACTGGGCGTGGAGTTAGGGCGATTATTAACTATTACCTAAGCTAAATTTTATATTTTTATTAAATACTAAACTAAATAAAGTTTTATATGTATAAATAGATATATATATATTTTTTTTTCCTGTGAGATAATGCGTAGGATTGGATAGGCTGAGGAATAGGGGAAGGATGAGAAATAGGATAAGGATTAGAAATAGGTTAAGGATAAGGAATAGGGGAAAGAAGGATTAGGGGTAGGATAAGGAAAAGATAAGGAATAGGGAAAGGATAAGGAAGGGGAAAGAGAGGAAAAGGTTTAGAGGATGCTACCGTCACGGAAATAGCGAATGTGACAGTACCAGCTAGGGCAGTCCGGGGTTGCATACCCGTAGTGGCTCTAGTCAGCTATCGGACAGATAACTGGCAGTCCACCCCCTGGACGTTTATTATTATTATTATTATGATGTTTTAGGCCGCGATAACTGACACCCACGCGGGCGCAGCCGCGAGCGACTTCTTGTTACAATATATTTTTTGAATTCTTGAAATTTTGTTTTTTATTTGATAATTTATTTCGTACTGACTGATTCTTCCACTAAAACTTAATTACTTATTCTTTTATTACAAATTAAAGTTTACATGTAAAAAAACAGTGTAATGTCAGTTGTAGCTAGTTTTATTGGTGCAACTACTAGAATTAGCTGAAAAATAACGTAAATACATAACAGTGCAAAATAATTATTATTTACTGCTTTGCAGTTTGGCAGAAGTATTATTTGATGTAAACGATATCGTTATAATGAATAAACGCTTTTTCTTTTTCATTTTCAGTTTAATTTTTTAAGTAAAGTCAAAAACAAACCAAACCTAAACTGATGAATACTACACGGATACCCAAGTGGCATAGGTCACCACGCCACTTACCTACCACTGTGTGCGACGTACCTCGGGATCGATCCCCGTATGGGACAAATATTTTTTATGCGATCCTTAAATAATGTCTGGGGGTTATTTGTGTATGTATTATTGTTTGAGAAACCCCCGCGGTACAGGGATAACATGACAAAGAAGGGGAAGCATCGTTTAAAAAAAAACAGTTTTTTTCGACACCCGGTATTTTGTACCACTAAAAATAATTACTAAAAAACATTATCTCACCGTTTTGTAGCAACAACTCTTCATTAAAGTCTTACAATATACTTCGCATCAATTAAAACTTAAGTTAAAACTAAACTAACTAGTAACTTCTGTATTCCCAGTACATTTAGGAGCTTCCTTCTAGCGTTTCAGTTTAAAATCGCAAGAAAACTAGTTTTTAATTAGAAAACAACTGCAAAACGCAAGTTATTGTTCAATGAATCTATACTATATACTATCTATACTAATATTATAAAGCTGAAGAGTTTGTTTGTTTGTTTGTTTGTTTGTTTGTTTGTTTGTTTGTTTGTTTGTTTGAACGCGCTAATCTCAGGAACTACTGGTTCGAATTGAAAAATTCTTTTTGTATTGGATAGTCCTTTTATTGAGGAAGGCTATAGGTTATATAACATCACGCTACGACCAATAGGAGCGGAGCATAAATGAAAAATGTTGCAAAAATGAAAAACCGTTGAAACTAAAACACGCGGACAAAGTCGCGGGGGACAGCTAGTGTAAAATAAGCGGGCTAAGTGCGAGTCGGACTAGCGCTTGAAGGGTTCCGTACCATTTAATGTAGCCCCCTTTAAATTTTATTATTTGTTGTTATAACAGCAACAGAAATGACAGACTCTGTGAAAATTTTAAGTCTTTGGCTATTACGGTTTATGCGTTATAGCCCGCTGACAGACAGATGGACGGACAGACAGACGGGCAGCGGAAGCTTAGTAAAAAGTTTTGTATGTAACATTCTTATTCTTATTCTTTATTGTACACACATAGACAATTTACAGAAAATACAATAATTTATAATTTGATGTACAGAGGCGAGCTTAACGCATAATTGAGTTTTCTACCAGCAAACCTTTGAGTGATGGAGAGATTTGATAAAAGTTGAGGAAGAAAGAAGTGTACAACTTAGTATGTATTTATAAAATAAACATACATAAAAATAGTACATAAAATACATATAATAATATCATATATATAACATATAAACATACATACACTACATATACTCATGTTGAAAGGAAATGTTTCCTGATCCTCTCCCTGAAAACGTCCAGAGAAGGGCTATCCCGTATGGAATGAGGAAGCGAGTTCCAGAGGCGCACAGCACGAATGGTAAAAGATTCATCGTAGCGACTAGAGGAGTGAAGAGGAGTGCGAAGGAGAAGAGAGGAAGTAGTACGACAAGACTTTCCTCTGGGGACCAAATATTCAAACCGTTCCCGCAGGTAGACCGAACATTCGTTAGGTAATTATTGTTATTTTAAAATTGATAGCAATTTAAACAATACTGTATTCTTATCTTTATGAATTTATATTATTTATATTATAATACTAGCTGTCCCCCGCGACTTTGTCCGCGTGTTTTAGTTTCAACGGTTTTTCATTTTTGCAACATTTTTCATTTATGCTCCACTCCTTTTGGTCACAGCGTAATGTTATATAGCTTATAACCTTCCTCAATAAATGGGCTATCCAACAATGAAAGATTATTTCAAATCGGACCAGTAGTTCCTGAGATTAGCGCGTACAAACAAACGAACGAACAAACTCTTTAGCTTTATATATTAGTATAGATTATATTATTTTTATTACAATATTAAGTAGGTACTAGCTGTTTCCCGCGTCGGTACCCGCGTGGGTGTTGGTTATCGCGGCAAATAGTAGTATATGTCCTTTCTTGGGATTAAAACTTACCCAATACCAAGATTCATGTAAATCGGTTTAGCGGGTTAGCCGTGGAAGCGTAACAGACTGATAGACAGATTTACTTTCACATTTATAAGATTAGCATGGATACTATATTAGTTTTAACTATGGAAGTACGGATAAATATCTACCTAATTCTAGTAAGGTATAATATCGTCGTTTAAGGTGTAATACAGGCTTGCATGTAAATGCAAGGTTGCAGGTTCAAACCCACTACAGGCAAGTACCAATGTGACTTTTGCAAAGTTATATGTACTTTCTTAATAATTCTAAGACACCATTGGCAAACGGTGAAGAAAAACATCGTAAAAAAACCTGGATACCAAACATTGGAATCTGAAACCGCCAACCCGTAATGAGCAAACGTGGTGATCAATGCTCTACATGAGATTCACGCCATTTTAGTCCACACATTAAAACTATTTCGCTGGCTTTTTCTCCATGTCCGAGGATTTCCATTGTGAAGAATATTCATTAGCTCTGTTAGTCTTTATGAGATGGTATTCCATAAATTTTGCATTCCCGGGAAATTTTAAACACTAGGAATTTGAAATTTTGAATTTGTTCATGTTAGTTTATGTCTGTGTTCCTAGAATGATTATTGTCTAGAAATTATAACTAACCTAACTTTCGTTAGATGGATTCATAAATTATGAATGTTGTAGAACTTTTAATGACTCCTAGTGGGTACTCATATAATAGTTAGCAATATAAAGGTAACTTGACCTGCGAAATAAAATTATTGGGAAAAAATAAAGTAGATTTTCGGAGAAGCATTTAATCTAAGCAAATAAATACTAATTCGACGACCTCCGTGGTCGAGTGGCGTACACACCGGTTTTCAAGGGGTCGCCAGCTCTGAGGTTCCGGGTTCGATCCCCGGCCGGGTCAATGTAGAAAACCACTTTTCTACATTGTCCCGGGTCTGGGTGTTTGTGGTACCTTCGTTGTCTCCGAATTCCATAACACAAGTGCTTTAGCTACTTACTTTGGGTTCAGAGCAATGTATGTGATGTTGTCCACATATTATTTAAAAAAAAAAAAAAAAACTTAACGGATTTTCTTATAAAAATTCTTTTTTTTATAAGACGACCCTGGATATCATAGTATTTCATCCCTAAAAATAACTTAAACATTAATAATAATATCTTTACTTTATACAAAATAAAACCTTATTTATGCTTCATAATAAATTTCGATTGCGAATTTTTAGTTTCATACAAATAGAACTGACTGTAACTAACATCTTAGCTAGCTATTAATGTACAAATACTCCTTAGTAAAATGTTTATACAGTGCCTGTACTGAGCAGGAATATTGCCCTTGTGGAAACGAGATGGCGCACTACACTGCGGGTAGCGCCGTCTCGCTTCTACCACGGCGAGTTCATAGTAAGCGCGCAGGAGTATTATAAATTTCTGCTTTTCCCTTTGAGAGCAACCATTGTCTTACATAGAATACAAACTAAAATTACAATAGAATCCCAAGATCACCATTACATAAATGCATTTTGTATAAATACTATCGCAATATGATAATATTACACAGGAGACTGAAAATAATTACATTTTGCAGAAATACTCCTTGACTTCTAAGAAGTTAATTAAAATTTGTACTAAGTGTAATTTTAGGGTAGGCAAGGGTTAGAAAACGTAATTAAAATTTGTTTATTTGTATAACTATTAAGGTGTGCTTACACGGGCAATTCTTCGCAATTTCTTTTTTTTTTGCCATAAATTGCTAGTTGTTGCTGGGATAGGATTTTTAACAACTGCCAATAATCGCACAATTAATTGTCAGTGTAAGCGCACTGTGCTATATTTATTGTTTGGCGTAAGCCTAGCTGAAAACCAATAACGTTCTTTGTCAGAAAAAAAAATATAACAAAAGTGCTTTAGCTACTTACTCTGGGTTCAGAGCAATGTATGTGATGTTGCCCACATTAATTATTATTAGAACTTCTATGTCTATAAGTATAAATGCATAGAAAGAATTGGCAATAGGTATAAACTGCACTTTAGAAAAATCATTGACACAGTCACTTGAACATAACCTCTAAATCGATTCACAAATATTTGTAAAACACATACAAAATGAACACCAACACTTGGAACAAACATTTATGTATTATATTACACTCACAAATATTTGTTTCAAGATTGGATCATATTGTCTACCAACGTACAAGATAATTATGGATAAATTGTTTAACGAATGAAAATGAATTCATGTTAGCATAAAGCCAACGGAAATCGAGGCTTTAAAAGTTAATGGAAAATTTACCCAAGCTGCTGTGAAAACGTGTGCATAATTTAAATTGTAACGGATAGAGTCATCATTCTATATCTTAGAGAAAAAAATAAATAAACTAGAGTGCACCTATCGCCTATCAGCTGTAGTTAATGTCAAAACAGAGCGCGCCGTTTTATTAAAACTATCTCAAAACCTAATATTACCCAATGATATCGGAACCATCTATATTTTCGCATAAACATCATTTCGCACGGAAATTCACTTAAATCAGTAAACGAGCGTAGTACTTACAGTTATAAATTTGCTTACGCTCGGCTTTTAGCGATACGCGCACTCTATGCTGCTCTATGTTTACTCTAAGTCCTATACCAACATTTAAAAATGCAACTAGATATTGCTTTGACAGTCGATAGTAGTTTAGTAGATTAGCACTGTAATTGTAAGTATGAGATGCAGGTTCAAAGCCGGGCTAGTATGTTGTACCTAAGTGCTGTTTTCAAAGTTTTATGTATAGAAAGGGGACGTAGTTATTGCGACTAGGATTACGCGTTAGAAGAGTGCAGTTATGTTTAGGTATAAATATCGCGTTACGCGTTACGCGCTAATGCGATCTGAATTAGACTTTATTTCGTCGCTGTCAAAGTCGATATTTATTTATTTTTTCCGCGAAGTGAACCTTTTGTACGTTTATTATTAGTTATTCTGTGGTTCAACTATAAAAGCGTTACAAAAATATATCATGTAGTTCCTTTTGCATTTGTAATGTTAGTATTGTCATAATTCGTATTTATTTCGCCATAACAGTAATATCTTTGAAGGGTTTACTCGCAACATCTCCCATCATATGTAATATTAAACCAAAATCCAGCCTTTCATCTAGTTTTTCTTAAAACCCTGTCTATTCCTATCTACTTACGAAGTAAATATTAATTTCCCTCTAAAGAAAACTTTCTGTAATTAGCAGCCATTTGTAAAAACTTTAACTTAAGCAAATACTTAGAAAATGGCGCCCCAATCATTAGTTATTCATAGAAAAACTTTATAAAAACAGAAGGCAAATTGCCTACGAACTCCATTTAATATTCAAGATAGCTTTTACTAAGTCGAAAATTAAATATTTCTACAGATATTTTTATTAAATATTCATAAAAACCGAATTACAACATCGCTTTAAATATGATGATTATAGATTGCCTTATTTAAAATTGCTGTAATAAATTATTTTTTGTAGCTGTTTATTTCTAGAGTAACTAAAAAAATCACGAGTGTAGTCTAGATCGTCATTGTACCCTCCTCCTTGTGGAACATTCTCGTTAAAATTAAATAATAAATAAATGTGGACAACATCACATGCATTGCTCTGAACCCAAAGTAAGTAGCTAAAGCACTTGTGTTATGGAAGTCAGAGACAACGAAGGTACTACAAACACCCAGACCCGAGACAATGTAGAAAAGGGGTTTTCTACACTGACCCGGCCGGGGACCGAACCCGGGACCTCAGAGCTGGCGACACCTTAAAAACCGGTGTGTACGCCACTCGACCACGGAGGTCGTCAAAAACTTAGACAATAGAATAGGTGATTGGGTACTAAAAACAAAATCTGTTTAGTCCGTCAGTTAGACAATAAAAAAATATTAGCCACGTACCTTTTCTCTTTTTTTATAAAAAAAAAATAAGTAGATAAAGTGAATCAAAGTTGTGGAGGGGGGTTTATGACGTCAGCTCTCGCACAAAATATACAAAATGGTGACGTCATGAGACATTTCAAATCATGGTATCGTCGTAAGTTTTTGATAATAATATAGAAAAAATACGTGCCGAGAATTTTTTAATTTATCTATCAGACGGCAATTTCAAATAAAATTAACTATTTAAACATACAAAAGGAATAATAAAATAAACTAATCTAATTAAACATAAACCTAAAATATGGCATCAAAAAATTCGTCCACATCGCTGTCCACTGGGAGTGTTCCCAAAAGGCTGGCGGCATTGCCACCTTGTATGGCAATGCTTATCCTCTGTTCAAGGTAAAGTCCAGCCCTTGGGTCGCGCGAATGTCAACGAGGCGTTTGGCTAGATCTTTAAAAAACATGTGCGCACTTGGATCCCACGGACCAAGGGTCTCAACCCCAAACGGCTCGACTATACAACTTACAACTAGGTTGTTATATTTCCGCCGTTCGAGGTTCTCAGCAGCCGCAGCGGCGGCACCAGCACAGCCAGACGAACTCGGAAATTCAAATAAAATGTCATGTACCCCATTATGATTATTTAAGAATCGTATTGTTAGTATAACCAATAGAGTTTATTCATTCAAAAATTCGAGCAAACAGCGACAAATTATTATAAAATATCTAGTAACGCACAAATTTAGCAGTTTCTTACCAAAAATTGAGTATTGAGTATTAAACTCTAAGCTAAGTCCCCCTTTGCGGTAATAGAGTAAAATTGACCCTTAAGAGGCCTATTAGAAATATTGAGAAATCCCAATAAACTAATTAAGCATTAGCTTTGCATAAATTTCCAACTTTGACAGTTGAAAGAACTTTGTTCAGCGAAATTAAACGATTCAGACAGAGAGGCCATTCTAGACATTTTTGTTGGAACTTTATTTAAAGGGTGCCTCTGTTTTAGTACCATTATCTGTCAAAAATATTATAATATTTAAATCTATACTAATATTATAAAGCTGAAGAGTTTGTTTGTTTGTTTGTTTGTTTGAACGCGCTAATCTCAGGAACTACTGGTTCGAATTGAAAAATTCTTTTTGTATTGGATAGTCCGTTTATTGAGGAAGGCTATAGGCTATATAACATCACGCTACGACCAATAGGAGCGGAGCATAAATGAAAAATGTTGCAAAAATGAAAAACCGTTGAAACTAAAACAGGCGAACAAAGTCGCGGGGGACAGCTAGTTATTAAATAATCATGATAACTTATTTCATTAATTTTTTTATTAATCATAAACAAATAAATACTTTATCGACTGTCTTAACTTCAACCATAATTAGTTTTTGGGTTTTGGACCAAAAAAGTACCAGCTTATTCAAGCTCCTTTAACATAAAGTTAATTCCAAGCTTAAGTAAGTATTCGTTATTGTGATAATTACGATTAATTAGTTTTAAACTAGATAGAATATTAGTTTTAAACTATATAAAAGAGAGAAAAACCGTCTATCGGTATATGATTACCTATAATAAGGAATGAAATTCTTTGTATCCCAAATCAAAGCAAAAAGAGGGGTGTTATAGTTTGTCGTGTCGGTCTGACTGTCTGTGGCATCGTAGCTCCTTAACGAATGGACTTTTATGATGTCTTTTATTTGTGTTTGTAAGCTGACGTGACCGAGATGGTTCTTAGCTATCATTTATGGCCATCTGTTCAGATTTATGAAAGTAATTAGCAATTTTCTAAAATTTGTCGACGGTTTCTTAGACTTTTATTTTATTTACTGTAAAATTGGGCTCATTCAGAGCACTCCGTGGTTTTATGGTGTAAGAGTTGGACAGTAACTCAAACCTCATGACCGAATACACAAACTTTAAATAGTTTTAAGTGGCCATTTATTTTCATGCTGTACTCACTTCACTTTAAGGTGAAAAGTTGCGGCAGTTGGTCTATAAATATAATAAGACGTCCTTAAAAGTCTATTCGTCACCAACGGATACTTTTCAAGAATGCCTTGAACTTACGTTACCTTTGAAGATGAAACTAGGACTTTTTCTTAAACAGAGTAAAATAAAATACATACTGGCCTCTTATTAGAGTTGAAGAAAAAACGTCATCATAAAACTTGGGATTGACTGCACGGATACCGTGGTATAGGTCACCACGCCAATTACCACTGTGTTCGTCGTGCTGCGGGTTCGATACCCGCCTGAGACAAGCATTTGTGCGAACTACAAATGCTTGTTCTATGTCTGGGTGTTCTTTGTGCATGTCATTTGGATATTTAATAAACCCGCCACGACACAAGGATTAAATTTCTAAATTCGGGAGCTGTTTATTAAAAAAGAAACTAAGAAATAAATCAAAACTTGAAATCAGCCAATGTTGTGTGTGTGGTCTCTCACCAGTTATAATAAATTATCTTCAATGCATCTTATTATGGCACTGTGATTTTACCTTTCTTTGGCGCAGTAACATTTGTATGGACACATTTATTTGAATCTTAGCAAAGGCAGGAAATTTCTTAACTATAAGAAAAGAGAAATATACCGACTGTTTCTTTTTTTAGTATCTCGATAAAATATGGAATATCATTCATTTGAGCCCCAAAGGTTGCGTTTTCATCCATTTAGAACAACGCCATTAATCTTTTGGTTCTCGTGTCAGTAACATGCGTGTCTTGATGTATCGTTGTCCTCGTATTGTTACTCAGTAATACAGGAAGCAGATCAATCAGGTACTTTTAGAAATGTTTGGTATATACAGGGTGTAACTGAAAGGTTATATCTATCCAAAAGGGGTGAAGAGTACATCTGGTATAGAGTCAGTTTACAAAATTTCAGCTCAAAATTAGTTAATTAAATAATTGTTATTCAATTTTCGCATCAATTATTCAACACCAAAAATCGTAACCAGACCGCTGAAGTGATGTATCTTTACATTTAGCGAGTGACGTAATAAAATATTGACCATCGTAGTGCGGTGGAACGTTTGTTATGATTTTTGATATCGATTTTTTATAAAAAGAATTGGATACCCATTATTTATTTAACTCATTTTAGCTGAAATTTTGTAAACGAAGTCTGTACCATGTGTAATCTTCATCCCTTTTAGATAGATATAACCATTCGGTACAGCATGAATAGAAAGTAGTAGTTCACTCAGATGTATTCCACGTCGCCTCGTGGTTAAATGGTCATGTCAAACTATAACCGAATTAGAGTTCAAAAATGAAAGAAATTTTCTGTCGTCGATGGCAGAAACTATTTTTGGAATCTGGCTAAAATAAAAATATGCCTAATTTTTTTTTTTTGAGTTTTTGCTCCAGTCAAGAGCTTATTAAATAATAAAATCTACATCTATTAATAACTTTCTCTCTTTTCAGGTCTGTATTGGATCAATCAAAACGTTAACAAGCAAAAGCTAAGGTCAGTTACTCACACATTATAAATAGTACCTTATACATTCTTAAGGGCATAAATACATTTTTAATAACGGTCTTTTCTTTGAACAATTACTAAACTAATTATGTGCCTTATTTTTATTTTTTTGTACATATAAATAAAATAAAAATACATTATTATTGCTACCAAAAACATACAAAAAAACGGTACATATTATTAAATATTAGTTTGAAGATTGTATTTGGTTTAAGAAGTTTTAGTTACATTAATACGTTGAATCATTTTGAATCATTTTCATATACTATATGACTGGCCTGTTGGTCTAGTGGTTAGTGACCCTGACTGCTAAACTGGAGGTCTGGGTTTCGATTCCCACCCAGGACAAATCTTTGTTTAATGAGCATGACCATTTGTTCTGTGTCTAATATTCATCTATTATATGTATGTATTTAGAAATAGATGAAAATGTTTATCAGTTGTCTGGTTGCCATAATACAGGCACTGTCTATTTTGGGATCAGATGGCCGTGACGGTGTGTGAGTTGTCTCAAGAAGATATTATTATTATAGGACTTTTATAAAAAAAACATACCTTTTATTTACCGAAAAATATCTGTACCGTAAAATAACAGATATAGGTACAATATTTTATTCCTTGAATGAATTTCAGTTCTATGTATTTATCTTTAAGAAAAATAGAATATACATAGATAAATCTGTATTGTACACCAAAATTACATTTACCAGAATACTTACTAACCCATAAATCCTGCGTACCCAAAATTGGAATGTCGAAAATAAATATTTTTATCTCAGACTACAATTATGGGGTTCTGTATATTGTGTTGCGGCGCCAACCACAAACCAATAAACAAATATTCCTAAAAATATTTCATATCGGGCTTCAAAATCAATGTCAACCATTTTTAGTTTACAGGGTATGTTATTATTCCCTATAACTGGAATATGGGTCGTATTCTCCAAGATTATCCGGCCGTAACCGGATAAAACTGGATCCATCCACCAAAGGGTGGTTATGATTTTATCTTACCCGCTATTTGGTTTCTGTTTGTTCGAGTTGAATAAGTTTTTTAGGGATGAATGGATTTTTATTTTTATGGTCGAGGGGAAAAGAATAAGCCGTTTAGAACGGCGTGTTAAGTACCCATTGAGCAATGTTCGTTACTTATTGAAGTTTAGTAATGGTTCGTTAAGTAAAAGCCTCTGAAAAGATATTATTGTTAGTATAAATTATATTGTTGTACAATTTAGGTGCTAATCTATACTAATATTATAAAGCTGAAGAGTTTGTTTGTTTGTTTGTTTGTTAGTTTGTTTGTTTGAACGCGCTAATCTCAGGAACTACTGGTTCGAATTGAAAAATTCTTTTTGTATTGGATAGTCCGTTTATTGAGGAAGGCTATAGGCTATATAACATCACGCTACGACCAATAGGAGCGGAGCATAAATGAAAAATGTTGCAAAAAGGAAAAACCGTTGAAACTAAAACACGCGAACAAAGTCGCGGGGGACAGCTAGTTTTTAAAATAAAGTTAAAAAGTTGCAAATTACTTTTGAAGTATAAATTTAATGTTCTGTAATTTCATTTATAAAGCAGATGTGTATTAATTGCCGTCTGTTAATTTTAGTTACATAACTAAAATCTACTTATTTAAAATTCATTTTTTTTTTCATAGTAATAATTGTTATATCTCAAATAAATTCACTTTAAAGAGATAAAAATAGGTAACAATAATTTTAAAACCCAAATTATTATATCGTCGATATCTGCAAATTGCGTATCTAAAATAATTTATTTTATTTTTGCTATTAAAGCTTAGGTTCCTCCTTAGTTTTTTAAATCACTAGTATAACATAAACATTTTGTTAACATTATTATAATAAAAAAAGGAAATCAACTTTTTTGTTACAATTATTTTTTTTTACTTTTGAAAAAAAAAATTGTATCTTGTAGTAATGTTAGGTATTATATTTTTTTATGTAATTATAAAAGAGTATGATAGTCTTACAGTCCCAAAGTCAAAAATAAATCATAAAAACCGCTTGTAGAAAAACAGTTACAAATTTTTGAAGATATCCCTGAGGAATTTCCCGAAAATGTATTAATTTATCCTAAACTATCTAACCCAATTTAACTCACTCGGTCTAGTAGCATTAAAGCAAATTGCCTGCGATAGACAGGATGGACAGGCACACTAGAGATCCTATAAGGGTTCCGTTTTTCCCTTGAGATACATAACCCTTAAAAGATTTTAAAGTTACAATACTTACTAAAATATCTTATCGTCATTCACAGAAAAAAATAGGATTATTCCGAACCTGACCCGAAATCCTAACCTGGTAGCGGGTTAGGTTAGGAAAAACTAGAATAAAAATGACTAAATCGAAACACGAATCTGAATGTTCATACGGGGCATTTCAAACCGCACTCAATGGTATAATAAATACCAATTGCACTGTAAATGTTGTGATGCCATTCTGATTCAATGGTTAGTTTTCTCCCTCTTTTCCCCAGAGTAAGCTAGATAAATAATGTCGGGACGTTGCGATGACAATAGGAAGTCCCGTATATCATCTATCCTTTCTTATCTTGCTTTTTTGGGGGGAGCAGGATTTATAAGTGATATTAATGGCCACGTTTGGGTTAGTGAGTTATTTTTTTGTAGATAATCCTCTATTTTCTTTATCTTTGAAGAGCTCTTTGCCTGAAAACCAGTTTTGGCAGATGAGAGGACAATAAAAGGAAAATCAAGGAATTTTGAAGAAGACTTTGGACGGTCACCCTTTTAAAGATTTCCTTGGATAGGTGGAGGCTATCCAAGGAAACGACATTTTGACGACCTCCGTGGTCTGGTGGCGTACACACCGGTTATCAAGGAGTCACTAGTTCCAAGGTCCCGGGTTCGATCCGCACTTTTCTGCATTTCGAATGCAAGTATGACGTCCTCATTTCGCACACCTGAAATTTGATTCGCTTTATCAACTTAGTGTCTTCTTATCTTCAAACAGCAAACAATACGTGTTTAATATTTTTTTATTATATTTAACTGACTTATTCGATTTTGACTTTTCATGCCCCATTCTGGCGACGAGTGTTATCAAAGAATAGAGTATAACCCAGTCACTAGGTCGTGGAAGTCATATATGCAGTCGATCTATCTAAAATTATTGTAATCGTATTTAGGACTGGGACCAGAAACCGTTTGTGAAAAGGCTGTATAGGTATATTCAATTTTCTCTTTTGGCATGCTCAAAGGTAGCTTTTGAGATTGTCCTAGATTCGATTGCCGTGTCGGCCACAGAGTTATCGCGTTTAGTTGACGTATTTTCCTATGCGATGTTAGTAGCTTTGTGAGTGAGGATATTGTACGAGTATATTACAAAAGACTGCTAGAGGTACCATAGAAGGATCCTTTATTGCTCTTTTGTACATTTTGAACTGAATAAGTTAATATCTAGGCCATTTTGATTCTTTAGGCTTTGTAACTTGGAAGGTTCAATTTAAATGATTTAATTTTGTATTTAACAAAGTTACTGTTTATGTGGTTGGTAATAATGGTATAGTCGTGTGAGGATATTAGGTATTCAAATAACTTTGTATTATGTTTACTACTTAAAGTTGTGCCTACACATATAAAGATGACGTAAGGATATAATATCGTTTCAAGAAGCGGGCTTGCAATTAATTAAAAAAACATACATGAATAGATTTAAATAAATTTTATCCCACCAAAAACATTTTCATGTAAAATGTTGCCAAGACGAGCCCATATGACTCGCACTGTCAAAAAGTTATCAGATCTCATGTAGAGCCAAGCTTCTAACACTACACGCCCTAACTCTACAAGGCCTAACTTCACAAACTCTACACCTTCGTCAAAATATGTGGCTTGGCCATTTCGCTACATTCACATCGGCGTAAGGTGAAAAATTAATTCACTGTTCATTACTTTTGTGTTATACAATAGTTCTTGTAGTAACGAACGGCCAAGCCACATATTTTGACTAAGGTGTAGAGTTTGTGAAGTTAGGCCTTGTAGAGTTAGGGCGTGTAGTGTTAGAAGCTTGGCTCTACATGAGATCTGATAACTTTTTGACAGTGCGAGTCATATGGGCTCGTCTTGGCAACATTTTACATGAAAATGTTTTTGGTGGGATTTCATTTCTTTTTGTAAGTTGTTTGTAACAATTTTTTTTTTTATTTTTTTTTTATTTTTACAAGGAGTACCTATACATATATATATCTAGGAGAACCAAGTTTTAGATTATTAGATTAGACCTCTAGCGTCATCAAAATTTAATTTAAAATTACAGGTCTCATACAAACTCCCATCCCCTAGTTTAAGGGGTTGGGGGATGAAAGTTACAAGTTTTATAATTTTTTTGTTGTTTGTGTACTAATACTAGCTTACATACAAAATTTCAGCTTTCTAGGACATTAGGAAATACCTTAAGAATTTTGATGATCATCAGTGAGTCAGTGACGAAATTAGCGTTTTTTAGATATAAATAAAATCTGAAGTATAAAAGCTAATGTAATTAAAACTTAATATGTTCAATAAGTCCGCTATTGACAATATATTCCGAAAATTTTGTAGATCTAGCATAATCCAAACCCAAGTTATGAGGGTTCAAAAAAACGACGAAGCGCTTCGAGAAAAGGTGGTAGTGCCCGTGTGCTTCGCTTGGCTCGTCTTGGCGGGGGCACTACCGTGCCCCCAGATCAAACGATTAATCTTCCACTTAAGTTTTTTTTTTAGTCTGCTGCGTGGTGACCTGTACCACTCGGTTATCCGTGCAGTCAACGTACTGCGAAATCCAAATGTGGTGTACGTCCACGACATTCGGATTTCGAGTGTGTCGTCCCTTGACAGCTCGGTCACAAGTCATCACCGGAAGCTGAGCTACGCTTCGACGATTTCTTTTCTTTATTTGTAATAGTTTATTAAAAACAGGGTTTATACCAAATGGAAATTAAATTCATTGTAGGTTTAAACTGAAAAAATAAAGAGCTCAGACTATCTGAGTTTTCCTGTAATATGGGTTTCTTTATTTCTAGACAATCTTGTAAAGTACTGCCCATTGGGCTGGATCCAACTCTTTCAAGCGTAAGGCCACGGTAACGTTTACAGAAATTTTCATAATGATGTCTTTGTGGCGTCATAACCATATTGCCAACCGCAGAAAAACTTTGTCAGGTGCGGCATGAAATTTCAATCAAGGTCCCGCATATAGTTTGTACGCCTTGTTTATTTTAGGCCCTAGAATATGATTATTGAGCGCAAAAATACTCTGATTAAATCTGGTTTTAAATTAGTTTTGAAAAAAAGTAGGTACGATTTTTTAATTTTTAAAATAATGTCGATGCTTGCTTTTGATTTGGAAAAAAAAACGATCACAGGGTTTCGTCTTAGGTCATTGTTTTTTTTTTAATAATAATACTGACATCAAATAGTATAAAAAATTACAATATGAAGTAAGAGAACCTTTAACTATGACTTTAAAATTGCCTACATAAAAAATTCCGTATCAACTATTTGCCGTTTCAACCCTAAAATGCATTTAATTCAATTAACGAAGCAATTAACTCGTCTTTTCACTCCAAATGAGCTGAAAATGTTCGTTAAACCACTCCAGAACCATTTCAAAGCAGTTGAACGTAATAATATCAGGGTTGCCAACGCAAAAATGTTGCCAGCATTCCGTTTATGGAAGTTTTGGGAAAATTAATATTCTTTTTGGTGTATTTTATCTTGTAAAAACCAAGCTTTATATTAAATTAAATCTTTTAACCAAAGCAAAGTTTATTTTTTATGTATTTATTTTGTTTTGAAAATAAAAAAATCTAATGGAATATTTATTTTCTTTTATTTCAAATTTTTATGGGCTATCCTCAGCCTCAGCGAGAATACTCGTTCCCTTGAAAGGCTTACGTGGGGAAATAAATTATGTCCAAGATGCAGTGGCGAATACAAACTTGCAAAATACTTCATATGTAAAATTTAAATATTGGTAAAATACGGCAAACATTAGTTTATAGCTTGCATTGATATAAAAAATACAATTCTATTTGCAGTTTTCTTCATAAATGGAATATACAATGTCCATATCATAATTCCGTTTTTAGAGCAAAAATAAGTAAACTAAAGAGCGCGCATAACGTGTATAAACTGTAGGCACTAGTATGAACAAGTAAAATTAGTCTCAAAACAGAGCGCATCATTTTATTAAAACTATCTCAAAACCTAATAATATCGAATCATCGATATTTTCACATAAACGTCTGTCGTCACACGGAAAATTACTTAAATCAGTAAACGACCGTAGTACTTACAGCAAAAAATTTGCTTACGCTCGGCGCAGTGATGCGCGCACTCTACGCTTGTGTATGTTTACTCTTAGTTCCGTATAGGCTAGTTCTACAAAGACTAAAACATTACACGCTACAAAACTACAAGCCAATATAAAACACATCCACTAAAAGATTTGCTCCCGTATTCTCTCTGAACTGTAAACTTTGCCGTGAACTTGTCATACTTTGTAACAGAAATTGTAGCGCATTTGTGACACACGGCCGTTTAGATATAAAAGCAATATCGCAACTTAACTGTTTATAATAAACTAGCTGTTTCCCGCGGCTCCGCCCGCGTGTATGTCGGTTATCGCGGCAAAAAGTATCATTTCTCAGGCTCTAGACTATCTGTGTACCAAATTAAATTTAATTCGGTTCAGTAGTTTTGACGTGAAAGCGCACAGGCAGGCAGAGTTACTTTCGCATTTATAATATTAAGTAAGGATTATCTGAAGTTATCTATGCTTATCGTTTGAATTTGTTTTTATAATTAATGTTGACTAGCTATGAAAAGTAAAAATCTATTTAGTCCGTAATTTAGATAATAAAAAAATACTAAACTCACAAATCTCACGCTATAATAAATCGCGATCACGAATAAAATCGAACAACCAAACGATCCCAAAATCTCATCTCTATCAATTAAGACGTCATTTTCAAATGTTGACGTACCACTAAACCGGTGTGTCACAAATTGCCAGTTAGAATTTCTCTGTACCTCTAAATTGCCGCGGAAAGTTATTTTTTAAACTCACAAAAGCCTCTTTGCCAGTAAACAGTTATTTTGAGCGTCAAATGAAATGAAAACACGCTTTACGTTCTATCGACAAAACGTTTCATATTCGAAATTTGAACTTTTGAAACGCAGTTCCGTGTTCACGTTCGAATTTTAAAACGCAGTTTCTATAACGGTTTTCTGTGATTGCGTTTTGTTTGTGACGGTATTTCAATTTTCTACTTCTACAAGTGGTTAAGATTGTAATACTTTTTTTATGATTTTGTACTAGAATCAAGGTAAATAGTATTACCAAAGTTTTAATGTGCTTGGTCTTATTGGGCTGAAAACTAGTCGGGTATTTTCGAATAAAATCGCCGCGAATAAATCAGAGAATGTGTTAATAATCGCTAATTATACATATATAGGTAATATCTCAAGGCTCTGGTGTGGAGAACCTCATGCGCCGCTTCCCCATATTTCATCTATCTCACTAAGAAAAAATAAATCCATGCTAACAGTATAAATGCGGCGGTAACTCTGTTTATCGGTCTGTAACGCTTTCACGACTAAGCCCCTGAACCGGTTTTGATGAAACATGGTATGGAAGAAGCTTGGATTCTAAAAACAGGACATAAGCTACTTTTTGCCGCTATATCCAACACACAAGCGGGCGGAGCCTTAAGCAATAGCTTGTAAATAAAAATATGATTTACTTACTACAAATACTTACTAGTACAACTTCTACTCAACTCCCGTAACCAATCAACATTTCTACAAGCTTTAACTATAATAAAAATCACTTAAATGACATCAAATGTATGGATATGACATTTCATTTCGATAAGTCACGTGACTTAAGACTTGTCACTTCCATACATTTAAGCGATTCGATCAGCGTTAACGATTGTAGAAATGTCTCTTGGCTAGAGGCGCTGTTCTATTCCCCTTATCCGAAGCTTAGTAAACAATCAGTCGCCGATACATATCGGACAGCAAGAGGGCGACGGTAAACGTTCGGATATTCTGGAACTTTTCCAAGTTTAAAAAGAAAACACCATGTATATGTGCTGAATTTATAAATGTTATAAGCTAAACATGTGTTTTAAGTTAGTTATGATGCTATTCGTCGGACATTTTTAGATTTTTATGTGTTTAAATGATCGGTTTTGTTAATAAACGTACCGATTTACAAGTAAATAAAGTACCCCTGTCTGTCTGTGTGTCTGTTAAGACGATTTTCTGAGGTAAACGTGGAGGTATTGTGTTGAAATGTAATAAATATTAAAAACTCAAGTTTATTGACCCTTGATCAAGCTTCTATGTCAATGCGATTAAAAAGTACAGCCATTTATCTTGTTTTTCCACAAATTACTTATTATTTTTTGCTATTTGTATATGTTTATAAAACTTTAATATGTAAGTTCTAGTCTGGTATTTAGCCACCTTGCTTAATTTTTCACCAAAACATTTTTTTGCATGCCTAATAGGTAAAACATAGCGAACAATATTTATATTTTACCATCAACATGTATAACCTACCTATGTTCAGCAAATAAAGATTTAACTATTATTATTACTAAAGGGAGTCTCAGAATCAAGAAATTTGGCATCATGCTAGGTCTGCCGTCACGAATATAAGTAAAACATGTACAGATCACGAGTCACTTGTCCTGTTTTTCTGATTATACCTGAGACAGACCATAGCAATAATATTTTAACAAATATTGAATCTTATGTTATGATTCAAACTAAGATCAACGTCCACTTATACAGCATGCAACAAAAACCCTGTCCGATCCTTATGAGTATCATAAGGCATCGTACTGCGTACACATATACGTAACTATTAAATGGATTTGAGATTATTATTGTTCCCCGGTGAATATAATTAAATAAAAATAAAACTGATCAAATGCAACACTGATCGCTCGACAAAGTTCACGTGTACCTACAGTTTTGTATCAAAGAAGCCTCCTGATCGAGACATTTTTGAAGTGAAACTTCTTTAGGCGCATGAGGGTAAAATTTTTACAGATGAAACGTCACGCCGGTTTGCAACGGAAGTCAATTTTTTATGATAATTGGTTTGAAGGTTAGGTAGTTTTAATATTTACAAATAACATGTGGTATTTCAACTTGCCACTCGTCATTTGATAATTTAATAAATCATTTACCATAAAATAAAAATATTTCATAAATTCGCTTTTCTAAATTTTGAATTCAAAAACAAAACTTAATTAATAATTTCTAATATTGACAAAAAACACGTGGCATTTTTATTTACAATTCGTCATTTGAGATTTCAATAAATCATTGTGCATAAAATACTAATAACAATATTTCATAAATTCTTTTGACGAAATTTTAATTTAAAAATTGGAATTTCTAGAGTTATCATTAATTTACAAAAATTTTGTATATATTTAAATTGGATTAGGTATTTTTAATATTTACAAAAAATCACGAGGAATTTTAATTTAATATTAAATATAATTTCAAAATACTTCAACTGCCAGGCAAGAAATCAGTCAAGGTATGATCTATAACATGATTTACTTACTTACTATGAATAAACTATACCAATGTAATTTGAGAGGCAATTATAGGTTATACATTAGATAAGCATTTATTTCTTAGTATTTATATGGCACATTGAAGTCTTACATTAGAATAAACAGTGATTCAAATATATACCTATTACCATAGCTGCTGAAGAAATATTGAATAAACTATACATGCAAATGATAAGAACATTCAAAATTAAATTATAATTATACTTAGATAAATAATTTAGTTTAACACATTTATGGATATAGATTCAAATATACAATGAATATGCATTTAATATAGGTTTGGATTAGTTAGTTTTAAGTGTAAATATAGTAAAGTTTGTTATTTAAAGATATTTACAACACAATATAAAGAATAAAATATATGAATAATAGTTGGTATTTAATATTAACAGTGTATTTTATATTCTTAATGTATACATTTGTTTTACAAGTTTAAAAAAATGTATAATAATAATATTATTCTAACCATAATATTTCTACACCGGATAGGGTAGTATATGTGAACCATTATATAATTATTGTAACATCTGCAATTATCATGAACTAAGAAATAAATAATATTCTATTCTATAATAGTAAAATATAATATAGACCTATAAATGTACCACTACTGGGCACTGGCCTCTCCTAAGGTTGAAAAGGAATGAGCATTGATTACCACTCAGCAACTGAATTAATTGCAATATAAAAAAGTGTCCATATTAATAATTCTTACCTTATAGGATTGATTAATTATCAAATACTTTTTTTATTTTACAGATATGTGATGACCAATATAGAATGAAATATTTAAACCCTTTGGAGGTGCAAATTATGGTTCATTTATATGGGAAAAAGTGACAAACCAAAAATAGAAAGATAGTAGTAAACACGATGCAAGCAAATTACAACAATAAGCATTGTTCTTCATTTTACCACCTTTATATTGTAAACATTTGTAACATTAATAAAATTTATATTCCATTTTACTGTTAATTTGTTATAATGAGTGATTTCTGTCATTTATTTTCATTGAATAAATTAAGTCTATTAGTATATTAACTGCACTATATATATATATATATCTAATTGCAAAGCACATTAATTGTGTGAGTAGGTACCTACTATGTTTGTTTGTACTAGGAAGTTACAATTTCTAGATGTTATTATGTATCTTGCCGATGGTGACTTTATTTTATAAATTAGAATTCTATTTATAGCATTGTAATAAGTGACTTATTGGTCTAGAATAAAATTATATTTGTCAACAACATTATTATGTTTTCCTAACCTAAAGACTTACCCAACTTTGTAGCATTACCAATAGGTACTAGGTAGTATATTACTTTGCCAGTGTAACATTTCATAATAGCTAATTGTTGCTATTAAAATAATTAATAATCATAATACCTAGTAAGTTCATAATAAGAAGTGTTAAGTTACTATAATATATTATATTAGAGGAATAGTACCTAGTATTAAAAGTCCAAATACCAAGATTGCAATACTTTTATTTTTAATATAATAGGTACAGTAAATCTCTGCCAGGGAAGACAATGTATATAATATAACCTATAATTATGACGAATCTTAACAATATTAATAGAAGGTAAATGGTCGACTGTGGCTGTCTTTACTCTGCATGTTTCTGTGACGGGGCCGTGGAATGTGGACATCCGAGGGCCGAAGCGGGATTCGAGGCGACCGTCAACGGCGCCCGAGCTGTTGGCGCGAAATATACGCGCACCCAACGAAGGCGCGTAGCCATAGCGGGCATAGCCAATCAAATTCTAATGCACTGCGGTCGAATACGATGCACGACACTCAAAGTCAAAGATTTATTGCACTTGAAGCCTTTCATAACAATTCTGTGGAACTTCATAACTTAGTAGGTAGCCTTATGTACGCATAACAATACTCATATTAATAATATTGTTGTACAAACATCCAACTTTCACATGTAGTATTTTCCTAATCAATGCATAAAGAGTTTGGTATATTGTGTGCATGCATGATACATTTAGCTCGCGTTAAGGTTATTGGTCCTCGGTTTACTAAACATCTTAGAAGTTTTATATAATAAATCACATTATCACAATGTAAACAAACTTCTAAACAAAATAAACTTTTCTTTCAAACTTGAAGTATAACCACCACTATTTAAATAGGCAGCCGCTCACATTAAGTACGATAGATACAAATTTCAATCTATTTTGGTCGGTTTATCAACATTTGCTCGTCCGTTCCACAGATTACATATAGTAGAGTCTAGTCCGTGCGTTTCGTTCGTTCTCATTCCTCACGTCTTACGGTGAGCAAACGCACACTTTATAGTTAGAGTAAGAACAACTTGCACTCGCAAGTTTACTGTCGTCGATGCGTTAGACGTAAACTCGATTTACGTGATAGTAAAGTATTTCAATTGACAGTTGGTGACTCGCACTAAGCATACAGATGTTGAATATCCTTCCTCTTAATCTTGGAAATTTAAAGTTTTAGATTTGTATAAATATAAACAAGATTTATAAATTAGTTCGCCAAAGAAGTTTCACTTCTGACATGTGTACTTTGTACGCACGCATGTTTTTTTTCTAGTACGTATGTTGAACCAGGAATACGCTTATATTGGATCGGACAGGGTTTTCGTTACAAACAGTTAGTAGTACGACGGCCTGTTGGTCTAGTGGTTAGTGACGTTTCCCACCCAGGACGAATCTTTGTGTGATGAGCACGATCATTTGTTCTGTGTCTGGGTGTAATTTATCTATAACATGTATGTATTTAGAAATATATAAGTATGTTTATCAGTTGTCTGGTTACCATAGCACAGGTTCTGCCTAGTTTGGGATCAGATGACCGTGTGTGAGATGTCCCGCGATATTATATTATAGTATACCCACGTAATGCTCACCCAATACACGTAGTATAAATATTTCCCTACTCATGTGACATAGATAAAGGGAGTAGTCACGGCGAACATAAGCCAGCCTCACCTCGAGCTAAACAATCGAGTGATTTTATCGCACACTTCCACCACTAATTCGATTTTACAGCTAAACAGTAAAACTGTGACAGCTTGTCACAGTATAGAAAAGCCAGTATGACATTTGAAATTTTGTTTGTTATAAAAAAATATTTAATGCTCTGGAAAAAAGGCTTGTTGACTCCTCGCGTGACCCAAGGGCTGGCTTTTACCTCGGACAAAGAATTAGCATTGCCATACAACGTGGCAATGCTGCCAGCCTTTTGGGTACACTTCCAGTCGACAGCGACGTGGATGAATTTTTTGACGCAATTTTTTAGAGTTTTTTTTAGTTAAGTTTTGTTTAAAGTGTATATATAGTTAAGTTTGTAAATATTAAGATATAAATAATGTAAAATAAAATTTTTAACAAGTAACAAATGTTAAATAATTTTTGACTGATGTAATGAATTAACACACACCTAAATAAACACCTATTTAAATTTGTTGATTTGATCATGACTCAGTAGATCTCTGTATACTAAATTGAATTTGTTTATAATTATCTGATTATTGGGAGGATTATGTGCTGTTCCTCAAAAACCCTATAATTAAATAATTCTAGATATTAAAATTAACTATTTCTTATGAAGTAAAATAAGTTTTAATTTTAATATCTAGAATTAGGGTTTAATTTATTAAATTTTTCAGTGTATCAAGAAGTAATATGATTTTTATTTTTAATATTTCCTTTAAGATTATGTTGGATAAGATCTAGTTTAAATAGAATTTAAAGTATTAACTTGTCTAACTGTTTCTGCTACTCTGTGTCACAATCTTAGGCCATCTCCACACGGACGTTAAGTCGACTGTCAGTTGTAAATCTCTTTCAACAGATAAAGTATGTACGTGAGCGGAAGCCTAACACTGCCATCTTTATTTCTTGTTTTACGAGAGAAAATAGACGGTATTTTTTATGCCCGACCCTTTTTTATTATGAATCTATTAAGTAATAATCTTTAAATATTTTAGGAATGTTACCCAATTTTCTTATGGGTCAAATCGGCTTGTAAGGGCTGAAAATGTCGGTCAAGGGATGCTTCAAACTTTTATTTGTATCCACAAATGTAGTAAATGGAATAGTTTATGTATTAAATGTTGACACACAGATAAGATCGTGTTTAAAATTCATATTTGATTTTTTCTAGATGATTTTAATTAATTTGAAAAAAGCTTTTTACAAAAATATTTGAATTTGGAAGGTCCAAAATAAATCAAATCCAATGAAAATTAAAGTCCAATTATAAAGGTCCAAGGAAACTAGTAGTTGCTGTTTCCCGCAGCTCCACCCTCGTCTGTCTTTTCTCAGGCTCTAGACTATCTGTGTACCAAATTTCATTTTAAATCGGTTAAGAAGTTCTGGCGTAAAAGCTTGACAGACAGACAGATAGAGTTACTTTCGCATTTGTAATATAATATCGCGTTTATGATACCGTTACCATGACAACTAGGTACCCAATTATGCCGGTAATCCATAAATCTGTTTGATCTACCTAAAACTTGGAGTTTTGCATCGCATCGAGGATTACTTTTAGATGAGACGCTCTTATTGTCATATTCGTTATTTTTCCCATACCATAGGATTAAACATTGGGATATATTTAGAATACAAGGGAATGGGTAAGGGGTACTTAAATTGAAACAGGTTGGGTTTAGTTTAAATTATAAATGATTTTGAATTAATCTTTAATAAATATGAATTTATTTATTAAGCAGGCTCTTGTAATTTTTTTGTGTTTTAATATTTTTGAAGTGAATTTTTAACAAATAAATTAAATTTGTTGATTATTTTTGTTTATGAATGCATTTGTTGCGTCCGTTGATATCTACAATGTATTTAGCTTAACTTCTTAGTTGGCATAATTCTGATAACTTAGTTAATTTTAAATATAAAACAGTATTTTTTTAATATAAAAGTTTGTGAGTAGTATGTAAGTATGCATAAGGACTTACAAAAAATCAACACAAAGATGTAATAATGAACAAGAAGTCTATAATTATACCTAGACATAAATTATAACCCTATTTAAAGCCTGCTAATAAATTATCCCTTTTTTTTCTAAAAACAATAATCTAATGGCTTAGACACGAAATGATTCAAGCCACTTCATTAACAGTAAAATACGTAAAAAAGTGAATATTATCATTTAACCGATCGTGCTTTATCACCCAGACACCATAAATCAATATGTCATCGACCAAAACCCTCAGAATCCCATAACAATAAATTAACAATACCACCATAAAACGCCATCACCGTATTGGCAAGAATAAATTATTAAAAACGCCATAAAAACTGATATTTTATATCCAAATTTTATAAAAATTTACGATCAACGTAGTACCAAAATTTGAGACACAGCTTTAAAATAACTGGAAAAGACTCCAAGCGTGGTATTTATAGATTTTGAAGCGTAGTCAAGTCTTCGAAAATCAATATAAACAGGACATACCTTTTTATTTTTTTGAAGTGAAAACTTCTTCAGTCGCATTGACAAAAATTTGGAAAAAAACAATTGAATTTGCGACACTGTAACCGTTACTGACACCGCTGTGTACAAATATCTACATAAATATTTTATTTTTTTTAAGTTTTCACTTCTGTCGGCACCGGCTTTTTTTATAAATAGGAAATGTATCTGCTCATCCTTCTTTTTCTTTTCATATCAATGGTTTCCTTCAGATATAACCAGCCCAAACATACCCAGATCGATTTCTCTTTGATGAGCCTCTTGTAAGTCTTCTGCTGAGGCCGTGAAGAAAAAGAATAAGCCGTTTATTGACAGACATAGGTCTCAGAATATACTGTTTCTTCTATTACATAAATTAAATTAATTTTGGACATGGAGCGACCTGATGGCCAGTCTTTTTTTTTTGTTTACGTTTGAAAATCTAATGATTTTAACCCACGCTGATGACACGACGTAGGGAGTTATCTCAGACTTGCACCGACTAAAAACACCCCGGTCCCGTCTTTGCCTATACCAGAGCCACGGGTTCACTAAATCATGCTCGACGGGTTGGGTAGTGATAACCACAGTCTAGTAAAGTAGCACCGCTTGGACCTTCATGACATTTCTAGATAACAACTTATTTATATCTTCGTACAAAACTGATCATTTCTCATTATGTAAATAGCCTGCCTCTTCCATGGATCAAGAACTCGTCAAGTAACTCTTGACGAAGATCATTAAACATTTTTTTTTAATATAAAAATTATTTAATATAATATTTGAATATTAAAACATTTTTCTCATGTTATAACTCTTAAAGTGTTGGTTGATGAATTATCCAATATAAAATTTAATAGGTATCAATTATTAAACTCTCAGTAGTGGGATTATGTCATTAAACTTAAAGTATCGCACTTGGTAAACTTATTACACTTTTTATTAAAAAAACGTCGGTAATATTTGTTAAAACACGTGTATGTGTACATATAATAATACTAGCTGTTTCCCGTGGTTTCGCCCGCGTGGATGTCGGTTATGACGGCAAAAAGTAGTCTATATCCTTTCTCAGGCTCTAGACTATCTATGTACCAAATTTCATTTAAATCTGTTCAGTAGTTTTGGCGTGAAAGCGCGACAGACAGACAGACAGAGATACTTTCGCATGTATAATATTAGTAAGGATGAAGAACACAAATAATAATAATAATAGACAGATTCTGAACAGCAATTTGTGAAGAAAAAAAACAGCTGTTACTTAAATATTCAAAGTTAATTTAAACTGTTGTTTTTACCTAACTATAATTAGAAGCCTTAGGTTAAAACATTTTCACAGTTACTGAAAATAAACGCTTCTCTTTGAGTCGACTCGCTAAAATAAACATTCACATATGAATGAACTCAAACTTTTCATCGCCTTTAATATATTTTTAAGTTGTTATTTATTCGTTGCATAGTTCAAAAATGATTTAATATAGCTATTCGTCTATTTGTATTTATTTATCTGTTTTATGAAAACATCTGTCAACACGCTACATTTTGGAAGGCGTTAGCAGATAAAAAACACAGTTATTACATATTGATTTCTGAGATGTACGCGAAAGTTAGACATTGAAATAAAACTACTTTGAAAACGTTTTCTCTCGCGGTTTATTTACAACTAGCTGTTTCACGTAATTCCGCCCGCGTAAATGTAAGGCGGTAAAAAGTAGTAAGAAGAAGAAAGAAGAAAGAAAGAAAATATATTTATTTTTAAACACTAAGGAGACACACACAACAATACAACAAAAAAACAATATAAAATAAAAAATATACAAACAAGATAAAAAAGAACACTAATAATAATAACAGAAATAACAAAAACAAAAGAAGAAAAAAGAACAAAATAATAAAAAATAATAAAAAACGACTGCGGTTTCTGCACACTGGCAACACTCCCAACTCCCAGTTCCCAACACCGCTAGTGGCCACACTGTATCACCGGACGGCGGACGGACGCGACGTGAAACGGAAGTGCGCGAAGAAGGGAAACTTAAATATTTTTTTTGCCATTCCTTTCTCAAGCTCTAGACTATCTGTGTACCAAATTTCATTTAAATCGTTTCAGTAGTTTTGGCGTGAAAGCGCGACAGACAGACAGAGAGAGTTACTTTCGCATTTATAACATTAGTAAAGATTGATTTCTGAAGTTTACGCAAAAGTTAGATATTGAAATAAAACTAGCTTTTAAATGGATTCTGTAGCGGTTTATTTAAAAATATTACAGTGATTTAGTAGGCGAGAAAAGTTCAATGTCCAGTTAGTCCTTATAGCCCTATTTTTAATCCATTTATTTTGATTATAAAAGGTAAATATTGCTAGAAATATCAAGTTGCAAAAACCAAAAAAAAAACGGTTTTTGTACGGTTCTAAAGGGGCTTTTATTTTCTCTATGGATAAGAATCGAAAAAAACATCCAAATAACCTAAAACTTAGTAATAGTCTATTATTCATGCATATTTTTATTCGCACTGTCTACCATTTACATCACATAAAACGATGACGTAAGTGGCCAGAAATTCATTCATCATTTCCTGAACAACTATTTATGTTGAAAACATTCTCAGAAATAATTAATAAATGCCATTTTAACGATACAGTTTTGTCGGAATGAGTAATGTAGAAGAAAAAATCTGAAGACGGAATCGTTTATCTACTAATAATAGTAACCTTCTTCTTCTATCCTAATATATAAAAAACCTCGTGTCCCAGTGTTTGTTATCGAACTCCTCTGAAACGGCTTAACTGATTTTTATGTTTTTACTGTGTATATTTGGTAGGCATAAGAATAAATAGGTCGTAGGCTATTTTTTATACCCCTAGTTAATTAAAAAAATATATTGAACGGGGACTATTTATGCGGGTGAAACCGCGGGGCACCCCTAGTATACATAGCCTTTTAGGTGTCCCACTGCTAGGCAAAGGTCTCCCCCAATTTCCTCCAGGCACTTCTGTATGGTTTTTTTATAAAATTTGGTAGAAAATGTTCTTTTTATCAAGGATTAATATATTTATATACATAGTATACTTTTCATCGAAATAAGTTGTCACGGAAACGCTGGTGTACTAGTAAAATAAAAATACTTATTTTTCATCCGTTACATAATCCATCTTTTCGACCACCTAATTTATTATACTAAGCACACATTCTTTATTCTTATATCAACATGTGGCTTACCTAACAAGTTTATAAATTAATCTCTATAAGTGTTAGTAATCGTGTTTAAGCGTCAATCGAACTAAAGACTTCATAATGGCTAATGTAGATTGGCTACAAATAGAAAATCGAACTAATCTGCAATTTATGTCCCAGATTACAATCAGTGAGAGAACAATTAATCATCCCCTGTTTTCCTACCCTTAGAGTTGATTTTTTTTTCATTTGGGATCAAGTTCAGGGTATAATCTTCACAATAAAAAAAGAATTATCAAAATCGGACTAATCTTTAAAAAGTTATGCGTATGCGTAGCCATACATAACAAAAAATATACGCGTCGCCTTGAGAACCAACTCCGTATTTTTTTCGTCGGTTAAAAAATCGGCAGGTTAGTGTTTATTATTTGTTATGTTATGAAATGAAATGAAATAGTTTATTATGCAATTAGGATATACAATCACTTTTACACGACACTTTTTTTGAGTTCGCTGGAGTCGACATTTCCTAACTGACTGCCCTGAGAAGAAATGTCGAAACAAACTCAGGTCTCTTTTAAAATTAGTGTCGGCTTCTAATCCAAATTCAACTGTATTAATTCCAGTATTTTACATTGAGTGACCGCTCTGACCTGAACAACTCTTTTAGGTACTGGGTAATAACCCAGCATACCTTGGCAAGACTAGTTAAAGAATGGTTGAGACTTAACGATTGCTAAAGTTGATCAAAGCAAAACTAAAAAAAAAACGTACCTAATCTAGTATTTAGATATCCAGGGAAACTGTAAGCCATTATTAAGTATCGGAGTGTCTATTTAACAAAATATTGAATTTGATATACAGATGCTTAAAACTAAAATCACATAATTCAATAAAGTCAACGAACATTGTTCTGATAGATTTATAATCGTAACTTGAGATGGTGACTAAATTGCTGTACAACGTTGTTACATCTCCTTTGAAATGAAAATAACATTTATTTCAAAGCAGTAATATTCATTTTGATTAATATTAATATATATTGTTTATAACCGATTTTAAATAGAGGAGGTTCACAATTCGATATTTCTGGATGATACGCGATTTCAAAAAAATCTTTTAGTTTTCGGTAGGGTTTATCTCAGAGGTGGTCCCATATAAATTTCATTGAGATCAGTTACTTTTCATATTTCATGTGTAAATAAAATAATTATTTTCCTAATTATCATCGATGTATATTTAATAATATGTACGCAAGATACAAATGTACAAAGTACAAGCTGTAAGGTTCAGTCCCATTTAAATTTCTTGATTTGGGTAGACCGCATTAAGATCGCCAATCTACAAAGATCAATATCAACACTTACATCATTGAACTAAGTTATTTTATAATTTTTTCTGTCATCTAAACTACAGCTCAATCTAATGCCGACCTCCGTGTTCGAGTGGCGTACACATCGGTTTTCAAGGTGTCGCCAGCTCTGAGGTTACGGTTTCCATCACCGGACGGGTCAATGCAGAAAACAACTTTTCTACATTGTCTCGGATCCGGTGTACCATCGTTATCTTTGATTCCATAACACATGTGCTTTGTGTTGTGCAAATTAATTTATTTATCTAAACCTAACATAAAAATATATTTTACATTCTCAAAACTAACAAAACCGTTGTTTCCACTGAATCATAATTCTTTGTAATATTACGTAACCGTCAAATGTGTGAAGTGGTGAAAATATTTAAAAGTGTGACTGATGGCAGCGAGCCAACACACAGCATTCCACTCCGTCTAGACAGCACTGGACCCATATAACGAACTGTTAAACCAATCATACTTCCGTTACAGAAAGAGATGGAACAACCAATCCGTAGAGCGCCATCTCATTCTGGCACGATGAGAACACGTGGCTCGAAGATACTTCGAGTGTTTTGTTGTCAGTGATCAAAATGTTAAATTATTTAGAGTTCATTCACAGTTCCTCGAGAAGGTTCGAAAATGTTCTCAACTGCAGTACTTTTTGCAGCGGGTTTGTCTGTTTTTTTCCAATAGAGATGAATATTATTCATGACCACAATAGCACTCTGAAGAGAAGAATTTTAAGTTAAATGTACGATTTCTTATTTATTTGTTTTCGTCCATTTTGGATGTCATACCTATTATACATTTTGCTATTTACGTTGTTGTCGCATATTTTAAACTCTTTTATGTAAAAGAGTAACCTATGGAGTTTCTTGCCGGTTCTTCTCCATAGGAGTGACATTTTGGAACCGCGCAACTAGTACATACCTTAGGTTGCAGGTTACTCTTTGCCGCTATTTGCATTTTCGCCATTAAGCATTTCGGTCCTAGATTTGATGACTAAAAAGCTTTATTACACACGTCAACGTCACAAACGTCTTAAAAATTCTTTTTAATCACTTTTTTTTTCAATAAATTAAATATTTCAATATTTTAGACCTACTTTAATTGATAATAAATAACAATTTATTATTTTCATCTTAAATACCCTTTTAAAAATACATTTCTTAATGTTAAGATTTTTAAGGAAAATGAATTTTCTACTCCGTTCAAAACATCAAAAGGATTGCCTAATCATTTAAATGAGAAACGAAATTAAAACACAAATAAACGAAATTAATTTTCCAAGTTTAATGTTTCTTGAAATCTTTTAATGATTCGTCAAAACGAAAATAAATAATTCCACTTTGAAATTTCTTGGATTTTTTAGTAACCCTGTGTTTTTGGCGTATTTACAGTCAAGATTGAGCTCAAACCCAGGCATTAAAATTAGTCGTAACGTAGGTCAGCCAAAACATATGTATGCTTTTGACTTTAAGTGATATAATGACGTTGATGTACATTTAAAAATAAGATATATTTATCTAATTTAAAATATTATTTTACTAACCAGCTACATTTCTATTTAATAGCATAAGTTTCTTTAATTCCAAATCTCACACTTCTAGTACTGATTTGTCAAAAAAAAAACCAACTCTTCTATTGTAAATATTTGATTCCCGTCTAAAAACAATACAAAAACTCGCGCAAAATACAAACAATCAGTAATATTAACTCGGTATTATTTCTGTCCAAAAAATAAACTTAATATTAAAAAAAAAGACGAAACAGTTTACTCAATCCAGCCAAGCAGTCGCCCTAAGGCAGTTCCCGATCGAATCAATTCCAGAAAGGATTGAGCTCCCAAACTCAAACGGAACAATGACCCATTTTTTCGACAGACTTGATTCTAATAAAAAACAAATTAAAGAAATCCTATTATTTCTGCCATTCGAACATCGAAAACAGGATCAATTTGATATTTGGATCTCATTTTTCTTGTTTTTCCTCCTGCATTATAAGAGGTTGAAGACAGAGTAATATTACGAAAGTTTTCGTCCAAATACGGATCGGAATATTTCTTATAGTAAGTAAATGTATTTGTATATCGTATTTGTATTTTCGGGGGATGGTACGCGCCCACATCTTGTGAGAAACGTCAGTTGAAGTTCCAAGTAGGGTTCCAACTTAGAGTATACAATGACAAGCTTAGAGTAAGCGCATCGTTAATAGCTCGTTGTGCCGAGCGTAAGCAAATTTTGAGCTGTAAGTATTACGCTCGTTTACTGATTTAAGTAATTTTCCGTACGACAACAGATGTTTTTGCGAAAATATCGATGGTTCCGATATTATTAGTGTAATATTAGGTTCTGGATAGTTTGAATAACGAGGCGCGCTCTATTTTGACATCAATTTTTCAATGTTACTTGTTTATACTGGTGCTTACAGTTCATACTCTGTTAGGCGTACTCTATAGATTACATATTTTAACTCTAAGGGTTCCAAGTAACAACCATGTTTGCTGTTTATCTTGGGTATGGTTTCAGACTCCTATATATAAAATATAGTTATCATAACTTTTTACTGACTATAGGGCCTAGGCACCATCTGGGAATTCCATTAACAATTGCGTAAACTGCTATCATTATATTTTAACCATATACAATACTAGCTAATGCCCGTGGCTCCGCCCGAATACGTGTCGGCAATCTCGGCAAGAAGTAGCTTATATCCTTTCTTAGGATTCAAGCTTACCCCATACCAATTTTATCAAAATCGGTTCAGTGGTTTAGCCGTAAAAGCGTAACAGACAAAGACCGATAGACAAAGTTACTTTCGAATTGTAAAATTAGTATGGATGTGGTTGTTCTAAGGGTAATGACCTGCGAACCTATCTAGTTTGCTGTATGTACATGAAAATTGTAACTTATATTCTAAGGAGTGTAATATATATAAAACAAGATGTATGCTGAAATAAACCAACATTTTCATGAAGAAGCCTTATTTAATAAGAGAGTAGCCTATGCTGCTCCGCCAGTATTCTCGAGCTAAGTTTATGGGAGTACCAAAATAAAATCATAAATATCTAAACACTTGTCCCAAGAAAGTGCTTTTCTAGTTAACTTGCTAAAGAACACGCTTCGTTAGTTTTATATACTGAAAGTTTCAGTTCGTATAGTTCTTTTGAACATAATTCCTTGTTTCATAATGAAGTTTGTGCATTTCAGACAGTTTTTTTTTAGTCGAGAATGTTTTTGTAAGTTTTTATAAATTTGTTTTTTTGGGAAAATTGTTGCTTCGGTTACGCAAAGAGAAAGGGAAAAAGAAGATAACTAATTATAAAAATAGTACAACTAGGACAACTCACACACGGCCATCTGATCCTAAACTACACAGGTCCTGTATTATGGCAGCCAGACAACTGATAAACATACCTATATAAATCTAAATACATACATATTATAGATAAATTACACCCAGACACAGAACAAATGATCATGCTCCTCACGCAATGTTTTTTTTTCTGGGTGGGAATCGAACCTACGATCTCCGGTATAGCAGTCAGGTTCACTAACCACTAGACCAAGAGGCAAGTCAAAATATTATTATAGAATCCAACTGAATAACTATTAACCCTTATATTAACCCTCTAAAACCCTTACCTCTCTCTCTGATATTTTTTTTTTCAAATCCAAAATAATCCCAAAGATCATTTCCCCAGACATTCAACCTGTCTACAATACTCAGCTACAGTCCTTTTAAACCCCGGTACCCCATCCCGTTGGAAACCTCGGGTGGCACTAGGCCTCGGGTGGCACTAGAACGGTACTTCTAACACTCGTGTGGTACTTTCATGCGTGAAGTGGCCATTACGCTCGCCAGTATGACATATTGCTTCTTTGTTTTAGAACCTTTAGGGATGGAATATTTATAGGAAAATGAAATTGCAGTGAGTTTTTATTTAGACGTGCGTTTAAGTTATCACAGTTTTTTTAATAGATTATCCTTGTAAGTTGATTGAAGTATCATGTTTATTAAAAATATATTAAATAAAATCTATACTTTATATAATATTATAAAGCTGAAGAGTTTGTTTGTTTGTTTGTTTGAACGCGCTAATCTCAGGAACTACTGGTTCGAATTGAAAAATTCTTTTTGTATTGGATAGTCCGTTTATTGAGGAAGGCTATAGGCTATATAACATCACGCCACGACCAATAGGAGCGGAGCATAAATGAAAAATGTTGCAAAAATTAAAAACCGTTGAAACTAAAACACGCGAATAAAGTCGCGGGGGACAGCTAGTTAATAATAAATATAATTAAATAAATTAATAGTATATTAAATAATAATATGTCAAACAGCTTTATGTCACATTATTTACTTAACTTTTAATAAAAACACAATCTATAACTGTCCACTGAACCACAATACTTATTTTCTCTTTATGTATTATATTACTGATGTTTTTGTTAGCCAAGTTACTATCAGTCCTCAGAAAAAGGCCCTTCAGAACCCTTTTATGAGAACTCGAGTCTATAATTACCTACAGAAACGATATGAGACCTCTTTTATTGAACATTGAACAAGTCTCAAATATAATTGGATCTAACTTGTCAATAGAAACAGTAAAATACAAAGAAAAATATGCCGTTTTTCTTTTGTTATCAAAATTATAGGGAAGCGGACTGGGTATGAAAAGGAAATATCTATTTAGTCAACCAGATAGATAAAAAAGAAAAAAAAACTCGTATTTTTTCTTTTATCAAATCAATGAAAAATGTCAAAGTTAAAGCGTTTTAAAGTTCAGAAGTAGGGGGTTGTGACGTCACGTGTGTTAAAAATTGTATCTACAACTGACGTCACGCGACATTTCTATTTTCTGTATCTTCCTCATTGTTTGTATAGTTAAAAAAGAAAAAATACGTGTCTAATATTTTTTAATAATCTATGTGATGTGAAAATAATAAAAAATAGTCCGCACCCATAATAGTGGTGCGGCTCAAACAACAATGTATGAGCTTGTAGTATATAAACTAGCTAAAACCCGCGGTTTCACACGCGTTCTTACCGTTCTCGTAATATATATTTCCCTAATTTTATATTTTTTTTTGTTACTTTATGTTTGACTATATTTTTTTATGCCTACTTATATTTTTTTGTTCCGCTAACTCTGCCGATGTGTAACTAGGTATATATCTAGTATTTATACTAGCTACAATTATTTAAATATTACTGCTACTTAGTCTTACATTTTCAGCCAATTTTGGAGGTTATTAACCAACATATCAAGCTTCGAAATACCTCACAGACAATTTAGCGAGCTCAGTAAATAAGTAAAGTGCCTGTAATTACGACCTCAGTCGAGAACCTAGTAATTTAGTTTATTTCTTCTTTGTCCACAGGTCTGAAGGCAGACGACGCTAATTAAAAATGAGTTAAGTGTTTACAAAATAATTAATTACAGTGTTTAACGTAATTAACATAATTATATTTTTGTCGCAAAAGTTATACTAAGTGACGTGACAGTGAAAATATTAGCTGTTATTTTTTTTGTAACAACTATGTGGAACAATCAGTGAAAGAACAGATATAATAATAGTTTAAACAATTTGCAACAGTGATTTTATCAGTGATATTTTTTCATGTTATTTTTTTGGAACAGTTTGATGTATCTGTTATTTTAGTGGCACATACCTAGCAATGTTTTGCTAGTGGATGAAGATATTGATGATTTTTCAACAGTCACCACGAATGCGGGCGCGTGGCCCCTCCGACCGGCAGGTCAATGACATCGCCGGCACTGTTCGTGCTTTTCTTAGGCCTTGGTAAGTTGAAATTCATTTTTTACTTTTAAAGCGTTATACTGAACTTTAAGAAGCATACGTTATAATATTGTATGTTCAAAATACTAATTAGATAGATAATATATATTACAATGAATACTATTACACCATACTGCAAATATTATCTGACTGGCCTGTTGGTCTAGTGGTTAGTAATCCTGACTGCAGAGCCGGAGGTCGTGAGTTCGATTCTAACCCAGGACAAATCTGTGTGTGATAAGAATGATCATTGATTGTTCTGTGTCTAGGTGTAATTTTTCTATAATATGTGAATAAATGAATAAATGTGGACAACATCACATACATTGCTCTGAACCTAAAGTAAGTAGCTAAAGCATTTGTGTTATGGAATCAGAGACAACGAAGATACCACAAATAACCAGACGCGAGGCAATGTAGAAAAGTGGTTTCCTAGATTGACACATCCGGGGATCGAACCAAGGACTTAAGCTAGCGACACCTTGAGATCCGGTGTGTACGCCACTTGACTACGGAGGTCATTGGATAATATCTATACTTATAATAAATCTGTAGAGAGGTCAATTCTGTACATCAAATATATTTTCAAAAGAACTATCAGGGGGTGATTAGTGATCGATACTGATGCCAAAAATGCAATCAGTAAAATTTTTGTCTGTCTGTCTGTCTGTCTGTCTGTCTGTCTGTATGTTCCTTATAGAAACGAAAACTACTCGACGGATTTTAACGAAACTTGGTACAATTATTCTTCATACTCCTGGGCAGGTTATAGTATACTTTTCATCACGCTACAATCAATAGGAGCAGAGCAGTGAAGGGAAATGTTGGGAAAACGGTATTTTTTAAGATTCCGTCGCGTATGCAGCCTTAATGGTTAAAGCTACATAGAAATCATGTATGACGGAAATGTTCTACATAAAATTATCTAAAAAATATCCCACAACAGCATATGTCTATCTTTTATGGTTGACTCACAATAACACGTGTAACTCCCGATAGCTTAGCAGTTCGGAGATTTCTGATTATATTTGTTTACTCTTACGTTTATTATACTCTCACTCATCCCTAATTAAAAAAAGTTTACATTATTACCTATTCAATAAAAAAAGAATCATAGAAATAGGTATAGAAACACCAAACTTATACATGAAATACGATAATAAGCCATCGCGCCGTCGCGCGTGAATACTGAATCATGCTATAAGGATTATTTTTGTGTAACGTGATATATTATATTTCCCTACTAAAATACGAAAGTTAATCTGTCTGTTACATCAAAACCACTGAACAGTGAGGAAGGACATATGCTACTTTTTTACGAAAAACGACGGAAACGCGGACGAAGTCGCTGGCAAAAGCTAGTTTATAATATAATAATATAGATCGAAGATAAAGACGTTGCCAAATGCAATACAAGTTGTCTAACTTAATAGTATATTATCCCACAGTTTTTGTTCCAAAAAAATCCTATTCCTATAATTATTCCAATTTTTAAATAAAATTCATTCGCTAATCCTGTTATAGGCAAAAATAATAAATCTCGTATCAATAATGTTGAAGCTTTTCATCCCTTAGGTATATAAACATGTCTGTACTTGTTCCCTAGAGGATATTAACGAGATGATACTTCCAAACAAAGCCGAATAAATCTAAATAATGTGTACAATATAAAAATACCAGATCACTCAAATTTAAACTCTATAACTTAAGCTATAAGGTTCAAACTTAAGTGTTTGGTAATTCGCTTACTCGATCCCAGGATTTTTAATTGTTGAAGCTGCATTTTAACGATAATTATCTGCTTTGCATATTTTTTCGCGATTTTCGTGTATATAATCACCATTTTTATTGTAATTCTAAGTGAAGGGGTGTGAAATTTTATGTTTTTGGGTAAATTGGTGATTAAAATGATTGAATCTTGTATATAAGGGAGCCGAAATGGTTATGTTTATTTTTAACAAGGCAATACTGGTAGAAATAGAGAAGGGAAAACCTAGCTTTGTACCATGTAAAGTTGATTGTCAACAAAGATTCATAGGTTTATTTTTTTTATTTTCGGTTGATTTGCGATTTTTGATATTACACCTGTGTGCGCTCGAACTTTGATCTATCTTTTATGTTGTACAAATAATTCGCCATATAAAAACAAAGACTACCCGATTTTATTTTTATTTGTCTAATACTTTATAGAAGGTTTTTAGGGAAACAAAAAATTAGAAAATTTCAGAAAACTTAAAGCCTATTTAAACTTCTTGCGTTTCACACGTTGGGTCAGTTCGCACGTTTAATGAAGGTGACTTTAGCAGACAGCAATTTTTTTTTGTTTCGGTACTTAAATAAACATTATTATAGTAAGAAAAAAAAAATGATAATTTTCAGTTGGAATTGAATATTCATAGCTAATACAGGACAAAGTCTGTCGGGTCTTTATAAATACATTTTAAACAATTATGCAAACCTAAGCAATTACTTAATATTTTTTGCCAATAAATTCGGCTATAAGCTTACACGTAGTAAGTAACAAGCGGCTATAAAATATTATAGCCTTTACAGGCCATTGTTAATTTTAAATCTTTAAACAATAACATAATAAGCCTAATTTGTCCTTAAAATATATCCAATCAATGTTGTTTGAAAAGAGAAATGTAAAATGTGTGTTAAATAAAAAAAAACAATTAAGTGCGAGTCGAACTCGCGCAAGAAGGTTTCCGTACGAACGAACAGATTTATTAGACTAAAATCGAAACACTCTGTCGCTAGCTATTACGATTCATGTGATACAGTCCGCTGACAGACAGTCTGACGGACGGACGGGCGGACAGACGAACGGACGTACGGACGGACGGACGGACAGACGGACAGACGGACGGACGGACGGACTGACGGACGGATGGACGGACAAAAACTATACAATCGCAAACAACAGTTACAATAACAACTATCTACTTATAATAAAAACCTTTGTCAGAATTATTGCTTTCATTCTTATATTACGCTTCGTAGCTTTCCTAATGATAATATATAGCGCAATACATTGTAAGGGCAAAGCCACATAAGAACGACACGAGTTTTATTACAAACATAATGCTCTTTGTAACTGTTATTTTTCACTGAGATTTTTTCCCAAGCCTATTTCTTATAAGCATTAAGACTTGTAACAATACTGCCTGTATTTTATTCATAAAAGACCCAGCTTTTTATAGTGATAGTAATTTAGATTATGGTTTTATTTGAGAAAACTATGACTCGCCCGTTGGTTTAGTGGTTGGTGACCCTGATTGCTAAATCGTAGGTTGTGGGTTCGATACCCATCCAGGACAAATCTTTGTGTGATGAGAAATCTATCAATACATATAAAATGCTTTGTCCTGAATGACTGACGGATCAACGCACAGCCTAAACCACTGATCGTAGAGACCTGGAACTTGGAGGGCGAGTTCTTTGTATGACCTAGGCATCTGAAAAGAAAGGATTTTCCAAAATTCTATCCCTAAGTGGGTGAAAAATGGGGGCATAGTTTGTACAGGAAAACGTGATTCCTTGGTTCAATCTACTTCAAATTTTGCATAAACTTTAAATTGAAAAATTGAAACTAGTTAAAAAGGAGTAGAAAGTTATAAAATAGAATGAAAAAAAAACGGATTTTAAAAAACGCAAATCAAGCCATGACTAAACAGTAAAACTAACTTACATTATTACATATACCAAAGTCAACTTACAACAAAAACACTCAGGTGTAAATAGTATCAAACTTTGTATAACCGTATTACACACACGAACAGTTGAAGGGGGTAAAATGATATCAAACATATTGTATAAGTAACAAAAAAGATATTTATTTGATGTTATGAACTATAAATTGGATATGTTATAGGATTAAGTGCATTTTATGTAGATGAGCAGAACTGATATAGTTTGAACAAGCATCATAGGCTTGGGTTTGAGGAAAAAAACAAATGTAGTAGTTACAATTGTCTTCAAGGGATATCTAAGGTTATTGTCTGACTACCCAATATTCTTGAGCAGTTCTTGAAAGTCAGTTGTTTACGAAATATTTGCCATACTGGTAGGTTATATTTGCTCCGCATGCGTTAATGCGTAACAAATAATAAAATAATAAGTATTGGGCTGCATCATCTCTCGGACTTCTGAATTAACACATTGTTAATCAGAGTCAGTGAGATTGGTGCACTAGATGTCGTATACGTCGCCCTTAAGACGTAATAAGGGGAAGGCATAATTTAAACATCCAGGCAGTGACTTCGGTATCTTGCAAAAGCAACTGGCGTATCAAGCCAGTGGTCGCAGGTTCGAGTCCTACCTGAGGTTTAAGTTTTTTTTTCTACTATTTGTATTTAATTACATACTGGTAGGTTCAAGTACGGTCTCTCTCTCTCCTTTTCGTAATAGGCTTGTGATGGACTTAATACTGTGATATATCCTCGGTCACTTTGTGACTGCCTCGTTGGTCTAGTTTTCGGAAGCGCGACTGCTGTACAAGAGGTCTCGGGTTCAAATCCCGGGTCAGGCCAAAATAGTTTTAATAGAAAACCGGGGGGCGTTGGTTACACCCCTGTGCCTCGGCAAGCACGTAAAGCCGTTGGTCCTGTGCCTGTTTTCTCTCCGTTCGTATCGGGTTGCCGTGCCATCGGACTATGAGAGTGAAGGAACAGAGAGTCCTCCATAAACGGCTGATAGCACTTGGATTGGCCGCTGACTCTGAACTATGTTCTGGCGATTGTTATTATTACAACCTCTATATAAAGTGCTTGACTTGCTTGACTGCACGGATAGCCGAGTGGTATATATAGGTCACCAAGCCAATTACCTCTGTGCGCGACATGCCGCGGGTTCGATCCCCGCATGGGACAAGCATTTGTGTGACCCACAAAATCCTTGTTCCAAGTCTAGGTGTTCTTTGTGCATGTGATTTGAATGTTTGTGAAACCCCGCGACACAAGGGTTAAATTGATTAGTGCGGGAGTCGTTTTTTTAAAAAAAGAAAAGAAAAAAAAGAATAGAAAGTTTTCATGACAAGATATGAGCTATTTCTCACCTGGAAATAGGTACTTAATTATTGGTACTAAAGGAGGATCGACTTAATGTTGAGCGAGTAGATAAGGCTTAAATATTAAATTAATTGAGCATTCTTCTTCCTTTTACAGTGTCGAACAATGGCAATCAAAACATATATTTCCAGACCACTACTTTTTTTATTTTTTTTTTCTCTCACTTATACCCACGCACACAGCATTGTTGGTGGTATTGTACAGGTCCAGGCGTGTGCAGGTGCTGGGACAAGCTGCCATGGTTTGAGGAAAGATGCTACACTGTTTACTGTTTTAAAATGATTAAAAAACAAAACACAAGTGAGAACCTTTTTTGTCTGTTTTCATTAAATTAAAGAGTCTATTTTCAGTTTAAAATTGCCCGGGGCTGGTCAATATATATACGAGTTCCCGGTCATAGGTACGGATATAAACGGACGACTGTCACCTGTGAAAGTTCTGCCCCGGGGCGAAAGGACATGAATCCTTCGTATGTGACCGACATGGTTCCATTTTCACGAATTTCAACTGTTTTCATACGATGTTAAAATTGTTTGTTTACAGTTGTCAGTGTTGGTTTTTAATTGTTTTTTTTTTTTTTTATAATAATAATAATATGTATTCTGCAAAGTTGGGTTAATGCCATATATCGGGCAGTTTTAACACTAAGATTATGGATAGTGGAAATATTTTAAAATAATGTTATCTACCCATTTAAGTATTAAAGAATTCGGGAGAGTTTTTCTCTCTAATTCCAGACGGTCAATAACAAAAATTCGTTTTGAAAAAATATGAGAAACATCAAAAAGAAAATTTATGTATGTATGTATTAATTAATGTGACTAAAAACATTACTAAGATAATAACAACATTCTGCTTCCTGCAAAAGGCCAGAAAAATACGATGAAAACACCAAGTAAATACATCATAATTCAACCTAAAATCCCCTTAACAAGATCACATTATATCGAAGTGGTCCATTATCAGAAAAGATGGGTGATAGCCACGCCTCCACCCGATAGGCTCCGATAAGAACGGAACATCTGAACACTCTATGTACCAAACTGCTGATTTGTGGAGTACCGCCCCTGAACAAAAATTTAGGACATTTATTTGTTCTCCTTAGATTTACGGTATGCTTATCCAGCAGAAAATGTTAGATTTTGATGTTCAAGAAAACTCTTTACATTTCAAGCACCTTTTATTTCGGGACATTTCTTTGTTATTAACCAGTACGTAACAGGCAAATGTAGCCTTATTGCTGAATTGTTATCTATATAATTAAAATAAAAGTTATATACATACTAGCTGTTGCTTCGACAGCGGAAAGATAGACATTATTTTTGTAATTTTCTTCTTTTCTTTTTTAAGAACTTTGAAGCCCACACACTCTATTTTTAGCCGTAAACGTGTCATTTACAAGATTCTGATTATTCATATAAGTATATTCTAGATATATCCAAACTTATACTATAGATGCAAAAGTAAATCTGTATGTCTGTATGTCTGGTACGCGTTTCACCGCTACACCGCTAAACCGATTTGGATGAAACTCGGTATGGGGTAAGCATAAACCCCAACAAAGGAAATAGGATACTTTTTGCCGCTATAACTGATACCCACGAGGGCAGGGCTGCGAGCAACAGCTAGTAAAGCATATTCTGATTACCTAAAGGTTTACATCACAAATTGAGCTACCAAAAAACGTCTAAAACATTAATCTTTATTCTGTACACGTCTCAGTTCTTCTACATACGCTTGCAATATTTATCATGTTATAAGGAAACGAATGACAAAGTTATTCCTCTTAACTACTTATTATTTCTTTAAGTAACTCCTACTTTTCCTCAAAGTTCAGCAAATAGGACCCTCCAACTTTTATGTGCCTTTGATGACGTGTAAGATATATAGTGTATAAGAAGTTATTTTTGTCGTACGAATTGTCGAGGGTGTAATAAAATAGTAATAGGTCTTGTTCCGTGTGGTGCCAATTGTGATGTCGTTCAGTCAATATTTGTGTGAATATTTGTTTTTGGTGATTTCGTGTGCATTATGGATGGAAATGTAGTTTTTATTACTTTCTATTTGGTTGTTGTTAATGATGATGTTACAAAACAAGGCTATTGTGAGACTTAAAAGTTATAAAAGACTAGCTGTTTCCCGCGGCTCTGCCCGCCTGGGTTGGTAGTTTTTGCACCGAGAAGTAGCCTATGTCCTTCCTTAGGATCCAAGCTTAACCCATACCGAGTATCATCAAAATCTGTTTAGACGTTTAGCCGTGAAACCATAACAGACAGATAGACAGAGCTACTTTCGCATTTATAATATTTGTATGGATATGGATTAAGTATGTATAAAGTTCGAAGACGATTTTATTTTAATTATCATGTAAAAACCTAAACTAACTTATATACCCTAAACTTAATTCAAGGATTATTTATTTTGATTTTCTTTTTTCAAAAAGAATCGGAATCGTATTCTATATTTTCATATCTATCCTCTGCAGCAAAAAAAAACCGACCATCTGACAGCTGAGTCAGTATTTTTCCCAAACATCAGCACATGTTTTCGTAGGAATCCTTAACTTATTACATACAGCGGTCGCGCCTGTAATGCATTAGTCGCCATCTGCCTGGCAAGGTTCCAGCCCACATCGCGATGTTATTAAATTCAGCTCATAAATATGTGTTCTAAGCTAAACAAAATGTCCAACTTAAGGATAATACTGTTTCTTATGGCCAATATCAGTGGGGTCAGGCTGTTTTCAGTGGAAACGAAGAAAGATTTTTCAAAGGATTTTTTCTAACCCAAGAACTTTGCCTTAAACTGAAATTTTTATTTACAAGTATTGGATGCATCAATGGTATGATAAAAGCTATTTCGGAAGAAACTACGAGGTGGAAGAATGACTGGCCTGTTGGTCTAGTGGTTAGTGACCCTGACTGCTTAACTGGCGGTCGTGGGTTCGATTCCCACCCAGGACAAATCATTGTGTGATGAGCATGAGCATCATTCTCTGTGCCTGCGTTTAATTTTTCTATAATATGTATGTTTTTAGAAATATATAGGTATTTTGTAGTTATAAGACTTTATTTATAAATCATTAAAATATGTCTGAAATATAAAATATGTCATAAAGTATGTCTGAAATATTTGACATCAAATATTTCAGAAATTTTCAGACTATTATGTTTCTTGTCGGTTCTTCTCCATAGGATTGACTTTTTACGCGACAATAGTCTTTAACGTTTCAAAAGTGCCTGAAAAGGCTTAAGTAGTTAAAATATATATTTTTTTGATTCAATTAAAACTCATTTTACCAAAAAAAATACATCAGTCTTTGGATCGATTTTGATCGATCAGTGACCCTAGCTTTGATGGTAAATCCGTAAATCGTAATGATTGAATTCTGTTATATTAAATCACGATCTACTAAACCTAAGATGATTAAAGCTTCGGCTTTGGGAATATCACTATAATATGCAAAATACCTCTTGTGTACCGAACGATAATGTTATGTAGTCACATTAATCAATGTTCAGGTACAACGGGTTATGAAAGTCCTTTGTAATGGATGTATATTATAACCTATTTTCCTCAAAGGAGTAAGCAGAAATATGCTACACATTTATAGGCATTTTAGTCCTGTTACTGCCTAGCCTTGCCTTTTCCCAAGCCATGTTGGGGTCGGCTTCCAGACTTACCGGGTTCAACTGAATACCGTATTTTACATGGAGCGACTGCCTATCTGACCTCACCCATATTACGGGATAACACAGTATCCCAAAGTAAGACTGGTTGTCAGAATTGTAATGACTTAACGACTGTCAAAGATCAACGTAAGACATTAACTTTAATCGGCGAGTAAAGTGATGAGTATCTTCCACGCTGTTGTCATGACAACCACAAGAATTGTCATGATAACAACATTATTTTAATCGTCAAGTAAATATGTTACTGGACAGACAGCATTGAATGAAGCGGCAATAGCCTAATGGCTAGGGTGACGGCCCTGTGATCGAGAGGTCGCAGGTTCGATCCCCACCCATTGCACTTTTGACGTGAACCCACTCCAGATACAAGCATATTAGCTTAGTTGGAGGGGTTAATAAGATTGCTACTAATGTGAATTCTACCCATATTGCTAGTAACCTTTTAAAAAAAAAAACAGCATGGCAATTAAATTTACTGGTCAGACAATGTTGTGATTAGTGCTACTCGGACGTCGGGAAATAGGACATGCACTTACCACGAGTTTAACTGGCGATTAGTTTACTCGAAACTTTACTTGAGTGTGGTTAAATAGGCCCTTAGTGTTATTACAAAAGCTTATGTTAATTAAAATAAAACGAAAGTTAAAAGGAAGTTGTTTTAATGTTTGCTGTTCAGAAACATGCTTATTAAAAGAATTAACGAGGAACATTAATTGGTTGTTTTTGACATGAAAATAATTGTAACAAACGTTGATGTATTATAGGAAAATTGTTTTGTAAACTGATTTTTATTTAAACATAAGTAGCGATCTGCCCCGGCTTTGCCCGTTTTGTCAAAATATTAATGAATTATACACACAAACCTTCCTCTTGAATCACTCTATCCATAGGTAAAAACTTTATTAAAACCCGTCTTGTAGTTTTTGAGTTTATCGCGTTTAGACAGACAGACGCGGCAGGAGACTTTGTTTTATCATAATGTATAGATATAGATTGGGTTCCACTAGTGGGTAAAACTGCATTCAGAGTAGGTATGTGCGTTATGAAGCATTACGTTCTTAGTGGTTCTCATTATGCGCTGAAATTTTGTAAACTGACTCTATAAATCAGATTTACTCTTCACCCCTTTTGGATTACTATGACCATTAAGTACCACCCTGTATACGTACTAATCAAGGGGTCTCAGGTTCATTCCTCAAACCCATAATAGGCGCTCAAATCCAACCTCAAGAACTTACTTATGGCGGATTTTTTAACGCCAGATAATTTTTATTCTTGGAATAAAATTGACGTCTGACAGATTTTGTATGGAAGAACTGTCAAAAATTCTAATTTACTCCTCGTATAAAACTATTTGGCATTGTATAAACCCGCCCTTTAGTAGGCAAAATAATTAACGGAATAAGATACTACGATAACATAAAAAACAGGCCAAGTGCGAGTCGGACTCGCGCACGAAGGGTTCCGTTTGCTGTATGGAAGCCCGCTTAAACCTTTATTTTATTCTGTTTTTTAGTATTTGTTGTTATAGTGAAAAAAGAAAGCGTCTGTAAAAATTTCTACTGTCTAACTATCACGGTTCATGAGATACAGCCTGGTGACAGACAGATGGACGGACGGACAGCAGAATCTTTGTGATAGAGTCCAGTTTTACCCTTTGGGTAGGTACGGAGCCCTAAAAATGTAGAGACAGCGTGCTGCTGGGGAGTTTGTTGCGCCATTTCCTCTCCACAGCCAGATCACTTAGAAAGTGGTGAAGGGTGGGCGAATATAGATGCTGTCTATATGCAATTTATTGACCTTCAAAAAGAATAACTAATAAGTCTATTTTGAATGAAATTATTTATTTAGAACATAACGGTTTAATCACGCACACGCGGTGGCCGGTGGTGTCCACCGTCCACCGTCACCGACCACCGCCGCCGCGTCAGCTCATGATTAGGGACTCCTATTGAGTCTGAAACTAGTCGGGCGATCCCAAGAATATACGTGAGTAAACGTATGTTCTAAATATATATGAATACTCACAAAAGTTATTATACAAATAAAATAATTTACATTTAGACATATCCAAAAATACACAGCTACAAAGAACAATATAACTCCAACATTAACTTCCGAATACAACATAATTTCCCTTCACCTGTAGTCTACAACTAAGTAACATAACATAATGTTACTGACGCAATACGTGAGCCGAGTTATAATTGTATAACAGTTGGCGTTTCCCACGCCACCATCCCTAGGGTTGGGTGACCTTCAGTTGCAGAACAGGGTATATTGTAAAGGTTTTTGTGAACTGTTACAACTTTTGCTAAAAGCAATACAAGTTTTTTTTTGCTCTATTCAAGTTATGTTTGTTTGTATGTATTTTTTTTTGTGTTTATGTATGTATTTAAACTTTACGCACAAAAACAATGGCGGACTTAATGCCTTAGGCATTTTCTACCAGTCAGTCAATGCCTTTTGGGAACACTCCTAGTTGACAGCCATGTGGACGAATTTATTGATGCCATATTTTAGGTTTATGTTTAATTAGATTAATTAATTTTATTATTTCTTTTGTATATGTATATATAGTTAAGTTTATTTAAAATAAATATACATATCAGGGTGTAGAGAAGTCTGGCAGGTACAGTAATATCGAGTATGTTTGTGATGATAGATGTAATCTATACTCTATACTAATATTATAAAGAAGTAAAGTTTGTGTGTTTGGGTAATCTCGGGATCTACTGAACCGATTTTAAAAATTCTTTCACCAATAGAAAGCCACATTATTGCTGAGTGTCATAGGATATATAAAAAAACCGAAAAATAAAAAGGTTTTTACGTGGTAGTCCGTTTTGCAAAGTGAATCGGAGAAAAAACGGTCGAATGAAATGCAAAAACAAACTATACCTACGTATAACCCTCCTTTTGGCAGTTAGAAATTAAAACATAACACTCTGTACTAAAAAAGGATTATTAACATTATGCCCAACGAAGTGGGCACGGGTCATTATTAATAAAATAATTTAAATCGTTAGGTCATATGTACTAAAAAAGGATTATTAACATTATGCCCAACGAGGTGGGCACGGGTCAGCTAGTCAAATATAATTATGTACAGTGCTTAGTTTTATAAACTGACATAGCTAAAATTTTATGAAATTCATATCTGTCTGAGAAAACTATTATACAAAAGTGCGGTTTGTGACGTGATTTAGAGATGGGTCGGTCAAGAAGGGTTACGTGGGTAACAGATTAGGTGTATATTATTTCCCTTGACTCTTGACGCAATAAAACGGGAGTGCAGAGAAAGAGCTTATCTACAAAGGTGTCGGTAACGGTAACAGTGTCGAGAATTCAATTGTTTTTTCCCATCTTTAAAATGCCTAACGCACCTAAAAGAATTTTCACTTCAAAAATCCAAGGTAAAGAACCTTAGATTTTCGATTTTTTCAACACAACTAGTATAGACTAAGAAAATATTACCGGTTCAATGCACGGATTTGTGTGAACAGGTTGCAGGTTCGTACCTATTACGGGCAAGTACCAATGTTGCTTCTTCAATTTTATATATATACACTTCCTTATTATTCTAAGACATCATTGACTATTGGTGATGAAAACTGGGAGTTTAATAACTGGGTTCTGTAATGGCAAACCCGCGAGGATCAAGCGTGTTTCTACATGAGAAGAGGCCAGCAGTAGGACATTTATAGGGCGGTATTATATCAAAACATCAAGGCAACGCAACCAAATTGGCACCTCGAAAAACGAAAGTGTTTGACACTGCATATTAATGAAATCTCACGTGAAACTCACGACGCTGGCAAAAATAATGTGTTGTAACAATTTATGAATAATATAAAAATACCATGCGCATTTTCCTGACAGTGTGACCTGATTGCGTCACCACGCATCGGGTGTGAGGAAGACAGATGGTCTTAAGAAAGGGGTAGATGACAATTGTTTTATGTCAGTCAGGTAGATTATTAAAAGATATTTGACACGTATTTTTTCTAATTTTACGTAACCAACAACTCTCGAAGATACATTGATTTAAAATGTCGCATGACGTCACAATTTTGTGCATTTTGTGCTCAAGAATGACATCATTAGCCCCCACTACTGATATATAAGAGAACCTATTTTTAACCGCGTACTTAAGTTTATTTTTATGGAACGCATGTGAATAAAAGAGTGATGAATTTGGAAGTGGAGGGCGTGAATGCGTGAGAGATGATATAAGGGAAAAATCAAATCCAAATAAAATTAGGAAAAGGGCAGGAAGAAGAAGAAGAACACTTAAGTTTATTTTTAGAAAATTAACTATTTTAGTATTTTTTTTTTATATACCTATATACATTTCTTTATTTTAAAATCCTAAAGTGTCAAATAAAACTACCACTATCTTTCGTCATTTACAAGCAATTAGAGATAGTTTAGTACAAAACAATAAAACCCCAATAATTAATGTTCCACGAACCGTTACAAAGTTAAAAAGATAAACAAAAGATCTAGACTTTGTCTCGAAAAGATAAATTGTTCTCGCGACATCTTCCCAAGTTTTCCTTTTTATTACCTTTTACTGTTTCTTTTTCATTAGTATGAAAAAAGTGTTGCGAGAATATGTTAAGAATATTTATTTTAGTTTTTATTGTTTAAGAGCACTCTTAAGTTTTTATTAAGTACTAGCTGTGTCCGCGACGTCGTTCGCGTTGATGTCGGTCGTCTGTGGAACTTTATTTTGAGTGTAATGAGTGAATGCGGTATAGAGGGCAACACTAACTACCTACCTAACTACCTACTCACTGCCACTACTGCCAGCAAGTTTTCCGGAAGGCACAAATAAATTTGAATTCAGCGTTTATGTAATTGAAACGTTTACTAATGTGACTTTCCCCAATTAAAAAGCAGCTTTATTCGATATGATGAGATGAATGTTTTTTAATTACCTACCAAAACTGGGTATGTTTTGTTTTGTTTTTTTTTTTTTTTTTTAAAACGCCCCTACTAAGAAATTTAATCCTAGTGTCGCGGGGGGTTTTACAAACATTCAAATCACATGCACAAAGAACACCCAGACTTGGAACAAGCATTTGTGGATCACATAAATGCTTGTCCCATGCGAGGATCGAATCCGCCGCGGCACGTCGCGCACAGTGGTAATTGGCGTGGTGACCTATACCACTCGGCTATCCGTGCAGTCGGGTTGTCACCAGTTCATGATTTTTGATTACTTTATTCGATTCGTCTTCCTCCGAATAGCAGAATAACTATAAAAATATCGGAAATAGACTAATAGAAATGAGACTACTTACGCGGGTGAAACCTAAATGCTAGTAAGATAATAAAGAAGGATTTGATTTGACTTCTGGAATGGATGAAATCGAAGTAATAGTGATAATATATAGATAAGATATAGAAATAATGTCGGGTATGAAAAATTTTGATAATAAAAAAAATATTAGACACGTATTTTTTGCTTTATCAAAATAAGAATACACTAATTAGATAAAGCTAATCAAGGCTAATGATGTCATGCTTGCGTACAAGATGCACAAAATTGTGACGTCATGTAACATTGCATGCTTACGGTTTAAAGATTTTATTTCTTTTTTTTTTTTTTTAAACGGTTACTACCAATGTGTGTGGAATTCACATTACTAGCAATCTTGTTAACCCCTCCAACTAAGCTAAATATGCTTGTATCTGGAGTAGGTTCACGTCAATAGTGTAATGGGTGGGGATCGAACCTGCGACCTCTCGATTACAAGGCGGTCACCCTGACCATTAGGCTATTGCTTATTATTTATTACTAGCTGTCCCCCGCGACTTTGTTCGTGTGTTTTAGTTTCAACGGTTTTTCATTTATGCAACATTTTTCATTTATGCTCCGCTCCTATTGGTCGTAGCGTGATGTTATATAGCCTTCCTCTATAAACGGATAGTCCGTTTACAATACAAAAAGAATTTTTCAATTCGAACCAGTAGTTCCTGAGATTAGCGCGTTCAAACAAACAAACAAACTCTTCAGCTTTATAATAATAGGTCGGAGCAAAAGTATTTTCGTATTGTTCATACAAAGAAAATCATTTTTTTAAGGTATAATTTTTTATTTATTTATAATATGTAGGTGCCGTTTTGATCGATGACTTGTTGCCATCTTGTGGGTAGTGCCATGATCCCATTTCTGAAGAAATTTCGAGATTTTTGATTAAAAAAGTCAGACAGGTAGTGTTCACAGTGTTCTTTTGAGGTTAGCTTTATGCTTCCTAAAGAGTTCTGCAATGACCGAAACAGGTGGAAATCTGATGGAGCAAGGTCAGGGCTATACGGAGGATGCATCAACACATCCCAGCCAAGCTCTCTCAATTTTTGCTGCGTGGCTATAGATGAGTGCGGTCTGGCGTTGTCATGGTGGAACACCACGCCCTTCCTATTCACCAGCTCCGGCCGGTTTTTCTCAATAGCTTTTTTTAACCTCATCAGTTGCTGACAGTAGAGGTTCAGAATCGATAGTTTTACCCGGTGGCAAAAGCTCATAGTGGACGATTCCTTTCCAATCCCACCATACACATAGCATCACTTTGTTGCGAGTCAGGCCGGGCTTTGCCACGGTCTGTGGGGCTTGTCCATGCTTCGACCATGATCTTTTTCGCACATTCTTATCGTAAGTCACCCATTTTTCATCACCCGTAATGAACTGTTTAAGAATTGGTTTGGAATTGTTACGTTTCAACAAAGAATCGCAAATGGAAACACGTTGCATTAGGTTTCTCTCAGTAAGATCATGTGGTACCCAAATGTCAAGCTTTTTCTTGTATCCAGACTTTCGTAAATGACGTAAAACTGTTTTATGATCAACATCCAGTTCTTCAGCAATGTCGTAGCTACTAATACGTCGATCTTGCTCCACTTTCTCAAAGATGGCACTGATTTTATCCGTGACAGACCGTCCAGAGCGAACCTTATCTATCACACTAAAATTTCCAGACTTGAAACGCTTGAACCACATTTGTGCTACTCTTATTGATACCGCATTAGGTCCGTAAACCGCACAAATTTCAAAGTTAAAGTTCGTCGCATTTTTACCTTTTTTGTAATAAAAATTTAAAATGTACCGAATTTCTTCGTCACATACGTTCATTTTGCTTGCTTGAAAAACAATTGAAAAATGGCGGGAACTAGTTTTTGAAGTGAAACTTCTTTAGGCGCATGAGGGTAAAATTTTTACAGATGAAACGTCACGCCGGTATGTAACGGAAGTGTCGGAAAAGAGAGAGAGAGTGATCGAGACCGATTGAGAGAGAGTAAGACAGGGCGAACGTAGCATGAGCAACTAGCCGTGGAGTGAGAGTAGGGAGCAAGCGAGTGAGAAAGATTGAGAGAAAAAGTGAGACAGAGCGAACGTCGTATCACGCATAGTGCTATGGAGTGTGAGGTGGGAGAGAGCTATAGTGAGAAAGATTGAACAAGAGAGAGAGAGAATACGGGATATCGAGAAAGAATACACGCCCTATTGGTTGTGTATTCGTTTACTAGTTAATTATTAGAACTTTAGATGGCATTTCTGTCGCATAGCGTAATATTTACAATATCATTAGGCACTTCTACAGTGAATAAACAGTAAGTGAATTTTATAAATAAAAACTTTGTGAAAAACTTTGTGAAAAAACTTTGTGAATAAATTTGTAAATTTGTGTGTTGATATCTGTTATCTTTTTGTTTATTTACAATTTTTTATGATAATTGGTTTGAAGGTTAGGTAGTTTTAATATTTACAAATAACATGTGGTATTTCAACTTGCCACTCGTCATTTGATAATTTAATAAATCATTTACCATAAAATAAAAATATTTCATAAATTCGCTTTTCTAAATTTTGAATTCAAAAACAAAACTTAATTAATAATTTCTAATATTGACAAAAAACACGTGGCATTTTTATTTACAATTCGTCATTTGAGATTTCAATAAATCATTGTGCATAAAATACTAATAACAATATTTCATAAATTCTTTTGACGAAATTTTAATTTAAAAATTGGAATTTCTAGAGTTATCATTAATTTACAAAAATTTTGTATATATTTAAATTGGATTAGGTATTTTTAATATTTACAAAAAATCACGAGGAATTTTAATTTAATATTCAACATCTGAGATTTGACTATATTATTTTTCAAACAATATAAAATAAATTTATTTTAATAATTCTCTTTAATTATTTTTATTATTAAATATTAATTTCAAATAACTTTTCATTTTCAGATTGCAATGCCAAAAAGAAGTTTCACTTCTGACATGTGTACTTTGTACGCACGCATGTTTTTTTTTTTATTTATTTATTGCATCTTCAGAATATCACATTTAATGGTATGAAAACCAGCCAGTTACATTCAGTACAGCCAAAGTAAAAATTAATTACTAATAATACATTCAAAATACGAAAATACTTTTGCCCCGACCTAATATTATATAGTATAGATTTCAATACCTAAGCAAACCATTTAAGCATGAAATCTTTTCATGAATATTATAACGTCCGCCGTATCACCATTTCTAATATAAATCCAAACAACAAAACATTACATCGTACAATATCTAAAAGCTTTATCGAAACAATAAAGTGAATGAACTAAATGTATGTCATGAGTGAATGATTCACGCATGGCGGGAGACATTTTAGAACGGAATGAGTATGCGGACACGAACGTTATTTTTAGTTCGCATTGCTTTAGTTGAGCTTGTTATTGGAATATTTTGATTATAGTCAAATAGAATTGTTTTGGATTGCAAAAGAGATTTACATTTTATTTTTAGGTTAAGACTGGTTATATATAGACGTAAGTGACGTTTTTTATGAGATATAGCATGTGAAGAAATTCAAGTTGTACAAAAAGCATGTGTTTTTTAAGTGATCTACGCATTCAGCCTTAAGATCCTTAGGGTATCCAGCCAGAGTAAAAAAATTAACTACGTCAGCAACGTTCACTAAGGGCACCCCCTGCGGGGTTCGGACCTCGACTTAGTGCGTTGCTAATAATCTTAATAAGGCAAAAACAGCAAACGAGAGCTGGATCTAAGTTTATATTGTTTAGCCACATATTTTTATTGCTAGTTTGGCCGGCTTAGGCCAGCTTGATCTCCTTGGAAAGCGCCTCGTTCCTGATAGGTGAGACGTTGACATCTATACAAAGAAATAAAACTGAAGTGTCTGTTTGTAATATCAGAATAACCGCTTTTAATACATGCATATGAATTTATATAAGGTACATATACCATTATTTTTATCATTATAAAGTTGCTTTTTTGTAAAATTCTCCGCGGACGAAGTCGCGGGCACAGCTAGTAAAGAATAAATATTATGCGTTTTATTTTAGGCTACCAATTTAATGTTTGATAGGTTGAATAATTAAATGTGTTACCTATAAGAATCGCAGTCATATGAGAAAGCCAAAATGTCAAGTAGGTACCTACTCAGTACATTCGTACATACCAAATGTGAATAAAATCACCCAAGATTGTGAGAAAAAAAACACAAGAGCTTCTCAGTTGCCTATAGCAGTGGATAACAAACTAAAGAGGTTTTACGTTACAACGGAATCCTAAAGACCGATACACTTATGTCCTTATAAGCAGTAGATGAGAATAGTATCATTTCCGAAGCTCGTTCTTTGTCAAGTATTTCTTCGAGTATTACTGAATGAGACACTACTTAACTAGAAGATAATAATAATATATCGTCGTCTTTCTGTGCTTTATGTAACTGGGATATTGGCTTTTACTTCTTGGTAAAATAGTATAAGTATTTTGATAAATTTGTAAAAAGCTCGTAAAGTTAATTCTAAAGTTGATGATATAAACATTGGCCTGCGATCGATCCCCGCATGGGACAAGCATTTGTGAGATCCACAAATGCTTGTTAAAAGTCTGAGTATTCTTCGTGCAATTGATTTAAATGTTTATGAAACCCGCGACAAATGCATTAAATTCCTTAGAGAGGCCATCCTAGCTCAGGACAGTAGTTCGTGGAAGAGGGAGAGGGAGGCCTTTGCCTTGTAGTGGTATAAGACGGGTTTATTAGATTAGATTAGATAAATTAGAGAGAGAGTAGGTTAAAAAAAAACTTTTAGTGTCCCGTAATAAGTTAGCCACAACTACAAAAAAATTACAACCTAAAGTTACAAAAGCCAATAGACGCCTCATTGACGCTAGTAAATACTTCAAATCGGTGAGTCCTGAGTTCTGGTCCAAAAAGACCAACTTTAATTATGTTGTCAGTCGGTAAGCCTTAGACTTCGCGAAGTTTCCGCGTCCACATAAGTGAGACCTATTTATTCCGATTGATTTATTTAATGCCACTAAAGTATTTAAGTGCTTGACTAAATGTTTTTTGGATAAGATTTTGTGAAGTATTATGTCTGAAGTTGGACATTTGGATAGTAGACACTTTTTCGTGACTTTTTTGGAGGTATTCAATGATATTAATATCTATGATAATACACAACGGACCTGAGTGCTCCAGGGAGTCACTCCTTAGAAGAGCTCCCAGCTCTTTCTTGCCTTAACTGGCTGGCAAGAGAGGGGTCGCCAGAGCTATATGCTCGGGGGTGGAAGTGTCTAATGGCATAATAGCTAGGAAACCCGCTCTGGGTCCGCTACTGTGACCCGTGATGGCGAAATCGCGGCCGCACCGCTCGACGCTCCTAGCCGCTCGCACTGGTGTTGCCTCCTGCTGCCTATCGTGGCGGTTATGTTGGGGGGCCCATCTGGTGAGCTGGCGAGTCATCACCTGCCTATTTGATTGCATTAACATGTGTTAGAAGGCAGGGCCCATCCCAGTTTAGAATAAAGCTCTCAACAAGGCCGCTGCGTGTTGGACCTGTGTCCTCACGTAAGCCTTTCAAAGGACCGGGTATTCTCGATACTGAGGATAGCCCGTGAAAAATGAGAGATATTAATATAATAATAAAGTAGATATGTTATTAGCGCTCTCAGTTGAAGGTCTCTAAAACCTCCTAATTAAGAAGTTTTCAATGATAGCTATTTCTTTTACTTCCTATCTTTTGTTCATTAGTGCTACTTGACAACATTTTGAAATTATACCAGCGCTATAACTATGAAGGTCACATATCTTGTGTTGGTATAATTAAATGTATAAATAAATCTATTGTAACTTTTGCTAGTTTTTTTTTTTTATATCCTTATCTGTCCTACTGCTGGGCAAAGGCTTCCCCCAAGGCCTTCCAAAAGGTCTCTATTTCGCGCCACCTCAAACCAACACTCGCAGTGTAACCGTAGGTCGTCTTGCCACAACTTTCTGGGCCTCAGCAGCCTGTTTAAAATACAAAAAGATTATGTTTGGTTGGTAGGTACGCTACCTTTTGACACGATAAGAGTAAAATACGGCATTCAATTTTTTTTTCTGCCATATTGAACCAGCTACTTATGGCCTACTGAACTAAGTTTTAAATAGTTTGAAATCTATTTCTGTCTATTGTCTAGTGCTTGCTAAATACCTGCATAGGTAATATTACAAGGAGCAAAGCTCTCGTGAAACGGTAAACTTTGCCATGCCTACGTGCTAGTATATGGAGAACTATGTCAAATATTTATGCAGTTACCGTTCAGAGAATTTGAGACCAAACTTCGAGCTCAGTTGTAGGATGAAAATGTGGGCAATTACAAGGTAAATTGTTCATATACTTTCTTAGTTATTTAAGGAAACTATTAGCTAGTGGTAAAAGTAAATTAGCATTGAGTGTAATTGGAGATGTTTGACTAGGTTTTTTGACAGATTGCATCTCTTTGGAGTTAAAGAACCGGACAAGTGCTAGTCTGACTCGCGCACGGAGGGACCGTACAATTTTTTTTGATCATGTCGGGTAATTCTCCAAAAACAAAATTAACTGTATGGTTGAAAAAACACCTTGACAGTCAGCCAGACGGTTGTCAATCTGTTCAAGCCCTGTGATTCCTATAACAGATTCCTTATTTCTTTTTGAGGAATGGAACCTTAAAAAATCTGTCTTTGTATCAGTATTTTCCCAGATTGATATTTTCAAGAAAACAGATTGCTCTAACAAAATGTTAACAAGTTGAGCCATATAAGGCAAGACACATTTTGAGATGGGAATCTCGTGTACAAAACGCCTATAGTTACGGAAAAGGCTTGAAAACTCATAATGCAAATTGCCGAGAGTTACAAAGTGTAAGGCGACACCCAATTTCGACATCCCCTTGCAAAGCTCATAAGTAATAGGCCATAACATCTTAAATGCCACGAAATATGTAGTGAGGGATCCCATAACCATTTATGAGACGAGGTATTAAAATAAATGTTACGGCACGAAGACATTGTTATAGTGGAGTTAAGAACTGACGATGAAGGGAAAAATAATCCATTTTTCGCTTGCTTCACGCCATCTTGGAATTTGCAACTTCAGATTTTCTCGAGAGTTTATTTGAGGGTGTTTGGTGGAATTAGCTGGTTGAATGTAATCTTTCAGTTGACGTTTTTATTTTATCTGAATTATCATCCCCAAGGGGAAGTATGGATATGACTGACAGAATTTTCATTTTGATTAATTCTTAGATTGTGAACAAAGTTATGGTAAAATTAAGATGCTGCAAATCTACAATGGGTTAAAAGACAATTTTTTTAAAATGTCTTCACACCAAAATCTGCCTACGATACCTTGATTTGAAATGTCACGTGATGTAACAATTTCGTGCATTTTGTACGAAAACATGACATCATTAGCCACACTCCTGAACTTTGATTCGCTGTATCTTACTAAGTGTTTTCTTAATTGAAAAAGCAAAAATTTCCCGTTTATTATTTTTTTTAATGTAACTGACGGGATTTAAATTTTGGCTTTTCATACCAGACACCTACCCTATTGTTAGTATTTCTCTATCATCTTAACTATTTATTATTCTAATACTGTCTATTTATAAAAAAAACTAGCTGTCCCTCGCGACTTAGTTCGCGTGTTTAAGTTTCAAAGGTTTTTAATTTTTTCAACATTTTTCATTTATGCTCCGCTCCTATTGGTCGTAGCGTGATGTTATATAGCCTTTAGCTTTCCTCAATAAACGGACTATCCAATACAAAAAGAATTTTTCAATTCGAACCAGTAGTTCCTGAGATTAGCGCGTTCAAACAAACAAACAAACTCTTCAGCTTTATAATATTAGTATAGATATAGTATAGATATATTCAAACTCCATTTTTGGTGTAATTATGTTTGTGATGTATTGTCATTCAGATCCTTTTATATTATGGAAAGAGACATGATCAGAAATACAATGAAAAACGACGAACCATGGATGTTTTTGTTATGAAATGTAGATGTATTGTATGTAGGATTATAGGAGTAAATCGAAAAGCTTTATTTTTCACCAAGGTACAGCTGTATTGTATTGACATATATCATGCAAATTTTTACTATTCAAATATATCTATTCTAATAATATTTAATGACTGCACGGATAGCCGAGTGGTATAAGTCACCACGCCATTTAGAGCGCGCTACGTTTCGCGCGTTCGATCCACGCATGGAACAAGCATTTGTGAGATCCACAGTTGCTTGTTCCAATCTGGTTCACGATTCAGTGTAGTACTGTAGTAGTTTAAAAAAAAAGAGCAAAAGGTACCGACAGTAACTAAAACTAAACTGTCTGTCTGTCTGTTACGCTTTAATATCTAAAGCGATTGTAATGAAAATTAGTATCGGATCCCAAAAAAAGGACATAGACTACTTTTGCCGCGATAATCGAAGTCCTAGCGAGAGGAAACACGGGCGAAGGCTAGTACAAAAAAAATACTTTTAAACCTTCTGAAAAATGAACCACCGTTACTTGAAACAAAACGGTTTACTCACGCATATTCTCGGAATCGCCCGACTAGTTTCAGACTCAATAGGAGTCCCTAATCATGGACTGACGCGGCGGAGGTGGGCCACGATCCCGAGAATATACATGAGTAAACGGTTTTGTTTTAAATAATTATGAATACTCTTCACGAAAGTTATTATACAATGAACCACCGACTTAAATGACTCTCATTATATTATTAAACCAAAGGCCTCACATTATTTATTTATTCTACGAACGTATTGTATCGCTATCTAGTTATCTAAACGTAATGAACGTTATATTCCAGGAACGTAACATTCTATTATTTGTTTAGTTGATGGGTAAGGAACAGCTGTTGTGCGGGGATTGTATTATTCTTGTTTGTTTTTCACTGGCTTTTCGACTTGACCTTCCCCCCTAGACAAGTGGCATTTCGACAAGCGATAACGATGATAGAAATCGCTTAAATAACATTAAATGTATGAAAATGACATTTCGTTTCGATATGTCACATGACTTGGACTTGTCACTTCCATACATTTGAACGATTCGATCAGCGTTATCGCTTGTCGAAATGTCACTTGTCTAGAGGGCTGGATTTACTCTTGAATGAATTTTAATCCTAATACAATGCCAATGCAAAATTCATATTAGTTTAGGGGACACGTGACTCAGTTTTCTTAAAGAAAAAATACTACCAATGGAAGGAACGAACTGGAATCCAAACATTGACAGTATTTTTTTGCACTTTGTTTTGATTGTAGAATTTTATTTATTATTTGCATATATGCAGTTAAGCTGAAATTTTTTCATTTAGTCAATTATACGATTTTGTATCCTAAACGGTAATGGAATATTCCCGAACAAATTTTGTTGAAGTTTTACTGATGCGTCTATTTATCCATACTAATTTTATGAAAGATAAGTAACTCTGTCTGTCTGTCTGTTACGCTTTCACGACTTAACCGCAGAACCGGTGAAATTTGGTATGGGGTAAGCTTAGATCCTATTAAGGACATAGGCTACTTTTTGTCGCAATAATCTACACCCACGATGGCGGAGCTGCGGGCAAAAGCCGTCAGCTATCTCAGCAAAAAGTAGCCTCTGTCCTTTCTTAGGATCCAAGCTTACGCACACAAATTTTCATCAAAATCGGGTAAGTGGTTCAGCCGTAAAGGGTACCATACAAACAGACAGTTTTTCTTTCGGATTTTCTGGTATCGGAACATAAAATTGTTTATTGAGTAATGAAACTACACTAATCTTTATTTAACAATATTAATTCAGAAATTTTAAAGCAGACATACAATTTTGTATCTTTTATATTATATATATGTAGTTACGATATATGTATGTATCGTTATCATGAGCAGTAAGTACGAGCTCATATCGTGTAGTGATGTACTCTTTGAATAGCGGCGAGACGTTTGATGTGCTGCGGGTTAGTGATGGGAAAACTATAAAATTTATCGATATCGAAATGTTTTATGGAAGTTAACGTGAAGTTTATTTAAATATACCTAATAATATGAGCTTCTAGACTTGAACCAGTGTTTTAGGTTATTAAATATTTATGGTAGTAGTATAAATAAAAAACCCGCCAAGTGCGAGTCGGACTCGCGTACCGAGGGTTCCGTACAAACCTGTAGGTATTTAAGTAAAAGTTCACCTATCACGATGATCGAGTCATAGTCGTAGTTATGGTATTTTTATTGCAAATAGAAAAAAAAAAATATTAACAATATTTTTATTATAGATGTAACTAAAAATTTACGGTTTTCGCAATTTTTCCTTTATCTGTACTATAAGACGTTACTTCGTACCAAATTTCAAGATTCTAAGTCTACGAGAAGTACCCTGTAGGTTTTGATTCCCGTGCGAGTTTCGAAAATTTGCGGCATTAACGGCTGTATCTTTTGATTGCTTTGGCTTAGAAGTTTGTTTTTTTCACAGCTCCAAGGGACAGTAGACCTGAGTATTGGTTATAAATTATAGTATTTATATTTGATATAAATTTATTATAGTTATTTAGTTTGATACCTCCACGAGTTTCTGAGAAAAACGGTCTTGACAGACGGACGGACGGACGGACGGACGGACAACAAAGTGATCCTATAATGGTTCCGTTTTGTCGTTTTGAGGTACGGAACCCTAAAAACTAATAAAAACTAGTAGTAGGTACATTCCATACCTATGCCTTTTCATAGGTATTATATACAAACTAGCTGCTAGCCCCGGTTTCACCAAAGTGTTGTGAGATTTTAAACACCATTATTTTATTTTTCATTATATAAACGATAAGGAATATAAAAAAAATATCCGATTTGATGCAGTAATTCGAAAGTTATGGCGTGTCCAAGAGAAATCAGGATTCATTTTTGTATACATACAAGATGGCCTCGGCTTTGCACGGGTGATGTGAGATTTTAAAAACATTTCCATGCGTTTTTTTGTAGTTTATTTTATAAAAACCTAGTCCTTTCATTAGAGAACACAAAAAAAGACCAAAGGAAATCGGTATTTATTTTTATATATATAGATAAAGATATAAATACGTACAAACCAATTTTGAATCTTAGCAACTTCGTAGTTTATGTTTATCAAAATAGTACCTAAACTTAAAAATGTTTAGCCATTTGTACTTGTAAATTCACATTTGAATAAATTTTTGTCAAAAAAGGTGACCCCCCAAACTTGGCAATATTAACCCCAGATTAAATAAGATCAACACTTAACAAAACACCTACTATCATCAAGTTACGAAAGAGACAATTAAGAAAAATGTCTAAATAAAAACCCCGTGATAAATCCCGGTAGCGTCCCTAGCGCCACTCAAACGTATCCCGTGGGGCGTGCCCTGAGGTCACCACTAATTTATTCATTGCTTATTTTGTACTTACTGTCTCTGCGGCGCGTCTAAAAAGTGTTACTTCATACGAAGTACTGGTCTAAAAGTTAGTTATACTAGTACTTAAACAGGTTTACTGGTTTATAAAAGCTTTTATTAACCGACTTTAATAAAGAAGGAGGTTCTATGTCTCACTGTATGTATTTTTTTGACAACTCTTGCTTTGTTAATGTGTTTGATTTGCAAGCATTTGTGGATCATACAACAAATACTTGTCTCATGCAGGGATCGAACCTGCAGCACGTCGCGCACAGTGGTAATTGGCGTGGTGACCTATACCACTCGGCTATCCGTGCAGTCAATTATTGGAGCGACATTTTGTGTATTAAAAAGGTTTATTTCATAAATGTCTACTACATTTATTCTTTACTTTAATATTCTGAATTATTTTCATATTTTCTTCAACTTATATACTCTCTACAAGCTAATCCAGAGCAAACAGTTGAGCCCTGTCGGAAGTCAGGAGCCTAAAATATTATTTTAATAAATCTCTCACACACTACACGTGTTCTCATATCCTTTGATATCTTATTCATACAAAGAGATTTCATCTTAATGTTTAATTACGTAACTTTACGAATCTTAAAACTTCTTAATACTATTGTGGAAGTCAAAAGGAATTTTAAAGCTCAATCTTTCCTTAAATTGAGCTACACACATTGTGCTAAGTTTGGGCTTTCTTTAAAGATATCCAAGGTTAAGTTCTTGGGAAATTATATAGACCCAGTCGTCCTGGCATATAGCATATCTTTTTTCCGTGTTTATAAAATGATTTAAACTTAAAAAAATACAGAGAAATCAAGAAGGATTTTTTTTGCAGTAGAATTTACAGCAGTGTGACAGTGACAGGTTAAGGCTACCATAGTATAATATGTAATCATCTGTAAAAATTCAAGCCAAGTGCTGTGACGAGTAATCAGTAATTTGGTCAACTAATGAAGGTCAATGATGGCTACTGTTATTGCGGTTACCAGTTGGCGCCACTGGCGCGTCAGCTGTCAAAGCCCACCAACAAACTATGGAATTTGACATTTCGGAAATCGCGTGCGATTACCCCCTCTGCCTGTCAGTAACATTATTTATCTTGTTCTTTTTTTCATACCAGTAATTATTTATGTCTTGTAGACATACCCAACCTACCTATATCTAAAAAAGAAATACTCAAATACCTACACAGTACGTGGCGAAGTCATAAAAAAATATTACAGATATATTTTCAGACAAAATATTACAGCAAAATGTAACAAAAATTTCATACTTTTAAAAATAAGCATACTTACATCTAGAAATCCAACTGCAAAACGAAAATCTTAAGATAAAATTACTTTTTAAATTTAAATCAAAATGTCTGGCTGTATAAGAGTAGGGTTAATTTAGAGCTCTGGCTTCTGTAGATGAAAAACGATATAATAATAACTACCCAGTGTTTTTTATATGATAAAGTGAAATTTAAGATGTCTGGAGCTTAAGTGAATTTGTTATTATAGTTATATCTACTTAGTAACTTAATACAATGTTAAACTTAACTATCTAGACTAACGAAATAAAGCTTTTTAAGTTTGGTTTTTATATTAAGCTAGCTGTTTCTCGCGACGCCGCCCGCGTGGATTTAGGTTATTGCGGCAAAAAGTAGCCTATATTCTTTCTCAGGATCTATACTATCTGTATACCAAATTTTATTTAAATCGGTTCAGTAGTTTTGGCGTGAAAGCGCGACAGACAGACAGACAGAGTTACTTTCGCATTTATAACTTTTGTAAAAATGCTGCCTATGTTTCATATTCGTACGGTTCGCCCCTTTAGAACTCATTGTAATTACAAGATATCTTTGTAGGTTTCCGTACACAAAGGGTCCCAATAAATAAACCTCCGCTGTCCGTCCGTCCGTCTGTCTGTCTGTCAGCGAGCTCTCATTAACCGTTATAGGATAGACTGTTAAAATTTTCACAGGGTGTGTATTTCTGTTGCCGCCATAACAACAAATAATAAAAATAAAACTACTAGAATAAATATTGGCGTTTTTTCTTTGATTTTAACGTCATAAATCTTGTACGATGCGACGGTACGAAACGGAACCCTTGATGCGCGAGTCCGACTCGCATTTGGCCTGTTTTTCCTTACCTTGATTTGTGCATTTTCTGGCTACTAAATCTGATCCACGGAATATTTTCGATAAAATTCAAGATATTTTTAGAATATTTCACACAACGTATTCATGTATTATGTTAATATAATCTCCTCGTTTCTGACGTAAAGGGATAAAATTATCATCTGTTCTTTCCGGGTAGGCTTACAATTTGAAACAATCTAAAGCTGCGTCTTCATTTACGAGCCGAGCACGAGCCGAGCCGTTCGGTTCGTCGTCGTTCGCAGCTTTCAGTGTGGACTTACAATAAGCCTCCAACAATTACTGTACTCATGTTAGAGGACAGTGTAACTTACTGCCTCTGTGTTTTTTTTTGGGACTAGCCCACCTCACATGCGACTCCTATAAGCTAGGATTTGCAACGATAGCAAATGAATATCACTGAAACAGTTAAGCTCGGTGTGTCCCAGGGAAACGATTGGCTATCTAGTATATACTAGATAGTCAATTGACATTCAATTGACTGACTGTCAAGTAAGTCAATTGGCGGAGCAAATTGGAACACGAACCGTCCAATCCATCCAAAACCGTAAAAAAAAGTTCATTCGTTTAGGAGCTACGATGTCACAGACAGACAGACAGTCGACACATTAAACTTGTAACACCCCTCTTTGTGCATCGGGGGTTAAAAAGATGTTTTCATATGTATATGTTTTTTAGTATCGGCGATTTGTATAAAATGGTCAGAGATACTTCATGAAAAACCAATAAGCATGTGTCCTATTTTTTTTTTGTGTCCTTAAAGTAGATTAATGTGTTTTATTGGACGGGTATTTTTTCTTTTTTCCTGCAAACAAAAAGATGCAAAATACAGTGAATGGAAATCGTGACGTCACTCTGTGCAACAATTTTTACGACGGCCTGGCGTCATACGCCCCCACTCCTGAACTTAAAAGCGCTGTATTTTTTTATTGATTTGTTAAAGGAAAAAATACGTGTCTATTTTATTTTTTATTATCTAACTGACGGACAAAATTGATTTTTACTTTTTATACCCAGTCAACATGCCTATTATGGGATCCGTTAGATACAATAATAAATAAAAGAGTCCTAATAATTCTTATATCTATCTGATTCACAAACAGGGTCAAGTTTAATATTTGTTGTCAGGGCACATTTCCTTGCACCGTGAGTTATGTAGTATTTACATATGTTTAAATTTTACATATTATTATATGTAGGTACTATTGTAATGTAGGTATGTTTATTTTATAAATAAATACTTTGTAGCGCACTTTTTTCTTCCTTAACTTAACTTAAAATAATTAAATCTCTCTATCACTCAAAGGTTTGATGATAGAAAAGTCAATTTTAAGTTCAGTTGTCCTAGCGGGAATTGAACCCACGACCTTGGTTTAACAGTTAGGGTTACTAAATACTACACCAACAGGCCAGTCAATGATCAAAATGGTAAAATATTGTATTTTGAACGTTGTGTACAATATAATAAATACTCTTTCGTTTGTTTCAGTATGTTCAATCTTCGGCCTTGCTTCAGAACAAACAGCTGATCATGACAGCAAGCGAACAAAAATGAGCAAGATGGCCGTTCCTGACTACGGAACCAACATGGACAGCCATTGGATAAATAAAATTAATAGAAAATACATAAATTACAAAGAAAATCTTGATGAAGTTAAGCCTAAGAAATTTGATGAAATATATGAAGGCAATGATATACAAGTAAATAATTTAAATATACATAGACATAACGTACAAATGATGAACAGAAAAATGAGGAATTTTGACGAGAGTAACCTTGAGGTTAAAAGTAGAGAAAAGAGGGAAGAAAAAGATCCCAGATGTGAAAGTTTCGAGTTGGATGCAAATGATAAATTTATTACCCATCCCCATGCGAGGAATGGGGGTAATAATAATTATTATAATAATTCTAATTGCGTCACCAAAATTACAGGTAAGTGATTATGTTTTTTGTTTCTTAAAGGTATACACATATTCGTCTATCATACATACATTAGACCATTGACATTAAACAAATTGTTTTAGTACTTTCTAATAGTTTTGAGTTTATTTATTTAAACTTTATGCACACAAAAACAGTACAATTAATGACTTAACGCCTTAAGCATTCTCTACCATTCAACCAGGTTTGCCTTAGGTATTATTATTGTTAAATGGGGGATCGTTGCAAATTTATTAAAGCTTACAATATTCGCTTATCATGCGTTAATGCGTAACAAATAATTAAAATAATAAGTATTGGTCTGCTCTATCTCTCGGACTTCTGAATTAATACATTGTAAATCAGAGTCGGTGAGGCCACACGCAAGATTGGTTGATTAGATGTCGCATACGTCGCCCTATAGACGTAATAGGTGGAAGGCAAAATTTAAACTTCCAGGCAGTGACCTCGGTAGCTTTGTTGGTAAAGTAACTGGCGCGTCAAGCCAGTGGTCGCAGGATCAAGTCCTGCCTGAGATATAAGTTTTTCTCTCCACTATTTGTACTTAATTACAAGTATAATTTATGTTTGCTTGGGTGTGTATATATGTGAAACCAGATATCGACAGATATGAACCATATTGTTTCTATCCAAAAGATAATCCGAGAGTAGAAAAACAATTTATTCATACTATTTTATGAATGTTAGTTTGTTTTTCCCTTTGTTTGTTATTTCTTCAGGCAACATCGATTTGAAGGATTATAAGGAAATTTCCCAATTTAGTAGCCTTAACCAACAAAATTAAGAACACTTTTTATTCCAGTTACATATTATATTTTGCGCGTTTAATTGGGATGTTGACCAAAATATTTTTTATTATCCGACATATTAAAAACTTGTTTCTTACTTTTGTCAAGATAAAGTAAACAGAAATTTGACGTGACGTCACTTGTTCCGTCGTTCTTGATACAATTTTTACCTAGAGGTGACGACACATGCCCCTAATTTTAAACTTTCAAGAGTACCTTTGTAATTTTTTATTGATTTGATAAAAAAAAAATCTAATATTTTTTTTATTACATTACGGACTATTAATAGATTATTACTTTTCATACCCAGTAGGTATTAAAAACACTAATTAGAAACCATAACTTACTGTTTAAGTACTTCTAACAACAAAAAAAATACAAATCAATTACTGGATTTTACATTAAAAAACACCCATTTATTTTTATAACCTAACATTATCATTTACCATTCACACGAGTTACACCAATAAGCGTTGTATAAATTCTCGTAATTTCTGTACGGTGTCCTTAATTACGGATGAATACGGAAATGTGTCCGTCTTTTCGGGGATTAACCCGTCCGTCACCGGTCCTACAGGCTGCGACTTTTGTAAGCTCGCCTGGACTGGCCACTGTAATATACAGAAATTTTAGAAAATTAACCTGTAACTGAATCTGTTCTGTGGGTATTATAAGCCGATATTTTGACGTATTTTTTAACCCGATAGTGCGATATTGAAAAATTTGTAACAATAACTATACATTTAGTAAAATAGGTACTGTTTTTTATTGTATAACAACTTTCGTGTGGAGTATTCATAATTATTTAAAACACAACGGTTTACTCACGTATATTTTCGGGATCACCCGACTAGTTTCAGACTCAATCGGAGTCCCTAATCATGAGCTGACGCGGCGGCGGCGGTGGTGTCTATTCTCCTATTGAGTACTGGTAGTAGGTACTGCTTGTAAGTAATATTGATATTTTATGCTTTTTCCAGCTTCATCGAACAACATGGTGATTGAGCTGACCTTTGTGGACGTGTTTCGTATAGAGTATCATCCGGAATGCGAATACGACTATTTAGAAGTAAGTATTAACTTATTCCTACAAGATCATACTATTCCTGGGACATATAGTCTATTTAAATTTTTGTGCCAATTTGATGTTAAATAAACATCAACTTTATGCAAGTGTAATAACGTTAATTATAGATTGTCTAGTACTGTTCAAAAAATCATAAAAATTTGATGTTGTGGCGCAAACTGAACCTTATTATATAAGCATTACAGTTGTTTTTCCCAAAACTTATTTTTGTTTACATGTTATGAAGAAAATTGCGAACGTAGTAGAGACTTTTTTTTTTAATATGTCGAATCTAATTGCAGAGCCACGACTGTCACTATTTTTCTAAATATTATAAGACTTAATACTTAATAAAATGTATTTTAAACAGTATAAAAAAAATGTTTTTAAAGTTAATTTTCGTTATAAAAGCAAGTTGTTACTTGTTTGGTTTTAAACAGCAATCGTCAATTCATTCTTCATTTCTTCTATTGTAGAGAGTGTTTTGTTTTATTTTTAACATTGTTAAATTTACATTTTAATATTAGTTTTAGATACTTACTAAGAAAATGCGTCATCTGTATACTGGAATTAAGTTTTTATTTTTCATTTAATTACATAACAATTTTCTCCATTAGATACGCGACGGTTATTACGGGTACGCGGACCTTCTAGGCAGGTTCTGTGGGGAGGCCTTCCCCAGGACCCTGAAGACTAAAGGTCCCAACGTCTGGCTGAAGTTCCACTCCGATGACACGATAGAGTACGAGGGGTTCCGTATCAACATCGAATTTAAGGAGGGACCGAGCCGTGAGTACGACACGATTGTCATGTTTCGTAAGATTATGTTTAAATGTAAAATCATATATTTTTACGGCTCCAGCACTGAGGGATTTAATCCTTGTATCACGGGGGGTTTTACAAACATTCAAATCACATGCACAAAGAACACCCAGACTTAGAACAAGCATTTGTGGATCACACAAATGCTTGTCTAATGCGGAGACCAAACCCACATTCACGCACGACGCGCAGTGGTAATTGGCGTGGTGACCTATACCACTCAGCTTTCCGTGCAGTCAACATTAAACTAATAAAGATTAAAAGGCTTTTATTTCACGACCTCTTTTAAGTTACTTTTTAAGTGAGAAGGTTTTTAATTGGACGGTATGTTGCGACTAGCTTACTCGAAACATCAATTTAGGGTAGTGTAAGAGGTCTTAAAGATCTAAAGTGATTTAAAATTTGCAACGGTTGTCAAAGTGTTTCAAAACAATTTAGTTTGTTAAAAAAAAAAACAATGATTTTGATTTTCTAATATTTTTGATTGGTCGTGTTGTTACGAATTTTTACTTTTGGTAAAAAATTGTAGTTTTAAAACAAAAGCTTGTATTTAAAACATTTTTATGCCTTTTCACAGACATTATACCGGACGCGTGTTACAAAACTTTTGATGGGCAAAATTTTGGTGTTATTGACACCAGTAAAATTGAGCCTGCTTGTACCACTCATCCCAACCAGGCTCTAGATGTACTTTGGACAATTAAGGCACCAGAGAATACTAAAGTAAGTAATTTTATGTTTTTCTTTTTTTTTTTTAACAAATTTGGACATCACGTACGTTGCTCTGAACACAAAGTAGCTAAAGCACTTGTGTTATGGAATTCAGAGACAACGAAGGTACCACAAACACCCAGACCCGCGATAATGTAGAAAAGTGGTTTTCTATATTGACACGTCCGGGGATTGAACCCGGGACCTTAGAGCTGGCGACACCTTGAAAACCGGTGTGTACGCCACTCGACCACGGAGGTCGTCAAATTTAGAATTAGGTTAGAGATTTAGGTGCACTTAACAATGAACTTACCCTCAAATACTGAAACGCAACTTAACCTTAAGACGTTCTTAAATATCTATCTGTTACTACTTTACGCCTTAAAGTGACAGAGACAGCATGAGACTTAACGGCGACTTAAAACTGATTGACGTTTCGATTTCAATTGACGAAGTATTCGGCCATTGGCCTCCGCACCATTAAAACCTAACTTACGAAAGGCAAGCGATAGGTTTTGGCAGCAAAAATTTTACAATTATTACTGTCAAATTTGTATGACATTATGGCGGTAATACGACTTATCATTTTGAAAGCAATAATGCACCTACCACACTTATCTCTACACAACCTTTGGTTGAGAGAATGCCTAAGGCATTAAGTACGCCTTTGTACCAATTTCGTGCAAAAAGTTGAAATATATAAAAAAAAAAAAAAAATTGCTGTCACCTCCATCGCTTTGCTTCGCAAGTTTGGTTATACGGCTGCTGATTTCTGAATGCCTAATTGACAGTATAATTACTTGAACACCTGTCAAATACAACACAGCACTATGCCACACCTGGTGTGTAATGACGATAAATCTTACCGTTAGGCGCTGCTTTGTAGAACGTATCGCCATCTCAATCCGGCTGAACGACAGGTAGCCGCATTACATTACAGCGACGTTTTTAAATCGGCGGACCTTTTTGTAATACGGCGTGTTGTACGATATGGCTGCGACATCTACACAACATTTTTGACATACAGTCTAGTATCTGAACTACAAGCTCTTAAAAGAAGGCTGTTGCCTGCACAGAAGTGAGACGCCACTACGCGCCGTGTAGTGCGCCGTCTCGCTCTTATAATCAGCTTATAGTATAGGTACTAGACTACGTCAAAAGTTATGATTTCCTTTTTTTTGTTTACAATTTACAAAACATAAAAAGCATACGTATGTTTCTATTTGATTGACATTTTTTTTTTTTTACAGATATATCTCAATTTCACAAGTTATCAACTATCAAAGCCAAATGAATGTAACCAGAATATAATCCAAGTGTTTGAATCTGTGCATCAAGAAATGGACTCTAAGTAAGTAAACATAAAGTTCTATTTACAATGATCTACAGTCTGATTATTTACACGTAATATATTCATAGTAGGTACAATATGATCAGGTAATACTAGGCTAGATAAAAAAGCAGAGAAAATCCCAAGTGAATTAAGAAATAAATTACTCATTTAACTGATGGACGAGAGTGGCTACGTATAAGCCGTTCGGTTCGACCAATATTATAGGTTAAGCCACGCTCGCCGCGGTTGGTCCGTGGATGGGTGACCATTTTTAAAATACACCGAGACACCTCCGTGCCTCGGAAAGCATGTTAAGCCGTTGTTCCCGACTGTCACACGTTGATTATTGACAGACGTTAAGTCATTACAATTCTGACAACTAGTCTTACTTTGGGATACTGTGTTGCCCAGAAAAACGGGTTGTGGAGGTCAGATAGGCAGTCGCTCCATGTAAAACACGGTATTTAGCTGTATCCGGTAAGACTGGAAGCCGACCCCAACATAGCTTGGGAAAAGACTAGGCAGAAGAAAAACTGGAGGAAAAGAGTGTTATTTGTTGAATTGAGCTGACATAAGTTAATACTCGCTACGTTTATTTGCAAAATAAACCAGTAACTTGAATACCAGATAATGTCATAAGAAATTAAACGACCCTCTATGGAGACATTAGTAAGAACAGTTGCACACGTTATTACAAAGACACACTCGGCAAAACAATAATAACTACAACTTGACTCGACTTTTAACATCAAAAAGACATTAAAATGATTTCAAAACTAAATAAAACGAAACTTTGCAAACTTGAAACGTGAATACCTACGTTTGAATATAATTAAACTAATGTACTGGTACTCTCAAAAGGTTAACAATCCCTGCTTTATTTTGAAAAGTAAAATACATTCTCGAAGCATTTAAATGGGGTAGATGACTGGGTCCTAAAAGTCAAAATCTTATTAGTCAGTTAGTTGAATAATAAAATAATATTAGACACGTATTTTGTGCTTTTTCAAAATAAGGCAACACTGAGTAAATAAACGGAATCAAAGATCAAGACTGGAGGCTAATGGTGTCATGCGACATTTCAAATCAATGTATCGTCGTAAGTTTTTAGTGACGTAAAATAATAAACTGTCTGACAACATTATAAAAAGAGCTGTCTACCCTATTCCAGTTAAAACAATATTTTTTATTTACGTACTTTAACTTGGAGACAGAGCAAGTTTTAATAACATCGGTTCAGCAGTATTCAAGATAAACTATTCTAATTATACCTACTTATATACTTTTTAATCCTTTTATCAGAAATAATACACAGCATCTTTTTTAGGCTGGCCGAATACTGCGGTTCCGTAGCAAATTCTGTGACGACAAAGGATAAAAATGGAAATGTCATGTACGTCAGGCTTTATGTGTCCAAAGAGGCTAGAAATCTAACCTCTTTCAATTCAACCTTCAATGCATACAGGACTTTGGATCCCGCCAAAGATGGTAAGAAGATTAGCACCTGACCGCTCCCGTTAGGCAGAGTGATGAGTATTGGAATATGAACTTAAGTCCGTATCCTGTAGATGCATTTTACAGTGACAATTCTCTTGGTTTGGTTACCGCGCTGTCTGCTTATGCTGTTCGTGTAAATTATATCTAAATGGCACGAATTTAAGATGATATTTAAATGCTCATTTTGCTGCCTCAAGGGGCGTATATGTTATAACTATAGAATATACAATAATAAAGATCATAATAAAAAAACATAATTAAATCGTACAATGCTCTCTGCGATGTAAAATCCAGACAGTTCTATAGTATTTCTTAGTTAAGGTATTTTGTATCTTATTCTAAGTAAAATTAAGACGAAAGTCGAGATACAATTTAGCTAAGTGTATTTTATGACTTCAGATAGCAAGTTAGGTTTTCTGAACCAGTACTCAGCTGACCAAGCGGACAGCAATATCAGTGGCGTTGTATAGGTCCTCACAGATCACGCACACAGGTCACGCTGGGCAGCTGTCACCAAGTGCGTCATGGTTTGGGTAGAGATACCACACTCACAAGGCTTGTGTGCTGTATATGCCGCTGTATATACCGGTACATATACTGGCTGACTTGGATCTGAAGTGTTTAAATTCTAACATTGAACAATAATTTACCAACATAAAAGCACAGAATGATCTACCAGCCATTTTCTGCAATTAAAAAATATCGATACATGGTGAAATTATAATCGATTCTTCTTTCAGACAAATGCTTGGAGGACGAGTTTGATTGCGAAGACAATACGTGTATCGATTTAAAATTGAAATGCGATCATGATGCCCACTGTCGATTGAAAGCTGACGAAGATAAAATCACGTGTGACGTAAGTGATTACTATTCATTCTATCAATCATTCAACACAGCCTATCGCGGTTCTTCCAAGTTGCGCCACAACACCGCCCCCCCCTAGACAAGAGACATTTCGACAAGCGATAACGCTGATCGAATCGTTCAAATGTATGGAAGTGACAAGTCCAAGTCACGTGACTTATCGAAACGAAATGTCATTTCCATACATTTAATGTCATTTGAGCGATTTCTATCATCGTTAACGCTTGTCGAAATGCCACTTGTCTAGAGGGGCATGTCTTTTGCCTTTCGCATCTACTCCGACCTAGCTACCTATTTCAGTAAATGCAAATGTACCTTTTTTTGCAAAACATGTTTTAAGAAATTATCTGATCTATGAAACCGTATATTTTGTATGACCTCCCAAAAAAAAAACAAGCAAAGTACCGGAGACCTGACTTTTTTAAATGATTAGCTGATATAATTAACTATTGCGAATGAGATTAAAATAAATAGGCTCAGATTAAACTTACTACGAAATAATTCTAACTATATCTAAAAATAATCAGAAAACACTTGATAAAGAAGAAAATTAAACTATTACTGTGGAATTAGTATTTTACGAATTCGATCCCGATAACATAAAAAAATAAAAAAGTACAAAAGATAAAGTAAAGTGACATCGATTTCGGCTCATCACCAATACTGCTGTCTACTAATTGTTTTTTCTTTAATTGAAGTGTTCAATGTAAAAGATTAAAATAGTACGAAGATAAAATCCTCTCTGTCGAAGGCCAAATATAATTGGTTTGGGACTTTGGGAGGTATAGGAGTTTACGACGGATTTCACGGATCAAAGATATTCGAAATCACTGTAATGAAAGTTTTTTTAATTTTCACTCCCTTTTTTTAAAGTGTCTTGAGATAATTTATTTTAAATGTTTCATTTATTAGACTGATGGCCGAATACTGAAATCAATCAGTGTTAAGTCCCCATTAGGTCTCATGATGTCGCTCTCACTCTAAGGTATAAAATAGCAACAGATAGAGTTTTAAGAACGTCTTAAAGTTAAAAAGCGTTTCAGTACTGGGGGGTTATATTTTGTAATTCCTATAAACATTACCACCTATAAACATACACACCTGAAAAAAACTAATTGCACTTTACCGCAGAATCTAAAAATTTTCAATGTCAATAATTATGTTAATTGCTGACTGGCCTGTTGGTCTATTGGTTAGTGGCCCTGAATGCTAAGCCGGAGGTCGTGATTTCGATTCCCAATCAGGACAAATCTTTGTGTGATGACCATGATCATTTGTTCTGTGTCTGGGTGTAATCTATCTATAATATTATGTCAGTCTTTAGAAAATATATATAAGTATGTTTATCATTTGTCTGGTTGTCATAAAACAGGCTCTGCCTAGTTTGGGATCAGAATGCCGTGTCTGAATTGCCCCAAGATATTATATGTTTCGTGCACAGAATTTATGGCAAAATATCATGTTTCTTATTCAAAATGCCTTTTATATTTTAGGATTTGACACCAGCTTATTTTTTTGTGGAACTAAAAAGTAAATCATCATCAACCAACATCGTTATTAGTTTATGACTATGCATATTTATATCAAGCTATAAACTTTATAAATTAAAATTATTTAATTAAATACGAGTAACAAGGAAAAATTTTAATCTCAGACAGGACTCGAACGTGCGACTACTGGTTAGGCGCAGTCTCTTTACCAACTAAGTTACAGATGTAGCTACTGTCTGAGGGGCTCAAATAAAAAAAAAAAGAAAAACAGGTTTCCCTAAATTTCAATGTTAAACTTTAGAAAACATACCTAATCGTTAAGAAAAATCTTACAAATTATCTTAAATCAACTTTTGGACCATCTAACATTTTTCCTAATATTTAAAACAAAACGGTTTACTCACGCATATTCTCGGGATCGCCCGACTAGTTTCAGACTCAATAGGAGTCCCTAATCACGAACTGACGCGGCGGCGGTGGTGTCGCGAGTCAAACGGAACTAGTCGGGCGATCCCAACAATATGCGTGAGTAAACCGTTTTGTTTAAAATAATTATAATACTCCTCACGAAAGTTACAAAACAAACATTATTCCTGTTTCTCATACAGGCGAAAGCCGAGTCAACGATCAACCAGCCGCACTTGATGATGATTCTCGTCATCTTCTCGCTGATTCTGTCAGGCATGAGCTTCGTTTTTATCTTCAAGTGTATTCGAAAGCTCTACCAGGATCATAAAATTATCAAGGTGAGTGACCTTAAAGTGATCGAAGCAAACATCATATTTTGCACTAACTCATCATCTCCCTACCCTGTTCGTGATTTTATGATTGGGGGTTCCATTCATCTCTACTACTCGTCATCTCATCAACTCTTTTCTTACTCATATCATCTTTCACACAATCCATCCCTCTCCTTTTCAGTCTTCTTCTGCATGTATGTATCGAATCATATTCCCATAATGCAGAAAATATTTGCCAAATTCTTTACGTAATATTTGTTATTCTTTGGTTGTTTTTCACCTTGTTATTGAGGATTAAAAATTTAATTTCTCACTAATAATATGTTTCTTCTACATCAAAGGTTGCTAAGATTTTGGTTTGGTATTTATTATTTAGCTTTTAATCTACGGCATGTAAAAGTAATTAAATAATGTTTTTTTTTTGTGTTTTGTGTTTAAACAAATGACGTCACCCGTCAGTTATCTTGGGAAAGTCTTAATAATTGACACCAAGCCTGGTGTCAATGAGTAAGGCTTCTTTTTATTAAGAGCCGTTACTATCCCAATGCAGGGCAAAGGCGTCCGTTCCCTGTTTCCACTTATCTGTCTAAGGCTTGTCCCGCCATCTCTTCCTAGGTCTGCTGCGGAGGTCTCTTTTTGACCTTTGGAACCCAATGTGTAATTTTCGGCTTTCGCCCATGCCTCGTGCGGCATGCGGCAGATGTCACCAGCCCAGTTTCACTCAAGCTTGGCTTTTCTTCTTATTTCTTAAAAAATTAGCTTTTTCTACCAATGTTTTATTTTCACAGGAACACATAAGACAATCGTGTGAAGACCGTCTCGATACTTTAGTTGGGAGTCGCCTTACTTTAGACCCTAAAAAATTACAAAGAGACAGCGAACCAAGAGCAAGTTTAGAGAGAGACAACCATACAAATGAAATGTTTAAGAAACAGAGAAGTTACTCCAAAACTAAGGTAAGGATTCTAAATAGGTTGATATAAATGACCTAGATTGCGTAGATTTTGGTGGATCAAAGTTGCGCACTAACATTGAATCCGTACTAAGTTTGGTAGTTCATCTTGGTCTAAACACAAAGTTTTAGAGCTGTTACAATAGACTGTAGTTATAGTCGTATCCTAAAGAGATTGTGGTGTCAATTTTAGTTAATATAAACCAAGTAAGTTTTGTTTAGTTACAAAAGTGATTATCGTTTAGATCCGAAGTATACCAAATTAAGAATTCGACATCAATACTCGACTGGATCTGTACCCATAACTGTATAAATAAATCCCATAACGGGATGAGTATATACTCTAAGGAAAACTACTTAACCTTTTCTCTAGCTTTGTTGGGGTCGGCTTCAAGTCTATTCAGCAGAACATCAGTATTTTAAATAAAAGGTCTGTCATCAACACTTCTTACTTCTGCCTAGCCTTTTCCCAAGCCATGTTGGGGGTCTGCTTCCAATCTTATCGGATTCAGCAGAACTCCAGCGTTTTAAATGGAAGGCCTGTCATCAACACTAATATCGATTTATTTTTTAGCAACCAAGCATAGAATCAGACTTCATACAAGAAACCCACTTAGACGTCGATGACGAACCTTGGAGAAGAGAAGTAGAGAGAATGCCAATAGAAGAAGAAGTAAGAATCGAGCGGAACGGGAGAACAAGAAAGAGTGACTTAAGTAGGAAAGAAGAGTCGATGAGAAGTAGAACGAAAGAGAATGAGGATTGCAGAGAAAAGAGGGAAAATAGAGATGTTTCGGTTGGTGCTCCGGATACGAAGGAGTCGGGGTGTCAGACAAGAGAGAGCTTGTTTCAAACTGATCCACCTGCAAGTTCTGATGGTGAGTAATTGTCTGTGTGTAAATTGATAAAGCTATTACAGTTTCTTGGAGGTGGTGCTAAGCCACAGTTAATGAACGATCAAAATCCGCCATGTATTTCAGTTATAGTCTGAATTTAATTAAATAAATTTATGATGTATTTTGACGAAAAAAATAAATCAAATCTTTTTATGTACCTACTGGCTGGCAAAAATAGCTATGCTGGCAAAAAGCTTTTAAGAATCCGATGGATACGACCTATATTTAAACTCTACGGATTTTAATATGGTTAAAACAGTCCCGATTCGAAATAGCAAGTCGAGCGAATACCTTGATTAGATTGAGTTAAAAAAAACTATCTCATTTCAGCTTCAGATCCATTCACTGGAAAATGGGGACGGCTTTCTATAATTAAATGGTGAACATGTGAATTCTTGTTTAATATTTTATCAATAATCTATAGATCGAAGAAGTTAGGGAAGTTCTTAATGAATTAGCTATTTGATAGATGTAACAATATAACATAAAATATGTTTTATAAGTTAGCTTATAGACAAAAAATAATTATAAAATATATATTTTTGAATTAAAATAAATTGTGAAAAAATATTTTTGGATAATTAACTGTGTTGCGGATATCAAGATTGACAAGAACTAAAACGCCACATTCCACAAAAATCTGTGAGAGCTATAAACGAAATACGCACAATAGATTTGTGCGTGATTCGGCGTCACAGCCGTTAAATGTCACGTGACTATTTTAGCATGTATTTAAAATATATTTTAAATCAAATGAAAAAAATATACAATATGGATACAGTTAAACATAATAAAACAAAAGAACTGCTTATTTAAGTACTACGAAATTTCTGCAACCAGTTTTATAGATCCGAAAGATTTCTTTTTACGAAGAATACTTAAAATAAATGAATAGCGCCGGGCGAACAGGAGCTTTTTAAACTTTGCATTTCATCATCAGTATAACCGTTAAATCCTATACTATGTTAATTTTGATGACATATAATGACACTACGCCCTACGACTAACACTAGACAATATTTGCCCTTAACGAGCCCTAAACCCCTGTGCGGGTAAATGCCTGTCCTAATTACTAGGGCTTAAAACTAATTTACAGTTACGTGGTAATTTTCATACATGAGATGTGCTGCTCAGCTTTCCGGCTGGTTTATTCCAAGTAAGCCACGAAATCTAATTCAAGGAAATTAATTGCTAAACCAATTTTAATTTCTAAAAGTATTGTGTAGGTTATATTACTTCAAAATATGTTTTACTTGCATATATATTATAACCGTATTTTTAGCAAAAAGCTTTGTCAGTTACGGCTGTTAAAAAATTTGTAAAAAAAATTTAAACCTCAGGCAGGACTAGAACCTGCAACTCTGCTCTAATAGAATATTTTTCCTCCGATAATACACAATTCAACGTACGTTTTCATTTTGAAAATAATTTGAACAAATTGTATCAAATTATACTTTTCCCGGAAGCATTCGTATTACTTTCGTAATATACTTAACCCCTATCTTTTCTGTGACGTCTCAAAAAGAAACATGGCGGATATTGGACGCCATATTAGATGTGTATTTACAACTTGAATTTGTTTCTTGTGACTTAATTAAAGCTTTAAACAAAAACAATTCGGGTAGAGTTATTTTAGATCATACAATAGTGGCTGTTAATTGTAAATAATTATAATAATTTAATTTAAAAAAAAAGTTGACTTTCAAGCTTGTATTTATTTTACGTATTTATATGAATAAAAATAGAGATGGCTGTACAACATTGTGAATCAATTGTGAAAATTTGGGAACATTGTAAAACATTGTGTCAAAAAACAAAATAAAAACAAACAAATGTGCCCCTTTAAGGGCTGAGGAAAATATGTTTCGGAACAAGATTTAAAATTAAAAAAAACACAATGTTGAAATCCGATCCGAATATAATTATATTTTTCAATACATGTGATTATTTTGTGCCCAATCTTAAATTGTTCTACAATCACATTTTTATTTTCAAATGTAGGCATAACTATGTGATATGTAAAGCTTAATTTACCTTTTTTTTGGTCTGTAGGTGATCTAACATTTCATGAGGGACCCCTTATAAATATTACATATTTACTCACAAGATTGCCTATTTTGGGCTAGCACTAGTACAATATAACGCGTAGGATCTCTTCAGTAATTCAGGCAGAAAGCACAGAGTACACTCAATGACACTTGAAGTCCACTTAGTAGTCAGAAGTGTCACAGGCGCTGTAGTATTCTCCTATTTACTAGTGACACTTTTTTTTCATTGGTCAATAGTAGAAGATCAACAGATGGACTATAAACACTGGGATGGATTAGGCTTTTAAGATAAAGGTATTATATTATGGCCAAGTACAAAGAGACACGGTACTAAAAAGCATAGTTAATAAAAAAGTCAAGAGTATATGGTCTCGTAAACATAAGAATATTAAAGATGATTAAAAACTTTTTTGTCATAGGTTCTGGCACCAACAGCCGTGGGTTCTCAACCTTCGGCTACTCCGGAGCCACCATCATCAGACCATCCCCACCACCTGCCACAAAAACTTCCGAGATCACCATTGAGCTGCTCAAACAGATGCCTTCTCATGAACAGAAACCACGTAAGTTACACAATATGAAAGAACCAACTCAGCCTATTAATATCAGCCCACTGCTGGACATAGAGATGGTATTAAATAAATAAAAAATTAATAAATCTTCGAAAGTAGTTTCATATTGAACTGTTGAGTAATAATAATTTTATTCAACATCAAGCTGAGCTAAAAAGTAGTAGTCAAAATATATTATATATATAGCTTAGTTTAATGTTGAATAATATGTTTTAACTATATAACACACTAGCTGTCCCCCGCGACTTTGTACGCGTGTTTTAGTTTCAATGGTTTTTCATTTTTGCGACATTTTTCATTTATGCTCCGCTCCTATAGGTCGTAGCGTGATGTTATATAGCCTATAGCCTTCTTCAATAAACGGACTATCCAATACAAAAAGAATTTTTCAATTCGAACCAGTAGTTCCTGAGATTAGCGCGTTCAAACAAACAAACAAAAAAACTCTTCAGCTTTATAATATTATAGTATAGATAATATATTGAATAAATATATACGGTCGAATTGAGAAATCTCCTCGTTTTTTCCAAGTAGGTTAAAAAATCTCAATGAAGTCAAATTTGGTTCAACCTATTGGCGAGCTAATAAGACGTTACAATACCTCAGTTTTGCGTCAGAAAATAAGATAAAAAAAAAACAAGGAATGAAATATTTTTTTTTCTTTGATCTTTTCTTCTGTGAATTTCACACTTCTCGAAATACCTTTTTAGCCCTTTGTACAAATTATCATCCTTAAAAAAACCTTGAGAATGGAAGAATTAACTTGACGGACAGTTATTAAAATCTAACTCATGACTATCCAAAAAAGGATGACTTACAAAGGCTTTGACTATCTATACCTTAGAGTAAACATAGACAAGTATAGAGTGCGCCCATCGCTAGTAACCCCTGGTGCTGAGCGTAAGCAAATATAATTTAAGCTAAAAGTACTACGCTCATTTACTGATTTAAGAAATTTTCCGAGGTGACAACAGACGTTTATGCGGAAATATCGATAGTTCTGATATTATTAGGCTAATATTAGTTTTTAAGATAGTTTTAATAAAAACGTTGCGTTTTGTTTTGACACAAATTTCACGATTTTACTTGTTCATACTAGTGCCTACGGTTCATACTCGATATGCGTACTCTATAGTTTACTATTTTTTTCTCTAAGATCTATATCTATACTTATAACATTATAAAGCTAAAGAGTATGTTTGTTTGAATGAACTAATCTCAGGAACTACTGGTTCGAATTGAAAAAATCTTTTTGTATTGGATAGCCCGTTTATTGAGGAAGGCTATAGGCTATATAACATCACGCTACGACTAATAGGAGCGGAGCATAAATTAAAAATGTTGCAAAAATGAAAAACCGTTGAAACTAAAACACGCGAACAAAGTCGCGGGGAACAGCTAGTTTATTATAAAACAAAATCCCTCGCCGCGTCTGTCTGTCTGAAAGCGATAAACTCAAAAATACCGATGGGTTTTTACCAATGGATGTAGTGATTTCAAAGGTAGGTTGTGTGTATAATTCATTAATGTTTTTCTACTCATGCAAAGCCAGGGCGGGCCGCTAGTATCATATATATTCCTGTTAAGTAGACCGCACTACGACCACTAAAATATTATAATTTAAGATCAAACACTATATTTATTATTTAATCAGCAAAGGACCGATTTGAATTTCGGAGTTAGATAGCATTCAGAATCAAGTTTTAATAGGTTCAAAACAAAATTGTTGGCCCTTTGAAGTGCCCTCCAATTTAAAAGCTTATTTAAATAGAAATCGCTATTTAACAAGTTGATCTTAAGTTATTTATTAAAAGGGGCATAGATAATTATGTTATTGCGACGATTTAAATACGTGTTTTGAATACAGATTTCTAGGGCTCTCCAGACTGTGTAACGTACCATAAAAAATAAAGCTAATTTGAACGGATTTTCTTTAATTTTTTTTATTTAACTTAAAAATCATGGAGCTGATGGGTCGACAATAGTCGATAACTTAATAATAATATTAAATACTGAATAAATTGCCATAACTTTATTCGAAATGGTAGTATTTCAATGTTATCTTTATTATAATAATTAAAGTATGTATATTTCAAGTAAGTTGGAATTTTTTAAACGTTATAAGTCTCTGGTTGCCATATATGCAATATGCCATTACTATGGAGAAGAACCGGAAAGAAACTCCATAGGTTATTATTAGGTTACTATTTTAAAACATGCCACAAAACACGTTTATATTACAACACGGTAAAGCGACAACACGGTAAATAGCAAAAAAAAATAAAAATATTAATAAAAAATTGTTTAATGGAAAATGAAGATGACATCTAACATGGAATATTTTTTTTATCCTTTCGTACCTACGTTTTACAAAAAATTTCCTTGTCAACACATTAACAAAGAATCTGACGCTAAATGGAACATGAAAAGACAATATAAATCAGACAGACAGACAGACAATATACAAACATTCCCAACAAGAATGTCAAGGCTTGTCAAAACCCTTCTAAAAATAGAGGCCCTTGGAAGCTTATTATAATAAAGTCGAGATGTACCTACACAACGTGTTGTTTTGCATTCTCGTCAAATTTTAGGGGCTTAAATTACTTTATCTGCTCAATAATTAATACCTACTTGTTTTTTTAGTTATTTAAGTTTGACAGTATTTCAGAATACACCACTTTTAAAGAACAGAATTGCCCGGTTGCGTATGCGGTAGGCAGTGTTGTGTAAAACAAATGTGTGTGTGTGTGTGAAAGAGCAGTTATAGTGCGGTATCACACGGGCCGTGTTTTGAAATGCTTTTCCCACACATACAGAAAGAAAAAACAAAACTATTTATTTTATTATTGATTCGAGTCGAGAATCATTAGCATAGTTACCTCCTTGAATTTGACGAGAATGCAAAACGACACGTTATATATAAATACTCCGTCTGTATTGAAATAAAGTTAAATTAATTAACTTAGCAAATACCAGTCCACTGTGAGAAATTGATCAAAGGTCAAAGGACCGAATTTTAAATCTTAAAATCACAATGTCAAAGTAACTTTATTGATTTAATAGCTATTACCCAAGGAGCCACTCGCGTGGTTGTCGGTTATCGTGGAAAAAAGTAGCCTGTGTCCCTGTCTTAGGATCCAAGCTTACCCCATACCAAGTTTTATCCAAATCTGTACAGCGGTTTAGCCGTGAGTGCGTATCAGACACACAGATAGATAGACAGCCGGAGAGACAGAGTTCCTTTCGCTTTTATTATTAGTATCAAAAACCTCCTTTTCCTCTTTCCAAACTTCTTCTCGTCTTGGTTAAGGCTTTGTTTGTTGCTAATCTTTCTTTAAAACGTCCAATTCATCCACTATTTCTATACTTAATACCTTAATCAGAAAAATGTATAGACCGTTTTAATTTAAAGAAAACGTTTGGACTTTATCCAAGTGAATTAAATCGTGAGTGAAATTCAGTTAAAAATAATATTTTTCTGATTTGATTTAAGTTTTGACAACTTTAAAATTAATTGTGAGTTCATTTGCGCTGTCTGCAGCTGACTTTAAATCAAGAAATTTGAAAGTAATTTTACTTTTGACGAACTATTTGCAAGTTATAGAGGGTTAAAATTCTCGTTGCTGTCTGCCCTAGAGTTCAGTGCAGCCAAAAGATCTGGCAATGGTTTTGATTGTAATGCCAAGAATGGTTTAGACCGTTTTTTTTTTAAACGCAGCTAATAATGTTTTAATCTTACTGGTATTTGAGCTAGCGTATGGCATGAATTAATCCTTACTAATATTATAAATCTGAAAGTAACTCCGTCTGTCTGTCTGCCGCGCTTTCACGCCAAATCCACTGAACCGATTTAAATGAAATTTGGTACATAGATAGTCTAGACCCTGAAAAAGAACATAGGCTATACTTTTTGCCGCGATAACCGACATCCACGCGGGCGGAGCCGCGGGAAACGTCATTTTCAGCAATTGTAGTCCGGAGTAGAAACCTTATACATTATTTTTGTTCACAGAAAAGAAGTTACCCGACAGGCGTCCAATCAGCACAGAAACCACCCGCTCAGCTCCTGACGTCATCATTGTCTCCAAGCCGATTCGCTGAGGATGACCTCTGGGGCCCCCGCCGTGGGCCCCAACGCCCCCCGAGACCTGGTACCCCCTGGAACCCAGGACCAGGCCCGAGGGGTGCTACCACCACCACACCTGCATGGACTTCTCGAAAAGCATGTCTTTCGACAACTGTGATGGTTATTACAGCAAATATTTCGACGAAAGACCAAAACTTATTTATGATTACTGCCTCAAAAGTGATTTTGAGTATAAGAAGGCTCGAACACTGCCCAGAAATTTGGGTTCTTCTATGGACTATAAGCCTAGAGTTTACCCTCAACGCAGTGTCTGTTTCTACGGTATAGATGACGAAGTAGACCGGTACAGAAGACCGCGAAAGACTTTCGTCGTGACGGCAGATATAGAGCCCCATAGATAACATTTGTGAGAACTTTTATAGCATTTTTATGTAGTTCTAGTTTTGTTTGTGAATTGTTGCTAAGTACAAAGTAAGTCGTTTATTTTGGGATTTAATTAGTTGTTTGCCAGTTTATAAATTTCTTGATATTTTAGTAGGAAAATGAAGCTAAAACGTTATGTCACTTAACAACTTGGAGTATACATAAGCAAGTATAGAGTGCGCGCATCGCTAGTGGCCCGTTGTGCCGATCGGAAGCAAATATTTAGCTGTAAGTACTCGCTTGTTTAGTGCATGTAATGTTCCGTGCGTTGAAAAATATTCATGCGAAAATATCCATGTTTGCGATTTTATTATGCAATGTAATGAAATGGATAGTTCATTAAGGTTTTAAGATAGTAATAAGAAAACAGCGCTGTTAACACTAATTTGACGTGACCTTGAAGACGGCACTTATTCATACTTGTGCTCACTGTTCATACCTCGTTAGGCACACTCTATAGTTATCTTATTTATACTCTAAGTTGAAAAATATAGCTATTCATCATTTTCGAGTCTTAGTAAATTATATAAAAGTTTATTTTGGTCTCTTTATGAGATAATTATTTTGAAGTCTATTATTTTTGGTCATTTTGATTTAGAGCGTCGCTTCAATCACCGGTGACCAAAAATATTTCCTTTATCTCGGTGATTAAAGTGTATTTTTGTTTTTTTTTTCTTTTTTTTTAACATATTACATTTTAGATTTACGTAAATGTTAACTATACAGATGAAATGAACGCACATTGATTTTATTCTAAGTGAAATACTTCTGCTTGCTCCACTATAGTGAAATGAAGGTTATGTACATAGAAAACCAAATACTGCCAATGGTTATGTTAGTAAACAAAAAAAAGTTATCTAATAAATAGGTACTATGGAAGCAAAGAAAGTCAATACTTTTTATATTTCTTTAAAAATATTTTATGCCTATATAATTATTAGAAAAATTACATTATTATACGACCATATTATAGAAACAGCTTATCAAAAAAAGAACAGGGAATATGCACGTTTTTTTATGTGCTTAATTATTCAGTTACTACGTTCTAAGACTAGAAAATATATGATTACAGCGTTTGACGTCAAAACGACGTTAGAGTCGATGTCAACGGAAACAATACCACTTATTAAGTACGGCATTTGACGTCATATTAGGTCCGACCAACCAACGACCGGCGTTGCGTTTTAATAATTCATAAATGCCGCGTTTATTATTTTATTAAAATATAAAAAAAATATATCGAAAAATCATTATTTTTTTTTGTATTTTAATTAAATATTGAAATAAAAACAACTAATATTAATAACGTTATACATTAGAACTAAAATAGCGTTAGATGTAAAACTTTTAACAAAATAGGTGATTTGTGCATATTCCCTTGTAATTATTATAGACAAACAAATTTGTTTGAGTCTCATTAATAAAATTAATTTAAAAAGGGCAAAAATTGCTTCCACGGTATTTATATAATAAGAATGCAAATATAATTTTGTTAAATAGTTTTGTAAAAATAATTTTAAAATAAATTATTTGGTGTATCTAGCGTTATAACAAATCATAATTTTATTAGAATTGTAAAAATAACGTTACATTTGAATCTATAAAATATTTTACATTTAATAAATTGTTTATTTTTACAGAAAATATTTATTTCAATTTATCCTTAATTTACCTATTTATAACATTTTACAAGTCTTCCAAAACATTTGTTTTGTTTTCAAGAATCTATTCAATGTTTTACAATAAATTATTTTATGGAATGTGTCCACATTAATTAATAACAAAATATTCAAATAACAAAAAAAAAAGTCGTGGTGGACTATAGTGGTTCTAAAATGTACTTTCTTAATTATTGTCAGACACCATTGACAATTGGTAAAAAAATGACGTGATAAAGTCTGGATTCCAAAAATTTAAATGTAGAATGGCTAACACGCAAGCGAGCAAGCGTGGTGATTAATGCTCGATCCTTCTCTACATGAGAAGTGGCCTGTGCCCAGCGGTGGGAAAGCATGTATGGCCTATACATGCTTATTATTATTATTAACCATTCAAAGTCATAAAAATACTATTGCTACCTATATTATGCATTATTGCAAACCACGATTTTCATAATATGAAAAGTTTTAAAACCACTATGACACTAATTACATATTTTATTCAATTCAATTTTGTTGAATATGACTTGGAAAAGTCGTTTTGACGACGATTTTGCCAATTGCAGAGTTGGGAGAACAAGTGTTTACCGTAAATATAATATATGTATGAACAACAAGTCTAAGAAATTTTATTGTAGCAAAAAAGCTTTGCAGCAACTCTAAATAAAAATAAAAAATCGGTTAGGGCCAATAAAATAAAATTAAACTATATTACAAATTACAAGCAAATATTATTAGCAGAGGGGAATTTATATCATAATAATGAGAGAGATAACGAAGTATTAGCACTTACATACATACCAAAAATAAAGTGATTCATTAAAAACTAGAAAAAGAAACAAATACTTTTCTAATTATAATTAATCGAAATCTATTTTTGAAACCAAATAGTGATTGCGAAATTCTCCATCATTATTTTCCCGCTTTTATTATCATTAACCCAGTTATTAAAATAACTAACAAACCTATAGATAATTTAATTATGTGTTTGCCGAATATTTGTGGTTTATTTTAATGTGGACACAACAAACGCATTGTAAATTGTGTTTTAACCAAATGTAAATTAAATCTTAAATATTAGCTAATGGATAAATAAATAGACCAATTCGAAATAAAATATTTTTTAAGAATCAATAAGAAATAAGTGAAATTTAATTATTGTAAATAACAATTTGTAGATACAAGTGAAATAAATAAACAGTTTAGATTATCAAATGAATTATTTTAAATTAATGTTACATTTATTATCAAAATTTGACAATATATTAATAAAAGATTTCGTGAAATTGCAAAATAAAAATATTATTATAGTCTAATGACATGCAAAATGTAATATACATTTTTTTAATAAACGTTCGCTTTATGAAATTATTTTTTGATTTAAATTATTTGTCAATTTAAATTTAATTTACAGTTATAGGATTTTTTGAAAAGTGACACGTACAGTTTGCATTTTCTAGTCAGCAATCATTAAATTAAATTTAAAAATGATTTAGTAATTAATGTTACCAGCTCACCGTGCTGTAATATAAATTTGCGAATGTTAACGAATCAACTCGTAAATAAAAACATGTATTTCTGTTTGAAATCTTTGTTTATTTAAGTGCTTTGTAGACTAATTCCGGTAATAAATTAATGCAAATATAGAGGGCCGAGTAATTAAAAATACAATTAAATGACACTAAAAGTATACTAAAATACTTGTGTAAGTATGTAATAAAACATAATAATATGAACCTTTGAAAATTGTCATTGTGTTTTTTTTCAAAGAAATTTATATACTTACTACAAAGTACTGACTCGCCTACCCTTTTAAACCTTTGAGATGAAATCATAAACTAATTATAGAACAGAAACATCAACGAACCATCTTAAACTGAATTAGTTAATTAAAACGCATCAACAAAATTGAATTAAAAACTTGTAGCGTTCTGATTGGCTGATAATAATTTTGCGCAGTACCCCACCATGCCTAAGACCTGGCCTTTTGAAGTTTTGTTATTCGATTAATTTAAATTTTGGAAGTTTAAAATCGAATTGTAAGGAGGTTCGGCATTCCCTTGCCCGATTGGCAGTTGAAGAATTTTCTGTTAGGCCACTCGCATACGGACCGCGCAAGAAGTTAGACAGTGATCAACGTACAGGGACTGTGAGCTGTCCACCCGTTTTTTTTTTAAGTAAAACTTCTTTACTCACGCATTACTTGGGGAGTAAGATGGTGAATGTGTGACTAGAGCGTTACGAAAAGTGTGATCGGGCGAAGCGAACGGAAGTTGAGAGGGAGATATACGTTAGTGAAGATGAAAGAGAGAGAGTTACGTTTCGTATATTACAGTATGGGCAAGAGAGAGAGGTGCGAGCACACATTTTCTTTCTCTCTTTCTCTCATAGCCAGTTACGTTTTGTATTTATAGAAGTTTTACTTTGGTCGTGTGGTCTAATTTTTCTTTTGTCAACCCCGTAAAGCAATTGAAGTGCTTCAAGCAGTCCGTGTGCGCTCGACCTTATTTGTAATTACAAAGTAAAATTAATTTAGAGGTTGAATTTGGTTGATTTTCAATATTTGAACTAATTATTTTTGTGATTTATTTTGTATGGATAAATTATAACTATCAGTTTTATAAAAAAAAAATCAACTAATATCGTAATTAATATATCAATTTTAATATTTTTAATGATAAAATTGGCCAGTGCTTCTAACATCGCTAAACGACGCTATGTTCCCTAAAACGAAGTTTACAACTGAAATTACAACTTGAAACAAAATAAAGAAATACTTTTGTTTTAAAAAATGCCCGGAATTTTCAGCTCTTTGTGGAATTGTCAGAATAACTTGAATCTTCACGCTCGTTTGCAAAATATAAATCGTCTAGTTATCTTTTTTGTTATAGGGTTAAAATGGGGTCGTTTTGAAAAGGGGATCAAATTAGGTGATTTAGTTCCCTTTGTTTAAAGTATTTAATTTGACTCTGCTGTGCTTTTGTTTGAAGGTCACCAGAGTCGAGTGGTTAGTATCAGCATCTCTTGTATAGACGAACTTTATATAACTGTCTATGCTTTCTCAATATAAAATATTGAATGAACTGTAATTAATTTATATCTAAAATTAAGAGAAACAATTTTCATCTTGTTTTATAATGCAGTGCATCTTGTGGATTAATTCAAATTTTATGTACCTATTAAACTTGACAACCGTAAAAATGAAAATAACAATTTAATTTATTTATTTACGTAAATAAAACAAATAACAAAGAAAACAATTGATGTAGCGTACACTTTATTAATAAACAAAGATTTTAAATTGAAACATATTTGATTTTAACGCAAAAAAATGCAAATTATTTGTTATATAATATATTTCGTTTAAACCACATAACAAAAGCTCTATGTATTTTTGTAGACATTAATTTCTTTTAAATATATATCGGCTTCGTATTCCTTTAGGAAATAGTGTAAATACATACTATGTACATAGATTAATGATTTATATATTGTTAAATTTGTAAGTAAATAAATTTTAAGCGTTTTTCTTAATGATTGTTTTATTATTTTCCCTACTTATATAGATTCACAATAGATAACCAACATCCATATTACTATTTCCTATTTGGGCCTTGCAAACCACGTGTTAATACTTAGACTACTTTGTCTATGATGACCTCCGTGGTCGAGTACATACCAGTTTTCAAAGTGTCGCCTGCTCTGAGGTCCCGGGTTCGACCCCCGGACGGGCCAATGTAGTAAACTTTTCTACCAATATAGAAAAATTCAAAGTAATGAATAAATGAGCAATTTATGCTGAAATAAAGTTAGTAGCTAAAGCTGTAGCTAATAAAATTAGTGTAAAGTACTTGTGTTATGGAATCGGAGACAACGAAGGTACCACAAACATCTTGACCCGTGACAATTCTCAGGTACTTTAGCTACTTACTTTGATTTCAGAGCAATGTATGTGATGTTGTCCACATTTATATATCACTTTATTCTTGGACCAGACACGGAATACTGTATTGAAGGTAAGACAGGCAACCCATGTTATATACTTAAAAACATCATGATAAGGTTACAATTACCGCCGGCTGCATTGCGTTGTTGACGCATATCTTTATCTAATAATGTACGTACATTTAATTTGTATAAATCATATTTTTAAAAGAATTACCTATGGAGTTTCTTGCCAGTTCTTCTCCGTAGAAAGGATATTTTGGAACGGTGTAACTAGAGTCATTTAGTTTTGTAACTTTATCGTTAGTTAAGCGCCTTTTCGAAGTTTATGAGAAATAAAAATATTTGATTTTGATCAACCCGGACATAGTTCTGACCTTAGATTAGACTGGCCTGTTGGTCTAGTGGTTAGTGACCCTGACTGCTATACCGGACGTCGTGGGTTCGATTCCCGCCCAGGACAATCTTTGTGTGATGAGCATGATCATTTGTTCTGTATCTGGGTGTAATTTATCTAAAATAATATATATATTTATAAATATATAAGTATGTTTATCAGTTGTCTGGTAGCCATAATACAGGCTCTGCCTAGTTTGGGATCAGATGACCGTGTGTGAGTGGTCCAAAGATATTAATGTTAAGTTCGGTAGAAACTTTTAGGTATTAGTAAAAAACATAAAAACCCCCTTGCCCTGCTAAAAAACTCTACTAAAGCAGGGCTTTTTATAATAATTATTTTGTATATTCTACTACTGCTACTCCATATTTTTTATCACTTCATTAATAGTATTTCAGTCTAAAATTAACTTTATTTACACTAACACAAAGTTGATATTTTTTTAAGTGGAAATAACATCAATTGGCACAAGAATTTAAATATACTATAGTTCTAGTATATCCCACTAAAATGAAAATATATCTTTGAAATCCCAGAACAGCATAATTTAGTTTCTAAGCTAACACTTTAAAATTCTGAACACAAAGCTGAAGATAAACGCCCCGTCTTCTGCTAAAATTATTTATTGTTGCAATTTTCTGCGACTCCGAAGCTGCATTCTAATGCGAAAATGATAAACCGTTTAGAAATGAGAAAAGATAGCAAAAGATTTTTGGATAATAACAAGAGCAAAAAAAAATAGTTACCACTTTCACAGTGTGCACCACATGTGGTACATATTGAAGATTCTTTTGAGACGTTTGCGACCCACATGTGACTCACAACTCCATGAAAATTCGAAATTTTTGAAAATTAACTCATGTTGGTTTTTTCTACTATGAACACTGAATATCAAAACTACTGGGAAAAACAACGTAATTATACGTGTGTTCCTTTCCCATTTGTCACTAACTCTGATTACGTGTAAAATTTACTTTTACATGGATCACTCAACAATGATGAGCACAATCATAGTATCAAAACACCTACCTCTCTACCGCCCCAGCTTCGCACTGGTAGACAAAACATAAATGATTTATATATCTCATAATTATACCTAATTATATTCCTTTTCAATCACACTTTTCATCCACTGCTGAAAATCATATGAAAACCCGTTCTGTAGTTTTTGAGTTTATTGCGTTCAGACAGACAAATAAATGTAGACAGATGTAGAAGATGATATCACACGTGTGATACCAATTCCAATCTTGTAAAGATCCAAAGGTCCAAATTGGAAATTACGTTAAGCTGATGGTACCCTCTATCAAGAAATGGTCTTAGACAATGTGGCAAGACATAAGCATAAGCCTTTTTTTTAACAAAGGAAAAAAGCTACCTGTCTTGTGGTCGGCTTCTAGTCTCACAAAATTAAGGTAAAATACTGGTATTCGCCATTTGACATGGAGCGACTGGCTATCTGACCTCCACAACCCTTTCACTGAGATATACGGTATGCCTTGCCAGATCGTCGATTGTGATCATTTCTCGACAGCGGGTACCATCAGCTTGACGTATATTCCAATACACAGATTGGGATCGGTATCACACGTGTGATATCATCCTCCACATCTGTCTACGTCTGTCTGTCTGTCTGACGCGATAAACTTAAAAACTACAGCACGGATTTGGATGTGATTTTCACTAGTGGATAAAGTTATTGAAAAAGAAATCTCGTTTATATAATTCATTTATGTTTTGTCTAATTGTGCAAAGGCGGGGTGGGTCGCTAGTTTTAAATGTATGAATAAAGACCATTTGTACCTTTGAGTAAAAATAAGTAAACTATAAGGGTGCGCCTAACAAGTATGAAATGCACTACTATGAACAAGTAAAATCGTACAATTTGTATTAGAACAGAGCGCGCCGTTTTATAAAAACTGTCTCACAACCTAAAATTACCCTAATAATATCGAAACCATCGATATTTTCGCTTGAACGTCTGTTGTCAAACGGAAAATCTCTTAAATCAGTAAACGAGCGTAGTACTCACATCTAAAAATTTTCTTACGCTCGGTACAACAGGCTACTAGCGATGCGCGTACTCTATCTATACTTTAAGATTTGTACACAAACTTTACAGTATTTACACAAAAAAAGTACAATTTATACAATACATTGAGCGAGCTTTGATCAAACAAACGTTTCTTTAAATCTTCCTCCTTGTTAAATCTGTAAGACAAAGGTCGGGGTATAATTTGAGCGGGACTTTAATGTAAAATGCTAACAAAGTCACGTCTGACTACCACTCGAGACTCGGGAAGCGAACACAAAAATCTTTACATTTAAACGATTTCTGTTTTTAAACAAAAAGGTTTTTTTAAAAACAAGTATTTAAATTTTAATGTCATTGTAGCTAAATTTACTAACTGCAACCGTAAATACACTTGGTGTTACCACAAGGGTACATCTATTCAATCTATTCAAAAGGAGTGCAGAGCACATTTAGTATTTAGAGACACTTAAAAAAAATCAGCTCAAAATTAGTTAACAACTCTTCGTTAAATAAATCTAAACTCATAAACAACCCTCCTTATTCTTATGTAGCTAACCTATTAACCAAAATCAGAAAAAACCAAGGTAAAATCTATACTAATATTATAAAGCTGAAGAGTTTGTTTGTTTGTTTGTTTGTTTGAACGCGCTAATCTTAGGAACTACTGGTTCGAATTGAAAAATTATTTTTGTATTGGATAGTCCGTTTATTGAGGAAGGCTATAGGCTATATAACATCACGCTACGACCAATAGGAGCGGAGCATAAATGAAAAATGTTGCAAAGATGAAAAACCGTTGAAACTAAAACACGCGAACAAAGTCGCGGGGGACAGCTAGTCTAGTATAAGAACAGTCCAGTACAGAAATAAATAAATAAATGTGGACAACATCACATACATTGCTCTGTACCCAAAGTAAGTAGCTAAAGCACTTGTGTTATGGAATCAGAGACAATGAAGGTACCACAAACACCCAGACCCGAGGCATTGTAGAAAAGTAGTTTCTATATTGACTCGTCCAGGCATCGAACCCGGGACCTCAGAGATAGCGACACCTTGAAAACCGGTGTTTACGCCATTTGACCACGGAGGTCGCCTATATAATAACAGTATAAGGACATTTTATTTGCTAAACTCAGACCAAACCAAGGTAAAATCTATGTATATACTCTACAAATAAACTAATAATTATAATTTATTTGTAGAGTTCGGAAAGATTTATTTGTATTTTTGTAACGAATTATCTTAAAACGTACTGGACCGATTTCAAATATTTTTTCACCAAGAGAATGCTACATTATCTCTGAGTAACATAGGCTATAATTGCTGTGCTACCCGTGCGAACCCGGGACGGGTCGCTAGTATAATAATAACAGTATTGATCAAATAGACAGACAGTCCAAGAGTCCACCTCATTCATCATCCCCGTTCGTTCAAATACAATTTGTGTTTAAGTTTGCTTTGAACAAATTCTGTTAGCGTTGGACTGAATTTATTGCAGCGCGATACTGTGGTTATGTGGTGTTATAGGTTATAATATTGTGTTTCGTTTGTTTTGAAAAGCATTAAGTGAAAAAGAAATAAAACCGGCCAAGTGAGAAACGGACAGCGCATGAAGAGTTCCGTAGCGTTACATGGAGCCGCTTTATTTTTATTTATTTTTTATTATCGGTAACATAAATAGACACGGTATTACAGTTTATAAGATACTGCTCGCTGGTATTTTTATATATTATAAATAGTTTGTATTATATTGAAGTATAAAATTTAATTAAAATTAACTTTAAGGAAAAAAAAAAAGAAAAATAGACTCGGTATTATGGTTCATGAGATACAGCCCTCTGGCAGACGGATGGACGTACAGCGGAGGCTTATTAATAGGGTCCCGTTGGCACCTTTTGGCTACGGAACCGCAAAAACTAGACCGGAACAAACACATAAACATTTCTAAAACCTAACCATAGACACACTGTAGAGATTTAACACGAATAGTTATGACTGGTCGAAACTACTTAACTTTGACAAACCAAAAGCCAGATTATCATAGTAATAATCGCGGCACGTTTGTAATTAAGTGGCCTTACATAACTACTTAGAACTTACTAAGATATAACGAACTCCATAAACGTTCACGCATTAATGGCGTAATTAAGTCCCTTTTGATGTGAGGTTGTAATCATGTGCGTTTACGGAGAACGCTAAGACTTTTGTGCTTTTATTGACCAAGCAACAGTAATACTTTTCAATTTAATTTTAATTCTCATACAATGCCAATGCAAAATTGATATTAGTTCAGCAGAAAAGAACTGACTGGAATCTAAACATTGAGAGTATTTTTTTTTGTACTGTGTGTTGTTTGTGTGCCTGCTAAATGAATAACAATTTTGCATTGGCATTGTATTCAAATTAAAATTTAATTGAAGTGTGTGTATGTGTATGTGTGTATTCATCAAAAGCTTAAGAAATCATTAAAAATGTGTAATATATAATATCTTGGGACATCTTACACACTGACATGTGATTTAAAACTACTCAGAGCCTATATTATTAAAAAAAAAGTGTTATTTCAACAAGACAACTGATATACTCACCAATATACATCTAAATAAATAAATATATAAATATTTTATAGATAAATAACACGCAGACACAGAACAAATAATCATGCTCGTCACACTAAGATTTTTCCTGTGTGAGAATCGAACCCACGACCTGAGGTAGCACAACAAATCTACATTTATATCTACAAAACACGTAGAGCATAAATTTTCATACCTGTAATTCAAGCCAGAGTAATGTTGCACTGTGTCGTGCTATTGTAAGTGCATTTATATATTTTCGTTATCTTCGTATCAGTATGGGTACACGTAACAATGTTTTATGTAGGCGAAAATACAGGGAGTGGATAATGGAGGTGTTTCTTACATTTGTATATACAGTATGGATTCGACATGGGCAATAAATGAAACCACATACTTGTTTTCGTCTTTCCTGTGGATATTTAGTAAATTATTATAATTAAATCATTGCTGCAGTATTTAGGTCAAAAAGTAGAGTTTTAATTTTTAATAAATTATATTGTTTATATAAATTAAGTTAATTTTGAACGAATTCGGCAAAGTCAGTAATTTAATGAATTTGAAAGACGACATAGCCACGCATTGCAAACGCTAATAAAAGATAAAAACAATATTGATAATATTCAAATTATTATGTTACTATTATTTTGAGCAATAAATACAGTTCATTTAATATGTGTTTACTATCTTAAAGTCCGTTTTTTTGTTGCTTATGCGTTCTCCGGAAATTGTGGATAGATTTAGATTTTCGGATATGGTATACCACAGAGGTGACCTAGTAAAATTACGTTATAATAATATAATAAATAATTAAAAAATAAATAATCTTGAGACAACTCACACACGGCTCAAAATAAGCAGATCCTGTATTATGGAAACTAGACAACTGATAAACATACTTTATTAATACTTACATATTATAGATAAACTTATTACCAGACACAAAAAAAAATTAACCCACGGCCTCCGGTTAAGCAGGGTCACTAACCGACTTTAATGACTGCAATAATTTTGACTGACCTGTTGGTTCTAGACAAACTTTTTTTAGTCATTAAAGTCGATTTCTTTTATAACGCTTAAGTGTAATTAATTATTCTTGAAACGACTACCAGTATAGATACAATTTTGTATTCCATAGATGGTACCGGTTACCAAAATCGTCGTCTACATACAATACGGGATTTTGTCTTCCTTATTTAATACCATTCTAAATACAGACGAACATAAATCCCAGTAAATAGCATATACTTCATTGGGCTTTACTTGTCAAGCCACGAACCCCACAACATAGCTCTACTTCCCCTCAAAACTTAGTAAGCGTGAAGCAAAACAAGTGATATCTCTAAAAACAAGAGATGTCTTAGAAAGGGGAGCACGTAGCGCCCCCTAACGTGCATAATAATAAATTTTAAAGCCGCTGTAAAGCGATGAGCAGTTTACTACACCCGAGGGTGAAATATTTTTTATTTAAATATTCGTTTAAAATACAATCCTTTTGAAGCGATATTTTTGTGGCAGACGGTTTGAATGAACTATAAATTGTTTAAGAATATCAGTACAACTGCTACTCTAAGTCAGCTTGCCACGGTGCGCGATATTGTAAATAGCTCATCCGTAATAGCGCAGACGCGTCTGCCCCGATCAGTCGCAAATCACTGCGAGGCGAACTATACCATAAATCGATTAAAATAAGGTTTGATTTTAAATACTCACTGCGCAGTGCGTGGTTATCTGATGATCATGTCTATTAATCATTTCACATGCCTTATCCATTTCTCTCAATGTAGAAAGATAGTGATAACAAAAATATGTTACTAGAAAATTAACTTACACTGAAAAGTAATTTGTTGTGAAAGGATGTATGCTGTTCGTAACTATTTCCAGAAACAATATTTTTTTGGACATGCAAGGTAGGACTTGAAACTAATCTTATAATATATAAAAATCTCGTTTCACAGTGAAGAAGGTCGATCTTTGTTATCGACCTTCTTCGAAACGAATTGGCCAATTTGTATGAAAATTTTGGTGTAGGTATATTTAGTAGGTCTGAGAATAGGTCTTAGGCTATTTTTCATACGCTTTTGTGATAAGAGTGGCCCCCTCCTGATTTTTTTATTATTCTTTTTGGATTTTTTTTTTATAGCTAAAAACGTTTGCCATGTCAGCTGAAAATAATATAATGACTTAAAAAAGACGGTGAAAATTTAATATTTAACCTTAGAAGCATCTAATTTATTAATCAACCACCCTAAAAGTTACCAGCTACGTATGTCACGTAGACCTCGTAGCACAGCTACGGAGTAACAAGCTACGTCGTAGCAGTCTACGCTTTTAGCAAATGCTTAGAAATATTAATTAGCACCTGTAACTGAAAGCTTTGCTGTCGCGAATGTCTTGGATTTTGCATGATAAACATGTTTGTGTCGAGTCACGACTATATCTCATAAGGGACGGGCAGATGTATGCTACGACGTAGCTTGCTTACTCCGTAGCAGTGCTACAATGTCTACTTAAAATATATAACATTAAATGAGTTTCTTTTTTATAGTAAATTTCTTTTATATTTTTTTTTGTTACACCTATATTTATAGTTGATTGATTTCTAATTATCGTCTTAAACAGTGCAAACATTTTAATTATACACCATCATGGAAATTTTGATAACTGCTTCGCTTATGTTACATAATAATGTACAGAAGCGAGCGCTATAGATTCTTAGAAAGTAGTGCCTGAACCATCCAAGGGTTTCCAAATGCTCAATACTCTATTGAAACTAGGGTTATAAATAGTTCTATTAGGATTATTATTATTCTATTATTAATTTATTAAAATGTCGTGGTGGTCTAGCAGCTTAATTAACGGATTTGTGGGCACAAGGTTGTAAGTTCGAACCCATTACAGGCAAGTATCAATGTGACTTTTTCAAAGTTATATGCAAACTACTTTTTTTATTCTTCTAAGATACCATTGACAATCGGTGAAGGAAAACATCGTGAGGAATCCTGGATTTCAAAAATTGGAATCTAAAATCGCCAACCAGCAATAAGCAAGCGTTGTGATTATTGCTCGTTCTATCTCTATATGAGGAGTTTGTGCCCAGCAGTGGGACGTTTATAGACCAGTGTTATAATAAATCAAAGTGTAAGTCCATTCCTAACCACAACATCACAAAACAAACCCTGTGTGATACATCGTCCACACGAGAAACACTCAAACTAAACTAAACTACTTATTTCAAATCCTAACATTAATATTTACTCCACAAACTACAGGCTAGCCTGTCAATTCTACGCTGTTGTGACGTCACTCGTACAGTCGGCAACACAAGTCGTACTGTTCCCGCAAATGAAATGTTCTTAGCGACGGCTTAAGCTGTTTTGATCGCTCGTTTGCTTCTAATGTAGGGTGTATATGAGTTGAGGCGGATATTTTAAAAGTGGATTCAGTATTATAGAATTCGGTTTTTTGTTAGAGGCAATCGATAAATTTGAAATTTGATTTAGTCTTAGAGCATTGACAACGAAAGATGCCATACGCTGACGTTCCCCTCGGCCAAAGTACATATTGGCCGTAAGGTAGATTCTACCAGACCCACATGGAAAACTAAAGTATCGTGTATAATGTCATTACAAGCAAATCTAATATAATAGTGTCCGTATTTATTTATTTTTTTCGGAAATAGTCTGTCAGGTGACACTTTGCTTTTTTTGTTTGACATTTTTTTGTGTTTGTAGTTTTTATTAAAAGATAGGATAAGCATGGTAAAAAATAAGATAGTACAGGAGATAGTTATCATTTGAAAGCGTCCTAATTAGGAGGTTTTCGAGTCCTCAAAATGCGAGCGCTAGTAACATATCTGCATTTTTGTATATATTATAATTGCTGTATACACTTTAATAATGTATAAAAGATGTAATAAAACAGATCGCATTATTTTTCCTATAAAAAATAACTCGTCACCATGGTTACTCCAAACTAGAGCGGTCTCGCTTCTCTAATTAGACGAGTGTCGCCTCTCTCGACACGGCGAGTGTCAGTGAAGAGTCTGCGCTCTCGCGACACTAATTGCTGCAAGCTAGGTGAATCACGTTGTTTGTGGCCTTTGAGTTTTACGGGGTAAGTAGAGATGTTAACGGGGTAATGTCTAATGGTAGTTAATGGATTGGGTTGTTATAGAACAACATGAATTTACATTTTTTTTGGGTTCAAAATAAATATAAATGTTTAAATATTACTTAATATTTTATAATGATCGTTAATTAATCAGTTTATACTTACTGCTAGAGCTGCTTTAACTATATTTCGATATGATTAGTGTTAACAATTAATTAATAGGTACTTTTATTGCAACTCTATCCGTACTATTACCGAGAGAATGCGAAAGCAACTATGTCTGTCTGTCTTTCACGTGCTTTCACGGCTAAACCGCTGAACCGATTTTAATGAAATTTGGTATGGAGTAAGCTTCGAACCTAAAAAAGGACACAGGCTACTTTTTGCTGCGACCTTTTTCCACGCGGAGGAGTCACGGGCCACAACTAGTACATTACATAAATGTTATAGAATGAGCCTAATAATCTTAACCTATACATTACAGGCAAACTACGCGGCGGAGTCGCGGCTAATCATCATCAAATCCAATAAATAAATCATCATACCGAAAAACGTTCACTGCTGAACATAGGCCTCCCCCGAGGATCGTCACAACTGCACGTCCTGCGCCATCCGCATCCAGCAGCTTCCGGAGACCTTCACCAGGTCGTCGGCCCATCTTGTAGGAGGCCTACCCGCGCTGCGTCTTCTTATAGTTTTTTATAGTTTACAATATATCCGGATAAGGTCGATGTCGTTAACGGTGAAGGAAATAATAAACTCTTAACTAAGTATTCCGAAATGGACAACCAACAGCCAGGATTAGACAAAGCTCTTGCATATCCAGTGGACATTCTTTTATTTATATTTCATCCTTTATGAGTCCATTGACTAAAAAGACAAGTGACTATATTTGTGAAGTGAAAAGTTCTTTAGGCGCGTTGGGAATTTTTAAGGTGGGAAAAAAACAATTGAATTCGCGACACTGTTACCGTTACCGTTACCAACACATCTGTATATAAGTATCTACATAACATTATAATTGTTTAAGTTTTCACTTCTTTCGGCACTCCCGAAGTGCCACTATTATTTTTGACAACGTATACAACTACTCTTCTTACATCAAAGACTTGGTTTTCAGTATAATTCAATAACGAAACCTTTCATCTAAGTTAAACTCATACGTGCCTTTCAATGTGAACGTCACGTAGTGTTATCTCACGGTGCCCCAATAACGTGAGTTACGTTACGTTCGTCAGTATTAGATTGGAAGGAATGAGTCGCATTTGGACTGAGAGTCAGCGAAAATCTGTTGGTGGTATGTGCAACAAGATGGATGGTACAAGAAAAAGGTGTTTACGCTGCAAAGCAAGTTATAATCTATTCAGAATGTCCCAGAAAGTCTGACCGAGCCGGTGTTCAGAGATAGAGGACACTTGGATTGTATCCGAATCACCCCCATATAATATGTACTGCTATTTTGGTAGATTTCGAATTATAAGACTTTAAAATTTACCTTATCCAAATAAATTGATAACTATAAGAAAACTAGTTGTTACCCGCGGCTCCTCCGCGTGGGTGTTGGTGGTTGCAGCAAAAAGTAGCTTATTTCTTTTCTTGGGATCCAAGCCTACCCCTTACCAAGTTTCATCAAAATCGGTTCAGCGGTTTACTCGTGAAAGCGCAACAGACAAGTAGAAAGTGTTACTTCACATTCATAATATTAGTATTGTATAGATTGTGTAGTAAACTTGCTCAACGATGAGTCATCTGAAAGTGCCTTTAAAATATAAGAAATAAAAAAAACAATCAACTATCTCTGATATCTATGATAGATAGGTACTGAGTGAATAAATTTACGTTTGCTTCTAGGAGAAGAAGAAGAGTTAGAAGTAGAAGAATTTACTAATTATAAATTCAAACAATAATTTAAAATCATTCATTCAACGCAATCACAATTATATTCAGTCAGTCAATTTCCCTTTAAAATCTCATATCTAAGATACCCGGTCTCGCCATTGTGTCGTACACTAGCCTGAAGCTCTATTCTCAAAGTAGCACAAACTCGATATTGCAGCCATGACACTTATAGACAAAGTCGTACCAACTTCAGTTTGAAATGAAAATCGCGTTAAAGCTAAGGTGCCTTTGATTTCGCCGAACAGATTCCTTGAGAGGGAATAAGATACATACGGGATCTCCAAATTCTATGCAAATCGAGTATTGATGCAGACAGGTTGTATCCATTTCGAGATGAAACAACATAGTGGTTTTAGATTTAAAATCTTATATTTTGTTTCACTACATTCTAAAATTGCATTTATAAAAAAATAGGATATTTACATTTGACGGGCCTGTTCGTCTAGTGGTTAGTGACACTGACTGCTAAACCGGAGGTCGTCAATACAATTTTCCTTTTCTTTATTAATTCTAGTTGTTCCCTCGGTTTTACTTACCTTGGCTTTCTCCCAAGGCAAGTAACATGATGGTATAATAACCTTCATCGAGTAGTGGAATTAAAGCAAACAGATAATTCAAATAAGACCGGAAGTTTCAAAGATTCGTAATAGCGACCCGCTCTGGCTTTGCACGGGTAGACAAATATTAATGACAACAACAAACTTTCATCTTGAATCACCCTATCTAATCGTGAAAACCATATGATAATCCGTTCGGTAGTTTTTGATTTTATTGCGGTCAGACGGACGCAGTGGGGGGGGGACTTTGTTTTATAATATTAATAGATAGATTAATTTTGTATCCCAAATAAAGCGCGAAATTTAAATTACAAATGAATGAAAAACATGGATGGCAAACGCATTAATTAAAAACCCTTTTAATATCAGTAATCATAGAAAACAAAAATAATTAAAATAACACCTGAAAGTGTATTGGAATTTATCGCAGAATACCATCAGAGCAAAAATGGAAATATCAGAAAAATAACCGATAAACAGCGCTGTGAAATTTTATACATTTGAGAGTGATTTATGACTTTGCCAGGAATATCCATAAAAGCTTTTGATCACCGATACTTTGTATAAACTCTTGAAATACTCAAACTATATTCACTTTATTTTGTTTAGAATATTTGCTAAACGGTCGCTGTACTCGGTTTCAAAAAGGTTCGCGTCAAACTTTTTTAATACCATTTATGAATAACAAAATCTAATACTATTTAACGAAACGCTTTGCGATATTATTAAAATAATAGGTTAGGTTTTATATGTAAATCATTCTTCTATTGTTTCGAAACAATAGAAGAATGAATAATTTTCATTGTGCAAGAAAAAGGACTAGGATTTAGAATATTTAACCTGGAGATGAACCCAACATATCAAACATCATTAAATTCGGTCCACCCACCCGTTCTTAATTTATAAATGGTGTAACTAACCCGATTTTGTTTATATATAATATAAAAAAGGATAATTATGTGTCTGCGAACTGTTTATAAAATTAAATTAAAATCAATTCTTGATCTTATTTAAATTAAATATAGACTTAGCCCATATGTTCAGTTAATATCTTATAACAAACATAACTATATTTATACAGATAAAGAAACAAAATAATAACTAATTAAAATATGGCGTCAAAATATTCATGCACATCGCTGTCGACTTTAATCCTTGAATCATCATTATTTAAGGGTGGTCTAAACTGGAGCTGAATAGAAAATTATGGAATTACTTGGAGAAGACTATTTTTCCAGCAATGGGCACAAGCCTGAGCAAATACCTCTCAAACATATAAAAAATAAGTATTTTATAAATATTCTTCTTTAAAATATGTCCTTGCTAAATAACTAGCTAGGCTCCAACCGATCAACATAACATCACACATTGAGTATAAAGTTGCGCGGTAGTGAACTGAACATTGGTTGCGACAAGCCCGCATCTCACAAAGCCATGTCGCGCCGCGCTAAAACAATAGCGCGTAGAACACACCACGCTTCCGCTCACACACGAGACAGACAGACTCTTGTGCTGGAAGTGACAGCCAAAAATGTACATTGATAAGCTTCCTTCTCTTGATGTCAAAATAAGTTTATAATGACGTGGAAACATAAAGCTGTACCGATTTTGCTCACGGATTACTATAAATATAGAAATAAATGTGGACAACATTTACATACATTGCTCTGAACCCAAAGTAAGTAGCTAAAGCACTTGCGTTATGAAATTCAGAGACAACGAAGGTACCACAAGCACCCAGACCCGAAAAGTGGTTTTCTACATTGACCCGGCCGGGTTTCGAACCCAGGACCTCAGAGCTGGCGACACCTTGAAAACCGGTGTGTACCGCCACTCGACCACGGAGGTCGTCACAAATATTCTGATTAAGACTTTTATCGCTCTTAAGAGACTGACATGCCTAAACTACTTTTCTTTTATATTTATGTTTAATGCTTGAAAAATAGATTACTAAAAAATATTACACACGTATTTTTTATTTATTTTATGTAACAAACAATGATGATGTTACGTTGAATGAAAATGTCGCGTGACGTCACTTGTAGCCACGATTTTAACCAACATGAGACGTCACAAGCCCCCGCACCTAAACTTTAAAGCGCTTTAATTTTGACAATATTTATTGTCAATATACTAACAGACTGAATATACATTTCCTTTTTATACCCAGTCACCTCTGCGTCCAACTGATAACAAACTTCATGGTGAAAGCACTTCTAGATATTTTATACACTCATGCCTTCCTTCGTCTCCCCACGAGCCATCTATTTAGGGATGTCAATCTTCACGCCCATTTTCCTCGACGGTGTAGGCAGAAGTGCGTACACATTAAACTTGTCTGAATCGGTCGATGTTGCAAGGGATTTCATAGAGTTATGAGGATGTTATGTATGTTAATGCTGATTGTATGAAAGGTACAATCAGGTAATGACGTTACAAACAGACAGACATTATTTTTTTAAATAAAGAATTTGTTAGATTACTTGTTTTCATCCTTAAACTTTGCGAAATATTTAATTCCACTACAATACCACACTGCATCGATTTTAAACAAAATCGCTATGCTTAAAAGAATGACCTTTTTCCTTTAGGACAGATAGAACCAGGCATATTTTTTTTTGTCTATTACAACAAAAGGACATCGATTTTAAAACAGTATATGTAATTCTTGAAATATGTTGTGGCAGAGCATTTACAGTAGAAACTTATATACATACATATTGGACGCACGGACAGCCGAGTGGTATAGATCACCACGCCACTTACCACTGACGCATGGGGCAAGAATTTGATCTACAAATGCTTGTTCCAAATCTGGGTGTTTTTTGTGCATGTGAATTCAATATTTGTAACACCGCGCGATACCGTGATTAAATTCTAAAATCACCACATAATAATTTGCCTCATAAACTCCAACAAACAACAAAAATACCTCCAAAATTGATGCACATTTCTCTTACACATGAACAAAGTGTTCCACAAAGTCTTCTATAGTAAATCTACAGCTTGAGTGCTGAATAACGATATCGATAGAGGCCGCTTGGTATTTCCCATAAGGTTCGGAGCGCCGTAATACTGCCATTCTACAGATTTGTTCTGCATATCTTCATGTAACTTGTATAGCACCATGTTCTGGTATTCCTTCGAGGGCAAGGTGTACGCTCATGTTGGCGATAAGTTGCACTTTGCCTTCCATTGGTTAAACAAGGCATGTCAGCATTTAAAATGCAACTAATACAAAGTTCTAATGTTGATATTAATGTAGTTAAACAATCTAAGATATTGTTCCGCTTATGACCACGATTCTAAAATTATAGTATAAATCTGTGTAAAAAGCATGTGTAGAAATTGTAACAAAAAGATCTTAATAATACATTAATTGCAGTAAAAAAATATACTCAATACTAAATCTTTTATTGCCATTCCGCCATTACATGCTTAGGTGGTAAGTAAATATTTATAAAAGTAACAATCATGGACCCTGTCAGGTCAAAAATATAATAACAAAGGTTGAAGACGGCTTTGTTAACTTATTACACGGAGTAGCTTTGCAAGTTCAATTTATTATGTGCTGTTATAACTGATTATATTAATTTAACCACGAGCCAAATCAACAGTACAAAAATTGGAAGCTCTTAAAGAATAGACATGCACACATCGACTTCAAAGCTCAGTTTCACACCACAAGTTTTATTTTATACACCTCAAAATCCATACAATCCAGCCTTAAAATACCAAACCAAAATGATCCCTAATGATGAACCTACATCGGAAGTAAAAAATCCGTGATCAGGTCGTTTAATTGACCCCTAAGGACAGTTATAATAAATTATGGGGTCCTTAGGGAGCTGGCGTGGCGGGATCCAATCTTGGGAATGTGTATACATATATACATATATATATGTATGTACACTGAACGATATTGGTACGGGAAATGGCTGTCGTTAGCCTAATAGCAGCAATAGATGAAAATCTGAATTGTTTTCTTGTACTAGTGTTGTTAGGTTGATTAGGGATTGTAATTATTGAATGCTAGCTGTTGCCTGCGGCTCCGCCCGCTTAAGAGTCGACTATCGCAGCAAAAAGTAGCCTATGTCCTTTCTTGGGATTCAAGCTTATCCCATACTAAGTTTCATAAAATCTGTTTACCAGTTTAGCCGTGAAAGAGTAACAGAATGACAGACAGAGTTACTTTCGCATTTACCTATAATAGGTATTAGGAAGTATGCATAGTATGGATTATCGTTTGTTTGCTAATTAGGCAATTTAATGTTAAGGGTGGCTGTATTTAAATAAAATGGGCTAGTGCAATGCGGTTTGTTCTTGCAAGCAGGGTGGAGTCAAGCTCCGTCGGAGCCCCACCGTGCATGCTTTAGCGAACCCGGGACTCCGGCAAAGGCAAGGACGGGACCGGGGTGATTTTAGTCGTGCAAGTCCGACATATCCCCATGTCGTGCTCTCGGCGTGGGTTGAATTCATTACATTTTCACCGTAAAAAAAGGGTACAATCAAGCAGAGAGAGGTTATCAAGAATTAAAAAAAATCTACAGCTTTTTTACATGATTTAAATATTTGTACACATCCAAAGTTCAAGTGAGAATTCTTACCAATAGCTTGACGTCCAATCGCCGAAAAAAACAGCCTCTAAAGACAGGCTAGCCTCGACTTACAATGGAAATTAATAAACTACAATTAATTAAGAATCTTCTTTACTGCTATTAAAAGTGCACTGTATTAAAAAAGTAGAAAACTATAATTTTTGCAGTTCATGTTGCAGGTAAACTCGGTAATTGGGCATATGAGAAAATTTCTATTATGACATCTAAATTTCTATAAGTTAGAGCCGAGCAGCGGACCGTAATTCATTTTTAGACACTTTACTAACGGTTACAGTATTTCACTGCTAAAATTCATATTAGAGTCATTACTGGCCTGTTGGTCTAGTGGTTAGTAACCCTGACTGCTAAACCGTAGGTCGTGGGTTCGATCCCACCCAGGAAAAATCTTTATTTATTTATTTATTTATTTATTTATTTATTTGTGTACACACAACAGACAAACAGATACAGATGTAAAAAGCAAACAGGTACAAAGGTACTGCTTATTTTATGAAATTTCTACCAGCAGACCTACGACAGGATATTTTTAAAAGAAACATAGACACGGTGTGCAACATACAAAATACAGTACAATATTTAAGGCAAAAAAATTAAGTAAAAAGTATACTTATAAATATAGGAGAATTTACATACATAAATATATACACATTCAATAATAATATGGACAGCATTTAATTTAGACTAAAAAGAAAATGTTCCCTTACACGTCGTTTGAATAGCGAAATTGATTGGGAGTCACGTATGTTTGGCGTATCTTTGTGTGATGAGCATGATCATCATACAAATATTTATTTTGTGTTGCTCTCTTTGACCGCATTAATTGTAATGAACATGTAAACGACGTCAAATTTTAGAAAATTAACATTAAAAAATGATCACTATATTGTATAGCGATATTTATATATAGTGAACATACTGCTAGCACAGGCTCCATACACTATGGAACATCTCCTTAAATATTACCCACAAAATTAAAGCTAAATTATGTCACCCTTCTAACCACCTTAACCTAACTTTAATAACACATAATTAGCTACACGAGGCAATTAAATTAAATCACCTGTGACTTATAACTATTAAAACAGAGTAATTACATATTTGACAAGTTATAAACTGTTATTAATTCATAAAGTGTTATCGTGTGAACTTAATTCTAAATGAACATCCGACAGCAAGTATTTGTACCCACGAATCACGATTATAAACCTTATCGCCGTATGTTAAGGTCGATATTAATTTCAATGTGTTCACGCTTGTGTGGTATGTTGTACCCGTAAGCTATAGTCAAAGGCGTCGTGTCAAACAATTACGTATTAATATGCAAATAGAGATGTCTATAATAGCTGTTATGCCCGAGGGGATGGCCAAGTTATATGTTTGATATATTTAAATTTATTTTTATTATTTATTAAGCATTAACGCTTGCAGAGCAAATATTTTTAATTAAGCACAAATATTAAAAAAGAAAGATTTAAACTTCAGGCAGAACTAAAACCTGTGACTTCTAATTAAACGCACCACATATGTTGTAAGAAAATCACAAGTACCTAACATGTTTGTACGGTTCTTCTAGAAACACAATAGTTTGAGAGTTTAAATTAATAGGTTAACTACAAATGTACTTAAACTTTAGTGGAAATCACAATTATCGCTTATCTACTTAACTATCACGCTGTATATTTATTATTAAATTAAGTGACGGGAATTAAAGCAAACATGCATAAATACCTTTAAGGGCTTGACGATATGTGTATTGTGTAAGGTAATTGAAGAAAGGGATAGATGAAAAATCATCTACAATGACAAGAACAAAGCAATGACACTGCACATGTGGCCTCCCTGGCGGTCTGTTATATCATCTTAATCTTGTTTACGACAGTTAACTGCCCATGGCTTCTTTCCTCCGAAGGCATTAGACATGCCTTGACTTTCCTGTTAGGGATTTGAATAGGACTACATATTTATTATATGTAAATTATTACTTTTTTTTTCACTTATATTTTTTATTTTTATTTTATTTTCTATTGTGCTTCAGGCATCAGAATATTGTTAATGTGTCGACAATGTAATTTAAAGCCAAATGTAGGTACGATTTCTTAATTATTTTTATTTATTTTTCTTCCATTTTTGTTGTCATGTCTACTACATTTTGCTATTTACGTTGTTGTCGCATATTTTAAGATAATTGTATTTCTTTTTTAACATTGTATGTATCAACATATTACCTTTTTTTTAAAAGAGTAACCTATGGAGTTTCTTGCCGGTTCTTCTCCATAGGAGTGACATTTTGGAACCGCGCAACTAGAGTCATTTAACGTTTTGAAAGTGCCTGAAAAGGCCTACTCGAAATAAAAATATATTTGATTTTGATTTTGATTTTTGCATCTCGTCTGGTTGCTACCACGGCCAGTGTAACATGGTCGAAACGTCAAGCCCTTAAAAGTATTTTCATAATTCCCGTCACTTAATTTTATTATACCTACTTAAAATCATTACTTTTCAGTAAGTTAACAATTCCAACAACAATTTAACCAAAAACATTATCTAGTCACTTCCGAAAATACCCATATTTCCATACTACCTACAACACAGCGTCGGAGACTACGTAAGTGCATATTGGCCAAACGCCAGCGACTGAATTTTTTACAGCACCAGTGATAGCATGATGGACGAAATATAATCGCAAAAAGAGGTTTTAATGCAACCTTTTTTCTATGAAGCTCTAACAAATATTTTATTTTTATGTAAAGAAAAAAACCGGCCATGGTCGAGTCGGTCTCCCGCATGATAGGCTCCGCAAATCAAAGAATTCGACAAGACAACACATTTCTAGTACTTAGCTCTCTTTTTTTTTTTTTTGTCTTTGAGAAAAAATCATCTCTATACCTATTAAAGTTCATGAGTTACAGCCCGCTGATAGACAGACGGATGAACGGACATCGGAGGCTTAGTAATAGGGTCCCGTTGGCATGGGTACGGAACCCTAAGAATATTAATTATATAATAATTATTAATAGTTCTTAAAATCCCGTGATTTTTCTTTTTTAAATTTATTGTTACTGAATACTGAATTTCTATAATGCATTAATTAGATGAGATATTATTGTATCAACGCCAAACTACTACAGCGAAAATTAAAAATGTAGGCAATAAAAGTACAAATATTAACTTATTTTATTGGTGTGTGATTCTTACAGATAAAAATTGTCAGTGAAGCCAGGTAAAAACTAAAAAAAATCTTAATCGGAATAAGTTGAACTTTCACATTGTCTTTTTATCGCATCTTAAAGCTAAAATTCCCCTATTTAACCATCAAAATTATATTTCCCGACCAATAAAATGAAATCGAAACGCATCAACTATATTATAATTAAACACATCAGTATTTGAACAGCCGATTTTAATGAGGAATAAGAACATAAAAGACATTACAAAGACCATAACAATGTCATAATAGTCTTATAAGCAATCCCCTTCTTCTGCTCAACAAAGTTATACGTGCAGTTAAACTGGCGCTAGTGTCGCATAAATTGTTTTAAACAACGTTACAAATGTACTGTTGGCTGTTAGTACCAATTTTCGCCGCCGGCATCAATAACTTTGTCGTTCTGTAATGGCGTAGTTACAGAAAATTATTGTTTTGAAAACGTGCGATCGGTATGCTATGGGAATTCCGTGGATAATAATAATCAGTTTTATAGTGTTCTTATTATTAAATTATAAGGTATTATTATTTTTGTTTCAGAATATTACTGAAGAAAAGGAAATAATATTTTGTTTACCTAGACAGACATCTTTGTTAGCTTCATATCTAAAAAAAATTAAAGAAAAAAGTTTGTCATTATTTTGTGTCAAAACATGATAGATGTTCGTAAAACTTCGCACAAACCTGTACAATTAGGGTTAAAAACACTGAAATCATTAGGCATTAGGTATTATGTCTCAATATAATAATATCTTGGACCAACTCACACACAGCCATCTGATCCCAAACTAGGCAGAGCCTGTATTATGGCAACCAGACAACTGGATAAACATATTTATATATACATACATATTATAGATAAATTACACCCAGACACCAGACAAATGACCATGCTGAACACACAATGCTTTATCCTGGGTAGGGATCGAACCCACGACTTTCAGTTTAACAGTCAGCGTCACTAACCACTAGACCAACACGCCAGTCAAAATAGCTACGAGTATCTATACTATAATTCAAGTTAATTTAGAATTGCATCTAAAATATATAGAGACAACATTTTCATTCTCTGAGCTACATAAAACTATACCTCTGAAAACCAATGAAACAGGGGCACCAAATCTAAACACAAACGACATACGAATTGTTTCCGAGAGTCAAAACCACAAATGTTTTGTGCAAATTGAACTATATTGTTCAGTGACGCTACAAAGCATTGGACCAAACCTACCTGCACTCAGATATACCTTTTGTTTTAACAGTCCGCCATGACACTTATAATTTGAAAACAGAATTGGCTTCAGAAGGACTCAATTCGGCGCATTTTTTTTAAATATCAGTTACTCCATATCTCCGGCAATTGTGGATCGGTTTCAAAAAACTTTTGTTATCGACAGGGTATACATCAAAGGTGGTCCCATATACAGGGTGTTTGGAAATAAAGTGCATTCCTTGCAGGGGGTTAAAGTAGAGCATATTTGCAACCAATTTTGTCATGTGATGCCATGTCCAAAACCTAGTAATTACTGAGATAATCGAGATTTAAGAGTTTTTATAAAAAAAACCCGATTTTCAAGTTAAAACTTATCATTGTGGTGAATTATTCAGCGTTTTGTTTATTATTTTGTTCTTTTCTGATAAACAAATAACCAGAAAACCATAAAAAATCAACATTAGCAAGAAAACACGACGTCTTATTGAGATAAAGCATAAAATCAAGCGTCGTTTCAAGAAAATAATCATATTTTAGAAAAATCAATCGTGTTTTACTAAAAAAAAATGTATGTAGTGTTGCGTACAAATTATTTAATTTACTTCCTTAATTCATTAGCTATCTAAAAAAGTATAAAACTCAACAAAATCCTATGAGATCGATTTACAATCACCTTAAAAAGTAATTAATCCATTTCCGAGAATCGCTCTCCATCGTACATATAACCGCGCAAGTGTGTGGTTTTTGTTTGGTTGATGACGCCGACTTGCACTTGCACATTCCCTACTGTCATTGCATTTGTCCCGCCACATGCAATGACAATAGGGATTGGTTACAAGAAGTTGGGTGGGTAATTTACCGGGTTAGTTAGTTTCAACTATCGTCTGAGTACAGACCTATCGTTGCATTCTAACTACGCTTTTTATTATTGACCTGTTTTACCATGCCTTCCTTCAGTAATGAAAAATACGCAGACATTCTGTTTGTGTACGGATTTTGCAACGGAGATGCTGCAGCAGCAAGGAGAGAGTACATACTACGCCTTCCTGATAGGCGTATACCGAATACAAGAGTTTTTTCGGGAACATTTCGACGCGTCCGTGAAACTGGTCGGTTTACAGCGCGAAGAAGCGATTCAGGCCGACCCCGTGTTTTACCTGCTGAAGAAGTAATACTTGATTTATTTCGGAGTGATCCAACAATCTCTACAAGAGCTGCAGCTAGAAACCTCGGGCAAATTTGGTTCACCGTGCATACAGCACAATTACATCCGTACCACTACACACCGGTACATGCACAAGAAAAAGGTGATCCAGTCCGACCAAAATGTCTGCGTATTCTTCATTACTGAACTTCCTTCAGTAAACATATCCATAGTAAAACAGGTCAATAATAAAAAGCGTAGTTAGAATGCAACGATAGGTCTGTACTCAGACAATAGTTGAAACTAACTAACCCGGTAAATTACCCACCCAACTTCTTGTAACCAATCCCTATTGTCATTGCATGTGGCGGGACAAATGCAATGACAGTAGGGAATGTGCAAGTGCAAGTCGGCGTCATCAACCAAACAAAAACCACACACTTGCGCGGTTATATGTACGATGGAGAGCGATTCTCGGAAATGGATTAATTACTTTTTAAGGTGATTGTAAATCGATCTCATAGGATTTTGTTGAGTTTTATACTTTTTTAGATAGCTAATGAATTAAGGAAGTAAATTAAATAATTTGTACGCAACACTACATACATGTTTTTTTAGTAAAACACGATTGATTTTTCTAAAATATGATTATTTTCTTGAAACGACGCTTGATTTTATGCTTTATCTCAATAAGACGTCGTGTTTTCTTGCTAATGTTGATTTTTTATGGTTTTCTGGTTATTTGTTTATCAGAAAAGAACAAAATAATAAACAAAACGCTGAATAATTCACCACAATGATAAGTTTTAACTTGAAAATCGGGTTTTTTTATAAAAACTCTTAAATCTCGATTATCTCAGTAATTACTAGGTTTCGGACATGGCATCAAGTGACAAAATTGGCTGCAAATAAGCTCTTCTTTAACCCCCTGCAAGGAATGCACTTTATTTCCGAACACCCTGTATATGCTCCTTATTTTTAAGTTCCGTAAAAAAAGTAAGTAATTTAAAGTGAGTTAGTAAGCTGATTTTTCCAGGAACAGCTATTAATATGGCGTTCTGACTAAGAACTAATTAATGGAAAACCAAGATGGTGGCTAACAAGATGGCCACTAAACAACTAAAAAATAAATAAAGGACGAAACGAAATAACCTAAAAAAATAAATCGAAAATCAGTAACTACAAAAACATTTAACTTTTATTAAAACATCAGAATAAAGAAACAATAATCACAAATCGAAAAAAGAATGCCGACACGTAAATCATCGAGTTTACGACTCAATGAACGAATGGTAATCGCAAGTGAATGAATCAATCACTGGATAAGTGAACGATTGAGCGATTGATCGGTGAAGTGCAAAACTAGTGGTTTGTTCGAAGCTTGTGTAAATCGGTGCCTTCTTTCACGCTATTGAATTATTGACACCATTTTTATTAAGACTAGTCATAATATTTTGGCCTGTTTAACTGAAATTTCCATTTTAGGGTGAAGTTCGAAACATTGTGGATTTTTTTACGAAAAGTTGGTCTTTTAGAGGTTAAACATAATGAAATTGTATTGGTATTATTATCCTTTGTCTTTAACCAAAAATAATCATCGAGTACTCTAAATCTCATCCACACATAGAGTTAAACAAAATTTGTTTTAAAAAAAACACCAACAATGTTTTTCTCTTGACTGATTGAATAAACTAAATAAATCTGAACGAACGAATGAACGACTAATTATTACTCGAGAAACGTTTATCGTAAAAGCTTCAGGAGTTAAATAAATCGTACAGTGAGGCTCTTACATCTTGAGTGGATGGGTTCCGGGAAACAATTTAGAGTCAAAATGGAAAGAATTTAGTTATGTACTTTTGTAGAGAAAAATTTCTTTGTTGTTATTTATTTCATAAATTTTGAATTAAAATTACGCGAATTATAAATAAATTAAAATAATGTAGATCATTAAAGCTTTTATTATATTATGTAAAAAAACGCTCCGCTTTTGTCTATTAAAGTAATTAATTTTATATATGAATCTAAACTTGAATAGCCAATAATATACAAAATTAGGCCTACGCCCAGTAGTGCACCGCGATAGGCTAAGTTGATTGATTGATTACAACAAAATTAAAACAAAACCCAAGTACAGCGCTGCTAACATCGTAAGCTCATATTGCGTAGGTCAGAATTCAAATAATTATTGAAAATGTGAAGGTAGAGCAAGCAAATTTTTATTTAAATCAAAATCAAAATCCCTTTATTCAAAGTAACACTTTTAGAAGGTCAAACAAATAAACTGACAGTACTCCGTGTCGCCCACCCTTCACCGCTTCCTAAATGCTGAAGAAACGGCGCAACAAACTCCCCAGCAGTACGCTGTGTCCCATTTTACAAAGTAGGTTTAGTTTGGGATTGTGCCAAAATAAACAAGTGTCGTTAAGTTCGATAGGTGTTTTTACATTAATTGCCAAGACGCATATAATCTAAGTCTACTACTGACCACAACACCCGCATAGGTGTTGTAATGTCAGTAACAAAAATCTAAAAAAAACCGCGCTAGAATTAAAAAAATATCTATTTCAAACTAAAATTAAATAACGACTCTACATGAAAACAAGGTTTATGGGAGCTACGTTTTGTATTTTAAAATACATGAAGATTTAAGAATCAAAAATAACATGTTTGTGTTTATCCAGAAATATATATGTTACTACCACAAGCGACCACATTAATCATCAATCTATACTAATATATAAAGCTGAAGAGTTTATTTGTTTGTTTGAACGCGCTAGTCTCAGGAACTACTGGAGGAAGGCTATGAGGTATATAACATTAGGGAGTGGAGCATAAATGAAAAATGTTGCAAAAATGAAAACCGTGGAAACTAAAACACGCGGACAAAGTCGCGGGGGACAGCTAGTCGTGATATATAGGGAAAAACTACCACAGCCAAATTAAATACAACAGCACTTATCTTGCTTATACTGCTTAAATTATTTATGCTACATACGTTTATATAATTAATACTATGCAAAGTGTATCAGTGTTCCATTTGCATATATACAGAGATACGGGATTGCAGTCAATCTACAAGATTATCTGAAAGAGATCTCTCTTTGTGATTATACAGCCTATTGTGCGATATATCCTGGATATGTATGACTACTGCACTCAACAGCTTAAACTGATGACCGACTTTAAAGTTTACAATGTGTACTTTTTCTACTCTAAATAAAAAATACGTTAATACAGTTTAGAAAAATACATATAGGATAGAATCAAAATCAAATCATTTTTTGTGTCTAGCGTTTCCTCAAGCTATTTTAGGCTTCTAACCTTACCAGAATTACCTATATACCGTGTTTTACCTGGATAGATGAATAACTGAACCTCACCACCCATTTTACTGGGTAACACAGTATCACATAGTAAGAATGATTGTGAGAATTAAAATGACTTAACAACTGTCAAAGACAAACGTAATATAGTCGGGACCAACGGCTTAACATGCTTTCCTAGGCAAGAAGACCTAGCCGTGTCCATATTTATAAATGGTCTCCCATCCACAAACCAACCGTGGCGAGCGCGGCTTAACCTTTATTCTCGGTTAAAACCAGTCCCTCTAAAAAAAGTATCAATATTATTCAATAAATCTGCACTCTAGTATCCACAATTTTTCATAGAGAAAATATCTAGTCGCTCTATAAAAATACTGTTATTAAGCTGAATCCATTGACTGAAAGCTGATCCCCATGTTACTAGTTAAAAGCATATGCAAGAGAAAATAATAGGTATACACTACATTTTAATTTGTATTTAGTTTTTATTTCAGGCCCGAACTACAAACCTGCAGCTATTTAGCAGCATTATGCTAAGTAAGGGATCTATCTTTGATCCGTACCTATTATTATATTTTTATGATTACTGTTTATAAGGTCAAAAAAAAATAACTTTCTTTTAAAAGAAATAAAATATTTAAGGTAAAAGTAAAGGATAAAATTGCAACGTTTAAGAATCACACAAAATGAAACCCATTCAATATAAATCAGTGTAAAATTTCGTAACACCTTGCATTGCCAATACTGTAAAAATCTCTAACATTTTCTATTTCAGTGGAAAATGTCAATGGAAAAACAACCTTATGTTTGTACCACAACCTTCAATTTTGAATAACTTTGGAATTGTATTCGTTTTATTTCGTATCTGAACTTAATATTTATTTCTTACTTTAACACTTTAACATATAAGGTATTAAAACTCTACCTAAACTTTATATTGCAGATTATTTTGTAATGCTTATACCATTGTTATTCATAAATCAACAGGATATGGGAACAGTACGCTCAATAATTATACTTATATAAAATGTTTTATTTTATATTCCAAATAATATACCAACAATTATTTCCCTTTAAATACATGCTGAATTTAATATTCCTTTAACTAACAAAGCAATGACGTAGCATAATACCACGTAATCATTAGCAAAGGCGGTCATGTTGCATTGAAATACGAAAATTTCACAAACAATTCTGCTACGCTCCTGCTACGGTCGGCTACGCCACCGCTACGATTGTAGCAAGCTGTGGATTTTGCAACAGGATCACAGATTTGACTTTAAAGCTTACGTTAATTAACGTTTGTAGATTTTAACGTTTTTTAGTCATTCAAAGTTGTAGGTATAGCAGTGTCAGACGTACAGTACTATTATTGCCTAAGCGCCCTTTTTTCGTGGGAATATAAATGTATATTATATCGAAATGTTTAAGTACATTTGTAACATACATACATTATACATTTATAACAATACTTTCAATTTTCAGACATAGGAGTGTCAGTCGTCGTAGATAAATACATTATTTATGTATACAAAAAAATGAGAAAAATAAGACATTTTCCCCGAAGTTTTGGCTCAATTAACGCAAATAATGTATTAAAAAAAAACATGTAACCTATGATTATTTATTAAAAAAACGACATTAATTAGTTTTTTTAAAGTCACATCTTTTGACATACAAAAAGCACCGACATTTGCCTACCCTTTAATATCTAGAAAAAATAGCGCAACAACTAACACAAACACACTACAGTGATAGGGCATTGACAGATGACGCATACTAATTTGACAGCTGTCTCCCACATACAGGCTGATGTTTCCCCGATGCCATTACTGTCTATTCCAATGTCACGATATTGTTGTGTTGGTATTCCTGAAATCGTTTTCTGGTGAAGAATAGATGTCACTATATGTTATTATTCTTGTTTAAGGAGCTATATTGAATTTAGTTTATTTTATATCGATTTTTCATACTAGAAATCCTAAAGAACGAAAAAACCGGTGTGAGTCGAACTCACTTAGAAAGGGTTCCGTACCTATTTGTGGAGCCCCTATTTTTTTATATTCGTTTTTTTATTTTATTTTATTTTATTTATTCGAAATGACATAAAAAATTTACAAACAAAAAATATCGCCAAACTGTGCAACAGTTTGTTGGCGATAATTGCGCTCTTTGAGTAACATATAATATTACGTAATATTTTGTGTACACTTCTTACATTAATATTTCAATTAGGTACATGCTATCTTTATTATTACAGTGTAAACGTAACATTTTCAATTAGGAACATCGATTGTTACATATATATTTTTTTTTTTTTTTTTTTTTTATATAATATATATAATAATAATAACTTTATTCAAATTAAAATGTTACAATTAATACTAAGTTACATGAAATCTTAATACATAGAGCCTACGTTACATGTGTGCCTGAACTAGGTAATCCTGTGTTTCAGGCGTTCAGTGCTAGCTAAATCTAAAACAAACAGAATTTTTTTATTACAATATAATTGTTAGATACATAGTATAGATGAATCTATAATAGAGATACAGGTAAGTTGATTATTTTGCGAAGTAGACAAAATAATAAAATCTTTACATAACATAAAAAATCTTAATCCATTACCTTTACTAACTATTAACTATTCTAAATAACAGATCAACAGTATTTACCTTAACACAATTAATAGCTTCTCTGTATCTTCGTAGGACATGCTTTGGAGGGTATCCTTGAGGGTTAACTTACAATTTCGATAATTGAGGGAATATATGCTTTTTATCGCATTTAATCTATTATAAAGAAACGGTCCTAGGAACACATAAAATTTAGTCGTAAAAGCATGCAGTGTTCTTATTTTTTGGGGGCAAACCATATCTTTCCGTCTTTTATTAGTAAATTCAGTGCTGAAAGGAAGGGCTGCATGCTGTTTTAATACAATGCTCATTATGAACAACTGTCGGACTGTTAAGACTTTACACGATTCATAGAGGAGGTTAGTGGGAAAAAGGAAAGGGCGGAAAGTACATACTTTGAGAATGGCTCTCTGGGCACGCTCGATGGTTAGTAGCAGTGTTTTACCCGCTCCACCCCATGCGGCAATACAGTAGGTTAATATAGATTGACATAAGGCAAAGTAAACTTGTTTAATTATTTTTTCGTTTGCAATGCATCGTAACTTTTTGAAGGTAAATATCAATTTACGTATTCTATTATTAAGAGCTCCTATATGATGTTTAAAGGAGAGAGTTTCATCTATTATACAACCTAGGTATTTTGTGTTATTAGTCCTTTTAAGCTTGGGGCAGACACATTGGTTAATGGTGGGGATCCTACAGTAATGAGCATGTAATGTTGGGTTATTTATTGACGCTAGTTTACGCATGCTAAACCTTATATAATTTGTTTTGTCCGCATTTAATGTTAGTAAATTCTGCTGAAGCCATTTATTTACAATATTGAATCCGTGTTGCGCGTGCATGTAGACGTTTTTTTCTGAATCAGCCGAAAATAGTAGAGCAGTATCGTCAGCGTATGAAATGATTATGCCATGATCTAGGTTAAGCTTACATAGGTCATTAATGTAAATTAAGAACAGAGTAGATGCTAAAATACTTCCTTGAGGAACTCCATAGGAAGTGTTTTTCTGATAAGTACTGTGTATATTGCCAATTCTTACGCATTGAGTACGGTCTTCTAGGTAGCTAGTGAAAAGTTTCAGCTGGTTACCTCTTATCCCTATAGCTTCAAGCTTACGTAATAGAATAGGGACAGAAACTGTGTCGAACGCTTTTGCGAGGTCCAGGAATATTCCTACAGCATGGTTACCTTTATCGAGTTCTTGTGCTAGATAGTCAGTCAGATTATGTACGGCGTCGGCAGTTGATAATTTAGGTCTAAATCCAAACTGAGTTTTAGAAAGAATCAATTTATCCTCCAAATATTTAACCAATCTATTATTAATAATTTTTTCTAATATTTTTGACATAGAAGGCAACAAGGAGATTGGTCTATAGTTTGTCACTTGATCTTTGCTGCCAGATTTATGGACAGGAACAACAACAGCTTTTTTGAGACACTTGGGAAAAATGCCTTTGGAGAGGCATTTTTGAAAAATATAAGTAAGTGGAGGCCCTAAAATGTGTTTGAACTGTTTAATTATTTTATTTGGGATATTATCCCATCCGACTGCACAGTCGTCCTTTAAACTCATGATTATGCTTTGCACTTCTGTTTCGTCAGTATCTAATAGCGTAAATGATGATAATGTATTGCTACTCGTAAAAGGAGAACTTGTAAGGTATTGCGATTGACCCTGAACTTTTTCCGCCAAACATTTACCGACATTAACAAAGAAATCATTTGCAATGTTGGCAGATGTCAACTGTGATGAATGTACTTGCAATAAACTTGAAGATGACTCATGTTGTTTCGACATATATGTAACATTTTTAATATATTTCCAGATTTTCTTACTATTTGTTCCAGCCTTTTCCAATGCAATTTTATCATAGTTCGTTTTAACATTTTTTAAAAGATTATTGCAAAAGTTGCGATATCTTTTGTACGATAATTGCAATATGGAGTTATCTGGGTGACGCTTAGCTTTCATATGCAGTTTATCCCTATGTCTCATACACCGAATGAGACCTGGCGTGATCCAAGGTTTTATGTTATAATTTTTATTACTCAGCCGAATATTGGTTGAGTTTTTCTGAATTGCCTGTTGCACATTTTCGATTAGGTATAACATACAAAACTGTGGGTCAGCATTATTGTAAGCTGGGTCGAAGTCAATGTTGCACAAATCTTCTTCAAGTTTATTTGTGTTTAATTTAGAAATTGAGCGAGTATTATCTTGTTTGGGTAATTTGCAATTTAAGGTTAGTAGGATAGCATTGTGATCGGTTATTGTCGAGTTAATAATAAGCGCAAGTGAGGGGAAACTCGATTTAAGCATGATATGATCTAGGCAGGAACCACTTTGATGTGTAGGTAGCGTATGTGCTGGGTTCATGCCATGAAAAGAGCAGAGGTTAAGGTATTCCTGTGCAGCTACATCAAGGCATTCTGTAAGAATGTTGATATTAATATCTCCAATCAAAACGATGTTTTTATAGGATGATAACTCTTGCAAGGTATCATTCAGAGAGTCCACAAACTTGTATATATTTCTAAAAGAGGGGGGTCTATATAATGCTAGGATCGCAAAATTTGTTCCAATTTTAATTAACAGACTGTTACACTCGAGTATGTTTGGTTCTTCAACAGATATATCGTAATGGTTCCTTGCATATACTACCACACCATCGTTTTGATTGTAATTTTTAGTACTCTTAAACATACTATATCCCGGCATTAAAGGAACGTTGTATTGTTTGGCAAGCCAACATTCGGTTAAGATAATAACGTCACAATTTATGCTTAATCTTTTTTGAAAAGTACTAAAATTGTCAAAATTCTTAAAAATACTGCGTATGTTTTGTGTTAGTATTGTTAATGGTTTACTGTAAGAGGATAGATATTGTTTGCAATTTTCAGGATCACAAGTCTTACACTCGGATACAGAGAAATTATCTAAGTCATTAATAATATTATGAATCATAACAGTATAACTTAAAAGGAAATAGGTCAGAAACTACCTTAGTTAACGGCGCTCTTAGGCGCCTCCATAGTCAATTGAGTTAATGTACCTCTTTTCGGCCAAAGTTTTCGCCGGACAGTCAGCAGCACCGGTTTTGTGGTTGCTCGGCTTCTTGAAATGCAGACAAGTGGCGCATTGTGGCGCCTCAGCCTTCTTCATACATTCCTTTATTGAATGTCCTTGACCTCCACAGTGTCCGCAGGTGTGTGTTGATTCCCGACATGACTTGGCTGCATGACCATACTGCTGGCAGTTATAACACCGTGTTACCAAGGTAAAATCTCTCACTGGGCAAGATGACCAATCTACAAAAACTCTTTCTTTTGTTATCAGGGCTTTCCGAGCAGCTGGAGATACTTCTATAACGAAATTACAGGTCTCATCTTCCTTTTTTCCCGACTTATGGCTTAATCTAATAGTATTCAGAAACGCTTCTAGGTTGGTATCTTGAAGTTTATCGGCTAGATTTTGATTATATATGCAAGTAAAAAGTTCTTTTTCTTGCATAGATGACGGTACTCCGATAACTACTACTCTAGGCTTACGTTTAGGCGGCTCGTCAATCGTAAGGCCTGACTTCATTAGCTGCTCCGAATTTTTTATTTTCTCGATATCGTCTTTTGAGTCCGTGCTTATTATGACACCGCCATTTTTAGTCTTGCGTAGTCCTCTAACGTGTAATTTCATTTGTTCAGGGCAAATAATTTTTTGGACTAGGGATTTTGTCTCGTCGCTCGATTTTAATTTGTTATTCGGGTAAATGGCCACTGAACTCAAATTTATCGGCTTAATGTAGTTGTTGGTTCCCTTTTTCACCATGTCAGCAAACGAACTTCTGTGTGCAGATTTCGATGACTCGTCAATACTCAACTTAAGGTCGTCTAATTGTTGTGAAAGATCAAGTTGGGCTTGAAGGGTTCCAATCGTAGAATGGGCTTGGACGGCTTTCAGTTTGAGGGACTGGTACTGCACTGCCATCTGCGAAGTACCGTGACCCACTTTTCGGCATAAAGAACTAATTCGCAATTTCTGTTCTGAGTTCAATTTACCCTCGGATGAAATACAACACACCTCATTTAGGCAGGTTTCAATTGATGTCATCCAGTTCTGGATTTCCGGAGTTGAAATGACTTCGAGGACATTGTCCTCCTGGCTCGGCGCGTTAGGATGTGTTGAGGGCACAGGGGGCGGGGTGCGAACGGTCCTGCCACTTCGGTTAAAGGGACTGCCTTCCATAGTGTAAAAGTCACCTAACAACTTTAAACGTTCACCATATTCACTTTACACACTATTATACCTAACTTATGACATAGTTTTCGTGACTACTGAGTATTGTTTAAAACGAGGTCAAGATTTAGCAATTTATTTATTTATTTTACTAATTATTCGACGCGTCTGTTCTCAGCGAAGAGCGAAGTAGAAATCAATATTATTATATATCATTTATTATTATATTATTATAATCATAATTATCATTACAACTTACTAAATTAAATTGTAATTACTTATTATATTATAACTCTTATTATTATATATACCTACACACATAAGTTTATTTAATAAGCTTTCTATAGATAATCATCATAATTAAGTATTTATTATAATTACAATATACATACATTATATTTATGCTTATGCGAGAAATTAAATAATGTTAACAATTATATTGAGATATGTTAATTTATATGTTTATAATAATACCTCTTTCAGTCTTTTCTTAATTACTACTGTGCTAACATCTTTGGAAATATTTCTTATAAATTCTAGTTTATTAAATATTACTGGAGTTATATATTGCCTTGTTCTTTTACCATAGTAATTTTTTACAGATGGTATTACATATTTACCCTGCTCAACCCTCCTAGTACGATATTGATGTGTTATTGGCTTTTTATATTTACTTAGCTTATATTGTTCTATTGCTATAAGGTATTCTACTAAAGCATGCACTGGTAGTATTTTACATTTTGTAAATAGTTGGTCGTAGTCTGGTTTGCACTGTACTCTTACTTTTTTACTAACTAAGTATTTCATTATTCTAATTTGTAGTTGTTTGATACGATCTAGTTGTGTTTTGAATGTAAGGCCATAACTGCTCAATCCGTAACTAATTATAGAGTCGACGAGTGCGTAGTACAAAACATGTAAAACTTTCCTGTTCACAAAGCTACTTAGGTGAAAGAATTTACTTAGAATTGATTTTAATTTATTGCAAACATCATTAACGTGAAGTTTCCAGTTTAGGTCACTGTCCACTGTCAAACCAAGGTATCGAAATTTATCTACTACGTCTATATCTATACACTGACAGCCAATTTTACTGTGGTGCAGACACTCGTAAGTGTGCCCAGAGATAGGTATACTTAATTTACTTTGTTTATTGTAGTGACTGTAAGGGGAACTTATGTACATAGCCTTTGTCTTAGCGAAATTTATAATTATGCCGTTATCATGTGCCCATTTTATTATATTTTCAAAATCTTCTTGTATATGCATTTGTGCATCTCTCGGGTTGTTGGACGAATACATTAAACACATGTCATCTGCGTACATAAACGTCTTACAGTGTTTGATTACATTAGTAACACTATTAACATGCATTATATACCCAACTGGGCCGTACACGGAACCGGTCGGCACGCCAAGACTCACGCTTACCTCTTCACCTGTGGTACCCTCTATCGAAGTGCGGATAGTTCTATTCTGCAGGTAACATTTGAACCACCTGCTGATGGGTCCTCTGATACCACATTCTTCCATCGCTCGTAGTAATACTTCATGTTCCAGAGTATCAAAGGCCTTTTTATAATCAATAAACAGGGCAGCGACAAACTTACCCTCGTTGAGATTGTTGTTGACGTAGTCTGTGAACTGCGCGAGCGCGGTGGCTGTACTGCGTCCGCGCCGGAACCCGTGCTGCGCTTCGGATATTATACTATTTTGCTCCAAGTATCTGCTTATTTGATCTGTTTATTATAGCGGCAACAGAAATACACACTCTGTGATAATTTCAACTCTCTAGCTGTTACGGTTCATGAGATACAGCCCGCTAACAGACAGACGGATGGACGAACGGACGGACAGACAGCAAAGGTTTAGTAATAGGGTCCTGGTGGTGGTCATTTTTTACGAGAAGAGGCTTTTGCGTAACAATAGTACATTAATTACCATCCTACAACACGATGCATAATAGGATCCTATATTCAGTAGGACAATCACAGGCCTAGATTATTATTACTATTATCTATGGCAAAAATAAAACTACCTTTTTTTAGACACATTTTATAATTATCATATATATATATTTTAATTCTCAGTTTTTGTCAAACATTGTCTTAGTTCGCATACAAGTTCGGGTTCTATGCATGTGCTTTAAAAGAATTATTTTTTCCCTAAAGTTTTCCACAGCACAACTCTAATTATATATATATATAGTTTTATAACTACAAAACTTTAAACTTTAAACTAAGCTCAAAGCCAACTTAAACATATATCATTTTTAGCACGAGCTACAACAATATCGCTCACAGAACTACATTTCCCATATCGACCTCTAAACAAGATGGATATGGCTATTTAGACACTTCGCTTCAGCAAAAATGCAGCCGCTGGCATTTTGAAGAATGACTCCATATAGCGCCGGTAGTGGAATACCTTCAGAGGGGCACACTGCCGGTATACATCAGGGACAAGGACACAATAAGATATGGATGTGGTAAGTGAAATCAGTATATATATATGTATAAATAGGGCCGGGTGGATATTGGATAATTATTATTATGATTTTAGCTAGTGTTATTACCCGACTGCGAAGCCAAAAAAAAGGGTTATGTGTTTGGTTTTGCTCTACTTTTTTTTCATCAATTTTATTGCATTTCTTTTTAATGTTGATTTTATTATTATTATAGCACAATTTTTTTTTTATTTTGACTCTTTTTTTTCATTATTTTAATCTAATAGAGATTTTTCTTGGGTTTTTCACTGGAATCGGTGCAGAAATAAATTGAGATAACTACCAAAAATACCTTTTCTTGTTATAGATACTTTGTCACTTTTATATTTAGACATTACTGGATAACGACCAAAGGTAAAATCGAAATTAATAAAAACTGAAATTATCATTTTTTAATTTCATCAATCTTTAAACCAGATTGGACCAGTAAGGGTTATCACTGTTACTATGCCCGTCTGCATCATACAAAAAAAAAACATTTTTAACAGTAAATGGCTGCAAAATTAATAGCGGCATCATTAGCGTGCTTTAAGTCGTATAAAGTGCAGTTGCAGTGGGGAGCATCACACCCGCATTTGGTATCATATTAACATCGCAAGATACTGGACCCATCTATTATAATATATCTACCATCGTCACGAAAAGAAGAAGAATAGTCAATGGTAAAACATAACAGGTAAAAGTTATAACAGTAAGATCCTGCTTACCTTAACCATCCGTACTCTATGTGACTCTTGTTCATCCACGATTACTTACCCACCGCGACGCCCACTTGACAAATACTCGCTATTATTAAAGTTACGGTTGTACAGTCAGCAACAAAATTCGATGAACTAAATCAGATTTACAAACTGCCACAAATGTTCAGTGAGATTTTGATATTATAAAATATATTTAATAATAACATAATTTCTTGGGACAACTCCCACACGGTCATCTGATCCCAAACTAGGCAGAGCCTATATTACGACAACCAGACAACTGATAAATATACTTATAAATTTCTAAATACATACATATCATAGATAAATAACACTCAGACACAGAACAAATGATCATGCTCATCACACAAAAATTTGTCCTGGGTGAGAATCGAACCCACGACCTCAGGTGTATCAGTCAGGGTCACTAACTACTTGAACAACAGGCCAGTCGAAATGTATTATTGGCCTTCTTCTAGCGAGTCTTTAGTAGAGTTTTGGTATTAAGGCAGTTTTATTACATTTGGTTGTTTTTAGGTACTGTGTTCATGGACTTATGTAGCTGACTGTACGTATCGAGTATATATGAACCAATCCGTTACGCTACGTGGCTTTGTATCTTAGTATTATGTATAGCCTCACTGGTAGCTCCTTATTTCTTCAGTTGAGTTATTAGATATAAGATCTTTTTGTTTTTAACGGTTTAGTTGAGCTGAGTGGGTTTCTAAAGGTTAAATTACAGTTTATAATACTACTAGCTATTTTCCGCGACTCCGCCCGCGTGGATGTCGGTTATCGCGGCAAAAAGTAGCCTATGTCCTTTCTCAGACTCTAGACTATCTGCATTCCTAATTTCATTTAAATCGGTTCAGTAGTTTTGGCGTGAAAGCGCGACAGACAGACAGAGTTACTTTTGCACTTATAATATTAGTAAAGATTTCCAAGCAATTTTTAAGAATAAATATTTTACTATTCCAAGCACGCATAATATCCAACAAAATATGAAACTCACATTAATTATAGGCAAACCTAATCGTTGCTCAAAGGTCCTGTAATTCCCGATACGTTCACACGCGACTACACACACATTCAAATACCATAGCATCACCGACTGTGCCGAATTTAGGAACTATGTTCTGTATCTGCATAACATTGTCCGCATTGCGGGCTATCTAGCTCCCTCATAACGAATATACCTTTATTTTGGTCTAATACAGCAGTCACTCAACCTCAACTTAACTTTAAGACGTCCCTAATAAATCTGTTGCTACTTTACACCTTAGACCGTACATGTAGTGCTCCAGCAGATAGTCAACATATACAGACCGCTTTAGCGTGTCAGGCGCGCCACCCGGCCGCTTGTTTTTTGTTTTGTCGACATTTCGAAGCTGTCAAACTGCTTTAAGCAGTGTGCCCTTAGAGTAATCATAGACAAGCATAGAGTAGCCCCTTATGCCAAGCGTAAGCATTTTTAGTTAAATGTATTACGCTCGTTAACTGATTTATGTGATTTTCCGTGCGACGACAGACGTTTATGCGAAAATATCGACGGTTTCAATATTATTAGGTTTTGAGATAGTTTTAATAAAACACTGCACTGTCTTTTGGCATTAATTTTAAGATTTTACTTGTTCATACTTTACTTACAGTTCATACTTGGTAGGCGCACTCTATAGTTTACTTAATCTTACTCAAAGGATCAGCATATTAACTTCAAACACATCGAAATTTGTTTGTTTTCAAAACTACGTGACGTTATCGTTTCTGTCACGTGAATAGACGTAAACGTTTACGTCAATCAGTGTCGATCAAGGCTGCATACGATACGTTCAGTTAGGGTTGTCGATTGAACGGCAAAGCGACAGTTACAAGCAGAGAAAATTGTTATCCGAGTCTATTTGACTGTAGATTATCCAAAATGTATCGAACTTACCTTTTTTTATTATTTTTCGTTATTGGGTTAGGATGTAACAAACGCCTATTATCATAAACAAAGAAACATGTAGATTAATTGGATTCGTTAAAAAAAAGTTAATAATTGATTGATATCTTATCAATCTAAATCTATCTAGATCTAAATAAAAAAAAATGATATCTATGTACAGTCACACAGGCTATTACCTAAAAAAAAAGAAAGAGTTCAGTAAAGAAAGTACCAGCCAAGTAACAAATCCATTGTAAGACATTAATCCTAATACTCTTATACAATTTGTGCAGTGTCTTTAACAAAACTAAATAAATAAAATATATAAATTAAAAAAGTTACGATTGTAAAAAAAAACCCATTAGACAAATTTTCTAATATCAGTAATTGAAATTCTATCCAACAAAACAGTGGAACAGTTTGAACGGACGAGGTATCATTAAAATTCAATTGTTCCTTAATGCGTCGCAAAGTGACGTCATTAAATACAATATGGCGGTTAGTAGTCGCCATTTTACCCCAATTATGTTCATAGTTTAATTTGGGAGAGCACTGGTTGTGTCTTTACATGATATTTAATCGCGTATATAACATTATAGTAGTTAAGTTCAGGGACTGGATAGGGAGAAGGTAAAGCTGACCTGGCCAAGGTTGATTCATAGTTGAAAGAATATTTATTTACATAACCCCTCGGTGCCCCAAAGTATAGCTTACCAAATAAGAGGCCTTTTTTTTTCAATCTTAATTACTGTGTTATCTTAATATATCATCTGCCAAACTGCAGAGCAGTTTGTCGACAAATGAGCAATAATTCTGAAAAAAAAAGAATAATGGAAAAATATATATATTTATAATAGATCTCCGTGGTCGAGTGGCGTACACACCGGTTTTCAAGGTGTCTCCAGGCCTGAGGTCCCGGGTTCGGTCCCCGGACGAATCAATGTAGAAAACCACTTTTCGACATTGTCTCGGGTCTGGGTGTTTGTGGTACCTTTTTTATCTCTGATTCCATAACACAAGTGCTTTAGCTACTTACTTTGGGTTTAGAGCAATGTATATAACCTTGTCTACATATATTAATACTAGCTGTTTCTAAAAAATAGGCTTATGTCCTTTCTCAGCCTATGTCTATGTCCTTTCTGGCTCTAGACTGTCTGTGTACCAAATTTCATTTAAATCGGTTCAGTCGTTTTGGAGTGAAAGTGCGACAGACAGATATACAGACAAATTACTTAAGCGTTTATAATATTAGTAAGGATTTAAACCCGCTCCGGGTCCGCTACTGTGACCCGCGATGGCGAAATCGGGGCCGCACCGCTCGACACCCCTAGCCGCTCGCACTGGTGTTGCCTCCTGCTGCCTGTAGTGGCGGTTATGTTGGGGGGGCCATCCGGTGAGCTGGCGAGTCATCACCTGCCTATTTGATTGCATTTATATGTGTTAGAAGGCAGGTGCTATAGTTTTCCGATTTAGCTCTAATAACCAATCCACTAACATTTACCTACACATAGCCTAAATTTTTACTTTCCATTCATAATTTACAATAGCTCTGTATCTACTTTGGACCATTCATGTCTGTTCTTCCATAGAGCAGAGGTGGATGGGCCCTAGTAGATGCCCCATCCCAGTTTAGAGTAAAGTTCTCAACAAGGCCACTGCGTGTTGGACCTGTGTCCCCACGTAAGCCTTTCAAAGGACCGGGTATTCTCAATAAAAAAGAGAGGATTTATTTATTATTAACTATACTTAATTATATAAATACCAAAATTTTACATTCATTCGTGTTGAACCAACAACATCCTTTTTTAGTCGGTTATTTTATTGAACACAGGGCCACATGGTAGTAAATTATGTGGTGATATATATTGTAAGAACATCTCAGAGTTAACTGCACACGAATCTATAACATTCCAAACACATTCCTGTGTCTACGCTTTAACCGACTGTACTAAATTTAAGAGGAATGTAACTACATGTCAAGTAGCTATGCTTGGATTGAAAGCTGCAAAATCATTTCATTGAATGGCAGATTCTGTAATTTGCTGGCCTGTTGGTCTAGTGGTTAGTGACACTGACTGCTAAACCGGAGGTCGTGGGTTCGTTTCATACCCAGGACAATTTTTTTTGTGATGAGTAAGATGATTGTTTTCGAGTCTGAGTGTATTTTTTATCTATAATGTGAAATGTATTTAGAAATATATAAGTATGTTTATCAGGTGTCTGGTTGCCATAATACAGGCTCTGTCTAGTTTGGGATCGGACGGCCGTGTGTGAGTTGTCCCAAGGTATTATTATATTATTTATAATTGCTAAACAATGACCTCGTCTCATATAGAGAAGGAATAAGCTACTTATAAATATTATTTTTACTTTATAGACGGTACAGTCCTATAAAAAATCCCTGCTGGTTGGTTTAATTCCTTATTAGACAAAAATAAGAGTGATCCACAAATAGTTTGAACAAGTCTGGGCATACTTTATGTTCTTGAATAAAAAAAGAAACAAGTGCCGGGTAATAAATACAGTTCTTTCATTTTATAGAAACAGTTAATTGCATTTATAAAATGATAAATACTTTATATGATATTTATTTAAAGCATAACGGTTTACTTACACACATTTTCAGTACAAAACTAGTTTCAGACTCAATACGAGTCAATCATGAGGTGACGCGGCAGCGGTGGAGTCGCGAGTCAAACCGATCTTGGCGGCCCATGTTCTAAATAATTATGAATACTCCTCACGATAGTTATAATACCACTTAAATATTAATGAACATATTGAAAGTAAAACGAATTAATATGACGAGCAGTCTTTTTCGTTCATAGTCTGGTATATAGAGCCACAATATACATTAGAAGTACAACATAAAAGTGCGTCCACACAACTGGTACTCCGTCACATAACATTTGTTAAAAATCGTGACGAAGATTTAAATTTCACCTATCTATTTTTTCAGGAGACAATGAAAAAACTGTTTTTTTTATTACATGTGTTCGACGAGGAGTGAGGTCTTTGCCCAGCAGTAGGACAGTACAGGCTAGATATAATAATAATAATTTAAACACCCCGACAAAAAAAAAGGTCAGATAGGCAGTCGCTCTCTGTAAAATACAGTATTCAGCTGAATCCGGTGAGACTAGAAGCCGAAACCAAAATAACTTGAAAAAAAGTTAGGCAGAAGTGTGGGACCTCCTTTATCAAATATATCCAACATGCTTTTGTCGCAGCGAACCAAAATTAAAACCGTGTTGTTCTGTCAACCTTTTAGCAAATTGAATGGCTCCCTCTTGAGAAAAAAAAATTACAGTATGTATACAGTGCACAAAAAGTAAAACGAAATGACAAAGATTAAAGAATAAAAGGTATTTTTTATGTTACACGTGTCGTTTTATCTTTTTTATTTACGAATGAAAAAGGAATGTATTTTTTGTATTTGTTTTGTATTGGATGTGATTGTTTGTTTCATTATTTTTTGTATTTTGACATGACTGGAATGTTAGTGAACTTGACTGCTAAACCGGAGGTCGTGCGTTCGATTCCCACTTAGGACAAATATTTGTGTGCTGAGCATGATTATTTGTTATGTGTCTGGATGTAATTTATCTAATATTTATGTATTTAGCAATACATAAGTATGTCTATCAGTTGGCCGGTTGCTTTAATTCAGGCCTTGCCTAGTTTTAGTGATAATATTACTAGCTGTTCCCCGCAACTTTGTCCGCGTGTTTTAGTTTCAACGGGTTTTCATTTTTGCAACATTTTTCATTAATACTCCGCTCCTTTTGGTCGCAGCGTAATGTTATATAGCTTATAGCCCTCCTCAATAAATGGGCTATCCAACACTGAAATAATTTTTCAAGCCGGAGCATTAGTTCCTGAGATTAGCGCGTTCTAACAAACAAACAAACTCTTTAGCTTTTTATATTAGTTATATAGATTATTATACATAGCACGTGGTGTGTATGGGAATTTTTGTAAGTAAATCTATCTAATCTACGCTTCTTCTGACACCAGTAACATGAGATGGCGTGAAGATACAGCAGTTTTTGCTCTATAATGTGAGTTAGTCAACTAGTTCACAGATCGTTTCATATTATCTAAAAGCTTAATCTTTCGTATGAAGTTGGCGATCCGCCAGAGAGCCTATTTTAATATTTACTTCATAAATATATCTGCAACTTCTTCAAGGGTTAGTAGAACTGTTTAGTTAACAATAGGGTAGACGACTAATCCTTTACTAAAGTACGTCAGTTAAATTTAAAATTAAAAAAAAAAAAAAAAAAAACACGTATTTTTAGGGTTTCGTACCAAAAGGATAAAACGGGATATGGTACAGAACCCTTCATGCTCAAATCCGACTCGCACTTGGCCGGTTTTTTGATAAAAAAATAAATTGAATATAGATGTCACATGACGTCACAATTTCGTGCATTTTGTGATGTCATTAGCCCCCTTCACTGAACTTTAAATTCGCTTTATCTACTTAGTGTTTTCTTAATTGAAAAAGCAAAAAATACGTGTCAAATATTGTTTTTATTATCTAACTGACGGACTAGTTAAGTCAAAGTCAATATTTTATTGCATACCAAGTGTACATTTGGTCTTTCATAACAATTTTGTTGCACTTATCAACTCAGTAGCCCTTTGCAGGCACAGCAATACAATAATATTAAACATACATTGATATTTAGACTCTAAATATCCTATTATATAGTCTTAGACTTTGACTTTTCATTCTCATCTACCCCATTAGGAAAGGAAGGAGCTATAATTGAAATATAAATCTTTGACCTCTAGAATCCTCAACAGTTTAATTTCATTACATAAAATATTTTCTCAAACAACTAGTTAGTATAAGACAAGACTACTTAAGAAAAATACATTAAGATTAAAAACTTTTTGTACTATCCACCGTAATTAATAAAATACCCTTAATTATTCTCTTAAAATATTAAGATAAAATCCTGTAATACTTGTCTTAATAAGATTCTAGACAAGCTCGTTATTTAGACAAGACACTATTAGTTCATTCAACCTATTTTCATAATAAAATAACGCAAACTGGATTGCTTGAGGTCAAACTAGATTAGTGAACCCCTCCCAAGTAAATTAGTTTCGGACACATAAGTAATGTATCTACAAATCTTATTTAGATGGAAATAGGTAGGTATTACATAGGTATATAAGGAAATAAATATGTACAGTCCAGTTCATTAATACAACGTGTAAAAAGTGTAACGTGTAAAAAGAAATAAAGAAATAATAAATAAATGTGGACAACATCACATACATTGCTCTGGGCCTCTAGACAAGTGACAATGCGACAAGCGATAGCTGATCGAATCGCTCAAGTGTATGGAATTGACAAGTCCAAGTCACGTGACTTATCGAAACAAAATGTCATTTCTATACATTTAATGTCATTGAAGCGATTTCTATCATCGTAAACGCTTGTCGAAATGCCACTTGTCTAGGAGGGCAGATCCCAAAGTAAGTAGCTAAACTTGTGTTATGGAACCCAGAGACAACGAAGGTAGCACAAACACCCAGACCCGAGACAATTTAGAAAAGTGTTTTTCTACATAGACTCGGCCGGGGATCGAACCCAGGACCTCAGAGCTGGCGACACTTTGAAAACCGGTGTGTACGCAACTCGACCACGGAGGTCGTCATTTAAATATTTTGCATTCTCGTCAAATTTCAGGAGGCTGTTATGAAAGATATAATTAATAAAATAAAATAACGATATCTGCTCAATAATTAATACATACTTGTTTTTTTTTGTTATTTCAGTTTGTCAGTATTTCAGAACACACCACTTTCGAAGAACTCGAAATCGCCCCGTTGCGTTTGCGGTAGGCAGTGTCTTTATGTGTGTGTAAAAGTGCAGTTACAGTGCGGTATCACACGGGCCGCGTTTTAAAATGCTTGTCCCACAAATGCCGATTTCCGAAGATTAGAAAAAAAACCTACATATTTTATTATTGATTCGTGTCGAAAGTCATTAGGTTACTTACTTCCTATATTTTTGCAGCCTGAATGGACCATTATATTAATGAACTCGACTGTACATCATGAAATTAGTAATTACATAAATTATGGAATATTCGTGACGCTTCTTTGATAAACTAATTACAAAATAAATGATCATAAATGTGGATCACATCACATACGTTGCTCTGAACCCAAAGTAAGTATCTAATGCACTTGTGTTATGGCATCAGAGACAACGAAGGTACCACAAACACCCAGACCCGAGACAATGTAGCAAAGTGGTTTACTACATCGTGTGTCAAAAATTGAATTTTGAAACTATTCAATTTTGACAGCTGTCACCAATGACATCTGTCAAAATGGTGATTAAACTCAAAAAGACTACGTCAGTAAAATGGTCAAATGAAACTTAAGAAAGTAACATTAGAGTCCAAGTATTTTAAATGGACTCTCATATTTTTAAACGTAATAAAACTTCATTATAATAGTTATCTAAGTAGAATCGCTCGCCGCAAACTATGCAGTCATTAAGACTCTTTCCGTTCGTATTATGAAGAGTTAAAGCTATTAGCGTTCTGTGTTAGAAAGAGACAGTGCTAACTGTCTGTGTAGCTCCGTCCCTCTCTTTTGCTGGGAACATTTTTTTCAAGTGATGTTATCTTCGGGTAGAGTTAAATTCGCAAATCCTTATCGGATCCCATTAGCAACAATCCTTTCGATTCTAACTAATAAAAACTAATTAAAGTTTTGTGGATTCTGTAATGAGGATAAGTTGGCGGTAATCTTTTGTCGCGTTTGCAAAGTGTGTTGAACTAAATTGTGGGTTCATGGAAAGTTTTGCTGATTGTAGTGGATTCGATTTACGGAATTTTATGTTTGAGTCTTTTTAGGATTCCGAAACCTAAGGGTGTCTCCGGGACCCTATTATTTAGCCTCCACGGTCCGTCCGTCCGTCCGTCTGCCAGCGGTATATCATCAGCGGTATATCTCATGAACCGTAATAGCTAGAGAGTTGAAATTTCCACACAGTGTGAAGGTGTTGCCGCAAAAATTCATAAAAAATTAAAGGGCGTAAATCTTTTATTTTTTTCTCTCAAAAGAATTGTCGAGACAAAGACTTTTTTAGGGTTTAGACCACAGTTTAGACAATGAGAAGGACGGTGTACTACTAACATAAATAAGTAGTATTATATTTAGTAAGTTATATGTTTACTCAATTAACAATTATTATAGGGATAGTAAACATTTCAATCTTGCCAATTCCATCATTATCGGGACAGAAGGCCAGCTTCCTAGATTCAATTTCAAAGTCACTATTCTAGTAAATTGACAATTTGCTAAAGCGATTGTTGTGATATAACAACTGTTTTAGGACTAGTACACACTAAGCGAATAACTAAATCATATCAACTTATAAGTAGCTTATTTACTGCAAAAATAGCTTTTTACCAGCAATTCTTTTACGGAAATATTAGATTTTCAAGGGTGTTCCCATTTGGCAATCAGGCAAAAAAGCGATCATCATGTCATCTCGCCAGCATATTCTTGGCCTGCCCTAACGAATAAACTACTATGTAACTATCTGTAACTACTAAATTTTATTTGTTAATTAAAATGCCTGTAATAATTTTGGAAAAAACATTATCGTCGGCTTTCAATATGGCTTTAAATATTTCAAATATAATTAAAATTTGTCCTAAAAATATTTGACTAAAAATCGACATCCGTTTTAAAACAAGCGAGATAGATGCGCCCTTACCGCCTAGATTGACACAGGCTTAGTTCGACTAACTGAACGGCAGGCTAAGTTATATATTTCATCCTGTCAATATTGATAAATTTAGGACTTTTAAGATTAAATGCATCCACTAGAAAATCAATTAATTTTGGCAGTGTTTTTATTGAAAAAATCTTCGTCAAAATGAATAAATCTTAAAATGAAACTAAAAAATTAAAGTATTTAATTTAAGTTGATTATATGACGTTCTCAGATAATTGGAAAGAGCCGAGTTGCATCAGCGCTGTCATCCAGACTAACGATTTCATGAAACATAATATACTCTGACGGCAGCTGCCGAGTTTTATGAGTCACCACACCACGCCAATTACCACAGTGCGCGACGTGCCGCGGGTTCGATCCCCGCATAGGACAAGCATCATGTGTGATCCATATTATCCATATGAGATCCATTGTTGACTGGGTATTAAATGTAAAAATCTATTTAGTCCAAAACTTAGATAATAAAAAATATTAGACACGTTTATTTATTTTTATATATAATGTCGTGGTGGCCTAGTACCCACAAAGTTGCAGGTTCGAACCCGTAACAGGCAAGTACCAATGTGACTTTTTCAAAGTTATATGAACTTTCTAAAGTATTCTAAGACATCATTGACAATCGGTGAAGGAAAACATCGTGAGGAAACCTAGATTAAAAAAATTGGAATCTGAAATCGCCAACCCGCAATGAGTAAGCGTGGTGATCAATGCTCGTTCCTTCTCTATATGAGAAGAGGCCTGTGCCCAGCAGTGGGACATTTAATGGCTGGTATTATGTATGTTACACATTTGTTACTTTTTCAAAATATCTAAAAACTAAGAAGGTAAAGCATATCAAAGTTCAGGAGTGGGGGCTAATTACGTCATAATGTTAAACAAAACGTACGACATCGTGACGTCATGCAACATTTCAAATCAATGTATCGTCGTAAGTTTTTAGTTACGAAAAAAAGAAAAAATTCGTGTCAAATATTTTTTACTAAACTACGTGACGGAAAATTAAAAAAAAAGACACTAGTCAACTAAGTGCTGCTTGTTCCAAGTCTGGGTGTTATTTGTGTATGTGAATTGAATGTTTGTAAAACTCCCCGCGATACAGTGGTTAAATTTACTAGTGCGGGAGACGTTTTATATAAAAAACAAAAGATACTGTTTGTTGAACCTAATTCTTTAAAGCTTAAAAAGGAAGTTTTTAATTCAACCTTCAATGTTTAGCACAAAAAGTTTAAGACAGATATTCTCGAAGAAAGTTCTATATTTCATGGAATCGTCCAGGAATATAATAGACGCCAAAATTAATAAATATTCGAAGTCACGGCGGCTTCTACAAGGATGATTATAATTTATGTCTTTACTTTATAAAAAATTTAAGCCAATGCATCGTTTATTATATAAAGAAAAGAAAATACAAAAGTTCCAAACAAAATACATAATTATTAATCACAACCAAAAATTAAAAATAAAGGCGTTTAAAGAGATAAAACATATATATTATTGTTTATTTACAAGTCGCTATATACATTATACATATTATTTACTAGCTGTCCCCCGCGACTTTGTTCGCGTGTTTTAGTTTCAAAGGTTTTTCATGTTTGCAACATTTTTCATTTATGCTCCGCTCCTATTGGCCGTAGCGTGATGTTATATAGCCTATAGCCTTCCTCAATAAACGGACTATCCAATACAAAAAGAATTTTTCAATTCGAAGCAGTACTTCCTGAGATTAGCGCGTTCAAACAAACAAACTCTTCAGCTTTATAATATTAGTATAGATTTAATATAATAAAAACATGAAATGCGCCAAAATAAAATATAAAAACATAGTTTATATTTATTTATCGTTCTAAGAAGTTTTATAACTAACAGTCACATTCAAAACACATAGCATAGGATACCAGGAAAATATGACATTCCCACAGGAATAAGGCGTGAACTGCTCCATTATGTATGACAGAGAAAAAACAAAATACCGTAATATTCTCAGCACTGAGGATAGGTCTTTCTAATTCAATTAGGAGAGATCGCCGTTCGGGACGCTCTAACTTAATATGCGAAGCCTGAGGCAAAATCGTGATATTGTTCTACATTTTTATTACAAACTTCATCAAGTAAACATATATGGTGAAATGTAGTGTCAATGGAATGTCGATAGACGTATTTTTAATGTTGGTAGTCTGCTAATGTCAATAAATAATTCTTCAATATGCAATTGACACTACTGAAATACAAAAATTAGCATCATAAGTGTTGATAACGACATGGGAAGTAACAAAACTGATGGCCTCTTTGGTTTAATAATAATATATCTTATTCTAAGGCTCAAATCGTACTACATAATATCAATTATATTATATACTAGCTGTTTTTCGCGGCTCCGCCCACGTAGATGTGGGTTATCACGGCAAAAAAAAGCCTATATATCTTTCTCAGGCTCTAGACTATCTGTTACCAAACCAGTTCAGACCGAAATCAGTTCAGTAGTATTGGCGTGAAAGCGCGACAGACAGACAGTTACTTTCGCATTTATAATATTAGTAAGGATTTATGAGTTGTCTGGTTGCCATAATACAGGTTCTGCCTAGTTTAGAATTAGATGGCCGTGTGAGAATTGCCCTAAGATGTTATAATTATAATATTATATTGCTAGTGTCATAAAATATGACAACATTCCGAAAAGACTCGAAAAACTTTTGTTTTATTAACTTAACTATTCTTTGGTACAGTTAAAATATACCTACCATTTTTGCCAAGACCTCACTCGACACTAGATTTTAACTGAAGTCTAGTTTCATTTTATCTAGACTTTGAAAAATCATGGGCGCACATAACGGAAGCAGGGTCGTCTATTATACCCGGCTCTCAGAAACGCTGAACTACAAACAAAAAAAACTTTGATTCTGAAATCCAGTTCAGCCCAGTCGAATGTAGTTTATACCAGTTTGAAGCGATTCAAACTGGCCTCGTTGCATCCCAGTCGAGTGCAGTTTGTTAGTTTCAATGTAATTTGACTACCAGAAGTCGCATAATATACTTTATTTATAATAGAAACACGTGCAACCCTAATTTATATGATTCAAAATGTTTAAAAAATATTTTTTTCACACAGATTTTCATAAAACAGTGTATTTCAGAGTGATATACGTTTTATCGATGTATAACTGTTTTGATAATATTTATAACTTTTATTAATCAAGCACTGTACAATTTTGACCTTCTGCAATACCTCTTTATTGTGACTTGAACATATTTCAGCAGTATTGTGTGACTTTGGCAGGTGGCGACGATATTTTTTTATTTTGATTCGTACTTTACTTTCGTTTTTAGTATTTTATCGTACAATATTTTTATTTTAAAATAAAACACATTGATTTAAAACTTCTAAAGATAAATATTTGGATTAAAACATCTGTCAAAATAGAAGTTATATGTTAATTATTTTTAGTAGCCGAAAATAGTTAGTTAAATTAAACTTTTTGTAATTTGTAATATATACCATCTTTTTCGGTTCCGCTGACTTGGATGTCGGTTATCGCGGCAATAAGTAGCCTATGTCATTTCATAAAAATTAACTTCATACCAAATTTTGTCAAAATCGGTTTTGTTGTTTAGTCGTAAAAACATAACAGACAGACAGAGTTACTGACGCATTTGCATTGTACAGACTATAAATGTCCTGCAAAGCATATGTTTCAACCCCAAACCGCTTGAGTATATAACTTCCAAAAAGGTTGTTATATTACAATTAAAAACCGTAAATAAGGATAAAAAGAGGAATATAAAATTTACATTTCTACGCAGCGTCGGCCGAAATTGTGGAACTAAAATGATTCCCTCTTCTGTGCCTCATTAAGGCCTTGCTATCTAAAAAAAAATCAGACTATTTCTGTCTATCTTTGATGGTGAGTATGTGCTTCATATGCACGTAACGTCATAGAAATGATCTTGTAAATACAATCCTATTTTTTTACACTTTCGTTTCATCAATGAGATTTTTATTTCGGATAATTTTTTTCACCTATGATTGAAATCAAAATTAATGGTTCAGTATCCAGTAGGTTTTAAATGTTTATTTTTTGGGATTAAATTCATATATCCCGTGAGATATCTACTTATATTGTGTGAGATAGCTCGGTCTCGGGTTCGATCCCCGGGCGGGTCAGTGTAAAAAACCACTTTTCTACATTGTCTCGGGTCTGGGTGTTTGTGGTACTTTCGTTGTGTCTGAATTCAATAACACAAGTGCTTTAGCTACTTACTTTGGGTTCAGAGCAATGTATGTGATGTTGTCCACATTCAATTTAATTTAATATTATTATTGTTGCAGCAGCATCTTACACATGTTACATTTTTTGTCTCTATAAAGATCGTAATGTCTACTGATAAATTTTTGATGTTAATGAGACATCTTTTGATACTTTTACCAGACAGCAACAAACAAGCTTAAAACTTTAATGAAATGTTCAGAGACAATGCCAGTATTCGACCTCCTTTAACTTTCTGTGACACGTTACCGAACGGATACACGTAACGAAGTTGTCCTGTTCGCTAGATCATGTGTAACGAGGCGACCGAGACCTCTAAACTAGAGATGTGAAACATCCGTGCATCCGGATGCATTAAGCTCATATCCGGATTTATTAGTTCCTGTAGCCATCTGCCCCTGTAGCGAACTCACATTTCTACAAGCGTTCACATGATATTTTTAAATTTGTATGGAAATTACATTTCATTTCGATAAGTCACGTAACTTAGTCTTGTCACTTTCATACGTTTGAGCGCTTAGAGAAATGTCACTTGGCTAGAGGGGTTTTTCTGAAATCCGTTCTGGAGACTTCAATTATTAATCTAAACTTTTTTTGCCTAATATTCGGTATATTATATTATTATTAACAATCCTTGTGTTGCGGTCTTTGACAAGTTGGACAGTTTTGTTGACAGTGGGACAATTACAGACAGCAGGCCAACTACGTGTTTGTTATATTCTTATGTAATAACTATACAGTAACAGCGTTTAATTTTAAAAGGTAAAAAATCCTCATTGGGACTCAGGACTCACCGGCTTAAAACACATATACAGGGTACCTATACATATAGATGGAAACGCAATCGCAAACTGCCGGGTTACCTGAATTTGTAATAACAATACTAACGATTTTGGTAAGTTCTTTCTCAGTAATGATTGTCTAAAGCCGCGCGCACGGTCTACTTCAAGCAGTCGGTATTCACTGCTTTGAGAGGTCGACAAAACAAAAAAACAAGCGGAAGGGAGGCGCGCGTGACGCGTAAGAGCAGTCGACAGTTCGCGCAGTCCGGGTACGTTGATCACTTACTTTCTGCTCGATCAGTTCATGTATGGGCCTAACATTGCATTGCAACACCAGTGAATTGACATATACCGCATGTACAAGTCCTTTTTTTGTTGTTACGGGGTGTAAATGTAATGACTTCAACCCACGCCGAGGGCACGACGTGGGGATATGTCGGACTTGCACCGACTAATAACACCCCGTCCTGTCCTTGCCTTTGCCGGAGTCCCGGGTTCGCTAAAGCATGCTCGGCGGGGCTCCAGTCTGTTTGAGTTCTACCTGAGGTTAAAAAAAATCTTTTCTACTATTTGTATTTAAAACACGGTGCACAGTACAAATATTCGCTCCGCATGCGTTAATGCGTAACAAATAATTATAAATCAATATATTTTTAGGTGACATCCGTTGATTCGAACACGAGTATGAGTAACATCACTAGTAACAACTTCGAGTTCTGTCGGGTCTGATCGGCTCGTATAATTTGATTTTCGATGTGGTTCCAATTGTTAGAGGAAGACAAGAGATAATGTAGCATAGCTATACAATAAATGGGATATTAAACTGAGCATCTGTAGATTCTTATGGGCAATATTATTATTAGAAAGTGGAGTATATTTGAACTGTATATTTACGTATAAAAAAGAATAAACACGAACATACATAAATTATATACGGTATACCATTTTATGTGTATTTCAGTCCTTTTGCAAAGCAGTTTCCATGAAGAATTGACGATATATGATTCAAATGCATATTCTTAACACACTGTGTTTTAAAAAAAAAAACATGCGTGCGTACAAAGTACACATGTCAGAAGTGAAACTTCTTTTTGGCATTGCAATCTGAAAATGAAAAGTTATTTGAAATTAATATTTAATAATAAAAATAATTAAAGAGAATTATTAAAATAAATTTATTTTATATTGTTTGAAAAATAATATTGTCAAATCTCAGATGTTGAATATTAAATTAAAATTCCTCGTGATTTTTTGTAAATATTAAAAATACCTAATCCAATTTAAATATATACAAAATTTTTGTAAATTAATGATAACTCTAGAAATTCCAATTTTTAAATTAAAATTTCGTCAAAAGAATTTATGAAATATTGTTATTAGTATTTTATGCACAATGATTTATTGAAATCTCAAATGACGAATTGTAAATAAAAATGCCACGTGTTTTTTGTCAATATTAGAAATTATTAATTAAGTTTTGTTTTTGAATTCAAAATTTAGAAAAGCGAATTTATGAAATATTTTTATTTTATGGTAAATGATTTATTAAATTATCAAATGACGAGTGGCAAGTTGAAATACCACATGTTATTTGTAAATATTAAAACTACCTAACCTTCAAACCAATTATCATAAAAAATTGACTTCCGTTGCATACCGGCGTGACGTTTCATCTGTAAAAATTTTACCCTCATGCGCCTAAAGAAGTTTCACTTCAAAAAGTGACCTGTAAAACGTGATTCTATATATCCTAATAGTATAATAAACAATTTCAATTTTAACTCTTATTAAATAGTTATATAAAATAACTATAAACTAGAACAAGGCATTTATGAAACTCACAATTAATTTATGAAACTCGGAAGAAACATATGAGTTAGACAAAATTTGAAGAGACTCTTGGAATTAATATCTTTCAATAATTTTATATAAAACTAGCGGTGACCCGCGGTTTCACCCGCGTAAGTAGCCCCTCTTCCCGAAAACCTTTTTTTTTTGCTTGGCATAAAAAATATCCTACGACGTATTCTCACACCTACCAAATATACACAAAAAATTCATAAATATTGGTAAAGCCGTTTTGGAGGAGTAATTAATAACAAATAAATAATATATCAATAACAAACACTGTGACACGAGGTTTTTATATATTAGATGTTTCAGCTTTATAAAACTAAACATGAAAAAAATTATTACCTTACTTACACATACTAAGATATCAGTCGCTTAGATCATTATCATGCGACATAAATACACTACGTTTAATACCCGGACGACAACCGGAGATGCGTGAACACTGAAGAAACGCCCGGATATCCGGACAAGGATATCCGGCTCCCGAAAAGAGATCCGTCGTAATAGTTCTGGGCATTCTGCTGGACTTGTATTCAAAACGATACAGTTCAGTTTATTCACTGATTCTGTAAGAGGTGTCTTTTAATAAATAAATCCAGACAACATCACATACATTGCTATTACCAAAGTAAGCAGGTATAGCACTTGTGTTATGAAATCAGAGACAACGAAGTTACCACAAACCCTTAATCCCGAGACAATGTAGAGTAGAGGTTTTCTATATTGACCAGTCCGGGGATCGAAATCGGGACCCCAGATCAGCGACACCGTACGCACGGAGGTCGTCAAATGTAACGCGTAACGCTTAATGATTTATTTACAATATGTAGGTATCAAACTAGACCCTTGCCGTGAAAGCAAGCGTAGGCATAATACGCTGCCACATTCACCTATTGTTAATGATCCAACTGGGGGTAATAACACAACTAAAATATCTTATAACAACTTATTCTTTATGTTTAGGTAGGTAAGTGATCAGTAAATTAGCAATATTAATAATAATAATTTTGACGTGACAACGTCTTATAAATTGGTTTGCCGGGTGACACTTCAAGAAACTGCGTTACGCTCCGCTCACGTTATGCGCTCACAATGAGAGCGAGTGAGAGGCACGCGTCCCTTCCACTCGGGCATGGTTAGCCCGCCTAAGAGCGAGAGAGACAGAGCGAGAGAGAGAGAGTGAGAGAGATAGGCATACACACCGGTTCATGTCTTGCGCTTCCGTATATGTGTAAAGGTAAAAATAAAATTTTGTTAATATGAAATTCAGTGCGAGATTCTTTGTATAAATTAATGTTTTAAATATAATTCTTTGTATAAATAAATGTTTTAAATTGTTACTATTATTTCATCCTTCTTCCTACTATACGAATGAATATTCACATTAAAATTATTTTACCACTCAAAGTCGTTGTCACGTAAAACTTTCGCCCGTATACCGACTTTACAGGCAACCAATTTTTTTTTTTTGATGTCATACTACTAATAGATATAATAGATAATTGTTGGAATAAATATGAGATCTCATAAACTTTTTTAAGAAAAGTATCTGAGTTTGCTTGTCGTTTGGACGTAATATAGATGGTAACCGTAGTAGGTACGCATTTAAAAGCTAAAACACATGTAAAAAGTCGTTACCCCGTACTAAACTAAATGTTAGTTTCAGCTATAAAAAGGAACAGAGCTATATAGACAGATATCAATATCTCATTCTTTAGCAGAACTGTAATATGCGTTTAAATTTTTTTAGTACTTCATACTCACAGTATTTAACACAAGTACTCTTAAAACTTGTAAAGTTGTAAATTTCTCGCAGTTTTCGAAAATGTTTTCATTACAATTTTTTTTTACATTTAGCTCACAATTAGTGGAGCGTTATTCGTAATGTAATAGTGCAAAAAAAAGTCCAATAAAGTCTATATTTGTATCATCCCGAGTTTTTACTTAAAAGGGTAGGCAGAGGAGTATTAATGAATGCATATACATGTATGTACGATACGCTTAACACATGGCATGATAAATAAACCTAGAACTTAGATCCTTTGTGCATTCAAATTAGGATAAAATCTCAATTAACAAACTCTAATTACTACAATTAATAACAGAAAAAAAATGCCGACGAACCTGTTGGTCGAGCCGGTTAGTAACCCAGACTGATAGCCGAAAGTCGTGGGTTCGATTCCCAACCAGGACAAATCACAAGGGTGTAATTTATCAATAATGTGTATGTATTTAGAAATATATAAGTATGTTTATCAGTTGTCTGGTTGTCATAATACAGGCTCTGCCTAGTTTTTGATCAGATAGTCGTATGTGAGTTGTCCTAAGAAAATATTATTTTATTATAATAATATTATTGTCCCAAGATAATATTATAATTACACAACTCACAAAATTATATTTTGCAAAAAAAATAATAATATTTAACCAAATAATGAAAAGCTCTTTCTTTCTTTCAAGTCAATATACAGTCCACCACATAAATGTTAAGACTATGACATTGATATAACCCTTATGTCAAGGTAGCACGGTTGATTTTCGTAAGTATTTGTAACTTTTCATGTGATGATTTTCAAACTTTGATGTCTTATTTTCTTGTGATTGATACACAATCCAAAATTTGAGGCGATCCCGTGTGGTTGCAAACTATTTGCAAGTTTTGGGGTTTCGAGTTTATGAGATTTCCTTTGTATTTGTGACCCAAAGTATGAAGGAAGTTTACTATAGAACATGTAAGTTACATACTGGATAAAGTTAACTGATATCTACTGCATTTTTGATCTTTTACTTGGAGAAAAGTATTTAAATTATTTCAAACAAAAATTATCAGGGTCAATAGGCTATTTGACAACATTAAAAATATATCCCAAATTGTGGTCATCATATCAGAAAATAGCGTAAAATAACATCTTTCATTTAATTTTAGACAAAAAAATGTATATTTCTTGCAGATTACACGAAACAAAATATAATATTTTTTTAAACTTTATCTGTGACGGTCAACGCCCTGTGATTGGTTAAGATTCTTGTGACGTCACACGCAAGTAAACATTGCTTCCTTGACTGAGTCTAGTTCGTGTTTTGTGTTTTATCGGTGTTATATTCGATTTTTGAGTGATTTCTGAAGGAATATTTGATAAATCTTATAACTGCTGGCATAAATATTCGTATTGAATCTCAAAATGGAGGCAAATTTTGTGCGAGCTGACAGCAGCAACCTACCTAAGATAGATGCATTTATGGTAGCACTTTTCTTCAAGAATAATGCAGATTACTATGCTGCGGAACTTAAATATGTAAAAACAGTAGTGTAAGTACCCCATAGAAATGATTTATTTTGTATATAAATGTATTAAGTATAATAAGTTTGGAAGTTTTATAAGAGCTAATTTTAGGTTATATTGATGAAAATTCCTTTTGTCATGACTTTTGCTTTAGTTTCACAGGTCTGCACGACAATCATATGGTGACGAAGCGATTGGTTATGTTCAGCTACACCGGGAGCGTGGAATTTGGACAGTTAAGTGTAAGATGTGCCCTGAGCACAAAGTACGAGCCAAAGGATACAATGCGCTGCTGCTGCGGCTGCTGAGAACCTCAAACGGCGGAAATATAACAACCTTATTGGAAGTTATACATTCCAGCCGTTTGGGGTTGAAACACTTGGACCGTGGGGTCCGAGTGCACACATATTATATAAAGATCTGGCGAAACGCCTTGTTGACTCCTCGCGTGACCCAAGGGCTGGGTTTTACCTTGGACAGAGAATAAGCATTGCCATTCAACGTGGCAATGCCGCCAGTGTTTTGGGTACACTTCCAGTCGACAGCGATGCGGATGAATTTTTTGACGCTATTTTTTAGATTTTTTTTATTAGTTAAGAGTTTAGTTTTGTTTTAAGTGTATATATAGTTAAGTTTGTATATATTTAAAATTGTAAATAATATTTAATTGTAAATAATAAAAAATATAAATATTAAAAAAAAAAAAAAAAAAAAAAAAATATGTTACTATAATTGTAAATTTTAGAGGTTAGGAATTAAAGATGTTTTTTTGTTTTATCCATTACCGATATTTTTCTATCTACTATCTGGTATGTATAAAGTTAAGTGATACTTACATCAAAGTGATCTTCGCACATAAAGACATTTGAATGTGATTGAATGGCATTTGGATCTCTTCGAGCTAACTGTAGCCACATTTTTCGCCTTTTGCGATTCGTTGGTACAGAAATAAACAGTTTCTGTGGACTTTTTATAGAAGTATTTGTACATTGTGGCACTACACACCACTTATAGACCATTGTATTCAATAAATTTGAAGAAAGTCGATGAAATGCACTGTTTTACAAACTTCATTAACTCCGTTTACTTGCATGTGACGTCACGCTTGTCACGAGACCGGCGCCATTACAGAAACAGCGTTTTTGCCGCGGTTCTGGAAATTTAAACTTCAATATTGATTTTTACTCATAATACAGAAGATTTCCCGGAAATATCAATGACAATAAGCTTAATATGTTATAAAGAATAATTTAAAACGATTCTTAAAAATGGTCAAATAGCCTATTTCAGAGGTTCGTATTTGGTTGGCCATTCAAAAACTTATAAGTCTTATTTATTTTTATATACCAACCCTTGATTACAAAATCTCATGCGTAGATGTTGCTTTAAACATCGTATACTAGCGACCCGTCCCGGTTTCGCACGGGAGGAAATTTATTTAAACATAGCGTATATTACACTGGGATAATCTAGTATTCTAATGTTGAAAGATTTATGAAATCAATCCAGTAGTTTTTAAGTTTATTCCTTAAAAACACACAAAAATAAAAATCTTTACTCTTTATTATATTAATGAAGTTGTAGCTGTAAATAGAAACAAAATATCTGTTTTTAGTCCCAGCCCACTTTTTAGCCTCTTTTCACCAAGATCACCAGAGATGTTTAGCCGTTTACCAATAAAGTGTACAGAGTCATACAAAGTAAGATTTAAAAGTAAGTGTAAGAAGTCTAAGAGAGATTAAAAATAAGTAAACTATAGAGTGCACATATCGAGTATGAACTGTAGGCACTAGTATGAACAAATAAAGTCGTAAAAAATAGTACCAACAAAGAGCGCGCCGTTTCATTAAAACTATCACTAACAATAATATCGGAACCATCTATATTTTCGCATAAACGTCTGTCGTACGCAAAATCACTAAAAACAGTAAACGATCGTATTACTTACAGTTAAAAATTTGCTTACGCTCGGCACATCCAGCTACTAGCGATGCGGGCACTCTATGCTTGTCTATGTATACTCCAAGGTGTAGCTAGTCAGTTTCATACTTTAAGTTTTGCCCTTAAAGTTGTTGAAGGAGCGAGTCAGATGTAACGATAATGACTTATTTAGTTGTTTGTATCAGTTCCGTGGTATATGGGACCATATAACGTATCGGCAGCCCCTCTACCCAAGTGACATTACAAGCGTTAACGCTGATCGAATCGCTCAAATGTATGGAAGTGACAAGTCTAAGTCACGTGACCTATCGAAACGATATGTCATCTCCAGACGTCTAATGTCATTTAAGCGATTTCTATCATCGTTAATGCTTGTAGAAATGTCACTTGGCTACAAAGGCTGATTAGAAAACGTGACAGAAGAGTTTAGGATCATCTTGAAGAACATAGAATAAAAACATAAAGAATAAGTATTCCTAACCATCAATGTAAAATCGTAAACCTTTGGATAAGTCAAATGAAAAAAAAGAAGTCTATTTTTTTTTAATTCCATTTTAAGGAAATTACGAAAAAAAATGATTTCTACCCCTTTATTAGTGACGACAAAATAGTTTTTATTTTTTTATACAGAATATTGGCCTAACCTGTTCGTCTAGGAGAGCGGAGGTCGTGGGTTTGATTCCCACCCAGGACAAATTTCAATATATTAGTTTGATTATCAGTTGTCAGGTTGCCATAATACACCAGACAGATCGTGTAATTTATCCCCAGATATTATTAATTATTATACTTATTATATTATTAATAATTCTTGAATACAATGTTACAAGAATAATTGTATATAACTGTCTCAATCTAGTGCCTACATTTTTGAGTGATGCAAAGACGAGGACAAATTATTTTTGAACAGTACAAGTATTAAGACGGTACCTATAAAAACAAAATAATACTGTCTGCCTGTATCGAACGACATAAATCACATCGTCAATTCGTTCTTAAGATCCAACAATACGAATTCCCAATGGATAATTATTTCCGGCTTCTTTGTTAAGAGATAAGAATCTTCCTGGGTAGTCAGTGGTTCCAACACAGAGTCAACATAGACAAGTATAGAGCGTGCGCGACGCTAGTAGCCCTTATGTCAAGCGTAAGCACATTTTTAGCTAAATATACTGCGCTCGTTTATCAATAACTAGCTGTCCCCCGCGACTTTGTTCGCGTGTTTTAGTTTCAACGGTTTTTAATTTTTGCAACATTTTTCATTTATGCTCCGCTCCCATTGATCGTAGCGTGATGTTATATAGCCTATAGCCTTCCTCAATAAACGGACTATCCAATACAAAAATAATTTTTCAATTCGAACCAGTAGTTCCTGAGATTAGCGCGTTCAAACAAACAAACAAACAAACTCTTTAGCTTTATAATATTAGTATAGATATGTGATTATCCGTGCGACGACACATGTTTATCCGAAAATATCAACTGTTTTGATATTATTAGAGTAATAGTAGGTTTTTAAGGTAGTTTTAATAAAACGCTGTGCGCTGTTTTAATACAAATTTTACGATTTTACATGTTCATACTTGTGCCAACAGTTTATACCCGATATGCGCGCTCTATAGTTTACTTATTTATTCCTCTAAGCTTCAACATGATTATATGCATAAGTGATTGGACAATATTTGTGGGTTCGATCCGCTAAAAATTTAAGGTTTAAAAAAGCAATTATTTTAACAAGCGCCGCCTTTCTCCTATTTCCTATTTGCACTTACTAGACATCGTTTATGAGAGACTAGCTGTCCCTCGCGACTTTGTCCGCGTATTTTAGTTTAAACGGTTTTTCATTTTTGCAACATTATTAATTTATGCTCCGCTCCTTCTAGTTATATAGCTTATAGCCTTCCTTAATAAATGGGCTATCCAACACTGAAATAATTTTTCAAATCGGACTCGTAGTTCCTGAGATTAGCGCGTTCAAAGAAACAAACTCTTCAGCTTTATATATTAGTAAGTATAGATGATATGCGACAAACTGACAGGCAGCTCATTCAATAGCAGTCAATAGTATCAGTCAGATGGCATTTTTAATATCAGAATTTTGAACGTGAATTTCCGATTTTAGCAAAGCATTGTTGATATTTTATTGTTTTTACATAAAAAAAATAGATTTATACATAAAACAAAGTCGGTTTACTTACAGATTTTATAACTCAAAAACGGGTGGACCGATTTTCATGTGCTTTGATTTTTTGTATGTCTGCGTCCCGAATAGCAGAAATACTATTAAAACTGGTCACGGGAACGAAAACTGCTTACGCGAGTGAAACTGCGGAGCACAGATAGTGACGTTTAATCGTGACATAAAAAACCATTGAGAGATACACGTGTATATAAACACGTGTAATAAATACACGTGTTTTAAAATAATTACTGTGATTCGATACTAAATACAAAAGTATCTCTCAAAACAATAAATATAAAATTCACCGTCGAATATCAACAGTTGTCAAAATATCATGGACTCGGCTCGGAAAAAAACATTCGGTATATATTTTATGGTTTCTCGCTTCGCCCCGCTAGCGTACCTACGGAAAACTTTTCGCGCGAAAAATTTGTATCGTGCGCGAAAATAAAAATAAAAAAACATAAACCCGATTGCTGAGTGATTGATGGACCATTCACTGTGATACGGTTTTTATCATTTTCGCGAACAAAAACCCCGTGATTTTGTACGGAACCATTCGCCTATTGTTTGGATATTTCAGCGCAATTTGCGCAGGAACGAAAATTTGTATTGAAAAGATCAATTTTGATGATGATAATCGGGTTTCCTGGCGACATTATTTTCGTAAAGTTTATAAAGTTTTCATTGTTATTCTGTTGATTGGAAGTTTGGGAATATTATTTGGGTAGTCAACTTTGCATTTTGAAGTTTTTAAGCGCCTTTCGCAGAAGTTTCGTTTTGTTATTAAAGCGCTTTTGGTGAATTTTGTTTATATTTTAGCATATAACAAAACGCTTCTAAGCAAGTTTGTTGTTCTCTCCATTATATTTGGAGTGATTTATTTCTGTTATGTACCTATATTGTACATGCTGAGTTATTTTGATATTTGTTTCTTAATCGCGAAGTCATGACTAAGCAAATGAAAGATGGAATTTTAAGCTAGAATTTGTGGTAACTTTGATATATTTAAAGAAAATATTCAAAGCTAAAGTTTTAAGAAACAAGAGACTTAAGAGGTTAAGTTGGGCAGTCGGAGGTCGCGCAAAAGATGTCGCAGGTTCGAGTCCAGGTTAAGGTTTAAAACTTTTTCTTTCTACTATTTGTGTTTAGTTACAAATACTCCCTCCGCATGCGTTAATTAAAAAAGCTGTGCATTTCCGCATTCACAAAAAAATCTTATAACAAAACAGAAATTTTTGGTGCAATTGTTTGAAACGGTTTTTTTTTGCTGGGAGTAGCGTTGTTATAAAAAAAGCATAGAAAATACAAAATAATGTCATACGTGACATGAGTGAGTTCACTCGCGTTCGCTCAATTTGTCAAAAATGCGACGCCATGTTGTGACGTCATGCGTTTGACACTTGAACGTTTATGTGAATGTAAAATGGCGTGGATTGTTTTATGGCGCGAAGTTGAGTTTTGTAAATATTTACACGAAAAAAGTTTGAAAATTTTGATTCGGTTATTTTCTTTTTTTTTAGCTTCCTTTTCTACTTCATAATCTTGTCTTATATCTTTCTTAAACATTCTAATGGCATACACAAAAGACATTTAAACGCAAGAAATAAAAAACCACTTGAAACAAACAAATATTTCGATGAATATAAATGTGAATCCTGTCACACAGCGTTAGTTGGCCTGGTAATGGCTATAGGTAACGACGAACGAAGTTATTTAGATCTCTGATATTGATATTCTGGCTTTTTGGTCTAGTGGTCTGTGACTCTGACTGCTAAACCGGAGGTCGTAGGTTCGATTCCCACCCAGGACTAATCTTTGTGTGATGAGCATAATCATTTGTTCTGTGTCTGGGTATAATTTATCTATACTATGTATGTAATTAGATATTTATAAGTTGCAATGCGTAATACAGGCACTGCTTAGTTTGGGAACAGATGGAAGTCTGTCCCAAAAATATTATTATTATATTTAGTTGGGTGTTTAATAATATAGGTTCGTCAATTATTTTTCTATTTAAATACATTTAAAAATCTAGCTGTATAAGTTTTTGACTATTCCCAGCATTGCACAAAATGCTGAAATCCATCCCATGTCAGTTCTGTTTCTTCTGTAGGCCAGTTCAGACAATTGCCTACCAAGATACAGACACAATTTACATCTGTCTGCACCTTGTTTAACAAACACAGACGTTTTGATGTTCACTATGTGTGACGGGTTTAAAGATATTCTAGGGTCAACCCTGTAGAAAAAACCCACAATATCTCGGTTGGCGCCCATCCAAAGGAATAAACATATAAATAAGTATTCTTCTGCTCATTAGATCGAGAATTTGATGTAAAAGATCATTCGTCTTCCGATTTTATCTTTCATTATTGTTCTTATTCAAACATTATGATAATTCATTTCATAAGTGGTAGTTATCGTTTTATTTTAGTGTACAAGTCGTTTTTCTTTTGTTCTTATTATTTATATTTTATTCTACCTATGTTTACTGGACATTATAGATTATTTTTCAACTCTGATTATTATTTGTATACGTATATATGATAGTTGAATAGTATTCTTGTGAAAGCATATAACTCTTTTTGCAGCATGCTTACCAAGATGGTCGGATACATTTTGTTTTTATTTTGTTATTTAAGGTCGCTCAAACATCTTAGGTCTTTAGCGACCTCTGTTGGTTTACAATATTTAATTAAATTAGAAGAGTTAAATATTATGTTTGTATGCCGTAGACGGTCATAAATATAAAATCAAAATGTATTTATTTCAAATTAGGCTACTAGTAGCTCTTTTGGAAAGTCAATATATCAGACAGCACCCTGATTTGCCCACCCTTCACCGCTTTCTAAGTGATCTGGTTGTAGAGAAGAAACGGCGCAACAAACTCCCCAGCAGCACGCTGTAATTCCGTTTAATTACAAAAAATAAATGTGGACAATATCACATACAATTCTCTGAACCTTAAATAATTAGCTAAAGCACTTGTGATATGGAATCAGAGATAACAAAGGAACCACAAATACCAAGACCCGAGACAATGTAGAAAAGTAGTATTCTACATTGACCCGTCCGGGAATCGAATCCAGGACCTCAGAGCTGGCGACTCCTTGAAAACCGGTGCACGCCACTCGACCACAGAGGTTGTCATATATAGCGATTACATAATGCTCAAAAATAAGATCTGTACCCTTCCTAGGTTTATACCAATAAAGCATTTGAATTTGAACCTTAATACCTTACACTCATTAGCTACTTCTTCTAAACCAAGTATCTCTATACATATAACTGATCCCAAATTTACATTACACCACAAATTGTATTAAAACAAACACCTAACGTTCTATGAGACCGGCCAAGTGCAAGTTAGACTCGCGCATAAAGAGTTCCGTACCGTTTTATAGAGCCCCCTTTAATTCAAATAGATTTTTTATTTATCTATACTAATATTATAAAGCTGAAGAGTTTGTTTGTTTGTTTGTTTGAACGCGCTAATCTCAGGAACTGCTGGTTCGAATTGAATAATTCTTTTCGTGTTGGATAGTCCGTTTATTGAGGAAGGCTATAGGCTATATAACATCACGCTAAGACCAATAGGAGCGGAGCATAAATGAAAAATGTTGCAAAAATGAAAAACCGTTGAAACTAAAACACGCGAACAAAGTCGCGGGGGACAGCTAGTATAGTAGGTATATATATATTATTGTTACAGCGGCAACATAAATACACACTCAGTGAAAATTTCATCTCTTTAGCTATTATGTTTCAGGAGATACAGCGCGCTGAAAAACAGATGGTCGGATAGTGAGGGCTTAAAAATAGGGTCCCGTTGGCACCTTTCGGGTATGGAGCCCTAAAAAATATAAAGGCGTTCTGTCCAATATTTTATGAGACCACATTACGTCGCTGACAGAAACACGAAAGGTTCTAATAAAGATAGTCGTTTTATTATAGGTTTCCTTTAAATTTATTATGCTCTAGTGATCTGTACATTAGATAGGCTCGATACAAGGATATTTGTTTGAACTCTGGTATAATCGGGTGAATATATTCTGATTCTGCATCTTCAGTAACTTCTTTTTGCTTCGTGTTGATGTATTCAAACTCAATTTTGAGTTAAGCTCGCCTCTGTACATTAAATGTCAATTTCTTATTTTATTTCGTTCATTATGTGTTACAATAAAGCATAATAATATATGTGCAAAATCCATATCTATACATAATTAATTTAATTAATGTATAAAAACCACTTTAATAATATCTTGGCACAACTCACACACGGCCATCTGATCCCAAACTAGGCAGAACCTGTAGTATTTTAAACAGACAAATAATAAATTTACTTATATATTTCAAAATACAGACATATTATAGATAAATTACACCCAGACGCAGAACCAATGATCATGTTCATCACACAAAGATTTGTCCTAAGTGGGAATCGATAGAATTTTTAACCTAATTAATAAAAAAGTCATGAAAATCGGTTCACAATGATGACATTGCTTACATACCGACAAATAAAAAAAACTTTTTCAGTACGTTTAATGCACAGCTTGTAAACAGCATTATCTACAGTATTATTAAACCAATAATATCGTTATAACATTCTGCAGACGAAGTTGTCTGCAACCTTTAATCCAGTGACCCGGCACTAACAGGGGTTGATACTTAGAGCTTGGCAACCTCTCTGGCAGACAGAACTAAGATTTATTTAGTTCATTATGAAGGTACTGTGTTTGAATATCAAGGTGTGCTAATAGATGACGCTTTGTAAAATAGATACCAGATAAATTGAATTGTATTTTTAATACTGGTTGGTTTATATAAAGAAAGAAAGAAAAAAGAAAAAACATTTATTTGAAACAAATGCAACGCATAAAATTATACACAAAAAAAAAAAAAAACAAAAGAATACAAAGGTATGGGGGAAATATGCGTCACTCCCGTGCGAAACGGCCAACACTCAGCATATGCTAAGGTTCATGCTGGATGCATGGACCTAACGACGGGCGGCGTTGACGAGATGACGATGACTGGTGTGAAAGTAATAATAAAAATTAAAGTTATCTATACTAATATTATAAAGCTGAAGAGTTTGTTTGTTTGTTTGTTTGAACGCAATAATCTCAGGAACTACTGGTTCGATTTGAAAAATTATTTTTGTATGGGATAGTCCGTTTATTGAGGAAGGCTATAGGCTATATAACATCACGCTACGACCAATAGGAGCGGAGCATAAATGAAAATCGTTGCAAAAAATGAAAAACCGTTGAAACTAAAACACGCGAACAAAGTCGCGGGGGACAGCTAGTTAATAATAAAATAAATAAAAACTTTATTCATAAAAAGAGATTGTAGTAGATGGGACATTAGCAGATTCTACAGTTGGGTTTGTATATTTATTACAAATCAGGTGGGTGAAGTTCTGTACTCCTAGCTAGATTTATTAATAAACCTGTATTAAGGAGTAAACTTCGACCATCCGTAAGCAAACCTAATCGATTCTTGAATATAAGAACGGGCCATAAGTGAGTTTGTTTCAATATAAGTAAGACAAATAGATGAAAGCGAGTACAAAAAGAAAATTACCGATAAAAAATATTTTCTATTATTATTATCCTAGATACAGAATAACTAAGTATTTTTTTACTTCATTTTATACCACAATACATTAAATTACGATATGATTCTTAAAAAAAATAGCTGTTGTTTTATTTTTCTTTAAACGACACCCGCTTTTGTGAATTTAATAAATTTATCGCCAGGGGTTTTCCAAACATTTAATTCACATACCCAATTTGAAAAACACATACACGAACACAAAAAATCATAATATAAGCAATTAGAAAATAACAACCTATCCGCATAGTAATTTTCCGAATACACAAATATTCAAGCAAGTTATATAAAATCACTAATTATCTAAAACCTTAGAGGAAACATAGACAAATATAGAGCGCGCGCATTGCTAGTAGGTAGTGCTGTACATGTACTACGCTCATTTACTGATTTATGTGTTGTTCCGTACGACGACAGACGTTTATGCGAAAATATCGATGGTTCCGATGTTATGAGGTTTTGAGATAGTTTTAATAAAACAGCGCGCTCTGTTTCGACACAAATTTTACGATTTTACTTGTTCATACCAGTGCCTACAGTTCATACTCTATACTTTACTTGTTTTGTTTTCTAAGGCTAAAACATAATTAGTCAGTATTTACCGTAAAATGTTATAATTTTGTACCAAATCAACAAAATACTTAAAACAAAATGTAGCCTTCATTTTACAGGTCCAAGAGAGAACTTATTCTAAGCTTGACTGGACAATTACCAAGACCCGTCTACAGGCAGTAATTTAACTACGTTAACCAAGGCTAGGACCCTCTGGGGCTCAAACCTAGCCTTATGTACCTAGCACTGAATCTATATTAGACTAGCTGCACGCCCCGGCTTCGTACCGCTGATGTGAGATTATCAAATCATTTTTTATATTTCTTTTATAAAATCCGTCTCCTGACGATAATTAAGACAACAAAATAATAATTAGTGAATTTGTTCCATCCGTTCACGCGTAATGAGATGACCAAGGGAAATAAAGATTAATTTATATATAGATTATTATACAGATTAATGTTTTATAATTACTAATTTTTATCCGTGTTAAAAAAGGTAGGGAAATAGAGATTTATTTTTGTAAATTTAAATAGATTATACAATGTAATGTTTTATAAATACTACTTTAATCCGTGTTAATAAAGTCATAGATTTTAAACTCAAAAAAAGGGGCCTAATAAGTTTAACTAGGACCAATGTATCTTTGTATCTGTCTATGGCATTGTAGCTCCCAAAAGATAAATAAATGTGGGCAACATCACGTACATTGCTCTAAACCCAAAGTAAGTAGCAACATAGCACTTGTGTTACGACAACTTAATTAGAGACAACGGAGGTACCACAAACACCCAGACCCGTGACAATGTAGAAAATTTGGTTTTCTACATTGACCTGTTCGGGGATCGAACCCGGGACATCAGGCCTGGCGACCCCTTGAAAACCAGTGTATACGCCAGTCGACCACGGAGGTCGTCAAAGAATAAATAGACTTTGATTTTATCCGATTTGAAGATTATCAGAACTTTTAATACCATGACGCTTATATTATCGCTCACGACTTATTTTCAAAAATTGTATCTTCAGGAGATACTTATTTACCTACATACCTTTTATTTTGCATCAATATCGAATAGCTATACGCCAGATTCATACAAATAAGTAAAGGTGTCCTTCACATTTCAAAATATTAATTCATAAATTTCCCATCCAATTTCAAATCAATCTAAAGTCAAGAATCGTTTCCAAAAATTAAACATTCACTGAACGCCTCACCCTTTTCATTCATTCTGAATGAGCAACTCAAGGGTCGCCATTCAATCAATTATTGAATGAAACGAAAGTTACTCGGTTCAAAATTTTAATGTAAATGCTTTTGGTAGTAGACTGTCCATAAATTAAATCGAATTATCATTAAATACTTGTAAACACAAGGTTGCCATTTTGATTAGTAATATTATATAAGTAATAATTCCAGACATATAATTGACTAGCTGTCCCCCGCGACTTTGTCCGCGTGTTTTAGTTTCAACGGTTTTTCATTATTGCAAACATTTTTCATTTATGCTTCGCTCCTTTTGGTTGCAGCGTAATGTTATATAGCTTTTAGCCTTCCTCAATAAATGGGCTATCTAACACTAAAATAATTTTTCAAATCGGACCTGTATTTCCTGAGTTTAGCGCGTTCAAACAAACAAAGAAACAAACTCTTTGGCTTTATAAATTAGTATATATAAATTAGCATCTTCCCGTGGTTTTATCCGTATAGATTTTTAGACTTATTAGGGCAAAGTATCCTATAATGTAATCTAAAAAAGTACCAGTCACTAACATTTTATTCTACGAAATAAAAACGTGTCTGTCTTCTACACAACATTTGCAATGTATTAACCATTCCTTAACATTTTATACTGTCACAACTCATGTTCCAAAGTTCGATGCTCGGGTTATTCAACTGTAAGGGTCCGTTCACACAGACCGGTTCAGAGAGAGTAAATTTTTATTCCTTTTAAAAAAGTTTTTTGGACATTGAAATGTGGTTGATTTTTACATTGCACAGTGAACGCATTTCCATTTCAAAAAAATACGATTGTGCTTTAGACCACACTAAAGCAAAACTTTTTTATATACTAAACGCAACTGGCTATGAGAGAAAGAGAGAAAGAAAATGTGTGCTCGCACTTCTCTCTCTTGCCCCTAAAGTAATATACGAAACGTAACTCCCTCTCTTTCTATCTTTACTAACTTATATCTCCCTCTCAACTTCCGTTCGCCTCGCTTGATCACACTTTTCATATCGCTCTCGTTTATCAGCTTATTCCCCAAGTTAAGCGTCAGTAAATAAGTTTTACTTCAAAAAGATATCTAATGTAAATTCTTATTTCAATGACCCAAACCAATACACAAACACGATTAAAATTTAATCTTTTCTCAGACCCGGTCTGTGTGAACGGACCCTAAAGCTTACATTTATATATTTATTTTAACTCTCGCTTGCATTAAGATGCAGTGTTTACTAAAAGGATTAGTGCATTACTTCTTCGGTTATGTGTGTTTAATGAAAACTTAGCGTTCTGACTAAGTAATGGATTTGTGTTTGTATAAATTCGTTAAAATAGATACGAGTCTGGAATATACACCGAAACGTATCGGTGTGGGTTCTACACTCGTATATCGGCCCCGATTCTGTTAAACCCACACTAAACTTATTTTAAACCATCGGTATCTTTTTCACTCGTACCCAATTAGAAAAGGACAGACGAAAATTAGAGATGTCAAATTTAGTTTCGACTAAAATTCTCATACAAATCTACCAAAACGCAGAAACGTGTGCACTATTAGCACAGTGATGTTCATGGCGAGAACTGGTTTGGAATTTCTAAGTTAGATGTTATCTGTTGCTGTCTTTTTCTCACGCTGTGTGTTAGTAAAAGATAGCAATGGTTTAATTTTGATTTAGTTAGCGTACTAATATCTAGTGAACAAGTTCTTGAAAAACATTTCTTCTACGTATATCGTTGGTAAGTTTTGCAAACGTGAAATTTCAATATTTACTAAAATCTGCACTATGTAGCAAATAAGTTTTATATTAAAATGTGCTTTTAAATACAAGCTTTTAAATCAGCTAGGATCACAGTACTAGTGAAGACAAATCAAACAAGATTATTCATAATCCTTACTAAAATTATAAATGCGAAAATAACTCTGCCTCTCTATATGTCTTTTTCACGCCAAAACTACTGAACCGATTTAAATGAAATTTGGTACACAGCTATCTGTGTACCAAATTCATTTAAATTTAAAATTTAATTTAAATTTTTTCAAATAAATTCCAACTAGAGCCTGAAAAAGGATATAGGCTACTTTTTGCCGCGATAACCGACATCCACGCGGGCGGAGCCGCGGGAAACAGCTAGTTATATATATTTACTAAAACAACACACCTCTTTTGCCTCTCGTCTGCAGTTCCCAACACCAACGCCACCTAATTCCTAGCTGCTAAGTCTCGCAACTTATTTACACATATATTCTAGACTTAGGTACCCCGCTGACATCTGGTGGCTATTTACTGAGATGAGGACAGTACCTTAGTCTTAAGTAAACGTGTTGGTTTGTAGATTAGAGTGAGAGTGCTGTTTGTACAATAATGCAAGCATGTTATTTTGTTGACCGACAGTTTATTTGCAATAGGGATGCGGACAGGGTATGAAAAGGAAATATCTATTTAATTTGCCATTTTCATAAAAAAAGAAAAAAAAACTCGCATTTTTACTTTTATCAAATCAATAAAAAATCACAAAGTTAAAGCGCTTTAAAGTTCAGGAGAAGGGATTTGTGACGTCACATATTGGTAAAAATTGTAGCTACAAGTGACGTCAGGCGACATTTCCATTCACAGTATCTGCCGCATAGTTTGTTAAAGTAAAAAAAGAAAAAATACGCATCTAATATTTTTTAATAGTCTATGTGACATGTTAATAAAAGAAAATAGTTCGCAGCCCTATTACAGTGTTAATTATTGGCGTCTTAAATTGTGTATTTATGGTTAAAACAATTAAAAGAAAATACATCGATCCTAAAAGCGACGATAATGAAGATAAAAATTCGTGTGTGAATTACAAAACAATTAAGTTCAGAGCTGACGCTACTTTTAAAATTCATGTATACTTATACTGCGTACACAATGTATGTGTTAAACATATAAACAAATGAGGCTAATTTTCTTCTTTCTATGCCTCAAAGATTTTGCTGGTTTTTTTACTGTATTTCAATATCATTTCAAGAGCACGAATGTAAAAAATACCGCCCATCTACCTACCTACCCCGGCAAACGTTTCTTAACCTTCACAAAATTACTGTTACTTATCAACAAACTTCAAAAAATTATAATCTTTATAACATTACTAGCTGTCCCCCGCGACTTGCTTGTTCGCGTGTTTTAGTTTCAACGGTTTTTCATTTTTGCAACCTTTTTCATTTATGCTTCGCTCCTATTGGTCGTAGCGTGATGTTATATAGCCTATAGCCTTCCTCAATAAACGGACTATCCAATACAAAAAGAATTTTTCAATTCGAACCAGTAGTTCCTGAGATTAGCGCGTTCAAACAAACAAACAAACTCTTCAGCTTTATAATATTAGTATAGATATAAACAACTAGGTTAATACAGGCACGTCTACACAGGCCTAAGGGTCAGGGTGCCCATAAATCTATATGCCGATTTGGACATAAACCTCGCATCATAAAATAAACCATTACCGTAACCCAAGAAATGTGCGCGTCAGGATATTGCGACCACGCTGTATACTGTACCAGGATATTACTGGGACCACATATTTAAGCTAGCAATACAAGCAGAATAACGTAGATTACTGGCTATGAAAAGTTATATATACCTACATATATCTATTTAATACGTCGAATTTAAATACTAATACTAGCTGTCCCCCGCGACTTTGTCCGCGTGTAAACAAACAAATAAACATACAAACAAACTCTTCAGCTTTATATATTAGTATAGATTTAAAGCTGAAGAGTTTGTTTGCTTGTTTGTTTGAACGCGCTAATCTCAGGAACTATTGTAGTGTAGTGTTGGATAGCCCATTTATTGAGGAAGGCTATAAGCTATATAACATTATGGTGCGACCAAAAGGAGCGGAGCATAAATGAAAAATATTGCAAAAATAAAAAACCGTTTAAATTAAAACACGCGGACAAAGTCGCGGGGGACAGCAAGTAGATAATAAAAACAAAATTGTACACACGTATTTTATGTTTCTTTTCTTTTCAAAATAAGAATACAAAAAGTGAGAAGCGTTTGGAAGTTCAGGAGTTGTGGTTAATGACGTCACAGTTGTTCATAAAATTTACTCAATCGTCACATCATGCGTTATTTCAAATCAATGTATCAGCGTGAGTTTTTGGTAAAAGTACAAAAATTAGGCATTATGTAAATAAATGTGGACAACATCACATACGTTGCTGTGAACCCAAAGTAAGTAGCTAAAGCACGCGTGTTATAGAATCAGAGACAACGAAGGTACCACAAACGCCCAGACCTGGGACTATGTAGAAAATTGGTATGTGGTTGTCTGCGTGTTGGGGTTAATCTCCAAAAGAACATTTTTAAGAATCAATGGCAGAATATTTTTGACTTGTGTTTCGGAACAAACGCGACAGATTTAAACGATTTCTTGCTAAGGCAACACTTAATACAAAAAATATCTTCTTTACCAAATCAGTTAAACATTAAAATAATTTAAACAACGAATTCATCAATTTCGTGAGATTATCGATATTAAATTCCAATCAAAATAACTTTATTACTAAAACTAGGACTCCTGTCTGGAAGCAATTTCGATTTGCTCGGTTATATCAAGAATCAACAACTAAATACTCTTTGGAACATTTATAAATTTCTCTAGAGATTAAAATAAATCCTTTAGCATTTAGATATTTGTAATTATGGAAGATCGTATCCCGTCTACGCTACTTGGTATAAATACTTTTTGGGAAATACGTTTTAAGGCGTTTACAATAATTCTAGTAGGTGATAAGTATGAATATTTTAAAGCGACTTTATTTCGAAGTATTAAGGTGCATTTTCGTAATAAATTTTTCCTACTCAGTCCGTCACCATTTATTTATATCCAAAATCTATACTAATATTATAAAGCTGAAAAGTTTGTTTGTTTGTTTGTTTGTTTGTTTATTTGTTTGTTTGAACGCGCTAATCTCAGGAACTAGGTACTGGTTTAATTGAAAAATTCTTTTTGTATTGGATAGTCCGTTATTTGAGGAAGGCTATAGGCTATATAACATCACGCTACGACCAATAGGAGCGGAGCATAAATGAAAAATGTTGCAAAAATGAAAAACCGTTGAAACTAAAACACGCGAACAAAGTCGCGGGGGACAGCTAGTTATTTATATTTTTTACGCTTAACTCACGCCTTTCTTAGGAACCTGGCTAGTTTCGGACTAAACAGCTGCCCTTACACTTAAGCTGACGCGTTATTTAACAACAACATGTCGTGTCAAGTTAGGTATTATACATACTTATCGATTATTAGTAGTAAGTAATTTTTTTTTATTTGTGATCAACTCTTGTTCCTTCGCGTGTGAATATTATAATTATGGATATAAGCATCTAAACTAAAAAAAACAGTAAAGTGCAAGTCGGACTCGCACTTGCGCTCACTTGCACTCGACAAGTAAAATTATATACTTTTATTATTTTTGTTAAGGCGAAAACAAAAATACACACAATGAAAATTTTATTCCTTTTTAAAATATATATATATAGCATTTTAGGCGTCCCACTGCTGGGCAAAGGGCTCCTCGTCTGTCTGGAGCCGCTTCCCACCAATCCGGCAAATAGCGATTGATGTCGTCTCGCCAGAGTCTTTCAGCCTACCTCGTTTTCGAGTTCTGGCTCTAGGTACCCACTCAGTGGCAATTCTCGAACAATATAAATAAAAAATGAAAAATATCCTAAAAGTAATACAATACATGTACACCCCAAGTAGGTTTGGTACGCGACTGATTTTTATATGTTAGGTACACCTGTGCCGAATAAATTGTTTGTCCTTTAAAATATATACATTGAAATAATATGTTCCGTTCACCTTTTATTGTGCCTGATGCGGAATATAGTTTTATAATTATTGTGCTTGTGGCTAAGTGTAATCCGTACGGTTTGACCGACAATACAGGTTAAAACGCGCTCGCCGCGGTTGGTCCGTGGATGGGTGACCATTTGTAAACACACCGAGACCCCTCCGTGTCTAGGAAAACACGTTAAGCCGTTGATCCCGACTGTTATACAATCTTTGAGAGTCGTTAAGTCATTACAATTCTGACAACCAGTCTTACTTTGGAATACTGTGTTACCAGTAAAATAACATTGGTTGTGGAGGTCAGATAGGCAGTCGCTTCATGTAAATCACGGTATTCAGCTGAAACCGGTAAGACTGGAAGCCGATCCCAACACAGCTTGGGAAAAGGCTAGGCAGAAGAATAATTGTCCTTGGTTCTAACATTACATGTAATAATGGTACTGGGTTCATTCATAGCGAATTGTTCCACTGAATAAGGACTTTATTAAGTCTTTTTTTAACCCCTGACGCAAAAAGGGCGGATGTTAAAAATTTGACGTGTCTGTTTGTATATTTGTGAAGTCATAGCTCCTAAACAAATGGACCGATTGTGATGCGTTTTTTTTTGTTTGAAAGCTGACGTTATCAACGAGGTCCTTAGCTATCATTTATTAACATCTGTTCAGCATTTTAAAAGTCACATAATTAAACAAGGTATAAGTTTGACTGAGTGGGTATACATGCAGAGGAAGACCGAAAAGAGATGGATGGATTGCGTGAAAGATGATATGAGAAAGAAAAGAGTTAATGCTGAGATGACGAGTAGTAGAGATGAATGGAAGCAAGATACGCATTGCGCCGACCCCATATAATTGGGAACAGGATAGCGAGATGATGATGAATTAGTTATATTCGCAAATCGTTTGATTAAAATTCCAATTATTCCACCGAATTCGGTAAAATACTTCTTGAAAAACACAATCTTTGGCAATGAGTCTTGTACTGTGCCACCTGGCGTATTGCTGAAATACCTGAGAACTCGGAAATTTCAATAATTCAGACACCTTTTGTCGAAAATAATTGAATTAGACCTTTTATTTAGGAATGTTTTGACGCCTTTGTTTTGAGTTTAATGGAGTTTTTAAGGATGTTTTTGTTCGGTTCTAAGGCTTTTTAACTTTTTTGCTGACAGTACTTTCGCTACCTAAAACTATTCTATTACCCACTTAGACCCCAACACTCGAAAAAAGGGTTACATGATAATGAGGCAACTATTCATCCTTTTTGCATGGAAGGGTTCTATCAAATGTACTGATCAATCGGAGGCCTACAAAGACGGCAGGAGAGGGTTATTAACCCTATTGTGCTAGAACATTTGGGTAACAATAGCGTTTAAGTGATGGATGGTCGAAAAGACCTGCTATCTTTGCACGTGGAGATTTCTTTTTGGCCTTGTTGGTAAAGAAAATATTTTGATGATGTTGAGCATTTTTGGGTACCATTTGGTTGTTTTGTTATTGTTAAGTATTTGTAACGCTAATGATGATAATGTTTTCTTATTATAACCCAATTAGATTTTTTATTATTTCATTCTAAAAAGTAATTATGTTAGGTACAAGATGTTATACAAATAAAATGATCTTTATCTTTATCTTATCTTTATCTTTACTAACTACGTCGAGTTGTAAAAACAGCATATTAATTATTTACGTATTGAACTAGTTACAGGGATTTAAATATTGCTAATAAGACAGAGAGAGCTATAACATAATGTGACGTCACAATTTTTTCTCCGTACTAATCTGGGACTGCCCCGTACAAATCGCCGTTTTGCGAAAAAGAGATAAAACATACATCACCTACTAACTTAACAAGCTAATAACTTTTGTATTCGTGTATATTTTTCTGAAAATACATGTTTTTTGTTGTAACAATTAGAATCAAAATGGCAACATTCGATTGCACACACATAGACAAACAACCTCTCATCCTAAAAGCAAATACCTCTTTCGTTCGGTCGTGGCTAATCAGAAAAGAGTAAGATGATTGCCTGTTTAATATGTAATCTTAATATTATGTATAATTTGTACACAGTACACCTCAAAATTAGATTTAGTCGTAATTATATTGAAATTTAGGCGAGCTCTAAGTTCGAAGCCATCAATGTACAGCTAGGAACATCAACACTCCAACTTAAACTTAGTTAAGACATCAGAACAGTACGGTCGGCAAAATATAAATTTTGTAAGTATAATAATTAAAAAATCAGGGTTTATAGTGAGTGTATAGTCGGTGAAACACCTCAAATTTAAATAGGTATCGGAATAAATAATTCTTAACAAAAAACCTTGTTATAAACTGTTAAACATTAATTTTTAAACAATCCGATTTGAAAAATTCTTTCAGTGTTGGATAGCCCATTTATTGAGGAAGGCTATACACTATATAACATTACGCTGCGACCAAAAGGAGCAGAGCATAGATGAAAAATGTTACAAAAATGAAAAACCGTTTAAAATAAAACACGCGGACAAAGTCGCGGGGGACAGCTAGTATATATATATATATTTCAAACTTACGCGTCAATTTAAATGCAAGATCAATGTTCATTTTTACAGAATGCATTAAGCACGATCTTTACGTGAGATGTATCTTCGTCTCCCGTTTGCATTGTGTATCTGATTCCAACGACATTCAATTTAAGTGAATAAAGTTCACACTATATGCAAGCAGGTGCGACATTGACAGAGCAATTTACGCTAGAAGGTGTAAGGTTTAGTGCGCAATATATGAATTAAAATGCACTTTCAATATCAACCATAAAATAATTGAAAGCACATAAATGTGAAAAGAAACCGATCTCTATGAAATGTATATAGGACCACCTATGAGACATCGATTCTTAGAAATCGATCCACATTTGACAGAGATGTCGCGTATTTCTACAATAAATAATGAGGAGCTCGTGGCTAGGTGTAAGCCGCAATATTTGACCGATAATATAGGTTAAGCCGCGCTCGCTGCGATTGGTCCGTAGATGGGGTGACTATTTGTAAACATACCGAGACTCCACCGTGCCTCTGAAAGTAATACGTCGATCTTTGACAGGCGTTAAGTTATTACAATTTTTACAATCAGTCTTACTTTGGGATACTGTGTTACCCAGTAAATTGGGTTGTGGAGGTCCGATAGGCAGTCGCTCCGTGTAAAAAACGGTATTCAGCTGATTCCGGTAAGACTGGAAGTTGACGCCAACATAGCTTGGAAAAAGACTAGGCAGAAAAAAATTCGTCAATATTATTTAATATGCACCTTCTTCGGTTTGAAACCAATCCTAATTTTAAATTGATGGCTGGTCACTGAAAAATAACTCTGTATAGAGAAAATTTGAAGGCAAAACCCTACTTATTTTGCTTACCATACCCCGATTGAATTTAGGCGGTTATTATACATGATGCAGTAACAGCTCATAAGCGCGAACGCATAACACCACTTAAGCGTAGTCGGCTAAGTTTAATGCACTCGACATCTAAATAGTTCGTTCTCACTTCGTAACGTGTGTGCCTATTAGAATAGCGATTTTTACCAACTGCGAGAAAAAAGGAAATTCTCATTAAGTTGCATTTTTTTTCTTTTTGTATCTATATATAATAATATCTTGGGACATCTCACACACGGTCATCTGATCCCAAACTAGGCAGAGCCTGTGCTATGGCAACCAGACAACTGATAAACATACTTATATATTTCTAAATACATACATATTATAGATAAATTACACCCAGACACAGAACAAATGATCGTGCTCATCACACAAAGATTTGTCCTGGGTGGGAATCGAACCCACGACCTCCGGTTTAGCAGTCAGGGTGACTAACCACTAGACCAACAGGCCCGTCATCTAGATGTAAAAAAAATGTTTTCAAAAGTCTTCATAAAAGTCACTCAATCGAGGTTTTTTTTTTTTTATATAACCTTTTAGGCGTCCCACTGCTGGGCAAAGGTCTCCCCCAATTTGCTCCAGGATCTTCTGTCTGAAGCCGCTTCCCACCAATCCGGCAAATAGCGATCGATATCGTCCCGCCAGCGTCTTTTCGGCCTACCCCGTTTTCGAGTTCTGGCGCTAGGTACCCACTCGGTGGCAATTCTCGCCCATCTATCCAGACCCATGCGGCCAATATGACCAGCCCAGCTCCATTTTAACTTGGCTGTCTGGATACCGACATCTGTAATTTGCGTTTTTGCGCGAAGGGTGGTGTTCCGCACGCAATCGGTTCTTTTTACTCCCAAAATACTACGCTCCATTGCTCTTTGGCAAATCTTAAGTTTGGTCTTCTGTTGTTCAGTCAGCGACCAGGTTTGGGAGCCGTAGGTAAGGACGCGCAGGATACACATGTCGACGAGTTTGCGCTTTAAAGAAAGCGGAAGGGTGCCTTTCATTAGATGCTTCATGGACCAGTAGCACTTCCAGGCGTTATCGATTCGGCGATCGATTTCTTTGCCTTGCCTGTTTGAGAAGCTTACTAGCTGGCCCAAGTAGATGTATTCGTCGACATATTGTATCACCTGCCCCTCCACCTCGATAGTTTGCTTTCGCCCATTGGTCATCACTTGAGTTTTAGACCTATTCATAGAAAGACCAACCTTAAGGCTTGCGTCGTTTAGCTCTCGCAGCATAACTTCAAGCTCTGCAGCGGTAGGAGCAAACAAAACTATATCATCGGCGAAGCGAAGATTTGTCAGCCTTCGGCCACCGACTTCAATGCCCTTGTTTGCCCAAGATGTTGTTAGGGTTTTAAACACTTCTTCAAGTGTCGAAGTAAACAGCTTTGGAGAGAGAGGGTCGCCCTGTTTTACTCCTTTTTGGATAGTAAAAGATGGTCCCGATGAATTTAATTTAATATTAGCCGTACTATTATTGTAAATTAGTTTAATTAAGGTAATGTAAGCGGGGTCTATGCCTTGTTTGTGTAATGAATTAAATATTGCGGAATGATTTAAACTGTCAAAAGCTTTAGAATAGTCGACAAACGCAAGATGCAATCGAGGTTAATAAATTAAAATCCTAGTTTGATTTCCTATTTTTTTATGTTTTATTTTTACTTTTTAATTAAATAAAATTTATTTCAAATAACTACTTATTTTTTTTTATTTGTTTAATGTATAGCAGTTCCAGATATACAATACCCAAGAATAATTAAATAATAACAATAGTTAATAAAAACGATATTTTACCAATTTCTTGAAAATTAAGACGACGTCAAAATATATTTATTTATAAAAATTAGGGCCTTATTTATAAAAATCTTGACGGTAATTAACAACTGTTTATTTTTTTACAATTTTAATTAAGAATCTGCTACGTGATCTTTTTAAATAAGTCCCTTAATGAACCCGCTCTTCTAGAAGCCTAGGCTTAACAAAAGTTGGTTCAGTTCGTTTACACTGGGTTGCGGTTCAATTTAACTGTCTCACAAATTAGTTAGTCGCGTCTATTTAACGAAAGAAAAATATACAGAATGAATTTGCTTGTTTATCTTTTAAATGTGGTTATTGTAAGAAAGTTTTTTGTGCTAATTGTATTAGCACTACGCTTAAGAATAAAATACTAGAAGGATATTATTCCGTCTGCTTCTGCCTTAATTAGGATTCCGTACGAGACCCTATTACTAAGCCTCCGCTGTCCGTCTGTCCGTCCGTCTGTCCGTCCGTCCGTCCGTCCGTCCGTCCGTCCGTCCGTCCGTCCGTCCGTCCGTCCGTCCGTCCGTCCGTCTGTCTGTCTGTCTGTCAGCGGGCTGTATCCCATGAACCATAAAAGCTAGAGAGTTACAATTTTCACAGAGTCTGTATTTCTGTTGCCGCTATAACAGCAAATAATAAAAATAGATTAAAAATTAAGGAGGCTCCATAAAATGGCACGGACCTTCATGCGCGAGTCGAACTTACATTTTGCGGGTTTTTTTTTCAAGTTATGTTGGGGTCGATGAACAAGCATGGTGATCAATGCTCGTTCCTTCTCTATATGAGAAGAGGCCTGTGCCTAGCAATAAATTTTATCGAATTCAGCTCGACTTAGTGCGTTGCTAACAATCTTAATAAGGCAAAAACAGAAGCTGCAAGGCTGGATCTAAGTTTTTATTATTTAGGGACATATTTTTATTGCTAGTTTGGCCGGCTCGGGCCAGCTCGATCTAAAGGCTAATTTATACAGGGTGGATACGACTTATAAGATTTCCTTTACAGAACATATACTACTTATCCGTAGTCAGTCAATTCCAAACGGTAAAAAACATAACACGAAAAATACGAAAATACAATTTTCAAACTCAAAGTATAATGCAAACACCATATAGAAAATTTCACTCACCTGTTGGCTGTATATTGTAGAAACAAAGCGGCAACGTCGCGCTTCGGTGAGCGGCGAGCGTTACGGAGGCGGCATTTACATTTTAAAATTGTCTAAGTACCCGCCATTTTCCTCAATGCACAATAAACCACGACGACCAATATTGTTATGCATTTTCTTTGCTAAATTGTTGTTCTTTGCTAAATACTTTATTTTATTCAAAGCTAAAACAATCCTATTTTGCGATATTGTAAATTTAAATGCGGGCAATCACTCTTAAGTTACATATATTTCCACAATAAAAAAGTCAATTCACAACAAAGAAAAACACTTTAAAATAAAAATCTATAGTTTCTTGTCTTATCATATTAGACAAAGAAATCACTAATAATAATCCTAATTGTCACTAATTTCATGTTCGAAAAATACAATAGCTGCGTAGGAGTTGCCGCGAATCGCGATGCGCAACCATCCCGAAGGATTAGCGCGGACGCACTAAAAAAAACAAAAAAACAAAATTTATTTAAGACACTACTCCGACAGATTAAAAAATGGGTAGTTTATGAATATATTGCCGTCGCACACTTCCGACCTACCCCCGGATAGTGCGTAAGGGACAACTGCAACTCAGGTTGATTGCACCTACAAAATCGTTGATCAGAAGACGTTTCGTATTCCGCTGTCTTCTCTAGACTGATCCAAATAATTATTGCATTGTTATAATCCTATCAAATTTATATAACAGTCTTCGGAACACGGCAGTAAACACGAGCATTTTTAGAGGAGCATGTTTTTTTAAGTGATTATGTTTTGGAACAATCTAAATAATAGGGACTAATAAACGAAAAAAATCATTTTTCTAGAAGCATTTTCCACTTAGACAACAGTGGAATACATTTGTATGGAGAAAGGCTCAATCACTTCGCCCCTTAATTTCTCACTTACTGTTAGCAAGGACCCAATAGCAACACATTTACCTATTTCCTTTTCTTTTTAGCAGTAAGTTATATTATGACGTTAGAGTGGGATGACTTACTATTAATCATCACTCTCTAATGAAAGTGCACGCGTGTATTTGTTGCTTCCTTTGTGAATTTTGTTGTGGCCTTGTGCTGTTAGAGCAGTAACAACGCGAAATGCACATTTCACTCGGATTTTCCTTTTTAAGGTGCAAGACTTAAAAATACATACTTACGCGTCTTTTTATTTACTATCTACCTGTGCTGTCCCACTGATGGGCAAAGACCTCCTGGGCCTGGGCATAGAGCCTGAAAATGATACCTAGAATATGTGGTTTAAAGGAAATCTCATAGGTCGTATCCACCATATAGTGGTCTGCAACTCAGCTGTCAGAGGCTAGGGAAGCGACCTCCAAAATGAAGGACTGTAAGAAGGTACAGTGAACGGCTTGAGAAAATGTAATACGATTTTTATAAAAAAACAAACTACTTCCTCAGAATGCAATTATAACCGTGTCTCGGTTTTCACAAACTTTTAATTTACATACACCGATAAAACCCAGACTAGGAACAAAACATTTGCGCATCACAGAAACCTGGGATCTGAGACTATCCGTTTGTATATGACGTTTTTACCCATCTTTCCTCTTATTCGTAGAATTACAAGCCAGGCAGTACCTAAGCATGATAAATAACGTAAATTAAAACAAGGAAAACCCGTTGTAAACACAGATAAAGTACTTTTACTAAATATATTGTTATATTGAGTTATCTTTTAAGGGAAAATCTGTGAGACGTGCGAGGTACTGCTAAGTGATCTCACTTATCTGCTGGGTTAATAGGTTATCAGCTCCGGCCGTATTGAGGAGAACGGGGGGAAGTGATGCAGGATGAAATTTTAACCAATAAATAACTAGTATTACATAAGAAAACTATTTTTGAATTAATAACTCTTTAACACGTAAACAACGTAAGGAAAATATCTGGACATCAAAAAAAATATTTTAACTCGTACAATTTTATTATGTGGGTTAAGTTGACTTTATCAAAAGTACGTAAATAATTATTTTTTTATTTCTTTTAATAAACTGGCCGTATTTAAAAGTATTTTGTAGAGAACTATCTAGTTGCGAGGCAGAAGCTCCTGCTGCAAAAATACTACATTATTCACCACATACTTTTAAAACGGCAAATACAAATAAATGATTCATGATTCCAGTTTAGTGTATTATTATTGTCTTTTGAGTAAGGTCAGGTCCAATTATCCTGAAGTTACTTTTATTCCTTTATACTTTGAAATAACAGTATGTCACTTGACATCACGTTAAAAATGTGTAAGCAACTCGGACTTAACAATGTTGTATAAATGAATAATAAAATGTATTTATCACATTTAACTTTAATTATTCTATTAATCTGTGTGGTTAAGAGTGAAATAGAAAAACCAAGAATTCAAAATTACAATGTGTCAGAAGGTGAAAGTTTCGGAAAAACAAGTGAACGTACAAAAGTGGAAATTAATATCGAAAATAACGAAGTTACAAAAAAGTTATCTACAAATAAACCCGCAGAGACTGCTATTGATTATAATAATACAAGTAATACAGATACCACAGTGAAAATCCCATTTGCAAGTAACTATGCTAATAATACAGATACCGCAGTGAAGAACCCATTTGCAAGTAACTATGCTAATAATACAGATACCACAGTGAAGAACCCATTTGCAAGTAACTATGCTAAGATTACAGATACCGCAGTGAAGAACCCATTTGCAAGTAACTATGCTAATAATACAGATACCGCAGTGAAGAACCCATTTGCAAGTAACTATGCTAATAATACAGATACCGCAGTGAAGAACCCACTTGCAAGTAACTATGCTAACAATACAGATACCGCAGTGAAGAACCCATTTGCAAGTAACTATGCTAAGATTACAGATACCGCAGTGAAGAACCCATTTGCAAGTAACTATGCTAATAATACAGATACCGCAGTGAAGAACCCATTTGCAAGTAACTATGCTAATAATACAGATACCGCAGTGAAGAACCCACTTGCAAGTAACTATGCTAACAATACAGATACCGCAGTGAAGAACCCATTTGCAAGTAACTATGCTAAGATTACAGATACCGCAGTGAAGAACCCATTTGCAAGTAACTATGCTAATAATACAGATACCGCAGTGAAGAACTCATTTGAAAGTAACTATTGGCTTAGACGAGCCCAGATTAATACTAATGAAAAAGCAATGCTAAAAAAAACAAAATATAAGTATGGCAATAGGTCAACACACCCTTGGAATAGAAAAGGAATAAAAAGCCGATCTCAAAAAACCAGTTCCTTTGCATTTTCTGGTAATTTCTGTAACACAAATTCACAGAGAGATGCAAATGGTAACTGCGTACTAATTGAACGGACAGCTAGTTCTGACGAAATAGCTGAATTCATTGAAAAAATACAAAAAAGTTATGAAAACTATAAATCGACGACTAATTCGACTACCTAGTGTGGTTTGTGGAAAATATGGAAGATTAAGCAGGGAAATTATTAAGGGAAGGCGGTCGGAGAGAGTTGAAAGTTAAGTATTTATAAAAACTATCGCTGTCGCACGGCGTCCGGCCTTTTTACTCAAGTGTGACAAGGACAACTGCAGATCCAACTGCATAGCCGTTATAATTTGAGGTTTGACTCTCGCCTATTTTCCCCTCCAATATTGAATCAATTGAAAAGATTTTTCAAACACTGAATAAAAATAATATAGAGAAAAAAACAGGCGAGCGCGTTGGTATGGAAAAACGACACCCCACATTTCCTCTTAAGATTCTTTAATGAATTCATAATCTTTTCAACAACCCGTTGTGAACATAGATAAAGTACTTTTACTAAAGATATTGTTATATTGAGTTATCTTTTAAGGAAAAATCTGTAAGACATGCGAGGTACTGCTAAGTGATCTCACTTATCTGCTGGGTTAATAGGTTATCAGCTCCGGCCGTATTGAGGAGAACGGGGGGAAGTGATGCAGGATGAAATTTTAAGCAATAAATAACTAGTATTACATAAGAAAACTATTTTTGAATGAATAACCCTTTAACACGTAAACAACGTAAGGAAAATATCTGGACATCTAAAAACATAATTTTAACTCTTTAATTTTTTTTTATAATGTGGGTTTAGTTGAATTTATCAAAAGTACGTGAATAATTATATTTTTTAATTCTTTTAATAAACTGGCCGTATTTAGAAGTATTTTGTAAATAACTATCAAAAAAGGCAACATTAATATAACACAACTCACACACGGCCATCTGATCCCAAACTAGGCAGAGCCTGAATAATGGTTACCAGATAACTGATAATCTTAGTTATACATTTCGAAATAAATACATATTATAAATAAATTACAACCACATACAGAACAAATGATCGTGCACATTACACAAAGATTTGTCCTGCGTGGGAATCGAACCCACGACCCCCGGTTTAGCAGTCAGGGTCACTAACCACTAGACCAACAGGCCCGTTATTTACCACATATTTTTAATGTGGTAAATACAAATAAAACATGTTTCCAGTTTAATGTATTATTATTGTCGTTTGAGTAAGGTCAGGTCCAATTATCCTGAACTTACTTTTATCCCTTTATACTTTGAACCAACGGTATCACTTGACAACACGTTAAAAATGTGTTAGCAAATTGGACTTAATATTTTTTGATAAATAATTAATAAAATGTATTTATCACATTTAACTTTAATTATTCTATTAATCTGTGTGGTTAAGAGTGAAATAGAAAAACCAAGAATTCAAAATTACAATGTGTCAGAAGGTGAAAGTTTCGGAAAAACAAGTAAACGTACAAAAGTGGATATTAATATCGAAAATGCTTATAATACAGATACTACAGTGAAGAACCCAGTTGCAAGTAACTATTCTAATAACACAGATACCACAGTGAAGAAGCCATTTGCAAGTAACTATGCTAATAATACAGATACCGCAGTAAAAAACCCATTTCCAAGTAACTATGCTAATAATACAGAGACCGCAGTGAAGAACCCATTTGCAAGTAACTATGCTAATAATACAGATACCGCAGTGAAGAACCCATTTGCAAGTAACTATTGGCTTACACGAGCCCAGATTAATACTGATGAAAAAGCAATGCTCAACAAACCAAAATATGAGTATGGCAATAGGTCAACACACCCTTGGAAGAGAAAAGGAATAAATAGTCGATCTCAAAAAACCTACAGTTCCTTTGTATTTACGAATTTATTCTGTGGCAATAATGCAGAAAGAGATGCAAATGATAACTGCGTAACAATTGAGCGGACAGCTAGTTCTGACGAAATTAAAAAAATACAAAAAAAATATGAAAAGTAAAAATCGACGACTAATTCGAGTACCTAGTGTGGTTTGTGGAAGTGTGTTAAGGTAAGGCGTTCGGAAAGAAAATTTGGTATTTATAAAAACTATTGCTGTCGCACGGCCTATCTATTCAAGTGTGACAAGGACAACTGCAGATCCGACTGCATAGCCTAAGTAAAAAGTTATAATTCTAGGTTTGGCTTTGGAATCAATTGGAAAGATTTTTCAAACACTGATTAAAAAGAATATAGAAAAAAAAAAAAGGCGAGCGCGTTGGTATGGAAAAACGACCACCCACCTTAAGATTCTTTAATGAATTCATAATCTTTTCAACATTATGCTAAGATAATAATCTAAATCATGTCAAAAATATAGTTATAATTATAAGTGTGGACTATATAGTGAATAAAAAGCAATGAAATATTAAAGATATCTTATTCATCATATTATTTTGCTTTTTATATAAGCGTATATTATTAAAATGTAAATTTTTGACATAAGAAAATATAATTATATACAAAACACTTACACAGATACAACAATAAACTAAGTTCCCTTGTCCTCGTTCACTTCTTGCCTGTCTTCTCCATCTTACTTTACTCTCTTGAACCTTATTTTTGATTGCGTACCTTGAGACTGTAACAAACATACATAATTCAGATACTCATAATTTCCCCACTGCACTCCAATACCCTTTGAACTTAAAACGATAAACCCTACAAGATTCCGATAACACTGCGATACAACTCCATGTATTAGTATCCTAAGAAACGTGATAATCAGTGCATCAGCCATGAAGATATTTATCATTATTTGTATATCTATAGTTAGTTCTGAGTGTGGTCTTCTCAAGGACGTATTAGAGTCGAAAAGTGTAGGGAATGGCGAATTAGTCAAAACTATTTACACAAATTTAACGGAGGTAGTTAATGACGCTTTAAGTAATATTATAAGCACAAATAATAAAAATGTCCAAACTACCAACAAAGGCAATTCTTCTGAAATAACAACAGATCCCATTAGCGATGATAAAGAGAAAATAAAAGAAACCAGTATATCGATGAATATGACAGGAAACTCATCTAACAGTAGTCCAGACGCAGGAGTTTTTAAATCTCAATCTACTAATAACGAAACAGTTACAGATCAGAAAGTAACATTAGATCAGAAGAATACAACAGAAGAGAATAACAAATCGAAAAACCTGAATCTAGATGAAAATATTAGCACAGAACTAGAACCTACTTATTTTGCTAAAGACGACAGCAGTTGTATAGTTAATAATAACTGTACTGTATTAACTGGAACTCGGCGAATGATGTTCACAGCAGATGCCTGTCCTTCTGGTACCGACAGAGCTTATGATGGGACATGTGTTGAGGAAGCATAAACAAAATTATTTGTTAATACGCTCAAACTGGAAGCTTGTGCAAAATTGAAATCCAAAATAATTTAAACGAATACAGTCTTAAAGTGTAGGGTCAAAATTATCTTGTTCTGTAAAAAGAAAATAGTCAGAAATTTAGCAAAAAAATATGATTAATTTCTTAAGAAAACGACATTATAAGTACATACATAAGATAAGATTAAACGATTTTTAATGTCTTCCATATTTAAGAATTCATGATTATTAAAGACAATCAACCTATATTGGTACCTACTCATAGGATTCATTATTAAAGTTCATTAATTTTCATAGCATTAAGGTTTATTTTCCTATACACTTATCGCAAACATTTTAATTGAGGTGACATAACAAAGATACCGTCATAATATAAATATTATCATTTTTACCCAATAATTCACACACATACTCTTTGAACTTTGAATGATAAGCTGAATAATCTACCTTGTTTGGTTCGTAAATATAAAAATCTTTAAAAATATTATTCAGTACATTCGTATCCATCATGAAGTTTCTAGTGCTATTAATTTGTATCGCGAATTGTGAATGTGGACTTATAAGAAACAATTCAGACTCTACCAGTGAGAATAAAAGTGAAAAAGATGTGTTAGAAAAATTTTATAACAGTAATAAAACAATCAATATTGAAGCACTATACAACGCTACGGTTTTAAATAACAATAAAGAAACACACACAGCTGAAGATACCATTAAAAATGTTGATAGTAACGATGAAACAAGTACACGTCATAATGAAATGCGATCAGATTACTTGACACCAGAAACTATAAAATTATTATTAAGAAATTTTACAACTAGTCTTGATGAAGCGTCCGCAAAAATTAGAGGATCCAATGTAAATTGTACCAAAATGCCGGCTGAAATAGATCCACGAGAGAAGGAACATATATGTAATCCATTGGAGGAAAACTGTACTGTTTCGACAAGTGTTCTTTGTGGAGTAAACATATTACCTGCAGCGACAAGTTTTCTGGTGGGTGATTGTCCAGCAGGCAAGGAAAGAGCTGACGATGGAACTTGTTTGTTTGTTGAATAGAAACAAACGACTGTTAATGCTTGTATTTAAACTAGATACTGTCTTATGACATTAGTGTAATAACTTTCGTGAGGAGTATTCATAACTATTTAAAACAAAACGGTTTACTCACGCATATTCTCGGGATCGCCCGACTAGTTTCAGACTCAATAGGAGTCCCTAATCATGAGCTGACGCGGCGGCGGTGATCACCACTCCTATTGAGTCTGAAACTAGTCGGGCGATCCCGAGAATATACGTGAGTAAACCGTTTTGTTTTAAAAACCTATGGTTACGGTGGTCTCGTATAAGCTTTGGCCACTTACCTACAGTGTGACGCTATACGCTACATCACCATGTTTACCACAGAAAGAAACTGTTGTGGTCTCTTTCACTCGCTGACGTTCGCGACATTTCTATAGTAAGAATCGTGACGCGGCGTACAGCGTGACGCTGTAAGCGATCCATGGTGTTTACCATGGACCGCTTACGAGGCCACAGCCTTTATGTGTTTGAAGGGGCTTTCTACTTACCTACACCAGTGAAAACACCATATATAAGTATGAATATACCTTCGGAAAATCAATATAAGTTGATGTTGTTTTTAAATTTATAATCGTGATGTTTTTTGACTGTCTTGTAAATTGGTATGACGCGATGACGTAGTTAATTATAGTTCTAAAAATAATTGAAGTAAAGTAAACATAAGATAAGGTTGGAAGTGGTTTACTTTTGTTTTTTTTCTAAATATCTGCCATTATACTTAAAAATTGTATTTCTTGAATCAAAAAGTTTATATAAATAAATGGACTAATCCATATTGTTTATTTAAAAGCCTTGTTAAATTATCCAACAATTAATGATAAGAATTAATTTATGATATTAAATTCATATTTTAATTTAAAATTCGTATTTATTTTTCTTATATTCTGCTCATCCTTAAAACCATAATTCCTTATCAAACCCTTCTTAAAACAAAACAGATAACAAATAATTAAGGAAACAATGAATACCTTTCTAGTATAAGATTTATAACACATCTGTAATTTGCACGAATGCAGACTAATTGTCAAAGGGGGATTATTTTGTAAGGGGTGACCTGTTATCTCCCTTTGGCAAAGACACCTGGGGATAAATTACAACCTCTTATTGCCAATATTAATAACAAAGCCGTAGTTAGTTTTTCACAAGATACAATTTCTATTTTAATAAGTAAGTATACTCTTATATTATTTTTGTATAATAACTTTCTTGAAGTTCACATTCACATCACAGTAGAACTCAGAATATATCACCGTATTTATCCAAATTTTAAACCGACTTCAAAAGGAGTAGGTTCTCAATTTTATAGTACTTTTTTGTATGTTTGTTACGCAATATCCGGCAGGGTATTATTCGACTGCACGGATAGCCGAGTGGTATAGGTCTCTACGCCAAATAACTCTGTGCGCGACGTGCCGCGGTTTCGATCCCCGCATGGGACAAGCATTTGTGTGATCCATAAATGCTTGTTCCAAGTCTCGTGTCGCTGAGATTTTACAAACATTCAAATCACATGCACAAAGAGCACCTAGACTTAAAACAAGCATTTTTTCCTTTAGCTTGATCGCGGAACAAGCATTTGTGGATCACAAAAACGCTTGCTCCATGCGGGGATCGGACCCGAAGCACGTCGCGCACAGTGGTAATTGGCGTGGTAGCCTATACCACTCGGCTATCCGTGCAGTCAAATTTATCATTCAACTATAAAATTAAATTTGCTAAGATTTAACAGTTCCTAAATAAATCAATATTGAAAAACGTTCCTTCTAAATAATTTAAACTTCAAAAACTATTTAAATTTATAATGTAAAATTGGCGCTGAAGATATTTAAAATATCTTGTAAAATACTAAGTAAAGATAAAAGGAAGATTCCAGCTAAAGTAAAATATCAAGTGGAGTCTAGAGAAATGAAAGAGTTTCTGTTGAACAACTTCGTCTATTGCTTGCTTTTAAACTTTTTAGTTTTCAAGAGTTTTATATTGATCGAATTTTTATTTTGAGGTATAGTTATTTACACCACAAACAATTTATACAAAAACAAAAACTTAATTATTAAAATTAAAACTTATATTAAATTAATGACTAAATAACTAACAAGCATCAAAAAAATCATCGTCATCTTTGTCAAGGACGGGAAACGTGCCCAGAAGGCTAGCAACGTTGCCACGTTGAATTGCTATGCATTTTCTTTGGGCAAAGTAATAATCGAAAATAAAAATTTTTTTAGAAATCATGATTAGGTACAAGCACTTTTATTTAACTTGCAATGTATGTATGTTTGTTTAGGTCAAATCTCGTAAGCTTAGAACCACTTCTCGATATCCGATTTAGATACAATTTTGAATATACAAAGTGTTACCGAAAGAGTATATATATTATATCCAAAAGGGGTGAAGAGTACATCTGGTAAAGAATCAGTTTACAAAATTTCAGCTCAAAATGAGTTAATAAATTAGTAAATGGATATCCAATTTTTCGCATTAATTATTCGACACGTAAAATCGACATTGCGTAAAATCGTATAAAAACAACCGTACATCGTTACAAACCTCATTTATCAATCATTTACCAATTACCACTTAAATCATTTTATTTATTCATATTTTTTAAAGATAAATTTTCTTAGAAAAAAGGCTCTACTGAAGGTCTTAAAACTCATCTAAATTAAAAGAACCTATAATACAAAGTCAGGTACTTTACTAGGCTACTGAAACTTCCTGAAGTTTCAAACAAAAGCACTTAAGGAGCAAAACGTTAGCGTTTCAACTTTATTACTTCAAGGGAAGGGAATCGATTTCCAGGTTTTAAATTGACAAGTAATTTGAGTAACATGATTTATTTAAAACGTGTACAGTTTGACTGATAATACAGGTCAAGCCGCATTCGCCGCGGTTGGTCCGTGGATTGGTGACCATTTGTAAACATACCGAGAACCCTCCGTGCTTTAGAAAACACGTTAAGCTGTTAGTCCCGACTGTGATACATTGACCTTCAGCAGTCGTTAAGTCATTACAATTCTGACAACCAGTCTTAGTGGTGTCTTGTGGGGTATGTTCGATTTTACCCAGTAAAATGGGTTGTGGAGGTCAGATGGGTGGTTGTTCCGTGTAAAATACAGTATTCAGCTGAATATTTTAATAATTTTGATTTAAATACAGTGAGACTGGAAGACGACCCCAGCATAGCTTCGGAAAAGCATAGCATAAAAGATTTATTTAAAACGTAAGTTGATTATGCTACATAAATTATATTAATGAAGTATAAATTATAAATTATAAGTATGTTTTTACTTAGGTAGACACTACATTTTCTTTTTATATAACCTTTCAGGTGTCCCACTGCTGTGCAAAGGTCTCCCCCAATTTGCTCCAGGATCTTCTGTCTGAAGCCGCTTCCCACCAATCCGGCACATAGCGATTGATATAAAAATTTCGATACTAAAAAATACAGATTTGAAAAGATATAAAATAACACAATGAATTATTTTTGCACAATTAAATACGTGGCGTACCTAACAGTTAATGTTTGTGAAATTATTTAAATATCTAAGTTCTATAATATTTCTTTAACGCATCTTTAGTTCGCCCTGTATAATTTTGTATCTATGTAGCCGTTTTACAAGAGTTCTTTATAAATTAACGTTGAAAGCTTTCGGCGGGCAACAAAACTGAATTTGTCTCCCCAAACGACCTATGACTTAATAAAAATACCACCAAATTGAGTTGACGATGCTAGTGGCTTTGTATTATATTCTTTAAAAAATGTGATAAAGCTACTTACAACTGCTTATATAGGTAAAAAGTTATCTTTGTATAACAACTTTCGTGAGGAGTATTCATAATTATTTTGGAATATAATGATTTACTTACGCACATTCTCGGGATCGCCCGACTAGTTTCAGACTCAATAGGAGTCCCTAATCATGAGCTGACGCTCAATAAGTTCTTTTATTTGAAACCAGCGGTGCCCCGCGGTTTTACCTGCGTAAAAAGTCCCCGTTACCGTAAGTAATGTTTTATCCCGCGTTTTCCGATGTTTTATAGTTATTTTTCTATTCAGGGTGAAGACGAATCGAAGAAATCAAAGATCATGAAAATCGGTCCACGGAAAAAATTAAACATTACATAATAATATAGATTTAATGAACTTTAACAAAACCTCTTTAAGTAAGTAGCCAAGTGCGAGTGGGACTCGCGCATGGAGGGTTCCGTACTATTTTATAGAGCCTGCCTTAATTTTTAATCTAATTTTATTATTTGTTGTTGTAGCGGCAACAGAAATACAGATTCTGCGAAACTTTCATTTCTCTAGCTATTACGGTTAGTAAGATACAGCCCGCTGACAGACAGACGGACAGACGGATGGACAGACAGCGGAGGCTCAGTTATAGGGTCCCGTTAGCATCCTTCGGGTTATGGAACCTCAAAAACTAACTAATATGCAAATCTTTGATCATACAAAAAGAGATAAAAAGATACATAAACTCAATTTTAGATTAGACAGATGTATAAATAAATGGTTGAGTTAAGATCCAACTTTTAATTTGAACGAGTAAAGCAAACAAAATACACAGACTTTGCATTCCATTATGATAAAATTTAATCAGATTGTTAATTTCAATATGAAACCAATTCAGAAAACTCATTGCAAATTTATTAACTGAACGTAGCTGAGACACGAGCAGTTTAAATATTCAGGTGTTTCGTAAAATGTCTGTTTTCACGTCAAATTTTATTTGAAACAAAATTTGTGGACTATTTTAAGCGAAATCTGTTGAAATTAATGTTATAAAAGTGAGTAGGTGGTTGTCAGTCCGTGCTGCGTTCAATTTTATGATCATGTTAAATTGTTGTCAGTGTAAGATATTCTTATTATTTATGTTAAGTTGCGAATTCGCCGGACGCGGCAGACGGCGGCGACATATGGCGACGGTAGGACGGTTTGTTACGTATTTCACAAAAACTAGCAGTCAAATACAATAATTGTTTCATGTATGTACGTAAACGAATCAACATCTTTCAACTTAGCAACAAGAGAAATTTTATCAAAATCAGTTAGAGTTTTTAGAATATGAATTATTAAGAATGTACAAATCAGTGGAAGGCAGTTTTCCAATTTTGCTTTATTGCATACTAGTTAATGTTTGATTCAGGAACCATTATTAAAGTGGTAACTACTACTATTAGCTGTCTCTGTTCGTATTTGAAGCTAAATCCATCATGGGCTTGTTACAAACACAAGGCAGTAGAACGAAGATTTACCTATCAGTACTGTCATGTTTTTGACAGCTTATATAGATTACTAATGGCCAGTTCCTACATTCAAGAAACGTAGAATTTTATAAGCAAAAAGATTAAAATTCTACAGTGCGTTAGCAAAACCAATCGTTTCTTGTATTATAGGAATCAGGCATTCAAGAGGTAACTATCCTAGACATTTTGATAACCGACGGATACATATTGACTTGCTGCAACATGAAGCGAGCATTAAAAATATTTGCTTCTTAAAACTAACCGCGAATATTTTCTCATTAAATATTAAAATCATGGGTTGTTTTAATTGGAGATTTAAATAAATGTTATTGAGTCCTTTAGTAAAATATATTTGTGAGTATATTAGGTATCTAATTCTATAGATATTTTGTTAAGATATACCTTAGATTATACTTGAAAAAATAGGTATATTATCTGGGTACAATCGAGTTCATATAAGTAGTAACCAAATATTGATTTTTATTGTGTCGTGTTCATACTTATAACCATAACTAAAAACTGCGATTTATTTTTTATTAAGTATCTACCTAGGTACATAATGTTCTCCTGGCCGTATTTCAGTCACGCCAGCCTCTCTCCACAGAGATTAGCCATCTGCGCAGGAGATATTTCAGTGCACGAGTATACGCGCGAACACAGTTGCGCGCTCTATCCCTTTACTTTCAAACCTAGGTATATATCATGATAATGTACCAACCGAGCGTAGGTACTTCAGCCACAAATAATTAGGGTAAAATTATTAGTCTGACTTAAGAAATTGTTACGCAAGTTAGCTAGCTTATAATCTTTTTCTTATCGAGGTTTGATAAGAAAATCTTATTACTTTACATGTTAACCCAAAAACTAGACTTAAATAGTTAGTCAAAACTTTGAGTAAAGAACTTGCTAACGAATGTAATCCGTTGAAATTTTAGCTAAAATAAATCATGTCAGAATCTAAGTCTTAGAGTATACGTAGACAAGCATAGAGTGTGCGCATCACTAGTAGTGTTGTGCCGAGCGTAAGAAAATTGTTAGCTGTAAGTACTACGCTCGTTTACTGATTTAAGTGATTTTCCGTGCGACGACAGACGTTTATGCGAAAAATATCGATGGTTCCGATATTATTAGAGTAATATTAGGTTTTGAGATAGTTTTAATAAAACGGAGCACTCTGTTTTGTCACTCATTTTAAGATTTTACTTGTTCATATTAGTGCCTACAATTCATACTCGATGTCGCACTCTATAGTTTACTTATTTTAACTCTAAGGTCTAAGTTTTACAAAGTCTATGTTACACCATCTTGTAGAACCAACCGAATTCTAAATTAATTTCAAACTTCGAACTGTTCTAGAATTTTCCACAATTTTAAATTTAATTTCTTGAATAACGGGTATTACTCTACACTACATCAGGGTGGGCTTGGCCCAAATTAAGGACCCTAACTCTCCAACTCTTTTATTTTGGGACAAGCTTGCCACACGTACCCATCATTGCAACTCCTGTAAGCCAGGATCTAAGTACAATGATAACCAATAAATACCAATGAGGCACTAAACTCGGTGTGACCCAGGGAAACGATTGACTGTCTTGGAACCAGCAACGAAATTAATCATAAGTAGTATATAGTAGGTAAAATAGTTTCTCATCCCTTCATTGCAAGCGAGCGACACAAATAGCACACGCAAATAGATAGGCCTAAGACAAAGAAAAGATAAGACAACTGCGTTAGGCCCAGTTGCCAAGCACCACGGATAAATTTTAATATTTATGGGTCATAAAATTCATTTAGGAGCTGTTATTTTGATTCCAATAATAGGTATGGCAAAAACATCTGAAAGCACGTAAATTTGCTCTGGTGGACACAAGTTATTCTCCTCCTCAAATAATAAACTACACTTGTTGTTGAAATGCCTAACTCTGATAACACCTCTCTTATTTAGGGATGCTTATCTATACTTAATATTATAAAGCTGAAGAGTTTGTTAGTTTGTTTGTTTGAACCCGCTAATCTCAGGAACTACTGGTTCGAATTCAAAAATTATTTTTGTATTGGATAGTCCGTTTACTGAGGAAGGCTATAGGCTATATAACATCACGCTACGACCAATAGGAGCGGAGCATAAATGAAAAATGTTGCAAAAATGAAAAACCGTTGAAACTAAAACACGCGAACAAAGTCGCGGGAGACAGCTAGTTTATTATATTGTAATACTCGCTTAACTAAAGAATAGTGAGAATCTATTGCGGAGTAAAAAAAAGTTTTCAGTTTGGAAGCGACGTTTTAAAATATTTTTTATTTAACGAAAGAGATCGAGCTATACAAACAGATATATATATACGTCTCTGTTTCTCAGTGGAGCAATGATTGCATTAACACCTTATTATTTTTATTTTTTTTACCGACTTAACTGGAGAAAATCAGCAATCGACTAATATTTTTCCATTATTATTTTAAAACCATTCAGGATCCATGTTTTCCATAAAAAGTACTGTTATAAGGGTTCTGTAGCCTAAGAGTCTGTAGCCAACGGGACTCTATTACTAAGCCTCAGCTGTCCGTCTATTCGTCCGTTCGTCTTTCTGTCAGCGTGCTGTATCTCGCAAACCGTAACAGCTAGAGAGTTGAAATTTTTACACAGTGTGTATTTCTGTTGCACAAAACAAATAATAAACGTAATATAAAAAAGAAAGGGAGCTCCGTCAAATCGTGCGGTACTCTTCATGCGCGAGTCCTACTTGCACTTGGCCGGTTTTTATTAAAATTTTGAAATCAACTTGCTTAGCTTTTCTTTCTACCATAAATCATCCAACAGACAGCGTATTTTTCAAGCAAATATATTTGAAAGCAGTATTGATACCCGCATAACAAATGTATTAAAGATGAAAGCTTTGCATAAGTTATAGCGATGCGGGCAAAATGCCAGGCGACCGCAGTAATTCATTTGTGCACATCAAATAAAACAATTTCGAATAGATAAATGTATTTCAAACTAAATTATTAATAATAATATGTTGGGGCAACTCACACACGGCTATCTGATCCCAAACTTGGCAGAGCCTGTATTATGGCAACCAGACAACTAATAAATATACCTACTTATGTATTTCTAAATACATAAACATCAACTGATTACGACTGTGATTAGTTGACCAAAAGACTAACAACAAATGACAGCGCTTAACATAAGATAGTCAATCAGTTTAAAGTCGCCGTTAAGTCTCATGCTGTCTCTGTCACTTTAATAGACAGGTAGATTTTCTTTATCAGAATAAGACTTACTTACCTACCCCTATTCATAAAAGTCTAGTGTTAGCAAGAGATCTTAGAATCTTCTAAACGATGGGGTAGATGGCTGGGTATAAAAAGCTAAAATCTATTCTGTCCGTCAGTTCGATAATAAAGAAATATAAGACACGTGTTGTTTGCTTTTTTAAATTAAGAAAACGCAAATTAGATAAAACGAATCAAAGTTCAGAAGTGGCGGCTTATGACGTCATGCTTGCGAACAAAATGCCCAATGTGAATGTGACGTCATGCGACATTACAAATCAATGTATCGCCAGATGGTTACGTTAAATAAAAAAACAATACTAATCTGATGATCCTGCGGAAATGAATATTATTTTAACTTTGAATTAAGGACAAATCTTAACTCTCTTACGCACTAGCGGTTAACCGCACGGATCCCACCACGCCCGTTACATTTCAGTTTGGTATGTAAACGCTTTTTGACCGCTTGTGATGACAATAAAATAATAATAATAATTTTTGTTTATCCAAAAATAGAAACATAGATACACATTTGCCATAATCGAATGTGCAACAAATTGTTATGTTATATTTAAATAAGATACAATAAGGGCCATGGTTAAAACATAACCTTGTGATTTCAGGTACTAAACATGTCTGTACTAATGATAATATTAGTATCATCTAACATGTGCCCAAAAGGAGAAGAATATTCAAAAGTAACACAAACATGCAGCCCTGTACTTCGCTATTTAAAAACTAATAACAAACAGAAATGTACATGGTGCAACCTTGGCGCCGAGCTAGAAGAAATTAAAAAGAAAACTGTCAAACAAGATGACAATAAAAATGGCGCGAAGAAGCGGACCATCATTAATTTATTTGATATACCAGTTTACGCGGCTGCTATGAAGAAAAATAAGACGTCTGTAAACAGAAATAAGCTTACAAAACTTGTTGATAGATTATATTTACATCAAGTATAAGGTTTAATACTATTTTTACTGTTTTATTTATTTGCCCTGCATAGTAGTAAAAGAATATGTTCACAGGCTATTAGATATATTACATTATTTTAGATAATAACTACTAGGAACTACTTACTAGTATAACAATGCTATGAACATATTCTTTCGTAGAGAAGGTTTAGTTTTATGGCTTCCAATAGTAGACACTATTGGAAGCCTAACTTGCCTTCCTAACTTACCTTGCATAGCATCTGGCCTGCCAAAAAATTTACACATAGGCTATACACCCTGCTCCAATAGTTCTAGTAACAGATGGAGATGAAGTTGTACCTAGGTAGATAATGTTTTTTTTTATTACGGGTTGAATATTTAATGACTTCAACCCACGCCGAGGGCACGACGTAGGGTTATTTCAGAGTTACACTTCGGTCCTGGCCTTAGATTAAGTACTTTATCTAAGGTCCTGGCGTTTGCCAGAGCCGCAGGTTCATTAAAGCATGTGCTGAGGGGAACGTTAGGTACTTGCCATGTGCGTTCTGAACTCGCCGTAGGACCTAATATTTTATCCCTTTTAAGCTATTTATTATTAAAAATGACCATGAACTAAGAAAAAGTGGTAGATAAGTGTGGGTAGGTGTGTGTAAAATGACGATATCTATCATGTTTTCTTAACCCTGACATAGACTATTCGTACCAATAATTTTATCAAGCTCTATAGCATATTGTATACATATACGTATTATATGTATAAACATCCACACGTGTAACCCAATGGTTACGATCGAGCAGCATATTAGATTATTAATCCAACAGGTAGTAATACTGATGACTTATGCAATATTAATATCATGCATGATAGCCCGCTGATTGCAATCCGCCCACAATTCGACACTTGATATCATGCACAAACGATCGAAAATACCAATATGTATTTTATTGATATCAATATTTCAACCTTTCGTCCAGTCAAGTTTACGTTTATATCAGTTAGACCCTAAGGAAGAAAATGCATTGATACCAAAATTGAAACATTTATTAGGAGTTCATAAGAGTGAAGATTCTGGAAACCTCAAAAATGATTTGTTTGAAAGGAGGGAAGAAAATTCTGAGAGGTCAGACCAACCGTTCGGGAAATCTATCTTCGTAAAGAGGATCGTACCACACGGGTACCGTTCGTCAAACTACGAGTACGATTCGAAATTAAATACCCTTTACAAACCAATGGTGAGGTACCACATCAGAAAACCGATCGACCAACAAAACGGGGATATTTTGAACGACATTGATTCCGATCAAAAAATCAAAGATGGTTTTAACGATGCATTAATAGTGCTCGTCAAAAAAGACCCAAATGAGGAAATAGATCGCAGTGAACAAGACCGGAATGGTGATAAAGATTTGTTGAGACAAATACAAAAATTCTTGAGCAAAAACGTGGGCAAACCAAAGGGGAAAATGAAGAAGAAATTGAAGAAACGTTTTAGAGGGTTACTTGGTTCAATGAAAAATGATCAGTTGAGATTATTGAGAAGTTTTATCTTACAAAAATCTGGAGAAGAACATGATCCCTACGCTCCTGGTAAAATACCAGAATATTTGGAATCTGACACCGAGAAAGTTAAACCAAAACCAAAATTCACAATGCCTTATTATCCATTCTGGAATTATTGGACGGTAAGCTATTTATATGACATATATAACAATATTAGGCCAGATTTCAATGTTTAATTGGGCATTTCAATAAATTATCAATGTTTTTTTAGCATTTTCTTTATAACTAAAACATTTTTTTTAATACTAATTTTAATTCTAGATCGGTTACAGCATTAGCCCGTTAAAAAAAATATTCTGGAAAGTAAATATTTACCAGATATTTGTTTTTTTCAAATTTGGAAAAAAAAATCCTGGTATTTAAAAACAGTTTCACACTAGGAAATATGTATTATATTTCAATTATTTAGTGTCAACAATCAAATCACATGCACAAAGAACACACGACTTGGAACAAACATTTGTAGGTCCACAAAATAATGTTTGTCCCATACGGGGATCGAACCCGCGGCACGCCGCGCAGTGGCAGACTGCATGGCGGCTACCACTCTGCTATCCGTGCAGTTATCATATTTATTCACACTATTTTCATAAATCACATTCAGACAAGAGAAATAAAATGGCGTCCTATTTTTTCAGTACCAAAAGAATATAATTCAAGACGAATGCAAAGGAAATCTCATTAAGATCGGCAACATGTGTATAGGTTCCATCGGACACCGAAAATCCATGGATCCGATTAAAAAAACCATAAAACATATGAATCCCAGGAAATTCGGGAAACCTTTAAACAATATTAACTTGAAGAAAAAGTAATAGGGTTTAAATATATACGATTAAAAACTACTATCATTATTTTTTTTAAACCAACTTCAAAATGGGGAGGTTCTTCTCTTGGGGGTTGTTTGTTACGTGATGACTCCGATAAACAACTATCGATTTCAAAAAATATTTTTGTGTTCGATTCCTTCCTTTCATCAACGACCTCAGTGGTTGACTGGCGTACACAGCAATTTTCAAGGTGTCGCTAGCTCTGAGATCCCGGGTTCGATCCCCGGCCGGGTCAATATAGAAAAACCACTTTTCTACATTGTCTCGGGTCTGGGTGTTTGTGGTACCTTCGTTGTCTCTGATTACCATAACACGAGTGCTTTAGCTACCTACTTTGGGTTCAGAGCAATGTATGTGATATTGTCCATATTATTTATTATTGTCCCTGGGTGATCCCATATAAATTTCATCAAAATCTATTCCGTACCTTAGGTTTTTAGGTCTGTTTTTTTAATTTATGTGTATAGAATTATTCTAATTTGTGCCTCGGGGGGCACGAAGCCGTTGGTCCTGGATATCATTGTTAACTCTTTGGCTTTTCTTTAACCCCTAAATTCTGGAAACCAGCAAAAAATGTAAACCCAGTAAATGGGTTATTGATGCAGGATAGGCAGTCAAAATGGAAATCTTTTTTGAACAGCTTTATTAATAGTAGCTGTGCCCCGCGGTTGCTCTCTCCTACCCCGACGATAAAACAACGCTTCTCCAAGAGCCATTCAAGTTAGCTAGCAGTAGTAATACAAAACACAGCCGCCGTATATTACGTCCTCGCCGGCGAGGCCCGTCGCGTATAAATAACTGTAACGTAAATGTTACCTCCCCGTCCCTAGATCAGGTCCGAACCCCACAGGGGGTGCCCTTAGTGCTGACGTAGTTAGTTTTTCTATTGCTCTGGCTGGAGGCCCTTAAGGTTCTCGCCAAAAGTCCGGTGAAGCAGTCAAAGCCTGCGCTCAGGCTAACTGCGTAAATCACTTTCTAAAAAAAAAAAAAAAAATGAAAAAAAAAAAAAAAAAGCTCCGCGGTTGCACTTGCCTTGCTTTACTCCCAAGGTAGGGAACGTGATATTAATAAACACACTAATAAAATATACACACACTATTGCAAAACATACATGTATCGTGACAGACGCACACTGATCTAATTCTGACACACAAACAAAAATTACGCACACTGTTATAGATATATTATAGACTAGCTGTGCCCGCGATTTCATCCGCGTGGATTTTTTATAATATTACAATAATATAAGAACTCTTAACACAATACAAAATGAAACAGCGACATTTTTATGAAAAATTTATTCCTTTTTACAAGAGAGCTAAGCCACATTATAAAATCACGTATAAAGAGTATTTAGCTTTACATTGATAAAATCAAATGCTTCATCTATTTGCTAAAATGCTTACTAACATCAACACAGTATTTGAAATATTTTTTTTTAATTAGTTATGTACTAAAATCATGTCGACAATTAAATCTTAACAAAGAAGAACAACTGGAATGTAATAGTTACCAAATTTGGGTTTTGTATGAAAATAATTTCACAAATCCCATTACAAAATAGTTTGAGATTCGATAAATCTGCCGTGAACAAACGATGACGCCTTACAAATAACGATAAACTTTATATAAAAAACTGTTTTAAATTCATAAGTCACATCATACATAAGACTGAAGTAAAACTTCTTTATATACGAAACGTAACTGGCTATGAGAGAAAGAGAGAAAGAAACTGTGTGCTCGCACCTGTCTCTCTTGCCCCTACAGTAATATACGAAACGTAACTCTGTCTCTTTCTATCTTTACTAACCTATATCACCCTCTTAACTTCCGTTCGCCCCGCTCGATCACACTTTTCGTAACGCTTTCGTCACGCATTCACTAGCTTACTCCGAAGTGAGGCGTGCGTAAAGAAGTTTTACTTCAAAAATATGATCCAGTAGTTTTTTGTAAGGCGTTCTCGTTGCGCACGGCGGGCGTAAATGGGTTACATTATTTATTAAATCAAATCACTGGATTAGAAAGACTTATCAATGAGTTAAAAACTTTTTTTTAAATACTACAACTTTTACCGCAAGTCAAAATGCGCTAGTGTCGAGTGAAATCCATCTGAATTTCTACCAATCAGTGCCTTTACTCTTCAATTTAATTTTAATTCTAATACAACGCCTATTCAAAATTGATATTAGTTTAGCAGGTAGGAGATTGATTTCCATACAAAAAAAATGCTGTCCATGGAAGGAACAGACTGGAATCTAAACTTTGAGAGTATTTGTTTGTACTGTGTTGTTACAACAACAATATTGCATTGGCATTGTATTAGAATTAAAATTAAATTTGAGAGTAAGGGCTCTGGCCATTAGGTTATCTGTCATTGGCGGAGAACGACAGATAAGACCTAGCGCGATACTAGCGATCCTAGCGGATTTTTTAAATCAGTACCCCAAATAGGGCAGATTTAAAAAAAATCGGTAATATTACAGGTTTTGAATATTGAATCCATGATAATTTGAGTGGTATTTGAAAAGTAACCCTGTATTTTAAAAGTAACTTTAGCAACTTAAATTTAAAGTTTCTTATGATATTCTACTTATTATGGAGAATTGAGAATAGACTGAGAGTTAGCATCAACACATTCATACACACAGACAGCCCAGTACCCGGCTCCCGGGTCGCATGAAAATTCGTTCGCGTGCCCACACCCGCCTACAGAGTCCTATCTATACGTACCTATATGAGTTGTTGCCTAGTGTTGCGTCCCTCACTCATGAGTCAAGTAATTTCTTTTTTAAACGTTATGGTTTTAATCTTTCTTTCTTGTTATATGTTTAATATATCAGTACATATGTACTTTATGCGTGTAATAAAATAACTCAATTAATTTTAGATAAATTGATTTTTGTTCACAAGTATGTAGTTTGATCTTAGATGATGTCCAAAGTATAACTACACAAGTTTTTACTTTCTATATTAAAGACTGTTATTTTTATATAGTTAGCTGATAGAACTAGCCTAGCTATCACAATAGAAAATGGTTCATCAGTCATCGGTGACCGACAGCGCTCAGTCTTATAACTATTTTGTTATTTGACGACCTCCATGGTGGAGTGATGTAAACACCGGTTTTCAAGGTGTCACCAACTCTGAAGTCCCGGGTTCGATCCCCGGACGAGTCAATGTATAAAATATACTTTAACTTTAGTTTCGGGTCTGGGTGCTTATGGTACTTTTGTTGTCTCTGATAACACAACACGAGTGCGTTAACTACTTACTTTGGGTTCAGAGCAATGTATGTGATGCTGTCTACATTTATTTATTTATATAAACTAAACCCAGTCTAGCCTCCATTCTAGCTTAATTACCCTATATTAAGACATAAGTGGGGGCCGCTTGGACCCCACAGTTGTTGTCTCTGGTCGACATTAGTACGTAGCCATCGTTACCCCACATGTTCGACCAGGAGTTCTTGACCAACCAGTACTTCTGGCCTTTCAGGATGCCGTAGCCGACGGCGAGGACAGCGTGGTCCAGTTCCTCGACTTTATTGTGGCTGGAGAGGTAGAAATATAAATAAAATTTGTCTTAAAAAAATGTAAAATAATACTTTTGTATTAAAATTTATAAATTATTATTTTAATTATTTGTTACGCATTAACGCATGCGGAGCGAATAATAAAATAGAAGGGAAAATTTAAACTTCCAGTCAGTGACCTCGGTAGCTTAGTTGGTAAAGCGACTGGCGCGTCAAGCCAGTGGTCGCAGGTTCGAGTCCTGCCTGAGGTTTAAGTCTTTCCTTCTATTATTTGTATTTAATTACAAAGGATATCATTCAGGTTCCATACAAGGTTGGGCCCAAAATCGAAAGTGCCGGCCACTAAAAAAAAATGTTTGTAATCTGTTTGGGACATCATTTTAAGCATTCGGTACTATGACACCAACATTATGGCACCATTATTTTAGCGGCTATATAAGTTTAAAGATCACATTTTTCGTACATTTGAAAAAGCTATTAATCTGTTTAGGACATCATTTTAAGCATTTGGTACTATGGCATCAAAACTATGGCACCATTATTGTAGCGGCTATATAAGTTTAAAAATCAGATTTCTAGTACATTTGACTTTAAGCCGGCCAGTACATAAAAAAAGGTTTTTAATCTGTTTGATACATCATTTTAAACATTTGGTACTATGGCTCCAAAACTATGACACCATTATTTTAGCGGCTATATTAGTTCAAAATTTTGATTTCTCGTACATTTGACTTTAAGCCGGCCAGTACATAAAAAAGGTTTTTAATCTGTTTAGGACATTATTTTGAGCATTTGGTACTATGGCACCATTATTTTAGCGGCTATAATATAAGTTTAAAAAACAGATTTCTCGTACATTTGACCTTAAGAGTAAATATATTATTTAAGTACATACCTGGTTAAGTCTAGCAAGTCTTTTTCCTTAAACTACTTAGGTTTAAATATATTTTTTGATTACATACGTGGTTATGTCTAGTCAGTCAAACTTAAGGTATTTTTTAGTAGTATAGTCACACTTACAGAATTTTGGCAAAAAATCCAGAGAAATTGACATTGAGAATGACCAATTAAATAAGTCTATTGGAAATAAGATAAAATATTTGAACAAACATTTTTACAGTCTGTTCAACCGATTTTGACTACTATTTCATAGGCATATGGATCGGATCATAAGCAAAAATGTGGTTACAATACCAACTGTTACTACAGCTGCCATTTATCATGTCATCAACGAAATAGAAGTTAAAATCAGTTAAACGGACTATACTGTGACTGTACTGAAATCGGCCAAAATAATGGTGCCATAGTTTTGGTGCCATATTACCAAATGCTTACAATGATGTCCCTAACAGATTAAAAACCTTTTTTTTATGTACTGGCCGGCTTAAAGTCAAATGTACGAGAAATCTGATTTTTGAACTTATATAGCCGCTAAAATAATGGTGTCATAGTTTTGGTGCCATAGTACCAAATGTTTAAAATGATGTATCAAACAGATTAAAAACCTTTTTTTTATGTACTGGCCGGCTTAAAGTCAAATGTACGAGAAATCTGATTTTTGAACTTATATAGCCGCTAAAATAATGGTGTCATAGTTTTAGTGCCATAGTACCAAATGCTTAAAATGATGTCCTAAACAGATGACTAGCTTTTTTAAATGTACGAAAAATGTGATCTTTAAACTTATATAGCCGCTAAAATAATGGTGCCATAGTGTTGGTGCCATAGTACCAAATGCTTAAAATGATGTCCCAAACCGATTAAAATCATTTTTTTTTAGTGGCCGGCACTTTCGATTTTGGGCCCAATATGAATGGTCTCCTTTACAAATTGTAAAATTGCTATTAAATTAATAAATTGGTACTTATTGTTTGACATATTAAGGCGAAGAAGAGAAACGAAAAACTAAAATAATGAAAAAATCTTCGCTCATTCAAAACTTCTGCTTATAGCTTTTGTTTACTAGAGACAGAAAATTAATTTAAAGAAATTTGTAAATATGTCTCCAGTTGGGTTCAATAAAACCTACTATTTTTAGATAGATACTTATTAAATTTCAACTTTATCGCTATCATCATAAGGACTGAATTGGAGCGTTTTAGTACTAATTATGTAATACTTTTACTCACCATTCTGGTTCATAGTAGACGCCATTGGAGTAGAAACTGAACGTCTTGTGGGCTGCATCGATAGCGACAGATATGGGACCGTGTTTGAATATCGCCAACTGTGTAATTAAAGCAATAACTATTATTAAAGACATTGCAAGGAGTATAGAGGTTCGATTCCCACACATGACAAATAAAATGTTCTGTGTTTGGGTGATATTTTATCTATGATATGTATGTATTTAGAAATATATCTTGTTTATTACTTGTCTGGTTGCTATAATACAGGCTCAGGCCTAGTTTGAGATCAGATGGCCGTGTTTAAGTTGTTCCTAGGTTTTATAATTATTAAAAAAAACTACTAAATGAAGTATCGAAAGAGTTGATAATCTTTAAACTTTTGCATAAGTTTCCTTGGATAATAGCTTAGAACAATGTTGCCTTCCAAACACTATAATGATAATCAAAATCCGGATTAATTAACCCTTCCGGAAATTTAATAAGTGTAATCTCCTTTATAGATAAAATGAGGATAATTATTATTATTTTGCTGTCTGCCGCACTTAGCGTTGAATATTGCTTCTACTGCTTCGCTTACCATCCATACTTGATATTATAAATGCGAAAGTAACTATGTCTGTCTGTCTGTTACGGTTTCACGGCTAAACCGCTAAACCGATTTGGATGAAACTCGGTATGGGGTAAGCTTGGATCCTAAGAAAGGACATAGGCTTCCTTTTTGCCGCGATAACCGACATCCACGCGGGCGGAGCCGCGGGCAACACCTAGTTTATATTAACTGTTACAGGTATAATGTATTTGTATAATAACTTTCTTGAGGAGTATTCATAATTATTTAAAACAAATCGGTTTACTCACGTATATTCTCGGGATCGCCCCACTAGTTTCAGACTCAATAGGAGTCCCTAATCATGAGCTGACGCGGCGGCGGTGGTGTCGCGAGTCGAACTGACAGTTCGACACGCGCGATCCCAAGAATATGCGTGAGTAAACCGTTTTGTTTTAAATAATTATTGTAGCTTTATTATATCCTTACCCTGAGAGCGTTTTCGTTGTTGGTGGTCACGTTCACCCATCCCTTGATCTTAGTCGCCACAGTCACGTTGTCCATATGACAGTAGCCGTCCTATAACAGACAAACATTAAAGTAAGTACACTATTTGCAAAGTAACTGTCCTTGTTGATTTGTCTATTACAATAGGGGATCGGACTACTTTTTTATTTACTCGTCACATAGATATTAAAAAAATAATAGCCATGTATTTTTTCTTTTTTTTAATCAATCAAACGACGAGGAAGATATAGTGAATGGCAATGTCGCGTGACGTCACTTGTGGGTACAATTTTTACCTACACGTGACGTCACACGCCCCCACTCCAGAACTTTAAAGCTTAGTCATTTACTTTGCCATTTTTCATTGATTTAATAAAAGAAAAAAATACAAGTTTGTTTTCTTTTTTTATCTATCTGGTTGACTAAATAGATATTTCCTTTTCATACCCAGTCCGATCCCCTAATGTATACAGAATAGACTTCATCCCGTTTTCTAAATGAATCGATCATCAATCAATATAAAGAAAATCATAAACATCTGTCAAAACTCAATTCACGTCATTTGAAGGAGGGTTACCGTTATAGCGCTCACCAGTTGGCGCCACTCTTGCTTCAGCTGTCAAAGCCCGCCTACAAACTATGGCATATGCCATTTCAGAAATTACGAGCGATTAGCGCCCCTGGCGGCAAAATTGCTACACGTAGTCCTCACTGAGTTCTTGCAGATGTCGCTGATTGGTTGTTTTGGTCAACCAATGACATTACTTGACTTAAGTGAGTAACAGACTAAAAACTATCGGTTTTAACAGTCTTATGGCCGAATACTGAACCGTCGATCAGTTTTAAGTCGCCGTTAACTCTCATGCTCATATTTAAGTACGACTTAAAGTTAAGTTGCGTTTCAGTATTCGGGGGTTAGGAACCATGAGTAAGACAGAAATTATATTACCTGTCCCAAATATCCGCCATAGCCTTCCTCAGTGGGCAGACCATGCTTCATGATCCACTGGTACGCCCTGAAGTCCTCTCCACCGTCACAGCCGTTGTTACCGAAACTAGAGAAATAATAATCGAAATTAATTACTAAAAATTGTGTTAGAGCTGGTTTTTTAACGCCAGGTAACTTTAACAGAGGAATAATTTTGAATATTTGACAGTTGTTATATACAAAATCTGTCAGATGTCAATTTTATTTCACGAAAAAAAAAGGTTATTTGTCGATTATAAAACTAACACCATAAATAAATGGTTTTTATTGAATGTAATAAATATTTTTACTGCCAAACAAAAATTGGTTATATATGAGCTTAACTTAAAACTATCTCTAGTGGAAAATACTATAGATGGCTAGGGTTTAATTTTTAATGTCAGTCGTATCCGAACATCGGTCATCGGTCACCGGTGACTGATGTTCGGAGAGAATATTTCATCCAGTTATAATTGTAAATTAAAATATAAATAACACTTTAATTAATGATTTCATTATTTATTATAATAATTAAAATAAGCACTTTCATCATGTCTATGCGTTGCGTTTCTACTTACCCCCAAGAACAATCAACGAGTGCTTGCTGTGAGAGCCTCTCAAGTCGTCCTCCGTTACTCAGGAACAACGCACCTTCTACCGCACCGGTGGTACCGAAGGACCAGCACGAACCGCATACCGACTGATCTGTGGTTGGAAATTTATGTATAATTTTTATATGTATAATCACTAGCGAGACATAATATCACGATGATATCGGAGGTGACCGACTTGTTTTGGGATCAAATGGAACCCTTAACTCACAGATATACACAGATATAGACAGATGTAGATAACGCAAGTAAGACGACTGTTTAAATACCAAGCTTGCTATTTTGTGACAACCTACTATGACATCACAAGATTTATTTAGCGATAATATCGCACTCTTACTTTCAGAACTTCAACGCGTCTCTTCTATTAAAATCAATGTGAGATTTAAGTTACGTAAAATAATAAAAATTACGTGTATAATAATTTTAATAATCTACCAAACAAACATAAAAATAAATGTTTTTTTCTTTTGTTTCTTGTTTTATAAAAAAGCAGCTCCCGCACTAAGGAATTTAATCCTTGTATCGCGGGCTTTACAACCATTCAAGCACTTAGACTTAGAACAAGCATTTGTAAATCACACAAATGTTTGTCCCATGCGGGGATCGAACCCGTACCACATCGCGCACAGAGGTAGTTCGCGTGGTGACCTATACCACTCGGCTATCCGTGCAGTCGAAGACAAAATGGGAATCTACTCCATTGACAGATGCGAGATTAGAGAACCTAGTGGATTTATTAATTGCTACTTTTTAGTCTTATATATAAAAATTAATTGCTGTTCGTTAGTCTCGCTAAAATTCGAGAACGGCTGGGCCGATTTGAATAATATTTTTTTTGTTTTGTTCGCTAGAATACAGAGGTTTAAAAACAAAAAAAAATAGGTAGTGTAGGGAGAGTAGGGTGGGGTAGAATAGATAAGGTAGGGTAGGTATTCAGTTGACGGGAGCGAAGCCGCGGGCACAGCTAGTCTGAAATAAGTATCTTTACCTTTAACAGGAGTGACTGCGCCGAACAGCCTCCAGTCGTGTTCGGTGGGCAGCTTGTCCGCTTCCTGCTGGATCAGGGACTCGCTGTACGGGAACGGGAGACCTGGGCAAAAATATTTGATGATAACTTACATGGTCATACATAAATCACGCAAGTCAATCTGATATCGTTTGAGTTTGTGGATTAACTACCTAAGAGCCTAAAAATTTGTTTACATTTCTATATCAAAAAGTCGCCAAAAAAAATATAAAAGGCTTTAATATTGGTTTGTCTGTATGCCAGCGGACTTTATCTAATGAATAGTTTATCGACAACGTGTCGTTTTGTTTTATTCATTCTCAACGTTTCATTCTCGTCAAATTCAAGGAGGTAACTATGCAAATGATTCTCGACACGAATCAATAATAAAATGAGAAGGTATTTTTTTTTGAAGTTTTCTAATTATCAGAAATCGGCATGTGTGAGACAAGCATTTCCAAACACGGTCCGTGTGATACCGCAGTGTAACTGCTCTCTTACACACACACATAAATACACTGCCTCCCGCATACGCAACGGGGCGATTCTGTTCTCTGAAAGTGGTGTATTCTGAAACACTGTCAAACTTAAATAACTAAAAAAACAAGTATGTATTAATTATTGTGCAGATATCGTAATTTTATTTGATTAATTAAATTATCTTTTATAACAGCCTACTGAAATTTAACGAGAATGCAAAACGACACGTATAAGGCCTCAGCAGACATGCTACTTTTAGCATCAGCTTTTAGCTACAAGTGTACAGAGTGAAAATAATAGCAGAAGCCTCGTATGATATTAATAGTTTTTTTTTTTTAAGAGATTTACGCAGTTAGCCTGAGCGCAGGCTTTGACTGCTTCGCCGGACTTTTGGCGAGAACCTTAAAGGCCTCCAGCCAGAGCAATAGAAAACCTAACTACGTCAGCAACGTTCACTAAGGGCACCCCCTGTGGGGTTCTGACCTCGACTTAGTGCGTTGCTAACGATCTTAATAAGGCAAAAACAGCAAGCGAGGGCTGGATCTAACTTTTTATTATTTAAGGATATATTTTTATTGCTAGTTTGGCCGGTTAGGGCCAGCATGATCTAGGGACGGGGGGGTAACATTTATGTTACAATCTATACTAATATTATAAAGCTGAAGAGTTTGTTTGTTTGTTTGTTTGTTTGTTTGTTTGTTTGTTTGTTTGTTTGAACGCGCTAATCTCAGGAACTACTGGTTCGAATTGAATAATTCTTTTTGTGTTGGATAGTCCGTTTATTGAGGAAGGCTATAGGCTATATAACATCACGCTACGACCAATAGGAGCGGAGCATAAATGAAAAATGTTGCAAAAATGAAAAACCGTTGAAACTAAAACACGCGAACAAAGTCGCGGGGGACAGCTAGTTATTTATACGCGACGGGCCTCGCTGGCGAGATATTAATAGATGTTATATTAATAGGTGTTATATATAATGTGTTCTAACCGCTATTAGGCCCCGAGTAGCGCCTGCCCCGGAGCGCGGCGAGCTCGGTGTCGCTGCGGTCGGCGAGGTGGTTCACGGCTAACGTGAAGCTGCGGCGAGCTCGGTTGTGCGAGTGGATGAACCTGGTGGGATGTGGGATGGTCACCAGCTTAGAGCATTAAAAATGGGAGACGTCATAGCGCACCAAACATAAGGAGTTTTGCTAGTAGTTTCTGCAGGGGACGAGGAAGCACACAAATAAAATATAAAGAATGTTTTTTTAGTGATCATCCAAATTGTTCAGGGTGAATTTGAACAATCTTCTCCAAGGAACACGAGTCGAAATATAAAAAAATATGGCCTCACATGCAAAATCAATAGTTAGCTGATCGACTTTTGCGGGCAATGTAATTTGAATTATGAACAACATTTTACCTGAGATTCTGTCTGAAGATGTTAAGTCGCTTCTCATGTTCAACATCACTGGCGTAGTCCTTGCTGTGCTTCTTCTTAAACCTGAAAACATAACAATATTTTTTTATTTTATCACTAGCTGCCCCCCGCGACTTTGTCCGCGTATTTTAGTTTCAACGGTTTTTCATGTTTGCAAAAAATTTAATGTATGCAGCGCTCCTTTTGTTCAAAGCGTAATGTTATATAAGTTATAGCCTTCCTCAATAAATGGGCTATCCAACACTGGAAGAATTTTTCAGATCGGACCAGTAGTTCCTGAGATGCGCGTTCAAACAAAGAAACAAACAAACTCTTCAGCTTTATATATTAGTATAGATTAACGGTTTTATCACACGTGTGTCTCGTTGCTGACTGTACCTTTACAAACATTGCTGTTTGTGTATATACCTGGCAAACTCATGGTGCACGTGTTGGTCGTTGGCGGGATGAATGAACTCCATCATAGGGTTGAAGGTCGCGTAGTGCTGGTTGCCGGGACCAGGGAACGATGAGCACTGCAAAGCTGTAACAATAATAATAAAATATAATATTATATCTTGGGACAACTCACACAAGGCCATCTGATCCCAAACTAGGCAGAGCCTGTGCTATGGCAACCAGACAACTGATAAACATACTTATATATTTTTACATACATACATAGATAAATTACACCCAGACACATGTAAAATGATCATCATCACACAAAGATTTGTCCTGGGTGGAAATCGAACCTTTGGTTTAGCAGTCAGGGTCACTAACCACTAGACCCAACAGGCCCGTCACAAAAATTTGTTTTTTTTTCCTTTTGTAAAAGAATATTTGTAGGTGAAATACAAATCAAAGTATTGATCTCAATTAAGCTCGAAATCCGAGCTCCAACTGATCGCATTTATAATTATGCAGTTTTAAAACAAAACGCAGTCGTTTCATGTGAATTATTGCCTTTTTTGCAAGCTTTTCATTAACTTGTAACGCATGTATGTTTGTTTAGATCAATACTTGCAAACTAAATTAGAACTACTTCTAGACACACGATTTAAATGATATTTTTCATAGAGATTGCGAGCGAAAACAATATTATGGTACTTTCAAGCTGGTCTGATAATGCAGCCGAAGGGTGGCCATAGAAACTCCGTAACGAAACGACTCAATCTCATCGTGTTTACTGTTAGCCTCTGTATTTACCTGTTCTGTGGTTAGCCTAACTGATTTAAAGATTTACATAAAAAAAAAAATTACTGTATGTTAGTTCCTATCGTATTTTCTACTACATAATAATGTAGTAGAAAATACGATAGGAACTAACTATACGAGTAACTAACTAACTACATTTTATGTTTAATTTATGTTACTTCTTTTTCTGTTCACCCACTGTCTCTGGTTCAAATAATGATGATAATGATGATACTCACACGTGTCGATGTTGAAGACCTCGGGGTCAATGTCCTCGACGTCATAGTCCGTGTACTCGATGTAGTAGTGGTCGTAGTGGGAGCCCAGGAGAGAGTTGTACCCCTTCATCTCATATCTGAAGACAAAGATTAGACTGTTTTAGGACAAAATAGGACAAAAATTATATAAAATGAAAACACTGCTATGCACTTTTCCTCCAGGTGGCATTAAAAAGAACAACCTGTACATTTACAATGAAAATAGAAATAATAGTTAAAGCAGGATACCCTGCTGCTGGGAAGTTTGTGGCGCCGTTTCTTCTCCACAGCCTAATTTGAAATAAATTTATTTTTATTTAATTTTGACCCAAGTTAGAGCTACGATACCACATACAAAAACAACACGTTAAACTGACAACATCCTTTAAAGCACATGGGTATGATATTGATAAAAACTGTAAATAACGGGCCTGTTGGTCTAGTGGTTAGTGACCCTGACTGCAAAACCCGAGGTCGTGGGTTCGATTCCCACCCAGGACGAATCTTTGTGTGATGAGCACGATCATTTGGTCTGTGTCTAGGTGTAATTTATCTATAATATGTATGTATTTAGAAATATATAAGTATGTTTATCAGTTGTCTGGTTGCCATAGCACAGGCTTTGCCTAGTTTGGGATCAGATGACCGTGTGTGAGATGTACCAAGATATATTATTATATTATAACACATTACCTGACAGGGATGGGGATAGATTCTCCCTTCACTTTCAGCGACTTCCTGTATTTTACCCACATTGTATACTTATTTAACTTCTGACCAATTGTTGTAGTCATCTGCCATTTTGCGGTGTCCGAGTCTTGCATCGTTTCAGTACCTAAAAGAAAAGATAAATATCAATAGCCGCGTACTGATTGAGCGAGCAGCCTTGCGAGGCAAATCCTCGGTCGGTCAAGACGTGCCTCGCCCGAGGCAAACGCACGCGCTACCTCGCCCGAGCGTGCCGCGGCCCGAGCCGAGCGTTGTCGGTTTTCGTCGATGCTCAAAGGCGCCTCAGTACGTTTGTCGCGCTCATTTAAGACGGTAGTGTTTTGCCTCTATTCGGCTTCAAGTTAAACTGAGCGTCGATGCTCACGGTGGCTCGGCTTTGCCGCGCGAGGAGGCCTCGGATTAGAAAACTTACAGACCGAGGCCGCCTCGCGCGGCATGCGTACTGCGGCAAATGTCCGAGGCTGCCTCGCGAAGCTGCTCGCTTGGTCAGTACGCGGCTATTTACGTTTGTTAAAGAGTTTCGAGTTTGGGCAAAGAGTTTGATTTAGGAGCCTATCAGAAAAAAAAAGTAGAGTTTAGGAATAATAAAAAACCGGCCAAGTGCGAGTCGGACTCGCGCACCGAGGGTTCCGTACAAACCTGTAGGTATATAAGTAAAAGTTCACCCATCACGATGATCGAGTCATAGTCGTAGTTATGGTATTTTAATTGCACAACGAAAAAAAAAATATAAAAAATATTTTTATTATATGATGTAACTAAAATTTATGCTTTTCGCAATTTTTCCTTTATCTGTGTTATAAGACGTTGCTTCGTACCAAATTTCAAGATTCTGAGTTCACGGGAAGTACCCTGTAGGTTTTGATTCCCTTGCGAGTGTCGAAAATTTGCGGCATAAACGGGAGTATCTTTTGATCGCGTTGACTTAGAAGTGTGATTTTTTCACAGCTCCAAGAGACCATAGACTTGAGTATTTGATATGAATTTCAGCTTGATACCTCCACGCGTTCCTGAGAAAAAAGGTCTTGACAGACAGACAGACGGACAACAAAGTGATCCTATAAGGGTTCCGTTTTTACCTTTTGAGGTACGGAACCCTAAAAACGACGAAGCGCTTCGAGAAAAGGTAGGTAGTGCCCTTGCTGGCTGGTCTTGGCAGGGGCACTGCCATGCAATCTAATATATAACTAACTGTGTTGAATTAAACATTTTTAGTACAGCTTTTCTAACCTCTTAAACAATGACATATCTTAAGGAGTCTCAGCTTGCGCACATTTTAGGGACCAACTACTAACTTAGAACTCAAACGGGAAAATGAACATCACACATGTTACTTAGACGACCTCCGTGGCCGATTGGCGTACACACCGGTTTTGAACGTGTCGCTAACTCTGAGGTCCAGGGTTCGATACCCCCACGGGTCAATCTAGAAATTCACTTTTTGACAGTTCAGTCTGGGTGTTTGTGGTACCTTCGTTGTCTCTGATTCCATAACACAAGTGCTTTAGCTTAAACTTTGGGTTCAGAGCAATGTGATGGTGTCTACATTAATTTATTTGTTTACTTAATAAATTCTTACCAATATACTTGAAATCTTTCATGTTTGGTAGCACCGTCTGTATTTCTATCTCATAGTTCTGTGAGCCGTTCACTTGCAAGCAGGTTTGCTGGTTTAAGACATCCTCGGTTGTCACGGGGGCAATCTGAAAAAGCGATTATAATACAATCTTAGAACCTCAGAAAGATATAGATTTTGTATCATATCTTATACTAATATATAAAGCTGAAGAGTTTGTTTGTTTGAACGCGCTAATCTCAGGAACTAGTCGGATTTGAAAAAATACTTAAGTGTTAGATAGCCCATTTATTGAGGAAGGCTATGAGCTATATAAGGCCGACCAAGCGTAGCAGAGCATAAATGAAAAATTTTGCAAAAATGAAAAACCGTTGTAACTAAAACACGCGGACAAAGTCGCGGGGGACAGCTAGTAATCCATATAGTACCTAAATATAAATAAATATAAATGAAACTTTATACTTTTAATCTTTATCAGCAGTTAATATACATACTGTTAATCTAAATGCCACGTGCATGCCTGTTTTCCTGTACATCTGATTCAATTTAAGAATAAATATATTGCGACAACTCACACACGGCCATATTATCCCAAATTAGGCAGAGCCTGTATTACGGCTACTACACCACTGATAAACATACTTAAATTTCTAAATAATTACATTCATTTTATAGATAAATTACACTCAGAGACAGAACAAATGATCATGCTCGTCACACAAAAATTTGTCCTGGATGGCAATCGATCCCGCGACCTCCGGTTTAGCAGTCAAGGTCACTAACCACTGGACTTAATGTCAGTCAATTATACAGTAACTACCGCATAAAATACGTAGGTATATCAAAAAAGGTTTCAAACCTTAATAGATGTGCCGAATGGCTTGTAAGCCGAAGAGGCGAACTGGTAAGTCTTGACCATTGCGCCATAGTAGTCGATGCGGGACCTCTCAGACTTGCTGTCGTACCTAAAAAATATAAAATAAACATCATTACTATAGTTGTTTTATTTATTTTTCAATACCTTTGCAAGATTCTAAAATATAATTGAATCAACAGTGAAAAATTCAACTTTATTTACTAAATAAAGTTGAATATTTTTTTTTTACGTGTAGACATCACATAGACTTTGCTCTGAACCCGTAATAGCTAAAGCACTTGTGTTATGCAATCAGAGACAACGAAGGTACCACAATCACCCAGAGCCGAGACAATGTAGAAAAGTGATTTTCTACATTGACCCGGCCGGAGATCAAACCCGGAACCTCTGAGCTGGCGACACATAAAAACCGGTGTGTACGCCACTCGACCACGGAGGTCGACAAAATAAATCTTTAACCCTACGTTTGCATCATATTTACTCTAATATAAAACATCGCAAAACAAATGAACAAAGGCTTGAGATTTGTTTACACGCACTGAACTAAGAACTTTATCTTTAGGTCAGGCAGGTCGTGCGATAGATATACGGTCGTAGCCGTATCTTAGTACGTGTTAATATAAACATTAATGTAACAGTTGAATAAGTACCGCCTTGACCAACTTAGGTTTGGAAGAGACAGATGTTTTGGCGGTCATTGAACTGTTTCAGATTTGTGGTCATTAAACCGTATAAGTAAAGGACAGATGAGGAGAAATAACGAAAAAAAAACGTAATGTTTCACAATTTTCCAAAAAATCTAAGCTTATACAACGTGTCGTTTTGCATTCTCGCCAAATTTCAGGAGACTTTTATAAAAGACAAAATTAATCAAATAAAATTACGATATCTATGCTCAATAATTAATACATACTTGTTTTTTTTTTTGTTATTTAAATTTGTCAGTATTTCAGAATACTTTCAAAGAACAGAATCGCCCTTTGCGTATGCGGTAGCAAGTGTCTTTATGTGTGTGTAAAAGAGCAGTTACAGTGAGGTATCACACGGGCCGCGTTTGAAATGCCTGTCCCACACATGCAGATTTCCGAAAATCAGAAAAAAGAAATGATAAAACCTAGTCATTTTATTATTGATTCGTGTCTAGAGTCATTAGCACAGTTACCTCCTTGAATTTGACGAGAATGCAAAAGGTCACGTTGTAGGTAAATATTATTGTAACTTTAACATTTTGTAACATAAATATTTTAATACTATTAATTTACCTCATTGGATATTTTATTTTTAACTGATAATCTCTGATTCTGATCTGCATTATTGATTCTAGACACTAAATATTTGATAAATATTAGATGACCTTTAAAGTTTCATATGCTAATAATCGCAATAAGCAGAAATAATGAACATGTAAACCATCTATTATATTAACTCTATTAAAAGTAAATAAATAAATTTGAATTTAATAATATTTATAGTTTGATTAACGAAATTACGTCGTGGTCATTTCTATTGAAAGAAAAGTATTTATAATAAAAAAAAAAATCAGAACGCACGCAAACAAATGATGATACTCAAATGACGTAAAGATCACTATAACAATCCACATTTTTTTTAGAAATATAAATTTCGTACCTATTCTTTTTTTATTATTTTAAAACAAGCACTCAAAACGCTATCGTCACCTTATTAAAATTTCGGAACCCTTGGGTTACCTTTATTCTAAGAACACAGGGCACAGTCACTTATCTTTATGTTACACTAGCTGTCCCCCGCGACTTTGTTCGCGTGTTTTAGTTACAACGGTTTTTCATTTTTGCTACATTTCTCATTTATGCTCCGCTCCTATTGGTCGTAGCGTGATGTTATAAAGCCTATAGCCTTCCTCAATAAACGGACTATCCAATACTATTTTTATTTGTATATTTGCTAGGTCTGAGAATAGGTTTTACGCTATTTATATATCCCTAGATAGTATATCTTGTTAACTTTATCCATTTTTTAATCAACTATGCATAATATAGGTTGCATTTTTTAGTGTCTACTCTTAGTTATCTACTCAATTGCGTGCAATAGCTGTAGCTATGTAGCAAAATTGGTAACATGAGCGCAACCTAAATGCATTTTCGACGTTATACTAAATTATTGTTCAATAAGAACCATTATGCGCATGCGATGATGCAACATAACGTTTCTGCTGACAGGAAACGTGTAGAAAAATGATCGCTGTTTTTGTATTATACCTAAGTCAGATACAGAATACAAGATGTACACAAAAACCGGCCAAGTGCGAGTCGGAATCGCGCATGAAGATTCCGTATCATTTTAAGGAGCCTTTAATTTATTTTTATAAACCTAGGTTTCTGAAAGTTTGACTAAAGAAGAACATATTATGAAATCAAGGAAACATTTAAATTTAAACATATAATTTGTTCTGTACTTAAAATCTATAGACTAGTTAAGTACTTTTCTGAGGGAGTAGCGCCAAGTGCTGAAACACAGGTTTTACACCTAGTTCGGCAATAGATGCTGTTTATTGAGTTTTGTATATTTCCTGGCCCATGCATGTGAACAACAATAATGTAAACAAGTTTTTCTGGCAATAAAGTTATTATTATTACCTCGAAAGTAACCATCAATCGAGTGGTCTATTGATCAACAAATCAAATTGACGACAATATAACGACCTCCGAGTGGCGTACTCACCGGTTTTCAAGGTGTCGCTAGCTCTGAGGTCCCGGGTTCGATTCGATCCCCGGCCGGGTCAATGTAGAAAACCCGTTTTCTACATTGTCTCGGGTCTGGGTGTTTGTGGTACCTTCGTTGTCTCTGAATTCCATAACACAAGTGCTTTAGCTACTTACTTTGGGTTTAGAGCATTGTATGTGATGTTTATAGTAAGTATATAATTTAACCTAGGTTTCTGAAAGTTCGAATCAAGAAGAAAATAGGTAAATCATCAGGCACACCTCGTATCAAGTGCTATGGTCTTTTGATCCATAAAACAAATGACTCAACATTCACACAAGTCTTTAATCACTCAATTTATGAAATTATGAATGAACATGAATCAGTGTGACCCCGTTGCATTACCTTGTATTCCACAACAGACGTTCTTCGTATTCGGGTGTAACGTGGTAATGTTTACAAACTGTAATTTGATGAAATTTTCAACAAGACACCGTACTACTTTGTCGTTATTATTAATACCTAAGTTTACAGACTCACATCCTGTAGAAGACAAGTGCCCCTCTAGCCAAGAGACATTTCTACAAGCTCTAACGCTGATCGGATCGTTCAAATGTATGGAAATGAGACTAAGTCACGTGATTTATCTAAATTAAATGTCATTTCCAAACATTTAACGTCGTTTAAGCGATTTCTATCATAGTTAACGCTTGTAGAAATGTCACTTGGCTACAAGGTCAGTTTATGTCACGGTAGGCCTACTTGTAATTTGTAAGGTTTAATACTATGTACTTAACATTAAAAAAAACCGTCAAGTTTGAGTCGAATGAAGGGTTACGTGCTATTTAAACCCACTTTAATTTCTTTTTTTTTTTATAGCGGCCTCTGAACTCTGAAAATTTCAAATCTCTAGCTATTACCTACAGTTAATGAGATAATCTAAGTTTGTTACTCCATCACGCAAAAACAATTAAACGGATTTGGATAAATTTTTGCGGGATTTAGAAAGAATATTTCTTTTTAACCATTTCTGTCCCACTGCAGGGCAAATGTCTCTCTATCCTATCCCAACAAAAGAAATAATTTTATTTAAACATTCTATTTTTTTTATAAAATGTTTTACTTATACATATTATTAAACAAAGACTGTCTGTCTGTCTAAACGCGATAAACTCAAAAACTAACGAAAGGCTTTTCGTCTGATTTTCACAAATGAATAGAATGATTCAAGGGGAAGGTTTGTGTGTATAATTAATTAATGTTTTGTCTACCAGAATCGAAACCGGGACGGGTCTCTAGTGTACTCTATGATGAAATATACATACCATGTTACATAAACATTATTTTTTTTTATAATCAAGGTGAGTCAAGAACATTTAAAATATACAGCTGTTATAATAAATAGTTTATCTCATAACTGTTGTAAATTTACACAATTCTTAAATTGCAGATAAAATATTAACTTTTAGTGGTAAAAATAAAGGAAAAAAAATCTTAGAAGGTAATTCTTAACTTGGAGATTTAAGGAACTGTGGCATGTCAACAGGTTTCGCTTTTATCACAAAACATTAAAATATCTTTAAAAATCGACCTCTGGCTATTTTAAGGGAACAATAAAATTGAACAAATAAAAAATAATCGTATAAAATAGTAAAAGCTGCCAAGCACCACGGGTAAAATTTTAACATGAATGGGTCCTAAAATTCATTTATTTAGGAGCTGTTATTTTGATTCCAATAATAGGTATGGCAAAAACGTCTGAAAGCACGGAAATTTGCTCTGGTAGCAACAAGGTCCTCATAATAAACAACACCGGACGTCGCATGTAAGGTGTCTAATAAAGCGTTACGTTCATTTTGCCAAAGACTACACTCCCACAGTATATGATGCGCAGTTTGCTCAAACTCACTATTTACGGATGAACACTGACACAATGGTGAAACGACAAGCTTAAATGAAAATAACTTGCTTTTAAAATTGCCGTGACCCGTAAGAAACTGGGCTACACAATGATCAACCTCTATCCAAGTCTTCTCCAGCCGCTCACAAACGGACGGAAAAAACTGGTAAAGGTGACGGCCCTTAATAGACGTTTCCCACCTAAGTTGCCATTCCACCATCAGTTCCTTATAGACATCGGTGTTTACTTATGTTTACTTGGACTGTCTGTCTATTTAAGAGGGCACACTACTCCCGAGGAGTTTGAAAAATAGGTACCAATTTAAAGAATATTAGCCGTTGCAGATCTCCGACCTACTACCGTAAGGGACAACTGCAACTCAGGCTGATTTTACCAACAAAATCGTTGACCAAAAGACGTTTTGTATTACGCTGTTTTCATCTCCAAAACTGGACTGAAGAAAGGTATACTATGCTTCTATCATTTCCTTTTTTGTTAAAATCCTATCAAATTTGTAGTAATAGTCTACGGAACACGGCGGTAAAAACAGGCATTTTTGGAGGGTCATAAGTATTTCTTTAAGTGATTTTGTTTAGGAAAAAAAATAATTCTTTTTTCTACCTAAAGTCAAATATGACCGCAAAATAGGTAGTTCTTGTGGAAAGAAAACATTGGCATGGCTTCCATTAACAGGTAATCTAGTAATTAGGTCAGTTAATAGACAATGAGACTGGCGCATGACATAACTCCACACACCTACTTGGGTTCGAATACATATTCAGTACTAGCTGTTTCCCGCGGCTCCGCCCGCGTGGATATCGGTTATCGTGGCAAAAAGTAGCCTAAGTCCTTTCTCAGGCTCTAGACTATCTGTGTACCAAATTTGGCGTGAAAGCGCGACATTTTTTTGTGAGAACTGACATCTTTTTGGATCAAGGACTGTATGACAGATCATCAAGCTCTCACACCCCTAATTTACTATAGTAAATAATCAATTCTCACAGAATTACTAAGAGAACTATGAAACGATAAGAAATAACAGGCACTAAATTCATCCTAATAAGTTTAATACCTAAAAATAATTCTTGTTAAAAACAATGCAAAACAAACAATATTTCTACTTTACATCATCATTATGAACATTTAAAAACATGACTACTATCTTTGCATGTCAGTAAACAAAGTTAAATCTAAAATGTATTCAATCTCACATCTGACCATTAGTTCTACTACATAAAAGTTACAAATAGGTATTAAAATGATGTAGGTAGATTTAGCTTGCAAACACCTGCTCATAATAATATTATATTCATGGAAATATGACTCACTGATAAAAATACGAACGTTTTTTATTAATTTAATTAAATATCGTTTTTTTTCTTGGGCTTTTTACTTCTAGGGCAAGGTTAATAAAGAAAATTTTAAAAAAATCGTTTGGACGCGTTTTTTAAATCTCTTAAAACAAAACGTGAGTGAGACGGGCAGCTATGGAGCCCTTGTATACAAGGTATAAGTTCCGGGGTGGTTATAATAATCAGCAACATGTTAAAAACAACTGTTGTCACATAATAAATGTCGACCATCACAATACATTGCTCTGAACCCAAAGTAAGTAGCTATAGCACTTGCATTATGGAATCAAAGATACCAAAGGTATCACATACACCCAAATCTGAGACAATGTAGAAAATGGGATCAACCCAGGAACTCTGAGCTGGTGATACCTTGAAAACCGGTGTGTACCACACTCAACCATAGAGGTTGTCGCTCGCATACATTGAAACATTGGTCTTTAAATTAAAAAAAAGAAATATTGCCCTCTTATATAAATATATCTATAACTTGTTTACTGTTAAAACTATATAATAGCATCAATACACAAAATAAAAACATTAAATTAAAAAATACACTCACCAAGTATAGAATGGTTCTCTTAGCTCCGCATAGGGGATGTACAGCAATCCCTTGACTGTGTACACAGAATTCCATTCTGGAGGAGATTCTACAACAAAAAAGGTATTATATTATTTTCATTAAGACTGTCAAGCAGAATAGTAGAATAACTTGGTCATAAAAACAGCTCAAAAAAAAAAGATCTGCCCTCTAAATGTTATTTTAAATAAGGAATGTTATTATTTAATTCAATAAACATTTTTAAGATATTTCTTAAAAGCTTAAGCAAAATGATCACATTTATTCATTACTTTAATCTATTGTTGAGTACTGTTTTGCTGAGTTGTTGATTCAGTAAACTTGAATATAAGCATAAATAGGTAAATAGATTTAAAGTACATAATCAAAATTAATTTTCTGTTTTAAAAGCACAGCAATAGTAAAAAAAAGATACTCAGTACCTACATTTTTGCAACATTGTAGGTAGGTACAATGAACTTAAACATGACTCCATTTATAACAGGGACAAACATTTGCTGATAAAGTTTTAATAACGACTGGTACTGCTAATAATCATTAGGTATGCGGGAATATTCATAAATAAATATTGTTTGCTTACCCTTATCGATATGTCCAACTGCCGCGCTTATTAGCGCACAAAATATCGGAAACGAAAACATAGTCGACCACACAGGACGGCAGCCCTACGCAGAATGCACGCAGAATGAGAATGAAATAATGACAGACGATTTTAAAGCGCGAAGCGTACTGAATCTAAAATCTTAATAACACGTCGCAGAATGAAAAGAATTTATACCATTTACGAGATATTATATTATCTATTTGGTATGTCAACAAATATTTTGAACTTATCAGTCATTACATAGTTTATTTGAAAGTTTGTGATTTAGGTTTAAAATACAATTGTTAGATAGGTAAATATAATGGAACTATTTTTTTTTTACTGCAAGGCTTCTCTTTAATAATGCAAGAATTGTTTTTGTGTAGGTGTTTTCAATTAAACTTAAACGGGAATTTCCTACCTTATGTTTCCTTTAACGACTTTATCTAATTTTATCACCAAAAACTTTGGAAATACATCAGTATTATGGACAAAAAGCTTTTTGTTTGTCAAATCAAAAAGTTATTGACCCTGTTGTTGTTATTGAACAAATTCCAGTCAAGTGTCAATAAAACGTAAAACTGAAACTTAATACAAGACAAGTTTTTATTTTAAACCATTCATGAATTAAAAGTAGTTTTATTGAAAGCTGTATAAATCTAACTAAAATCATTAACTTTAAGGATATAATTTTTTAACAAGAAATACTTTAAAATTAAAGAGGAATAACAAAATGTAAATTTCGTTTAATTGAATTTAATGTTCCGTCTCTTTTTTCTGGATTGTTAAAAAAAAAACCGGCCAAGTGCGAGTCGGACTCGCGCACCGAGGGTTCCGTACACACCTGTAGGTATATAAGTAAAAGTTCACCCATCACTACGATCGAGTCATAGTTATGGTATGATAATTGCAAAATGAAAAAAAAAAAAAATCAGAAATATTTTTTTTTATATGATGTAACTAAAAATTTACGGTTTTCGCAATTTTTCCTTTATCTGTACTATAAGACGTTACTTCGTACCAAATTTCAAGATTCTGAGTTCACGGGAAGTACCCTGTAGGTTTTGATTCCCGTGCGAGTTTCGAAAATTTGCGGAATTTTGCGGCATAAACGGGAGTATCTTTTGATCGCGTTGACTTAGAAGTTTGATTTTTTCACAGCTCCAAGAGACCATAGACTTGAGTATTTGATATGAATTTCAGCTTGATACCTCCACGCGTTCCAAAATGAAAAAAAAAAAAAAATCAGAAATATTTTTTTATATGATGTAACTAAAAATTTACGGTTTTCGCAATTTTTCCTTTATCTGTACTATAAGACGTTACTTCGTACCAAATTTCAAGATTCTGAGTTCACGGGAAGTACCCTGTAGGTTTTGATTCCCGTGCGAGTTTTGAAAATTTGCGGAATTTTGCGGCATAAACGGGAGTATCTTTTGATCGCGTTGACTTAGAAGTTTGATTTTTTCACAGCTCCAAGAGACCATAGACTTGAGTATTTGATATGAATTTCAGCTTGATACCTCCACGCGTTCCTGAGAAAAAAGGTCTTGACAGACAGACAGACAGACAGACAGACGGACAACAAAGTGATCCTATAAGGGTTCCGTTTTTACCTTTTGAGGTACGGAACCCTAAAAAGATATAACACATTTAATGCTTTATATGTGATTATTGTGACTGTACTACTGTGCTGTCAGTGCTGATTTGACAGCAACCTTGTTGTACACTTGTCACTTGACAAACGTGAAATTGATATTCTGTCTTTGCATTTAGCAAAACAAATATGTTTGCATGAAATTGCTTTCATACATAATAAGCAATAATAGCTATTATTCAATTTATAAAAATAATAAACGTTCTAAAGCTTCACGAAATGTGCGGATCATTAAAGCAATAAACTTTTACCTAATAATTTTTCATTTATACTGTTGTGTTGAGCTACGCGAAATATCTAATTACTGCTCAAAATACAAATAAACCTTAATTAAATTAAGAACCATGTCGTCAAAAATGAATAAGAAACCAATATCGTTCGGTAAAATCAGCTTAAATGTTAAAAAAACAGGTGAAGATAAAGATGATGCAAATACATCCGGCTTCGGCACTTTTGGACGAACTCCTATACAAGAACACAAGGAAATAGAAGAAATAGCTGAAGATTTAGAAAACCAGCATGTCCATCAAGTAATGGGAATCAAGAATTTCGGTAAAAAAGCTAAAAACTTTGACCTTGACCAATTAGTTGAACAGGCAAAGTTAAACGCGCAAGAAGCCAATAAAAAGAGGTTAGAAGCTGAGGCGGCCTCCTTGAATAAACCAGAGACTAAAGAAGATGAAAGTGATGATGAGCTCATAGGCCCTCCATTGCCCCCTGGATTATCACAAGATGATGATGATGATGATGAAATTGGCCCTCCTGTTCCACCGGAATTGTTAAATAAAAAGGATGGGAAAGGCAGTAAAACGAAAAAGGGGAATGATAAGGATGGTGATGACAGTTATGATGATTTGAGTGGGTCGGATGATGAGGATCTCCCATTAGAGAAGAGAATACCAAATAGTCATGAGGTAAAGTACTTCTTAGTGCACATTTGCTATAGTTAAACTATTTACTGTGACGTCTGAACCTGCAGACTAAACCTTTCATTTACTAGAAATTGCAGATCCATACATTAAACAAATACGATTCTACATACATACTACTACATTTAATTAGTGGCTAACCATTTAAAGACTTAAGTCAAAATAAATCATTATAGATAACTTGGCTAGTTCAATCCATACCAATAATTATGAATAGTTAGAAAACTAACTCTGTCTGTCTGTAGTGCTATTAGGCTAAACCATTTGACCAATTTTGATGAAACTTTGTATTGGTTCAATTAAATTGAAAGAAATAGGCTACATAGACTACATATAAATTCATTTTTCCCCTTGAGGCTGGCATAGTCACCTAGAGTGACTGCAGCCTTGTTTAAAAAAAAGATAAAAAAATACTTTTGCTGGATTTTAATAGCATAAATTACCTCTCTTGTCAATGGGAATTGTATGTTGGTTATTCATCTATTTTAAATGTTACTTTTTAGGTAGAAATGCTTCATGGCACCAAGGCCGTAGTGGCTCTAGCTGTTGACCCATCTGGAGCTCGGCTTGCAACAGGATCAATTGATTATGATGTCTCCTTCTGGGATTTTGCTGGTGTGTTATATTTTAAACACTAATAGGTATATTATGTAAATAATTATGCAGGACAAAAGCCGTGTTAGTGAATTATTATAGTAAATCAGAAGTTCCAGATATTTCAATTACAAATATTAAGCGGAGGATCATTTAAGAATGATAATATGTAAACCATCTCCTAAACTCAACTTCGGAAATCAAATGATCTGACAATAACTTTAGAAAGCATGCTTTTGCAAGATCTACTATTATACACTTGTACTTACCACTGTTTTGGGACTGCTATTTTTTTTCAAACACAATTTTCATACAATCTGCGCCAGACATCTAGATAAAAAAAACTCTGCGTATTCTTTTACTAACTTCATCCCCTAATGTGATTGCAAGGCATTACAAACTTGTGTTTTGCCAAAGTCCGGTGAAGCAGACAAAGCCTGCGCTCAGGCTAACTGCATAATATAACTTGTGTTTATATTAACACCAAAATTACATCCAGGCATGGACTCCTCAATGCGCTCATTCCGCACGCTCCAGCCGTGTGAGAACCACCCCATCAAGGCCCTCCAGTACTCAACCACTGGAGACTCAATCCTGGTTGTCAGCGGAGCAGCCCAAGCTAAAGTTTTGGATAGAGATGGGTTCGAAGTACTGGAGTGCGTGAAAGGTGACCAGTATATCAACGATATGGCTAAGTAAGTTTAATTTCAAACTAAATGTCCAATTAATTAAAAGCTAAACATACATTATGAACTTAGTTCTTTCATTTTTTTATATAATATTCGTTCAAGATATGAATAAAGTCGTGTTGGCTTCATTATTTATCGTAATATTCCGTCAAATAACATTAGTTTAAAAAGTAAAGCAACTGGTCAAGGGGCTATATTCACGATCCTACCTTCAAATAAACAGATCCAGAACCCAAAAAACAAGATAATTAATTTATATTTCTACCAAGTACCGGAAAATGCTCGATTGCTCTAAAACCATACAAACTAATTGCGTATTACTTAAGAAATAATATATATTTTTATTCCAGAACAAAAGGCCACACAGCAGCTCTAAACAGCGGCTGCTGGCACCCTCACATCAGGGACGAATTCATGACGTGTTCCCAAGACGGGACCCTCCGCCTCTGGCTCACAGAGAACCCTAAACAACATAAAGCTGTCATCAAACCTCGTCAGCAAGGAGGCTTGAAGACCAACCCCACAGCTTGCACATTCTCCAGAGATGGCAACACTGTAGCCTGCGCTTGTTACGACGGCTCCATACAAATGTGGGACCACAGAAAGAATTTCGTCAACACAACAGCTTGTCTAAGAGACGGCCATCAAAAACAGTCTGAAATATCCAGCATATCCTACTCTTACCTAGGCTCCTATCTAGCTAGCAGAGGAAATGACGACACACTCAAATTATGGGATTTACGTAATTTCAAAAAACCTTTAAATGTCTTTGGGAACCTATTTTCAAGGTATGAACAAACTGACTGCGCGTTCAGTCCAGATGACACTTTGGTGTTTACCGGAGAGTCTTTACAAAGAGGACAGGATACAGGCAGATTAATATTCTACAACACAAAAACGTTCGAACAAGTTACTCACATAGATGTAACCAAATCTCATGTTATCAAAGGCATATGGCACGCGAAATTAAACCAAATCTTTGTTGGTTGCGGAAATGGGGTCGTCAAATGCTATTTCGATCAGAAAAAGAGTTTGAGGGGCGCGAAGCTCTGCATAGTCAAGACACACAGAAAGAAACACTCCGTTGAGGTTGTAAGCGCTCAGCAAATTATAACTCCTCACGCTTTACCACTGTTCAGGCAAGAGAAATTAAGAACGAGTAAGAAGAAGATGGAAAAAGACAGATTAGATCCTGTGAAGTCTCATAGACCTGATCTCCCTATTACATCTGGTCAAGGTGGGAGGGTAGCTGCTTCAGGGAGTACGCTAAGTTCCTTCGTTATCCGGAACCTGGGATTGAGCAAGAGAGTAGATGATGAACAGGATCCGAGGGAGGCTATCCTGAAGTACGCGAAGGAAGCAGAAGAGAATCCCTTCTGGGTCGCTCCTGCGTATAAGAAGACGCAGCCGCAGCCTATTTTCCAGGCTGGGGCGGAAGAAGAGGGGCCGTCTGATGCTAAGAAGCCTAAGACTTCGTAAATACAAACTGGAATTTAAACAAAACCGAATACAGCTACATTTGTCCAATAGTGATGTGAAAACTACACAGGAGTTATAAGTTTAAATACAAATATCTAAATAATTAGAAAATCAAACTAAATAGAATGCCAATCTTACGCCCACAAGTTTTAAGTTCTAATTGGTCTAAAAGTATCTGCTAGTGCTGTCACCCCACCGAATTTATATTCACTTGGTAATAATAGTCACACTTCTCCCACTTATTAAATAGTCACTCGCACTTCAAGACTTTCTCAACATAGGGAAATAGACGAAATAGTACCTAAGTACCCGTGCTTGCACCTTGGCTGACTTGAAGCAAGCAAAGTATGAAAAAAAGCCTAATCAAAATAGGCAGTGTGCGTAAAATATAAATACCAGCAATATCCCGCCAGCTGTGACACTACCATATACAATCGAAATCAATTAAAATCAAAATATTTGTGTGTGCCTTTACAGGCACATTCAAAACGTTAAATGACTCTAGTTCGCGGTTACAAAATGTCATTCCTATGGAGAAGAACCGGCCAGCAATACCATATATTATTATGGGCAATGTGTCCCTTGTAATAAAATACTACTATAGTCATTATTTTTTATAATTTAAAAAGATACTATACTCCGGTTTCTGAAGGCTGATCAATTTAATATGTTGTCAAATCAACTAATCACGACTGTGATTGGTTGACCAAAAGACTAACAACCAATCACAGCGCTTAGCATGAGGTTTGACAGGTGATTAATTAATTTTTGTGTTGATCAGTCTTTAAGAAACCGGGGGAATGTCGGTTTCTTTGTTTATAACATTATTTTTTTGGAAATGTTAATCGTTAATTTATTTGAATGACGTGTAGAATGGAGTTTAATATAATAAGTGTTGCCAAGTTACAAAACTGTACAGTACAAAAGTACTTAGATTTGTATTTTGTAGTTCCCTGACAAGACACTATATAAAAATAAAGCAATTGAATATTAATTAAGATTTTAATGTCAATGATTGTTTATGTTTGTAAATACTTAAGTAAATGAATGAATAGTTATAATGATGGTATTTATTTATTGGTTATCCCAATGTTAGCTCATGGAGTGGGGAATCCCCCTCACTGGTATCTGCGCCTGTAAAATCGCGTACCTGTAATCATACCAATACAGACACAAAAATAGGGGTGTTATAAGTTTTCGTTTCTGTTTGTATGTCTGTCTGTGGCATCGTAGCTCCTTAATGAATGGACGGATTATCATGCGTTTTTTTTTTAATCTGACTTGATCAAGATGGTTCATGGCTATCATTTATAAATTCAGCATATTAAAAGTTATCAGCATTTTTTTTTTCTGTTAATCTAACTTTCTTCTTTTTTCAATTTCTCCCGCACTAAAGAATCTTATCCTTGTATCGCGGGAAGTTTCACAAACATTCAATTAACATGCACAAGGAACACCCAGACTTAGAACCCGCAGCACGGCGCGCACAGTGGTAATTGACGTGGTGACATATACCACTCGACTGTCCGTGCTGTCAAATTCAATCAATTAAAGTCAATTATACTTTAATCTTAATAACAATGTAATGAGGTTTGAAATCAAACTAGAATATCATCACAATACATTTTATTGGCTTACAAACAAGTAACTATCAAACTATTTTGTATTTATAATTACGATCTAATTTAAGGCTGGTTGGTTAAGTCTATGCCTTCATCGCTATACTTTCTGATTCTTCGCGATCTGCTGGCTTCTGTACTGGCGATTTTGCTGTGTTCTGTAAAAAAAAGAGCATTTGTTACCACAGTTGATGTTAATATGAAGAGCTTCTACACCACAGATATAGATACAGAAAGACCGAAACAACGCCAGAGCATCTCCTTCGCGTACCAGTTTTCGTGCCGACTTAAGCATAATATGCTTATTGTGGCAACGATAATATGATTTAATGAGTATGCGTTTAAAATTCCTTAAACAAGCATTTAAACTTTATAGTTCACGTTCATATAAATAACTTACCAATTTCTTGGCTCTGTCGGTAAGTATAGAGAACGCGAAGTGGTTCATAAGCACGCCGGTCGGTAAAGCGACTCCTTGTAACCTGTACAGCTGCTTGGCATCACTGTCCTCTGAACCTACGACAATAAGGTTCAATATTGAGTGAACAAATATTATAAGGTAAGTAAAATAGAATAGGGTTAGGAAATACAGAGAGTTCACTACTAGTTCTGATAGAACAGCAAAACAACGTGATAAAAAGAATGATTATAATACCAGTCGGCAGTCTATAAGATGTCCCAATGCTGGGCACACCCCCTTTTATCATGTAGAGAAAGCACGAGCATTTATCACCACGCATGCTCACTTGCGGGTTGGAGATTACAGAGTCCAATTTATGGAATTTAGGTTTCCTCACGATGTTTTCCTTTACCATTTGCAAATGGCGTCTTAGAATAAATTTAAGAAAGTACCTATACTTTGAAAACGTCACATTAGTACTTGCCAGCAACCTTGTGCATACAAATCCGTTCGCTAAACCGCTAGGTTGACACGACATTGCGATTATGAATAGTATTTAGATACACGTGATTTTCGAAGCTTAGAGAACAAATACTAGACCTTTATAAAGAATTTCTTAAAAGATACCTTTCTACTTTGGTTTTTGAACATTTCATAATCGTTTGTACTAGCTACTGTACTGTCAAGCGATTTTAGACCTTATTACAAAACAGTACACAACGATTATATCATATTATGTTTATACATACCATCTAATTTATGTACCGCTGTCACGGCGACTCTGCCGATTTGTCCCGCAGTGCTTATCATCGGGCCTTTTGAGATGTCCACATGCTTACCTACTTTGTATAAAGTCACGTTGCCTGAAAAAAGAAACAAATTTTAAATATCTTTAATCCTACATTAACAGTATGTAATGTAAGGTTAAAATTAAATATATAATATAAACTCCTCGGGACCAAATGTTACCTCATCATAAGATTAACGGAATTCCCGAGGGCTTATTAACTTGACAGAACATACATGGGGTGATTCTGATACGTCTAAGTATCTTCTATCTCTGGACTACCTGCTTACTAGGACTACCTGCTTACTAGGACATCCTGTATAGCTTTCTTTTCTTTTCAAAACTCGTGTCTAGCAGTGAAGATTGAAGAATAGTCATGGGAGATGAATTACTAACACAAAGTACCTTTGTGTGACATTTCTCTACAAGCTTAGATTCACTTTTGAAGTAAAACTTCTTTACGCACGCTTGACTTGTGTGTGATCGGGATTGTGTTATAAATTAATATTTTGTCAATACGATTAAAGTGAATAAAATTATGTTTTGCCTTTTTTAATTAGAAAGTAAGAAGTAGGCTGTACAATATGGATACGACCCGGCTTCGCAAGAGAAGAAAAAACATTAATGAATTATACGCAAAAGTTACTCTACTCGAAACACTATATCCATTGGAGGAAGCCATTTAAAAATCCGTTAAGTAGTTTTTGAGTTTATCGCGTTCAGAAACAGAGATACGGCAGGGTATTTTTTAAATACTCACCATTTGATTTCGATATACTAGGTATTTGCCGTGTCTTATGCTCGTTATCGACAAACATCTCCAGCGCCAGCTCCTCGCTGACCTCCAGCCTCTCCAGGGGCTCGTTCAGGCGCACCAGCTTAACGTACTCCGCGCACAGGGTGATGAGCTCCTGCTGTGTCGGCTTCCAGTCTTCAAGGGTGGGCAGGTCTACGTCGTAGATGAAGGAACCGCTGCGGACTGTAAGAAATGAGATTTTAGGTTTTAATCTATCTATACTAATATATAAAGCTGAAGAGTTTGTTTGTTTGAACACGCTAATCTCAGGAGCTACTGGTCCGATTTAAAAAATTCTTTCAGTGTTGGATAGCCCATTTATTGAGAAAGGCTACAAGCTATAAAACATTACGCTGCGACCAAAAGGTGCGAAGCATAAATGAAAAATTTTGCAAAAATGAAAAACCGTTGAAACTAAAACATGCGGACAACGTCGCGGGAGACAAATAGTAAGCTATATAACTTCTTATAGTACCCAAGGGCTTAGAATAGAAAATAAGGCCTTTTTTTGACATAACGGTAATATCTTCAACCTTGTTTAGTTATAGTTAGAAATATATGCAACCAAACAGTAAGAACTGTTTTGACTCGCGACACCATCGCCTTAGGGACTCCTATTGAGTCTGAAACTAGTCGGACGATCCCGAGAATGTGCGTGAGTAAATCGTTATATTCCTAAATAGGTTTTGAGATAGGTTTTAATAAAATGGCGCGGTATGTTTTGATACTAATTTTACGATTTTTCTTGTTCATACTAGTGCCTACAGTTCATACTCGATAAGCGCACTCCATAGTATACTTATTTTCTAAGATTATTTTATATATTGCCAATAAGGATGCTCTGGGGGGTGTTCACAAAGATAGCAATGATTAATAATATTTTGTGGAAGTTTGTAAATAATTATAGTAATTTATATTGTTGTTTTTGCTATGCTATTGCATTGGGTACCTATACACCTGTAAAAATAGTTGTAAGTTTTGAAATAAATATATAAATAAATAAATATTCTCTAGGATTACCTATTGATTATCATCCATATAATTTGTACTATTTGTATACCAAATTAGATTTTAATAAAACTGTTTGAAGTAACCAATATAAAATATAATTATAAGCTCTATACTTACTGTCAGGTCCAGGAAAACTGTGCAGTTTGACAGGTACCGTGTCCTTGAAGGCGACGGTTGCGCACGCGCCGAGCATGAACGAGCACGTCCGCCAGAACGCCCTGTTCACCTGATGAGGGTCGGCCGAATTGAAGGATTGTAGCTGTGAATAAAAAAGAAAATATTGTTTTTGTAATGACACATGCTTTATAGATTAACTTGCTTGTTTTCGTGACTATGAACAAACGGCAAACTAGATAGGTTTGCAGGGTACACTAAAATTTTTATTACATATTATAATCCGCTTACATAAACTAAATTTGAATTTTAATTAAACTGAATTATTACATATTATATTCGATCATAGCTAATTTTATTTAAATAAATAAATAAAATTAGCTATGATCGAATATAATATGTAATAAAAATATTAGTGTATTATCCTTATTAATATTATAAATTTGAGTAACTCTATCTGTCGCGCTTTCACGCCAAAACTACTGAACCAATTTAAATGAAATTTAGTACACAGATAGTCTAGAGCCTGAGAAAGGACAGGCTAGTTTTTGCAAACAACTAGTATAATATAATATAAAATGTAAATGTGGCTTGCAAACCTATCCAGTTTGCTGTGTGTAAATATAGAACACAGTAAAAATTATTTATTTTAAATCACAGCCAATTAATTTGTAACTTTTTAATGACTGAATATGTAATATGTCTCACCATTCTATAGTACTACCTAAAAACCCCGACAATATTAACATTTTACACCATATGGTTACAATAAATAACAAGGCCCTAAGATGAACAAAATGCACAGTGACCCAATCAAGAGGCTAAGTGCGGAAAACCCCAGAAAAAATGTTATATTATTTTATTACAACAATTGAAACAATAACTTAAAAACCCACTACTTAATTAATGGTTAGGTCTAAAAAAACAATTGTTTCCTTGTACATTATGTATGATATATTGTTTATTTGTAGGTTGTATGTTTGTAAATAATAACTTACTTCTAATGTGCAGTTTTCTGTTAGTGGTCTGTGCATGTCCCAGTATACTGTGCCATCAATTAAGGCTAATGCGCTGCTCTCCATGTGAAACTGGCTCAAATCTGGAAGAAACATTATTTTATTTATCATTTACATTCTTATGTTAATTAATAAGACATTACCCTTAATAGATAATTAAAACTGTCTTCTATTAATATTTTTATATTATAAAAGGTTTATTATGAAATGAATAATTTAATTTTTATAAAAATACGTTAGTTTGTAAAAATTACAAATAAATAACTTAAAGTTACCTTTTTGAGACCTAGTATCCACACTAGGTTTGAGACCTGTATGATTGATTGCCATAAATATATGTTGACTGTTTAATAATAGTAATATAACTTACGTCTAGCGCAGTCATACGGTGTCGAAATATCTTTGTTCATGATCAGAGTGCACTCATTTGGCAAACCCTTATACTGTACTTCAATTTTCTCAATTCGGCCAACTTTGTCGAACTGTCGCTTCTTTTCCAGCATAAACAAGTGGTAACGCCGGTCTATAGCCTCTTGGGAACTAAGAAATCCTAGAATAGATCAAAAAATTGTTAATATTATGATTATTTTACGAAAAAAGTTGTTTAGGATAAATACATTTAATATTTCACTTACTGGTCAATGGTAGCGTTTTTATGTAACAGTTTTGAGTTAGTTTAGACGATAAAAATAAGATTTGGCGCCTCATTTTGTTAAATAAATGCAATATTTTCTTTATTTAAATTAAGGATTTTTTAGGTTAACGAGCAGCAGACAAGATGAGTTTGACATTTGACTGACAGAGTTGACAGCTGCACTCTCCACACACAAGCGTTCCATGACATTACGTACAATTTTAAGCCTTTAACAGGTTACATTGAGATTTGTGGTTATTTAATTATTTATGGACACACATAATTGCAAAATATCACTTTTCTATTTAACTTACAACAAGCAATTTCATACATTGTATAGATTTTCACGCAAAACTATACCACTCTCAATTAAATTCAGCTTTTCACCAATAATTTATTACATACTTTTGGCAATAAGATTTCTCTCAGACATTTTGCCATAAATCATCAGGAATAATCGTTAACGACTCCTTTGATATAATATATAAACTAGGTATAATGTATTCTACAATAAAACACAGTAATAAGTAAAACACGATACATTTATTTTATAAAAACCTATCCAACCATGGTTCTCTTCCTGCCTCTAGCCCTTACCTCTTCAAACTTTCTGATAGTTACATCCACTTTTGTCTTGTTATTATTGAAATTCTTATAAGCTTCAAGAATATTCTCAAACAAATTCTCAAATTCGCTATGTGTGCTTAATAATGCTCTTTCAAGAACATATAGATCGACGGCTTTGTCTTCTGTACTTGCATCAACGTACGATAAGCCAAAGTCGATCATTACAAATTCAATGTGACCTTTTTTAAGCCATTCACGGTCAATTTCTGTAGCATCGTATTGAATTTTAGGAACTAACAACATGTTTGAAGTTGTCAAATCCCCATGAATGATATTATTATCGTGAAGTTTTCGTACTGTTTGACCAATAGTACGTACAATTGTTTCGAAATGCACATTAGTAGCTCCATGTTTCATTATAAATTTTTTAACTGTAATATTGTCAATGAAAAACTCCATGTAAATTCGCCGTCTCTCAAAATCAACAAGATATATTGTTGGAGTTCTAACACATGCATTCTTGCTGCGTACTATGGAACGCGCCTCGTTCCTTATTCGCTCATTGGTTATTTCGGTATCCAAATCCGGAACACGATATTTTTTCTGGAATCTTTCTTTTATCAATGCTACTTTTCCAAGATACCGGCAAACGAACAGCTTAGCTTCAGCACCTTGCTTCAGTAGTTTTACTCTTTCAGTCATTTTGAAAACAAATTTAACCTCAAACTCAACTCAAATATTAATGCCGTTTAGGGTGTACTTGTATATAACTACTATACAGATAGTATTTCTAAAAGTTAAAACTTAATTACAATCACTTCGGTTCTAAATTATTTGTTTATACACTTATTTATTTAATGTGTTTGTTCTACACTATAATAATAGTAAGATATGATTTCGTATTTGACATTGACAGAACAATGTTATGTTATTGATTTTTGAAAGTCTTACGTTTCGTTATACAGATGAATATCATATTAGTCATTAGTGTTCTAGGTTGTAACAACATTTAACATGATAATTATCAATGATTGCAAATCTATATTCATGATCCAAACTTTGATAATTTGTGATTTTGTTATTAAACTATAAATACATTAGACTTAGCAACTATTTAGCATAATAGTAATATAATATAATAAATCATTATTTGTGATAATATTAATTGTGACATATATTTTTATTTTTATATATACAATATTATCATTGGATTGGGCGTCTCAGTAGTCTAATACGTGTTTTATTTTATCAAGTCGTAAAAATACCATATGATTTACATAATACTTATTGTTTGATTATTTCTACGTACATTAGAGCTTATTAGGTCTGGTTCGTCCCAGATAAAACAACACGAAACAGGCTATTTCGAGTAACGTAAATAGGAACGTTCAAAACATCGAAATTTCAAAATCGTCATATACAAGCCGCACCTTACATTTAACACGTAGATATTTGTATGTTTATCTACTTTCTATGGATATACATCTGTATGTATTCACTCATTGGAGAGCGAGGGAGGCTGTGGGCGTGATATTGGTTGCTGCACCCGGGCCGACCACCGGCACCACGTTATAATTTCATTCAAACAATAATTCCCATCAAATACTTAATGGAAACAGTGATTTATCTCTGTTAGATTTAGTGCCGGTACGACGTTCGAACGCTCCGCTGGCTCTACGTAGAACTATAAAACCGTAGTGTGTTAAAAACCGGTAAAAATACCAAAAATAATAATTTTAGTGTTCAATTGTGATTTAAATAAATTGTGAGAATGATGTCGGAGGGTTTAGAATACGAGACCATTGTGCAGAATGGACCAAGAAAAGTAAGTGTTTTTTTTTTCTTTTTTAATTCCATTCGTGGCATGAAAGAACAATGTTGTGCCTCTTAGTCATGGAGCGCGTGCCTAAGTTATATATATCGGTAGGTTTGGATGGGGGGAGGTAGTGTCCTATAGAAATGTCTGGGTGCATTTTCGTAGTTATAGGATGCAGCCGTCTCGAAATGCCGGCTGATGCGATTTCCTGCGTTCCCGTTTTAAACGAAACGTTGGCGGGAAATTACGTGGGACAGGACATAATATACACGGAAATAAATCGTTAAGGCATTTGATTATACAGTAATATAAATTATATTGCCTAACTTATATTACTATTTCACTCAGACTATAATATAATATATACATTTTTATTAATAGAGATGGGAGAAATCGAAAATTAAAAAATCGATATTATATTTTCTATGAAAAAAAAAACACGTAGGTACTTATTTATTGTTCCAACTAGATTCTTGTTGGAACAATAAATAAATTTATACTCAGAATTTATCGATCTCCGCTGTAAAACTTTCTGTGTAAATCTAAAAGTAAATAAACATCGATATTTTCAGAATGATACATGTAGATAAATAACGATTATTTCGTGATTTGTGTGAATATCGGCTTAAAACGCTCCCAGACATGCGGTCTAGACAGCATTTCGATGGCTGACACGCCTATATTGTCCGCGCTTCAGGTTATGGTGGTTGATAGCAGTAATTAGCAAAGGGTTGGGCCGACATGATGAGATTATTGACTGTCGCGTGCATTTTGTTTAATGTACCTAAAAAGCCAAACCTTGTTTAATTCATAATAAATAAATGATTAAATTTTTTGCTTGTTAAAAATCTTAAATGATATAGAATATAATAGACATGTTTTTTGTGATACAGCATATTTTCTCCTCACGACACTTCTGAAAAGCAGTAAAATGTCGTGTTATCTCGCAATTACTTTGATGTTTGTTACTATGGTACAATATAATACTAATCTATTGCAATATCTATTACTTGACGAGACAATAGAGTAGTGGAATGATAATAATCCTACATGATCCATCTGTTATCATAATAGATATAAACAATAACATCAATAGGGTATTACGGCATTATGCCGATGACAATAAAAATACATTGAGGATGTTTATCGTTGTTGTCTTGTCTGTGCCGAACTGACAACCTTTTAGATAGGTACCTACTACAAATTCGGTTTTTATCTAACATTTTGAGAAGTATATAAACAATTTTTAATATTGATACGCTGCTTATAATTCAACGTGACCTTTTGCAAGTCAAGTAACGAAGTTTAGGGAAAACTATAGTTATGAACAGTTATTTTTTTAATGAGCAATAAAATAATTTGACTTAGGTCTGATTTTGCAACGCCAGATAATTTTCGTGGAATTAAATTGACGGCTGACAGATTTTGTATTGAAGAACTGTCAAAAATTCAAAATTATTTGTCGATAATAAACTGGCGTTGGAAAAACTGGCCCTTAGAACATTACCTTTGATATAAATGTCAATGACATTATGTATTAAAAAAGAACATACCTTTATCTTTCTGGGATTCGAAAAGTTTTTTTTAAGTATGTAGCTACGTGTTAAGTAATATAACTCGAAAAAGGATGTTTTTTAAAATGTTTTTTTTAAAGTTCGATCACGCTTTTTGGCTTTTTCAGCTGACAGTTTTTCTAGCCGTTCTTGAATTAGTTGTGTTCATATTGAAACACAAATTAAGCAAACCCTTATTACCGACAACGATTACCAACTTTTAGGACTTCTGTAACGTCGAATGGCTTCAGGAAAATATTGATATTGGATTGATATTAATTAAATAATTGGCTAGCTATTGCCAATGCCATGATTGTTATTGCGATTTTAACAAGAATCTATTAGTATACCTATTTAATGGATAATCATAGCTACATTTGAAATGTATTTTTTTTACGTTAGTACGAAACTTGAATGAATGTTTCTATAGCCTACTGTAAGTATAAGTACATGATATTTTATAGCAACATAAAACTCAGTAAATATTTAAACGACACTTTTCGAATGTCTACCATTAAAGGCACTATAAAAGTCACGCACAAAAATGTCACCTAACCCATTTTTACCTATATCAACGGAAACATTTTGACCTAAATAGGAGTTTAAACATTTGCCGCCTTTTTTCCTGTCAACGCTAATGATTACAAACATAAATATTTAAACTCATTAGCTACCCTATGTTTTTGTTTTGCAAATAGAACGAGCGTTCTATTTTAAAATCTCCTTTTTTATCGGTTTTTTGTAGCTACTTATTTACTGTTTTTCCTGTTCAATTTTTTATTCCTTTTTAAATACATATGCGTTGAACATAAGGATATATTGTAACATTCATGTAGGTATGCAAAAAGGGCAGTTCTGTGCTAAGTTATTGACGAAACAGGTATTAAAAGTCTAAAGTATCAGAAAAAAATACTTAGGTTTGTTAAAATCCGGGTAAAACGGGGACAAATCATAAACTGACATGTAACAGTTGTTTGTATAAAAGTAACCTCCCACATAATGTTAGGTTAGTTAGTAACGGTGTTAAAATAACCGTGAGATCTTACGTTGACTCATTTGAAACTAGGACGAGTTAAAATTGAAGATCGAATAACTAGAGTTTGAATTTTGTGGTTTTGTATTCTTTTTTTTTTCTGTGGTAACATAAATAAAACGATATTGTCTAATGATGTTTAATAATGAAGAATGTTAACAAATTTTGATTATTAGCTGTCCATATTCTCTGTCAAAAATAAAAAATACTAGTGAAAGAATTACTTCGATACGTCAATTAGTTTCCGATTTAGAAGTAAAACAAGTTGAACCGCACGACGCGGGCTGCCGGTGACGTTGTGACGTCATTGTACAACACGCTCAGTCTGGCTCACTAAGTACGCTCGCGGTCGCGCGCCCGTACCGTCGAAATTATACTTAAATACTTTTAAAAGTGTCCAATCCAAATACTAGGAAATCATGTGTTGTGCCTAAATGTAAAGATTGTGGTATTTTGCAAACTTTACCTGAAGGATCAGCAGTATTGGCAGTCAAAGGTTTTAAAAATATTGCGCATTTGCTACAAAAGAATGGACATACCTAGTGTGAGCTCTGATCAGACCTAGTGTAAGCTCTAAAGTAAAACCGACCAAAAAAGAAGTTTTGGAGACAAAAAAAAAAGCAGCGTTACGGATACACGTAGAAAGAGCTATCGGCAGACTTAGATCACAGAATAAATATTAGTACTGAAGCTTAGATTCTTTAAGTTCATGTTGCCACACGCTTGGGTAGATCTAAAGCAAGTCGACCTGCTAGATTCAGTGGTGATTTCTGCATGTGGAATAGTTAGTCTGCAAAGCAGTCTATTTCATTTAAAGTAACTTCCTAGTGTTTTAAGCAAAATACATTTAAGTTTATTTTATTGTATTAAAAATATAAGATTTTGAAGTTACGTACGTTCCATTTTCCACCAATGTTTGTGTTATTTATAGAGTTTTAATAAAACTATATTACACTAGCTGTCCCCCGCGACTTTGATCGCGTGTTTTAGTTCCAACGGTTTTTCATTTTTGCAACTTTTTTCATTTATGCTCCGCTCCTATTGGTCGTAGCGTGATATTATATAGCCTATAGCCTTCCTCAATAAACGGACTATCCAATACAAAAATAATTTTTAAATTCGAACCAGTAATTCCTGAGATTAGCGCGTTCAAACAAACAAACTCTTCAGTTTTATAATATTAAAGTATAGATTAGGATAATGTTTTGCCTAGTTTACCTTTACTATAAATACGTAATAAAAGTGTTTGCCTTGATTGGACACTTTACTTCTATAACGCAGTCATCAGTAGGTAAGCCTGTCAGGCGAGGCACCAATCATAGGTCACTTATTCTTTGAAAAAAATTGGTTGTTTGTAAAGTAGGTTTACGATCGAGATGTTTACGTGATAACGTCTTATTGGTGATATAAGTTTTTGGGAAGTAAGGAATTAATGAAGATAACAATTTTTTCAAATTTTCATAGTTTGTTTCACTGTTAAACATTCAACGAAAACTTAACCGCACGAGAAAATCTCCATTCGTTTATATGCCGCTAGAGTGAGAGAGACGGAAGATCGGTCCACTCACTCGAACGCTATGCCAGCCTCCGCTCGTGAGGATTCCGCGTGACAAGTTTCACGGAATGACTGGCAGCGCTCGAGATGAGACGGGAGATCGGTCCGTCTCTCTCTCGTTATACCTGCGATCGCGCTCGTGAGGTTTTGGTGTGACACAAGTTTCTGAACATGTCACCCGACTAAAACGATTTTAAAGACGTTATCACGTCAAAAGACCAGATTCCTCTATCTTTATATTGTGTACTTTCGGCGGCAACGAAATCAATAAATAATGACGAAATTGATAAATAATGCGCAACCAATTAATCCATCTATTTTAGGTAGATTATCCGATTGCCCTTTTTTGAATCCTTCACCAATTTTATTATTCGAACAATATTTACTATTATTATACTACTTATTAACGTAATACTCGGACGAAAACACAACAAAATACTGCGCAAGCTATATATAACACCTACTATAACCGCTGGCGACTTGATATTAAGCTGGGCGCAGCCCGCGCTTGAGCTTGCGGCGTTGTGATATGACGTCACAAGCGGTCACGTGGCTGTTAGCGGGACTCGATATTTTTCGAAACTTTGAATGCTTATAAAATCAAAACTACTGGGTATTTTTTACTACAACAAAAACTAGTGTATTTGTATACATACAGGCTTTACTGAGACAAAATTTCAAGCGATTTGGCATACCTAGTAACATTCTTCATTGTCTCATACCAAAGCGGAACAATATCTATTACGCTTATTTTTTCTTTTTTTATCAATTTTTGTTAGCGGCCTTTATTAAAACTTGCTTCATTTCTCTGTAAAAAAAAATGCAAATATTTTTATATGTCGTTTTTAGGTACCTAGTACTTGTCTATTTATTTAATCTTAATTCAGAACTTTATACTTAATTACTATTATTACTTATAATAATAATTGTAAAAAAGTATGTATGATTAAGATGCAAGTGAAAGTACCGTCAACAACTGCAGCCCACATGAGGTACCTACGGGCTACGGATAACAAAATCATCGACTCTAACCGTTAAGATTATTATAATGTAATCAGAAATGTGTTTAATTAATGAGTTCAGTCCACTCGTTGCGGGTCGGTGCGTACGTTCCTGAGAAATATAATTATACTAGTTGCTGCTGTGGCTGCGCTTGTACAAGAAACAAGTAAATACAAGGATGACGCCGGTAAATGCCTAAATAGCACTTATCTCTTATTATAACTTTTATAAAGAAATAGGATCTCGAGGTTAATTAGTAAAAGCCTTAGAGGAATAAATAAGTAAACTATAGAGCGCGCATATCGAGTATGAACTGTTGGCACTAGTATGAACATGTAAAATTGTAAAATAAGTGTCAAAACAGAGTGCACCGTTTTATTTAAACTATCTCTAAACCTAATATTACCCTAATAATATCGAAACTGTCAATATTTTCGCATAAATGTCTCTCGTCGCACTGAAAAGGACATAAATCAGTAAACGAGCGCAGTACATTCAGCTAATAATGTGAATACGCTTGACATAAGGGGCTACTAGCGATGCACATGCTCTATGCTTGTCGATATTTACTCAAGGGTAAAAGCTGTATGAGTTGACGCGGTAGTTCCGTTGACTGATGAGTGATGTGGATATTTTGAGACCACTCCGCGTTTTGGAAATTTCGCTAAATCTATGAAGATAGCTATAATAAACCGGGATATAAGTCCGGATAGTCATTCGAGATTTGTGACAATTATTAGAATTTTGACAACCACGGGCCACAACACCAAGGTTTCATAAAACATGGATAATCTGTCTACGGGTCAATAAAATTGACATTATCGAGGGATGCTGCATTATCCAGTAAAATGGGTTATGGAGGCCATATAGGCTCAATGGAACGTACTGGTGTTAAGCTGATCCTGGTAAGACTGGAAGCCAACCCAAGCATAGCTTAGGAATGGGCTAGGCAGAAGAAAAAAACACTGGTACATTTTGGCCGAATAGGTACTAGAACTCAACTCAATTTTAAGTTGTCGTGCTGTCTCTGTCACTTTAGGGCTCGGCGCAAACAGGCCACCGACCTGAGCCACCGATGGCCAGCGACAGTGACTTAACACACTTTTTAATATATTTGTCTGCTGTAGCGAGTGGCCGCCACCGGCACACGTGTGCGGCGCATCTATAGTATAGATGCGCCGCATAGGTATTTTGTATAGATTCTATACAAAATATAATTATGAAAAAGTGTTCTAAGGCCACTGATGGCTGCGGTCGGTGGCCTGCTTGCCCGAGTCTAAGGTGTAATGTAACAACAGATAGACATTTAAAAACCACTTAAAGTTAAGTTGCGTTTAAGTATTTGAAGGTTACAGTACGCTCAGTATCAAACTGTATAGTAAACTAGCAATAGTTTGAATACAGCCTTCAAACCGGAAACGTTATCAGCTCGGCTGAACTTTATCAGCGCACCTTATTTTAATACCGAGCCGGCATGATTAGCAATAAGTGATTATACTGCCTCTAATATAACGCTACATTACGAGGGATGTAGGCAGAGGCGAGCCAACGATTAGAAGCGAAAAAAGTTTGACAAATTACATGCATATGTAGTTTTAAGTGGGGACACTACCCCCAAGGAATTTGATAAATAGGTATTTCTAGATTATATTGCCGTCGCATACCTCCGACTTACCCCCGTAAAGTGCGTAAGGGAGAACCGTAGCTCAGGCTGATTTTGCCTACAAAGTCGTTGACCGAAAGACGTTTCGTATTCAGCTATTTTCTTCTCCAAAACTGAACCAATCCGAATAATTTTTGCGAAAGAAAGGCATATCGATGCTTCTATAATTTTCTTTTTTGTTAAAACTTGTCGGATAGTCGTCGACACGGCGCGGCAGTAAAACCAACCATTTTTTGAGGATCATATTTTTTTAAGAGATAAAAGAGAGAGAGAGAAAAATACATAATTGGGGCACGCATTAAGTAAACTGTGTTCTTTTGGGAAGAAGTCATCGCTCTAGAAGAGTTTTCCTCAAAAAAAACAGCGGAATACGTTTTTATGGAGAAAGACCCAGTTCCCTCTTAATGCACTCAATTGAAAGACAGTGTAAAGTAGAACATTTATTGTCTCTGTAATTTCAAGTTGTAAAGTGTCAGAAAAACTTTTAATAACACCTTAAGGGTGCGTTGCCACTGAAGAGGAGGTGGGCGGAAAAGAGCAGTGAAAAGTGGCCAGTGTTTCCATTGAAGCGAGCTGACCTGAGCAGGCCAGAGCTGCACGAGTCCTGCCTTGACACGTCTACCCTACCCACCGCTTCATGCCCTCGGCTTGGCATCACAGCCTGCGTTTGGCACAGTCCTGCGTGTTCATATATTTTTTGAAAGCACGTTCGGCTCCGCTTCGCTTCAAATGAAAATGTCTTGTTATTGGCCAATACACGGTCCACTCCTCAACAGTACGACCAGCTCCGCGTCAGTGGAAAGGCTCCTTAATAATGCTAAAGTAAGTTTCTTTTATTTCTTTGAGGTTCTTGTATTAAGTCTCTTTTATAACTTAATATGTAAAATATTTGATAACAAAGTCTTTAAAAATATTCAACTGCATGAAAATTGAACTAAACTACAAAATATTGCAATTTAATTTCAATACAAGTGCAAAAAATCTTTCAGACTTATCTTTTAACGTGGTTTGGGTACCGTAAAGTGGGCTACAGCTGTGCAAGTGCAACCCACAGGGTTAATATTTATAAATAACTTTGTCGATTTCTTAAATACTTTCTACGGTTATACTGAATTCCAAATAACCTTGTGGTTGCAAATAACCCCACCTTACTCTACTTTTTTTTTTTATAAATCCGTTGTTTTCTTAGGTACGGTTCTTAGCTGTCAGTCCTAGTTATACATTATACAGCCTAACAAAACCTCCTTGCAAATCGCAAGTATGGCGACTCTCGACCGCGTTATAAATCTGTATTAGGCGAAACACGTGTTGTAAACGCCCGATGTGTTTCCACTTGATTCTCCCGTCTGGTGCGTGTCTATAGTGGAGACGGAGGGGTAAAAACCTAGCTATAAGTCGGTAAGCACGTGTTTAGGCTTAAATATGTCCCAGTCTGTTTGTTTAATTAGTTTGACAGCTGTGCGAAATTTGCAGGAATAGGGGTTATTTTTGAGAAATTTTCTCGGTTTGACTATAATGTTCTAATAAATCAATTAAATAAAACTCATTTTTATCTTTTAAGTTTCTGTGGTCATGAATTCAGTTGTACACTTTACCGTTTTTCAATTGTCTTGACTCTTGTTGTTAGTTTTTAATTCGCATGACCGCAGGACGTGAAGGAATGGCAGCTACTATTTCGGATAATCAAAAAAAAACAAATAAAAAAAAAGTGAATACTTAAAATTCATATAATTATTTTTTTACTTTAAAAAATCCTTTTGCCTAAGACAACTCAAAATTGGTGTATTTGGATTTTTTTCATATAGAGTAAAATACCCTATTTTAAACTAAACGTGTTTATTTATCTTAAAACCTCCCATACATACCTTTACACCCGACAGTGCTACGAAAAGTATTAACGAGACATACAATAATGTAATTCAATTTTGAAACACAAACACAAATAGCAATATACGAGCTAACACAGTTTAAGTACCAATTTTTTGTAGCTATCTTACATGAAGGTCAACGATCTTCACCTCCGTTCGTGTAACAACAACTCCGTTAGTATATAAAAAACATCTGATTTTAATGGCCAGAAACACAGTCTAGTTCATTAATTCATAGTAATATTATAAATGCGATTGTAGCTCTGTCTCTCTGTTACGTTTCCACGGCTTAACCGCCGAACCGATTTGAATGAAACTTGTGGGTAAGGATGGATCTCTAGAAAAGACATAGGGCTATTTTTGGCTGCGATAGCCGACATCCCTCGCGGGCGGAGCCTCGGGCAACAGCTAGTATTTTATAATTGATTGCTATAGGATACCCAAATCAGGCCATTTCGAAAATGTGCGTAAGTAAACACTATATATGCGCCATGCGGTGTTACTGTTGGTTAATTAATCTTTCCTTTCTTATAGATGCATTCTTGTGTTTGTTGAGTTTACCTTTAAGAGATTGTTGCATCGTTACCCATTTGTTTTATAAATTATCTAAGTACCTATAAGATTTAAGTGTAAACAATTTTTGGTGAACATATCTAATAAAATAAATAAATATACCGTCAAAATTCCTAAATAAAACTTGTTTTAATTTCTAATTGAAATAAAAACTCAAAAAGAAATATTTGAGTTAATTCCTAGTAGCGTAATTTTTACGCAAACGTCGATTAAAGAACTTTGTCCTCTTCATCTTAAACTTCAAATGTTTTATATTGAACTAAATCATAATTCGTGTGATCCTGTCGCACGAAACGAATCCATGGGACATAACAAGTTAATCTGAGTGCTCACAGACGAGGGGTCAGCGACCTTCACCTACGTACCGCGCAACCTATTGAACTGTCCGATCCGGTATTTAGGGACCTCTAAGATATATATATGACTAAAACGACTCGAAACGACCAGCCCCCCTAGACAAGTGGCATTTCGACAAGCGTTTACGATGATAGAAATCGCTTAAATGACATTAAATGTATAGAAATGACATTTTGTTTCGATAAGTCACGTGACTCGGACTTGTCACTTTCATACATTTGCGCGATTCGATCAGCGTTATCGCTTGTCGCATTGTCACTTGTCTTGAGGCCCTGGTCGACTCGCGACACCACCACCGCCGCGTCATCTCATGATAAGGCACTCTGAAACTAGTCGGGCGATCCCGAGAATATACGTGAGTAAACCGTTTTGTTTTAAATAATTATAACTAAAACGGTTTCACAAATACATAAATCATTTTATAATAGTATAATGTGCACGTTTCTTTGTTACCTAGGATCCTTTTTGCGTGGATACTTCCAGTGAAAAATCCTCGACGTATTTTGAAGATATTTGGCAAATGGTTCATAGACGTTTTTGACTTCTACCGCCTTGAGATTTGTAGAGGGAAAGAACCACAGGGAAGCCTCTACAGGTGACCAGACAGGGACGCATTTATCCAAACTACCGATATCCCCAATAGTTTACAGCCTGGATGAACATACAGGGATCTTTATATATTATAATTATATACCCAGTTAAGTATATAGGGATGATTGAGTTTTTTCTAAGTCTGCGCCTAATAATACGCTGACTGTTTATTAAATCCTTACTAATTTTATAAATGCGAAACTAACTTTGTCTGTCTGTCTGTCGCGGTTTCACGCAAAAACTACTGATCCAATTTAAATGAAATTTTGGTTCACAGATAGTCTAGAGCCTGAGAAATGACATAGACTACTTTTTGTCGCGATAACCGACATAAACGCGGGCGGAGCCGCGGGAAACAGCTAGTTATCAATAAATCGCGAAAGAATAATTTCAAAATAGCTTTTGTTATTGATTTCTTATTTTTTTAAGACTGTAAACTGTAACATAACACTTACCTACCTACCTCGGTTTCTGAAAGGCTGATCAAAACAATGTTAATCACCTGTCAAACCTTATTAGGTTGTTAGTCTTGGTCAACCAATCACAGTCGTGATCAGTTGATTTGACAACAGATTAAATTGGTCAGCTTTACAGAAACCGGGAGTTAACCCTTAACCAGGCTATGGATTGAGCATTTCCCACCTAGATTTTTAAGAGTTTTTACCAGGTTTTGGTAAAGAATCTTCCACAATCTGTCAAAAATGCCAACATAGAAATATTATTTTATAGTAACACAAAAAATAAAGTGGAACGGAACGCAAATGTCACTTTTGCAGCCATTTCATCTGTGGTCGGCCGCTGAACGAACATTTTTGTGACAAGTGCACCATAGTTTTAATCATTATGGCGAATCGGAGAAAGGTAAGTCGTGCAATTTTTTGATATGTTGTAGAATTTGAGTTTTTCTAGTGATTTGTGCATTAATTATAAGTAAAAACTTCTAAAATATCATGATATGACTAAATAAAACATGTGGGGAACCATATGACCTAAGCCTGTGAATGCCTAATTATTGCGGGAGTTATTATGTCCATTGCCCGGTAAATTTAAATCGTTATTTTATACTAGTTTTTTGCCACGGGTTTTATTTAGGATTTACTTACACATCTCATTTATCGAAATATAAAATGTAGGTAGTGGTAAAGTTTTGTTGTCACTAGTTGTCAGTCTACTTTAGTCTATTTTTATTATGTTATTCAGGTAATAAACGATCAGCAGCTCGAAAATCTGATGAAATGTTTTCATCAGAGGATGAAAATGAAAAAGGAGGTGTGTTTGGAGTTCCGGACGAAATAAGATTGGGGCAAAGAGGAAGACATTTTTTAGCGTTGTCTACATACAAACGGTGCAGGTTTTGTAGCACAAGGAAACAAGAAAAACGGTCAAAATATGAATCCGAAATTTGTAAGGTAACATTATGCGTCACCCCTTGCATGAAATTGTACCACCAAAATCAAAATCCAGATATTCTCAATTAATTCTTTGAGAATTTTGGTTTTTGTGGCTTTAATCCAGACGAAGAATTAAATTTTTTTAGTTCATACTCAATCCCTTTTAATAGTTTGTGTTTGTTTTTTTTTTAATAAAGAATTTGTGCTTACATAATTATCAAAAACAAACAGTAAAAAATGATACCAAAATGAATGTTTTTTTTTAGGTTTTCAGCTAATTTTCTAAATATAATTGATAAAATCTCATACCAAATTATATCACTCATCTAAATCTACCAAAAAAACATTATTACTGTAGGATTTGTCCGAGGCCTGGTAAAGGGTTAAAATATTTTTTGTTTAAACAAAAATAAATTCACACACGGGTCAAATCGTGTGGATTTTCGTTAATTATTTAGGGGTAAATTAGGGAGCCAAAAGTGGAGGATACACCCGCCGTAAAAGAGGATTTACATAATATGTACCTACATTGTTAGGTACAAAGTATCTACATATTTCAAAACGGAATGTATTGAATAGGTAGGTAAGCATGTATAGAGGAATTCCCAGTATTGGTATTAATTAAATAAAACAATTACAAGGATATTGCTATTTATTTAGTATTTGCCTATTTCATTGTGTGTGGCCTTATAAGTAGGTACCACTTGGTTTAAATACCACACACCACTAAATGGTGTAAGTGGTGACGCGCCATTCCATGTGGGACAGTTAACATTTTAATTGACATAACAAGTTTCAGGAAGAGTATTATAAACTGTTTGGAATGGTCTTTTTAGAGAAACTACTGGATAACATATATCATACGAAAAACGTTTATGCAACGCTCGCAATTACGTAATGTTAATCTTTGCTTTTCTCCGTAAAAAAAAATAATTTGATAGAATTCGTATTGGATGCGTAACTATGTCAAAATTATATGTTTAATAAACATTATACTTGTAAATAGATACCTAATGCTTATTTCGGCAGTGTGATAAAAAGTAAACATGTGTTTAAATTGACAGGTTTATCAATTTTATTTATTACTAGCTGTTGCCCGCGTCTCCGCCCGGGTCGTTGTCGATAAAAAGTAATCCATGCCCTTTCTTATGATTCAAACTTACCCCATACCAAGTTTCATCAAAATCTGTTTAGCGGTTTAGCAGTGACAGCGTAACAGACAAACAGATTTACTTTCGCATTTATAATAATAGCTGCGCCCCGCGGTTTGAAAAATTGTGATAATGATGACGATGAAAAATATCCTATGCGCTATTCCAGGTTTTAAACTATCTATGTACCAAATTTCATTTAAATTCGGTCAACCCACAACCGTTTCATCGTGATTAAGTAACACACACCCATCCGTCCATCCTTACTTTCGCATTTGTAATATTTAAGATAGACCTAGGTTGACTTGTACAGTTGGCACTACATCATTGTCAATACTTACTTTAATATTAAAATAACCTTTATTTCTATTTAGGTTGCTTTTCATAATTTATTTTAAATCACTTATTTGCGGTCGACTGTAGCCACTTTTCACTCTTTATACTTTCTTATTTACATGTATAGTGGTGTTATAAATTTTACTAGGCCTCATAACAAGAAGATAAAATCAGCATGATAATTATCAGACCCTTTTTAAGTAAATGCAAAAAGTGAAAGTACAATTAAAATCGGTCCACTCGTTTTTTACGTGTGTGAGACGCATACGAAATTAATAATTATTCTTACATTTATTTTTATCATTCGAAATCTAAGTAAAAATAAAAAGTTTATCACTTATCTCTACTCTACACATGAACTTAAGGTATCTCTTCAAAAAATTGTTTTAATAATATTGTTAAGAATAAACTTCGAATTCAGCAATAATGTAGCTATAAGAAAGTTGCAATAAAGCGGCAATTTTGTATCAAGGCAATTATTACTTAAGAACACACATTTCTACATTGTCTCGGGTCTGGATGTGGCACCTTCGTTGTCTCTGATTTTGCTTTAGCTACTTACTTTGGGTTCAGAGCAATGTATTTGATGTTGTCCACATTATTTATTTAGAGCGTTTTTGTTTTCTAAAAAAATTAAGATAATGAGAGTGTTGAACTGTTACAGGCTGGTATAAATATTATGTTGTTATATTTATTTTAGCTCTTCCTACTACTCTGAGGTCAATGGATACTATATAAAATGTATATTATAACTATATAATCTCCTCGTGAACGAATCTCGGTCACGGTGGCCTCTCTCAAAAAAATTAGCCATCTGCGCGGAAGACATTGCAGTGCACGAGTGTGTGCGAGAACACAGTTGCACTCTCTATTCCTTCACTCTCATATCACTCACCTCACTTCGATGGGACGGCAATCCGACACGACCGGAGAGAGATCAGGCGCAGGACCAACGGCTTTACGTGCTTTTTGAGGCACTAGGGTATAAAACACCGCCTAACTTCCTGACTCCAAGCTGAGCTGTTCTGAGTATTTGTAAACGAAAAACTAAGTAACTATATTTTTGTTTCGATCTGGGATTCGAACCCGACACCTCGTGTACTTCAGTCGCGCTTGCGACCACTAGATAACAAGGCAAATAATTATTCTATATTAAATTTTACTGTTTAATGTCTACAAATACCTATATATATATATGTATAATATAGTTATTTAGGTGTACTGCAGGTAAATAATGTTTAAACTAAGTACATACTTTTTGTAGCCTATGACATATTATTGGTAGCAAGAATAATAATGAGTGTATTAATTTTCCTGTTTTTAAGCACTAGGTATTAAATATAAAACGTTGTAGTGTCATACGTAAACAAGTTAAATTAACATGAAAAAACATTTAAATTTGATTAGATAAGAATATTTCGTGTCAGAACCTAACAGTGCACTTAACTGGCAGTTAAGGCGATACGCAAATTTTTTGATATTTTCATTTATTTTTTACTTATTTATATATTTTAACCCAATTTCAAGTCAATATCTTTAATAGTTGATTAAAGATATTGACTTGAAATTTGGTTCCTAGATAGAAGAGGATATGATGGAAATAAATGGTGATCAGTTAAAACTTTCCTCGATAGTTTTATTTTTTTAATCAGCTCCTTAAAAACACTATTTTTGCTCTATGCACCAAACTATTTAACTTAATGTAATTTTTGTTACACAATTTCATGCCTATAAATCTTAATAAATGTCGATTTATTTATTTTTTCATCCAAAACATTTCAACTAATAAGAGATTTTCTATTTTGTCGCTTACGGTATTTTTTTAGACGATCTTCCGCGGCCTTGATTTATGTTTAGCTCTTTCCGTCCTGCAAGCAAGCAGTTAGTATTTTCACCGTCTTGCATTTCCGGATTGGCTCTCCACTCCGTTAGACTCTACCTACTCGCCAACGAAATAATTATTCGTGTAGCGTCTTAATTGCGGGATTATTGGTAATTTTAGTTAAAAAGTATGTCCCGGCAACACTAGCATAGTAGCAATTTATGGCAATACAATTATTGTATAGACATTGCCAAAAATTGCCCAATTTTAGTTGTCAGTGTAAGCGCACCTTAGTTATTAAAGAGCTTATCAACTTAACATTACCGTGGTTTTGCGGAAATTTGTAAGTTAACAAGAATTGCAATTATTTATCATTTAACAAAGTTACGTGATAAGATTACTTTTTACCGTTACGACAACTTACGCTAACCACTTATTTATCAAAAATATTACACAATATACAGTCAAACTGAAAGAACATAAATGTTGAGATTTTTAATATTATGTATCTTCGATATTATTTCGGCCCTAATATTAAAATATTACCTTAAATAAATTATTAGTTAACTTTAGTTTTGTTTTAAGTGTACTTATACATATATTTAAGTTTGTAAATATTTAAAATGCTCTCTCTGTCTGATTAGCAATATTGAAATGCTTGTAACTAAAACTTAAATAAATTAAGAATACATTTACAATGCTTACAAATTAATAAAATTAATTGTCTATAAAACTATTTACACAATATTACATGTTGCTTACTCTTATATTTATACTTAATAGATGTATTTTATTGTAAACGTTTCATTTTCGAATTTACCTACTGTAATGAAAATAGATCGGTCCTGTAAAAACTGTAATATTAATTTGAGAGTGACGGTTTACTTCAGTAAAAAAATTATAATATTTTCAATTTTAATATTTCCATATTTTTCCCGAGTAAGATTTTATTTTTGCAAGTGAACAAGTGTGGTTATCAATGCTCGTGCCGTCTCTATATGAGAAGTGGCTTGTGCCCAGTAGTGGGACATTTGTAGGCCGGTATTATTATTATATTACAAACTAGCTGTCCCCCGCGACTTTGTTCGCGTGTTTTAGTTTTAACGGTTTTTCATTTTTGCAACATTTTTCATTTATGCTCCGCTCCTATTGGTCGTAGCGTGTTGTTATATAGCCTATAGCGTTCCTCAATAAACGGACTATCCAATACAAAAAGAATTTTTCAATTCGAACCAGTAGTTCCTGAGATTAGCGCGTTCAAACAAACAAACAAACAAAATCTTCAGCTTTATAATATTAGTATAGATTGTACATTGTTTTCTACCACATTGAATAATGCAATCTTTACTTCACAGAAAAGCATTTCGACACTAACTGAGTTATTTAACTATACTTCTCTAGTTAAACGAACGTTCAACGCTAAGCAGTTAAAAATAACCGTCGCGTAAGCTGCGCTATTAATCATTGGATTAACTGCTTAGAGATTTACTTTTACAACCCTGTATCTAAACTCGAGTAGTGACGGACTTATGGTATATTAGTGTATTAAACCTTGCTTAAGTTGTAACTTTGCAGTTAATTTTAACAAGTTTTAAAGGAATTCGTATTAATTTAAACCTAGGTACTTAGTACAGTTAGGAGATACAGTCGACTCTCGTTAATTAGAACTCGAGGGAACCTTAAAATGTTACGAATTATCGAGTGTTTGAAATATCAAATGGTTCGAAATTTGTGAGAGAAAAAAATAAAACTTCGAATTATTAAGTGTTGATCAATTATTATTTATTAACTGCTATTCTATAACAATGACAAAAGTTTAGAGGTAAATTCGTGTACATACATGTATTAATAATGTGAATTAATTAATCTTTCGAAAGAACTCTGTTACACTGGTCTGCTTCAAAGCACATAAACATAACTAAACAAACCAATTCGTGAGAAGTGTGTGTCAAATAGTCAAACTAAACATAACAAAAACAAAGGTACCTCCTTTTCATGATCAGCACAGCACACAGAATGCATCAATTTCTTAAGCGATCTTGACCGCTTTTGCGACAATGTAAGGTAATTCGTTGCCATAAATGGTCACCAGGCCCAGGTGGCCTTACGTGCACCCAAAATTGGACAAGTCACCAAGGCTGTTGTAATTTGTTGTTCTTTTTTTTTTACTTTGTTGAAAAATGCAACTGTAGAGAGAGCTCAATAAAATATATTAAAAATATTTTTATTTATTTTTGACAGGTTAAAGTTTTTGACAGGTTATTATTTATTTATTTATTAAAGTAAATGTGTAAAAATAAACAGGTATTTAATTATTTCTTGTTATACTTCGTTGGCTATTGATGAGAAAAAAAAAACAGTATAGAGCTGAATTTTGCTCTAAAACTCGATTAGACACAAACATTCTAAACTTCAAATTCAACTGAATATAAACATATTGTGTACAGAAAAAATTAAGTATTAAAAAGATTTTCAGGCTATCCGTAACCCTAATACGAACTATATTTAAAGTATAAAATACAGTATTGAAAGGTTTAGTATTTTTTTAAATGAACTTTGTATGTTAACTTTTACTATACGTAAGAAGTACATTAACAGAAAAAACACCTAATTAATAAACCTATACCTAATTCTAAAAAAAAACTACACAAATCAGCCATAAAATAAAAAAGAACAAGGACGTAAAATATTTGTCGACTAATTTCTAAAATTAGGGACAAATGCAACGTACCCCACAAATATAGTCTTCGACCCCGAACTTCACTGCGTTTGGAAATACGCCAAGATATTATTAGAAATATTATTAAAGGATACACTGACTTCCAGACTTAGGGAATGGTAAATATGTTAGTTTAAAATAATTATGATTTGGCATTTGGCAAGCTTGTTTATTGAGTTTTATTTCAAGGATTATGGTTCATGCCTGTCTGACAACCAGTCGTAATCTGGGATACTGCGTTCAGTGAGGTCAGATAGGACTGCCTATCAAAGTATCAAGTAAAATACGATTCAGCTGAATTCGGTAAGACTGGAAGCCGACCCCAACATAAAAGGCAGGCAAGCAGAAAAGGCTAGGCAGAAGAAGATGGCGGATATCTGGAATTGATATAAGTTGCTCAAAAGATTCTGGAGTCCAGGTTACTTCCCAGGTTACCTGTAGTGGGTTTGAACCTGCAATCTTGTGCATACAAATCCGTTCATTGTTCATCTATGAGGATGGAAAATTTCTAAAATACTTTCTACTTTAATCGTTCTAAGTTTTGGCAGTTTGTTTACTGCATGGTAACAAACTAAAATGAGTTTCGTCTATGGTCTACTATTCTATTTCTATTGAAATCATGAAAGCAAACAAATCTGACCGTAGACTGAACAGGGAGACATTCATTACACAACCACTTGGTCCATCCATAGTCAGGCCGTATTTAAAAGTAAAAAAAAAAACTACTACGGAAGCGTTCGTACACATGTGTTTAGGACAAAGAAATCTTTGTGTCGGATGGACCACACATTTAGGAGATGAGTATGCAAAGCCAGTGCAATGAACCAACAATAAAAATGTTGACAGATAGAAAATAAACAGTAATTTCCGAGTTATTTTTGGTTTCTGTGCGTAATTTTGTTTTGGCTGTATGTGGAAGGCCGTTGCCGTACATGACACTACACGAATAAAGAAATAAAGTTGTGTGATCTCTGGCATAAAAATACAAAGTCCTGACCGACATTATTTTCAGTAGTAGGTACTTACAATATAAAGAATGGCATTGACCTTTTTAAGGATGCGTCCCTCAAAAGGAAAAATGAGACCCACATAAGATCACTTTGTTCGATTTAAAAATTGAAATTTGGTACACAGATAGTCTAGAGCCTGAGAAAGGACATAGGCTTTTTGCCGCGATAACCGACATTCTCGCGGGTTTAGCCGCGGGAAACAGCTAGTTTATATGTATTTGCAAAAAAATTTACATGCATACTTTTGCCTACAAGTCTAATTAAAAACCCATTAGACAACAATTTTATATATTTATATTATAGATAGATATACTATAGTACAGTATAGTATATTGTATAGATAGTTAATTTGTCTAATGTAGAGTATCAATTAAGTAATTATTGAGAATCGCGGCAGTCGCCGGATAAACAATGATCTGAGGTATTTGAAAATTGGAAAGCGTACGATCAGCGACTGAACTGCATTGTCTAGCGGGACAGGCCGGCTGCACGCCGACGATTTGTTTCTAATCGTTTGTAGATACACTCATTCATTCGATTATTATGTTGGTTCATTCGTCTTGTTAGTTCATTAGTCTAGTTTCTCCAGTTTTGACTTGTATAAAGATTTGGCTTGCGGATTACAAGACTCTTTAGTCTTTAATTCTTGATTTCATGTAGGTACACTCTATTTGTAGTTATATGCATGTAGATGTCCTACAGATAGATAAAAAATGTTAGACGCGTAGATTTTGAGCGCAAGTTTGACGTACTCGTGAACTTTGATTAGCTTTATCTACTTGTTTTCTTTTCTTGACAAAAAAAGAAAACAATAGTTACTTGTCTGATTCTTTTTCGATTTTGATTTTTCATACTCAGTCATTTATCCCATTTCGCAAGAAATTTCAGGCAGGACACGTATTTTTTTTTCTTTTTTGGGTTGAAAAGCAAATGGCTTCAACCCACGCCGAGGGCACGACGTGGGGATATGTCGGATTTGCACCGACTAAAAACAACCCGGTCCCGTCTCTGCCCCTGCCCGGAGTCGCGGGATCGCAAACGCATTCCCTCGACTCCTCAGTTATTAAACATGTGACAGATGTTTTAAATAGATTCCTAATTCCCATTCAACAATGCTTGATATTCTAGGAAGGGCACAATATGCTACGCTTCATAGACTTCTCTATTGTATGTTATTTGTCATTCATGTACAACGATTCGATTGACTACTATACTATAATATTACATTGCCCAAAATAGCTGGCGTACATTTTGGATGTTGTCGAGTAATATTAAATTATATTGGGAAGCTATAGTTAATAATTTTTTTTTTTTTTTTTTTTAAAAACGACTCCCGCACTAAGGAATTTAATCCTTGTGTCGCGGGGGTTTTCACAAACATTCAAATCACATGCACAAAGAACACCCAGACTTGAAACAAGCATTTGTGGGTCACACAAATGCTTGTCCCATGCGGGGATCGAACCCGCGGCACGTCGCGCACAGAGGTAATTGGCGTGGTGACCTATACCACTCGGCTATCCGTGCAGTCAATATGAACTGAGAATGATTATTTTGGTGTGAAGAAGACCTCTTCAAATAACTCACGCATAATTAATCCTGACTGTTTTGCATTACCACCTCCAGGACTCCAGATTTACAGAATATTCTGGCGATAATTCAAAATTAATAACCTTTTAAATTATTGTTAGTTTTAAGGACGTATTGCCTTAAAACTATGTGTTTTATTATGTCACCCAGCTCCATCCATAATATTATAAATGCGAAAGTAACTCTGTCTGTTACGCTTTATCGGCTTAACTGCTAAACCGATTTTGATGAAACTTGGCGAGGGTTAACTTAGATTATAAGAAAGGACAAAGGCTAAACAAGCGGGCAAAAACTAGTAGACTATAAAATCATACAACATGGTAGGTAAAAAACAAAGTAAATTCAATGAAAAATTCATTTCAACATCAATTCAATAAAAAAACAAATACTTAGTTTCAAGGAAGCTATATTCACCCTCCATTAAAGAATAAATCTTGGGGTCATCGTCCCTACAGATCATTTCCTACTCAATAAATGCTATGAAAGTGACGCACTTATCCACACCAAACTTTATAATCTGCGCCTACGCATCGCCTACAAGCATTACGCAACTATTTACCTCAATTGACTTGAACTGATCTTCTCGTGTGGTCTTAAGTAAATATGTTTAACTTTTACTGGACAATGACAGAGTCGTTCAGGTTCTTTTTTTTGGCGGACAACAGACGAACAATAAAAGTGACGTAAAAAAATCATAAAAAAATAATTTTAGAGCGTTTTACCGACCTTTTACCTACTAATAAACTAATTGACCTGGTAAATGTTGATTTAACATATCAATTTCGCAAAAAAATAATATTCTGGAGAAGCCACCCTTATCACCTAGAGGTATAAAAAATAGACTACGACCTATTCTCAGATACACACATTTTTTTTTTATAAAAATTGTTCAAGCCATTTTGGAGGAGTTGGATAACAGCAACAACAAGTTGTCTGTGACATGAGATTTTTATATACTTAATATCTGTTTCCCGTGGCCAGCATGGATGTCGGTTATCGCGGCAAAAAGTAGCCTATGTCCTTTCTCAGACTATAGACTATCCGTGTACCAAATTTCATTTAAATCTATTCAGTAGTTTTGGCGTGAAAGCGCGACAGAAAGACAGAGTTACTTTCGCATTTATAATATTACTAAGGATTAGAGGAGAGAGAAAAATGTAGATTAAAAAAGTCTTAATATTGTAGCCGGCATGACACGAAGCAATATACATGTTTATATTTCGACGCGTAATGAGAAGTTTCACTCATTACAGTTTACGATAGAAAACTTTTATTAATAATTAATACGATGGAAATGATTAATTGAGAAGAGTAATTAGAAAGTGCGGTGTTTTCGGGCGACCATCTTGAAATTATAATAAAACGGAAAGTTAGTTATGTGTTTTACTTAATTATCTTGTTTATTTCTTGTAAGATTTATGCATAAATACTGAAAGTACTTGTCAGAATTAATAAATCCACCTCAAAGTTATTGGAGGATTCAATTTGCTCTGAGTGGCTTCAAAAGGATAAATAAATAAATGTGGACAACATCACATACGTTGACCTGAACCCAAAGTAAGTAGCTAAAGCACTTGTGTTATGGAATTCAGAAAGTACCACAAACACCCAGACCCTAGACAATGTATAAAAGTGGTTTCCTACATTGATCCGTCCGGAGATCGAACCCAGGAGAGAGATCAGAGCTGGCGACACCTTGAAAACCGGTGTACGCCACTCGACCACGGAGGTTGTCAAAGAATATATTATTTCTTTAACAAATTGCATTGATTGTAATTTCTAAATAATCTCTAATTAATTTGGTTTATAATTAATAATGGTCAATAACTCATTAATTAATTTGGTTTTAAAAAAAAAGGTTATAAACGAATAAAATTAATTGCTCATAAAACTATTGGGCTTCTCAAATCTTAGGGGGACAAAAAAACTGGACTTAGTTTTGTGTAACCGTACGCTGCGTTGTTCTTTTTTTTGTGGTTTAAATGCGCACGCGCCATTCTCAATAAGACTAGACCACATTAAGTTCAAGATTGACTATGGTCTTGTGGTTTTCAGGTGTTAAACGAACAGTAAATAAATTATTATTCTTATAAGGTTTTTGGGAGTGAAAATAAAAATCCTGAGGAAACCTGGACTATATATTGTGATATCATTAACCGAGCAAGCAAGCGTAGTGATAAATCTACAACTCTTATTTAAAAACTTTTTTCCTTGTAAATCAAAAAATAAAAATCAAAGCTTTTTATCCTAACTAATGTTATAAATGCGAAAGTAACTCTGTCTGTCTGTCTGTCGAGCTTTTACGCCAAAACTACTGAACCGATTTAAATGAAATTTGGTACACAGATAGAGCTTGACACCTTTGTCAAGCTCTATCTGTGTACCAAATTTCATAAGTAAGTAGCCTATGTCCTTACATAGGCTACTTTTTGCCGCGATAACCGACATCCACGCGGGCGGAGCCACGGGAAGCAGCTATTTTCTTATGAACCTCAAAAAGGCGCTTAAGAAACGTTAAAGTTACAAACCTAAATGACTTTAGGTGCGCGGTTCCAAAATGTCTTTCCTATGGACAAGAACCGGCAAGAAACTTAATAGGTTACTCTTTTAAAAATAAGATTAATACAAATTCAATGTAGGTACATTATTAGATAAAGATATGCGTCAACAACGCAATGCAGCCAGCGGTAATAGAAATAAATAAAGTGGAAGATATTCAATGGTACTAAATATAAAATTGATGCAGATATTTAATCTCGCATTTTGAGGACTTAAAATCGTCCTATTTAGGATGTTTTCAAATGATAGCTATCTCTTATAGGTGACGTGCTTATCCTGTCTTTTTCTTTTGTACTATTAATTAGTGCAACTTGACAACATTTTGACATATACCAGCAGGATTAGATTTTAAACATATATGACATCACGGATAGCCGAGTGGTATAGGTCACCACGCCAATTACCACTGTGCACGACGTGCTGCGGGTTCAATCCCCGTATAGGACAAGCATTTGTGAGATCCACAATTGATTGTCCCAAGTCTGGTTGTTATTGGTGTAAGTAAATTTAATGTTTGTGACACTTCTGCGAAATAGGGATTAAATTCGAAAGAACGGGAGTCTTGAAAAAAACGGCGGTAACTATGAAGGTAATGTTATCATTGCTTCAAATCAAATCATTTAATCCGGTATTATACTGACATATTCTGAGTAAATAATGTGTCGATTGATATAAATTGTAAAAAGATATAATCATTATAACTGATAAGATGTAATCAAACAGTTTAGGTAAAGATATGTCGGTACCAGTATTATAATAAATTATCTCGTGTTTCTTATTCATACAAAAACACAGCTAAACATTTGCTTACGCTCGGCGGAACGGGCTGCTAGCGATGCGCACTCTATGCTTGTCTATGTATACTCTAAGGTCAACCCAAAAACCACCATAAAACACGTGTCTTGTATGGAACCTCCTTTATTTTTATTTTATTATTATAGCGGCAACAGAACACTAAAAATTTCAACTTTCTAGCTATTACGGTTCATGAGATACACTGGCAGACAGACGGACGGACAGCGGAGCTTAGTAATAGGGTCGCATTCGCACACTTTGGGTACAGACCAGACCTTTTTGTTAAAAGAGTAACCTATGGAGTTTCTTGCCGGTTCTTCTCCATAGGAGTGACATTTTGGAACCGCGCAACTAGAGCTGTTAACTAGAGTCACTTAACGTTTTGAAAGTGCCTGAAAAGGCCTACTCGAAATAAAAATATTTTGATTTTGATTTTGACTTTAGTGCACAATCGTATGTTTTTACAAAATTTACAACTCGGGAATACGCGGACGAAAATAAAATAAATAATAAGTAAATCTGAAATTTATTAAAAAAACTTAATATTTCTTTCGTCACATAAATTTATTTTCCTGTTTACTTCATATTTAAGCGTCTAGACTAAATTTCAAAGTTATGGCCATACGGAGAGGGAGATCCAAGGTTAAATCGCGATGGATCTAAATAAACGCAATGACGCATGCGCACGAGTTGAACGAACGGACGACCGCGTTAGGTCGTGTTCAGACGAGCTATGCGACTGTTTTGTGTTAGAAATTGTTACGACTATTTTGTCGGAGATGTGTACCTAGACTCGCGTACCTACTTATGAACTATGTAGATATGATATGTGGGCTACCTACGATGCATAAATTGTGTCTTTATATTTAGGGCAATGTCAGATTTTAAATAAAAATTAAAAATATGTTACAAGGTTATTAAATTTTTATTTTTGATTGATAGAAAATGTAATGTTTGTATAATAATTAAAACTCGGCACAACTAATGAAGAATGATTTATTTATCAAATACTTAGAAAAGGTTAAAAATAAAATATAAAACACGCTTAGAAATGCGGAAACGCGAAATATTTACTGTATGGTCTGTCGACTTAAAATAGGTACAATCGCATGTCTGCACGACAAGACCTTAATATAAGGTTTATAACGAAAATATTATATTATTAGTTATTACTAGTGCAATATAATATTACTAATAAATGTAGACAATTTTCAAGTAAGGCCTTTATAGAGGATTAATGAAATTTATTTAATTTGTTTTCATTTTGAGGTATATATTTTCGGAAACCGATTTTCTGTGACTTTTGTGTTTAATTAAAAGATTTTAATACTATGGTAAGTTTGTATAATAACTTTCATGGGGAGTATTCATAATTATTTAGGAATATTATTAATTATTACGGTTTACTCACGCAGTCTCGGGATCGGCCGTGTAGTTCGTTTCGCGACATCGCCGCCGCTGCGTCAGCTCATGGCTAGGCACTCCTATTGATTCTAAAACTAGCCAGGCGATCCCGAGAATGTGCGTGAATAAACCGTCAATATTTGTAAATAATAATGGTGTGGTTTTGTAAATCTTTTAGTTTAATTTAGCAGTTAGTTCATGAAATATTTTTCACTTGTTTCTGTGCCCCCGCTTTGGGGTTTGACCCAGTTCAAAGTGTACCTTTGTAAAGTAATAGGTTTCTGTAACTACGTTTTTAATAAGCCTACGCAATCCAATTATCAGAAAGGTAATTAAAACATCTTGTCCGATGTTTCACACTTGACCGTTTTTTTTTAAGACGACAATATCAGGAACGAGGCTTTTAGGCGATAATATCTAAAAAATAATGGTGATATGGGTTAACAGTATTTTAGCTTCTTCTTTCTCCGGAGAAGCTAAAATACTGCAAGTAAGTAAATACTGTAAGTAACTGACAAGGTAGCAGTTATTCGTTTGGTGATTAGTTTATTTCTGTGGTTTATTTAGTTTTTTCTGAATGCTTTTTTTTGGTTTGGGTATGTATTTGTTGTATTTTATAGAACGCTATTCTTGTAAAATAAAAATAAAGACAAAATATAAAATAAAACCTCATTTTAGGACATGCTTGTAATAATAAGTATTCTCTCATCTATCCTTGTAAAACAAATTATATAATTAGATGATGCCAACAATGATCGTTAACTCAAAATATGTAAGTTTTCCTCGTTTTCCTGCGGGAAAACTGTTATACTTATTTTATCAAAAACATAATTAATTCTCTATATTCATGCATGTCTATATATATACTACATAATATTATGTAAACATGTTTCCTGTTTATTTGCGGTTTCGCAGATTCTTATACTTAATATTTAATTAACATGTTTTTAGAAACGGATACTAGAATATTTATTAAATTCAATTATTTGTTGAAAAATCAATCAATAGTGTTACGTTGCCACTTACCTACATATTATGCGGATAAAGCAAAATCATGTTGAAGAGAAATAAATTGAACTAAAATAAAAATCTATATAGCCTACTAGATTTTGTCCGCGGCTCCGCCTGCGTGGGTGTCGGTTAACGCGGCAAAAAGTTGCTTATGTCCTTTTTTGGGATCCAAGCTTACCCCATATCTAGTTTCATTAAAATCGGTTCAGCTGTTTAGACGTAAAAGCGTAACAGACGGACAGAAAAACAGAGTTACTTACGCATGTACAATATTAGTATGGAGGGCCTTAAATGGGACATTGTCATTATAAATCCATACTTAATATATAAAGCTCAAGAGTTTGTTTGTTTGTTTATTTGTTTGTTTGTTTGAACGCGCTAATCTCAGGAACTACTGGTCCGATTTGAAAAATTCTTTCAATGTTGGATAGCCCATTTATTGAGGAAGGCTATAAAATTACGCTGCGACCAAGAGGAGCGGAGCATAAATGAAAAATGTTGCAATAATGAAAAACCTTTTAAAACTAAAACACGCGGACAAAGTGGCGGGGGACAGCTAGTTTATAATAAAAACATAAAATAACATTCTAAAGAAAAAAAAAATCCAAGAGTAAATTACAGAAAAGTTTGTAAGTATACTTAAATAGAATCATTTCCGTTTGTCGTCTGCAAATAATTTACTGTTTCCTTAACGGTGCAAGTCACAGGCGGTTAGAGTTATAACAATAACTAAGTAACTCTCGAATACTGAAACGAAACTTAACTTAAAGACGTTCTTAAATGACTATCTTTCGCTTTTTACACCTTCAAAGAGGACACTCCCAAGGAATTATAGACATAGGTATTTAAAGAATATATTTCCGTCGCACACCTCCGACCTACCCCCGTAAAGTGCGTAAGGGACAACTGCAACTCAGGCTGATTATACCTACAAAATCGTTGACCAAAATGATCCATATGATTACTGCATCATAATTTAAAGGAAAGGTATGCTATGCTTTCATTATTTTCTTTTTTGTTACATAGATCCTTTCAAATTTGTTATTGTGTAAAGCCGCTTAACTGAGCTTCAGCAGAGCTTTGGCGAGAACCTTAAGAGCCTCCAGCCAGAGTAATAGAAAAACTAACTACGTCAGCAACGTTCACTAAGGACACCCCCTGTGGGGTTCGGAACCTCGACTTAGTGCGTTGCTAATAAGGCAAAAACAGCAAGGGAGGCTCTAAGTTTTTATTATTACGCGACATTTTTATTGCTAGTTTGGCCGGCTCGGGCCAGCTTGAGCTAGGGAAATATGAGTAACATTTACGATACTATCATTTATAATACACGACGTGCCGGCAAGGACGTAATATACAGCGGTTGTGTTTTGTCAGTTTTCTTATCTTAACTAACTCTATGTGTGGCCTGCGTTTAACACTTGCACCACACATCACTTGCTCCAGTTTCTGAGCTGTTTTCGCTCAAATGAAAGTGATCGCACATGGTCGCGCTCGGCTGCTCGTGCCGTGTTCGAATTGATAAAGTTTTTGCAAAATAACAGCTTTTTTTGTCTCGCGACTGTCTTGCAAGATGGTTGCGGTATGTCAAGCATCCGATGAAAGGCTTAAACGTTTTTTAATTCTTTAAGTATGTTTTTTAGAGTTTATAAGATTGATGTTGATGATTGTTTTTTATTTGAAATATATTGTTTATATTATATAATATATTTTACTATTATTTATCTACTTATTTTCGTATAGAATTGTATTGGTAAAATTAATCAATTTTACACATTACGATGAACTAAAAGCAGCCAAGCTTAGGTATATGAGAATCTATGGGTAATTTAAAACAAACAAAAAAGGTCAACAGCTTAAAACCCAACCTCCTTAGTTAACTGGCCAAAACACATAACACAAGTAAGTAAAAAATAAACGTGAACCGCGTCAAATATGACACAACCCTCAAGAACCCTACCCTTATATTAAAATATGCACAAATTCTGATCCTTGCTGTAATTATGGACGGCGAGGAGACAACCCATGTTGAAGGCAGTTACACTATACTCCAGGACCACATTAACAAACTGACTGAAAACCAAACCAATATCATAAGTAAATTTGAGGTTTTGACTAAAAATGTGGACGAACTCAAGAAGATTTTGGCGCAGTTCTCTTATAAAATTGTTGCGTTGGAGGAAGTGGCCATGGATAGAAGAACGTTGAAGACTGAGATTAAGGTCCTTAAGAATAGGATAGATGAGCTCTATGCTATCGTTAAAGAGGGTAAAGAAGATGACTCTTGTCCGAGTGACGACATGCAGGACATTGAGTCCTGTCATTCAGGATTCTCCTGTTCATCTAAGGTATTTTGTCTGTCTGTGCGTGATCTCGATCTTTCGTAAAGACAGGTAAAGTGTGAAGTCTGTAATTCAATCTGATAAGTATAAATGTTTAACACTATCCCTCGAATTAACTCCAAGAATTAGATACATGCTTTTTCGGTTGAGAGATCGAAACGTAATTAACTTCAATGTAGTCTACTCGGCCTTACTAACAATAAGTTTATTTATTCAGAGAAGAAACATTACAGAAAGAGGAAGAGGGGTAACGTCCGAACCTGTACAAATGAGGAATCTTAATATAACACAGGTTACTGATACATTGTTGAAGGTCTCTCGCTAAGTTTAGTCATAACACCCAGTAGGTTCCTACATAAAAAGTTTTCACACTAGCAAGTCGGTCGACAGAAACTAATCAGTATTAATTAATGTTATCAATGCGAAAGAAACTCTTATTTGTCTGACTCCTTTTGATATGGTAGACTTACCCTTGAAGAAAGGACAGTCTTTTTGACACTATAGCAGACATTAACGTGAGCGTCCCGATCGAAACTTATAGCATGCAACAAAAACCCTATTCCCCCCGATCCCTATGAGTATTATTCGGCTTCGTACTGTGAACACATAAGTAACTATTGAATGTATTTAAGATTATTATTTTTTGCCGTGTGAATATAATTAAATTAAAATAAAACTGATCAAAGGCAATACTGATCGCTCGACAAAGTTCACGTGTACTACCTACAGTTTTGTATCAAAGACGCCTGAGCGAGACATTTTTTTCTAGTACGTATGTTGAACCAGGAATACGCCTTTATTGGATCGGACAGAGTTTTTGTTACATACTATATAAACACTTACCGTGTTGAAAAACGCAATGTTAAAAGAAGTGAAAAGTGTTCATTCACCTCCCAATTCAATCATAAATACTATGAGAATTAATCTCTTTGGCAACACTAATCAATTAACACCAATTATAAAAGAAATTGATGTGAATCAATCAGTTTAATTGATACAATTTTAATTGGTTTACCTTCTAAATTATGTAAGAAATGTTTTTATTAATATTTTTGTGTTATTCAATTAACTTAATAGGTAGATTAAGTAGATTTGAAACTCTGCTATTTTATGGGTCGCATAGACAACGGTAAAGTTTCTTACTTTTTTTTATAAGTATCTTCAAAGTACAAACTGGAGCTCAGGCTCGCAATTATTTATTTGAACGATTTTACTTATTTATCAACACTATTACATAAAACTTATATAAACGCTTTTTAGAATTAGATTGCGTTGTCTATTTATTTAAGTAAGTATAACAATACAGTTTTGCAAGTTATAAATAAAGGACCAGATCATATCTCATCAAAAAGTTTTCATGTAAATAAAGTAGACTCGCGTTTCAGGCCAAATATCTAACTTTACAATGGTTTGGCAATTTTCTACTTATTCTTACTAATATTATAAATGCGAAAGTAACTCTGTCTTTCTGTCGCGCTGTCACGTCAAAAGTACTGAACCGATTTAAATGAAATTTGGTACACAGATGGTCTAAAACCTGAGAAACGACATAGGCTACTTTTTGCCGCGATAACCGATATCCAAGCGGGCGGAGCCGCAGGAAACAGCTAGTGCAAAATAATTCGAATTTGGGTTTCCCGTCGACTGACCCCCACCAGACAGACAAATGCGTTAGTTGGTGGATTACCACCATTCTTTCCTGTGCTATAGGAAAACTAGGTTCTTATCGTTATCGAAATATTGTAATGTATGTTATTTTCGATTAAGTAGAATCCTAAAGTCGTATGTTATTTAATGAGTCAGGATTGATTTATTCAATGCTATCAACATCCGATGATTAGTGATATATAAATCGGAAATCTTGATTTTCCTGCAAGTTTGTATTTATTTCTTTGATGTAGTGTTGTTCCTAACATTGTATTTGAAGGTTGGTTGTTCTTTTTTTTTGTTTCGTTTTATTGGGCATGGTGCGGACGATTGTACCTAAAACGCTCCTGGATAGGGTTGCCAGTGTACTTACACTTATTTTGTATCAAATAACACATTAATTAACTTTCATTATATTATGTGAAAAGTGTAAAAACAGTACTTAATAATACCTAATATTTTTTTCAATTTTCTTTTTAAGAGTTTCCTGTTTGTTTATGAGTGTTTGTTTGTCTGTAGGTTACAATGACGACCGGACTGGACAGGGACACGATACGCGCCGCCTACGAAGACGTCAGGTCCGACACAACGCCTACTGAATGGTTCGTTTAATTCATTTCCTTTATACAACCCCTGAAGACTAAAGACGCAATTGGGTATTTGGCAAAGTCCGGTGAAGCAGTTAAAGCCTGCGCTCAGGCTAATTGCGTAAATAACTGCAAAAAAAAAATGGTATTTGTACAAGATTTTCTTTATTTCATTTAAAAAATATATATTACCGGTTGTAAAAACGGCAGATTAATTAGTTTCATGTTGAACTAGTTACAAGCATTTTAATATTGCTAATTAGACAGAGAGAGTCATAACAAAATGTGACGTCACTGTTCTTTTCTCGATACTAATCTGGGACTGTATACCGTACATGTCATCACCCACTAATTTTAAAAGCTTATATCTTTTGTATTCGTTTAAATTTTGTTGATGTTATTTCGCAGTTTCGCTTCTATTAAAATTTAATACTATAAATATTTGTAATAAATAAATAATTAGATAGTAGTCAAATACCCAATTGCGACTGGTTTAAGCTGCGACTTCTATGGTTCACGGAATGCTTGAAGCAGCTCAATTGCATCGAGCGTTTGACTAAGCAACAAGCAAGCTCGCGCAGCCTGTGTAAAGACAGCCTAAAATTTTCATAGGTAATTGTTTACTGTCGACATGTTGTTTAATGTGACAATCACCATGACATAGCGACGAGCTTAAAATTGAGATGGCATTTGAGTATTCTGTTTTCGCAAACACTTATAATATTACTTAGCATGAAGTTCAAGCTGTAGGTACCTACATTATACTAAGTTTTATTAAAATCGTGTGTGTAATAAATACATTTTGATCTTTTTTTTTGTTTTTACGGTTGTCGCATATTTTTGTGCTGCGTCCAAATTAATTGTTTTCTTTCTCTTTATCGCCTGCCTAGTCTTTTTAACAAACTTAAAAAGATTATAAATAAGCAGAAACTATTTGTCATTTACGCACTGCGTATGTAATTTACGCAGGTAGGTTTTTTTAATTCTAACAAGAAATGCTATCAAGATAACAAAATCGATTAGCTCACCCCTATTTCATGGAAAGGAATAGTCACCGATGAAATTAGGGTTTACCTAACTGCAGGTACCAAACATTAGACAGTCACCCCTGTAGGGGAAATACTTAGTCCTTTATAGTTTACAATCGATAAATGAGTGATTTCGGGATACTTAGTTAATTGTTTTCAAAAAATACATCGAGTGTTTATCTCTCTGCAGTCTATTTTCGAAGTATTTTAGAATTACAATTATTACATTCGGTCAGCTTCAAAATTCACATCCCTAGGCCATAGTTATGGTATTCGGATTTTTAAGAATGTATTATTGCAGGGCGGTGTTCAAATTCGACGGCGCTCGCATCGTGTGCTCCGCGCGGGGCTCGGACTTCACCGAGTTCCGCACACAGTTCTCCGACGACGACCGCGCTTTCGGATATCTCAGGTAAAATTGCATTGATTTATTAATTAACGGTCTACGGATAAGAAATATACTTAACGGCTAATGAGGCGTACAAGAGAAAAAGACACGCATTCAAAGTTGTAGTAGTTGTCAATAAAAGATCATTAAGAAATAATCTAAATAATATGGATTCTGGTTGAAAAAAACTGCAGATTTCAATGTTGTGCTAAAGTATTCGAACTTAGATTCTAATATTCTTTTAAAAACAACGATCTGTATATCGGAGGGTTTCACAAACATTCAAATCATATGCACACAGAACACTCGGACTTAAAACAACCATTTGAGGATCACACAAATGCTTTTCCCATGCGGTGATCGAACCGGCAATGTAATTGGGGTATTGACCTACACTACACCATCCGTGCAGTCAAAAATATTTATCTTCAATAGCTCCTATAGGACAAACCACAAGTACTATATTACGAAAGTACGATATAAGATGTGTCAAATGATACATTTGAAACAGCCGTCAGTCGTTAGAAATCTTCCAAATCTCTTTGCACGTCCCTAGAGAATCTGAGGGCTTCCCCACGATAGGCGCAGACGACGGCGCCGTCTACAGCTAATCTGTGTGACTGTGTCATCAAGTCACGGGTGATCAGCTACGGTCTGCTGCAGCCGGCCTACTTTGGATGTAATTGCGTTATGCTAGGTGACCATTAGGTACACTTTGTTACGGAGACAATATTACGTCAAAGATTACTGTGATCTGTGTTTCGGACGTTTTTTACTGAAGCTATTGAATGGTCGGTAATCGAATTAAGTAACTTTATTTCACAATTCGTGGAAAGCAGACTGAAAGAGATGATCGCGTGATGATGTCCATAGCTATCTACTTGATTAAATGGCCCAGGAAAAACCTGGAGTCGATTAGAGAATTTTGTCCAGCAGTGATAAAGTGGGTATTCAAATTGAGAGATACCTACTCAATTATAATTTTTCTGTGCCGACTTTCATCTTAATGATAAGTGTGTATGTATTTTCTTTTATCAGCCCATATGCAAGGATATAAAATGTATTCAAATAATAATTGTTTGTATGTCTAGGTTGCAAATGGGCGACGAGATGTCTAAACGTAAGAAGTTCCTGTTTGTCACGTGGGTGGGCCCAAACGTGTCCGTCATCAACCGCGCCAAGATGTCTACCGACAAAGCCATTATAAAGGACATCATCTCTGTAAGTACACCCTGGACTTTAAATTAATACTGTAGGTACTACAATTGAAATTTTCAATAGAATGAGTTTATAAATCATCGAATGTCTAAAAAAGGTTTTCTTGAATTTGTATAGGTACTTCGATGCAAGACTTCTTTAAGAAAAGTGTGCTACAATTTGTTCACCCGTTTCGGGAGTTACGATGCCACTTGGAATTACGGTCCTAACCAATTCAAGTCTTAAGCCAATTTTAATATTTCGCACCACAAATACCTTGCATTTTAAATATCGCTACTCGGTTTTCCTAAACCATGACTTAACATTATGCAGGTACACTAAATCAACAACTAAAAGCAACATTACTTGCATATACCTACTTAAAAATCACTGCAGTATTTACAGTAATCAGTGTTGGCTGTTACGGTACTTTAAATTTGATGATTCATATTTTTCTGATAGTTTTACTTACTGTTCGTCGTCATGGCAACATTGATTGGTCGAACGTTATATAAAATTCAGAAATCAGAATAGATTTAACACGTAGTCTGCTAAATGCTAGACAAGGATTCAGGTTTATTACTTACTAGCGACCTGCCCTAGCTTAGTACCTAGATAAAACATTAATTTGAATTGAATTTTATACTAAGCCTTCATCTTGAATCACTGTATCTATTTCTGAAAACTGCATAAAAATCCGTTGCGTAGTTTAAAAGATCTAAGCGTACAAGCAGTGGGAGCGACTGTTTTATGCTATGTAGGTAAAGATGAAAAAATCGATAACTAATTATTCCTTATAAATCGAGTCACATAATATATATAAGGGATGGTTTCTTCAACATACATTGACGTGTCTGTTAACGTTTAATATGGCCGCTTATAAGAGAATTTGTTAACGTTGACATACTCACTTACGATAACAGACGGTTTGAAACAACCCGCCCTTAATAACATTATGTTAGGTACGTACTTAACGTCTTTTTAATCTAATCTTGATCTTTTTCTATACCGCTAACTTCAATGCAAAATCGCGGTTAGATCAAAGTCAGGCATTCGCTGTACCTATCAAGTACGAACTGTTATTAAAAAACTGCACTGCAGTAAAAACAAGAAGACCAGGCAGAATAAAACCAGATTATTTCTTACCTAACCTAATTAATTTCGTGTCCAAACTAAGACATTTGATAAGCATCAGTTTGCCTTATTTAAATTTTGATTAATAAATAAATAAATAAATGTGGACAACATCACATATGTACATTGCTCTGAACACAAAATAAGTAGCTAAACCACTTGTGTTATGGAATCAGACACAACGACGTACCACAAACACCCAGACCCGAGACTAAGTAGAAAAGTGGTTTTCTTCACTGACCCGTCCGGGAATCGAGCCCGGGACCTGAGCTGGCTACACCTTGTAAACCGGTGTACACCACTCGACCACGGAGGTCGTCAAAATTTTGATGTGATTAAAAGCAGTTCGTTTTAAGCCTTAAAACTTTAAAAACATACTTTCTTACTTGCTGGGTTGGTTTTGAACCTGTAATCTTGTGTATTGAATTCCGTTATTTTGCTCATAAAGCCCCCATATACAAGCTTGTACTGTCAATAGCCGTTAACTAAATACACGCATTAACACGTAACGACGTATGTAGCGTTCGAGGGTCGTTTCGGTCGTCTGTGTCGCAGAGCAAATTGTTTTGGCAATAAATTAAATTAATCTGCATGATTCATTCATTTGGGAGCGACTGGGTTGGGTATGTCACGACTTACGAGTCATTACATGTTAAGAAAAGTTGTAGCTACTGAGCAAGATTTAAATAAGATAGGTGAGGCCTGACAATGATATCTCATTACTAATAAGTCTAGTAAAAACTAAAATGCCTTTTACCAAAATTGGTAAAAGACTTTTATACAGACCGAATTTTGAGAATAGCAAAAGAAAAACACACATTTTATATTAATATTTTTTAAATTAAATACAATAAATAAATGAAGAAATTCAGATCACATAAAGTCATACAAATACTTTCTAACATTAAAGCCAACAGTTTGAGCGACTGCAGAAATGAAATCATAACCAACAATACATTTATACTTAGCTGTATCTAAATCAATCTCTTTACTTCCAGCAATCAACTTTAATTCCACTAAAGTAGCTATTTGTGCCAGCAAATTACTAGTTAGGCCTATCTTTTCTTCCAATATGGCATAAAATATAGCCAGCAATCTATGCAAAGTAAATACTTTTGGACCCAGTTGTGTGTTTAATTTTTCCGAAATTTTTGCCTTGGCTTTAACTTGCTGCAAACGCTTCCGTTGTTTTCCATGATTCTTCATAAACAGTCTTTTGTCCTCCATTGGGGAGTTGTAACTAGCTAAATATGCAGCAATCAGTAAGAATTTGGCATAGTATGGCAATTCAAAACTCTGAGCAAATGTTTTTGTGGATGTCAACTCTTCTTTTAACATATTTTCAAAGTTGTGTGGTGTGCTGTCAGTATCGCTGTTCTCCTTTCCTGGTGATGGTTTCAAAGCTTTAGAGTCACTTATACGCAAATAAAGTAGTTCCAAACTAGTTTTGAGAATTGGAGAAATGTGACGCCATAACTTTGTCAGGTCTGTAGCATTTATCTCATTTTTTATGATTGGCTCACAATATTTTATGAAATTAACGCATGCCATGTGCTGCAATTCAATCAGATCGCGACACGGTCTATAAAATACGCTCAAAAATGCGTTAAGAAAGTTTGCAAATAACTCTGGTTTCTCTAATTCACTTTTGATTTCATCATCCACTTCATAGGTAACTAATAAGTGATGTATAAAACATTTCTGTTGAAGAAATATTATCCTGAATAGCTCTTCTTTATTGTAATTTGAGAAATATAGCTTAATGGGCTCACGGGCACCTCTTCTGAAGTTAAAATTCTCATAAATTAAATGTGTTACAAAAATACAACAAATGTTCAAGTTACAGAGTTCTCTTAGTTTTAGAAATGCGCTCATTATATTTGCATCCAAGTTGCGCAGCCTCTCAGCCCTGTCGAACACTAAAACGATCGGATCATATCCAAGTTGAGTCTCTTGTAAACGATTCAAGTTATTTACGACGTCCATCGTTGTTTCACATTTAACTTCGATGTCCTCGTCTTCTAACCCCGATAGGATACTCTCGAATATAATTTTAGGTGTATAACATTCAATACAGTCAATAATAACATGTTTGTAGTTTAAACATCGAAGTACAGAGTTTATACACAAAGTTTTCCCTGTCGCCATACTACCACTGATAAATATAGAACAAGGTAAACATTCGTCGCCGTCACCGAGGAGATTAAACAAGTCGTTCAACTGCTCTTCTCTGCAAGGCACTTTGTTTTGTAATTCTTCCATTTTGATTATTTTTTTCTGGTTTGAAAACAGACAGCTTTCGTGGTGGTTCACTATAATTTGACAGTTCACAGTTAACGTTTGGCGCCGGCAAACTGACGTTTATCGGACGTTCCGTTTCACAAATGCATTACTGAATTTACGGTGCGGTCTCTCAACGTTTTTTTCGACGACGACGACGCTCCCGCTTTACAATCGATTGACTTATTTTATAAACAACAATCAATTTTTATCATGTAATTTTAATGACTGTATTAAAAATATGTAGTTATTAATAATATATTTGTTTTATTTACAGAATTTTGCAGTGGAGTTACAATTGGAAAATCAATCCGAAATAGACATCGATCAATTCAAAGACGCTCTGAACAGAGCGGGGGGAGCAAATTACGGGACTGGGGTCAGGGATTTATGAATTGCACAATAAATTATCCGCCTATAACCTAAAACATATCAATACTTTGATTTTAATTTTATTAATCTATCTCTTAGTTAAACTTACAGCAGAAGAACTTATTGTAAGTTATAAATTATTGGGATAGTAATAGCTAAAATCAAAGTTATGGTAACTTTTTTAATAAATTAGGCCATCATCAGGCCCTAAATTGTTTTTTCTATAAGTAGGAATGTGCTTTTATTTTTAAATTTTTATACTGGTGTGATTAAGTTCAGCATTAGTCTTTATCCTGATACGTTCGAAAAAAAACCTATTTATTTTTTTACAAAATTATTGGAACTTATTTTTATTTAGGGAAATTGTAAAATTTCAATAATTTTATTTTTTAAAGTCATTGTGCAATTATTATACTCGATAATGTAACGTAAGGATTTGCCAAAAAAATCTTTAGTGAATGTTGCCATGTATAGGGCGCGATAAGTGCATTTATTTTTTTGTCTACCTGTATTTTACTGTGACGAAATTATACAATGTATTGTATACAAAAGTATTTGGATTTTAAACTGGCTTTTATATACATTGACTAGTGTTATTACTCAGCATTATTGGTAAACGAATTGAAGTAAATACATACATTAACCAAACGACCATGGTTTGTTTTATTGATTTTCCACCTAAGATAATTCCTTTATTTACTGCGTTCGGAATTTATATGCCAAAAATTTAAACAAACACGAGTTTTAGAAAAAACAACTGTAATGCTTATGTATAAGATTCAGTTTGCGGTACAACTTTATGTTTTTCATGTAAAATACTAGTTATTCTAAAAGGAACTTTATTTATACTTGAATAAGGATGATGTTTATTTAAGTGGAAATGGCACAAGAATATAAACTATAGAAATATAACGGACCAGCTGTACCAGCGGTTTCACTCGCCTTGCTAACTACTTTAACCTATCAAATGCAAAAAATTAAATTAAATAGTTTCAGAGATTAGAGAGTTCAAACAAACTCTTTAGCTTCATTATATCAGTGTAGATAAATATATAAATAAAACAAGGGTATTCAAATACAATTTATTTCAAAAAAGTTAACATTTTTGCTTATACTAAAATGGTGTTTCAAAATTGATAAAATATCGGCAGGTTAACATTTTAATTGCATATTTAAACTAAATGCTTGTTTATGGTTTAAAAATAGCATGGCTTGTTTTGCTTGTGAATTAATATGCTTATTTCTAGCTTCATACTTAAAATAGCAATAATTATCAGTTCATTTCATAACACCAATACGATTATTAACGGCCGATTCCTATATTTAAGAAACCATTCGTTTTGCTTACGGACGGTCTTAGAAAATTCAACCGTCCGTAAACAAAACTATTCTTTTTCTGAATATGAACCAGGCATAAGGGCTATAGTATTTTAAATTATAAGCTAAAAACAAGCCCTAATAATCATACTAGCACATTACCGCATTGTAGAGCCAGCAATGAAAAGTAAACTGATATATTTCGATTGGTCTAATTTAACTGATTTCGAAAGGAGTTCGTCAACGGTTTTATTTGTATGTGTGTGAAGCTATTTCTTCGACCGGCAATTGAGTATCGATTTAAAAAAAAAATGACAAATCAGGTAACCTCAGAGGTGGTTTGTTTTATCATTTATTTTGAGTAGCAACACCACTACATTTATTTTGAATGGCAACACCATGTACTTTCCCTATTAGTATTATTATACAAATTGCGGTTTCGATTTCCGCAAAACATCAAAACTAATATTATCATTGCTGACGCTACACTACTAGAACATCTCATGCACATTCAGTTCAGTATAATAGCCTTTTTAACAATATAAAAATATTTAAACCTATCTTTAATATATTGCTTGAGAAACTATCATTTATTAACAGTATTAATTTCTAGAATATTCTTGAAAATACAACAGATTCAATAGTTAATTCGCAGTTTCTGCTGAGATAGGGCAAAGATTAAGTTCTATATTTAATAGGGTAGATGGCTGGGTATAAAAAGCCAAAATCCATCAGTTATAAATAAAAAAAAATATTAGACACGTGTATAGGTTGATTCCTACAGAATAAATCTCAGGGAGATAAATAAGTTCAAGCGCGAATCTAAGTAACTTGGAAAAAACAGTTTAATCACACTAATAGGCACGGAGATACAATTTTACAATCAAACAAGGCGCGTGCGTCGCGGCTATGAGCGGACTGCCGATCTGTAGCATAGCACCACTCGGTGCACCTCGCACGAGACACGAATTAACACGAAGCAGCGCCGAGCGAGAGGCAAGATAAATGCGAGCGGAGTTCTCGTGTGTTCGATCGCGAGTCTAAGTCCAGCATTTTAAATAAACTAGATGGCGCCTACGACGTCGCGTTATACACGTATATTTTATATAAAATAGGTCTTCACTAAGTAAATGAAGCGAGGGGCTTATGACGTCATGCTTGTCTACAAAATACACGAAACGATGACGTCACACGAAATTTTAAAATCAATTTATGCTCTTGAGTTTTTGTTAGGCAAAATAATAAAATACGTGTCTAATATTTTTTTCAATAATATTTCTGAAGGACAAAAACAAAGTCATCTACCACGTTGTCGGCAAACAACTTGACCAATAGGGATGTTGACTGGGTATGAATAGTTAAAATCTATTTAGTCCGTCAGTTAGATAATAAAAAAATATTAGACACGTATTTTTTCTTTTATCAAAACAATAAAAAATTACAAAGATACAGCGCTTTAAAGTTTCGGAGTGGGGGCTTATGACGCCACGCCTTGGTAAAAATTGTAGCGAGGAGTGACGTCACGCGTAATTTCCGTTCTCTGTATTTTGATAATTTTTTGTTTGCAGGAAAAAAGAAAAAATACGTGTCCAATAAAATTAATTAAACTACCAGGCGGACATTAAAAAAAAAAAGTGTGTGCGTGTAACCTTTACGCGCGATTGAAGTAAAACTTCTTTGCTTGATTTTTTCTTTTATTATTATTTATTGATGAAAGAGTAAAATGTTCCTGGGACTCTGCCATTTCATTTAATATTCACTATTTCATTTTATATTCTATTTAAAATTCATTAATATAACTTTCATATTTTATAAATACTTTCATTTGTTAAATAAAATAATTGAGAGTAGCAAATTGAAGGTTAGATCAGCACATGTCAATATAACCTTGTTATTGAATATTATAAAATGTCGCAATTGTCAGAAAATTTATTTTTAATTTACTTATTTTAAAAGTAATAAATAAACAAGTATATTTAGAGATTTTCAAAAAATTTTGCAATTTAAAATAATGTTTTTAAAACTGTTGAATTTTTCATTCACTTTGCTATTCACAATTGATCCGTTTGACAATTTGAAAATAAATAATCCTAATTGATTATGATATTTGCCACTAGCTGGCGTATAAGTCAAGAAGCGTGTAGTATATGACATATACTTACAACCAATCAGAATTATTATTTTTAAATGGCGGAAACGTTACTTCCGTCAGAAAAAAAATCTGAGTTACTCCCTAGTCGCGCCTAAAGAAGTTTTACTTCAAAAAATAGGAAACTTGCCTATTATTTTTGCCGATAACTATATAATTCTTGGAACATGTCGTCTTGCTGTTACCATATTTATTTTCAGGAATAAAAGATGGAGAATAAATTAATAAAACCTTCTTTGTATTGCTTTGTGTATTTATAATCTGTTGTAATAAGTGTATAGCGGACGGTATTTATAATATATTGTCGGAACTGCTAATAACACTACAATTATATTATTGTACAATATTGCTTTAGTTATAGCTTTCGTGTGTAACCTTCAATTAGGGTTGTCAAATATCTATTAGGCTTCATTGATTTTTGTGTGTTTATTTCTTGAGTATCTTTTCATGAGTATTTCTTGATTGTTGGACGCACTATTCTGTATTTTCACGTCTTAGAGTCAGAAAGATCTAGTAGAGTCTAGAAAGTTCCACTGATACAATAGGGATATTAGTTACATAAATATAAAGCACTATTTCTTTTACGACGAAGATACGACGAGAAGGTTTTTAGAGTTGTTCAAACTTCCAATTTCGATTTGACAACCCTATTGTTAGGCATAATTAGTAACTAAGTTAATGCTAGCATAAAGATATCTTATACAGGGTGTTACAAAGAAGTATATTTCTAAGTTATAGTGGCCATGTAGTTTTAACACTACAATAATTAAATTGGTAAAATGCGAAGTCAGTAACTTTTTGGTATTCCTTTTTTGTAACACCTTTATATAGCCAATTCACTCAAACGCAATTTAATTTTAAGTCGTTCTCAAATGTATATCTGTGACTGGAAATTGAGTTCCGTTTGAGTAATCGGTTAATTATCTTAAAATTATCTGGTTAAAATTCCCGCTAAATCTTGTTAAATCAGACAAATATAATCTAGATCTAACAAGTTAAATATAATGGTTTAGATCCATAATTTCTAATTAGTTAATTGACTACACATCTGTATAAAATTCAAGATTTTTCAAAGTCACACAAAATTAAATTGATTTATTTCGATTAAAAATATGAATGCATAATATTATTGGTTTACAATAAAACGTGGGTTAATGTTAAACAATGTTTTAAGATATCATTGTATCATCATATTGTTAAATAATTGAAACAGTCATGTAAACCACAGACTAAAAAAAATCGTTGGTTGCCTGTAAAGTCGGTATACGGGCGAAAGTTTTACGTGACAACGACTGTCAATGTCAATGTCTGTCTCTCTCGCTCTTAGGCGGGCTAACCATGCGACGCGTGCCTCTCACTCGCTCTCATTGTGAGCGCATAACGTGAGCGGAGCGTTACCCAGTTTCTTGAAGTGTCACCCGGCAAACCAATTTATAAGACGTTATCACGTCAAAATATAGAACGCGATTAGAGTTATTCATATTTCATCAACTTTTTTTGCCTTAATTCTGAAAGCAAAGTGCCCATCTACATTGTATAATCTTTGGTCTGTGAGTCTGACAAACAATGTAACATTAAACCCCGTTAAGTGGTAAAACCATGTTTTCTTTGATATTTTACTTAAAAAAATATTATGCTTAATACTATGATAAACTACTATAAGGTTATAAAATAAAAGCAACATTATAAGGCATTGTTTGATGCGCCATCTCGTGACACTTAAGCCGAGTTTTCTCTAGGGGACATGTTATCAAGACATCGGCCAACATTCACGTGGTATATCTTAGTAATTTTTTGAGACATTTGCGCCGATCCTATTGTACGCTAACTAAATCAAAATTAAACCATTGCTATCTTTTACTAACATACAGCGTGAGAAAAGGACTGCAACAGATAACAACTAACTTAGAAATGTCAAACCAGTTTTCGCCTTGAACATGACCGTGTTTTAGTTCACACGTTTCTGCGTGTAAGTAGATTTGTATTAGAATTTTAGTCGAAACTAAATTTGACAGCTCTAATTTTCGCCTGTCCTTTTCTAATTGTGTACAAGTGAAAAAGATACCGATGGGCTAAAAAAAAAATAGTGTGGGTTTAACAAAATCGGGGCTAATGTCGCTTGACATGCCTTGTTCACACTAGACATTGGTGAATAGTATATCGCCCGAGGAGGTATTGTGGTTAATTGCAGCTTAATACAAAGCGACACACGTCCTCACTATTCAAAGCTTGTCGGGCGACTGTCGAGAGCAAGAAGCACAAGACATCGGGCGACATTGCGCGAGACACGTCATTTTCCTATCGAGCAACAACGTCACGGGACAAATGTACCCAAGAGAAAAAGCGGCTTCATACTGATTTCAAGATTTTCCTCTCACCTTTTTCCACATAATTCATCTTCATGCTAAACGACGTCCGGCGTGCATATTGCGAACTGCTTGATATCGGCTTCATTGGCTGATAAGCTTTATAATATGCCTAAAAATTGAGATTAAATTGAGATATTCGTTGATTTAAATTTTAAAAATCTTAATTAGATCAACCTTTTGGAGTATGTTGTCATGAAAATGCATTTTAAACTTAAAAACGTAGATATTACTTAATCACAACAAGAGCACTAAAAAGCTATAAATGGGGGGAGGGGAAGGGGTTATCTAGAAGTTTTCTACATTTACATTTTTAGTACTTTTTTTAACGTTATAATATGTATCTTTTTCTAGAGATAAACAGAAAATTTTCCTTTTGCCTTGCTGTGGCAGTTTGCCAAAACAATAAATTGTTAAAATATTTTGCAGCCCAAACTGATAACGTCAACTTGAATGAATACTTCTTCTGTCCAGCCTTTATCAAGCTATGTTAGGGTTGGTTTCCAGTCTTACCGGATTCAGCGGAATACCGTATTTTACATGGAGTAACTGCCTATCTGACCTCCACAACCCATTTTATCAGTTAACGCAGAATTTCACAGAAAACCTGGTTGTCAGAATTGTACTAATTGTGACTTAAAAACTTGAATGAATAATAATAATGTAATACTTACTTCGTGCAGTTGTATTGGTGGTTGGAACGACGGCGGGCGCGGGCGCGAGCGCCTTCAGCAGGCGCGATTGAGTGTGCGCGCCGAACAACACCGACAGCAGCGCTACGCCGTAGCCCGTAGCGCGCTCGCCCTGCGACATACATATCAAATATTTATTATCCAAAATTTACTCGAATATTAAGAAATAATCCCCCATGTCACGGAAATTAAGCTTTAAATAGGGTATTTGACAGCATGTTGAAAATTATATATATTATTGATGGCATCCGTATTGAATATGAAGTTTGGAAACCATTAATTAGTCAATTAAAAAAAATACGAGATATTTTAAGACAAAGAAAATTATATTTTTGTCTACTTTCGTCACGTGATCGTAAACGGCTGTGATTGGCCGAATGGTTGATGACGTCAACTACTTCTATGAAATTGCATCTCAACAGTAGTCAACAACCAAAGTATACAAGTAGGTGACGTCACTATGGCCAGAGGCGCCATTTTGTCAGAAAAAGCGTTTTCGCGGGATATTTTTTTAATAATATTTTTATCTTTGTTTTGGAAAAGCAAACAGTACGATACCAATATTTTTTTCCGGCAGACTTCCTATTACACGACAGACACCCTACTATGAATAATAATAGGGAGTCTGTCCGTAACTATACTATGAATATTATAGTTGGTATTTAGCAATATATTAGATATGAGGTATATTTACGCAGTGCGCGGGCGAGGCCATGTCGACGTGCAGCCAGGCGCCCGGGAAGTCGAACCCCAGGTGCGACAGGATGAACAGCCCGGCGCACGACGGCTGCGCGTTGTTGCGGTCCTGGGAACAGGTGTCAACGTATTGATTTCATGAGAACAGGACTAAACTAAAAAAAAAACCGGCCAAGTGCGAGTCAGACTCGCGCACCGAGGGTTCCGTACAAACCTGTAGGTATATAAGTAAAAGTTATGGTATTTTTATTGCTTATTTTTTTTTGTTAATCGCATAACAACGTTTGCTGGGTCAGCAAGTCTAATATATAAAATTCTCGTGTTGCGGTGTTTGTTTCCAAACTCCTCCGAAACGGCTGAACCGATTTGCATGAAATTTTGTGTGCATATCGGGTAGGTCTGAGAATCGGCCAACATCTGTTTTTTTTTTTTAATCGCTGAACAACGTTTGCTGGGTCAGCTAGTAAGTTTATGATTATTAAAAAAAATATACTATGTGATGTAACTAAAAATTTAAGATTTTCGGAATTTTTCCTATATGTGTACTTTATAACGTTGCTTCATGCCAAATTTCAAGATTCCAGGTCGTCTGGAAGTATCCTTTAGGTTTTGATTCCCTTGCGAGTAGTTGCGAGTTTCAAAATATGCGGCTTTAATTGCTGTATCTTTTGATTGCGTTGACGTAGAAGTTTGATTTTGTTACAGCTTAAAGATATTATAGACTTGAGTATTTGTTAAGAATTTCAATATAATACCACTACGCGTCCATGAGTAAAGGGGTAATAAGTTTAAAATTATTAAAAATATTTTTATTATATGATGTAACTAAAAATTTATGCTTTTCGCAATTTTTCCTTTATCTGTGTTATAAGACGTTGCTTCGTACCAAATTTCAAGATTCTGAGTTCACGGGAAGTACCCTGTAGGTTTTGATTCCCTTGCGAGTGTCGAAAATTTGCGGCATAAACGGGAGTATCTTTTGATCGCGTTGACTTAGAAGTTTGATTTTTTCACAGCTCCAAGAGACCATAGACTTGAGTATTTGATATGAATTTCAGCTTGATACCTCCACGCGTTCCTGAGAAAAAAGGTCTTGACAGACAGACAGACAGACAGACAGACAGACGGACAACAAAGTGATCCTATAAGGGTTCCGTTTTTACCTTTTGAGGTACGGAACCCTAAAAAATAAAAGAAGAAGACCCTGTACAAAATGAGGTTACCCCCCATTTATATGATGAAGGAACAAAAAATATAGTCTACTTAAATTCTTGTGCAAATTTATATTATTAACATTATGTAAGTGTAGTTAATTTTAGACTAAAATAGGAGTTGTAGCGCTAATTGAACCTTATATGTGAGCTTTACAGTTGTTTTTTCATAAAACTCGTGTTTGTGTACATTTTTGGTGTATAAATTGCGGACGTAGTATAATTAATACAGGATGTCATATTTATAAATTCAAAATGAATAACATTATTTTTCTTGGCTATATTAATGGCAAAGAAATATTGTGTAGAAAAACAGCGGTGTTTTAAGCTAAGCACTATGGTCTATAAGCTCGATGTCGACCTTGCAATTTCATGATTTTTATTTATTTGAGTGCGTTTGGTAGCACCATATGACGGTAAGCGAAATTTTTTTCGAATAAGGATAAAAACTATTAGATAAGTTTTACACAATAAAAGGCAATTAGATATAATTTTATATAAATATTATATTGAGTGAATAAGATTGCTAAATTGGAAGTCATGAGTTCGATTCATCTTTATGTGATGAACATGATAATTTGTTCTGTGTCTGGGTGTATTTTATGAATATTATGTATGTTTTTAGAAATATATAAGTATGTTTATCAGTTGTATGGTTGGCATAATAAAGTTTGGAATGAGATGGGCATGAGTGGTGGCGTTAATCCTCGCCGAGCATTCTTTAGCGAACCCGGGACTCCGGCAAAGGCAAGGCAAGGACGGGACCGGGGTGTTTTTAGTTGGTGCAAGTCTGAAATATCCCACGTCGTGCCCTCGGCGCGGGTGGAAGTCAGTAGATTTTCAGTGAGTAGTGTGTACGTACGGCGACGCTGTTCTTCATGTCGGCCACGGCGCTGGTGAACTCGGGGAAGTGCAGCTCGGGCGCGAAGGGCAGCGCGTGCGCCAGGTCGCCGCTGGCGCGCCCGGCGCGCTCGCACGCGCGCTCCAGCCGCCGCCGGTTCGACACCAGCGCCGCGTGGTACTTGCCCGTCGCCGTGCCCTACCGACCGCGACACAACTCTATCATCTATACTAATATATAAGGTTGGGGCAAAAGTATTTTCGTATTTTGAATGTATTATTAGTAATCAAACCTCTTTGGCTGTACTGTACATTAAAATGTGACATTCTGAAGATGCAATTAATAAAAAATAAACTAGTTCCCGCCATTTTTCAATTGTTTTTCAAGCAAGCAAAATGAACGTATGTGAAATACTGGTAACTTTCTCAGGTAAAATCAATACTTTTAAAAATACTTAAAAAAATGTAGAATAACCTATTAATTTATTACCATAGATACATATTTGTCTCCATTATATAGAGCTAAATTAATTAATTGAAATCAAAGTGTAAAAAATTGCTAGCAAATTAACTTTAAATAACAAAAAAATAATCCTTATAAAAGCTAATCAATAACTAACCAAACAAATATAAATAAACAAGATAATCATACCTGTGCTCCAGTCAAAGTGGCCACATCGACGATAGTCTCGGCCTTCAGGTCTCGGGAAGCGTACACCACGCCGTCACTGAGCACCAAACGACCTAACATAAAGCAATAAGGTAAATCTATATATACAGGGTGTAACCAAAAGGGTTTATCTATCCAAAACGGGTGGAGAGTACATCTGGTATAGAGTCAGTTTACAAAAGTTCAGCTCAAAATGAGTTGATTAATTAACTCAAAAACGAGTAGACCGATTTTCATAATCTTTGATTTCTTGCGATCGTGTCCACTCCGAATAGTAGAATAACAAAAAAATGTACCGAAAATATAATTTATTACTCACGGGAACGGGGCATATTACTCCGCTAATAAATAAATAAAAATAATCAAAAGTGAAACTTGTCATGGCTTTTATTTTTTTTAAGTACTCGTGAATAACGAAAGAAAAAAGCCATGACTTTACTAACAGACATGACCCGCAATTATACTAATGTATGCCTACTATGCATACTACATTTAAATATGTTATTTTAAATGTTAAACACCTTATTGTATTACCTACATTCTATGCAAATAAAGATATCTATTCTATTCTAATCTATTCTTACTAATATAATAAAGATAATTTTTTTTTTGTTTTGTTTTAACGCGCTTGTCTCTGAAACTACCAGTCGCATTTGAAAATCTTTTTGCATTTGGTAGCCCAATTTTCGGGAAAGGTATAAACTCTTTTACATCACGTTACAGGGAGAAAAGTGTTAGGCGAGTGCAACCGCGGGACACAGCTATGACTCGCGACCATACTCATAAATGTTAAATATGTTATTTTTTAATCTCATTCCGTTATATGCGCGATGCATAACATACCTATGCCTAAAAAAAGTTTTAATTTTTCTTGTATGTCTGTTTGTTTGTTTTACTAGCAGGTAGCCGACTATATTTATAAGAAGTAACTTATGCTAATTTGCTGTCCAAATCAAAGTAGGGTTACGAGCAAAAAAAACATGGAAAAAATTAGGGACAAATTCCGATGTATGTTATTATATCGTACGGGTATGCGAAAAACCCGAGTGAAACCTAAATCAGCTAGTATATCCTAAAAATACTAAGATCTCACCTTCAGCGTCAGTGTTGTTGATTTCGACTGTACGCCCTGAATACAGTTGGTGGATATCGTCAGGCCTGTAAGAAATTGACTCTATGAGGTGCGGAGACCTTGTATTAGTTAAAGATAAATCTTTAACTAGTACAAGGTGGGTATTTAGTCGTTGTTCAAACAAAAACTATGACTTCTATATCTGTTATAAAAACGATTGGTATCAAAAATTAAACAAACAAACAAAAAACCCCGAATGCCAGTACTATTACCGTAAAACTCTGACTACTACTAACTACTGTATTGAAAATCGAGGTTTTTTTTTCAATTGTATTTTGAGTTTTTTGTACCAAGCGTGTTTGTAACCGATATAGAAGTCATTGCTTTCGTTTGTACAACGACTAAAAACTCACCTTGTATTATAATGAACTAAAATCGAAACTCACAAACATGTAGGTACTACAAGTTAAACACCTTCTTACCACTGGTATTTGTTACTTAATGGGAATTTAATTTTAAAGACATCTAAGTAATTTTAACTGTAAAAACTGTACAAGTTATCCTAAAATATTGGGTTAATTTAAAGAACATTTTTCTTTTATTGTAACCTGGTGGCGAGTGGTCCCACAGCATTCTCAGCGAGACACAGCACGGCGTGCAGCTTGATGGTGGGCTTGGCCTTCACGGCCACCGCGAACGCCGCCAGCACGGCCGCCGCGCCCCCGCAGTCGCCCTTCATGCCCACCATGGACGACTGCGGAAACAAATAATAAAATTAAACTAAACGCCAGGAAACTTGATGAATATGACTAAGTATCAACCACACACACACACAGAACGATACAGGTAGATTTTGAGAATCTTCCCTTTTTTCAAGATGGATTAATGGTGAGGAGAATGAGGGAAGGGAGAGGAAGGTGGAGGGTGGAGGAGGGTCACCAGGAGGTCGCCATTCCTACAACATACCCAGAAAGGTGGTAGGTCAGGAGGATTGAGACAAATGGGGGAAAGGAGAGTGGAGGAGGAAAAGCGAGGGTGAAGAGGACAGAGGTGACTTTTGAATGATTTAGTAAAACACTTACCCTTGCCTTAATACTGAGGCCGCCGGTATCGTAGACGATGCCCTTGCCGACCCAGGCTACGGAGTCCGTAGCGCCGGGCGGACAGTGCGACAGTACTACGAGCGCGGGCGGCCGGGCGGCGGCGCGGCCTACGCCGTAGATGCCGCCGAACCCGCGCACGCGTAGCTCCTCGCCGCGGATCACCGTGGGCTCGGGGATGTCCAGCTCTTTGGCTACTAAGAAAGCTTCCTGAGAATAAATGGGTTTTATTTACATGAGTTTTACACACACTTTCTTTTAGTTAGCTCGGGGCTGAGCACAAGCGCTTGGGAAAAGGCTAAGGAAAAGAATTTATTTTAAGAACTTTAACCAGCTTTTTACCCGGTGGAAATAACATTGACTTCCATATTAGTAAAGAGGGATTCAAAAAGGCTACTAACCTCAATAAACTTGTCCACATCCATGATATTAGCGGGCGTGTCAGTGATGCGAGCAGCCAGACGTGTGGCGTCGGCCGCGTCCTGGAGTGTACTGAGCTCCTCCGCCGACAGCGCGTTGTTGCAGAGCGCGGGGTCCAGGCTGCCCATATCCTCGTCATCCGATTCCTCTTCTGTTGAGGACAACCAGTTAGGAAATTTACGTCTATGACATTATAGCGCACAATAGGGGATCGGACTGGGTATGAAAAGAAAATATCTATTTAATCCACCAGATAGATAAAAAAAGAAAAATAAAATCCGTATTTTACAAAGTTAAAGCGCTTTAAAGTTCTAGAGTGGGGGCTTGTGACGTCACTTGTGGGTAAAAATTGTAGCCACAAGAGACGTTACGCGATATTTCCATTCACTGTATCTTCCTCATAGATTGTTTAATTAAAAAAAAAAAAATGGTTGTTTGTAAAGTAGGTTTACGATCGAGATGTTTACGTGATAACGTCTTATTGGTGATATAAGTTTTTGGGAAGTAAGGAATTAATGAAGAATGAAGAATAAATAAAAATAAAAATAAAAATAAAAATAAAAATAAAAATAAAAATAAAAATAAAAATAAAAATAAAAATAAAAATAAAAATAAAAATAAAAATAAAAATAAAAATGCGATCGCGCTCGTGAGGTTTTGGTGTGACACAAGTTTCTGAACATGTCACCCGACTAAAACGATTTTAAAGACGTTATCACGTCAAAAAGAAAACATAAAAGTCCAATTTTTTTTTAAATATCTGTGACGAGTAAATAAAAAAAAGATAGATCGATCCCGTATAAGCACATAAAGGTGCATTCCGTCACTCGTCTGCCAACACATCTTATATCGAACCTCTGTCCACACCCTTATTGTTTTACACCAACTTTGAAGTTTTATTCCTTTATCACCAATCCGAATGGTTTCCTGTCAGACAGCATACACTGACCCTGATTGTCCTCCTTGACGAGGTGTATCTCGACGGCGACGGCGCGGGCGCGCGGCGCGGGCGCGGAGCTGAGCGGCGCGGCGGCGGAGCGCGCCTGGTACTGCGGGAACGAGCGCGCGATGCTCACCGCACTGGCCAGCGCGTCGCGCTTGCGACATACCAACTGCAAATTAATCAAATATTTGAAGGCGAGTAGGCAGAGTCAAGCAGACTGGAGAGCTAATCCAGAAATGTAAGATAGAGATAATACAAACTGCTTGCTTACGGGACGAAGAGTTAAACATATGTCAAGGTCGCGAAATATTGTCATGGAAATAATAACGTAAGCGACAAAATGGAAAATCTCATGTTAATCGAAATCTATCGGATGGAATAAAAAATCAATTGACATTAATCTAGATATTATGATTATGCATCAAATAGTGTGAAAAAAAATATTATTCAGTTGAATAGTTTGGTGGATTAAGCAAAAACAGTGTTTTTATAGAGCTAATTTAAAAAAATAAATCTATAGAGGAAAATTTCTTAAAGCGTGGAACTGATCGACATTCAAATTCCTCATATCTTTTTCTATCTAGAAAAAAAAAATCAAGTGAATAACTTGTATAGTTGTTCAGAAAAAACTATATGAAAATAGCAAAAAAAATATGTATCGGCTTAAAATCTAGGTTTTTTTCCGTAACTACCAAATCTCAAAATATTGGCAGACAACTATTTGGCTTGAAACAACTGTCTTTTAGATGTCTAAGCATGTATCGAATGGGTACAGGTTGGAGGAGCAAGGGCCCTTACCACGATAGTTTCGTCGGTGGCCCGCTGCGTGGCGCGCACGAGCTTGGCGAGCGCGTGCGGGCGCGCGGGCGCGGCGTGGCGCGAGCGGCGCGCCGGCAGCGACGCCAGGCTCGCGGCGCGCGGCCACAGCTCGCACGAGTCGCCCGGCGACGCCGTGATGCACTGCAGGCCCCGGCGCCACGCCTGTTGTACACGCCATTTGATTATCAACATCAATGGTCAGAGAATAAAAGGTGAAGTAATGGCTGCGTCGCAGAAAAAGTTTTAATCTAAATTGATTAATTAATTATTAAAATAAAGGAGACCATTCAGTTTTCATACAAAGTTGGGCCCAAAATCGAAAGACCAGTAAAAAAAATGGTTTTAATCTGTTCGGGACATCATTTTGAGCATTAGGTACTATGGCACTAAAGCTATGCACCATTATTATAACGGCTATATAAGTTTAAAAATCAGATTTCTCGTACATTTGATCTTAAGCGTAAATATATTATTTGAGTACACACGTGGTTAAGTCTAGTAAGTCATTCTAGACATATTCTACCATAGGCTTATTATCTAAGCCGCTAAAACGTGGTTACAATACCAATTGTTACCTTTTTACTGTTACTTTCGATTTTGGGCCCAATGTATTCACAGTTTTTTTTTTTTATTTATATTTAAAGGAGACCATTCGGTCTCCTTTAAATATAAATAAAAAAAAAAAACTAAATTTTAAGTTCAATCCTTCAACCACTTGATTTGAATAAAATTTGTCTTTTGTTCAGTGTTCTTAATTTGCAGGCTATGTGCAAGTGACTGTTGAAGAATCATCAATGAATTTGTAAAATAAAACATTTTCATCATTAACAAAAATTCATTTAAAATTTTAGATGTTTACATTTTGATATATGAAAATATACTGGCAAATAGCTTTTGTTACTTGGCTTCCGATATAATAAAAATAACAGTTTCGACTCTTACCTCTTCGCTGACCCTGGGTTCCAGCTTGCACCTGACATCATCCCAGGTGAGCGTGTTCAGGTGCGCCGCCTGGCCTACAATCAGGACCGGCTGCTGCTCAGGGTCCGAAGGGGTCAACCCCCACCGGAACTTTATGCTGACGGACGCGTTGGACATTGTGCGAACTAGGGGAAGAAAATTGTTAATATTAGGTCGATTTCTGTATTAAACATAAAGACATTAATTATAAAAAAAGATTTCCTAAAAATAAAATTTATAAATTGTTTTTGTAATCCTCTTTTTATATTAGAATCATCTATCAACAGCCAGCATAGCTGATAGCAACACAATTAACTTTTTGCTTTATATTTATGCAGTATAACTCAAAAAACTAAAAGGATGGTAACTGGTTTAATTTTTGAGCTAGACTGCATTTTAAAAGGACTTAAAAACTCTAATTATCACTCAACACTCAGAGATCACGGTCAGCATTTTTTGACCTGCTAGAATTCCTCATGGTTTTCCTTCACTGAGGAAGATGGATTGTTACAGAGTAAAACCACAGACGTGTATCTCCAGACTACCACGACAGGCTACGGTCAGCCTAGGTCAACAATTAACACTTGCCCAAAAAAAAAACATAAAAATCAAATTACTTTGTCCGAATCGCGATAACCTAAGCTGCTTTAATCTATAATGCATCTTACACTTCAAACTTAGACAAATAACTGATAAAAAACGTAACATCTGCTATTTATAGCAGTTATTTATAACCTCATGAATAATTAAATTTGAATGTTGTAAAACATGTTTGTTATCTATATTAGTTTGCTGAGAGTTAAATAGGATAATTTTATGCAATGCAAAAAATATACCTACATTATTTTAGATTTTTGCATCTAATAAAATACAAAATATTACCTATATATTTATCTTTACCAATAAACTAATGCTTTGAAGTGTCTGTCTTATTTTTCATACTGTTGGCATTGGTATACTGCAAATCATTATTGGCAATGCCGTAACTTGCTGTGGAAGTGGATACTGGAATTTTTGGTACCAGGAAAAAAGTAAATTACACACACTTATGTAACAGGAATTATTATAATTAACTGATAAGTTATGACCCCAGCTAAAATATTTGCATACTACTGTCCATACGGAGGTTGTCTACAAGAGATAGCTAATTTGGACAAGACCATCTGTTATACTTTGTTTTGTTTCAAATGTACTATCCTACTAAATCTTGGTGCACATAAAGAGTTAACAAATCTATCTATCTTATCTTAGACATAATAGGAGTGACTACTAAATATTGCAACAAAATTGTGTGTAACATTACAATTTAAATATATATAGCATAGATTTTTTTTCTTAACAAACAACTCCTGCATGTGAATTAAATCACAGGGTTTTCACAAACATTAATTAACTTACACAAGGAACACTTAGAATGGGAACATGCATTCGTGGATAACACAAATGCTTGTCCCATGCAGGGTTCGAACACGCGGCGCATCGTTCTTAGTGCTAGGTACAATGAGCTAATATACCGATGCGCACACTCTATGCTTGTCTATGTATACTCTATGGTGACCTATACCAGTTGTGTATCTGTGTAGTCCAACAAAAGGTAACAGCAAAGACATTATTTCTGATATTTAGGCAAGAGAATGTCATACACATCAAAAATAAACATAATAGTTACCTTCTTGGAATACTAGAACCATCTACTCCGAATCACTTACATCACATGACTAACACAGTTCACGTATAAAGCAATATTTAAACCGCATATATAAAGTGTTTACAGACAATGCAAACATAAAACTATACTTTATGACCTATTGATGTTGTTGCTACGGCAATTTGGCTTTCGCTATGGAAAATAGATTACTTCGTACTTCAAGCAGTGTAAATAATTACAAAGAGATGACTTTCATTAGTGATGAGAGGAGATCGCAATTAAATCAGTAATTGTGATATGCAGATTTATGTTTTGCATAATAAAAGCATGTAAACATTGTAGATTAGCAGCTGATTAGATTACTTGTCTTTGCCTTTGGTTTCAGAACATAGTAGTTTATCCTGCACTAGTTTTATTTAATGATTTTCTGCTAGAAATATAAGTAAGTCTTTTTTGCATTCTTATTAGAAAACTTAGTGACTTTTTTTACGTAAAACTAACTGCCATTGTTTATTCCATGTACAAGGTTGTCTTCTATATAATATATTACTGCACAAATACCAATTTATTTTTGCATATTTTTTTGTAATCCGGTAATAATTTGATATGCTATATAACTGGATACTATTTTGAGTGCAACTAATAAAAAAAGATCAATTTGCATACAGTTTAGATAAGATAATTATCTTGATCAGAAATTTTGAATTAATTAATTTTCATTACTCTAAAGTTAAGCAAGGAGGTATTATATTATGCATAATATAATAATTATGTAGGTTACTTGTTTATGGTTTGGAATATAGTTTGATATCACAAGTAGTTAAGATAAGACCTGATAGTAAAACATTTTATAAATATTATATGTATAACAGTAATCTAATACAAAACAACAACATTATTAGACATGGTATAGAAAATCTGTCGATTTCATTGCTATTTAATTAAACTTTTATTCAAAATCCTATCGAAAATCATACCTGTATGTCAACTTTTAAAGATTTATACAATGCACATTAGTTTTATGTCAATTTACGTATCTAAAAATATGACAAACAGGACAATATGAAATAAACGCTTGGGTCATTCACCTGCAACATACGTGGGATGTTTTATTACACTTATATACGTATTAAACACTCTTAACAACAGCATGTTGGCTTATATAACACTTTAGCATGACAATATACAACACAAACAAGGTTTTTAACATCCATACTAAGTCGATCTGTCGAGCGCTAACTTTTAAAATAACTTACCGTTTTTCACGTTCACTTCTTCGTAAAGATTTCTTATCGTATTGAAAACATTAAAGAACAGTATCCAAGATTATAAGTTGTGTTTATATTAAATTCTAAGCTGTTTATTGTATACTTTATACAAAAAGAAAGTGAATGGCATTACACTGATTACACATAAATGCACTTTCCCACAACTTGCCAAATCATTTGGAAATTTCGTTCCGGAACAAATCAACAAATTGACATCGTCATTTTGTTTTAAAAACAATTTAATAGCAGCCGATATGATGATATTAGTATTATTTAATGAGCATCTTTTATAAAATGAATGCTCTTATTTTTATTACCAAATTTATGCTTGGTTTTTACTTTTAGCGAGTAGCCTAGTTCCGAAGTTTGTGAACGATATTAAATCAGTTTCACGCAAAATTTATGCCCATACAGCTGATCTGATTCCAATTATTTTGCCAATACTTAACTTTACTGTTACGTACTAGACTCTGTCGACCCGGCCCACCTCGCCAGAGTTGACGCCGAAGTCGAACGTAAGGCCACGATTCCTCCTTCAGAGGACCCGGAACACCCTCTCGCGCCGGTAACAGTAGACGAAGTACGTTCTCTTATCAAGGACCTACACCCTCGTAAAGCGCCCGGTTCAGACGGAGTCACCAATAAGGTGATTAAACTCTTCCCTCCAGCATTAGTTATCCTCTTGACAGGCATCTTCAATGCAGCATTAGGCAACAATCTCTTTCCACAGCAGTGGAAAGAGGCGATAGTCATCGGCATCCACAAACCCGGTAAACCGAAGTCTGAGCCAACTAGTTATCGCCCTATCAGCTTACTCAAAGTCCTTGGGAAGCTATACGAGCGAATCATCTACTCCCGTTTAATGGATTATGCCGAGTCCAGGAGTCTCATACCCGACGAGCAGTTTGGTTTTAGAACCGAACACTCGTGCGTCCAACAAGTCCACCGCATAGTCGAGCATATAAGCGCTGGTTTTCAGCGTGGACGGCTCACCGGTGTGCTCTTCTTCGATATAGCGAAGGCCTTCGACAAGGTCTGGCACAACGGCTTGATCTACAAGCTGTACCAACTCGAAGTGCCAGATCGTCTCGTGCACATCATCCGTGACTTCTTGTCGAATCGCTCCTTTCGCTATCGCGTTGAAGGCACACTCTCTTCCCCTCACCCGATCCTCGCCGGAGTCCCGCAAGGCTCCGTCCTCTCTCCACTCCTCTTCTCGCTGTATTCCAGCGACATTCCACGCGGTGGCAAGCCCCAAGTAGCTCTGTACGCCGACGACACGGCCATTTATTATTCAGGTACCAGCCCCTTAGCGATAGGTCGAACTCTCCAGACCGCGGTCACGGCCCTCGGGAAGTGGTTCACGAAATGGAGAATCGAAGTCAACCCTACCAAAAGCGCAGCCGTACTATTTAGTAGAAAACGGCGGCTTCCCGCTCCCGCTCCACCCATAAGCCTCTTCGGCAAGCCTATCCCTTGGGAGCAGCAAGCCAAATACCTGGGTGTGATCCTTGATCAGAAGCTTAGCTTCGTACCTCATATCAAAGCGGCACGCGCGCGAGCCGCCTTCGCCCTCGGCCGACTTCATTGTATGTTGAACAAGCGCAGTAAACTCTCTCTTGCTTGCAAGAAGAGAATTTACACTGCGTGCGTCAGACCTATCATGACTTACGGCAGCGTCGTATTCTCTCACGTACCCGATTATCGACTCAAACGAATGCAAACTCTCCAAAACCTTTTCATGCGTAGAGCCACGGGCGCTCCAGGTTACGTTCGTAACTTGCAGCTGCACTGTGACTTAAAGCTGCCCACAATCAAGCAGTTCATGAAACGCGCCGCGACCCGTTTCTTCGACACCGCCGAATCCCACCGTAACCCGCTTATCGTAGCGGCCGCGCGATACCGACCTTCAGTCATCTCCAAGATAAAACGTCCTAGACACACTCTCTCCTATCCCGACGATAAGACAACGCTTCTACAAGAAGCATTCGACTTAGCTAGCAGTAGCAATACAAAACACAACCGCCGTATACTACGTCCTCGCCGGCGAGGCCCGTCGCGTATTATAAATAATAGTAACGGAAATGTTACCCCCCCGTCCCTAGATCAAGCTGGCCCGAGCCGGCCAAACTAGCAATAAAAATATGTCCCTAAATAATAATAACTCAGATCCAGCCATCCCTTGCTGTTTTTGCCTTATTAAGATAGTCAGCAACGCACTAAGTCGAGGTCCGAACCCCGCAGGGGGTGCCCTTAGTGAACGTTGCTGACGTAGTTAGTTTATTTTACTTGCTCTGGCTGGAGGCCTTACGGTTCTCGCCAAAAGTCCGGTGAAGCAGTCAAAGCCTGCGCTCAGGCTAACTGCAGTAGACCTCTTCCAAAAAAAAAAAAAAAAAAAAAAAACGTACTAGACTGACTTGCTCTATCATCAATTAGATCCATCATTGACATAGATTTTAAATAATTCTTCTTCTCCTAATAAAAGGAATGTACCTATTAGAGTAAAAAAGAAAAATACTCACTGGTTTTAGCAAAGGGCGAAATGGCGCGTATTTTAAAATTTTCTGATATTTAGTGTCTGTGAGTAGCCCTGAGTAAGTTTAGCGATGGGTTTTTTCTAATAGGTAATTACGAAAACACTACATATATAAATGTTTGTGTTACAAGGATATCCGTGCATTAAAATTGCCACAAACTATAAAGTAAGGTACAAGGCAAATCTTAGATTCTATGCAATTTACAAACTTGATCCTTTTAATAATGTGCACAGAACCAAAGGCAAAATGAAAATTTACTCGTTAGGATTTCTATCGTAGATTCATTTGTTTTTATATAACTACAATACATTTCGTGGTACATAACTAGACCTATTCTTTTCACTGGGGATTATTGATTTGAAAGAGTAGAGAAAACCACAGTTCCACTTACCCATCCAATTTTACGTAAGAAAGAAATAAAACGACAAGTATAAATTGATTTTATCTTTAATAATTTCTTCATTATCGCTACAGAACAAACCCATATAACAAATTTCAACTGTAGCACTTTGCGTTAGCTTAGAATTACGTATCAGTAAATATTTAATTATACACATTTATGTATTTATAATAGTTGAGTACTGATTATTGCGGTGCAGTCAGCCTTTATAGACTAATTTTACATTAATGTTTAATCTGTGTGTAATAGAAGTCGTTTAAAATGTCGTATGATGTGGAATTAGGTACGAACAGTTTATTTTTTTGTAAAAAAAAAGTTAAGTCGGTTATTGTAATGTTTTTTTACAAATGATTAAGTATAGGTACCTACATTCATTTGACCCGTTGCATTTTGTCTCGCTGTATTAATTTAATTTCACATGTATTTTCCACATCCAAACTTTTTATTTACCTACAAATTATTTCTTAAGTAGGTATTTATACAGTAGGTGTGATATTTTACATAGACTTCCTTTACGGTACCCAGTATCATATCTTGTATTAACAAATATCTTAGTTTACTATGGAAGCGCCTTTTGTAATTAATGCTGGCTTAACATTAAATTATTTATCGCTACTACACCGCAACTTACCGTTAAAATGTAAAGCAAGTGTCAATTATTGATTTACGAACTCATAGGACAGTGGTGATGGAACATTCCAAGGTTTTTTGGCTATTAAAATAATTGAAAGTTAAATAGTTAATTCTTTAGTCTCCAGTTTTGAATTCTAACATTTCTAGTCCCCTGAGTTCGTTATAACATAGGTACAATTGACACAAGAGACTGCAGACCAAAGTTAGTATTAAAATTTTATTATCGCAAAGTAATTTTAAACGGACATTTTTAAAAATATGCCTGAATTGATTGGAGTTGTTAACACTACTCTGGCTACACTGAACGATCTAGGCTACACTTTGGTCTAACAGTAACTATGTCAATACGTATGCCAAGAAATAGTGAATATTAAATTAATATAATAGTGTATATTTCTATAGCTCATTCTGTTTAAAAACGAAAAAGGCTGGCAAAGGCACTTATATACTGTGTAATAAAAATGGAAAAATAAACAAAGAAATAAATTTATAAAACGCCAAAAATATCAAAATCACTTTATTTCATTGCATACCAATAACAGCGATTTAATTTTCAAAGAGTTCTGTTTTAAACCAGGAATGAAAAAAATAATGAAATTAAAAACAAAACTAAGTTTTATTAACATTTGAACGAGATTTACAATTTTATTATTATTTTAACAAAAAAATACATATTACGCACCATAACAAAGCAAAAGGATATAAAATAAATATAATTATCAATTTCTAAGTACATTACAAAATACTAGTGTCTTTACTACATTAGAAGAAAATAACAAATGTTTAATTAAAATGGTCTTGTCAAATCTATTTGTTCAGTAACGCAATGCCTTACGTAAGCAAAACAATAAAATCATCACAAAATCTTTCTAAAAAAATCAAATTCATTTGATATATTTCATCTTTGTAAAAAAAAACATTTAGTTATGTATTTAAAAAGCAAAATATTGCTAATACCTTTTTATTTCTTTAAACAAAATACTTTTTTTTCGTAGCTACCTGTACCATAATAACAATCAAGAATTACGTTCCTTTTTTAAAAAAAAACGGTAAATATATAGGTACAATCCAATTTAATTAAAAAAGTAATTTCGATAAAAAAGCACTGAACGTTTTAAATTGTACTTGTAAATATTTTAAACAATTAGCCACCCTATACATTATTCACTAGCCACGATTTTATAATTAAAGTTGATACTCATAATTAATAACGATGTTATTAGTTATATTAGGTACTGACCAGAAAAAACATGCTACACTATATAAATATGTATGTATATATGAAACAAGATTTAGTTTGGTGTTACCATTAAATTATGTCTTCATTTAGTGGCAACACCGATTGTGTGAAACTGAGTTTAAATCTGCTGGTCTTGCCTTTACCATTTTTACAGTTTGAGCGAAAATGGCAATTTTCTTTAGCGGCTCACAGTTGCCGGTAGTCTAGCAGTGACAATGGGGTAAATGACATTTTTTTAATATAAACCAGCAGATAGATTTAAAAAAATATTCGACACATTTTTTTTTATTTCACTTAACCAAATACTCGCGACGATACATTGATTTAATATGTCTCATGACGTGTCCAATATTTTTTCATTATCTAACTGAGGAACTGGTTCGATTTTGACTTTTCATGCCCATTCATCCATCACCTTCCCCATGCTCGTAGTTAAGCTACAGATATATAAAAAGTAGGTAATTTAAATAATATCAGTTACACAAATTTTATTTAAGCACTGTATACACAAAACACAGATTAAGACCAAATATATTCTCTTGATTTAAAAAATAGAAGTAACATAATCTTTTTAGGTCAGTATCGTCAGTTTGTTCAGTTTCTGTCATCATTGCAGTGTTTCCTTAACGCGTCAAGTTTAGTGAGAGAACACTGATTACGTTAGAGTAAATATAGACAAGCATAGAGTGCGCGCATCGCTAGTATCCCTTGTTCAGAGTGTAAGCAATTTTTTTGCTGTATGTACTCGTTTACTGATTTTCCGTGCGACGACAGAGGTTTATGCAAAAATATTGATCGTTACGATATAATTAGGGTAGTATTAGGTTTTGAGATAGTTTTAATAAAACGGCGCGCTGTTTTGACACTAATCTTACGATTTTACGAGTTCATACTAGTGCCTACAGTTCATACTTGTTAGGCGCACTCTATAGTTAACTTATTTCTACTCTAAGCCGATCACAGTTGTAAATCTATTACTATAAAAATAATAACATGCATGGATTTTATCTTTATGATAAAAAAGCTGTGTTGGTTCGAAAGAATAAAGAATGTAATTATATCAAAAGAGCAAGATATAGCCGGAAATAAATTATGGTTTAACTCTTGAATACCTAAAATTTTTATAGAATAATAATTTCAATTGTAATTTTTTAAATTACATTAGTAGGATTTAATAAGATTTAAAATCTTCAAACCACTGATTTTGCGTCGTGAGCAATGCTTATTTTTTAAATTGAGATAAGGCTTTTGTCTTGCACTAGTTTTCACCAGCGGATTCTTCCGCCTGGGTGTTGGTTATCGAAGTATGGCTTTACTGTAAGTTCAAGCTAATTCCACACCTAATTTTATCACAATCAGTTGTGTAGTTTTTAGTGATAGCGTAACAGACAGATATACAGATGTCATATCATACGACGTTAATGGTATCCAAAAGTTAAACACTTTTATAAACATAAGCGAAGCCATTTTATGCTTTGTAAAAATAACACTGCCTATACGCAAGGTGATTTTGCTATCGTTTTTCAAACGTAAACTATGACCTCTTTAACGGTTATACCACCGATTAGTATCTATACTAATATTATAAAGCTGAAGAGTTTGTTTGTTTGTTTGTTTGAACGCCCTAATCTCAGGAACTACTGGTTCGAATTGAAAAATTATTTTTGTATTCGATAGTCCGTTTATTGAGGAAGGTTATAGGCTATATAACATCACGCTACGACCAGTAGGAGCGGCGCATAAATGAAAAATGTTGCAAAAATGAAAAACCGTTGAAACTAAAACACGCGAACAAAGTCACGGGGGACAGCTAGTTAGGAATAAAAAAAAACAAATGAAAAAATAAACTCGAATTTCAATACTATACAGGTAAGAGTTTTACAGTAATAGTAGTGGAGTACGAGATTTTTTTTCTTTGTTCGTTGATTTTTTAATACCATTTGTTTTTATAACTGATATACATAGAGGTCATAGTTTTCGTTCGTACAACCATAACAGAATCACCTTGTATATAAGAAACCGGGAAAAATTGGCAAGCAGTAGCACTGATACTTATTTAATAGCAACAGTTAAATTCATAACAATCATATTTATACAAAAAACATTATTGTCAAATTTGTTATTTATTTAGAAAATGGTGTATAGTGCGTTTATTAGTATGCGAACATATACATTATTTTATTATAACATTTAATCGAGTGTATCAGTAGCATAATTGGTTTTATAAATATATTAAAATTTGATAGCATTAAGAATAGGACCAAAAGCAAAGTACAGTCAAAAATAATAAATAAACCACATTTAATAACTTAATACTTGGTGTATATTTCTCTCTCATCTTTGCACACAATATTTTTTTTATATCATATCTTAATTATAATTATATTTAACTATTAAACCCACGACTTATCAATTTGATAAAACTAAATACATCGAAGCGACGCAACACTTTTTGGCGCAAGCGTACATCTTATAATGAACTAGAATTATTTATATTTTATCGACATAATTTCGAACGCAGTTTGTTCACAACTGTATTATTTCATATATTTATATAGCAACCTTCAGTTACGCTGACGCACGTAAAACTGCACATAACTGTTCCATAGCAAAATTAACTGTTATTTTCAATAATCTATATATACCTCTTTGAGTCGATATTGATGTATCTATTATGCGTAATATACCGTTGCAGGCATATTGCTTACTTATTGGCACCGCTCTTGGTATATAGCCTATAGTATATTTGTATGCAGCGAGATATAGCGAATACAATAGGCATACCACAAGAGATGTTTATCGCTAACAAGAAAAAAGAAAGTCTCAACCACAGATATAGATTGCCCTAGATATGGCAAGAGCAAGGGCGCCCAGCTTAAGCATAATATGCTTAACGTGGCAACTGTCGGGCTCAGTTTGTATCGGAGCGTCACGCTAGTAGGTTTCACCAATCTGGGCATACTGGGCATTATTGACAAACAAATTTAGGTACTAAATCATTTTAAGTTGATTCTAGTTTGAAATCATCACTAAATAATGCTTGTGACGTCATAGTAGGATAACAAAAAAATGTACGCATGGTTTTTATGCAGATCGTGATACTTGCGTTATCTAGGTCTATTTATATCTGCGTTCTCAACTCTATATTGTTCACTTCATTAAAACAATATAATATTAAATCCTTAACTAAACACTATATACCATTTTCGTTAGTTGATTAGATAACACTGTGACCTATTTACTGTTTATTAAAGAAAAACAACCAAAACACCCGTATGGTAACTAAAATATTAAAACTATGTAATAATATGTATTCGTGTCATATATTCAGGTTTATAATATTCAAATACTATACATACCTTACCCATATCTGTAGATACAAAACTAGCAAGTTCATATAATATTTCAATATATATAACTTAAGATTTCAAGAAAAACCTGGGACAACACATTTAGTTGTTTGTATTACAGTTCAATTTCTTAGCGGGAAGGCTGATGTCAAAGATATATGTCAATATATAGACTATCAATTAATATAAAATATATTTGTTCCGATATTTATTTCATCATGTAAATGAATATATCATAATATGACACATACACACTTCGAGAACAACGAAATAAAAACTCTTTTCGTGGTAAACTTTTTTCAGTAAATATGTCATTATATACTTGAATACTGAAGTCATTTCGATCGTATTATTTCGCAATATTATTATTCATTCATCGATTTCCAAGATTCAATAACTTTGTAAAAACTTTCTTAGTCCATACCAGAGTTACAGAATCCTATCAAACTCAAAATGACATATTTACCAAAAACAGTTTACTACAGTCAGCAAAAAAGTCAATTAATTTTTATCATTACGATATAACGACCAAGTGACTTGTGTTGCTGACAGAACAAGGCCGGTAAATTCGAACCTATATAGCTACATACACCTATAAACTAGCTAACGACACAGACAGCTCACAGAGACGAACATTTATGTTACATAAAGCGTTACCTATATAACCGTAGCTCTTTATACAAGATATTGAGAATTTCCAGCTAAGAATGTCGTGGAGAAGATCTTCAACTGTTCTCGGTCTGAAAAAGCATTTTAGTGTTATATGGTTGAGTTTTACATTATTTTTAGTAGGAGAACGTCATTAGGAGTCCTACAATTTCACTAGGTATTTTTTCGTCGCAAAATCAACTCTATAACTAAGAACATAAATGCTACTTTAGACAGAAACCATATGATTTTAGTGCATATGCTTTTATTGATCTTAGGGCTGATTTTTCCAACACAAAATATTTATATCCAAGGATTAATTTTAAATTTTTGTCAGTTCTTCCATACAAAATCTGTCAGACGTCAATTTCCAGGAATAATAAATATATGTGGCGTTGGAAAAATCAGCTATAAGTCTATAAATAGCATAAGCTCCTTCAGACTAACCAGTTAAGTGTTCTTCAGTGAAGGTTATTTATATTTGAAGTGACAGCTAATAGTCTTCTCCACGACAATATTTTTTCAATAAAAAGATTCTGTCTTTTATTATTCACGAACCCGTATTACCCCAACACTTTCATAATAAATTAATATTGTATTGTGCATCCACCCCTTAAGTTAATTGACGAGAATTTTAAACTAAATATATTTAGTTTCGTTTTTATAAAAAAACGTTATATTGTGACTGTTTTGTATTATTTTTAATTAATACACCAATGTACAGTACGATGCAAACTTAAAGGCGGCTGTGAACACGAGTCGAGTCGCTGCGCAGTACCAAACTTATGCGCCAACGGAGGTGCGGGGCGAGGTACTGCGCAGCGTTTAGCGCACTTCACAGCCGCCATTAAGTTTGAATTTAACTATATCTAACTGTATTCAGAAATGCTGATCTATTCAATGCTGAAATTCGACGTCAATTTTTTATTTGATCAGACTTAGAATACAGTATCAATATTCCCTTTATAATTATTTGTTAACAGTCGAAAGTCGGTTTGAAGTCTTTAGAAATAGATATTATTAAAAAAAAACTGTCAAATCAATATTTTGTATTATTTTCTAGAAATAGATAAATGTAGTTTATTTCGCAAACAAATAACATTAGTTATAATATCGTTTTATTAACACGTTGTTATGCTCTTATAAAATAAATATAAAATCAAAAATATTTTCTTTCAGAAATGGAAACGACTCACAGCCAAAAATATTTCATAAAGCGTGTCACTGTTATTTCTAATATCCATTTATTTCTTTACATTATCTCTATTTTATTTTTAAGTACAGTCTAGCCCAGAATTTTTACCTTAAAGACGCTTTTGTAGATCCATAAGTCTTAAATAAAAGACTCAATACTGGTAATTCAATACACATAATTTCTGAACAAGGCTGTACTAGTTAGAAGCTATTATTAACAATAATACAAGGTATATTTTTAAACGCATTAATAATATAAAAGGTGATATAGCAACTCTCGATATTGACATTACAAATGAAATATTATTTTAATGATGGAGCATAGTGTAAAGTAGACATTTTGCGACGACTGTATTAAAAATTTTGTAGTACTTTGTCAATATAAGATTAAGCCGTTTGCGTTAAAAAATAAACCTTCTATAAATCGTATTAATGCCAGCAATGGTAGCATTTACCAACCAATTATAAGGCTCGGCTCAAACGGGTTATAAACAAAGCGACATCCTCTGGAGTTCGGAAGTCACCACATTATTTAGGACGCATAAATGCGCCGGTGGAGGTACGCGAAAGTGGTAGTAACTGCGACTAGTGTGGCCGCAGCGACCTCAAGTGGCGAGTGGCGGACACTGCTGTAGCGAGTGGCCGCCACCGGCTACACGAGTTCAGCGCGTCTATACAAAATATATGAAAGTCTGTTAAGTCGCTGTCGCTGGCCACCGGTGGCTATGGTCGGTTGCCCGTTTGCGCCGAGCCTGATTCTTAGATCATACCATATAGGTACATAGACCTATCAACTCTGTTTATTTACATAGCTTTCTTCTGCAGTTATGTTAGACCAAGGACCGTATTATACATGTTAGAACCAATAATTGTTCCTTAATATATTGCTATTTGTTTTATAGCTCTCTCTGTAACTTACCACCAGTTTCTGAAAGGTAACTTAAAAGTTAGTTAATTATTATTAGTGCTGTGATTGGTTGGTAGGTTTTTTTTCAACCAATGACATTGACAGGTGACATAAGATTTGACAACAGATTTATGGAACTATAATGTCATAATACGGCCTTGATATTGTCGTAAAAGAATAAATGATGTCAAAGTTATATTCAAATAGGTTTTTTATTTATTTTGTACTATTGTGCTAACATTGTTTTTGTTCTTTGATTATACGGAGGCTTCCTTGCACACAATATTGTTAATAATTTATATAACTGTTGGCTCCATAGATTGTAAAATGATATATTTTTTAAATATAATGGTAACTTGTTCTAGTTTCAAGATTCCTGTATCCGCAAATTTAAGAGTTTTAGATATTTTAAATGACTATCTTTTGTATGACGAGTCTTAAATATCTGAATTTCCACTGTGTATACCCCTTTTATCGTTACAAAAGAAAACATTTAATTCAACTAGCAATACTCTATGTAAATTAAAACCTTCGTAAATATATCTTCAAAAGTCTACAGGTAACTGGCGCATTATTTTAATAATATTTCGAATTATTCTTAATATTTATTCTAATTACAAACTTTGACGTTATAAGGCTGTGTCTATGCACGAGGGTATGCGCGGGAAATGTGCTGGTTTGACGTTTATTTAAAATGAGAACAGTTTTCCTTACTTTTTGTAAGTAGATATCATTTTTTTCGGTGGATTACAAGATCCAAATCGAATGTTGAAATGAAATTCGTATTCGACTTGGTGTTTTTGAGACTGGCAATGATTTAGCGTTAGTGTAGTCCACCAGTCATGTTATAGTCAATGTTAACAGTCCTAAATCTGTTTTTGTAATACATTTTCGCCACAGACGCGATGTCCACACATTATCTGTACATTGTAGTATTACAACTTAAATGAAAATTCGTTACCAGCGTATTTCCCGCACTTTCCCCTGGCCTCTTACCTTTCACCAATAAGACTATATACAATCGAACTCCGTAATATCACTACGAACAGTCAAATTTGTGAACTACCCTCCATAATATAACTTTCCACTGGCAACCCCACACCAGCAGCACTAGTTAACAAACTAACCCCTTATAAATTAACAAAGCGTCCGAATGGGGTGAAGTAATATTTAATTAGAAGTTTAGTAACTACCCGCCCTTAATGAATACATAGATAAAGGCTAGGATAAAACTCTAGTTAACGCTAAGCGGGAAGCGAGACACAACCAACTAACAGAGCACTTCGCACTGCGGTATACGCTGGAACAGAAAAACATTGTTACAATTAGACATTTTCGATCGAAAAAAGTTAGAAATAAAATAAAATAATTCTGAAATACGTATCAAATATTTTTATACATGTGTAAAATATAGGATCTATTGATGCCGTCAATAGAATATGAATTTTGGAAACCAAATATTTAGTCAGTTAAGAAAAATACGAGATATTTTAATTAGAAAATCGACAAAGAAAATTTTTTTTTGTCTACTTTAGTCACGTGATCGTAAACTGCTGGGATTAGCTTTATGGTTGATGGCATCAACAACTTGTAAACAGTTGCGTCTCGACAGTAGTCAACAACCAAAGTTTACAAGCAGTTGACGTCACGATGACATGAGGCGCCATATTGTTCATGAGGCGCCATATTGTTGGGAAAAGCGTTTTCGCGGGATATTTTTTGTTTTCGTTTTTTTTGTACTATATATATGTATATAATGAAACGTAAAATACAGATTTTCTATTAAGTCTTTTGACATCAGTAATTGTAGAACAGTTTTTAAAAATCCTATTTAAGTGATTTCTATCATTGTTAACGCTTGTAAATGTAGCTTGCGTATATAGACAGTATTGCCAACAGCCTGTGTTAGAGTGGGGGTACGTACAGGCACGAGGTATCGCGGTCACCAGATGGCGGGCGCCGAGTGCGCGACGAAGCCGGCCTCGCGCGCCTTCCAGTACTCGCCGCTGAACACCCACGTCTCCTCGCCGCCTTCCACCGTCTTACTGTATGTACGTAACAAACATGAAGGTTAGGTTAGCAAATATAGAGTGGTGATCAATTTTCTTTCTTTTGGCCGCCGGCCGGTACAAATGGGTTAACAAAGCTGCGTTATCGCTACATTAAAACGACCCCTGCAGCATTGAAACTGCATCGAAACAACGATACAATACTGAGAAGAGGCATTTGCTTAGCAGTAAAGTATTGGCAGGGCGTAGTATTTGTAAAGGAGAACGGACAAAAATGTATGGAGGCCAGCCTAGGAACCAATAATCATGCAATAAATCATTGGAAATGTTTGTTCATGAACTTTAACTATTGTTATGGCGGGAAGTACCAAACGGCAAATTGTTTTCAAGGCTAGAATGCCCGTCCTCCTTTACACTTTAATAGTATAGGGATGTTTCCTGGGTATGAAAAGTTAAAATCTATTTAGTCCGTCAGTTAGATAATAAAAATATATTAGACACGTATTTTTTCTTTTATCAAAACAATAAAAAAATACAAAGATACACCGCTTTAAAGTTTCGGAGTGGGGGCTTATGACGCTACGCCTCGCAAAAAATCGTAGCGAGGAGTGACGTCACGCGTAACTTCCGTTCTCTGTATTTTGATCATTTTTTGTTTGCAGGAAAAAATAAAAAATACGTGTCCAATAAAATTCATTAATCTACAAGACGGACATTAAAAAAAAAAATAGGAAACATGCCTATTGTAATACTGTGAACTGACTATGTTGTTTTAGTGTTCAAATAATAAAAGCAATCACAATTACGGAGGGTTGTTTCAAAACGTCTGCTATGTAAGTCCGTACGTCATCGTTAAGTCAGTATGAAATTCTCATACAAGCGGTCATATTTAATCCATTGATTGTGAGTTGTACCTCTGTACCATACAAAAGTAGACTCTAAACACAAAAAAAAGGGTTCAAATCAAGTGGAGGTAGTGCGGCGACCGGTCGCCTCCAAACAGCATATGAATTTAACGTTAACAGTCATGTCAATGTATGTTGAAGCAACCGGCCTTTAATCGGTAGGTTTGTAAAAGTGTCATAATGAACAATGTCTTGTATTTTTGTAATATTCCGTGTACAGTACGATGCAAACTTAAAGGCGGCTGTGAACACGAGTCGAGTCGCTGCGCAGTACCAAACTTATGCGCCAGCGGGGGTGCGGGTCGAGGCACTGCGCAGCGTTTAGCGCACTTACGGCCGCCATTAAGTTTAAATTGAACTATACATGTGTGAGCAAGCAGCATAGAGAATGGTGGTCGTGTGTGTGGCGTACCGGAACCAGGCGGGCAGGTGCGGGCCGGCGTCGCGGCGGCGCTCGCGCTGCGCCTGCTCCAGCTGGTGCTTCAGCTGCTCCGCCACGTCCACGTCGCCCTCCTCCAGCGCGCGCTGGTCCGGCCTGCCGCACCAAGCCACAGGTTATTTAAACCAAATAAAATCTATTATTCCTTTGCAATATGGGTACAAAAAAAGTTCTAATATAATATATAGACGACCTCCGTGGTCGAGTGGCGTACACACCGGTTTTCAAGGTGTCGCCAGCTCTGAGGTCCTGGGTTCGATCCCCGGCAAGGTCAATGTAAAAAAAAAACTTTTCTACATTGTCTCGGGTCTGGGTGTTTGTGGTACCTTCGTTGTCTCTGAATTTCGTGACACAAGTGCTTTAGTTACTTACTTTGGGAACAGAGCATAAAAAAAAAATTGACTATATCCTACCAGAAAGAATGCAAACTACACAATCTTACATAATTTACTTATTTTTAAAAGAGTAACCTATGGAGTTTCTTGCCGGTTCTTTTCCATAGGAAGGACACTTTGGTACTGCGCAACTGGAATCATTTAGTTCTGTAACTTTAACGTTTCTTAAGCGCCTTTTTGAGGTTTATAAGTGATATAAAACTTATAATTTTGATTTTTTTAAGTCATTTAAGACGATAATACTTCTTTTTAATGCACCCTCGGTTTTGAGCCAATGACAGAATCAGACATGATTATAAGAAGGGTTTCTTCGTCTTCGTCTTTTAAGCTTTTAGAGCCGAAAAAAAAACATAAATAGCTTAGACATAGAAACTTGTTTTTTCTTGCATTAAGAGTCCATGTCCCTGTATTTGATATTTATTTCAACATGGTAAAACTACGCATTGTTAAGAAAAAAATCTTAACACACAGACAGACAAGTGATCCTATTAGGGTTCGTTTTTCCTTTTGAGGTACATAACCTTAAAAATAATCATAATGCGATCAACACATTTGAATTATGCCACCTTCATTTTAAGTTATTTATGGAGCACAGTGATACACAAGCAAACTTTTTCTAGTATTTTATATAAGTTTATTGCATACCTGAGCCTGGTGTCCGTGTGAGGTAATGCTTCCCTCATGGAGGGCTCCAGCTCGTTGAGTTCCATCGCGAATCGCGTGAAGCCGTAGTATAACTCATGTTCTGGCGGCATTGCACCTGCAAATTTACAACACAAATATTAATTTTAACCAAAATTGACAGAACTAGTTCACACGGTAATTATTGCTTTCTGAGGTTTACGCGATTGTTAGACATTGAAATAAAACTATTTTACGACAAATATTACCTCAGTGTGCCCGTGACCATGAGACCTGCAAAGGCGTCGAAACGTCGGGACCTAAAATCTACATACAAACCGCGATGAAATCCGTTTAAAGTAGTTTTGTTTCAATGTCACGGTATTTGTGTGGAATAAATAGATTTTTCACGAAAACTCGTTATTTCTATTATGAAGATTTGTTGTCTGCTTAAGTTTGAACCTGCAAGTTATATCTACCATGAAGCAATGGAGCAGTGGATTAAAGGTTATTCTAATGTGCAGGCTTAATTCCACTGCGACTTGTTGGTTACATTTGGCATTAGAACTACAGCTGGATAGCTGGTCACAACAAGTTAGTCCAGGAGCTAGGCGGGATATCGTGTAGGTCAGGGTTCCCAAACTAATTTTTCGAATTACCCACTTTGAGAATAAATTATTTTTTAGCGCTTCCATTTTTTCACCAACTTAAAAACCACTATAAATTCAAATTCACACACGGACATCTGATCTCAAAATAAGCAGAGCCTGTATTATGGCAACCAGATAGCTGATAAATATACTTACATATTTCTACTAAAATACACACATATTATAGATAAATAACACTCAAACACAGAATAAATAATCGAGCTCATCACGCAAAGATTTGTTCTGAGTGGGAATCGAACCCACGACCTCCGGTTTAGCAGTCAGGGTCACTAATTACAAGACCAACAGGCCCGTCAACCGTTAATGATTGCAAGCTATATTAGCGGAGATTCGATTGTTTTTCTGGGTCTCTGGCCCCCGTAGGGCTGCGGGCACGTACCGGGGCGCCACAGACAGCGCGCGGCGGGCGGGTCGCCGGCGTGCAGCGCCTCGGACCAGCGCCCCGCCAGGCGCAGGCGCGCGCCCGCGCCCGCCACCGCGCCGCGCACCTCGTGCCGGCTGCTGGACCACGAGCTGGCCTGCCCGACATAACATTATGCTTAACAAATAATCATTTTAAAAAAACATTAAAGTAAAATTTTAGAAGAAGGCTGATTCTCTTGTTACGACTAAATAAATCTCCATAACTGTTGTTAAGAAGCTTCTCGTGTTTGAATGCTTGAAATAAAATAAGGCCTCAAATTTGTCCCACACGAATTAAGACCGAAAAATTGCTTGAATTTTAAGGCCTCAATTTTGATGCGTTAGTTCGCTATCTACCTCGTTTTGCACCGCACACATTTCTTATAACACCTCTTTTTTTGTTGAGATTTAATAAAAGTACCTATGGTAATTTGAATTTCTGTTAAACCATATCTTTTCAATATCTTTTTAATCAGTCAAATGACGAAAACAGCAAATTTGATTAAAATTTCCTTGATTTGTTAGGGCATGTGCTTTATATATATAAACTTACCTTAATAAAGTTTAGTTTGGCGGTGATATCAGTCCCGTGGCACGTTATATGCATGTCCCCGTACTGGTCCACCCACCGCTGTCCTCCGAACAGATTGTGTACACACGTCGTCACCTAGACAAAATATAAATAATGCATTGATATACAAATTAGTAAGAATAAAAACAGTGTAACACTATTTCTTTTGAAAAGTTAGCCTAAGGGCAGGCTTTGAATGCTTCACTGGATTTTCAATGATGATGTTATATTTAACTAATGGGCCTATCTGGATCAAAAGAAATATTTTAATAATATAATTAGTGATTTTTTTTTCACTGTTTCCAATTTTATCCACTGATGGGCATCAAATCCTCTATCAAAAACAATTGAATTCTGTTTTAGTCTCCTTGAAATACCAATGAATTATTATTATATTTAAAGGAAAGAAACAAGTGGCATTGGAAGAAAAAATTGCAGTTGAGTTGTGAGACTATCAAGAATACACAAAAATTAAATAACATATATTATGTCAGTATTATGAACAAAACCTATAAAGGTCAAAAGTTATATTACCTTATTCCAACTATAATGGTCCCCGGTGCTCAGCAGACGGACATGCACCCTGCCGGTGGGCTGGAACTCCATGGACTTGCCCCAGAACTTGGTCTTAATCCTCGCTTCCTGCCAGAAGCACCAGCGGCTGGACTCCGCGTGACAGGCGGATATTGGCGGATGGTGGGACACCTGGACAAGTTAGGTCTTGTTAGATACTTGAATAATAAATTTGGACAACATCACATACATTGCTCTGAACCCAAAGTAAGTAGCTACAGCACTTGTGTTATGGAATCAGAGACACCGTAGGTACCACAAACACCCAGACCCGAGACAATGTAGAAAAGTGGTTTTCTACATTGACCGTCCGGAGATCGGACCTGAGACCTCATGGAAAAGCAATGTATACTGTACTCGACCACGGAGGTCGTCAACATTATAAGTTTTCTTACTTGCTCAGCAATAAACCGGAAGCCCTTGTCATCTCTGACGCACTCGTACGTCTCGGCGAGCAGCGGGTTGAAGGGCTTGGACGCGGCGCGGTGCGCGGACGACGCGTACGCGCTCACGGCGAACGCGGCCACCAGCGCCATGCGCTCTATCGCGTTCTTACACTCAGATGCTGAATCCAGCAGCTCAGAATACTCCAGCTCCTCGCATAGTCGCTACAATACAAAATATAAATGTCTGTCTTTTACATGTGTCAATAACAAAAGAAAATAATTAGAACATGTATCCGACTGATTATAGTGTTCCCGATAGTCACTATTGATTACCTACCATTCTATCAACTAATCTCACTTAAGAATGGATATTGTAACTCACTTTGGGTTGTGGACGTTACATAAGCTTGACTGTAAAAGAATTGCTGCGCCAATAATTGAGGAATTTCATTTTTCAACTTGTTTAAACAAATAGAGGGAAAAAGTAGTTTGACTTTGAACGCATAGATGAGAATTCCTAACCTGTAGCATATTCAAGGGCTCGTTGATGGTGACGGGCATGGAGATCTGGCTGAGGTCCTTGCCGATGTTCTTGTAGAGCAGGTTCCAGAGGCTGGGCCCGCCGGGCGTGGGGCGCGTGGCGGGCAGGCGCGTGCGGCGCGCCCAGCCCGCGCCCCCCGCGCCCTCCGCGCCGCCCGCCGCGCGCAGCGTCACTTGCTCCGCCGACACTACTGGGGGACTCGGGGTCACTTACGCGCACACGTGGGTCGGAACTTTACTTGTAAATCATGGCTAAACATTGACTTGTAGCGATAAAATACTTCTTTGTGCGTTTCAGTTTTCTTTTTAATGAAATTTTGAGTCATTAAGACGAAGTTGTCGGTAAAATTATGTCATAAAGCCATTACTATTGTAAGTGCAGTTTCTTACAAATTCATGACATAATCGAATCTTACAAAATCAATGCTGAAGTCATCATTTAAAAGTAAAGCCGAGCATATGAAGGTAGTCAGGGCAATCTATACTACTGTGTTGTGGGTATAAGTGAAGAAAGGGGGAGGGAAAACAAGTTTAAAATGACAATAATTGCGCATTCTGCCTGATAAGACAACTAAATTTACGAGACATAAAAGACTGATCTATTATATTAATTAAAAAAATAATATATAATGATCATCCAAAAGGATTCACAGCATAATAAACTAAGTAAGGAAGGATGACAGAAAACAATTTAAACAGATGTCACTGGAGGCCCCAAATTAAGCACGGAATGTATCTTGGTGGCCCGGTACTTAAAAGAAATATCATTTATTGTGTTATGCTAGCGAACATTGCATCACAGAGAGTACAGAAGTAGCATACGAATCACAACTATATTGTATTAAAAATAAGAGATATATTTATATAACGAGTCCAATTCAGCAGAATGCGCAAATGGATATAATATGGCAAAAGTGGAAATAATTTACTGAAATTGTATAGAATAGAATTGGGGAAACAATACACAAATAAAACAGTTTATAAATGGGGGAAAAATACAGAAGATCGCAAATCATAGTTGGGTTCCGTAGTGTTCTGGTGAAAGCCTAGACTTACGAAAAATAAACTTGAAGCTTTGCTGCTTATTCCTACGTCAAAAAGTCAGCCAATGTGAAGTATTAAATCGTCTCCAATACAAAATTTGGTTTCGTCGTCACCTACTCTATTTCGATTTGCCTAAAGTACCAATCAGTTCAGCCAATTATTTTGTACACGCCTAAAGACCAAAAAGTCTAATACAACTATAAATTGTTAACGAAAAAAAACGGTGCTTCAAAGGTTCATTTTTCCCACGCCTGCTAATTTTATCCGAGCAATAATTTGGAATTTTTTGACAGTAATACTTCTAAACAAAATCTGTCAGACGTCAATTTTATCACGCGAATAAGAATTATTTTTCAAATTAAATGCAATTAAAAAAAGTTTGTATTTGGTAACAGCGAAGGGATTAAAACCAAAGGAAGATCGGAAATATTACTTCAAAATACTCGAAGAAAGGAATCATGTTCTGAATGCAAGGATCTCATGAACGACTTCTACTCTACTCACTCAATTCCTCAGTAGTACTGTACGAACGAACGGTTTGATTATTACTGCTGCATCTAGAATATAAACTCACTCGCACCGTCAGAGTTGTCAGAACTGGCCGAGCCCTCCTCGCTGCTGAGGGACCCGGCTTCCGATGAGGAGTCGCCTTCCAGCTCGATTACTCCTGACTGGAACAAGCAATTAATTAACTAAAATATTAGTCGAAGTTTTTTGAAGGAACTTGTATTTTTAAAAGAGGGTAGGGACATGTCGAATCTTGAAAAAGAAGAAACGGGGAGGAGGAACTGGAGGAGAAAGTGTAGTTTTTATATTCGCCGATTTCTCCGTAAATTGTGGACAGATTTTCAAATTTTTAAGTACAAACTTCTTTACGTACGTTTGACTTGGGGAGTAAGCTGGGGAATGCGTGAAAAGAGCGTTATGAAAAGTGTGATTGGGCGAGACAAACGGAAGTTGAGAGGGAGATATAAGTTAGTGAAGATAGAAAGAGAGGGAGACTTACGTTTCGTACATTACTGTAGGGGGAAGAGAGAGAGGTGCGAGCACACATTTTCTTTCTCTATTTCTCTCATAGCCAGTTACGTTTCGCATATAAAGAAGTTTTACTTCAGTCATGTGGTCTAATAGAGGTTTTTATTAATTGTTGTCTCTTTTTCGGTCCATTATCTACGACCTATATCCAGATATATAATACCAAGTACCTCATCAGCAGCCATGATTTCCGCGGGTTTCAAGTCCACTTCATGCTCCTCCGCGTCAAAGAACTCGGAGGCGGAGACACACGAGGAACTATAGCTCAGTGACTGCTGGAATGGACGGTTGTTCACCTGCTGTAGGACATAAAAATAAAGAATATAATAAATATATATATGTAAAATGTTTGTAAAAACCCCCCGTGACACAAAGATGAAATTCCGTTTTTTTTCGAGTTGTTTTTGAGTTTTGTTTGCGGGGGTCGGTTTTTTGAGGAAGAGTTGGTGCATACTTACTGCATCCGAGTTAGGGCCGACGGAGGATATCTCAGCGAGGTCGGAGGCGTCGTGTATCCGCGACAGCCGCGAGCGGAGTTCTGCGCGGAAGACTTCACTCGTCATTATTTACGTTAGAAAAAAACTGGTCACACTGGCATATACCGTGTGCCCTCGATTATAGACTTTATGCTATACTGATAGAGTTGAATTTACAAGAAAAAGTGTCATTTAGAATTTGATTAAAAAAAAATAAGTATGTGTACAAAAGGTTTTCCGCCCATTTATGTTACAAAACTTTAAGACAAGCAAGGCAAGACATTAAGATCTCCTGTTTAGACTACAGTGATATGTAGAAATAGTAGACATTAAAAAATATATAACAATGAAATTACTAATTACAGTAAATATTATTTTGTACTGATTCTTAAGTTAACCTCTTAACTCCGAGCGTTTTTTTAAGGAAAACTCCTTCATTCCGATGGACGCGCTCATCATTGCAGCAATATTAAACCATATGCATCATACAAATAAAGTTTAAATTAGTTGCAGTCTGCGGTCCCAGCCGGAGTTGACGGTATTAAGCAGTTATTGAGCTAGTTAAGAATTAATGTGCAATGTCACTCAGTGTCGTGCATTCTTACATGATCACAAGTGGAATCTTTAAGGATCTATTACTGTTTGACATTAACAAATTTCGTGACGGAATTATATTAAATTTGTGACACATTTTAAGGTTAAGGATAAGGGCTAACTACAAATATCTAACTATGTTAGGGACGGCTAAGTATGGCAGGGATCTATTACATAAATGCAGTGTAAATAAATGAGGAGTATTCCATTGTACGTTACGTTTAATGCAGTCTCACCGGAATTCTGGTGCAGTGCAGTGGAGAGGTTGGTGCGCAGCGCGAGCACGGCGCCCGGCGACGCCGCGCTCTCGGCCGCGTCCAGCGCCGCGCGCAGGCGCCCGCGCTCGCACACCTGCCCGGCACACATGCAGATATTAAACTATCTCTAATACTGGATTAATACCGCTGTGTAAGTGAGAATCGTGGCAACACTACATAATAAACCTAAGTACTTCTTATTAAAATTTCTGTCTCTTCCGATTTTGTTGAAACTTGCAGTGTTGTTATAATTTTTAAAGATTATTTTTCAATAAAATGATAACAACAATAGATACAATAGTATGTATCTTACGTACAGTGGGACAAGAACTGTTATACTTTTAAACAAATTCAGGAAAATGGGGCTATTTGGAAAACAACGGTATTATTTGGAATTCAGTTAATATCAAGGCAATTAATTATATTCTTAAATTAAACAAATATTGTCTTCATAATTTTAGAATATATCAATGTTACTGTGTATAAAAGGTAGTTATCAAGATATAAAAAAAAATCGATACTAATATTCGTTCCAAATACCCTCACTTTACTGTAGATAAAAAAACTCACCAGCGTAGAAACGACAGTCTTCAGATTCCCAACCAGATCCTTGGCGAGCACCGTAAAGTCTTCCCTGAGCTGATGGTCGGGCGTCAAGCTGGTGAGAGACGCTGGTCCCTGAGCTGTGACCAGCGACTCTGCAGCAGGGAGGGACTGTGGGCGAGCGGCCGCGCACGCTGCAATGGAATTCATGATGAAATGATGATGAATGGATTTAAGACAAGGGATACCAGTTTACATGGCTTACATTTAAGGTTTTATTAGTGTGAATTTCAGTGGGGTGATTAAGTTATGAATGGTACGTATAATGGCGTTACTGCAGTGAATTTCAATAAAACTATCTGCCTAGTTATCACCTATTGAGTCAGTGCATTTGCAGCAGCAATTAGAACTCCATCAAAAATGTGCTGCTTTATTTTGTGAGTCAGTGTCGGTTGTAAGCATTAAAACATTTTTTTTTCCAACAGTTACCAGAATGTTTTTTTTTCAACGTAAACTATCTGTAGGTACTTATAACCTAAATGTCAGCAAAGCTTTTATGAATGTTTTTACCAATAAAATCTTTTTAAAATGGCATTCTTGAAAAGCAGCTTATTAAATAAAACATTATAGAACAATAGTAGACAGCTAGAAGTTATTAGCAAAGTAATATTAAAGCTAGTATGAGTTTAAGCTAAGCTGTGTCGTTTGTAGTCTGCAAAAGGTTTAATTTTCTGTGAGCTGTGTTAGTAAAAAAAAACTCAGACGAATTGGGTAAAATTAACATAATGTACAATCTTTCTCATACCTAAATTTTCATTCTTATATAATAACAATACCAGCCTATAAATGTCCCACTGCTGGGCACAGGCCTCTTCTCATATAGAGAAGGAACGAGCATTGATCACCACGCTTGCTCAGTGCGGTTTGTGATTTCAGATTAAAATTTTTGGAATCTAGTTTTCCTTACGATGTTTTCCTTCACCGATTGTCAATGATGTCTAAGAATAATGAAGAAAGTACATATAACTTTAAAAAAGTCACATTGGTACTTGCCTTTAATGGGTTCGAATTAGCAACATTGTGCACACAAATCCGTTCATTGAACCACTAGGCCACCACGACAAGTTTTAAGTAACTTCATTCTTAGTATAAGTAATAGAGTTCTCGTCAAAAAATAAAGAGTTATAAAATTGGTCTATTTTCTCTTTGTATGGAAACAACTTTTTGAACACAACTTGTTATATATGCATGCTTCAACCAGGTTTTGAAATGAGGGTGGCGTATAAAAGGCTTTGGTTTAAATAATGGCCTATAATTTCTTTGGCATATCTGTTCTAAAATAAATAAAATATTTTTGGGGGTACCGCTACTAGTTAAGTAGAAACTTATTAAAGAAAGTTGATCAATGCGTTGCTACAGTATGATTAAACAAATTATTATCAATTTCTCAACCAACATGGATTCAGTTCTGTACTCAGTCAGTAAATTACGTATGCTAAGCAAGCCATGAAAGGTATACTTAGCAATATGACATCTAACTACGAACAACATCGCACAATGATAAAGAAGCGAATACCTACAGCAGGTGATTTAATTTAATGTTCTTAAAAATTATTCGTAAATAATAACTTAAAAATGACATCTTGAAACAGGAACGATTAGTCGACCTAGGGTAGCAATAATCCAAATGAGCTTATAAAGAAGGTTGAAAATACGATTTAGATAGAAATATTAAAAGACGAAAGATTTGACAACATACTCAAATGTCAATCCTTCAGAAATCGGGTATATACTATAGACTATATAATTATACTAATATTATAAATGCAAAAGTGACTGTTTGTCTGTTACACTTTCACGGCTAAACAGCTATACCAATTTTGATGAAACTTGGCATGGGTTAAGCTTGGACAATAAGATAGAATATAGGCTACTTTTTTGCCGCGATAACCAACACCCACGCGGGCGGAGCCGCGAGCAACTGCTCGTATTACAATAAATCATTCATATCGGAGAAACTATTAATCAGGAGATTCGATACAACCTAATTATTATCTAGCTATACTATCTAAATAATTAAATATAACTATGAATCTATCCAACATAATTACGATACAAAATATTCATTAATGATATTTGTAACTAACTAATAGTTTACATTAAGATAAACTCACTGTGTCGTCGCGATTCCTCTCTTAACACTTGTACAATGTACTGGTAGACGATCCGTATAATAGGCACTAGATATCCACCACTTTCCACAGCCATAACGAATATATAAAACTCACAAAAGTATAAGTACACACTTCGAACACAGTACAAAATAATTAGGAATAAAAATGTATTAGAATTTCAAATTGAATTCTTATAACACCTTTTAATTAAGTTCAAATTCCTTTAACGTCTTTTTTATATATTAAAGGAGATATAGAAGTGTTTAGATCACAATTTTATACAACTGTATAAAACCACGGAAAGCTAGAACGTTACGTTATTATGACATACAACTGACATAAAATTGTAGTTTATCAAATTGAAAATTACTCTTTCTTACAACAGTATAGAGTACATATTCCTTTGTTTTTAATAATGCACTAGGATGTGTAGACATATTGAGATCACTGATAATCTTAGATTCTGTTTTTCGTAGATAAAAGACGTTGAAGATAAGTGTCAAGGTTATTGGGGCATTGTTCTGATAATGAACTTTATGTGTACGACGTAAAGTTGATAGTTGTTTGACAGGACTAGTTTTACTATGTCATATGAGATTTGTATCCTATATCTGATCGGAGTATGACGGCATCAGATTTATCACATAGATCTACTAAATAATTCATTACCGGGTTTTCTGATAAGAATTGAAACTTTAAAATCTAAAACTGTAAATAATTTTTTCTTTGCCATAATCCTTACTAATATTATAAATGCGAAAGTAACTCTGTCTGTCTGTCTGCCACGCTTTCACGCCAAAACTACTGAACCGATTTAAATAAAATTTGGTACACAGACAGTCTAGAGGCAACGTAAGGTTTGTCATTTTCGCATCAGGTATCTCTGTCATTCTCCACCAATGAGAGACCAGCTACAGGCCTGTGATTGGTGGAAATTGACAGATAGACCTCACTCGTTACTAGCAACCCTAGCCGATTTTTGAGTCGCTATTATATATATATATCGCCCGCATTAGAATGATGATGAATTTGACATTTGAAAAGTGCTACTATGTAGCCTATTTTAAATGAATGAGATTTTTATTTTGATTTTGAACGTCTCTTATACTTCAGAATTATATACCTACTTATTTTCTTACACGATTCTTTATAGTTTACTTTTCGTGTATTGTCTAGCGTAATCGTATCATTTCGCATCTATGCACATGCACTACACTTAAGCTAGCAATGTGTTTTATATACAATTGTCAATGGCGATGCTCAAAGGACCAGAAAAGGGGTATTCAAAAACGTAAAATAAAAACAGTCTTACGAACTAAGGTAGAGGCCAGAAATGTCGAAAGAAACGCTGGAACGGAAAGAGAAGATATTTAATATAGAATTAGCATCTAGAAGTTTCCAGAAAACAATTTAGTACTGTGATTGATCGTGGTTTTAGTTAAAGATGGTATGGTGTCAATATTCTTTTTTGAGATATAAAACGATTGAATTTGTAAATACTATGAGTATACTTGTATTGAATGTTTATGTGATAGAGCATAAAATTGGGTGCATATTGTGGATAATTGAGTAAATAATTAGGGTTTTTTATTGCTTTTCCTGTACTAGTCTATTATGGCAGAAAATATTAAGCCTTTAGTACTTTTTTAATTTAAAAAAGGTTAATATAGTGATAACTTGGTTTATAAATTCCATTAGGCGTCAAATATATCTGCAAGTATTTTACTCATTTAAATGTTAATAGTTAACTCATACAGATGCCTAGGTATGACAAGGAAAAAACAATTATTCATTTAATTAGATATTAGAATAATATTAGACCAATTTTTTTGCTATTTCAAAATAAAAAAATAATGAAGTGGATAAATCGAATCAAAGTTTAAAAGTGGGGGGAGGGGGGGGCTTATGACGTCTTGCTTTTGCACAAAATGTCATCTACCCCATAAATTTTTTATCAATTGATTGCGAGCAAAAAATACCTTAAATAAATAAAATATTTTATCTTTTTTTATTGTACTGTATAGGTAAATTTTTTGTGACAATACAATATAAAATATAACAAACCCAGAAAAAAAAAGACATTTGTTTTATATTCTTATGAAGTTATTCATGAACTGATTTCTATTCCATGCTGTTAGCATCACTACCGGGGACGGCGACACAAGCCTAGCTGAATGTCACGTGCATGTACAGCGCCATTTTGTTTTTCAAACAGCCATGCTAACACGCCGCATCCCGACTTACCAATCTCATAAAATCCTTGTAAAGACATAAGTTGTTAAAATAATTATTGTTTTTATAACAAAACAAACGTATATTCGTACATTTCACTTTACAATAAATTATATAAAACATGATTGTTTGTTATTTATGTACATTTATAAAAAACATTGTGATTCTCTTGGTATCTTTCCAGTTTCGGTTAGGGACAAACAAGGAGCGAGGCTTTAGGGTTCCTAAAAATAAAATGTTAATTCACATATATTGTTTAAAGATACGTACAGTTAAAAACTCACAGAAGAATAAATAATAATTAATAGTTTTTTTTTATAGTTTTAAAACCCGTGCTAGTTTTAGTGGTACAAAGAGATAGAAGTTAAACAGACATACAGTGTAGATTCGACGTATGGGCAATAAATAAAACCACATACTTGTTCTCATCTTTGCTGTCAATATTCAAAAATTTAACGAAATCGGTGCAGTGTTAGGTCGTAGAGTTTTCATTTGGAACCGATTCAACAAATTTGTTAGTAATTTTAAGAAGAACATTGATGCACAACGTAGCCGTGCATTGCAAACGACAATCAAATAATAATATCGGTACTAAAATTGGTACTCAAATTAAGTTAGTAATATTTTAAGGAAAAATATAAGTTTAAATATAAATTCGTTCATTAACTTCATTAAAATCTAAGTATTTTTGTTTGCTTTTGTGGACTAGTACTTTATTACAATGTGGTTTTATATATTGTATATCTATACTAATATTATAAAGCTAAAGAGTTTGTTTGTTTGAACGCGCTAATCTCAGGAACTACTGGTTCGAATTGAAAAAATATTTTTGTATTGGATAGTACGTTTATTGAGGAAGGCTATAGACTATATAACATCACGCTACGACCAATAGGAGCGGAGCATAAATGAAAAATGTTGCAAAAATTAAAAACCGTTGAAACTAAAACACGCGAACAAAGTCGCGTGGGACAGCTAGTATGTCATATCTATACTGTATAGCGCTTTACCTTTTACATCGAACTTCGTATGACAAGATAATACTTCAAAAGAAATTAATAATATTGTTCCCGTCTCTATGGCTCTCTCTATACAATTGGCACAAGCATGAATTTACAACCTCACGAAAACAAAATACAAAGCCTACAATCTGTACAACTAAACCTTCATTAAAAATTGAGCTTTTAAACTTAAGCCGTAAAGTCCATTTCACCGTACGTATCTTTAGCATGAGTAAGCATCTATACACACACAAACTAACACCTATGTATGTGCTTAGTATAGTATATATTATGTGGTAGTTGTATATAGGGCTCACCGATGGGCAGCGAGGCCGCAGAGTTGGGCACCGACGAAGCGCCGCCGCCGGGCGATGGCGGGGCCGTCAGGGCGGACAGTGCCTGCGGACAAAACATCTTCTTTAAATATTGCAAATGTAAATAAATAAATGTGGACAACATCACATACATTGCTCTGATCCCAAAGTAAGTAGCTAAAGCACTTGTGTTATGGAATCAGAGACAACGACGGTACCATAAACACCCAGACCCGAGACAATGTAGAAAAGTGGTTTTCTACATTGACCCGACTGGAGATCGAACCATCGTCGCCAGCTCTGGGGTCCCCCAGAGCTGGCGACGCCTTGAAAGCCGGTGTGTACGTGTACGTGTACGTGTACGTGAGAAAGACATATTAAAAAACAAAGTCGCATCCGTCTGACCGCGATGAAATTAAAAACTACTACTATTTTAAAATTTTCACTCATTCACGGGTAGCTTTGTGTAGTGAGACTAGAAGAATGAGTGTATAAAATGATTTAAAATGACGATAACAAATAAAACCATACATTAGAAGACATTAAAACCGAGTAGAGGATGACCCCGAGTGGCGACGAAAACGTGTCTCAATTGTTTTTTTTTTGCAATTTTTGGGCTTTTGCATAAACCTCTGACGTCACACGGAAAATCAGTAGTACTTTCAGCTAAAAATTTGCTTACGCTCGGCACAGCGAGGTACTAGCAATGCGCGCACTCTATGCTTGTCTGTATACTTTTAGGCCTAGAAGTAGACCATGAAAGGCTGAATTGTTGATTACAGAAAATCGATAAATCCCACCTAAAGGATGAAATATAATATATAAGTTACAATTTGAATGCGTACCATATGCGAGGTGGACGGGTCTATATGCGGGGGCTGCAGTTCTATGGAGGCACACTTGTTATTCGACTTCTTCTTCCTGAGACCGAACTTGCGCCGGTCCTTCTTCACATTTGGGGACGCACCTTCTATCGATACCTGGGAAATGCAAGCAGAAAATACTATTAATAAAAAAATTATGAACAAATTAACTGCCAGTAATTTTTTATTTTCATAGGTAAATACATAATTATATGCGGTTACACTTTTGGTGTTATGGAAAAGTTTTTAATGTACAAAGACTTCTCTATCATCATCTGTTTACATGTGACAATATGCGAGGGTCCTCCTTCTATGTTATTTATTTTTCTGCGAGTTTAATGTGACAATATATTATGGAATAGGGTAGATGATCTATTTAGTCCGTCAATTAGACAATAAAAAAATATAAGACATGTATTTATTGCTTTAATTAATAAGAAAACCCGAAGTAGATAATATGAGTCAAACCTCAGGAGTGGGGACTAATGACATCATGCTTGTGAACAAAATACACGAAATTGTGACGTCATGCGACATTTCAAATCCATGTATAGTCGTAAGTTTTTGGTATTGGTAATCTATGAGAAGGATATTAAAAAAAAAATATGTTGTCTACTCCATTAGAACAACTAGGATCTTTCCATAGATTGGCTAAATCCTCTATGTGAAGAATAGCAGTTTGGTACTACAGTATGTATAAAAGTAGATAAATAAAATTGGTACAATTACTAACAGTACACGCATTCCTTAATTTCAAAGACTTCAAAATAATTATAGGACATCAACTTCAACTTTTGATAACAATAAACGAACCTGCAAAGTTAGACATTATATTAATTAAATTGATGTATTATTCATTCATTTTACACAGTTAGATAAATATTTAGGATTCCCTTGTAGCTCTGCTCCAAAGCGCAAAAATTGCTGCATCAGCTTTATTTTTTAAGATCAGTAAGTTCGCTTTTATGATCGATTGAATGGAGAATGGGGAGTTTATCAATAAAATCACTATTTTTGATTTCCCCATAGCTTTAGTCTTCAACGTGTATAATTAAAGTAGAGATTAATTTCCAAGATTAGAGAATAATTCATAACTGTTCAAAATAGCATCCCAAATATGAATTAATGTAAAAATTTAATAAAAATAAATACTTTTTTTTCTTTCTTCTTCTTTCTTTTATTATAATTATAACCTCAATTACAAAGCCTGAAAAATAAAACACATTAACATTAGCCACTCACATCAGTATCATGGTGCAACTGTTGCTGCAACTCGAGCGTGTCTAGCAGCCGCTGCAGCTGCTGCACTGACAGCTGCGCCTGGCCCAGCTCGCGGGACGCGTTCTCCAGCGGCCCGCCAGACTCTGAAGGGATAGAATAGTATTAGAACTGGTTTGAAAAGCATTAAGGTGTATAAATCTAATAATAATAATATCAGCTTGAAACTGTTGTCACTCATAAGCCTGGGCAAAGGTTTCTTGTAAATAAAGAAACAACATTTTTTCAACCAACTTAACAAGAAGAGACCGACCGGGCAGTATGTGCACGCACCTTGGATTTGAGAGGATTCGGAGGGGGAGCCTACTTTCCAATGCGGCTGCAGTCTGAAGCAGTCAATACTGCCAGCTTTAAATCGCCTGTATATGGTTAGCCTTATGGTATTTCGGTAAGGTAATAGCTTTTTTTGATAAGAGTGGACACTCACAAGAAGGTATGATTGAAGGCGAACCGGTAAGATTAGCGTCGAAATTAAAGCAGTCTTTGGGAAAAATATCTCGAATCATTTTTTTATCTCATAGTGCAATGTTTTGCAAAATACCTATTTAACTATTTATTTATTTTTTGACAAATCTATTTTTACTGTTTAATATGATAAACTGTTACATTCCTAATCTAGTTTGTAATGCGTGCAGTTACTTTTTTTTTGTAAATAATCGTGCAAAATATTCTTAAATTAATGCAGACTATGTACGCATGCTTCATTCACTAGAAATAGGGTAGTGAAGGGCTGTATCTAAACTATGTATACCTACACTACACTATCATGCTTAAAAACTTAGTAATTTAACACTTATGATACAAAATAAAGTAGTTTATCAAGTAACATTGAAATTTCAGCCTTACTGCACTACGAATAAGTCTTATAATAAAGGTCCTATACAGAAATTAAGGTATACAATTTGAATTCATTAGCACAAGAGTGAAAACTAATACAAGATGGTCTACCACATTTACTAACACATGGCTATTACAAGTCACCTGTTGCCTGTAAAGAAAAATTCTTAGAATAATACGGAATGTGTAAGCTGCATATTTCATAAAACCTTTTTTAATATTTTCTGCCTAGCCTTTTGCGAAGTTATGTTTGGAACGGCTTGCAATCTTACCGGGCTCAGTTGAGTATTGTATTTACATGAGGCGACTTCCTATCTGATCTCCACAACCTATTAAACTGGGTTTAACACAGTATCCCATGGTAAGACTGGTTGTCAGAATTGTATTGACTTAACGATTGCCGAAGATCAACGTATGGCAGTCGGGACCAACGACTAAACGTGCTTCCCGAGGCACGGAGCGGTCTCGCTATGTTTACAGATGGTCTCCCATCCACGGTCAACCGCGGCGAAAGCGGCTGTACCTTTATTGTAGGTCAAAAAGTATGTCTTTTACTTAGCCACGAGCCTCCGAAACTTTTCAAGTATGTTTATTAATTAATATGTCAAAAACCGAGACTACAATAGAAAATACTGTTTACAATTTTTTATAGATGAGGAAAATTTAATTTTGTTCAGGTATTATAATGTAGATTGGTGTAGCTACCCGATGGTTTTACCAGGTAAAAGTCCGACATACCCCTCCAGGCTATAAGGGAGTTACAAAATATGCAGCTTTATTACCATTAGGGATGATACATACCTATGATCCAGCCGGCGAGCCGCCCGCCGGGTGTGCCGGACACGAAGCCGGCCTGCGGGCCCCTGATCGGCCCTGCGGTGGGGCTTATCAGCCCTACAGACCAGACACGTCAATTTGGGGATAGGGGAACGAGATAGAGCGGTTTGGAATATATCGACATTTTGTTTGTATAGAAAAAATACCTTGATTATAATAGATATTGTCACTTTTGTCCAGTAGTAGGACTATCTACTTTATCGGTAAACAATTGGATTCAGCCTAGTTATTAAATTGGATATTTTATTAATTCTTGGGAGTATCAGTCGTCTAAATAAACAGGTCGAAAATAATACGAAGAAAGCTTTTGAATAAAAGGTGTAATGTAAGCAATTTAAATTTTGGTTGATGTAGAATTTTTTATCAATATATTCCAAAACACTCATATCACAAACTTGCATGAACAGAGGTGCATGGAACAAACTGTTTTGAATAATTAACAGAACAAGACATAACATACATTACTAATTACAGAATATAGAAGTGAAAATCGATACAACGATACTGCATTCTGCATTATGATGCGATTACTTACGTATACTTAAATATGGATACATTTGATATTTGATAATATTTTATTGCAAATTATCTATACTAATATTATAAAGGAACAAAGTTTGTGTGGTTGTTTGTGAGAAGTCATCTCTGGAACTACTTAATCGATTTTAAAATTGTTTCACCAGTAGAAAGCTAAATTATTCGGGAATAACGCGTGTTTTAGTTAGTATTGTATATAAGGTTTTGTTCTGTTAATTATTAAAAAAAAACTAATGGAAGAAAATATCAAAGTCATGCATCCAAGATACCACACTGTTAAATACGATTATTTACTTAATAAAACTATTACTAAATGGTTACCAACAGATAGGCTACATCTAGGAATACCCACGAATACATTCGTCTATTTTAATGAAAAGTTAACCAACTTAGGAATACTTGGCAATATTCGACTGGATATTTCTATAAAACGCCTTTTACATTTTAAAGAATAAATTATATGAGACTTGGTTATAAGTATTTTGAATTGGGTTGTTGACTATTGTAGTAAATAAAAAATATTAAACACGTATTTCTTACGTAACCCAAAACTTACGACGATACAATGATTGGAAATGTCGCATGACGTCATGATGTCGTTCGTTTTATGCAAGATCGTGACGTCAGTTCAGCCCCCACTCTTGAACATCGTATCTAATGTTTTTTTTTACAATCTAAGTTACTGACGACACAGATTTTTACTGTTCATACCCAGTCAACAAACCCAATTTAAAGGAATTCTAGCACTAATTATATATTTGGTGGAAATCAACAAGGAGTTCAAGTATATTTTAAAAACATAGACTAGTTATACCCAGACCTATCTATGACTACGACAAACTACATTAATATAGTCCAGACATTTAGACAATATTTATTAACTCTACACAAATAACAGTCTAACCAGAACAATACGAGGGATCACTCGAACATCTATACAGGGTCTTCATATCATCGCTCGCTATCACCTCTACATTAGAATCAGTCATGGAACTCGACCTAGTCAAGGCAAACTTCTTACTAAGATACAACTGATACACTTTAAAATCTTTATCCAATCCTTTCTCTCTAGCAAACCGAGTCATTTTCCTATCAGTCTGCGATTGAGTTGAAACTTTAAACGAAGGTGATAAGAGCGAGATTTCTTTAATCAAGTCTTGTCTGACTTTAGTTTGCTTTTTCTTTTTTGTTTCTTTTGTTTTGTCTCTGTGAGGCACATTCGATTGTAGTCGGAAGTTTTCCGTTTCCGAGTCGAGAACGCATTTGATCATTGTGGACATTGAGCATTCCTTCGTACACAAGTTTTGGAACCAGTTAGGATTTGACGTCGCATGGTCTGTCGTCTCCAATTCAGTTATCTGTACACTGTCCACCGATTCAGTTTGAATTAAAGTTGACACTAACGATGCGTCATCTACTGACTGTTGTTCGCTTTGGATAAATGAAATTTTTTCTTCAGATTTCCTCATAGTTTGTACTTCAGTGTCTATGATTAGTTTGAAGTCTATAGCACTTATGTTCGCATCGATCACCTCTCTCATTAGTCTATGCCTGCTCGTGTTAACGGCTTTTTCTTTTATTCGAATTTCTCTGTCTCTGTCGTATGGGTAATAAGGTACTAAGTCCCATTGTGTCATAGCGTCTCTATTGTTAGTGCTACAACCTTCCTCGTTATAGATTTTACCTAAAAGGCTCAGCCCTTGTATATTCCCACAGGTTTTTAAAACTTTGTCATGTTTCTTTCTTAACTTTAAATATAAATTGTTTATGTCCTTGTGTAAACTAGGTATATTTTTGGACAATAATGACAGATTTTCTAACAATAATAATATAAATTTTTCGTCGATGACTCTCGGGGTTGGTTTTTCAAAGATCGATAGTTCTTGTTGTCTTGTCGGCGATCGACGCGGGGATATCTGTGTGGGACTTAAAAGAACACCGTTACACTCTTTCAGGCGAACTTTTTTCAAAGACTGAAATTTCTTCGCTAAAGCTTCCTTTTTGAAAGACATTATGTAACATGATTGTGTGCCTTCATTTTCGTAGGATTGTCTTGAATCAGAGTCCCTTCGAAATGAAGTACTACTCTTAAATGATAGGTCTAAGGAGTGTTCACTTTCGTGGGTCACTTTGTAAGCTTTTGACGTAGCATCGCTACTACTTAAATACGGTTTCAGATCAAACTCTTTTGGGAAATCAATAAAAGGATTCGGCGGCGTCGCCGTTTTATTAACGAATATCTCATTAGAGTTCGTGTCTACAGGACGCATATAATTAAGCCAGTTATTATCTTTCTTTGCTTCATCAACGATTTGTTTAGAATCTGCGAATTTGAGGCTTAACTGCGTACGTTTAGACTCGCCAATATTAAGAGGTTTTTCCTTAAGTTTAATAGTAATAGACATAATTCCTTTGATTGACGGATCACTAAACATGGAAATGTGTTCTAAGTCATACCTAGAGAGATCTATCACAACGGAATTCTCATCAAAATTCTCGTAAATAAGATTCTTCCCGGGATATCCCTTCACAGTTCTTCCCAATTCATCTTTTTGTTCTTCCTGTTTAAAATCATTTGACTTTGTTGATTTAACATCACTTGGCTTTTCGTTTTTCCAATTAATATTTTTCTCATCTATTTTCTTAACTCTAGAAAATATCGTCGTTATTTTATCTAATATATCTTTTAGGTATAACTGTCCTGGATCTACGGGCCTCATGCAGTCGTTAATTTTTGCTTTCTTGCCTTCCGTTTTGAAGGTAGTGACACTTCTTGAAACTCTTTTTATGACGGCTTCTGTCTGCACTTCGCAGGACAAATCTTTAGACTGAGCAGAATGATCACTCGATTGAGAGCTTGTATTCGTCAAACTTTTGGAGCTATCGTGAAGTAAGACATCTAAGTATGCACTAAGAAACTCTTTAGCAATATCAGGAGGTATTGATGTCTCACTAATAAGGTGGTTGATCGTATCCTGTATTTTTTCAGTCGAAGAATTAGAAGTGTCGTTGTTAGGTTCACTTTGCTTGTTCATTCCCGGGGTGTTCAGTCCATACCTAGGGGATAGTTTCCCCAAGTTATCTATCAAAGTTTTGGTTATTTTTATATCTTTTTCTTTACTATGAGTACTTCTTGTTGTTTCGCATATATAAACTGTGTTTTTTAGTAATCTTTCAAGCTCTTGAATTTTGCGTTCCTTTTCGAAACTTTCCGTGTCTCGTCTTGGACTTTGGCATTTTGGTGGGGGCCGCTTTTCCACTTTTGGTACCGTTGTTGTCAGCCTACTGGAAGTATTAGGTTTTTTCTTGTACTGTACAAGCAATTCGCTAAGCCCATGAAACTGAGTTTCTTTAGTAACGTTACTTATGTAAACGCTTGAGAGATTTTCATCTTTAGTGAAGAATTTGTTTGACTGCCTGTCTATTGAACGGCTATGTCTCATAGCAGATTTAATAGGTTCATGTGAGGTATTCTTCAACCAGTATTCTAAAAGGCACCGGAACAATGCTTTGACTGGATGCACGTCTTGAAACTTTACATCATACAAATCTTGTATGACCTGTTTGATGTACACTTTGACTTCTTCATTCGGATGGTTTTGAGGATTTTGAAATATGGATACCATTAGCCTTTCTGTAATGATATCGTAGTCTGAGGTGGTCATGGCGTCTTGTAGCGACTTATTCTCAATAATAGTCACTTGCACTTCATTACTCTCCTTTGGTATAGAGTCGCAAGCTACCGCTATAGTCGCCCCTTTTTCCGTATCAGATTGCCTCGACACTTTGACTTTATAGTTCCCTAGTAACATACATTTACTTAAAGGCTTTTTTAAAGTAGGCTCGGTCATCAAATTCCGATACCTAACTAAGTTTGTTGATTTTTTACTTCTTTTCATTGCTGAATTAGGGCTCGAGCAGCGAGATTTGTTACGTGTGAAGAAAAAGTAAGCCGTTGTAGGTGGAACTTTATTGTCAAGGAATAAGGGTTTTTTTGCTTCGGGCACATGTTCAAGCGAAGATTCTTTAATGTTTTTGAGTTCTTTACATTCTGTGGGATCTGCGCTTCGTATGGAAACGTCTAGATCGGTGCTGAGCATTTGTTTTTCAGCATCCGTGCTGCCTATTGAGATGTTTGGAGATTTTCTCCTTTTTAGGTCTTCTTTAGTGAACCTGGCAACGCAGTTCATAGAGCACAAACTTCTATGGTTATTATAGAGTTTATCGTTTAGGTGGATGTCTAGAATTTGTGGTTCTTCGTCGTCAATGGGGTTATCAAATATTTTGTCTTCGTCTATGGGCGGGTAAAAGGTATCATGACAAAAGCAGAAGCTGTCATCGCAAGGTTCGTGGGCGGAATATTTTTTAAAACTTGGGAAGAGAAAGTCTTCGCTTGAGCTTATTGTTGATGTTCCTAAGGTGTCATGGGAGGTACCTTGGGGATAAAAAGGATTTGAAAATAGGTAGGAATAATAGTTTAGAAAAAATATATTTTTTTCTTTGTGCGTTGTATAGTTACGAGAGTGATCAATTTTGAAGTTAAGATATTATTTACGTTATAAAACGTAGATGATTCATAGAGGATTCATTTGCTTACTAATCTAACTACCCCACAAACCAGAAACCTAAACATTAATTGTCTAAATTTAAACCGTACCGCATGCTTAAAGCGAATAATTTGAATATTTTATGTACTTAAATATAAGATTTAGGTACTTACGAGAAGACGTGTCGGTTGGCGGCAGGTCGTCGAGAGGCGCATGGATCTTAGGAACTGATTCCCGCGCGCCGAACGTTAGCAAGTGTTGCCTGTATAACCTGTGCAAAGAGTTTCGGTTCAAATATGATCGATAAAGTAAACCCAGAACAAGCCGTGTAAAAAATATAAATCACTATTTTATAAGATCATAGTCGTCAAGAGACATGCTATTCAGCATAATCTTTCCATTAAGGATGTTCTAAGAGCAAGCCTCTAAAGGCAGGTATAAACACATAATAGTCGGCCGTATTAAAATAATATGCAAAGTATCACAGTTTATTATTTGATAGTGCATACAAAAAAAATGTCGTCAGCAACTACACTTTCTGTAATTTAGTCCCTTAAACCGTTCCATACAAATACCTATGGGCTTGAAGCACGTTCATCTATCATCGGGTATCTAAGTATCTCGTTTGATGCCTCAGGTGACATTGAATTTCTGTGCTAATTAAAAAGAGAACAGTGAATTATGTTTTATTTGATGCAAACTGACCTATGGGCCTTGAGAACGTTGAGCCACGTCCGGAAGACATCGGGCGTCTTCGCTCTGAGGTGGTATATGAACTCGTCGGCGTCGATGTCGATGCGGCGTCGGCGGGCTTTGGCCGATATCACCGAGAGACCGACGTCCACGGAGCCGTGCAGGCGGCCGCGGGCCACGTCCGTCGGCGACCGCGCGTACACCAGTATGCCGCCGTCTACTACGAAGAAACGCTGGGAAGAAATTCAAAGAAGCATTAGTATCGTGGAAAAGCGTAAATATGATACAGATGATGGATGCACTGTAAATGAAAGAGAAAAAATATATAAAAAGACAACTGTACTAGCAGTTGATGTATTTTTTACGCACTAGCATCTGAATACACTAGAGGTATTTAAGTTTTCTTTAGTTACATAGATTACGCAAAGTTCAGTCTTTAGAGAAATAAGTTTTTGTAAGCAAAAGTTAACCTTTTATACTAAGTATTAACATAAATATAATGGTAATTTAAGTAAAATAGATGGACTTATTGGCAGGGACATTTATCCACAACTCTTAGAGCAGGACGCTATAAACTAAAGTAACATATACGAATATAATTTAAGAGCTTCAAGGCTGCGCTTTGTTTAAGAATAGTTGTTTGTTCCCCTTCCTCCTCTTTTTTTGCGGCCGTATAATGGCATTAAATTCCCTAAATCGCGGTGTTACAAACATTTCAATCTCAGAAAAACACATTTTGATTTTGTGGTATGGGCTCGCTAGTAAAATGATACAGGTAAACTATTCCACTTGGCTATCTATAAAACGTTGTACTACAACTAAAAAGTAAACCAGGTGTTACCTTGTGCCACCCCTTGAGAGGCCATTTCCTCTTCTTGTGAAGGTATCCGTTGAAGACGTCGGGCCTCTTGTCAAACCTCTGGCCGTCCTTCAGACCCTCGAGCACCTCCCACTCGCTGCCCCGACGACGACTGTCAACAGTTAGTTAATTGGTTTGTGAAAATAATGCTTAATATGGCATTTTTCATATAGAACGAATTTTGCAATAAGGAGTTTTATCTGCATCGCGGAGAATTTCACTAAAATTCAAATCAATGCATTGAGAGCACCCAAAATTGCAGGTTTACATCATTTTTTGTACTATGTAGGTGTCATGATTGAAAAAGCACCGGTTGGGTCCGAAACTAGACTAGATCTCTGATAACCTCGTGATTAGTCGTTCAATGTTTGTTTCTTTTAACCATTTTCAGAGAAAAGTAAGAAAACTTCCTTTATAAATAAATAAATAGGATAACAATTAAGCTGTTCGTCTCATTTGATTGAATTAACGGTTTCAGAGGTCGCGTCAATTACACCAGGTCCCAAAATAAATTAACGCCTTAATTTATATAATCAGTTAATTCTGATTGGAAGCAGAGACGCAGACCGAAAATTTATATTTAAATAGAAATGTAGATACTCTTTTTGAACAATTGACGTTGATGAAGGTTAAAAGGGTATTTTTTTTCTTTCTTTTTTTGTTTAGTGTTTTATTTAGGTATTAAAGTAGCATCCATCCAGCATCTATGGATAGTAAAAGGTGTTTTGCCGAAGGTGTTGCGTTTATTTTAACTTTAGGGGCGGGGTCCCCGCTTTTGGCGGAGAGCGAGGCCGTCTTCCTGGAGCAGTCGGAGTGTGTGTATATGGTGTATGTGTGTATTCGCGTGTTACCTCCTCGTCTTCCCGGAACAGAGGGGCTGGGGCGGCGGGCATGGGTCGCGGTCCCCACTGTCGGCGGAGAGCGAGGCCGTCTCACCGGAGCAGTCCGAGTGTGTGTATATGGTGTATGTGTGTATTCGCGTGTTACCTCCTCGTCTTCCCGGTGCGGGGGGGCTGGGGCGGCGGGCGGGGGGCGCGGTCCCCGCTGTCGGCGGAGAGCGAGGCCGTTTCCCCGGAGCAGTCAGAGTCGGAGGGCGCGCGCCGCAGAGCAGCCGCGCGACCCGCAGCGCCACGACGACGCTCACCTACCGTATTATGATCAAATAACAATTATGTTGAAAAAAAAAACCTATACTTGATAGTTACGATCCTAATAGCCACAAAGAGCCTAAAACGGCAGAGGCAACAGTCAGCGAATGCAATAGATTGTCGATTGGATGGCAAAAGAAGAGATTGAAATGTCACCTATCGTTTAAAAAAAATATACACCTACTAAACAGACACAAAACTCACCAAACGTGGTGCAAGTAAAATTTCCAGACTACACTAATAAAGTCTAACAAACATGGCTGTAAATTTCCATGGTGCAAATGTTTCCAATAAAGTTAATGCATAATGAGTAATAAATATTAGTAGAAAATAATACCAGTCCGTAATGGTCCCTTTTTAGGGCAAAAACGTCTCCCCATACTGCGAAGAAACGAGCACTGATCACAATTGCCTAATAAAAGTTTCATCACAACGTTCTCCTTTACCGTAAACAAAACAAATAAAACCTACCAAAAAATAAGGCAATCAAACCAATCTAAACGCGTAGTTCATTAACTCATCGTACAATCGACACATCAGTAGGAATACCCACTTTCACAGCGACCTTATGTTAATGCATTAGGGTTGAGTATTGAATGGCGTAGTTACATTTAATGTGTGGTTGAGGGTACGTATAAGTTAATTACAATGGCAATCTGACTGAGCAAACGATGTCGTTTGTGTGATCAGGTTGTTTATACAATGAGAATATTAACGCCTTAGTCGTAAAATGTGTTCAATGATTATAATGCTAGTCTTTCCAACACTGCAGGCGATCAGGCTTTTTTATGTATGAAGAAGTAATTTTTCAGATTAACGCAATAAGAAAACTTTTTGAATGTCAGACAATACAGACAGCATCCAAATTCAATCGCCATCTATCGTGCCCTAGACCTGTGTGGCAGAAGAAAGAACATATCAAACTCTCCAGACTTAATAACTGACAAAAATATTATGTTGATTATATAGAAACATGTTTAATCGAAATAATTAATAGTAGGTTGATCCAGGAAATGTCAGATGAATAAAAATATCTTCACAAGAAGAAGTTTTCAAATGACACCGTTGATTTGAATATAATATTTGTAAATAGATCTTCCTAAATCTTGGACACGGATCTCTATTTATAAGACATCATATAATTCCTTCACAAAGAAGCAAGAACCCGTGCCAAATACAATTCCAACTGGCAATTTCAGAATCAGAATAACAAAAACCTTTGATATCCAATACATGGGTTTCCAATAACTTCAGAAAATGAACCGCAAAACTTGCCAACTGCAAATAATAATGGAAATGCAACAAAAAGTTTATAAGACTCCGGGTCAGCTGTAAGTGGCGCACTGCGACATTTGTTTAAGTAGTGCAACATAATGCGATTGCGATCATGGACCATTATCGCCCATTATGACGTCACGCGAGCCGAAATAAATTTGATATAGGCAAGTTTAAGGGTCAATGTTTTATGGCCATTAAGAACCCTGTAATTTTGGTTAAGGCGAATATCAATGGAGACTACAAAGGAGAAGCGAACAAACTTTATGCAGCCACTGCCACTACTCCGATGAAATAACAATCCGACACGAGAAAAAATGGCGCAGGAGTGACGGCTTACCTTGCAATTTGAAGCAACTTTGACCTCTGCATAATTCCCAATCTTGAGCACCTGCTGAAAGACATTTCTTGACTGGTGATCCGAAAAAAGAAACATTTTTGTAATTATTAGATTGCAGCCTTAAATTGCCAAACATTTTATTACTATTCTTCTGATTTTATGGTAATGTTAAACTTATAACACCCATTCTTGGTGCATCGGATTTTTTTTGACGAGATCTACGCATTTAGCCTGAGCGTATTATTTACCGGACTTTTATGTTGCATCCAAGTTATCAACTAAAACCGACGAGAAATCATGGTTTATATTTATTAAACAGGTACTTTACACAAGCCAATTTTAGGCGTACACCAATTAAAAACCTTGGAGCGACAACAAAGACAAACAAAATGTTTATCATTTCACCACCCACGACCTATCAAAAGTTATTAAACCTCCATAAAAGATTACAAAAAATATACAATGACTTAGTACACACTGCAGTATAATCGATTCTGTAACAAGACAAGGCAAATGCTGGTCAAAACACAATTAGAATCTAATCAACTTTTACGACATCCTTCGCACGCAATCAACTTAACTCCTCAACGATAGACGACCTTGAACCGGTACCATCGGTATTGCAGTTGAAAACACTTAATATTATTAATATCCCACGAAATTTTTGGTATCCGCTTACAAAACGGAGGAAGCTAGCGTGATGATTGCACTACAATTACCATGACCGAACTACTGGTCGGTAGCAGCAAAGGGGTCTGGCCTTGATATTCTCACCATTTGAGAATGAAATTACTCTAAACGGAGATTTGAATTACTCAAAACGGGCATACACTTTTTGATCTGGTGAATATCTTATCCCATCATGGAATTTCTGTACTCCGAAAAAGACGAAGGATGTGTTTCTTCATCCATACCCTTTACTGGGAAAGTCGCGACTAGTCCAATAACTTATTCAACATAACTGTATAAAATTGTTTCTTAGTTAGGTACTCTTATGATCCCAATGTTCAATTAATTTGCCAACTTATAATGGGCACATAATACGCGGAAGTATTATATGACAATTAAGAATTATGAACTCATGTTCAGTGTATGTAATGTATATGATACAGTCATCTTTCTTTATCTTTATTTTATCTTCTTCTTTATGTTTATCCAATCTGGGTTTTAAATCCATCATCGCTTAATTAAATATTATCCCTATCGCAATCAACTGATATTAAATCACTAATTTTAGAGGGATAACAAAGGATCAACATGCGATACCCAATAAGCAATAAGGTCGAAATTACGATAAACATAACATCGTTCCCTATAAGTACCTCCTATCAACATAAACAAAAGTTCTGCCTTAGAGTAAACTTATTTGTATTGTGCCAATATGGGACAAAGTTTGGAACGAGGTCAAATATAGACAACTCACGTTTGTTCTCGAGGCGCGTAGGCTCCGTGACATTCTTGAGACCTCCTTGATTCATGACTTTGTCGCTACTAGCGCCGACTAGTAACCATTTTAGTCCAGCTGAAATAGATGGGATACAAGATTAATGATTGGGTCGAACTGCTCAAATACAGCTAAAATACTAAACATATAACATTATAGTATCTTATACCTAAATCAATGGAAGCGTAAAGTGTTGACAGGCATTTATCATTCAGTGCGATTAAAAAATATTTTCTAAGCCATATTTAGATTTCCGATGCGACATAAAAAGAGTTCTTTGCAGACCATGTATAACGTATGTAGTTCTTAATTATGATGGCTACTAAGGAGCAGTCTCCAGTGTCGATGCTCAAGAGAATGGTAACCATTCATTTCTGGCGTTTAACCTCGCCACTATTCGTGTTGATTGCCCAATTTATATATCAAAGGAATTGCGATTTTCAAGTGAAAATTGGTTTCTGGCACAAGCGAAGAAGAAATCGTTTTCGAGAACTTTGTAAATAGTTTTTTGGTAGTTTTATTTGAGGTTATATATTTTTAGGATCAGTTTCAAATTGCGTTTCATATCGTTACTGAACCTATCAGCAGTATTCGCCAACCTTCGTAAAATTCTATCGCAAATGAAAACGCGTGATGTTATTTGTACAAGAAATTATTCAACTTATTATCGGTCTACAGCTCCGTCTATCTATCAACTCAGTCCTCCAGACTCCTCTTACTTTCACATCTTTACCAGTAAATAATATATTTCATCCAACCCAGCTACCTTTTTCAATGTAACTAATACATTTGAGTTTTTGTTTAGTATCTTCGTTGAGGAAAATGACGTAAGCTCTTAGTTTCTACATTGCACCAGCAATGCTTAGATCATCAGCCGATGAATCAGTACATTACATGGCTATTATACTAATTATCTTATATTTACTTGTATTATCATACATATACATATTAGGTGATAACCGTGGGGAAAAAATAAAACTGGTATTATCAAATAATCCGGTTTCTTAGTACAGTCGTCCTGAAGTCTTTAGTAACTGACATTGCTAGAGACTTTAAAGCAAGGTTTTAATGTGGCTTTTCCTTAATGCCGTTGTAACCAATTACGTGCATTTTATTTTCCCGAATACTTCTTGGAATAAAGAGAATAATTTATCTACTAGAAGTACCAAATCGTTATCATGTAAAACTCATATATGTGTTCATGAACTTAATACTTTGGAATCCAAATATTGTCATTCAGAATCTGGAAGTTTGGAAGCTAAAATTTTGCTATTATAAATGATTCCATACCGTGTCTACCGTCATAAAAAACAAAGACATAAATCTTACACCGCGAACCTATTCTAAAGCATCTTTAAACTGACATTGAAATATATCAGTGACTTGGGCAATGTCCCGACGACCTATCTTTGTACAGCAGTACGCCATTTGTATCGTTGACACTAATAATAGTCTTGTATATACAAAATTTTTGTACAAAACTGTTTATCCAACAACATCAGAATGGAAACAAACATATAAAAAAGTCGGCCAATAGCGATTTAGAATCGCTCAGGAAGGGTTCCTTACCATGGAAGGGCTACCATTTGTTTTTTATTATTTGTTCTTGCAGCTATAAAATATTAGTCACTTTAAAAATGTTAACTGTCTATTACGACATATGAGATACAGCCCGCAGACGGATGAAGGGACGAACATCGCAGGGTTAGTAATAAGATTCCGTTGGATACCAAAAGGTCGCTTTTGGGTTACGTAACTTTGAGCAGTATTAAGACGTATAAAAGATTTATTCAAGAAAATTATTTAGTTAAATGATTTCAAGTTAGATTATCTGGGCTGCTACTATTGTTAGTTATAGATGCTACAACAACCCGCACAAGGACTGCTTGAAGAATTTTGACTTTTCAAAAAGGAAGGGGCAGGAGGCGCAATTGACTCCTGCTGGAGCTGCGCTGAGAATGCACAAGCGATCCCGCGGCTCTGGCTAAGGCAAGGACGGGACCGGGGTGTTTTTAGTCGGTGCGAGTCCGACATATCCCCACGCCGTGCCCTTGGCGTGGGTCGAAGTCATTAGCTTTTCACCCCGTAATAAAAAAAAAAGAAAAAAACAAAAAATAAAATAAAAAGGAGGCGCAATTGACGCGCAAAAGCGGGTAACAGTTCGCGCAGTCCGTGTGAGTTTATCACTGACTAACTGCTAGAATAGTCTGTATACGGGCGGCCCAACACCTGTTATAAACAACACGACAGTATACAAATTGAAAAACTAGGGCTCGAGTCACATAGATAATACCAATATATCTATACAATTACAATAGATATCAACCTAAACATATTATTATGATATGATTACATGGTAAGCGTTATCGAGACCACGAATTAGTCATATAACATAACTGAATATATAATGCAGTTTGTAAGGGTCTTAGCGCACTAGACGGCCACGACCACGACCAGTGGCCGCAACGGTTAGCGGTAGTTGATCTGGTCACAATGTTAGACAATAGTTTATTTTGGGAGAACGAACGAGCATTAATCACAACGCTTAATCATTGGGAGTTGGTAAATCTAGGTTCCATTAAAGTTTTCCTTTACCGAGTGAGTGGAATCTTAGAATAACTAAGGCTGACTTTAAGAAAACCGGCCAAGTGCGAGTCGGACTGGCGCATGAAGGGTTTATGGTAATTATTCTAAGACACCACGGACGGTGAATGAAAATGTCGTAAGGAACCCTGGATTCCGAAATGGAATCTGCAATCGCCAACCCGCAGTGAGCAATCGTGGTGATCAATGCTCGAGCCTTTTCTATATGGGAAGAGGCCATTGCCCAGTAATAATTAGTTTATTATTTCAATACTGCAAAAAAATATATATATTTTGCAAAATTACGCGGGTTTTATGACTTATTAAAACGCAAATTGGTCGGAACTAATATGAAATCACGGTACGATAAGCATTAGTGTTATTATTTCCGTCTAAAACGACTCTGACAATATTTTAACGTCAATATGCGCACTGAGAGGCAGAGATGACGCCTATTTCAAATGGTATAATTCTTATGTCAGAATTAATGCTTACTTTAACATTGTACATCACATTTTTTATGACGTTATATTTTGTAGAGTTAAGACGCTGTAATTTTACAAAAGCACATAAATAAAAATCGTGCATATTCCTTATTATTATTTAAAGTAAAATTAATCAAGGCTGTTATCGTTTTATGGTATAATAACCTATACAATTAATGACTAATCCACAATCTTGATAGCCTAAAATAATGTTTCGACTTACCTAAATTAAACAATTTTATTGGATTTTTTTTCTTCATGGCTTGTTAAACTCACTATATAACAACGTAAATAGCTATGAATCATACAGTTTTTATTACATAAACACTGTAATAATAATTAAACAACACTATAAATCAGTTAATCATTCATCAATCAAATCAATATTAGGTAATAACACATCATTTTGTAAACTTGTAACACTTTAATGAAAAAAAAAACACTGGCGTTCGAAATACAAAAAATTCAACTGTTTCTTTTTAAAATCACTTTAAATTTAGAACATGTTTTTTTTTTATTCAACTGTCAATAATTGTTGTACTTTTTATTTACGCATTCCATACACTACGAAGAGCAAAGACTAAAGCTGTTATCAACATACCGATAAATGATATATTTTTATCAATGTTGTCAAGGATATCAATAAAACGTGAGTGGTTTAATGACTTTACTAGGTTTTGGCGCGTTTACAAAAAATCTATCTTTCTTTTATCAGGAGGAAAAATGCAGGAAAACTGCGTGTAATAACATATTTAACAACATTTGAATATAATCTCAAATTGTTAAGGAAAGAGATAAATGTTTTACACAACCGGCCTTATTGTGGTCAACAATTACCTCAGCTTAAACAAAAGGCTTTCACTTCAAAGAACTCCTTTAAGTAGGCAAAGGGTTTTCCCCAAACTAGATCATAAATTAGATAAAAAGTTTGTGATAAACAAATCACGACAAACCCCGTTAAAACAGAGGCAACCCTAGGAGAATGGAATACTATTCTGTGAGAGCTACTAACGTTATTACCTTTCCTCGAAATTGATTAAATTTGTTAACTCAATAACACAATTAATGGCGACTACCATAATTTCACATACATTCTTTTATCATTAGCGTTGTATAGTAGTAGAAGAAGTACCTTTCTGGCTATATAGGTACTTCTTCTTTTTCTCTTATTGATACAATATCTTTCAGATCATTGGACCATTCTCCGTTGTACTTCTGAGTCAAGGTGATCAAAAACCTGGCCTAAATCTATCCGGCCTTAGAAGGGCGAAGGATCGTGGTGGTCTCCAGCCGGCCGGGATGCTTTTCTTTTTTAACCGAGTTCCAAAAAGGAGGATGTTCCATTGTATGTAGTTTTTTTAAGTATGTTTGCCGATTTCTCCATCAATTGTTGACTGATATGCAAAATTATTTTTTTATTCGAAAGTGTATAATCTTGAGGTGGTCCCATTGTCACCGAGTCAGGATCTAATGATGGAATCCTAGAGAAATCGAGGGAAACCCTCTAATTATTATAGGCACTTATTATTCCTTTGCCGGGTACCAGGCGGGAACGCATTGAAATCTACCGCGATCACCGGCAGCGCGAAATTTTTGTCGACTCAGTAGATGGGTTGGTATACATTGTACGCCACAAATAGTCGTAAAACTAGGTAATTCAATAGTCAAACAACTAGCATTCGTGTTATCGGGCTTTCCTGACGCCGAAACGTTTGTTCAACTACATTTTCATTCTACAGTCAGCAACGAAAGCTAAACTCTTTTAAACAATAATACTTTGAATATTTTACAAGTTGTCCGTTGAAACTATCTGTTGACACGCTAAGATGTTATAAATGTAAAAAATATATTTCAGTGTAGGTTCACGTACTAAAAGGGTCACCTTCATTACATGGGTATTTACCTGACTTTACCTTGGCTTAGCGTGGAAGAATACGGGCCCTAAATTACATTCCTGTCCAAATATTAGTCTCTTCAATAAAAATCTTTCTGTTAAAGAGATAAAATACTATATTTAATATTAAAGGTTTAATAAAGTGAAAATCTAAGAATTTTGTTGCTGCCAGTACTTACCAAAATGAGTCAACGCTATTATCTTAATAAATTCAACATGGAGAGCGATGATGACAGTTTGATAATGTTTATACACTCACTCTCGTCTCTATTAGACATTGTTATGTAAAACATTCAAATGAATATTACCTACTGTTACATTTCAGTCCTTTGAGAATCGTCTCTTAAGATTTTGAAGACCTAAAATTAATATGTAAATGTCTCTGGTTTTTTTTGCTACGAGATTGGAATTTTTACATGATTTGAAACCACAGATAAATGTGGATGGGTTGGTCGGTTGTAAAAATGGACGAAAGAAAGAAAATTACATCCCTTTCGTCTTCCCAAAGACGTAAAAGGATTGCAAACCCGAAGCAAGTAGCATTTGTCTATGATATTTATTTTAGGGACCCAAAGTACAATTGTAGCCGTTTGACAAGAAAAAGGTACTGCATGTAAAGTCTTGAAATAGGATAATTTTACCTTCCTTTGTAAACAGAAGTGGGGATAAACATGAATGAACACTCAATAACTCTAGTTTAACTTTACCTAAAGCCTATTGTTTCGAAATATCCTCTAAACACGAATCACGCGAGCCTTGTAATTATGTCATGACGGTGACATCAGCGTCTGGCGTGGTTGTGAACGAAACTTGTATGGAATGGCGTGCAGTAGGTCGGGTAAGGTGTGATACAAGGTCGTACAACTATGAGAATTTTGAGCGTTTAGAATTATTAAGTTTAGTTTTTTAAAGGTTTAATAATCGTTAGGATTTTAGTCGAGTATGATGTAGGTAGTATGACATGCGATTGTTGGTACATAGGTAATGACTTGCTTAACGTGGCCTGTCATCTCAACACGTGAGGGATCTTTATAACCTCAGCGACGATGACGTTATAATGACTAAACATCTACTAGGTTGTCAGAAAAGCAATGGTATTTTTGTATTCTTACGGAATTTTTGTATTTCTTCATAAGAGTATTACTCTTACGCCGGAATATTGTAACCTCAATCAGATTTAAGTCTCCTTTAAGTCTCATGCTGTCTCTGTCACTTGTAGGTGTAAAGTAGTGACAGATAGACATTTAAGAACGTCTTAAATCTAAGTTGCATTTATATATTCGGGGGTTAAGATAATAATTTTTCGATAACAATGTTAGTTTTTTTTCTGTAGAAGCCTAGTCGAGCCGAGGTTTAGATTTTTTAAATGGTATGTAAGTTTATCCTATTTTACGTAAAACATTGTTATTGACCGGTCTCCTTTCTTGGGCACAGTTCCAGAAATAAGACAGCTGATGAGTATCTTACATGAAAAAATACTAGACTGACATAGAAATGGCAAAGCCTAATGCAGTAGTGAGAATAAACATTCCAAATGGTAAGATGATGATGTAAGTATAAGAAGGTTTATCTAAGAAGGTATTACATTACCTAAAAGTACTAATTGGAGTACGGAACCAAAAACTCATGACACATTGATTTGAAATGTCGGAAGACGTCATAATTTCGTGCATTTTGTGCGAAAACATGTCGTCATAAGCCCCTACTCCTGAACTTGATTCTCTTTATTAACTTAACAAAAAATACGTGTCTAATATTTTTATCTTACATAACTGACAGACTTTTCGTACCCAACTTCCCCATTTTATCGGGAACTGATAAACAGTCAAAAGACTTACTGGACAACAAATACCGCTTCACCATCGGGGAGAGATAAAACATTGATCACTCTCACTAACTATTATTTTATATACAACATGTTTAATACTTGTATGTAGTCAAACCAAGTCAAAGACACTACTGACTTACGTTTAAGGAAAACAATATTGTAAGGAAAATTGGACATATTATCGGAAAAGCCATCCTGCAGCGAGCAAGCGTACATAAACTCTTGTTCTCAGCTGAGACTTTGCCTTAAAGGACAGTTATAGGCTAAGCTAAACAAAAAGTAATATTGAAGTTAAGCAGTCATTTTGCGCAAAAGAAACGGATATTCATTTAAGTTTTTTTTGTATTTATTTGATAAGGATATATAATGCTCTAGCTGTCCCCCGCGACTTTGTCCGAATGTTTTAGTTTCAACGGTTTTTCATTATTGCAACATTTTTCATTTATGCTTCGCTCCTTTTGGTCGCAGCGTAATGTTATATAGCTTATAGCCTTCCTCAATAAATGGGCTATCTAACACTGAAAGAATTTTTCAAATCGGACCAGTAGTTCCTGAGATTAGCGCGTTGAAACAAACAAACTCTTAAGCTTTATATATTAGTATATAGATTCTTTAGTGGCGATGCTTAAGTATGTCTGCACCCAAGGCTCTAAGCCTGGCTGTTAGGTTAAGTTAATTTAAGCACTGTTATTTATGTTTAAAATTGTATAAATGTGGCCACGATGAGGGTGGCATAATTTATATTAAACCCTCAGTATTAAATAAAGACTTAAAAAAAAAACCTGGCTGTTATCTTCATTGACTTGATAATCTTTTATACTGCGTAAGGAGTTGCCGCATTCACGTGAAAATTGATAATTGGGCCCATCTTGAAACGAAAAATATAAAGGTTTACATTGCTAAAATATTCATTATACTAGTGAAATAGTTAACTTGGATTATCTCCTAACATTTAGATTAAGCATTTTAATTAAAACCCCACGTAAAATCATTTGAATTTCACTTAGTGTACGTCTTTATGCACATGAGTGAGCAAACTCTATTCTTCGTGAATTAGGGTCAACGCAACCCTAGGAGGCAAAGGCAGAGAATTTTTGGATTATCTAAAGAAAACTCTGTTACCAAGGGCCTAAAGTGCAAATTACTAAAGTTCCAAAATTGTCCAAAAGATGTATTGTCTTTTTTGGGTACTTGATTTTTCCAATAACAGAAATGAATGTTTTTTTTACAAACAGGAACATATTTTTATGACGGATCAATAAGGGTTTTAACACCATAAACCCTGTTTTCATTGCCACTACTGACCTTTATATGAGTGTCAATTTGTCACAATTTGCCCTTTTGTTGACCTTCTAAAACATACTTTTATGTAAACCTCTTTGGGGCCCAGATTTTGGTCTTTATTAAAACATGACCCTAGCCTACATATAAAATCTTCGAGATAAGGTTTTACAAAAATGTATATTCCGGCCTCTCTGGGTTATGTTGACGGACCTAAAAAAGAGGTTATAGCGGTCAAGGTTGGGACGTTTTTCGGAGCTGTTTACTCATGTCCGATGTCTCAGGTCTATTACTTAGCAGCGGCTCCCGTGTCGCTAAGTAATTGTTTTTAGGACATTTACACCTGTATTTATAGTAAATAATGCCAGTAAACTATAGTCGCTACATAATAACCCACTAAACTATCACAAAGGACACTTTTTTGAATAAGATGACGATAAAGGGAAAGATATATAAAACCTTCCAAGGAGGCAGCATTTTCCGGCAGTTGGACATTATAAGCTACTGGAAAAATGGCTGCCATAAAAATCATTGACAGTCTGAATTAATTTGAGGTTGAAATTCGTTAGTTCAGTATTCGCACTAAATCAAGGCAAAAACTCAAATACAAATTGTCAGATAGCGTCTACTTCTGGTTGTAATCCACTCTATGGCTACATAGAAAACTTACATTGTATAATTATCTCATATAGCTGTCCCCCGCGACTTAGTCTGCGTGTTTTAATTTCAACGGTTTTTTTCATTTTTCATTTTTGCTCCGCTCCTTTTGCTCGCAGCGTAATGTTATATAGCTTATAGCCTTCCTCAATAAATGGGCTATCCAACACTGAAATAATTTTTCAAATCGGACCAGTTGTTCCTGAGATTAGCGCGTTCAAACAAACAAACAAACAAACAAACTCTTCAGTTTTATATATTAGTATAGATAGAGTATAGATAAACCATACACAGGAGACTGCTAGTCAGTACATAACCCGTTTTAAATACTTCTTCGTCGTTATGTAATTGTAATATTATATTACGCAGGTAATACATAACATCATACCAGACTTACTGGATATTACCGCAACGATAATTCACAAATTAGTCAAGATTTTACTACGAACATATTAATTGAAAAAAAATTAAACGAATTAATAAATGTTTGCGAATTATTAGGACCTCTCTTCTTCCGGTAAACACAACGCTACCAGTTTTTTTTAGAAAACTTTAAATTTTTACTAACATGGTAAGTCCATGTTAGTAAGTCTGAGTTTTTATACATGACTCAAGATATTGAAGTCTATCGTACTTTGTCAAGTTTTCTGCGCTTAGTACCCTTTCCATATAAAAGCCACTTTGAAACTGAGCATCTCAAGCGACGCTTCTAAGTGCTACTTACTAGTATATCTTGAAGTAAATCTAATTTATTTATCTCAACAAACGAGGAGGGAAAGCCAACCTTTATTAATTCAATATTGGCCGATCTTAGATATGACATTAGATGAAGTGGCTTCATGAAGTTAAATCCCTGAAGCGTCGTTGGGAAGGAATGTTGATGGTATACTACAGGTACATATTTATGGCTAATAGTTGCTTTTAGTAACTTCAGAAATATCTAGGCACATATATTGTATACATGACCATTGTCAGGCTTGGTTTTGCCTTTATTTTCTCCTTTCATCTTCCTTCCAGAATGGTAATAATCATTTGAATATGGCACAATTTTGTATTTTTCTTTCGAATATACTTTCTGACTTTTATCTTCTAAATCTTTATATTTTCTTAAGATTGATGTCCACGGTGCTTTATGTGACCGATTGTCTTATTATGGTAATATCTTAAAAATAAATTGTCTTTCATCTTTCCTAAAACGTTTTATCTTGGCGGGAAAATATGGTCTTTGGTGCCACAGGAAGAAATTATATATTTAGAAGTTCTAGCGAGATTGAAAGTCTAGTAGTTCATAATTGATAAAAAAAGCATTTTGGAGTTTAGATTTAGGTTTACTAGCAAGACACTAACCTTTTATAACTAAGTTTAGAAACGTTTTCATTAAATAATATAGTATAATATGTAATAAAAATGTAAGTGTATAATATAAAATGTTAGTGTGGCCTGCAAACCTATCTAGTTTGCCATGAGTACATCTAAATCGATATAACAATCATCTTAAGTGGATAATACAGTCTTGATAAAGACGTGGATACAGCAATCTATTACTCGCAAAATACCTTCATTAGGAAAATGGGTTTATATCAGATTATAATTTTTATGTTCTTCAGGTAAATTGAAGACGCCATTAACTTCACTTAAGTTATCGATAAATTCCATGTTTTCTGTCAAATACTTCCAATAACTATGAGCGAGTAGTAGTTTTTTTTTACGCTTTTATTTGGCAATTCATATTAAAAATACAAAAGCCAGTTAATCATTCACAGCATAGACTACCTTCATCCCGTATAAAGCCGTTGGGAATAACTCCACGCGATGTCCCGAACTTATTTTTAGAAGGGTTAAATTATTTACCTTTGTGTTGACAAATGTGTAGTAGAAAAGGCTCCGGATTAGCACAAAAGGCTACATTCCGTCGAAGCCAGATACAGCAGGTAATCAAATAAATACGCGAGAAGCCAGGAAGCCGTTAGTTCCCAGTATAATGCGACACGAATTGAGGTCAAACGGTAGATAGATCGTCGGGAATTGGTCTGTACTCGTTTGTGTTCGTATCTTTGCTCTTTTTTATTTATGGCTGTAACTATTTTACTGCGGGACTGAGTTTCCTACTAATATAGTAGGTTTGCTCACTGTGCTTCAATTTCTTACGAGTTTCGCCGTTCGGAATCTTCAATGAGTGAACTATTATAGGCCTACCTATTTTAATGATGATATCATTCTGTTTTTGGATTTAATCACGCAGACAAAATTGTCAAAAACTCTGTACCGTTGCTCGCATGTACAGGTGACAAGCTGAACGATAAAAGTGATTTCCTCACTCGTATGAATGCTATGAAATCAGATTCAAGGAACAAAGATACGAAAGCTACTCGTGGCTACCCAGAAAATAATCTAAAGCACGGAAGAGACGACCCGGAATCTCCGGAAACTCATGGAATTACTACCGTTTTTTGGGAAACTGCGGTGAATGCATTTACATATTCCAAACGAATTATTCTCGATGATTTAATATTATAGCTTCTGCATACAGTAAAATATTATAGCGCTCGTGAGTCATTTTCAATAATGGTTAAACAATGTTTGTGTAAATAACGTGCTCCAAAAGTTATTTACCAAGTCATGGCGTAAATAATTGCGGGAAACGAAGCATTATTTTGGTGTGCGATCTAGGTTTGTAGCCTTTATTTTGTTGCTATGTTTTCGCTAAAGTAATTAGGCTGCTATGTTTATTGAAGAACTGTTTGGTGTGTCAAAATTGTTAAGTCGGATATGTGTCGTCGTTGCAGCCGATAGACATTTACGGTTTCCGACGAAGATTGGTCATTAGAAAAGAAAAGTTACTGCCGTTAGTCTAAGAAACTGTTTAAGTAATCGTAATATTCAAGAATATATAATACAGCTCCATTGATTTAGCTTTCTCATATAGAGGTGTAACCTTAGAGTAAACATAGACAAGCATAGAGCGTGCGCATCGCTAGTAGCCCCTTATGACGAGCATAAGCACATTTTTTAACTAAACGTACTGCGCTCGTTTACTGATTTAAGTGATTTTCCGAATAATGACAGACATTTATGCGTAAATATCGACTGTTCCGATATTATATACTACCCCAAGTATTAGGTTTTGAGATAGTTTAAATAAAACGGTGCGCTCTGTTTCGATACTAATTTTACGATTTTACATGTTCATACCAGTGCCAACAGTTCATACTCGATATGCGCACTCTATAGTTTACTTATTCATTCCTATAAGGGTGTAACTGTATGCTAGAAGATCTCAAAAAGTGCCTATTATTTGTCATATACAATCTTGAAGATTCGTAAGTTGGATGAATCAGTCAATACATTAGGGAAACGATTCAGTGAAGCTATTTAGAACTATGAATGCCATTCTCACTCGTGTGAATGTTAAAGTAAAATATACATGACGTAGACTAATTACTATTTAGCCGGCAAGCTTTGAAAATTCCATGACAGACATTCCAATAGTTTTTAGTTCGCTGTATTTATTTAAGTCTGTACGTTGACCTAAAATGTTTTGATAATCAAACCATTGAAAGCTCTGGCCTAATATTTTGACTATAGAAAGCTATTTACAATAACACGTTATAAACTGACATCCTGTCATAACGAATTTTTTAAAATTACGTACTGAAACGACTGAAGTAATCTGCGTCATTCTACATTTTAGAATTGATGGGAATAGCATGAAGAAACTTGTAGAAATTTCCCGATGATTTTAAAGGCCGGGTATAAAGAATAAAATAGTGTCATTTGATTAAAAACCTTACAGGACACTTTAGATTTTTTTAACTTTGTACGTACCAACATATAACCTTTTTTTTTTAAAGAGTAACCTATGGCGTTTCTTGCCGTTTCAGGCCTTTTTGAAATAAAAATATTTTAATTTTGACAATTTAAAACTTTCGATGCCTTAGTACATGGAATGGCTATCAATTACAAAGATATATTTTCTGGATTAATTTATTTATGGTAATTACGTAATTAAATACTTGCTGTTGCCCGCAGCTTCGCCCACGTGGGAGTTGGTAATCGCGTAAAAAGTAGCCTATGTCCTTTCCTAGGAACCAAGCTCACCCCATACCATAGTTTCATCCAAATTGGTTAAGCCGCGAAAGCGTGACAGACAGACGAAAGAAGACAGAGTTACTTTCGAATTTAATATTAGTATGGATTATGTGTCAAGATAAACAGAAGATTTTTTTCGGCTATAAAAATAAAAAGGCCTAGTTTCAGATAGAACGAAACCAAGACTTTGACAAAAGCAGACATAAATAAATGGAAACAATAATATGCAGGTGGTTTCTATTCATAAAAATCGGGATCAATTCTTACTAATATTATAAATGCAATAATATTTAAATGAAATTTGGTACACAAATAGTCTAGAGCCTGAGTAAGGACATGGGCTAGTTTTTGATGCGATAACCGACATCCACGCGGGCGGAGCCGCGGAAAACAGCTAGTTAAAGTTTAAAAGTTTGAAGAATTATTAATAATTGGGTTAAATATGGTTTACTAAGAAATAGAAAAATATTTTCTAAAAGTCGTGATTATAGGGTTTTTTGTTTCGAGTTCTGCTATGCATAATAAACTTGTTTCCCAAATACCTAATCTTTCTTAAAATATACATTTCTGTCCTATCAAGCCGTCGTTTAACAGAATATTTTTCTAAACTTCTCCGACGGTGTACGTATTGTGAACAGTAATATTATGTTTTGTGTACACAGTAAGATAACACACAATTCAGTTGGTATTGTATTACAGAATTATTTAAATTGATTCCATTGTTTTGTTATTTAAATTGAGTAGGTAAATTCATGCTTGTACTACTTTAGAAATTAAAAATGGAGAGTTGTTGTAGAGTTGTGGGCGTATATCACAGAATTGAATTACTATGTACGCGATGAAGAGACTTGTGGATAAATGTAAGCCGGTTTCACCGATAATAAAGGTTAAGCCACGCTCGTCGCGGTTAGTCTGAGGATGGGTGACCATTTATAAACTTACAAAGACCTCTCTGTGCTTCGAAAAGCAAGTTCAGCGGTTTGTCTTGACTGTCATACTTTGATCTTTGACGATCGTTTATACTATTCTGACAATCAGCCCTACTATGGGATACTGTATTACCCAGGTCCGATAGATAGTCGTTCCATGTAAAATACGGTATTCAGCTAATTCCGGTAAAACTGAAAGCCGACTCCAACATAGCTTAGGAAAAGTCTACGCAGTAGTGCGCGAATCTAAAACCCTATTGCGGGGAAGTTTTGTGTTTTTAAGCTGTGCGACTGAAATTCCCGATGATCCAAGAAAGAGGCCTTTACCCAGAAGTGGACGTCCATCAGCTGAGTCGATAACGACAAAGACCTGAATTGTTTTTCCTTTTTCCTTTCCTGAATTTATGGCCATAATAGGATACAATCACATCACAAACAAATTACGAAGCGTGTTGCTAATAACTAAACTCATTAAAAATCTTAGGTACTGTTTGAGTCATAAGATTTTAATTAATAAAAAGCAATTAAAAGCATTTTACTTTTCAATAATATTTAATGGAACTTGAACATGACAGCAGTTTCTGTAGTAAAAACGATCTTTAGCAAAGTTAAGTAAAAAAAAATCTCCAGAGAGCGAATATCGTGTATAAACTGTAGGCACTAGTATGAATAAGTAAAATCGTAAAATAGTGTCAAAACAGAGCGCGCCGCTTTATTTAAACTATCTCAAACCCTAATATTACCCTAATAATATCGGAAACATCGATATTTTCGCATAAACGTCTGTCATCGCACGGAAAATCACTTAAATCAGTAAACGAGCGTAGTACTTACAGCTAAAAATTTGTTACGCTCTACACAATGGGCTAGTAGCGATACGCGCATCTATGCTTGTCTATGTATACTTTAAGGGTTCAGTTGATTATGAGGATATGTGAATGTGTTTGAGCTTGCACTCTTGAGTATGCATGTCCTCAGAATATTTCACAAACATAAGTAACTAATGTAAATTGTTTTTTTTTTATGTAGGTATTCTATCGAAAACTAGAGTATCCAAAGAAAATTGCCCATTTATAAGGTTTTTTTGTAAGATAAAGTCACTCCTGGTGAACAAATCTGAATCCAGTGAGACTGGAAGCCAACTATAACATTAATTGGTACCAGGTCACCAGACAACGCAGAAGAATTATAACAAATCTCAAATCAATTTTCAATCTTTTATTTAGAGCTACATAATTAATTATATTTGTCATTGACATTTTATTTTGATGTAAATATGTTTGATTGACTGCTCATCAATATTAAAGTAATAGTGCTTTTATTGTATAGCATTAAAGTTGGTTTTCGTAATTTTATGTTAGCACTAACCAACTAGGTATTTACTAAAATAGTCTACCATTAATATGATAAGCACATTTTTTGTTAACAACATGTGTCATCTAGCTGAAAACCTGTCTAAGTTAATAACAAATTCTTCAAGTAAAACCTACTTCTTTGACAAACAATTTAGTTTGGTTTTTCTGGGCTTTTCCATACTTAGCCTCTTGATTAGGCTATTTTGCGTAACTGTGTTGACAAGCAGTTAACATAACTTATAAAAGAACAGTGATTTGAAAAAGCATAGACATTTAAAGAAAAGATTATGCTGTCTGTATAGATAACTCCTCTCTACAATAATCTATACAAATATTATAAATGCGAAAATAACTCTGCCTGTCTGTTTTGCTTTTACAGCTAAACTGCTGAAGTGATTTTGATGAAACTTAATACACAAACTTGGACACGGGCTACTTTGTGCCGTGATAATTGACACATAAGCGGGCAGAGCCGTAGGCAATAGTTAGTGGCGTTATAAAGTCAAAATACAGCTTCTGAACATAAAAACTTCTTACTTATAGACACCTAATTATAATTTTTATAAGCTAAGTTGTATGAACACCTAGCGTTCAAGGTACAATATTTTTATATCATTAAATAACCTTGAATTAAGGTGGGCTCACTTCCTTATGATTGGCTAAATTTAAATGTGTCTATGACTGGAATTTTAAGAATGTATGTGTCTGTAATAAAAAGCGTTTAAAGTTAACAGTGTCTAATAAGAGGCAGGTTTTAAAAGCTTTGTAGTCCTTTTAAACAATACTAGCTGTTGTCTGTGACTGAAAAAAGGTATATATAAAAATTAAAGCTTGTTCCTTCTCTAGAGAAGAGGGCTGTGCCCAACAGTGGGAAATTTATAGCTCGGTATTAATATTATTTATTAGACACAAAATATTTTACAACATTCTGTAATAATATTGGCATTAGAATAAAAAAATATCTTTGACAGACTACAATTCACAGATTTTACTTCTTTATATATATATTTTTAAATAGTACAGCTGATACAGATGAAAAGTTAACAACAAGAATTTTAAATACTACCTATATGCAACTTAAATACTGTTTTAAGGTTTTTAAAGCTGACATTTGCAGGAATAAATTAATACAGTCGTAAATATTATCTGCATAATAAAGATAAGTCCATTCTGACACACATAGTATATAGCAACTAATTTATGTTTCTCTACACATTTTTTTTCAATGTCTATAGCTGTTTAAGGTCAGTCTATAAGTACATTGGTCAATTCCCTTTTATTACACATTAGTATAAACTTTCCCAGAATATTAATTAAGATGAAATAATTTAAACCATTCACAAGACTGTCAAAACAGATTAAAATAATATTTATAAGTAAACCAACTTTGATGTAATAGTACAGACCAATAAACATTTCCGAATGATATAATATATATATCTGGCATTCATCCAACTTTGTTTTATTATAAGAATTTAGTTATCATAAATAAATTGCTTCTAAAAATCGCGCATACATAATAAATAATAAATCTACATTTATATTAGTTTGCTGAAACAATGAATTGAACCACTTTACTGTTCTAATAATAATCTGACATTAATTATATGAATATATCAAAAATGTGCTCAATGCCAAGACTCTATCCGCGGAAGGAAAAAATAATACGGCTTCCTAACTTATTGGTCACTCATTGCTAAGTATATACATCAGAATAACCTTCAACATTACTGGCAAACAGGTTTTATCGCACCGCAGTCTACTTCTAATAAACATTAATTATCATCATAACACAAACTAATGCCGCGAAAATTGGCAGAAAAAAGGGGTGTCTTTGACAACATTTTAATAATCTATTTCGAAAAAACACACGCTCGTACGTAAATCTTGGAACGGACAGATAATCTTAAACACGTTTAAATATAAAAATAATTGATATACTTACGTAATACACTTTAAATAACAGTTAGAACACAAACATCACAGTAGTAGTAATTGATTTTGGATATCGCCGATCAGATTTTTTTTCACACACAAGATTCGCGAATATAAATTATCACAAAGAATTTTTATTTATAATAGTTAATGGTGTTCACTTGTTACACGTATAATTTACAGTTCATTTTAGTAATAATTGATATAATTTAGAAAGAAACTCGTTAGTATGAAACACCATTTTGAAAGATTGAAGAAAAGATCGTCAAGGATTTTTCCCCTTCTTTCATGTCAACTGCTTGCGTCATTGCGGCATTTTGACGTTTGTACGAGTAATGTTACCAGCAGAACAATACAAATCTCCTGGTAAATAATAAAATAATGAGCATGGACGTATTAACCCATTGATTGTGAGTTGTACCTCTGTACCATACAAAAGTAGACTCTAAACACAAAATAAAAGGGTTCAAATCGAGTGGAGGTAGTGCGGCGACTGGTCGCCGCCAAGCTGCATACCATGTGCAAATGCTTTATTTTTAAACAAAATTGTTACAAATTAATGAGTATAAAATATAAAAAATCAAACATCAATGAACTAACTAATCATATTATATGGACTAATAACTATTTCTGAAATCCGTCAAATTATACCTTTCCTGTTGTTTTTGACACTTTTTGTTGAAGCTAATTTTAAAACGTAATTTGTTGCCAATTGTGTGTTAGTTTTCTAAATGTTATTTGTTCTAGATGTTATTAAATTATATAGTAAAAGTTCTTCAGTGAACATAATTTTAAAACCATTATTTTCCGGGTTAAGTTCATATTTCCCAAGATTGATGGAAAACTTTTTAGCATTGTAACATTATTTTATTTGAAATGATTGAAATTGCGTTCGTAAATTACTATTTTATGTTATGGTCGCGTTCACATTGCTATTATTTTAATAGTGTGTTTAATATTTCACAACTAAGGCATAAAAACAGTTATATCTTAGGCCATAAAGTACTTTATGAGAATGTAAATTATTGCTTTGGGTCTAGCTTTTATAAACTTTTATAGAAGCTATAATGAACGAATGAACTCTACTAATAACATCGGTATCACAAAAAATCGGTCCAAATAAATTTGTTCTTCTTATTTTTCTTGTACTATGTGGCTGGTGAAAAAGCAATCAAACTTTTGCTTCATATCTTGTTTTCACTATCCACGCAGTCCCAACCCAATGACATGTTAGTAGTTACTTAGAGCTAACATTAATTGTTCCGTTACTAGCACCCAAATGTGTAACTGCAAAAATATAATAAGGTCAGATAGTTAAGTTCCTTGGTGTTTTCTTAACTGAAACTTGAACTGGCAGGCGCTGGACGCATTTAACGGTCCTGATTGGAAGGGCTTGTAAACTTATATTGTACCTTTAAAAGGTTTAGATCGATATTGGAGGGTTCTACGCTAATGGCTGTGTGTATAATACAGCGTGATGCGGTTCACAGACACATCAACCCTAAATGTTAAGGGAGCAAAGAGTCTGAAGAATAGTATTGAAAGTTAAAATCCTCGAATATATCCTACTTATCCTTTTTCACTGCTAGTGTAAACTGTTGACAGTGAAATAGCTGTTTTTGTACAAGATGTCCTGCGCCAGCACTCCTCTCTCTCCTGTCTCATAACGACGAAAATGCCACATCGTACCAATAACCTAATTTTTATCCGTAGTACCTGTACATGACCTACACACACACACATACATATACACATATCGTATGTTTGTGTCGAGATTTTCTCCGATTTGGTATTCTTAGTATATACGTAGCCTGTACGTTCGGTATCCCGCAAGGAAAAACAGGAGTATCTATGGTTAATTTCGGCAACTTTTCACATTGAACTTGTCCGAAAATTTGTGAGCGTCAAGATGGCGGGACCAAGTCACCAATTCAAAAAGTATTACATGAAAGTGTTTGTACTACATATGTACTATTTGTACCCGAAACAAAACATTTGTACCTCTAAAGGCAAAGGAAGTATATCAAGACGTCCCTGGTCCCGCCACTTTGACGTCAAAGTAGCGGGACCTTCTGAAAGCGCTACTCTGAGGCAAGTAATTTACACCCGAAGACTTAGTACTACATATGTACATATTTATACTCAATTTTCAATACAATTGTAAGTGCCAAATTAATGTTATGGTATTGAAACATTGATCCCACCAATTTGATGATTGATGTTACCGCTGAACATATATGAAAAACGTTAGAAATCGTGCAAAATCTAATGTAAAAACTTAGTACGTCCTAAGTACATAAACATGGTGTAATTTTCAAGTTAATAAGCTAAGTACATCAAAAGTTATCAAGCATTCATCGTTTATCTCTGAAGGACACATTTATGCAGAAATGAAACAACCCAAAATTGCTTTCATAATTATTAAATATATTTTGATTCAACTCAAATTAAAACTGTTGCCTTTAGTTATTCTTGTGAAAAATGATAAATTGACTATAAGTCAATTTATCATTAGATAAATTTATTATTATAATAGAAATAAAGTTTGACAAGACTTATTTTTGCGCATATAAGTATTAAACAGTTAGGCACAATGTACGTTTGACTCTTCGTAAATTTATTATCAATTTATATACATATATCAATTTATCATTAGAACACTAAAGGCAACAGTTTTAATTTGAGTTTCATCAAAATATATTTAACTAGCTGTCCCCCGCGACTTTGTTCGCGTGTTTTAGTTTCAACGGTTTTTCATTTTTGCAACATTTTTCATTTATGCTCCGCTCCTATTGGTCGTAGCGTGATGTTATATAGCCTATAGCCTTCCTCAATAAACGGACTATCCAATTCAAAAAGAATTTTTCAATTCGAACCAGTAGTTCCTGAGATTAGCGCGTTCAAACAAACAAATAAACAAACAAACAAACAAACAAACAAACTCTTCAGCTTTATAATATTAGTATAGATAATTATTATGAAAGCAATTTTGGGTTGTTTCATTTCTGCATAAATGTGTCCTTCAGAGATAAACGATGAATGCTTGATAACTTTTGATGTACTTAGATTATTAACATGAAAATTACACCATGTTTATGTACTTAGGACGTACTAAGTTTTTACATTAGATTTTGCACGATTTCTAACGTTTTTCATATATGTTCAGCGGTAACATCAATCATCAAATTGGTGGGATCAATGTTTCAATACCATAACATTAATTTGGCACTTACAATTGTATTGAAAATTGAGTATAAATATGTACATATATAGTACTAAGTCTTCGGGTGTAAATTACTTGCCTCAGAGTAGCGCTTTCAGAAGGTCCCGCTACTTTGACGTCAAAGTGGCGGGACCAGGGACGTCTTGATATACTTCCTTTGCCTTTAGAGGTACAAATGTTTTGTTTCGGGTACAAATAGTACATATGTAGTACAAACACTTACATGTAATACTTTTTGAATTGGTGACTTGGTCCCGCCATCTTGACGCTCACGAAAATTTGTCGCGATAGCTGCGAGTCACAAAGTAATTAGACACTTTATAGCATAGACATTAACTTTTTTATTATTCCGAACGGAAATAAACGTATGTGTCATGTAGATATGTACCTACTGAATCCCGATTAGATATTTAAATCGGAATTCCGTACCTATGTATGTGGCTGGTTAGATTATACTACAATACATTGGATACATCCGGTTTCAGTGATACTACAGTATTCGAACTAGCACAGGATACAGACGATCATTTCCAGAATTAAAATGTGCTTTTATATAGCACAATACTGTTACCTCATGAATTATAAACTTCTAGTGCTATTAGCATACCCCAAGACATAAAAATAGAATTAAAAATAGATTCAGTCAATACTTTGTACTAGTAGCATTATTATTTTTATTTATTAACACTCGTTTATTCACCTTCCGATCACATACAATATCTTACTTCCTACATAAGGAGAAGGTTTCATTATTTAAATTTTGGTAATACAGAATTCAAGGATCATCAACAGAAAAGAAGAAGACCTACAGAATATTTGTAATTAAATAAGAGCTAGTAGAAAGAAAAACTTAAACCTTAGGCAGGACTGGAACCTGCGACTTCTGGCTTAACGGCCGCGTTGTGTTTAATTAGGTACAAATATTCGCTCCGCGTGCGTTTTACATACGTGCGTTTTAAATAATTAAACATAATAAATATCTAGTAAGTAATGCCAGTAATCGAACTTCTTGTCGTTCAGGGCAAAGTAGAGGGCACCAGAGGGCGGGTCGAGGGGAATCTGGGACCGGGACCGCGGTCCCAGATTCCCCTTTTGAATTTAATATTTATTTTTGAGTGGTAAGTTGGGACCGCAAAAAACAAAGAAATTTCTGTATCAAGTAAGTACAGTTAACTCAAAACTTTTGGAAACAATAATTTAAGTATAAGATACATTATACAACTATGAAGGTTATTATTGTTAGTTCAGAAATCAATATCCTTAAATAATAACATTAAAGCTATAAACGAATAACTTGTACCTTCTCAATAAAATATATTTTTAGTGACTACTACAATAACGGCGTTATTTTTGCTCAATAATTTCTATCATTCAGGGAAGACAAGTATGGGAAAGGTTGATTTTTCTCCCGGAAGAATGTACAGCGTTTCAAGCGCGCATAACTTTGTATTGGGTTACTATTTGTGTTTTTTATAAGTTTGTTGTCAGCAAGTGGATTTTCAAAAATGATATGTGCTGACAATCTAAAATCACTTACCAATAGTGAGTGCAGCTAAAGTGCCCTGGTACATAAGTATAATTTTAAAATTTCTTAATATGAAATTAAGGATAGTGAGACAGGAACCCATGGTGCCCACTTATACAACTTTGAAAATCTCTTACAGTGAAAAGTGAAAGAGTTAGACGAGCAGCTATGTTGTCCTGGTACTGTTCTGGTACGGTTAAAGTCTTCATTTCAGTCGCGCGTTTGTTACGGTCATTAAAGAAAGCGTTAAAAAGCAATGAGCCAAGGTCTGTAACCAGAAGACGGTTTCTCGAGTCTCGCACTTGAGGGTCGAGAGACTGCAGTCTTCTTGTCTTCCCTGAATGATAGAAGTTATTGAGCAAAAAGAACGCCGTTATCGTAGTAGTCACTAAAAATATATTTTATTGGGAAGGTACAAGTTATTCGTTTATAGCTTTAATGTTATTATTTAAGGATAATGATTTCTAAACTAACAATAATAACCTTCATAGTTGTATAATGTATCTTATACTTAAATTATTGTTCCCAAAAGTTTTGAGTTGACTGTACTTACTTGATACAGAAATTTCTTTTGTTTTTTGCGGTCCCAACTTACTACTCAAAAATAAATATTAAATTTAAAAGGGGAATCTGGGACCGCGGTCCCGGTCCCAGATTCCCCTCGACCCCAGAGGGCGTGGGAGGTCGCCCATGAGATGGACCGACCAATTGAAGACTGCTGTGGGTGGCTCCTTGAACGAGTGCAACAGAATGGCCGCCACAAGAGACAAATGGCGGATGATCGTGAGGCGAATAACATCTGCCTCCACTGAAGTCACGTCCTGATGACCACGACCGCTCTGCCAAGAGTGTCACGAAGAAGAAGAAGAATGCCAGTAAAAATAATTGTCCTATGCAATTGAATGCAAAGCTTTTCACTTGTTTTTTACACCTTAAAACATAATTACCATATTATTGCACGCTCCAACTACTCTGCTGCAATCCCCCTGAACTTAAATCCGGATTTCAACTTATTTGCAAATAAATGGAAGTTGTTAAGTACTGTTAGAATGTTTAAAGTTTACAAAAGTATTAAATTTGGTACTTTACTATTAAATAAATAATTAAGCTTGTATTTCGATAGACGTAAAATATCGCGTAAAACAAAACAAATTATTACAAGTATTTCGTAAAATATAACGACATAGATGGCCTTACGGATAATTTCCTGACAACGTGTCATCGTTTGAAAAGGTACGGCCACCAAGGTTTGGGAAGGGCCAGAATTAAGTATATATGTATGTAGGTTTTAAGCCTATTACAACATACTTTGACAGTGGAAAGTCGGTGTCACAATTTGTAAATTGACCTTGTGTTTAATAAGATTAAGTATTTTGGATTGTTTTCCCGCGGCCTGTCATGCTAACTGCCTACATTTCTTTTTATTTAGGTAACTTGCGACCCGCCCCGGCTTGGCACGGGTAGACCAAATTAATTAATTATACACATAAACTTCCCTCTTGAATCACTCTATCCATTGGTGAAAACCTCATGAAAATACGTTTTGTAGTTTTTGAGTTATCGCGTTCAGACAGACAGACACGTGCGACACGGGACTTTGTTTTATAATATTGATAGATATTTTATATCTAATATTATGTATATATATATAATATTTTACGTATTACGTATAGATAATGATAATACTAGCTGAGCTCCGTCATTTCACCTGCTGTTTAATTTCAGAGTTGTTTCGTAGCGTTATTTCTAACTTTTATTTTTTCCTTGGCTTATAACTTAGAACCTGACGTGCCTGTTGGTCTAGTGGTTAGTGACCCTGACTGCTTAACCAGAGGTCGTGGGTTCGATTCCCACCCAGGACGAATCTTTGTGTGATGAACACGATCATTTGTTCTGTGTCTGGGTGTAATTTATCTATAATATGTATTTAGAAATATATAAGTATGTTTATCAGTTGTCTGGTTGCCATAGCACAGGCTCTGCCTAGTTTGGGATCAGATAACCGTGTGTGAGATGTCCCAAGATATTATTATTATTTATTATCTTGAATAGTTTTGGGTGTTGCTTAAGAATTGGGTTGTACGAAATGTGCCAAACCTCTTTTTTTAATTATTTTATCATTGGCTAAAGTAATACAAATAAAACAAACAGGACTTAACACAAATAAGTTTATTTAAATACCTACTTAAATACTCAAGTTCATCACATAAATAAATTAGTAAATCGTCACAATAAATAAGATGTCAGATTACGAGAGGAGTTTACCGTAAGTTAATTCACTTTATTTTATATTGTCTGTCGATCAGTGCGTGTGGTTCTCAAAATTATAAACAAAAAGAAAACCAAAAATTATGTTTTTTTTAATTATGATTACACAAACCATATTATGTACGTATTATTTAAGTTTATTTTGCATTCTTTATGTGGATTGTGGGTCCTATTCTTTTTATTTCTAGTTATATTTACGGGAAAGACTCTTATATTATATCCAAACGTAATAAAAAAATATGCTTTTAAAATTTTTTTGTACCATTTTCAAATCTATGGATTTATAAAAAATGAAGATCGTCCTTTTCTCGTAAGTATAGTAAATTGAATAATCCTCAACAATTGAGTAGATGACTGGTATTAAAAAAAGTCTATTCCGTCAATTAAATAATATGAAAACTAGGCAGATAAAGCGGATTAAATTTGAGGAGTTGGGGCTAATGACTTCATATTGTCACAAAATGTACAAAATCGTGACGTTTTGCGACATTTCAAATCAATGTACATATTTGTATATTTACGTAAAAAACACATGTCTAATACTGTTTATTTCTGAAGGACATTACTAAAAATAAGTCATCTTTCCCAATGGCATGCTCATTTTCTTAAATAAACAAATTTGTTAGTTACACCATTTATAACTCAGGAAAGTATGGACCGATATTCATGACATTTAATTTTTTTAGATTTGTGTCCGTCCCGAATGACAAAAAATCTATCAAATACTGGAAAAATTACAAATAAAAAAATGATATTTTACGGGTACGGAAACTACTTACGATTTACTTTAAAAATCTTCTAAATCGTTTTTGAATTGCGTTCTGTTTTAGTTAAACTTATGTATTTTCAAAAAGAAAAACTTCAATGCCATTGTTTCTGACAATAATACCATATTTTGTGAACACACTTAGGTACTTATACTAGTTCTGTTGTACTCTATGATAAAATTGTAGTTCATGCTAGGAATGGTGACATCTGGGTTAGTGTCTCCATATCAAAATGTTCATCTGGTAAATGTAATGCGATGAGATAAGACCAGCAGCTACATTACAGTATAGAGTCGACTACACGACTGTGATAATATTTTAACATCGCCTTTATATCTATACCAGTAAAGTTCATTTTCCGTAGCCCACACAAACGTTCTCATAAAATCTGAATTTACTTTGTCTGAGGCATTTTTGGCCGAGTACACAAACACAACTTATAAATAAGTTGCCGTTAAGTTTCATGCTGTATCTGCCACTATAAGGCGTGAAGCATCGACATATATACATATACACATATACAAACATCTTAAATTTAAGTTCGTTTGAGTATTTCTGGAGAAGTATAATCTGAGCAAATACTACGAACTGGTCGAGTGCGAGTCGGACTCGCGCGTGAAGGCTTCGTACCATATACGGTCCCTTTCATTTTTTATTTATTTTTATTCTAGCTATTACATAGGTACATACATAGTTCATGAGATACAGTCTGCTTACAGACTGACGGACGAACGGGTGCACGGACGGACAGACGGACGGACTTCAGAATCGGGTCCCGTTACAAGCGTTACAAAGCTACAACCAAAGCCTTACGTATAAATTTCCATTTCATCCCCATCATTAATATCAGTCAACGTCTTCCAATATACGTACTCCGGTTTCAACCCTTTGGCGCCCAAATAGAATGGATACTCTTTACTAGTTGCTAAATAGAAGATACCTCTCTTATTTCTATCTACACCTAAGCCCATGACAGTAGTTTCTAAAGGAACATTACTATAGCATTCTGAATCTCTCGCTTGCTGAATATCTTTACACTTCATTCCTATAAACTTTTTAGGGTTTTTTATCGCTGAAACCCATAAGGGAAGTATCCTAAAGTGACTGCACGTTGTCGTGCAAGGATAGAACCCAATATCCGAAGGTTGGTACTCCCCACCATTCACATAAAAATCTATATGCCCCATAGGGGTAGCCATGCCATATCCATCAATATTTGTATGTATGACTTGAACGAAGTCTGCGTTTGAAGCGTCAAGCCTATCGTTTGGTCCTAAGTTCCGAAAACATGGTCCTGAAGGTTCTAAAGCGGTTAAAGTTGAAATATTTCGTCCGGTCATTGTTTGGTAGTGTCTGGCTATGAAACTGGCTGTGTGGCAGCCTAGGCTGAAACCTAGGAGCTCCAGTTTGGAAGGATCTAGCCCGCTTTGCGTGAGCTGGACTAAAACTTCAGCGATGTGCATGCCCACTGGACGCATCAGGCGAGCCGCCCTGTAATAAAAGTTAAAACTATATAAGTGAAAGAAATAAAAAAGAAACGGTACTGGTATTATCTTTTGATATTTGCCATAGATTATCAAGTACTGTGATAATTTCATAATCTTTCACTAGAGTTATTTAACGTTTTGAAAGTGGCTGAAAAGGCCTACTAGAAATAAATATATTCTGATTTTGATTAAAAGCTCTCAGATGAAATTAAATCATGTTAACTACAAAACGGTTACATTTTTTGACGTGACAACGTCTTATAAATTGGTTTGCCGGGTGACACTTCAAGAAACTGGGTAACGCTCCGCTCACGTTATGCGCTCACAATGAGAGCGAGTGAGAGGCACGCGTCCCTTCCACTCGGGCATGGTTAGCCCGCCTAAGAGCGAGAGAGACAGACATTGACATTGACAGTCGTAGTCACGTAAAACTTTCGCCCGTATACCGACTTTACAGGCAACCAACGATTTTTTTTTCATTGCTTGTTAGCCACTGTGGAAAATAGATGTCGAATTTTCTTTAATTTAATCAGATTTTACATAATTAAATGTTGTGCTAATTAAGAAAATTATGTCTAATCTTCTAATATATAAAAATCTCGTGCCAGTGTTTTTATCGAACTCCTTCGAAACGGCTTGACCGACTTTTATGTTTTTTTTTGTGTATATTCGATAGATCTGAGATTAGGTCGAAAATATTTTTTTTAGGTGATGAGGGTGGTCCTGGAAATCAACTTTTGCCGAACTTTTTCAGCTAGTAAATGTCTCTAGGTATGTGTATAGTGCATAACTTACAGATGATAATGAACAGTAGCAAATCTTTGGTAGTCAACGAGTATGACGTTGTATCCTCTCTCCTCGTACTCGTTCGCGAACATTGCAGATATCGGCAGGTTGGGGCTGTCCAGGTAACCGATGGCTACCAGGAGAGTTTTTCTGGAAATTACAATAGAATTTCTGAAATGCTAACCAAGAACATGCGTCTTAAAATAAGGAAGAGCATTTTGTGGTCAGGTATTACAGTTTAATTTTGCATTTATGATTATAAAGATAATATCTTGGAAAAACTTACACACGGTCATCTGATCCCAAACTAGGCAGAGCCTGTATTATGGCAACCAGACAACTGATAAACATACTTATATATTTCTAAATACATACATATTATAGATAAATTACACCCAGACACAGACCAAATGAGCATGCTCATCACACAAAGATTTGTCCTGGGTGGGAATCGAACCCACGACCTCCAGTTTAGCACTCAGGGTCACTAACCACTCGACCAACCGGCCAGGCAATAATAAAATTCGCAGAAATAAAGTAATATAAATTTGGGAAACTTACACACTTGTTAAGCTCAAATAAATTCTGAATAATGATAATTGAGTAATTGGTGTCCGATAATTGAAGATCTTATTTGTAATACTTACAAGTTACTGACCTTTTAAAATTAACTCTCGGATCTTTGGCGATATTCATCGCGTTCCAATAGGAGTATTTCTGTCTGGTTCTTCCGTTGCCCTGCACCACAAACGAGAGGTACTTCACTGCTGGCTCTTGGGAATGAGTGCTGACTTTGTGGAGCCAGGACCTGGAGACCACAGTCAAAAAGTTTTGTAACGCATATCAAATAACTGATTTATATTTTGACGGTGACCAAAGCATTATACAAAGGGGTAAACGACAATAATTTTATTTCTATGTCCGTTAGCTAGATTTACAAAAAATATTGGATACGTAAATAAAACAAATCAGGTTATTTGTTAAGCAATATATTATGGTCTTCGACAAAATAAAAACCAATTAAAAAAAAAAAACAAAAGTACGCAATTAAAATAAAACTACTTTTACGTTTTATTTAGTAATATTAACCGCGTTAGAATCCGTTCAATGTAGTTTTATTTTAATGTCTAATATTCGCGTAAATGTTTCTTTTTCTTGTCGAACGTGTAAATGTAATACAAATTTTCAATATCCAATCCAAGGGACATTTACCTAGCTGAAAACTACTAAAAGTAGTACCAAATTAAAATAAATAAATTAGTATTATGATAAATTATGTAGTACTTAAATATTTATAATGAAATAATTAATACACATAAACATGTTAATTTATAAAATTCACAGCAGTTTAGACAGACACAGAAACTACGTCATTAAGCCAGCTTTTCCTGCATTTACTCATTTAGTAAGATTGATGCTATTAAGTATGACACATTACCGCATAAATGAGTGGCTACACAACAGACATATCATTGCGGCTTGTGAAAAAGAATGGAGGGAATTGAGTAAAAGTTATGACGTTAAGAAAAATTCTTGTGGCACTTAAAAATGATCTACTGAAATTATACGATAGGGATGCGGACGAATTTTTTATATATACACGTCACATAATTATATTAATAAAAAATATTAGACACGTATCTTTTCTTTTTTTACTTAAACAAAACAATGAGGAAGACACGAGTTGCGTGACGTCACTTGTAGCTACTATTTTTACCAGCACGTGACGTCGCAAGCACACACTTCTGAACTTTAAAACTTTGTAATTTTTCATTGATTTGAACAAAAGAAAAAAATACGAGTTTTTTTCTTTTTTTATCTATTCCTTTGTTATATAGATATCCAGCGCTATCTAACTGGTTGACTAAATAGACATTCCTTTGCATATCCAGTCCGCACACTTATTGAATAATGTACCTTTTCCATGATCTTAAAACACGTAATGTGGCTTCTAAGTGCTTCTTTTGATATCGTAAAGATCGGCGTATCTACTTACTGCGTCAGTTTTTGGACAAAACATGATTAGAAAGATTTTACTGAATAAAAACAGTTGTATTTTCTTTAACATTTAGTAGTTACTACATATTTCCTTGTTTATATTGCCTTTTATGGACAATAGACTGCCACTGCTCTCAACCTAAAATATTCGATATTTTTCCTACTGACTTAACTGAAAGGTTTTTAAAATACGACCTCCGTAGTCGAATGGCGTACACACCGGTTTTCAAGGTGTCGCCAGCTCTGAGCTCCCAGGTTCGATCCCCAGTCGGGTAAATGTAGAAAACCAGTTTTCTACATTGCCTCGGGTCTGGGTGTTTGTGGTACCTTCGTTGTGTCTAAATTCCATAACACAAGTGCTTTAGCTACTTACTTTGGGTTCAGAGCAATGTATGTGATGTTTTTCACATTTATAAAATAGTCAACTAAACATGGCCATTATTATAGTTACACAAACCCGAGTTAAATTTAATTGCGCCAAATATATAACTAACACCAACAAATCAATGATATAAGGCAAATGTCTTCCAAAATTCACAGGGAAATGTTGTTGTTTTCCTGTTAAAAATATTGAGTCCAATGTCATTACTAAAGACAATCAATCTTTTGAATAACTCTAGAATTTGTTTGGACACGTGATTATCAAGGTTCATAGTTAAGCTAGGATCAGGGTCTCAGAATGTTTATTAGAAGAGGTTTTTATCGGTTGATAACACACCACTGTTTAACTTCTAATGTGCGGAATGCTGATATACTATTCGTTTGCACGGATAGCTGAGTGGTAAAGGTCACCACGCCTATTACCACTGTGCTCGACGAGGCGCGGGTTCGCTCCACGCATGGGACAACGTAAATAGTAGAATTGCGATCAGTGCCCTTACTCTCCATTTTAATCTTATTTCTAAGACAATGCCAATTTGAAATTGTTATTCATTTAGCAGGCACTCAAACAACACACAGTACAAAAAAATACTGTCAATGTTTAGAATCCAGTCAATTCCTTTTATTGACACCATTTTATTTAAGAAAACTGAATCTCCTGCCCGCTCAACCAATATCAATTTTGTATTAGCCTTGTATTAGAATTAAAATTAAATTGAAGAGTAAGGGTCTGGTCTAGATTATTTGACATATATAAAAATACTGTCCATTTTTACATTCCAGTTCTTAGATAATTAATCTGAGTTCCAGTTACTTAGTTAGGTAAATGACAGTATTTTTTTAAGAAAACTAATTCACCTCTTCGCTAAACTAATATCAATTTTGCATTTTCATTGTATTAGAATAATAATTAGTTGAATAATAAGGGCACTGATTAAATAAATGTTGTAAAGTACGTTATTAATAAATTGAGCATTTTGTAACTTTTTGCGACCTGCCTTCTAAAACAAAACTAAATAAAAAGGTTATCGTAGCATGGGGCAATCTATACTAATACTAGCTGTTGCCCGCAGCTCCGCCCGCGTGGAAGTCACCTAGGGGGGTGAAAAATAGATGTTGGCCGATTCTCATAGATACCGGATAAGCACAAAAAATTTCATCAAAATCGGTCAAGCCGTTTCGGAGGAGTATGGCAACGAAAACTGTGACACGAGAATTTTATATATTAGATAGATTATAAAGAGGAAAGATTTGATTATTTGCATTGAATAGCCCCGAAACTACTGAACCGATTTAAAAAATTCTTTCACAGTTTGTAAGCTACAGTATCCCCAGGTGACATAGGCTAAACCTATTATATTTTTTAATTTTGAATTTTTTCTTAATTACTCAAGTGTAAAGCATCAGTCAGCGATCTGCCAGTATTTTATAAAAAAAAAAAACATTGTAAGAGTATGTCAGTGAGCGGGTAATTGTGGTCTGCGGATATATCTCGCAACTCACATCCTTGTGTTAAGTTATAGCTACCTACTAGACCACGAAGATTATATTATAATCATGTTTTAAGACATTCAGTTTCTACTCTTTAATAGCATACGATGTAATATAACTAATTAACTGCACAAGTATCATTTAAATTAACACGCTATGGATAGAAATTAAATGTAATTAGGGCATTTGCTCCGTAAATTAAAGCAAGTTGTAGGTAGGCCTTATTTTGATAGTCTAAAATTCTAAATACTTATTTATCTTATTTAATTTTAACATGAATTCTGAAATAAATAGGTCAGATTGAGAACCGACCTTTAAAAAAGTATTTACAATAATTCAAAATATACCTTTGAAAAAACCTAGCACAAAAAGGAGATTATTTACTTTTCAAACTTTTCCCAAACTGTGTTATGTATGTTTGGCAGTATCGAAATTACCGTAAAATGTATAAAATCCTTATCAAAGGATAAATCTTAACCTTGATAACTTTTATTGTTCCATAGACAATAATTGGCGTCCAGCCAGTCATTGTCTATTGATTGCCAAACTTTTTATAATACATCTTGACGAATGTGTGATAAAAAGGTAGATAACCTTGGGGACAGCCAAGAAAATTATGATCCGTATTTGTTTTAATTTTAAGTTAATATGAATTAAGTCAAAAATGGTTTTTAAAATTCCAATTTTAAAGAGTATTTTATTGCACCAAGGCTTTATGTAACTTCAACGTTTTTTAGAATAAAATCGAATTGAATTTTCAAACATGTGTAAAAATAAAATGTAATTTATATCAAAAACACTAAGGAGTATTACCCCTTTTTAACCTTGTTAGGCGATGAGTCGCCGTCGTATTCTAATAATTCTGTAAAATATTTTATTTGCAAAATTTGAAGTATATTGGACCTAGGAATCACGTTGTCCCATACAAATTTTGGTCCCATTTTTTTACCCCCTTAGGGGAAGAATTTCGATAAATCCTTTTTTATCGAAGGTCGGCGATGTCATACAAAGAACACCCACCAAGTTTGAGGTCTCTACGATCAGTGGTTTAGGCTGTGCGTTGATCCGGCAGTCAGTCATACAGGACAAAGCATTTTACATTTATATAAATAGATTTCTCTCAAATCAAACCAACGCATCTTTAGGTAATAATCAACAACAATACATAATTACAGAAATACAGTCCGTAACGAATATTTTTGGATCAAAATAAACTGTCCCATGCGGGGATCGAACCTAGCATATCGCACAGTGGCATTTGGAGTGGCATTCCCTATACCACGCTCGCCTAATCAATACAGTAAACCTGTTTTGATTATCAATTAATGGATATACAAATACTTAGCCGGATAATCTTTGTGGACTAGCCGTTAACGCTCCAATAATTACATACGATATCAAGTTACTTACAAATAGACATCAATCCAGCTGGGTATCCAAATTCGGCTCTAGAGTCCACTGCACAACTAAAATCTGACACCGTACACAAAATAATACTGGCACAAAACACAAACTTTATCATTTTCACTACTTATTTACTCATACATTTAAAAAAAGTCATTTAAATAACACATTTAATTGTAATAATTATTCTTAAACCAAAAAAAGTACAAACTATATAATTTCTGTTTAATTTTGTAATAAAGAAAATCTTTTTTACTTTTCATAATAGTTTTTGGCGCGAAGTTATTTTTTATCGTCGCTTGAGGCAACGGCCGCGCAGTAATACAGCCAATTTAGAACTGGCTGCATGCTTTTAAACGAGCGTAGATATTGTGAAAACTTTAAGAATTTTTGCGATTGTCTAAGAAAGATAATCTTAAAAATATTTTTATAATTCTTTATTTAATTATGACTTAATTGACGTCACAGTTTGAAGTAGAGGAACGAGAAGTGAATCTTTTTGTAATAAAAAAATCGGGATTCGGTCTCAAATATTAGTGGGATGCTTTGTCAATTTTAATTATTTCGAGTTTTTGATAATATTTGTGGTACTTTTTACTTAGGTATATTTATCTTCTTTCTGACCGACACAAGGCTCGGTCGCTAGCTTTTTCCGTAAATAGGCCAAAGACTTATTCGTGTTCAAGTTTCGTTAAAGGTTGCTCGGGTCAGGCGTTCGTTTCACTCAGCCTGTACATTAGCAAGGTTTTAATGAACTAAGCTTTTGAAAGTAAATTCTAGCCTTTGATTTAGAATTTCTCGTTCGGGTCGACTTAGTTATTTCTTTTTTTTTGTGTATATCGCTGATGCTATTACCACATATTATACAACTTCCCTCGTCTAGTAATAGAACCACTTAAAGACATTTGTTATCTATAATAAATAAACAATAATCAACAATTATCACATTTATTGGTAACTATAATAACTATTTATAAAAATAAATAATTAGGTACATATTTAACTTAATAATTTATGATTTTAATACTTTATTACCATCACCTAGAGAAGTCACTCTTTTGCATTTTTTTCTTTCCTACTCGAATTAATAGATGCAGCCTAAAAACTTCATGAATCAGGCTAGTTTTTTTACAAGGCATCTTAAAATTACAATTTGATTGAAAAGTGCATCGCTGATGGGATGGTCCGCCACTGTTCTATACCACATTTTCCTAATTAATTAATCTTCGAACAGCTTCGAATACTGACAATCTTCGCACTTAACTCTTGTCTTACAAACACCTCCTTTGCAAGGATACTCTCCCTTTCGCGGGAACTCCTGGGGCTTGTCGGCTGCGAACCAGGACTTGTGCAGCTGGTTCAACATCGACAGCTCGTACTCCCGAAGATGGTCGGTTGGAGCTGATAATATCAGCTGGAGGGACGCTGTGAGGATGACTAGGGATAGCTGGAAATGAGGAATTGTTTTAGATCATTTTTGAGGTCTTGATTGAAAAAAATGAAAGTTTTGATCTTAACAGTTTGCTCGCAGTTATGATTGTATCATGCTTAAGTGTTAGATATACACTTATTGTTAAAAAAATTACTGAGACTTGACTCTCCCACTTTTGGGCTATTACCATACTTAAATATGCAGAGATGGAACGAATATTGGATAAATATTTTTAATAGCGAAAAAAGCACTCTGTGGATAGACCAATGGCCTTCCATATTGCATAATATATTTAAAAAAATACATTTAATGAAGCTTAATTAGTGACATATGATCCTTACATATCTGTTAATCCAATCCCAAACCTTGGTAAGTATATTGTTAGCTGGATATTAATTGAAGACAATGATAGGTTCACACGAAAGCCGCTGGATTTTTAATCTCTAATTTGCATGATTAGCTGGTATTGTTCATAGATTTATTAGCCTTAAATGATTAGGCACTAATTATATATTTTGTGTCTATATTGGTCAGTTACTGTTAGGTTTTTCCTTTTAGTTTTTTTTTTACTGTTTTGCGTATGTTTTATAGGGAAGTAAAAACATTGTTTTTTAATGAGTTAATTTATTGTTGCTTTTTTAAGTTAAGTGAAAATGAAGTTTATACATGACAGTTTTTAAGATTTTGTTATTATTTGTTACGCATTATTTATTTATTTCGGGAAAACAAACAGATACACATTATGTCTTAATAATAAATATTACAGGTACTAATGTATAAATGTGTAAATCACAACGTTATCCACATCTTAATTAGAAAAATATTTTAATTTGAAACTAGCTTAAACGAGTGAATTTTATAAGCCTGCAAAAATAAAATAAATATATTTGCTTATAATAATTAAGTTAATTTTGAGAGTAATATTGCTATAAGTTTTTGATATTTTCTATTACAGTGTTTTTAAATTTATTATAAGCCAAGTTAAACAAATCAATGCCATAAAATAATAATGCATGCGAAGCGAATACTTAACGTCAGGCAGGACTCAAACCAGTAGTCGCAGGTTCGAGTCATGCCTGAGGCAAAAATTTTACCTTTCTACTATTTGTATAATTTCAAAGGTTTTATAAATCATAATAACACACCCTAAAAATAGGAACAGTAACTACCAAGTTAATGGTTGGCGCTAAACAGAGGAAAGGATGACGTTGACAAAAATAAACCGATAAAATAGACGATTTTTATAACTAAACATTAAAAATAAACAAATAAAATCTTACCAAAATATTCATGGCGGCTTCTCAAACCCTTTTAACACGGAATTAAGTTGGTTTTAGCTTTAAATACGCGAGAGCACGACACACTTCCGATGTTTCACGATCAGCTGCTAATCCCGTTATCTTTGGATGTATAAAACTCTGAGTAAAGGCACAATCACAAACCGAATCAAACGGTATAATGAATTGATTTTATTCGTATTTACGGTAATTTGTAGTATTTAGTTTATAATTATTTAAAACAAAACGGTTTACTCACGTATATTCTCGGGATCGCCCGACTAGTTTCAGACTCAATAGGAGTCCCTAATTATGAGCAGAGCGGCGGCGGCGCGGCGCAGACTATTGAATCGGAAACAAGTCGGGCGATCCCGAGAATATACGTGAGTAAACCGTATGGTTTTAAATAATTATAATACTCCTCACGAATGTTATTATACATACTTAGTTCATATATAACTATACCCCATTAATATTTCTAACTAGCTGTCCGCGCCGGCATCGCACGGGTGGAGTGATTTTGAAAACATTTCTAAACGTTTTTCTTTGTGTCAGAGTGGTTACCATGTTTTAATTTAATTTATTTACATTAGACGTCCGTCTTTAGGTCACCAAAGTACACATGTGTACCAAATTTCAACCAAACCCAATCACAGCCAAACACAAATTTCAACCCAATCACAGCCCAACGCAAATTTCAACCCATTCACAGCCAAACGAAAATTTCAACCCAATTATAACTAAACGCAAACTGGGTGGGACAGACAGAAACACGAGCAATTCTATAAGGGGTTTATTTTTACACTAGCTGTCCCCCGCGACTTTGTTCGCGTGTTTTAGTTTCAAAGTTTTTTCATTATTGTAACATTTTTCAATTATGCTCCGCTCCTATTCATAGTCATAGCGTGATGTTATGTAGCCTATAGCCTTCCTCAATAAACGGACTATCCAATACAAAAAGAATTTTTCAATTCGAACCAGTAGTTCCTGAGATAAGCGCGTTCAAACAAACAAACAAACAAACAAACAAACTCTTCAGCTTTATAATATTAGTATAGATTTCGAGGCACGGAACTCTTAAAAACACTGCATAATCTCGTAAAGTTAATGCTTATCAGTGCATTTCTGCGGTAAATTAAACAACATTGTTTTAAACACATCCTAATGTTATACTGAGCGGTGTTAATGAGTCAGTGAGTCATATAAAACGTTAGTACAATGTCAATGCTGTCTGTTATTTGGAGTTAGTAAACAAATGCGCACATGGATAAGTGTGTCAAATGATTCACAACAATGTACAGTTCACGAAGTTTATTGACTTCTGAATAAATTTTGCGAATGTTTACTGATCTCTTAAGATTTTTTTACCGATAAAACTACTTTTAACACTTTTACATAACTTAATATAAATATTATTATAATAAAAGATCAGTAAGTTAAGAACGTCGTGGTGGCCTAGTGGTTAAATGAACGGATTTGTGTGCACAAGGTTGCAGGTTCGAACCCACTATAGGCAGGTACCAATGTGACTTTTTCAAAAGTTATATGTACTTTCTTAATTATTCTAAGACATCATTGACAATCGGTGAAGGAAAACATCGTGAGGAACCTGGATTCGAAAATTTGGAATCTGAAATCGCCAACCCGCACTGAGCAAGCTTGGTGATCGTTGCTCGTTCCTTCTCTATATGAGAAGAAGCCTGGGCCCAACAGTGGGACATTTATAGGCTGGTATTATTAAGTTAAGATAGGAGGTACACTTCAATGCAATAGCTATTAGTTAACATAACTGTGTGACCTATTAGAGGCTACACAGCTTAGTAGATTTTTTTCTAGATTTAGGTAGATTGTTTTCCTTTGATTTTTAAAAATCTAATAAAACTGTAATAATTAGGTTCAGTTTGCGCTACACCATTTTAAGACTTTTTATCAGTCTAAAATTAACTTTATTTAGACTATTATAAAGTAGATGTTTGTTTAAGAAAAGTTTAAGTAAATGCCATCAATTGGCACAAGAATTAAATAGACTATAAAAATATAATGATAGAAAGACGAAACAAATCAATTTGAAAAGTGGAAAGTTTCTATAATTATATCGTAAACTAGCTGTGCCCGCGGCTTCGCTCCCGTCAACTGACTACCTACCCTACCATATCTACCCTACCCTACCTACCGTACCCTACCCTACCTATTTTTTTTGTTTTTAAACCTTCCCTATATTCTAGCGAACAAAACAAAAAAGAATTATTCAAATCGGCCCAGCCGTTCTCGAATTTTAGCGAGACTAACGAACAGCAATTTATTTTTATATATATGATATCTAAAAAAAAATATTGTTTTAATCCTCCGATAAGCGTCTATTAATTAGACTCCAGCTCCACGGTTTCAAAATTTAATTCATATAAAGGAAAATAAAAAGAATATACATTTACTGTCACAATAAAAAGCCTAGATACTTAAGTGCTCGATAAAGCAACACACAAATCTACTGACCATTGCACTTAATAAAGGGGTGACGATATAGAAACAACTCGATATAAATGATAGAGTAACGTATTGTTATGAAACGAAACAGTTTGCGCGACATCCGTTGGAAAATCCATGGCTTTGTGATAGCACACCCATGTGGCAATATGGTGATATTGGAAATAGTGACCACCAGTATCCTATAGCTAAGTTGCAATGGGACATTTACTTAACGAAGTAGGTATTCAAGGTAGTAGTGGTCGACTGAAAAAAAGACCAGCTATCAGAAATGCGAGGCAGGAAATCTGCGGTTCTATACGTATATAGGTATCTATAATAGGTACTACACACGGAGATATAGTATGCCCATTGCATTATAGTAACACCGTATATCAACTTTTTCAATATTTTTTTGTTTAATTTGTTTTTCGTGTCGCAGCTATCATAAATTCTGCCAAATTGGATTGTTTTTTTTTAATTATTGACTCCCGCAATAAGGAATTTAATCCTTGTATCGTGGGGCGTTTTACAAATAATCAATTCACATGCACAAGGATGCCAGATGACAGCCAGACTTGGAGGCATCGTCCCATGCGGGGATCGAAACCGCAGCACGTCGCGCATATTGGTAATTGGCGTGGTGACTATACCACTCTACTATCCGTGTAGTCTGGTTTGTTAATTATTTATTTGTTGTTTTTTTTGTTGTTTTTTTGATCGTTTTTTTTTTTTTTTTTTTGTTATTTTTTATTACAATTCTTATAATATTTGTTATTATTTGTCTATGTACTAATTTTCGTATGCTACTTATGGCAAAATATGTGGAAACTGTGCGACCCTGTATACATCTGTCTGTACCCATATTTTACGAAATAAAGATTTGATTTGATTAATCGAATAATCAAGTTTAACCTGTAGACATGATTAATTAATAAATATCTAAGTTAAACTTTCAAATCAACGTTACCTACCTGACCTCGAGACTGTCTCCCAAAAATAAAATAAAGATCATTAAATTACAACCTTGAGATGTAATGCTGCTAACATCGTTTTTACACGTAAGTAGCGTGATCATATCGCAATTCTGTTGTAAAACATGTATTTGACAAAGATCGACACGAATTGTAAGAAATATTGTGTGCACGGATGGTGGAGTGGTGTAAGACTTAGAGGAATAAATAAGTAAACTATAGAGTGCGCATATCGAGTATGAACTGTTGTTACTAGTATGAACAAGTAAAATTACTGTTAAAACAGAGTGCACCGTTTTATTATTACCCTAATAATATCGGAACCGTCGATATTTTTGCATAAACGTCTGTCGTCACACGGAAAATCACATAAATCAGTAAACGAGCGCAGTGCATTTGGCTAAAAATGTGCTTACGCTTGACAGAACGGCTACTAGCGTTGCGCACGCTCTATGCTTGTCTATTTTTACTCTTTGGTGTAATATGTCATTATAGTAACATCCACTAGGCGAAACACAAAACAAATGAAAATCAACCAAAACTCTTGTTTTCGTGTCGATGTTAGACGTATAATATAATAAAAGGGTCCAGTATGTTGCGACCGGAATTCATAGCGGCGTGAGTTTTTTTTTGAGATATCTATGTAGTTAGCCTGAGCGCAGGCTTTTATAACTTAACCGGACTTTAAGGCAGACATTTTTTTCATTAGAGAGCTGTAAGTTGAGGTGTTAGACCATGACCCTGCTTTTCATACATGTAAAATACAAAAAAAGTACCTATACATAAATTTCTAATCAAATCAGCCAAATATGTCATTATAATAATCAGTTTGGTGATTAACTGCTAAAAATTGACTTTTAGTTATTTTAGATAAAATGTAATTAATTAAAACTGTTTTATCTAAAAACAATATTAGGTTAATGATGTCAAGGCATATGCACACTTTAGGGATTAAAAACATAAAATTCTTGACAGACAGACAGACAGACCGCAAAGTGATCCTATAGATACGGTACCCTTAAAAAGCATATACAGAAAGGCACGAAGGGTTATCGTTATTATGTACCTTAAACTAAATTAATTATAATATCAGCCTATAAATGTCCTACTGCTGGGCACAGGCCTCTTCTCATATAGAGAAGGAACGAGCATTGATCACCACGCTTGCTCATTGCGGATTGGCGATTTCGGATTCAAATTTTTAGAATCCATATTTCCTCATGATGTTTTCTTCACCATCTATCACGAATCACGAATAATTAAGAAAGTACATATAACTTTGAAACAGACACATTGGTGCCTGCCTGTAATGGGTTAGAGATAGAGAGATGGAATAATAATAACTTGGAAAAGGAAATACAGCTACTTTTTGTAACTATATATAACTAATACCTATATAACTATTCTGGGAACCTACCTATCTTTTATTACTTCAGTGTGAAACGGGCCTAAATGAAACTATTTCCCTATAAAATGCGTGGAATTTCGCAATATCTGTGTCAATCCATCACTGGGCGAACAAAATGGCGGCCATTCCCGCCTTTTTCATTTTGTTTCTCTATTTTAATTTAACATTTGGCTACACTTTGATGAGTAAGTATATTTTGGTTTATTTTTATTCACCACATACAGTTTATAATTTACTAGCTGACCCGTGCCCACTTCGTTGGGCATAAAGTTAATAATCCTTTTTTAGTTCATATGACCTAACGAGTTAAATTATTTTATTAATATTAAAAATTAAATTATCTATACTAATATTAAAAACTAATATTAAACTACTAATATTAAAATTAAATATAAAAGTTAGACATATGCTGTCGTTGACTTTTTTGTAGACATTTTCAAGCTCCACATCTTTTCTCTAGAACTCAAAAATATAACTTTCATAGTTAAGGCAGCGTTCGTAAGAATCGCTTTCATTCGACCGTTTTTTCTCCGATTCACTTTGCAAAACGGACTACCACGTAAAAGCCTTTTTATTTTTCGGTTTTTTATATAGCCTATGACACTCAGCAATAATGTGGCTTTCTATTGGTGAAGGAATTTTTAAAATCGGTTCAGTAGATCCCGAGATTACCCCTTACAATTTAACAAACACACAAACTTTACTTCTTTATAATATTATTATTATTATTATTATATTATTATTAATTATTATTATTATTTGTATCTCTCTTTTTTCACGGGCTATCCTCAGTATTAAGAATACCCGGTCCTTTGAAAGGCTTACGTGGGGACACAGGTCCAACACGCAGTGGCCTTGTTGAGAACTTTACTCTAAACTGGGATGGGGCATCTACTAGGGCCCATCCACCTCTGCTCTATGGAAGAACAGACATGAATGGTCCAAAGTAGATACAGAGCTATTGTAAATTATGAATGGAAAGTAAAAATTTAGGCTATGTGTAGGTAAATGTTAGTGGATTGGTTATTAGAACTAAATCGGAAAACTATGGCACCTGCCTTCTAACACATATAAATGCAATCAAATAGGCAGGTGGTGACTCGCCAGCTCACCAGATGGGCCCCCCAACATAACCGCCACTACAGGCAGCAGGAGGCAACACCAGTGCGAGCGGCTAGGGGTGTCGAGCGGTGCGGCCCCGATTTCGCCATCGCGGGTCACAGTAGCGGACCCGGAGCGGGTTTCCTCGCTATTACGCCATTAGACACTTCCACCCCCGAGCATATAGCTCTAGCGACCCCTCTCTAGCCAGCCAGTTAAGGCAAGAAAGAGCTGGGAGCCCTCCTAAGAAGTGACTCCCTGGAGCACTCAGGTCCGTTGTGTCGCTACTCACAAACAGCTCGCCACAAGCTGCCCTGCGGATGTATGCTCCTACATAGACCTTAAGATACATTTTTTATTTATATCTCAAAGTTGGAAAAAGCAAGTTAATCAGGTATTGCGTTATTCTCATGATGAGGTAACGGCTTGCCCCGAGGGGTTTATTATTATTATTATTAGTATAGAAGTATAGATTTCTTCCATTTTTATTTTATAGTGACAACGAATTATTTTTCTTTTACAATTAACTTTTACTGTTTTATTGTAATTTGCACCCTAGTTACCCCATGTACCTACTTTTTAAATGTTATCCAAATATTCTAGTTTAAATTTGAATAAGCTATTTTCTTTACAGAGGATGACGAAAATGAAATTATTTGGCCATCGGAATACCATTTTAAAGGGGAGAAGCTAGACTTTAAATCAACTTTAAAAGAACCTTTTGAAATTTGGTAAGTAATTCTAAGTGGTATAATAATCCTTCGTTGGTAATACTTTTGCGGTAAATTCACTCTCAGAGTTAATTTTGTTTTTTTCTTTAGGTACAAAGCAGAATTAAATCGATCGCGTATAGATTTCTATGGAGGTAACGTGAAGACGTATTACTATGGAGACACCGGCTACTCTTATTCGGTAAACCTAAGTTATATTTAAAGTCCTAGTTCAATGGTAATACTATACCGTTAGTTTTTTTAAATAGGCTAAGATTTGACTCCTATGAAATTTACGAGCTACTAGCGGTCCCTTGCGGTTTCATCCGCGTAAGTTTCCGTTCCCGTAAGACATTTTTCGGGACTTTTTGAAGTTATAATTCTTTTGGCGCGTTAGGGAAAAATTATGAGGGTAAATTTTTAAGATGCGCGCGCACACCGTCACGAAAAACCGACACCCTGAAGTTAGCTTTTCAATTATGTACAATTTTTTTTTCGTATGATAGTTAAATAAACTTTATTTTACTAGATAATGCGTTATGATAAAACTTTCAATGTATTAAACACTTTTTTAACCATACATACACACACACTTTTCTTGTGTTACAAGTGTAACTATCCCGACTTTGTTTTATATAACACTAGCTATCCCCCGCGACTTTGTTCGCGTGTTTTAGTTTTAACGGTTTGTCATTTTTGCAACATTTTTCATTTATGCTTCGCTCCTATTGGTCGTAGCGTGATGTTATATAGCCTATAGCCTTCCTCAATAAACGGACTATCCAATACAAAAAGATTTCTTCGAACCAGTAGTTCCTGAGATTAGCGCGTTCAAACAAACAAACAAACAAACAAACTCTTCAGCTTTATAATATTATAGTATAGTATAGATAGATAGATATAGAAGATCGTTGTTTTATTAATAAAGGGATGAAGCTCTACAGATATATATATTTACGACGGAATCTACAACAGTTCTAACAACTGATCAACTTTACCTATTGCAGTATTTGTGTGGTTTCTTATTATATGATTGATTTTTTCTTAGGTTCACCCCGTGACTACTGAAGAGGTGACCAACGAACAAGTTTGCTATGAAACCAGTAGCTCTGATGAGCAGATGGATTTCTTGCCCGACGTGTCGGAACTGTCCTATACTGGTAAGCTTATAATGAGAAACTCGTCGTGTAAGCCGGTTTGACCGATAATGGAGGTTAAGCCGCGGTTGCCATGGTTGATGGACCATTTGTAATCATATCGAGACCCCTCCGTCCCTCGGAAAGCACGTTAAACCGTTGGTCCCGACTGTCATACGTTGATCTTTGAGAGTCGTTAAGTCCTTACAATTCTGACTGGTTGTCAGTAGTGGGATACTTAATTTGTTGTGATCTTCAGAGTTAAAATAAGTGAACTATAGAGTGCGTCTAACAGAAAACTGTGAGCACCAGTTTAATAAACAAGCATCGTCGTAAAATTAGTGTCAAAACAGAGCGCGCCGTTTTATTAAAACTAACTCAAAATCTAATATTACTCTAATAATATCGGAACTATAGATATTTTCGAGTAAACGTCTGTCGTCACACGGGAAATCACTTTTATCAGTAAACGAGCGTAGTACTTACACCTAAAAATTTGCTTACGATCGGTACAACAGGCTACTAGTGATGCGCGCCCTCTATGCTTGCTTATGTATACGCTTAGTTGTGATCCCCAAGAAATCTACTATTCTTTGGTGAACGTGTGCTTAGTAGAGTATATTCGAAGAGTTACATTAGCGGATAATACTAATTTTGGTATATTGCAGGTCAAACGATGACGATTTACGACAAGGTGGTGGACGTCTGGACTGGCAGCAAAGAGCATGATTATGAGGAGAAGATGGTTCATGAGACTACTTTGTACGTCTTCAAGACAGAAGATGGTGTCGACATACCAGTACAGTAAGCAGCTTTCCGTATTCCGTATAAGAAGAGTTAATTAATTCATGTTTAGGATTTGAATCAACGGTGAAATTGTGACGTCATGCGACATTTCAAATGAATATCGTAGTAAGTTTTTTGATAAAGAAAAAATACCGTGTGTCTAATATTTTGTTATAATCTATCTGAGGGATTAAAAAATAAATATTTCATCTACCCTACTCTAAATATGGGTTAATAGGATATTTAAAAATATGCGATGGAAGCTAACGATAAATAAATGAAATAATTTATAGAGCTTCGCGTTCTTGGTATCATTATTTCAAACAAAGCTCTCACGTATATTCTCGGGATCGCCCGACTAGATTCAGACTCAATAGGAGTCCCTAATCATGAGCTGACGCGGCGGCGGTGCTGTCGCGAGTCGAAACTTGGTATCATAGTGCTGACAAATATACATGATTTTATTTTCCAGAGTAATCAGTAAGACGTACAACTATCTGATAGGGGAGGTGTCCCAGCACATCATCACTAATTATTTCGAGTTTGAGAAATCTGTTGCCGATGAAGACGTTACCGTTGAAGATGGTAAGATTAGTAACAACTTCTAACCTTTCATAATGATATTTTTTTAAAACAAAACGGTTTACTATCGTATATTCTCGGGATCGCCCGACTAGTTTCAGACTCAATAGGAGTCCCTAATCAAGAGCTGACGCGGCGGCGATGGTTTCGCGAGTCGAACTTTCATAATGATCATCAAAGTGCTTTTTTCTAATAGTAACAACCCACACTTTATCTTCAGTTTAAGTGTCACTGAGATGTTTATAAACAATGGAAACAGATCAAAGCTCAGAACAATAAAAAATATTTATTAATCAATCGAATATGGCGTCAAAAAAAATATTCTCATCCCATCGTCGACAGGAAGTGTGTCTAAAAGGCTGGTGGCATTTCTACGTTGTAGGGCAATGCTTATCCTCTGTACAAGGTAAAAGCCAGCTTTTAGGTCATGCAAAGTGTCAACAACACGTTTGTTAAGTTAATCTTATTCCAATATTCTCTAGAGGACGAGTGCGAGAGCTATTATTTTGGTAAAGACTTCAAAAAGGATCTAACCTTCTTCCACCCGAGCATCCCTAAGGAGTTGGATATGGCGTTCGACATGTACGCGAACCACCACAGTAAGGTGTACCATGAGAAGGAGCATCTTAAGAGGAAGATGATCTTCGAAAAGAATTGGAGGTGAGATTGCATAGTTATGACTTGTATAAATATATTTAATTCATTTCGTGTACATTAAGTCCGCAAGAGGCAATGGTATTTTTGGTTTATTAAACTGGCATAAAATAATTTAATTTACATCTACATCAATTCAAATTAATGTCTGGATCCCGGGGTCGATCACATCTCAACTCTCAAAATCGAAATAAATAAACCACAAAACTTCCAGAATGGTGGAAGAACACAACCGCAAGAACTTAGGCTACAGAATGGAACTGAACAAGTTTTCCGACTGGACCGACGAAGAGCTGAAGTACCTGACAGGCACCCGGCCTTCCAAGCACGTTTACCCTGAGATGCAAGAGTTCCCTCATTCTTTGACTGAGATTGACGAACTGGCACAGGACTTACCAGAACACTTCGACATGAGGATGCTAGGAGCTATCGCTCCTGTTAAAAGTAGGTCCTTTATTTGAAATCCTTTCTTTCTAGATAGATTTGCTTAATAGAAGTCGGAAAATTATGAGGCATACTGATGCCTGCCATAACTTACATGGACTGCCAAATTATTGTTTAAAATATTTGATGAAAAAAAAGTGATAAAAAATAAAATTAAGGAAAAGAACGCCTAATTTAAACAAAAATATTATGAATTAGATATGATCATAAAATATTATAAGCTTTTCGAAACAAATTGTTAATGAAAAGGGTTTTAAATTGAGTATTAAATATTAAAACGGGATTTTGTCCAGTAAGTTCGGACAAAATATTAGTTTTATATAAAACTTATACCAAACCTCAAGTCGAGCGAGGAAGTTTTTGGGTTTTGCGTTGTTTAAAATGATAATCAGTAGAAATATTAAGTAAAACGTATCTACGAACAGTTTTTTACTAACATTATTTTTTCACAGAGCTACTACTACTTTTAACTACCAAACTGTAAACGCAAATCTAAGGTTTTTTTCTACGTGTTGATGGCAATTAGATTGTGAAAGCCAAGAATTTTGGTAAGAGTAGTGTATTATTAGTAGCGTTCCATGTTCGTTGGTTTGATGTCTTTAGCCTACTCTAGCGCACTGAAATGTCAGTATGCTTACAAATTTTCACCCATCCATGGACCAAACGTGACGAGCGCAGCTTAACCTTAATCATCCATCAAAACGTATGGATTGTTCTTAGCCACGAGCCTTAGTTACATAGACAGTCACAAGAATTGTCTGGACCTATTTATATTAGACCAGGACTCGTGCGGATCATGCTGGGCGTTCGCCACGACGGCCGCGGTGGAGGGCGCGCTCGCCAGGAGTGACGGGGAAAGGCTGCTGGACCTCAGTGAGCAGTCACTGGTGGACTGTGCTTGGGGGTGAGTGCTTGAAGACATATTATGTACAATTAGAGTTAGATCAGGCGTCGTGAGTGAGTGGCGTGCTGGGCATTGTTCTCAACTGCCGCACCTTCTATGTACAGAATAAAACTGGCTGGCCCGTTGGTCAGGTGGTTAGTGACCCTGACTGCTAGCCCGTGTCGTGGGTTCGATTCCCACCCAGGACAAACCTTCGTGTGATGAGCATGGTCATTTGTTCTGTGTTTGTGTCTAGGTGTAAATTATGTGTAATATGTATTGTATTTAGACTTATATAAATATGTTTATTAGTTGTCTGGTTGCCATAATATATTCTCTGCCTACTTTGGTAACAGATGGCCATTAGTGTGTGTTGTCCAAAAATATTAATATTATTATAGAGATAGATTCTGGTTTCCTAAAACATGGGAAAGACAGCAGTATACAAATTTTCAAAGATAATGATTTTTTTGGTTGACTTATTGCAGGTACGACAACCTGGGCTGCAGCGGCGGCACCCTGGACGGAGCCATGAAGTACGTGCTCACACACGGCATCCCCACGGAGATGGCGTACGGTGTCTACACCGCTAATGTAAGTATATGAGTAGCTGTATGAGTGGTATCCTACCTATGTTATAAAAAGAGCAAAAATTCCAACGCCTTTTAAAAAAAACTAGGTTAAAACATAAGTTTTAAAAAAATGTAAAGGGAATTATGTAAATTTTAGTATCTGTATTCATCATTTGATGAAGAACTGTAAAAATCTTGCTCAAAAACATAAAATAATAGTATATTCAGACCAGCACTTCACGTCCATAATCTCTTTTTTACATAAGCATATCTTTGTCTCTTAGGATGGCTACTGCGGCATAAAAAATATGTCCACGACCTACAAGATCCGAGGCTTCGCGCAGGTTACGCCGCGCAACCCCAATGCTCTAAAACTCGCTCTCAACAAGTATGGGCCCGCCACCGTTGGCATCCACGCCAGCTCCAACATGAAGAACTATGCCAGCGGGGTGTTCTATGACTTCTCTTGGTAAGGTTCTTGATTCCTGGGGTAGTTCTTTTTAGCCGTTACTGCTTTATTGAACACTACATGGCAAAAGCCTTCTGTTCCATGCTTCCACTCTGTACATACCAAAGTAATATATGGTAGTTTTTTGAACATTTCAATTTCAATTTCAATATTTATTTGCATTCCACAATGTGAACCTTAGATGGTAACTTAAAAACTATAAGCTCAACGTGGACCCTGTCGGGTACGCAAAATTAAAAATAAGAGAAAGAGTTCTTATAATTATACATTTATCTAATTCTAATTTCAACAACTTAATCTAATTATGTAGTTATCTATTTTAAGAAAAAAAATAGCTTCTCTTTCAATAGATCACGAATTTAGAATCCAATACTATTAAAAATGCTCTTTTAAACTGAGAGTTCTCAGTTTCTGTGAGTAAAAATTTAACTGTTATTTTTCATACAAATATAATCTTGCGCCACGGTAATGACCACCAATACAGCCAAAGGTCTATCTAACATTTCTTTTACTTTCAGTGAAGACTCTAACGTGAACCACGGCGTCACAGTGATCGGTTACGGCGTCCGCGACGGCGAGGAGTACTGGCTGGTGAAGAACTCGTGGGGGGAGAACTGGGGAGAAGACGGCTACATCCTCATGTCTGCGCGGAACAACAACTGCTTCGTGCTCGACTCTCCGTACTATCCCATTGTATAGACTTAGGTGTTGATAAGTAATAAATCCCACGTGCTTTTGAAGTGGCTGTTTCATTTAATAGTAAGCGTGAGTTTTATATACTAACAGAACTAAAAAAACATATTTTAACAAATGAATTTCATTGGTTATAGACACATATTGAAACTTTAAATAAGTTTTACTTACGCTTCATAAATAGTAACTAAAACGACTACAAAGTATTATCTGCAATGATACAAATAATTCTTATAATAATAAGAAATACGTCCTAATAGAAGTTAGCGGAAAAATAATAGAAAGGTCGTGTAAAGAACTTTGACCACGATTAAGTTTCAAGGTCTGATGATAATGATGATGATGTAACAAGTCCATACGATGGTATGATACGATGTTCCATCATAAAGTTCCAGTTCATATCTTCCAGCTCCATCATCAGATCAGTTCGACAGTACCATATTATTTTATTGTCATCGGAACTACATACAGCTGCCAATTTTCATGACGCTATGATCCTTGGAAGATGGTTAAATTAGTTCCCTTAGATTGCATTATACAGGTCGACCTAATAAAAGCGTGTTAAAAATGAAAGAAAAATTTGTTTGACAAATGACAGTGCTGAATGATGAAAAATCTATACTAATATTATAAAGCTGAAGAGTTTGTTTGTTTGTTTGTTTGTTTGAACGCGCTAATCTTAGGAACTACTGGTTCGAATTGAAAAAATCTTTTTGTATTGGATAGTCCGTTTATTGGGGAAGGCTATAGGCTATATAACATCACGCTACGACCAATAGGAGCGGAGTATAAATGAAAAATGTTGCAAAAATTAAAAAGCGTTAAAACTAAAACACGCGGACAAAGTCGCGGGGGACAGCTAGTATTTTATAAGTAGTGTTAAGACAACAAGAACATACTTTCTAATTTCTTCTAAGGTTATTAATAACAATTAACATGATCTTTGTTCATATTATAAACGACCGTGTTAATGGAGTTTTTTTTATATACAACTACTAGCTGTCGCCCGCGACTTTGTTCGCGTGTTTTAGTTTCAACGGTTTTTCATTTTTGCAACATTTCATCTATGCTCCGCTCCTATTGGTCGTAGCGTGATGTTATATAGCCTATATATAGCCTTCCTCAATAAACGGACTATCCAATACAAAAAGATTTTTTCAATTCGAACCAGTAGTTCCTGAGATTAGCGCGTTCAAACAAACAAACAAACAAACAAACAAACTCTTCAGCTTTATAATATTAGTATAGATAATACAATGAAGTAAATAAATCTAGAATGCAAATCTGCGTACTATACCTAGGCTGCTAGGTAGTTAGCACTCAGATTTGCATTTTAGATTATATTTAGGTATAGGTATAAATATGTTGGCCAAAAGAGTTCTTATTATGATAAAAAAAATAGATAAGCTCTATTTTTCGAAGATTTTTAAGCTTGAGCTGCCACTATCCAAAAACTGTAAGTTATATTCACGCCACCTATCGGAATGTTTACGCACTATTAGACTGAAACGTTCACTTAAGTTAAACTTAAGTTAACGCCATCTGTACAAGTTTTCACGAACAGGCATTCATTAGACGCCACCTGCCGACGCTTTTTGAGACTAAGATATTAAAGTTTTTAATGTCCAACATAAAAATTTCGGTAAGCCACATTTTATTAGCAGACATGGCATTTTAATACGATGTCTATAACATGGAGCTTATATTGGAAATAAAATACGTTATTGTCATTGCGTTTTAGCTATTAATGTTACGTTTGCAATATGTTGGGATATGTGTGCTAAAATACCGTTATTTTGCAATATAAAATACAGGCTTTTCTATTCTTTCTCCATTTTAAAATAACCTACTCGAGGCTTTTAAAGAGTACGACTTAGTTTATCATTTACAGTATTTTCGTTTTATCTTTGATATTCTGTGCCCTTAATTAACTCCATTACAATACCAATGAAAAAATTAATATTAGTTTAGCGAACACGAGATTCAGTGTTTTAAAAAAAACCTGATAATGGACTCATTGCAATGGACGGAACTAACTGGAATCCAAACCTTGACAGTATTTTGTTTGTACTGTGTGTTGTTTGTGTACCTGCTATATGAGTAACAATTTTGCATTGGCATTGTATTAGATTTGACATTCATTCAGGAGTAACCGCCAAGGTCCCTACTTAAGACATCCCTTTTTAAAGTTTAAACCGTAGATCTCTTTAGATCTTTATAATTTTTTTGTTGTTGCCCGTGGCTCCGCCCGCGTGGGTGTCGTTGATCGCGTCAAAAAGAAGCCTATGTCTTTTTAGGGATTCAAGCTTATCCCATACCAGTTTCATCAAAATCGGTTTAGCCGTGAAAGCGTAACACACAGACATACATAGTTACATTCGCATTTATAATATTAGTACCTATGGACTAATTCAGGAATTAATCAGGGTTATTTTAATAAGTAGTAGAATTGTTTCAAATAAAGTTGTGTGCAATCATGTTAATATTATTTTATCATTTGTTCAAATATATTTAAATTAATTAAATTATTAAATATTTTATAATATGTAATAGATATAACCTCTTGTAAAACCAATATAGTGCATGTGGTGTTAGCCTTTAAGTGATTGTTGCACTTATAAAATATGATTTATGCATAAATTGTAAATTTATAATATGTTTTGTGTAAACAATTGTTGGTTAAAACCAACCTATAAATAAAAGTAAATTACTTCTAGAATACTATTGTAAACAACGAAGTAAGAAACGTAGTAAACAAAGAACAGTTGGTATTATTTTGCTATCGATGTTCACATTGAGTGAACATCGATAGCACTGGGTGGACTGAAAAACGCCATACACAAACCTATATTATACTGATATTATAAAGAGGAGCCTATGTTGCTGTGCTACCCGTGCGAAGTCAGGGGTTGGTCGTAGTATTGTAAAACACAAGACTCAGTCTCGGAGGTCAGTAACCCGTGTAAGAGGACCAACAGTGAAAAACATGTAGGCATTAATAATTATGTTAAACAAATATTTGCTTAATTACAATTCCATTTTCAGTATGAATACAAATAAGAATTTAATTATAATAAATTCTGTATGCGATTCTGTTTGAGGAAGAATGTCGCAGTTAATTTACCGAGATCGCAATCGCGTCAGTATGGAACCGGAGAAGTGTATCCAGTTTGATTCCCAAGTCATACAACACTTCGTATAACTTGTGACATATAAGTTTTGTACTACTGTACAATATGGAATTAAAAAAAACCCAGCAACAAGACAAAGGCCAAGTTTAACCCAATGCTTTTGAATAAACATCATCAAATTCAAATCTCTTTTATTTCTGCATTGATCCGTCTGGGGTTTGAACCCGGGACCTCAGAGCTAGTGACTCCTTGAAAACCGGTTTGGCTACAAAGTAGCAATTTTCAAATGTCAATTAAAATGGACAGCACCCTGATTCGCCCGCCCTACACCGCTTCCTAAGTGCTCTAGCTGTGGAGAAGAAACGGCGCAACAAACTCCACAGCAGCACGCTGTCTTTCCGATAACAATAATATATAAGATCATTTAGGTACCGCGCAAAATATACAAGTGTTTGAAGACGATAGGTACCATCGATAACTACAATAATCTCAATCCAACTTCTTAAAAACTGACCCTTTTTTAAAAACTCCGAATGATTAAAAATATTAAAATAATACAATATACCTTTTTATGTTATTAACTTGCCCAGACATCTGTCTGTATAAATTCTCAGGTGTAAAATTTCTAGTTGGTATGTAAAAAATTATACATACCAACAAAACAATATTAATAAAAACACGGAGTTCAAAGTTATAAAAAACCTGTGACATATATTTTTGTGTCGCGTGACATTTGTGAGTGACGTGTTAAAGTTACTGGCAATGTTATAATTGTAAAACTCATTAAAGGCAATACATTAAACGCTCTTGTCGGCAGCTACACGCGACTAACTGTAATACACACAGCTCATAATAACTTAGAAAACAAGAATCAAACTCACTTTCATTTCGATGAGTATTATTTATTATTAGTTTGACGGCCTCCGTGGTTGTGTTGCGTACATACCGGTTTTCAAGGTGTCACCAGCTCTGAGGTCCCGGGTTCGATCCCCGGCCGGGTCAATGTAGAAAACCCCTTTTCTACATTATCTCGGGTCGGGTGTTTGTGGTACCTTGGGTTCAGAGCAATGTATGTGATGTTGTCCACATTTATTTATTTTTTATCTACTTATGAACAATATAACCATAGTATTCTACGTTTAATCTGTGTAAGTATCTGTGTGTGTAAGTAGCAATCTGCTAATAGGGTCTTAAAAATTTCCTATCGAACAAGAAAGGTTACCCATTATTTTTTAATTTTGTAACAAAACAAAATATATTTCTCATTATTCAACAGCCATTTTCCTGTAAGTATTTTAATTAAGGTTACACTCTATTTTACCTGTGTTAAATTTTTTACAAGTAAAAGAGCTAAGTATCGAAGTAAACGAATATTTTTCGCTCAGTTTGGAAGCATAAGGCCTTGTTAGATGTGACCTTATCACGTTTTAAGAAAGGTTATTCTCGAGGTGAAAATAATTCCGAAGGGTTACGTAAAAACATACTTATTAAAACTTTTCCTGATGTTGTAAGTAGGCATTTTCAAAAACATTATTACTCAAGTCGCTATTAGATAATATAATATACGTGACTATAAATGTCCCACTAATGGGCACAGGCCTCTTCTCATGTAGAGAAGGCACAAGCGCTGATCACCACGCTTGCTCATTGCGGGTTGGCGATTTTAGATTGAATTTTTTTGAATCCAAGTTTCCTCACGATTTTTTCCTTTATCGTTTGCCAACTGTGTCTTAGAATGATTAAGAAAGTACATATAAATTTGAAAAAAATACATTGGTACTTGCCTGAAGTGGGTTTTAACCTGCAACCTTGTGCTAAAATACGTTCTTTGAACTGTTAGGCAAAGCTGTTAAAACTAAATCTTTTGTAGTAAATTAGATCCTTAGAATCTACAAAACATATTTTTCGTGCAGCTTTGTTTAATTATTTTAAAATTGACTTTATTTATTCAACATAAATTGTTCGATAAATAAATTAATAACTTTTATCGTTTGGCATTATTCATTACATTATTATGTTATACTAGCTGTCCCCCGCGACTTTGCCCGCGTGTTTTGGTTTCAACGGTTTTTAATTTTTGCAACATTTTTCATTTATGCTCCGCTCCTATTGGTCGTAGCGTGATGTTATATAGCCTATAGCCTTCCTCAATAAACGGACTATCCAATACAAAAAGAGTTTTTCAATTCGAACCAGTAGTTCCTGAGATTAGCGCGTTCAAACAAACAAACTATTCAGCTTTATAATATTAGTATAGATTTGTATAGATGTATCAATTTTAATACAATGCCGATGCAAAATTATTATTCATTTAGCAGGCACACAAACAACACATGGAACAAACAAATACGGTAGTGTTAATTGAAGAGTAAGAGCACTATGTTTATCATAGTACTAAAACAACAGAGCCTCCAAGCTTTTACGACGCTTAAAATGAATATTATTTACTAAAAACCTTACATTTTCAAAGGTACAAAACTATGGAATAACATAAAACTGAAAAAATTGTAGCATCACATCTCTCAAAAACAAAAACAATTTGGAGATAATATGAACCACCCGCATTGAGCAACTCTTTTTAAAGTCCATATCTCCACAGAGAAAGACCTTAGTCTTACTGTAACTAAGGCTAACATTAATTTATTTTATAACATTATACTCAAAGCCATTAATAAATAAATACCCAGTATCATCTACAAAATAGGAGTAATTTAACAAATGAAATACAAAGTCAGCCATGAATTATGCATGGCTCGTTACAATGAGCTTGCTACAAATACCTTAATTAGTGTGTTTCCTTAGGATTACACACCTCCATCTCGTTACTTATTAATTTGATACCAATTGGAGCTTTGAAGGTATCATGATATTTTTGGAATCGTCTAAAATGATCAAAAGCTTTGAAATTTCTTTGTTGTGTTAGATCTGCTTTTGATAATTCGTAATGTTAAATTTAAAAACAATTTAAAGGGTTTTAGAGGGTGTTTAGAACTTACAGTTCATTTTACTTACGTAGGTACTGTTTTAAATAATAATTGAAGATAAGTATACAAAAGAAATGTTTGTTTTTTTAGATAAATATAGTTAAAAAGGGGATATTATGTCTAAAATCCTTTTTAACTAAGTTTAAAATCAAACCATAGGTAGGGCTAGGTACTGATTTTTTGTTTTTTTTTTTTCAATAAATTATTATGACTTTATCATCATATTTTCAGGAATCACCTACTCCTAAGTATAGAATTATTTACTAGTATTCTACACGTAATATGAAAAGCAAATAAATAACAAATGCAAAAAATCAGTAATTCAATTTCATTTTAATCACAAACTTAGTTTCAATGGAATAACGGACAAGTTTCCAATCGTATAAAGTAAATATCTCCATCCATTTCCACCGCTTTTCAGTTTCCCTGGCTGTATGTATCCGGTCCCCGGGCTGTGGGTCTGTCGCAGGGAGGGGACACCTCAGATCGCGTCGAACCGCCGCGAAGGACGGACGCGTGTATAAAATGGTCCTTTGAGCCACAGTGCCTGTGTCGAGACAATGGTGAAATACAACGTATTATTTGCTGTTACAATCGCCATTTCCCTGGCAGTTGGTAAGTGGTATATTAATTGTAATTTTTTATTACTCTCCGAGTTAAATTGTTGTGTTTTTCGGTCCCGAGGGTCGTATTTTGGTTCTTTTGTTTTTTCGGGTGAAAACATTCATCATTTTCTTTTGAGAAAATTTTATCTATGGATATATTTGAATAATAATGTCATTTCCAAATGTTTGAATATTTTGGTAGCAAGTTTTGTATATTCAATATATTATCGTTATTTTCTTTGACAGTTTCTATTGATATTTCCCTTCTGTTGCTTCTTTTACTTAAATAAGGTGTACTAACATTAGTTATTTATAATACTTTTTTAATAGTAGTTATAAGTACGAAATCCGTTATATCCCTTAATTTATAACCTATAATAATTACAAATAAGTACTTCCATATTCTGATAATTAAAATACATATGTTTACCAAACTATTTTACATATAATTTTATATATGAAAATTAGGTACACTAGGTTCTACATTTACTACACTGAAGGTAGACTAACTTTATAAAAGTGTTTTAATTTTTAAACCTCAAGTTACTAAGGGTAGTTATTTAGTATTGCTGTTAGAGTTCAGTCAGAATAGAAATACTGGCTTGAGTCTGTTGTCCGGCCTATTTATTGAATTGTCTAGGTATATCAAAAGAGTCAGAAAGGAAAAAAAAAGTATTATAAAACAACATTAGTCAATATCAGTAGGATATTTTCATTTCACTTTTTTTTTGAACCTACTAAAAACAAAGAAAATAATTATTGAATTACAATTTTATTTGGGAAATACAATGAGCGAACTTTAAAAAACGCAGGCAAATTCTATCAATTCAATTCTAAAACCCCTGTCGATTTAATGTGATCATAATCGTTCAGATGTTAACAGTTCGATTTTAAAAAGACAAAGTGCGAGTTCGTTACATTTAGGTCGTAAGGTTAGGAGTACATAAATACTCTTTCTTTTTAACACGTATCTGAAGCTTCATGCTTTCTTACCTATTGAGATCAAATATACTATGCGAGTCGCCTTAGACTAAAAAAAAAGGTTAAGTTTTATTATGTCTATATGTGTAGGTAGGAATACAGAGACCTGGCGTCTCTATGGTTATTATGAATATCTAGTGAAATTATACGGGATAAAAATGGGTAAAGAATATAAAATTTATGAAATAAAAACTAAATTGATAAAATAAACCGAAAAGCCAAAACTAAATATAAAAAAACGAGATTAGGCTAATGCTAGCTAATACCTACCTACCTACTATTTTTTTTTATACAGTTAATTTAATATTATAATAAAGTCTACAAATATGGATGCGACTAAATGAAAAATCTAAATCTAATTATACCATTAGTTAGATAGCAAAAAAATATAGACACATAAATAATAAATAAAAAGTTTTATTACAGAAAAGTTCAATTTTTACGCTAAATCTTACATAGGGTCCTCCTTTTAAGTATAAGCAATACCTGTGCTAGGAGGACCCGATCTCCAATAACAAATTATAAAAAGGTAAAAGTAGTGAACTAAGATAACAACTTAAAGATATATTCTAAATTAGTGTGTGTGTGTGCGTTTACATATTTTTGCTTTTCAAAATAAGAAAACGCTAAATAGATAAAGAGAATCAGAGTTCAGGAGTGGGTCCAATGACGTCATGTGACTTTAAATTACATTAAATCAATAAACCGTGTGTTTTTAGTTACGTAAATAAAGTGTCTAATACTTTTTTTTATAATCTAACTGACGTCGTTTAAAAAACTGTCATCTACCCTGTTAACAACGTGTACCGAAAAAGTGTTCATAGCTTAAAACACTGTACTTCCACACCTGACGTAATTTCATAAAAGCATCGCGTGCTTCTTAGGAGGATTGAAGGAAGGGATAGAATTTCTTATGATTAGGTAAGCGTTCATAACCGAAGGCATAATATAGAAGGTAGGTTCACATTCACATTATACTTGAAAATCACCACTTCGATGACGGTTCATTGAAGGTGATTAAGTTAGCAATGAAAAATTCGTATATTAAAATTCAAGCAAATAAAATAAAAAAAAACTTTTGATCCATAGAGACTAATATTATAAATGCGAAAGTAACTCTGTCTGGTAAGCTTTCACTCCAACGCTAATCCGATGTTTATGGAACTTGGTATGGGATAAGCTTGAAACCCAAGAAAGGACATAGGCTCTCTTTGGTGCGATAACCGATAGCCACGCGGGCGAAGCCGTGGGTAACAGCTAGTTAATATTTACCGGATACCTAAAGACTGTTTTCGACCAGCAACAAAACTGGAAAGTCCTGAATGCTTACTATGAATGATTTACTAAAAAGTAAAAAGGTATAAAATATGATAAGTTAAAGTGTATCAATAACTCACGGGTTTACGACGCGGGTAGTTTTATATTTCCCCTGGGGATCAACTACAGTTTGAACTAACCTTTGTACGGGAGTACCTATGGGACAGTATGGGAATGCTCAAAACCATGAGCATTACAGGAAAACCTTACGATTTTAAACATCGTAATCTATCTATTTATATTGTATGCTAGCAGTGTCCCGCGGCTCCGCTTGCGTAGATGTCGGTTATCGCGGCAAAAAATAGCCTATGGCCTTTCTCAGGCTCTAGACTATCTGTGTACCAAATTTCATTTAAATCGGTTCAATAGAATTAGCGTGAAAGCGCGACAAAAAGATAAAGTTTCTTTCGCATTTATAATATTAGTAAGGATAGCTTTTGCCAGCGACTTCGTCCGCGTTTCCGTCGTTTTTCGTAAAAAAGTAGCATATGTCCTTCCTCACTGTTCAGTGGTTTTGATGTAACAGACAGATTAACTTTCGTATTTTAGTAGGGAAATATAATATATCACGTTACACAAAAATAATCCTTATAGCATGATTCAGTATTCACGCGCGACGGCGCGATGGCTTATTATCGTATTTCATGTATAAGTTTGGTGTTTCTATACCGATTTCTATGATTCTTTTTTTATTGAATAGGTAATAATGTAAACGTTTTTTTTTTGGGATGAGTGAGAGTATTATAAACGTAAGAGTAAACAAATATAATCAGAAATCTCCGAACTGCTAAGCTATCGGGAGTTACACGTGTTATTGTGAGTCAACCATAAAAGATAGACATATGCTGTTGTGGGATATTTTTTAGATAATTTTATGTAGAACATTTCCGTGATACATGATTTCTATGTAGCTTTAACCATTAAGGCTGCATACGCGACGGAAGCTTAAAAAATACCGTTTTCCCAACATTTCCCTTCACTGCTCTGCTCCTATTGATTGTAGCGTGATGAAAAGTATACTATAACCTGCCCAGGAGTATGAAGAATAAATTTACCAAGTTTCGTTAAAATCCGTCGAGTAGTTTTCGTTTCTATAAGGAACATACAGACAGACAGACAGACAGACAGACAGACAAAAATTTTACTGATTGCATTTTTGGCATCAGTATCGATCACTAATCACCCCCTGATAGTTATTTTGAAAATATATTTGATGTACAGAATTGACCTCTCTACAGATTTATTATAAGTATAGATATAGATAAAGAGAATGTATGTATGTGTATATGTACCTATGTGTAACTAAAACTCGAGAACCGTAAGCCCAATTGATATGAAACTTTGCACACATTCCAAAGAACATTGTTACGTTAGTATTTGTTTCGATAGGTAGCGCTGGTGGCAGTGATTTTTATATTTCGAACCATAGGTCGAATTGCAGATTTTTTTAGGTGAAACGAAGCACACCGGGCTCCAGCTAGTAAATATATATGTATAAAAATATAATATATATATAATATACAGCTTCAAATCAGTGACGTCACTAGATAAGTCGTTATGTGCGCTCTTTGATGAAACAGTAAAATGTCTTTTCTTTCTTTTTTCTTTTTCTTTCAAATCGGATAATTCCTTTTTTCAATAAGGAACATAATCCTTATTGTAAAGACAAGGTTTTTATGAAATAAAATATAAAAAAAAAAACGTTTTACACAGCGACATAGAAAAAAAAATACACTTTTAAATCATCTATACTAATATTATAAAGCTGAAGAGTTTGTTTGTTTGTTTGTTTGTTTGTTTGTTTATTTGTTTGTTTGAACGCGCTAATCTCAGGAACTACTGGTTCGATTTTAAAAAATCTTTTTGTATTGGACAGTCCGTTTATTGAGGAAGGCTATAGGCTATATAACATCACGCTACGACCAATAAGAGCGGAGCATAAATGAAAAATGTTGCAAAAATGGAAAACCGTTGAAACTAAAACACGCGAACGAAGTCGCGGGGGACAGCTAGTAATTTAATAAAAATCTACTTTACGTTACAAAAAAAGCAATCAAAATGAAAACCTCATTTTTGACCTCCATTAAAAACAGCACTTGCAAAAGCCGGTGACGTCATCAATAATGTAGAACCAGGGGAATCTCTAATACGTACCCTGCCTAACCTAACTAACCACTCTATTAACCTCGGCAGTTACAAAAAGCACTCGGAATTGGTACATACAATATTCAAAACAATTTCCCAGTGCGCGGTAACATTTTAAACGGGAGAGTTTTATATGAGAAATGGAGGATTCATTTTCAAATTTTTTAGAAGTGCCTTTTTTTTTGTGTATGGAATTTTGAATGTCACTTGTTTTTTATATAGCACTAGCTGTCCCCCGCGACTTTGTTCGCGTGTTTTAGTTTCAACGGTTTTTCATTTTTGCAACATTTTTCATTTATGCTCCGCTCCTATTAATCGTAGCGTGATGTTATATAGCCTATAGCCTTCCTCAATAAACGGACTATCCAATACAAAAAGAATTTTCCAATTCGAACCAGTAGTTCCTGAGATTAGCGCGTTCAAACAAACAAACAAACTCTTCAGCTTTATAATATTAGTTTATATAGCATAATTGGGAAATAGTTACAAAAAAAAAACGGGCATATGCAAGTTGGGCTTTCACACGAAGGATTCCATACCATCGTACAAGATGTGACACTATAGCGGCAATATACATACACACAGAAAATTTCAACTCGCTTCTATACAGCTCGCTGACAAACAGACAGACGGATAGACGGATGGCGGAGGATTAGTAATAGGGACACAGTGGCACCCTTTGAGTACGGAATCCTAATAATAAATGGATTTTGATTTAGAACCTCCAAAATTTTATAAATAATTTTGAAATAAACATAAATATAAATAAATAAAAACCTACTAAAATCAGAGAACTAAACAGTTTCTTTTTATGTTTTCTGAGGTTGAGATTGAATGTTAGACATTTAAATAAAACTACTTTTAAAAGGATTCTATCGCGGGTGAAAATCTTTAGAATTTCCAGTCGGATTAGAATAAAATCGTTTAGCATTTGCATAAAAATTACGTTATAGCCCTGATGTGAAGAAGCAATAAAGTAGATGGGACCGTAAGCACAGTTTGTAGCTTCCTTTCCTTTAAAATAGTTTTAGAAAAAATCTGTACTTAATATATAAAGCTGAAGAGTTTGTTTGTTTGATTATTTGTTTGTTTGAACGCGCTAATCTCAAGAACTACTGGTCCGATTTGAAAAATTCTTTCAGTGTTGGATAGCCCATTTATTAAGGAAGGCTATAAGCTATATAACATTACGCTGCTACCAAAAGGAGCGAAGCATAAATGAAAAATGTTGCAAAGCTGAAAAACCGTTCAAACTAAAACACGCGGGGGACAGTTAGTAAAATATGTAAACACAAAAGGGCTTTGACGTTAAGATTCGATCTTATCTTGATTTTAGGGCACAATATATCTTCCTACATCTTCCTTTAGAGCTTCTAATCGGGTTAATCCAGGGTGATACAGGGTAAACTTAATTGCGGCATGTTAGTACTAAGTCAAATGTTTAAAGTGTCAAGTAACGATTTACTGTGGTTCATTAACATCGGCTTATTACAGCGTGTTAGCGAGCTGTAGCAGCTAATGAGCTTGACTTGGTGCCAATGGATCCCCATCAAGCTACAGCTTGTCGAGAGCTAGTTATCTTTATAGCTTGTAATAGGAAAGCTGAAATTTATAATATCTACGTGGTTTTAAACTGTGCCGTTTTAGACAAAGTTATCTGACGTATAATAATATTAATTAGTGTTATGACATAAGTTAGCTAACTTAAAATTTAACTAATTATATGTTCAAAATATAGAGTTATAAATTTGTATAATTACTTTTGTCAGCAATATTCATAATTATTTTATACTAATATTATAAAGCTGAAGAGTTTGTTTGTTTGTTTGTTTGTTTGTTTGTTTATTTGTTTGTTTGAACGCGCTAATCTCAGGAACTACTGGTTCGATTTTAAAAAATCTTTTTGTATTGGACAGTCCGTTTATTGAGGAAGGCTATAGGCTATATAACATCACGCTACGACCAATAAGAGCGGAGCATAAATGAAAAATGTTGCAAAAATGGAAAACCGTTGAAACTAAAACACGCGAACGAAGTCGCGGGGGACAGCTAGTAATTTAATAAAAATCTACTTTACGTTACAAAAAAAGCAATCAAAATGAAAACCTCATTTTTGACCTCCATTAAAAACAGCACTTGCAAAAGCCGGTGACGTCATCAATAATGTAGAACCAGGGGAATCTCTAATACGTACCCTGCCTAACCTAACTAACCACTCTATTAACCTCGGCAGTTACAAAAAGCACTCGGAATTGGTACATACAATATTCAAAACAATTTCCCAGTGCGCGGTAACATTTTAAACGGGAGAGTTTTATATGAGAAATGGAGGATTCATTTTCAAATTTTTTAGAAGTGCCTTTTTTTTTGTGTATGGAATTTTGAATGTCACTTGTTTTTTATATAGCACTAGCTGTCCCCCGCGACTTTGTTCGCGTGTTTTAGTTTCAACGGTTTTTCATTTTTGCAACATTTTTCATTTATGCTCCGCTCCTATTAATCGTAGCGTGATGTTATATAGCCTATAGCCTTCCTCAATAAACGGACTATCCAATACAAAAAGAATTTTCCAATTCGAACCAGTAGTTCCTGAGATTAGCGCGTTCAAACAAACAAACAAACTCTTCAGCTTTATAATATTAGTTTATATAGCATAATTGGGAAATAGTTACAAAAAAAAAACGGGCATATGCAAGTTGGGCTTTCACACGAAGGATTCCATACCATCGTACAAGATGTGACACTATAGCGGCAATATACATACACACAGAAAATTTCAACTCGCTTCTATACAGCTCGCTGACAAACAGACAGACGGATAGACGGATGGCGGAGGATTAGTAATAGGGACACAGTGGCACCCTTTGAGTACGGAATCCTAATAATAAATGGATTTTGATTTAGAACCTCCAAAATTTTATAAATAATTTTGAAATAAACATAAATATAAATAAATAAAAACCTACTAAAATCAGAGAACTAAACAGTTTCTTTTTATGTTTTCTGAGGTTGAGATTGAATGTTAGACATTTAAATAAAACTACTTTTAAAAGGATTCTATCGCGGGTGAAAATCTTTAGAATTTCCAGTCGGATTAGAATAAAATCGTTTAGCATTTGCATAAAAATTACGTTATAGCCCTGATGTGAAGAAGCAATAAAGTAGATGGGACCGTAAGCACAGTTTGTAGCTTCCTTTCCTTTAAAATAGTTTTAGAAAAAATCTGTACTTAATATATAAAGCTGAAGAGTTTGTTTGTTTGATTATTTGTTTGTTTGAACGCGCTAATCTCAAGAACTACTGGTCCGATTTGAAAAATTCTTTCAGTGTTGGATAGCCCATTTATTAAGGAAGGCTATAAGCTATATAACATTACGCTGCTACCAAAAGGAGCGAAGCATAAATGAAAAATGTTGCAAAGCTGAAAAACCGTTCAAACTAAAACACGCGGGGGACAGTTAGTAAAATATGTAAACACAAAAGGGCTTTGACGTTAAGATTCGATCTTATCTTGATTTTAGGGCACAATATATCTTCCTACATCTTCCTTTAGAGCTTCTAATCGGGTTAATCCAGGGTGATACAGGGTAAACTTAATTGCGGCATGTTAGTACTAAGTCAAATGTTTAAAGTGTCAAGTAACGATTTACTGTGGTTCATTAACATCGGCTTATTACAGCGTGTTAGCGAGCTGTAGCAGCTAATGAGCTTGACTTGGTGCCAATGGATCCCCATCAAGCTACAGCTTGTCGAGAGCTAGTTATCTTTATAGCTTGTAATAGGAAAGCTGAAATTTATAATATCTACGTGGTTTTAAACTGTGCCGTTTTAGACAAAGTTATCTGACGTATAATAATATTAATTAGTGTTATGACATAAGTTAGCTAACTTAAAATTTAACTAATTATATGTTCAAAATATAGAGTTATAAATTTGTATAATTACTTTTGTCAGCAATATTCATAATTATTTAGAAATAAGAGTTTACTCACCCACATTATCGGCATCGCCCGACTAGTTTCAGACTCAATGGATGAGTTTTCTGTTACGTAATTAGTCAACATCCCTATTAAGCACTCCTTATTTTTAGCACACATTGGGCATGTTTCCTATTTTTTTTTTAATGTCCGCCTGGTAGATTTATGAATTTTATTGGACACGTATTTTTCCTGCAAATAAAAAATGAGCAAAATACAGTGAATGGAAATTTCTCGTAACGTCACTACGTGCGACCATTTATACGACGGCGTGGCGTCATAAGCCCCCACTACTGAACTTCAAATCGCTGTATCTTTATAATTTTGTATTGTTTTGATAAAAGAAAAAATACGTGTCTAATATTTTTTTATTATCTAACTGTCGGACTAAATAGATTTTAACTTTTCATACCCAGTCAACATCCCTATTATGACATGAGCATTCCTTGCACATAAAGGAATCTGTTGAGAGAACGAGCCACCAAGATTAAGTAATCATCGATAGCCCTTACCTACCCTCTATTGAGCACACGCCTCCTTTTTGGGCACGTCTGTAATCCTATGTAAAACGACGATTGACCCGAGACTTTTGTGATGTCAACCCATTTCGCTCCCGATTTTCGACAAAGAGAACTCTATTTCGGTGAATCGATCTTGCCCCGAAGGCTCTCGATCAATCTATGGACCAAAAGACCAACGGAACTAGTCCTTTAACTATTCAACCTCCATAATTAAAAAGGATGAAGTAAATAAGACCCCGAATCAATATGAATATTTAGTTTATAATGATTTTTGGAATATTTGAAACTGTCGACAAAGTATTAAATCTATAGGTATATATAAAAGAGAATGTATGTGTGTATGTATGTTCACTTAAAATTCAAGAATCGTTACCCCAATTGATTTGAAAGTTTGCACACATATAAAGAGCGAAATGATCACTCCGATGAACATAGTCACGTTAGTGGTTACTGGATAGGTGGCATTGGCGGCAGTGATTTTTATCTTAGGTACCATATGTTAAATTGTAGATTTTAGGAGTAGTATTGCCGCATTTTATGTTACATTCATCTCCTATGATTCGTGTTTCTAGTTTACTTAGCGATGATTGTTATAAATCACGTCAAAATATAGTAATTTAATCAGGGTATACAAAGGGCCAGCAACAATGGACGTTCTCACAAAAGAATTTCGTTAGCTTGTATAGTACAGTGTTTCTATGTAGATATTGGGAGTATATTAGCTGTGTTAGACAGTTTTGTGTAGGTATATATAATAGTAACATGTGTGTGTTCTTAGACGCAGATATAGCTTTTAAAACATAAAAAATATGTAGCGTAATATTTATGTAATAGGAGATCGGACTAGGTATGAAAATTTTTTTTTATCAAATCAATAAAAAATTACAAAGTTAAACGGTTTAAAGTTCTGGAGTAGGGGCTTGTCACGTCACGTGTGGGTAAAAATTGTACCCACAAGTGACGTCACGCGACATTTTCATTCACTGTATCTTCCTCATCGTTTGCTTGATTAAAAAAAAGAAAAAATACGTGTCAAACATATTTTTTATATCTATAAATTATAAATAAATAAATGTGGACAACATCACATACATTGCTCTGAACCCAAAGTAAGTAGCTAAAGCACTTGTGTCATGGAATTCAGAGACAACGAAGGTACCACAAACACCCAGACCCGAGACAATGTAGAAAAGTGGTTTTTCTACATTGTGTCGGGTCTGGGTATGTTCTGTACCAACTTAGAATTTATTTTCAATGTTCTAACTAAATAATTCAGTGTCCTTGTTCCTTTCTTCCTAAAAGTGATTTGCCCTTAACTGGGAAAAGTTAAGTTAAGATCTTTTTTATTTCATTAAATAAAAATATATTACAATTTATGTCAAGTTGTAAAAACGCCAGATTAATTACTTTCAAATTGAACTACTTACAAGCTTTTTCATATTGCTAATTAGACAGAGAAAGCTACAACAAAATATGACATCACTATTGTTTTCTACATATTAATCTGGATCTGCCCCGTACATGTCGTCGTTTTGCGAGAAAGAGACAGAACGTGCGCCACCTACTAATTTTAAAAGCTTTTATAACTTTTGTATTGGTGTATTGCTTTTTGTTATTTCGCAGTTATGTTTCAATTTAATACTATTTATAGATAATTCCAAATACAGACAAAATAATTATATTCATGTTTAATCCATGATTTAATCTCGATTTCAAGGAAAACGTTTAATCATTTTGCTTTATTTCAAAGACCTTCTGAGTAATGTAAGTATATAATACTTTATATTAAATCATAAATAGGTAACCTTATAGCATTCTAAGTACTAGCAATATCTTTAAAATGTCTAGACTTACAAAAATGGCGTCGGATAAGAATAGATTACCTAATACCTAACGCAATGCCTAAGTGAGATAAAAACGAAGATTAATGGGTGTTTTATAAAAGAAAATAAATGTTAATGGTGTCTGTGTGTATATCAATATTATACAAGGTAAGTTTTTTGCCTTGGTACAAACAAAAACTATTACTTCTATATATATTACTAATATATAAAGGTGAAGAGTTTGTTTGTTTATTTGTTTGTTTGAACGCGCTAATCTCAGGAACTACTGATCCGATTTGAATTTTCACTTTCAGTGTTGGATAGCCCATTTATTGAGGAAGGTTATAAGCTATATAACATCACGCTGCGACCAAAAGGAGCGGAGCATAAATGAAAAATGTTGCATAAATGAAAAACCGTTGAAACTAAAACACGCGGCCAAAGTCGCGGGGGACAGCTAGTCGGTTATAAAAACGATTGGTATTAAAAATTAAACAAACAAACAAAAATCGCAAAACTCTTTGAAAAACGGCTACAGAATTGAAATTCGAGTTTTATTTCATTTGTTTTTTTAGTTTTTTATACCAAGCGTTTTTGTAACCGATATGAAAGTCATAGTTTTCGTTTGTACAACGACAAAAACTTACCTTGTACAAGGGCGTTAAAAAATTTGGTCTGTATCTATATCACTTTCTTAACACAGTAGGTATTAAAGGTAAGAAACAAATAGATTAAAAAACAAAATAAAAAGGTATAGGTTTAGTTTAAAATGGTCCTGGTAGGCGTTGTTTGTTGTTAATATTTATAAATCAAGGAATGAATAATTTTAAACGTATAATTGAACATTAAGCCTAAGAAATAGAAAGAGTTGGTCGAATTTTATTGTGGAAATGGAATAGTATACTCTTTTTTATTTGGGGAGAAAAGTTAATGACTTCAACACACGTCGAGGGCACGACGTTTGGATATATCGGACTTGCATCTACTAAAACATCCCAGTTCCGTCTCTGCCTAGCTCGAAGTCGCCTATATTAAGTCTAGCTATAGGATTCAATAAACTCTACTAAAACCTCAAATTACCACAACACAAATACTTTACACCAGCTTACAGGGCTGGTAATAAAAGCGAAATCTTTGGTCCACTGTTATAGCCCCATTCGGGGTTACTACCCTCCTCCAAGGGTGGGAAACCGTTTATTTTATTACAACTTCGCACCCCCGTTAAGCGGTGTCGGAGTTATTGCCCAACTTGAGGTCTTCATATCATACGCTGATGATAAAAGAGGAATATTAATGTAGATTGCGATGGTTGAGTATGGTAAGCAATGTTTGGTGAGGTTGGGTTTTCGATGGGTGAACATCTATCAGTACCTCGGAGGAAGTTTGACTTATGGTATCAAGATGGGTGATTATCGGGTAAGAAGTTCTCTTCAGTCATGATTGAACTCTGAGTTTAGGTTAATCAACCTTTAACTTGGTTTTTCCAATTGATATGTGTTTAAAAAAGTGATTAATAGCATTCACAATCTTTTATTCATGAGAGTATATAAACCAAGTGTTTCATTTACTAAATAGTTTCTATATTAAACATTTTATTGATTTACTTAATGCAATATACACAAATTTGTTCAGTGTATGTATACTTAAAGCAACTATTTACTTTTAATTGCTCTATCGTGAGTTCAAAGGTAAAAATAATTATTTGTAGAACGTTTACTGGCGCGAGCATATTCTACCCGGATTATATTAAAAGATATCCGGGAATTGAAATATCATACTATCCGACTTGGTTTAATTAAAATCAATTTATGAGAACATTTACCCGGGTAGCGATATTACGAATATGCGGATATTTTCGGATATTTATGTGCAAATAAAATATGAAGATGTTTGTTAGAAGTATACTTGTGTTTGTATAAATGTACAAAATGTACTTAGTTAATGGGTTGTGGAGGTTAAATAGGCAGCCTTATGTAAAATACTGGTATACAACTGAATTCTGTGAGGCTGGAAGCCGATTTTTACGTACATAGTTTGGGAAACAGCTTCAGATAAAATAACAAATTATAAATAGCATTAAACAAATAGCTAGTTTTAAGGAAATAATTATTATGGCATGGAGAACAAGTCGAGTGCAAATAACGTTAACATTGTTGCAAGTGATAAATCATACCTGCTTTTTGTTAGCCTGGCAAATAGATTTAAGGTGCGTTTTCACTGAAGGGTAGCTGGGCAGGTAGCGGGTCAGTGCGGCGCGGTGGGTAGGGTAGAATTGTCAGGACAGGACTCGAGCAGCTCTGCTCCACTCCACCCAATCGAAACACTGGCCACTTTTCACTGCTCTTCTCCGCTCCACTCTGCCCAGTTCTGCTTAACTGAAAATGAGCCCTTAGTCATATAACGTCTGCCTATCAAAATATTGACCTCACCTTTTTTTATATTTTATTTTGAACTTATTATTTATTATTTAATACTTTTTGCTCTTTGTAGCAAAAAGGCGGACTTAATGCCTGAAGACATTCTGCCTGTCAACCTTAGTGTAATGTATAGACCAACCGAGGTAGATGTACGAGTATTAGAATTTTGTTTTAGTAAATATTAACTACGAACTATCTTTTTGATAAAAGGCGGTTTATTGCCGTCCATTTTTAATCCCAAAAACATTATCAATAAATAACCACCACAATAATTAAAATCCATCAGTTACAGCTATATGTCCGTGGTTAATATATTGGGTAGTTCGAGGCAACGATGCGACCATTCGTAATCATTTGACGCATTGCCGAGCAGTTTTGAGTGCATATACTTGCCCACTCGATATTTTACTGATTACTGCACTGTATTTGTCAATGGACAAACTAGGTTTCAGTACGAACTAGTTTGATCTGGCCCAAACCAGTAATATATATAATACTTATCAGGATATACTAACTAGGTTATTCAAACTTTGTCATCGATCGCAAAAAGAAGACTTTATGTTACCATAAGTAGATTTACTTATTCATTTTAGAATAGAATAGAATAGAATAGCATTTATTTCTTAGTATATTTGGACTTGTGTTCATACACGGGGAACAAGTGAGAGTATCTTTTCACAAACAAACACATTTCAGAAATGTAAAGGCAAGGAAGTGGAAGTATCTTTAGGCTGGGTTGCACCATCTTACTTTAACAATAACAAACATCGAAACTTCAGTTAAAGTATCGGTTAAGCCAAAAATGAGTTGCACCATTTGACAAATAGTTAAATGACGTCATAACTTTAACCGTAACTGTAACCGCTCACTTTCCGCTGGTTAGTGCTATAGTTTGTGTTAAATTATCCGTCAATCAGTGTCAAACGCGTTGTATGTATTGTATGCAAAAAATATCGGGATCCTATGCCACCATTATTGGCGTCAAATATGAATCAGGACAGTTCTGAATTGACTTATGAGGAAGAGAATATAGTCTATACAGTGGCAAGGAATGATGACCTTAACAGGTCACAATTAATTAACAGTTATTTCAATAGGCAATGTCAATAAGTATTAACAATAAAAAATTAGAATATGAAGTAATTATTTTTATTTAATTTTAAAAATCATAATTCATCAGACTTTTTTATGTCTAGGTGTAGTTTTTCCATTTCTAACTCGTGCCGCTCCTCTTTATGGCGCAGCGTTTCCTCATGGAGCTCCTGGGCGTGCCTGCTGGAATCTTTAATTCTTTGGAGCTCTAGCTCCTGCAGGTTTTCAATCACTGCTAACTTTTTTTCCTGCAGCAATCTGCAGTTCTTCGTTTTTTAGCTCGACCTGTCAATAAGAAGAGCACTTTATTTATAAATACATTTCTCTACATATATTGGCCTATTTGTGATTATCATACATTACTTTTTAACGGTGATGACATTGGTCTCTTGAGAGAACTGTAGGGTGTGCTCGAATCAAAGTCCCACTTCTCATTAGTCGCAGAAGACTCATTTTTTTTTTATTATCAGGAATCTGTAAAATAAGTAACGATATTGATTACTTCAGGCTTATTACAAGAGCGTTGAACTCGCGTTCGATTTTACTTCAAGCACTTTCTTTTTGTTTCGAACTAACGCCATCCGTCTTTTTGCAAAATAAAATATTTTTATATTTTGTCAAAAGTGTTTGAAGTCTATCCAACTCTATTTTACTGAAGTTTACACTTCTTTCCCTGAAACAATAAAACAAAATAGCGTAACAAGATATTCATCATAAATACGTAAAATTGTTCAACCAAAAAATAACACGCGTTATAGACAAAGCAATAAATAGGTACTTACTTTGTTTGAATGTTTGCAAGCAAATTTTCGTCCATGTTTTTATTTTCTCAATAGCTCACCGGAATTCGAAAAAGAATAGTAAATATTTCTAAGCTTTCTTGAAAAATTTCGTTGTATTTAACAGACACCGAACTAACATCAATGAAATGAAGTAACACTCAGTGACACTGATGACAGCGCTAGAAACGAGTTTTTACGGTTCTGTTAAGTGTTGCCATATTTAAAAATGTTACCCGCATTGAATTTGGGGTAAATCACGCCTCATTTGACTTGCAACCCCTTTAACTTTAACAAAGCTAATGAATTCGCTGGTGCAACACATTTTGCTATAACCGTTAAAGTCAGCGTTACTGTTAGTGTTAAATTTGACACAAACCTTAACTATCACTTCTTCTATGGTGCAACTCAGCCTTAGTGTTTTAAATAATGGTTTGCAGTGATCTAAATATTCTGCTCCATAAATAGCTCTAACACATTTCTTTTGTGCAATGAATGCTCTGTTCACATCCACTGAATTACCCCATATGACAAGACCATAACGTAGCACTGAAGAAACATAACCATGATAGGCATTTAGTGCCGTTTCTTTACCAGTCATTAGCATAATTAAATAAGTAATTAACTATCTAATGAATCTATTGTGACAAATCTCACGGCTCTTGCAAACGTGTCTGTCATAAATTTAGTTTGGGCGTTAAATCCTATCTTCTTGAAGGGTAGTACGTAGAAAGAAATTCTTTATTTACAGAATATTCTGTGTAATATATACTCTGTTTGTATAATAACTTTCGTGAGGAGTATTCATAATTATTTAAAACAAAACGGTTTACTCACCCATATTCATAATTAGGGACTCCTATTGAGTGTGAAACTAGTTGGGCGATCCCGAGAATATGCGTGCGTGAACCGTTTTGTTTTAAATAATAAATACTCTTCTGCCCTCAGAACATTGACTAAAGCATTTTAGTCATTTCACTTTAGTCACTGTTCTGAGCTTCATATTATATATTGGTATCTGTTCGATTACTTCATAAATTCGATTACAAAGCTTCTTCAGTACGGGATAAGTTGTCACATGTCAACACAGCTCTTGCCATTCACAAATCAACAGTAAATTAATCTAGTTGCTGTTGAGCCAATCTTTTGAGCGATCGATTCTGTCCAATCTAGCGAGCTCAACCGTCCAATATACCTATGTCAAAAACATTCAGGGAGGCTTTCAATTTCAAACCGACTTTTGAAAACTGTTTGGTGGCTTGGTACGAAACAGACGACTATTATGGAGATACATGTACTGTACCTAACAATTTTCTTAGTGTGTGCAGGGTGTAGTAGGCACATTAAAAATGCAATGTATGAAATATTAAAAACGTAAATAAGGAGTGTTTTAAGTATGACGTATCTGTCTGTGTATTTTTGTCTGTCTGTGGCATCGTAGCTCCTAACCGAATTGACAAATTTAGATGCATTTTTGAAGTGAAACTTCTTTAGGCGCATGAGGGTAAAATTTTTACAGATGAAACGTCACGCCGGTATGCAACGGAAGTGTCGGAAAAGAGAGAGAGAGTGATCGAGACCGATTGAGAGAGAGTAAGACAGGGCGAACGTAGCATGAGCAACTAGCCGTGGAGTGAGAGTAGGGAGCAAGCGAGTGAGAAAGATTGAGAGAAAAAGTGAGACAGAGCGAACGTCGTATCACGCATAGTGCTATGGAGTGTGAGGTGGGAGAGAGCTATAGTGAGAAAGATTGAACAAGAGAGAGAGAGAATACGGGATATCGAGAAAGAATACACGCCCTATTGGTTGTGTATTCGTTTACTAGTTAATTATTAGAACTTTAGATGGCATTTCTGTCGCATAGCGTAATATTTACAATATCATTAGGCACTTCTACAGTGATTAAACAGTAAGTGAATTTTATAAATAAAAACTTTGTGAAAAACTTTGTGAAAAAACTTTGTGAATAAATTTGTAAGTTGTCCTGTATCAAGCAATTATTCGAAGTAAGTAATATATCTGTTATCTTTTTGTTTATTTACAATTTTTTATGATAATTGGTTTGAAGGTTAGGTAGTTTTAATATTTACAAATAACATGTGGTATTTCAACTTGCCACTCGTCATTTGATAATTTAATAAATCATTTACCATAAAATAAAAATATTTCATAAATTCGCTTTTCTAAATTTTGAATTCAATAACAAAACTTAATTAATAATTTCTAATATTGACAAAAAACACGTGGCATTTTTATTTACAATTCGTCATTTGAGATTTCAATAAATCATTGTGCATAAAATACTACTTAATAACAATATTTCATAAATTCTTTTGACGAAATTTTAATTTAAAAATTGGAATTTCTAGAGTTATCATTAATTTACAAAAATTTTGTATATATTTAAATTGGATTAGGTATTTTTAATATTTACAAAAAATCACGAGGAATTTTAATTTAATATTCAACATCTGAGATTTGACTATATTATTTTTCAAACAATATAAAATAAATTTATTTTAATAATTCTCTTTAATTATTTTTATTATTAAATATTAATTTCAAATAACTTTTCATTTTCAGATTGCAATGCCAAAAAGAAGTTTCACTTCTGACATGTGTACTTTGTACGCACGCATGTTTTTTTTTGTATTAAAGCTGCTGTGTTCGACACGGTTCTTAGCTAGAATTTATAAATCTCTGTTCAGCGGTAAGTAAAAAGTTAAATCTTCTCTAAAATTAAACAAAAATTTTGTCCGGGTTTTATTAATCTGTACATGAGAAGAGTTATTTGCACTGCAGTGGCACAGTTACAGGATGATATTATTGATTTTAAAACTAAATAGTTATCGTATAATCTACATATATCCGCAATTTTATCCGATACCACAATATTGCTATTAATTGTATTTATGTGTATCAATTAGCGGACGTAGCACGCTTGTTCGCTGTGTTTTTCGGATATATTCGGATATTTGCGGTTACAACGCTCGGTTTATTTTAATACCCGTAATAGCTGTTATATGATTATATGAACCACTATTGCGTCGTTGTTTACAAAAAAACCACGTAAAATCAATCTGTTTCGCAAGTTATCAGATAAACTTAATTTGTACCTTATTTTTATGTAAGTCAACACGGCAAATACAGGACTATTTTATCATTTCATTATTTTTTAATTACAACAAAATATTTGACACAATATAATCTATATACTTACTAATATATAAAGTTGATGAGTTTGTTTGTTTGAACGCGTTAATCTCAGGATCTACAGATCCGATTTGAAAAATTCTTTCAGTGTTGGATAGCACATTTATTGAGGAAGGCTATAAGCTATATAACAATGCACTGCGACCAAAAGGAGCGAAGCATAAATGAAAAATGTTGCAAAAATGAAAAACCGTTGAAACTAAAACACGCGGACAAAGTCGCGGGGGACAGCTAGTATACTAATATATAAAGCTGATGAGTTTATTTGTTTGTTTTAACGTGCATATCTCAAGATCTACAGGTCCGATTTGAAAAATTATTTCAGTGTTGGATAGCCCATTTATTGAGGAAGGCTATAAGCTATATAACAATACACTGCGACCAAAAGGAGCGAAGCATAAATGAAAAATGTTGCAAAAATGAAAAACCGTTGAAACTAAAACACGCGGACCAAGTCGCGGGGGTAGCTAGTGTTACTATAAAATACACAAAGCAGACACGAAGATAGGAATCTGAGCGAAAAATATTAAAAAATACATGCCAAGTATTTTAATTAAAATTGTGTTTTACCTTGCTTCGTACCCGTCATGTGATACTTCCAATTACACTGCGTAGCGTATTACACTGCGTGATTGACGAATGGGGTAGCCAGAAGTACGAATACATGGAGATTAATCACTTTCACTGAAAAAAATCCAATAACATCCAAGTACGAATAAATTTTGTTCCAGGTACGTAGTTTTATACTATCGTGGTTTTAAAGGCTTTCATAGACAGTTGCAGTCAGTGGTCGGTTAATTAATTGTAGGTTAAGCGCCTTTTGACAAGTCAGTTAGAGATGGGTGACTAAAGAGAAGTATTTTAACTAAGGGTGTCTGTTCTTTTGAGTCTTGTAGAAGGTCGGTCGGGTAATTTGTTAGTAGGCTTTTAGGAGTATTCTAATAATATTAGCACAGAATAATTTATAGTATAATATATAATTTATAGACATATGTCTTTATCTTTAGAAGCTTCTATTTATGTATTTAAAGGAATATCCTGTTTATGTAGTTCCCAAAGAACCCTATACCCAAAACACAGACCAAACCAATCACTCTCAATTCTTTAAACCCCAAAAAAACCAAATTGAACCAATTAATAAACCGGTCTTACTTGGACGGATATCCCGGATATGGCCGGTTATCCGGCGATCCGCGACACGGGCCGTGTGATCGATAGCCCTGGATTACTGCCAGCCCCCGTATATTTATGTGCCGCCAATATCGGAGACATATTGCTGGATAAACATGTACTGTGTTTCGGAGGTACGTAATTTATTGTGCAACAGAGGGCAGTTAGATATTTTCTCTTTTCATCGGGCTGTGCTGGTGCCGTTGCTGCGGCTGCTGAGAACCGAGTTATTTATTCGAGCCGTTTGAATTTAGGGGGGGACCAAAGGTCTCAACCCCAAACGGCTTGAATATATAACTTTTAACTAGGTTGTTTTATTTCCACCGTTTGAGGTTCTCAGCAGACGCAGCGGCGGCACCAGCACAGCCCGACGAACTAGGAAGATGGGATGGCGCAAGAGTATCGACACAAGGTGCGTCCCATACTAAAGGCCTACCCAACTTCCATGGGAACAAAGACATGCCGTCCGGTCTCTTGCTATCGTCGTGTGTGTTATTTCTACTTAGACAATACCTATACATACCTAGTCGGTAAACCATGAAGTCACTACGATATTGCATTTATATAGGTACACCATTCATATTGGAAAATAATGAACACTCTATTGTCATACATAATAGTACTTAAAACCTTACAAAACAATAAATTATTGGTATCAATATGGAAAATCTAAAACAATAAGTTATGTATTTAATTCTCGAAGCGTATTTAATAATGCAGTGATTATTATATTCGATATTAATTACTAACGAACGAACAATATAATTAACCCATTTTAATTGGGTTCTGATTCTCTTTACAGACAATTGTGGCTTTATTTTTGTTAAATTGAATGTCAAATATATTTCATGTTCTACACGCAATTAAGAGCAACTCAATTAATTGCGTTTTTGTGATTATTATTTCTATTCTTAACTGAGAAAGTTTAATGACAGGATTATGGCTAGTAAAATTATGTGATGTCTAATAATTTAGAGCTATTTGGGACTTTTGATTGAAGAGACTGCTATTGAGCGACGTGCTGCGGGCTCGATCCCCGTACAGGACACTTTTTTTATTACTTCCAATGCTTTTTTATTTATATAAAGGTTACTAGCAATGTGGGTGGAATACACATTATTAGCAATCTTGTTAACCCCTCCAACTAAGCTAAATATGCTTGTGTCTGGAGTGGGTTTACGTCAATAGTACAATGGGTGGGGTTCTAACTAGCGACCTCTCGATCACAAGGCCGTCATCCTAACCTAGGCTATTGCCGCTTAAATTCTGGGTAAAAACAAAAAAACCTCATTTATTTCAAAAAAGTGTTATTTACAATTAGAATTTGGTCAATAAATATGGCTACCACTGTTGACTGTCTAATATTCTTTAATGTGTACTTTCAGCGTCTTTCTACCCATTTTGATTAAATATTCCGTCCAACGGTTGTCTGGAGAAAAAACAGTTTTCAATAAAGCCACCCTTACCACCAATCTTTCATGCTATAATATTTTTTTTTTCTATAAATTTTTGGTGTACAATATATGACAAATATCTAAATTACTTTATGCGGACACAAAATAAACCTCAAATCATTACCTGCTGTGGTAACCCTTCAAATGAGGAATCGGGAAATTAAAACCCTGTTAATATTTAACAGTTGAATGCCAATACCGTAATGACAGAGTTAACACGCGCACGAAACCATTTCGTATGAATATTCATGAAACATTTACATGGACGTAACGTTTTTTCAATTCTGTTCATTCGATTAGCTGTTGGTATACATGTGCAGCGCAACTGATTATGCGGCCGTAGCAATGACAAGTTAAGCAAAAAGATTTTAGTGGCGTATTGTGTGTTTTTTTGATGCAGATATCCTCTTAGATGTCATTAGAAGACCCTACCAAATTTGAATCACAATCTGATCATTGATTTTGGCACGCGTAGATGACAAACATACAGCCCTGATAGGTACTAAGCCTCTGCTCTTCGTCCGTCCTGCTGTCCGTCCGTCCGTTCATCCGTCCGTTCGTCCGTCCATCTTTCTGTCAGCGGGCGCTAGGTATGTCATGAACGGAAATAGCTAGAGTTAAAATTTGCATTTTTTTATATAAAAAATAATTGAAAATTAAACAGGGTTACACAAAGTGATATCGAATACTCAATGCGCGAGTTTGACTCGCACTCGGTTGTTTCTATTATATGTACAAATAGAAATGTAAATGTAAAAGAATCCGATTTAGATTAGATGAAGTCTTATCAAACGTTACCTGCTTTAGTACATTTACGGGTCAAAATAAATAAATTACTTTCCCAAGAGAACCAGAACAAGACCAATTAAAAAAATAGAAGATAATACCAGATTGACTCTTTATATTTAAAAGCTTAAGACTACTAACGTCAGGATGACACCAATGTTTATCGCGGTAGTTTGCACCGCTTTCCCGTAGTCTCCAGTATAAGGGATGGGAGAAGCACTCCGGTGGTTTTAGCCGGTAAAAGTCCGGCACACCCCTCCGCCTTCCCCAGGGCGGAGGAAGTCCATGAGGATTTCCCCGGAAAAAAAAAAAAAAAAAAAAAAAAAAAAAGGATGACACCAATGTGACCATGCAATGGACCCTGTTAACTGCTAATTATTTATATTTTTTGAACTGAAACAAATGATTTATTTTTGCAATTAGTTATTAAAGTAGTTCGTATGTTAGTATCATCTTCACTACAAAAAAAAAGAAAACATTCAAATTGTATGAAATTAAATATTTACATCCAATTTGAGTATTGGCTGCATGGAAAATTATATTTCTGGCGTGTTTCCTCTTGAAACTTAGTTAAATCACTTTAAAACAAATATCGGAGGGTTGCACTCGGTTGATAAAGTTGGTGTGGGGAAATCGGTCCATTTATGAGGCAACTTGTTTAACAAACTTGTGAGCTTAAGATCTTAGTTTAAAAGCGCTTAACTGTCAACACGATTACTTAGTTTTATTGTTTTTACAGTAATGTTTATCCAGTGAACATCGCTTGAGTTGTCAAATGCAGATAGCAAATAAGTCTAGTGTCTAGCCTGATAGTACGAGAGCCCACGACCAAAACCATGTCTCATAGCAATACGGCAAAAACCCTATAAAATCGTTAGATTGTATGATTCTGAACCCGACTAGGTGTGTAGTAACGGTCGAAAGTGTAGCAACTGCGTAGGAGGCCATTTCTGCTGTGTCAAAAAAAAATTTTTTTTTTTTTTTCAACTTTTCGTATTGCTGCCATGATTACCAAAAACCTGTTTTCAGACACTTTAAGTGTAGCATATACTCCCAAAAACGAAAATAAATTGTGCGATTTATTTCAGTCCTTCAACTTTAATGTTTCGGTTTCGGGTAAATTCTTTGTTAATTATCATCTAATAAATTCAGGGTCGCAACGTATTCATTGGTTTGTAACAGAAAATTCAAGATGCCTCAATACGATTTTTAAATGATATCTGAGTATCGAAAAGTTGTCTGATAGAGAAGGTGCTACACTTAATTTGTCTGATATAAATTTTTTGCACATGTGGACAACTTATTTTATCATGTCCAACAATTTTCAGACATATTGCTATGATACCGATCGGTAAAATTTGTTAACATTTTCAAAACGGTCTCAAAATTTAATGCGTTCACATTTCCGTCTGAAAATTGTTTTGTTCGCATCAAATAACCAAAATTTACTAATAAAAAAGATTTTCAGACGTATTGCTATGAGACATTTTTTTTTGTCTCATTTTTAATTTTTTTAAGTGATTTTACGGGTTTGCGCTACACCACTAACGTCTGAAAAATATGTTTCCGGTATCTCAGAACTATCATTCAACTACAGTCTGCAAATCAGACATATTGCTATGATGCAGTTCGGTAAAATTCTTTGACAATTTTGAAAATTCGGTCTGATCAAATGCTACGCGGAAAATGTCTGATATTGGTATTTTCGAGTTCAGGATAATCGTATCTATCGATTTGATGCGGTTTTGGCCGTATTGCTATGAGACAAAAATTTTGGTCGTGGGCTCTCGTACTATGAGTCACGGGTTTTATTGCAAAGAAATGTATAATAATATTTGACGGTTTAATATCAAAGTTCTATCTTGAACAAAACGCAGCATGGTCGGTACTTTATATGTCTCAAGTAGCTACTGATAACACAAAAGGCTTACTTAACTCGTAAATCTTAGTACTAAGAGCCAATAAAATAGCCAGATACAAAAATCCAATAATAATTTATTCGACACGGCGCGGTCAGGGCAATGTCGCAGAATTTTTTCAAAATTTCATGTGACGGGTTTTTTGTAAGATGTATTATAATATTCGTGATTGAAATACGCGGGGACTGAAAACGTATCGATTTCATAATACTCATGCTCACCTAGTTTTCAGTGGCAATATACAATTGTTTAACAGAAGGGCAACTGTGTTTAATACTTCGTAATTTTATTTATATTTCATTGGTAAATAATTCGTCTATGGATTGTTAGATCAATGGATTTTGTATCTTATTTTTTTTGTTTGATTGTGTATCTTACACATGTAAATTAAAATTCATTTGACTACTTATATAAACACCTAAACGTAGCTAGCTTCTAGGTGCTATAATAATAATAATATAATACTATTTTGGGACAAACAACACACGGCCATTCGGCCCTAAACTAGGCAGAGCCTGTATTATGGCAACCAGACAACCGATAAACAAACTGATATATTTCTAAATACATACATATTATAGATAAATTACACCCAGACACAGAACAAATTATCATGCTCATCACACAAAGACTTGTCCTGAATGGGAATAGAACGCACGACCTCCGGTTTAGCAGTCAGGGTCACTAACCACCAGGCCAGTCAATGCTATGCCCTATAATACTTTGGTCTATTTTTTCTGATATGTGCAAATAAATAAAATCGAGGTGTCTGTTTGTAATATTCAAATAACCACTTTTTACTACATGCATATGAATGTATAGACGGTAAATATACCAAAACAACATTTTTTTTTAATTTTTGTCTTTCTGTCTGTTTGATCCGGATAATCTCTAGAACGGCTGGACCGATTTGGTCGGGACTTTAACTGGCAGATAGGTGATGTAATAGGTGTAACTTAGCCTACTTCTATTTAAGAAAAAATATATATTTTTTTAATTCCACGCTGAAGGTAAAAAACTGAAAAAGTGAAAACTATAAAAAAAGTTACAAACGTCACTTCTTCATAATATTAGGTTTATAGATTTTAACTTTCATAATGTATATAGTTGTTCTACGACATTCCTTTACAGTTGGCCCCCAAATGAAACGATAAAATTCAGTGAAATAAGATTTTATTCACTGACCGATTCGTTTGCCGGCCGACTACGTTTCCCCCACCTTTCCCCCATCCGGCACCCATCCGGGGCCCGTCCGGCGCCCCTCCGGCCGTCCGGTCCGGTTCACTCAAGCAGAACGTCTGTGAAGCGAAATTGCCAGGATTATATGCCCGTCTCTTGAATTTTCGTTGAGATCAGAAAATGAAAAATGGTTGTAGATTTCGTAATACGATTTTTATGTTAATGAAAAACGGATTTATATTTTACAGTCGCGAGCGAAAGTGTAAAACTGACTTTGCTTAATCCATTTTCGAGAGTAGTAAAGATTTTTATGTAAAATTTTGTATATTTTATATTACATTATAAAATTTTAATTTCTCTAATTAGTTTTTCTTTCTGAAAATTACGTATTTGAGACTCTGCCCTTTATACCCATATTTTACATTTATTATAAGCATATTCATTATAGTCATAGTTTTCATTTATACAACGGTTGCAAACTCATTTTGTATAATATCATTATTTCATTAGTTTGACTATTTACTAATAAATAATCGGTCTACCTTGTAAATAATGACTATATTTATTTCTACTTCTAACGAACGGCTTCAGTACTGAACATAGCTTTATAAAACCTTATAAAGTATATTTAACTGTATATATTTCAATATTTCATATTCGTAATACCTTTGAGCGAATATTAAAAGATTTGTATCCGACTCAGAATTCAATTTTGTATTTCAATGTAAATTCTGAAACACTTGTGTTGTTGAGATTACCTGCGTCAGGTTATTTCTAAATCTACGAAACTAAAGGTCGGAATGATTGCTTTGAATCGGATACTAAATCTTTGATTGAAATATCATATTTATTAACAGAAATATAGGCAATTTATTTTCTTTGTATCGAGAGATTATACCTACATCAATAATATTATAAATAGTAGTATATTGAAACAAAGAAGACCTAATATTATTTATTAGGTAAAAAGGTGAGGTTTTAAATAATCATGTAGTCTTGTCTCATAAAATGAGACAAGACTACATATTATTATGAAAGGATAAAATAGTATTTATATATTATATTACTAGCTTTTGCCAGCGACTTCGCCCGCGTTTCCGTCGTTTTCGTAAAAAAGTAGCATATGTCCTTCCTCACTGTTTAGTGGTTTTGATGTAACAGACAGATTAACTTTCGTATTTTAGTAGGGAAATATAATATGTCACGTTACACAAAAATAATCCTTAAAGCATGATTCAGTATTCACGCGCGACGGCGCGATGGCTTATTATCGTATTTCATGTATAAGTTTGGTGTTTCTATACCGATTTCTATGATTCTTTTTTTATTGAATAGGTAATAATGTTAAATTTTTTTAATTAGGGATGAGTGAGAGTATTATAAACGTAAGAGTAAACAAATATAATCAAAAATCTCCGAACTGCTAAGCTATCGGGAGTTACACGTGTTATTGTGAGTCAACCATAAAAGATAGACGTATGCTGTTGTCGGATATTTTTTAGATAATTTTATGTAGAACATTTCCGTCATACATGATTTCTATGTAGCTTTAACCATTAAGGCTGCATACGCGACGGAAGCTTAAAAAATGGAGTTTTCCAAACATTTCCCTTCACTGCTCTGCTCCTATTGATTGTAGCGTGATGAAAAGTATACTATAACCTGCCCAGGAGTATAAAGAATAATTGTACCAAGTTTCGTTAAAATCCGTCGAGAAGTTTTACACAGACAGACAGACAGACAGACAGACAGACAAAAATTTTACTGATTGCATTTTTGGCATCAGTATCGATCACTCATCACCCCCTGATAGTTATTTTGAAAATATATTTGATGTACAGAATTGACCTCTCTACAGATTTATTATAAGTATAGAAGATATAGATTATAGAATATTTTCAAATAATCGTAGTGTGCTCTTAGCATTATTTAAACACGTACGTATAAAGTTTTAAATTTGCAAAAACTCAAATTAATCTGCAAACTTAAATTGGTATTTTTCACATAATATACATAGGGGTAACCATGGCGAAATTAGGTAGCCATAGCAACTGGATTATTATGTAGCTTAAAATAAAAAACTACAACTGCTGCTAAATTCACATTCCTTAAAAGTGCGAACTGTCAAATGCGCAAAGATAAAATAGACGTTAGGTTTTCTAAAATTTTCTACAAAGTATTAGATATTTTAAAAAAAGATAAATCGTCGAAGTACTTCTCAAATTATGGCGTGACCAAAGGAAATAGGTATTGATTTTGAAATCTATACTATATATATTATATATTATATATTAATATTATAAAGCTGAAGAGTTTGTTTGTTTGTTTGTTTGTTTGAACGCGCTAATCTCAGGAACTACTGGTTCGAATTGAAAAATTCTTTTTGTTTTGGATAGTCCGTTTATTGAGGAAGGCTATAGGCTATATAACATCACGCTACAATCAATAGGAGCGGAGCATAAATGAAAAATGTTGCAAAAATGAAAAGCCGTTGAAACTAAAACACGCGAACAAAGTCGCGGGGGACAGCTAGTATAGAATATTTAAGACTAGCTGTTTCCCGCGGATCCGCCCGCGTGGATGTCGGTTATCGCGCCAAAAACCCTATGTCTTTTCTCAGGCTCTAGACTATCTGTGTACTAAATTTGATTTAAATCGATATCAGTAGGTTTGGCGTGAAAGCGCGACAGACAGACAGAGTTACTTTCGCATTTATAATTTACTAGCTGTCCCCCGCGACTTTGTTCGCGTGTTTTAGTTTCAACGGTTTTTCATTTTTGCACTTTTTTCATTTATGCTCCGCTCCTATTGGTCGTAGCGTGATGTTATATAGCCTATAGCCTTCCTCAATAAACGGACTATCCAATACAAAAAGAATTTTCCAATTCGAACCAGTTGTTCCTGAGATTAGCGCGTTCAAACAAACAAACAAACAAACTCTTCAGCTTTATAATATTAGTATAGATTAGTAAGGATATAAGATTAACTGTCAAAATCATCACAGCTCTTTACCAAAGCGGTTGGTTATTATAAAACCTCTTTTAATAGCGTTTGTTTCTGACAAGTTTTTTAGATCTCGGTTTAGAGGTTTAATCCAGTATCCAGTCGTCTCACTACACCCCCGGGAGAATATCTTATTAGGTTAAACCCATTCAGAACCGCCACCGTTTATCCTCCTATAAAATTAATGTACAATATTTTATAATGAGTTTATAAAGCCATTATGGTTTCAGCTGTAGTTTTTGAAAATTGTATGTGTGTTAAATCATAGAGTTAATACCCAAATGTAGGTAGACTGAGGAAGTGTTTTAAAGGTTACTTTTATAGTGAAGTGCTTATTTAAAAATTCATTGGGTATATAAAAAAAAATATTAATTACTGTAATTATGCTGTGTCAAAAAAAACCGATGAGTTAAATTTAGTTTAGTGCAAAATTTACGTTGACGTTAACTTAAGAAATAAATATTTTAGTATGTCTGTAGATATCGTAAACACAGTTATTTTAAATAAGTATAGTAAGTTATCCTGATTGACGATAGTAGAACACAACTTTTTTTTAATAAATCTCAAATTTGCTGGATGAAATACTGAAAGTATTGTTTTTTTAAATTACTAGAGAGTGACTCACATACCTACATAATATTTATGTTAGTACCTATACTTTACCACATTAATATCACGTACCTTGGAAAGCCTACTTAATAGCCTAATACTGAAATGTAGATCAATTTAAAATCGTCGTAAAAACCATGATGATTATGTTACTATACAGAGACACGTGGAAGTGCATACATAGTAAATAAAGTGATCAAGACTTTCAGACTAGACACGACCTTCAGCAATGAAGATGCCGACTAAGAAGAAGAAGGTGTAAAGTCGCGACAGATATACTTTTAAGAACGCGTCAAAGTTAAGTTGCGATTGAGTATTCCAAGAGTAACAGCGAATTGCAACTCAACTTTAAGATGTCATTAACTCTAATCCTGTCATAGTTATAACAATAGTTTAAAAAACATCGGGTTAACTCAAAGCGATAATAACCATATTTTTTCTTGACGTTAAAAATTTGAGCAACGAATTTGCATTATAAATTTATTGTTCATTAAAAGCATTTTAATAAAACGCTCTTGTTTTTGACATGCGACCACAATATTCACCTATGAAAATGACTACAATACCTTTAAAACGTTAAATTTTCAAGTTATAAAGCCAAATGTTTTCCGAATAATTTAATTTCAATATATTTTGATATTCATATGAATGTGGTCATTAACAACACCCAATCAGTGAGCTTGGTACAGGTCATTGAGAATCAAACATTTTTAATGGATTATTGCGGTTCGCGTAAAACAAGGTTTTAAAATCAATGAACCAAATTCACCAAGAGGTTCAAGTATATATTTTTTGTGATTTTTTTTTATAATGAACCCATCTACTGTAGTAAGTGCGAAAGGTTTATGTTTTATGGTTTGTGGAAAAACCTTAAAGTATAGGTACATAGAGAAGCATAGAGTGCGCGCATCGCTAGTAGTTGTGCCGAGCGTAAGCAAATTTTGAAGCTGTAAGTACTTACTACGCTTGTTGACTGATTTAAGTGCTTTTACTTTCGTGGTTTATGCAAAAATATCGATGGTTCCGACATTATTAGGGTAATATTATATTTTAAGAACGTTTTAATAAAATTACTGGTAGCACTAATTTTACGATTTCACTTTTCTACTGCTCACAGTTCATACTCTGTTAGGCGCATTCTATAGTTTACTCTAAGGAAAAACACAATAGGTACAATAAAACCACAATCCACGTTATCTTTGCAACTTCTTCGTTAGCAAGATATTTTTCTTTTGATAGCCCATTTCTTAAGATTTTTTTTAAACTGACATAACTTTATAACCCTTGTTTCAAAGACTGGGCATATCAGCAGGCAATAGCTAGTTGCAAAATAAAACATCAATGCTATTAAAATAGATGTCAAGGATGAAGAGAAAACGTTCCCCAAAATGCTGTTTAAATTGTGAAGGGAAAATTCTATCACCATCCACTACACTCTACGATCCCATTAACCGGATCTATTATCCGGATAAAACGGAAGCTCAAAGATAACTAATGCGTCCAATATACCCCGTTTAGTTGCCAACTAGACGGTTAATATCCGTAACAGTGACGTATGCGGATGTACTTTAAACAAACCCGGGTAACAGTTTGGCTGATACATCATGAATGTTTGTTGTACCCGAGTATGCCCGGTTATAAGCGGGTAAAGACTTGAGTTATAGTGTTTGGTTTTGTGGGTATACGGGTTAGGAAATGTCATGTAGGTATGTTATATTCGCGTTGGCGATTGATTTGTTGTTTGCAATGTAATATGCACGTGTGGTCGTATATAATTCCAAAGAAAGGACTCGTATATTAAATGAAATATGACTATTAAACATACTTCTTATCTTAATAGTTTAACACAACATAAACCTAAGATTGTAAATATACACAAACACACACATATATATAATCAATTATCGCAGCAAAAAGTAGCCTATGTCCAAGCTTACCCATACAAAGTTTCATCTAAATCGGTTCAGCCGTTTAGCCGAGAAAGCATACAGACCGACAGAGAGTTAATTTGACAATTATAATATTAGAATGGATAATGGATAGTTAACTTATAAAGTCTTTTAAAAAGGTTTTACCAAACATTTAACTCTTAATCAGCTTTTGATTCCCATATACTATATTGGACCTTTAGATTCTTATACATACTTACACATACGAATAACAAGTACACCATCTGGCAATGACCAGACCAAGTAATTTCAAACAGGACAATTCAAATCTTTATACCTTTACAGAAGTCCACAAAACACACACAATTTTGGAAATTCGCCAAAGAATTGGTCGGTCGGTAATCCAATGCACTTCGGTGCTTATTACTCGGGTCAGCGAATCCGGATATTCGTTCAGATAAGCCGGTCTAACCGGGACAATCTCTGCCCGGGTAACGGGCCAGTTCTTTACATTTCAAATAATAATCGCGATTAGTTAGGTTCGTTTTATTGGAAATTTCTTTTCCATTATAGATTTTATTTAATAGTTAGCAATAGCAGGGTCGTAGTTTGAAAGACGATTTTGTCATACAAATACAATACAAATAAATTATTTTCTCATCACAAATTCAGTACATAGGTACAATTCTGATCGATCTATGCTCATTCATGCAGTACGTAGGTAATTTGCTTAATTCTTGAATAGTATTGTAAAATTAATTGTTAAAATTCAATAAAATATTTAATTTATGGTTGTGAAATATAATTAAACCGCCTTAATAAAATCCTCTTTCGTTCTCTGTAAATGGTTTTAAATATAGGTTGAATTATTTGTAAATTACAGGCTCGCTCTGATAGCATTACGGAAAATTGAAAATGTTCAAGATGTATTTTTTAATGCAGACTTTTTAAATGTCCCATTGCTGGGCACATGCCTCTTCTTATGAAGAGAAGGAATGAGCATTGATCACCGAGCTTGCTCATTGCGGTTTGGCGATTTTAGATTTAGATTTTTGGATTTCAGGTTTCCTCACGATGTTTTCCTTCACCGAAATGTATTATGAAATTATTTTATTGATGAAAGTTGTATGTATAATATCCACAAATATACCGGGGCGATTACTCTAGAATGAATTTCAATTCTAATACAATGCCAATGCAAAATTGTTTATCATTTAGCAGGCACACAAACAACACACACTACAAAAAAAAACTGACAATGTTTACATTCCAGTTAGTTCCTTTCATTGAGTGTATTTTATTTTTCAAGAATTCTAAATCACGTGTTACTAATATCAATTTTGCATTGGCATTATATTGGAATTAAAATTAATTTAAGAGTAAGGGTACATGGCGGACGGATGTATGGAAGTCTGGATGATAGTGACTACTTAGCAACAAATTAAACGCGAGCTTCTATCTCGGCGAAGAGCTTCAAATATCGATCAACTTAAACTCACTTCGGTCGACACTTCTGACCGAGAGTGGGGTGTGGTCGCTCTAATAGCGGGTTTAACTTTAACTAATGGGTTTTGTCTTTGTAAGGAGTTTAAAGGAGTGTGGGTTTATTATTAGAACGGTCTCAAGTTCACCTGTTAACATACGTACTTTTTTAAAATAAAATAGCAGCTCAACTGTTTTTGATACCTTAATGATACGCGAGCATCACTGGGTACGTAAAATTCTTAGATTGTGTATATACAATGCTTAGATTATATTTGTGCAGCCTAATGATAAAATTATTTTTCTATCCCTCGAGTGGGGTGTGGGGTATCAAAATAAAGGCATAGAATCGTCAGCATATTAGGTCAATTTTGCGATAATATTAATAATTAACTTTGTCGCGGGCACTTAGCATCTGCTAGCACCAAAACCACGCCCTTATTCCCGCTGGCCCCTAGCTCGTTTGCAGTGAGACCACTACAAAAGCAAAGTTTCTATAATTTGCAAGTTACGTCTATAACAAGCCTGCAGTTGCAAAATTTTCATTGAATTGCTTTAGTATTCTGTAGAAAGTGGTTCGCTAAAATGTTTTTTACAATTCAGTTCAATCCAATGAAGTTTTTCGAATGAAAAATATTTAACAATCGAAGTTCTGAGTATTGGCTGCTAGCCAAATGATAAAAATAAAATGCAATTTGTATGCAGCTCTGAAGATTGATATTTAGTAGGTACCCTCTGATTTATATACTGAGTCTGGTAGTGTCATAGAGTGATCAAAGGTCTCAGAATTTGTTTACCATGTTTTCATATATTCTACTGACCGTGGTCATTATTGTTTAGTAATCAAACATTTTGCATTAATAGGTTTTTAACCTCAGACACTCACTTATAAGGCATGGTCTCTTGATTTCTATTTAAATATTGTATAACCATATTGTTTGCTTTGTGAACTGAGAGACAGCATCCTGCTGGGGAGTTAGTGGCGCCGTATCTTCTCCAGAACCAGAGCACTTAGGAAGTGGTGAAGGGTGGGCGAATCTGGGTGCTGTCTATATGTATATTGTATATATTGACCATCAAATAGAGTTATTTCGTAGCCTATTTAGAATAAAAATAATTCTGATTTTGGTACAGAATGTGTTTACATAAACCTTTTAAATTATTTGGAAATTTAAAATTAGCTAACTTTATTACATTTAATGCTTTGTGAGCACTTTACACTGTACCTTTTTGCCCTAATAAGTTCCACACAAAGTTTGGTTATAATAAAGCGATATTTATTTTAAATCTTATTTACAGTAACTGAGACTCTTGCCAATACCAGCCACTGACAAGAGTCTAGTTTCCAAACGTCTGTCTTGGTTTGAAGGCTGTCTGTTATACCAATGCGGGAAGAACATTTTGGATCGTATACGGAGTTAGTAAGTATAAACGTTGTAAGTGGAGCCCCACCCGAAATCGCTTACACAAGTCAAACTAAACTGTATATATTTGTGAACTAACTAACGAGCGTGCTCTCAGTGATTTTGCATTCAATGCGCGGATAGTTCAAACAAATTGCTCCGTTTTGTTGCAAGTTAATATTTTACTGATACTTACACAATAAGGAAACTCACTTTGGTTAAAATCCAAATCCATACTAATTATTATAGTATATATATCTGTGATGCTTGGACTGATAAACCGCTGAACCGGTTTAGACGAAACTTAAGTAATATATAATTAGAATAATTATTCCCAAGTCAAGGAACCGTTGACACTTATAATTCTAAGAATTTACCTGATTGAAATGACAAATTATTTTCTTTTTTTTAGTTAGGTTTGTGGCAGTTGGGGTTTTTTTTATTATTACTATTACCAAGTGACACTTGGGCTATCAAGACAAATCTAATGAGGCATTATTTATCAAAATCGGTTGAATCGTTGAGTAGTTGCAAGCGGACATAGACACGGACACACGTACATACTTACATACAGGTTAAACATGTAATCCAATTTTTTTGGCTTCAACGCAGTCGGTCAAAATGTAAGTTACTTGTGTAACTGTTAAGTACTTTATCTTAGTTTACACTATGCTTTGAAGCTTCTCTAATAAACTTCGACCATGTTGAATGACATATTAACTAAAATACTTGTTTTTCTATGTCCATTGTCTCCTCAATTTTCAAAAGTATACCGCCTCATAAAAGGGCAAAAACCTTGCCCTATTTGTACCTTATTCTTAACCTAAAACTTCTGGTCGTCCAAGTAAATTACATCCACAATGGAAGGCAGTATTTTGTAGCTTTAGTGGGTAACGACTGTGGCGACATCTAGTTGAACATTGCACACTCAATTGCCCGATAACTCCATAAATTGCTGTTCCGAAAGTTTTGCCGTTCTAACAATGGTATGTTAGGTAATAGAAATAGGTGGTCTACATAGAATATAAGAAGGATAAATAAATAAAATAAATGTGGACAACATCACATACATTCTGCTGCTCTGAACCCAAAGTAAGCACTTGTGTTATGGAATCAGAGACAACGATGGTACCACAAACACCCAGACCCGAGACAAGGTTGGAAAGTGGTTTTCTACTTTGACCCGTCCGGGGATCGAACCCGGGACTTCAGACCTGGCGACACCTTGAAAATCGGTGTATACGCCACTCGACCACGGAGGTCGTCAAAAAGATAGTTGCTGGCTTTTGATTTTGGTTGGCTGACGATGATAACTATGGCATTCTGGTGGTACAGAAATTGCAATGGTTTACAAAAAACCTAATAATATCTACGGCGAAGAGAAAGCCTACTGAGATATCGAATGTAAGTGTTTTAAGTCTGTATTATTTTCATCCTTGGACATGCTTAGTACCTACTTGTATAACTTTCGTGAGGAGTACTCATAATTATTTGGGAATATTGACGATTTATTCTCGCACATTTTTGAGATCGCCTGACTAGTTTCAAACTCAATACGAGCCCCTAATCATATTGCGTAAACACAATCGATTATGCAGCTACTGCGTTGTATTCATAATTATGACATGGTCAAATATTAAATAGAATAGTCCTGATCCTGTAGCCAACTGATGAATATTTAGAAGCGTTAACGATAATAGAAATCGCTTAAATGACATTAAATGTATGGAAATGACAATTTGTTCCGATAAGTCACGTGTCTTAGACTTGTCGCTTCCATACATTTGAGCGATTTAATCAGCGTTATCGCTTGTAGAAATATCTTTTGGTTAGAGGGACTGTAACGCGGGTCTGTCATAACTTTATATTGTTAATACTCTTGTCAATATCAGGCCCAAAGTCCCTTTTAATATTAACACAAAACGATTCTGAAATTCTGAATACATAAGGATATTAAAATCCAGTATTTTATCTGTTGTTTCATGTGTGGTTGTGTATTTAGGACGACAGGGTCTGGGAAGTCGAAAATAAACTTTAAAATATAAGGCATAGAGTTAAAATTTGCTTGAATAGACGGTTTCGTCGTTAGCGCCTGAAACCAGCGTTGACACGTTTAATATTGAACTTTATGTGTTTAGAAATAGGGTTACTTTTAGATGCAATAAAGTGCTTTGCTTAGCACTTGCTTTGTGCTATATTTCATGTAACATTTTAAAGAAATTTTAGAGCGTTTTCAGATAGACCGATTCTGAGTTTTTGAATACAGAATTAACTATTACGTGTGATTTTCATAGCTTGTACTGTGTTTTTAATAGACTTCAACAGAAAGAGATTCCCAATTCGACTGCACGTTTTTTTTTCTTTTTTTTTTTTATATTTGCTACGATATACTCCAACAATTGAAGATCGATTCCAAAAATTCTTAATGTAATCGATAAGGTAAGGTGTAAACCTATTCCTCAAAGGTGGTCCCATATAAATTTTATCGAAATCTGTTAAGTAATTTGGTTTTTGAAACAAAATAAGTAGTTATAAAAATTTACCAGAATGTAAAAAAGAAATTGCGTGTTTTGTACTTTATTTGTGGGTTCTTTATTGAAGTCTGTTTTTTCCATCTTCATGCAATTTAATTTAATTTGTGGTTTAGTACTGAAATGGTTTAGTTTCTGCTGCTAGTAAAAAAATTGGAACTATCGATGGTTATGAAGTGATTTCAACTGTAGGTACCTAATTCAGAATAATCACTTTTATTGTTTCTTGGTTATAAGGATGTTACAGAATTTTAAACTAAGTATTATCTAACCGATATAAAAACGAATCATCCCATCCTCAGCCATATTTTACGATGTAAAACCCTTCGTCAGCACATATTTTCGATATTATCGGCCCCTTTAGTTTTATGTAGTGTTGATCCCATCGGCAGCGTTGTGCCGCCCACGCCCAGTGCTGGGCGTAAACATTAGACGGACGCCTCGATTTACATAGAAATGACCACACAGTAACGTGTGCGTTTACACCGAAGTGTAAAAGATAGATAAAGATAAATAATTTTCTTTAGGTTATACATGCACGTTATGCATTAACGAGGGTTACTTTTGATCTAAGGCCTTCCATACATGGACGGCTTGAGCAGTCAACATGTGATCAAAGTAATCGTACCGCCCGCACGTCACTCCCGCCTCCCGACTGCTCGCTTGTTGTTTTGTCGACCGCTGGAACTGCTTTATATTAATATATAGAATTTTTTTTTTTTCTTCCGTTTTTGTTGTCATATTTACTACATTTTGCTATTTACGTTGTTGTCGCATATTTTAAGATAATTGTATTTCTTTTTAACATTGTATCAACATATCACCTTTTTTTAAAAAGAGTAACCTATGGAGTTTCTTGCCGGTCCTTCTCCATAGGAGTGACATTTTGGAACCGCGCTAGAGTCATTTAACGGTTTGAAAGTAACTGAAAAGGCCTACTCGAAATAAAAATATTTTGATTTTGATTTTGATTTTGCTTTTCTGTTTATCATGCTGCTGATTGCCATTACAGCACGCAGCATGTAGTAGACTTTGTATGGTCCGCGTTACATTAAATGTAGATTAATTTTATTTTGGTACTAACAATGTAATACTTTTGTCAAGTTATTGCTAACTTATTAAAATTACTTTAAACCCCATAGACTCAATATGTAACTAAACCCATTACATAAAGAATTCCTCGCATAACGGATTACTGTTACCAGAAAAATAATTGAACTCTCGTGGATTGGCTTACGAAGCCATAATCGGATACATTTATAGGTACCCGGATTTGATATGGAGCTACAGTGAACTTGTTAACTAACAAATAAAAATACTCTGTTTAACAGTAGTTCAGTAGAACTGATGACGTTTATTTATGTATGGTTTAAAGTGTACCTTAGTACCTCAGAAGACGGAATTTCTTTCTTAATATCTAATAGGAAGTGTCCAGTTGTGTTCCAACACAATTTAGGTTAATACTTTACAATTAAAGAATACTGACTGACGTACCAAGTAAAAGGACGAGACAAAAAAAAATAGCATCAGTGAGTGATCTCGGTAGCTTAGTTGGTAAAACGAATGGTATGTTTAACAAGTAGTCGCGATCGCAGGTTTGTGTCCTGCCTGAGGTTTAAAGTTTTCTAGCATTTGTATTTGTTTCCTCATATTTTAAAATATGTACTTGTGTAACAAGTCCTTCAGCTCGGTGTGTAAAGATGACCAGTCGTAGTTTAGACAAGCAAATTTAATATATTCTGTGTACTTTACATAGTGTTACGGTACGGTGTGAGAGGGTGTCTAGCTTCAGGCCACATCTACATAGGGGTGTGCTGGCCGCATCGTATTTTATGCAGATGCACGTATTATGTCTTACTAACGTAGTAAACGAGAGATCGTAAGCTTTAGACATGTAGCCTTTAAAGATATTGATTTAATCATCTCCTTCACGAGGTTTATGCAGCCATAACTAGCTTTTGCCCGCGACTTCGTCGAAAGTGGTTTTTAATATTCTATTTTAAAGAAATTTGGTTTGCACCAAGGTTTTATGTGAGTTCAACGTTTTTTGAATAAAATCAAATTGAGTTTTCAAACATAATATGTCAAAATAAAATTAGTATTGATATCAACTTCGATGCAAATGACCCCCAAAATAACTTTCTACCCCTTTTTTAACACCGCTAGATAATGAGTTTCAATAAAATGCAAAACACGTCTTTCATCATTTCTTTTAAAGAATGTTTATGCAAAATTTAAAATAGATTGGACCAAGGAATCACTTTGTCTCATACAAACTTTGCCCCTATTTTTCACCTCCTTAGTGGCAGAATTTCGGAAAATCCTTTCTTATCGGATGTCTACGTCATACGAAGAACACACCTGCCAAGTTTCAGGTCTCTACGATCAGCGACTTAGGCTAGGTTGATCCGTTAGTCATCATTTTATATATATAGATGTTAGTTATTGGTACTCAAGAGGTCATCACGCGAACTGTGTTGATGATGACACGTAGGGCGTGCCGTAGGTATCAACACAAAATATGTTCTAGTCTATATATTCTTTGTGAATGTTATTTGTTATGAAAATGGATAATTCACCAGCTGGGAGTCCTAAAAACGGATTATGTGGAAATCCATACTTCCTCAACTCTTCAGTTTACAGAAATATCTTCATATCCCTAGTCATTTGACACACACTTCTGTTAACCCCTTCGGGAAATACTACATGAAGATATTACGAACAACAAGGTCCACCACAAAAACTTCTAACAGTTCACACAAGTTTAAGAAAACAAAGGTTTTTAAAGATGGCGGCAAGGTTACTATCTCATCGTCTTACTTTCACTGACTTTACTAGTAAGGTAAGTTTGATACAGGACGTAATCCTCTAGCAAAGATTTTATATTATCATATAATTATATTCATAAAATAATATACAGGGTGTAACTGAAAGATTATACCTACCCAAAAGGGGTGAAGAGTACTCTAGTATAGAGTCAGTTTACAAAATTTCAGATTAAAATTAGTTAATTAATAATTAAAAAAAAAACAATTATTTGACATAACCAGATCGTTAAATGTATCTTAATATTTTGCGAGTAACGTAATAAGATATGGACCTTCGTAGTGCGGTACACGCGCGTAAAACATAACCCTACTTTGACAGTCGGATAATACAGCCAAAAAAAAAAACATTTTATTTTGTCATTTTTATAACATATTGTTACATATAGTGTTCAAACCCGATCTAACAATGATATTTAACACAGCCGGTACCTTCTATGTATCTCATAACTTGCACACGCTGTCGCCCCATATCGTGCTTGGTTTATGATCTGTAAAACTCCTGTAGACTGAGATGTGTATATAAAAAGGAAAATATATCTTTTTTAGATTTCACGAAACCGGTTTTGTATATAAAATGTCTCTTTTTTCTTTGAATAGAAGCATCCCGCTCTTTATTACCATTGTCATATCTACGAATTTAATAACATGTAAACTGTGTTTTTTCTCCCAGATAGATATAGGGATATGACATTATCTTTTTATATTATAAAACAAAGTCCCTCGCCGCGACTGCCCGTCTTAACACGATAAACTCAAAAACTACCGAACATATTCCATATGGTTTTCAGCATTGCAAATTTAATTTATTAAGGTTTTGTGCGATGCCGAGGCGGATCGCTAGAAATTTAATATGTTTGGCGCTATGTCAAAATTACATCTCTATACAGGGAAAATCAAAAATATTTACCTATGTATAGTATTACTGCACGGATAGCGAGTGGTATAGGAGGGTATAGGTCACCACACTAACTACCACTGTGCGCGACGTGCTGCGGTTTCAATCCTAGCCTGGGAACAACATTTGTGTGATCCATAAATACTTGTTCTAAGCCTGTGCGTTCTTGGTGCATATGATTTGAATGTTTGTAAAACCCCCCGCGACACCGGAATAAATTTATTAGAGCGAAATTCGTTAAAATAATAGAAACAAATAGTATTGTAAAATAATAATTACAGTAGTTAATCAACCATTTTCTTCAGTATATTACAGACTTTCATAATTAATATGAAAGTATTAAATATAGTTAATCGTACAGTATTAAGACACTAATCGTAGCAACGCATGTAATGATTAGTAATAATGTTACGCGGCAGTAATTCAAATAAAATAAACATAGGTGTTTGTGAAAGTCGCTGATAAATGTCGAATACACGCGGTTTTGTAAGACAGACGAATAACAGAAGGTTAACAGTAATAAACTATTTATTTTCATAGATTGTTTTATAATAATACCGGGTTATAAATGTCTCACTGCTGGGCACAGACCTCTTCCCATGTAGAGTACGAGCATTGATCACGCTTGCTAATTGCGGGTTGGCAATTTCAGATCTTTTCAATACAGATCTTCTCACGACATTTTTTTTTACTGATTGTCAATGATGTCTTAGTTATCTTTAGTTGGTATCAGGTTAAACATTTTCCGAGGAAATATAAATTTTTATGTGAAAGAAAAAGAACTACAAAAAATAAATGTTATTTATTTAACCCAATTTAACTATTCTAAAAAAAAGAAATATATATTAGACAGGTTATTATATATATTTATTTTTTTTTATTTATCAAACCATTTTCAAACAAAGTATCCATAAAATTGTAAATGTAGAAAGCTATGTCAGTTAATAAAGACATTGGAATCGCCTGAGGTAGGTACCTAAGTAATACTGTGTAAACCAATTTTATTGCTTCTCGTAACCATAAAATAGATTCAACATTGTCAATCAGTTTTACCGTTAATAATAACGCTTAGGTACTTTATTTTATAGAGACATTACAATATTGTCTCTTAGAAATATTGTGATAGGTAACATATCTATGGAAGAACTTTCGTGAGGAGTATTCATAATTATTTAAACATACCTAAAACGGTTCACTCACGCATATTCTCGGGATATGCGAGATCTAGTTCTAGTCTACTAGTTGATCTAATTTCAGACTCATTAGGAGTCCCTTATCATGAGTTGCGAGTCGAACTCAGATCGCGACATCTTCTGACACTAGTCGGGCGATCCCGAGAATATGCGTGGATAAACTGTTTTGTGTTTTAAATAATTATTGAAGAACTACAGCTATGGAATACTAAATATTCTAAATCTGACTATCACGGGTCAATGCCGCCATTTATTACCGCGGTAATATTTTTGTAAGTTTGCAAGATTCTTTCTATAAAAAAAGAATAATTTATTATTGTTATCGTCATAGAAAACCTTATGTGCGTCTTTTCAATTTGTCCAATTTTCGTGGACACACCAACTTTGACCTGCTGTTCTCCCTTTACACGTATCACTCCGTTGAATCCACAATACATCGTGAAGCATGATGGATGACGTTTACCAAGCTCCGCATTTCCGTATCGCGGTGAGAGCAGAATTCAAATGAAGTATTGTTTGTAAATACGAGGATATAAAGGATAGAACTGAGACGCACGGATCAAAGAATCCAATAGCTTTTTTACATATACAGATAGAAAATTTTTTGGTGTGTTAGATTGTTAAAACGTATGAGAAAATATATATAACTAGCTGTTTCCCGCGCCTCCGCCCGCATGGATGTCGGTTATCGCGACAAAAAGTAGCCTTTGTGAGAAAATGGCCTTTCTCAAGCTCTAGACTATACATGTACCAAATTTCATTTAAAGCGGTTCAGTAGTTTTGGCAGCAAAAAATATAAGACATGTACTTTTTTCTATGTAGAAATAACAAAAAGCTATTTAAATAAAGCGAATTGAATTTTATGGAAACAAACTCGTTACAAACCGGTACATTTTGTTGTGATTAGTGACATCATGCCATATTTCAAATCAATGTATCGTCGTAAGTTTTTTTATTACGTAAAAAAGGAAAAAATTACGTGTCCAATATTTTTCATGAATCTACCTGACAAATATTAAAAACAGAACTTACCAACCGTCCTATAATCATTATCCTAAAAGGTTTGGGTAACTATTCTTTTAGGAATGGGGTAGGTACCTTCGACTACAGCGTATTCAGGTCTATGGTGTAGTTTACTTTTACCTATAAAACAGTGAGTGTTAATTATTTTAACTGACTATATTTTGTGTCATTTGGAAGTTTTTACTGATACATCCCTAATTAAAATTAAATAAATTGTATAATAACTTTAGATGGCGAATTCATAATTATCTAACAATTTTAACGTTTTAATTGCGCGCGATCGCGTGATCGCCCGAATCTAGTCAGAATTAAATACTATTTGTATAATATTTTCCTCAGTTTAAAAGAATTAGAAAGATACCTCCTGATAATACGGTAGGTTTTAAATTAAAAAGATGCTGGTCGATGTTAGTCTAGATAATCTTATAGATCTAGATGTTGACGAACTCCGTGGTTGAGTGGCGTACACACCGGTTTCCAAAGCGTCGTCGCCAGCTTTGACGTCCTGGGTGTAGTACGGGTCAATGTAGAAAACCCGTTTTCTACATTGTCTCGGCTCTGGGTGTATGTGGTACCTTTGTTGTCTCTGATTCCATAACACAAGTGCTGTAGCTGCTTAATTCAAGTTCAGAGTATGTATGTGATGTTGTACAAAGAATAATAATCTGAATTCAATTATTGGATGGTTAATAAACAGGTAGTAAAAACATTTTGTTCTACTAACTTGGACCTAAATACTTTTAAATCTTGATACTTTTTGCACAATACAAAGATTTAGCTCAATACAATGCAGTTTCCTGCAGGTTTCGCAACACTTAGGAAGCAACAAAAAAGAACAATACTGGCTAAACGTATTACGAATGCTTGCCGTGAGAGTTCCCTGGTACCTATTGTATAAAACATCGTCGTTACTTTGTAATGTTACTATGGTAATTCAAAGAGGTTTTTACCCTTTTGCAGTGTTATAGAGTGTTATGGTGATGTAGCGTCTCCTATTACATTGTCTATGTAGAGCGACGATAATTGCTGGACCCACGGATAAGTATTATATAAAAAAAACTAGAGACCCACCCCTACTTTGCACGGGTAGGCAAAATATAAATGAATTATACACAAAAACCTAGCTCTTGAATCTTCTATCTATTGTTGAAAACTGCATTATGATCATGCTAATCACACAAAGATTTATCGAACCCACGACCTCCAGTTTTACAGTCAGGGTCACTAACCACTAGACCAACAGATCATTAATTATAATTCAAGCTATAATAGACACAGACAAATCAAAGTTTGATGAATCACATTTGTATGAAGTCATCGCATTTCCAAGTATTACTTGTTTCCTAAATTGCGACTATTACCCAAATTCGCTAGACACCAACAATTTTGTACCCCGATAATCGATACCAATGCCTTTTCCATTGCAAACTCGACTTTATGCCCATGTAATAGAGTGGTGTTTAGTTGGAAGGGTAAATTTTAAACCAATTTATCATTTTAAGCACATAACTCAGGTTTTGATCATATCAGCTGCCAGATAGGGGATGATGGTCGGATACTTAATATTATAACGTGTGTGGTATATGGAGGGGTTGGAAGGTTGACTATGATTTAAAACTTCCTCGTATTTAATAAAAAAACTTCGCAATGTCAGTGTTTTACATGTAAAAAAGTAAGAGATAAATTAGGTGTTCAATTCCCTTCTTCGGCAGTCCAGTAGCAGTTTTCTTTCCGACTGCCAAGAAAGGGTTTTCCGATTGAAGTTAGGGTTAGGGTCCAAGCTGAAATACTTAAATATTGGAAGCTTAAAATAGTAATTATATAAAGGCTTAGACGGGAAACTAAAATTAGGAAATTCATGACAATTTCTTTACAATTTTTGTATAGCCATACATTGCTAGGTATTGTCGGATCAACATTTTTAGACTTGCCAATAATTGCGATATTAAGAACGCACGTAAGAAGTTAAACTTGACAACCTGACGATAAATTTTATTATTTAAAATTTTAAGATTACTTTTAAAAAGAAGCATTTAATTTAATTTAATATTTGGAATAATTTAATTTTTCCGGAATTTCATAACTATTATTTGCTTCTATTATTAATTTACTAACTTCAGGGTGTCGGTTTTTCGTGACGGTGTGCGCGCCCATCCTAAAAATATACTCTCAAAAATTTTCCCTAACTCGCCAAAACGTGAATAACTTCAAAATTCAGGGAAATTTTCTACATTTATTATCCTACAGTGGCCCACTAAAAACATATCTCTTTGTAAAAAAAAACCTGTCACCAAAAATATTACCTCCACATTTTACATCCCAAAAAACTAAAAAGGGTATCAATAAAGCCACTTAACCCCTATCCTAAAGAATAGCTCACACTTAGCTGTAAGTACCGCTCTGATTCTTGAGTCGTTCACAATTTACCGCACACTGTGATCCTCCTATATTTCTCCCGGTTCTTGTGAGGGTACCCTTAACCCCCTTACCCGAAAGCCTTGGCCTAAATAGCTCCATCCAAGATTATTGAAACAAGTGATAAGGTGTGCCTCTTATCTCCTTGTTACATAGCTCTATATTTTAGCTACATATTTTGTGTTTTTTTTTTTATGAACGCGTTTGAAATATAAACTGACTTGAAATATGTGTGAGAAGTTGATTCGTTTTGTGATTCATATTTAAGTTAGGGCTGATTTTTCGACCGCCGGGTAATTTTTACACGTCGAATAAAATTGACATCTGATAGATTTTGTATGGAAGAACTGTCAAAAATTCTAAAATTTTCTTCGGATAAGATTATCTGGTGTTGAAAATATCAGCTCTTAGCCTTCTTGGTTGGTACGTGGACGGGTGATTATTTGTGAATATACCAAGACCCCTCCGTGTCTACGCACACAGACACACACAAAAACGAGTATACAATAGTTTATACACTATATTTACCTAGATAAAATCTCTGACTCTCATTGATTCAATGACTTCATTAATATTTATCTTTTACTTTTTTTGTATTAGAAATTGAATAAATACTGAGTAGTTATTTCTAAAATTTGTAATGTTCTTACTAAATACCTATCTAGGGGAGGGACTGGACCCCACGACGTGGGGATTAGTGCATTGGTTTTAGTCATGCGCAATAAAGATTATTCCTACGATAAGTACTGTTCGACTTTGGTTCCAAGACGAGATCCAGAATTGAGAGAATATTATTAGTCAAAGTTATTATCTGTAAAGGCAGCTGATACCAAACTAACTGAAGTTCGGCAGACGCTTGCAACTAAGACCAAGATCCATGATTACAACTTGCGCTATTTGATATTATCATATAAATGGAAACATAATTATAATTCCTTCTTGTAACTTTAGTAAATCATGGCTCAGGAACTCGATGGTTGAAGAGCAAATTATAATAATAATAAATAAATAAATGTGGACAACATCACATACATTGTTCTGAACCCAAAGTAAGTAGCTAAAGCACTTGTGTTATGGAATTCAGAGACAACGAAGGTACCACAAACACCCAGACCTGAGACAATGTAAAAAAGGGGTTTTCTACATTGACCCGACCGGGGATCGAACTCGGGACCTCAGAGCTGGCGACACATTGAAAACAGGTGTGTACGCCACTCGACCACGGAGGTCGTGAAATTTATAATTTACCTTTAGACATCATAACTTTTTTTAACTTCGGTGTTCACTTACCATATATGACGTAGATGACTGCGTATGAAAAGTCAAAATGTAATTATTCCGTCATTTAGATATTATAAAATATTAGACACGTATTTTTTGCTTTTTCGAAAAGGAAACGCTAACTTTAGATTAAGTTAATCAAGGTTCAGGAGTGGCTAATGTGTTTTGTACGTTTCTATGGCGACGCCTAATAAATTAAAATTGGTTGTATGTTTCTGTCGAAAGTACGTACTAGGGAATACGGAAAACTCTAAGAAAAATGTACATAGCTCAAGGTATTTGGCTCGAAATTATCCCCTGAATACAGAAACGCGAATTAACTTAAAACGTTCTTAAATATCTATCCGTCTGCTTGGAGCCTTAAAGTGACAGTGTCCTAACGGCAATCGGGTCATAATGAATTGATATTACTTATTAAAACTGTTAATTATTATGTTTGTTACTATATTGAATGTCTTTGTTTTGTTTGTGTACACATGTTTAAGAGTTCATAGAGTTGTCGGCAATTAGTTCTTGTTTGTGTTTTCCAGTGTTGAATTATGAGGGACGTAAATATTGCTTGTTTGTTTTTAAGCAATTCTAAGGGACTTCGTGTTTCTTCTTTAGGGATATACATATTTGTTGGCTGAAAATTTTAACCAAAAGTTTTAAATGGTTATTGAAAACTAGCATAGAAGTAGGTACTACAAAATGAATCAATAGTAGTATTATTTTAATTCCATTAAATTGTTTTTTTTCCATGTGTAAATGCCTGCATTTTATTTATTTAATTATTTTTTATATACACATGCAAAATAGTATTGAAACTACATAAGATGTACAAAATTGCTGCTTATTTCTTAAGAAATCTATTCTTATATTGATTTTTTTAAATAATAGCACTGTTAGTATAATTTATTTTTCTGCGAGGTTATTCGGTAAGACCGTTGTCAACTTAAGCAATAATTGATTTATATAAAGCACAAATTTCATATCGTGTAACTTTGATGACCAACTAGATCTACTACGACGTAGGTAGTTGGTCACCGACGTTTTTTTTTAATAAGCGTTTTTACCGCTATATCTATACTAATATTATAAAGCTGAAGAGTTTGTTTGTTTGTTTGTTTTAACGCGCTAATCTCAGGAACTACTGGTTCGAATTGTTTTTTTTTTTGTATTGGATAGTCCGTTTATTGAGGAAGGCTATAGGCTATATCACGCTACGACCAATAGGAGCGGAGCATAAATGAAATATGTTGCAAAAATTAAAAACTGTTGAAACTAAAACACGCGAACAAAGTCGTGGGGGACAGCTAGTTTATCCAATAAACATCGCTTGGGTAGCAACCGGAGACAGCAAATAAGCATACATATATCATCCACTCACCGTAAGTGAACGTTGATTATATAAAAACAATAGATATTTTTAAATACTTGTAGTTACATTCGTTCAACATATTTGCGGAAACCTTTTACAAACATTATACATATAAAGAGCGGAAATCTATTGTCTACAAGTTTATATGTTTACATAGTTTTGTTACATAACTGAGTGTTCACGCGATGTGTCAACGATCGGCAAAAAAATGCGATGCGAATTGACGGGACAATAGGTACGCATATATTGTGCGTGTGTTAGTATAGATTAGTTAGTACTATAACGCCAGATTTCTAGGAGATGCACAGTTACTTTATAAGTCGGTGCATGGATAATCGTGTGCTAAAATGTTTACTTCAACTCAAAGTAAACGACTGATCGGTTGGTCTAGTGGTTAGCGACCCTAACTGCTAAACCGGAGGTCTGTATTTTTCATTTGTAGTTAGATGTAAGTGTAAAGTTGGCGTATGGCAAAACAGTCTGTTAACGAACCACATTGCCTTACATTAAAAAATGTTTGCTTGAGCTCCTCGATAGATGGCGTTAGTGGTAAAATTAAAAGTCGCAATAGTTTCGTTACGCGCAAAACTATAAGTACCAATTTCAAAAATTTATTAAAAGTTCATAGACCTGGTGTTTTATTATAATAGTGGTTAGTGGCTTTACCTACGCTCACCCAACTTCCCTAAGCAATTTTTGGGACACAGTCAATTTAAAGCCTCATATTACGGGATAAGGGGAATATTATTAAAAAACTGCTGAGCCATCAAACTAAATCATTAGTAGTTTTTTTTGAAGTGACCTCAATTTTATCCTCAATAACCTTGAAAATTCAACAGGAGTCTATAGACCATTCTTGGAAAACAGAAGTTAATCATTTAATAATGCATTTAATTAAATTACAGACAACATAACATACATAGCACTGAACCCAAAGTAAGTACCTAAAGTACCTGTGTAATGAAATCAGAGACAACGAAGGTACCACAAACACCCAGTCCCAAAACAATGTAGTAAAGTGGTTTTCGAAATTGACCCGTCCGTGGATTGAACCCGGGAACTAAGAGTTGGCGACACCTTGAAAACCTTTGAGTAGGCCACTTGACCACGGAGATCGTTAAGTTCCTTTAATCCTGTCCAATTTCTTTGAGATGACAGCTCTCTCACCTTTGACCATATATTTACCTTTATTTATTTTTTACTTACTTTAATATTTACAGAAGTGCACTACACAACACTGCTACAGAAGTGCACTCTCTACTCCCTAGTCTCATATCACTATATCCTAAACCTTGTGTACAGAATACTCAGCAGTTCGCAGAATACTAATACCAGTTTCCAATTAAACAACCAGAATATAGGTCGTGCTCGTGTGTGCAATCCCTTATGGCAAACATGAGCGGACTAGGGATGTGCTTTTATGGTATCGATAGGAGGTTTCATCCGGATCAACGATGTCATACGATTTGAGTAAGGTAACGAAGTTTTTGTGAGAGGTGTTGAGTTATCTAAAGTTATATTTAAGTAGAAAGAGATGTTTAAAAATGTGTATGAATATTTCTATCGTTACGAGATATATTATTATACTATTATTATTTCATTTGTGACCTTAAGTTTTTTTTAATCACTTAATTAATGAGGCTTTTTGCGCTAGTGCGCAGAGTCAGCCTCGTAAGGTAACAAAAATTGCAACAAAAAAATCTTATCATTAAATATCTATGACTTAATATGCTCATAGTAAAGGTCTTAATTTCAGCCAAAACATACATCACGATAAATGTAATTTTGCCTCCAATATCATCCTTATAGATAAGTATTTAAAAACAAGTATGCTCATCACACAATTTACAAACCGTTTTATTTTATCGATACTTAAAAAATGTCCAATTATACACCCCTAGTGTATACAGCTTATAAATATGTATTGTTACATGCGTAGCTACGTTTAACACGTAATTATTAATTTCAGAAGATACCTACATTGGAATTAATATTCTTGCTAAATAAAGTATTTTTGATGTTCTGTCTTATACATATTTATAAGGGTTTATATTGTCGAAAGGTTTAATATTATTTTTATTAAAAGTATAACTAAAATTTTAGAAAAAGATAATATTCTAAATGTACAATGCTACAAAATTTAATTCAGATAACATAACAAAAACAATATTAGAAAAAATAATACTATTCTTTCAGTAAGAAATAGACCCCTTGTTGTAGACCCCTTAAAATTACAGTCTTGGTTAGTAAACTGAAGAGAAGTTGAATAGTATTAGTACAATTCCGATTGCAGGAATATTTTTTTTAATTTTCATTAAATAATTAATATACACTGAAGTACAATTCTGTCTTATACTTAATCAAATACAAGTCAAATATTCTTTATCACAACCAAAACAGATCCACTACTGGACACAGATTCAGTACGTGGGTACGTGATCCAAGGAGCGCTATTACACTCAGTCATCTCTTCGGCATCGAGTCGGACTAAACATAGAAACCTAGTAGTCAGACTAGACCAGACCAGAACCTATCAGACGAATATTTCACATAGATTTTTGACTGGCCTGTTGGTCTAGAGATTAGTGACCCTGACTGCTAAACCGTAGGCCGTGGGTTTGATTTCCACCCAGGATAAATCTTTGTTATGATGAGCATGATCACTTGTTCTGTGTCTGAGTGTAATTTATCTTTAATTTTTTTTAATAATCATATACCTTAGTATGTTTATCAGTTGTCTGGTTGCCATAAAACAGGCTCTGCCTAGTTCGGGATCAGATGTCCGTGTCTGAGTTGTCCCAAGATAATAGAGTATTATTATTATTTGCAACTGGTTCTAACTAGACGGCTTGCATCCCCATTCTGTAGTAGAATGTAACCGAGTACCTTCCGCTTATACAAGCAGTATCGAGTTAATTTCCGGTAAAAGTGCGCTCTAATGAGCACGCGAGTGGGCGCGACTGAGACAGGCGGAGCGGGCAGCGGGCTATGTAGATTGACTGGGAAGTTAGTAGCACTTGGGGGGTTGTTATTGAGGAGAATATTGAGACAGAATATATAATATATTTTTTGGTCGGCCGGGAGAAAGTTGGGTCGACGACATAACAAAAGTTTCAGGTCGAATCTGAATAAGACTAGCACAGAACCGGAAATAATGGCACATGAAAGGAAAGGCATAGGCCCAGCAGTTTGTTGGCAAAGGCTGTGGATGATGATGATGATGATTTATTTCTTAAGTATATATTTTCATGATTTATTTTTCGAGTATTTATTATATGGTGAAGTACTTATTTTTTTACCTTTTGCGTATTTTATCTCAATTGCCTTAGTTTTTAATCTATTCAATTTTAGTGTAGTTTATACTCTAAAAAATGTATCGACAAATAATGTGATACCGCTACGAATTATAGGCAAAACTCATATAGTGCGTGCAAGTAATAATTTTAATATCATGTGCAGACAGCATGATTTTGATCCTTTCATTACAAGTGTGTCCTCGGCAAGAAAGTGCATGAGCCTTAGCTTTTTTAATTAAGTTTTGTATGATCAGGTTTTGATTCTTGTACTGTGTTTAAAATGTAAATTAAGTTTAGCTTGATTATTATCATGTTTCTTCTTGGTCGCTGTATTGTATTGTGTTGACACACACACTTTTTCAAACTGTTTTTTAGAAGTGAAGACTTTTAATTGGCGGTCAGTCTCACATATTGTTTTTATTCTGTTTACATTAGCTGTAAGTCTTCCATGATTAATAAATAAAGAAAAATAAATATTGAAAATAGCATGAAAGCTGTTGATTTCATATCAAAAGAAAACTCTTGAGGGAAAAAATAATCAATAAAATCTTACGATGGAATAGACTTACCCATTTATGAGCTACGATGCTCAGAATCTGACTGTCTTTTATATAGGGGGTTAAAAACCTCGTGTTCCGCTATTCTCAGTCCTGTACCTAAGTGATAGCGTGAGTGCTGTCAAACGTGAACCAGCGCCATCACCGCGGAGCAATTTATTTCAAGTTTCCGATAGACATTTCTTTGTTTGTAAGCATGTTAACATGCACACATTATTTTATTCTGAGCGTTATACACGTGAAGTGATTAACGACCTTATGTAGATGCTAGATAACATTACGTATATTAGTCGTCTGCTTAAAAAAGTAAATACACTTAAATATAATCTAAATATTATATAAAACCAATTCGGGTGGAAAGATTTTCAAGATCTTCGTTTTCTTGTATTCGTCAAAAGCATGTGTATTGTATCTACGGGGATTGAATCCGGGACCTCAGAGCTAGTGACACATTGAAAACCACTCGACCACGGAGGTCGTCAGAAAAATATTTTTCTGTTTTTCCGTTTCCCTTCTACCGTCTGTACTCTAATGTAAAGGCTTTCAAGTACCACATATGTCATCACTGTTACTCACACGTCTCATGATTAATCGTCCTTATGTCGCCCTATTATGTAGGTACCTTGTTTAACCAAATGTTGCCTTATTACTAATGAAATGAGAAAATGCTGCGTCAGCGTGGGAATGTGATGGTGGCGCGTTAATTAATCCACTTCATAATTGATAATACACATTATAATATTCGTTTGAGTATATCGGAATAATAATTACACTGTGTATTGATCCCCTACACAGTCGGTACTGCACGAATAGCCGAGTGGTATATAGGTCACCACAATTAGCACTGTGCGCGACGTGCTGCGGGTTCTATCCCTGCATTAGACAAACATTTGTGCGATCCACAAATGCTTGTCCCAAGTCTAGGTGTTCTTTGTGCATGTCATTTGAATGTTTGTAAAACCCCCCGCAATACAAGGATTAAATTCCTTAATGTATTCTATTAAAAAGAAAAAAGAAAGAAAGTATTGTATTTTTTTTTTGTAAACATTCGCTATTAACTTGCTTGCACTGGACTTAGTTGTGCTTGTTAAAATCTTGCCCTAAAAATAGCAGTTACGTCAGTTATAGCGTAATCTGCGAAAAAAGAAAAAACGTGTTCATTTAATAATTTATCCTTCTAAGAGTTTCACAAAAATTCTACATTATGTTCACAATTTTCTGGCAAGGATTAAAATATACTAGCTTAGTTTTTCTGGCCTTGGTCAGTAGGGACCTATAATATATAACAATACGATGGCTTACCAATAAAAATAATATAATTTACGTATTGTGTCTCTGCGTATCCATTGCCCAAGCTCTGTTAGGGTCGGCTTTCAGTCTCACCGGATTAAGCTGAATACCGTATATTACATGGAGCGACTGCCTATCTTACCTCCACAACCCATTTTACTGGGTAACTCAGTAACCCAAAGTAAGACTGGTTGTCAGAATTGTAATGACTTAACGACTGTCAAAGATCAACGTTTAATTTAACCCTGCGCATATTCTTCACATCATCATAAAACCGTTTCTCAATATTAAAATCGACTTAACCCTTACATCTGAACTATTGAGGTTGTATTTAATCCCTCGAGGTCTCTCCGGCCCCGAATCCATCCCAACTTGTAGTTAAATAAATAATTAGGCACTCAGAGCCTGAGTTAGCTAATCAGTTGGGACTGTTCAATAGTATGTGGTATGTGGTGATCCCATGGGGTTGGTGTGGTAGAGTTAACAACTTGTTTTCTTGTGATTGCTGTTGTTGAAGGTTTATTGATTTAGACGTGTATTCGCCTCATTCCTGAATCAAACACGTGTTGATACCAGATACTAGTGTTGATACCAGATAAAATATTTACTTCAGAAACTAGTTTTAATGGTCATTGATAAATTTGATCTTATCGCATTGACATGAAAAGAAATATATTAGTTTCCAATATTTTATTGAGTAAGTAATTATTTTAAATATTATTTGTACATACAAAACATTATGTATATATAATAAAAAAATATCTAACAATAGCTATGCAATACAGTCCAAAATTATTTAACAAAATACATATTATAAAAAAAAACTAAATTTAAACTTAATTACTAAGTAAATCTTGGTGTAGGCACAACAACGAATTATGTAATCCAATCTTAAGGTAACTCAGCCTAAAACATCTGATTAGTTTAATCGACCAAGTACAAGATATACCAAAGAAAAAGAAAATACAAAAACACCTACACCTGACGGCCCAAGACATCAATTTATATAAGAAAGTAACCATTCCAGTCCTTTCATCTAATTTGAGAGCTTATTATCTAATTAAAGATCCTTTGTCATCCACTCAACAAATTAGATTTACAAGACAATGGGTCATGTGGTTTTTACCTTAATTATTGTAATCACGAAAATGTAAGGTGAATTTCCTCAAGGCAAAAAGGCATCTCTGGAGAAATGATAATTGTAGAATTTGTACGGAATCCTCTACATATTTAACTCAAACCTGAAAAAATTGTAGACGAAATGCGTACAAAATGGAACAATAACGAGAAGTAACAGAATTCGTTTTATAAATAACTAAAGAATGTAGTCGCCTAATTATAATATTTAATTAGGAATTTGTAAATAAAACATTAAAAATAATAAATAAATCTATACTATATTTATTTTAATATTATAAAGCTGAAGAGTTTGTTTGTTTGTTTGTTTGTTTATTTGTTTGTTTGAACGCGCTAATCTCAGGAACTACTGGTTCGAATTGAAAAATTCTTTTTGTATTGGATAGTCCGTTTATTGAGGAAGGCTATAGGCTATATTACATCACGCTACGACCAATAGGAGCGGAGCATAAATGAAAAATGTTGCAAAAATGAAAAACCGTTGAAACTAAAACACGCGAACAAAGTCGCGGGGGACAGCTAGTAATAGATAAGGCAAGTATTACGATCTGTATAAAAACAAAGCTAGCCATTTTTGACTACCTAATATGACGTCACAAGCACTATTTGGTGATGATTTCAAACAATTTAAAAATATGATGTACGTACGAATGCTTACTATAGCCACGTTAAGCATATTATGCTTAAGCCGGGCACACGAAGTGGCATGCGAAGTAGATGTTCTTGCCTTATCCAAGTCTATCGATAGGTCTATCTATATCTTTGATGGTCACCCCTTCTACATATTTTTCTACAATTTGATTCGACGACCACCGTAGTCGAGTGGCATACACACGGGTTTTCAAGGTGTCGCCAGGTCTGAGGTCCCGGGTTCGATCCCCGGCCGGGTCAATGTAGAAAACCACTTTCCTACATTGGCTCGAGTCTGGGTGTTTGTTGTACCTTCGTTGTCTCTAAATATCATAACACAAATGCTTTAGCAACTTACTTTTGGTTCAGAGCAATGTATGTGATGTTGTCCACATTTATTTATTTAAAAACAGAAAATAAATCTAGTTATAATATTTTTTTAAATTTAAATCGACACTTCCATCAAAAAATGTCTGTAGAGATACCCGTCATTATTTTTAGATTGTACAGACGGGTGAATCTTTATCGAGTCTTCTAGTTAGAATATCCTCAGCTGCAGTTCGCTCACAATTACGTCTGAGAAACGACGATATAAAGTACGTGTCTTTGTGAGAGTTGCAAAGGAATTGTGCTGGATGCCTGCCTTTCTTGGCAAACAAGCATTATATTACTTTCGGGAAGTTTCACTAGAGGCGGTATTCGTCATGTCAGTAACTTCGAGTCGTTGCTAGTATCGTCTTTATTACCATATGTAATGTATGTTTTTACGCGCTGCAGCAGTACGACGGACAAATTTCTTTATTTGGTATTTCCTAGTGTTGGATAAACTATATAAAATAATTAATTCAATCTAGATTCAATATTCGGGATCCACCATTCCCCACAAAATAATCTTGGTGGTCTATTTTTTTTATTTTTCTTTGTTTGCCAATGATGGATTTTAAATAAGTTCAGGCTTCCGAATTCTTGCACATCGGATCTGCTATTTCCGATTGGTTTTCTGTTTTTTGTTGTTGCCCTAATTAAATTATAATCATAGCTACTGACAAACGATACGATTATGTCCATCTATGATTAAAATTTTCAGACTTACCTAATCAGACTCTAATCTAACCGACATTGCGACATAGTCTAGTGATAAATACCTTACCTTCCTCTTTGAATTGTTCCAGCATCCGCCCTGCCCAGCCCGACGGCAGCGGATGATGATGACGACGAGGATGAGACGACGCAGCAGAGCCGCGCCGACGCTGATGATGATGGCAGGATCTACAAGAACCCGCGCAACTCGCCCTCCGCGCAGTGCCCGAGGGACGAGGAGCAGGCTACCTTGCTGGTAAGGAGATAGCAAAAACTCTAATGGTGTCTGACCACAATTGAAGCTAGCACGGAAACTCGAGAGGTGTCTGTACTACTCAAATATTCACTGCGTGTGTCACGACACCTGTAGTTTTTATATTCGCGGTGTCTCCAACTTTGATGTAATCTACAGCTTTCCTATGCTTCCAAGCATAACTTATATAATCTAATATATTATCCATTAAATACTTTTTGTCTCTGAGTACGGCAGTGACACTTCTATAACTTGGAGTGTAAATAGCTCAAGCATTAACTGGTGATTTTCTTCTTAGGGTCAAAAATGTCTTCGCAAGTGCTCCTCCGATGAAGACTGCAAGAGCAAGAAGAAGAAGTGCCTCTGTGACGGAGCCTGCGGCATGTCCTGCATCAAACCAGGTCAGTAGTAGTAGTAAACATGATGTTTATAATAATTTATGTCCCTAATTTACTATAAGAACAGTGCAAAAAGTAAGAAATCGCAAAAAATTACAAAAAGAAAATCTAAACTACTTTCTTAAATAGGGCTAGTTCATTTTTACAGCTATTAAAAACTAAACATAGTCGTTATTCCTTCTGAAAAATATATAGGAATTTACTGAAAATACAATTAGTCTTTTTTGACATTTCAACTTGAGAGTAGATGTTTCTATGGATAGTGAAATCCAAAACTACATATATAATGGAGGATGATGAGAGGAACTAAGACACAAATATACTTTTTAAGTACAGAGCAGTCACGAGAGGATAGCAGTAACGGCCAACAAATTGCAAAGTTGCTTCACGCGGCTCTGTCCCTTATTTCTAAGTGGCGGACTGCCTCTTATTGCATATCACATAGTGCGGTACAAAATACGAGAATTTGTAATAATATCGGTCGTTTATGCCCGGTTATACTTACAATCGGACTGTAAACGTTCCCTGCTGGTTATTGGTCCTTATTTACTGTAAGTAGCGCCAACGGCTGGAGAGTGTGTAGCTATGTACATACGTTTAGTTCGGGGTTTACAATTTTATACTTCTTGCACACATTTGAAATGTTGGCAAGATGTTATTTATTGGATATATAATTGTCCTAAATTTTAGGAAAAACAAAGTTTTTTTTATTGGCATTTGTAAATTAGCATATAAACACATTTTTTTATGAGAAAAAATAATTAAACAACCCTAGCTATAGTTAATTACCGAGACTTAGGTATTTTTTCACTTAAATGCCTTTGAAATAATAATAATATCGGCCTATAAATGTCCCACTACTGGCCACAGACCTTAAGTAAAAGAAGGAACGAGCATTGACCACCACGATTGCTCATTGCGGGTTGGCAATTTCCGATTCCAATTATTCGAATCCAGGTTTTCTCATGATGTTTTACTTTACCGATTGAAAGTACAAATAACTTTGAAAATGTCACATTGGTACTTGCTTGTAATGGTTTCGAACCTACAAACTTTGTGCACACAAATCCGTTAATTCAACCGCTAAGCCACCATGACCTTAGAATTTAGTCACACGACTCAAGAATACAAAATATAAATAAGCTACCTAATACAACTAGTTTCATGAAATCCTATTACAAAGCGAGCTTCATGTAATTGCATCTACAATGCCACATCTAATATAATATAAATAAGGTTTACGTCTAATTAGTTCTGGTCCTTGGAGGCGTGTTTATGGAAATTGACACAAGTTGCAACAGTGTCGCGGCATGCTGGCATTCGTTGCAGATTATGTGCTTATGTTATACATTGTTAATACAGTTATTAGAATATTATACGGACTCTCAGTTTGTTTTGCATGTAATTAAATTTGTTTGTTTATTTGTAAAGCTGGACCGGCCCAGTGGTCTAGTGGTTAGTAACTCTGTCTGCTTAACCGGACACCGAGGCCCAAATCTTTGTGTGACGAGCATGTTCTGTGGCTGGGTGTTATTTATCTCTAATATGTTTGTATTTAGAAATATTGTATGTTTATCAGTTGTCTGGTTGCCTTAATAGACAGACTGTGCTTAGTATTGGAACGTGTCAGCGCAATACGGGGGACAATATCTTATTAAGTTACTCACTGAATGTTACGATACATCGTTTCTGAGGTCTGGTTATGATTTTTGCTGTCTAATAATTAATGCGAAAAATGTTTATAACAATTATGTAATGAACTCATTTTGACCTGAAATTTTGAAAACTGACTCTGTAACAGATGTACTCTTCACCCCCTTTTGGATAGATATACTGAAGTGTATGTTATACTTATCAATGAGTCTGCACCGCCATCTTGGTATTGAGTTTGTGTCCTTGAAAATATCCCAAGGGCGAGATTTTATGACCGCTATAAAGATAAATTTTAGGTTAGATTTCATCAGAATACGATCGGTAAATATTTCTTTTAAATTATTCTGATATATCCCTAGCTCCCGACCCCGAATCCAACTCTATATCTAATTTTATAGAATTACGACACATTTATTATGATGAGAGGCAAGTTACTAAGGTATGTTACCTTACACTGAATAACTCGCATTCCTCGCAGTGTTTTTCTCCGTATTCAAACAATGAAAACGCGATTACCCTTCTTAACATATATCCTTTTGGTAACACCCTGTGTAGTTAGTAACAACAGCAAAGTGTAGGCTTTAATATTTTGTAGTCACCTATAAGCGGTCCTACGAAAATAATTTCTATAAGTATCCTTAATTTCTCAAGCGATGGAACTTAGCAATCTTAATGAACTATTAAAAAGTTTAATCACGGTATATTTAAATACACAGAACACTTAGGCAACAGTTTGCAACATTATAATTTAATTAAAGCGAACTCTAAGTTGGAGCAAACAAGTTTTAAGCTAATTTGAAGACTTGAAATGAGTTACAAGCATTTAAGCTGACAGTGTATCGCAAGTTGTGAATACATGAGTGGATAATGTAGAGGGAGCGTTAGATTTCTGCCAGTTAATAATAATAATAATGTACGCTCGCACTGATGTTGCCTCCTGCTGCCTATCGTGCCGGTTATGTTGGGGGGCCCATCTGGTGAGCTGGCGAGTTACCACCTGCCTATTTGATTTCGATTTTCGTGTTAAAAGGCAGGTTTCATAGTTTCCCGATTTAGTTACAATAACCAATCCACTACCATATACCTACACATAGCCTATTTTTTTAATTTTCCATTATTTACAATAGCCTTGTATCTACTTTGGACCGTTCCAATCTGTTCTTCTGTAGCGCTGAGGTGGATTGGCCCTGGTAGATGCTCCATCCCAGTGTAGAGTAAAGTTCTCAAAAGGCCACTGCGTGTTGGACCTGTATGGACGTAAGCCGTTCAAAGGACCGGTTATTCTTGCTACTGAGGATAGCCCGTAAAAAATGACAGATAAAAGATAATAATAATAAATGTTGACAACATCACATACATTTCTCTGAACCTAAAGTAAGTAGGTATAGCTTTTATGTTATGGAATCAGAGACAAGAAGGTACGAACGAACCACAAATACCCATACCCGAGACTATATAGCTATAAAGCTGTTTTCTACATTGACCCGTCCAGGGATCGAATCTGGGACCTCACACCTAGCACCTTAAAATCCGGTGTGTATGCCACTCGATCACGGAGATCTTCGCAGTCCAGTTATAACCCTGGTTATAATAATAAAAAATATTTTCCTCAATTTATTGTTCGTTTCGTATGCATGCTATTTTAAACTGAATCTGAGAAAAACCTCTGGTTTTTCATTTGGAGGAAAACTTATTTCAGCGAGGTGAGATATTATTAACACTAGGCTTAAGCCGCGACAGTCTAAGCTGGCTAATATCCTTCAAAAGCAGCCACTTGTGGAGCGTATCATATTATATCTCCATCTTAAGGATTCCTATCAAGGATTATTTCTGCTTTGAACATGACTATCCTAATTATATTATATTATTGATATTTTATTATTACCTTCGCTTTTATTACGACACTTTCTTTTTTTTTTATCCTTCGAACTAATTATGCTTGCCTTTTTTTTTTAAAGAGTAACCTATGGAGTTTCTTGCCGGTTCTTCTCCATAGGAGTGACATTTTGGAACCGCGCAACTAGAGTCATTTAACGTTTTGAAAGTGCCTGAAAAGATCTACTCGAAATAGAAATATTTTGATTTTGATTTCTTGCAATTTTATTAATTAAATTATTTATACACACGTCAAACATTAAAGGTTTGCCACACAAACATCTTTATTACATATTATATACTCAGAAACAACATAATAAAACAAATGTACAAAGGTACTGCTTATTTCTAAAGAAATCACTTGTCAAAATCAAGAAAAGAAATCTACACATAAAAGACACGCGATAGGTCTGCTATTAGAGATTCTTTTGAATCCACCTGGAATAGGAAAATTACTGCATTTCTATTCAATAATTCAATAACCCCTATTTCTAAGCTTCCGCTGTCCGTCCGTCCGTGTACGTCTACTTACTACTACGTGCCTTTCAGCTGGCTGTATCTCATGAACTGTAATAGTTTTCAGTTTTAATTTTCACTAAGTGTGTATTTCCGTTGTCGCTAAATGACAAATAAATTAAATAATTGGAAACAAAGGGATTAAAAACTCCATAAACTGGTACAGAACCCTTCATGCACGAGTCCAACTCGCATTTCGCGGATTTTTTCAAAACGTTTATCCTTACATTAACAGTCTAAATTAAATTTACTAATTAAACTTTCCATGTTAAGCCATATATACATATACATTTATATATTTACTAAGATCTTTTGCCTTTTAAAGCAGTTCATTCAATTGTAATTAAACTAAATGTTCAAACGTATTTTAGTGAGCTCTCAAAGTACAATTCAGGCGCAATACTTAATTAAACAACAGCTAAATCTAATTAGCTTCGGATCTTGTAGACGTATTTATTGCTAGCTTTGTCTCATTGTCACGTTCTATCTGTACATTAATTTACGATCACAGCTAGAATTTTACAGATATTTAACTATACATTTTTTTGGTCCTTTTTGGATAGAAAACTTCTTGAGACGCGTTCCGCATTTTTTGAGATGAGAAAAAATCATTGAATTCGCGACATTGTTACCGTTGCCAAGACCTGTGTATAAGTATCTACATAATATATTGTAATAGTTCAAGTTTTCCCTTCCATCGGCACTCCCGGAGTGACACTGTTTGTCCAACTCAAATCAAGTCGTGTCGTGTTGTCTCAAGTCATATATCATGGAAATTTTAAATGCCACGCCTTTTTGTATGCTGTCTAATAATGTATCATACAATTAAAATACTAATGAGAAGTGATAATATATTATTATATACTGTATGTTTCATCTCACTGGTAATAATTTTAGCTTCATTATTTTTGTCTTCATTCGCTAAATGTTGTTTCACTCATAGATTATTCGTGATTATTTAAAGGGTTTTGAGTCGCAAAAGTAGCTTGAAAGGAATTTACATTTTTGCATCTTAAAGACTCGTTTATGGGTTTTGATATTCCCCTCCGAGCTCTTCCTATTTATTCTCTATCTACCGAAAATAATTAATAATTCAATCGCATGTAGAACAAAGAGACCAATCTAAACTATTTTTAGCCAAACTCGTCTCCGCTGAAAAAAGTTAAAATAACAAGTCATTCGGTGTCGTCCTTTAATCAAAACTTCTACGGCTTTTAATTATAAGTAACCCAATATAACCGGGTTGGAGGCAACCTAAAATTCAGGGCCTTTTAAGTAAAGCTTTTTCCTTAAGGTCAAGTGGGTTCGCTTTAAGTTTTTTTCTAATATTCTCTGTGTTCCCGTGACATCGTTTTACGCTGTTTTAGCAGACGAGATGTGTTCTGGTTTATTAATAAGCTGAAATTTTTGTGAAAAGGGGCTAAGTTTCTAGGATCCAAGACGGAAATTTTAGTTTTATGTCATTGCTAAACTTTTTAGGTTAGGTGTTAATTTAAACATAAAATAAACACAAAAAAGTACAGAATTAGCTGGTCTCTATATACCAATATTTAGAGACCAGTTAACTCTGTGACTGCTCTAATATGTATTATAACACAACTAGTAAAAATAGCTCGTACCTAAAGACCAACATTTCGGACGTTTTCGCCTTCACGATACCTATTGGCGCCACCGTGGGGAAACATAAATTTATATTATTTCTTTCTTTAGTTTCCTTTTACATTTACAAGTAATACTTTGCCTTTTTAGAATTCGGTACCCGAAGGGTGCCAAATGAACCATATTACTAAACCTCCGCTGTCCGTCCGTCGGTTCGTCTGTCTGTCAGAGGGCTGTATCTCATGAACCGTAATAGCTAGAGAATTTAATTTTTTACTGAATGTTTATTTTCTTTCTTTATAAATTAAATAAATCAGGAATCTTGATAAAATGGTACGGAACGCTTTATGCGCAAGTCCGACTCACACTTGGCCAGTTTTTTATTTTGTCGTAAGATTTGTTATGTTATTTTGAATATTCTTATGTTAAATATTTTTGATAACTTCATGCCGTGAATATCGAATAGATTTACTATAACTAAAGCTATCTTTAAATCTTGTTCCAGTGAAAATTCTACTGAAAATCTAAACAACAAATTAAGTAAAAGGGATTGTGTTTACAAGAGAACTTGATCTGTTTCAAACTAACTAATACCTAAGTTGTTACGAAAGGGGTCAGACTATGACACTGTTAAACGATGAACCGAAGAAACATTAATGCTAACTAGTTAATCAAAATATACCTACTCATTGATTTTACTATATTCAACAGATGTTGGTTGTTATTGAAAACCAACCTTTTTTTTCTTATTTTAGTTTTTTTCATATAGCCAGTAAAATCTATATAACAAATTATGTCGAATCCATTCTGTATAGTTATTACACAGGTAACTAATAATTCGAAAGAGTATCTCCCTTTTCTTATCGCAAATTTTATCATTGCCAGATAATTTGTATTTGTGAAATAAAATTGTCGTCTGACAGATTTTGTACGGAATAAATGTCAGAATTATTCCTCGGATAAAAATCCGCCATTAGTAAATAATTATAATAATAATCCATGATAACCTTAAGGTTTAAATAAACTAAAAACGAAACTACCCCTTCAATTTAATAATATTATCTACACACAAACTGTACACTAAACCCAGACCTTACCAGGTAAATGTTAGCAATTACGCATACCGCAACACCCAAATAAATAGAATACAGTCCATTACAATTCCAATATAGACCGCAGACCATTATTCTGTGCCAAAACTGAGTGAATTAAATGCCACAGCTACATGCGATTTGCGACTGAAAATCGCAATACTAACTAACTTAATTTAGTAGATTAATACTGCCCTTGTAGCCAAGTGGCATTTCTGCAAGCGTTAACGATGATAAAAATCGCTTAAATGACATTAAATGTATGGAAATGACATTTCATTTCGATAAGTCACGTGACTTAGAATTGTCACTTCCATACATTTGAGCGATTCGATTGATAGCCTAAATCCTTGAGAAAGGTTATGAAAAATTTTCATATCACGCAATAATTAGATTACAAGTAAAAGAGTGAGTTAGTATATTTATATTATTATTCGTTATCTGTCAAAATACTTCAACTAAATATTTTACTCAATGTATTTGAAACTGATAATCCAATCTTTAAGATAAGTGTTGGTTAAAATGGTGGTTTGGCTTAAATATGTGGTAGTTTATTTAGTAAATATAATGTGTAGCTAACAATATACATGACGAGTTTTTTTGTCATATAGTTAGATTAATTAAATGTTGACACTTATTCTAATGATGGAGATACAGTGAAAGTTAATGGGGGCTTGTGACGACTAACCCCACTCCTGAACTTTAAAGCACATTAAATTTGTAAATTTTATTGATTTTATAAAAGAAACAATACGAGTTTAATATTTTGTATGTAACTGACGGACTAAATAGATATTTCCTTTTCATACCCATTGTGCGATATCGATGAATTTTTATCTAGTAAGTTAATTTTTATTCATTTATTTTATGAATGCATTTAAAATTAAAGAACTGTTACAAAATCGTTTTAAACTGCATTTCAACGACTGTTAGTCGAGTCGTCTGTCACCGCAGCGCTGAAATAACGACCTAGCTTATTGCACAAATAAATCAGTCTAGCGCTGCAGCGCTTTAGAATTACTGCGTCTAATAACACTGCTGTTGGTTACAGCGGATTTTTGCTGTAACATTCATTGTACTGTGTAATGTATGGCGTTTGAATGGACGATTGACCTAATTTATTTACGTATAAGGATTTACAGCACGATTAAAATGTCGGAATGTGGTTAATGATTTCGTATGCAAAGGGGTTCTTATATTATTTAAGCTGTTGAAAGCGCTGTCTCGCTTTATTTTTACTTCACCAATTCTTTTGGTCCTTTCAGTTTTTAAGATATTTATAAAGTAAATGTTAGGTATTTAAATTGAGATAAAAGACCAAGCCCACAAGTCCGTCTGAAAGACCAGAACTTTTCGCACCACTCATTTACCGGTAGTGTTAATTAACAAAGTAATTTGAAGTATATTTTGTTAGTATAAAGGTGCTAACTAAATCGGCAACACCTGGTGTTTTAATAAAGTCTCCGATCTTGTGTTATAATATTCTTTTGCGAGATATTACTTCAGCAAGTTATAATTAAATAAATATTGTTCTTTTGATTAATTTGTTTTTTGATTAACATAAGTTCGGCATTTGTGTCCCGTCCACAGAATTAACACAAAGCTGTCTGATACACACACTCATATATACACACGTAAACGTAAACGACTGGTTGAGGATGCCTTCTGGCATTAAGTTCGCCTAAGTACACTGTGCATGAAGTATTGAAATAAAAATAAACGCGTTAACATAAACATACACACACACTTATAAATAAACACTTATAATATTGAATTAGTATTGGAGTGAAGACGTTTTTTTTTCAAGTTTTTATTGCTTTTTGTGAAAAGTTTAACTTTTCTTCTTTTTCATGTTTTTTTTTTGCTACTATTTGCGGCTATTTCGTCCTGCAACTCCCGTTTAATATCTCAGGGAGAAGAAGTGGCTGAAAATCAGCGCTATGACGGGTCCCGCTCGTCACGAAACACCATTAGCTGAGCCATTACCTTTAGCTACAGTTTTTTACAATTTAATTTCTAAAACTATTTTTTTTCCTTGTTATATTCAACACTAGCTGTTCCCCGCGGCTCCAACCGCGTGTATACCTATCGGTTATCGTAGCAAAAGTAGCCTAAGTCCTTTCTCAGGCTCTACACTATCTGTGTACCAAAATTCATTTAAATCTGTTCTGTAGGATTGGCGTGAAAGCGCGACAGACAGACAGAGTTACATTCGCATTCAAAATCAAAATATAATATTCGTAAGGATTCTCAATTCTACTCATCTCCGAACAAAGATACGCCAAACATAAACACCTTAATATCCTTAATAATTCAAAGAAATAAAGAGAATATGGCGCATAGCGTCGGTGTATAAAATATATACTTTGAATAATTCATGTGCGCTTATCTTGGTTTATGTAAACGACACGACAGCTCGACGCGAATCACACGATTATACTGAAACTGAATATTTATACTCGGCTTAAGATAGTATGCTCAAAATTTCCATCTAGCTAAGCTGGTCAACAAAAATATTCGAGGAAATAGAATTTAAATTTTCATTTATTTTTCTGTTTAATATAAAGTTGTAAATTTTTGCCGAAACTTAGCGAGAAATATATTTATTATTTTTAATTATTTGTTACGTATTATCGCATGCGGAGCGAATAAAACATGTATAAAAATAGACTGGCTAAAAATACTCTGCAAAAGCAAAAAAAAAGATTATACGCTGAAGTGGATTATACCTGAAAGAAAACAAAAAATAAACTATCAATAATATTTTGCTTTTCACTTTTTTCCCTTTAAAATCTATCCGGTTTAAAATGACTGCAGTTTTAATACAGCTGCGATGTAGGTTATCCAACATAAGTGCTCACATAAATCCATGTCAAAAGATGTTTTTTAACCAAAAGAGCTTCCGACACGGTACGTGGCGAACGCATCAAGAATGCAAGGGGTCAAACTTAGGGCTGTACAATTTAAAATTAAAAGATTTATGAGAAATAAACATAATTATATATTTGAGGAATTATATATCTTTCTACATGTTATGTAAAAGTTATGGATAGAAGCAGAATGATTATAATCTTTATCTTTTAATATGCATGCCGTTGTCGTAGTCGGAAATGATTTGAGACTTATAATTTATCAATTAATTAATATAATTATTATAAAACTTACATACCCAGATCACAATATAATTATTTCATCAACATCTTACAAAATAAACCAAAATCATCTTGGCAAATAATAAAAAAACCTTCAAAAAGTGCTACTTAGTAGCCAAATTTAAATAAATGGATAACATTTTAACTTACTATAAAATACTAGCTTTTTCCCGCAGCGCCGCCCGCATTGATGTCGATTATCGCGACAAAAATTACCTACCCTATGTCGATTCTTGGTACCCAATCTTACTACATACCAAGTTTTATCAGATTCAGCGGTTTAGTCGTAAAAGCGTACTATACAGAGTTACTTTAGCATTTATAGTAAAAATTATGAGGAGAAAACTCAGAAACAAAAGCAAAATTCTATTTCTGCAAATTTATTTATGTACACACCTAAAAGCAAAATAAAACATAAAACAAGAAATGTATATTTAATTAGATTTAAGTGAAAACGAAAACATCTTTCTCATCTTTCAACAAACGAGGAAGACTAAAATATAATTATAATTAAAGGTCTTTCGATTCAACGGAGGTCCATTTTACAAGGAGTTAATTAGACCCCTTTTAAAATACTCTTTGATTTAGGCGACATTCGAGGACCCTAGTTAATTATGTTAATATCTATCGACTTGTAATTTTAAGAGTATGGGCAGTTATGTTTTGTAGGGAAGCTACCTATATACTCGTAAGATTGCATACCTATGTTGGATCAGTGTCAGCTTTCATCATAGTATTAATTCGTAAAGCAAAGACACCTTTTTTACAAAAAATTCGCAGACGGACGAGGAAGTTATTTGACACAGTTACCCTGGTTTCTAAAAGACTGATCACGACTGTGATTGGTTGACCAAAAGACTAACAACCAATCAGAGCGCTTAGCATGAGGTTTGACAGGTGATTAACTGGCACTTTCAGAAACCGGAGATTAAAGTTTATACGGAAAAATTGTGCGCTAATATATTTTTTTATAATAATGCTTAATTACACACGCTACCATGTGTGTGGCACACATACAAACACACATAGGTACACATACAGATTCAGATAATTGACAACTGTCACAGGTTTTTCTTCTTGCTACCACTACCACCCGAACCATGAACTAAGACCACAAACATCCATCTACATAAAACCAAAACATATCAAGTTCTCATAAAGTCCGGTGAAGCAGTCAAAGCCTGCGCTCAGGCTAACTGCAGTCGACCTCTTCCAAAAAAAAAAAAAAAATCAAGTTCTCATCAGTTCATTGGAAACCTATTGAAACGAAGCACCTGACGCAACTTTCAGAGACATTTTAAGAACTTTTATAATATGATAGCTCTGGGCGGCTACGTGTATCAGTCATGTTGAACTTTAAATTTTAAACGAATTAGGGTCAATTACAAAGTAAAATTTAAACGAATTATGTAAATTTTTATAGAAAATTGAATTTAAAAATTTAAATTTCCAGGCAGTGACCTCGGTAGCTTTGTTGGTAAAGCGACTGTCTCGTCAGGCCAGTGGTCGCAGGTTCGAGTCCTGCCTGAGGTTTAAGTTTTTCCTTGTATTGTTTGAATTTAATTAGAAAATTTTAATTTAGGGCAATTTAATCGAATTTACGACCACTATTGGGCCTCTAGTATAATTATATACTCTTAAGGTTAAGTTTTGTATTTAATTGTACAGCTTAAGATACCGCTTGCTGTTTGACAGCTATGCCCAAAAAATACCCATAAAATCGCTGTCTCTTGGTTAATTGGTTTCAACTAATAATTATAGAAGAACTCAATAGTTTGTGAATATAGTTACGAGTAGGGTTGTACGTTGCTCGTTGTCGACAAGAAAATAAGACTATACAAACGCACCACAACCACACCACATTGAAACGATCGAAGACTGGTGACGTGTGATTAGTGTCGCTGCAGTTTCTTCCAGTTTCGTTGTAGTAACTACAAATGTCGAAGTGGTTGCGTTGTGGTTACGTTGTAGCCTAGTCGCCAGACTAACTCGCGATGTTGCTTGTGGTTGTGGTGTAGTCGATATCACCCCCACGGTTGCGTTCAACGACAAAATGTGGTCAGTGTGAATTAAACTAAACATTGTTATAAAAAATAGTGCCCGACTATGTGTTTTTTTGTGGTGTGATAGTGGTTCGTTTGAATAGACCCTAAAGACTTAGACTCAGAAGATACCTACGTCATCATTAAAGTCTGGAAACCGCAAAAGAAAAAAGACAAAGAAAAATCTTATAAAATGTTATTAAAAAGAGTCTCATCCTAAGTAAAGTCTAGACATACAAATGATATGCAAAGGAATGCGTGATCGCATCGCTCGAATGCAGAATTTCAAATTAAGATGAAAGCGAGATTCCTTTGATATTCGCATAAGTTGACTTCAAACATTCAAATATCAAAAACTTTTTTGTTCGTCAGTTTTATTGGTCTTTCGGTCCATAAATCCTTATTTTATTTTAAGGTAGCGGTGCCCCGGGTTTTTTACCCGCATAAGTAGTCCCTGTTTCTTTATATTTTTCCAATTATTTTATAATTATTCCGCTATTCAGGGTAGAGACGAATCAAATAAAGCAAAGATCATGGAAATCGGTTCACCCGTTCTGAGTAATAAGAAGTTAGAAGTTATAAGAAGAAGTCTGTTATATACAGATATTCACCAAGGGAATAGATTATTTCACCCAAAACTCATAAACGTAACTCTTAAAAAATTGTTGAGCTTCTTTTAAAACCGTATGAAAAGAAAAACGACCTAATATTATAGTGTTAATTATTGAGCTTCTACACAGTATATTCCATGTTATTTACTATGCAAAAACTAATAAAATACATAGAAAACTTTCCTTGAATATCTTTTAGTTTTTAACTGCAAATTTTCCTAACTATCCGCGTCAACCCTATTTAATGAGTTTCATAATGACCCCGAGACCTGATTTCATAATAAATATCATTCACGCGTCTCTCATGTAACGTGAGCTCAAATTAATGAATTAATTAACAGCGTATAAATAATTAATAGTTATAGTTTTCGTAGTTAAAGGAACTATTTAGTATTCTTAGTAACTGATTAGTTGGGTGCTTTTTGAAATTAGGGAAGAAAATGGTTTTGATCATATACATAATATTTACGTACACTCAAATAACCGATATATATATATAGTGCCTAGATAAAATTCTTTTACCATAATCAAATTGATAATCAACAATGTCAAAATAATTATATTTACTTTAAGTTTAATAACGTTTGAAGGCAGATTTTAATTATTGTATTTAAATCACAACATAATTTAAGCAAATTATGTCATGAACTTTAGGTAGCAGCGACCCATCATTTAATGATTAAATATCTTTCTTGGGCCGCAATGATTACTTTTGTTTTATTTGAAATTGGTATTTGGGCCTTCCGAGGTTAAAAATTAAATGTAGGAAGGCAAAACTAAAACACTAGTCAATAATATACGGTTTCTCTGTTAGTAGATGATATGCATTTCATCATCAAGATAAATATGTGGGATTGAACTCAAACATTTTGCAAATGCGACACTATTGCTGTTTATCCACGAGGACTTACACAATGTAATACATGTTATGCTTAGGTGTATCCCTGAGCACCGGTTCAAAATCAATATTCTAAACGTTTACCGTAGTAAGCTCGCCACGACACTTAACATCTGTGTAATTTACAATAAAGAGAAAAATCGAGTGAAAACCGTCCACAATAGAATTTTAAAACGGATTTCCCTAAAGAAAACTTCGTGATAAACCACACTTAGCGCTATTCGTTTCTCGAGCGCAAAAAATTTAACGTAAAACTAAACAAAGATGCAAGGACCATAAATTTCCCGTAGAAAAGCCATAGGAAGGAAACGGAAGAGACTCGTTGTAAATTACGAGTTGGAAGCGAATGTTTATCATTTAGGATTGCGTGTTTCTATCTAGGTTATAGAGCTCTACTTTCTTCTACTTAGCTTGCAATTGGGTCGTTGGGTTGAAAGGTTTATTTACTGTGCTACAGTGGTCCTTTGGTACGAAGGTTTTGTTGAACTAAATAGTTGGCGCAAGTTCATCGATTCGTGGGTGGTGAGAATAAATTAATGTGTCCGCTAGTATTGTAATTTGGAGGTTGGTAAGTCAATGTTTATAAACTTACAAAGATTGTGATTTAATATTGATCCCTGATTGATGTCTTAACCTAACGCATGTTCAAAAAACAATCATTTATAATACAAAGCGAAATTGACTTACTGCTTGTTTAAACGAGACAAAGATAATATTCCACACCAGACAGCTGTCTTGAAGAAATAATGACATGCTAAAATAATATTAGTCTATCAAGACATTTATTAAAAAAATATGCAAAATGTAAGATTACCCTATGTCTACACAAGACACATTCAGTTTCATAAGTAACTAATAAAAAAATTATGAGACATGTTTCATTAATTTTTTTTTTTTCATTGTTTCATTATTTAATTTTGCCATTTGACATTTGTGCTGCTTAATAAAGAATGGCTTTAGATATTAATATTAAATATGAAAAAAGCCAGTTAATATAATAGGGTCCTTTAATTATAGGGCGTTTCTGGTCGCCAAAAACCTTAATATAGATAGCAAAAGGCTACTGATATGTCAAGATAGAAATGAATTATTTCCACAAACGTAAATTTTATTGCGGACGAAAGGACCTTTAGAAACAAAGGACCGAACCCCAGCTTCATAATAGGCCAAAAACTTCTCTACAATTAGGTAGTTTATAACAGATTATCGCCCAGTCGTTAAGGTCAAATAATTTGTTCTGCGGGTCCTTTGGACCCTGCTGTGATTAATTGAAGGGTTAGAAAGATGAAATGCTAGTACTGTGGGAAGGAGGCTGGTTTAAACATGGACCCTTGTTTGTTACTGGCTTATATAATTATCGTGGTTGGGTATTTTGTTTGAAATGAACTGTATATATATTACTGAGACCTTTTTTCTGACATAATTTGTGTCTAGGGTGTTTGTCCGCGTTTCTTTATTTTCAGTTAGGTGAGCAAAGCTTTATTGTTATCGGTTCTGCGGTTTGGAAGATTAGCTCTAACAAACAAACATTTTTTAAATATGGAAAGACATTGTATTATTTGATGTTTGTGAGATTTGTTTTTATTCATTTTACAGAGAAATTCAAAATTGTATTATATTTTGGAGAAAATATTTTCTATTTTCTTTTATAGAGATGTTTTCCGAATTTCCTCTGCCGGAAGCTGTGAAAGTGACGTCACGAACTCAAATGACAATTTATTTATAAATAGAACTTTTATGGAAACATCATGTTAAGGATTTGATAGAATTTCATCTATCCACATCTAAGAGCCTCAAAATGACAAGAAAAAATTAAAAACTAAAATTATTTTTCAAATATTTTCGATAAAAGATATTTTCTTATTAATCTTGATGTATGGTCCTCTGTTGGCCACAGTTTGGCAATCATACATTTCAATATTTACTGTTTGGATACGTACCCGGCGATGACACGATGGCGTTTTCATGATGGCTCTTAATCTTTTGATCGGTAATGAATTTTTAATATACAGGATGATTTTTTGGCGTTGTACAAACGAAAACTATGACAAAAATGGGATCAAATATTAAACAAACAAACGAAAAAAAATCTTGATTGTCAGTACTATTATCGTATAACTCTTACGTCTACTGTATTGAAATTCCAGTTCTTTTTCATTTGTTTTTTGAGTTTTTTATACCAATTCTTTTTGTAATCGACATAAAAGTCATACCTTTCGTTTGTACAACGACAAAAAACTCACCATGTATATATCTATTAAGGCCAGAAATCAGTGTATTTTTTTGCAAATAGTATTTATCGAACGCTGCGTTTTAATATTATCTATTTTATTGGAAGGCTTACCGTATTTATATACTTTACTTATGTACTTTAGCTGTCTGGTCTAACATAGGCATATGTTAGATATCTCGTACCACACCCAATCCTTCACTTCTAATTTAAAAATAAAGTTCTCAATCCAAAAATCATACCTAAACATTTAGTATCAAAGTCAATTCACAATATTAACAGAATAATATCAAAACATGTCGAATACAACAAATGTATTGTACAATGGAGTACCTCCCTCCCCCTCTTCAACCTTCACCCCCTTTCGCCCCCGGGCAAGAGACAAATCAAATAATATAAAATAGGTCATTGCTTTGCAGGTGACTTACGGTGACTAACTTTTCTGGAAATATTGGGACAATTTAAGGATTATTTTCGAGAATATTGTAAAATTACGACAATACAAAAAATTGCGAGAATGTGTATTTTTGACGCAGTTTTTTTTCTAGCTGGTTTAAATAGCTCCTTTGAATAATTCGTACTTCATGTTACTTATTCCAGTTAGTTATTTTTATACGCCGTGGTGGCAGGATGCAGGTTCGAACCCACTACAGGCAAGTACCAATGTAACTTGTTCAAAGTTATATGTACTTTCTTAATTATTCTAAAACACTATGAGGAAACCTGGATTCCAGAAATTGGAATCTGAAATCGCCAACACGCAATTGAAAAAGTGTGGTGATCAATGCTCGTGCCTTTTCTACACGAGAAGAGGCCTGTGTCCAACAGTGAGTCATTTATAGGTAATATCATTTATCAGTAATGGTTGGAAGCAGTGAATAAGGGAGTCAGTCTGATGTACCATAAAAAGACTGCACTTTATCAGTCATCTTAATTTCAAAAAGCTTCATCATTATCTACGGCGTTTTTCATCCTGCTGGACATAAAAAAAAATATTTAGGAAAAATATGTAACCTTAATGTAATATTTGTTTTTGTCCTGATAATATCCCAAATCATGGCGACCGCAGTTTTCGTCGCTCGCATCAAGAGTTCGCTTGTATTTCATTACAGAGAATACTCAGTAAATATAAATATAGGTAGACTGGAATGGTGTGAGGATGACTGTTACATAATTATAACAATCTGTAATAAAGTAATACCTAATATAATCAGAATCTATTTTTGCATGGTAGCCGTGAGGTGAATTTATTAGGGTTTACTAACGCGTATTTGTTAATCTATACTAATATTATAAAGCTGAAGAGTTTGTTTGTTTGTTTGTTTGAACGCGCTAATCTCAGGAACTACTGGTTCGAATTGAAAAATATTTTTGTATTGGATAGTCCGTCTATTGAGGAAGGCTATAGGCTATATAATATCACGCTACGACCAATAGGAGCGGAGCATAGATGAAAAATGTTGCAAAAATGAAAAACCGTTGAAACTAAAACACGCGAACAAAGTCGCGGGGGACAGCTAGTAAATAATAATTCTTTAACTAATTTCTTTAAGTACAAGATGACGCGTAAAAGAAGAGACACTTAAGAAAAAATCCAAAATGTGCGCCGACCACATATAGTTGGTGATACGAGTAGGATAGAGAGTAAACATAAATATAAATTAGAGAAACTAAGGAAAAAAGATACATACACATACTATTTTAACTATCTTAACTAATTAAAACCTAATACCTAAAATATAGCATAAAAAAATTAGTCCACATCGCTGTCGACTGGAAGTGTGCCCATAAGGCTGGCGGCATTGCCACGTTATATGGCAATGGTTATCCTCCATCCTAGATAAATGCCAGACTTTGGGTCACGCGAAGTGGCAACAAGGCGTTTAGCAAGGTCTTTAAAAAGCATGTGTGCACTCGGACCCCACGGGCCAAAAGTTTCAACCCCTAACGGCTCGAATATATAACTTCTTCTGTTGTTATATTGTAGTAGAAAAATTAATTCCAATTAAATTTAAGATTAGCTTGCAAAGTAAGCAAAAATGGTAAAGAAGAAAAATCTTAATACAAACTACAATATTTTTTAAAAGAAATAATTAGCAATGCTACTTGATTTTCATATTTCATATTTTCCACGATATTTTTCGCGAGTACGTATTATAATTTTTATTGCATTTCTATTTATAATTTGTATCTCAAAGCAACTCTAAAAAAACCTCTTGTATTTAATTAGAGCGAATATTTCGCTCTCGAAGCAAATTGTAAACAACGAAATATTATGTTACTTCGCATTAATTTTACGCATTCCTCTTACAGTAATTATGTTATAGTATTATACTTGTTATTACCAAAGGGGTAAGCAAGGTTACACGGGATATTATATAGGTAGTAGGAATTTTAATCATTTGCAATCTGCAGATTATTATATTCTATAATCAATACAGTACCTATGTTTAAAACAGTTGTTTTCTTTACATTTATCATCAATATCCGTGCGTCAGAATGCATGTTAAGCCGTTAATCCCGACTGTCATACGTTTATCTTTGGTAGTCGTCATTACAATTCTGACAACCAGTCTTACTACGGGATACTGTATTACCCAGTAAAATGGGTTGTGGAGGTCGGATAGGCAGTCGCTTCATGTAAAATATGGTATTCAGCTGAATTCAGTACGTCTAAAGACGGCCCGAACATAGTTTGAAAAAAGGAGGCAGAAGAAGGCTCTCCGATCGAGTGCAAATCTCATTCATGTCCGACCCGCAATATTTCCTAAATCAATGACCCATCTTGCTCCCGGATGACTGACGCGTCTTTTGCCTCGCTTTGGCTGCCCATTCAATTATCTTTTCTAAACTTTCTGACCAGCTCCACTTCAGCCTCGTTATTGGGTTGCGTATTTCCAACTACTAAAATAAATCAAACCCGGAAATGAACCTCTATCGTCACGCCTAACATGTAACCATGTTTACACATGTCATGTCCCAAGCGGAAATTAAATTTGTGACAATAAGCAAATTAAGCTGAAGCATTCCGAACTTTTCATTGACTACACGGATAGTCCAGTGGTATTAGTCAACTTGCCATTTACCACTGCGCGCAACATTCTGTGGGTTCGATTCCAGCATAGGAAAAATATTTGTGTGATGCACAAATAATGTCTGTTCTAAATCTAGGGGCTATTTTCGTATGTGAATAATGATGCTATTATTTCTTCCCTAAAGTGAGAATTAACGAATTAAAAATAGTATTTGATTAATTTTGAAGATTATAAATATATAATTACTAGCTGTTTCCCACGGCTCCGCCTACTTGGATGTCGGTTATCGCGGCAAAAAGTCCCTAGACCTATGTCCTTTCTCAGGCTTTAGATTATCTGTGTACCAAATTTCATTTAAATCGGGTCAGTAGTTTTGGCGTGAAATCGCTACAGACAGACCGACAGAGTTACTTTCGCATTTAAAATATTAGTAAGGATAGGTAAGTACTTACTAAAGAAATATGAGAGCATCAAAAGTAAGTATATTTTTATGTTTTAGGTTTATTAAAATGTTAACTTAATTAGTGCATTAAAGACTTAATAACGTCAAAGAAAACAAAATAAAATGTTAATTCACCTGTTCGGATTGCAAGTGGAGTTTTAAAGCAAGCAAGAATTCTGTATCGCCAAGTTTTGCACGGCTAAGTTCGCGAACTTGGCCAACTTGGCGAACTTAGAAAAGTGGCCAAGTGCTGCCAAGTCGCCGAGATTTAAAATGGAACGGCTATAAAAGTTTACACAATAAAAAAGAAAGATTTTTACTTTAAAAAGTAGCGGTTTCATTTTATTTCGCCTTTTTTGGTCTATTAAAAATGCACATGAGTTTGTTTCCACGTATTGTCATAGAAATTGGCTTATCAAGTAGCTCGTATAGTCACACGTACAGCCAAAGACAAAATATAGCGCCTCTAGATAAACTGTTAAATTTCTTTTCATGATTTGTAGTATATACTTGTACGTATAAAACATTAGTTGCTTGTCCCTGCTTTGCACAGATGGACATTTTGTTTTTTAAATATTGTGTGCGTAGCCTATGTTACTCAGGCATAATATAGTGAAATTGATCCAGTGTTTTTTGAGTTTATTTGTTACAAACATATAAATCTTTTCTCTTTATAATATTACTAGCAGCCCGCCCCGGCTTTGCACGGGTATTTAACAAAACATTCAAAATAAAAAAAATATTAATATAGCCTATAACACTTGGGGATAGTGTAGCTTACCAACAGTAAAAGAATTTTTCAAATCGGTTCAGTTTTTTCGGAGCCTATTCACTGCAAACAAACAAACAATCAAATCTTTCTTCTTTATAATATTAGTATACTCTTTATAATATTACAGTGTAGAAGTGTAGATGATACTTAGTCAGTACGTGCTGGGTCGTCTCTCGGGAAGCTCCCGCACTCTGATTTCTGTTCATGTTTTCGTATCGACACTACACACCCTAAAGATCGAGAATTCTTTGACGCGGTGTCACTCAACCCTCCTTTTTCACCCCCTTTTTAATCTAAAAATACGCGCAGAAACAACTTGAGTTGATAACACACCAAATGTTAGATGAACATGAAAAGATGTTTATTATGAAACTAGCTTTTGCCAGCGACTTCGTCCGCGTTTCCGTCGTTTTTCGTAAAAAAGTAGCATATGTCCTTCCTTACTGTTCAGTGGTTTTGATGTAACAGACAGATTAACTTTCGTATTTTAGTAGGGAAATATAATATATCACGTTACACAAAAATAATCCTTATAGCATGATTCAGTATTCACGCGCGACGGCGCGATGGCTTATTATCGTATTTCATGTATAAGTTTGGTGTTTCTATGCCGATTTCTATGATTCTTTTTTTATTGAATAGGTAATAATGTTAACTTTTTTAAATTAGGGATGAGTGAGAGTATTATAAACGTAAGAGTAAACAAATATAATCAGAAATCTCCGAACTGCTAAGCTATCGGGAGTTACACGTGTTATTGTGAGTCAACCATAAAAGATAGACATATGCTGTTGTGGGATATTTTTTAGATAATTTTATGTAGAACATTTCCGTCATACATAATTTCTATGTAGCTTTAACCATTAAGGCTGCATACGCGACGGAAGCTTAAAAAATACCGTTTTCCCAACATTTCCCTTCACTGCTCTGCTCCTATTGATTGTAGCGTGATGAAAAGTATACTATAACCTGCCCAGGAGTATGAAGAATAAATGTACCAAGTTTCGTTAAAATCCGTCGAGTAGTTTTCGTTTCTATAAGGAACATACAGACAGACAGACAGACAGACAGACAGACAGACAGACAGACAGACAAAAATTTTACTGATTGCATTTTTGGCATCAGTATCGATCACTAATCACCCCCTGATAGTTATTTTGAAAATATATTTGATGTACAGAATTGACCTCTCTACAGATTTATTATAAGTATAGATAAAAAGTAAAGAACGTTATATAAATTTAATTTAAATTAACTTAAGATGTGATAGTCTAGGTTCAACAAGTGGATTTATAAGCAATGTAATTGCAGGTTTGAATCCACAACAGTCAATTACTGTGTGACTATAAAAGTTATATGCACATTTTTTAATATTCTAAGGCACCATAGACAAACGGTGAAGGAAAACATCGTAAGGAAACCTAGATTCCAAATATTGGAAATTAAAATCACACACCCACAAGTGAGCAACAGTGTTACCCAATGCTTGCACCTTCTCTACGTTTGAATAGGTTTGTGCCCAGCAGTGGGACACTTAAAGGCCGGTAATAAATATACTTTGTTTGGGTCTGTACCTGCTTCTTACCTATCAATTTAAAATGAGATCCCCAAAAAAATAAAATAATAATGTTTATTGATTCAAAATCTTATATTGACTGTCATTTTTTTTTTTGTTATAAGACCTCTTTTAGCATAAACAGCATTGTATGAGCTGGTTAGTAAATAAAAATCTACTTTTGTTCCAATAAATAAAAAATCAAACCTACACGATCCATTCTATATTGTTTCCAATACAAAAGTATGAGAGAGCCAATACCCTTTATTTATAGATTTTCCATGAATGAAGATATTTATTGGAAACTTCGGCCCATTGGATAGGAATTCTCGACCCTTTTCAACCCTTGCAGGGGTGAACTTCCTGATTCTATTCTTAGATCGAAAGGTGATGGAATTTCTTGTATGTAAGTCGATATCAGTCTAGACATTTTACAAGACGATTTAGCTGGAATAAAATACCTCTTTAGTTAGACCTTTTAATATTGATATTTTAAATAAGGGCGTACATACAAAACTTACGAGTACATCCTCACTTTAACTGCTACTTAAGTTATGACTTGTAATGGCAATGAATAACTAAACTACGTTGTCTTTTTGTTTGTTTCAATTTAAGTCACAATCACCAAATTGTTTTTGGGTGGATACAATTTTATCTAAGTAGATATTTTACTTTTAATAATGTTCTTATGAAACTGTTCTGAATTTAGGTTCCTTAATGAATAACTGAATTTAGGAAGATTTGTGTTGTACATTCTTCCTAAATGCGAACGAATGACATGAGACTCAATTTTGATGAAACTAAGGATAGTGTAATAATCGCTTAAGTATAAATTTACCTACCTTTGTGTCCATAAATAGGATTAAAATATCGAGACAATCGACTATCGCTAATAAATAATGGTGTTTGAACAAAACTATCCAGTTTCTGTGCCTAGAGAAGATGGAACCAACAGTTTTTTAACCAATGTTTATTTTGCCCACCATTTACTTCCAACTTATTAACCCATTATCCATTTTGTAAATGTCCAAACCCTTAACAATATTAATACATTTTTTTACATAATCAAATAGTATCCTTACTTGTGAGATCTGAAGCAACAAAACACAAAGAAAAAGATGCCTGGAAGCCATCTTATAAGAAAACCTTTTAAGGCATTACCTTGAAATTTTTACGAAACAAATCACTAGGAGATTTGGTTTTAGGGTACCGTAATAAAATAAGAAAACATTTTAAGGATTTTTTGAAGACAACTCACAATTTCGATCGCAAATTCAGAAGGGTTTGATACAATGGTTTTGGATGCATTTTCAATTAAACAAACGCTTTAGTACTCTGTTTGTCTCTCTGTCTGTCTGTTACGCTTTTACGGCTAAACTGCTCAACTGATTTTGATGAAACTTGGTAAGGGGTTAGTTTGGATCCTAAGGATGGACATAGATAACCGATACCCATGCAAGCAAGGCTACGGGCAAAAGCTGGTTATGTAATAATTATTATATTAATAATCCTAAACATAACAAAAACATCCCTGGGAATAAATCAAATCTGTCCGTAAGGCACAAAATAAATAGATAAACAAAACCTTGAAGTTTTTCTAGAATTATTTAGAGGCATTGTTCTTTTGGCCAGAATAGGACGAATAACAAGTATTTATGGCCAATAGCATCTCTTCGTCTACTAGTGTGCTGAAACACACACCTACGGAACTACACTATGAATTGTATTCGAACTTGGCCGGCTTTTTCATGTAAACTAAATGGATAGCAGCTCTGGAATCTATTTACTATTTGTTCCTTTTTTTGGGAATGGAAACATATGGCAGGAAATTTTGAGCGTCAACGTTAAAAATAAATAACAAAATAAATAAAAATATATTACTAAGCAAATGCTTAATGAAAATTAATTAATATTCCCGTGTTAATTTGACTGGCCTGTCGATCTAGTGGTTAGTGACCCTGACTGCTAAACCGGACGTTTTGGGTTCGATTCCCATCCAGGACAAATCTTTGTGTGATGAGCATGATCATTTATTCTCGTTTAGGATTAGGTGGCCGAGTGTGATAGGGGTATTGTTATATTATTATCAATCTTGAACTTCTAAATTTACAGTTGTGTGAAAAAAGAGAGCACTGTGTCCAGTCAAATAACGTAATAATATTCTATCTTTATATTATCCTATACAAAAGTAACGTTGTCTATCTTTCTGTCTGTCTGTTACTAAGACACGGAAGCGATTTTGATAGCACTTGGTACGGGGTAAGCTTGGATTGTAAGTAAGCATATAGGCTACTTTTTGCAGCAATAACCGACACCCTCGCAGGCGGAGTCGCGGGCAACAGCTTGTTACTGTAAATGAAAGCACCGATTTACTCAAACTGGACTACTAATATGCTCCTGTGACACACGTTTTTATTAGAAACCAACAGAATAAGACCAATAAATGAAAATTCTGCAATTCTGACAATATAACATGCGTTCAAGTACAACCTTCTTTTTAAAGTCGTTTAAAAACCCGTTAAACTTTATAAAAAGCGTTTATTTATTTCCGCTATTTTGTTACACAATAAATTATTCTCTTACATTTTCTGAGCTGTCCGCTGCGGGCACGGTCACAATATATCTCCGTGTTGTTCCATACAGCCTCTGTATATTAGCCTTTGGGGACAAGCCGTATTTCTGCTTTATTTATGCAGCGAATCCCTTGGTAGGATTTTAAAAGGTAAATGTAGTGTTTGGAGTGCGATTAAGGATTGAATATAGATATTCTTATTTGTTTCTCTGCTTTTATGTATACTTTTTTTGTTTTACTTAAGCTCAAATGGTTTCTAAAACACATTGTAATCATTGAACTATTTTGAACAGATTTTCATTTCAGTCATCCTACAAAATAAATGATTTTAATTATTGTTGGAAAGTTTTTGAGGAAACTCAAACAAAAAACGTTTTGTAATATCTTAAAAACGAAAGTTTAAGTCGCAAGAGACTTGGGTCTAACACCGAACGATATAACTTTTAATGTTGGTACCAACTTTCTATGTTTATATTTTGACATACAATACCCAACACCTACTTTGCATAACAATGTTAGAAAAATTAATGTACCTACCTGCCTTTGTTGCGAAATCTCTCGAAAACTCAAACAACTACGCGATAACACGCGGCAACCTAATGCGATAGGAAATATTTTATTTAGTTACGTGTATTTATAGATACTCGCTAAATCTCACTTTGGGTAACATCAGAATTTACCTACTATTTCAGTAATAACAAACCCAGCTAAAAACTCCATCCAATCACCGAAATATTTCATCAAACTCAAAGAAAATAAGACAAGTTAAACCTTCATAATTGAGTCTAATCCAACACGATTAGCCGCGGTACCGTCCACATCGGGTCACCGTACGTAGCCAAGTATTAGAGTCGAGGGACACGACCCGTGTTGGAGTGACGGCACGTGACACGAGACACGGACGTACAAACGAACATGATTAACGGAGCTTAAGGGACAGATCTACTAAATGTTGCCATTTAGAAATTTCCCTCGTTTTGGCTTGGGACTAGTTCTAACTAGATTTGTGGACAGTTGACCGTTCATTAGTGGACTAAATACAGACAGTGCCTTTGTTTTATATTCATGTTTTTATTAAAGGCCTTGATTTTTGTTAGACATAGACGTGTGTACTGCGGTTAGTAGAATAATAATAATATAATATCTTGAGTCAACTCACACACGGCCATCTGATCCCAAACTAGGCAGAGCCTGTATTATGGCTACCAGACAACTGATAAACATATATATTTCTAAAAACACATATAATATAGATTAATTACACCCAGACACAGAACAAATGATCATGCTCATCACACAAAAATTTTCCTGAGTGGGAAACGAACCCACGACGTCCGGTATAGCAGTCAGGGACACTAACCACTAGACCAATATGCCCGTCAAATGATTATGACTATATTGCAAACACATTGTCACGACGATGTTCCATGAATATGTAGGCAGAAGTGTCTTATAGATTCACATCTTGGCAGTTTATATAAAGCAACAAACAAGTTAATTAGTTAACAAAATACAATAAAAGTCAAATTGTTGATTAAATCTTAGCATTCTTAAAAGTGGAATTTTATTGAATCCTGTAATTTAATTCACTGGTTTCACATTTTAACAAGCAAGATAAATAAAAATTGGTTTTCGTAATATCGATACACACACATACAATTTTAATACTTACCTGGACTAAAAAAAATGAACAGGATATTCGTATTTTTAAACGCAAATTGAATTCATTTTTAATAGATAAGACATTAATTAGTTGAGATATTTTTAAATGATAAAATTATTAAACTATGACTTGTATATAATACTAGCTGTCCCCCGCGACTTTGTTCGCGTGTTTTAGTTTTAACGGGTTTTAATTTTTGCAACATTTTTCTTTTATGCTCCGCTCCTATTGGTCGTAGCGTGATGTTATATAGCCTATAACCTTCCTCAATAAACGGACTATCCAACACAAAAATAATTATTCAATTCGAACCAGTAGTTCCTGAGATTAGCGCGTTCAAACAAACAAACAAACAAACAAACAAACAAACAAACAAACTCTTCAGCTTTATAATATTAGTATAGATTTCTTTTGCATTTAATAATTTCATATTTTTATTGTATAAACTCCATAATTTATTGAAATTATGTTTACACCAATTCCATTGATAAAATATAGAGCTCCTACAATATAATTTTAAGACCTTTCTGTATACTTATGTTACAAATAAATATATTTGATTTGATTTAATTTAAAATATAAACTTTACCCATAGAACACGGAGTAAATAGACTGCACAGATTCGACAAAGTTGTCATAAAGTTTCCCTGACAAGGGATCAGTTGTCGTCACTTATATACGCGGGTGGTGACACGGACGTGTGACGTGACGCCCCTGGGCCATCTACCCGGGCATTAACACTTACACGACTCAGCACGGCTTAGGTACAGCCTGATGGATTGTCACACTGCTTGGAGATATGAAATTTAATAGATTGTAAGTTACATGTGTCAAGATTCTGTCATCTAAGTTTCAACGGGCCAGAAGTATAATTTCATATTGTAAGTTGAGTATACTATCGTTGCTTGTATTATACCTACTCGCTTACTTAAAGCTGCAAGCTACCTAGATGACAACAGGTAAATAATCATTTCCATTAGTTACGAACTCGAAGTAGCTAGTTTTTTTTATAATTGTAACAAAAGTTTTATTAATTTTATTATAAGACTAAGGATTTTGTTTTCATGTATGCTTGTTTTGATGAGAGTCACAAGATACAAACTTTCTTTAGTTTGTGGGTCAACGAAATTGTGAAATATTAACATTTATTTCTATTAAATTAATATTTAATGCGGAAGTTGTTTACATGAAAAATATATTTTTTAAACGACTCTCGCACTTAGGAGTTTAATCCTTGTGTCCCGAGGTTTTACAAACATTCAAATCACAAGCACAAAGAACACCCAGACTTGAAACAAGCATTTGTGAATGCTTGTCCCATGCAGGGATCGAATCCGCGGCACGGCGCGCATACTAGTAATTGGCGTGGTGTTCTATACCACTCGGCTATCCGTGCAGTCAATAAAATATAAATAAATATTTGGATTTAAATAATTTTTAATTGCCGCCTACTGTCTAGCATTTTCCTATACAGTATGTGGTTTCAGTCTCAGCGGTTCTAGTTCAAAGTTCAGTGTCACAATATTCTTAGAAAAAAGGAGATCAAAATTTGTAACTTATTCCATTACTCCTGAAAAAGAAAGGTTTCGATTTATTTCTTCTGTACCTACCCGCATCAATCCTTTACAGGCGTCATGTCCTCGCCATCTATCACAGGACGGGCTAATAAATATAAAAACAATGTCACATGTCCGACCCTTTTGGGACATCCTGATGTACGTGATTTGACTGCTACACGTCCGATGATCCTTAAATATTTAATGTCCGGATCAAAATGTTTATATGTTACAGCACAGATGCTGTGTACCTTCAACTTTTGAGTACATCTGTTATAGAGTCAATTTACAAAATTTCGATGAAAAGTGAGTTAAATAAAACCAACTTTTGGCATCAGTTATCAGACACAAAAAATTACAACAAAACTCACTGCACTACGAGGGTCCATATCTAATTACGTAAATCGCTAAATGTTAAAATACATCGCTTCAGCGGTCCGGTTATGATTGTTGATGTCGAATAATTGATGCGAAAAATTGGATATCTAATATTTAATTACTTCATTTTAAGCTGAAATTTTGTAAATTGTCTCTCACCGAGATATACTCTTAATACCTAAGCAATCACCTGGTGACACTAGAAGTTAATACAAAAATAGTTTAGGAGAACGAACAAGAAGGTCGGTGGAGACCGATCATTTATTTCGTTCCCCGAAATCTCGGCAAAGCTATTCTCCAAACATTCAACGTCAAAAACAGGGATGTCCGACGTCAAAACATTATCAAAGCTCAAATTGTATTGAACATTTCAACCCTGTATTCGACGTTCAATTCGTTCGACGCTTACCAATTAGCAGGGTTGATTTAGAAACATTATGTCGAAAAAACTAAAAATCCTTATTCAACAAATTGAACAGAATATCTTTTTTGCACACTACTGCCACAGTTGATTAAGTAAGGCCAGTTAGCGAGTTATATTGATTGTTAGAAGGCTATGCTAATCCTTTTATGTCAAGAGCAGTTTACTTTTTCCGTCACTTGGATCGAATCTGACTTCAATCTCAAATACACCAGAATACAATTGACAGAAATATACAAACGTTTAAAACAAAATTACTAAAGCGAAAGGAAATCGGAATTCAATCAGGAATCCGGTATTACGTTTACTGAAGTTTTACTGACATTTGACATCTTTGAATGAGAAACAAAAGTTCAAAATCGGATATCGTAAACGTGGATATTTCTCCGTGCATTCTCAAATATTCCAAAAGAATCGCGTACTCAATGTCGTTTCGAAAACTTTTGTTGGTATAATTGGCCCCAGTTTAAGGGAATGTGTAAATTTATCTAAGAGTACGTATGTTGTTGTGATTGGAAAACCAGCCAGGTTACAATGAAATAAAAAAAAATTAAAATAAGAAAACAACTGACTGCTGCCAGCTGACTGGCCCATCCTAGCTCAGGACAGGAAATGCGTGGAAGACGAAGAGGAAGGCCTTTGCCCTGCAGTGGAATAAGACGGGCTTATTAGATAAGATAGATTACAACCGACTGTTTACTAACCCATGGCTTTTTAATAGAAAAATACAAGGCAATAATAGTAGAAGAAGGAGAAATTTAAAAATCAGTCAGACTTCTGTAGCTTAGTTGGTAAAGCGACTGGTGCGTTGAACCAGTAGTCGCAGTTTTGAGTCTTGTCTGAGGTTGAAATATTTCTTCTTCTATGTGTTTATTAGTAAGACAATAATCTTATAAAGATCTAGCAGTTGTAAGACATACATAAAAAAATTAGAATCTCCTAATGTTTTTATGGTTATTATGCTATTCGGGGTGGAGACAAATCCAACTAATCGAAGATCATAAAAATCGGTCCACCCGTTCGTTAGTTATAAATGGTGTAACTAACCCAACTTAGTTTTATGTATAGAAAAGATTATCCATACAAATCGCTAACAGAAAAATACAAATAGTAAAATGTAATTAAACAAACATTAATTATATTATCATTCTATGAAATGCCAGTTTTGATTTCAACTTTTAATGTTATCCAAGATTAAAAGATTCAATTTACAAACAGTATAAAAGTCCCACAAAATAAGTCACTTGATAAAACTGTGCTCTCAAAAGTTTTTGAGGCAACTCTCAGCTATGGAGGCAGAACACATGTGAATGGATAAAGTCAGCTTGTATTCAGCGCTCGTTTTAAAAGGCTGTCCGGTGGGGCTATGAGAAAATGGAAAAGATGTCAAGAAAATGTTGCATAGATTCGACTTCCTAATCTATCTGTAATATATAAAATGCTTCGTCTTGAATGACTGACGGATCAATGCACAGCCTAAACTGCTGATTGTATAGACCAGAAACTTGGAGGGTGCGTTCTTTGTTTGACGTAGGCATCCGATAAGTAAGGATTTTGCAAAATTCTGCCCCTAAGGGTGTGAAAAACGGTGGCAAAGTTTGTATGGGACAACGTGATTCCTTAGTCCAATCTACTTCAAATTTGCATTAATATTCTTTAACAGAATTGATGAAAGACCTGTTTCCTATTTTGTTGAAACTCATCGCCTAACGGGGTAAAAAGGGGTAGAAAGTTATTTTGGGGGTGATTTGAATTGGAGTTGATATCAATACTCCTTAGCGCTTTTGATCTAAATTATATTTTTTGACACACGTTTGAAAACTCAAATAGTTTTTTTTTAGGGTTCCGTACCTCAAAAGGTAAAAACGGAACCCTTATAGGATCACTTTGTTGTCCGTCTGTCTGTCTGTCTGTCTGTCTGTCTGTCAAGACCTTTTTTCTCAGGAACGCGTGGAGGTATTAAGCTGAAATTCATATCAAATACTCAAGTCTATGGTCTCTTGGAGCTGTGAAAAAATCAAACTTCTAAGTCAACGCGATCAAAAGATACTCCCGTTTATGCCGCAAATTTTCGACACTCGCAAGGGAATCAAAACCTACAGGGTACTTCCCGTGAACTCAGAATCTTGAAATTTGGTACGAAGCAACGTCTTATAACACAGATAAAGGGAAAATTGCGAAAAGCATAAATTTTTAGTTACATCATATAATAAAAATATTTTTAATAATTTTAAACTTATTACCCCTTTACTCATGAACGCGTAGTGGTATTATATTGAAATTCTTAACAAATACTCAAGTCTATAATATCTTTAAGCTGTAACAAAATCAAACTTCTACGTCAACGCAATCAAAAGATACAGCAATTAAAGCCGCATATTTTGAAACTCGCAACTACTCGCAAGGGAATCAAAACCTAAAGGATACTTCCAGACGACCTGGAATCTTGAAATTTGGCATGAAGCAACGTTATAAATTACACATATAGGAAAAATTCCGAAAATCTTAAATTTTTAGTTACATCACATAGTATATTTTTTTTAATAATCATAAACTTACTAGCTGACCCAGCAAACGTTGTTCAGCGATTAAAAAAAATAAACAGATGTTGGCCGATTCTCAGACCTACCCGATATGCACACAAAATTTCATGCAAATCGGTTCAGCCGTTTCGGAGGAGTTTGGAAACAAACACCGCAACACGAGAATTTTATATATTAGACTTGCTGACCCAGCAAACGTTGTTATGCGATTAACAAAAAAAAAATAAAAAAATAGATTTTGGCCGATTCTCAGACCTACCCGATATGCACACAAAATTTCATGCAAATTGGTTCAGCCATTTCGGAGGAGTTTGGAAACAAACACCGCGACACGAGAATTTTGCTTCCCATTCCCTCTCGCTCCACACCATGGTCTGTACCATAACTTTTACTTATATACCTACAGGTTTGTACGGAACCCTCGGTGCGCGAGTCTGACTCGCACTTGGCCGGTTTTTTTTATTTAGCCATTAATAAAAATATTTGTAATAAATAAATAATTCGATAGTAGTCAAATACCCAATTCGTCATACTTTAAAACTACTTAAATACCTGGTTCGTAGTACTAACAACTCCAACGTTCTCAAGTTGTTGCATAAATTCAGACTCGTTATTTAAAATCAAAGAGCTATTAGCATCTGCTATTTCAAACTAAAGTTTTAAAACTTCCAGTAGTAGTTCGCTAGTTTTGTGGCCCCACGAGCTGAAAGCGGGCAGCTCGCCCATGCAATGCAAAATAACGCAGTAGGTCAGTACAACATCAATACGTCACACCAATGTATGTTGCCTGAAACTAGTTTACCGCGCGGCTTTGTCCGCATGAACCTGTGAAATGTGGTTCTGTTTGTGTGGTGTAAAAATGTGCCACGGTTTTGAGTAAAAGAAAATGTTGAATCGAAAAACGAGGCTTTTGACAATGTTGAGGTTATTCATATAAAAATGCCGTTTAGATATACCTATATTTTATATTGTTAGCAACTCATACAGCAACTCCGTGAAATAAAACAAATGGTAACGAATTTATAACATAGCCATCCTCCTAAATTAATGATCAACTTAGAAAAGGCAGTCTCAAAAATAACTCAATAGTTATCTGCTTCTAAAAGATGTGTTATTTTTCTTTACAAATATTGTCAAAAAAATATCCAGGTATCTTTTTTTATTATTCCAATTACTGCCACTACATACTTTTTAAACTAATTATCAGTGAACTAAAAATAAAACCAGAATAAAGTATCTATTTAAATAAATAGTCGAAACAAAAGCTATTCAATACAAACCACTACCCAAAAGTAACCTAAAAATACAAGAACTACCCCAGTTATTGTTGTACTCATCCAAAAACCTCAGGCATGAAAATACTCTCCTTTTTACACACAGCCAAAGGCACTGGAGTACCATTATGTTCCCGCGCCGAGAGCTCTTCAGTCCTCTTTGTACCCAAGGTCAAGATCAAACTGAAAAAAGCTAGTTCAAACGATTTTAAAGCTTTAAAATTCATGTAAAGTCGGGTTTTTTGGAGTGATCATTGTATTGTAACTCATCTGCGTGAAGATGATGTGGTAAATATTTGTTTTTGGGTCAAAAGCCTCTTCTTAAGTAGAGAAGGGAATATTGATCGGAGGGGAGATTTGTGTTCTTTTATGTATAACCCAAAAAAATACTTGCAGAGTATAATGGTATCTGAGATATACACAAATTTTATACCTATTTAGTATTTGAATACTTTTGTGTGTTAATATTTATCCTTACTAATATTATAAATGTGAAAGTAACTCTGTCTGTCTGTCGCGCTTTTACGCCTTAACTACAGAACCGATTTAAATTGAATTTAGTACACAGATAGTCTAGAGCTTGAAAAAGGACAGGCTAGTTTTTGCCGCGATAACCGACATCCACGCGGAGCCGCGGGAAACAGCTAGTTTCTTCATAAAGAATAGTGCATGCGGACGAAATCTTTCATCAAAAAATAGTTATTATATAAGTAGGTACACACGAATACAGCGGGCAGATATAAGATACTAGAGTTTTTAAACGACTTCAAAGAAACCTACCTTAAACCTAAAGTTCACCTAAAATCAACTCAAACGTCATTTAAATTTGACATTTAAGTTAATAAACAGTGTCAGTCAATTTAGAATCCGTTACGTTCGTTTACTGATTCTATTTCCAGCACCATTCACAAGTATTTTTAGAAGGTACCTGAAGGCTTTCTTTAATAAATATTAAAGAATAATTTACTTCAGAAAGCTTTTTTTAGAAACGAGATAATTAATAAGAGGCAGCCCTACTACTGAGGCGTTTTTAAAAGCTCGAAGGAGACTTTATTTGAGTTCCTTAATGAGAATGAAATTGTTGTGGTTTTCACTACAATAGGATATTTTTTGCTTTAAGGAGAATGTGTCTAGAGATGGTGGAAACAAAATTACCTGTAAAATTTCCGGTTTTCGAGTAAATGTTCTTGTAATTGTCTCGGGTCTGGGTGTTTGTGGTACCTTCGTTGTCTCTGAATTCCATAACACAAGTGCTTTAGCTACTTACTTTGGGTTCAGAGCAATGAATGTGATGTTGTCCACATTTATTATTTATTTATTTATTTATTTATTAAAAAAAAAAAAAAAAAAAAAATTGAAAGAATTGCGGGAAAAGCCATGAAGAAATGTATAGTGGCCATGATAACATCAATGATAACATAACAAAAGTTGTAGATAGGAGACCTTATATATGGTATTCTTATATTAGACGTTATAAATGCTTTAGTACATGAAGTGTCGTGGTGGCTTTGTGGTTCAACGAACGGATTTTTGTATGCACAGGGTTGCAGGTTCGAACACACTACAGGCAAGTACAAATGTGGGTTTTTTAAAGTTTTATGTTTGGTTGGTAGTTATAGACACTATTGGCAAAGGGTGAAGGAAAACGTCGTGAGAAAACCTGGATACAACAAATTGGAATCTGAAATCGCCACCCCGCAAGTGAGCAAGCGTGGTGATCAATGCTCGTGCCTTCTCTACATGAGAAGAGGCCTGTACCCAGCAGTGGGACATTTATTGGCCGGTTTTATAAACGCTTTAAGATTAGCCTATCGCCTCGAATAAATAAATTGTTGTTTTTTTTTCAATTGCTGCAACCGTGTAGATGAACACTTCATTTTCAATTATTTTATTAAAAACCTGAATGCCAGTCAACTGTAAGTAGTCAAAATATAGACGTAATCGTTATGTCTTTCGACAAAAATAACCCTCTCTACAACCTGCTTTCCTAGACAAGTTTTATTTCAACAAGGGTAAACGATGATAGAAATCGCTCATTTGACATAAAATGTATGGAAATAACATTTCGTTTAGATAAGTCACGTGACTTGGATTTGTCACTACCATACATTTGATCGATTCGATCCGCGTTAACGCTTGTTGAAATTCCACTCGTCTAGGCGGGCATTTTCTCATATATATTTTCGATATAACAAATAGATGCACAATCTACGGAACAAACAATACTGTCTCTCTTGAAATTAATACTGTCATTCAAAATGTTGAATCATGATTTCATATTCTACCATCCATCAGTCACTTTAATTAAAATCTTTGTTTCGAGAAACTCGCAAACAACTCGGTGTGGATCCATTCTGATTCGAGTGGAAAATGAAAGATGAGTGATGGAGCTTATATATTAATTATTTGTTAGTTATCCTAGATTAAAATTTCGTTAAAATATTAAATAATTTGAAGATATTAAATATTTGTCTGGTTGAAGAGAAAATTGGGCGATGTTTTGGTAAGTGAGCTGTATTTGTAACTATATTTGAATGTAGTTTATTTTTAAACCAAAATAACATGAGGTTAAGCTAAAAATAAATAATAAATAAATAAATGTGTTGCATTCTGAGGTTTACACGAATTTTAGACATTGAAATAAATGTGGACAACATCATATACATGAACCCAAAGTAAGTAGCTATATATCACTTGTGTTATGAAATCAGAGGCAACGAGTGTACAACGTACACCTAGACCCGAGATGAAAAGTGGATTTCTACATTGATCCGTCCGGGGATCGAACCCGGGACCTTAGAGCTGTTGACATCTTAAAAACTTGTGTATAACGCCACTCGAGCACGGAGGTCGAAATTATTAGCGTTTAGTTCACATTTTAGTATGACATAGTATAAAGTTAAAATTAAATGGAAAAATAATTTATTTATAGAATTATTTCATATAACTCATCTGCCTACGCTCTTACGAAAACTTACAGGTCCTAATAATAGGTATGTATGATCTTACATACAAACCCTCATACATGCGAAGCAATTCAATTTGTTCCATAGATTTAAGGCTCTCAGATAGATCCCTATACAAATACGATAGGCTTTAAAGCGCTTGATACAAAAAGCCCCTATTAATATCCTTTCAGCTTCCCGTAGGGTGGCGCCCTCTAGTGGAGCAACACAACAAAACTAGTTGTGATTATTTAGTTGTACGTCCTTTCGGTAAGAGCTGATTGGCAGAAAGGAAAAGCTCATGTCATAGTGTAGACAGACCAGTAAATAAGTATGGTAGCAAGAGAGACTGCCCAAGGTTTTTGAATCCTGCGGCGGACTGCAGAAGATTGCAATCCGTTGACGCTTGGCCATGATTAAGGGAAGCAAACTTCAGGGGTTTTTAAACTTTCCTTAGGGGGGAGGAAACTCATAAGAATTCACCCATTACCAAAAAAATGCGTGTGTATATCTAGTTAGTGTGTATATAAGTATCTCCAATAGAAGGTATTTCCGATGCACGATGCTCCTTTATGATGATGTAAAACTCAATTAAATTGTGAAATGTAAAACTGAAGATAAAACGATTTAATAAAATGCTTGGCAGTTATCACATTTATTGGAATAAATTAAATTTATTCATGGTCAGTTTGTCGCAGAGTTAGTTCAGTTTTTATAATAATCGTCGCTCCCTCTTTTTTATCGATTTAAGGCATGCAATGAAAATGAAAATAAGTTTGTCATGAAATATCATTGAATTTCGCATCAAGTTGTTTTCTATTAATAGTTCTGATAAACACTTGAAAAACAACGAGTACTCTTACCTACACTTAAAAACTTCAACCTATTTTAAGTAACAATAAGAAGCTCATAGAGTTGTCTGCTATTTCTATTTTCTCACCGCGAGTGCTTTTTTGCCTGAAGTTGGTCAGTTTTTATTTCAGTTCTTTCACGTTTTCCCGTTGCAGAACTATTATTAAGTGCTCGTAATAATTTAAGTTGAGTTGGCAAGCGGTTTGAAAAATAACTTTTTATTACTGTGCAATTGTCGAGTTAATATTTATTGTTGGGAGTAATTCACTATTCTGTAATGGACTCCTGTGTTTTATGATCTTTTAAATTGTTTTGTTATTGGATTTTCTGGATTAGGAGTAGTTCAGTTTTGGCAAATGGAAAATATAGCTCGATCTCGAAATGTTAGTTTTCTTTGTTCTTGAGTGATCGTATGGAGAGTTTTGTTTTTTATGGTATTTATTTGGGATGTATTGCATAGTTAGCTGTTTTATATTTGTAAAAGAAAAGTAAGTAAGCATTAAAGGTACTGATTTACAGATAATAAGTTTATTTTTGGATTCAAAAGGTATTCAAAATAATGATCTTTAAACACCATTTGTGATTAGAGCAAAGACGTATAACTTTAGACGCCTATTATAAGTGCATAGTATAACATGACTGACACAATTTTATTGAGATGACTATTTAGAAAGGCGTTAAGAATTAAACGATTATTCTTTTAATTTTCTTTTACCAATTTATTTCTAATACGCTAGAGACGCTGTCAGAAAATAGTCATAAATAATAGCACAAAAATATATAAACTTTATGCTTTTTTTAAAGAAATGGCATGCCACGGATCTGCTACGCCCTGGAGTGGCTTGCCAGACTCTTACCGACGCCTGCTTTACAATACTAGTGCTCAAACCTGAGCTTTGGATGCTGAAACAATATTAAAGAAGCCCTGACCCAACCTTCGCAACACATGTCCAGTTAAATACACATTAACTGCAAGTTAATGAGAACATGAAATACCTAATTAAATCACCTCAAACTATGCAATTGCTAATTTATTCCAGCCATAAGCTTAAAGCATCATTAATGGATGAGGAGACAGATCCGAAATCATTTGAATAGAAGTCTCTAAGAATCTAAATCTCTGCATTAAGTAAATACTGCGGCGTCCATTACCCGTGCCTGTTCGTCACCGATTCGGGTCTTAATCACCTCATTGTTTCACGCTTTGATGCTTGACTGATTAATTATACGTTAATTGGAGCAAGCGGTAATCTGTCGAGCTGTAATACCTGTATAGTAGTCGGATAATTGAATAGTTTGATTCGAATTGAATGTTGTAACTGTGTGGAATGAGATCCAGTTGGAATGAATCGAGGATTTGACTCCTTTTGGTGAGAAAGCGAGTTGGTAGATGTAAGGAACTTGGGGTATACTTAATGAATGTCCTTGTTGCTATTGACAATGAGTTTAGGTGAGAACTGAATGGATGTCTTAAATCATCCCTTATTTAACCACATGAGTAAGTTTAAGACCATATATTTTTTTCGCTTGACGTAAGTTTAATTCTCACTTATGAGAAGTAGACAAAATTATGATTTATATTTAACTAACTGTTCCCTGCGGTTTCTCCCGCGTATTTAGTTCCCTTTAACGTGAGACTTGTTTCGTTAGTTATTCTGCTATTCGGGACAAAGACGATTCCAACAAATCAAAGATCATGAAAATCAGTCCCCCATTCTTGAGTTATAAATGGTGTAACTAACCCGACTTTGTTTTATCTAAATTAGACTCTGAAAAAATAATTTGAAACCGGAACCACATTCAAGTGTTGCATTAAGAAAGTTTTAAACATACAAAACCGAAATGGACACAATTTACAAAACCAAATCTAAATTAATGATCGCATTAAAGTTGTCATTAAGCTATACTTACAGATGACAAAGACCGCATCAATCTCAATACCTTTCCAGGTATTAATTAATGCTCAAATACAATTAGTATTACGAAGACGAAACCGCTAAAGTTAACGTTTACCCAACACTGATTGTTTGTGAAGTTACTGAAGCGAGAGACTGACTAGTAAGTAGATCTATATATAATTCTGATAACTAAGTAATATTGATAATGGACGACCATTATACAGGTATTAATTAATCGATCAAATGTCATGTAAAGGGCAAGTATGGAAAATCTAGTGTAGGAAACACTATATTATTTTTGAATGTCTATCTTTTTGGGATGGACAATTTTACATACTTACATAAATCTGTCATTTTGAGAAGGTCGTGACGAAGTATAAGCCTTGTACGGTAATAAAGTTTAAGCCGCGGTTGGCCCGTGGATGGGTGAACATTTGTAAACATACCAAGAACCCGCCGAGCCTCGGAAAGCACGATAAAGCGATGACCCTGACTGTCATCCGTCGCTCTTTAACAGTCTTACCAGGGGCTACTGTGTTATCAAGTAAAATGTGCTGTGAAGGTCAGATAGGCAGTCGCTCTATGTTAAATACGGTATTCAGCTGAATCCAGTAACACTGTAAGCCTACCCAACATAGCTTGGGAAAAAATAGGCAGAAGATATAAACCTATCATCACCACAATTTTTTATTGAAATTTTTGTCTTTATATATTTTGAGGAACTGAAATGTCTCAACTGGTCATAGCTTTCCGGACTTTCAAAATAAAAGTTTGATTTTGGGTGTTAGTGTATTAAAAATGTATTTCTCGATGTAAATGTTGATAGAATTAAAGGAATTTCTTCCATAGGCCATAGCTGTTAAATGATTATTTCGTTTGTTTCAGATCGCGAGTGTCCTGAACTAACGCAGCCTGAAAACGGGGAGGTAACTCTTACTGGAAGGCTGTTCGGTGATAAGTATGTACCTACAGCATCATTAAGTACATAAAATAATATGGTTTTGACATTAATGACTACACAAGAAACACGATGTTTGCAAGAAATAATGAAAAAAGACACCTGTACTCAAAAATATATCTGGTCTTTCTATTAGAACATAGTTAAGATACTTTTGGATGCTTAAAAAGACACTTCTGATTAGGTTTACAGCCACTTCTAGAAAGATAGTTCTACATACAATTTATCATAGTCGTAAATTTAAGTATCATAAGATCGTTTATCTACATTTACATGGAAAAATATCTTACAACGAGCTTAACTAAAAATAATACAAATAAAAAAACTTTTAACTAATTAATACCTAAAACATGACATCACAAAATTTGTCCACATCGCTGTCGACTGGAAGTGTGCTCAAAAGGCTACGAAGCATTTACATTAAATCATGTTGCATCTCACCTTCAGAGCGGTATACTCGTGTCCTCACGGGTACCACGTGGTGGGGCTACAGAGCAGGAGCTGCCAGGCGGACGGCAAGTGGGCGGGACAGCCGCCAGCCTGCAAGAAGAACAGTACGTATGCTCTTCAGCCCAAATGCTCAAAATGAGAATGTATGTAAATAAGAATTCTTGACGATAAGTCACATAACTTAAAGTTGTCATTTTTATTATGTACCGGACTAGAGTGTGTGGTTATTGGTATAAAAACCCATACAAGCTTCGTTAAAAAACTCTAACAAAGTTTTATCACAATTTGATCATTGGTTTCGGAGCGCATAGAAGACAAACATCAAACATTTATACTTTAGAATATTTGTGTACTATTTGAGTATTTACACGTTTTTTATCAAAGTTAACGATTGTAGAAGAGCCACTTGGCTAGTGAGGCAATGAAAGAAAAACTTCGATGTCAATTTAGTTCAGTTGCAAAAAATCTGAAGCAGTTTGTCAATATTGCTGAAACGGAACTAGTTTGCAAAGCGCTCTGCGTTGTCAGTTGCCGATATTTTTTCGACATGAAATCAATATACCCATATTTGTTCGAACCGAAAGTTTTTCATCAATATTTATAGTTACTAGATATAGAAAAAAGAAGTAAATAAACGTAACTGAAATTGTGACACTTGACCTCTTGTGAACTTAACTTTATCAGATCTCAAAATGGTTCAGTATTTTGCGTAACTTTGTCATATTTTGAATAAGTTTACTTAAAACACAAACCTGGTTTTTGTGACGATGTAATATTGTCCATCTCATCGTATCCTTAGGCCATTACAAAATATAAAAAAGAAAACGAAGAATTATTCTTCTAACTCCTCGTTTTCTTCCAGTTTACTGCCTCCAGCCCCCGACAATAGAGCACGCTCGTCACTCGGCCTTACCTGAGCAAGCGACGTTCGACCTCGATGCGACGGTCCAGTACAACTGCCACACTGGCTACGTCACCAACGGATTCCCCAGAGCCAAGTGCTTGGCTATCGATGGTCAAGCTTCTTGGTATGGACCTGATATTAGCTGCGAACGTGAGTACTTAAAACGACTTACTTATTTTCTCAGGGGTGATAAAAAAATACGAATAAACATTTGGGAGACAATATAAAATCCAAATTCTTTGATTGAAAAAATATGAATCTGATCTATTTTTAGGGTTGAAAAAAGGAACACTTATAGGATCAGTTTGTTGTCCATCTGATGTCTGTCTGACAGCAATTACAAATACCGATGCACGAGGAAACATTTTTTCAACCGCACAGTTGGAGAATTAGCCGCGACGATCAGCAAAATTTGTACGGAATTTAGTGTGCGAGTCAGACTCGCACTTGTCCAGCTTATTTTTTAATAGAGGTCGTCTTTTCTAATACGAAGGCGCAGCAATGGCTTTAATAGATATTTATTTAAAGTGGGTTTTTGTTATTTTTTTTTATATTCTCCAGCTATTTCGGGCTCTAGAATTCTTTTTTCAGTACCTTCCTTCCAACTTAAATTAACCAGTGTTCGTTCCACCTTCAGCTCGATCCTGCGGAGAACCAGGCGACGTTCCCCACGGCTGGGTGACCGCCGACTGCCACACCTTCGGCTGCCGAGCTGTAGTCCAGTGCGGGCAAGGCTTCGAGCTGGTCGGCAAGGCCGAACGCTACTGCCAAGCTGACGGCGCGTGGGCACCCAAAGAACTACCTACCTGCGTCCGTAAGTACCATTAAATTTGTTTTAAGGCGTTTTGATGATGAGTCGCTTTTAGGTTTTTATAATTGATAGATTTTATAATTTAAAGACGAAATATACATTAAAGATATTATGTTAGTAAGGGGTTTTTGAGGCCTAATTTCAGTCCATATTTTTGTATCTACTGGTGTATCTGGCTAATATTTTAATATTATTTAAACTAGTAGTTTAGTTATAAGAGTACATAGTGAGTATCTTACGTCTTTTTTTTAATATTTTCTGAGGAACAGATTATTTAATATGATGATGATGATACCACTTAAGACAACAACAAACAAGACACTGCTTACATTTACTTTAAACCAAAGATGTGCGTCTAACTTTATGCACTTATAGTCAGTTTTAACTTAAATGTATATTTAATTAATAGGCAATTTGAACAGGGACTCATCATCAAGATCCAGATAATTTTCCAAATTCTCGTGTGTTCTTGCTTCGTGACAATGTAGTTGCCGATTTCAGTGTTGTCCTTCATTTTGGAATGTTGCATGGTACCGGTCCTCGATTCTAATCTAATATCATCGGTATAGTTCGCATGACGCTTAAACAAATGATTATCATGGCTATCATCGGAGCAATTTCATTGTCATGACGCAAAATATGGAAATCCCACTTTTTGTATAGATTATTATTATAGCAGTTGGTCAAAATTGGATAGTTTGCTAAAATTATTTACAGTTTGATTTAGTTAAATGGGGTTATTTGAGACATAATGTAAAATTACATTATGTAATTTATTGAGGTATATTTGGAATGAACGGGATGGTTTTTGTCTAAAGTGGGAATTCCTCTGAAATTTGCCCAAAAATGGATATTTCTGATTGTTTTTTCTCCTTTTAATGCTGCTTAGAAGGAGATGCCGGGACAGTTTGAGCATCCATTACATTACGTAGTATATCAAAAGTAATGTTATTATAGAAACGTTGTCACCTTCAAATTCTATGAAGCTATCGTTTTCCGCAACTTCAAAAGTTGTTTCTTTCTGTGGCCATGATAAAAAATTGTCGTTTACTGCCTATCTGACTATTAGATGATATAGCAATGTTAGTAGTCGATGTTTATTGTAAATTTCTATCTTAAAACGCTGTAGTGAAATAAATGTACAACAAAAATGACGTTTGTTTTATTTTTGCATGTTTTTGCACGTGTATTTTGGACTTTGATGACAGCGCCCTCTGTGTTTTGGTGAGGTATTGTTAAAGCGACGCGTGTCGCCATCTAGTGGTGACGCAGGTGCAGTGCCCGCCGCCGGAGGCGCCGCGCCACGGAAAGGCGGTGTACACGTCGTGCGCGTACAACTCCGTCGTTTCGTATGAGTGCAAGTACGGGTACCGGCTGGTGGGAGACGCGACCAGGCGCTGCGGCGCCGACAAGAAGTGGTCCGGAACACAACCCATGTGTAAAGGTAAATAACTTGTTTTTACACCAACGTAAATGGAAAATAAACTTAATTCGTAAAAATAACAAGTTTTTATTTTGGAATTTGGAATAAGTCAAGAATCACTTAAATTGATTAACTTTTGGTTTTAAGTAATTTCGAGTTTATTAATTTTAACTAAAAGACAATACGTTGGAGATCGCTGACATAATTATAACAGTCAATTTTTGTTTAGCAGTTCGAAAACTATTTAATTCGTTATCCATCGCCTACCTTTCAGAAATCAACTGCGGTCACCCTGGCCAGCTCTGGAACGGTTGGTTGGAGAACATATCTTCTGGCACGGGGCTCGGCGCGTCCATCATCTTTAGGTGCCAGGATGGGATGAAGATGGAGGGCAACGGTTCTGCCATCTGCCAGAGTGATGGAACCTGGAGTCATCCGCTACCTATGTGTTTGGGTAAGTCATACATATCGTATTACCTATGTCTTTAGATAAGTATTTGGAGCTGTCAGTATGAAGCACAGTAAATAGGCTACAAGCCCTACTAGTAGCTAGCTAGTGTTTCCAAATCCTTTTATTTATCAGTTTTCAAAACAAAATGCCTAAATCATCTGCCTCTCTGTCAAATTATTTATCGGGATCCATTCAAGTCTCACTCACTATTTAATGATCGTGCCAAAAGATGATCTCGAATTGTATTATCTATTTAAACTCACCTAATTTTTCATACCACCTCATAGATTTTCATATTTTTTTGCAGCACCTTGTGTGGTGCCCCACGTATCCCAAGGAAAAGTGGTGCTGGTGGAGAACAAGACTGGAGATAACACAACTCAGGAAGCAAACACCCAGATAGTAGGCAGTTCTACCATGGTGCAGCATGGTAAGACTTGGATTTCATTTACATAGAATTAAAAAAAAAGTGTGTGTGTACTTATGTACGCACGTAAGAAGTTATACTTTTTTGGCGGAACAAGATAAAATTCTTTCTCGTAAACTGGTATAATAATAAGTATTTAACATTAATAATTTAATAATATTTAGTGTTAATTATATTAAATAAAAGTATTTTAATTTATATCAATAAATAATACATACGGATAGTTAACCTCAATTATATTGGAGCACTTGAAAAAGTATATAAGCACAATTTTTTTCACTAATATTCACAAATAGTTAGTAATATCAATCAAAATATTCAATTTAAATCACTACTGAATATAATTTATTAGCACATATATATTTCGCACTTGTATGAAACTAAAACACGTGTTGTGAATGTATAAACTAGAAACATGTTGATAAATATTATAAATATGAAAACAGTGATCAGAGGTGACAGCGTACCAACATGCGCGACTAACTTCATACTGGATGCGCGCGCATCTTAAAATTTCACTCTCATCATTTTTGACGAGCGTACCAACATGCGCGACTAACTTCATACTGTTAATTTTGTGAAAGATGCGCGCGCATCTTAAAATTTCACTCTCATCATTTTTTCATAACGCGCCTAAAGAAGTATAACTTCAAAAAGGAAAAGATGCATGTTATTCTATTTCTATCCCCTTGATTCTAAAAAGCTATTCAAATTAATCTGTTTTCAGAACTAGTATCGACTACTAGAATTCGTTGACTCTAGATCAACCACCTATCAAAGCACTTGATTGAGGTGTCGTATGATTATAGCAAGTCCACGCATTCCATTCCTTAAGATCACGTAGATAAGGTTAATATAAAGCTTAATCAGATCGACGGTAGATTAACAAATTTTTATGGTCATCGGACTTTCAAAAACTGGGGTTTGTCACTTGATCTAGCACAATAAACCTATGTGCTTCGAAGAATATATGTAACGTATATTTTGTTAACGCATTCCAGGTGAAATAATAATGGTGGATTGTGAGAAAAATTACGAGTTTCCGTCAAATAATGCAGCCGTCACATGTAATAATGGAACCTGGACCCAAATTCCGAGGTGCCAGCCCGCCAGGTAAAACAAAGAATTAGAACTTACATTACCCAAATCATTTTCTGAACAACTTTACGGTTCTTATTTACTTAACTCTTGCATTTTTGTAACACAGAATCATTTATAAGTAAATCCATATTTTATATATTTTTGAACTTTAAATACACTATACCTATATGTTTATGAGAGTGGGAATATTAAAGGCCGATGTTATTTCTATCAAATGTTTCTTCATATTTTCTGTTCTTTCAGGTGCAAGAAAATGCCAAAGTTTCCTCGCAACGGCATGGTAATAGCCCCTAAGACTGAGCACGGCATGAAGGCACGGTTCCGTTGTAAAGACGGGTTCGAACTGAAGGGGAACCCTATCGTGGTGTGTTCCTTTGGAGTCTGGAGTGGGGAAACACCCAAGTGTGAAGAAGGTAATGAAACACATTAAATATTTTTTTGTGTTTTAACTATTTTTCGGTATTTCTTGGTATTACAATAGATTTTAGGTTAGGTTGCTGTTGGCTGCCCACATAACAACATTATCTAAAATAGCTATAACTACTCTACTCAGACGAGGATAAACTAGTCGGGCATCGTCTTAGGCAGACAGCATGGTTAGTTTAAGTATTTGCAACTCCCGTTTATGAGATTGCATAAAATTGTTCTTCTTAGGTATTCTCAAAACGTTAAAATTATGTCAATATCATTGTATTAAGATTCACTTGTACGGCTAGTCTTTTTATAATACCTAATTTCTTTCAAACTGCCCTCTGATCTTGTTTGACATCCCATTTATTGTCAGGGCTTTAATTCTCTGTTTTAAGATTGATGAAAGATCATTAAATAAACTTTCTTTACAATTTAGGTACATTTGTTTCAGTGTTCTGTCCCTTCCCGGGGTACATAGAAAACGGCAAAGTATTGCTCGTTGGCAACATGGGCTTGTACGATTATCGACCTTATGTAAAGAAGGTAATTATTCCTTTCAGTAATGTGCTATTTAGTATCTATAATCTATATCCTCTAATATCCTCGCCTCTTCACATGTTTTATTATTCTTCAGGTAGTAAATAATAAACAAATTATGTACGAGTGTGAAAAAGGCTATGTTTTGTCTGAGGGTCCACCTGGAGCCACCTGTGTTGGTGGTCATTGGAGCCCCAGAGAACTACCTAAGTAAGTTAATACTTAGCAAAAGGTAATTTAACCTGCAAACATCCACATAAACTTTCATCATATACATACTATGTTTCTTCCAGATGCACGCTATACCAACATCCGCGCATACGATGGAGCCGCAGACGCCGTTCAATCGCAGATCCGGAAATTCGACATCGCAGATCGACTTACCTTCGCCAATACTACAACGGCCTCCGCCGACAGACCGACCCATCCCAACAATATCTAGACCAACTCTACAACAAATATAATCATGGAACTGCAAAACCAACGCTAAGACATGCGAATTTCAAGATTATGAAGAAATTTGATTTTGATGAAGAAGTAGAACCAGCTACTAGTGGGGAAAATAATGGGGAAAATTTCCCAACTGCTGTTTATACTATTTATAATGTGCATGGAGAACCAATCGGTCATAGGCTGTATTCCTACCAACCGGTCTATGAACCAGAAACAGATGATATAGTCCAACATGAGGAGACGTCAGAATACGAAGATTCCGGTGACGGAGAAGATGAACTGTCTCATGTGACTGTACTCAAAGGAGGAATGTTCCCAGACCATAGTCTCAGTACAGACAGTAACGCCGACAACATAAATAAGTTGAAACATGAGTACTTTGAACGATACGTCGATAAACGCCGTAAAAGATTCTCAAGTAAAAACTTAGATGGCACACTAAAGGAAATTAGTTTGGATTCTGATGATGAAAAAAAAGATGATGAATCTGAAATGGATGATGATGATTTAAAGAAAGAGATGGATTTAGAATTAGAAGGAGATGAAAGTAAGGTTGATCTTGTAACGAAAATACCTTTCGAAATGACTACTAAAGTAAGAATCAAACGTGGAGTTAATAACGAAGAATTTGATACAAACAATTGGACTTTTAAACCCGCGGTGGAAGACCGAGAATTAAATAATGAAATACATGATCTTAAAGTAATCCCTCTAAGTACTAAACATAGCGACGAGAATTGTAAAGATGGTAAAGACATGTCAGTTATACCATTAAAAGCAATCTTTGAAGGAAATTTAAAAGATTATAGCAAAGAAATGGCTGTGGTGCCTTTACAGTACACTAATACAAATTCTACTGAAGTCGACAACATATTAGACAAACGTGAAAAGAGGACTAGTAGAAAAACTGATAGGTTAAACCAGACAACAGCTACCATTCCTAAAACGTAAGTTGTAACTACAACATTTCGCAAATTCTGCAGTACAAATTGATCTTTACCGTCTCAGTCCCAATGCTTATTTTACTTCATATCGTTTACAGTGGCAGAGAAGGCAAAGGTGGTAGAACTCGCCAGCAATCATCAACTGGAGATGACCAAGACATGGACACCAAGGATTTAGCTGACGGTGGAAGTCTACAGAATACAACTGAGAAAGGCAAGAAGGGACGACCTAAAAGTCCTTGTGAAGCTATAGAGAGTGAACCATACGTTAATATTGAAATTGTCAAGTATGGACGGGATCCTAACAATACTTTTAGTTCAGGTATAATACCAGATATTATTCAGTTAATACCAATACTATGCTATACTCACATGGAATTCTTATGCTGTTAATATGTATTAAGATCTTAACCATGTACTTTGATGACCTCCGTGGTCGAGTGGCGTACACACCGGTTTCAAGGTGTCGCCAGCTCTGAGGTCCCGGGTTCGATCTCCGGCCGGGTCAATGTAGAAAACAACTTTTCTACATTGTCTCGGGTCTGGGTGTTTGTGGTACCTTCGTTGTCTCTGAATTCCATAACACAAGTGCTTTAGCTACTTACTTTGGGTTCAGAGCAATGTATGTGATGTTGTCCACATTTATTTATTATTTATTATTATTATTTACTTAATTCAATATTATATAATATCACTAAAATCTATGATGATTAAGTGCCTCTATTCATCAATAGGTACATGAGGTGTTTTATAATTGTAGGTACTATAGTGCGTGTCGCCTGTGGCAAAGGATACGGTCTCAACTTAGAACCAAACGCTACAGCCAAATGTGTACGAGGTAGATGGAAACCTGAGAAGCCTAAATGTGAAATATGTAAGTAAAATAACCAACATATCTTTAAATAAATATAAAAATGACCATATACATTTGTATACATAAAAATGTAAAATAAAAAATGCTTTCAGTAAATGAGTCACTAAATGACCTCGCTTTGGTCTTGTAGAATTGTACTTGCTTGTAGGCTTGTCCTAACTCAGTATTTAAAAATGCTCATGTAATTACATCATTTTTATACATTCCAAAGTACCCTGCCACGTGCCATCTACTGAGTATGGTATCTACACCATGGCGACCGACGCTGGTCATCCGATGACGGCCAGCCAAGTCCTCGGCTCAAACCTGCAGGACGAGAAGGAGCTGAATGAAACGGATCCTGTTCCTAACGGACAGGTCGTGCACTTCTCTTGTGAATATGGGTAAGAACGCCTACTATTGATCCGTGTTGAAATGTAATAGAAATCATTTTAAAGATAGATGCTTGAATAATGAATGATAGAAGTGAAAGGATGATGAAGTCTGATATGGATCATATCAGACTTCATCATCCTTATCATGGCCAATTGACTCAAAAAGAAATGGATTATACGAATAATAATATACTGTTAGTGAATTTCTGCTTTAGCTTCTGATAGTTCTGTTTTAGTAGTTGTAAATACCACAAACACTATTTCTGTATGTACTGTCACATTGTAGCTATTACTAATGTATTTTCAGTTACAACGTACAAGGGCCAACTAATTTACGATGCTGGCTTGGAGAGTGGGCCGTCACCAGCATGCCTGAATGTGTTGCAGGTAAGATTAGGTATCAAGACACCTGTTAAATCTACATGCTTTCTGTCCTCGCCAAAATGAAATTTCATTCATTTATCACTTTATGTTTATGTGATTATGTTTAAGAGTAGATTGTGTGTAAAAGATTTATAACAATAAAGTAACTGTTTCTTTACAGCACCTTGCGAACTTCCATTGCTTCACGGCGCTACATACGAGGCAGGGTACCGGGCAGGCCTGACAGTAGCTCACGCTTCGTCAGTCAACATCGCATGTGATCTAGGAAGATCACCTCCAGCAACGTTGAACTGTCACCTAGGAAGATTGCAACCGACTGTCCATGATTTCTGCAGACCTTTAGGTTAGTAGGAAATGCAGATACCACAGTAGTGAATTTAATCACTATATCGCTGGGCGTTTCACAAATATTTAATTCACAAACACAAAGAACAACCAGGCTTGGAACAAACGGCCTTAACCATAAGAAACACTTAGAAGGAGATTTAGGAACAAATAAGGAAAAACAAAAGAGGTTACAAAATGTCTTAAAGACCTCTTAATTGCTTTAGAAAAGATATGCTTAAAATACATTCGTAAACGCAATTAGTAGTAGTTAGATCCAAAGAGTAAAAGAAAATCCTGAATTAAAAATATCCACACTTTTTCAGCGAACCTCTCTCGTCCCCGACCGACATCCGAATACCAGAGTGGGTCAGACATCGTTCGCGAAGACATCTCGGAGCTGGAGCCAGATATGGATGGCACCACCACTACCGACTGCGGCCCTCCCGCGAGGTAACATAGACTGATGATTATTAACTAGAAGAAAGAGCTAAGCACATGTTATCAGAATACAATGAAGTAGCAAAGCTTAGGATATGACGCTAGATCACAAATACTTATATGGGTATGGGTAGCTTTTGCTTTAGATAAGTAAAACCTACCACTAAATAAAGCGGATTGACAAATTCGTTTTTGCATTTAACCGCCCAATTTTGTAAGAAGTATAACGTTAGGTTCAGCTTTAGAGCTATGCAAAGAGATGGCTGGATCTGGATGGTGGAAAATGTTGTTTATTTAGTCTTTTGACCAAAATTTTACGAAACAAGAAGGATTTCGTTCAATTTGATAGTATATTAATTATTATTTACTAATAGTAGAGTTTTAGGAAAATAGTAGCTATAAAGGTTTTAAAATGGTGTCATTTTTTGTGCAGGAATCCTCAAGAAGTCAGGTAATGTGTGTTTAGCTCTGAATGAATAAAGCTGTGATTACAATGACATTAGTTTGTGAGATTCGCGTTTGTTTTCTTTTAATTTGTCCAAACGCTTTCATTGTAGCTTCAATGTGATTTTGTTTTACGCCATGTCAGTTTACGTCATATTTTATTTAGACTTTCCATACAATATTAAATAGTATTTGGGATTGAAAGAAATTAAATCATTTGTTCGGTACACCCAAGGGCAAGTTAATTGGTCCAATAGGATATTTTAATTACATTGTAAAGGAATCATATTTTTGAAGTTTAGTCAATATTTAGGTTTATTTCAATGATCAAAAGAGGGTAGAGCACCTTAATTTATTGTTAGTTAATATAAATGATGTACAGACATGGCATTAAAGTTTATTTTCTCACTCATCCAAATTACGTTAAAGGATCAAACATTATAAATATAAATAAATAATACTTCAGTATTTCATTCAAAATATTTATTTTCAAATATAAAAGTTAAAAATGTTAGATCCTTACGCTTTGGAGCAGTTGTTTAATTTGATTTATTTCTTTCGTTTTATTGTTTTCTATTTTAGTTTGCTCTTGTACAATGTGATAAGCAAATTTTGAAGTAAGTTGAGTTTCAGCCTCAATTTGACCAAGAAATATTAAAACGAAAGAGTCAAGGTTAAACTGAACTTGCTTCAAAAAATCACTGTCATCCAAAGAGGATGAACGGAGCCGCGATAAAAAAGAAGTAATGTGTTTGCAAAGATATGCGTTTCTTATCTGCTCGCTGAAGACTGAAGGGAACCCAGGCGTTCAGGGATGCCAAGCCCTGGTGAGAGCCTTATAGGTTCGAAATTTTGCTTCTTTAATTAAATATCTCACGTCACCACTTCGTCTCATCGATGATCATGCTCATCAACTTACTTCATGTTTTAACATTTTTCGGTGATGTCTGATGTTACCAGGGTTTGGGTTTGACTAAGATGAATTTATTATAGTGTAGTAGAACTTCCTTTATTGATCTTTTTCTGTGATAATATTCCATGCTTGAACTTTCTATAGTCCAACGAATATTCTATTTTCTAAAGTTATGTTTGTTTATCAAGCATCTTGTTGATTCAGATATAACTGTTGTAGACCTTTTTCGGAGTAGGTATGATCTTTCTCGAGAATTTCTTCAAGCAAATTAATAGGTACTAATAAAAAACTATTAATTTCCAAATCAAATAGGTCGATTGTTTTCCTGGGTATTTACTAGCTGACCCATTGGATCTTAGTCATTCCCACCTCATCACTACTTTCCTCATTTTTCAAGGATCTAAGGTCATTATCATGGTACAAATCCTCGGAAGGCAGGGCTTAGTTAACGTTCAAAAATATACTTTTACTCTATGTTAATAAGAACGCTATTTGTATGGCCGTAACCTGGCTTCTTATGTCTTGGCCAAGCTTCAGTTTGGTTGCTAATTCTTTGAGATTTTCGACTTATAGTGCATGTTTTGATGTTTTAAAAATGAAATATACTTTTTTTTGGATTTAAATATTTGGAAATTATTTATGACTAAACATTTTAGTTTTAAGATGGCCACTGATGAAGTAAAAATATAACGTTGAGTTATCTTACATCAAAATCTATTTTTAAAAATAATGCTCAATATTTGCTGCTTATAAAAAAAGTTGCGTATAAAAACATCTGCCATATTTGAAGCAGACTTCTAAACTACAAAATATTGCTATAAATATTTAAATATAACATACTTCAGTGGCCAAAATATCCAAATATTTGTCCAATACTTCTGTATCGTGGAATAATTGCTTGAAGGGTCCAGGGTACGCTGATATACCGGGATGGGGCTGAAGTGAACACCTCCCTAGGGGTGGAAGGGTACCCTCATGGCACAGAAATTACGTTCAGATGCATTGCGTCCATTATGGGAGAGAAGACGACTTGGAAACTGATCTGCGAGCAGGGGAACTGGGTTGGCAAGAGTTTTAATTGTGGTAAGTCATAAAACAACACAATTTGTTATTTACTTTTAGTTGTAAAGTGGTGTTCCTTCTTGGTATACCTATATGTATCAGTTACGTAACTCTTTCTATTAAAATTATTTCGGACAATAAAGAAAAGTTCAGCTTTGTTACATTTTAATTGTTTACTAAGTTGCCCAGAATAATTATAATTTAAAATAACTCGTCATCTACCGGATTATTGCTGCACATAGGGTCAGATGCTAATAGTATCACCAAGAGCCAGTCAAAAAAATCCATGTTAACAGTGTCTAAAACAATTTTGTTGTACGTGATTTTTTTTAATACATTGCAGAAGAGCTAGAAGCCCAAAGCGAAGAGTTGATGAACAACAACAGCTGTACTTTAGATAATGACGAGCCAAACGTGGTGGCCTTTTATAACGACATGCAGATCACTGAGGTCGTTGACTTTCCGGCCGGGGCTATGATCACTTCCAGGTATGTTAAGTTGTAAATGTCCATCAGTCATCTGTGGTTTTTCCTCTTGAAATAGAACTGTGTCATGAACACCATACAAATTGTATTCGTATTTCTATTTCTCATCATCGTCTTCAGCTTTGTTTAACGTACTGTTGGGTAAAACAATCCTCTGGGTTTGTCCCTTATCTTTCTTTCTTGTCGTCTTATCCTTATAATGCTATCTATGATGATGTTGGACAATTTTTTTCTCTAGACAAACCCCCTGATGGATAGTAGTACATTCAACTGCTGCTGTTTGTATGCAATAACATTTGTTTCTTAATTTATCGAAAATTATCTGTACAGTATTTTTAATATACCTAGTAACACTATGTTATGTATCCTTACAGATGTAGCGACATCGGTAAATACGCAATGATCGGATCGCAGACTCGCAAATGTATCGGTGGCTCATGGGATGGAGTTAAACCTTCCTGCTTTGGTCTCAACCAGCAGAACGACTACGCTAGTAAGTTATGGTTTAAAATTAAATAATATTAAATATTTGTGTTATTCATCATGATTATTTGATATAAACACCTCATCATATGTGTATACATGTGTTCCCAATTGTTTAATTCTGGTATTGATAAAATTGATAAACTTGTTATATAATATTTTAACTGCATTTAATAAACTCATATTTTTATTGTATAAACTCCATTATTGAAATTATTTGTACACCAATTCCATTGGTAGAACATAGAGCTCCTACATAACTATAATAATTTTAAGACCTTTTTGTAAACTTATGTTCACAAATAAACATTTGATTTGATTTGATTTGGTATCTTTTTCTCGGGTTTAAGAATGATGTGCAATTATATCAAAATTTTATGTTTTCTAATATTAACAAAAATATAGATGCAAATTAGTAATATAGTCCCTAATCGTTTTTTTTTTGCAGTGGAGAAGCCTCCAACCATTCTATTCCGGCACTCCCAGGGTCCGATTGCTCAAACCAATGATGGTAAGCTGCTGGTGTACCCTGGCACCGTGCTGCACATGGAGTGTCTCTGGATGAGGAGGTTCGGAAACCCCAAGTGGAACGTCACGCATAATAACCCTGAGTGAGTTTTAATCATAATCAGCTACTCGATATTACTGGTCATTCCCATCTATATCCATATACATACACCGACATATACATACCATACATCCATATACATACACATACATACACCGACATAGCTCAGAACAAAGGCACATCGGAAAAAAATTGGTCATGTCAGCAAATATTACCATCATCATTATCATCCTTAATAACAGAAATATGTACCATAATTCCATAACTTCATTTTTTTTTTTTGGTAGAGATTTACGCTCTTAGCCTGAGCGCAGGCTTTGACTGCTTCACCGGACTTTTGGCGAGAACCTTAAAGGCCTCCAGCCAGAGCAATAGAAAAACTAACTACGTCAGCAACGTTCACTAAGGGCGCCCCCTGTGGGGTTCGGACCTCGACTTAGTGCGTTGCTAACAATCTTAATAAGGCAAAAACAGCAAGGGAGGGCTGGATCTAAGTTTTTATTATTTAAGGACATATTTTTATTGCTAGTTTGGCCCGCTCGGGCCAGCTTGATCTAGGGACGGGGGGGTAACATTTACGTTACAATTATTTATACGCGACGGGCCTCGCCGGCGAGGACGTAATATACGGCGGTTGTGTTTTGTATTGCTACTGCTAGCTAACTCGAATGCTTCTTGGAGAAGCGTTGTTTTATCGTCGGGGTAGGAAAGAGTATGTCTGGGCCGTTTGATTTTAGATGTGACTGAAGGTCGGTAACGCGAGGCTGCTACGATTAGCGGGTTATGGTGGTTTTCTGCGGTGTCAAAGAATTGGTAACTTCATTTATTTCCATAATTTTCCATACCAAGAAACAGTGAAGAATATTTATTTATTTGAGGGATACATTCAGTAATGAAGAGACACAGTACACCTTCAAATGAAAACCATAGCTAGGACACGTGACCAATGCAACCTACACATCATTATTTTTCTTGCTTTTATTTATTATATATTCCATCATCTGTTTACTGTTTAGATCTGACCGCAAGTACCCTGAAGGTTGGACGACAGACCCTGGGCGTGACAGCGCACTGGAGTTTAGGCTCAGCATCATCAACGCCGTCAAAGAAGACTCGGGTATCTACCGGTGCGAGACGCCGGCAAGACAGAGCCATCACGTCGAAATTATAGTGGAAGGTGAGGGAATGAAGAGTTAACTTATTAATTATGGTTTAAAAATTTGACAGCGTGTATTGATATTCTCATTTATACAACTTCTTCAGACAAGGCAAATTTTAGAATATTAGATCAAACTATTGCCACGAGAGCTCATAGCGTTATTAAAATCATTCTCTTTTTAAGAAGAAACCTTTATACTGATATCAAGATTTTGATTTTCAAATCGGCAAATTATTGTTAATGTTTTTATCATATAAACATAGCTCACAGGATAATAAATCGGGGAATTACTTAACAATTTTAACACATACACAGATGTCCACTGCCCTCCCCTGCCGATTCGACGTGGCTTAGTCGCAAGTGGCCTGGGCACCAGACTGGGAACAGAGATCCGCTTCCACTGCGCCAACGGTAACGCGCTGCTCGGTGCGCATACGCTCTTTTGCCGGGCTTCCGGCAACTGGAGTGCGCCATTGCCGGTTTGTGAGAGTAAGTGGAATAAATGGAACTTTCTGCTACTATACTTACTTATCTTACCATTTTATTCATTTGAGATTTTGGCGGCAAAGACTTTGAATACTTTTATACCGGTTTGGGAGGAGAGAGGTTTGTGGGAGCATAAAAAATATAATATTTAATTACATAGTGATTAGTGATCTTGAACTTAACAAGTCTGTTATAAAAAGATTCCAGCGTCGTCTTATTTTCCAGTATGATGTAATAATGAAATATAGTAAAACTTATTTCTATGAGAATGTGCAACAGTGATATAATACTGTTTTTTACACTATGTAACGTTTTCAGTCATCATACTCTTTCAGCCAGTTCATAAAACAAACTTTGAGTTCGGCTTCTAGTATTACCGTATTCAGTTACACAGCAGTATTTGCCGTGCTCTGCCTATCTGACATTCACAGCCCATTTTATTGGGTAATACAGCAAGATCTTTACTATGACCATTCTAATGTGCCTTATTATTAATTTCTGCAGGTGTAGAATGCGGCGAAGTGGTGCACGACACGGCGCTGGCGGAGGGCGAGCGGCGGCCGCGCGTGGCGGTGGTGTCGCGCGGCGTGGGCGGGCGCGCCGCCTTCTCGTGCGCGCCGGGCTGGGCGCTGCGCGGCGCGCCCGAGACCGTGTGTCTGCCGGCCGCCGAGTGGGCCAAGCCCTTCCCGGTCTGTAGAGGTGGGTAACAGTATTTGTATAAGCAGTACCTGGAAACAGAACACGGAAGAAAAATTTATTCACACTGGTAAATTAGTTGGTGCAAGTAGAACACCTCGCTCCACGAACATCTATGTGACTTCCGGCGCACCAAGCAACTGTTCTTGTTGATTAAATAAATTCTCATTTAGTTGTTTTTTTTACTGATTATCAGAATTTGCTTTACCCTTATAATATATCCTATTTATTTCAGAGGTATCCTGCCCCGCCCTTCCACCACCGACGTCGGGCTACGTGCTGGGGCGCGCGCCGTACCGCGCGGGCGACGTGCTGCAGTTCCACTGCAACCCCGAGCACACGCTGCACGGCCGGCCCATCCTCGTGTGCCAGGACAGCGGCCGCTGGAGCGATAAGCCGCCTACTTGTAAGTACTACTACTAATTAATTTATGACTGACTGGAACTTGACTTTCCTCAGGGAAATGCTATTAAAGCTGCTGATAAACGACAGCTGTAATGCAATATAAATTATACAAAAGCAGTTTCTGTTACCGGAATCAGATATGCTTTGTTTATTTTTGTTTTCTGAAAATTAGTTCTTTATTAAGAGTTCGTAATTTAGATCTAGTCAAAACTTTCTGGTCTGTTTTGTCTTGGTGATGTTTTTTTAATGTCACTTTACTTTTATGTTCAAAACAGTGGGGTATGCGAATTGTGCATTTCAAATAACTCGCCTTATTATATGTTTTGCAGGTGCTCAAGCATGCACGTACCCTGGCACTACGATATCGGGAAGGATGTCATCGGTTAAGTTTTACTACAAGATAGGAGAGACGATTACCTTCACCTGCGAGCCAGGGTATCGACTGAAAGGAGCGCCTATGCTTCGGTGCTTGAAGTAAGTTAGCAGATTGACGTTACCATTTAAAAACACTTTATAGTGCAGTCGATTTTGTTGGCCAGAGAATGACCTTTCAGCTAGTATATATTGAAACACCACCATCTTCCTAAGCCTTTTCCCATCATTTGCCATTTCCTTCTCCTTTTTACAGGAAATAGGTTTTATTTATTATAGTTAAATGTTTTCTTTTTACAGGAACAGAAAATGGTCCAACGCCATTCCTCTCTGCACGCCCGTTACAAACTACACATCATCGTCCGATACGGTCGCAATGTTGAACGGCGACATCGACGCCATGTTGTCTGACGAGCCGGCCGACTTTCTGCGCACGCGCGAAACGCCCGCCATCTTGTCTCCTGAGAGCTACAAGGTAGCTGTCACTAGGGCTGCTGTGTCACGTCTATTACGAAGAGGACCCATAGAGAATTATAGAAATCGAGTTTACCGAGTAAATCGATTGCTAAGGAGGGACACTGAAAGATAATTTTTGGGTATTTTTCGGTTTTTTGTGTGCGGTAATCTTTTGGAAAAAGGGAAGAATGGGTGATATGATTTTAGTCCTAATTTGTGGTGCATGGTTGACAAAGAAAAATGAAAGTATTAGTCCATTGTTGTATGTTAGTTTTTAAAGTTTAACTTATGTTATGGTAAGGAAGAACATCAAGTTTGTCAATTATAATTAAAAGTTTGTAAAGAGAAATAAATGTACGAGTTTATGAGTGATGACGAATACTGTAGCAAATTATCGAGATCGTTCCATGCCGTTTTTTGCTCTATGGTTTACTAATATATTATTTACCTATACATTACCGCATGCAAAAAGGTTTACACCATTGTATTTATGTATCAAAATCTGTTATAACTAAAAAAAGATGGCCGGGAAATATACCTGGGATTTTGTGTTAAAAATGATAAATTTCGATCTCAATTAGAAAATTAATTGATATAAATATGGATTTGAAAAACAACTAATGAGACTTTAAAAATATTATATTGTTAATTAGATGTCGTAGTAAATTATAATTTATTAATATTTTTCCTTTAAAGACTGTTTATGTAAGTATAGTAAACGCATTCGAAATGTTGCCAAACTTCGCTTTGATTTCTTCAAAATATTATTTTTTTAAACCGTTTTTACAATTTGTAAATAAAGTTGCTTCGCCAAAGAAATTTAGAATACTCTTATAAATATTAGTTACATTATGTAGATTAACTATTATTGTAATAGTGTAGTTGTAAGTTTATTACGAAAATGTACCGATTATAACAACTAAATTAACTTCTACAAAAACTAGATAATTTTCTTCAGAGACGAGATAACATTTGTATGAGCTCTAAAAAGGAAGTCGAAATCAGAACGAGGGTGCCGAAATTTAAATAGGGGTGCTCTAAATAAATTGCGGCACCATCCTGACCACATAGTATTTTGTTATGATTTATAGTCTTTTTTCTGGGTTCCGTACTACAAAAAGAAAACATAAACCCTTATAGGATCACTTTGTTGTCTGACTGTTTGTCAAGACGTTTTACTTAGGAATGTGTGGTTATATCATGATGAAATTTATAATAAATACTCGGGTCTACGGACCCATGATGCAATAAAATATTAAACCTATGTCGACGCAATTAAAAAGTACAGCCTTTTACGGCGTTTTTCGCAGAATCACTCGTCGACATCGAATCACGAAATTCAGCACGACGCTAGGTCTAACGTCACAGTGTCATAAATCGATGTATGTGAGGAGATTTTTTAAACCGCACAGTTAAGTTAGTTTTTGCAGGAATTAAACGTGACAATCAGCAAGAAACCCTCAGTGTAATAAACCCTCAGTGTCCGAGTCAGACTCGCACTTGCCCGGATTTTAAATTATTGTTTTTTTTTTATTCGACTATTTTTAAAACGAATTTCTCTCTTTCTTTATGACATTCGTCTTTATTCCTACGCTTAGTATTCTTTCTTTTTCTTGTCTCTGATTTTCTCGTTTAGTCAAAAATATTCGACTTAATTAATCGATTATTTAATAGTCGGTTTGTAAAACAGTATCTAGTTGATCGGCACATTTTAGATTTTTAAAAGTCATAATTCTAAATGTAAGTGATTTTAAATATTGCGCTAGATAAATGACGCACAAATATTTGGAAAAATATTATGGCCATTCTTTTTTATGCGAATTTAACTTAAATATAGTTAGCAAAAAAAAATGTTGACTTGAAATTCTCCTCATTTCTTTTGTCGGTTAGAAAATACTGCAAATTTTGGAATAAAGACTTATTTGATTACATTTTTTTATATAAGTTTTATTCTCATGTAAATATTAATTTAAATAACAGTAATTGCTGGCATATGGGTACTTACATTACTTAGAAACTTTGACATAATACTCCTCTTTTAAATAAGTACCTCATAAGACAGCTATATTTAAGTTAATGGCTTTTTCTACAAAGGTGTCATATGAAAACCTGAATATTTTCTAAAGATATAACAAAAAAAAAACGAACTTCTGTTGATAGGAAAATTGACCCTATTTTCATTACATAAGGTGCAAAATTGTATTAACATACAGGCTTATTGATTACGCGAATAAAGACGCGACTCAATCAATTTCGGGCTTTATTTTTTGAGGCACAGAGTTTATTTTCTCAAAAATAATTTACGTATTTGTATCCAAATTGCGTTACGTTTTTACTGTGAACAATATCGCATGTTTTTGATGTTATTCGACACGAAAATAAGTAAATGAATGTAGCAATAACAGAAAATACTATTTCTCACGCATTTAACTGACGATTAGGTAACTATAATAAGACAATTTTAACTGCCTTCCTAGTTTATCGTACTAATGAAACTTTTGTGTCTTGAAAACAGAAGTTTAACTATCGATTAAGTTTGAGTTCCTGTTAAATTCATAGGAAGGTAGATATAAATGTTTACAAATATTATAAATGCAAAAATTAGTCTGTATGCCTGCGCGCTTTCACGCCAAAACTACTGAACCGATTTAATTGAAATTTGGTACACAGATAGTCTAGAGCCTGATAAAGGACATAGGCTACTTTGTGCCGCGATAACCGACATCGGAAAACGGCTAGTTTTAAATAATATTATAACCCATTTTTTTCTTATGTAAAATCATTTTATTTTATATTAACATTAACAATCTTACCTATTACGTGGAATAATAATTACACCAGTGTAGAAAAACCCTCGGTCGACTTGCACCAACATATCAAATCTTAGATTAAAGTTAATCCAAGTTTATATGAGGGTTTGTAAAACTTATTAATGAACTCGAATTTTTTTGGTGCAATCCGGCTCAAATTCGCATAAAAAGTAATTTAAGCATATCAAAAAACAAAATTGCATATCTTATTGTATAATAAAGAAAAATATAAAAATATCTGGTAATACTTCGAATAGTTTTTTCAAACTTGCAAAACATTATTCTGTCCCATTAAACAAAAATAAAATTAATAATAAAATAAATTGTGAACAGACTGCCTTGTTTTATTTTATTTTTTATTGAACTAGGTTTTGGTGTTCCATTGGGAGCAGTGAAGTGGGTACCTGATAATAAATAGTCTATTTAAAATTCTTGTGCCAATTGATTTTATTCCTGCAAAATTCTTTATGCTAGTGTAAATAGAGTTCAATTTTACACTGACTAGTTCTGTTGAAAAAGTTATAAAAATATGAAGTTGTAGTGCAATTCCAACCTTATGAGTAAGTATTACAGTTGTTTTTTTCTAAAACTCATGTTTGTTTACATTTTTGGCATATAAATTGCGAACTCAGTAAACTTACTCATCTTGTTTTTTGCAAAACTAATAGCAACATAGAGCAAGTTTGATACTTGCACGGTATAAATGTCTGTAAAACAGACCCCATGCTAAAAAAAATACTATCCACCCTTGAAATATTATTCATAGTAGGTACCTAAAATGTATTGCAAAATCTAAATTCTAAATTTGTCTAAAGATTTAAGGGTTTTATTGAATAAATTACCATCTTAACAGTTACAAAATATTACCCAACATTATAATATTTATAAAACAAATTACATTACATATAAGCTTAGAAAAAACTCATTTATCAACCTAGCAAATGACGCAATGTACTATGCTTGTCCATGATTCAATCAAGATTGATTTGCATTTACATTTCAGAAACAATATTTAAAACGTGTTTAACATACGTTGCTGCTTTTTACATAATAAATTCACCGACCATCTTTGTTAACTCAGCAATGGATATCGAACAAGTGGACGCAATACGAAGAAAGTGATGCTCACTTAAGATCATAGTATGTGTTCAAAAAGCAAAGATTTTCAATTCAGTCAAGCGCGCGCCGCGCTCTTCGATAGACGTGTAGTGAGTTGCGCGTTTTCGCGCCAAAACGCGTGTTACTTCTCGACTGTCGAAAAATATCGAATTCGGAAAATAGTTTTTATATATTTCTCCACTATTCAAAATGGATGTGTGTTAATGTTTTTTTGGTCGTTTGTTAAAAATGTCGTGTGTTTTTGTGTGATGTGTTTTTCAAATGGTGTTTGTATGGCGCAGTAAGACGTCAACTGCGATAACTCATAGGTGAGTTAAAGCAATTTAGTGCTTATGTTAATATTATTCGTAATTAAGATAGTGTGACCTGCATACCTTCGCCTACCCTCTTTTGACAACATACATTATTTAGTTATCGGAGTTAATAGCATGTGTTATTATGATCATTATTTGTAATCGTTTACTTAATAGAAATAATTATCTTGTTACTCTGAACTTACTATGACTTTGTATGCCTAGGTTCAAGTTATGACAAATCTTTTACATTTTGTATTAACCCTGTATACTTTGTTACTAATAACTCCAGTTAATAAGCCTCATGATAAATTAAAAATAATAATTGAGCATATTTAAAAACTAAAGGCCATAATCGATTAAGGAAAAATGGGTGCATAATAGCATACTTCTATTGACACCCTAGGACAGCATGGTACATCATCATGAATGTCAATTCAAACCTTATCTAAAATACTTTGAAATTCTTTCACCAGGACCCAAAAATCCTAGTACACGAAACATTTTTTTTAAACCCGATTAACATGAAAATTAATATTTAAGTACAATGGTTGTTAGTCTTTTAGCCAACCATGAACGAATCACACTAGTTCCATCAACATTTTACTACATTTGACACGTGATAAAATAATATATCTAAGATTTCGGTCAAGATGGGTCGTCAAGATTACTGTACTTAAAGTTTCGGGTCGAATCTGGATGAGACTGGCACAGGACTGGAGAGAATAGCACATGAAAGGAGAGACATATGCCCAGCAGTGGGATGACAAAGGCTGTGGATGATGATGATCTAAGATTTCTATATAAATATAGATAGATTAATCCCAACAAAAACCTTTCAACCACCAAAACTTTATGCATGTGCACAAAATACTAATTAATATATTTGTAAAATAAAACGATTACGAGATTTTAAGACATAAAACCTACGCAAAATGCAAACCAAACAACCTAGTCTAAGGCAAAATCTTTGCCCATTACTCTCAAAAACAGCTATGAATATTGAATATATCTATCTACCGGTCTAATTGTAAATGTATCAAAACTGGACCATAAATAATTGTAAATAGTTTCTTAGCGTGTTCGATAGATTATTATGGAGCTATTACAACATTTTATTCATTTTGCACACGCCGCCGCGCCGCCGCCGCTTCCTAGATAGTGAACTAGATTTTTGTTTAATTGGTTTTGTTAAATTGGTGTGAATTTACAAAATTGTGCTATTGTGATCTATGCTCGTTTTGTCTTAATTAACAAGCCTTTTTTTATTTCATGCGTAGGTCTATCGTTTGTCTGCTTTGGAAATTGAGATAAGCAGGTGTTAGGATTAACCTTAGAGAAACTTAAGAACCATTAATAGACAAGCAAAGGGTGCGCGCATCGCCAGTTACCCGTTTTGCTCGTAAGCAAATTTCTAGCAGTAAGTTTACTGATTTAAGTGCAAGACGTTTATGCATAAATATCGATGGTTATGAAATTATTAGGGAAATATTAAGTTTTGAGATACGTTTTAATAAAAATGGCGCGCAAATTTTACGTTTTGACACTAATTTAAGAAATTTACTGGTTCATGGCTCATGGTAATTAGAAGTAATTTATTTACAAGCGACTAAGTAGATTTTCTTCCATTAAAGCTAAGAACACTCTTGATTAAGTCATAGATGTCACTAAGACATAAACCGATATACAAATTACAATTATTGTAAATCCCTTTTTAAATCCAGGTATAAAAATGTACCGGCCATGTCTCAGATAGCAAAATGATTCATTCCCAGTTTAATTCATTCCCATTCATAAATCAATGATTATTGTTAAAAATGAGAGCCCAGGATTTTTATAAGGCTTCAATGAAGAGTCAAAGACATACTAAAAGTTTAAAACTGTGTGAAAGATGATACGAGAAAGATAAAGTGAATGCTGAGATGACGAGTAGTAGAGATGAATGGAATCAAAATAGGCATTGCGCCGACCACAAATAAATGGCAACAGGGCAGGGAGATGATGAAAATGGCAGCAATTGCTCTGCTAAGGTGATTACTGAAACTGATGCATTATTTACGCTGGAAATCTTTTGGTCTTTCTAAATAAAGACAAATATGTATTTTCCATAGAGTTACCTCCACAGCCTAGATATTTTACTTAAGTTTCTTGTTTACTTCGGTTCCAAGGCAACAACAAGCAGTACATAATATACTACAAAGCATGTGCTAATTGACACATTTTGTACCAGATTTACACTCGACCGAGTTCTCGTTTACAAAGGGTTTATAAGCGGGCACTTAGCATACACGTGTTACTCTGTAAACATACATCAGGCTGCGTAAAATACATAATATACATTACATATATCTACCTCCTAGTCACGTTGACGTAGAGGAGAGATCTTAGGTCGTACAAAGTCTAATACATTACAAATGTTATGAAAAAATGTAGTAAGTACATACCTACTTCTTTTTTTGCAGAATCTTAAACACTTACAGTCAGTTATAGGAGATAGAGTTAAAATAATAATTATGATTAAGGTGATGTCCTTCAAGTTATCATTTCAAGTTTTCTAATGCGTTTCCACCTGCCACCCTTGACAAGTGACATTTCGACAAGCGTTATCGATGATAGAAATCACTTAAATGACATTAAATGTATGGATGGACATGACATTTCGTTTCAATAAGTCACGTGACTTGGACTTGTCACTTCCATTAATTTGAACGATTCGATCAGCTTTATTGCTTGTCGAAATGTCACTTGTCTAGGGTAGGTAGGTCTCCGAAAAAGGGATGGGGAAAACAACAACAACAAGTTTTCTACAACAAGTTTTCTATACTCTCTGTCTTCGCCATTTCTTTTAAGCTTTTCTAATTCCGTATACTAACACCAAGCAGTTGCTATTGTTTGCTTCGAGCTGCAACTACATGGGGAAGGAACTATAGACTTCTATGGCCACACACGGACTTTTGAAACAGTTCAACTGCTTTTGTTTCGACTGTTCTCAAAAAGCAAGAGGCGGCAGGATCGCGTGACGCGCGAGAGCGGGTAACAGCTTGCGCTGTCCGTATGTATGGATCACTGTCTAACTGCACAAGAAGACCGTGTACGGACGGCCTTAGATTTACACCTAGATAAATCATTCAATGTTGATGAAGTCTACAATTATCCTTGGAAAATTTCCATTCTATTTACATTTATTAAACTAACCATAGGCATTTATTTCCTCGCCTACATTCATTTACCTACATATATCAGTGCTACAATGGAAAATGATGACATATGTTCTTGAAAATATAGATTGTAATACTGATCGGTCTGGTACTTATATTCTTGTAGGTGCGATAATAGAGATTGTTGGAACCACATGTAAAACCACAGTCTTCGAAGCATTAGGGTTTATGTCTTAGTCTGTGATGTGGTGATAGTACTTATAGTTTGCGGTTTAAGGCATTCTAGTTTACTTTTCTTTTACTACTGCAGTAGGAAAGTAAATGGTTATCAAGAGTAATAGTGTTATCAAAATTGTTACGGGAGATATTTCACCTATCATTACTAAAAGTATTACCTTCTAATGTTCTTAGAGCAAGTATGAGGTAGGACGAAGGCAAATAAATGCGGGACCACAGTTAACCCTTTTTATTTGGAGTTGATGCAAATTGTATTTCTTACCTATTTTTGTCTGCCAACAGTCATGCATTGACATTTAGTAAAAGATGATTTCATAGAAGATTATCAATAATGAACATCACAACACTAGAATATTTGTAGATACTCAATCCTTACTTATATAATAAATACGAAAGTAACTCTATCTATCTGTCTGTCGCGCTTTTACGTCAAAAATACTGAACCGATTTAAATGAAATTTGGTACACAGGTAGTCTAGAGCCTGAGAAAGGACATAGTCTAGCCGCGATAACCGACATCCACGCGAGCGTAGCCGCGGGAAACAGCTAGTATGTTATATAGTGTAGATAAAAGAAACGCTACGTCATTCTTATTTTCCACCTACAAACTTGAATAGAAAAATAAAAGTCAATTCGTTGATTAACCCTTATCTTTCTGCTCAAATAGAAATAGAAAAGAATTGTTGTGGCAAGTAATGTCGCTTTATTTATCGGTTTCGTTTTACACGAGATAAGAATTTTTGTAATATTTAGAGCTAGGGTTTTAAACAAGACGTTGATGCTATTCTCCAAACATGCTACAGCGTTATGTTTGACGAAACATGCTCTCTAACGTCAAATCAATAATAAAAGCATTTTTTTTTTTACTTTTGTCGTTGATTTTGATAACATTAACTGGTGAACAATTATATCAATATGACAAATTGTAATATTAGTTATTTAGTAGTAGGTATGTACATTAATAGGTTTAACTGCCATACTCAGAGACCTTAACGGTTACATAAGGGGTTCCTTATCATCCGTTTAAGTAAGCCAACCATCAGACTTTTAAGAGCTGGATTACTTAAAAACAGTGGCAAACAAAAGAAAAACTTGAACAATAACAATATATGTAGATACTTATATACACAGGTGTTGGTAACGGTAACGGCAACAGTGTCGCAAATTCAGTGTTGTTTTCCCATCTCAAAAATGTCAAACACGCCTAAAAAAGTGTTCACTTCAAAAACGGATAATTCTGCTTCAATCGATTTAGGGGATTACTTAATTTCGATTTAAATTAACAACCTCTCAGACTTCTAATTCTAATCCCTTAAGTTACCATTGTCATTAACGTCTCTGAGTGCGGCAGTAAATGTCATAGTATCATAACGAGACCCTTTCATCTGTCGGATAACACATTCATCAAATACTTCCAGGGTGAGGTCACGTTAGCTTGTAGAGTATGGATAAGTAGTGGAGACCCATCAAAGCTAAACTACGAATTTGAAACGACGTCGTTTGGAGTAGTTTTAAATGTTTGAAAGAAAGAAAGAAAAAACATTTATTGCCACACCAAAGAGCGCGCACACGGCTTCACAAAAGACGCAACATAATAATTTATAAGAATAAAAATAAAAACACAGACAGTAACAAAAACAAAGACATAAAATAAAAGAAATATAAATATTAATTTTTAAATTAATATAATCTGTAATATTTTACTGAAAGTAAATACTTATTCATTTTATTTTCGCGGTAAATCTAATCCAAATTCTTTAACAAATTAAATAATTAAGCTATCGTTCGTTAAGTAAGACAATTATAGTGATATTAAACAATGCTTAGAGCCGTAGAACCGGCTGACCTTGGCATAGAGACTTGTACCAGTTGGCAAATACACTGTGGGGTATCGCAGAAATATAACAGAAGTTTTAGTACAAATGATCTTTTTCTTCGTGGTGAACAAACTCTGTAACAAATTGTTATATAGGTAACTATATAATAATGAAAATATGACAAAAAAAATCAGTTAAGAGAGTATTGGTGCTAGCTTAAACCAGTTAAGGATAGTAGGAACCCCCCTCCCCTCCCTCCATACCTAGACCAAACTGAACCAAACCAGCCAAACTAGCAATAAAAATGTGTCATTAAATAATAAAAACTTAGATCCAGGCCTCTCTTGCTGTTTGCCTTATTAAGATTGTTAGCAACGCACTTAATCAAGGTCCGAAGCCCACAGGGGGAGCCCTTACATTGCTAACGTAGTTAGTTTTTCTATTGTTCTGGCTACAGGCCCATATGGTTCCGCCAAAAAGTCCGGCGAAGCAGTCAAAGCTTGCGCTCAGGTTACCTAACTGCGGTTCCAAAAAAACAAAAGCTGATTGTAGTGTGACGTGCTACGTGATTGACGTACTTTTTCAGCTAAGAATATGAAATATATATAAATATTTAGATTTATGTTTTATGTTTATTGCAAATCAAATGAATTTAAACTTCTGTACCATTTCTGTTATGTATAAATTAGCAAATAATATTTACGTTGTTTTATAATGAGTTAAAGATGTTATTCAACATTTAAGTGGCTATACATCGAACAACCAACGAAGATTATTATAATCTATGGCTGTAGTCTGACTTAACAAAAACTTAATTAAATCACTAAGCTTCCATTTAATAATTTTGGTAAAACGCAAAAACTTAAAAAAAAGACTATGTAGCACACAAAATTTTAGATTTTAGCCGAATATTTTGTGTCTTGCTACACTTCGGTAAATGTGTATACCTACATAAACTTGTATAATAACTTTCGTGAGGAGTATTCATAATTATTTAGGAATAATGACGGTATAGTCACGCATATTGTCGGGATCGCCCGACAAGTTTAAGACTCAATAGGAGTCCCTAATCATGAGCTGACCTTAACTGCTTACCTATACTTATTTTACAAGTTATACAAATACAATTTTTTGTAATAAAAATTGTGTCGAGAAATATAATACCGGTTCGTCTAAATAAACACTTTGAAATGTTTTATGTTTTGTTTTGAATAGGTAATAATATCTAAATAATATCTTGGGACAACTCAACACACGACCATCAGATCCTAAACTTGGCAGAGCCTGTATTATGGCAGCCAGGCAAATGATAAATAGTTATTTTTTATAAACATACATATTATAGAAAATTTCCAGCCAGACATGTGTCCATGACAAAACATAGCAAACCTACTTTGTTACATTTAAGACCATCACTGTTACCACAAAACCTACTTATGTTTAACAAATAAATTTGATTTGATTCGATTTCATTTGACTCTTTTTTATACTTGGGTGACACGCAGACAATGTAGACTACAACTAGAAATAGTTAAAAAGTAATAGCTACAAACTACTCTAAAACTAGCGCCCATAGCACAGATGTTCAGCGCAATCAAACACTTGATTGATTTGTAAACACAATACGTTACATCCGGTCCGACGCCATTGTTCCCATACGGCCAATCTTGTTTCCTTTTAATCCTAATCCTTCCATTAATAATACACTTGGTTAATAGATAGATACATTTTTAAGCAGACTTCAAAAAGAGGTTCTCAATTCATTCTTTTCTTTAATTTTCTTTCTTTTTTCTTCGATTTCTTCTTTTCTTTTCTTTTTTCTTTGATTGATTATGCCTCCGAAGTAGTCCCATTTTATATCCCAGAATCATTTCATTTAAATTGATTTAGTAGTTCGGTTGTTAAATCAAAATAACTGGAAAATTTTTGCAAGAATGTCTTTTCGGTAAACGGTTTTGCGTTTATTTCCCGATTTGAATTGGTTAAAAAAGGTGAGAAAATTAAAAAAAAACAGTTCCATAAATAATATTGTGTAAATATTAAAAAATGCGAAAGTTACGCTATCTGTGTATCTATCTGTTACGTTGTCACAGCGAAACTGCGGAACCAATTTGGATGAAACTTGGTATGTGGTAAGCTTAGATCTTAAAAAACTTGTATAGGGAACTTTTTGCCGCGATAACCGACACCCACACGGGTAAAAAAATAGTAACGGTATAAACGTTAAATTATGTGATTGTACTAAAAACAATCTAATGTAAGCTCATCTTAGAGGTATACCACGTCCATTTGTCTTGGTTTTCTCCAGCTTAACCCATTGACCCCCACGTTTCAAACAATTTTCACTGCAGTAAACATGACTGTGGTCTGGCCTATAAATTTCTCTAATTATCTAACGTAATTTATTAATTCTCTTATCATATTTTATGGTATATAAAGCCAGCTAATATTACTTATCCAATGTGAAATATATTTTCGTATTTTCTAAGTTATTTTAAGGCTTGAATAACTACTGTCTTCAGTGGCAAAAGCCTTGCTCGAAATACATTCAATGGACCTTATTACATATTAGTGTTGCCCAAATTCGGTCTTGGTCTTGCAGTCTTGGTCTTGTTCTTGCATTTTTGCAAGACCAAGACCAAGACCAAGACCGCCTTATTTTAGCAAGACCAAGACCAAGACTGACTGTGCAAGATTTAAGCAAGAACAAGACCAAGCCTGCGAGACTCTTGCGTCTTGCAATTAGGACTTTTTTTTAAATACCGGGTGACGCAAAAAAAATATGTTAAGCGAGAAACCCTATATTGTTTGATACAGTATAAAGTATTTTGGAAGGTCGCCATGGTAATTTTCCAGTTTTAAACAATTTTGTTTTTGTCTCACAAAATACAAATAATATACCTATAGGGCGCAACAAACACCGTAGGTATGTAGGCATTGGCGCGTCCTTGAACCTCGCCAGCTGTTGCCTCGTTGCTTTAAACGACACATAAGTATACCATGGCTAATTAACGCACGAGTAAAAGTATCAGTAATAGCTGTCCCCCGCGACTTTGTTCGCGTGTTTTAGTTTTAACGGTTTTTAATTTTTGCAACATTTTTCATTTATGCTCCGCTCCTATTGGTCGTAATGTAATGTTATATAGCCTATAGCCTTCCTCAATAAACGGACTATCCAACACAAAAAGAATTATTCAATTCGAACCGGTAGTTCCTGAGATTAGCGCGTTCAAACAAACAAACTCTTCAGCTTTATAATATTAAAGTATAGATTATTAAGTTTGTAGGTTTCTACATACCATTTTCCTTTTCGTCTCCTGCGCAGTTTTATTAAGAGTTAGCAAAAGATCGCGTCACTCATAGTTTTAGTACCTACATGAAAGTATTCACAATAACGATAACAAACACAACACATACACAGAACTTAAGTCTTCACTAAAATGGTTCGATATGCCTAGTGAAAGTGGTCTCATCACTCCACAAAATAAGCCTACCGAAGTTAGGGTCAGCACGGATCCGGTCTTGGTACCACTAGCAAAAATCGATGCGTGGTCTGTAATCCGCCTCCATCAGTTCCTAGGTCCGTAGGTAGGTAGGTAGGTTGGTTGGTAGGTATTAGTAGGTAAAGCACGCCAGGCACTAGTCTGGGTCACACCTAAAGTGGCTGCGGCACCAAATTGTCTGGCTGCTGCGAGATTGTTATTGTCACTCGAACCTACACACATTATCATATCATTCAGACATGATTCCGCACTAAATTCACTGCAGTCCAACGCGAAATTAGATGACACGCATTCACTTCGAAAGCATAAAGTGAACTAGCAAAATTACTTCCATTATGGAATTAGCCTACAGCGTACCTACACAGTTTTAGGGATCGTTATGTTACCGATAGGTAAATACTATTTTTAAAATATGGCGTTCTTATCACTCTGGATATAACATACACATTACGACACATGGTTACATTGCCGCTGTCACTGTAGCATCGAAAGACGGGCTATTAGGTGCAGGCACACTGTAATTTACCTACACTACCTACATTTTGCTTATGGTATTTTTGTCCCATGATGCGTATGTATGTATGGTAGGGCGAGTCAAACTTGTTATATCTAGCTAAAATTGTAATATGAATTACTAACGAATGCTATTTTCTGTAATTTTTAAATGAAAAAGAGATGAAAAGAAATTGAAACAGGTCGAATTAGGTATGATTATATACAGTTTCAGAAAAGCTCAAAAAGAATATCCCGCCTTGGAATAAAATCTAAAAATGTTCAGGTTGTAGATCATAAATTAATTTAAAACAATAAATTGTACGGAATCTTTTTAACTACAGCGATATCGAAGTCGGCGGCAAGCGGCAAACTCAAAGGCTTGTGCCTACGATATTCACCGGCGAGTACAAAAGAGGCGGCATGTAGCAAAGAATTTTGTATTTTTATGCTTTAAAAATTCTTTCGGATTATGGATCCAATTAGAAAGCCGGAAAAAAATTGGCGTGATGGTGTAGTGTAGGAAATGGTTTTTCATTGGTTGCATTTTTATCAATCAGTAATGTGTAAATGTACTTCGTCAAAGAGTAACGAAACAGTTATAAAGACTGGTCTGGTACCTATTGAACAAAATAATGGAATTAGTTTATTAATAAAGTTTACTCATAGCTTTTTAATTTATTTTCGTAGCGAGATATAATATTTTTTTTTTAACTTTAAAGCATTATTAGTTATGTAAAAACCTATTAAGGTTATGTTTTAACTTGAGTTTTATGCAGATGTATGTACATCCTTGCGTACATACTTCTACTCTGCGTAGGCATTTCGCATACCATACCCATAGATGTACTTAAGGCCAAATTCGATTAAAAAAAAAATCCACAACTTGCCTCTCTGATGCAAGGAAATGATAGGCCTTTAACTATGATGTGTCATGTGTCGTATCTGTCGAATTCGTCACTATATCAAAGAAGTTCAACAGAGTTCAAACAATTTTAGGGTTGATGTCATCAAAAATGTGAAGAAAACATGAACATCTCGAAATCATTAAAAATCCTTAAAAAACAATGTTTGGGACTTCACCTAACGCTTAATAATGTGCAACAAAATATATGGTTCCCGGGATAACATACGTTTTCTGCGTCACCCTGTATACTTGGTATAAAAATAAGTTTTTAAAAGCCATTATGTTTTTTTTAAAACAATCACATTTTTTACAGTAGACCCCTTCGAGTGTCGGTTTGTCGGAGTAAGCCCCCAATACTAACGCGCGCCGCACCAACGAACGATACCTACATGTTTTATTAAAAAAGCAAATTGTAAATATATAATTTTTTTTTTTCCATTTCATATAAGGTGAGGGTCTATCAATCTCTTTCTAGACAGATAATGTTCTTTAAAATACAGTTAAGTTAATGTCATTAATTGGTTTTCTAAGTTAAAACCGTGTTTTAGTACCTACATACATTGAAGATTATTAAATGTTAACGTTTATTAAGAAACAGACTGACTTCCGCGCGACACAGTTGATAGCTCAGTTGGATGGTTAGTTAGTTAGTTAGAGCATCGGCACTGACCGCTTAGGTCGTGGGTTCAAACCCCAACCGGTGTCAGTTGTTTTTTTGAATTTCTCATGAAATGTTTAGACATTTATTAATTTATAGTTGGTCTTTACCATGGCAATGTTAATTCGAGCTCAAAATGTACCTACTTTGTTGCGTTGTTCTAATATCTAAAGTAACGTTTAATAAATAGCGACAAGCTAATAGGTAATTGCAAGACTTGCGAGACTCTTGCTGCAAGACCAAGACCAAGACCAAGACTGGGAGTGCAATACCAAGACCAAGACCAAGACCAGGTGTATTGATGCAAGACCAAGACCAAGACTGGCCAAGTCTCGTCTTGTTCTTGCATTTGGGCAACACTATTACATATACTGCTGCTTACTAACTAAAGAATAATTAAACCTATTTATTTAAAACCATTTTTTAAAACCTTGCTGTGCTTTTGGTTAATTTTAGAGAGGCTCGTGGCTAAGTGTAGGCCGACCGATGTTAAGCCGCGCTCGTCGACGTTGGTTCGTGGATGGGTGACCATTATGAATAAACCGAGACCTTTCCATGCCTCGAAAAGTTATACAGTTGATCCCGACGGTCATACGTTGATCTTTGACAGTTGTTAAGTCATTACAATTCTGACAACCAGCCTTACCATGGGATACTTTGTTACCCAGTAAGATGGGCTATGGAGGTCAGGTAGGCAGGCAGACGCTCCATGTAAAATACGGTATTCATCTGAAACCGATAAGACCGTAAGGCGACCCTAACACGTGGCTTGGGAAAAGGCTATACGGGAGTTGCCCATTAGTTAATTAAGTATCTACATATTTCAGATTTGGGACCAGAATTACATACTGGCTTAAAATAGTCGTATAAACCAGAGTTTTATCCGCGTAGACTGACTTTGGTTAGGTACAAATACATAAACACTTTAATATCAAATAAATGTACGTGGGTATAATTGTCCTTTTTACTCAATTACTGTAGCTTAAAGAACAAATCAAAATTTAAGAAAAATACAAATTCTTATCTTACGAATTAGCATTTTTCGTTTCAACCAAAAATAGTAATTATATAAAAAAAAACTCGTCTTCAAAACAATGCGTCTTATGTAAGCATGCAAAATGTGCGATCGTACTCACAATGACTGGAAACAGAGCTGACCGAGATCGCAAGATATACTTTGATAATAGATTATACACTTGTATAATATAACCGTATAATTTTATTGTAGGACGCTTCTCATAAAAAGTGGTAAATTAATTATAACGTCTTTTGTGGATAGGTGACGAAAATGTGGCACAATATTGTGGTCTAGTCTTTATATACACTTAAAAAAACTAAATCTTTAAAAATTGCGTCAAAAAATTCATCAACATCGCTTTTGACTGGAAGTTTTATTTATTTATTTGTGTATTGTATATTTTAAGTGTACCCAAAGGACTGGCGGCATTGCCACGTTGTATGGCAATGCTTATTCTTTATCCAAGGTAAAAGCCAGCCTTGGGTCACGCGAGAAGTCAACAAGACGTTTTGACAGATCTTTAAAGTTAAGTCTTCATTAGTTAAGCAGCAACGATATGTACAGTTGAATCAAAGGATGTCCTGTCCAATTATAGATACAATAATCTGTCTAATTTTAAAAGAAAAAGAATAACCTTTTTCTAATTTATCGTTCCCTATTTCCATCCGTCTAGCCGTCCTCAAGTGATACGCATATCAGACTAATTACCAAAGCACAGCACGCTTTTATTTACATATAGGAGATACAATTACAACTTATATATTTATTTATTAAAATACCATGTGACTATCGATTAATTATCACAGTTTTTGCGTTGAAGCTTAAAGTTGCACAATTTTGCCAATGTTAAGACAAAGTACCTATAATAATTAAATTGTAAAAATGGTTTCAATGTCGATTAAGACAAAATAAAATAAAATAACTCATTTCATTATATTCTCAGACAATGTCCAAATAACTTTGAGATGACAAGTTGGATAGTAGGCCACCCAATTGAAAGCGTAAACAATAGAAAATTCAATAATTAAATGGATTAATTAACTGCTAATTACTATTATTTTCTTAACTACACCGTAACCTAGATAGACAATGATTAACGTCTCAAAATAAATGTAGATTTTCCATATTTAGACTTCTCCAATGTGAATATAATATTTTACACCAGATTTATTGTTTTGTTTTTGTAGGAGTATAATTCCCAGTATGCCAAACTTTTACTGGCTTAACCAGGAGTAACCTTTACCGCGGAACAGAGGGGTTACTCTTGAATGAATTTTAATTCCAATACAATGCCAAAGCAAAATTGTTATTCATTTATCAGGCACACAATCAACACGCAGTACAAAAAAATACTCTCAATGTTTAGATTCCAGTTAGTTCCTTCCATTGACAGTCCTTATTTTTTTACTGAATCACGTGGCCGTTAACCTAATATCAAATGTGCATTGGAATTGTATTGGAATTAAAATAATTACAGAGATAATCCTTCAGCTATGCATAAATTTGCAAACTATCGCGATCCCCGGCAAGCTTGTTATATTGTAGCAACTTGCAACTCATCATTATCGTATTCAATTAATAGTTTAAGTTCTTAACATGGCAATACATGGCAAATGACGTCACAAATCCTTGAACTATCAGCATATGAAAAAAAACAAGACGTAAGTAAGTAGGTAAAAACTGTAGACGATGTTCTTGCTCACGGATGCAATCCACTGTTTTTGTGCCTTTAAATTATAAGTATATTTACTGAACATAATATAAAAGTTTAACAACGTTTTTTGAATTAACGAATTTCAAGATGGCTTCATACATATTTAAGTGGCATTGTAATGATTATTTAGTTAAATTAACATATTTTTATTGTTTCGCAAGACGTTTTTGTTTAGTTGTCATGTGATTAAAGTTAAAGTTTAATGAGATTTTTTGTGGAAATAAGTTACCTACACGTATTTAATAACAGGATCCTAAAAGTGATGGTAAATGTTCATGACTCAGTGTTCCTTTTCAGTTTTATGTTTTAGTAGACCCGACAGTCGTTGTCCTGTCAATCTAAAACATGATATGTAATATCTTGGGAAACTGACACACGGCCACCTCATCCCAAACTAGACAAAGCCTGTATTATGCCAACCAGACGACTGATAACATATACAGATATGTTAATCATCTTAATATTATATATTTCTAAATAAATACATATTATAAATAAATTACACCCAGACCCAGAACAAAATGATCATGCTCATCACACAAAGATTTGTCCTGGTGAGAATCGCACCCTAGACCTCCGGTTTATCAGGCAGGGTCACTAACCACTAGACCAACAGGACTTGTTTTTATAGAGTGGCTACTCTCTATAAAAAAACAAATTTAGACAGTTCCCGCAGATTTTAGTTTATAATAACCTTGTACTAAAAGTTACAAACACAACAAAATAAGCAAACAAATCGGTCGAGCCGTTCTTAAGTCTTAGTGATGCTCCATTATATAAGTGTAAATGATTTTTATATAATACAGATGTAGGTACGGACCCGAAATATTAAACAATTATTTTAAACAAAGTAATTTAATCAGAGGTATGGCAAAAGAAAGCGTCGGTCGTCCGGGAGCAAGATGGGTCCACGACATAACTAAAGTTTTGGGTCGAATCTGGATGGGAGTAGCACAGGACCGGAGAGAAGGCACGTGAAAGGAGACGCCTATGGTCAGCAGTAGGATGACAAAAGCTGTGGAGGAAAGTATTTTAATAAAAATATTTTAAACAAAAATGATTGGTACTTATTTATAAAGTGTTATAAATTTCAACTAAAATTGTCTTACCGGGAAGAAGTGAATCGCAAGCCATAAAAACTATAAAAATATTATCAATAAACTGTTCATTAAATTCTCTATGAATAAGAATTAATTGTCTATGCGAGTTTATTCGCATAACTTAGGTAATTAAGTTGTAAACCAAATTCGGCCGTCTTACTAATTTGGTGAAACTCGCTCTAGTTACCATAAAAAGCATTCAAGTAAATCTATTTTTATCTGTAGTACGTGCATTAAGAAATGATCTTCGAAAGTTTTAGGGAAAATTATGGACAGCCATATCTGCAAAATTAAGAAGAGAAATGGTTTAACTAATAACTATAGATAGATTGGGTGAAAATTAGCCGCAATGTTGACTTCCCTTATGGAGGTTGAAGAACGAAACCAAGTTATTTTTTATTATATACTAGCTGTCCCCCGCGACTTTGTTCGCGTGTTTTAGTTTCAACGGTTTTTCATTTTTGCAACATTTTTCATTTATGCTCCTCTCCTATTGGTCGTAGCGTGATGTTATATAGCCGATAGCCTTCCTCAATAAATGGACTATCCAATACAAAAATAATTTTTCAATTCGAACCAGTAGTTCCTGAGATTAGCGCGTTCAAACAAACAAACAAACAAACAAACTCTTCAGCTTTATAATATTAGTATAGATTTTAAGGTCTTTTTCGCTAAGCCATCACTTCGCCCTGTAACATAATCGTTAAGTTTTATTTTTAAATGTATAATTTAATCCTGTCAGTAGGTACTTAGATCAGGGCAAAGTTCAGGGTTTCTTTGTTACTTAGTTATTACTAAGTACATAAACTTACATAAGTATATGATTATGTATGTCAATGGTCAAAAGTCATTAATTTCCATAAAACTTGAGACTAGTAAGTTAATAACACCATATTATTAAATAAAAAAAAATAACGTTATTTTATTTTATTTATGGACATTAATTACTTTCAAGTCATCATTATTTTATAATATTCTTTGGCAAAGGTTGTTTTGCCAGTGCCACCCGTATCACCTAGGTTTATAAAAAAAGGTTTACGCCCTGTTCTCCAACCGAATACACGAAAAATTCCATAAGACTCGGTCCAGCCGTTTCGAAGGAGTTTGGTTACAAACACGGCCTTTTCAAAGTCTATTATACATTTCTTATTCTCCTTTAAAGTAACAATCACGCTACACTATATACATTTTCCCCATAAATGAGTTTAGTTGTCAACATAGCATGTTTCTGACAAGGCCACCATCATCTAGCGCAGCCGAGCGTGGCAGCCATCGGCTTAATTATTGTCATTAAATTATATGATGTGCGCTAGTCACTTGTTTTTGAACTTTGAACTTCATAATACATTCTTAATCATGTGAAAAAATTTGGTAAACAGGTTTGATAAAATATTGCAGTGTTTTTTTTTTTTATTTATTTTTTAAGAATATGGACACATCACATATCCACATGCTCTGAGACCAAAGTTAGTAGCTAGAGCACTTGGGTCCGGGGATCGAGCCCGGACCTCAGAGCCCGGCACTATGAAAACCAGTGTGTACGCCACTCGACCACAGTGGTCCAGGTTATATACTGGAACATTCACACTTAATTAAGAGAAAGAGTTTAAAAGTTTAAATATAAAAAGTAGGCTTCGTAACTACTCATCAAATATCTGAAATTCTTTCATTGGTCTTATAGATACTTTATAGCTCAGCGTCACGCTTGTTTATGTAAAATGTATGGATAGCAGAAAAATAAAATCTATAAGTTATTTTCTACTTATTCCAACAAATCGCTCATCAGTTTCGACTACTCTTTTCTGATTCTGATTGACTTTTTGTTACTTGATTAGTTTTCTTTAATTGACTTAACACTCGGGTAAATTACAAATCATAATTCATGCCTGTAAGTTACACTTTGGGACACAAAACCCTTCAAAATTTCACACAATATGTCCTTAAAAAAAACAATATACCATATAAATCTTTACCCATCCTCCAAGAAGTTCGAATAATCATTATATTTAAATAAAGAAGATGTCTCGTACTCAACACAGCTACTTTTTCAAAGGAGGTACCTACCTCGCTTCGTCTCGCCCCGTCACGGTCTGGCTGCGACCTTACTCTGACCTTGGTGGGTCAGTGCCGATTTAACCACGGTACATAACATCAAGTACTTTCCTGAAGACATCTTTGTGAGGGTTATACAATAAGGCAATTGGTGTTAACACTCGATAAGGGAAAAATAAATGTTTTATTTGCCCTGAAATATTCGTTCCATGTCAAGAGGTTTGTCGGTAAGGAAATAGCAGAGTTTTTATTGTACGTTTAGACTATGATACTATACATGGTACACTCAGTGTATACATCGATGTGTGTCTGTATAAATAGGGGTGTCTCCGTGTTCATACAGAGACACTAAACGTAGGTACCATAAAAGTGAAGGTGGGTACTATAATTAGTTCGTCTTGAGAATTTCTTCGAGTTTGAATTTTAAAGTTTTTACGCCACGGTAGCGCAGGTCAATAAAATTAGCGGCTGGCAAATGGAGAACTTTATTTGGCAAAGTAGAGGCCCGTCTTTTAATATAACAAAATAATTATTAAATAAACTAAACCCAAAACTATAATTATACATGCAAAAGTAACTATGTCTGTCTGTCATCACGCCAATACTACTGAACTGATTTAAATGAAATTTGGTACACAGATAGTCTAGAGCCTGAGAAAGTACAGGCGATAACCGACATCGCAGAGCCGAGAGAAACAGCTAGTTATTAATAATATATTACACCGCAGCAAATTCCTTCAAAAATATATTTCATTTAATTTTTATTTTTTTCATTTATTTAATGTAATGTAATTTTTTCAAAACTACTTTTTCGTAAACCAAAATTGTCCAGAAAACTGAAATTTCTAACCCATCAACAGGCAGTTTAGTAACTAGCTAAGAGTTATTAACCAACCGTTGTTATGGGAAGCGTCGTATTGTGTCCGTGGAAAGCTGTTGACAATAACACCGGCTTTCATTGTCAACTGAAACATGTTGTTTTCCCCTTGCGAGGTAAACTGGCGATGACGTTCTTGACATCGATACGTTGCTTTATGGATTTTGATTCCGAGGAGCGGTAGTTATTGGTAATAATAATCGATTCCATGTAGGATCGAAAAAAAAACAGACTTTTTACGAGATTTTGGGTATTTTTGATTATTAATATTAATTACTTAAATTCGGTATTTAAATATATAATGTATCAAGATTATTTACCCATATTCACGAAGATTCACTTGTGAAGATCTGATGTTATTTTAATTCTATTATAACATGTTACTTGCTAACACGAGGTTAAGTTGACATTATTGTATAACAAACTGTCAATTTAACGTCGGAACCCGGGCTGGTGCAAACCTAAAAAGGTTGTATATTGCTCGGGTTCGACCCCCGCATCGGACCAACATTTGTGTGATCCACAAATGCTTGTTCTAAGTCTGCGTGTTCTTTGTGTATGAGATTTTAAGGGCTGTGAAAACCCCGCGATATAAGAAATAAATTTCTTATTGCGGGACTCGTTAAAAAAACGCGGTGAATATCCAAGCGTCACAAGGCTCGTGTTTAGATAGATCAGGCAATGAGAATGGTAGCAATGTTAACCGACTAATCTCACAAATAAAAACACAACCGTTAAAAACAAAACACAACCTTCAATAGTTAACCCACCTATTCAAAAAAGTCATTACTCAAATTTCTAAGGTAACAGGGAATTGACAATGAAACCCTATAATGCAAGAAAGTAAGGAGTCAACAAATTAATATTAACGTCTTAATTTTTAAAGCAGGAAGGTTCATTTTCGTGTAATTCTTTTGAAATCATGAAATGCTGTCGATTTTACCAAGCAAGTCCCATAAAACAAGAGGTGTATAAGGGGACACTGAATGTACAGGAAGTCGTGCGTGTGTGTCGCGATGCGTCATGCACGATCAAGTGTCGTGAGGGCTGCCACTTTCAAGTTATTGCTTTTTTTGTAGAAGATACGTGCGAATCGAAATTGTGTATCAAGGTGTGCGATTGTCAATCTTATATTATTATATTGCAGCATTATTTCAGAATATCTATGTCCAGTTGTAGCAGTTTATTATTTTAGTTATCATTTTCAAAACTTTAGTAAAATGATTATTAAATATTATGATAATCTTTGTTATACTTAATGTGACAATTTACCTATTATGATTTGTTTGCAATTTTTATTTGCTTATACCAGTCTACAAATATTGGTGAACCAAATAATAATTAAATTATTATGTTTTGCTTTCTGAGGCTTACGCGAATGTTAGACGTTAAAATAAAACTACTTTTCAAACGATTTTTTTTCGGGAACTAAAATCGAAAAATAAACCGCGATAAAATCCGTTTAAAAGTTAGTTTTGTTTAAATGAATATGTAATGACAATATTGTTGGTGCACCAAAAATGATAAAATACCCATAAAAAATATTGTGACAAACTTTTATGGAACTAAATATATACTCAATACTCAATACTCAATACGTTTATTGCATTCCACAATGTGAATTTAGGTGGTAGGTACATAAGGATATATACATTAGTTTTGGATCATTGTGGGCCCTGTCGGGCATAACAAAATAAGATAGGAGGAGGGCTATCATAAATATTTACAATTTTAATATTAATCTACTCTTATTTAGTGTAGGTAGGCTTACAAAAAATTGAATACATACAATTTATACTACTATATAAGTCCGCTCAAGTAATAATGAAAATTAGCAAATATTAAAACATTTTATCTTAGTCAATAACTTACACCGGCCAACCCTATCGAAACGTCACACTCCACTTGCGCATGCACAAATTGATCGCTTATATCTCCGTCCCTGTCTTTCCTGCGTCTTTTCCATACACCCATCCCTTTCGCACCTAACTGTGGCCTGCATACAGTTAGCCGGGACCGTGATGGATGTTCGTGATTCTCGGTTTAAACGCCTTTTGGGGATGATTAGAAACAATAGACTGTTATTAACTATGGTATGAGGATTGCATGGGGGTTATTGTAAGGTTTTTAGAAGCAAAAAGTTTAAGGTTAAAAGGCTGTAGCGAAGAAAGGCTTGTGTAAAGTTTTCAGGTCAATAATAACACTTCTTTTGCCTAGCCTTTTCTAAATCTATGTTGGAGTCGGCTTCCAGTCTTTCCAGGTTCAGCTGAATACTGTATTTTGTATGAAACGACTGCCTATTTAACCTCCACAACCCATTTTACTGGGAAACTCAGTATCCCAGGGTACGACTGGTTGTCAGAATTGTAATGACTTAACGACTACAAAAGATCAACGTATGACAATCTGGACCCATGGCTTAACGTGCTTTCTGGGGCACGGAGGGGTCTCAGTATGTTTTACAAATGGTCACCCATCCACGGACTAACCGCAGCGAGCGCGGCTTAACCTTCATTATCGGTTAAACCGTACCGCTCAAACTTAGCCACTAGCCCCTCCAAGTCAATAATTACACATTCATTTAAAAATAATGGCTTTATAGTTAGTTAATTTTATTATTGTATTTCTCACTTTTATGGATGGAATACTATATGCGACCCAACTTTGAGTGTGTATGACTCATTCAAAGCAATAAACACAGATAACTGATAGAATTCGTTATGTTGGGGTTATAAGTTGACGAAATTCGTTAAATAGAGGTAAATAATCCTTTCTATTTATATTTTGCAAAGATTGAAAATTCGTTATGAAAAGATTTTTGACAAATGTATTCGTAATGTAAAATATTATGCATTAACTCTTACGGGCAGTTCTAAGGGGTTTCGAAAAATTAGTTTAATCGTTAGGGAAATCTTTATATATTGAGGGTCGTTATAATAAATGTTACACTGTATTCTTATATTTATTTGTGGGCTCCCTATACCTAGTTATTGCATAATGCTATTGTCATTGTTTATCGCTCCATTTCTTAGTACAATACAATAGGGTGAAATGATACCTCATGGAATGAAAGCCTTATGGTGTGTATATGAGCCAGATATAACACTTATCGTCACTTTGTATGGTGGTCCGTAGTGGCTCGTGCGAATAATGGGCATTCTTGGAGTTAGTCTTACTAATGGGTCTAGTTATGGTAGGTGTCATTTTGAGTGCCCACAAAGTGGTCATGTGAGTGAAAGGTTTCATTTCCTGTTATAATTAGGTGTAGTAAAACTGTGATCCAAACAAACAGTCGGATCATTCACCCTCGAATACTAAACGCAACTTAACTTTAACACGTTCTTAAATATCTATCTGTTGGTATTTTGCACCTTAAAGTGACAGAGACAGCATGATATTTAACGGCGACTTAAAACTGATTGACGATTCAGTATTCAGCCATTAGTATAGTTGATAAAGACTAATTATACTCAAAGTTTAGGGACGTGTCTACAGTAGTTCTCATTAGGTACCTACAACTTCTTAATTGTTAAGCCGTGTCTACTGCCCAAAATTCTAACATAATATTTGGCTTAGCATGATCGATTGTTTTTATTCAACAAAACGTATAGACACCGCAAATTTAGGTTTTCAAAAAAATGTTTGGTTAGAATTTAGGACAGCAGACCAGAAACATGTTTTTGGGCTTTGGTAGAAAATAAAATGTTAGAAATAAATTAAAATCTACTGTTAGGTACCTTTACGTACCTACATTAAGTTTATATTTAATTCGTTTGAAGAAAATAAATTATTCTTAAAGTAGAAAATTATCAAAAATAATATTTTGTAATTTCTTTAAAAAAACGCGTTAGTTTTCGCTCGTCCATCATATGTATGCAAGAACTAAGCCCAGAAGTAAACTGAAGTACATACTTTCGTCCAGCAAACGCTGAATTTTCAACCATTGCCAACTGACACTAACTTTGAAACAGTCTGCCGACTAAATCTGTACATGGCAAGTGTTAACTCCATATGACAATTCATCTTGTATCAAACATGAGGAAAAAGAAAAACTTGATCATAAAACTACAATTATAAAACTGCATGGTAATCGCAGATCTCTTGAGGAATGTCAATGGCAGTTAATAATATCTGGCATAAAACTACGTCAGCACGTGTATTGTGCTGGTAATTTATGAGCAGCTTGACACGTGCCCAGTCGAGCATTAGTCGGGGACTAGTGGTTAGTTTTATGAATTAATATTGATGAATGCGTTTAGAGGAGTTCATTAAGATTGAGGAAGGTGCAGGAATGGAGTTTTACAAATGGCACGAAATATTTTTTTTGGCACTATAATGGTATATGCTCTTCTTGCATTGATGGTGGACAGGTAAGAGATAGCCTTCCGGAGACATCGCGATAGAGATGTGAAATAATTATTTCAATAAGTAGCAAACTTTAGTCCCTTTGGCTCGTCTTGGCGAGGGCACTACCGTGCCCCCAGATTCTCTACACTTTACTTTAGCAAATACCTAGTTTCTTACAAGAATATTATAAATAAAAATTAGCCAAATATGTTATAAGCGCGTGCATTTTGTAGTATCGAAAATCTCTTAATTAGTTAGGAAGTTTTGTACTATTCATTCATTCATTCACAATTAAATTTGAAAACTTCGGTAACTATGGATACTGTATAATATTCATTGGTTTGCTAAATGTAATGCAGTTAGTATACCTCAATAAATCTATACTAATCTATCTATACTTAATATTATAAAGCTGAAGAGTTTGTTTGTTTGTTTGAACGCGCTAATCTCAGGAACTACTGGTTCGAATTGAAAAGATCTTTTTGTATTGGATAGTCCGTTTATTGAGGAAGGCTGTAGGCTATATAACATCACGCTACGACCAATAGGAGCGGAGCATAAATGAAAAATGAAAACCGTTGAAACTAAAACACGCGAACAAAGTCGCGGGGGACAGCTAGTAAATAAATAAACCCTACGAAACGAATATTATGTTGTTAAGTCATTCAAATTAAGATGTTCTAAAATAATTTCAGTTTGTGTCGTCTTTTGTTTTCTTACACCATAAGAATCATAACAAATGCATGCGAGTCGCATATTACTGAAGAGAAACCGTATCCATACATTTCTAAGACTTCTCTCGATATTAAAAGTATCGATTAAAAACGAACCGAGCGTAATCGAATAAAACGCTTAAAAAGAAGCCTTGTTATTTGACATTGAACTACATTATAATCACCAATTAGTGATCACTAATTACTATTAAACAGACGTAATAGAGGACTTTAATGGGGGTAATTGGATGCTAAATCATTCGTTTGCGAATCACAATTATATGAAATCGTTTCTTAGGATAAATAGTCAATTGTAATTATAGCTAAGAGTCGTTTTAAAACAGACTTTTGCTGAAAACTGACGTCAAGTTAAAAGTTATTAAAAAAAGTTTTTTTTTTTCTATATTAATTAAAATTAGGTTGGTACAATGTGAAGCGGATACTAAGAAAATTAAAAATATTACGGATTTTATCCTAAGTGCTTTTCAACATAAATCTTTACAGACAAATGGTTTCATTTCAAAAACATATCTATGAGTTACTTACTTTGGCAAACTCGTATGGTCAATTTAAGGTCATTACCATAAAAATGGTAAACACTGTTCTTAGTATAATTAGATACGTCTAAATAAGGCTCTATTATGACTTAAGGAAAACCTATAGCACAAAAAATCGCGAAGGATAAGGAAGGCCACACTATATTCTTTAAAAGGAACGAGACGGAAAACTTTGAGGAAAATTTAAAAAAATGCTTTAAAGGAAACTGTCCGTCATGGACTTTTCCTATAATTATGATTTGAATTTTCCAGAATGTCCTTATACCAATGCGCCCAATACTTTAGTACTACCTCTGTGTAGGTTAAATTTCTGTATCTAATAAAGTACTCTTAGTAGTTTATAAAACCCGTATAGAAATAGATAATAATACAGGTATACAGGGTTAATTTGTAATAAGCGGCCAAATTTTCAGATATGATTCAGAATCGATAACTCTCTCGCAACGTTTTTTCTTTTTTTTATAATATTTTTATTCTTGTCCCCCACTAAAAAGATAAAGTGTGGATTTTACAACAGCACTACCCATTTTAGCAACCTAGATAGGTAACAGTTAAACACACGGATAAATTTGGCGATGCACGCACGCATATAAGTGCATTGATTCCCACTAGGCGGTCGTCGACGCAAAATTTTCAAATGGATCCTAAACAATGCTAAACGCACACAAACCTATAGTAGGCAATTTTTTATCATTTCGATTTTAATGGGGTAGATATATGACTGTGTATAAAAAAAGTCAAAATCTAATTGGACCGTCAGTTAGATAATAAAAAAATGTTAGACATATAGACATATGACGAGACGAGCTTGACTCATTCTTAAGATCTTGGATGGTAATAGCGCACAACCGCACCAAATGGAAGGAGGAGAGGGAGGCCTTTGCCCTGCAGTGGGACGACGCGGCTGATAACAATAGTAGACAAATATTTCTTGTTTTTTTTAAATAATTAACAATAAGTAATTAAAGCTAATTAAAGTTCAGAAGTGAGGGCTAATGACATCATGTTTGCGCAGAATATGTGACGTCATGCGACATTTCAAATCAATGTATCGTCGACTTTTTGATTTCATAAAAAAAATACCTACGTGTTTATTTTTTAATAACCCATCTGGCGGACATTAAAAAAGATTACTTATATCCCCATTCTCATCAAAATCACCTTCGCCTTCAGTTAAATTTACACTAAAAGGCTTAAGCATCTCAAATCAGTCGCCATTCAGCGACTTAACAATACAGCCGTCACTTGTCAAACCATTAGCATATATAATACCCGTTCGAAATTCAAACGTTATCACCGGTCCTCAAGGTTATGACGTCACAGATAAGAAGGCTGCATTTAGTGTGACGACCTTGGTATAGCTAGAAGAATTACGTGTCTGGAATTAAACTGTTTGCTTCCGTATTTCTTGAAAACCATTTCTTGCAATAGAGACTTTGGTAAAGCCCTTAAATCGGGAGCTTGGAGAGAGCTTGCCTAGTTTGGGACCAATGTCAACTTAAAACTTTGTTCGAATCAACAATAATTTTGGTAAATAAAAAAAAATTTTTTTAACTGCACGGATAGCTGAGTGGCATAGGTCACCACGCCAACCGGTAACCCCGACCCAAAAAGAGGGGTGTTATAAGTTCTGTCGCAATGTCTGTCTGAGGTATCGTAGTTCCTAACGGAAGGGACCGATTATGATGCAGTTATTTTTGTTTGAAAGCTGACGTCATCGAGGTGGTTCCTACCTATAACTTTTGAAGATCCGTTCGACATTTTGAATATAATCAATAATATTACAAACATTTTTTACACCTTACTTTAAAAAATGGCACCGGTAACGTGATCATGAAATAACCGTCCTTTTTTGGCTTCGCCGCAGTCAGGTTAAAAGTAAATAGGTAGTAAAGTGACTCATAGTTCCGTTTTCACGAACCAAGTACAAAACACTGAAAACATTTTGAGGTCGTCTTTAAAAAACATCGATTCAAAAAAGATATCTTTTTATTCTTGTATTTCGTTACGCACTACTAAGCGGGACTCACGAAGCCTCCATGCTTCGAAAATAAGTTTAACTTAACATTCATTGGCTGAGGTGGAAAAAGGTTTATAGGTATTAGTTAAATATAAATAAAAATAGTCTACCATAAATATAATTATGTTAAAAATTATATGTATATTTAATGTACTATTTTATAAATAAATTCTAAGTTGTACACTTTATTCCTCAACTTCATTAAATCTCTCCATCACTCAAAGGTTTGTTGGTAGAAAACTCAATTATGAGTTAAGCTCGCCTCTGTACATCAAATGACAAATTATTGTATTTTGTAAATTGTGTATGTGTGAACAAAAGAAGAATTAAAATCCCACTTTCAAATTCACCATCGATCGACAGGCGACTGGGATTATATCACACACGAGTAAGTTGCCAACACACGAGCCATGTGAGTGTGGTATCTGGTATCTCTCCCCAAACCATGGCTCACTTAATGAGCTGCCCAGCGTGTCCTATTTACTCGCGAGGACCTGCACAAATAATGCTGTCCGCGTAACTGAGCACTGGTCTGAAAAAAAATAATTCTAATGCCATTGATCGACAAAGTAAGAAAAAGAAGACCTTTTTAGAGTTCAAGAATAGATGTTCGTCTATTCATTTGTTCCATATTTTCCACATTCATAAAATTTATAATATGGCACTTTCTATAGTCATTAAAAAATGAGTTTAAGTAATCTTATTCACGGTTCTCAAATATCATCATTTTTGGAAAACCAAGAGAATCCAATTAATTCAAAATTGTCAACTATCTCATCATTTTGCACTCTATAATAAGTTGCAAGGCTTTTAAAATACCTTGCACAAAATTACATTATGTACCATACGTATGCAGAATACGATAAAAAAAAACAATCTCCGACCACCAGTGACCACAGTACTTTATAATGGTCAATATATCTCACAACAGTCACTGCAAATACCTTAATTTTCTACGTCCATTTCGAGGCGTCATCATAACTTTCCTTATGTCAATGGGTGCGCACGCGCAGATGCGTACAAATCCGTTTAATTGTAATTATACAGCCTTGGACCAGTGCGGCGCGACCTCGCGTAGAAATGCGCTCAATCAGAGCGTGGTGTCGCAGTCCAGGTTAGAATTAAGACGGTTTGAAAAGTTACTGGGGAAAAGTTGATAATTATACGTAATGAGTGTTGATGGATCGTTTGTAGCTTAAGTAGCGAATCGATTTGAAAATTAACTATCTATCGTTGGCGTTGGAAATCTTTCTCTTCCATTCTAAGTTAGTACTTTTACCTACAAAGCTTAGATAAATAAATAAATGTGGACAACATGACATACATTGCTCAGAAGTAAGTAGCTAAAGCACTTGTATTGTACTTGTACAATAAAGAATAAATAAATAAATAAATACACAAAGATTTGTCCCAAGTGGAAATCGAATGCACAACCTCCGGTTTAACAGTCAGGATTCAGTCAGAACAGGCCAGTCAAATTCTTTGAATTAATAGCTTTCGGTGTCTACATTGAACTATCCAGCCACTTTGCATTTTGTCCATTTTAACATTATACGGTAACATAATAAGAGTCTTTCTCTAGTTGTTCGGCGTAACTAAGCATATGTTCTCCCGAGCTACACTTGTAACTTAATATGTATGAATGGCCATTCTGAATTAATGCCCGACTCCATATGCTAACTGTAAATAACCGCAATAACATCGCTATTTTTTATTAGCCTAACTGTGATTGACTGTTCTTTGTATTCTTGAGTGATCAGTTAGTTGCTTCCAGTTCTTTTAAGCCAAAAAAATATTCCTGAAGAAAATGCTGATTTGAAATACTTCTTCTTCTTCGGACTTCTTCCGTTTTTTTTAAGGCGTAGGTATATGCTAGACTCTTTTGTGTAGCCTTTTCCCAAGGTATGTTTGGGTCGGCTTCCATTCTTACCGGGTGTAGCTGAATACAGTATTTTATATAGAGCGACCGCCTATCTGACCTCCACAACCCATTTTACTGGGTAACACAGTATCTTATCGTATGACTGGTTGTCAGAATTTTAACGAATTAATGACTGTCAAAGATCAACGTATGCCAGTCGGGACCTACAGCTTTACATGCTTTCTGTGACTCGGGGTGTAAATACAGCCACATTTCCTGACTCCGAGCTCTACTAAGTATTTCTTCACAGAAAGACCCAGTAACTTTTTACGACCCTACCCGAGATTCGAACCCGAGACTTCGTGCACGGCAGGCAGGTTTATACAAATGCACAATATTCTTGGCAGGTGAAGCCACAAGGCTTCTTCTCCCTTGCCGCAGTCTCTGTTGGAAATTTTGGTAATACGACAATTTGTACTAAAGTGACCATTAACTGTGTAATATATAAATAAGAAACTCGTCAAAAGAGTACTGGAAAGAGATGCAATGCGAAGTTAATCATAAATTAGGGAAGCGTTTTATTGTCAAAATTCAAATTCATTGAAATAAAACTTCAATTTAAACGGATTTTATTGTGGTTTATATCTAGGTAACAAAAATTTAAGTATAAACTGCGATAAAATCCGTTTAAAAAGTAGTTTTATTTCAAAATCCAATTTTATTTATTACAAAAAAATACCTATAATTTCTGCTTTAGAATATAATATGTATAGAAAATAAAAAATAAAAAAAAATCCTTCAAACTAGATAAGCAGATACTTAATTAACTTAGCAATTCTTTACCCTGGTCGTGCCCTGGTTTATCTCTTATCTTACCTGTATGTGTCTCATCTACCTGCATTTGCACAATAATTATGAGTCACGGGTGACTTATAACTAAAAACATCGCGTGTTTGAAACATGACTTACCCTTTCATCAGAAGGGACAATGTACCAGAAATTCTCAGAAGCACACCCACTTACTAACCAAACTTATTCAAAATGTTGATTAATAATGGTCGGCCTTTTTTTCTTCCTTTAAATTTTATCCACTCTTTTCAAATGTCTTATTTTAAAAGAATATTATGGCAATAAGTAAAGATGGTGGAGGGAGAGCAGTGCTTAATGCTCCAAAGAGGGCCTTTGGAGCCTTTGTCCTGCACTGGAATATAAGGTGTTATTTCATTGCATAGGCTCCAAATACTTGACGTCATATTATACACTAACGTTATAGGACATAAGTTAGCATAGAGTGCGCGCATTGCTTGTAGCCCGTTGTGCCTACCAACTACTGCGCTCATACTGATTTAAGTGATAACAGACATTTTTGCGATAAAATCAACATAGTCCGATATTATTAGGGTAATATTAAGTTTTGAGATGGTATTAATAAAACGGCGCGCTCTATTAGACACAAATTTTACGACGACGCTTGTCTTTTTTTTTATTTAAAACGACTCCCGCTCTAAAGAATTTAATCCCTGTTTTGCAGAGGTTTCAAAGTCAAAGTCAAAGTTTTATTGCATACCAAGTGTACATTTGGTCTTTCATAACAATTTCGTTTTAACAAACATTAATTCACAAACAAAAAACATGCACAAAGAACACCCAGATTTCAGGCACAAAGATCACTCAAATGCTTGTCCCATGCGGGGCTCGAACCCGCAGCACGTCGCGCACAGTGGTAATAGGCATGTTTCCTATTTTTTTTTAATGTCCGTCTTGTAGATTAATGAATTTTATTGGACACGTATTTTTTCTTTTTTCCTGCAAACAAAAAATGATCAAAATACAGACAACGGAAATTACGCGTGACGTCACTCCTCGCTACGATTTTTAGCGAGGCGTGGCGTCATAAGCCCCCACTCCGAAACTTTAAAGCGTTGTTTCTTTGTATTTTTTTATTGTTTTGATAAAATAAAAAATACGTGTCTAATTTTTTTTTATTATGTAACTGACGGACTAGATTTTAACTTTTCATACCCAGGAAACATCCCTATTGGCTCTGTGACTTATCCCACTTGGCTATCCGTGCAGTGAATACATTCGTACATACTGGTAGGTACTGGAACTGTGAGCACAGTTCATACTCTGTTAGGCGCTCTATATAGTTTACTTATTTATACTCTTAAGATAACACGGATTCATTGGATAAGGTCATGAAATGTGCCCACGTCAAACCTTTGTAGATAATTTTATATACCTCAGAAGCAAATTAGCTTCAAATTACGTGTAGATTGATGGATGGTGAAAAATGAAAATTAAAAAAAAAAAAACATTTACAGCTTTCAAGTAAACGATCTTTGTCTGCAGTCACTAATGATTTTGTTGACAAATGGAATTGGAATACTGTTTCTTGTTTGTGCAGTGACAATACAGGATTACTCTTTTGTATGCCCGTGTACCGGATAAAGGTATTGCTTGCCAAAGACAAACTGTTTATAGTGACGTTTCCTTGTGTTTAACCTTCGTTTGCAGCGGCAAATTAAATAGATGGTGGCCTTTGGGGAAACATACGTAGAATATGTGCCGTTGTATGATGTTGTCCACATTTATTTTATTTATTTATTATTTAGGTAAGTAAGTGACCCCGTGGCTAAGGCAAAAGTAAGGACGGGACCGGAGTGGTTATAGTCAGTGCAAGTCCGACATATCCCCACGCCGTGACCTCGGCGTGGGCTGAAGCCATTAGCGTTCCAAACCCACAAAAAAACAAGTGTGCTTTAGACCACACGACGAAACGTAACTGGCTTTGAGAGAAAGAGAGAAAGAAAATGTGTGCTCGCACCTCTCGCTCTTGGCCCTTAATACCCCTATAGTAATATACGAAACTTAACTCTCTCTCTCGCAACGTCCGTTCGCCTCGCCCGATCACACTTTTCGTAATGCTCTCGTCAGGCATTCACCAGCTTACTCCCCAAGTCAAGCGACTGTAAAGAAGTCTTACATCAATAAAAATAATAAAACGGGTTAAAAGGTTACATATATAAAAGTAAACATACATATCGTCACAATTTCGGGCATGCAAACAAAATATGCGGACGCAAGCATGACGTCGTTAGCCTCCACTCCAGAACTTCATTCCAGAGATTCGTTTTTTCTTCTTAGCGTTTTCTTATTATGAAAAAGCAAAAAACCATGTCCAATTTTTTTTTTATTATCTAACTACCAGACCAAGTAGATTTTGACTTTTCATAGCCCGTCATCTCATAACTGCCTGAATCTTGTACCCACTTAAAACTTCACCTTTAAGCAACCTCACTGTTAAATGACGCAGTTGTTTGCACATTACTGTAATCCTGTTTGTTTATGAGCTTACAGAGTAGAACTAACCTCATTTCCCCTGCCTCATTGAATGGGCAATGAAGCGAGATGATTTAAATGAACAGATTATTGTCAGTATAAAAAATGTGTTCAATACCAAATTATACAAAAAAATAAAAAATTAAAGTACATGTCCATGCTGAAAAGAGTAGTATTTAAGATGCAAAAATAAATATAAAGTTTCATTTATTTTTATGAAATATGTGTTACATTTTAAAATGTGGTGTTATAATCTATTTTGTGGTATCTACATGTGCTGACGAATCAAGTGTACAAATTACTTAAAATTAATTTAAAATGTATTTTTATTAATTAATTATTTACAATTTTAAATATATACAAACTTAACTATATTATACACTTAACAACACAGCTCATCTGACTATCAACTCATTTTGGTTTGGCAGGTTTCTGGACACAGTTATTTGGGTTTTGGTGCGTAGTAACGACTAATAACCTATTTGTAATAAAATTATTAGTTCAGGAACACAAAACGTTTAAGTTAAGATTTACAAAACCAAAAATGACTTAAAGTTACTAAACAGCGGAACAAACTAAGGGATTTGCTGACAGACACAGTTCACAAAGTGTTTCTCATTGTGTAACGTGCATTGTTCCATATTTTGCTCAACTAACCCGCCATGACACTTTGCTAATGACGTGAAAACTTCACGAAACCCTTTTTAACATAAATAATTAACGATAATTGTGTGGCATGAGATATTTTCTATTTATCCTTACTAATATAAATGCGAAAGTAACTCTGTCTGTCGCGCTTTCACGCCAAAACTACTGAACCGATTTAAATGAAATTGGTATATAGGTAGTATAGACCCTGAGAAAGGATATAGGCTACTTTTTGCCGCGATAACCGACATCCATGCGGGCGGAGCCGCGGGAAACAGCTGGTTAGTTATATTAAGTAGGTACGTTAATTAGATTATCTCATCTGTAAATTTCGTTGAATATTGACAGTTGTTCATTACTCAAAATATATATATTGCCAAGTCCAAATCAGTCTGGCGAAGTGATACCGTATATTTTTTTTTAGTGGCCGGCGACTTTTGATTTTGGGCCCAATATGAATGGTCTCCTTTTACTAGTAATGTGGGTTGTGGAGATCGGCTGAGCTACTCATTTTGGTATATCTGAATGTACTGGAATAGACAACCCTAAAACGATTAAGTAAAGGATGGTATGTAAACAATTTTTGGTGACAGACAGAAGTTTATGAGGTGAAGAGTATAACAACCTAAAATAATCTTACTCCTGTACCTATGTACCCCTCAAACTAAAAAACTAACATATGCTACCTCAAATTATTTTAATTATTTGTTACGCATTAACGCATGTGGAGCGAATTAAATGCAAATAGTAGAAAGAAATCCTTAAATATCAGGCAGAACTCGAACTTGCGACTACTGGCTTAACCCGCCAATCGGTTTACCAACTTAGCTACCGAGGTCACCTTTGTATTCAGCCACCACGCACCACTTAATACGCGTGGTGTAAAAAGACAATTAAATTATTCATTGGAAAATGGAAAATAAAGGGTTATTTTCCAATATTTAATTTAATCATCTTATCATCTATATCATTAATAAGTACTAGTGCTACTGGTATTCGATATTATCAATGAAATCAATGAATAGATAAATAAATCGGTCATTAGTCTTTAATAGACTGCAATAAAACTATAATAATCAATTTGTAATTTCTAAATCAAGTGAAATAGGTTTACTTATTTAGTACTAGCTGTTGGCCACAGCTCCTGCTCGCGTGTGTGTCGGTTATCCGCAAAAAGTAGCCTATATCCTTTCTTAGGATCCAAGCTTACCCCATACCAAGTTTCATCCAAATCGGGTCAGCGGTAAAGCCGTTAAAACGTAACAAACAAACAGTTACCTTTGCATTCATAATATTATTAAGTATGAATTTGGATAGAGCTTCTCAGTGATTGGCAAAACTTCTACGGTTCTGGTTTTTGAGTTGTGTTGGAGTATTCTTATTTTTCACTGAATACTGCTGAGTATCAAAATATTACTAAAATCACTGCGTGTCTGTACTTTACAACAACTAATGCATTTTCATAATTTTAGAATCATTGTCATTGCTAAAGTTCGTATGACTGACAATAGAGACATGTTTTGAAAATGACACTATTGCCTATTTGAGAATTAATATATCTGTCAAAGTATGATTGCTCATAGCTAAGCAATTAATTCCTAAAGTTATATGTATTCTAGAAGATAAAAGATATGTCAACACGCCTATCTAGCGATTATTAGCCCAGATAGCGTTATCTTTGCGCCGCAAACAAAATGAAACTTGGACCAAGTGACATCAATATTTAACGAAGATTACTCATTATCTCGTTTCGTAATTAATCTATTTTCAATTGTTACAGGTACTCAGTAGAGTGCGCACGTGTGGAATACAGTGTCTAAAACAAAATTGAAAAAGGAATCAAAATTCAGAAAGTGTTGGTGTTCTAAAGTTGAGCTTCAAACTTAAACTTCCAAAATTATATTCTAAATTTGAATTCACTTCGGATTAGTGTTCCATAATTTGAAATTTAAGAATAAAAACGGTTGAGTGTTTAGTGCTTTACCCTCTTTTGGATGAAAGTGTGTTGTGTGTAGTGAAGCAGTGTATAATGAGTGGCGGGTATGGGTGAGCCGCAGACCATCCACAAGACCTGCGTGAGGGTGAACTCCGCGGACGATGAGGACGAGTCCAGGGACGAGGTTGACCATGACTTACCAAAGAAGAACCCGTTTGTTAGGGTAAGTTAACATAAACAATTAATTAACTATGACTTAACACAATACTTATTAGGGCACAATCCGGTAAGGAATATTCAAAAGATGTTATTTTAACGATGATTTTAGGTCGACATTGTCAACAGATAATTGTACACATTAGCTTGGGACAGGTTGGGACATTGATATGGTAGGTAGGGTGCGCGCTTCGCTAGTAGCCCCTGGTGCTGACCGTAAGCAAATTTTGCTGTAAGTACTACGTTCCTTTACTGATGTAGGTGATTTTCCATGCGACAACACACGTTTATGCGAAAATATTGATCGTTCCGATATTATTAGGGTAATATTAGGTTTTGAGATGATTTTGATAAAACGGCGCGCTCTGTTTTGACACAAATTACAGGATAATAGGGTAACCTCTTCATACTGGTGCTCACACTTCATACTCTGTTTTGAGACTCTATAGAGTGCGTATAGTTTACTTATTTTTACTAAAGGCTCTTGCTCTTTTTTTCCGGGGACGGACGTCCTCATCGTCCTTGTGGAAGACAGGGAAATATCCCGGACTCTTGCCCGTTTAAATACAGGAGTGCCTTGGCGCCTTTCGGGGACCATGTGGGAACACATTTTAAACTACCGCGATTGCTCTTCACTAGACCGTAAAAATGCACTGGCAAAAATGCAGGCAGACTAATTACTTTAGTGTTTTTGTTCAGTTTAGTTAATTATACAAAGTAGATATATAATATGCTTAACAATTTTGAATATTACATGTTTTTTCCAACAAACAAATGACTGTAATCTCCTCGAATTTTTAAACGAAAGACAGAGCATTTGACTGATGTCAGTAACCTTGCATTCTTTGTGCAAATGTACGAAAAGCAAGTAGTTATAAAAGAAAAGCATGATTAAATTCAAGGAATGTGTTCGTAAGAATTAACACTAACCTTGTAGTTTTAGAAATTACGTATTAAATGAATGAAATCCGTTGTTTTGTTTATAGCAGTGATAAGGCTGGAATTTTTATTGCGTCATTCCAATTTAATGGGTAAAGTAATCGTGTTACTGCGTCTTTTAAATTAAAAATGTTCTTTTGTTCACATTTATTAATACTATGACAGTTATTAATGTGATGTGTTTAATTAATTACTTGTTATCAGGCTACACTGCTATTTTTAGGAAGGATAAGGATTAGACATAGTTAATACAATTTTGAACCTGACGGGCCACGGAAGTTGCGGACGCGAAGTCCCTCGCGTCTGTCCTCGGAAGGAGTGAGGGTTGGGCACTTTACACCCACCCCTCTGGAAGGTGTTCAGTAAAGACCAAAGCCTACCGAAGCCGCACAAAGATTGCGTAAGGATGGCACCGGTAAATGCAAGGACGGGACCGGGGTGTTAAAAACTCTGTCTGTGCAAGTCCGACATATGCCTACGCTGTATCCTCGGAGTGGATTCAAGTCATTAGCATTTTATCCCGAAACAAAAAAAAGATTCAGCCACTATTTGGTAATGAAATTAATGTTTCCGCCAAGATAGTTTTAATAAATGTTTGTAACTTTTGCGTAAACCTCAGAAATAAAACTATTAAATAAATAGTCCTTGTACAAGTGTAGGTCTTACACAAGCGTTTAATAAACGTTTGTATTCTTCTGCCTAGATGTATCCCCAAGCTATGTTGGGGTGGCTTCCAGTCTTCCCGGATTCAGCTGAATGCCGTATTTTACAGAGAGCGACTGCCTATCTGACCTCCACAACCCATTTTACTGGGTAACACAGTATCTCATGACAAGACTGGTTGTAGGCATTGTGAGAAATTCAATTTTAAGTATCTAACTATATAATTTAATTTGCTCAAAATATTTTAGTGTTATTATTTCTAACAAACTTATCAAAATATCTAGAGATCTAGATAGCGATACATAATTACATTTGTCTGATTAACCTTACCACCTATTCGCGTATCACTCTAAGATATTACAATTGATAATACTAATTATTTGATCTTGTCGTTAAGCAATATAGATTATTGACCGACGTCGTACGCAACAAATAATTAACAGACAAATATCAATAAGCTGCTTCTTAACATTTTATTAATAAAATAAAATGTATTTTTAGAGTTAATATGTTTAGTAAAACGTTTTTAGGTAAATATTATCTCTCGGTTATGTAATTTACATTCTAGAACGAGCTAGACTCAAAAGATTAAATATACTTATTATAACATGTTTATTAATTTTAGGCTATGACTCTGTACTTAGCGGAGTAGCGTAGTAAGTAAAATTATCATCCAGAGTTACACGCAGTTAGGGATTGCAATCACGAAAACCGGATCCGGTAATCCGGCGGATCTGGCTTAATTTTACGTAAACCGGATCCGGTACCGGGTTCGGTAATGATTATTGCTTGTTGTCTTTTAATAAAAACAGAAAACTTTTAATAAACATTTTTTTTATTTCGCAAATAATATACTGACTCAATTTGATCGTAAACAGTCAATTTTAGAATTTCATATCGGAAAATTAAACCGGGTTGCAATCCCTTTTCGCAATTTATGATCTAATCCTAATAATCCCGTATCATCCTACTGCAAAGACGTCCCACTTTTCCACTCACTTCTATCGTGTTCTAAGACGAGCCAATCTTTTAGGAGTCCAGTCCATCATCTTCGCCGCGATCAATGAAACCTGAATTTAAAAGCATGTGATATTATAGTGCATCAGTTCTCAGTACATTAAGTGGGACAGATGATTGTCTGTCTCACTGCCACAAAAACTAAGGCAAGTGGCACAACGACCTCTTGCATCGCTGTATTGCAATGTTGCTTTACGTTGTCTTAATGTACTATCTATAACTTCTTATTGTTATGTCTGTACTCATTTAAATGACAATTATGTAGCCATGATTAATACTACGAGTATGGCTATGAAACTTACGAATTGGCGCAATAGTAATTCGATTGTCAATTGGGAAATGTAATTTATTAACTTTTGAGCCCAAAATATTGACGAAATATAAATAAATATAATTAGACTAGCCGTTCATTCGAAATTTAGAGTAGGTTCTTCATTCGACCGTGGTTTTTTTTGTGTGTTTGTTTCGCGATATCTCCGGCATCTGAGGTGGTCTATAAATGGTGGATGGTGGAATATAAATTACATATAAGTAATTTCCCTTTAACATTTTATGTGTAATCAATAAGGTGCGGACTGAGTTTTAAAAGAAATTATCTCTTATGTCCACCACATAGAGAAAAAAAGAATAAAAAAATCTCATATTTTTTCTTTTATCAAATCAATGAAAAAAAGTTATAGCTCTTTAAAGTTCAAGAGTGTTCTTGTGTCATCACGCGACATTTCCATTCACCGTATCTTCCTCATTGTTTGTTTAACCGAAAAAAGAAAAAGTACGTGTCTAATATTTAGTAATAAACTATGTGACGTGTAAATAAACAAAAATGTCCGCATCCCTATTATGGTACGTATTTAAAACTGAATAATAAACACCTTCATCTACATCTACAAATATTTTAAGATCTTCGCCGCCACTAAAGATGTGACTAAAAGCGCAATTAGGTGTCTATAAATAACTCTTCTAAATGGCTGAAATGATTTGCCTCTTGACTTTCAAACTCATCATGAAATCACCTCCCAAATTACTTAAACTGACTAAAAGAATAACACAAAATAAACGGAACGAGTGCAAATAATCGTCAATCTACTTAAATGCTAGTAGTTTAACTTGTCTATTGCTTTTGTAACGTAAATATACACTCTTAAACATAACAGTAGTATCTTAATAATTGTAGTATAGTGTGAGATATTCACACATTGTCTAAATAGTATTACTATGAAGAAAAAATGTGTATTTTAATAATACAAGCCTGTAACTATCTCGGCAGTGAAAATATATTTTCCCATGCAGAGATGGAATAAGCATAAATCACCACACAGGATTGACTACTAGAAAATGTTTTTTTTTTATTTTTTTTTAATGACGCAGAAACTCCAGTATTTTATTGCTTTTGATAAAAAATGGTGTGGGGTTGTACAACCAAGTGAACAAAGGTTTTTTTTTTGAAGTAGCTTTTACACGTATATGATACACCATAACTATAAAATATTCCATAAAATAAAAGCACCAATTGACCAAAAGAGTACAATATCATTAAAAAAACTTGTCTTATTAAAGAAAAGTAAAAGTTCAATGAAGTTACCTAACTAGACAGCATAAATGACAGATCAATAACCCTTGCTTACTTGTAAGTGGCCGGTTTAGGCGACAACGATGTCGCAGCTCTGCAATTTATTAGTAAAGCTATCATCAATAGTTAGACAATTCCTGCATTTTACAGATTTCTGCTAAGTGGAAATTACTTATACAATGAATTACCTTACCAGTTTGAATTGCCAATACTTACTTCATCAACGAGCCCAAACATGGACTAATAAGATCATGATACTGTTAATACCCAGAAAGTATTATAACACGCGGATTGCATCTGAATATAGCATTTTAATAGACGCAACGAACCATAGCCAGCGTACAAAAACCAATATCGCAAACGTATAATTACAAAGTAAAAATAAACACATTTAATTAATCGCTGCGTTAGGATAAAATCTCCGATAATTTCCTCATTATCTTAAAAAGGAAATCCCGTGACATGTCTCGCTCAGTTCCCGGTATCGCGCCGGTATGCGAGTAAAAGTGGCCGTATCGACAAATAGACGTGTGTTAGGCTTGATTTACACTTGCTTGTGAATTACCAGTGTTCTATAAGAATATCTTGACACGATTAGGTGAGTGAATAATGTTGCTCGAAATATTGTGCCTTGGGGTAAACCATCAATGTTTACGCTTATACTTTATTTATTTTTTTGTTGTGTTATGTAATGTTAAGGTAAAGTTTTAATTCCATTATATTTGCACATGAAAAGTCTATCCAGAATTCGTTTACTTTGCTTGAACACGTTTTCAAATTCAAATATTATGATTAATGGAATCGAAAGCCTTAATTAGGTATTTGTAATTGACAAACGTAGGTCAAGACTAATTAAGAGCGTTTGAATAAATGAGTTTTGTATTTAGATAATAGGTACTTAATTAATTAATATCTTGTAACATTGTTTAGTATGCTCATTTAATATTTAGCCTCCTTGAGTTTCTTATAATTCATAGTAGTGACAGATAACCTGTCGTCGACGCATCTTAGCGCGTATTTCACAAGGGGCAGGAAAGTGACCCGCCTTCGCCCAACATGTTTGTTGCCCAACCTGAAAGAAGGCGAGGTGTCACTGCAAGATAAACGATTATTAAAAATGAATAAAACAATAGCTTATTAGAGTTTATTGATGTGGGATTTGGGATCGACTAATGACATTTTTATTAGGTACACGTAAGTATTTGTTTTGTGTTATGGGAATCTACGAAATCTACACTAATATTCTAAAGAGGATTCTTGTATTTTATATGTTATGTTTGTAATGAATAAACTCAAAAAATACCTTTACAATGCTACATTATCTCTGAGTAATATAGGATTAGCTGACTAGAAGTTTTAGCCCAAAATGTAAAAAAAAAATCCTTCGTGGGACGCCGGGTTTTTATAAACTAATTTAGTTTCACATATTAAATACTGTAGGACGAATTACCATCAGGTATGTTGGCAGACGAGCTTTATTTAAATTTACAGATATTCAGTCTAAACTTAAAGAAAGAAGTAAGAAATACTCTCAGTCCAATATGTACCGTTTACTATTTTTTTATCAACTACTAAAGGATTATCTAATTTGTAGCGCCATATCATGCATTATTGCAAGATTTTATTACCGAAATTATCAGGTATTCAATGTCATTTGTTTTAATCCTACAATCTTTGAAGTATTAAATACCATGCGACGTGCATATATCTATGTAATTAAATTACATAATGTGTTCTGTCAAAGAACATACTGGAAGAAATTTAATTGTATCTTTGATTACATCTTTGGCTGAAATTGCTATAATTTAAAGTGGCACAGAGCATGAGTGATAACAGAGATTACTGATAACAAAAATTACGAGCATGAGAAGTAACTAAGTCAGACATTGCGCTACGTGCTGTAGGTTCGATTCTCCACAGGAAAAATACTTCCATGATCTAAAAATGTCAAAAAATGTGTGACATTTTTTTACAATTAAATATTTTTCAAGCGCGATACTGTTTTTCCGTGATTTCGACCTCTTACTAATTAATTAACTTGTTTAATTATTATTAACTGTAAAAATAAAGAGTCATATTTTGACGACCTCCGTGATCGAGTGGCGTACACACCGGTTTTCAAGGTGTCGCCAGCTCTGAGGTCCCGGGTTCGATCCCCGGCCGGGTCAATGTAGAAAACCCCTTTTCTGCAACGTCTCGGGTCTGGGTCTTTGTGGTACTTTCGTTGTCTCTGAATTCCATAACACAAGTACCTTAGCTACTTACTTTGGGTTCAGCAATGTATGTGATGTTGTCCACATTTATTTTTATTTATACCCAGTCAGTTGTTTTTAATTATAAATTTAAAATTATTTGCCTCAGACCTTCTTTTAAGGTACTCCGCTCAGCGACCACTATAACCTCACCTCTCAGACAAATTTGTCCATACGTCTCGTACGAGTTGCAGTTAACTTAACCATAAGTTTAACTCGACTTTATTTATCGTTGACCGCGGCATATCCTATACGACATAACATGTCCATAACTACACGGTTTGACGCCGTTTATCAGAAGCGAACAGTTTTAAGTACTTAGTAATCATTTTTTAAGTTTTTCATTTGTTTTTCTGTTGAGGATGTAAAAACATAGAACATCCTCCTTTTTGGTAGTCGGTTAAAATAAATAAAATTAGGTTTAAATGATATTCGGATCTTTTTTGTGTTGATATCTACAGGCAAGTGGATTTATAAATTTTACGGTTAAAAGCGGTAACACTAACGATAATTATCCACGTTGCATTTTCGACGAGCCTTATTCTGACAAAATAATCATAAAACTAACCTCTTTTAGGGGTCCCTATTACTAAGACTCTGCTGTCCGTCCGTCTGTCCAACTGTCGCCAGGCTGTATCTCATGAACCGCGATAGTTAGACAGTTGGAATTTTCACAGATGATGTATTTCTCTTGCCACTATAACAACAAATACTAAAAACAGAATAAAACAAAATTTAAGGGAGCTCCCATACAACATACTAGATTTTTTTGCTCGTTTTTGCTCGATATTGATAACGACAACAGGCAGACGCGTGAAATGTTCACAGAATATTTAGTTATATATTCACTTTAAAAATAAATAATTAAATTAAAATAAAACAAATACTTTAGCCCTTATACAAACGTGATTTTTTTGCCGTTTGTATAGATAAATATACGGAACCTTTCGAGCGCTAGTCTGACTCGCACCTGGCCGGTTTCATAAATAAGCTAGCTTACTTCCAATTGTACAATTAAGATTACAAATTTTGCTATAAAATTTTATCAAACTTCTCCGATAACACTCAAAAAATACAACTCATCATTGCAGATTAAAAGACTGCATAGTAACTACACATTCGTTTACCTTTTCCTAAGTGTTGTTGGGGACGGTTCCCAGTCCCACTGCCTATCTGACCTCCACAACCGTTTTTACTGCTTTATACAGTACCTATCCCATAGGATGACTGGTTTGTCAGAATCGTAAGTGTAGCTTAGCACTACATCTTAACTAATATTATACATGCAAAAGTAACTCTGTCTGTATGTCTATCGCGCTTTCACGCCAAAACTACTGAAGTGATTCAAATAAAATTTGGTACACAGATAGTCTAAAGCCTGAGAAAAGACATAGGCTATTTTTGCCGCGATAACCGATATCCATGCGGGCAGAGTCACGGGAAACAGTTAGTATAAGATAAAACAGCCTCACATAACGTGATGTAATTAATACACAATCGGCTAGAGTAGTAGAAAGCTATGAATGTTCCCATGGCAGCCATTGTCAATGGGGTTCACAAAATATGCTATTATTTACATTCTGCCGAATATCATGCGTGTGCATGTTTACTCACTTTCACTGCAGACTAAAATTTGTCAAAGTTGAGATGGAAGGTTGATAGTAATGTAATATTTCATGAGCACGGCCCACCATTCTTATGTGAAAACTGCCGTAATTGTATTGGAAAACGTTATCCATTTATTATGTGCAGATTATTTTTTCTTGCTTATGCGATAAAGAATCTGGATGGAAAATGGATAGCTTAGAGAAAAAATAAGTAAACTAGAGGTCGCCTAACAGAGTATGAACTATGAGCACCAACATGAACAAGTAAAATCATAAAATTAGTGTCAAAACAGAGCGCGCCGTTTTATAAAAACTATCTCAAAATCTAATATTACCCTAATAATATCTGAACCATCGATATTTTCGCATAAACGTCTGTCGTCACACGGCAAATCACTTAAATCAGTATACGAGCGGAGTACGTACAGATAAAAAAATGCTTACGCTCAGCACAAGAGGCTATAGCGATGCGCACACTCTATGCTTGTCTATGTATGCTGTAAGGTGGATATACCTATAAATATACAAGGAAAACTATTTCGCGACATGCTGCATCGATCTTTACATTAAACAAACTTAATTTTGTTTAAGTGGGTGTAGAAATGACACCTGTATGTAACGTATTCAAATGGCAGGACTTGTTTGTAAAAAATAGAATATAAATACTAACAATGTAGAGACTATATCTATATTAAAGCAATGGACAATCGTGAGAAATTAAGTGTGTATGTTTTTAGCAGCTGTAGGGGCCTCAAAGCTTATACCATTGTTGCAACTTAATGCATTACTGCCACCCCCTACTGGGCTCAATAAAATAGGTAATGAAGCACGAATTGAAAATAGTTTGACATTATAAAAAACAAGCAATTTAAATTAAATGAACAGTATTGTAAAATTACAGTTATAAGAAATAAGAAATTCTAAATGTTGTTCCAATTTTTGCAAGTTCAATTCGGTCATAAAAGTTTTATTTTACTCTTTGGAAACATTGCACCGAGAATTACTAAAATGAGTCAAAATTTACTAGGATTTGCCACATACATTTTTTAAGTATTTGTTATTATTTCCATCGTCTTTAGAAAAACTATCCAGCAGTTGCTAGCAATATTTTTTATATCAAAGAACTATGATAATATCTTGGAACAACTCACACACGGTCATCAGATCCCAAACTAGATAGAGCTTAGGTATTATGGCAACCAGAAAACGAATAAACATACTTATTTCTAAATACATACATACTTATTATAGATAAATTACAACCAGACACAGAACAAATGATCATGCTCATCACACAATAATTTGTCCTTGGTGGGAACCGAATCCACGACCTCCGATTTAGCAGTCTGGGTCACTAACTACTATACCAACAGGCAAATTCTATTAATGAGTTTTTAAATAATCTTTACTAATATTATAAATGCGAAGGTAACTCTGTCTGTCTGTCTGTCGCGCTTTCACGCCAAAACTACGAAACCGATTTAATGAAATTTGGTACACAGGTAGTCTAGAGCCTGAGATAGGACATGGGCTTCTATTTCCCAGGATTACCGACATCCACGCGGACGGAGTCGTGGGAAACAACTACTAAGTTATAAATGTGTTCAAGAATATTAAAATGCCCTCACACCCTACGTTCTTATTATTATTATTTAATGTAGATTATTATTATAATATTATATCATTATTTTCGCACCCTACGCGGTATAACTCAGTGTCACTTAATTATGTGTAACGCAATAATTCGATTTGATTTCATTTAATCATCCTTGTAAAATTCCTTGTTAATAATCACTTGATTTAACGGTTATAAAATACTATTAGCACTCAATTCAACGCCCACCTAACAGATTTATAGGCCTGTATTAAACCACGCTTGTTTATTTTGGAACCAAGCTTAACTATTTATTCTCTGACCTCAATACCTCTTGTGCAAGCCTAACTCACCTGCAGAAACAATTACCACAGGAATTTCAAACCTGTTACTACAACTTAAAGTTTAATTTTAAATGTTGATAATTTGTAGTTAGTATGTTTTAGTTTTAAGTAGTTTAAAAGTTGCACATCAAATTATAGAAAAGAATTTGTCTTATTAAAACTTTGTATGGTTTGTACAAGTTTTTATTAAAATACTTTGGACCACAGAATGTAAACAACGAATTGCTAATTTCAACTTAATTGCTTTGAAATAAAGACCAGTCATTATTAAGTGTTGCTACCAATGCGTTTGACTGTACGCATGATTGCATTGAAGCTAATTAGTTTTAAAATATTTGAACTATTTCTAAATTGATTAGTCATGTCTTGTCTTCTCCCATTAGTGTTACAGGTCAAAGGCCTCGTTTAAAGTAAGGAAACGGGAATTTATAACCATTGTCAATAACTTTACTTAGGTATAAAAAGCTTTATAAGAATTTGCAGTTCGACACAGATATTTTTATAGGGCTATCTATATTATTATTACTTATAATAAATCTGTAGAAGTGAAAATTCTGTACATTGAAAATATTAAAAAAATAAATAGCAGGGGGTGTTAATAGAACGAGACCGAACCCAACAATGTGATTAAAAAAATTTTTGTCTGTCTGTCTGTTTGTTCAGGCATCACGCAAAAACTACCGGTTCGATTACGATGAAACTTGGTATACGTATTCTTTAATATTCTGGGCACCACTCTGGGTACTTTTTATCCCGGAAAAGTATATACAATATAAAACAAACTTAATTTTGCGGTTCGATCCCTAGACCCGATTACTGTACCAACCGCAAATAATAAGTTTGTCGTAGGTTACGTCGCCCGGCCGCAGTGGAGTTCAGTTGGCGCTGCGCCCCAATTTATGCTGTAAATGTAGTGCCGAAGGTTGAATTTTTCTTGCACCGTTCGCAGCACACGCGTGGCGCGCGGCTGCCATGGATCGCTACCGTATATAAGGACGGCCTCTGAGCGCGCGTGCATTTAAACTCAGATCCAGCCATCCCTTGCTGTTTTTGCCTTATTAAGATCGTTAGCAACGCACTAAGTCGAGGTCCGAACCCTGCAGGGGGTGCCCTTAGTGAACGTTGCTGACGTAGTTAGTTTATTTTACTTGCTCTGGCTGGAGGCCCTTACGGTTCTCGCCAAAAGTCCGGTGAAGCAGTCAAAGCCTGCGCTCAGGGTAATTGCAGTAGACCTCTTCCAAAAAAAAAACGCGCGTGCATTTATAAAGTCCGGTGAAGCAGTCAAAGCCTGCGCTCAGGCTAACTGCAGTAGACCTCTTCCAAAGAAAAAAAAAAAAACGCGCGTGCATTTATAAAGTTCGGTGAAGCAGTCAAAGCCTGCGCACAGGCTAACTGCAGTAGAACTCTTCCAAAAAAAAAAAAAAAAGCGCGCGTGCATCATACATTTTTTGAACTTTGATTTGAACGGACGTGTCGAGTGGCGAGCGTTCGGTCTTATTTGCATTCTATAAATTGTATGTTTTAAATACTTGCAACTCTAAACCGTGCTTTTCAGCGCGACCTTTTTATTCCTTTTAGTTTTTATTAAGTACAGTTTAAGTTAGAGTTATTTAGGTTTATTTTTATAAGTCGTAGGCATAGATTTTAATTTTAAAGTATAGGTAGTATATTTGATAGTGTACGTTATTTTATGTGTGACTGTAGGTTATTTTATAATACTGTTAGGTAAGATTAGTCATTATAGATATGTTTTTAGGGATTTTGCTTATTTATTGGGTTTAGATTTGTTATCGGTAGGTATTTTATTTTCTGTTATTAAGTTTTTTTTAACTAGGTAGGTACTTAGGTTTTTTAATAAGGCGTAGACCGTATAGATTTTAAGTATAGGTAGTAGTGTGTAACGTAGGTTATTTTTAGTACTCTTAGGTAGTAGGACTCTGAGAGACATCAGGCTCATTGACCAACCCATGGGTGGTATTACAGTGGTTTTTGTGGTGATTTTAGGCAAATTTTGCCAGTTATACCACGGGGAACACGAGCTGACGAAATCAGAGCTTGCCTAAAAAGGCCAAGTTTATGGCCTCATATTGTATCCATGCATTTAACAACAAATATGCGGGTAAGACTTGGAGATGACCCACATGCACAGCATTTTTCTGATTTATTATTAAAAATAGGCACCGGAACTTATCCAAATGATGAAGGAAAAGTGCTTTTCAATGATAGGTTATGTTGTACGGTTTCGTCCGTGCAGGAGCTAATATTTTCAGTGTACGGCGACATAAGTAATATAACACATCAGCACAATACTTGGTTATGTAAAAGGTCTATTTTAACTCCTCGAAATGATCAAGCATGTGCAATAAATAATGAAATACTGTCGCTTATTCAAGGAGAAAGTCGAGAGTATAGGGTAATTTCGCCTGTTCGCGTCCATCGCCCAATTCGCGTCCATTTTACGGATCTCCCTTGAAAAATCCTAAAAAATAAGTAAACTAACACACCAATTAAACGAATAGTCATTACTGCTAATACCTCAATGTATAAGAGGCACGCACATATGGACAAAAGGTCCGTGCGCCAAACCAATCCCGTTTAGAAAAATAAAAAGTCCCGGCTGTTCATCAAGAGAGTGCGTACGCGCGGGAAGTTTAGATAAAAAGTAGTGTGCAGCGGCGCGTTCGATGGTAAGTTTCTTATGGTTTTATGTGAATTTTAGGATACATAGCTGTTTCTAGACTTTTATAATGAAAAAAGGAATAATATTAATTATGAATTTGCTTATGTTTTTTATATTTAACGAATAAAATACGGTGGACGCGAATTACTACATCGAATTTACAAAACTTCCACTTTGCGTCCGCAATGGACGCAAACTATACCTACAGGGGAAACTAATAAATCAAATTGCGTCCACTATTTTCGTTAAATACAATTGACTTGCTTGTAAAATTAATCTAAAATTTATTGATTATTATTATTGTATACATTTTTTAAAAAGACTTTTAAAAGATTATTAAATATAATTACAACTATAATTATATTTTTAAATGAAATGAGCAATTTCTTTCATTCTTATTTTTTTTTCTATTTAAGATGAGTTATCCGGAGACAAGAAAAAGAGAACATACACAGAAGACGATTTAAAAAAAGCGTTAAATAAAATTCGAGAGAAAAATAAACGGATAAGACAAATAGTGAAGTCAAAGAACTCCAGCAGCCATAGCTTCTGTTGCATGGAGAAAGTATTGTGAAGATAAAGAGCAGATCAAGAACGAAAAGAAGAAAGCCATACGAAAAAGAAAGTTAGAACTAACGGAGAAACAAGAACAGAAAATGACTGTACAATACTCTCAAACGGTTCGTAAAACTGTTCCAAAACGAAAAAAGAAGATACATCCTCTTCAAGAAGTCACACAGGAAACGGTAAATGAGGAATTTGAGAAAGAAAATTTACCACCCGTGAAGCGGGTGAAATGTTCTGAATGTGACGATATACTACTGTCAGATGTAGAAGACGACGATGAGAAAAACATAGGCTGTGACAAGTTTATTAGATGGTATCATCTGAAATGCACGCGTTTTTTTTGGATTAAGTTATTTAGAGGCCAAAGATAAGCCTTTTGAATGTGACCTGTGTCATTAATTGATTTTCTAAGGCTATAATAATCATACCTTGTCTCATAATTTATTGATTCAACAATTCTTCTAGTGGTATGATTCGACAAAATTGTTGTATTCTTTTGTTGATTTAATATAGTTAAAAACTTATATTTATTAATTGATTTGATTTATTAATTATATTATTAATCAAGGCTGAACTTTAGAAATAATAATATACCTTGTGATTTTAGATTACAATTAACAGAACTGATTACTGTTTATTCTTAAAGGTGCAATCATTATTTACCTACTACTAACCTAATTTAAGTTCAATCAATGTTAAAAAGAATTTCTTTCTTTTTTTTTAAGTGATGTTTTTAATGAGAATAATGTTGATTTTTAACATGTAGTTAAAATACAATCTTTCTTTACAAATTCTTAAAAATATCACCACTATATTCCTTTTCTCAGCTGGTGGACGCAAAATGGTCCACGGGTGGACGCAATTTGGATTTTGTGGACGCAAAGTGGGTAAAACGCATAATTCTGAAGATTTTCTGTTTTTTAAAAAAACACAAGATGTTTCGAACAAAACTGAAAGTTAATGTTAAAATAGACTATATAATGAACACATTACATAAATTTTTCATAGAAATTAGTGCTGGGATATTTTTATTATCGCCGTCAAACTTGCCAACTGCACTAAATGGACGCGAACAGGCGAAATGACCCTATCTCTATCAACAGAATGATTGATCAAGAAGAATCCACTAATTAATCCAATATAATTTTTGAATTCATTAAATGTTCCTGGACTTCCCTAACATACAATTAAGTTAAAAATCGGTGTTCCTATAATTCTTCTTCGTAATTTAAGTCCTCCTAAACTGTGCAATGGTACTCGATTAAAAGTCGTAAATCTACAACCTAACATAATTGAGGCAGAAATTTTAAACGGTTGTGGTGCCGGGGAAATTGTTTTGATTCCTAGAATTCCTTTGATTCCGAAAAAAATTCCATTCCAGTTTAAGAGAGTACAGTTTCCAATAGGTTTATGTTACGCCATGACAATAAATAAGGCACAGGGTCAGACTCTAGGCGTTGCTGGCGTCGATCTTAGCGTGAGTTGTTTTTCACATCAGCTCAGCTTTATGTCGCTCTGTCCCGTGTGAGCAGTCCAAGAAACCTTTATGTTCATATTCCGGACGGGCTCACTGACAATGTCGTGTATACTGAAGCTCTCAATTAATGTCGTACGGTGACTATCTGTCGTTACTATTATCTTTGTGAGCATTCGTTGTAATGAACGTCAGCTTCGCTATTGGATATCCTGCAAAAAGGCACCAAAGTAGAAATCTACAGAACGCGAGCGATGCCTCGAGCAAAGATATCATTTACCCTCTTAATCACCGCTAATGAGACCCAATTGGTTTTCTATTGTAATTAGCCACAAGAGAAGGCCTAAAAGTATTAATACCGGTATGCTCAATAACATCCAAGTTTCGACATCCACGCGAACGAAGTCGCGGGCACAGCTAGTAAACTAATAAATTTATACGTAATGATTAAAAAACCGGCGTCGCGAGTCGGACTAGTGCATGAAGATTTCCGTTTGGTACGACGGTAAAAGATTTATGCCCTTTTTTGCGGCAACAGAAATACACACTGTGTAAAAAAATATATTCTCTAGCTATGAAGTACGGTTCATGAGATACAGCCCGCTGACAGTCGGACGGACAGCGAGGGTTTTGTAAAAAGCAGTGAGTTCAAAGCCCTAAAAAAACCTCAGGACTCCTCTTTAATCATTATACCAAATAAGTTGAAGTATTGTTTAAAAGCCTATGACTATCTCTCTGCAGGGTAAAGATCTCTTCTCATATAAAGAAGGAACGAGCACTAATCACCACGCGTCTTCACTGGTTCGAGTTAGCGATTCCAGATTCCATTGTTAAAACAATCCAGGTTTACTCACGATATTTTCCTTAACCGTTAACTAGATGTAGTGTGTATCTTAGAATATCTTGAAAAATACTTACTATCTCTCTTCCATACAAATATTATAAATGCGAAAGTAACTCTGTCTGTCTGGTTGTCTGTTACGCTTTGTAACTAAATATGTAACTTACTCTAAGTTACATTAGGTACCAATTATAGCCCGCGACTCCGCCCGCGTGGTTCCCGTCTATTGCAGCAAAAAGCCTATGTCCTTACTGGGGATCCAAGCTTACCCCATACCAAGTTTCATCAAAATCGGTTCAGCGGTTTAGTTACAAAGCGTAACAGACAACCAGACAGACAGAGTTCTATTTGCCTAGGGCCAATCAATTAATCTTAATTTTTTAATCGTAATTACATTCAAGTGGTCCTTAGCGGTTGTTAAAAAGTATCTGCATATAATTAAGGAAGTTACATTAGTAACTGAATACGTTATATATTGGTAATTTCTATGAGCTTTGTAGCTTCAAAGAATTTCCCGTACATAACATGATAATTGACATCCATGTGGATCGGGTATGCTACTTATTGCCGTGACAATACGGGGCCAACCTCGTTCCCACGAATTAATAAGATCAGCCAACAAATCCGTGCAGGCAATCTAGATAACTGCCTGACTCGTGTACAAGTTAAAATACACTTATTTGTTTCAATATTCTATAAAGAATTTATTTAAAACTAGCTCGCGTGAATGTCGGTTACCGCGGCAAAAAGTAGCCTATGTCCTTTCTTGGTATTCAAGCGTACCTCATACTAAGTTTTATCCGAATTGGTTCAGCGGTTTAGCCGTGAAAGCGCGACAGACAGACAGACATAGTTACTTTTGCATTTATTTATAAGTATGGATGTGCACCTCCGTTTAACAGGCGTCATAACCGTTACCATGAATAATTTTATCGAGAGAAAAAGTTATTATAAGTGTACAAATTCAATACATCTATACAAATAAATAAAATTGAAGTCTCTGTTTGTAATGTTAAAATAATAGTTTTATTTTATATTTTAAATATATATGGCGATACCTACGCTTATCAACCAATTTTAAATTTGTGTCTGTCTTCTTTTTTTCTCTGATAAATAAAATTGAAGTATCTATTTCTAATGTCAAAATAATAGTTTTACTCATACTGTTAATTGCACAAGTACCTATTTACTAACAAAGATGCACACTCCGTTTCTTAGCTATATAAATACCTTTCTTATCTCAAACAAATAGTCTGACGGTTGACAGATAACTTTGCATTTTAAAACGACTCACTTTTAGCAGATTTTTATCTTACATAACTGAACTTGCACTTAACTGTAGAGATGGGTGATTGGTAAACCATTAATAGCACAGTTAACTCCACGGTTAACTGAATCAATCGCGCGGATTAATCGGTTCATTGAATTGTCAGTTACTTGTGAACGCGACGTGCTACTCACATGTGCTCACTTTGTATCTATACTTATACTAATCTATACTAATATTATAAAGCTGAAGAGTTTGTTTGTTTGTTTATTTGTTAGTTTGTTTGTTTGAACGCGCTAATCTCAGGAACTACTGGTCCGATTTGAAAATTCTTTCAGTTTTGGATAGCCCATTTATTGAGGAAGGCTATAAGCTATATAACATTACGCTGCGACCAAAAGGAGCGGAGCATAAATGAAAAATGTTGCAAAAATGAAAAAACCTTTGAAACTAAAACACGCGAACAAAGTCGCGGGGGACAGCTAGTGTGACATACAACGATGCCAAAAAAAATTACTGGCTACAACAATTAAACCTGAAACTTAAATTGATATAATGAAAGCATGTTTGTATAAATTTATGGAGGGGTACCCTAGGGTTTCAAAGGTGTAATTCGAAGGTTCATTTAACAGACGTGTATAAAAAAATCTCATAATTTCTGTGCACCGGTCGAGATTGCTCTCTGCCTGCCGACCCCCGCTACGCTCGTCGTTGTCATAACTGTTCAGACAAGTCGTCGAGCTGCCTGGCCCACTTCAGAGTAGGGCTGCGGTTACTGGAGACTGGCGGATTCTGTTGCATTTTTGTTGCAATTTACGTTAAATAACTTCAGTCAAAGTTTTGGGTTTATCATGAGTTTTACCTGAACATTTTGGTTGCAAAGTATTGTACATCCCATTTTTTAAAAGAGTAGGTAACCTGTGGAGTTTCTTGCCGATTCTTCTCCATATGAATGACATTTTGGAACCGCGTAACTAGAGTCATTAACCTTTCAAAAGTGTCTTCAAAGGCTTACTTGAAATTAAAATGTTTGTTTTTTTTTTTATGTAGCACAGGACTCTGAATACTCTATAACTCAACACTCTCTAAGTATTTACAATTTTCGGGGACTGCGGAAGATAGCACATACGTTTATTCTGGACTCTCCAAAATAGTAGGAGATGATCACCTCTAATGTTAGATGACATAGTTACCTATACATATTTTCATAGCACACAAAACTATTTTTTTTTGTGACATATCAAACCAGCCGCACATCTCTCAGTGGCAGTTGGTTTGACCATCTTATACCACTGCCATCCGTGTAATTTCCAAGTGACTTATTTTAACCTAGAGAAGCTTTACCTGGCCGTTTAAGTAAAAGTCGTGAATAATTCCAATCACCTTCGTCTAATCTCGATATGTAAGCTCGAAATCATACTAACAGACAAACAGAAAGCATGTCACATTGTATGCAAACGAAGCCACCCACACTGATATAAGACCTTAACAATTTAAACCTTAACCCTCAAGAATAAAGTTTAAAATCAATCAATAATATTCTCGCATAAAATTAACTTGGATGACGTCACTATCTCATTGTCAAATTATAAGGTTGAAAATCAATTGTGATATAATGTGCCGTTGATGAATGAATTTACTTGTGATTGGATTTAGCACTTTATGTTAAAGATTTTAAGGTTAAAAATGTATTGTAGGGAGATGTATACTGAATTTAATTGAGTTTGTCGTGACTGGGACTAATAGAGGTAGTTTTTAAGATCCAAAATGGCCGATGATCTCATTTTTAAATCGGGATGTGTTGTTGTGGTATCGAGAACCAGATATTAAAAATGTATTGCCGAGCCTGTTGGTCTAGTGGTTAGTGGCCCTGACTGCTAAACTAGAGGTCGTGGGTTCGATTCCCACTCAGGACAAATCTTTGTGTGATGAGTACGATAATTTGGTCTGTGTCTGGGTGTAATTTATCTATAATATGTACTAGCTGTGCCCGCGGCTTCGCTCCCGTAAACTGACTACCTACCCTACCTATTTATTTGTTTTTAAACCTTCCCTGTATTCTAGCAAACAAAACAATAAAATAATTTTTAAAATCGGCCCAGCCGTTTTAGAATTTTAGCGAGACTAACGACCAGCAATTCGTTTTTATGTATAAGATGTATTTAGAAATATATAAGAATATTTATCAGTTGTCTGGTTGCCATAATCCAGGCTCTGCCTAGTGTGGGATCAGATGGCCGTGTGTGAGCTGTCCCAAGATATTATTATATTATTATTATTATATTGCTAGCCTTAAACTACCGTATAACAGTGTATATACCTCATCTCATATTGAAAAGGCAAACATTGGTCACATCAAGTATTTACATACAATTAAAATGCGTTTATCAAGACCAATCTAAGCTAAGCGACAATAGCCTAATGAATAGGGTGACGGCCATGAGATCGAGAGGACGCAGGTTCAGTCCCCACCCATTGTACTATTGATGTGAACCCACTCCAGACACAAGCATATTTAGCTCAGTTGGAGGGGTTAACAAGATTGCTAGTAATGTAAATTCCACTCTAAACGCCTGTAACCTTTTCAAAAAAAATAAAAATAAGACCAATGTTTATTAAACAATAAATAAGATGGCAAAAAACTTGGGATTTTTAAAGCATTCTTATCAAAGACTAAAACTTATAAAAAGCCGGCGATATCTTGTCAATTTGTCAGCATGTCGACATCGCCACATTCCCCTACACGACCTATAAGATGGATGTTGTAGTATGTGATGCCTTGAGAGCTGCCCATCCCACATTCCTGCCCAAATGCTATGCTAGATAACGAGGACGGACCGAGGCCGACGAGATGGAACTATTCAACATGCAATATCCTGTTTTGAGTTGTTAATCGATCAGTAGATGCTTTACCTTTGTACGTTTTCGTTTTTATGGTTCATTCCCCGCCGAAGGGTGCCAATGGGCCCCTATTACTAAGCTTCCGCTGTTTTTTCGTCCGTCTGTCCGCCCGTCCGTCCGTCCGTCCGTCCGTCTGTCTGTCCGTCCGTTCGTCTGTCTGTCTGTCCGTCCGTCCGTTTGTCTGTCCGTCCGTCTAGATGGCCGTCCGTCCGTCTGTCTGTCAGCGGGTTGTATCTCATGAACTGAATTAGCTAGAGAGTCGAAATTTATATGTACTTATATTTGAACAGTGTGTATTTCTGTTGCCGCTATAATAGCTAATAATAATATTTAATTTAAGAGGGTTCCATAAAATGGTACGTAACCCTTTATGCGCAAATCCGACTAGCACTTGACTGGGTTTCTGCAAAAGTAGAGTCAAAGGGAAAACTATGACAAAAATTTTCGATGTCGGCGTAACTATAATAAGCTGGACGAAATAAAGTTTAGCCTGTTACTAATTATAAAATCATAGTTTATCTAATATAATATAATAATATTCTTTTCCGCTATTATTTAATTACACCGTAACTCAATCATTGTACCTTTAGTTCGCATTTTTTCGACTTATTAGTCTTTTCTGAACAATTAAATTAAATTTTATTTGGCTATTAGTGATATAGTTACAACCAATTATATTTTATCTGTCTTTCTAACTCAATAGATATTGGCTTGTAGGTCTTAAAAACCAAGATCGGAAAGGTCATTGAACGTCGTGACCTTACAACCTTTGCAATTGACCTCATGCATAGATAACTTGTGTATAAAATAGCAAGGTTGTTCAAATGCATTAAGTAATACAAATATTCCTATTATTTTCCAACTTATTTTAAGTTAGGTACAAAATATGTACTTTAACTTAGAACCTAAACCTAATTACATCTATACTAATAATACTAATCTATATTAATATTATAAAGCTGAAGAGTTTGTTTGTTTGTTTGTTTGAACGCGCTAATCTCAGGAACTACTGGTTCGAATTGAAAAATTATTTTTTTATTGGATAGTCCGTATATTGAGGAAGGCTATAGGCTATATAACATCACGCTACGACCAATAGGAGCGGAGCATAAATGAAAAATGATGCAAAAATGAAAAACCGTTGAAAATAAAACACGCGAACAAAGTCGCGGGGGACAGCTAGTATAGGATAAATATATAATATATATATTTTTTTAATATTACATTATTTTGGTTTCGTATTTTTTCAGTTAGCGTATTATTTAATGGTCATAATAAGGAATATGCACGATTTTTTATGTTGTTAATTGTACAATTACAGCTTCTTAACACTAGAAAATAACATCATAATAAAAAAAATGAGATTCAAAATAACCATTAATCCTGACATAAAAATAATAGCTTTTGAAACAGGCCATCTTCTCTGCCTCTCCGTGCGCATATTGACGTCAAAATAATGTCAGAGACGTTTTCAACGGGAACAATAACACTAATGCAGCGCGTACCGTGACGTCATATTTGCACCGACCAATGGCGTGCGTTTTGATATGTCATAAATCCCGCGTTCTATTTTATTTTTTTGTATTTTATTCAATTATTGAAATAACAAACTAGTCAATTCTTCATGGAGTAGAATTGAAATATATTTCGATGTTAAAGTTTAAACGAAATCGATGATTTTTGCATATTACCTATTTAATATACTAGTACCTACTACACAATACTATATATTAAAACTTGTGATTCGTTGTGTACAATAAGAAAACCATGCATTTACAAACTCTTTCGTAATACACAGATGTAATAAATAAACTTTAATAAGATTCATATTCCGATATTTATGATAACTACGTAATTCCGAAATATCGAGAGCCAAGCCGGTTTTAAACAATTTTTATTATACAGGTTAACGTGACAAGCGACGCATGGCGCCGAAACCGGGGCCATAGGTTCGAGTCCCATATCATAACTTATAAAATTTTAAGAATAAATTATGTTATTATCAAAATTTTGGAAGCCATTACGCTGTCTTATGAAATAGGCATAAGCTTAAGGTCTTAGGTAATAACTTATTTAAAGTTTTTTGTAAACTACTTCTATGTGAGATGTCCCAAGATATTATTATTATTATTATAATATTATTTTGACGATCTCTATGGTGCAGTGACACATCGGTTTTCAAGATGTCGCTAGCTCTGAGGATTCGATCTCCGGACGGATTAATGTAGAAAACCACAGAACAGATAAATACAGTAGAAAACCACTTTTCTACATTGGACGTTTGTGTTAACTTGCTTGTCTCTTATTCCAGGATACATTATGTTTTAGCTACTTACTTTGAGTTCCGAGCAATACATGTGATGTTGTCCACTTTATTTATTTATTATTATGTAAATACAAAGTGCATAAAAATTAGATTAGTTTTGTTTCTTAAAGTAAATCACACTATTGTTGTCCAGAAATTTTAAGTAATTAAGCAAATAATGATTTTGGAAAACCTTAATGTGAAATAAATATATCAAAACTACATTATAAACACACAGCCACATTTAGTAACTTTTGTATATTTAATAATATTAAAGTTAAATATCGTAGCTTTTTTGTTTTATGAATCACAACAGACTAATCGGTCAATGACCGATTATCTATACTAATATTATAAAGCTGAAGAGTTGGTTTGTTTGTTTGAACGCGCTAATCTCAGGAACTACTGGTTCGAATTGAAAAATTATTTTTGTATTTGATAGTCCGTTTATTGAGGAAGGCTATAGGCTATATAACATCACGCTACGACCAATAGGCGGAGCATAAATGAAAATGTTGCAAAAATGAAAAACCGTTGAACCTAAAACACGCGAACAAAGTCGCGGGGGACAGCTAGTTTTTAATAAACTTCGTAAGGGTTTGCAATATAAGGAGCGTAACATTCACACTCGATGTTGAAATATTCAATCACAAATTATTTTTCCTTCACCAATCCGAGATCAAATGGTAACAATGTATTTCCTAAAACATCGCATCATTGCTACATCTTTAATAGAACGGAACACAGTTGCAAAAGTCACATAACTCTAAATTAAAAATTTCATAACGCCTGACAAATAACTTATAGCAAGACCCGCGAGCGGAGCACGCGACATGCTATTAGTTATTACGTAGGCGTTATCGCACGCTGTCTTGTGGTTTGTTATTGGTGTAAGTTGTTCAGAGAATTTACGTAGGCGCTTTCCGTTATTTTTTTCAAATCTAACCAGTATTATGTTAAATAATATTTAATCATCGTGTGCATTTATTCTTTATTAACTGTCTTAATTTGCCTGAATAATTATATTTATGGTCAAGCTAATATATTTTTATTTTTTCGATATAAATAAAAACAAACGCAACATTACATTTTTTTTTTCTTTTTTTTTTTTCTTTTTTTTTTTATATTCTGTAGTAAGGATACAGAATACTTTAATTGAAATACAAAATTACAATCAAAATCGAACAGTAATGCATGACAATGAATATTGTCTCATCTCATTATAATTCGAAATACCTCTGTACATATACGATTCCAAACATTCATGAATAATTTATTATTATTATATTTTGGCATTAATAAACACGATTCAATCCCTGATTTTGGAAACAACGTATTTCAATAAAAAATGAATTCATTATTTATTAATTACGGCCAATTGAATGCAAACCGGAATTTCCTATTACACAGGCTGATTAATCTCTCCTTTGCTTGTTGCTAGAAATCTTTATCGTATTGTGACTTTTATTTTGTTGTATAAACGGCAGCTTTACTCCTTTAAATAAATAATATCCCTAACACTGTTCTTCTAATATTATATTTACTAATATTCAATATCTACTTATAACTTTAGTATGATAATTATCTCTACTTATTTTACAATTAATAGTTGCTTAGCACGACATTCCAATTCCATGGCCTGAGGGAGAATGCCCGTGTTAAAACAACTTCTTCACGTCCTAACTTTCGTTGATAGCCAAGTGTCATAATTTATTACAAAAATCCTTGCAACCATAGGTCACTTATTTTATTGATTGCTAACACTTTAACTATAATAAATTAATTATTACAAAGATTCGGTCAAGTGGCCTGGGAATCGTTAACATTAGCTAATATTTTAAGATTAAGTGTAATAAATTATTAGCAAGGTTAAGTTAATTATATAGATAGTTATTGTATTGTTACAGTTGCTTAAACCCGTTTTTTCGGCACACTTTAAATCCTCATACTTCTTCCACTACCTTGGAGGAAAATGAGGGTAATGCTACTCCGTTCTGTTTTCTAACAGGGTAAATAGTAGGTATAATCGCAAATCTACACTATTTATTCTGTTTATCAGATTTCTAGCAACCAACAGAAAAGTAGGATGTATGTCAAGAGTTATTCGTTTAATCAGAGTGAGAAGATAAATTTAAAACTGGTCATCTCCTTTTGATAACGCAGCTATATTATCCACCGTCAAAACTCAAGTTACAATAAACAACTTGACTCGCATAGGGATCGGAGCAGCGAACAAGAGTAATTCATAATAATACTAACATGATATTACGAGACACATGGTGTTTAAATTTCTTACATCAAGGTCTGTCACAAGTCTCACACAGCAAAAGTGCAATTTGGGAATGCTAACAGCAACTTTTGAACATTATTTTCATTATTTCTTTATCATTAAACTGACCATCTCTACCTATACCTAGGTATCTACATAATAAATAGGACCAAACATTTCCTGGACATAAGCAATGACCAAGCAAGCCAAAAGCCGTATGATATTTAAAACCTTAAGCTGTTCCAGTATCGAAAAAGTACGGAACAGCACAGATCTACCACCGTCTCTTTCACTAACTACACTCATGCCATGCGCCTGATTAAAATCGAACAGCATTTTATATCAATTTTGGTCTGAGTTCGTTAAGGCTATCACTGCGCATGCTCTGTGTATACTGTATAGTGTATAGCTATGCAGCGCCTCCCTGCGCCACCTCCGCGGTACCGTTACGCTTGATATAGTGTTTGCCGACCGCTGCCCGCAATCGCTTCCGTACTCCGGCGCATCCTCTTAAGGGCAAGCTTTCTCTATTAGAACTCAAACACAAATTCAATTCATTACTCTCTTCCCAAAGAAAAGTTACAAGTAATTAAAAAACCTTAAGCTTTACATTTGAGAAAGACTAATTACTTAATGCATGGTGCCTCAAAACACCAGTAAACAGATTGTACATGCGAGACGTAACAGATGCTTTATTGTTTTTTTTTTGTATCCGGATAAATAAATGGAACAATAATATTAAATAAATAAATGTGGACAACAACACATACATTGCTCTAAACCCAAAGTAAGTAGCTAAATCACTTGTGTTATGGAATTCAGAGACAACGAAGGTACCACAAACACCCAGACCCGAGACAATGTAGACAAGTGTTTTTTACATTGACCCGGCCGGCGCACTATGGGAAAATCACGTATGTTTCGTCTCAAAACCTAAAACGGTGAAAGTCGTTGTTATGGAATAAAAATAATAAATTATTGTAGTCCAATAATTAAGCTTTGTATTAGCAATTTTTATTTTTATTTTTTGTTAGTCTTATTGTATAAAAACAGGCATCAAACTAACTCATGTTCAATAACGTAATTTCGACGCAATACGTTACTGAAATTCAACGCCTCAGTACTCGAAAGTTTTTGATATAAATGTACAAGTATTATACATTTTTGGAATGCTTATAATCTCCTCAGGACGTTTCGTAATTAATATAATATATATTGGTGTAATAAAATAAAATTAACTAATGTAGTTTAAGTTGGTATGTTTTAAGGGTTCATATTTTTTTAAATGGACTTACACCCTTTACCGCTGCTTGCCGCTGTCGAGATATTTGTTGTATTATGATCTTTATACATTAGTTTATGCAAGGAGCAAAAAAAATTTTGCTTATACTTGCAAACTTTCTGACACGGTGTCAAAACATATCGCGAGATAAAAAAATATATATATTTTCAATTTGTTTTATTTCTCATAAAATCATTTGTTGTCTATTTAGGTCAAATAGATAAAAAGTTCATTACAATAACGAGAATTAATAATAGTTCTTTGTGGTTTTCATTCAGTTTTGACCACCTTTCTTGATAATAAATGGTCATTATCTATTAGGGTCAAATTAAAACATGGGAAGAGTGCAAATGATAATTTTCTTTTCTTTTTGCACATAGCACTATATTGTTGCTTTGGCCTACATATACGGATGACAAACCCTGAAAGATTTACAAATTTTGGTCAGACATACAGTGTAAAAAGCAGTTGATTCTATTTTCAAATATTCGCAAAAGTTGACTGATTTAAAAAATGGGTGAATTTGTTTGTAGCAAACGAGAGTTGTGCAATTTGTTGATAAATGGGCATAATATAGACTACTTACGAGAAAGACGAGACTTACTTACTTACGAGAAACTTATAAAACGAATGTACATAATACTACAAACTATGTCATCTGGAATGGCGATTAATTCAAAAAAGTTCGGTGAATACGCATATAGCACACCCCAAATGTACGTAAATATAATTGGTATTATATGCCTTCCTCCGTGTATTAAATACTTATACACGGAGAAAAAAACATTCAGTACTATGCTATTTTACCTATCGGACAATTGTCCGAAGACGCGCAAGAATCCCGAAATAAGGACTACAAAAAGTTTAGACTTCAACTCTAGAAAGTGTTCAAGAGTGTTCAACCAATGAAGACGTGTTTCATACATTGTTGTATACTTCTGATCCATATATTTCAAGTTTGAGAAATACCTCAGAAACAATATCAAAAAAACTTTTAGATGAAGCCAAATCCCTTCTTGCTGTTGACGAAAATCTGTAGAATTATATTCTTCTATTTATATTCTATTTTATGTTAATCACAAAAAAAAAACATAATTTGTTTTTTTTTCTTATAAAATTCATGTATTTTTTAAGTTTTATTTTTTTTAAATTGATTAGTAAAAAAAATTCAAAATCAAAATTATTTCCATTAAACTCTATACTTTCAAGTATATGTGTGCAAAATTATAGCTCTTTTAGTTTTGAAACAACTGAGATACGGAGTTTTGAGACGAAACATACGTGATTTTCCCATAGTGCGGCGATCGGACCCGGGACCTCAGAGCTGGCGAAACCTTGAAACCTGGTGTGTACGCCACTCGACCACGGAGGTCGTCGGAATATTGTCTATCGTAAGATATAAAAATTAATAGTTATTATTATTTATTGGACACAAAAATATAATACAAATAGAAAAGGTCCCCCCTGACTTCTGCACTATTAAGGAATGGGTTGCAAGCCGGTGTCGTTCCCTACAACGTTGACGATAAATTTTGTTATGTAAGAATTTGATTGTGTGAGATGAGTTCGCGTGCTTTGCCGTGGACTTATTATAACTTTATATCGTAACGTTTTTATAATGCACCTACTTCTTGTTACCTCTGTATAAATCCGCCATTATACTTTTATGTATATAAAGCAAAAAATAAATATATAATAATAACTTGGAACAACTCTTACAAGACCATCTGATCCCAAACTAGACAGAGCCTGTATTATGGCAACCAGACAACTGATAAACATACTTATATATTTCTAAACACATATAGACAGACATCAGACACAAAACGCAAAGATTTGTCGGAGGTGGAAATCGAACCCACGACCTCCGGTATAGCAGTCAGAGTCACTAACCACTAGACTATTAGGCCAGTCAGTGAGTGAGAAACAGGATAACTTTTAATTCTGTCACCAAGATTTGATTAACTGATGACTGTTTTAAGTCCGAAACTGGTCGGAAATTCGAGAAACACGATCGTGACTAATGTGATCCAGTTGAGAATGTTTATTTACAAACATATTTCTCTTAAACTTTCCCATTTCCTGTTTTTAACACAATTTACCTTCATTTAAAACATAACTTTATAATCATAAAACTTCAACAACAAATAATTTCCTACAAGATTTTAAGTATTTATATTTTCGGTAAAATTATCAAAATTGCACAATTATCAACAATTACATCAACTTAGCCTTAACGATCGTTTCGCTGCGCAGGCGCACGCCGCGCACCGAACGCGCGCATTCTCTCGTTGACCGTCGTGGAGTACGCACGTACATCAACGCAACAAATTCGAATCGAAACAAGTGAAGTGAAGTGAGTGCTATAGTGAAAAAAAATGTGAATAATTCTGGTTTTTATTTAGTGATATTTTAGCATCACTATTATGAAAACTGTTGATATTCTAGAGGTAAATTCATTTATTTATTAGAATTTAATTACACGCTCCGTTGGTTTTGTTAACGAGCCAATATTTTGTAAAGATTGGTAAAAGTGCATAACTGGAATATTTAAATGATGTTGCATATTTGTGGCGGTATCTTGATCGTTATCTATATAAATGGTGGATTTAATTTTACTCTGCGTTACTTAATGTACGTAGAAATTTATTATTAAACTAGCTGTCCCCCGCGACTTTGTTTTAGTTTCAACGGTTTTTCATTTTTGCAACATTTTTCATTTATGCTCCGCTCCTTATGGTCGTAGCGTGATGTTATATAGCCTATAGCCTTCCTCAATAAACGGACTATCCAATACAAAAATAATTTTTCAATTCGAACCAGTAGTTCCTGAGATTAGCGCGTTCAAACAAACTCTTCAGCTTTATAATATTAGTATAGAATAATGTTATTGACTATAGGTTTTACTCAATACTAATGTAATGACGTTTCTAGTCGATGAAACTTGCAGAAACTGTTTTTTGATCATAAAAGCACAATAAATTTAAGTACAATTTATGATTAATCTTTAATTTACTTTAATAGTACACCGAGATTTTATCGTTGAATTAAATGATGGTCATCAACATCTATTTTAATTATTGTTATCTTTAAACCGTGCAATTGCCGACAAACTTAGCTTTCTAAAACTAATGTCATTAGATGTACTTACAATGTTTTGATGACCTAAATGATAATGCTTAGAACTTTACCCTAGATAGGTCCCCATAAATTGATGGTCTAAAGACAGTCTAAGGAAATAAATAGTATGAAACTACTCATGAGTACTTAAACGACAATCAGTTTTAAGTCACCGTTAAGTCTCATGCTGTCTCTTACTCTGTCACTTTAAGTAGTAATAGATAGACACTTAAGAACGTCTTAAAGTTAAGTTGTGTCTCAAAATTCGGGGGTTAGAGACGTGCTTAGTGTGCTGTTTGGAACTCTCATTCCATCAGACTTCATACTTTAAGCGACAGGAACTATTTAGGATAGCATTAACTATGCAAACACAAGTTATAGGCAACTACATCAGAGCAGGAACACACGTTACTTAATTTATTTATTTATTACCTTACAGACTTATAATTACATAGATATAACAAAATAGTTTAACATGTTGCTAATTACAAGCTTCTACAAATTAACAATTTAGTACACATGTAAGTTTTCCTTACTTTTACTGTCTTACTATCTATATAATGATTGAACCAGAACCGATATCAATATAAATACTAAAATTGTTAATAAAAGCACTAATTAATAACTATACTATTATTCATGTAATGTGGTCCAAATAATTTAATTGTAATGTAAGTTGAAGTAGTTTGTCATAAATTTTATTAATTAATATCTACCTAATTGGTTATTAATTTGCATGCCGAACAAAGTAGGCGAAATATGAAGAACTGTACTAATTTATAAAATCTGTCATTTACTATATTTCAAGCAAATAAATAAATTCTGTAATTCTATTCTATTTAAATAATTATGTATGTTTATGTTTGTGACAGTTTCACTAATCTAAGAAAATAAACCTCTTATCATAAGTTTTATTGGAGTTATATTAGTGCAAAATATGTCAATATTCAAAACAGCCGAAAACATAATATTAATGTTTTTAGTAGCGCTCAGAAAAACGCATTCCCTCTGTAGGTAATTAGAAGAAGATAAAGGTGCCTTCAACAACGGCCTCTGCCTCAAACCAAGCGCCTACCTCACACCACGATTGCTCACTTGAGAACTAACGATTATATTTACATATGAAATCCAGATTGAATTGACTAGCCTGTTGGTCTAGTGGTTAGTGACGATGTCTGCTAAACCAGAGGATGTGAGTTCGATTCCCATGTAGGACAAATCTTTGTGTGATGAGCACGATCATTTGTTTTGTGTCTGTGTGTAATTTATCTATAGTACGTGTGTAGAAATATATAAGTATGTTTATCAGTTTCCTGGTTGGCATAATACAGGCTCTGCCTAGTTTGGGATCAGATGGCCGTGTGTGAATTGCCCAAAGATATATTATAGATATTTGGTGTCCTTACAACGCTTTTTCACCGGTTTTCACTGTCTTAAAAGAACTAAGAACGTACATATAACTTAAAAAAGTCCCATCAACAGGTACAGCTTAGGTTCAAAACTATAACCTTACAAATCAAATGAAATGAGGTCTTCTCAGCACTGGGAGAGGATATGATTGTTATACAACACACTTTCTTTTGTATCGTAGGTTGATACATTGTTGCAATAATTTATCGGTATAATATAGTCAGAATGTTTATTATTTATTAATTGTTTATTGTATTTACTTCACACTTAGCTTTCACGACGGAATCCCGACATTCTTCACTCTGAACTCAATAGTTTACTTTACATTCTTGTTTGTTTTGGCTCAAAGTTACACATTGATTATTAATAATATTCTTCAATAACAATATGATAATGAACCTACTTACCTTAGTGTCGTGGTGGCCTAGTGGTTCAATGAACGGATTAGTGAACACAAGGTTGCAGATTCGAACCCATTCGAACCCATAACAGGCAAGTACCAATGTGACTTTTTCAAAGTCATACGTACTTTCTTAATTATTCCAAGACATCATTGACAAACGGTGAAGGATAACATCGTGAGGAAACCTGGATTCCGACAATGGGAATCTGAAATCACCAACCCGCAATGAGCAAGCGTGGTGAGCCATGCTCGTGCCATCTCTATATGAGAAGAGGCCTGTGCCCAGCAGTGGGACATTTATAGGCTGGTATGTTGATGATATGATGAATGAACCTACAAGTGGCCTAGTATTTAACTTGCGCATTGATGTGACAATTGCTGGCAAACCAATGAAATTAAATAAAAAATAAAAATAGGACTACCCATGATGATTCGTTAGCTGTTAAGATGAGTATAACACGTAGTTTCCTATTCCTTGTCATATAAAATTGTAAAAAATCACACAGTTTGACGACTTCCGTGGTCGAGTGGCGTACACACCGGTTTTTATGGTGTCGCCAGCTCTGAGGTCCCGGGTTTGATCCCCGGACGGGTCAATGTAGAAAGCCAGTTTTCTACATTGTCTCGGGTTTGGGTGTTTGTGGTACCTTCGTTGTCTCTGATTTCAACACAAGTGCTTTGTCTTCTTACTTTGGGTTCTAAGCAGTTCATGTGTTGTTGTTCACATTTATTTTTTTTATTATGTAATTACAGTTTCATCTGTAATTATAAAAGCATACAAAATCGATGATTAAACTGCTAAGCTACTGCGACCTTATTGTTGAACATTATTAAAAGACGATAAAACAACGTTGAACCAAGTAGGGCGGGCAAAAAGCTCGGTATACTCGTTACTGAGATAATGTATAATATACATAATAAATTATGGACAAAGAACTCGTCAGAGCTGTCTTTATGCGAAGCTAGTGCAGCCAGTTCTGATGGGCCTTACTGTTTAAACTCATCAGTCATCGTCAAGTTAACTGTGGGGCAAATTTATTTTAAAAAGGTTGTGAGCTTGAAAAACAATCTGGAAAAAAGACGCTAAAACAGTAACGAGCTACTGGCGTTTTCATCAGAAGTTAACAAGATTTTAGGCTCTGGACTTTTACATAATGCAAAGACCTGAACAAAGAATTGAATAAATCATAAATGCTAAAATGGCTTTTCTCTTTTATAGCTATCCTAGGAGAAGGACAAAAGAAATCATACAACCAATAAAACAAAATTCAGAAACATACATAATTTACAAACCACTGTGCAAACATTAAAAAGCTTTGAGTTTAATTAGACAGCCATCTCCCATAACGAAGAAAACCATACTAGATGTATGTTAATGTAACAAGTATGATACAACGTAGACAATAAAATCATACACATATATTTACAAATTTAACCCAGTCCCGGCGCTAGATAAAAATATAGTATCCTTATAAGCTTGAATTATGCAAATAAATTACAAACATTCGCCAATTCGCCAGTCCCAAAAATAATGGCTAGCCTGGCATATGGCTGTATTTAATATTATGCCAGGATTTAAAAATTAATGTTAACAATATATAAAATATTCAAAACAATATCTAACTTTTATAACTCAACTTCTTACTCTTACGCATGAATATGTTGTAATTTAAAAAATAACACATATTTTAGTTATTCTCCAAATATTTCAATTTTTTTATGGTTTTGGTGCTTGTCCATTTTTGGATCACATTAGACGAGTCTTCTATCTGCTAACCAACCATATAAAACTACACAAGTCTAACATTCACTCCTCCTAAAACGGGTTGAAACAAAAAACTGCGCCCAATTAACAATATTTTGTAAGCAGCTCTTAATGGCTGCAATTTCACAGAACTGACAAGTCTGGTTTTAAATAATTATGCTGATATCCAGTTGCTCGCCTGTTACTCTCGAGCAGTTTTGCAATGAGTAAGTGGTGTCTAGTGATAATGTTATAGCTGTTAACGATATAGGAGAGATAATCGAAGAAATTATAATTTGTATTTTTAAGTAAAACTTAAGATTGTTGCGCCTCAGGCCCAAATGACTTAAAGCACTCTTTCACACTGTTATAGTATTAATATACATACAAAGCGTTGGCAGATTATTATACATTTTAGTCTCACTTAAACATAATCGCTGTTACTTAATTACCATTGCACTATTGACGTGAACCCACTCCAGACACAAGCATATTTAGCTTAGTTGGAGGGATTAACAAGATTGCTGTAATAATGTGAATTCCACCCACATTACTTTATTTGATTTTTACATTTAACTCGTTCTGGATATGTTTTTAAAAATAGTGTTATTGTAAACAATTGTTGGTGGATCAAATAAATAAATAAATTACTGGTAAAAAAAGATATGCTTTAACATATATTTTTATTTTATACAGAAATATCAAATGTATTGAATTAGGTTAGAGTCATTAATAATAATAATATCTTGGGACATCTCACACACGGTCATCTGATCCCAAACTAGGCAGAGCTTGTGCTATGGCAACCAGACAACTGATAAACATACTTATATATTTCTAAACACATACATATTATAGATAAATTACACCCAGACACAGAACAAATGATCGTGCTCATCACACAAAGATTCGTTCTGGGTGGGAATCGAACCCACGACCTCCGGTTTAGCAGTCAAGGTCACTAACCACTAGACCAACAGGCCCGTCATTGATAAGTTACTCATTAATGGTCTTCAGATCTCAAATTAAACCATAAAGTTTTAGAATGCTTTTTTTGTATTGCCAGGAAGTCATTGAAAGTGTGCTTTGTATTTACAAGAAATTCCAAAAACGGTGAATGGTTTTACAAGAAATCTTTTAATCCATATTTTATAGCTTATTGTCAGTAGCAATATTTTGATTTTGGCCACGCATTCCGTCGCTGTATCGGTTATATAACATCGCCACTGTGATTCATAACCCTGAGTCAATATTTGTAAGGATATTGACTCCAAACATGAACTTTGAGAACAATTTCGTGACGTCATGGTAGGACCTAATCGGAAAAAAATAAATTTTCGTCAGTTTCAAAAGTTTTTATTTCCAAGATGTGTCGGTTTTTTAACTAATAGTACGAGAGCTGACGACCAAAACCATGTCTCATAGCAATACGGCAAAAACCCTATAAAATCGTTAGATTGTATGATTCTGAACCCGACTAGGTGTGTAGTAACGGTCGAAAGTGTAGCAACTGCGTGGGAGGCCATTTCTGCTGTGTCAAAAAAAAAAGACAGTCGGTATTATAGCAATACGTCTGATAGTGAAAATGTACATAGATTTTATAATTGTATTACGAAAAAGTTTGTTTTCAGACATTTTGCGCGTAGCATATAGCCTGAGCGCATTTTTGAAAATGTCAACAAATTTAGCCGACCTGTATCATAGCAATACGGATAATTTTTTTTTTCAACTTTTCGTATTGCTGCCATGATTACCAAAAACCTGTTTTCAGACACTTTAAGTGTAGCATATACTCCCAAAAACGAAAATAAATTGTGCGATTTATTTCAGTCCTTCAACTTCAATGTTACGGTTTCGGGTAAATTCTTTGTTAATTATCATCTAATAAATTCAGGGTCGCAACGTATTCATTGGTTTGTAACAGAAAATTCAAGATGCCTCAATAATATTTTTAAATGATATCTGAGTATCGAAAAGTTGTCTGATAGAGAAGGTGCTACACTTAATTTGTCTGATATAAATTTTTTGCACATGTGGACCACTTATTTTATCATGTCCAACAATTTTCAGACATATTGCTATGATACCGATCGGTAAAATTTGTTAACATTTTCAAAACGGTCTCAAAATTTAATGCGTTCACATTTCCGTCTGAAAATTGTTTTGTTCGCATCAAATAACCAAAATTTACTAATAAAAAAGATTTTCAGACGTATTGCTATGAGACATTTTTTTTGTCTCATTTTTTATTTTTTTAAGTGATTTTACGGGTTTGCGCTACACCACTAACGTCTGAAAAATATGTTTCCGGTATCTCAGAACTATCATTCAACTACAGTCTGCAAATCAGACATATTGCTATGATGCAGTTCGGTAAAATTCTTTGACAATTTTGAAAATTCGGTCAGATCAAATGCTACGCGGAAAATGTCTGATATTGGTATTTTCGAGTTCAGGATAATCGTATCTATCGATTTGATGCGGTTTTGGCCGTATTGCTATGAGACAAAAATTTTGGTCGTCAGCTCTCGTACTATAAGAACAAAGCGCGCGAACCTTTTTCGAAATGTTTGCGCGCATGTGACTGACCGGGGTTTGTCGTTTGGTCAATCATTCACATTGAATGTCATTAGATTCCATAACAGATTAAACTGAACATCCTTCAGACACCAGAGAAGTCCCAAACTTTTTAAATGCCAATTTGTATGATAAATAGGATGGCATTGTTTTCGTTTTTGATAAAACAAATATTTGTCAGGAAATATTTTTTGTACAATATTTTTTTGAGATATCTTTGAATGTTTTATTTTATTTCTTTGTTTATATGTATATAACAGCATTAACCGAACTATGTTACTCGATCAATCAACTCAGCCTACACCAATCATAGGCCTCTCCAAAATTGCACAACACTTCATCTGCCCTCCAGTCTCTTCATAAAAATACCTTGCCTGGTCCCATTGGTCCCATTTCCTGGTCCCATTCCGCATCCTCCATAAACTCCCATAAGATACATGTCTATCGGACGGCCATATGTTATACGTGCGTTTTTACCCGACTGCGGCCGACAAACGAGGTTTATGTTCGCCACACATCAGTGTCCGGGTTTAGGTATGAGTTTATATGTCAGATTGAAAAAGTTTTACTTATTGATTGACTGCACGGATAGCCGAGTGGTATAATTCACTACGCCAATTACCACTGTGCGCGGCAAGTTCCAAGTCTAGGTGTTCTTTGTTTTGTGATTTGAATTTTTGTATAACCCCACTCAAGGGTTAAATTCCTTAGACCGAGACACGTTTATTATAAAAAAATATTTGGATCCCAAATCACCAAGTCTTTCTGTTTCGATCATGGGTTTCAAAAGGACAATATTGTACTGTCATTTAATAAAGACTATATATACATACACAAAAGAAATAAACTAATCTAATTAAAACATAAACCTAAAATATAGCATCAAAAAATTCGTCCACATCGCTGTCCACTGGGAGTGTTCCCAAAAGGATGGCGGCATTGCCACGTTGTATGGCAATGCTTGTCCTTTGTCCAAGGTAAAAGCCAGACCTTGGGTACGCGAAGTGTCAACAAGTGGTGTAGCAAGTAGGTCTTTAAAAAACATGTGTGCACTCGGACCTCAAAGAGCCAAGGGTTTCAACCCCAAACGGCTCGAATAATATAACTTCCAACAATGTTGTTATAATCATGACAAATAATAAAATAAAGAAGACTGTCGATTAAAAAAAATGTTATCCTTCTTTATAAGAATGTTTTGTGATCATAAATTCGTAAGAAGTCAATGGGTTAAGAAGATCTGACTGATATGATACTGATTTACAAAACCCAAAGAATGGAAGCCAGACCCAAAATAGGCTACAAAAAGGCTTATACAAGAAGAAAATAGTTTTTAGCGCGCAGTATTTTATAATTTATTGCACTTGACAGCATTCCTTCTTCAAACCTCAGCAGCGGGGAGTCAGAATGTACACGTGGGTGTACACAGGGTGTGTATGTTAATCTTCGCGTGTCCGGCCGTCGTTAGCGCAAATATCTAATAGTAAAAGTTTTATACAGACCGTTAAGCAGTTTGATTAATGTTGTTTAGTAATATTGAAATATTCATAGGGTTTTTTGAATTGATTAAATTAAGTTTATTTTATTATCTACTTACTTTCGTAAGGTATTTGATACTTTAAGCACCTTTATAATTCACAAGTCTTGACATCCCCACTGCTGGGTACCGAGCTCACTTTAAAATACAGTCAATTTTCTGCCGTACTAAGTACTTTTATCTACCTTTGGTAACAGTTAAAAATATTAAAATTTCTGCTTAAGATATTCTTAGACTTGGCTAGGCTAAATATAGTGATTAAACTTGGATATATTATAGTTGTAGCTACACCCGATCATGCGTTGCAATGCCACGTTAAGTAAAAAGGTTTTGCGTTTTTTTATTAAAATATATTTTTTTAAACTATACTAACCTTCTTGTGCAATGTTTCATCACAATCTGATCATTGGTTTATGAATGCATAGGGGACAGACATATAAATATTTATTCTTATATAGATAAAAATCATTATATAACCCTTTCAAGAACCGTTTGTAAAAGAACTCCCGTTTATTTTCTATTATAATATCCATCGAGCATTGTACCATACAAAGTAATTTCATCAGGGTTCAGGGAAACAAGTATTCATTCGCTGTCCCCTGTTTTTCGTCTGTCCTTAACTTGGCGGTTACACAAATAGTAACACAAAAAAAAAACTGTGGAAGATTCCAATTCCTTCCATTGACACTATTTTGTTTTTTAAGAAGACTGATACACGTGTCTCGTGTTCGCTAAACTAATATCAATTTTGGAAATTGTATGGGAATTAAAGAGCACCTATCGTGTCAAGAAAAAATATACACAGCTGACTTAACTGGAGGTGTATTTACAATACTTAGTCTTGACCTTAGCAAAAGCATTTTCCCATAAAAACAAATGCCTTCTGCCTACCCATATGTATGGGAAGCGATAAAGCTATAAATACGAGCTTATTAGCTATAACATTGTGGCAGCCGTGGGGACACGGAGTTGCATTTCCTGCCGGTATAAATAAGTACCTGGGTTGACTTAGCAAAACTGTGGAGACGCAGATAAATATTGACAACCGACAAAATCCATTTGACATAAAGAGCCACACAACCCTTTAAAACGCCGTAATTATATATCTATACATTTAAATTAATGATAATATCCTCTCTTCATCTATATATACTAATATATAAAGCTGAAGTGTTTCCTTGTTTGTTTGAACGCGCTAATCTCAGGAACAACTAGTCCGATTTGAAAAATTCTTTCATAGTTGGATAGCCCATATATGAAGGAAGGCTATAAGCTATATAACATTACGCTGCGACGTGCAAAACGAGCGGAGCATAAATGAAAAACCGTTGAAACTAAAACACGCGGACAAATTCGCGGGGGACAGCTGGTAAACAAATAAATAAGAAAACATGTTATGGGATCCCTTTTTTTCGCCTATTTTTTTTTGTCCTATTTTAATTTGGCATAACGAGTTAGGCATATTGGTATTTGGCATAACAATATTTTGACATAATTGTTGTTTGGCATACTATTTCAGTAAGCATATTTAGTTTAGGCTATTGTTTTTTGCCCTAATTTCGATTTGCATAAAGTTGTTAGGCATATTGTTTATTCGTCTAATAGTTAGATTTTAGGCATAAAGATCAAAAGGTGTAATTAATACATACTTTAGTTAATCACACGTATTTATTCCTGATTTATAAGCAAAACATTTGTTTAGGATGGTAGGTTTTTTTTTTCATGACCCCTAGAAACGACTTTGCCAACCCCAACACATTTGGTTAGGTTGGTAGGTATTTTTTTTTGTGACTCTTAGTAACGATTTTGCCAACTCCGACACATTTGTTTAGGTTGGTAGATATTTTTTTTTGTGACCCTTCCCCGTAGCACGTTGTAAGCGCCTAGTATGATTTTATAGCAAAGTTTTAAAAACTATGTTAGATAAAAGTTATGCTTAAATATCATTATGCGTAAGGATATTTAGGCTTTAGAATATTATGCTTAACATTGTTATGCAAGTATGCCTTAAAAATTATGCCTATAAAGTTATGCCAAAGTGATATTGTGCATAACTATTATTAGGATAAATCAAATTATGCCATGTTAAATTATGACATAAAATTTTATGCTTAAAAATAGGGAACCACATGTTATACATAATATTAAATCCATTTATTAGAAATATATAAAACTTTGTGTGTAAATGTCGTGATAGCGGTTCAATGAACGGATTTGTATGCACAAGGTTGCAAGTTGTGACATTTTTATAGTTATATGTACTTTCTTAATTATTCTAAGACACCATTGGCAAACGGTTAAGAAAAACCTAGTAAGGAACCCTAGATTAAAAAAAATGAAATTGAAATTGCCAACTCGCAAGTTAGCGTGGTGATCAAGGCTCGTGCCTTCTCTACATGAGAAGAGGCCTGTGCCCAGTGGGACATTATAGTTAGTTACTTAGTTTTACACCTACCTTTATACTAGGTGTAAAACTTATCACCGCATTCTTAAATAAATGCTTTAGTTCTGAATTTAGTCTATTCAGATTATTTTTTCTAACCATTTCTGTCCCACTTCAGGGCAGAGCCTCGCTACCCTCCTTCCACTCCTCCCTGTCTAAGAATGATTCTGATCTTAGCCATACCTAAAGTTTATTGTTATTTTACAATGGCTTGTAAAATTTAATTAGACTCAAAGCGATTCCAACAGGCTCTGACTAGGCAGACAAACATGCAATTAACTAAGCTTACTTCCTACATCTGACCATCATTAAATACATAACATATCGGACTAAATCACAGGTTTGTGTCACATAGAGCTTACATAACATGCGATGGAAGTCTCCATACGTTTCCTACTCGCTCAGGTCGTCGCTCTGCCATCGGTTGCATAATAATGTCTCCAAGGGTAGGGCTACCATGCTAACCTAGGACCGGGAACTTGCTCCTTTTGTACGTAATTCGTCGCGCTTGGAATGCTCGAAGGACCAGATTAAGTGAACTTGTAAATTAATATTTTTTTATAACCTAGAGTAGACAAAATCATTATATATTATAGACACAAATCTTCTTCTTGAATCACTCTATCCATTGGTGAAAATCCATTCAGTAGCTTTTTAGTTTAGCGTGTCGCGCAGACCGACAGACGCAGTCTGGAATTTGTTTTATAATTAGACCCATGATAGTCTTTTGTTTTTTATCCAAGCAACCCTTATAACCAAAGAGTTTTATATATGTGAAGGTCCTAAAAAAATCTTGTACCAACAATGTTAAGCACGTCTTGGCCGGATATCTGATAGCATCTCATAGTAATGCTAGGTAGTAATGTTAAGTGTCTCTCAATCTATATTGATGTATGTTTTTGTGCCATGGAGTTTCTTCTTGTATGGGAACATTTTAAGTAATAAAAGTTTATAATGAAGCTTCTCAATACACTTTTTGATCTTGTTTTTTTTTGGTAAGAAAGATTTTAGAAAGTTGAGCCTTAATTAAAAGAAGGGTAGTTTTTGGATTTTAGTAAGTTTTATAAATGACTTAAGCTGATTATGAAATCGATTCATAAAAGATGCGTTTTAAATAGAGAATTCTGCATCGATGTTGCTTTATAAAATGACATTCCACTCCTGCTTAAAATAAGCCGGTCTTATAAAAAAACTAACTTTGCACCGCGGTTTTACGCGCATTGCTTTTCTCCCAAGGCCAGTAATGTAACGTTAAATAGCCTAAAACATTCCTCGGGGCTGTCAAACTCAAAAAGATTTTTCAAATCCGAGTGCTGGTTTCAGAGATGCGCGCTCAAACAAACAAACTATTTAGCTATATTATACTAAGTGTCGATGAGAATCTATTGAACAGCTGATTTTTTTTCGCGATTTGGTGTTTGTCACCTTAGTAAAGGTGTTCGCATCGATAAGTACAATCATTGTAGCTCGTAATAGTAGATAGCTCAAACTTCAAGTTCGATTCAGAATCCTAAATATGACAATAAAACCTAAACTCATGTATTTTTTTTTGTTTCAGGTAAGGCACTCTACATTCTTACATACAACCAAGTAACAAATAAGGTAATGTTTGTCTATGAATATAGACTTATGAAAAGCTTGCAAGACTCATGGTGACCCTATGGTAGACTGGTCGGAGTCGATCGATTTACGACTGGCGTGTAGCGTGTTCGCAATGTTATGAAATTCTAAATATAGGCATATATATGTGTATGTCTGTAGTGATTGAGAGATAAATTCACCACATATGCTGTGGACGTTTGTAAAAAGATGACATAGATTTATTTTTTAAGGGAGATTACTGGAGTTCACAATTTGCATTATACCAAATGTCATTAATAATATAGTGTACTTCCACAATATGTCCACAGGATACTACTTTATTTTTTATAATATCACGCTTAAAAATTATAATATACGTAGGTATTGGAAATTATTTGCGAGCTAGATTTTTTCTATGACTACGTCCGCATATTTATTGGACTTTCCACGGAATGTAACCCGGGCGAGTAGTAAATTCTATGACCATATACAACTCTGAAATAGAGCCAAATATTTAAAAACACCACGAACTTCTTCAGCCCTTTTCTCAAACTATATTGGGGTCGGCTTCCAGTCGTACTGGATTCAGCTGACTACCGTTTTTTACTACTACATATCTACTATGAAGCTACTGCCTATCTGACCTCCACAACCAATTTTACTGTGTAACACAATATCCAATGATAAGACTGTTTGTCAGAATTTTAATGACTTAACGACTGCCAAAGATCACTGTATGGCAGTCGGGAGCAATGGCTTAACGTGCTTTCCGAGGCACGGAAGGATCTCGGACTTACAAATGGTAACCCATCCAAGGACCATCCTGCGAACACGGCTTACACTTAGCTACGAGCCCCCTCCAACGACACCACGAACTAAAGAACGAGTCTTAATGAAACAAGTATTTAATCAATCTGAAACCACCAAAGCGGTGAGCAGACGTGGTAAATTTCTGCCGAGGCCGCGCAGAGCTTGCGTAAGCGATCTCGTGGCTCCGGCAAAGGCAAAGACGGGACCGGGGTGTTTTTAGTCGGTGTAAGTCCGACATATTCCCACGCCGTGCCCTCGGTGCAGGTTGAAGTCATAGAAGATTCACACCGAGAAAAAAAAAAGTATGCGTGGTGAATTTTTGCATGAGTGAATGCTCATTCCTTCTCTGTATGAGAAGAGGGCATTGTCTAGTAATAACATGTCAGTTTGTATTGTCATTTGTCTGTACAACCATTTAATAGTCATGATCTTAACAAGTCTACGTATTCCAATGTTATGACATTCTTATTGCTATTATTCTATTTTTATTGATATTATAAGAATCACTGTTTTCTTATACGGCGGCTATCATTGTCTTCGCTTAAACACAACAAGAGTGAATGCAAACTAGAGAATGTTGATTGTATTAAAATTAGAAATTACAATCTACAATCGATGAAAATTTAGTATTATTTTTTCTTAAATAGACAATTGAGTTGAGTTTTGATTGTCAATATTCAGTAGAGCTCTTTTATAAAATTCAGCCGTCGAAACCAGCGTCAAAATGTCAAAATATCATTTTGACATTGGGTAGCACTGCATTGGACACTGAATATTTAGAGCTTGGAGAATAGCTTTGTTGATTCGTCCTAACTTTACAGGGTCCTAGTGATATATCTAGCTTTTTCTTCTTATTTAGCCATTTTCAACCGCCAAGGCCCACATCCTTTAATTTCCCACCACCACTTAATTTCCGCCAGTCTTTTGGTATGTACTAACTCATAAGTGGTCTCTCTCGTGGTTATTTCTCGCCCCTCGGTCCCCACTCCACCACTGCCTTGCACCACGAGTCTTGCTTACGAGCTATATATCTAGCTTGTATTAATTATTTTTAAATATATAATATTACAAACCATACATCCTTGTCGTGGTGGCAAAGCGGTTTAACGAACGCATTTGTACTCACAAGGTTGCAGGTTCGAACCCACTACGGGCAAGTACCAATGTGAGTTTTTCAAAGTTTTATGTACTTTCTTAATTATTCTAAGGCACCATTGGCAAACGGTGAAGGAAAACATAATGAGGAAAACTGACAACTAATCGAGTGTCTTCTCTACATAAGAGGAGACCTGTGCCCAGCAGTGGGACATTTATAGTATGGTATTATTATTATTATACCTATATATCCCTGATTATAAACGCATCATAAATACTTCTATATTGCGTTATAAGTACTACATAAATTAACATATAATATTCAAAGCTAGTTCTCAATCTTATCACAGTATATCGCTATCACAGTACACTGTACACATTGTAACAGCAAATTAAAGTTCTAATATAAAAAGAAAAGGTGTATTAAAGTGAAAACAGCCCAATAATGAGTGATGTTCGCGTACGGTACTTACCACTTGTCGAGAGACCGCGAGCCAGCGACCAGCAGCTCGTATCTGGGTCGCAACGTAACCTGTACTCGGGTCACGAAGCTGTTATGACAGCTTTTATTATTTGTCAGAATCGAAGATTCCGATCTGAATTTTAATGAGGCATTGATCTGAATTATTCGGATGTTAGCGTGCGTCATATTTGTAGATCCGTGGTGAATGGTCTTTTATTTGTATGTAGTTAGTAATTTTGAGATTTTTAGCATAACATTGATAAATGCAAATAGGTTCAACAAAATACGGATTCTATTTCGCTTTTGTATTACTAGCTGTTTTCCGCGGCTCCGTTAGGATTTTTATCTTTAACTTGCAGACCCGTGCTGACGTATAAATAATAAAACACTGGGGTGTGCCACCCATATCACCTAGGGGTATAAAAAATTGCCTAAGACCTATTCTCAAACCTACCCATAAAAATCGATCAAGCCGTTTTGGAGACAAGAGATTTTTATATATTAAAAAAAAAAGAAGATATAATTTTAATATAAGAAAACGATCCAAATATTGGCTATATCTGGTTATATTGTCAAACTATTATGTTAACTGATCTAACATGATTAATTTTAATTATTGGTTACGCATCAAATTAATTCATGCGGCGCAAATATTTGTAATTAAATACAAATAGTAGACAGAAAAACTTATAACTAAGGCAGGACTCGAAACTGCGACCACTTGCGCGTTTAGCTAGTAGTCGCAGGTTCGAGTCCTGCCTGAGGTTTAAGTTTTTTTTTTTCTATTTGTTCTTGATCAGTTCAACTCGCGACACCACCGCCGCCGCGTCAGCTCATGATTAGGGACTCCTATTGAGTCTGAAACTAGTCGGGCGATCCCGAGAATATGCGTGAGTAAACCGTTATGTTTTAAATAATTATTTGCTACTTACTTTACCTGACATATTTGTGTTCTCTTGTCATGTGTTAACAGTATGTACAATATAACGTCAGAAACGTGAATGTAGGTAACTTTATAAATTTTTAACACAATCGTAAAATATATTTGTGAATATTTCACACCATCTCTATTTCCGAACACAACCGGTTTTATTAACTAGAGTTTGGACATCAAATCATTCCTAAATCTAAACTATAATATTATGTTATTTATTGCAACATTGGTTATGTTACATATGGGAAACAGAATTGTGACATCTTTTAGGTCGTACTTTTACAAGTTATTCAATAAAATGGTTATATAAAAAAACAGGCAATTCCGGTAACTAAGCCTATAGTTCAGCAAAGCAGCAAATCTTAAAGACCTAACTGTACCAGACTTCATAAAAAATCAGGATTAAAAATAAAATTAAGTAAATTCAAGTTTCGGGCAAATCGTCTTTACGCTAGTGTTGCCTTCACTTGAAACTAAACTATTAATGACGTATTTCATCTCGAATGATAAGAACAATTTAACATTCCGAGATAGATAACTATGGAAGGGCTTGGGGAAGGATTTTGCACAGCAGTCCGACAGCTTAGGACACACTTGGTATGCAATAAATCTTTGACTTTGACCACAAAAAAAATCCCGTCCTTTCAGCTAACATTCTTAGGTTTTTTTTTCAAACAAAATTATGTGGTATTTAAACTACCTTCTTGATTTGAATAGCTATAAAACGTACCTATATGAAAATAATGAAATAAATGTGGACAACATCACATGCATTGCTCTGAACCCAAAGTAAGTAGCTAAAGCACTTGTGTTATGGAATCAGAGACAAACAATGTTCTTAAACACCCAGACCCGAGACAATTTAGAAAATATTTTCTACATTAACCTGTTGCGGGGTTCAAACCCGAGACCTCAGAACGAAGATGTCGCTAACACCTTAGAAACTGGTGTGTACGCCACTCGACCACGGAGGTCGTCGAAAAATATTAGTTACAATCATTTCCCCTTTGACTTACATACATATATTTAAATATATTACCTACAAGCGTCACACCTTAAGTGGGACATCTCGAATTCTCCATGCTTGTAAAATTATCATCGCTTCACCGTCCCCTTAATTATGTTATTAATACCAAGTTGATCAATACTCTCACATAACTCATAATTTGTTATATAATTAAGTTATCTTGTATCTCTGCATATATACATAATTACATATTAATGTATTGTAAATTAATGGGAAAATGACAACGTCGTCAATTTTTGGACTTTTCTCGATAAATTAAACCTTTATTTATAATAGACTTTTAATTTCTTCTACATTGGCTATTAACATTATGAAAACCGGTTAGGTGCGAGTCGGACTCGCGGATAAAGGGTTCCATTTCATCGTACAAAATTTATTTTTATTATTTGTTGTTAGAGCGGCAACAGAGATAAAAATTCAGTGAAAATTTCAACTGTCTACCTTTTGTAGTTCATGAGATACAGACCGCTAACTGGCAGACAGACGGACAGTGGAGGATTAGAAACAGGGTCTCGTCGGCACCCTTTAAAGTACGGAACCCTTTAAATAATTTTCTTACTTAATAATTTTGAGTGTCTACTACGCGTTGCCAACTTGCCACGCCGGACGAAGCTCTAAATTTAATAAAATCTTTGACCTTAATTTATGACTTTCGTAGTACTTACACATGTAATGATAAACGTTAGTTTCTCTCGCGAAGTACAGAGCAACAGATTGAAATGATAATGTCAGTTGTAAGGTAAGTAGGTACCTAATTAACTTGGTTTTCCGCTCCTATTAACACTTATGGTGGATATAAAGAATATTAAGCCTACAGTCAACAGCCAACTGCGAAAGTTGGTAGATAACTCGTAATTAAGGTTGGCCATATTTGAATGTGACGTATTTTCAAGGGCTGTGCTTGTACTACGAGCTGCAGCAGTACTGTTGCCGTCGCGTGGAAGCGAGACAGCGCACTACACTTGGCGTAGCGGTGTCTCGCTTTCACAACGGCAACAGTACTGTGCCCTTACTCTCCAATTTAATTTTAATTTTAAAAATACCAATGCAAAATTGATATTAGTTTAGCAGGCAGGAGATTCAGTTTTTTTTAAAACATTGAGAGCATTTTTTGTACTTGTGTTGTTTGTGTGTCTGCTAAATGAATAACAAGTTTGCATTAGCATTGTATTAGAATTAAAATTAAATTGGAAAGTAAGGGCATAGTACTGGTCTGGATAATTTAGTTTCAAACGCAGGGATGATAGTTGTGTTTGCGTTTTTGTTGACAGGACTATTGCCCTATTATAGTTTTAATGTGACAGTTAAAAACGCAATGAAAATAAGTATATAAAGCCTACCTTACCTTATCTTTAGTATTGTACTCCTGTATGCTACCTATCCTTAGTATTGTACCCCAATCCGACAAGTATTGCTATACATATTTAATTTCCACTTAATATTTATTATCCATCCATATATTAAGCAATTGATGATAGTTCTATTTAACAAACCTCTAAAGAAGTTATTTATTGATAAATGTTATTATGCTGTTAATGATTTTATGAATGACAGAAATGTGTGTTATTATAATTTAGTGTAATTGATTTTGTATAATATTATAAACCCGTTTTTCATATATTTTTTTATTCTTTTATATTTGTACACCTAAAGAGTAAACAATGAAAGTCTATTTTTTAAAATTCTCGCCTCTAATATGCATATATTATGTATTATTGATGTACACCTATTTATAGGCACAAATAAATTATCATTGTCTTACAATTGGCTCTATAAAGTTCCAGCTAAAAAATAACAATTGCTAACTTAGTAAAAGTTTATTATCTATCTCAAGAAAAATAAAAAGCATTTTGTATATTAGAACAGCTGACTATGTAATATAACATGCAATTATGTTTTTAATCACATGCACTAACTTACATAATGCAAAACATGCACATTTAAAAATAAGATCCGTAGAGCATAATGATTGGATGGATTTCGAATCTTGAAAGTTTGCTAAATATTTTCCATCAAATCTTTTAATAACAATCTTTTTTTTTTTTATTTTACCCAAATAAGTAGTACCAACACTAATTAATTATATTACACTTTCTTAAAAATCATTGAACATAATATTTTAGTAAGATTGATTTGAAAAATTAGCATAAATGCAAAATAATTTATTGCCTTAAAAAAGAAACTTATAATTGATTATTTTTAAACAAATAATTTCGAAAAAGTATGTTTGAGTTTTCAACTCTATTTCGATGTTACAATAACAACAACTTGTTTGACAAAACTATCGGTTACAAACGGTCTACATCAAGTACAGGCTATAAAAATAGTTCCACCAATATTATCTGCGAAGCTCAGATCACAGTAATAACTCGAAAGAGAAAGGTGGCATCAGTGAGCAGGTCGACATGCCTGCGCGGTTACCAGACCGCAGCGCTAAGGGTTATTGGAAATGTTTCGACTTTAAGATACTCGTACTGTTTTAGACGAATAACTATACCTAGTCGTAAATGCACAAAGGAAATAAGGGCAAGAAAACTGCAGAGCAATTTGGCTATCTTGAATCTAACCTGTTAATGTCATATAATAGGTATATGACCTATTATCTGACATTGACAGGTTGAGAATTAATTTAAAGGGTAATTAATTTATAATTAAATAGACTGCACGTCAATTTCCACTGTGCGCGACCTGCAGCGGGTTCGGTCTCCGCGACGAGCATTTGTGTGACCACTTATGCTTGTTGGAAGTCTGGGTGTTCTTTGCGCATGTCATTTGTATGTTCGTAAAGCCGCAACACAAGGATTTAATTCTTTAGTGCGAAAGTCGTAAATAATAAATAATAGTAGTTACTTTCATGAAGAGTGTTCATAATTATTTCTGGGACTGGTCGGGCGATACCGAGAATATTCGTCTGTAAACCCTTTTTGTTCTGAATAATAATAACAGTAAGAAAAAAAAAAAGTAGCTTATAAGGGAACAGGGTGAGGTGGCTAAATACTTAAATCCCTATAACCTAAATTGATTTAAGATATAAACGACATCAAAAAGACATACACTGATAAATTACACCCGAAAACCGTGTTACGAAGTACTAAGCCATTCATTGTAATGTTGTGAAAAAGAGATAGTGTTCTCTGTATAGTTCCATCATAACGACCGGATGCGGTGTCAGTGTATTATGGCGTCTTATTTATTAGCAAGATAGTTCGATGAGTAAAAGAGATAAATACTATGTATGGTCTACTTAAGTTATATATATACAATTAATGTTTTTTCCACTTTAACAAACATCAACTGTAAACAAACATCATCTTTATACAATTGAAAATAAAGTTCATTTTAGAGTGACTAATACTGTTGAAAATGCCAAAAAATATGAAGTAGTAGCGCAAATTGAACCTTATATGTAAGCATTACAGTTGTTTTTCTTAAAACTGGCGATGTTTACATGTATGGCATATACATTGAGAACGCAGTATAGCTAGATAACTTCATCCATATCTGACTCTGGAACTATCTATAAAAAGTTTAACGTCATCAAAACTCACTAAGGGGCCCTCCATAAATTACACGTTAAGCCCCCTTAGGTAGGGGGTCGGGAAGTGTGAAATTGTGTGACAAGGGGTTGGGAGGGGTCCTAAATCTCGTGCGTGATGAATTGCAATGCATTGCCACGCACCAACACAACACGCGGATGACGTAGCACGGCGGTTCAGGTTTAGTCAGTAAGAGTCTGACACTACCCGTTCGCTCCCCCGAGTGAGCGGGCGTCCATGAGGATTCCCCCGCCTAAAAAAAAATAAATAAAAGAAGGGGTCCTAAATCTCATGACGTCAAATTAAAAAAATATATATATGTAATAAATCGATTTCTGTTTTGTTCATTTCTTGAGTGTTTGATTTGATAATAATTTTATTAAACAATTATTTAAATTGAAATAAAACAAATTTCGGAACTGTTGTTTTAATACAAAATTATTAAAAATTCATGAATTTCGTGTGACGTAATTTATGGATGGCCTAAGCAGTTCGAACTGACTCGGTCTAGTCTAGAACTTCCTGTATAAATGAGTGAAAGTACAAACTATAAATAAAGATGCCTACAAATAAATAATTATGAATCTATCACACGACAGTGGCAACAAAAACTAGACATTTCGTTCTTATTACGGAAAGCATTAACTCCTGCAGCAATAACTGTTAACCATTAAGTATTAAACAGTTTCTTTAGTACCTTTCCAATAGTTACTGAAAATGATGTTATGTCTTATAATACTTAGCTTTTCCTACTCGCTAATCAATGCAAATCACCTACACTTATAATATACGCGCAATTTTTGCACCTTACCAAAATGTCACGTGCATACTTGATAGCTATCGGACCTTCGTCAAAATGTATCAGAGAAAGCCAGTCACACAGACCCATCATTGCAAATTCTGTAATCCAGGATACATACATGCTGGATTCGTCCCAGACAAACAATTGACTATCCTGGAACTCGCAACGATAATAATCAAAAAAAGATGGGTTGGCAAAATAGTTTAGCCTGTTTTTTACTCCAACTTGCAGTGGCCCTCCACTGCAAAAAATCAGGCCATAGGCCAAATTTAATAAGAGATCATCACTGTCATTTTTTTTCTATCCTAAATTAGATCCCACTTCTGGGCAAAGTCCTCCCCTTTCCTTTTCCAAACCCCCTGTCTTTTGCGATTTCTGGCCACGTGCACCCCGCATATCTGACAAGATCATCACACCACCGCGGTCGACATCGACGGCGACGTTTTTCTTCGGCGTCCAGTGGGTGACGATCTCAGCCCATCGGTGAGGCTGCATTCGCGCGACGTGACCAGCCCACTCCCACGTAAACCTGGCTATATTTTCTCTGACATCCGTTACTTGAGTTATGGAGATGAGAACGCAGCGTCGTCTAACTGACAAAATTAGGGTCTAAAATTTACCTAGCAGCTGTTCTGCGTGAAACCATCTACAGATACGTAATTATTATTAAGGACGTATTATTTTTCGGTGGTATAACCTCTGCAGCCTACCTCTTTATTTATGTATGTGTCAACATTGTAGTTATCACAAAAGGTTATAAACTCTCGATAAACGAGAAAGTAAACGGTTTTGTCAGTCGCGTGATTTGACAGCAGCTTTATGATGATACAGTTTTAACAGAAGGTGGAATTTGTATGACATAGTCCCAGATAAGCAAATATGTTACTCAAAATAAAAACAACTTGTAAATGCTTGTTAATAAATAACTTGTCTTTTTCTACCCTAGCCTTCTCCCAAGCATTTTGTTGGGGTCGGCTTTCTGTCTTACCGGATCCAGCTGAATACCGTATTATATATAGAATGACTGCCTATCTGACCTCCACAACCGATTTTACTGGGTAACACAGTATCCAATTGTAAGACTGGTTGTCAGAATTGTAGTGACTTAACGACTGTCAAAGATCAACGTATGACAGTCGGGACCAACGCCTTAACGTGGTTTCCGAGTCACGGAGGGGTCTCGGTATGTTTACAAATGGTCACCCATCCACGGGACAACTGCGGCGGGCGCGGCTTAACCTGTATTATCAGTCAAACCATGCGGCTCACACTTAGCCACGAGCCCCACACTCAATGCTTGTCTATGTATATTCTAAGATTCTCTATCTAATCTGTTATCCAAGTAATGGATCTTCTGCATGTCTCTTTTATAGCAATACTTTCCAAAATACAAGTACCTACGTTGTTTTCGAGTACAGTGACGTCACAACGGCTGTCCGATCTACAATAGATCGGTATTGACTAACGATGCGTGAGAGTTGAATTCAAACTCGTTTTGTGTTCCATGCTATGTTCAAATGTTTTGGGTATGACTTTGATACCGAGAGAAATCTTCAATCTTTTTGGTACACTTTATAGATGGAATATTATTTTCTTTTAATAATTTTCTACATGACTATAATTTTATCAAAAGTTTTATTTATACTATAAGTTTTAAGTATTTTTTAAATAGATTGTAATTATTTGTTAATTTTAATAAACAAATATAATTTATATCCGATAAAAGGCAACTCAAAAGAAACAAAAAGAAGTCGACTTTTTCTCTTAGCTACTGTTAGGTTCTATCATAATCCATTTATAATAATAATATAATAATATCTTGGGACATCTCACACACGGTCATCTGATCCCAAACTAGGCAGAGCCTGTGCTATGGCAACCAGACAACTGATAAACATACTTATATATTTCTAAATACATACATACATATTATAGATAAATTACACCCAGACACAGAACAAATGATCGTGCTCATCACACAAAGATTCGTCCTGGGTGGGAATCGAACCCACGACCTCCGGTTTTAGCAGTCAGGGTCACTTACCACTAGACCAACAGGCCCGTATTAAGTAGATACCTACTTGCCTTCCATTATGAATATAATACCGGCCTACAAATGTCTAACTGCTAGGCACAAACCTCTTCTTATGTAGAAAAGGAAAGAGCATTGATTACCACGCTTGCACACAATTTGCGATTTCAGATTCAAAATTTTGGAATCTAGGTGTCCTCAATATTTTCCTTCACCGTTTGTGGTAGTGGGTACGAACCTGCAACTTTGTGCATACAAATCTGTGCGTTAAACCGCTAGGCCACTACGACACCTATTATGAATACGCAAATAGAGTCATTTAACGTTTTGAAAGTGCCTGAAAAGGCCTACTTGAAATAAAAATATTTTGATATTGATTTTTATTTTGAAAAGGCCATTAGACCCGGAGAAATCTTTAAGGACTTCCTCCGTTCTGGGAAAAGGCTTAGAAATATTCCGGGACTATCATCGAATAAAACCACCACAGTTTCACTTGCATTTACCGGGGACAAGACAGGAAATAATTTGCAGTCTACCACGATAGGCTTTGTTTACCTGTCTGCTGACATATTTTGGGAAAGAAATTATTCATCCGCTCTCGTCGCTCTTCGTGCGAATAAAAACACAATCACTTGACTCTTTCTGTGAGAGTTTGATACATTCTTGTAACTGACTGAGTGTACTACTTATTAGCTACCTATAGCTATAGGGCCTATAACCTAACCTCTTTAAAAAAACGGCTAAGTGCACATTGGACTTGCGCATGATGGATTTCATACCAACGTACAAGATTCATGTCGTTAGAATACTCAAAAAAACACGTCTCTAATAGGGCAGGCCACTTAATCTTTTTTTATTATAGTTTGTTGTTATACTGGCAACAGAAATACACAATCTGTGAAAATTTCAACTGTCTACCTATTACGGTTCAAGAGATATAGCTCGTTGACAGATACACGGACGGACGAAGAACGGAGACTAAGTAATAGGGTCCCGTTAAAACCCTTTGGGATCAGAACCCTAAAAAAAATAAGGATAAATAAAGCAGAAGTTATTAAAATATGCTACACAACCATAGTGTTACCTTAAAACAATGTTTAATTTAAATGTTGCCATTTCGTATAGAAAGCCTGGTTTTTATTTAAAAACCAGGCTGCAAGCAAGCATTTGCTTGTAGGTACACTTTAATCTGTCAAGTGTTTTTGTCAAGAAAATTGTCTATTTCATCCATTTTTTGTGGTCTACCTGAACCTCTAAAATTTAGAGCAAAGTACCTGCGTATTATCTGGCAACATTTCTTGAGTGCTTACAAAAAGTATGATCTACTTTCTTTTTTTACGTTTCTTACTTATTTTTATGATTCCGACCTTAAAAAAACAACAAGAATTGTTTTCCCTTAACCATAAATAATTTCATACCATTATCCATAACTTTTGATGTTTTGTATTTTACTTTATATATGTATTATTTTTTATTACTTATTACGCATTAACACATGCAGCGCGCAAATTGTAATTAAATACATATAGCGGAAAAGAAAAAATAAACCTCAGTCAATGACGTCTGTAGCTTAGGTGGGTTCGAGTCCAGCCTGAAGTTAAAATTTTTCCTCGCTGCTTTTTGTATTTAATTACTCTAAATATTTAGTATCGCAATAGCAATACGTTCATATAAATTGGCAAGCGCACGCGCATTACAGCATTCCAATACGAAATAACGATAAATGCTCGGAGTGTCGTAACCGCTATGTTTTCTAATCTATCAGTTTTCCTTCAAGAAAATCCGATGCATGCGAAATTAAACCTTATTGCAATAAATATACAGATGCTAAAAGATGTTGATGTGAATAGCAGTATAAAATCGATCAATCACACGCAATTGTTTTATGAAATCTGATTGCGCATGACGAAAAATTGTTCTTTAAAATTATTTAGGCCGTATACATCGGTATAAAATATATCGGTATATAGCAATCTTTAAAATGCAGTATACAAAGTTCTCAAAGAAACTACCCATAATGCTCTAGACAGACGGAACGCATTTCAACTGCAATCCGTCTGCTTTTCAGTTTTAATGCAGTGAGTACGACTGCAAACCAACCGTTCAACCCGATTGGAGTTGGTGTGCAGTTGGCCTGCAGTTGGAATGCAATCCGTCTGTCTAAAACTTAAGTAATTGGACCTTTATCTTTGTCTAAAAATTTCATATGTTTAAAAGTTTACAGTCATTCAGTATTGAACGTAGCGTCCAAGGTCCAGGTCCAGGTGGACGTTGGACGTCAAAATGTAATAATTTTGTCGCTGCGTTCAAAGCTGAAAGTTTAAAGAATGGCCTGCACTCTTAGAGTATACATTAGCAAGCATAGAGTGCGCGCATCGCTAGTAGCCCCTTGTGCCGAACGTAAGCAAATTTTTAGCTGTACCTAAGTATTACGCTCGTTTACTGATTTAATTAATTTTACGCGATGACAGCCGTTTTATGCTAAAAAATCGATGTTTCCGTATTTATTAGGGTAGGTTTTAAGATAGTCTTACTTAATAAAACGGCGCGCTCTGTTTGGACACTCATTTTTCGACGACGCTTGTTCGTACTGGTGCTCACATTTCATACTCCGTTGGGCGCTGGGCGCACTCTATAATTTACTTATTTATACTTTAAGTCTGCACAGATAGATTAGAAATTAGCATGGCTGGCCATAACGAAAAGTCAACAAGGATTATAACATAGCTACAAACAACTGATACTAATTTACATATTATACATTAGTTTTACCAGAGATAATAATTTGACATAACTTTATGAGAATACGCGTACGTCAAAATTCGATATCTCGTCGAGAAAACAACAGTAGGATAAAATCAAAATATTTTTATTTCAAGTAAGCCTCTTCAGGCACTTTCAAAACGTTAAATGATAATTAATACATACTTGTTTTGATTGTTATTGAAGTTTGACAGAATACACCACTTTCAAAGAACAGAATCGCCCCGTTGCGTATGCGGTAGGCAGTGTCTTTATGTGTGTGTGTAAAATAGCAGTTACAGTGCGATACTACACGAGCCGGGTTTTGTCCCATATATTTACGAAAATTAGATAAAAGAAAAAAACGATTATTGATTCGTGTCGAGAACCATTAGCATAGTTGCCTTGAATTTGTCGAGAATGCAAAACGACACATTGTATACATACAATAGTTCATACGTTAAGTTAATTAATTTAAACCATATAACATAAAAATGAAGGTTGAATAGCTTCTCTATTCTCATAATAAAAAATAATAAAGCGATGATGAATGAACTAGTGATTACTATCTGAGAAAGTCATTCAACATGACCGACTTACTTGTCTTTAGTTTTTGCTACGACTTTGCTTGGATATGGCAGTTTTGAACTGCGGTCGTTATACTCAGAACTAAACTAAGATTCCAGGACTTCAGGGCAATTGAAATTTGACTAGAGTTTAAGTTTTCCGCCATTGCAGAAAAGGATAGACCTATACAGACTTATAGACAATGGCCCTGATTCTTTTAAACATACATTAAACTTATTTTAGGCCATCGGTAAATTTCCCTTGTGCATTTCATTAGAAAAGGACAGACGAAAATTAGACTGTCAAATTTAGTTCTGACTAAAATTCTCATACAAATTCATGAAAAACACAGTGATGTTCAAGGCGAAAACTACTTTGACATATTTAAGTTAGTTGTTATCTATTGCCGTCCTTTTCTCACGCTGTGTTAGTAAAAGACAGCAATGATTTAATTTTTATTTAGTTTGCGTAAAAGGGAATCAGCCCCAGTATCTCTTTTTACAAGAGAAAAAATATGGCTTAATTTGACACGACAACTTGGGTCTAAAAATATTAAATGTTGTACACACGTGACGTCATATGTGGTCTCCTTACATATTAATTTGTTATTCACAAATAAACAAGTAAACAAGGAAAATCCTAGAATATTATTATATTTCTTATACTTAAACGAATCTATAATAAGCAAGCATCGACGAAAACAATATTGTGTAACTTAACAAAATAAAAACGCCATCAAATGCTCATGTTTATTATGTCCATCTCTATCTTACACTCTTTACTTCACAGTTGTGTGACAGTGACAAAAAAATAGAATGCTGAAACAAAATAATGTTGTTCGAAATTTTAAAAAAGTGTTTGTAACCGACTTCAAAAGGGTTTTTAATAAGACGGCGTTTTTTTTTTTTTTTGTATGTTTGTTACACGATATCTCCGGCAATTGTGGATCGATATCAAAAAAAAATCTTGTTTTTATTGATGGTACATACCTCAGTGATGATCCTATATACATTTTATTGAACCGATTTTATCAATGTAACAGTAATGTGTAATCAATTATTTTTACCAGAATAAGTCGTTTGGATATATTTAATTTAATTTTTTTTCAACTTTTTTTTAAACTTTTTTTTAACTTTTTTACTATAAAATGGACCTTAATGAGTAGTTTTCTTTACAATAATAATCATACCTAATATCAGTTGTCTTGTATAGAGATGCCACGAATAGTGAATTGGCCGAATACCGAATACCGAATATTCGGCAACGCTGTCGGCCGAAGCGCCGAATATTCGGCCGCCGAATGTTTGGTGGGGGCGCGTTAGCTAGAATAAGACAAGTCACAACCTGTTTTTCTCGTTGCGTTCGCGCGGCAGGCCACGACGGCGCGCGCGCGGGGCGGGGTGCAAGCAAACATTGTTTGTATTTGTTTCAATTGCGAGTAAATCGCGTCACGGAGCGCTTTGTTAGTTTATAAATAATACTTTAAGTGAAACTTAATTACTATTTTGCTAAGAAGTTTGTTCCTTAGTTCATTTCCAATTATTTTTCCGTCAAAAGGCTTATAAAATCACACCTATAACATCACAACTTACCACTGATTAATTTTAAGTACTAAAATGTTGTAATTTGGAAATAAATACATAATTTTGAGTAAAATAACGTGTCTTTTTTTACATGAATTGCTATTCGGTATTCGGCCGAATAGTACGCACTATTCGGCCGAATACCGAATAGCAAAAAAGTGGCCGAATAGGCCGAATACCGAATAGTTGCCGAATATTCGTGGCATCATTAGTCTTGTAACAATGAAATGTGCTCTAGTTACCAAACAGACTGTGTTTAAAATAAACAACGTTTTTTAAGTTGAATATAGTACTATGTTCTAGTATGGCGACGCTACTCACTATACTTTCAACTATCTTAATCCATTCATCATTTGGCCTGTAGTTTATTTTTATAAAAACTTTTTAAGTAGTTTTCTGTTGATATCGTTTCAAAGATTATTACTTTTTATCATAAAGTCCGGTGAAGCAGTCAAAGCCTGCGCTCAGGCTAATTGCGTAAATCTCTTTCTAAAAAAAAAATAAAAAAAAAATAATAAAAAAAAAAACTTTTTATCATTTAAGTTTATATTATTATTATTTTTTGTGATAATAAATCAAAATCAAAATCAAAATCAAAAACTCATTTATTCCAACTAGGCTACAAAGTAGCACTTTCAGAACGTCAATACAATGGACAGCACCCTGATTCGCCCACCCTTCACCGCTTCCTAAGTGCTCTGGCTGTGGAGAAGAAACGGCGCAACAAACTCCCCAGCAGCACGCTGTCATTTCGAACACAATAATAATAGTTATATAATTTAGGGACTGCGCAAATAAACAAGTGTTTAAGGTCGATAGGTACTACAATAGGTACTATGAAATTAAAAGTATAATCTACAGAGCCCAAAGTCAGCAGAACGACCAGTCACCGCAAGCAGCACCCGTTCACGAGTAAGACGCAAGGATCAGCCATCACCTCCCTCGCCATATTAGAGGGAAGGAGGTGACCCGACCCAAGACGCCACCGCAGGCAATGACAACTAAGGGAGCATGACGAAACTGCTGCCGGCTTTAAAAAGATAAAAAAAAAGTATGCATTGAATGAAAATACTCCAAACACTGATTTACTGCACTGCCCCTAAAAGAAGGAATTGATAGCTACATAATTAAATTTTATAATTAATATAATTATACATTCCAAAACAATGTAAAGAATTTAAAAATACAATACACATACGTATAATCGTACTAAAAATAAAACAAAATAGGTAACATATTGTTACATACTGAGTGTATGCCTATCAAATTAAATAGTACCGTACAGTAGTAAATAAGATAATATACCACACAGAACCGTCTTGTGTCTATCACGGCGACCAACTACATTTGTCATTTAAATAATCATTAATAGTATAATAGGCCTTTTCACAAAGTTTATTTTTAATATAAGATTTAAATGAGTTGTAGGGTAACTCTAACAGATTGAGAGGGAGTTTATTATAGAAGCGAATACTAAGCCCTATAAATGAATTGTGTACTCTATGCAGGCGGTGTGATGTCGCACATAACTTATGTTTACTACGTGTATTAATGTTGTGAATATCACTGTTCTTTTTGTAAAGGTGAACATTTTGCCTTATAAAAAGTATATTAGCAAAAATAAATTGCGATGCTACAGTTAAAATACCTATCTCCTTAAATAGCTCCCTAAGAGAAACTCTAGAGCCTAGCTGGTAAATAGATCTAATAGCTCGTTTTTGAAGAATGAAAATGGTTTCTATATCAGCCGCCTTACCCCACAACAGTATACCATAGGACATTATGCTATGGAAGTAGCTAAAGTAAACAAGACGAGCAGTGTCTACATCAGTGATTTGTCTAACTTTTCTAACGGCGTAAGCTGCAGAGCTGAGCTTACTTGCCAGATACGCAATATGTGCCGACCAATTAAGTTTGGTATCAATGGTAATGCCTAGAAAAACCGTTGAGTCTACAGTCTCTAATACCTCACCGTTTATAATAATATTTGGACCGAGATTTTTAACATTCGGCATAGTAAATTTAACACATTTGGTCTTTTTCGCGTTTAAAACTAAATTATTAGCTGAAAACCAATGTGTAACCTGAGTGAGTGTAGTATTTACTTCGTTAAAATCATCTCTATTTCTATTTACCTTGAAAATTAAAGAAGTGTCGTCTGCAAATAGTACGACGTCACATTTGCCTTTTAAAAAGAATGGTAAGTCGTTGATGTAAACTAGGAACAAAAACGGGCCTAGTATTGAACCCTGGGGCACACCTAGCTTAACAGGTAGTCCGGCGGACTTACTACCGTTAACATCAACGCATTGGAGCCTATCACTTAAAATGTAGACAACATCACATAGATTGATCTAAGACTAAAGTAAGTAGCTAAAGCACTTGTGTTATGGTATTCAGAGACAACGAAGGTACCACGAACACAGACCCCAGACAATGTATAAAAGTGGTTCTCTACTTTGACCCGCCCGGAGACCAAACCTGGGACTTCTGAGCTAGAAACACCTTGAAAACCGGTGTGTACGCCACTCGACCTCGGATGTCGTCAGATCGTCAGACATTAAATTATGTTTATTAAACATGTGCATAGTTATATTATTCTACTAGTGTCTATTAGTGTTATACTTATACAATTTCAGTTCAACAGTCGTTCCATGTAAAATACAGTGTTCAGCTGAATCCGGTGCGACTGGAAGCCGACCCAATAAAGCTTCTGAAAAGGCTAGACACAAAAAAAAAGATACGTTTAAATAAATAACTTATTATTATAAATTCAGCCAAAAAAAAAACAAACCCGACTACCCGAAGGGTGCCTAAGGGCCCGTCCGTCCGTCTGTCTGTCCGTCAGCGCACTGTACCCCATGACCCGTATAAGGTGCACAGTTTAAATTGTCACAAATAGTGTATTTTTGTTGCCACAATAACAACAAAATAATAATAAATTGAAACGTGTGTTTCTTGGCGTTGTTAACGGCATAAATCTTATACGATGGTGCGGAACCCTTGATGCGCTAGTCCGACTCGTACTCTGCTGGTATTTATTCCATTTTAATATTATCTCTCCTGTTCTCACTTCCCGTCACTGGGGACCACCACCATTTCCATAACTTAGTGTTGGTCTTTACTGCTTTGAGAAAATCGTTTTATCTTTCTTTTTAATCATCTTAAATCCATTAAATTGTAGAAAAGTTTAATAATAAAATTTAGTTTGAGTACAAGTTTAATGATTAATTAGTTTCTGTAACTTCATATTTCAATGCCAATGTTTTAACGATGCATATCATAAAGCTGCATCGTAAAAACACATTTTAAAAGAAATGGCTGACAAGAATTTACTGTTATGAAAGAGTTATGTATTCATATTTATTTAATTTATGAATTATTAGCTTATGCATTTATCGGGGTTAATCAAAGATCATTTCAGATGTCACATTTAATATTCTAATGACGTTTGACATTTTTATCTTCTTCACATTACCACACACTTTACTAATATTATAAATGCGAAAGTAACTCTGTCTGTCTATCTGTCGCGGTTTCACAAAAAACGACTGAACCGTTTTAAATAAAATTGGTACAAAGATAGTCTAGACCCTAAGAAAGGACATAGGCTACTTTTTGCCGCGATAACCATCATCCACGCGAGCGGAGCCACGGGAAACAGTTAGTATAAAATAAATTTATTAGATTGACTTTTTCGAGTCATAATTAATCCATTTCCATTATTTTATTTTACTTAAACACCATTTTTAGTTTAATCTAGCAGAACCAAAATTTTAATCACTCAAATTCCTCACTCTGTGTCGGTCCACCGAATATAGCGCGAAAATTACTTAATTATAATTTAAAAGGTAAATTTCATGAATTATGTCTTTGACTTATCATATTTTATATATTCCCTATAGTGACGATACTGATAAAGACCTTTAACAAAACACAAGTAAGATATTATACCTAAATACAGTCTACTCCAAATCAGTGATAATTTTTTGATATTAACAGCACCTTATATAAAAGAATATACGATCGAATTTCGTAGTTCGTTTATGCAATTAACTTGCAACCTTATTTACAATTAGATACGATAATTTAATGTTTACTATAAAAACAGTTTTCAAATCAGTGTTCACTCATAAATAAAGTAATTACAATCATAACTAGTGAAAGTGAATTACAAGCGATTAGCTGGAGGTGTGTTGCTAATTATTATGCTGCCTCATAAACATTATGCTCCTAAACATAGTGTACTACGTAATGCATCCTATTAGGCAGGGTGTAAACATGTACCTTTAATAAATACAGGACTATTGTTTACTGCTAATAAAGAATATTAATATTTAGGTAACTATCACTTTCGTGTTGAATGATTGAAGACGATCGAGATGATAGAAGACGATCAAAAATTTGGGGTTTTTGGAAGGGCTTTAGTAATTCAAGAATACGAGATGAGATAGATGTAGTATTTTGACCCCTTCGCCCCTGGATCAACTGGCCCGAGCCGGCCAAACTAGCAATAAAAATATGTCCCTGAATAATCAAACTCAGGTATAGCCCTTGCTGTTTTTGTCTAATTAAAATTGTTAGCTGCGTTGCTAACAATTTTAATTAGACAAAAACAGCAAGTTGCAGACGTATTTAGTTTTTCTATTGCTCTGGCTGGAGGCCCTTAAGGTTCTCGCCAAAAGTCCGGTGAAGCATTCAAAGCCTGCGCTCAGGCTCGCTGTGTAGTTTGGAGTTTATAACTATAGTGTTTGGTCCGGACAAAAAATTTCCCAGCCAATAGCAGGAGCAGGAGACTAATTGATAATTATTTATGAAAGTAATCGATTCAATGCAAAAATTCTTAGTGATATCTAATCACCGATATTTCTCCGTCTACAGAATCATTAATCAGATTAAATAGGCGAGAAAGTTATCCTGTTTAACAAGATATTTAATCATAACAAAAAATGAATGATGTATTACCTCTTTCAGTGATTATCACAGCCCTGCATCTCAAGGGCCATATACGGTAGTTGTTTGAAAGCCATTGGTAATTAACGGCCTGCTTGCTGTCTGCTTCAAATTAACACTTTCGCCACTCTCCTTTAACGATATTTACTCAGACAACTTGTAATTTTTTAAACTTTTCTATCGTGATCGTGATTTATTAGTATCTTTTTCTAACCATTCAGCATCGAAATAAAAGCTGTCTTATGTTTAAACAATGGCAAAACTCGTGTAGATTTAGGCATTTCAAGTTGCTACCGAATTTTAGTTGGAAGAAAATGGATTGCTAATATTTTCTGGAGATATTTGAGGTCAACAAAAAATAATACATAAGAACTGTGGTACAAATGTTCAAGCGAAAAATGGCATAAACAAAAGAAAACAGTTAAGTAGGCTTTCCAAATTTGGTAATAATAATAATCAGCAATCGAGTCAGTTTAAACCTGATCTAACTATTGAATTCGTATCGACCTTGCGAAGTACTGATACCTTACAATGGTGTTTAAACGCTACGAGCATCGGACCGCGACCATCTAATCAGGCAATCAATCCATCGACAATGGAACTTCATAGATTTGTACTATGTTGCCACATTACTGACCTATTATGTTTTTCTTTAATGTTTGTTTACTTTAAGACAACAAGAAAAGCAAAAACTTAAACAATTACAAATGCAGATACTTATATGTAGGTGTCGGTAACGGTAAGAGTGTTGTGAGTTCAATTGTTTTTTTCCATCTCAATAATTTCTATGATAATATACCCTGACTTAAATTAACTCAACTCGACTCTACTTGACTTGAGTTGCACAAACAGTGGCACTCCGTGAGTGCCGACAGAAGCTGAATAATTGCAATATTTTTAGATACTTATTTGTAGAGGTGTCGGTAACGGTAACAGTGTCGCAAATTCAATAGGTTTTTTTTTTTTCTCAAATAATGCCAAACTCGCCTAAAGATGTATTCACTTCACAATATAACCTACTGCTGGGCATAGAGCTCCCATTTTTATGCCATTTTGTTCTGTCAGTCGTTTCTTTATCATCATCAACGTCAAAGTCATGTCAGAACTATTATTTGTTTTCGTTTTGACGATGAGTTCGATGCAAATGAATGAATAGCATATTGTCCGAAATCAAAAATGTATAAACGTAATTATGAGTCGAAAAGTTATGATACTTATTGTTTGTAACTTTGTACAATGATTCAGAATTTTAAAATATTAACTAAGGATTGAGTTTTGTTAGAGTTAGCGTTTTAACGTTGCTTACTTGACATTACTGACATTTTTATTTTTAGCGCTAGAGCAATATAAACTCCGTGTGCATTTTATGCGTCAACCTATTGCCATTATTAAGATCGAGCGAAAAACGCAAAATCATGATATTTCTACTAGAAGAGCCCCCTTAAATTTTTTTATTTGTTGTAATAGTGGCAACTGAAATACACAATCTGTGTAAATTTTAACTCTCTAGCTGTTACGAGTCATGAGATACAGCCTGACGGACGGACGAACTGCAACAGCTTAGTAATAGGATCTCGTTGGCGTCCTTTACGTATGGAACCCTAAAAAGAAAGGTTAACCATTATAATCGGTAGTTTTGTTGAACAAAAATAATAGTGACAAAGTGTATATGTATCTTTTTCAACCTAGCCTTTTCCTAATCTATGCTGGGGTCGGCTTTCAGTGTTACCTAACAATATCAAACACCATTTCCAAGTCCATATCAAATAAGCTACGTAATTTATTACCACATTCACACAATCGCCTATTTGTCGAAATAAGCTCTTGTTTTGCCGACCGTAGCTAGGAGAGGACTGGCCCATTGTCGGTACGCTGATGACTGCAACACCTATTGTTCTTGACAAATTGCTCGTTTCGGTAAAAGTATTAGCTTTATTTAATTTAGAATTGAGAAACCTTGAGCAAGATGTGTGTGTATTGGATGGGTTGTTGCGTCTCTACGCTCGAGAGCTGTATTCATCAAAATATAAGTCATCAAAATGACTGAATAAATGGGAAAATGCATTTTTAACTCTCTAAGTTATATTTTTGTCTTAAAACTACGGTACAATAACAAAACACGATCTAAGTACTTGTACTTCAGCCAAACAACATTTTAAAATGCAAAACTATCAAGATATGAAGAAATAAGCTGTCACTTCCGTAGTGTCCGGAGTAGTACACTTTTACTAATATGACAATAATGTCTCATTTAAAGGAAATTTTGAAAGTCCTGTTTACTGCCAATAGGCTGATTCTTTTTGAGTAAATTCGTGACTCTAAATTTGTGGTAGGTCAGAGGTAAATCAATAAGTACTATCGTGTAAATCAGTCTGGTTCGCCGACCACTAACGCTTGTTTCTGCCATAAATCAGCCTTAATTTACCAATCAGTAATCAACATAACGTGCCGAAGTAGATAAATAACTTAATAAATGATCAACATCCGATTTCGCAAGAAAATCCCGGCGTTCGGCCTTGTGTCGGTCCGTTTATAGCAATTTGTACGCGATCACGAAAGGGCTTGCATGAAGCAATCTAACATGTGTTGGGAAATATAAGATTAGAGTGATTTGAATTCAGTTGGTAGCCAGTAAAATGCTGGGAACTTAGAATATACATAGACAAGGGTATGAGCAAATTTTCAGCTGTACTATGCGCTTTTTCTGATTTAAGTGATTTCCCGTGCGACGACAGACGCTTTAGCGAAAATATCGATAGTTTCTACTACTCGGCACTATTCGGACAACTTTAGATTTTGAAATTGTTTTAATAAAACGGCACGATCTGTTCTGACACAGATTTTACGATTTTACCTGTACGTACTAGTGCTCACAGTGCATACTTATTAGCCGGTTCATATTTCTATAGTTGACTTATTTTTACTCTTAGGGTTGTCGTCATTTAACTACTGTTGGCTACACGAAAGAGGTGGAATAATTGGGTGAAGGGTAAATTAAAAAATAATAAAGCACGGTGAAGTAAAATACACATAGCGCCCAAAACAGTTCCAAAGGGAAAAAGAGGTTCCAGAGAAAAACATTTCTTTGACATTTTGTACCTTTTTAAAAAGCTCAAACTGAAACCTTCAAGTTTATTAATATTTGCTTGATTTTATACCAATTTAAAGTCAAAATTTACCCATTTTTAACCTCTGTAGTTCGTTCCGCAAAAAAAATAATTTCTGAACTTATAAGACAAAAATATATCGTCGCACTGAATATTTTTTTCGGCTTTACTAGCTAAAATCATAACAGATATTACAGAAGGCAAAATACATCATCGCATTGTTTTCTCAAACACGAAAACACAATACCTAATTACATAAATCCGTTCATCGTGGAATCGGTAATCGGTAATAATCTAAAATCGGTCTACATCCGTAGAAGCGAAACGTTACATAAATTTGTAATCACGTCAAATAGTTACGTAAACTAATCGAGTTGCTCGATCGATTCAGAATCGATTGTCCGTGACAGTATCCGATTGGATCCACTACAATTGTACCGACCTTTGTAGTGGTACGATTATGCGTGTTTTCTACCGGAGCCATGACCTAAGAGAATAAATGACATAGAAGCTACAATTCATACATGCCTGTTGATCCACGTTATACACTCCTAATAGATCTACGTTTTGAGAAAGGTATACCTAGATTATCACAGAAAAATGGTATAATACCTGAAAGATCAACATTTGTATGATAACTACACAATAATTTCAATTACGGTAAAATGGGGTAAATAGAAATACAGGGGGCTAATAAAGGTGTTGATTATGAGGACTCTCAACTAATCTATACTAATATTATAAAGCTAAAGAGTTTGTTTGTTTGTTTGTTTGAACGCGCTTATCTCAGGAACTACTGGCTCGAATTGAAAAAATATTTTTGTATTGGATAGTCCGTTTATTGAGGAAGGCTATAGGCTTATAACATCACGCTAAGACCAATAGGAGTGGAGCATAAATGAAATTTTTTGCAAAAATGAAAAACCGTTGAAACTAAAACACGCGAACAAAGTCGCGGAGGACAGCTAGTTAAATATAAAAATCGGCCAAGTGCGAATTGGACTCACGCACAAGGTTCCGTACATTATCTATAATTTTCCCTTATAATAATTTTATTCTGTTTTTAGTTTTCTCTGTTATAGCGGAAACAAAAATACGTCATCTGTTAAAATATCAACTGCCTTACTATCATAGTTCATGAGATACAGCCTGGTGACCGATGCGATGGACAGACGGACGGGACAATGGAGTCTTTGTAATAGGTTCTCGTTTTACCCTTTGAGTACCGAACAATAAAAATTATAAAAAAGCTGTTTTTATGTAAAATCATGCGCATGCGACGCAATAAGAGGTCGGAATCCCTATCCAAAGTTTGTCAATTCGTATTTATTATATTTATTCATATTTATTATAATAAATAAATCATATTTATTTCTTCAATAAAATTTATTTACCTCATTTTACGTAAACGTAAGGTAAATCTATATTGAACAGAATAATTATAGCGACACACAAAACTAAAATTTTGCTTAATATTGCAGTGTGCATCAAACACGTTTTAAATTAGTAACAGAATTTTACTGATTCTGTCTTAATTAAAACTTTCTTACATTGTCTACAAGTTTTTACATTGTTTCTTATTGTAATTTAAAATGTTAAATTAAAAACAATTAGTCAACATACTTTTAAAAGCGTCTGCGTTTGGGGATAATTGTCTATTTTATTTTTTATGTTATATTTTTTTAGATATTCTGTTTTTATTTTTGTTTCTAAGAAGTCATTAACAGCTCAAGAAAAGTTTAATTTATTTAGAAGTAACTAGGTTTGTCAAGAAACTACATGAGTTCTTAGTAACTTTTTAAATAAATTAGCATCAATCAACTAATTATCAAATAATACTGAGTCTAATGAACTCTCGGTCAATGAGAACCAGTTAACTGTAAACCTTTAATATTTAAAGTTCATCTCAAAGTAGTTCAGTCTAAATCGTTTAACTGTTGAGATTATTTCTCAGTTAAAATGAACTATAAATGGTTTAATTGTTTTAAGTATGCCGTGGGATTAAGCGATGGTTAAAAGTAGAGTTACCATTGTAAGTGTAACTTATACAAGTATATAACTATATTTGAGAGAATTTTTAACGTTGTCGGTTTTACACAGCGTAAATGAACGGGTTTAAGTTGTGTTCCGACTGGCCTGTTGGTCTAGTGGTTAGTGAACCAGACTGCCAAACCGGAGGTCGTGGGTTTGATTCCCACCGGGGACAAATCTTTGTGTGATGAGCATGGTCATTTGCTCTGTGTTAGGGTGTAATTTATATATAATGTGTTTAGAAATATATAAATATGTTTATCAGTTGTCTGGTTGCCATAATACAGGCTCTGCCTATTTTGGGATCATATGGCCGTGTGTGAGTTGTGTCAAGATATTATTATTGTTATTTACTTGGGTGATCTTAAGTAGAGTGTTTTAAGTCATTTTCAGTGTGAGATTTTTTTTTAATAATAGTCCAAGCATTGGAAAAGGGCCGATAAATGGGAGTATTTCTATTTTAAGGGATAACAAATGATGGCGAATCTCGATGATGTCAATATAATAATTGAAATAATCACTTTCTAAATTTAAGTATCTTCTTTTAAAGGCCTTCTTTTTCTTAATCACATAATTTTTCAATCAATGATTTTGTTTATTCAAAACAAACTGGTATTCTTACTTAATAATTCTTCGCTAGTATTTATGCCTCACGAAAATAAGAACATTTGTATTTAATAAGCATTCAAGTTCGCGTGTATACCAAGATGGCGATCATAACATGCATTCTATCGAATATCCCGTTATGCATCTAATAGAATTCACAATAAATCATAGTGCAGAGTAACCGGGAAGTAGTGGGTTGTAATCCGCGGTCATAACACTTAATTGCTGCACAATCCGAGTGTAAAGTAGTGAGGGGAATTGTTACTCGATTAGATACTGTATGGACGGATAATCGATTAAATATATTGTGAGAAATATTGTTGGTTTTGATTTTTTCAAAGTTATATTGCCTTGTTAGTGATTAATCAATTTTAATTAATGGGAAAAGGGTTGTGTGATTGTCGTAATGAAACATATTATCTGCAGTACTGTCGTTTTGTCTCTATGATATATATTTTTAACTTTAATTAAATAATGAAAACACCGCAATCTATGTATAAAAAGCCAACATTTATCAACACCCTTGCATTCAATCGATACATAATTCCGTTTTAATCGTCTTTAGAATGTAGCGCATCACTAGGGCATGCGCAAATGTATGCGCAGCTTGGCCGGCGCGCGCTAGGGCAACGTAACGGGACCCGCTTCCTAGTACCGACGCATTACAACACAGACAACTGCAAATTATTTAGTTTTTTTCAACTTTTAAGTAGCTTTCATTATAGTTTTAATACGGGCAGTAAAAAAATAGTTGGAGATCTCGCTTGAGTAAAACTGCCTACTTGTCAAATTAGTAATAACTTAACGACTAGCAAAGATCATGTACGATAGTAGGGACCAATGGCTTTAACGTGCTTTCCGAGTCAATAATAATAATAATAGACTGAACTAGACGAGAACATTTAAAATCGTAAAATTATTATCAAAACCGAGCGCACGGTGTTATTAAAAGTATCTCAAAACCTCATATTACCCTAATAATATCGGAACCGTCGATATTTTCGCATAAAAATCTGTCGTCGCTCAGAAAATCACATAATTCAGTAAACGAGCGTAGTACATTTATCTTAAAATGTGCTTACAATTGACATAACTACTAGCGATACGCACTCTCTATGCTTGTCTATGTTTATTTACTCTGTTTGGCACAAACCAGTTGGCAACGTTCAATTGTTTATTTTCTAACTACACTGCATTCCCAATCATAGTATTTGAGTTAGATTTCTAACTATTAGTCATGTAACCTCCATGTAGGGAGTAAATATTCATTGGCACATGGTTTTAACATGCCATGTCGTACTTTCTTCAGTGAAATGAAGTGAAAACAGTAGCGCGCGCCAATGAATTTAAAATGTCCCAGTGTTAAATTATCCTTGGCGTGTAGAGTTAATGTTTCTTTTATGTAATGTTATGCATTATTTAATTGACGTAGTTTTGAGACTGTAGTGCTTTTTTAGACTAATTTCGAAATCCTCTATTTTCATAATGTTTTAAGATAGTTATTAATGTTAAATATTGTTTACTCTGTCTTCATAAACATAAATAGATATCGTAAATAGACATCATATTACTACCTACCTATTTACCTATTTTACATGGAAAATGAAGCTTTTAAAGGTGAACGTTTAGAGAATTTGGTATTAACCAACAAATAATAGACCAACTCTAGTTGTCTTTTGCATTTGTCATTTAAATATTTGTAAAAGCCTGCTTCAAAACATATTTTTTTAACAGAAACACGTAAAATTGTAGAAAAGATGACTGAGTATGAAAAGTGAAGATCTAATTAATCAGTCAGATAATAAAAACATAGACATACCAATGTATTTTTTGGTTTTTCAAAATAAAACTATACTATTACACTAATGACCGAATACTGAAACGTTAATAAGCTGTAAAATAATAGTATAAGTCGCCGTTAAGTCTCATGCTGTCTCTATCACTTTAAGGTGTAAAGTAGCAACAGATACATTTAACAACGTCTCAAAGTTAAGTTGCGTTTCCGTATTCAGGGGTAAGTAGTTAAAGCAAATCAAAGTTCAGAAGCGAGATCTAATGACGTCATACTTGCGTACAAAACGCACGAAATTGTGACGTCATGGAACATTTCAAATAAATATATCATCGTTAGTTTTAAATTCAATACGTGTACTAATATTTTTCAGTAATATGACCGATTACAAAAATTTATTCAACATCCCTATTATCCACGTTTAAATGAGCTTTCTCTTATTTGCAAACGGGACTATTCCGTATCATAAATAAATAAGGAATAAATCTGCTAGTAGTCTTTGTTTTTCTTTCACTGTCAGACGTGTCTAATCAAGCGAAGAGTTTAAAAACTCAATTAATACAGGAACTGTTATTGAATATTAAATAGTAAGAGATGCTGAGTGGTTCGTTTCGCTTACACTAGGTTTGATTCTTATGCTTGCAAATGCTGTCTAAATATAACTTGTCATATTAGTTATCTAATGCATTTCATTAGTCATTAATATAATTTGTTACTAATATTTTAGGCCATCCACCTCTGCTCTACGGAAAAACAGACGTAAACAGTCCAAAGTAGATACATTGTAAATTATGAGCGGATTAAATGAAGTTATTTTCTTTTTAATATTATATTTATAAATTTACTTTTACAACTTTTGTACACTTGCAATAAAATATTTTTATCAAAAAGTGCTGAGACGTTTCTGCGTGCACAAGTAAGCATAAATTCTGTATTTCTAGTGCGATTACTAGGTAATCTCAATCTTCGTAAATATTTTTCACAATCATCTAAATACATTCAATATAGTTTTTTTAGTATTTGTTGTTATAGCGGCAACAGAAATACATCATCTGTGAAAATTTCAACTGTCATACTATCACGGACACAGCTTGGTGACAGACAGAAGGACGGACACCGGAGTCCTAAGACTCGGCTGTCCGTCCTTCTGTCTGTCCCAAACGGGACCCTATGACTAATCATAGGGTCCCGTTTTACCTTTTCGATATGAAACCCTAAAAATAAAAACCCCATTTGGTAAATATCATATTAAATGTGCCGGTGTACCGAACCATACGAGAATCGAACAATGACTGCGCAAATCGTTCCATTCTTGAATTATCCGGCGGCGCATATCGACCAATCCCGTTACAGTATTCAGGTTTAAGCGCATGCGCATTGGTTTCTTGTTAACTGTTTAGTTTTTTTTATCAAGTTTTTAACTGTTGTAGGTTATGTTTGATCACCTGTAACTTTGTATGGCAAAGCAAATGTTTACACAATAATGGTGGAATGTAAATATATCAGGTTTGAATAATTAACATCTGCGGAACTCTTTATTACAAGATGTTCGTGCCTTTTGTTATTATTTGTATGTTCTAGTATTGAAGTATTATTTATTAAGATATTTTTAGAAATTATCTTTTATACAAGCCCTGTCCTGATTACAAATACATTGAACTATATTATTACTAACGGTGGCCCGCGGTTTCACTCGCGTAATACACATTTTTTATTCAATTAGGTGAATAAAAAAAAGTGTGTGTGTACTTATGTACGCACGTAAGAAGTTATACTTTTTTGGCGGAACAAGATAAAATTCTTTCTCATAAACTGGTATAAAAAGCTCTAAACTCTATAACTGGCATCGGACATCTTGACATATGACATTTTTAACATTATATAGTTTGGAAAAACTAAAATGTTGACTACCTAGCTAACTTCAGGGTGTAGGTTTTCCGTGACGGTGTGCGTGCGCATCGTTTTCGAGAATTAATGAGCGGTTTTGCGGGAAACTTCAACCTGTGAATTTTGTGTGACAATGATGCGCGCGCATCTTAAAAATTCACTTTCATAATTTTTTCATAACGCGCCTAAAGAAGTACATATAACTTCAATAAAAGTATTTTAATTTATATCAATAAATAATACATACGGATAGTTAACCTCAATTATATTGGAGCACTTGAAAAAGTATATAAGCACAATTTTTTTCACTAATATTCACAAATAGTTAGTAATATCAATCAAAATATTCAATTTGTTTAACTAATATTCACAAATAGTTAGTAATATCAATCAAAATATTCAAGTTAATTTTGTGTCACAGATGCGCGCGCATCTTAAAATTTCACTCTCATCATTTTTTCATAACGCGCCTAAAGAAGTATAACTTCAAAAACAGCCTACAACCTATTCTCAGACCAAACAAATACCTATACACCAAAAAATGATAAAAGTCGGTCAAGCCGTTTCGGAGGAGTTCGATAACAAACACAAGATTTATATATATTAGAAGATTATAATAGGATTAACACACAAAACTAATAACTAATGCATGTGTATTTTTTTAACAAATATAAGAATTTTACATAACTGGTTTCCACCTGTCACGCATATTGCGATCATTTTATCTCTAGTGACAATAGCAGGTAGTTTTTTTTAACGCCGATAGAGAGACCCCTTAAATACGAGTTTATTTTATTTTAATTTTATTATTTATTGTTAAAGTAACAATACAACTGAGTATTTTGTGAAAATTTCAAGTGCCTGTTGCCATTTTTGCCATCGACCAAAAAAATGGCAAAAAAATATTGTTGTACCTATACAACAGTATTTTTTTTAATTTTTAGGGGGGTCCTAACCCCCCTTAAATATTTAATTTTATTTTGTTTTTAGTATTTGTTGTTATAGCGGCCACAGAAATACATAATTTGTGAAAATTTCAACTGTCTAACTATCGCGTTTCTTGAGATACAGCCTGGTAACTCACAGACGGACGGACGGACAGGTAGCGAAGTCTTAGTAATAGGGTCCCGTTTACGCTTTGAGTACGGAACCCTAAAAATGAGGCAGATATGTTATTAGCGCTCGCATTTTGAGGACTCGAAAACCTCTAAACTAGGACGTTTTCAATGATAGCTATCTCTTTTACTTACATGCTTATCCTATCTTTTGTACTATTCATTAGTGGAACTTGACAACATTTTGACATACCCAGTAGGCCTATTCCCTATCTCCAGTTGCCAACCCAACCGATGTTTTCCGGAGAAAAATTAGTATAAAAATGCTTATTCAGTATCGGCTAACGTCGGTAACCAACTAAGTAGTAGTAGATCTAGTTTGTCATGGAAGTTACATGGTAAGAAACTTGTGTTTTTACTGTCTTTAACCGCCATAGCGAATAACCCTGCAGAGATATCAGATTTTAAACGTCTGTAACTATAAATGATATTATAATAAATCTTGTGTATAATATCATTTATTTCGGCCGTCAGTCGTCACCGTCTGTGGCAGACAAAGAATGGTGATAGCTTCATAGACAGCACTACCTCTGAGTGATAACTTTCTTCGTAACTCCAATATCTAAGTTTAAGTTGAAGTAGGTATGTTGCGTAAGTAATGACAATACTGTCATCGATTAGGGTCACTTTATTAATGGACTTTCTAACGGTGTATTGTTGCTAAAGAGAGGAACGTTATATCATAGATGCGATATTTGTTTAAAGAATAAGACAGACAAAGGCATCGTTGAAGAAGGTGGAGAAGAACGAAGAAGTGGAAGGATGTAATGGACGCGTACAAGAAAGAGTGGCAACAGATAGCGGTCAACAGAAATGTATGGAAAGAGGAAAGGGAGGCCTTTGTCCTGCAGTGGGATAGTTCTGGCTCAAAATATAAATAACTAGCGCCCCGCAAACAATAATGAATTATACACACATACATACCTTCCTCAAGGAACAATCTATCCATTGGTGAAAACGGCATGAAAATCGGTGCAGTAGTTTTTGAGTTTATCGCGAACAGACATGCAGAGGCGGCGGAGGACTGTGTTTCATAATATTTAGTGATAATATGGATTCTACGATAAACTTGACAGACACGGACATCTATGATATTCTATACGGTTCCTTTTCCCGCAAAAACGCATAAAACACTAACAAAAGGTGTGCAAAACTCATTTTTTAAAACTCTAAAAACAAAAAAAATACATTTAAAATTACGTTTAACTTAAATTACCACTTTGCCCGTCGCCCTTAAGGTACGGTTCCAATAAAACGACTTGGAGCCTACACTGTCGTAATAACCGTAATCAGAGGGGTACAACTGACCTTATTTCTGACAGCTGGGATGGATGTTAGTGTGTTAACCTACAACTACGTAATTATTACTTGTTTTACCTAGTTTTTTATGTAGCCTGGAGGTTCCGTAAGAAATGTTATGAAGGGAATTTAAAACTTTATTTACAAGTTCACGTGTAATATAATATTAATAAATCATTTATTTTCAGGCAGCTATGGCCTATAGATGGATATACCTTACAAACAAACATACATATATATAAAATACTAGCTGTTTCCCGTGGCTCCACCCGCGTGGATGTCGGTTATCGCGGCAAAAAGTAACCTATGTCCTTTCTCAGTACCTATATTATCTGTGTACCAAATTTCATTTAAATCGGTTTAGTAGTTTTAGCGACAGACAGACAAAGTTACTTTCGGATTTATGTAAGGATAACAAAAGTTGTTAGTTTATAAAGCTTAAAATTAAGTTAGTAAAACTTCCTTGCACTATGTCTATGTCAATGCGTGAATAATGTCGAATAAATTCATACTGGCTAACAACTTCTACATGAAAAAGCAACTACTTTTTAGCCTTGTCCCGAAATATGGCATAGTCGTCGGCATTTTTCTAATTTGCATAAACCACCGAAAAAAACGACTCCCCATTAAGAAAATTAAAACTAGTTTACCGCGCGGGGATTTAAAAACATTCAAATAACATGCACAAAGAACATCCAGTCTTAGTACAAGCATTTGTGATCACACAAATGCTTGTCCCATGCTGGAGTCGAACTCGCAGCACGTCGCGCACAGTGGTAATTGGCGTGGTGACCTATACCACTCGGCTATCTGTGCAGTCAAAAATATGTGATTGCTTGACCAAAAGACGAAGCAGTAGTTGAGACATGATTAATTAATCTGTATATTGATCGACATTTGGAACCGGAGCTAAGAACAAATAAAATGTAAATTTTCCTCGATCCTATCTTTTTTGTGATGTTTTTTTAATAGATCAAGGACCGTCACACTTGACATAACTTTATGGCTTAACAAAACAATAGATAAACAAATTAACACTTCCATTTAGTTAGTTCCGAGATCCACAAAAACAAGCGAATTTCGCAATGTTTTTATCGCCTTTGAGTTATTTAATTTTCATGTTAATTTATTCCTCTGCACATCTAAAGAAATATTTAAATGCTGAATGTAATAAGTTATTGTGTTCATTGACAAATCCTTTTGAAATTTTACGGTAGAAATAAATTATTCTTGGACAAAAGCATGAGTTCATTAACCTTGCTTATTGACTTTTTTAAATTTAGTAAACTAATGTACTATTAGACTAAGGTCAATAAACTAAACTTAGTTTCAGTAAATTAAAAGTAATTTCGGTTTAACGGCAGTTATTAAGTAATGACATTATTTTTGCAGTTATAGTGCAACTGGTTAAAATGACACGTCTCTCAAATCCTACAATAAGAAAATTACAAAATATGAACGAAATATGCATGTGCAATACAACATTCATTTAAACTTTCAATGCTACTGCAAAAGAATGCACTTATTAAAAGTGAATCTAGTAAATTCAACGAAACTATATTTCACATCACAAAACCATTCACTTACAATATTTATTTAGCTATTTATTGCATGCATTATTTTCGTTACAAAATATTTTTGAAATGTTTTGAGTAAAATTATATATTTATTTTATAAAATTCGCACTTCCTTATTACATTTATAAATACATCTTACAATATCAAAACAGAACTAAAATGAATTTTATAAAATTATATATTTAAATCGTAGTGTAACTAGATTTTATTTTAATAAATATGGCGACGAACTGTCAACGTTACTTTTTTTTATGGCTCCCGAGTTATGCAATGGCGCATACAGCAGCTTGTGTAACGTATTTTAAAGAGGATCTTATTAACATTATACGTATATATTATTACTAATATATAACATTGATTTAAAAACTAAGGCACATCGCGAGTTTCATAAATTCAAAACATTTATGTATTTATTAGTGTTTTAATTTGCCTAAGATTGTTATTTTTTACTAGATAGGTACAAAAGGAAATAGAATGACCTTCATATACAAGGACTATAAAGCAATTTACCTATTTCGTAACATCACCAAACGAACGAAAAAACCAAACAAACATTAATAATTATGTTTTCATCTCACTAATTTGCGTAATATAATCATATTACCTCGAGGTCTAGTATAAATGCAATCTAACGGTCATTAGCTAGGTAGATTGTGTTTATATTAGACGGCTAAGCCTGTAGGTACGCGAGTTTACTATTTTTATCAGTTTTATTTCTAATCGTTTTACCAGCCAGTAATTTTTAAAAATGGTAGAAAAAGGATAACATGGCAATAAAATGATGACATTTATTTTTTTAATTCTTAGTTTTGGTACTAATTATATTATTAGGCATGTCAGTGTCTAAATTACTAAAGTTGTTGATTTACCCTCAATTTCTGGAAGACTGATCCATTTAATCTGTGATCACGGCTGTGATTGGTCGACCAAAAGACTAACAACCAATCACAACATTTAACAAGAGGTTTGACAGGTGATTAACTAAATTTTATAGTGATCAACCTTTAGGATAGGATTTAAAAAAACCGTTCTGAGTTTATTGTGTGCGTTAAAAGTGTTGATGTTGCCATCTTGGATTATGATATTCTACCAGTAATTTGTACTGAATCTAGAATTATTCCTTTATTGTAATGCATTAATAATTCTATCAAAATATGACTGCAAGAGTGTCGTAAATGTTCAAACGAATTAAATAACTCCAAAACATCGTTAAAAAAACTATTACGTTATAGATAAGTACTTTAAACGATTTAACGTCATTAGATAAATGCCACACTTCTTAACCTTTAACTAACTACACAAACAATACTTGAACTATTTCAAAACTACTCACGTTTAGAAATAGTTAATCACATAACAAATTATTTGCAGTCAACCATTTTATTTCTGAATGATCATTAACTACGTATTGCGATCGTAATTCGCGTGTCTTATAGCATTAACTGTGAATTACAAATCGAGGTGAGACTTCACTCGATCATAAATCGATTATCAGGGTTGTCACATGTAAAAAATGATACTATACCTAGTAGAATTTCGTTTTACGAGAGGCATAAATACATACTACGTAGCTATCTGGTATTTTTTTATTTTTTAGCTTGTTTGACATGGTATAATCGTATATTATATTTGAGAACGGTCTAAACGGCACCGATATACCGAGTTACCACAAATTCAGCTGACCTCTTTAGCTAAAACAGCGTGAAATACACACATTAGGCTGATGTATAAATGTCGGAATAGTAGCTAAGGAAAATCAGATACAGCCGTGAACAAATTTATTTTTATATGCCTATTTCTTAACATATAAATAAATTGATACGTACCTACTTCAAATACTTATTAGTTTTCTCTTTATAGATTTTAATGGATCATAAAATCATGACACTATTATATTATTCAATGCGAAGCATATATGGCATTTCGTGTTGAGTTTTAAGAAACTGCCTATCTATAATGTTTTAATTTTGGAGTGGTCATAAAATCCATTGTATCTGCTTTTTACACTATGATTGTTATAATGTATATTTAGGTGTGATCTGAACATAGTAAAATATTTATTTTGAGTCAATTTGAACATTTCAGACGTGAGAGATTTAATTTTTGACAATTATTTTAATACTAAATTTGTTTTCTTTAGAAGACAGCTGATATTGTTATGTAAAACAGTTTCACTCAACCTGGATTTAATAAGGTCAAAAGTTCATATCGGACGTTATTGACGCGAAATAGATTTAATTTTTAATGAATTATTACAAACTTTTGCAAAATAATTCGACATTCCTAATGAATACTTAACTATTATTCAGAGCGGTATTTAAAATTACAAAATCGCTCCAAATTTAACCTTTTAGGCATTTAGACTGCTCTAAATCATTTCCAAACCTAACCTTGAATGGTAAACAGAATATACATACACCAGTTAATATTTAAAACTTACTAATTACGTATCTCATTTAAATTCTTAACTAAATGTTAATATTTTCTCATGGAAATCCTTATAAATGAAGGCATAATATACATATTATGTTGTGTTTTGACTAATTATAAAAGTTATTTTGATATTCTAGTCAAACCAGGCAATAAAATGTATTCAACTCTTAATTAGGTTTTATCATTATATTATCACGTTGACAGGAAACGTCAATCTCAGATAATGTCACTGACAGGTTCGTTTTTTAAATCGAAGATGGTGGATTTTATGTGATGAAAATAATATGTCGTTAATTTATATTTGTAAAATTATTTTGAAATCTTTAAATGTTAAAAATAAATATATTAAGAAATTATTTCGTTTAGATTTTTATTTTCGAGAGATTCAACAAATTTTACTATTTATTTTTCTCACAAAACAATTTAACTCTGTAATTAGATACTTAAGTAACAAATGTAGGTAATATAAAATATGAGTAAATAAAGCACTTTTACTTTTTTATTACACTACAAGAGAGCCAAGGTAATCTTGTAACCATTAGTCCTGACTTATTTGCTAGCCGTGACATTTTGATGACATCTTGCACATAGCTCCTAAACGAACACTGGCGTGTAGTTTAAAAACCTTTTTTCGAAGGTACTATGCGGAAAATGGAAAAAGCAAGTGACAATGAATAGCTTTGTGCGCCGAGTCGTAGATATAATAAAAAATCAATTGTTTGGGGACACAAAGTAGCGTTCAAAAAGTGAATGTTAATAGCTGAACTATTACACTTTTTTAATTTACTGCTGAATATTCAGATCACTAAAGAGTCGCCTATAATGACCCAGGTAAAATCAAAGTGGAATAGACCGTTCTTCCACTGCCGCCGCCGTCATCGAGACGACATCGAGAATCAAGATGACGTGGCGGGTATGTGTCGCTGCGTCGCGGCTTCGGCACGTCATCTAGTTCTTGTTGACATCCCACGACGTGACATGTGATGGTGGTCGCGGCGGACAAACGGCATAATTGGTTGTAGACTGTTCGTAAGATATCAAAACAATCTTCAAAAACTTAACATCCGTATCTTTTCTTTTTTTTTATGTAATAAGCAGCAATAGCCTAGTTGTTAGGGTGACGGCCTTGTGATCGATAGGTCGCAGGTTCGAACCCCATCTATGGCAGTATTGACGTGAACCCACTCCAGACACAAGCATATCTAGCTTTGTTGATTCCACCCACATTGTTAGTAAACTTTATAAAAAAAAAAGTAGGAACTCTATGATTTTACTTAAATGCTATAGTGCATTTTCTAGAACCTACACTATTAGAGAAAGATAGCAATACAAAACCATGTCATTACCATGCAGCATTCGTGATTGCGTACTGGAACCGGCGCAAGCGCAACACACGCGGAAATGCAAAGTACGCAAACATTGTATGGAATGTATGCAACTTGTTGAGCAATGTAAAGTGCAGCATTTTCTTTTAGAGAGTGAAAATTATGAAATGCATAGAAATAACGATGGACAAAATAAGTAAAAATAAAAATTTAATTTGGGTTGTATTCTATGGCTGTATCATGAAGTCTTTATGGCATCGTTGTTTGAATCAGTAAAATAGCGCTATCTGTTGTTATAGATACTTCTAGATGTCACTATCTTGCATAAATTAAAGAAGTAACTATTAAGTAGTGATGTACTTAAAATGTAACATTGTTGACAAAGTTTTGAAAGCTGAAAGCTTAGAAAACATAATTATGGGGTGCATAATTATGTTTTCTAACAAAGCATTGTGAAAAATGTTTTGTGATTAAATATAAGACAAGGCTTTTTTTTTTGGAAGAGAGTTCGCCTGAGCGCAGGCTTTGACTGCTTCACCGGACTTTTGGCGAGAACCTTAAGGCATCCAGCCAGACCAATAGAAAAACTAACTACGTCAGCAACGTTCACTAAGGGCACCCCCTGTGGGGTTCGGACCTCGACTTAGTACGTTGCTAACAATCTTAATAAGGCAAAAACAGCAAGGGAGGGCTGGATCTAAGTTTTTATTATTTAAGGACATACTTTTATTGCTAGTTTGGCCGGCTCGGGCCAGCTTGATCTAGGGACGGGGGGGGTTATAAGACACGGCTTAATAGAAGCAATAGCAGCGACGAGAGTGCGTGTTGAAACCTTACATTTCGCTGTCAGCAGTTGTTGGTAAACTCCTACGTGTCCGTATGGTAACGAAATGCCAGTTTCTGTATTACTCTGCGTTCCTTATTTGTAGGTAAATATTTACATGATTATGCTATTGTTTTGTTTGTACATAGACAAAGTTTTAAGTTTATTGGCTGAAACTCAAACGTCACTAAAATTTAATCGCTGTTAAGTGTCTGTCTCAATGTTTAGTTTTAGTTTAAGTGTTTGGGAGTTTATGTATGCATTTTAAATCATTTACCCGTACTCTGACGTACAAAAGTACTATTGTTGGTGGTGTAAGAGCCTTTGCACACGGTGCGATTTACTGTCTTCGTCCGAATTTCAACGTGTGTACATACCTTTAAATACATACATTTTTTTTTATTACGCATATACCGCGCTTATGCCAGCCAAATGTAACAACTAAAAACAAACAAATATACTAACTATAAACTAAGCAAAGAACAGATTTTTTTAATTATACAATACATACAATTTTTAAACATACATACATAATCAGTAAACCGAAGCTTTTTTTTATTAAGTTCGCCCAACCACAAACCAACTTGTCAATTCAAACGCCTTTGAAATAAACTCCTTTCGTTTTAAAAGTGAAAATACCGGCCATCTTTATTGATGTATGGCCAACACTCCTGCATACAGAAACACTAATTCAATTCTATCTTATCTTATTAGCATGCAGTGTACACGTGTGAACTTTTTGTTTTTATTTACCAGTGAAGGTGGGAAATAAATCTGTTTTTGTTTTGTTGGTGTTTTGTTTTATGACTGAGTATTCTGATGTTTAAATTACGCGGTTTGTATAGGGAACTGTTAGTACATGTAAACAGAAAAAAACTTTTCCGACTTTGATTTTTCAGTAATAGATACTTTAATGTGACGTTTACCGCCTCTATTAACATTTATACACATATAGCTATACTGATTTCCCTTAGTCACGCCATAACTCCCGAACGACTGCAGCAAATCGGATAATTTTTTATGTTCCTAATTGTAAGGACGTATGGGAATGTTTAAAAAATCTCACACCACGCGTGCGAAGCAATACTTACATATTTCGTGGATATTGAACTCGTAAACAGATATTTCATTTTAAACCATTTTTCCCTTAAATAAAAATTAAAAATAGTTTCTATGACAACGAAATCTATACTTAATATTATAAAGCTGAAAAGTTTGTTTGTTTGTTTGTTTGTTTGAACGCGCTAATCTCAGGAACTACTGGTTCGAATTGAAAAATTCTTTTTGTATTGGATAGTCCGTTTATTGAGGAAGGCTTTAGGCTATATAACATCACGATATGACCAATAGGAGCGGAGCTTAAATGCAAAATGTTGCAAAAATGAAAAACCGTTGAAACTAAAACACGCGAACAAAGTCGCGGGGGACAGCTAGTATATAATACAGCTCATGGTAAACTAAAAGATATTTCATCCAGTAGATATTTGGCTGCGCGGATAGATCGGGTTCGATCCCTGCATAGGACAAGTATTTGTGGGATCCGCTAATCATCATTATCATCATCATCATCAGCCTATCTTCGTCCACTGCTGGACATAGGCCTCTCCTATGGCACGCCACTGAGCTCGATCTTCAGCTCTTCGTCTCCAACCACTGCCAGCCACTTTCCACTAATGGCAGCCACTTTCCAAATCTGGGTGTCCTTTGTGCATGTAAATTTAATGATTGCAAAACAACCCGCGAGGCAAGGATTAAATTCCTTATTGCGTGAGTCGTTTTTGGGACTTAGTAAAGAACGCGGTACCCTTTAGTCCTAGACACGTTGTGCAATACATTTATAAACTACTGAGTGACAAATAAGTACCCAAAGGACACAAGCCCTGACACAATGAAACGACTATTAATTCTATGCACATACTTGTTACAAATTTATAATGTTCTCATTGCATCGACCGACGTATTATCACGCACAACGGTTAAGTAATAAGCAGTTAATATGGCCGCCGCGCAATGAAAGGAATTGTTAATTATATTACGTTTAGTTATGTAATCATAGTATTGTCATGGTGTGTTATGGTTAAGGTGCCATTTTTAGAAACTGCGACTCTCGGTTTTCTTGTTGCTAATTAATTTTGAGTAATTTTCACAGTTGGCAATAATTTTACTAAGGTTTTATTTTAGGTTGTCACGAATGAATTTTCTGATTTCGAGTTTCACTTTCTTGTTGGTCAAAATGTCTGTTTAGTGGAACTTCTAGTTTTGGTTTTCTACCAACAGACAGATAGGAACTAAACCATTTTTGTTTAGAAATGTCTAATATTAAGAAAAAAAAACAAAAAATAAGTTTTTTTTTTTGCATTACTAGCAATGTTGGTTGGAATTATATTACTAGAAATCTTGTTAACCCCCCAACTAAGCTAAATACGCATCTGGCAATATGTGTCTGGAGTGGGTTGACGTTAATGGTGCAATGGGTGGGGTTTGAACCATAAATATTCACTCTAGATCTCGTACGTCACTAATGAACATGAAAATAACAATTGCCACCATTGCGCATACAACAGCCGTCCATTTCCTCGTTTTTGTACCTGTGTTTTGCATTTTTCAGCTTTTTACAAGAGTCAAGCTCATTTCGTGTTTTAGACTACTGCTAGCATACAAACTTGACTGCTGAGGTTGCACCAAACTTACTGAGTATCAGGATAAAGCTTCAGTAACAAAGTTTATTGAATCAAAAAAATACTCAAAATTTACTAAAAGGTTAGGAAGACAAGTAAATTCCTGTGAATTTATTATCATCTGCCGCCAAACTAGGTTTAACGCCTTTATTTCAGCTCGCAACGCCTCTATAAATCGAGGAGACTTTCTTCTTTCACCCAAAGTGTATTGTGTTGGTGAACGTGGTGGATACATTATATATGAACTTGAATAACCATGTTTCCTCTTGTTCTAGGGGTCGGACCCTCGCGTGGCGACTTGCCGCGGGCGCCTGCAGACGCGCCGCTGCCAGCTCAACCAGGAGATCAACAAGGAGCTGCGGCTGCGCGCCGGCGCCGAGAACCTCTTTAAGGTATGCTGTCCATCCATCCTTTATATATAGCTATTATATATGTAACTAAAGGCGTATGTCACCAAATACTTCCTTAATGGCTGGGCCGTATTTTGATAAAATTGTAGGTGTGCGTTCGAGTTTTTTTTTATATAATGTCCTACCAACATGACTCTAACCCGCCTGATCTTAAGCAGCGGTGAAGTCCAGAAACGAGTTCCATCGGGACCACGAGAATACAATGCCGTGTCCATAATGGTTTAGATTCACAACTGGATTCGAAAAGTGGAAGCTGATAATCTTTTAACGCCTGAATAGAATTTCTTTAATTTCTGTCAATCAATTTTCTATGAAGAATCTTACAAAAAAAAATCTAAGTCGAATTACAGATTTGGGTGTTAGTTTCATAGAAAGTATCATAGAAAGTATCAGTTAGCCACCCATAACTGATCTGAATTGATATTTTAAAATCATAAATAATTAATTAAAATATTTATAGGTTATATTCCCATATTTATTACATTTTTATCATAGGTAGAGTACCTCTTTTGAAATATGGTTACAAATCCACACAAATCAATGATTCACTCACAATTTCTTTTCCATATTACGGATGTGTTTGTGTTACTAATATAGCTTACAAAAAGCACCAATTCCTAGTATTTTTCTGGTTTCCTGGTACAAATCACCTCACCATCGCAATCAATGTAATAGCCAGCGCTACGTCACGTGCGATTGACACTTTCCCTGCGCGGGCGCATTGCGATGCGATGCCTTTAGCGTCTATTATAGATTGGTTCCAAGTTACTGTAGTGTATTGGATGGTGATATGTTTCGAGAGTAGATTACGTTGTTAAAACTAGAAGATATGCTTATGAGGATATTTTTTTTTATATTTTATTATTTGGCACTGGTAAGTAGTCATCGGTGCTCATTTTATCCTTACTATTAGTAAGTTACTAATATTATAAATGCGAAAGTAACTCTGTCTGTCTGTCGCGCTTATCGTCCCACTGCTGGGCACAGGCCACTTCTCATGTACCACACCTGCTCATTGCAGGTTGGCGGTTCTTTATCTATTTTTTAGAACCCAAGTTTCCTTCCTCACGATGTTTTCCTTTACCGATTGTCAATGGTGTCTTAGAAAATAATTAAGAAAGTACATATAACTTTGAAAAACTCGCATTGGTACTTGCCTGTTCATAGAACACCACGACACATGAAGTACTATGATCAGCACAAATAAATGGGTCAGTTATTGTGTAGGTTTAGAAGCCAATAAGTACGGCCCTTTTCGCAAATCAACATAGGCGTAGTATACTAATAGGTCTGCCTGTCCCTACAGGCAACACTGGCATAAAGTATACGAATACAAGTTTACAATTTTATTATATTATTATAACCTAACTCAAGCGAGAACTCCGAACGCGTCATAAACTTGACGCCGACGTCTCCTACCATCCTTAAGGTACCAAACAAAGACATCGTACGTCGACCCACTATTGTGTGCGTGCGCAGCGCCTGTGACGCCCTACGGTCTGTGACCTTTGACCTTGAGGCCCTGTGTTCGCACGGTCAGGTGTAAGGTCACCTGTGCAAGATGTGTGACTTGGCGAAACGTTATCATTCTTGCTCATTGTAATTATCGTTTTGGAAGTTACGTTAATTATGGATGTTTTAAGCTTGTATTATTACAGATTAAATAATAGTTACTTAGTAATAATACAAATAAAAGTAGATTTAAAAGTCACAAAATGTTATAGTTAAATGTATTAGGAATAATTATTTAAAACCAAACGGTTTCCTCACGCATATTCTCGGGATCGCCCGACTAGTTTCAAACTCACTAGGAGTCCCTAATCATGAGCTGACGCGGCGGCGGTGGTGTCGGGAGTCGAACTATATTAGGAATAAGCGAATCTACCAACAATTAGACCTAAACTAGCATTCGTTTATCAGCTATCAACTGTACTGAATAAGCGTACTATATTAGACACGTGTTAACTAGATACCTACATGGAATAACTATAAGTATATATATATATATATTTTTTTAATATTATTAAACATCACACATTCAAGTAGGTACAAGTTATTCTATGATTTTATCTAAACACTAGCTGTCCCCCGCGACTTTGTTCGCGTGTTTTAGTTTCAACGGTTTTTCATTTCTGCAACATTTTCCATTTGTGCTCAGCTCCTATTGGTCGTAGCGTGATGTTATATAGCCTATATATAGCCTTCCTTAATAAACGGACTATCCAATACAAAAAGAATTTTTCAATTCGAACCAGTAGTTCCTGAGATTAGCGCGTTCAAACAAACAAACAAACAAACTCTTGAGCTTTATAATATTAGTATAGATTAATAAACATATAGCACACATTCCATATAGGTACAAGTTATTCTATGATTTAACCTAAACATTGTACAAATTACTTCTTAAAAGTAAAGTTAATTATAAAATAAGTACCTACCTTCCTATATCCTATTGAATTTGTTTCGAAGGCTTTTCGATACCGCTTAGCTGTATCCGCTAAGACTGGAAGCCGAACACACATAGCTTGAGAAAGGCTACGCAGAAAATGACGCACCGTTATTGATCAATAAACATGACAAGGAAATAGCTTAAGTTAATAATGTTACCGCTACGTGAGGTTGCCAGATCTTAAAACCGAACAGCCGGACAGACAAGCCAGTTTTGCCGGACAATTCAGTGAAATGGCCGGACACGCTTATTTTCTGTTTAGTGTACCTAAAACACGGGGTTTTTTTAAAGTAAAACTGTCCTTATTTTCGTATACTATAAAATATTTCTAAAATTTAATTAAAGAACAATAAATGGTCAAATTTAAATAGGTTAAAAGCCGGACATTCCGCTAGTCGCCGTCTAATTTGACCGGACACGCAACCAAAATGCCTGACTGCGTCCGGCTTTATCCGGACGTCTGACAACCCTAGCTACGTCCATTACTCAGAAGTTGTACACAATAGGTTTTTTGCTGCGTATGAGTTCGATGTCCTTACGTTTTGTAACTTCGATATCAAATATAAGTTCACTTACTTTTTTGAAGACTGGCTATTACTGCTATTAGGGGGCTATTAGCCTCGTATTTTCTTCTTAATAGGTACATAGTTTATTTTTATACTCTTAAATTAGCGATACAAGTTTGCCCAAAGCATCTTTAAAGCATTAAATCGTTTACCATTTCGGCCTAAAGTAAATGTTGCACGTTGATCATATCCTCGTTATTAAATACAATTAGTATGATATGATATACAAATATAAGATATCATAGCAGGGATCTATTCAAAATCTCGTATCTAAAGAGTATAATAAAATAAAAAACATGCGTGCGTACAAAGTACACATGTCAGAAGTGAAACTTCTTTTTGGCATTGCAATCTGAAAATGAAAAGTTATTTGAAATTAATATTTAATAATAAAAATAATTAAAGAGAATTATTAAAATAAATTTATTTTATATTGTTTGAAAAATAATATAGTCAAATCTCAGATGTTGAATATTAAATTAAAATTCCTCGTGATTTTTTGTAAATATTAAAAATACCTAATCCAATTTAAATATATACAAAATTTTTGTAAATTAATGATAAATCTAGAAATTCCAATTTTTAAATTAAAATTTCGTCAAAAGAATTTATGAAATATTGTTATTAGCATTTTATGCACAATGATTTATTGAAATCTCAAATGACGAATTGTAAATAAAAATGCCACGTGTTTTTTGTCAATATTAGAAATTATTAATTAAGTTTTGTTTTTGAATTCAAAATTTAGAAAAGCGAATTTATGTAATATTTTTATTTTATGGTAAATGATTTATTAAATTATCAAATGACGAGTGGCAAGTTGAAATACCACATGTTATTTGTAAATATTAAAACTACCTAACCTTCAAACCAATTATCATAAAAAATTGTAAATAAACAAAAAGATAACAGATATATTACTTACTTCGAATAATTGCTTGATACAGGACAACTTACAAATTTATTCACAAAGTTTTTTCACAAAGTTTTTCACAAAGTTTTTATTTATAAAATTCACTTACTGTTTATTCACTGTAGAAGTGCCTAATGATATTGTAAATATTACGCTATGCGACAGAAATGCCATCTAAAGTTCTAATAATTAACTAGTAAACGAATACACAACCAATAGGGCGTGTATTCTTTCTCGATATCCCGTATTCTCTCTCTCTCTTGTTTAATCTTTCTCACTATAGCTCTCTCCCACCTCACACTCCATAGCACTATGCGTGATACGACGTTCGCTCTGTCTCACTTTTTCTCTCAATCTTTCTCACTCGCTTGCTCCCTACTCTCACTCCACGGCTAGTTGCTCATGCTACGTTCGCCCTGTCTTACTCTCTCTCAATCGGTCTCGATCACTCTCTCTCTCTTTTCCGACACTTCCGTTGCATACCGGCGTGACGTTTCATCTGTAAAAATTTTACACCCATGCGCCTAAAGAAGTTTCACTTCAATAAATAGCCCTTTATTTCGAAGAAGAGGATTTGAAGTACATTATTATGAAAAATTTTACAATATATCTCTTAATTCAGCCTGCCTTTTGGCATAGGCCTCCTCCAACGATTTCCATTGCTGTCTATCTTGAGCAACCCTTCCCCACATTGGTTCAGCTATTAGCATGATTTCATCTTCCCATCTTAAGTTTTGTCTTATTCAGCTTCTGCGTCCAATCCCTCGGGTACCGTTCAGTTACTGCTTTGCTCCCTTTTCCCTTTATCTAAAGATTAAGAAACTATTAAATATTTTACGAATGCCCGTATAACCGTAATTCATAACGTAATGATTCGGTTTATGTTTCAATAGATCAATAAAATACAAATAAATATATCGCAAAATATACGAGTGATTTATCAAAACGCAACGTCTGACCTAATTATGACAACTAATGATTGAGAATTAATGGTTATTTGGACATGGTATACGGACACATTATTTTATGACGTTATATTTTCTAGAGTTAAGACGTTGTAACTGAACAAAGTACATAAAATAAATCGTACATATTCCCTATTGACCGCTGTGACCACACTCGGTCAGGACGTCATTCTTATGATAACTTCTCCATTCTCACGGTTTACTCTGCTCCTCTCCAGGCCACGACGAACAGGAAGCTCCGCGAGACGGTGGCGCTGGAGCTGAGCTTCGTGAACTCCAACCTGCAGCTGCTGAAGGAGCAGCTGGCCGAGCTCAACTCTTCGGTCGAGCTCTACCAGAGCGACGGGTGAGTTGCACATCTTTACATAGGTATATAGTATTTGTTGTTTGAAGGGTGAGTTTACAAAGGTAGTTATTTGACGGGTGTCATGCACAATCCACACAAGTAGATGTTCTTGACAGGGCAGTTGCACAATTTGCAATAATAAGGTCTTTTAATGGCTAAAATGCACAATTATGTATTCTTTTAAGGGTAAGATACATTAGTCCATATGCATTTTTGGAAGGTAAGGTGTACATGCACAAATTCACAATTATATCCTGTTACTGTGTGTGTGCAAAATCTGTCTAGTTTGCAAAAGGAAGTTCAGGATGGTTTATTTTACACAGTAAAAAATCTTTTACTTATTTACTTTATTTTCTAGTACATCAAATTAATTATAACTAATATGCATAGAATCAACATTCTTAGTCGTAATATAATCATTTATTATTTAATAACGTCGCTTAGCAACTAAGTATTTTAAAACATTTGCCATTCGCAATCGCAAATATTGTTGAAATGCGGGTCATATTTGCACACAGTATATTTTCAAAATATAATGTCGACCAACTTAAACGTTACGGTCAAATTGCTTGTGTAGCATATAGTGTTCACTAGGCTTCTAAAGAATAATATTTTGACAACAGATTGTAAGTATAAGATACAAGTTTTTAAAACAAGTGAACAAACAGATAACTAAGGACTTTAGGAACTCATCTTTTTACTCTACATAAAGGATTTTAAGAATCATAACGGTTCAATACATGCCTTTAAAATATAAGTTGGATGAGTGGCGATTGGGATCTTGTTTTTTTTTTATTGTTATTATTGGAACTTATAATTATACACATCCTACAGATAAATGTAGGACGATATACGATACGCAATTTTTTTTATATATCTATTTTTATGCATTTTGTATGGGATCATCTCTCTCTCATACCCTATCGATTGAGATAGAAAATAATAGTTTAATTTAAATTTTAATTTTAATAATTAGAGTTTCAATTTAAATTTTATTATAGAACAATTTAGTTAACGAGCCTAGTTTACTTTTTGTTAAATTTCGTTTACTACAAATTAAGAAAGTGAGTTCGAATCTCAACACATGTAAGTACCAAACCGGTTACCATCAAAAGTTCTGAATTCACTATACTGATAAAAGTAATTTTAATGTATAATTTCTTCTGCTTAACTATGTTGGAGTCAGCTTTTAGCACAGAGTAATAAGTAGTTCCTTTTAGTCCAGTTTTCCTGCTACTAGATACAGCCAAATTAAAGTTATTATATAAAGCTACTGCCTATTTAACCTCCACAGACCACAACCTATTTACTGGGAAGTAAAGTATCCGATCCCTTGGTAAGACTAATGGGAATTTTTGACAGTTCCTCTAAACAAAATTTGTCAGATGTCAAAATTTGTCAGATGTCAAAATTTGTCAAAATTTGTCAAAATTTGTCAAATGTCAAATTTTATTTCACGAATAAAAAGTGTCGTTAGAATAATCAGTCTTAAAAGATGTATATTTAGGTCGGTAAATCCATAATTAGAGTCTTAATTTGCCCACTCACCTTGACAGATTAAATTATTTCCGCAGCCATATATTATTAAGTGGATATTGACTTATATAACTTGAATATAATTAATCTCAACATACATATATGTAAATTTGTCCAATCTGTTATTTAAACTGAACCAATAAATTATAGTTCGGCAAATTATATTATTTAGTGCGACTTGTAGTTATGTGAGTAGGCTGCACATACAGTAGGGCTGTCACAGATTTTAATATTAATTTATCTAGATATTATCAAAGTAGTTTAAATACCTAGTTTGTTTTAACGTATAGCACAGGATTATATATACACCAAGTACATTTAACATTTCAAAACAAAAACATTATTAAAAAAAAACGAAATTGTCCTCTCTCAGTTTTCATTGAAAGCTCATCTTAAACGAGGTAAAACTATTAAAATATCGTAGTTTATAAATATTTTTAATTAAACAACAGTTAATATTACTCGTATAAATACTTATAAAAGTTATTTTTTTTTAAACTTTCAGTGTTACATAAAAATTGTAATTACCTATGTATAATCTAGTGAATACGATATTTATCCCACATTTTGCTAAAAGCAATCACGATGAGAATACCGATGTGACTTAACCCAACCATAAAATAAAATAACCTACCTAAATCTTTAATTTTCTAAAACTATTTCTATAATCGCCATCCCTAAGGCTTGGCAGACCATAAACATATTAATTTCCATCGGCCCTAACTACTCATAATTAGTGTTGTAACAACCGCCATTCGCTTTCAGACGCACCTACATACAGACATGTCGCGCACAACTTTCACGTAATTATAGTACTTGCAAGTTTTATTTTAACTTCACACTTTCGTTAAGAAACGGGTTATTAGATATGGAATTCCTTGGTACGGTGAACGGTAGGACGATGTATTTAAGAATAAAAAAAAAGATATGGATACACTATACAGTATGTAACAAAAACCCTGTCCGATCCAATAAAGGCGTATTTCTGGTTTAACATACATACTAGAAAAAAAGGTCTCGCTTAGGCAGATTTTTTGATTCAAAACTGTAGGTAGTACACGTGAACTTAGTCGAGCGATCAGTGTTGCCACCGGGAAAAAATAATAATCTCAATTCCATTCAATAGTCACGTATATGTGTACGCAGTAAGATGCCGAATAATACTCATAAGGATCGGACAGGGTTTTTGCTGCATGCTGTATAGAAAGAAAAACTCGTAAAACATAAATGCTATAGCTGAACCTAGGAATTTATAAGTTAGTACTATCTGGGTGAGCTGTACGCACGGTAGCGCCCCTGCCAAGACGAGACAGCGGAAGCTCAATTATTCTGCGTCAATAGGTAAAAAAGTATAAGATAAATATCACGTTAAAAATTCCTTAAGAATTAATGATGTATTAGTCTAAAGTGTATATTAATATAAATCTGTGAATTTTCTTTTAAATTTTTGAAATTGTGAATTGTGATGCACCTAACAATAATAAAATTATAGAAGTATTACGAGTAGGTACGTAGGCACAATACATACATAATACATAATACATAATAGGTAGGTACAAGGCACCATCGTTAAACCCACCTATTTTGTTTGTATTATATAATTTAGCAATATATATAATTTATAAATATATATTTATATATCAGTAAGCGTCTATCATTTTTAATTACAACGCACATTCGTAAGTTCGCATTCAAAATATTAATGAGATAAAAACTGTATAAACGTCAGCCCAATATGGCGATCATTAAACTATGTAAATTATTGATAATGATGCCTTTTCTCTGACAGCCCATATACGAAGTCAGCCTGAAGGCAAAATATTGTCGAACTTTCACGAGGAACGCCGCAGAACTGAACAGATCTAGTACAATCGGCCTGAAATCAGTCCAGAATAATTCTAAATTATATTGTAGTAAAAATGCCACGCTTGTTTTTTATACCGATCATGATACTAACGTTATCTAGGTCTAACGTTGATCTTTGAGTTTTTAAAATTTCCTATAGGGATACTGTGTAACCCGGTAAAAGAGGTTGCGACTCGTGGAGGTTAGATGGGTAGTCGCTCCATGTAAAACAAAGCTTGGCAAAAGACTAGGCAGAAGAAGACTTCACCACAACGTGTGTAAACACGACTCTCCTAATATGACACATACACTTTCCGACAAGGAAAATGTCACAGACCTTTTGAGTAAACATAGACACGCATAGAGTGCGCGCATCGCTAATAGCCCGCTTTGCCGAGCGTAGCAAAGTTTTAGCTGTAAGTACTACGCTCGTTTAAGATTTTCCATGCGACGACAGACGTTTATGCAAAAATATCGATGGTTCCGATATAAATAGGCTAATATTAGCTTTTGCGATAGTTTTAATAAAATCGCGCGCTCTGCTTTGACACAAATTTTACGATTTTACTTGTTCATACTAGTATCTAAGGTCATACTCGATGTGCGCACTCTATAGCTTACTTATTTTTTCTCTAAGCACAGACCACCGAAAATCTGTAGGAAAATGTCGGGTGTAATCAAGACTGTAGGACATTACTGCTGCAATAAGTGTCATAGTGTGAACGTAAATGAACACTAGAACAATCAACCTTAATTTAAAAGCAGGTAGATTCATTTTCGTAATACGTTTTTTACATTGATATTTAATTTGGTCGTAGAATGCTTTAACATTCTTCCTATGATTAATGTATTAAATAACTGTACCAGAACTACTAGATGTAGGTGGAGAAGTAATTTTGACAGTATTATGCAATTCATAGCGAGATTGTAGTTTATTGGCGGTGCTGGTATCGGAGTGGGAGGAATGTGGTTTTAACTGGTGTAGTTTTGAAATGCAAAAAGCTTCGAGTGAATCAATTTTAATTATTTATAATAATTAAAAATAAAAAATATGTGTTGACAAACAATTTAATTTCTCTCCAGCTAAAATATATTTATTGCGTCATGAGAATATAAAATAAATTTTTCGATACATTATGATAATTACCAGGAGGCATCATGTCGGTCAAATTATTAAAAAAAAGAAGACACGTGAATTATCTTTTTTTACGTAACCAAAAACTCACGGCGATACATTGATTTGAAATGGCACATGACGTCACAATTTCGTAATTTTTTGTACGCAAGCATGACGTCATTAAGCCCCATTCTTGAACTTTGATTCGCTTCATCAACTTAGTGTTAACTTATTTTGAAAAAGCGAAAAATAAGTGTCTAATGTTTTTTTGTTAATATCTAACTGACGGACTAATTCGATTTTTTACGATTTTTGACATTTCATACGATTAGGTATAAAATCTACCCCATTATGTCAACTGACAAAAAGTTGCCCGCTATCATTAAAACCTTGCCTCATTCTAACAAACGATGATAGAAAGAACCATGTCGTAACCTCCTCCAATTAGCTACCCGTCCAGTTCTTGTTTATCACAACAAATATTATATCCATGTCTATTAATTATTAATGCATCGATACCAGATCAATTGGACACCATTAATAAATGCTGGCATATGAAATGACCGGAATTTGTATGCTATTAACATAATGGTATTCTGTTGCAATTTGTATATGGCAAGGACGTCAATAGAATGTATTCAATAAATATATTTTTTAGGAGATTTATTATCGTGAGAAAAAAGATTCGATCTTTTTAAGGCCAGGGATTATAAAAATATAAGTAATAGGTAGTCAGAGATGTAAGAAATTACGATCTTTCTTATAGTGTTATAAGTTTTTTTTAAGAAGGTACTTTGTAGCTTTCTCTAAATTAAAATGTCGGTCAATATCCAAACTAAATATGTAGACAAGCAATATTAAATTAATTAATTAAAAAAATAATGTAAAAAAGTTTAATGTGACAACATTTTCTAATCCAACCAAAAAAAAAATTAAGGCAGAGACAAAATAAATCCAGCCACAAACGTTCAAAAACATTAAAACAGGCTACACCCTTGCTACACCCTATCATCAAGGCATCACACTTAAGGAGCCGACACAAAACCACTTAAAGTGTAAAATTCTAGATAATAGTTGTTATTATGTAAAAAAAGTAAGCGCAACTTAAAAGGTTGGGACAAAAACTAAATGAAGGATAATGAACACCGTTTGCGGTTATATCGCGATTCGTGGGTAAAAGTGAAAGAAAAATGTACCTAATGCATTCAGTAAGTTGGTATTTAGTTTATTTAATGCGGCGAAAAGTGCAAACTAATTGATCTATTTCCTTCTGATAAATTTCATTGCGAATACACTATGTTTCAGTACTGGTCAATCGATAAATAAACATACAATTGTATTGTAACATAATCATGACTTTATTGTTGTGAAAAAGAAACATTCCACATTTCGTATTTTAAAGAAAAAACTATAAATATTGTTTTCTATTATATTTTATACAATAAAATATGTGAAACAAAATACCGTGACAATTCAATTAGCGCTCACCAATTAAAATTGAAATAGATTCAACAAAAAATAATTTCCGCCATTGTTGAGTTTTCCCGCGCGCCGCCATATTGTAACCATAGATTAATAGAGAGGAATGCGCGCGTTAATCTACGTTCTTTATTAAAGAATTTTTGCCTTTTCTAACTGTGTAGTTTAGTAAGAAATATTTTCTTTGCCGCGTGGAATTAAAGTTTATTTTATTTCTGACGTTTTTGCCAAGTTAATGTTACATAATTTATTATGTTTAATAATACCTTACATGTTTTCTTTTTCTCTGTAATATCTTCATTCATCTTTTTATTGGAATAGATATCATCCATAATCAAAAAATTAATGTAAAATACGTATATTTCCTTCGAGATAAATAACTAAAGAATCGTATTCGTATATCAATCAATTTTAACAACTTGGAAATGACAATTTTACCGAGAGAAACGAAGGCTGTTGGCGATAAACTGCCATAATTGTAATATTTAAATGTAACGTACTATTGAGTTTATGTCGACTAGTGAACACGCTATGACTTTCTTTTAAGGCGAGTCAGTTAATGTATAGCATTTTACTTGTACATAATGGTGTAGATTTATTGCTTTAAAATGGTTGCCAGAGATAATTATGGACACAGAAACAGTAGTTCATATTGATAGTACGTATTTAGTTTCTCGTATTTTTGATAGGTAGGTATGTCGAGTTTCTTTTCAGCTTTTATGCCTAAATAGAGTCAAAGGACTTACCGTTATTTATTATACATAATTTTAATTCCTTTCGAGGAAAAAAATTCATAGATTTGAGCCTTTCTTTACTTTGTTAATAAAGCTTTAACAAAATATACTTAAATAATTACTTATTTATGAATTCTGGTTGTCAGCCACTTTCCCAACGAGAATATCTTATATGTATTATTTAAATATAAGTAAGACATAAAAATCCAACCTTATATATCTATCAATTTTTTAAACAGGCCATCAGGCATTTCCCAGTAAAATGTGGTGAAGAGATTATATAGGCTGAGTTCCATTTAAAATATTATACAAACTTTATAATGTTTTTTTTTTCTCTAAACAGCGGCAAAGAATGTGTGATGCCGATGATCCCGCTGGGGCTGAAGGAGACCAAGGAGGTGGACTTCCGGGAGCCGTTCAAGGACTTCATCCTGGAGCACTACAGCGAGGACGCGGCAGCTTACGAGGACGCGATATCTGACTTCATGGATATGAGACAGGTAAAGTCGAGGAAGATTAGGTATTTTTTGAGTTTATCGCGTTCCGACAGACGCGGTGGGGGACTTTGATTTGATACAGAAGAAGTAAGTACTTTCTGTATTTACATGAAAAAGATTCCCTATTATTAACGAAAAAAGGGCGATTTCGCAACTTAGGTACATGAAGAACAACATTCCTTGGAACTTAGTTAGAATCAAGTTCAGTGTAAGAAACACTGCAGCGCAGTTGACTATTCTGCTCATCAAGCCAAGGGACATTTCTAAAAGCGTTAACGCTGATCAAATCGCTCAAATGTATGGAAGTGACAAGTCTAATTCACATGACTTGTCGAAATGAAATGTCATTTTCATACATTCAATGTCATACAAGCGATTTCTATCATCGTAAACGCTTGTAGAACAGGGAAAATACAGGGACTGGACCTTAATTTAATCAACTTGAATAGATTCCGGAGGGAATAGAAGCTGTAGGTCCTGAAAATCTACTTGATTGATAAATAAAAATCTCTGAGAATCTTGAACACGTCTTGACAAAATACCTGAACGTATATTTAGGTTACTAGCTGTTTCCCGCGGCTCCGCCCGCGCGGATGTCGGTTATCGCGGCAAAAAGTATAGCCTATGTCATTTCTCAGACTCTAGACTATCTGTGACCCAAATTTAATTTAAATCGGTTCAGTAGTTTTGGTGTGAAAGCCTGACAGACAGACAGAGTTACTTTTGTATTTATAATATTAGTAAGGATTTTAATTAAATTTTACAGTTTTCTATTTATTGATAAAGGCATCGGACGTTGTACTTAAACTTAATAATGTTTAGTTTTAAAAATTAGAACTGAATTATAATTATCTTCCGAAACCGTTCACGTTAATGTAATAACGGAAATAATCAGAGCGTCCAAATTATTGGCACAGATACGCCACTATTGTTTTTATTGCTTATCCGCTAAAATAAAGTGACGAAGCGCACTTAGTTTTAAGTTTCATGAAATGTAAGAGCAGCCTACTTTAATTGATGAATGTTGTCGATGATATTGAGGTTATTTTTTTAATTATAGGATCTTAAAATCAGAGCTCAAACAAAGAATAGGCTCGACATTTAACTAAAATTTTAGTTGTAGAAAACGTAACTTACGCAAAGCGATCGAAAGCTTTGCAATTCAATTTAAATTACTTACTGGCTATTATTAATAAATAGGTGTAACTAATTATCCGCTGTAGTCCGTACACAAAAAAGTTTAACATAAAAGCCCTAAATTTTCCAGTGACTTCATATTGTATTCAGTATCATCCTGTGTACGTTTTGTAATTTTCCTAATTTCTTCGTCACCCGACAGGCGATGCGCACCCCGGTGCGGTCGACAACGGGCGTGGCTCTGCTCTTCAAGTACTACAACCAGCTGTACTTCATAGAGCGACGCTTCTTCCCGCCCGACAGGTCGCTAGGAGTCTACTTTGAGTGGTTCGATTCGTTAACAGGCAAGTATTAATCCTAACTCTGTAAACGTAGTAAGTAGTGTTAAAACACGTGTTGATGTCTCGAAACTGGCGATAGATGGCGCTTTTTTCAACATATTATTTTTTACATACCGCCAATAGGTGGCGTTAATTATTTTATTGTACAAGCCAGTATTCTTTTATGGCTTTGATAATAATTGTAATGTTTATTATTTTTCAGGAGTCCCATCGTGCCAGCGAACAGTGGCTTTCGAGAAAGCTTGTGTCTTGTTCAACATAGCTGGCATCTACACACAGATTGGCGCTAAACAGGTATAATTACGTTGTATAATAAATATGCTCATATACGAAATGTTTACTTACATAAAATATAATATCAATATTAACACAAAATAATGGCAAATTTAAAAAATAAATAAAGTTTGGTATTGGATCCTTATTTACCTTAAGTAGTTATCAAAATAAAAAAAATAATTCAACTTAACGGAGCTTTTGTCTGCAGTGATATTTCACAAAAGGCAATACATACACATCAATAATATTCCGGACACTACAAGAATCTAGATGAGATGTTACACCAATTTATATCCGTATTTAGATGACCAACATATATTTCCGTGTGGCTCGCAGGAGCGCGGCACGTGCGCGGGGCTGGACGGCGGCGTGGAGGCGTGGCTGCGCGCGGCGGGCGCGCTGCGCTACGTGCTCGACAACTTCACCAACGCGCCGTCCGTCGACCTCGCCGCCGACACGCTGCTCGTGCTCGCCGCGCTCATGACGGTCAGTGCTTACATCAACTAACATGACCTTAACTAGGATTCCTATCCTGTAGGTGCATACTGGGCTCTTTTCTGCCTTTTCCTGTGCGGTTGCAAATTTTGAGCAGCTCTCTTCTGCTTAGCAACTGCTATACTAAAGAGCTACACTAAATATGCATTGAAGAATGCAGTGTTTAATTCCGCTTAACTTTAATTTTGCATAGCTTTGCATTGACTCGCATGAAAATGGCACTGCACTTTACAGTGTCAACTTTATTGCTGCCAAGTGATTACACTATGTATTTCAATGTGGTTTATTTATTTTGGTTTGTTATATTTGTTTTAGAATTTTATCTAAAACTATTATGCCTAGGGTATTTTTGCATATTAATTTTATGGATTTGTGTGCCTTTGAGTAAGAATAGGTTTTTACGAATGCATTTGTGAACAACCAGGCGCAAGCTCGCGAGTGCCTGTTCGAGAAGCTGCAGGTGCAGGCGGGCGACCTGCGGCGTGCGCCCGACCTCAGCCTCGACCTCGCGCACGAGAGCGCGCATCTCGCGCACACCTACGGACAGCTCTACGAAAAGGTTAGTAAATATTGCTCCTGATGTTCCAAGTAAGTGTGCCACCGTTGGAAACGAGTTTTGATGACTTGCCTTGCGGCTTGATGATTTCAGATTCAATAATTAAGGATTTTGTAGAAGTGACAGTTAAAATAGTTATTTGAAATTCGAAACAGTGATCAAGAGAAGAAAGACATAATTTCAAAATAGTATTTTTTCTTTTATTTAGTAAATTATTAGGTATTCGTAATCCGTTGTTGCCACGTATCTACTGGACAAAGTACACAAGAATTTTTGTTTTTTTTAAAAAGGTGCTCTTTCTTGGGTAATACACTTCTTGTGACTCGTGTCAACTTAACTTATTGAAGGAGCTTTATTTCAGATGCAATCGGAGGGTGTGTTCAACTACGTGCCATACTCGTGGGTCTCTTTAGTCCACGTTAAGACTGAGTTTTATAAAGGTAAGCAAAACCTATACACTACATCCAACTATCATTTAGTTTAGTCCTGAAGCGAAATCTAACTCCGAAAGTTTATTTTTTTGTTGCATTTAGTTACAGACTTAAAAAAAATTGTCCCCTTTAAATTCGCCATTATAAAATACTTAATGCCATTGTAACAGCACAAAAATCACAAAAGTTTAAAAGATTTTATCCAGCTCATTCTTATCAGCTTATCTTCATTTTAATCAGCTTACTCATGATTCCAACAGTATTTTAGTACGTCTTAATATTTGAGCTTTGTTATTTTCCTTCAGCGTTGGCGCACCAGTACTGCGCGACAGGTCTGCTGAACATGCCGGCGTCAGGGCGCACCCCGAGCCGCCTCGCCTCGCTCTACGATGCTGATACACATCTCGATAATGGTGAACTTATAAGTTTGTTATAAATATCACTAGAAAACAAATTGTTAAGTTAACCCTTCTTTATCATTTTTGGAACCTACTACTATAGTTTGGAGTTCGTATACGACTATTGATATTTCTTAAATTGTTTCATAGCCTTAAGTTTACATATCAATTTCTAAAATAGATGAAATATACTTAATATGTGTAACTTTACATCACATACTTATCTGAATTAAATAACTTTTAGACAACTAATAAAATAAAAATTTTCATCAAAACACGGCGTGGTATGAGTTTAAGGCCTTCTACTAAAATAAAGCCTATTTTTCCTATTATTATGGTATGATTTACTGATTATTTTGTAGGATCATCAATCACGGCGTCGCAGAAGGACGCGGAGGTGGACTGGACGTCGCTCGGGCGCGCGCACCTCGCGGAGGCGCTCACGCTCTACGAGGAGGCGCTCCGTCTGCAGAGGATGTGTCGGTCTGTACATGGCCTTATGAATTGCTGCGATACAATTAATTAATAACTGTTAGACTCCAGGATGTAATAGGACTATTGACATATACAGCGTGTCCCAAAAAGTATGAATGAGCGGGTGTCCTAAGGTATAAGACACTTAGAGATACCTGAATCACCCTCATGGATGGTCCGAGATTTTTTGTTAGATATATTTTAATGATTACAAAAATTCAACTTCACCTGTGATCTTTTTGAAAATGATCATCATCCAACACATTAGAGTGTCCGACGTAACAGTAGCGTGTGTTCCAGCGAGCTGCGCGGCAAGGAGGCCATCTCGCTGGTGGTGCGCGCGCAGCGCGAGCGCGCCGCGCGGGACGGCGCCGCGCACGCCGAGCGCGACGCCGACGACTTCACCGACCTCATCGACGCGCCCAGCGTGCTGCGTGAGTACCGCGGCGACCAGGGCGCCTTACTAGAACACGGCCTTTGATTGAGTGTTTAATATTAGGCATGGTATTGAAGGCATTATATGCCGTTAATTCCGAAGTACTTCATTTCTTTTAGACTATTGATTTCAAACAAAATACTATTAAGCTGTGCCAAAACTTGGCGAAAACTCTGATAATGTTAGGTATACTGCATCTTAATATTCCGAAATTTTTTATCAATAAGTTGTCAATTTTGCTTTATTCATGGCAGATCAATAATAATAATGTTATTAATAATCCACAGCTTCATCAAAATTCCAACTGGCCCTAACGCAACCGGATTTCGCGCAACACAGAGTAGAAGACTTATTCAAATCACTCGGACCGATCGCCATATTCTCCGCCAAACGCCATTGGAGCGCGCCCCGGCTAGTACAGCTCCAGAAATACAGAGACGGGTCCCGACGCATAGAGAGACCCAGAAACGGCCAAACTGAAGAATACGACGAAACCAGAAGCAGTAAACACAGGAGCGAGAAGCGAGACAGATCTGAGGACAACAGCACATACTACAACCAAATAATCAGAAGCGACGAGAAATACTCAAGCGACTACGAGAAGAAGAAACTTCACAGGGTAACCAAACAGAACGGCGTGTATATAAATAGCTACAACAATAATAATAATAACTATGAATACCATCCGAAAATCTTGGATTACGACTCACAGAATGAGTATAAGAATAAGGGTGAAGGTAAGATTGAGAATGGGGTGAAGGAGAATGGTAAAGTGAAGACGGGAAGAAGAAAGGATCCTCTGAGGAGGGCCGCGAGTGAGTACAATGTGTCGAATGCGAAGACTGAGGAGGAAGGGTTCGGGTTCTCGGTGAGAGGCGACGCGCCCGTCGTTATAGCAGGTGTCGAGCCTAACTCGTTGGCTGATGTAAGTACCTTTTATTTTTATCCTGGAAGTTATTTTAGTTATTAATTCTTAATTCGATGATTTTGATTGCGTTGATTTTCTCGTAAATAGCTAAAAATATCACCTAAGCAAATAATTTCTGAAACAACTTATTATAATTCCTAGCAGCCAACGAAACGTTTTGGTTGATACCAATGAATTTCTTGCTATCCGACTTTGTACATGGCCTTATGATGAAGGTAAAATGCTGAGAAATAAGCCCTCAAGCTCTTTGCTATATTGATGGCAATTTAAGGAATTACTGTTTTTTTATGGCTGTTTAAAAATACTCCAGCATCTGTTTCATGTAAAGCCTTATTAAAATGATTTTACTTAATGTAGATCGGTGGAATGCGCGAAGGCGACTTCATCATCAGCATCGGCGACGCGGACGTGAAGTGGAGCTCGCACGACGAGGTGGTGCGGCTCATCCAGCAGGCGGGGGACACGCTCACCATGAAGCTCGCCACGCCCATGGACAAGAGCAGTCAGAAGGTACCTACTAGTTTACTAAACTACTAGTTACTTGTTTACACAAATTAATAATATACCAATTAATATTAGTTTTAGTTGCATAATACAAGGAAGCCAGCAAAATGTGTCACTAAGAGATACATAAAAACTAGTTGTGTTTTTGCTGAGGAATATAGAATGATAGTCGTTACGTTCATTAAAAATATTTGTGAATTTTTTTCAGGCGTCACCCGAAACTCCTCGACAATCAAACTCAAACCAAGGCTCTGTATCGGCCGCATCCACAGCATCGAGCGGATCCACGGCCGTCACGGCGCGCTCGTCAGCACGACGCGCGCCATCTTGGAACCCCTTCCGACGTCACACGACACGAGATAACAGCTCGCACCGCGGATCACACACCAGCAACATCATATTCAGATAACTAAATACAACGCCATCTATCGGACAACTTGAGTAAGTAACAGAGACATCTGTTGGTGTTTATGATTAAGCTATGAAGTTATGTTACAACGCCATCTATTGGATATTCTGGTACTTTTTATGTGGTAGTGTATTTTGGTTTTCAAAGTTTGGTTAACGTGTTAGCTTGTTGAAACATAGTGTTTACTGTTTATCATCACTGGTCATAGTTAAGTTAAAAATCAATATTTTTAAACTTATGTCAACAAGTTTGTAATTTAGTGATTTATTGGTTTAAGTAACATATTGTCACAAATTAAACCAACGAAGGTAATGTGCAAGTCACAAGAAATAGATGGTCTTTCACAGCGCCATCTATATTTAGTAAGTCGGAAACATTCCTTATTTTAAGCAACAAAGTAAATTTAAATCAACGCCATCTGTTATCGATTTTGTGCAACTTTATGATTAGATTGATTTTGTTGGAGATATTTAATATGTAAGTTTACAGAGAGGGCGACATTCGCTACTATTATATATTTAGGTTCCTAAATATATAGTTAGATAGGAACCTTAATATCGGCTATGATGTTCCAAAGTTATTTCTTTATTATTTTAAGTTTTCTACTGGCAAAAGATTTTCAAAATGTTTTGAAACTTGTAACTTATCTATTTATACATACATTTTGTTTTCAAGTTTTTAAACGCCTTTAAATCTATTGTTATCGATTTGGCAACTTTACTTCTATCTTAAATAATACTTAATTATGCTATTTTTTTGGATTAAGAAAAAATCTACATCCCAAATTATTTGTTTCTTACTTAATGGGCAGTACTTAATTATATTTAAAACATGTTATATTCTATTGAGTCAAAATTAAATTAAACCCACTCGAATAAAAATTGTGACATTTTATTTATGTAAGGTGAATTCTATCCGTGTCAACTTTTGTATTAAAATATACTAAAAACACTTCTAATACTAAATAATACTATTTTTCATATATATTAAACAATACTTACATTCTAATCCTTAGAACTGACGTACTGTCACATCTTTATTTCGCAAAAAGACGTGCGCAGTCGCAGATAAACGTCGACGATTTAAAAAGACATTGTTTTTTAAACTTTAAATCATAGAGCGTATTATTTTTTTAAGAATACCTAAAATAAACAGTTGTGTAATAAATTATGACAGATTTTTGACAAGTGATGGAAATTTATGTTGTCTTTGATTCACGTCTGTGTTGAGGTCTGCCTACAAAATAGGATTTAATGACTGAAAGAATTTATTATCGAATATATGTATATTTTGATTTATTTAATAGTATGTATCCATAGTAGATAGTGCGTCACAATTATTTTAAATACGTTTTAATACAGTATTTGTAATAAATATAAAATAATATATTAATATAAATGTTTTGGATGTGATCGATTTTAAAGTTTTACGAAACAAAATATTGATCGCGTCCAAAAATTAAAATTTTAGATTGATTATAACAATTTAAAATATTTAATTTGAGTTTATTATAGATGTTTTTTTTGTATTATATTCTAGTGTAGTGTGTATATCATTGTATAAACTTGTATAAGATGGAAATGTATAAATTGTTGTGGTTACTTTTGAACAATAAAGGTTATTTAAAGGCATTTTTTCTTTGGCAAGTTGAGACAGAGAGGGCGATATCTGTGATTTTTTTGCACCGGTTTATGACTGGTGTCAAGCAAAATAGAACGGAAAGAAAATTCAATATGTATAATCTATACAATAGCGTGTGTGGATTCCTGTGTAGGGATAAACTGTAAAAAGTAGAAAAAAATAAAATTAATAAAAATTCAAATTCAACTAAATAGGATTTATTCAAAAAATCGCAGTACTACATACTTATGTACATAACTAATTATAAATGATATAATCATAATATTACACGATTTTTGGTAGTTAACATCGAATACCTGTATTGTTACATTGTAAAACCATTTAATTGAGAGACTAGATGTTTTAATATAAGCTGCATAAGTTATTAATCATAACGTTTCTCTATTATTGAACTATCTATAAATAAAAACCACAACTTTCCTTCTAGCCATATGACATTTCTGCAATTACAATATCATCAAATTTAAGTTGATAGAAAATGCTCGAATAGAAATACAAATCTAATGTGACTCACTCACATTCGCACGAATACGCCAACCCACAAGTTTAGGACGACATTTGCAAATGATTTCATTTCAAAGCTGTGTCGGTTTTTTAACAGACATCAAAGCTAGCGAACCTTGTTCGATTGTTTGCGCGCGTGTGAGTGACCGGGGTAAGTCACATGACTTATCGAAAAGCAATGTCATATACATACATCTGAACCGTAGACAGAGAATAGAGATCAGGATAAACAAACTTTTTTGTCTCTGTTTTGCGTATAGGTTTTTTTTGCCTGCCATCGCTAGTCATGGCTCATAGATGGCAAACAACTTGTAAAGTCAAATAATTTTCATTGGTTTAAACTTTAAAGTCTACGTGCTAAGGCTTCTATGTTTACTCCAATTAAACATTGTTTATGGAACGAAAAAAAGAACATCAGTGTGTGAATCGCAACTAATGAGCGAGATAGATGTAACTCCTTCCTAAGCGCTATCCTTTTCACATAGAATTGTAAATGAAAATATGTATCTAAAGGAAAATGGAAATAAATAGTTGCTTGATAAATAATTAGAAGATTCACATATTATTAAAGATGAATAACATAAATCCAAGCGCTAACAATACTCAGTCAATTCCAAAATTTTAATGTAATTTTTTATTACAATGGTACATATTGTAAACCATTACTATAACAATACATTTAGCTCCAATATTATTCAGCTATCGGGAACAATTAGTTCAATGAACTTTAAACAGGACAAATCATTAATTATTTATAGATTGTGCAATCCACTCCGTAGTTATCACACTTGTAAATTTGGAAGTGTAACATGAGGATAACAATATTATAATAATACTAACAAAAACAATTGTACTCAACAACAACAAAATAACAATTTGCACTAAACTAAAACTAGTGTATAGTTCAATTCAAACTTAATGGCGGCTGTGAAGTGCGCTAAACGCTGCGCAGTACCTCGCCCCGCACCCCCGCTGGCGCATAAGTTTGGTACTGCGCAGCGACTCGACTCGTGTTCACAGCCGCCTTTAAGTTTGCATCGTACTGTACTAAAATATTCACTTGCAATAAGCAGAATGGTTTAAAATAAGCAGATTTAAATGGTGTTACAAAAAGGTCAAATCAACCTAAAAGTGGTGAAGAGTACATCTGGTACAGGGTCAGTTTACAAAATTTCATTTGAAAATTAATAAAATAAATAATTTATATCCATTTTTCACATTCATTATTCGACACCAAAAAGCATGCCCTTAGATTCTAAACCAGATGTACTCTCCACCCTTTTTGGAAATATATAACCTTTTGGTAACACCCCGTATACTTTTAATGCACGATTTTAAAAATATCTATAATTTTATATCAAAATCCGAAAGCATGGGACATGTTCACAACAATGTGATTTTTTCTTATGAAAATAATTATTGTCTTTGTATCTCTGTAATAAGTTAATAACACTTAAAATTCTTATAATAATTAGCCTGTCTGCATTTTTAACTTTATTAAATTTGAATGTTTTTAGTTTTAATTGGAATGAGTTCTTCCTATAATGGAAGAATTACTACATTTTAACAATAGACTGTCAGGAATTTCTTCTATAGTATAAAAGTCATTTCACCAGCCTGTAACTGTACTACTGCAGGAGAATAGCCATTTTCTTAAAATATACGGAATATTGCAATTCAATGTGTGGTGGGTATTTGCTACAATGGGGTGAATGACCATTTTTTATAACTTTACGTATCTTATGACGTTACGTTGATATGAAATGTCGCATAACATCACAATTTCGTGCTTTTTGTACGCAAGAATGACGTTATTAGACCCCCCTCCCCATCCCTGAAGTTTGATTCCCTTTATTTTTAGTGTTTTCTTGTTTTTAAAAGGCGAAAAATACGCGTCTCTCATTTTTTTATTTATTATATTATTATCTGACTAATTCGAATTTGACTTTTCATACCCAGTATTTTTTTTTTTATTTTGTTTATGGCAAACTGCTGATAGTTTCAGCAATTTCTGCCAGTATTTGGAATCACGTCATCTACTCATATAAGTTATATGCTACAAATGTAAATACTGATAAATATTTGACTTGCTGTCAAATGTTATCAATATACAAGAAGTTTTATGAGCACAGTTTTAAAATTCAAAAACACCCCTATATTAACAACCATAAAACCCTGCAATTACAGTTACAAGCTATGACTACGGACCGATCATAACCCCAAATAACTCCCACCGCTATCTACCATCTAAGTACCTCTCGAAGTACTTCTTAGAGTCATCGTAGACGCCGAAGAAGACGAACCCTCCGATCATGAAGCCGGTCATGCGGGGAGTGACGCCGGCGAAGAGGCCCCTAAAGCCCGATTCTATGTAGATGCTGGTGAGGACTGGCCGGATCCGGAGCTTGCGGGTCACTGCGGAATAATAACTATTGTACACCAGGAAAAACTTATACATAAGTTGCAAAGCTGTTAAGTAAAAAAAAAACCAGTTCACATTGTTTTTTTGGGTCAGAAACCCTTACTGGCGTCGTTAGAAGACTAAGGTCTTCCATAGTTTCATCACAACCTGGTTTAGGAACGCTTAGAAGACAATATTACCTACAAACAACATTTTAGAAGGTTGACTTAAAAAAAAAAAAACCGGCCAAGTGCGAGTCAGACTCGCGCACCGAGGGTTCCGTACAAACCTGTAGGTATATAAGTAAAAGTTATGGTATTTTTATTGCTAAATGAAATCCATAATTAAAAATATTTTTATTATATGATGTAACTAAAAATTTATGCTTTTCGCAATTTTTCCTTTATCTGTGTTATAAGACGTTGCTTCGTACCAAATTTCAAGATTCTGAGTTCACGGGAAGTACCCTGTAGATTTTGATTCCCTTGCGAGTGTCGAAAATTTGCGGCATAAACGGGAGTATCTTTTGATCGCGTTGACTTAGAAGTTTGATTTTTTCACAGCTCCAAGAGACCATAGACTTGAGTATTTGATATGAATTTCAGCTTGATACGTCCACGCGTTCCTGAGAAAAAAGGTCTTGACAGACAGACAGACAGACAGACAGACAGACAGACGGACAACAAAGTGATCCTATAAGGGTTCCGTTTTTACCTTTTGAGGTACGGAACCCTAAAAACCGCTAAAATACGTGTCTATTTATATCAAACCAGAATATTTTTTAAGAAATTTTATTCTTGTGACTGAAACTGACAGATGGGGGGTGAAAAGGATAGTAGGTAAATAGCTAGGCATGTACTATACCTGTGTAGTCTTCGGCCAGCATGATGCGCGTCTTGGCGAGGTCGAGCGGGGTGGTGACGGCCGCCGCGAACCCGCCCGCTATAGACCCGCACAACGCACTCTGGACATACATTTAAAAGTTTTAATGTGGCTTCATGCAAAATATGGACTGAGTGTATTCAATATCTCCTTAATAAACTATAATCTGACAATGGTTGATCAGAATGGCCAGGCAGGATAGTTGAACAAATATATTTTATCCTGTAGATCTACAGGAAAAAAAGAGAAATGTAGCCAGCCTCAGGATTAAAAAAGTACTGGTTTTCAAATATTTATTACTACAATAAAATATAGACAAATTTGCATAATTTTGAACTTGGCTTGAAACGCTACCGCGTGTCTAGATTCTTTGGCATTTAATATTTGATAGTGTAAATACAAATTATTACACGAAAACAAACCTTATTAATTCCACATAAGCTACAAACTCAACTGACCTGAAAGGACGTGATCTCTCCGTTGTTATGGTTCCTGATGGTGGTCTTCAGCAGCTCCCAGATGGGCAGCTCTATGAAGCTGAAGGGCAGGTCGCGGAGTACAGTGGACCCGAAGCCGCGGTAGACTCCGCGGAATACACCTTCCGTTCTGTAAGCCTGGAGATAGGAAACCAAAATATAATGTAAAGTATTCACACCTACTGCAATGCTAAATGATGATGTTATTTCAGTTTTTCTCGATGTTATTGGAACACACTTCTATGACTTAATGTGATTTATAAATGTCACGGAAATGGTTTAATATGGGGCTGAACTACAACTGGGCCGTATTCCGTGTTAAGAACTACAACTCAAGCCGTAGTTGTTCATCAAAGTCGGTCAAACCAAACGAAAGATTGTATGTTAGTCTGATTTTAAACTCACGCTGACCATTGGCGCTGACAGCTCAGCGCGTAGCTTGTCACGCCGTTCGGCGTGCGGTCAGCGTGAATCTAAAACCAGCCTTACGGAAAGTCGAAAGAGGAAGTATGCCAAAAAATAATCTTACGTTCATTAATATTGATATACTGCTCCTACTGTGAGTGCCGACGAATGTCTGCTTCCTCTGCTTAGCTATCTCCGTTGGCACTCGAATAACACACGCCAACTGTAACAAAACCATGTGTGTAAAGCCGTGTCTACTGCCCAAAATTTTTACATAACATTTGTTAGAAAACATAAGTTAAGGGTGTGGCCTGGTATGATCGACTGTTATTATTCGGCAAAACGTTTAAGCTTCTACCTCCAATTTGTTTTCTAACAAATGTTATGTAAGAATTTTGGGCAGTAGACACGGCTTTATAGGTCAGAAAAACCAAGAACATCGATCTATAAATGATAATATTAAAATCTGATAAATTACTTCAAAGTCAAATATCATTAAAACAATTAATATATCAGCCTTCATCGGTCTACTGGTGGGCATGGTAACGCCATGGTTCTTAATACATAAAAAATATAACATAATGAGACAAATCTTCAGAGTTATATATCTCGTAATCTACTATTGCCTGCTGCTAGATACATAAATACTGAGTTTTATAACTTTTAATTGAGACTTTGCACTTTGTTTAGACGAAATTATTCCAGCAAAATACTTTTACTAGCGAAAGGTATCTTATCTTTCAAATTATCATTGAACTTCATTTCATTATAATCCAATCCAATCCAAATAATGAAGGATACACAAAATAAGTCGTTAGACAGATTGCTAACCCAAAATTCTATTCCTTCAAATCTACAGGTTCAATGCAGTTAGTACTACTGCAAATCAACCATACAATCTGATTGCAGTTGGTTTACAGTTGGAACTACCTGCAGTGAAATGCAGTCCATCTGTCCAGAGCCAAAGTAACACCTAAACCTAATAAAATCAGAATATTGTAGTGCACTGCTGGACATAGGCTTTTCCCCAGTTGCATCATCACACCTGGCCGTCCCCATTCCACAACCGGGCCCTTGACTTATCCAGCCACCGTTTTCAGATATTGGTATCAAAGAACTAAAACTCACCACTTCACCAATACTGGCAGCGAACATATGCACCAGTGGGGCATACTGTGGAGCCACCAGCGGCATACACAGGAACTTGGTTGCTTCGTACGAACCAAAGAACAAGGCCGTTGTGGGCATGGAACCAGTAGCCACGGTTAACAGACCTGGAAATAACTAATTGTCATTTTCCTTAACAATAAAAATGGGCCTTTTGAAATATTAAAATGGCTCTATTCTTATGGAGAAGATCAGCAAGAAACTCTAAAATTAAAAATATATTACATTAGCTAGAAAAAATAAATAAGAATTGCTTTTTATAATAACTATCTCTTGATATTTCATATAATTATGTATCATAATTAAAATAATAAAAATCTTCAATGTACATCTGCTGTTAGAGAATATTTATTATTTGATGTGTAAGGCTATTGTTTTAAAAACCTTCCTACATTACATTCCAATTTAACATAATTATCAGGTTTTATGTAAATGAATTGTCCCCATTGTTAAGTATGTGTAGTTAATATAGTCATGCTCAAGTACACAAGGAAAAAACAAAAGATAAATTATTGCTAATATTGTGACCAGATAGAGATCTTTCTGGTCATGATTTCACCAGTTTTTTTTTATCTTTAGGATTATCTATTTATTTATATTTTACATAAAGTCATTTGCATCTAAATAACTATTCAAAATGCCTGAAGTTTTTTTTATTATAATAATTATATAAATCTTTACATGAAATCCTTTTACCTCTATAGACACCTTTAAAACCTCCTGCTTTCTGGAAGCCCTGAGCACTCTGCAGCCTGGTCTTTAATGTGTCCAGAGGGTACAGGGCCACATCTACTGACAGTCCAGCCAAAGCACCAGCCTAAAGGAAGAATAGGCAATTGTTATCAAACATTTCATCATATTCATTTTTTTTAAATTCATATAAATAATAATACTTACAAGTAGCGGCGGGAAATAAATAGATTTCAAAGATTTCTCCTTAGTAACTTCCGGCATCTTCTTTTTGTAAATACTTTAAAATCCCAACCAGAAACATAAATATGAGTTATGTAAAATAAGCATGAAATAACCTCAAAAATATGAGCCACTACATTAATATATTTAGTTCGTAACAGATTTTAGTCCGTAATTAATTAACTCACTAGGTATTTTATTATTCTGACAATATGTTACATCCTATATTCGGTAATTTAATAAACATTTCACTATTAAAGAACTAATAAATTTTAAATGTTTCCCGGGCTCTATGACATTATGTTCAACAGTTGAGATATCTTGAGCATAACGTACTACCAAGTAATCCGTACTATTGCTACACAACATAACTTTGGGATCATGAAATCCGAAATGATCTGTCATTTCGACAGAAGTCCGCATTAATTTTGTAATTTTTTTCTTTTGACGTGATGTATTTCGTTCGTAAACAGTCCTTTGTAACAAGTAATTTGAAAAATTCGCAATTGTAGATGGCGCTAGGTAACAGAAAGAGTTGTATTTAATTAGGTTCAGTTTTAAATATCATGTAACATAATGTAATGTGAGGATAAACATTAATGTTATTAAACTAAAACCAAAAACATTGACCACGTTCTGTAAAAAAAATATAATGCAGCCATTAACTTTGAATAAACAAAATAACGGTTGCCCAGCAACGGTTAACAAGTGTGTAAAACTGAACGACGTTTCATTGTCTTTATATTTAATTTTCTATAAATTTAACCATGCCTAAAGTTTGCAAGCCCGGCCACGAGGGCATAACTTACCATACAGTGCTTTTCGGGGAGGAACCTGGATGCTACCAGTTACATAGGTAAATGACCATATTTATGACAGAATGTGGGTACAAAACCATTCGAGCACTAACAAGTTTGTGAAATACAAGAACTCCAAATTGATCTGGATCATCATTTAGTCCAGCCGTAAGAGCCAAAGTAATAAGAGAAATAATGTGTGGTTTCTAGAGTTTCTAGTATCCTGCCTTTGATAAGCATGCCTGGCCCAGTTGTTAGTGACCCTGACTTCTAAACCAGATCGTCCAGGTCGTGGGTTCGAATCCCACCTAGACAATTTTTTGTGTGATGATCATGATAATTTTTTCTGTTTGGGTGTTATTTTTCCATATTAAGTAGATATTTAGAAATATATATAAGTAATTTTATCAGTTGTCTGGTTTCGATAATACAGGCTGTGCCTAGTTTAGAATCAGATGACCGTGTGTGAGTTGTCCCAAAATATTATTATATTATGCCTTATCGTGATATTATTTTTCTGTTCTTCATGGTTTCTGTCTCCTTATTCTTCTCACAAAATATTATTCTTGCTTCCTTTATGTGACTAGGTACTTAATTTATGCCTTTTTCGTCAGACCATCACAATGCCGTCTGAAGTTCCCGATCACGAAAAAGCCTATCCACAAATGCGAACAGCCGAGCAAGGAGATCGTCATGATCCCCGAGATGGGAAACTTCCGGAAATTGCTGATACCCAAGAGGAAGCCCAATTTTTATCCTGCCGTGATACATAAAAATGAGTTCGAAAGGCTGAAGAAACAGGCGACGGTAAGGCTTAGTTAGTTTGGTGACTCGGACTTTTTTTGATTTAAAGTAAAGCATTGATCACACGTCTAGAATATTTAGATTAAGTTAAGTATATGAGTTTCTTAACTTATTTTCTTATCACGCGCTTTACCCTCGCGTTATATTTCTCTTAGATATTTTTCTATTTTTTTTCAACAGCACCCATACACAACATTAATAAACCTAGGAAATCTCGATCCGAGATAGCATCCTTCGAAATCTTAATTACATCGTGTCCCTAATCAACGTATCGGGACTAGGGAGTGTAAATATATTAATAAATCGCTATTAAAACTGGTTAAAACAGTTTTATAATATAGATTTCTTAGAAATCAAATAAATAGGGTTTCCATTCTACAATTTAACCTACCCATGAAAACTTTAAATAATATTTTTAATACTTTTTTCATACGATCTCTAGATAGTCTCCCAAGAAGAACAGCTGGCAGCTATGCACGCGCAAGAGGCTGCCATCCAGAAAGCGGCCAAGGAGTCGGAGGCAAGGAAACAGACGCTGAAGAAGATGCTGTCGGTCCAGCCCGGGGCCGAGACCGCCACGGGGACCGCCGACCCCGAGCTGGAGGGACCGGACCAAGCTGCTCATACTATGTCTAGAGCTGAGAGTAAGATGTAATAGTGAATCAGCTAGCACATAGATTATATTCAGCCACGTCATTGTGGCAATATAGGGGCACAGGGATAGGATAACTACAAATAAATTAGACAACTACGCAATTACCTCACACTGGCCTTCGAATTTAGTGAGACTTTTCAGGAAGAACATTGTTTTAACTTGCAATCCTACATTTGTGTCTCTTACATGGTAAATGATATTTGACATTTAAACAAGCTGTTGCCCCTGAAGGTTTCATTTATTGCGATAAAAAGCCTATGTCCTTTCTTGGGATCCAAGCTTACCAAGTTTCATCAAAATCGGTGAAAACGTAACAGACAGACAGAGTTACTTTTGCATTTATAATATTAGGATGGAAGTATGCATTAGAGCAGTAACACAATATATAATTTGTGCAGCTATCCGTGCCGACAACATGCAAGGCCCTCGTCTGTGCAACCGCATCATCCTGGCATCTAAGTGCCACGCCATTCGTGATGCGCAAATCACAGAGAAGGAGCTCATTCAAAAAGAATTGGATGAAGAACAGAGAAGGTCAGATACAGTTTATTTTTAATACTAGCTATAAGTAGGGAGTAGGTACGTTATGTATCTAGCATTAATCAGTTGTTCCAGTGCCTTTGTATCCTATTATAAAAAATAATACCATTAAGCTTCATATACTGGCTAAGGTTATTAAGACGTAGAGCCAAGTTCTTTAGTACAACTGCATTTCTTGGTAAAACTAGTTTGAGGTAGAGTCGAGGTCTTAAGGGATAAAAAAGTAGTTTAAATAATTTATGACCTTCGTGGTCAAGTGGCGTACACACCGGTTTTCATGGTGACGCTAGCACTGAGGTAACGGGTTCGATTCTCTGATTCTATGGTCCTAGTCTATGTGGAAAACCAGTTTTCTTTCTCTTGGGTCTTAGTGTTCGGGGTACCTTCGTTGATTCTTGATTTCATAACACTGCTATAAACTTACAGAGAGGTTCAGAGCAATGTATGTCATGTTGTTCGCATTTTTTATTTACTTATTACGTATGTACCTAATCTATGACCAGGTTGGACGCCATAATGGAGGAAAACCGTCAGGCTGCCGTGAACCGCGCGGAAGAGGAGGAGGAGCGCCGTCACCACCTGCGACTGCAGAACCTCGCCGCGCTCAAGGAACAGATAAAAGCTCACGAAACTGCTAAGGTCCTTCATTATCACTATCTTATATGACCTTAGAATGAAATGAAATCATCTATTGTCTAGGAGTCTACAATCGAATGCTGTTACAATTTTAAGCGGCAATAGCCTCATGGTTAGGGTGACGGCCTTGCGATCGAGAGTTCGCAGCCTCGAACCCCATCCATTGCACTATTGACGTGAACCCAATCCAGAGACAAGCATATGTAGCTTAGTTGCGAGGGATTAACAAGATAGCTAGTAATGTGAATTCCACACACATTGCTAGTAAACTTTAATAAATTAACCGTCTTAGTTACCTTCTTATGAAGTCTAGAATACTGTAACTGGCTCTGGTTACAGACCTTACTTTCATCTTTCAGATCGAATATTTTGTAAATAGTATAGCACTCAATAAACTTCTATTCTATTCTATTCTCAATAAAAGTCTTCATGATAAGTTTCTTTCTGCAGATCATGGAAGCGGAACGCATTGAGGAAGAGAGTATCCGCGTGAACCAGGCAAACATCGCCATGCAGATCGACGAGGCGCAGAAGTTGAAGGAGAAGCACTACAGGCAGCACAAGCTTAAGGAGATGTTGGATCAAGGTCAGTATGCTACGGTAGATTGTAAATCTCATCTACCTTGGGAAGGGAGCACCTCAGGGATTAATGCCGTAAAAAGTTCGGCATACCCTCTATAATTTCAAAATTAGAGATTTCTAAAATCATATATTATTGTTTTTCCTTCAGAAAGCAAACAGCGTGGCAGAAACCATGGCATTGTATAAGATTTCTCTTTAAAAATAAACCTTTCATATGGTTCCTTCCTAATCATCAGCGTTTATGTTACCCATTGCATAACTTGGAGCCTTCTCCGAACAGATCCGTTGATAGACCATGCCCTGTTAAGCAAAAATGAGAATATTTTTGAACTTGAGCTTGACTTGACTCCTAGGCAACGCTGAGCTGCTCTACTACAAGCAGTTACAGAACGAGGAGGAGCGCATCATGGACATGCGCATCGGGAACTTCCTCAAGCAGAAGCAGCAGCGCGAGTCCAAGAACAAGGCCGAGGCTGAGGCCGTGAAGGCCGCCAAGCAGAAGGGGATCGACCACATCTCGAAAGCTCAGAAGGTAAGCAGTGATCACCTTCGATCAGATAATTAGCTTACGAGATTTCTAGTTGTTTTTCTTCTTAGTTGTTACATGGTTCTCAGTGTATTTTAATGCTAGATATATCTAAATAACTACAACATAAATGAAACATGTAGGGTAAGCCTTGTCTTCTTTTGACGGAATCTGTGCCAGTATTAGATATGTTTATATCTAAAAAAAAATATCAAGTCCTTCAAATAACTATCTCTTTCTTCACAGATGATTCTCTTCCGTTCTCAGATGGTATCCACAATTTATTTGTAATATATAATATTGTTTCAATTGAATTAGGCTGAACAAGAGCTGAAAGAAGAACTGGACCGCATCCGCAACCTGAAGATCCAAGAGGACGTGGAGCGCGAGTACCGCCGGCGCGAGAGGGACGCCGCCATCAAACGGAACAAGGAGATGAAGCAGCTGCACGAGGCCAGAGTACAGCAGGTCAGTGGGATAGTGCTCGACTTGGTGACAGAACCACCCTGGGGTTGGGCCTGCGGGTGGCGGGGAAGGTACCCGTCACCCGATCAGCTGACAAGTCACGGAGGATACGGAAGCAAGTCCGTCCTTGGAAGGAGAGAAGGGGGCGCACGTTACGCCCACCCCTCTAGAACTTTCTAGAAGAGAGCCTTCAAGGTTCGAGGCCTGTCGGAGCCGCGCAGAGCATGCGTAAGCAATACCGCGGCTTCGGCAAAGGCATGTACGGGACCGGTGTAAGTCCGACATACCCCCACGTCGTGCCCTCGGCGTGGGTGAAGTCTTTCGATTTTCAGCTCGTGAATATAAAAAAGACTACAAGAAATGATGTAGAACATATCGTTTTGGTGTAGGTACACGGTAGATATTTGGCTTATCCATGAAATTTGTGCTTTTCCGGTTCATATCTAACTGTTTGGGCATTTCAAAGTTTCTACCGGGATATTCGTAGGTAGGTATATTCTTTCATTATAGTTCTAAGTTATTACTTTTAAAAGTTTGAGTACAACTACTCGCCTCATTTACTTCTAACGATGGGGAATAAAATTAGAAAAAATGACCAATAGTCTTACTGGATTGACTAAAACAGAGTCAAACTTATTACGGACACCTTTATATTTTGTTTGCCCTGACAGTGGTATAAACCAGATATTAAACATTTTGCAGATCAAAGACATCCACCGCCTCATAGCCCGCGAGATAGCTAAGGACGAGCAGAGCTTCAACAACGCTGCCAGACAGAATGAGGAGTTCATCCGTAAGGAGAAGGAGGTACCTAATACTTCAAAGAAATTATTTATATAAAAAAATGTGATACGTATGGATATGTTTATTAAAAATCTACGTTTTATTGACAGTTGGATGACAAACGCAAGGCGGAAATCGAGCATCATCGCCAGGCCATTATGAAGCAGATCAACAATAAGGAGCGAGCCAGGTAAGCACTACTTTGCGACCACCATTTTTACCTGGCGATCTGAGTGAGTTGTTGCCCCACATATTTTTATGGTGCCACTGGCTGTCTTGTTGTGTGCCGGGTTGTGGAGCTCCCTCGAAAATGGTTGAGCTGCATGAGCTATTCGGGGCATGCTTGCCGCCAGCTGGCACAGGCTTGCTCAGATCGATCTGGTTCTTTCTTCAAAAGACAAGTCCAGTAACCTGCATTTTGTTAGCACAATATTATACGTGAATATTGTCTGGACTTTAAAAGAGACTGTGACCCCTGAGTTTGTTTCGACATTTCTTCTCAAGGCAGTCAGTTAGGAAATGTCGACTTCAGCGAGCTCAAAAAAGTGACGTGTAAAAGTGATTGTACATCCTATTTGCATAATAAACGATTTCATTTCATTTTAATTTACTTACACTGATATATTTATCGGGAATGCCCGACTGATTTGGTACTTATGTGTATAAACTTTATTTTGATGAATGAAGATGTTGAATTTAATTAAACACGTTATTATCTCAGGGCTGAGCTTCGCGAGAAGATCCACAACGAGGGCGTGGCGCTGCGCATGGAGCAGGAACAACAGGAGAAGTACGAGAGAGTCGTCATCAAGGAGAAGGTAGGCTTCCTACTTTGTTTTTTTTTACCTATACAACATATCAAGAAAGTCTCGCTTTTCAAGTCATATAAAATTTATAAAAATAGTAGTACGTTTGTGCTCTGTGTGCCTATACCAATAATCAGATTGTGATGAAACTTTGGTAGGGTCGTCTGACGTTCAGTATGCAACTGAACATCTTGGCATTACAACGCATACTGTGTGCAGCTTGTTTGAGAATAAATTATATTTATATTATTAATTAAACTTTATGTACAAAAATGGTACACAAGGTGGACTTAATCCTAGGTATTTTCCGCACAATATTTATGTCTTTGTTAAATACTAGGTACTTCCACTGCCTACAATAATATAATATTATTTGACAAGGCTGGGCGATGTCTAATAATAATAGTAAGAGCAATATTAACATAATCTGTGCCTAAAGATCTTCAGAGATGACTCATGAATTGATACTTTTTTGTAATACTTTATTTTCATAGGTGGCTGCGATGAGACAACAGAAGGTTGCCGAGAAATATGTGAAGGAAGTAGAACAAACTCTAACTAAGCACGGATACAAACAGTAGGGTAACTCACTGAGCTACCGAGCTTACGTAATGCTGTACTATGTATTGATAGTTTCTAGCTACTTGACAAAGATATTTTATAGCTCTTAATTACTTATAATACTCACGAACTACCTAGGTACACGTTTTGCGCACTAGGTTATTTTTAACTTAATTTATGTACCGTTCTTACTACAACCTTCATTGGTAACAAATAGTTACCTGATGTGTATTTAATTTTTCATTTTTACTTGTTATGTGTACATCCCGGTATGTTCTGACAAACTTGGTCGTTTTAATAGACCTTTTAAAGAATTGTAATAACGTTTTGTCTCTACATGAAGGCATTTTGCAACTCAAGTCAGAGATGTAGCGCGATGTAGCCTCTCTCCAATGCTGTAAATCCGAAACCCAATGTTTTCTGAGACAAAGAAGGCATTTGAATATAGGTAGTTTATTTAATCGACATTCATTAGCTCAAAACAATGACAGTCTTTTGAACTGGTCGTATCAAGGGGTACCGTCTTTCCCAGTCACTGGGTAGAGGAGGTCAGCTGGTCAGTCACTTATGTAAAAATTTTACTATATCCAATGAAACTAGAAAACTTAATTTTTGTATAGGAAATGCTGGTGTGTCTTATTTAGACAATCCTGAATGATTGAGCTCGAACTAGACCGATTGGGCTAAAATTTAGCACACAGTATACAGAATACTTATGGCGTAAATGCATTCGAATTAAACGGATTTATGAAAATTGAGCTCCTAATGTGGTGTAACAGGGTTTTAATAAATTGCCTAAAAACCTTTTTGGGCTAAAATTGGCTCAAATGTAGGTATTATGGCGTAGGCATCCGCTAGAAACAGATATTTGAAAATTCAACTCCTAAAGAGGTGTAAACGGGGGTATGAAAATTTGTGTGGAGAAATGTTAATTGTGATGATTTTTGCATTTGCAGTTAGTGCCTAGAAATCGCAAACTTTAAATATATTGAGCATAGGTATAACATATAATTAAACTATATATACCGAAGCTCAATAAAATATCGTTTATATAGGGTCTCTCTTATTGCTAAATGTCACAAAAAACAACATCGCACGTTAAGATTTCACCACATTTTTTTAAATAAATCTTATTGTTTATTTTTTTCCCCCTTGTGTAACTTCTACCTGACATTAGAGTTCTATCTTGGTCGACTTTTCTGGGTCGGCCTCCAGTCTCACCGGGTTCAGCTGAATGCCACCGTAAAATGGGGTGAATAAAAATATTTAGAGGTGAATTGACACAACTTTGGAAAAGGATTCCTACCTTTTAATGTGTCGCATGCGTATAATTTTACATAAAAACAGCTTTATTATAACTTTTTAATAGTTGAAATTACTTATAATCAATACCTTTAATCTACAAAGTGTAAAAAAACACAATTGTCTATTCACCCCTGCATTTCTATTCACCCCATTTTACCGATATGCGACTGCCTATCTGACCTCTACGACCTGTTGTGTTGGTTGACTTAATGACTGTCAAAGATCAACAGAAGACAGTCTTTCTGACGTAAGGAAAGGTCTTGGTTATTCAAACCCAAATAGATGGTTATGCATTTGTGTGCACTTGACAGCCCGTCATATGCCAAACTTGCGGTTTAGGGAACTGCGCATGGACCATCAGTTATTATTGATTTTCATGGACACCATACAGATAACACAACGTATTGTTATTATTTTGTTTTGTTTGGTTAGAAAGAAACAACTTTCTATTTGTTACCTTGATTTGTATTTAATTTAATATTATTTTTGTGTGCTGTGTGTAAGTGTTATTTGAAAATATATGAGTGATTTATATGAAAATATACTATGACTGATTTATATTAATTTGTATTATTAAAAAAACTGATTAAAGGGGTCATCTTGTATCAATTTATCCCACTGTAATAACAAAACTTGTTTTTTCAAAGTCAAGATTTTAATACTAATATAATAATTATCATTAAAAAGGTACATACACAAGTCAGCCATAACATTAAGAATTAATTCATAAACAATAAAACATTCACACTCATAAAACTAATATTTCCTATAGTTAGTTAGTAATGGGAATTTTCCCAATCACTGGAATACACTAATAATTACTGGTAAATTATTAAAAAAGGTCTTTGTAGATAGGAATTTTCCAATCCCGATTTGCTATAGAATATTCCCAAAGGTAGGAATGTTTCCTACAACTGGACTACTGCTAAGATATCACTTCATGACTTTTTCCCCAAGTTTCACTACTTTGTCCAAGTTATCTTTGAGGGTTTTGAGCTGGTCGAGCACTTTGGAGTCCATGAGTGAGAACGGTATGTATGCCTGCGACTGGCGCAGCTGTTTCGGTTGTAGAGACAACATCGTGCCGTCTTGGAGAAGAATGTTGCAGTTTGCCATTTCGTCAGGTTTTAAACTGGAAACAATATCCAAAAGTAAATTTCGTTTTACATTTTCTTGCTCGTAGTTTTATGCTTGTTATATAAATATTATACTCACGTATAACAAGAAGGCACCATGACAGGTGAGCCAGACATTGACACCACCATCTCTCCCTGTCGCGGCTGACGCAGGACTGTCAGTGGTGTTTGTGGAGTCACCTGGAGATAAATACCAACCTTAGTACCTACTTAAAAAATATATTATAATATTTCTTAAACAATATTTATCAGTGTTTAAACCTGTTTTTCAAGCAAGCAGTTTGTGCCTCACCTAATTTCAATCTACTTAATTACATTACTAGTGGCCCATATGCCAACCGATAACTGGGAAAAAGTAAATTTTCCCAATAACTGGGTGGAATATTTTGACACGTTAGAGCTTAGAGCAGAATTGAATTGGTGTACTTGCCTTGGGCGTGATAGCAGGGTAGTTGACGAGCGCGTTCTTGTTGTACGCGGGAGTGCGGTACACGGAGCGCGAGCGCCGGCGCGCCGCGGTCTTGGCGGCGGAGGGCGGCGGCGGCTTGCGGCCCGACGCGTCCGCCGAGCGCGAGCGCCGCCCGGTCGCCGTCGACCGACTGGCTGTAGACGGGACCGCTGCAATGTACATCATAAGATAAGCAACTGCAAATCTATAAATTTTTAAAAATCTCGATGTTGAAATGTCAAGCATTTATAGACTGACAAGACGACTGTCGGGTCTAGGGCTAGTTTTAAATAATAATTATAATAAAAATGTTTAAAAATTACCTACTGTAGATTAAAATAAAAAGCAACTCCATAACCATAGTAAACTTTTCAAATTGCATTAAAAGTGATTGCATATTAAATCTTTAAACCTTAACTAATATTAATGACTTATGTTGTTAGACAAAGCTTAAACTTTTTACAAAAACGTTCTCTGTACAATGAAAATAATGTCAAGAAACAGACTAAAATAATGAGATTTTTAAGAATGAATGATAGCAGTGGCCAAATATGACTTGTAGTAGTGATCTGTCGTATTTCAGTGACCCCTTGTAACAACACCACTAATGCTCGGCAGAAAACGGGCCACCACCATCGTGGCCAGCGACAGCGACTACTACGTTTTTTCATATATTTTGTATTGACGCGCCGTTCAAGTGTCCGAGCCGGTGGCGGCCACTCGCTACACCAGACAAATGTATAAAATAGTGGGTTACTGGGTTAAGTCGCTGTCGCTAGCCACCGGTGGGCCAAACGGCCCGAGTTTATTCAAGAGTATTGCATCGTCTAACGCAAATATATCGATACAATGGCGGGCACAGAAGAGTGCGTCAACAAAACAAAGTGAAATAACAACGGCAACTCTTTTTGCGAACAGTTTTTATCATAATCATTTTAAAAACTTCGAATAGTGCAACGACTTGGACTTTGACCTCATTAACATAACAAAGGAAGCACAGTGACTTCGCATATTAACCACTCAAGACTCGAGTTAACCAGTGACTAATTACAACAATTGCGTTACAGTGACCGTAGCGCGGAGGAATAGTGCTTAACCATAGTTGTCGCCGGAGGGTTCGAGTTCGATCCACGGGACTTCGTCGAAAATATTTTTGCTTTTTGTTTTTATATTGAAAAGCTCTCGGCAATAGTAAATAAAATACAAATAATACAGAAAATATATATATAAATATAATATACATATTTCACCGTTAAATATATTTCTTCCACGAAATGCAACGAACTCCGCCCCAAAATACATCATTGATACAAGGGCAATCGTTGTCTGAGACTGACCTAACATCTACCTTTAAGAACCATGATTCTAGCAATATTACGGTGAGGTTCAAGCGCCAACGGATAGAATATTCGCCAACTAAAGATATGGAAAATGAACTCAAGCCGGTATTGGACGATTTCAAAGCTGAACTCTTGGATATGTTGACGAATTGGAAGACAGAGCACGATAGTATGCTAACATCCTGGAAAGCCGAGCACGATGGCATATTGTCCAAACTCGTCTGTGACGTGGCTGAACTTAAAAAACAGTGCCTCTCGAATCAGATAACAAACTCCAAAATTGAGCACAGTATGTCTTTCATTAATATCCAATATGAAGACATCAACAGCAAGGTATCTAACTTGGAAAAAGAAAAAATTGCAAACAACGAATATATATGCCAATTGCAGAAGCAACTTCAAGACTTGCACTTTCAGTCGCGCCAAGCAACTATCGAGATACGAAATATACCGGCTAACGAAACAGAAAAGGCGGAAGACCTTGTCTCTATTGCGCGAAATGTTGGAAAAGCGCTTGACATAGACATTGAGGCCGGCACTTTAAGGGACATTTATCGTATTCCCGGAAAACCGGGTCTATGCAGACCCATAGTTGCCGAATTCTGTAGCGTCAATATAAGAAACAACTTCCTAACTAAAGTTCGAGCATTCAACAAAGAGCGCCCTTTACACGATAAGTTAAACACTCAGATTATTGGAATTGAAGGAGATAAAAAACCTGTGTACGTTGATGAACACCTCCCGCCAACCGTAAAGAAGCTACTCTATGATACACGCCAGTTTGCAAAAGCCCACAGCTACTCCAGTTGGTATTCGAATGGAAGAATTCTTCTTCGTAAGAATCCAAATGACAAACCCCTTCTGATAAAATCTGAGAAGTGCCTCTCTATATTAAAAGGGCAACAATGACTACACCTAACCCTCTCTAATCGTAATCTGTTTTGTCTTGCATGCGTTAATTATGTAAGTTCGTTATATTATTTTTGTACAATTATTCTTGATAGTCGTTTTTCACTCCAAGTTTTTATACACTACACTTACAACATACACATACATTATATACTCAATTTCAGTCATATTACCAGTTTTAGTCTGAAACTTTTAATAATTTGCCTTTTTTGCAACATAACATGTAAGTTTAATTTATCTGTATCTCATATTAATATACTTCAAAATCGGTATCCAGTAAAGATCGAAAACAATGATTGGGTGCTGTTTCTAAAAATTCCAAACAGCAATGGCTAACATAAATAATATCATATCTAATGAACTAGATGAACTCACTATCGCCATTTCTCACCTTTGCCCACCCGAGCGGTGTCTGGAATTTATTAAGCAACCAAAACTTAGTCTGAAAATTATTCACATAAATATAAGAAGCCTTAAAAAGAATTTTAATCAATTCATCACGATGATTACAACCACCAAAATAGAATTTGACCTAATTGTATTAACGGAGTGTTGGCTAAAAGTTTCTGGGCCCCTTCCTTATTTGCAAGGCTACTCCTTTGACTCAACAACTGAGAATAAATCACAAAATGAAGGGGTAGTAATTTATACTAAGAGTACAATTAAATGCGTGTCCTATGAACCATCATTTCGTGACTCTAATTGTCTCGTCTGTATAATTGGTGATACGGCAATTATTTGCGTATATCGTTCCCCCTCGTATTTAGATCTTGAAAATTTTTACCACAGCCTTGACAGGCTAGTTCAAACTTTAAAACAATATAACTCTATCGCTCTGATTGGCGATATGAACATAGATATTAAGCCTGACAATCACGATCGCCAATCAAGTGCCTATCTAACCCAGTGTGCCTGTTTGGGTCTTTTACCTGCTCATATGCTTCCCACAAGATCAGGAAACTGTCTAGATCATGTTCTCCTTAAAACAAAAGCCACAGCCACAGTTCTGGTCATAGAAAGCCATATAACTGACCACCTTCCAGTCATACTTTGTCTGAAAAATAAAAAAAAGACCACCGTCAAACTGTCAGCCAATGTACTCCGATATGACTATTCCAAAATTAAAGAAGAAATGGAAATCACAGACTTCAGTCCAGTTTTAAACGAACCAAATTGTAATCTGGCAGCTGATCTCCTGATTTCTATTATCCAAGATATCATGAAAAGACATAGCTATACCATTCGAGTACCCAGAAGATGCCAGATTCTCAAACCATGGATGACTCCTGGCTTAGTTCGCTGCATTAGAAACCGAGACAGGCTTCACAAAAAGTCCAAATCTTGCCCTGAAAACAGCATTCTATTAACAACATATACTCGATACCGAAATTATCTTAACAAACTTCTAAAAAAACTTAAGAGATCCTACGATAAAAACGAATTGCTCAAAGCTAAAAATAACTCTAAGGCCACATGGAAAGCAATTAAATCTGTCATAAATCAAAACTCTCCACCACTGTCCCCATGTGCTCTTCTCGGCTCTGCTGATACTAAAACATCAATTAATGACGTTAATAACTTCTTCGTGAGTGTAGGCAAAGATCTCGCCTCCAAAATAAATCCTCCCTTAAATAGTCATATTGATGTCCCTGACAGAGCTACGCCAAGCAATTCCCTTGTAATTATGCCGGTAGACGAAGAGCAGGTAAAAAGGGAAATTGATAACCTGCGGAGTGACTGCGCTACTGGCTTTGATAACATCCCAGCTAATGTCCTCAAACAGTCTAGCTCCACCCTATCAATTCCCATAACACATATTTGTAACCGTGCAATTGACTCTGGATCTTTCCCCAGTGCTTTCAAAAGGGCTGTCATTCACCCCATTTTCAAGAGTGGGGACAGATCTATTGTTAGTAATTACAGGCCGATCTCGGTGTTGAGTTCCCTGTCTAAAATACTAGAAAGAATACTTAATAAGTGTCTCACCTCTTACCTTGCCAAATATAAATTACTGGCAGACAACCAGTACGGCTTTAGACAGGGTATCTCCACCGAAGATGCGGTGTTAGGCCTTGCCGGTTCTGTAGTTTCCAGGTTGGACGATGGGCTCAAGTGTTTCGGCGTCTTTCTTGACATAACCAAGGCGTTTGATTCAGTCTCTGTAACGACTCTTCTATCGAAGATGGAAAGAGTTGGAATACGGGGAATGGCGCTCAAGATCTTCGCAGACTATTTATCCAATCGTTCGCAATGTGTTAAAATAGATTCCACTTACAGTGATGAAAGAAACATTGAATACGGTGTCCCACAGGGTAGTATTCTGGGTCCCACGCTATTTTTACTCTACATGGACGATCTGTGCCGTCTTTCACTACCTAATTGCGATATATTCACCTATGCTGATGATACGGCGCTGATCGTTTATGATACTAGCTGGGATACCGCGAGACTTAGGGCAGAGCAATCTCTTCAGTGCGTAATGACTTGGCTCTCGGATAACTTGTTAACACTGAATATTGGTAAGACTAACATTGTTCGCTTTTGTCTCCCCCATTCTGGCCGACCCCCGATGACATCTAACATTATAAAAGCCCATACTTGTCAAAATTTTCTGGATCAGAGACCGGATGGATGCAACTGCCTTTCTCTCTCCCTAGTCCCAAGTGCAAGATATCTTGGAGTGCTTATTGATGAGCATCTCAGCTGGCGCCCCCACACAGAAGCACTTTGTGCACGAATTAGGAAATTAATATATATATTCAAAGAACTGAGACACTCCGCTGATCGTGAAACTATATTCCTTGTCTATCAAAGTCTGTGTGTATCTGTTCTTACTTACTGTATTTCTGCCTGGGGAGGTACCTGTAAAACCTACCTTATACACGTTGAACGAGCTCAAAGAGCTATCCTGAAAGTTATGCAGTTCAAGCGTAGAGATTACCCCACTGCCTTGCTATACTCCGAATCCAGTGTTCTCACCGTCCGTCAACTCTTCATTCTACGCGCTGTTTTGCGTCGTCACTCTTTGCTTCCTCTCGACGATAAAGTTTTAAAAAGACGCAAAGGTCTTCCGATTTGCAATCCTCTTCAGTGTCGTACCACATTTGCAAGCCGCCATTTTGATGTTCTTAGTATTCGAATTTATAATAGAATCAACCGCCTTCTTGGTGTATATAGTTTGAGCAAACAAAAACTAATAAGTGCCCTTACCAGTTTTCTGCAAAAGTTGTCGTATGATTCCACCGAACTTATTCTTGCAAAAATATCAAATTAATCACTACAAACACACACTTACACACCTTCACCTACACAACACACTCACATACTACATACTTCACTACATTTTACTGTTAAAGTTAAAGTATAACTTTGTTTACTGCATTCGCCTTATGTTTACGGTGTATTGTGCTAGTACGCCCCGACTTTGTTACTAGGGGAGACCTGGAGTCCTGAAACACAGGCCTCTGGTCTAGCTTAGGCTCCAGTCTCCCACAATATTGTAATTGTATCGATACCGACAGCATAATTACTTGTAACATGTAAAAATATTGTGGTGAGAAAATAAACGTTTTTATTATTATTATTATTATTAAACTTTAATATACCGCACAGCCAGAATGTCGTTACCACTGAATATTTGGATGTTAAATATTGCAGTGAAAACGCAACTACAGTCGAGGCTCATTGTGCAGTAGCACCTCAACTTTCGTATTCGCTGTCAATGCTTTTCGCGGACACTACTAATCAATTTCTCGTAGTTATGCTGAATACAACTGTAGTTGATTTCGTATATATAGACAGAAAAATCCGCGCACAGAGTATTGCAACTGCGAATTTATATTAAAGTTGAGGTAATAGTGGCCTTATGGCTTTGACTATGTCATGTGCATCGGCTTTAAGTCATATTTAGCCAGCTTAAAAGCAGGGTACTCACCGAGGTGCTTCTTGCCGCCGCCGCCGGAGCCTTGCGACGAGTTCTCCGTCAGATACCCTGCCCCAAGGAAGCGCCCCGTTAGTGGAAACATTGTGGTCGAGGGGTTAGTTCATGGCAACATACCAGTGATAGGAATTTGAAATGCAGTACAGAAGATTTTGAGATAAGAATTTGGAAAGTTATGTCAGTCATCCATATTAATATTATAAATGCAAAAGTTTGTCTTTTTGTATGTCTTTCAGTCTGTTATGCTTTTATGGCTAAATATTATAAATATTTTGTTTAAATAATATTTATGTTTTTGTGTATTAAATTTACTTGCTAAGAATTGAACATTGAATATTGTCATTTATGCAAAAATTCAAATAAAATCTATATTCCTTTTAGGTTTATATTTCGTTCTATGATTATTTTAAATGATCTACAAAAGCAACTAAATATTACAACTAATGTTTGAATAACTATGATATTATTAAACGCTAGATTTCTACATGAAAATTACAAAATTAATTACATTCTAATTACTCTGATACAAGTTACAAACATCAACCCATGTAGATGGTAGTCATGGACCCAAATTGTAAATTTACCCCTAATTTCTAAAAGGCTGTGTGATTTAAAATTTTACAAATTCAAAACCAAGTAATGTTTAACTCATTCACCATAACAATAACTACTAATCACATCACTTGCCGAATGACCAATAAAATTTTTGTTAGTCAGCCTTTCACTGCCCTTCAGAAATTGGGGTACTGATAGATTTAGACCGCTTGTACACGGACTGCTCTGGCAGTTAGTCAGGTATCAACATACACGGACTGCGAGCAGGTGACTGCTCTCGCACTTTACATGGGCCATCCACGGCTTGCTTTTTGTTTTGTTATCTGCTCAAAGTAGTCAAGCTGCTTCAAGCAGTCCGTGTGCATGCGGAGATAGAATCTATAAATGTTACCATCATCATGTGATGCTGAGCGGCTTGAGTGTCGAGTTCTTCTTGTGTTTGTCACTTCTTTTAGGTGTAGTTCAGTTTTCTGTAAATAATTTATTTATAACTTTATTTCAAAGGTTAAACACTACTTTTTTATGTATTATTTTTTTACAGTAATGAACATTCCAAATGTGACAGGATCTCACATTAAAATACCCTGATTCACACAAACCAGAATTTGAAATAGTCCAATTCTTTTTAATGGATGATTTCAATAAACATCTAAAGAGGTTTCTTAAGGTTAATCACTGAAAAGACTAATGTGATTTTAACAATTCCAATCCTGGTGGATAGCTTCTTTATAGTTAAATATCTTAAGGTGGGTTTTACAAAAAATAATTATAAGTACATACAGGCAGAGCCGTTGGCAAAAAAACAATGGAAAGAGAATTAAAGAGATGTTACCAGTTGTCCAACGGTTCGCTGCAGGTACGTATTGCTGATAGATCCGAGCAATATCTTGAAAGCCAGTTCTACGTTCCTAAGCTCCATATGCGCCCGATTATCAATTTTATTCTTTTGATCTGTCACTGCAAAACATTTCAAAGTTTATTACTTGACCTTGCAAGTCTTAGTTTTAGTAGGTGGTTGATTGCTAAGCTAATGAATATATACTAATGACATAAGTGCTTACTACGATATCACGATAATATTATGCAAAATAACCACGAATATTATACACGAGAAACATTCTGAAAAACGAGTGTCCGAAGTTTTTTTTTACAGTATTAATGGTACTATTGTTCGTTGAATTAATTTACCTGTAAGTTATTAAACTTTCTTACTTAATTAATTATTCTTACCAAGTTTATTTAGCTTTTTTAATGCATCGTCGTCATCGGAACTCTTTTCCTGTTTCCTAACAGGTCTTTTAGTTCGCGGCATTTTCACTCACCAGGTATTTCAACAACTTAACTACACTTTAACTATGATAAAATACACTAATTAAGTTATTGATTGTAAGTTTTTAATAACAACAAACCTACATTTAGAAATAAATAAGAAGTAAATTCAAACGTGAAACTAAAATGAAAACAAAACACAAACGGCCATTTTTGAATAACGCTTTCGGATACATGTACAAATATTACCAACTAAAACATAGACAAGCACAGAGTAGAGTGCGCGCATCGCTAGATTCGCTAGTAATAAGCGTAATTAAATTTTTGCTATCCACCGCTCGTTTACTGATATGAATATGTGATTTTCCGTGCGACAACAGACGTTTGCGAAAATATCGATCATTAGGCGTTCGAGAGAGTTTTAATACAATAGCGTGCTCTGTTTTGACACGAAAACAATTTTATTTGATCATACTGGTGTTCACAGTTCATTATTTGTTAAGTTCTGCTATCGTTTACTTATTTTTTCTCTAAGGTGCGGTGAGACTTCAAAAAGTTCACGCTACAGAGTACATTTTTATGTAGGGTAGGTCACGACTCACGCAAGACTAGCGCCTCTGGCCTCAACTGCAAGACTCTGGCTGCAACTCTAAGACTCTGGCGAATATGCGAATTCATAGTAATATATTCTTTTTAACTCTCTTACTTATCAGTCACACATATTAAATTAGCATTGGCCGGTTGCAAAAGACTAGAACTAGTTTATTACAAATAGATCCATATTTGTACGAGCAGACATTTCAAAAAAACCTTTTGGGTAGTCGATGCATTGTAGAAATGTATCCGAACATACACTTTAGTTTAGAAATGCGTTCTACAATCTACAACATGCAACATATTATTTGAAATCTTTGGGAGACCATTTTACGGTTTCTCACTTATTTTTTAATTATTATCAGACAATAATTTATCTACCATCATCGAAGAAACAAGCATTCTACTATAATTATAATGCATGAAATACAGGGAAATTCACAAATAGCATATAAATATAATGCGCGAAAGTTCAATTAAATATTATACAGTTTGTGATCACATTCATTCATAATCCAATTTATCAATAAAATAAATAGAGATAACATTTGACTGGTGTGGTGTATTTCGTTCAGAAAGTAGAATGAGTAGGAGTGCCGAGTGAGTAGTCGAGTTTCTCACAGGAAGTAGATTTCTTAGAGAAATGAACTACTTTTAACGTGGAAATAATCTAATTGAATATATATTTGACTACGTAACAGATAACAGGGCAAAAAATATTTTTCTGATGTAGGTGTATATTTATTAATCTTTGTTTGACATTAGTTGATAAATAAAATGTTTCTAGTATGACTTCAGTAGTGCATTGTTATGATGAACGAAGAATGGCGGACGTTGTCATATTACGATATTTGTTCACATTTTTATTGATAAACGCTTGTTATGGTAAGTTTTATTATGTACTACATTAACAACCAAACCCCTTAAGTGATAACTGTAGTTTTATAATATATTAAACACCAGAAACTTAGGGAAAAGTTAATTTGAAAGTGGCTTCCGTATTCTAGTTTTTCTATTATTGTTTTCTAACTGAACGCGCTTATCTGTCATTATATCCGTAGTACTCTTTCAAGAACTAAACAAAATGACTTTAATATTACTAGCATCATCAGCTAATATATTGAATAATGCTGCTATTTTATAAATATTGTCCAATCGTAGGTGGGAAGCCCAACTGGAACAAGGCACACCATATTTTCAATGACTGAGCTTTATAACGTGCTTTGACCTCAAATTTACCAAAATAGATATTATTTTCAATAAATTCGTAATGTAATACGTAAGAACTTATGTTTTTTGACGCTAACATTGAATTATGTTGTAAACAAAAGCAAACTAACCATTCAATGTAAGCTTTTTGAGGCTTTTTTTACTTGATTTTAGTATTATAAAAGGGTCTAGGAGTATAAAATTGAGTAGTACCTAGTAGTTCTATAAACTTGTGAAGTTGTAACAATATTTTGGATAAATCCAACTACCTATGTGCTAAACAACACCTACATAAATTATATGAAAATATGCCAGTCCTTTCTAGATATCATTAATTTATAAAATTAAAATATTACTTTAAAAAATCTAGTTCCAACAACCTTGAGATTAAATATTCAGTCAGATCTATATTTATATCAAGATATCACTGATTATATTAAATTTATTCCAAGGTAAGTGTCCAAACAAACCATTTTTAATTTAAAAAAAAAAAAATACTTAATACTTATTAATATCTGTCTTATTTGCGACTTCCATCCAATTCATCCCAAATTTTAAGTTATTAGTAGAATACTATAAGCCGTATCACATGTCTTTGAGATTCTACTTGTTTGCAATGAACTTGTTTGAATTTTCATTGTGGATTTTGTTTAGATATAATATTTGAATCTGTTCATTGAATTCAGAAGACCGAAGAGTATAATCAGCCCCTGTGCCTAGCATTTGTGGACTATGAGAAAGCCTTTGACTCCATCGAAACCTGGTCTGTTCTAGAATCGTTGCAACGATGCCAAATTGACTGGCGATATATCCAAGTGTTGAGATGTCTGTATGACGCTGCCACTATGACCGTTCAAGTCCAAAACCAGCAGACTAAATATATCCCTCTACGAAGAGGTGTGAGACAAGGGGACGTTATTTCCCCCAAATTGTTTTCATGCGCTCTTGAGGATATGTTTAAGACGCTGAACTGGACTGGTCGCGGAATAAACATTAACGGCGAGTACATCTCACACTTGCGATTTGCAGACGATATCGTCATCGTAGCAGAGTCGTTGCTAGATTTGCAACATATGCTGACCAGCCTAGCTAATTCTTCGGAATGCATTGGTCTCCGGATGAACATGGACAAGACCAAAATTATGTTCAATGAACAGGTCGCTCCGGAGCCAGTTGCGGTTAATGGTTTGACTCTCGAGGTTGTTAAGGAGTATGTCTACTTGGGGCAAACAGTGCAGTTAGGTAGAAACAACTTCGAGAGGGAAGCCAGGAGAAGAATACAGTTGGGCTGGGCAGCATTTGGGAAACTTCGCCAAGTCTTTTCGTCGCCCATACCCCAGTGTCTGAAGACTAAAGTTTTCGACCAGTGCGTCCTACCTGTTATGACATACGGAGCTGAGACGTGGACACTCACGGTGGGACTAGTCCATAAGCTGAAAGTCGCTCAGCGAGCTATGGAGCGGGCAATGCTCGGTGTCTCTCTAAAGGATCGCATCAGAAATGAGGTGATCCGGCAGAGAACCAGAGTTATCGACATAGCCCAGAGGATTAGTAAGCTGAAGTGGCAGTGGGCTGGTCATATATGCCGCAGAACCGACAACCGTTGGGGAAAACGTGTTCTTGAGTGGAGACCGCGTCTCGGCAAACGTAGTGTAGGACGACCGGGGGCTAGATGGAGCGACGACATCCGCAAAGTGGCTGGCAGTGGTTGGAGACGAAGAGCTGAAGATCGAGCTCAGTGGCGTGCCATAGGAGAGGCCTATGTCCAGCAGTGGACGAAGATAGGCTGATGATGATGATGATGATGATTGAATTCAGAACAAGATTATCATGTGTTCCATATTGTTTTTATTGTGTAGGTAAAGACAGTTGCCATGCATGGCATTAAAAAGATTATTATTTTTATTATAAATTGTCACTAAAATATATAATATAATTATTGTTATAATATTAAATATATTTTTCCAAATTTATAGGATATAATAACATATTTTTCTTTTCTCATATCAGCAGGTTTACCTGGCCTGGAAGAAGATGGCGTATCAGGCAGCACACAGGGGCCGGACGCACAGAGAATTGAAGATCCTATATCCATTGAAAAGATGATGGTACAACACAGGTATGAAGCTTTTATTATACCATAGATGGGTATAAAAAGGCCAAAATATAATGAATGAGAAAATAAAAAAAAATTAGACATATTGTATTTTTTGCTATTTCAAAATAATGTAATACTAAGTAAATGAAGCAAATCAAAGTTCAGGAGCGGGAGCTATGGACGTCAAATAATAATCTTCCCTATTTTCTATATGCAAAAGCTTAAAAAGTATTACTAACAGAACTGTTTAGTTGTGGAATCTTTATGGAACCTAAAAGATTTCACAAATAAGCAAACATTTCACACAAATTAAGGTAGGTGTTGCAATTTCCTTACTTTGAAATATACTAAACTATTAACTGACATAAATCATTATTTTCCTGCTAACTGAAGAAGGAGGAAGTTTCAAAAAAGGTAAAGGTTTATCATATTATATTATTAGATGTGACTAGCTTAGTTCCATTTAAGTTTAGCGGTGTCCACCTTTGTCAGCAACTTTATTATATTAGCTATGTACATTACTAGCTGTTGCCTGCGGCCAGCCATGGTTACGGTTATCGCGGCAAAAATTAGCCCATATCTTTTCTTTAGATCCAAGCTTATTCCACACCAAGTTTCATCAAAATTGGTTCAGTGATTTTGCTGTGAAAGCGTAACAGACAGACAGACAGCAAGATACACAGAGTTATTTTCGCATTTATAGTATGAAAGTATGTATATGGATAATAATATGCACACTTCATTCATAAGGCCCTGATAATGTTATCATTGCTGTTGATTCATTATGAATGAGATTTATCTGGGTGGTCAATGATTTATCTATTTGTTATCAACAATACTAGGATGTGTCTGTTGTTTTGTGATTCAAATAGAATACACTTATATTATTTATGTGCTATCTGTGTAAACTGGCTCTGAGTTATTCTAAAACACATTTCACAACATAACTAAAGATAACATTTGTTATGGATGGTGGTGGATCTAGGCCTAAGCCTTATTACGCTTATAAAGAAACTAGTTATGGGTGTAAGTCTATGCATTTCTTCCTGGTTCTTCTCCATAAAAAAAACTTTCGAAATGTTAAAAAAAAAAAACAATTTTAATTTCTTGTGTCGCGGGGGGTTTTACAGACATTCATATCATATGCACAAAAACCACCCAGACTTGGAAGTTGGAACAAGCATTTCTGGATCACACAAATGCTTGTCCCATGCGGGGATCGAACCCGCGGCACGTCGCGCACAGAGGTAATAGGCGTGGTGACCTATTTCACTCGGCTATCTGTGCATTCCATTTTGAAACCATGCAACAACTCAAACCAACATTTATTATGATTACGTATTATGATGGTTATTGGTCTTATAATCATGAACATTAACTTAATTTCTTATCAGCGACTACACTATCTCCTCTATTTCTAGATATAAGTGCCATCAATGCGAGCCGCCCGAGTGCGGGTCCTCAGCCGACGAGATCTGCCACGACGCGCTCTACTGCTTCAAGTCCTCAGTGCGGGCGTCCGACGGCGAGCTGCGCCACTCCCGCGGGTGCTCCACCAGGAGGGACCACTACCAGTTCACCTGCAGGACCAACACGCCGCAGCAGGGGTTAGAACAGGATTTATTATCTATAACTTATATCAATGGTAGAAGTACCTACTCTATGACTTGCTTGTAACCAGTATGTCACCATCAAAAATAGTGTGAGGACATCTGGATTTAAATCTGAAATCTCTTATCGCCAGCTAGTGAGCAAGGAACCATTAATCTTTAGTCCGGGAGTGAGGCAAAACAGACTGTGTTATTACATTACACTGTGTTATAACGTACATTATACATACATAGTCATGGCCTCACGTTTTAACCTGGAACTCTTGACTACATCTCAAATTATTTATTAACAAATACTGTTTGTCCCCCAGTCTCCGCAAGCGCCACGCGGGGCTCCACAACATCACGTGCTGCCAGGGCGACATGTGCAACGACGGCAGCTTCCCCGAGCTGCCGCCGCTGGCCGACACGGCCATCGAGCCGCTGCCCACCAACGTGTGGAAGCTGTGGGCCAGCGTGGCCGCCTCCGTGCTCATCGTCAGCGTTATCGGCGCCATGGCGATATTTGTGCTGAGAAGAAGCCACAGGTGAGATACATCTAGACTAAGCGGACTAAGACTACACGGCATGTCAGCACAAAATATTAAAATTCTGACAATAATATGTTGTTAGATTGGTGACTGGCCTTTTTCCAATTTTAAGTCACCTTCACCTGCTAAATTGCAGATGCAGTAATAAAAAGTAAATGCTATGAACGTCCTATACAGCATGCAATAAAAACCCTGTTCGATCCTTATGAGTATTATTCGGCATCGTACTACGTACACATATACGTAACTATTGAATGGATTTGAGATTATTGGTTTTCCCCGGTGAATATAATTAAATTAAAATAAAGCTGATCAAAGGCAACACTGATCCCTCGACAAAGTTCACGTGTACTACCTACAGTTTTGAATCAAAGTAGCCGCCTGAGCGAGACATTTTTTTCCAGTACGTATGTTGCCCGTAGCTTCCAAAATTAGTACATAGTTGAAATAAGGCCTTATTCAATAAGTACGTGTGCCCTCTTATTCAATAAGTACGTGTGCCCTCTTATTCAATAAGTACGTGTGCCCCCTTATTCAATAAGTACGTGTCCTCCCTGCAGGTTGCGCGTGTCGCGGGCGGCGCTGCACAAGCTGGGCGCGGACTCCAACTACTTCTCGTCCAACATGTACAGTCCGCACGTCACCAGCGCCTACTATGAAGGTATGCAAACATACCTAAATACTTCAAAATTAGTAGAGGTGTTGTTATAGAGACCAGTATACACTATTTATTTATTTATGATTTAAAAGATACATAATTAACTTATGAACAAAACAGCGTCTCACAAAACAGTGCAGACTGTTTGACTGTGAGATTAATATTACATACTAATATTACATGCATATAAAATAATGGTATTTAAATTTATAAGTTACATAACATATTCTAAAGAGTGCTTCTAATTTGTATAGTAAATTTTGTCCAAACTTTGAAGTGTATACTGACTATACACTTTCAAGTTTGAACAAAATTTTAGGACCTTTCTAGAGTGGTTTAATAAGTAAAACATGTGTGTCTGTCTGTGGTGTCGTAGTGCCAAACTGGATAAAAGTATTTTAATTGTGGTTTTGTTTAAAATATGACTTGGAGCTTTATTTTTGTTGAAAAAACTATACATACCCAATTAGTTTCGGATCCAACTGGACTCCGGAATCATGAGCTTGATGCGTCGTTGAAGTTATTTATAATAGGCATGTTTCCTTTTTTTTTTTTTAATGTCCGCCTGGTAGATTAATAAATTTTATTGGACACGTATTTTTTCTTTTTTCCTGCAAACAAAAAATGATAAAAATACAGAGAATGGAAATTACGCGTGACGTCACTCCTCGCTACAATTTTTACCATGGCGTGGCGTCATAAGCCCCTACTCCGAAACTTTAAAGCGCTGTATCTTTGTAATTTTTTATGGTTTTGATAAAAGAAAAAATACGTGTCTAATATTTTTTTATTATCTAACTGACGGACTAAATAGATTTTAACTTTTCATACCCAGTCAACATCCCTATTACTTTATTCTTGTTTTATTGTAGGCGTAGAAGGGTCCCAGACGGGCGGGTGCGTGCGCGCGACGGCGGCCGGCGACTCGACGCTGCGCGAGTACCTGGAGAGCTCGGTCACGTCGGGCTCCGGCTCCGGCCTGCCGCTGATGGTGCAGCGGACCCTCGCCAAGCAGGTCACGCTGGTCGAGTGCGTCGGGAAGGTACACACTAAACTTATACCAAATCTATCCTATCCTATAACTTAATATCGACAGAATCGGGCCCGAATCGTCGCGCGACAAACGTCTTAGTTTGCGCACAAGAAGTCAGTGCATCTCCAAATATTTTGTGTTATAGACATTTTGTGTACAAAATACAAATGGTGTATCAATAACAAATGGTGACCTTATAACCGCCCCTTTTCACCATACATAAAGTCCATGGTATAATATATGTTTTATATAATAACCTAATTCTCCCGTTAGGGTCGTTACGGCGAGGTGTGGCGCGGCTCGTGGTACGCGGACAGCGTGGCCGTGAAGATCTTCTTCTCGCGCGACGAGGCCAGCTGGAGGAGAGAGACGGAGATCTACTCCACCGTGCTGCTGCGCCATGAGAACATACTGGCCTATATAGGCAGCGATATGACCAGCAGGGGCAGTTGTACTCAGGTAAACTACACCTATATTAGAAGCTTGATATTTTTTAAATAGATTGAGAAAAATAACAGAATTGATTGCATTCATAATTCATTGAATATTTTGACAAAACCCTGAATGTAAGGCTGCGTTTTCACCAAAGATGTGCGAGGATGCGTATTATTAAGAACCAATAGAATCGCCTCATATACTTAGTGGTGAGTGAGTTGAAAATGCAGCCGAATGCACAAATCGTGAACATGTTTATGCGCGAATAACAAACCATTACAAGAAGCTTTTTGTCGTATAAATATTTAACTTAAACCTATGTTCAGAAAGACACTTAAAAGCATGCGTTTAATTCTTGAAATTGTGAGCAATTATTACCTTCTTTTTCATGCAGTCCAATTAACCAAGTTGTTTATAAAATAGAATACTTGTTTCTCCCCTTTGGCCAATATATGTTGGGGTTGGTTTCCGGTCATTCAAGATTCAGCTGAAACGATTATGATTATAATTCACAAGTGATATTCGTGCAGCTGTCTCAAGACATTTTGACAGTTAACATGTTACCAGCTGTATGTATTGTCCGCAGCTATGGCTGATCACGCACTTCCACCCGCTCGGGTCCCTGTACGAGCACCTGTCGCGCACCACGCTGACGCGCCAGCAGATGATGGTGGCCTGCCTCTCCATCGTCAACGGCTTACTGCATCTTCACACCGAGATACACGGCACGCAGGTATTTATACATCTGTCTTACTAAATAGATAAGTGCTCCCACTGGTAATAAGTAAACATCGCTGTCTATGGATGTCTCCAATGAAATCTTTGAGATTCTTTACTGGCCTTTAAAAATTTGATGTTTTTAGTTTGCATTTGTTGTTATAGTTTTTATAGTATAACAGCATTATAATAATATGAATCATCCATGCGACCGATAGCGCTGCGTTTTGATAATTCATAAAACTTGTGTATATTTTCCGATAGAACTTTATTTGTAACTAGCTGTCCCCCGCGACTTTGTCCGCGTGTTTTAGTTTCAACGTTTTTTCATTTTTGCGACATTTTTCATTTATGCTCCGCTCCTATTGGTCGTAGCGTGATGTTATATAGCCTATAGCCTTCCTCAATAAATGAGCTATCCAACACTGAAAGAATTTTTCAAATCGGACCAGTAGTTCCTGAGATTAGCGCGTTCAAACAAACAAACTAACAAACAAACAAACAAACAAACAAACAAACAAACAAACAAACTCTTCAGCTTTATAATATTAGTATAGATTTATTAAATTATTAAAATAAAAAAACTAATAATTATGAATTAGAACTGAAATAGAATTTGAAATGAAAGTTTAAATTAAATCAGCTGTTATTTGTGCATATTCCCTATTCGCAACTCCTGCTTATTATTAATATTTATTTTGAATAATAATTGTAAGTACATAATATAATTTTGTTTACCAGGGCAAGCCCGCAATAGCTCACCGCGACATTAAAACGAAGAACATCTTAGTGAAGGTTAACGGCGAGTGTTGTATCGCGGACCTCGGGCTCGCCGTGACGCGGCAACACGTGACCGCCGGCTTGCTGCACAACCCTCGCCAGGGGACCAAGAGATACATGAGCCCCGAGATGCTGGACCAAAGGTATGCAGGGATTCCAATTTAATTCAACGAACGTTACTTCGTACGTTAGATAGGAGAATGTTTCTGTGACTACCCATAAGAACGACATGGTATAGCGATTTTATGTAGATAAAAGGACGGTTCCATGACTGCACACTAGATAACGTCACTGTAAACGCCCTAATCTATAAACTGCAGGGTTGTCACAACTGAAATCAATTTCAGAGGCAATGATAAAAACTGCCTGGATATCATATCATACAAACTACCATTAGGTTTAGCGGATTCCATCCCCGTATAATTGACTGCACGGATAGCCGTGTGGTTATAGGTCACCACGCCAATTACCTCTGTGCGCGACGTTGTTCCAAATGTTTTTTGTGCACGTGATTTGAATGTTTGTAAAACCCCTCGCGACACAAGGATCAAATTCCTTAGTGCGGAGTCGATTTTGTTAAAAAAAAATAAAAAAAAATATCGTGCATTGTGTGTGTGCAGCATGAACACGCGCTGCCTGGAGGCGTTCCTGCGCTGCGACGTGTACGCGCTGGCGCTGGTGCTGTGGGAGCTGGGCGCGCGCGTGGCGCCGGCGGGCGAGGCGCGCGCGCCCTTCGCCGAGTGGGCGCCCGCCGACCCCAGCTTCGACGACATGCGCAAGATCGTCTGCGTCGACGCCGCGCGCCCGCCGCCGCCCACCGACCCGCACCCCGTACGTACATACAACCACTGCTCTGTGCTTCCTAACTCAGCTAATTAATGACGAAGAGGCGCGGAAAAACACTTATTTATGTGTATTCACGTGTCATTAGGCCGCTTCTATGAGCTGCCTACAGCGTTGTTACCGATTAAGCGCGTTTCAGCGCGTTATTCCGTCACCCTAAGCAAACTTCCAATAAAACTTAAATATACCTGCCCCTCAAGCCAAGTGACATTTCTACAAGCGTTAACGCCATTCGTTACGCTTAAATGTATGAAGTGTCAAGTCCAAGTCACGTCACTTGTCGAAATGAAATGTTATTTCCATACCCCCCCGTCCCTAGATCAAGCTGGCCCGAGCCGGCCAAACTAGCAATAAAAATAATATGTCCCTAAATAATAATAACTCAGATCCAGCCATCCCTTGCTGTTTTTGCCTTTTTAAGATAGTCAGCAACGCACTAAGTCGAGGTCCGAACCCCGCAGGGGGTGCCCTTAGTGAATGTTGCTGACGTAGTTATTTTATTTTACTTGCTCTGGCTGGAGGCCTTACGGTTCTCGCCAAAAGTCCGGTGAACCAGTCAAAGCCTGCGCTCAGACTAACTGCAGTTGACATCTTCCAAAAAAAAAAAAAAAATGTTATTTCCATAATTTAATGTAATTTAAGCGATTTCTATCATTATTAATGTTAGTAGAAATGTCTCTTGGCTACAAGAGCTGCATAGATTAAGCTACTACATACTATAGTACTTTACGATACTACTATAAATATTAACATAAATACATATTTTTAAATTATTCTCACACTTTTAACATTGTTATGGTTTGTTGTCTCTATAAGAAAGTCGCTAATCCAACAAGTTTAACGAAAAGTTAACCTTAATTTACTTTCTACAGACAATGGTGGGAATGGCGAACTTGATGCGTGAATGCTGGCACCAGAACCCTTCAGTCCGGTTACCAGCTCTTCGCATCAAGAAGACACTCCTCAAGCTGGCAGCCAACGACAACAGCATACGGCTGAATGATGACAATGAGGTTTCTGTGTAACCAGGTATAGTTGTACCTATATTTATGTACGAGGAACTATAATGACAAGACTTAAGCTTTTATAGTTTGAAGAATGAATAATGGCAGTTACAAAAGTGTTATAAAAGCCCTTAATAATACTTGTAAGGGTTGTAAACTAAACCGACTGTACTCACGCTAAGATATAGAGGTGACTAGTTTACACCCAGATGCTATACAAGACAGTTCAAATATAATATCTTACAAAAGTTACTATTAAGTATTTACATACACTGAGGAGTTGATACTATTTATCAGTATCACGAACATATACTATGAGAACAATATCGAAAACGCTTTGGACAAGCATTTGTGTGATTCCACAATTTCTTGTTCCAAGTCTAGGTGTTCTTTGGATTTAATTGAATGTATGTTAATCCCGCCGCGATACAGAGGTTAGGTTCACTAGTGCAAGAGACATGTTAAAGAAAGAAAAAAAAAATTGTGAGTTCGATATTATGCTCGTAGTAAATGTTAATTATTCTGATGAAGAGAAACAACTCGTTAAGTATTATTTGAGGTTTTTGTTACATCCTGTAAAACCGACATTCTTCAATCAATCTGAAGCCCTGGCGTAAATAGAGAAGACTAACAAGATAAACATGTATATCTATCTATAACATTGTAGCTACCAAAATTGCATTTTATTTCATTGAATGTTATTGCTGCTACCGATGTGTAAACTAAAGAATCCATAAAGTATTTACACAGTACATAGTTCATTGTAAACAGCAGTGTCAATTTCATCTCAAACTAATATGGCGCTAAATCTCAATTAACTAATTTTCTCTCAAAACCTAGATGGATTTTTTTTCAAAATTATCTATAAGAAATGAAACTGTCAATATGTAATGATCGTGCCTTGAAATCTAAAGACAAATATTATGTTATTGCCGTCAGCAAGTGTGCCTTGAAAAATACTCTGAGATATTTTCAAATTGCGCCATTAATAAAAGATAAATAAATTTTAGATTGCGATAGAAAGTTCCCGATTTGCCTTTCTAGTTTTCTTTGTACGTAAAGATACTCGAACGTAAAATTTAAAAGGTTAAGTGGATAAAAATATGTGCACAAAATGTTTAAGCATAAATAAATGACTGTGTAACGTTTTGTTTACAAATTTTTAGCCATAATGATGATTTCCTGATTAGTATTACTCTCCCGTTTAATTTTCGCGCCATTAAAATCTCGACTATAGAAAGTTCCAGAAGGTTTAAGATATAACGGTAACGGTGTCGAGTACACGATAGCTTTATTATAAAGTTAAATATAATATTGTTGCTTATTATTTATAGCGTAGATATTTTTACGGATGGACATAAAAACTAATCTATATTTAGAGTTTGTTAGGACATGATTGTGATTGTACTGCGACACTTTCGTTTTTAACCGACTCAGAAAAAGAGGAGGTCTTTTGCTTAAGACAGTTACGAGTCGCTCGTGGCTAAGTATAAGTTATAATAAGTAAATGTGGACAACTTAACATACATTGCTCTGAACCCAAAGTAAGTAGCTATAGCACTTACGAAGGTACCACAAACACCCAGACCCGAGGCAACGTAGAAAAGTGGTTTTCTACATCCGGTCGGGGATCGAACCCGGGACCTCAGAGCTGGCGACACTTTGAAACCCGGTGTGTACGCCACTCAACCACGGAGGTCGTCAAGTTATACCTACCGTAAAGTAAACCACGCTTACCAGTAGTTCTGTGGTTGGGTGGCCATTTCCAATTTCTTATCGAGAAACTCCGTGCCTCGGAAAGCACGCATAAACGTGGTTCCTAATTGATATCTCTGATGAAAAGGAGTAGAGAATGCAACTGTTTCACACAGTGGTGCATTGAAATATTGCCTACGCAAATGGCTACAGGATATTAAATCTTTAATATAAAAAAATATAGTTAAAACATTACAAAGTGTCACTGTACAATCCCAGTCTTATTAGTTACTTAAACAAGAAGTGCCGAATAGTATTTGTAATTAGATGTTAAGCTGTAAAGTATATATTATATTGTACATATTGATACATAAGATAATAACTGTGGATTATGATGACCTTCTGAACCTCGACAATAGGGATTTTGACTGGGTATCAAAAGACCATAAGTTGGAACATAAAAAAATAAGAGACATGTATTTTTTACTTTTTCAAAAAAAGAAAAAGCTAAGGAGATAAAGCTAATGAAAGTTCTGGGGTTGGGGCTAATGACGTCACACGTTCCCACAAAACGTGCGAACGTATGACGTCATGCGACATATCAAATCAATGTATTGTCGTGATTTTTTGGTTACGTGAATAATAAAAAAATCCACGTCGAATATTTTTTATTAACCTACATGGCGGACATCAAAAAATGTATAGTCAAAATCCCTATTTAAGTACTCTGACTTACTGTAATAGTGTTTTATATATAAGATATCCTACGACAATTTAAGATATTAAAACGTTTTTCTATGTTGCAAATATTCAATACATATTTAATTTATGAGTTGACTATGTTTATGTTAATTGTTTTATGCAGTAGTGTAAAGATTTGTCTGTGCTGCCTTAACTGATTAAATCAAACTGCTTCCATTATTTTGAGGTTCGACAAATTAAAATAAAACGTCACCAAAATCCACAGTTTCCAAATAATTTAGAACATAATGATAGTGTTATTTCTCTAACTCATTATTTCGTCAATAGTATAAGAGAGAAAGCACTATCTTAAATATAATATTTTATTAATTTTACTACCAAACTATTTGGTGTTTGATTGCGTACAGGCTGTATGAATGACTTTGTTGCCATATTGATTAAATACTGTTTTTTTTAGCATTTGTTGGGTATAAGTTCATGTTTTGCAGTAATGACAATTTATGAATTAATGTTATTGTCTGATATAGTTTAGTTCCCAAATTTATATAGTCTTGTTAATATTGTTCAAGATAATAATATGTTACAATATAAAATCTTAGGGTCCTGGTATGATTTAGATAATTATTAGGTTCCATGTCATATTAAGTGCCATTAATTTAGAATTGTATACAATTAATTTTACGGAATTGAGTTGTACTAACTAACATTTAGTTGCCCATATTAATTTTAATCAAAATAATAAACTAACAATATCTTTGATTGTATTCCCTTAAGATTTGTATATTAACAGTATTATTTTATCTTGAACAATATAATTAAGTACAAAGGCTTTATCAAAATTTAAAATTCTAAGAATCTCTGTTTTGTATGATGAGAACAAATTAACAAAATTTCACTCGTTGATGTTTCACTAATTGTTAGTAATAAAACTTATATCGTAAGTTATTATGTTTAAGTTACAGACACGCATTTATTTAGGTTCCTCTTGATAATACTCGAAAAGACAATAACGATTATATTTTAGAGCTATCAACAAGGTTATGAGATTTTCGAAATTATTTGCGAGAAGTTAAGGGTTTAATTGACATTTGACATGACATAACATCTTGCTGTGACGTAGACATTAGAAAGTTAAAAAGGATTCTATATTTGGGTACTGTCAGGGTGAAATTTCAAAGGAAGAGGAAACAGTAATATTATTTTTTCAATTGACTGTACATCCGTACAGCCGAGTGGTATAGGTCACCACTACAATTACCACTGTACGCGACTTGCTGCGGGCTCGATCCGTTTAGGACAAGCATATCCCACAAATGCTTGTTCAAGTCTAGATGTTTTATGTGCATGTGATTTGTATATTTGTAAAATTCCCCGCGACACAAGGATGAATATGTCGTATAAAAAAATCTAAACAACCATATTGTAAAAAATCCCTTGTTTGATAGCTCTAACAATTAAAGAATTTTGCTTTAAATCATTTTTAAATGTGGTACAGTACTAAAGCAGGGTGTTACAAAAGATGCCTAATAGAAAAGGTCTAAAAAGTTATTGAAATTAATTGTGTAATAACACACCTTATGTCTTTGGGATAATATTATAACACGCAGACAGAATTTCCAGTGGTGTTTGTCCCACATCACAGGTCCTCACTTGGGTGGTGGGACACGCTGGGCGTTGAGTATGATGAACAATTTGTCTGGTTATAGAAATAACTGTGCTCGACTATTGTTTGCTGTGATCATGTCGAGTGCGACAACCAATGGCCATGAGCGACCATTTCTGTAAACGGGCAAATTGTCATTCGATTCCTCAGCATAAGTTTGAGGAGAAATAACACACTCTTAATAATTCAGTGAGACTTGTTTCGATACTGCACTATGATACTTCGGTTTGTTTACGGATGTAGGATCCTAAGCCAGTGGTTCTGTAAAACTATTGTGTTCACATTGTAAATATCTAGTTTATTAGTTGTAAGTAAATAAGTCTTATGATAGACGCGACGCGTCAGTTACGAAGAGAAATAAATATTTGTCTATTATTTATTGTGTTTTATATTATATCACTTAAAAAGCTACTAGTCCCTTTTTAAATAATTCAGTTACCTAAGTTGGAGCCATTTTTTTATGGCAACATTATAAAGAATTTTTGAATAAAAATCAACACATTTAATTTAAAACATTTATTATAAATTAATATAATAAAAAGCATACAAGACAATAACTTAAGCTAAGAAATGCACAAGTTGGTACGTTTCTTATAAAGTTTCCACTTAATCTAATTAGTATTCAATTAAAACAGACTTTGATAATACTATCATTCAATTATAATAAAATTCATCGAACACACGAGACGTCAATCTGGTTTGACGTGCCGGTGTCGGTCTCTGAAGGTTCTGGGTGTCGTCGGTCCTGCGGACGCTTTGGTAATAAATGCACGCGACTTAGCCTCTACTTCAGTTTGATATATATAAAAAGTGGTACAAAACTGGTCCAGCGGGGATAGGATTGGGCCCTTACATAACCGTATAGCACCTACCACGACACAGAAAATAAAATAGCTTTTACTTAATCCAAAGTGCAAAAATATCGCTTGGTTTCTGTGTGGTGGTAGCGTCACAGCGCGTCACACTCGCCGGCGCGTCTAGTCATGGTGCTCGTCCTGCTGCAGCTCCTCCAGGTCCTCCTGGTCGAACTCCGTGTCGTCCTCGGCGGTGGCCTCCTGGTATTGCTGGTACTCCGACACCAGATCGTTCACGTTACTCTCCGCCTCATTGAATTCCATCTCGTCCATGCCCTCACCAGTATACCAATGTAAGAAAGCCTTGCGTCTGAACATGGCGGTGAACTGCTCCGAAATTCTCTTGAACAGCTCCTGGATCGCTGTCGTGTTACCAATAAACGTCGAGGACATCTTTAGACCTTTAGGAGGAATATCGCACACTGCAGTCTTCACGTTGTTCGGGATCCATTCCACGAAGAAGCTGCTGTTCTTGTTCTGTATAGAGAGCATCTGCTCGTCCACCTCCTTCATTGACATGCGGCCTCGGAAGATGGCGGCCACGGTGAGGTAGCGTCCGTGGCGCGGGTCACAAGCTGCCATCATGTTCTTGGCATCGAACATCTGCTGCGTGAGCTCGGGCACGGTCAGCGCGCGGTACTGCTGGCTGCCGCGAGAGGTCAGTGGGGCGAAGCCGGGCATGAAGAAGTGGAGACGCGGGAACGGCACCATGTTGACGGCCAGCTTGCGGAGATCCGCATTCAGCTGACCAGGGAACCTGAGGCAGGTGGTGACGCCGGACATGGTGAGCGACACCAGGTGGTTGAGGTCGCCGTACGTGGGGTTAGGAACTTTGAGGGTTCTGTAGCAAATGTCGTAGAGAGCTTCGTTGTCTATGCAGTAGGTTTCATCTGTGTTTTCGACTAGTTGATGAATAGAGAGCACTGCGTTGTAGGGTTCCACGACTGTGTCTGACACTTTGGGCGACGGCACGACGGAGTATGTGTTCATGATTCTGTCGGGGTACTCCTCTCGGATCTTAGAGATGAGCAGCGTGCCCATGCCGGAGCCGGTGCCGCCGCCGAGCGAGTGTGTGAGCTGGAAGCCCTGCAGGCAGTCGCAGTTCTCGCATTCCTTGCGGACTACATCGAGCACTGCGTCGACGAGTTCGGCGCCCTCGGTGTAGTGTCCCTTGGCCCAGTTGTTGCCGGCGCCGGACTGTCCGAATACGAAGTTGTCCGGCCGGAAGAGCTGGCCGTACGCGCCTGAGCGCACGGCGTCCATGGTGCCGGGCTCGAGGTCGAGGAGGATGGCGCGGGGGACGTACTTGCCCCCGTTCTCCGCCGTCGCAACTGAGGACAAAGAAAACGTTCATTAGCTACTTTAACTGATATTTTGTTAGGCAGGAAATGGACATAGAAATCTAGTTTATATAGCTAGGATTTTCAAAAATGTATTTGATTGATTGGGTAGATTATAGCCAGTGATAAACGGATTGCTGGACGTGCAGTTAGCTTTTGACAATGGTATGAATTTGAAAATATTACTACTATTTCGTAAGCAACTTCATTATTATTTTTTGCGACTATTCTAAAAAGTTTTTGCAAAGTTCGAATGTCATCGTAAAATAAATTTTTAAGGTCAATTATTCCAAATGTACCGACTAGAGTTAAATTGCAGTTGTTTAAATCGCAGCTAGACAAATATCGTTCGGTCACAGTCCGTAGCTCCAATAGCCAGGTCATTCACACGAGATACGACTTGAACTTAACTCTACACTTAACTGGCATCGCTTTGTTTCACTTGGACATTGAAATTATATCTTAGTACAGATAATGACCGACATGCCTACAATTTTTAACGTTGAAATGTAGCTGTGATTGTTTGTTAATTTTCGTGATCTTGGAAACTGACGTAGTAGTTATTGTCTTAGGTATAAATTTGGGAATCTATTGAAGAGTAATCCTATCTATTAAATAGGTATTGCAAATACCTATTCAATTTGTGTCGTACCTACCATGACTGTAATTAAAAGAATTAAAGTTTACAGCCACGTTGACAGCTGCCACTGTTAAAAGTGCATAAAGAGACATTATAATTTACTAACGTTAACTACAAAAAATATTAAACTAAGCGTGTATGGTTTAATGCTTTATGTGGTTTAGAGGTACTCAGCAGAATTTATGTACTTTGGAATATAAAAAACAATCAATATCGCTATTATACAAATTCATTGACATAATATGACACGCGTTTGTTTAGTGTGTCATGTATACTGGGTCAAGGGTTTATTCGGACATTTGTAACCGGGTTAATCCTTATGGACTTTCCGCACTATGTGGAAGGGTAAGAGTATGCTGGACTCTTACCGACTAAAAACAACGGAATTCTCTGTCCCTTTACCAGATACCAACACACTTCAACAAACTTCGTAATAAATTGCAGTATCAAATAGGTAAGTGCCTCCATCAAGCAACTATTTTATTGTTCTATAATCTCAATGCTTTACATTGTATACATAAAACCCCGAATATAACGAGTGCAATAAAACATTTGAAGCAAGCGCATCGAACTGTCTAGAGGCGGGCATCGGTCTGTATGAATAATACGAGTTAACAGTAAGAGCACTGTTAGTCGGCGGTCGAGCGTGCGGTGCGCCGCAAATATCAAGTGTATAGCGTAAGATCCGAGGGTTATCAATTTCCGAGCTGGACGACATATTTCTAACGTATGAGAGTAAATCGAACTATGAAAATCATTTCATGCTTAGAGTAAAAGTAAGTTATAAAGTTCGCCTGTATGAAGAAGTAAAATCGTTAAAGAAATGTCAGTACAGGGCGCCGTTTTATTAAAACTATCTCAAAACCTAATAATATCGGAACCGTCGATATTTTCGCATAAACGTCTGTCGTCACACGGAAAATCACTTAAATCAGTAAACGAGCGTAGTAGTTACAACAAAAAATTTGCTAAAACTCGGCACAACGGCTTATAAGCGATGCGCGCACTCTATGCTTGTTTATGTATGCTCAAAGATTAAATTCCTCTGCCAGTCTCATCAATTCTTCTTCTTGAAATGTAGGTCTTAGATGGCTTAGACTTGGGCATTAAATTAATAGTTTTAGAAAAAGCGAATGAAGGAATTACTTGACCACTCAGTAGCATTACGAAAACAAATGAAGAGAAAATAAAGGTAAAAGATGCCATATTTTTTTATCTGTCAATAATTTTTGACGTTTCAAATTCGTTTTCCCGCGGAGAGGTCATTGTACCGACATTGTTGAGTCGAATCATATGTGTAGTGGTTTTAATTGTTTAAATCACTTTAATTGTTGAGTACGCCAGACGTAACAATTTGTGTGTCACGAATGCAATGCCGACTGTATTCTCTTCCTGGTTACGCAATATATTGTTTATTTAATAATGAATTGTGGAGATCATGTTTTATTTAGTTGTAGATTGATAAATGTTTTATCTGCAGTTTTAGGTCGGTAACATCTTCGAACAAAAAAAACATATACCGGCTAAGTGCGAGTCGTACTCGCGTATGAAAGGTTCCGTACTATTTTAAGGAGCCCCCCTTCAATTTTTAATATTTTTTATTACTTGTTGATATAGCGGCAATAGAAGTAGGTTTACACTCTGTGAAAATTTCAACTCTCGGTTCATGAGATACAGCGCGCTAGACAGACGGACGCATAGACAGCGGAGGCTTAGTAATAGGGTTCCGATGAAACCCTTCGGGAATCCTAAAAACCACTCCAGTGCGAAATAAATTTGTTGATTAAACACGAACATAACATAAAACATTGTATTTTTCTTTTTAGTAGAGATATTACTAATAAAAACATCTGGCAATAGGTCCTCAATTCTCCTCTCACTTGTCTAAAGAAAAAATCTAATCTAATATCTGAAAACACTATGAACAAAGACATTTATAATTACTCGCTTATTAGACATGTCACCATCTATTTTCACTCGACTTTTTCTTCATTATTTTTAATTGGAGTGAATGGATTAATCATATATTTTTAATCTGTGCTGAATGAGACAGCGAAATTATAAAATATTTATTAAGATTACATTAAGATCTTCAAATTAATGGAGTTTAAGATTGGGCGATAGCTAAATAATTAGAAAGTGAATATTGATTGTTGACGGTCCCATTTTCCTGTTATATATTTGAGTTTTAAACATAGGTAGGTAACTACTTATACATTGCTTAAAAATAAAACGGTACAATATATTGTAGAGAGCAATCTTTGCGCTGCATGCAGCTTTTTACGTGATGATTAGCTTAAGACAAGAACCTAAGAGAAATATAATATTTTTTGTACGTCTAGATAAGTACCAATATCACTTTAAGATAAAATAAATCTGCAGATCACAATATTATTATTCATGTGTAGGTACCGTTAGAAATTTAAAATTAACCTCAAATTAAAACGTTTTAAGTTCAGTTCTCGTCTATAAGAAATACCTATGTTGTTGGCTTTGTTAATTGTCTTCAGAACGAATGAAATTAAGAACAGACCTCCAGCAAGGTCAACTCAATCATGAGTTCATTACCTTTTCTACATCTAGCTAGAACTCAGGCAGGTACCTAGGTATATCTGCTGGCTAGAGTGGCATTTGGAGTTGAAAACAAGGTAAGTACCTAGTGTTGTCCAGTAAAAACCAGTTCTGTATTGTGTTTTTATTACAGCTGATCTTTTGAAGCATTCGATGGTTGGTAAAAAATGGACCTTGAGACACGGATTGTGATTTGTGAACTATTTCCGTTGAGCGTTGACAGACAAAGAACAAAGATGGAGGGGCTTTATTTTTTTTTGCTTTTTTTCTGTGTTTTTGGCCAGTACCTGTACATTTGATTTATATTGTGATTAGTGCAAGGGGTTGTAGTCACAGAATCACAAAAGAAGGACATCACAAGAAATTACATTTTGGAATCTTAAATTATAAACGTTAACATACAGTCGACTGTAGACAGTCGCTCCATGTAAAATATTGTATTAATTTGGTATACTGAAAGCCGACCCCAACATAGCTTGAGAAAAGTGAGGAGGATCTAGGAAGGAGGATGTTATGCAGGTGTAGGAGTTATACTTATACTGACCAGAGGCCTCATTGTAGTAGACAGAGATGCGCTCGAGTTGAAGGTCGCTGGTGCCGCGGTATACGCCGGTGGGGTCGATGCCGTGCTCCTCTGATATGATCTCCCAGAACTGTGAAAAAAGAAGAGTATGGTCAGTAAATCAATAGGTATAAAACCTTTATAAAATTGTTGCTTTGTGTTATTATTTTCGAATTGTACTTTACTAAATACCGGTTTCTGAAAAACAATTCTGTTGTAAAATAATGTAATGGCGAGTGGCGACTGATGTGATTGACCAAATGATAACTCACAATCACTTGATGTTTGGACAAATGATTAATGACCAGTTCCTATATTCAAGTACGGACGGTAGAATTTTCTTCGGTTTGCTTAGAAAGTTCTTCCGTCCATTAGCAAAACGACTCGTTTGAATATTGGACACAGGCATGAGATAGGTAATACTGAATGGGGCTAAAATGTAGATAGGTATGTTAGGTATTCCGATTAACATGCTTTTGCAAGGTAGACTTAACCAACATCATGGTAACTTATCATGATGTTAGTATACCTAGTTTGTATCCTCTACTAATTAGGTAATAATTATTAACTAATACAAATACATTTGAAAGATATAAAAACAATAATAAACGCATCTAAAAAATACCTAATTAAAAACTTGACATTGACAAAAATATTATGAACAACAATAAGCTCGCTCCCCTTCGTTCGTTCTTTATCATTCATCTTTTGAATATGGAACAGCTGTCTCGATAATTTCGGAACAAGTCTGGACCTGTCATTTAGCTTAAAAATAATATTTACGAGATAAAGACGGCCGTTATATTATCTCCAGGAATTAGTCATTATATTTATTTATTTAAGAAAAAAGGTCAAAGTATAAGATTGTTATCATTTTACCGTTATTGTTTAGAAACAGTAAGTAGGCAGTTTATTTTAAGAATACGGATATGTAAACTGTAATTATTAAGTTAACTACACTCGCGAGCAAAAGTATGGAATCACTTACTTGGAATTGATTCCGCGCGATCTTGAGTACTTAATAACTATTTAAGAATAATAAAAATGGTACCATTTTAAAGGTTTAACTGTTAACTTTAAATTAATACCAAATTCATGCAAATTACGTCATTATTTAAGAAGCTATACCGGATTACGTGAAGAAGTAAGGAAAAAGATATGTTTCAATTGTTTGATACGTCGCAACTTGGGCCTATTGACACCCTATAAAAGCTCGTGTTATCGGATTTTCTTTATCAGTCGGCTTTCGCACGTTAACCGGTACACATCTCCGCTACTTTTGACCCTTGAACTTGGACGACAATGGATATACACCTACAGAAGCAGCACAAATTGTCGCCTTATTGCAAAAAGGGCTCAGCCAGCGGGCTGTCGCACGTCAGCTCCACATAAGCCTGTTCTGTATTTCGAAAGTTTATAAACGCTTTCGGGAGACTGGTGGCTTCATCTCGAGACCAAGATCTGGACGGCACCGGTGCACATCGGAGAGGGATGGCCGTTTTATTGTGTCAACCTCTCTCCGAAATCGACATTTGACTGGTGTCGACGTCCAACAGGAGCTCCAAAATGTTCGTGGGGTAGCTGCCAGCGAGTGGACAGTTCGTCGAAGACTTAAGCAAGCTAATTTGACTCCAAAAAGGCCAGCCACATGCCCGAAACTGACGGCAGGTCACCGATAAGCATGCCTTCAATTTGCTCGCTCCCATCTTGATTAGGAGGTTGAGCATTGGAGGCAAGTCCTGTTCTCCGACGAGTGCAGAATGTGTTTGCATGGCAGCGACCTAAGGGGTCGGGTCTACAGGCGGCCTGGGAGCGATTTGCGCAGTGCTGTTTTGCTGAGACAGTGGCTTATGGATGCGGTTCTTGTATGATGTGGGCGGCATTTCCTTCGATGGTAAAACGGAGCTTGTTTTCGTGCCTGGCGGGGGACGAGGAGGTGGTCTAACTTCAGACCGCTACATTTCCGATATTCTGCTGGAACATGTCGTTCCTTATGCGGGATATATCGGTGATTACTTCCTTCTTATGCACGATAACGCTCGTTGTCACACTTCCCGTGCCACAACTGAATACCTCTAAGAAGTCGGTATCGCCACATTGGACTGGCCAGCGCTCAGCCCGGACTTGAATCCCATTGAGCACGTGTGGGATGAACTGAAGAGGAGGGTTCGTTCCAGAAATCCTGCTCCTTCAAGTGTGAATGAGCTGAAATCGGCTTTGATAGAGGAGTGGTAAGGTATCCCGCAAGAATCAATTCAGAAGCTGATTAGGTCAATGAAGAACCGTCTTCGAGCAGTTATTAGGGCGAGGGGAGGGAACACAAAATATTAAAATTTAATTTTAAGGCCATATAATTTATTTATTAATTAATTTTTGTTGTTTTCTTCATTTATTATTTTTCCATTATCCTTATGTTTTCCTAACTCCTTCACTTATACCGGGATAGCTCCTTAAATACTGGTGTGATTTAAATGAATTTGGTATCAATTTAAAGTTAACAGTTTAACCTTTAAAATGATGTCATTTTTATTATTCTTAAATAGTTATTAAGTACTCAAAATCGCGCGGAATCAATTCCAAGTAAGTGATTCCATACTTTTGCTCGCGAGTGTAGTAGGTTAAGCTATAGCTAGGAATTTCAAAATTAATTTACTTGGCCATAAAGAAAACATTGGTAGGTAGTGTTGATTTATTAAGCAAAGCCAAAATAGTGTCATAATGATTACAGTACCTTTCTAAAACCTAATCTACTATTTTTACATAGGTTCGTTTTATTGTGTTTAATTTAAGAAAAAAAAACTTAAAGTTAGAATTAAATTTTAAATTAGTTTAGTGCGTTTGTGTCATGAGAATCGATACCATTATTTCTTTACATGTAAGTAAACAGTTTTTAATGGAATTTCAAAATAGGCAACGTAAAATTTTGCAATCCAAGTACTTAATTTTCTTTTTAAACTTTGACCCAAATACTATCTAATTTGTACAAACTTCAGCTTTAGCGAGTCTGTAACGTTACATCTTGATATAAATCTCAAGAGTGTGTCATGTGCAATGCACACTGCACGTCACCCGCATGCACCAATTACATTCAATCGAAGACTATTGACACTCAATGGAGACAATAAACATTGTCAACGGAGTTCTAAATCACAATCAATATAGCACGGACAATATGTGTGTTGTTGACGCTTGTGTCTTGGTTTAATTATATATTTATTGTATTTACAGACATTTGACATATTGACAGGGTAAAACTGCGAGAGGAGGTCAGAAGAAAATATGCGTATACCTGCAATAAATGGCAAATTTTATGCGTTTTTCAACGGGCAAACTGTGTGCTTATTGGCTATAGCAGTTGACAACTCAAGCGATAATCACTGAATTAAAAAATCACCTATTAGATCTTCTTGGGTACTACATCCTAGTTGGTCACCGACATTGGCAGATTCTAAATTTGCGTTTTGACCGTTATTTGTAAAATACCATAAAATTGTTTTTTTAAAACGTCTAGGACATAGGCCATCAACCCCGTTGCCACAACGCAAAGTTTTGGGAGCCCACCATCGCGTGCGTTCTTAATGTACCTGAAAATGGACGTGAGAGCTACCAGCCATTGACCCATGCATTAATAATGACCACAAATTATGTTGGACATTGACTTCATATAGATTTTTTAATAGCTATGGTCTTACTTATCATAGAGTTATTAAAATGTGGTTGTTTATTAAAATAGCTGTAACAATAAGAGAAATTTCTTTCTCTGTCTATTATTTTACAGGCCTGTTGGTCTAGTGGTTAGTGACCCTGACTGCTAAACCGGAGGTCGTGGGTTCGATTCCCACCCAGGACGAATCTTTGTGTGATGAGCACGATCATTTGTTCTGTGTCTGGGTGTAATTTATCTATAATATGTATGTATTTAAAAATATATATATGTATGTTTATCAGTTGACTGATTGCCATAGCACAGGCTTTGCCTAGTTTGGGATCAGATGACCGTGTGTGAGATGTCCCAAGATATTATTATTATTATTATTTTAACGCAGCGTTTAACCGTCTTGACCCAGAACGTCACTTTCGAAATATAAAAAAGTCCCATAACAAAAAAAAAGAAAATCATCTATACTAATATATAAAGCTGAAGAGTTTGTATGTTTGTTTGAACGCGCTAATCTCAGGTCTACTAACTACAACTACTGGTCCGATTTCAAAAATTCTTTCAGTGTTGGATAACCCGTTTATTGAGCAAGGCTATAAGCAATATAACATTACGCTGCGACCAAAAGGAGCGGAGCATAAATAAAAATGTTGCAAAAATGAAAAACCGTTGAAACTAATTGCATATACGTATAATCCACGTGTACGTGTGTAATCTATTGTAGTACCATTACGTCTACTCTAAATTATAGATCCACATACAAACAGCCACAATATTTACTATGCACTAACTTTTATGACGTGGCGTCGTCCGTCCAGTCTAGACAACATCGATCTGTCTAGATTACGGGTTTACCCGGTACAGGCAAACACGCGATGTATGGCAATATCGAATGCATTATTAAATGACTTGAAGTTTGTATCCATTTTAATAGCTTTGTTTTATGAAAATAAAAAATGTCGAATTATTGTCGTTGTCGCTGAAATGAAATTCGAAAATTCTTCAAGGATTTTTTTGAAGATTTCTCTGTTAAATAGCCTTTAAAGAATATATATTACACTCTACCGAGGTCCGAGAGTCACAGTTCTAACCTCCTTACCAGCCTACTATTATTTTTTTCTTTTTGACAATTAAAAACGTTTCTTTTCGCAACTTACTTAAACATACCTACAAAAACATCTTAAATTATAACAGATGTGTCTTTTCACCTCGGATAATAATTTTATTATATCACTAGCTGTCCCCCGCGACTTTGTTCGCGTGTTTTAGTTTCAACGGTTTTTCATTTTTGCAACATTTTTCATTTATGCTCCGCTCCTTTTGGTCGTAGCGTGATGTTATATAGCCTATAGCCTTCCTCAATAAACGGACTATCCAATACAAAAAGAATTTTTCAATTCGAACCAGTAGTTCCTGAGATTAGCGCGTTCAAACAAACAAACAAACAAACAAACAAACAAACAAACTCTTCAGCTTTATAATATTAGTATAGATAAATTATCCAGTAAAGAATTAACTTTAAAACCCATTTTAATTAATACACTGTAATGAAACACCATTATTTTCCCTGCACATCGTGCAATCGGCAACCCTACTGGCGACCAGTGTCCGATGACAGTTCCTGGAATAGGGTGCACTCAGCGGGTTTCCCTAATTACCCGTAGTGGACTGTCGCAATTACATAGGTAGGTAGGTCTAGGTACGCTTTGTTTGCGCAATATCGATTTTATAATCTGTACACTGTACCTACTTGCTGTGACATAGGGCATTTATTAGTGGTGAATAATGTATTCGTAGAATTGTGACAAATGAAAAATGATTTGTGAAATTTGTTTTGTAGCAGTCCAGTCGATTTTGTTCTAAGATAAAATACTAACTCAAGTCGACATGTTTGAGTATTTCAGACATTTTAACTAAACAAAAATCAATAAAACTGTCTACTGATATCGTGTACTACAAAGCTACAACAAATAACAGTAAAAACAATTTTCCGTGGCCATTCCGAAGTCATGATAATAAAGAGGTTACCCACAAATCAATAGCGACATTAAAGTGAAAGTACCTGTAACACGGTATTAAAAATCCCATAAAATGTCAGAACGAATAGGCTGGCAACACCGGTAAGCGCGCGAACCGTGCAGCCACAGATAACTGTAAACGCGCCACCAAAAAGTTTTGTTATAATTAATTGTGATGGCGACTACTCACGACGCCGACGTCGTCGAGACGTTGGCAATGCATTAAAGATCACAGAAGTCAGATAAAGGAAGAACAAAGCGTACAGATGTTATCTAAAGTCCGATTGTTTATTAAACTTTACTTAGAACTTTGGCTTCCTTATTGGCGAATAGATATAACTTTATCCTCTAGGAGACTTAACAGTCGCAAATTTTACGAAGAAAGTTATTACTGGATGTCGAATTTGGTATGAAATTATCGCAGGTTTTAACAATCATGTTGTCGGCTTTGGATAGCCCACAGCTGGACACAGTCGTGCTTGCGTTCCTAACCTCCTAACTATCGGCTTTGCATAATTCAGGTTCTTATTAAGTGACCTAAGTAATAGGCGAATTCAGTTCGTGTCTGATTACATTCCAGCGACGCAAATTCTCCCACGGAGATTTAAACTAATCTTATTCTTGATGCAACACGTCCGCTGCTTTGAATAGTTTAAAACCATTTCCAAGATATTTATTGTAATTCCATTTAAAGCTAATAGCCTATCCTAATCGTTTGCTTTGACAGTTTACACGGTAAAATCTCTGAACTATTTGATTTTAAATCATTGTGAATACCGGTGTACAAAACTGTAACCGTTTTTGTTGGTTCCCCGCCATCTTGGAGACGCTCTCCACTGCAATTTGAAAATAGAACGTATTTTTTTTTCATGTTGCATCGCGAGTTGGTCGTTGACATCAGAGTCAGACTGCATTTTATTTTCGGCCAGCCTCCGGGAGTGTTGCCATAAATGGAATACTAAGAATACCTTGTAAGATGACACTGTGCAGACTTGAACCAGCATGCATGTGTGTTGTCACGAAAATATATGAATCGTGGGGTAGGTAAAGAATATGTTCAGCATTTAATGTTTAACTTGTGTCGTCTTATGGCTGATATAAAAAGTGACACGTCGCGTGTCACTTTTTCTCGCACGGCTCGCAGTCGCAGGAAACCTTAATGTCAGTTTCCTTAATTTGTGCACCGGGCAAGCAGCTGATTCGCGTACCTACATTAATTTCAACTTACATTTAGGTTTATGTCATTTTTTACAGTAAAACTAGTGATTAATAATTTTTCAACTTGGAGGCAGCCTTAAACAAACATTAAGAAAAAAAAGTTTGATATCCATAAAAAGCAAAGAGCAGGCGTTATACAGCCACATAAAAATAAAGAGGTAAGTAAACGTTATGAACAGATGGTGTTGACTGAGAAAAAACGGTCATACGCACCTTAAATGAAAAAAACTTTTATTAAGAACAAGATTTTTACAAAAATAAACAGTTGAACATACTACAAGAATGATGTTGGTTTTTATCGCTATCAGTAAAGGATTGCGTGTCGGGTGAAGTGTTTCCTGTCATTAAATTAAGACGGGAAAGATCCAGTCTGATATTATTGTATGTTTTTTTAACGATGCACTGGCGCAGTTAGCACGCTGCAAATGTGATTACATGGCTGCATGCGACAGAATTTAGTGAAACCACGAAATAACGGGTTTTACTTTAGAAATTAAGTCTAAGTAATATTAAGTAAACTAACCAGTACATCAATACTACTTCTATTAAGTAGGTATTTAATAACATAAAGTTTTTAAAAATAATACTCATTATTTACCATTTTAAGAAAGAAAACTACAGAGAACGTCGTTTTATTTTTAAAATATCAAACATAAACACATCGTACGGCGAGTGTGTTGAAGTAAGCCGAATGTAAACATTTAAGAGCCACTTGCTCCGAGTGTAAAAAAAAGTAACGGAAGCAGCCATGTTGAAATGAAAAAGAAGTGAAAGATTTATTTTCACTTAACTAAATAAGCGTTAATTAAAATATTGTTAACTAAATAACTATATTTATAGGAAAATAAACTATTTATGGAATACTGCGAATTATAAATCAGTAGGTAAACAGGAAAATTTAAATGTAAAATAATTTTATTTATTAATTAATTTGTATCAGACAGCCGCATTCATTTTGCAATATTGGAATTGTTTTTGCCCTAACTAGAAACTAAACCATATACCCAACTAATATTATAAAGCTGAAGAGTTTGTTTGTTTGTTTGTTTGAACGCGCTAATCTCAGGAACTACTGGTTCGAATTGAAAAATTCTTTTTGTATTGGGTAGTCCGATTATTGAGGAAAGCTATAGGCTATATAACATCACGCTACGACCAATAGGAGCGGAGCATAAATAAAAAATAATGCGAAAATGAAAAACCGTTGAAACTAAAACACGCGAACAAAGACGCGGGGGACAGCTTGTACCCAATAAAGTAGCACTGTCATTATAAAAAAAAAAGAATACTTTCCTTATTAAAATTTTCATCGTAGGTACTAATTAACTCAACTATATCAAGTCTAGATTTTGCCTATTAAAAGTGTCAGTTTTTAAAGACGAATAAAAAAAATTGTTAGTTTCATAAAAGTGTCAAAAGTGGAAAGGACAGTGTCAAAATTCTAACTTAACACTACGTATTGCATGTGTTACTGCCGGCCCTCCACGAAGCTAGACATATCGTGACCAATAGGTACCGCCGTCAGACAGATTAGCGATTACTCAGCGCCGAGAGGGCATCGACCCCGGCCGCCGCAGAAAAAATGCATCACGTATTGTCTTTCCTCAGTCCAATGGGAGGGGGATGTGGTGACTGATAGCTACGAGGAAGTGGGGATCATTAGCTTTGAGTTGATTCAATCTAGATTTTGTGCCTGATAGGTTAATTATAAAATTAGCTAACAAAACGAAAGAGTTTGAATACTTTTTTATTTTTCGAAATCTAAATAGTGTAGTGAATGCTGTGCCATCAGTTCCATGTAATAAATATAAATCTTAAGAATCATATCGGAAATATTAAACGATAATATCTACCTGCCGTGGTCTTCTCTAATCGTTAGGAACCGTAACCGTTCAGTGACAATCAGAATCAAAATTTTAGAAATTTATTTGTGTTTCGCTTTGCACAGTGGTGCGCTACTCAATTATATTCCAAGATATAGTTTAATTAAGCTTTTAAAAGGAATAACCTTCTTCTTTCAACCACTGTTTCTAGCGGTGTTAATTGTTTGTCAAGTCATTATCAATACTTCCGTTGATACGACTCCTGTTTATCGAGAGAGTACGAAAGAGCATCCATTAATTAAGCTGAGGTGATAACGGTTTTGAAACAACAGATAACAACATCAATTGCTTGAGGAAATATCTTAATGAAGAAGATCATGTAATCTCCCATAAATTCTATAGTTAACAGAATTTGGACTTCCAGCCATGGTATGAAAACTGACGGGTTTGTCCTGTCACTGAATTAGTCGACATCATTCAATTAAGATAACGCCATTCTCGGCAGGATCATCAATTTAAGTTTGGCAATTGTTGCCAGTCGAAAGTACTTTAATGTTCTTTATTTGGTCATCTTGAGCAGAAATAACGAGCAACGTTTTAAGGACGAGCTTTGCACATTTACAGCAAGTTTGTACTAGGTAAATAAAAATGGCAAAAACGAACATATTTTAACACGACATTTAACTCTGAGATTTTTGTCAGTTTTATCATGCACCAGGTACTTTTATACATCTGTCAATATTATGTATCTACTTAATATATAATAAAAAAGTACTTATTGTATTCTAAATTATTTGCAGTAAATAAGTAGACGTTAACCCTTACTTATCATTAAAAAAAATACTAGAAAAGTTTATTCTTTTGTTATAGATTAACTCGTTGTTTTTTATTCCTTTTATTTCATTGTCACATTTAAAGTATTTTAATAGACTGAAGTGGCGCCAGAATTTTCTATATTCAGCCGTTTCCCAGAAACCGTAGTTATGACTAACTCCGGCAATAAAAACTCTTGTCTAACCAAACATTTGACATTAATATAAGCTGTGAATCAGACATCTGACTAAACTAGTAATTAAGGTAATTAGGTATTGTTCCTCTGGCGATAAAACAAACCTAACATTAATAACTAAATAATTAATAAAGGAATAATTTGCCTGATTGTGTACCTATTCGACTAAGGAAAAGTCGTGTTGATAGTCTGTTTAGTATAGTATTTTTAGAATATTGTTTAGGTCGCTGTAATGACAAAATACAAAACACTTACCACAAAATATGGTTTTCCTTTGGGATATTTTTCAATAATTATGTTGCAATATACAAGAGAATGTACCTTCTGTTTTATCCGCTATCGCGTTACTCATACTAGCCCGCAAAACAGGCAAACCTAAAATTAATTATTTACTCCAGTGGGGCTTGCTCAATGTGTAAATTTTTAAAAGGGTTGCAGCCGCTTTTGCCTTTTTAATGATTCTTTTAAATTTAGAAGTAAAATAACTAACATTATGAACGATATAGATTGACGTCATATTGTCCCCTCGTCCATAGATCAAGCGGCTACTTCCCATTTGGTAAACTTCCCATTTCGTAAACCTCAAACTGTACCTACTAAAAAGTTGCGTTTGGTAAACATTTCGTTACTTCATGCTGGCCCGAGCCGGCCAAACTGGCAATAAAAATATGTCCTTAAATAATAAAAACTTAGATCCAGCTCTCCCTTGCTGTTTTTGCCATATTAAGATTGTTAGCAATGCACTAAGTCGAGGTCCGAACCCCACAGGAGGTGCCCTTAGTGAACGTTGCTGACGTAGTTAGTTTTTCTACTGGCTGGAGGCCTTTAAGGTTCTCGCCAAAAGTCCGGTGAAGCAGTCAAAGCCTGCACTCAGGCAAACAGAGTAAATCTCATACAAAAAAAAAAAAAAAAAAAAAACGTCATATTGTACACTAACCTTAGAGAATACATAAACTAGCATAGAGTGCGCGCATCGCTAGTAGCTCGTTGTGCTGATTGTAAGCAAATCTTTTTGCTGTTAATTGGTACTACGCTAGTGATTTTAAGCGACGACGTGCGTTTGATTTGAAGCACGGAAGGAACTTTACATACAGAGACCATAAAGTTTTAAGTTTCTCTGCATATCGACGGCCCCTATTAATAAAGTCGAATGTACGTTTTTGGCGATTTCGACTTTTTTGCATATTTGTGTACAATTTTAATTAATCTTTATGATGCACGAATCAAAACTTAATAATATTGTATAATTACACAGTTTTCAATTGAAATATTGTAGGATATTACTCCACTTACCGCGCAAAAATGTCGGTAGTTCTATTACTACTTTGTTAAAGGGGGGCGCGGGGCACGAAAGCCGTCGGTTCGGGCAGTATCGCTCTTGTTAACGGTAAAAACGCACGTTTGAGTGGCTTGAAATTTTTCGCGATAAATATTAGTAGTTTTAATTTATTGTGTGTTTTTTAATTTAAAATATAATATAAATGTCAGACCGATCGAGGCGTATATTAGGCCTTATTCAAAATTCGCCTTCCAGGTTCCCTAAAAAAAGGAAGCTTCACCTAGATTGCATCAGTAAAGAAGATAATACAGGTAAATAGTAAAAATAAAATATTTTATATCTTTCAATGTTCTGTTATTATACATAGAGTATTATTTTTAGTTAAATCATTGGCTATATGGCTTTTTATTCATTAAAATATATTGTTCCTATTAATAAAGTCGATTAAGGTACTTACGACATAGTTAAATGAACATAACATAGTTCGTTTGGTCGGTTCCGTCACTAACGACATTATTAAATGTAATTTGTATCGTTAAATTCGTCGGTTATGACACAACCTACTATATTAAATTGATCTTTACTTGATTATTTTGTCTTAAGTGTCATAATCGACAATCTTTACTGTAGTAATTATTTTGTTTTTCCCAAATTTACTCATAACCGACATTTATTATTTAATTTCTTAGCTGAAAAGTCACGGTTTTTTGTAAGAATTATTGATCTAAGTATATGCAATGAATAATATCTAAGTATGTTTGTTTTTATTTTTATTTAAGTACTTATTTAAAAATTTAAATTATATTTTACTAATTTATTTTTTATGTAGGTACGCTTGTTTTATTTTTTATTGCTTATTTATTGATTAATATTATTTATTTATTTATTGCGAATTTAGATATTTTTTTTAATTTTACCTATAAATACATGCAAATTAGGCCAATTTGATATTTAACACAAAGTTTGTTTTTCAGAGAGAGAGTCACCATTACCTGAAGGTTTCGAAAGAGAGCTAATAAAGGGACCAGCCCACCAAACATGCCCATCATTGCAACTTCTGTAAGCCAGGATCTACAATGATAACCAATGAATACCACCGAAACAGTTAAGCTCGGTGTGTCCCAGGGAAACGATTGACTGTCTTGGAACCCGCAACGAAATTAATCAGAAGTAGTAAATAGGAGGAGTAGGAAAAAAATTGTTTCCACTTCCCTCCATTGCAAGCGGGAGACAAAAAGAAAAGATAGGCCATAGGCAAAGAAAAGATAAGACAACTGAGTTAGGCTCAGCTGCCAAGCACCACGGATAAAATTTTAACATGAATGGGTCCTAAAATTCATTTATTTAGGAGCTGTTATTTTGATTCCAATATGTATGGCAAAAACGTCTGAAAGCACGGAAATTTGCTCTGGTAGCAACAAGGTCCTCATAATAAACAACACCGGACGTCGCATGTAAAGTGTCTAATAAAGCGTTACGTTCATTTTGCCAAAGACTACACTCCCACAGTATATGATGCGCAGTTTGCTCAAACTCACTATTTACGGATGAACACTGACACAATGGTGAAACGACAAGCTTAAATGAAAATAACTTGCTTATAAAATTGCCATGACCCGTAAGAAACTGGGCTACACAATGATCAACCTCTATCCAAGTCTTCTCCAGCCGCTCACAAACGGACGAAAAAAAACTGGTAAAGGTGACGGCCCTTAATAGACGTTTCCCACCTAAGATGCCATTCCACCATCAGTTCCTCATAGACATCGGTCTGTGGTTTAAATAATCGATCGATCTTTATACGTTCGCGTTGAGTCAAAAAGTCGTTATTCAAACCATCTCTAGTTGAATAGGTAGTACATAGCCGCGCGATGTTGTATCTCTAGATCTACCGGTAGAACGCCTGCTAAAACGGGCAGGGCTTCAGTACTGACAGTCCGATAGGCCTTACACAAGAAGATCAACGCCAATCGTTGACTTTGGAGCAATTTATGTCGCGTCGCGCCTATAGTGGGCCTATCAGCCCAAACAGGTGACCCATAACAAATACATCCCAAGTATGTAGCCCCGTAGATGATTTTTAAAGTGTTAAATGAAAGGCCCCAGGTTGTCGTTGAAATTCTTGTCAAGGCATAAAAGTTCTTTTTCGCTTTCTTTCCGATTGTTTTAATATGTTCGACGAAGGTAAAATTTCTTTCCAATACAAGACCAAGATAACAAACGGTGTCTCGTTTTTTGCCCCCAAAAAAACTATTACATTATGTGAGCTATAATGCACATACGTCCCAAAATAATATTGGAATCTTCATTTAAAAATGTAGAAAGCGACATATCCAACATCGGCCGACAAAAAACATCCAAATAAAATTGTCGAATGTGTCACTACCGACACGGAAGCATAAATCGGCACTATTAAAAATAGACAGTTGTGACTTTTCTTTAAACGTATGATATATTCAGAATTATGACATAAGTATAATTATTAAGCATTAGCAATTAAAAATGTATTCCAAATTTCAGATCTCTGAGTCACTTACTTTTCAAGATATAATTAAATTAAACTTTAAAACGCTCTACTCAAAAGTTTTAAAAATGTAGATCCTACTTTATTAATAGGGGCCGTCGATATGTTTAGGCATCCAATCCAAACTTGAGTTAATAACAAAGCTGTTGCGCTTACATTGGAACCTTTTTTTGGACTAACTACAATAATCTAATCTAATTAATTTATAAACTTAAAATAAAATAACATCAATCGTGCAGCAAAAACTAGATAGAAATACTTTCTTTTCTATCCATTTCACCTTCAGAGGGGTTTGCACAAGAAGGTATTGTCACTGAAACGTATGTATACACGAATCAACAACCGTTCTCTTTGGCATTGAAATGGTCAGTACACTTGGCGGCAAGCAAACAGCTGGGCGGCGACTGTACTATATCAATAAAAAGAGTTAAGGTCTAAAGTAAACAGGTAAATATACCTAGCATTCATGTATGTATGTAAATATGATTTGACTATGGTCTCCTTACCTCATTATATTAGCCAAGTGTACGATAGTGGACGAATTTCTTTGATTATTTTGACAAATCTATACTATAATATTATAAAGCTGAAGAGTTTGTTTGTTAGTTTGTTTGTTTGAACGCGCTAATCTCAGGAACTACTGGTCCGATTTGAAAAATTCTTTCAGTGTTGGATAGCTCATTTATTGAGGAAGGCTATAGGCTATATAACATCACGCTACGACCAATAGGAGCGGAGCATAAATGAAAAATGTCGCAAAAATGAAAAAACGTTGTAACTAAAACGCGCGGACAAAGTCGCGGGGGACAGCTAGTCGTAGATACAATTAAATAGGTACCTATTGTTTTCCGTCAATTCAGTGAAGTCTTGATGTTTTAACATTATTTTGACTTAAAAATTCAATTATTACGTACCAAACATGAGGGTTCCAAATTTTATAAAGAGGAATCTATACTAATATTATAAAGCTGAAGAGTTTGTTTGTTTGTTTGTTTGAACGCGCTAATCTCAGGAACTACTGGTTCGAATTGAAAAATTCTTTTTGTATTGGATAGTCCGTTTATTGAGGAAGGTTATAGGCTATATAATATCACGCTACGACCAAAAGGAGCGGAGCATAAATGAAAAATGTTGCAAAAATTAAAAACCGTTGAAACTAAAACACGCGAACAAAGTCGCTGGGGACAGCTAGTATGGAATAAATTCAACCGAGTCACCCGATTCTTACATAAACCACAGAAAAAATAATCATTAACTAGCAAAGCAACACACATAAGACAGCAAATCTATACTATAATATTCTAAAGCTAAAGAGTTTGTTTGTTTGTTTGTTTTTTTGTTTGTTTGTTTGAACGCGCTAATCTCAGGAACTACTGGTTCGAATTGAAAAATTCTTTTTGTATTGGATAGTCCGTTTATTGAGAAAGGCTATATGCTTTATAACATCACGCTACGACTAATAGGAGAGGAGCATAAATGAAAAATGTTGCAAAAATGAAAAACCATTGAAACTAAAACACGCGAACAAAGTCGCGTGGGACAGCTAGTAAGTGATATTATCAGTACCGGGCAGTAAAAATCTGTGATACGCCGCCGCCGTCCGGGTAACATTCATAAGGTAAACGCTACATTTACACATTTTTCCTTACCGGACAATAAACAATCGATGGTATATCGGATTATAATCTATTCAGGACCCGTCGAGACCAACGAAACAATGAATACTTGATGCTCAAGTATTTATACGTAAATATTTTGCATATAGACGCATGTAAACAGCGCCCACACGAGCTGGAGAATACAGCATTGTTTTCAACGATGGGGACAAACACATATCAATTTTAAAAAGGGTAATTTTACTTTTTAAAGTCCCTCTTTAACTGGGGTTACTAAGAAGACAATTTTGGAAATTATCTTGGGTCTTAAAGCTTAAACTTACTTTTGGTATTGTTTCTATTGGTTTTTGTAAATTTAAATGTGCTGAAAAATGGGGGCACTTGATTTCAATTCTGCGTACTAATAAAATGCTGAAAACTTAGGGCCATAACACAACATTCTAGACTCTAGGTGATGCTCATTTCACTACGGTGAGACAAACAGGTTTTATAAACCGTATTGTTCTTTAAACATTTAGTGTCGAAATTATTTTAAGGAACTTTACTACTTCGACTCTATATAACATGAAAAAGAAACTCGTCTCGGCTTCGCACAGGCAGACAATTATTAGTGCATTTTACTCACAAACCTACGTCTTGAATTAGTCTATCCATTGTTAAAAACCGTATGAAAATTCGTTTGGTAGTTTGAGAGTTTACGGCGATCAGACAGACGTGACAGGGGGATATTTTATAATATGTATAGATATAGATAAAAGATTTAGACTTATTAAGATAACAACTCTTAATTATTTAAAAGGTTATCCATAAAAGTCAAGAAAAAATCGACTTTTTGTATATAATTCATCCTGTCGGGTCAGTCTGGTCTAAGCTACGAATTGTTTATTTCAACCTGTTTGATAAGGAAAATATGGTAATAAGCATACTTTATTGTAGTGTATTGAATTATTTTATTTCTTTAAAGGTCACATAAGAAACCTTTTTGTTACTTTTTTCTTATTTTTACTCTCCTCTTTAGCAGGAGTGGTCTTTCTTCATCCCTCCTTTTCGGTATTCCTGTCAAGTCATCACTTCTTTCGATCAAGATCAGAGAAGACATGTAGAGGAAAGGTGGTGAGTTTCTCCATACTTCTTGTTTTTCAGGTGCGAATGAAAATATCTTGCAGCTAAGTAATGAGACCTCAAACATTTCTTATTGTTCTAGTCTGTTTGAGCTATTGAACAATATTCCACTAGGAAATAAACAAATTCCCTATACACCATTCCAGAGCTACACGTTCCTCTATGCCTTGTAATAACTCGTTAAAACATTAAGGATTAGTAGCACTTAAATATTACTGTGCCGACCATTAAAAAGTTTACAGAAATGGCCCACATACCCGCCATTAAGGTCGAGTTTGCAACCATCTCCTAGCGTCAGATGTTGAAAAGAAACAAATGAACGAACACAAACAGATTTCTAATCGATTGATACTATTTTGAGTACGTATTGGAAAACAGCGTGAAATTAAAAGGTGAAACGTAATTTTAATTTATGAATCTGTCATAAACTAGAAAGTTTTATGTAAACTCGTTGTTGTATAGGCTGTATGACTATCATCGTTGCCTTAAAAACAACTATGACAGCATATTGCTGCCATTTTGTCTGTATTAGTTGACTCAATGAATGACTGTACCGTTTAATTAATTGTAAAATATCCAGGCTTTTTGTAAACATGGCTTAGTTATCTATATACCTATTTAATCCTAATTTAAGCAGTTGTATTAAGCCGCAACTTGTTAAAATACTGTGGTTTTGTTTTACAGAAAAACACACAAGAAATACGCATTAAAATTCCGACATTTTGTAACAAATACAGATAAATTTACTCACAATTTTCCAATGAGGATGGAACGCACAACACGTCTGACTCAATAGCAGGTAAAATTATAACTAAACGTGTGTAAACACATGAATACATACAGACATACCAACCGCCTTTAGAATTAATTCGCACTTCTCAAGGGCGTGTATCGGAACGATATGAAATTCTTTTTTACTTTTAGGAAGTATTTGTTTGGAAAAGACCTCGGCTTTGAAATGTTTTAGGAATTTTAATTTGTAGTTTCATACATATAAAGTGTAGAAATTTTTACGATATTTGAAGAAATGTGATAATATTTTGCGTATTTATTAATTAGTCATGCTACTCTGACTCAATGGATATTATTTAAGTAGTTTAACATCTGTTTTTGAACTCCAGCGCCATTTTATTAGCACATCTGTGACTACAGCAGTAACAGCTAGATGTAAATTACTATAATACCTACTCGATACTTTTGACGTTTATTGTAGCGTAAATAATAGTAATGTTGATGACGTTTGAAAAGGACCATAGTAATACTACTACTAGTACTCTTGCCTTAGGGGAAAACAAGACATAATTAAACTCTTTAGCAAATCTTCGTAACAATTGTAACGGGACGAGCATAGCTGAAATAATATTGTTTAAGGTTTTACATGATGTCGTCTTTGCTAAATATTACGGCTCCTGTCGCTACATTACAGTCATAGAGACAGCATGAGACTATTGGCAACTTAACATTGAGTCGCGTTTGAGTATGGCCCTAAGGAACGTAAAAAATAAAAATGCAATCCGCGTCTTTTGATGACGTCAAAAACATAAGACGCGCGTCTTACCAATGACATTTAAAGACGTCATGTTTTACCTACTTTGTGCATTATTTATATGGACGAGGAAACTGCAAGGCTGCATTTGCAGTGCATAGATGTAATAACGTCACTAGATTTTCCATGACTTAAGCTATGGTTATACTGTAACACGTCCGGTTTCTAAGAGGCTGATAAATTTAATCAGTTGTCCAAACCAAAAGACTATCAACCAATCACAGCGCTTAACATGAGGTTTGACTAGTGATTAGTTATGTATTCAAAAACCGGGGTTTCTAGTCAGCTGACTGTTCAAACTACGACACTTTCTGGGTCTGGATTGTGTCTGTACGTCGCAATACTCGCAATTAAATTCCTATACTCGGACACTCGTGTTCACGTACACGTAGGTAGGGACACACGGTCTGATAGTGAGTAATATTAACTTATGGCCAATTCCTATAATTAAACAAACGATTCGTTTTGCTTACGGAGGGTTGAATTTTCTACGTTTTGCTTAAAATTTTCTACCGTCCGTTAGTAAAACGGATTGTTTTTTAATTTAGGAACCAGGCATTGTTAGTCTCTATCCCGTTTTTTATGATGAAAAACAGAGATAAAAATAGATCTACTGATTAAAAGTCTTATATTTTTGACCTAGAACCAACGGCTAAATGACATTGAATAAAATTGATTGTTTTAGATAGTCTCGACTCGCTAGACACTAGTCTGTTAAGTGACGTCATGTGTTTGTGTTCATAATTGTAAGTAACAAAAAATACCCAGATATGGATACTGTAGATGTAAGACCTAAATAGGTATGTCTTAAGCGCAGGCCACACCGCCAGCTAGCGGGCGGGCGGGCTAGGCGGGCGAACATCGTTTCACCTCTTTACATACTTCGGTTCACACCGCGAGCTAGCGACTAACCTAACGAGCTAAGCTAACGAAATATCCGACGATTCCTGCGAAGCTACTCGTTCACCTCGTTGGCGCGCCCGCGCTTCGCTAGCTTAGCTCGCTCGCCAGCCCGCTCGACGCTCGCCCAGTTCGTTCGTCCGTCCTCCCCGTTTCGAGTAGACTAATCGACGCTCGTCTTTCGAATAGCAGTGTAGTGTTTACGTTTGTGAACGATGGATATGTCATATATCGACGAATAGAACATCGAATAATAAATATCGAATAGAGTATCGAATAGAATCGACAGATAGAACGCTAACCTCTCGCTCTCCCATCCGCGCCCCCTGCTTCGCCCGCTTCGCCCGCTCCGCGCGCTCCGCCCGTCGCTCGTCTGTCCGTAGTTTTCGGTGTGAACCCCATAGTTTAGCTCGCCAATATTTCGCGTAGTTTGTACAGTTTCCTTCGTTCGCTTCGCCCACCCGCCTAGCCCGCCCGCCCGCTAGCTGGCGGTGTGGCCTGCGCTTTAATCTACAGCTTAGCCATTTTCAAGGCAGCTATTTAATTGGCTAATTAGCAACGCAAAAATTAAACAAGATAACCTAAAAAGTATCCCAATTGTCTAACATAATATGGACACAAAATCCCTTATTTTGCTAATTAAGTCGTTAACGTCCATATAAGATTTCAGCGCCATAAAAGTAAGACAAAAACAGGCCGGATATTCGTCAGCTGTGGACCATAGGCATAGGACAATGCTCGTAAATATGGCGCCCGCCATTATTAACAGCTAATGACATATTCAGCGCATGCGCACAACTTCCCAGCACTATCGTGATTCACGGCCGGGCATGGAGCGATTTTTGAATTTCGAATGATCTTGTTTGATTTATTGTTTTTATTGTGTGGATATCTTTATATTTATTTAAATGGAAAGCGTGTTTGTTTTACCAGCCTATTGTATAATGTATTTGTGTAATTTTCCGTATCTTTTTTACCACCAAATTTTGCAACGAGAAAAACAAATCTGTTGAACCGTCGTACCATGAATCATTCTCTAAATAATATGTTGTTGAATGCACAGACAATTATCCACGACTGGTCACGTCAATACAGTATCAAAGCAATTAGAAGAAAAATCGTGACTAATCAAGAAACCGATTATTCATGAACTCCCGAAAGACTAATCTTATTTTCCTCAAAGTAGATTAAAGAATACATTCACTGGGCTATCTATAACAAGATACTAATAATATTTTTCAACAAGCCATGACAAATCGAATTGTGTTGAAATTTTAAAAAATAAACACGTATTATCTTGAATGATGAGTTATACGTTTGTAATTGGATAGATGATTACATTGCCGTAAGTCGTTGTTAGCAACGATAGTTTGAACAATCGAATCGTATTCGTTTCACGTTACTTAGTTATAACTGGTTATAAACGATCTCGTCATGACTCGACAATATGCTTAACTCGATGTGAATAGAACGGTTTTCAAAAAATATTAAAACCTCTTTCTATTTTTATTTTTATATGTTCTGTGGGAAGTTCACGTCAAAATATCCCGCCATTTTTTTTGATAATGTCATAAAAACTATAGATTTATTTAGTTTTTTTTAAGGCACGAAAAACACAATTAATTATTACATACTTTTTTTCGCACTACTGATCGTAATTTGATCTAAATTCTAGTAACATAACGTTCAATTAGATTAGCAGATATAATTATTATCATCATCATCATCTATGTCTAGATATGTTTTCATTAGGTATCTCTAAAAATGCTTCGATACCTACTACATTATTTATGGAGAACACTAAAACTAAAATCTTTTTAATTTTCTATTGTTTATTAACAACATACTACCGTAATACATTCTTGGATATTGCTTCGATTCGTGATGCCTATTTCTACATTAATAGTAATGTGAAAATTGGCATTCCAAATCTCTACATTAAAATTTAACACCTCCGAACATGGCCGAGAATAATTTTAATTGAATGAACGTTAATAATATTCTTTTAATAGACGAATCGACAATTTGTTAACTTCTAGTGTAGTCAACAGTCTTGGATTATTTTTACATGTCTATCTACATACCTACATAACTTACATTTTTTTAGGCTTTTATTACAAAGTAAATGTCAGCCCCATCGTGGCTAACTTACATATTTGTAAAAAGACGATAACTTGTTTTTTTTATTAGATGATATACTAGGAACTTGCTAACTATGATGTTACCTATCAAGGTAGGTTTAAACTCTATTAGTAGAATACAACCAAAAAGACTCACGCAGCCAAACTCAAGACTACAGTCTATAAAGTTTAATTATTACACGATGACAAACAGAATGCACTAAAGCTAGCAAAAAGATCTACAAGTCATTCTGATTGAAATCTCATGTCTTAAAATCAAATTCGCTACCGAATCGTCCATTAGGTAAAAGAGATTTGAACTTAACGATTACTGTCAATAACGGTTACTGGTTCATATTTCCGTAGATAATGATAGCTGTAATAACAATACGAATGTACCGTGGCCTTTTCCACAGACATTTGTCTATGGAATTACTGAAGTTTCGTGTCAACAATATAGACGCCATTTTTAAATAGAGTCTTGAATTTTGATGTTATACTAATGTAGCGCAGTTTAGGTCTAAAAAGTCTACAGATGAATTAATAAAACATATAAGGTAGTTACTCTTTCTTCAAGTAACCTGCAAATTGACAATGATTCTCAAGGGTTCAACACATTGACATCGAGAGAACACTGACATTGCCTTAATGCCAAAGAACTAAGAATGTTTTCACTGACTTGGTAGTTGCATAGATACTGTACTGAAGTTAGGCCAATTTATGGGACAATTAATAAACAACCAGTATGTCTAACTTACACCTGTCTTAAAAAGTCAGCGCCGCCTAAGGAACGAAACGTGACCTCCACAAAATAATTATAATTACTTGAAGTTGTTCCATTTACCAACGAAATAAACCTCCAGCCTTATTTATGCTAACAACGTACCAACATTAATAATAAAAACATTTTAGCATTCCGTTATGTTATGTAAGCTAGCTTAATAGTTATAAGCACGACGTAAATTAAGAAATGAAAATAAGGTTTTAGAAAAGAATTTCAGACAATTTTCTAATTAACTTAGAAAGATGTTTGATATATTTAATTAAGCGTTTAAATCATGTCTGGAAGATAAGACGTGCCACGAAAGCGTTACTGACTGGTATTTATTAGACTATTTTTTCGTTTTTCGTTTCAACAAGTTATTTTTTATTTTAAAGTGAAAACTTCTTTGGTCGCGTTAGGCTTTTTTTTTTTGAGATGGGGAAAAACAATTGAACTCGCGACACTGTTACCGATACCGACACCTCTGTATATAAGTAGGTATGCACATATATTGTAATTGTTCAAGTTTTCACTTCATGGAATACCAGTTTTTTTTCACTACAGCTGACAGCTTACTTACATTACTGAAACCGAAAAATTGTTCAGTGACCATTTTAAGTTAGAAAGCATATCATTTTGCGTTGCTCCAATATAAAGTTGTAAAAGCGTAGCATAGAGACCGTTACTTAGGAGAATGAAAGCAGGTATAATGATAGATCTCTTTGAAAAAAAGCGCTTTCTAGCACACACAAACTTATTGAGGTTTTATTAAAATTGATCTTGTCTATGAATTAATGGTTCGAAAATTGAACTTCAATTATTTTCTCATCGACGCCGATGGACTAATCATTCATATTTAGTGATTTATTATTTTTTTGTGATTACAAAACTATAAGTAAACCATAAACCTACTAACATTATTTTTCTAACAAACACATTAATAACTTTTTAATTCGTTCTTTATTTGGGCCAGTTCTCATGATACAAGTAAAATAACTATGTATAAGGATATTATTAGTACGAGTGTTGAAAAATTATTGTTTTCCGTGAAACGCCTTAGGCCTGGTTTAGTTTTTGTTCAATCACACGCAATACTGGCTGCAGATAACATCTGAATTATGTTAACAGTGTTAAAAAAACATGGTGTTTTTAGGCCGGGATCTTCTTATACAAAGCTTCCTCTTTTAGGTCTGCAATGTCTTTGTCCCTAGTAACACGATCTTGAATACAGTACCAAGGTATTGCAATTATTTGTACCTATGGCAGATGAACCATTAATCCATACTTTCTACCACGACGTTTACTGATTAGCTAATCTTGTAAACCACGATATGTGCTGTCTCCATATGAAAAATAGTAAATGCTTACACGACAAAGAAGAAAATTAAATGAATCTATTCAATATAATAATAAAGGCCCTTTACTAAGGCCATATTGTAAAGTTTTGAAGACATATTATAATTGTAACTTGCCCTGATTAATCCAGAGATTTGCATGTTTGTGACACAGGGATGATTCCATAGTTCCTTTTTTGGTTAAGGGTTATGTTTTTCGCGCGTATCTTTGTACCTACGTTTATTTATGCTTTTATGTTTTTAAATTTCTTTATGACCTCGTATATTCCAAACGGCTAGATGGATTTCGACGGTAAAGGTCTCGTTAGATTCGTCTCAAAAACGCAATTTTTCTTAGGTCTTTTCAATTTGGAGTTAAAATTTTAGAAATTTAGCGATGAATTGTAAGTTGTTAATATAATTGTATTTTTTTAACCAAACCTATTGAGTAGGACATCAAAGTTAAGGGTTTCATAAATGGATACGAAAAATGTATGCAACTTGTAAGATTTAATGTAATTTGGAATGAAAATGCTAAAATAAATAATAATGTATCTTAGCAGGGCAGTCGGCTTTTGTTTTTTTTACTGATAACACTTGTAATTAACTACTATCATATTGGTAAAACGTGATATACAGTCTCTCCATGATAATACATATTAAAGATAAAGTTCATTTCCCGAAACAAATACAGCGCGCCTGATAGCGATGATTCTCCATGGTGATAAGGTACCCATTATGAATGACTAATGCTACAGTAGAAAGCAATGAACGAATATTAAATAGAAATGTCATTTTCTCTTTGACGTATAATATGTCACACAAGGGAATAGGCAGCTCTGAATGCGAGATAAACTTCATGAGATTACTAATTCTAAAATAAAATAGTAGACTGATTCATCTTAGATTGCTTAAACTTTAAACTGTTTATTTATGCCTATGTCCACAGCTTAAGCAGACATAAAGAAGCAGCATATAGAGCAGGAATAATTATTATAAGATGCTAGGTTGTTCTTGCAAGAGCATGTAAGCTACCGCTTCATGGACGAGCCATATCACTCCCACTTATGGAAATTTCCTAACAAAAAACCCAACAGCACGTCCAGGAAATCGAATCGACACCGATCGATAGTCGTGTTATGACCTGTGAGCACTAGTCATTGCCTGAACTGAAATCGAACTAATGTTGTATTAACCGATAGAATTGCTGAGTTCAACTAGATAAAAAACTGATTAGACAAAATAAAATACTCAATTAATTCCTTTTTTTAAACAGAATAGTTTTTATAATGTTTTTCTATTCCAAAGCTTTTTCAGTCAGTAATTAGTATATGCCAAACCCCGTAAAAAAGCAGTAAAAAAAAAGAGCATCGACAAATAAGAATCATTTAACTTTATTAATGGGGCTTATTTTAAGGCTAATAAAAATGTATGCTAACTACAGTTAACCCGTGCTTACCCCCTTTAACAAATAAAAAGAGCTAATTTTAACACAATAACTCAACAACAAGGTAAAATGAAGACATATAGGTAACAAAATTCGTGTCAAGTTGACAGTTAATTAAATCCATGCTATGATTTCAATTATATTTTTTCCTGTATATAATATACATAAATAAGTTAAATAATATGTAGATTCTAGTTAATTAACAATGTTACGCGAACAAAGAGTTTTATCTAATTAATGAGGTCGTCGCGAGTTTTAAGTCATGTTTCGGATGGTCAGCAATGAAATATGTTTTTGTCTAAGTTGGCATTTCAATTGTCTTTTTGTATTGCTATTGTGTATTCAAGTTAATAATAAATAAACATTGTTTAAAAATTACCTAAAAAACGATTTATCAAAATTCTAGAAAATGAATAAAATATTTTTTTTCGGTGAAATGTAAAATATCTAGTTGTCATTTTTATCAAAGATCTTATATTAAAATTCTGGATAAGAACTAAGTCCGAAATCTTTTGAATATTTCGTAAAAAATATTAAGTGTGACACTGATAAAAAATAATACTACTTATAACTTAATTAATAAAAACCTACAATAAGAAACAAAACCATGCTCAATATAGTGCTATAAAATAAAGTTTAAAAGAAAACAAACCTCCAACTTTTGACATAACTGCAACTGTCAAAAGTAACGTTGCAATTATAAAACTAAATATTATTTTAAAAGTACTCACTTTAGCTCCGATCTGGTTACCGCATTGTCCAGCTTGCAGGTGCACTATTTCCCTCATTCTGTCTGTGTTATAAATTAATTTAAACTAAATAATATTAGTTTGTTGCTTAGCGCGATCCCGTCACACGCACGGACGGACTGCCCGAATGAAATGAAATGAAAAAGGAGCGGTGAACGGCGAACGAGTCGGTTCTGGTCGGGGTGTGTGTGTGGCCAGCTGAAAGGTTTCTCCCGGAGTTCAGGGAAAATATTTGTCACCAGTTTTGAACTTGTAAAACATCTTGTTCAGTTACAATATCTATTATTTAAATGGTAATCAACAGTAACTGACGATAGTCAGGGTCAATTTTGTAATAAAATCTGCAAAACACGAGATTCAGTTAACTTTAATGAAACAGTTGGTTAAAAATACTTAGGGCAGATTTTTCCAAAGCTACATAATTGTATCCGAGAAATATTTTTAAATATTTGACAGTTCTATAATACGAAATCTGTCAGATCAATTTTATTCCACAAATAAAAATGACTTGTCTATTGAAAAGTCAGCCCTTAGGAACAGATCTAATTTTCACAAGACACATGTGTATTTATTATTTATGTACATTATTTTGTATCTTATCTAAAGACCCTGCTCTTTAAAGATCTGCAATCGAAGTGAGTAGTAGGTCTTCAAAAAAACATTTATGTGTGCAATAAAAAATTACCCACAAACTTACTGCATTATTTAACATTGTATCTGACAACACTACGGGTATGATTCACCGAGCGGACGCAAGTTCAGCCGACAATGGAACCATAAATTAATTCGAGCGCTAATTACATTCTCTATGCCGACGACCTATGAAATGTTTCCGCTAGAAAACTATAGCGGATAGTACCTAGATTCACCCTGTCTATTTATTTCGGTTTCATAAATAGTTTTTCTAAAAAAAAAATACTTAGAATTCATTATTCTATCTAACTTAATATTCATTATTAAGATAACTTATTTATTTAAAATATTTTATGTACTTACATGAATTTAATTACGTGTTAAAACCCTTCTAGTAAAAAAAATACGAAAGTTGCAAAAATCTTAAATTCACTAAAGTTTTTTAGACATTTTAATAAATAAATTTTAATATGGATGGATGGATGGATGGAGGTTTGTGAAACCCCCCGCGACACAAGGATTAACTTCCTTAGTGCGGGAGACGTTTTAAAAAAAAAAAAAAAAAAAAAAAACTACAAGCAAATAGCTTAAGTCTACTACGTCAATGGGTTAGGTATATTAGAAGATACTATTTTATAGTTGTTTGGATGCAAATTGTATGTTCAAATTCATAGTCCGTATAACAGTTTGCTTTGTGTACGCAAAAGTTGAGGCGCTTTGGTTCGATTGCCGACTACATTCTTAATAAGTTCTCTAAACAAATTAATAAATTTATTTAAAGTAGCATTATCATTATGCTATGTAAAGTATAATAAGCAGAACGTCACTGCTTTACGAATTTCTGTATACCAGTGCCTACTACGAACTTCCAAGAGTAAATTAAAAAAAGTAAATCTTCAATTCTTCTGTACACGTAAGTAATTAGTATTTATGTTTACTATAGTGCAAACGCAGCCATTTTTCATCACCAATAAGCTGTAACACGCTCTTATTGAATGTAAAGCGTAATTTTCAGTTAACTCTGCATTTTATTAGCTGTTTGAGAGAATGCTGACTCATGCATTCCTTTTTTACTGCACATAACTTTCATACAAGCAGTCTTTGTGCATTATATTGATATTACAAGTGAACATGTCTTGTTCTAGTTGTCTCGTGGCTACGTAAAAGTCAAAGGGATTATCTTATAATGTATTGTAAATAAAATGACTAAGTGCGAGTCGGCTCACGCATGAAGGGTTTCGTATCTTCTTACAAGATTGTTGACGTTAAAATCGACCAAGAAACACGTCTTATCTATGGATTTTTTAAATAACCTTTAGCAATACACACTCTGTTAGCATTTTAAGCGTCTAATTGTTGTCGAACAGCAAGAAAAAGCCATAAAGGAGAGCTCCAATAAATTTTAAATTATTTTTCAAAGCGTACAGTAATACACACTCTGTTAAAATTTGAACTGTCTACTTAGTACGGTTTATGAGATACAGCCCGCTGACGGACAGTAGGACGGACATCGGAGGCTGTTACGTAAAAGAGTCCCGTTGACACCCTATGGGTACGGAACACAATAAAACGGCCAAATATCGCAAGACAAATTAAAATTAATTAAAATATTCAGATCTTTTATTATAATTTATTCAGATAATTTAATAAAAATGACTGGACTTATATTTTAAGTGCCTAAGATCTTTGCCTCTCAGATTATTTATATGTAAAAACTAAAAAGCATATTGCTTTCAAATTACATTTCATACCTCCACTAGTCGACCAACTTGGATTGAAAATAGCTTGAAGCCATTAGAGTGTCACAGAACTCGCAGACACAGTCAAAGCAAAATATAGTTAACTTCCAGACTTTATTAGTGTTAAAATGAAAGAAAAAGTATTTGGCACCGCGCCAACTTTTAGATATGTTTTCGTACTTGGTGTTTCTATATGGTAATGAAATGTATTTATACATTTTAGTGTTCACTGTAATTCTATGTAACTCTGTTCTCTGTAACTCTGTCTGTCGCGCTTTCAAAAGTTCGCCAAAAGTACAAAACCGATTTGAATGAAATTTGGTACACAGATAATCTAGACTCTAGAGCCTGAGAAAGGACATAGGCTACTTGTTGCCGCGATAACTGTCATCCACGCGGGCGGAGCCGCAGGAAACAACTAGTTAGGCATAAATTGTATTGTAATGAAAATGTGGAAATGACTGTCTTTCATATTTTCAGATCTAAATAAGTAAATACATATTTCGTTATCTAGCTAAGATACTAGCTTAGCTTCCGTGTATGTCAGTTATCGCGGAAAAAGTAGCCTAGGTATCTATATATAGGGGTCTTTATATTCTTATGTTTGTTTCACGAAGTTCGTTTGCCTTCATCTAATAATTTATGTATGTTCCTATTTGACCATCTTTGAACCTATGAATATTTGAGTAACTGTTATATAAATTAATAAGAACTTCGTTGACTTGTTTACAAGACTTAGCCTGTGACACCGCACGTGGATTTCGATTATTTCAAAAGTAGCCTGCGACCTTTCTTGGAGTTCAAGGTACCTATATCTAAACAAACTTGCATAAAAATCAGTTGAGTCGTTTAGTCGTCAGAGCGAAACAGATAAACAGACAGAATTACTTTCGCATTAAAAATATTGGTATGAATACTTATATTTTAGCATATTTGCATACTTGAAGAATATTAGTCATGTGATAATAAAATTATAAGACAATAAGAACTAAGTGCCAATGAATTCAATAGTGTTCTCTGTTCCATTGTATCATTGTTGTTTTTTCTTAGGGTAAGAGTTATTCTGTGGCATTCTGAACAGCTTAGAGCTATCTTGGTAGCGAATACCTTTAAAATCTGTTCAATGGTTTAGTAGATAACACTCGCAGACAGATTTTTTTTAAAAGGAGTGGCAGACCAATATTCTCATACTACTGTTTTTCTTTCTTCTTTCTACTATTTGTATTTAAATACTAATGCGAAACAAACAAAATAATGCTATTTAGCATTCGAACCTTTGTTATAAGATTCAATATATTTACGTAAACAAGTAAAAATAAATTAGGAAGTCATAACCTTTCCAAATTGATGATAAATGAAAAGATAGGAAAATAGGTCAAATGTTTCGAACAAATTAGGGCGCCAAACTTACTTTTTAGTTACCGTTAACACGAATTAGAGCCTGTTTAACGGCATAGTGAAGCCGATTTTATCGAGATTTTATCACGTTGCTTATTTTTGAGTAATTAATTAGGTTTGGTAAATATAGGTTTGTTTATTTTTTTTATTTGTATTTTTGGGTCGCCTAAAGTTTGCCTTATTGATTTTCTTTAGAAAACAAAGTAGGTACAAGAAGGAGTAGGTATGTGGAACTTACACAAACAAAGTTATGATTTGAAGGAAAAGAAATCACTGAAAAAAGTTTTGGCAATGAACAAATGAATATTGAACCACGAATACAGTGCCATTTACATTGCAGTAATTTGTACAACGGTAGACAGCCAATTTTTGTGCTAATACGCCCGGACGGATCTAATGGCCGACAAACAATAGCCCGCGAATTTCCCGCCCGTTTTACTGTCAATTTGACAGCTAACCTACAATCAGGGATGCCAGTAGCTATTTCGCAATATTTTGGAATTGTAAGTAAAGTTTAATTTATCTTAATTAAAAATACTTTTATGTATATCCGATCAATGGCATAGTGACAACGGACAGTAGTGAATAGTTTTTGAATCCGTTATTAATGTTATGAGTATTTTGGTGTATTGCTTCAAATTTTAATAATTAATTTGATATGGTAGTTACACCTTCCTAACTACAGAACCCTAGAAAGATACTTTCAAGTCGCTAATATATTAGAGAATTTGTGTTTCTAAATTTAGTTGTAAATCAATAACTCCTAATATAAATCAGCACGATCTGTCGGACGCAGCGCCTTTTTAACATAAAATTAATTAAAAAACTTAATAAACAACATTAATGTAGGTCGCTGAAGCAAAAACTAATTTATGAATACAGTAGCAATGATTATGATTTATTTATACAGGTTTATCTAGTCTATCGATATGGCTAGATAAAATATCTTTTAAAATATATTAGACAAAATATGTTTATCAAGAACATACAGCCATATTTTTTTCTTTACTATGAAATAATGTAGGTAACTCTAGTTCTACTTTCTAGACTTTTCTAAGTCTCTCTTTTGTACTGTACCTATATATTATTTCATCCTATTTCGTTTTTTCGGTAAATACTATAGGGCTACCTTTTCTTCGCTTCTATATTATCGTCAGAATTGATAAATTATTCAACAAATCTGCCTTTTTTAATTATAACTGACTCATTTCAGCTAATACCGGTCTTAATTAATTATGACGTTAGACACTTGTACCTACTTTCTATAATAGGATTAAAACTGCAGCCATATTGTAACTGATACCGGCTCATTTTACTAGAGGCCTCAAACAGAAACCACTTTGTTTTAACCAGATGTGTATCTACTGAATTGTAATGAAACCTTATCGGAGAACATTCGATATTTACTTTTTGAATCAATCAAATTATTCTTAGCTTTGGTGTCAATGTTCTAAGGAGCAAACACCGTAAGGAGCATTGCCATCGCCCTGAATAATTAATTACGTTTTGTCATTTGTTTTAAGTCGGTTGTTAGGGCGGTATTTTGTGTTTCTAGGTACTAGAGCTAAGTAGAGACACGGGCAATATATCGATACCCATATTTATATTAGTATCACACAGGTCACAGGTAAGGTTTCAAGACCGAAACCTATTTGCGTCAGAGTTTTGTTTTGTATTATATATAGATACATACTTACTAAAATTTTAAACCATGTGAAAAACACAAAACACCCTTAAAGAGCCTAATTATAAGGCATGAGGCCCACCGAGGCGCCGATTGTCATGTCTTAAGAATACCCTAGGTATATGACCTAACCAAAAAGCTGTAAATTATCCTATTTTATACCACGAATGACTTAAATAGACTTAATTAGATATGTACCAACATTTAAATAATGCTTTATAATAAAATAAATATAATGAAAAATAGCAGAATCCACCTGAATCCGGTAAGGCTGGAAGCCGACCCCAAACGTTTGAAAAAGAAAAAAACGGTTTGAATAGATTTTTATAATTTGACACTGATACAGCACCGTCTAGACTAGGTAAAACTGTTATTATGCATGACATTCAGTAATCTAGATAGCAACACTAAAAACTAGACCGGAACAAGATAATTTGCATTCGTGATGTACTTAATGTAAGAAAGTAAAGATATCTAGGTAACACTCGCCAGAACTATAGTGAAGAAATGTATCATCGACATCAAATGATTGGGTAAATATTTTAATCCTGTCTATAACTCACATCAGACAGCTTATGTTAGAGATTTTGTTCTTGGCTGGGTAAAAAATAAAAAATATATAACATTTCCAAGTGGAATTACTAGGAAAGAATTGAAAGGCGCTTGAATTTGGGTGTTATATGTAGCGATTATATGTGAGACCTTTAAAAAGTGCTCATTATTTTCCTAATATACTCGTACCTAATTAATAGGTACATACCTGTACTCTTACTCTCCAATTTAATTTTAATTCTAATACAATGCCAATGCAAAATTGTTATTCATTGAGCAGGCACACAAACAACACACAGTACAAAAAAATACTGTCAATGTTTAAATTCCAGTCAGTTCCTTCCATTGACACAAGAAAACTGAATCTCCTGCCTTCTAAACTAATATCAATTTTGCATTGACATTGTATTAGAATTCAAATTGAATTGGAGAGTAAGGGCACTGGTACATAATTGTCTTGACTTAAAAACAAGTAGGTCAGATATCAGAATAACCAGGTTATAAAGGATTTAAAAGGATGGTAGCAAGGTTGACTGGCTTGAAGGCAGACGTACAATCGCATCACTTGCACCTCAAATAAAAGAAAAGTTATTTTAATAAAAAACCCGTATGAACCATGATTGTTACTTTGACAGAGAATGATGTATTGAAAAACCGTTTTTTTTTTTTATTCAATCTGGCCAAGATTTATTTTCAATCTAACAAATAAATAAATGTTATTTTGGTCAGTGACGACTTTTGTTATGGTTTGTTTTTTTTTTTAAACTGAACATGTCATTTACTGAAATTGACGTTTTAATTTACACTTTCTTTGACTTCAGTTTGAAAATGGAATTCTATCAGCGTCTGTAGTGAACCACAGACAATTTGTTTTACTTTTTATACTGATTTGAATTCGCTCAGCATAATTACAGTGCGCCCTTTGAGAATTGGTTAGAAATTAGAAATATGAAATATATGCTGCTTGGTTTCTTAATTTCTTTACTTGCTTTAAAGTAGGTAGTAACTTAAGAGAAGTCGAGGGTTGACGTTGTTAGACGATAAGGCAAGTCTTGTTGGAGTCACACTTGCACTTTGGGGGATTTAAACATCGCTAACGATGCCGCAGTTCATGTGGCCACTACTTTAAACAAAAGTAGGTACCATCGACACGAAAATAAGATAATGAAGCATCTAATCTTTGTTGTAGTTATATCAGCCATAGTTCCACAATAGTACAGTATCGTACAGTCGAATCTTGACTACTGAAAAGAAAAGCGAGCTCTAAATAACCCAAATCCGCAGACATATTTCACTCGTACAAAATAAAGCAACAAGACGCGGCCAATGCTGGTGATCACGACTGCAGCACCGTTAGTCTCAGACGGAGCAAATCGCGCAAAAAGTCTGCGGCGGACGGCGGGATGGCGTCGCGACGGAGAGGTGTTAAGATGTACATGTAGATGCTAATATAACTTGTAAGTATATTTAGTACATAAAATTTATTAATGCAAGAGCCTTCATCTCTCCTCTTGGAAAAGGCCATCATTATTGTGAGCAAGTAGATAAGGGTTAGGATTAAGTGTAGGTTGTAGGCTTAGGTATAATAATTTGTTTGAGTATTCTTCACGTTGGTTCTAGAGGAGATGGGCATCAGATGCTGTTGCATTGGATATCGATCTTACCGTAATTTTTCTTTGTCACCCTGACTGAATCCGTATTCATATGTAGGTAAATTATGTAGGTACTCCTGAAGCTGCAGCTATCCCTTCAAGGTGTAAAGTTGTAGCGATGCACCGTTAAAGGTAAGTGCCCATACATCTACGAAATGTCAGATAAAAACCTCTTTTAAAAGCAGCTGTAACTCTTCCGTTTATCTTGAAAAGGTTTTTTACGATGTCAACACGACATGATAGTGGAATTCGAAGACATCGCGTCGCGTGAAATCATGCCATGAGAAAAACCTTGTCTCCTGTGTCCTGATTAGTTGGTAACACATTAAATAAAAAATTAAAAAAATATTTTAAAATTGATTTTTGTTTAGTTCAACAAGTTTAATCGTAGGTGAAAAATATTTGCGTACTTAAGCATTTACTAAAATTATAAGTTATGGTAAAGGCCGAAAAAGTAGGTCCAAACGTGTACTAAGTTTATTCTGGTACATAAAAAGGTAAAGGGTATCCTTTTCTTAAAATAAAACTTTAAAAATGTATGTAAATTTAATCTAGTCACTTAATTGTTGCAATAAAAATGTTTTTAAAACTTTAACAGGAGAACAAAATATGGTAAACTATACATAAAGCAAAGAACTCAGATAATTTTAAAATTAACTGAGGAAGCAAAGGATTCTGGCATTCTGCCAGTAATGTCGTTGACTGCGTAGTGGCGCCTAGTGGACGTCGCAGGAAACTGACACATTTTTAACTTTTTATTTTGTACTTGAGCGTTAATCTGTGTATTCTTAGAGTTAAGTAGTTTGGTTAACAGTTTCGATCTCTAGTAAAATGTATGCCTGTGTATTTATCGTTTTATGCGTTTTAAGTTGATACGTGATTAAGAAGTGTAGATAGGTACTTATATTTAAATAACCAGAAAAACCTTAACGCTTTAAATTTTAGGTTTCTTTAATTATTTTTTTTTAAATACCTTAGATTGCCTTTTTCGTCATCGCATACGCATTTTATATAACCAGTTTAAATAAATTTAACGACGTGTTAAGATAACGGAGGTATTCAGTGACCCTTTGACATTAAATTTTCTAATTGTCCTGTTCCCAATTATTTAGGGTCAGCACAAAGCGTATTACACTAGCAAGAAATACAAAACCCACGATCTCCATTCATAATTCTCCCATACTGGCCATAACAGTCCGAGCATCGGACATTTGCCTAAACAAAAAAAAATGCTCTATTGTCGATGGACATAGCGCAGCGTACACAAACAAGTATGGCGTCTTTGGAACCTATTTGTTTATGTATCGCGAGCTATCTCCGCGATCCGGCAATGTTTACGACAAATAGGCCGTTACCCTGTCGGGTTCCGCGTACTATATGTGCAATCATTTATTTTCGTTTTTATGGGGATTTTGACAACTATCGGTTACTTGCGTCATAGTTTTATCGTCTTCTAATCAGCGGGTAAAGTGAACGCTCTCTAGTTTAGGTAGTTTTTGGGGTTGAACGGCCTCCCGGAGACTTAACACTTTAGTATTCCGGGTGATAAACAACATCTTAGTTTATTTTTCTCAAAGGCCATCTCGTCTTTAACCACTTCTACCTTATATATATTTAGTATTTTACAAAAAGCCTGATGTACTAACACAATTCCCCACCAAACCGTTTACACAGTCTAACTGAGGGTCTGAAGACGAAGATGAAGATGCACAGTAATGCAAGTATGACTTAACTAAAACCTATGTTTACGTTTACGCAAGATATAGATTTCTAATAATAAGGAATGCTGAAATAATAAGGTCTCTGCCCCACAAGATTCGTAAAAGCATCAATACATTGCAATCATTCGTAGACAAGTGCAAGTAATTACGGTGAAAGTGTAAAATTAGCTACCGTTGGCTAATACACGTGCTTTTTGAAAGTGTCTGATCTTTAACCTGTCACGTATAGTTACCTGCACGTGTAAGATGAGTGCTGCGTTGTCTGCTCACGCTACTAATTATGTAGAGCATAAAGATAGGGTTACGTTTGAACTCAGTTCGATCAAAATAACCTAGATGGCGCTGTTTTAAGTATTTGTAGTTCTAGCTTGAATCGAATTTGTACTAAGTTTGTTAATGTAAATAAAAAAAAATCACATATGCTTTGATTATATAATGCGGACATTATAACTTACTTCGAAAAACATTGAGATTTCGATTAAACAAGATTTACCAAAGTAAATGACTGTATAAAAAAAATAGAAAAATATTGCAAAATCCATGGTTTAAGAAGCAAACAACTTTGTAACGAACTAAGCCGAGTTTTTAACCAAGAAAACATAAATTAGGGTGTGGCCTAAATGTTTTGCCGAATAAAAACAATCGAACATGCTTATTTATGTTTTCTAACAATGTAATGTTAAAAAGCTTCCACACTGACAAGATAACGATTACCGTTTAAACAACAAGATAACGAAGTTACCTATAAACGATAATCCCAATTAAGTACCTACACAAACTAAATAACAACAATAAAAACAATATTCTATAACTTCCGTTTGAACTGTAGGTATTATATAAAAAACTAAAATAATTTAGAAACGTCTACATTTCTCAAAATAGTCACAAATCCCCAACAATACAGACTCAATAAATAAAACAAATATCTTTTGACATTTGCTGACCAAACTTTAGACTACTTTATATCTTACCTGTTATTGCTATGGTTATAAGGTTCACGAAAGTATCACTGGTTCTTTTTTAAATGTAAAAGATATATTTGTACTCTGTTTTGGAAGTTAGGAATGTATATCTATTTAAGTAACGGATGGATGACAAAATGAAAACTGTTTAAGTGTTTTCACGTTTGCTTCTCGTGCAGATGAACTAGAATTTCTAGATATTATTACTATTTTATGTTCAAAACTTGTTTTTTTTTCGTTTTACATCGCAAAAAATACATAACTGGCATTTTATTTTGCAATCTATGACAGTGACATTAAAAAAATAATTAAATAAGTACCTAGTAGAAAGTAGTGATGCGAAAAGTATTCGGCTTTCGTAACAATTAATTTCGGCTCAAAAAAATGTCTTAGTAATATTATTTTGCACATGAACGTTCTTATATAGTTTCGTTGAATTCAGCAGCCTTATCCGTGATTGTTATTATTTTAAAAAGTGACCTATTATATTTAAACTGCTAAAAAATACCATTGTCCTGTATTTAACGTCCTTAATATTACTCGCTCAATTCAATACTTACATTCATAAGGTCTAGTCGGTTAAAGCTGCATGAGCCAGGAATTGTAAATTTAAATAATATGGTTTTATAAAATTAAATAAGATCCAATCATATAAGCCGCATATTAGCGTTCGGCAGACAAATAAGTATTAATTATCTTCTCACTAGTAAATTATACTTTTACTTTTTTCATTCTTACCTTTTTTTAGACCTTTTACACTAGCTGTAGTTGGATTTGTGTTATTGATTTTAAAGGTTTTCCCATACGTATTGGGGTCATAATATAGATAAAAACATCCTCTTTGGTGAAATGCATAGTAGAGCTTTATTTATTTTCAGTGGATTTTCAGTGTTTCACTGACATGACAAATAAAGTAAAATTGAAAGCTAAGTATGTTCAACACATTTGTAATGTTAGGGCTTAGGACTTGAAAGGTCTCGATTTAATGTCGACAAAAAAATCGAACAACCAATCACAGCTCTATCTCACATGAGATTTCACAGATGATTAAGTAATTTAAATGTTAGTCGGCGCATCTGATTATACTTTTGTTATCGTCCTTTACATGTGTGATTAATATTTATTTAATGAATGCATATATATATCCTTGGACTTGAGACAAATTCCTACTAACATCGTCCGATGAATAAATCTGATGTTATCGGAACTAACAGAATCTATTGGCATTTTGATATGTCTACTGTTGCTAGGTCGTTTATAATTAAATGCACTTTGTGTACTTTATTTTTTTAATAAAAATCTAAAGTTTATATATGTAACGTGGGATTTTTATCATACTTATGTGAAAAGTCACATTCAGAACTCTAAACAAAATGGATGGGATTATTGAACCGTGTACCTAGTCCTATTGACATTAAAATTCCCATTAATCAAAGAAAGATAAAAATACTCCTTTAAACAAAAAACTTTCCAACAAAAATATAGCGATAGTTATGTCAATAAAGTTAGTCATTGATAACAAAAATTATATATCAATTAAATATAGATCGCTATTTAATTACGAAACATATTAACTAGATTATACCATAAAATGCTAGGGTCTTTGTCCCTAACCTACGACACGTTTCTTGTTTAGACCCCGAGAGGCCTATGATAACAAAAAAAATAACTGTGCTCCAACCAATTGCCCACTTTGGTGTATAGCTAGTGATGTGCATATTTTTTTATTTCTAAAATTAAATCAATTTGGTGGGACAAAACCTATTCTACAAGACGAATAGTTAGGTAGGATAGTTACATTCTTGACTTTTTCAGTAAAATAATTTGGCAACTTAAGAATTGCTTTAAAAACTGACCTTTGCTAAAACAGCTAGTCTATAAGGAAAGTGAATCATAATAAAGAGATGCACGGGCGTCAAAATCAACCTTCAAATCGATCGACTGCTCATGTTTATTGAGTCACTTATCGTTGTGAATTATTATTACATTCCCGAGCCCGAGACACTACATTTAATAATAATAACATTATTAGCGAATAGGTATTTATGCAGCAAGTCTGTATAATCAAACGAATTCAATATAAGTAAGCGGAATGGCCACACTCACCTAATACAGTAATCTAGTTTTGAGTTATAATTTTTTTAGAGAAAATTAAATAAGATTGGCTATTAATAATCTCCTTAAGACTTAACTATAGAATTTATTTACAAGAAGTTTGTATACAAAGGTTAAATCGATCTACCTTTACCATGTTTTACCATTTGATAACTTTCAAGCTTCTAATTCCCAAAAGCATATGGTTCCCAAGTTAAAAATTGGGGAAGGAAATCGTAGTAGGTATATATTAGATAGTCAGATTGCTAAATCTATTTATAACTTCAAACGTTGATGGCCAGCAATCAACAAAAATAAAACAAGTTTTAGAATGACGCGGAACAAAAAATTTACAGCCGAATCCACGGCAAAAAACTATATAACTAACTTATACAAGGAACCTATGAATTTATTAAAGTTGCAGACTTGTTTACAATCATTATAGTTTACAGATAGCCAACGGCTACTTGTGCGCTCAAATAAAATCAAAACGATACGCCATTTAAAAAAAAAACGTTGCATAGTGGTGTCCAATAATTGACAGCTCGTGAATTGTGATTACATAATCGATTTAAATTGTTGTGCAATGTAAAAAAGTGGTTTTGTACAAAGACTTTTGAAAAAAATGTGTTAAATTAAAATATATATTTTTGTTAGTGTCTTAGCTAGCGTCTGTCGTCTTGCGGAAGTAATTCAGTTTTGTTAGAGGGAAATGGATCGTTTAGTTTAGGGGTCTAAATAACCGGTCAACTATTGCACCATTGGACCTCTAAATTCAAATCTTTGTACTGTGAGTGACTTTAAACTGTGTTGACGTCCATAGTGCTACACGATATATTTTTTTAATAAACGTAAGTATTAAATATAAGTCTAAGTTTAAATGCTAAGTAATAAATCATTTGTTTATCTTTCAACGCAATTTGTTAATATCGAGTATCGAGAAAGGGTAAAGGACATGACTACGTAATGTAATAAAATTAAATTTTCTTATACTTTGGTACTTATCTACTAAAACCATTTAAATTTAATAATTTATTATTATTTTGTGTCGTAATTGTTACAAATATTAAATATTCCACCGCTTGAAAGATGGGGTGTAAAACTATATATAAATATATATTTTTGAGCAAGATTTTTGCAGAACATAATATTAAAACAACTTTATTGCAAACATCTGTAAATCACACCTCTAATCTGTGCGGAATAGAATCCACAAGCCGAACACGGAAGCCGAATACTTAACCATTGATCAATTGGGTCTTAAAACTAAAATTAGATTTTATACCTACTTACTTTATCACAAAGTTAAATATATCATAGTTATCTTTATGTTCCTTGTTTTAAAAGTTGCTAGAATGCTACCTACTCATTACTATGCTCATTCATTTGACTTTTTTTTATCAGAAGCTGCCATTGATCTTTACATTTAAAGAAGCCATTGTGTTAACAAGATAAAAATCTTATTAAAATATTTATAAGATATTAAAAATAATCTTTTGAGATAAGAGAACAATATCGTTTTGTTAATAATAGTAGTTAACCCAACAAAATTAGCGTTTAAAATACATTAAAATTCGGAAGTTTATTTTTTTAAGAATTTGTCCAGATTTTTTTATTTATAAACGTTTGGATTAAAAATAAAGCCTACAGAAAAATAAAAAAAGTTATTTATCAATCGGAAATTGCTATTCTTATCTAAGCTCAAAAGCTAAAAAATCTAATTTCTTCCCTTTTAAAAGAGCTAGCTGTTCCTCGCAAAATCGTTTGCGTGTTGTAGTTTCATGGGATTTTTGTGCGCGGAACCGCAACCCTAATACCTTTTCTAAAATAAAAGCCTATATTATGCCCCATAACGGGACTAGTAGTTCCAGAGATCGTGTTTAAACAAATAAAACTCATCGGCTTTACCATAAAATAATACAAATATTAATAGAGATCTAATGGCTATAATCTACTGGTGCGGGACTGAGAAGCAAAAATTTATTTATTTGCACCACGACTTAATAAACAAACTATTTACTTACCTGTTTCAATATTTCAACTTCTTATTAAATTAGCAGTAACTAGTACTTATGAACAATTTAAACAATCCTTTAAAAATGAATTATGTTTTTTTAAAAAGCAACACGAATTGATATAAAATAGTCATCGTCATTAGCATTCAATAATTGAAGCTATCGTTAACTATTTTTTTATGAGATTGTTAAAACAACATAAAATATTGACATAAACATTCCATTACCTCATTGCTAGAACCGACTTCTTTTTAGAATTAATGCTTCACCTTAAAACCGGCCAAGTGTGAGTCGAACTTGCTCATGAAGGGTTCCGTTTCATCGTACAAGATTTACGCCGTTTAAATCGAGTCAAAAACCTTCAAATTACATGTTTCTTGTACAGCTACCTTTAAGTTTATTATTTACTAGCTGTCCCCCGCGACTTTGATCGCGTGGTTTCGTATCAACGGTTTTTCATTTTTGCATCATTTTTCATTTATGCTCCGCTTCTATTGGTCGTAGCGTGATGTTATATAGCCTATAGCCTTCCTCAATAAACGGACTATCCAATACAAAAAGATTTTTTCAATTCGAACCAGTAGTTCCTGAGATTAGCGCGTTCAAACAAACAAACAAACTCTTCAGCTTTATAATATTAGTATAGATTGTTATAGCGGTAACAGAAACACACACTCCCGGAAAATTTAAACTGTCAACTTCTTATAGTCTATGAGATACATTCCGCTGACAGACGGTCGGACGTTCGGACAGCGGAGGCTTAGGAATTGGGTCCCGTTGGCACACTTGGTTCCCTTTGTGTACGGAACCCTAAAAACGGATAGACACAATATTTCATGTTCTGATTACCTTTTTCTTTTACTCTGCGTCTCTCAATCTCTCTGCAGTCTTACCCAGTAGGTACATAACTTCTCTGTTTATAATTATATACAATCTCTTGCCAAATTTCTTACACTTTTATTTAAGCCAGTGATGATTTTGACAACTTTTTTTTTAAATATCTGTCAGGTACCTAGATCAATGGAACATATTGGACGCGTATTTTTTCCTTTTTTACGTAATCAAAAACTTACGACGGTATCTACATAGATTTGAAATGTCCCATGACGTCACTTACCGCTACAAAAACTTTAATTCGAAACTTAAATTTTATTAAAACAGTTATTTTTTATTTCGAAAAATACTTACGTGCTTTTAATATTTTATTAAATTCTGATATAGGTAGTTATGTATTTGTTTTTTTTTTATTCCAATATTTTTTTTAATACGAATATATTTTAATTTTCTAAATTACGGACTTAATAGATTTTTAATTTTCATACCTCTAACATCCCTATTATTTATCTAAATAAATATTATTAATTTCATCGTTCATTTAAAAAAAAAAAAAGTAAATACTATCTAAAAATGTAACAAACTACTTCAGCTATGTAACAACAAGCCAAGTTTTTGACAACCTAGTCTGATTGCATTATGAAATAGTTAAATATTCCGGTTTTAAAGGACATAGATCTGGCTACATGAATGTGATCAGCAGAGGGACCCGTGATCATATCGTTATAAATAGATTAATGTCACGTGTTGGTACACGCGGCTTTGGGTACTCGGTGCAACGTGAGCAGTCCATAAATTGTCTTAAATGTATTATTTAACAGACGTGCAAAGCTTTAGTATTTTTAGGGTTCCGTACTTCAAGGTTAAAAGAAACCGTTAAAGGATCCCTTTGTTTTAAGTCTATCTATCTGTTAATCAATAGCTTTTTTCGCAGGAACGCGTGGTAGTATTATGTTGAAATTATATCAAATTATCAGGTCTACAGACGAACCCTTGTTACAATATAAATTCAAGCTTCTATGTCAACGCAATACAAAAATACATTGATTTTTTTCCAGTTAGAAATACGGTATACATATTATTATGTATAGTGGTTTGAAGAATTTTAACCATGACGATCAGCAAAATTTGTACGGAATCCTCGGTGATCGAGTCAGACTCACACTTGTTCATCCGGTTTTTTTAACAAAGAGTTAGAACCTCACACTTGAAAATGTAAATATTGATGCTTTCCAGCTCCAAATACTTACATACTATACTTTTCAAAAAATGTTAGTATTTTACAGCTCCTGCCTCCTAGAAAATCCTTTTTTTTTTGTGAACAGTCGTTAATAATCAGAGCTAAATATTTATAACTTTTCAATGCTTACTTTGGTGTTTGTTTCCTCATCACTCAGAATGTTAGATCTAGGTTTAGTCTGTAGGCTAAACTATATACCTAGATGCTGAAGAGACCTAGAACTTAATTTTGAATCGGTTTGGTCTGTTTTATGATCATACATTTTCAGTTTTAAACTAACCTACGACACCAAAAAAGATCTCGTATGGGTATGGTTGACTAAAACGAAAGGAAAATAAATTTATGAATGTTCCTAAAACCAGTTCGATAAATTTAGATCCATGGTATTTTGATGTCTTGTTATCCAACAGCCGTATTTCTTGCGCAATACTTAATTAAATACATGTCAATGTCTTAACTTAATTTTAACTGAATAGGCGTTTATTTTATTGACGTCAAACAAATATCTTACGAATTGGACCGGTTTGGGGAATGGAACTTTGTAGACCACAGATTATAATCGCCCGCGTTGATAACAGTTATTGCGTAAAAAGAAGCCATAGTTCCATGCCCAGGTTCCTTAAGCTTTAGCGAACCCGGGACTCCGGCAAAGGCAAGGACGGGATCGGGGTGTTTTTAGTCGGTGCAAGTCCGACATATCCCCACGTCGTGCCCTCGGCGTGGGTTGAATTCATTAGATTTTAACCCCATAACAAAAAAAAAAAGGTTCCTTAAGACCACTTTGTTTTCCAAAGGCACCCTCAGACTGTCTCTGCCCCGCAGAAGATGTTATACTAATCAAGAGGGTGTCTGACCCTCAACAAATAAACAACCAGCTGTTTGCTTTATATTGGCGTGATCTAAACGAGATCATAGACGCAATGTACGGCGTTCTTGTGCAGGGCCTCTCTTAGGTAAAGGTTTAAGAGTTCCCTTTAAAAGATTTTTATGGTGCTACTGGTTGTGTTGTTGTGTGTCGGGTTATGCAGCTCTCTCGAAAATGGTTCAGCTGCATGAGCTATTCGAGGCATTCATTCCACCTGCTAGCACAGATTTTCTCAGGTCGATCTAGAAAAGACCCTGCAGTTTTTTTACACAATATCAGAAATACAACGATAGTCTGGACTTTAAAATAGGCTGTGATCCCCATTTTGTTTAGATATTTCTTCTCAGGGTAGCCGGTTAGGAGATATCTATAACCAGCGAGCTCGAAAAATACATTTTTGGGCAAAAGCCATGATTTTTTTATTCTAGTAACAAAACAAATGATTTAATTTGATTTGAGAATAATATTTATTTATAAAATTTAGAGGCATCACGAGGTAACTAAATTATTTGACGACCTCCGTGGTCGAGTGGCGTAGACACCAGTTTTCAAGGTGTCGCCAGCTCTGAGGTCCCGGGTTCGATCCCCGGCCGGGTCAATGTAGAAAACCCCTTTTCTACATTGTCTCGGGTCTGGGTGTTTGTGGTACCTTCGTTGTCTCAAAAAAAAATGACTGAATTCCAATTCCAACACAAGTGCTTTAGCTACTTACTTTGGGTTCAGAGCAATGTTAGTGATGTTGTCCACATTTATTTATTTTATCTTACCTTACAGATGTTATCCCTGAAGGAGCTGGCGGTGCTCCTGTTTGACGCCGGCGCGGTGCGGCTCGGCGACATCGAGGCCAAGGTTGGCCGCCGCACGCCCATCTACTTCGACCTCAGGGTCGTCGTCTCATACCCACAGATCATGGTAATTAATAGGATACGTACAAATTAAGAGTTTAATTATACCTTACTTTACACGTCCACTTTTTAAAACACTTAATTTGAATGTAGATAGATGCTGTTGTTAAACGATGCGAATTGGAAAAAAAAACTGTTCTTAATTTAAAATTACTTTTTGTTAACTTTTACTTTAACATTTGATCATAGTCAGATAAAGTATTACTACAATTATTGATTATTATCTTTTAACTAAAAGCACAATTTACGAAAATTCTCACGGTAAATGAATTATCAGATCAAAAATTACCTAATATTACTTAGACATTAGACAGGCTACGAGGGCTACACTGTTGTATGTACATGAAGATCGTAAAACGATCCAAATAAATATGTCAAATGCATGTTGCGATTAATTTAGTGTTCACTCCTAAATTATACCGTTTTAAGACACTATAACAACTCAGAAATGCCCAAAAAATAATTTATTTGGTCACAATTTACAGATTGCAGTCGCTCAGCAGCTACAAAAGTTGGCCGAAGAAATAAATCACGACTTGCTGTGTGGCGTCCCATACGCGGCATTACCAATAGCGGCTGTCATGTCAATCAACACCAACACACCAATGATCATGAAAAGAAAGGAAACCAAACTGTACGGAACAAAGAAAATGCTGGAAGGAAAATTCGAGAAGAACCAAAAATGTCTAGTAGTTGAAGACGTAGTGACATCTGGTGGCAGCTTGATGGAAACTGTTTGTTCTTTACGTTCCGAAGGTTTGAATGTGACAGAGGCCGTGGTAGTTCTCGACCGCGACCAAGGTGGCGTTAGTGTACTCAAAAATAACGGAATCACAGTAAAATCGTTGTTCACTCTAACTGATTTGTTGAAAATCTTAAACGAAGCCGGGAAAATTAACGATGAAACTGTACTAATTATTTTAGAACACATAAAAGAATGCCAGTTCAGCAATTTGGATTTTATGAAGGATAATTTAGAACTTATTTAGTGAAAAGAGTGAACTATTTCATTCTTTAATTTGGATGTTCGTTAACACAGAAAAGGTATTTCCATTCATGGATCGTTAATTTTAAATGTTTAGTTGCCCTTATTTTAAGTTAATTGTATGTTTATATCATCTATTAATAATACCTATGCCTAAGCTTATCACAGCTTATAATTCACTTGCTCGCATACCATGAAAGCCTACATAGTCTAATAAATACATATTAATGTGTGTAAGAACCTACTTTATTTAAATAACAGTAAATCTTAAAGTATTTTTTTTTTTTTTTTTCGTCTCCTTTTAATCCTTTGCACATACCTATAGCATTTAGGTACTAAGTACCTCTAAGTATCGTACCTTTATGCAAGTAAGCACAGAATAATAGTATTATTGCCACTAACATTAACTTGATTGCTTCAAATAATTTTGCTCTGAGTGTATGTAAATTTACTATACATACAACTTATAATTTTAAAAATTTACACTTTAAAATGCAACAAGATAGAAAATAAATTACGTTGATTAAATTCTAGTCAGTAATTAGACAAACTGACTTAATTCATCATAGATCTGACATTTCCCATAAATAATTAAAAAGATAGAACTAATAGAAATAACCAATTTTGATGAAATTGGACTATTCGCCTATTCTCTAAGCTGAAATGAATGCTTACAATGTGATTTTAAGTTTTGGAGGCATTGTCTGAATTAGCATAACTACATCCCCTACTCTACATAGGTCCAGCAGTTCTAATACTGGTATTAAGTTTTTACACTTATAATAATCTCAGCAACGAGTTGAACGAGTTACACAATACGCATATATTTATAGGTAGGTAGGTAAGTACCTACCTTTATCATGATTTATTTACAGCTAGGTATCCCTAAATAATTTTCCTGTTTATAACATAAGTTCATATCTAGCCACCTAAGTACATCATACTAATGACAATGCGTAAGCACCCGTTAGCGGTGATGAGGAAATGGCCACGTCCGGTAAATGCAAATGTTGCCGGCTTTTAGCGTAGACTACAATACGATTTAATAAGTACCTACCCACCTACTCGCTCCCGGTGTAATCCAGGGGTTAAAAAAAATATCTTTATAAATTTACTACATATCTGCATGCTAGTGTTCGTAAGTAGCTGCGAACGTCTAGTACCAGGAGGTTCAGTCTCATAACGTTCAAGTTGCAAAATAACATATGGTAGCAAAAGATTCAAATCTCATATGACCCAAGTCTCGAAACCTCCAAGTTGCAAAATATCTACATCTCAAAACGTTCAAGTTGCAAAATAGTCAAGTCTCCAAACATCCATGTCTCATAATGTACATTTTGTATTTAAGTGGATCAGAATCAAAAGTGTGATTCAGAGCGATTCGGGGTTTACTGTTGGAAATCCGCAGTTGTAATCTAGGAATACCTACAGGATTCAAATTATATAAATTATTTGTGTCCGCCTGTCCGAGTTTTGAAAGATTCGCCTTCAAGAGGTTTAGTTTTAGGTAATTTAAGACAATTCATATCAGGAATATGTAAACTATAACACAGTTACAGACAAAGTAATGGCTTAAGTATATATATTTGATAATATATTTTCCTACAATAAGCATTTGCTTATTATGTGCTAGTAAATTAAAAATAAATATTGACTATATGATAATAAAAACATTAACCCTTTGGACGCCGTAAGAAAAAGTAATGAGCGTACCTGCTACGCCGCGACCAGTTTTCGCGTAGACGGCGGCACTTTGAGCATAGGGTTGGGACATCCTTATCGAAAAAAATATAAAAATCTATCCAATCGTACTTTTTTTTTGCCTGTTACAGCAAATGACCCATTAATATACACATTCATAACGTATCACTAAATTTTTAAATCAGTACAAGAAGGAAATAGGCCAAAAAAGCTTTTTTTCATATTTAAATAACACAAATTTATTCACATCACTAGGCGACTCCTTTAGTTGTCCGTGGCGTCAGCAACGTGTCTTTTTTTCAATAATATATGGAACAGATAGTGTTGTCCACGAGGAAGGTCGATATTATAATATATACCTACTCTAGGTAGGTACCTACTATTATGGCACTGAGCCGTTACAAACGACATATCTTTGAAGTAATAGTATGGCGTATCTAGGGGGGGGGACAGGTGACTATGAATGATTAAAATTGAGTTATTAAACATGAATATCTTTAATAAGTCACAAATAAAGTGTCTTCTGGTTTGGATTACAGAGTCTTTTTTCGTGATAAATTAGAAAACATGGCATGTATCTAGTGATACTTCGTTTTTTAGATCGGGCACAAACTTTGCATCGAAGTTTCTTTTTGTCAGGAATATAAGAATGCATATTATGTTGTGCTGCGTTACCAGGTAATAATCGCGTAGGCTGTTCTAAGGGTCGAGATGTAGAAGGTAATGTTCTATGAATTGATTACCTACATTTTGCAAGCACTATTCGATAAACTGAATTCGCTTCTGACGTCACAAGCGGGCGCCTTAAGGTGTCCGTGGCGTATAGGGAACGTAATTTGTGTTTTTATCTAGAAACGTCCTTAATTTTTATCGATAGTGGGTAGTAAATTATTTTTTGAGATTTAATACAAATAGTAGGTAAGTACCTACTTATTGAATACCTAATCAGAGAGGTATAGAAAATTAATTATATTGCAATAATCGAGAAATGCTAAAACCGCTTGAGCACATGCAACATACATTTTATTTATTCATATTTACATTGAGTGGTATTGATCGTTCCTCTTGAGTATCTTCTCCCTCTCAACAATCTTATAAGATTTAAAATTTGTGTATACGCATTTGAACGTTTTGCTTCCGGCAGACGATCTAATTTAAAAGCCACTAACTTTGCGAAGCTTTCATTTCTTTCATCAGAAGGTCTCCTGTCATAGAAATTTATGTTGGGCAAATGACGAGTAGAAAAACCAATTTCTTCTTTTTTAAAGTTTTTCTGTACACCATAGATTCTGTAACAGTGTATTCAGTTTGTGTCTGCTTATTATTTTCATTTTCTGTATACTTTCTTTTATAACTCTTCCGACTTGTACATCCGGATAATATAGACGGCGAGGAAGGTTTCTCTTCTTCCATTTTAATTCGCATACGTATATCTTGCAATACGTTAAATTATTTAGATGATAATACTACCGATCTATACACAGAGCACAATAAAAAAGTAGATTATGTAAGTATCTACCTACCATTAACATAGGTAACTACTACAATAACATAAAACGAAGGTAGTGATGAAATCGATACACGCCCTTCCCTACGTGACACCTAAAGAAGTCGTTGGCGCAACGTAATAGTGTATTTTCATTCAATTTTAGATCAGTCTAAATTATAATATAAATGCATAGTTTTAACTTTTCTTTTAATTCTACTTTAATAAAAACAAGCTTTGAGAGATAAATAAACAACGTGTTGATATTCCTTCTATAAATTTATTACAATAGTAACGATTTTTTTGGCTTGAATGTGATACTAATTTGGACAACTTAAGTAGTCGTTGGCGTTTCAGGACAGTTTTCGATTGACGCCTAAAGGTGTCCATGGCGTTCAAAGGGTTAAATAACATTGTTGTATTTTACCTACATTTACAAGCTCCAACTAATTGAATTTGATACCAACATGAATGTTTTATTTTGATTCTGATCCACTTAAATAAAAAATGTCCTGTATTCCTAGATTACAACTGCGGATTTCCAACAGTAAACCCCGAATCGCTCTGAATCACACTTTTGATTCTGATCCACTTAAATAAAAAATGTACATTATGAGACAAGGATGTTTGGAGACTTGACTATTTTGCAACTTGAACGTTTTGAGATGTAGATATTTTGCAACTTGGAGGTTTCGAGACTTGGGTCATATTATGAGATTTGAACCTTTTGCTACTAGATGTTATTTTGCAACTTGAACGTTATGAGACTGAACCTACCAGGACTAGAAGCGAAGTTAGATGATGTATATTTGTGTAACGGTTTGAGGGTAAAAGATACAGTCACAAGCACTGATGGTAGGAAATTTAATTTAGTATATTATGGCTTGCAACTATATCCGTAAGTTCAAATAAAACCATAGGGTAAAATCATTGTATGCAGTTTTATTACTCACTGGAATATAATAGTTAAAATTATTAAAAACCTTTGATCGATTTCGAATTGTTGTACGAGCTTTTTAGTAAAAAAAGCCAATGAATAACACATTATCTGAACAGAATCAAACGAAGTATTAAAATTAAACTTAGGCATTAAAAATAGTTCAGCCTTATCAAAAAAAAGATCTTTTCCTTTGTGTTATCAGTGTGTCGACAGCACTGCGTGGTGATCAGGCGAAGGGCCCACGTCGCTGGGGGAACCTGTTTACTGCAATAAACATCCGAGAGTCGCCCTTCGGTCAAGGAAAACACACGGGAATGTAGACGCGACGTTACCCAGTGTAGGCACGTCCTACGTAACTTAAACAAGTCGACGGTACAGTTACACGGAAATACTAATGCAAATCATAAGACGTCCCGTGCGACGGCCGGGACTAGAAAGGATGTTGGGACTGCGAGGGGGAGGTGGAGGGGGGTGTGTGTTTAGTTGTCCTCGATTTCCTGCTCCTGCTCCTCGTCGAACTCTGCGTCCTCGTCGGCGGTGGCCTCCTGGTACTGCTGGTACTCGGACACCAAGTCGTTCATGTTGCTCTCCGCCTCGGTGAACTCCATCTCGTCCATGCCCTCGCCGGTGTACCAATGCAAGAAAGCCTTGCGCCTGAACATGGCGGTGAACTGCTCCGAGATGCGCTTGAACAGCTCCTGGATGGCGGTGGAGTTGCCGATGAAGGTGGCGGCCATCTTGAGACCACGGGGTGGGATGTCGCACACGGCGGTCTTGACGTTGTTCGGGATCCATTCCACAAAGTAGGACGAGTTCTTGTTCTGGATGTTAAGCATCTGCTCGTCAACCTCCTTCATGGACATGCGGCCTCGGAAGATGGCGGCCACGGTGAGGTAGCGTCCGTGGCGCGGGTCACAGGCTGCCATCATGTTCTTGGCATCGAACATCTGCTGCGTGAGCTCGGGCACGGTCAGCGCGCGGTACTGCTGGCTGCCGCGAGAGGTCAGTGGGGCGAAGCCGGGCATGAAGAAGTGGAGACGCGGGAACGGCACCATGTTGACGGCCAGCTTGCGGAGATCCGCATTCAGCTGACCAGGGAACCTGAGGCAGGTGGTGACGCCGGACATGGTGAGCGACACCAGGTGGTTGAGGTCGCCGTACGTGGGTGTGGATAGTTTGAGCGTGCGGAAGCAGATGTCGTATAGGGCCTCGTTGTCGATACAGTAGGTTTCGTCTGTGTTTTCTACTAACTGGTGGACTGATAGTGTGGCATTGTAAGGTTCTACTACTGTATCCGACACTTTGGGCGAAGGTACAACTGAGTATGTGTTCATAATTCTGTCGGGATATTCCTCTCTGATTTTGGAGATAAGAAGTGTGCCCATACCGGAACCAGTGCCGCCGCCGAGCGAGTGTGTGAGTTGGAATCCTTGGAGGCAATCACATGACTCTGCTTCCTTGCGGACGACGTCTAATACTGAATCGACTAGCTCAGCACCCTCGGTGTAGTGTCCCTTGGCCCAGTTGTTGCCAGCGCCGGACTGTCCGAACACGAAGTTGTCGGGCCGGAAGATCTGTCCGAAGGGTCCCGAGCGCACCGAGTCCATAGTGCCTGGCTCGAGGTCGACGAGAATGGCGCGGGGCACGTACTTGCCACCAGAGGCCTCATTGTAATAAACGTTGATGCGCTCCAGCTGCAGGTCCGAGTCGCCATGGTAGGCGCCGGTGGGGTCGATGCCGTGCTCGTCGGAGATGATCTCCCAGAACTGGAACAAGAAAAACAATGCTTATTATTGAGAACACGATATCAGAAATTTTAAATAGGGCGAGGGCGACCGCTTGTAGGATGGATGCGGAGTCATGGTTGCCTAGGCGACGGGATCGCAACAAACGAAGACTCGCTTATTCACAAGGCGTGCCGCTGAGAAATTAACATATTTATGAGGTCGCCGGTATCGATCCGACCCACTACCATAAAGGTACATCAACGATTGAAATCACGTCTTGAACCGATGAATAAGCATAATTGCAGTAAAAACATTACGGCCGCCCACTTTCGTGTGTATATCATGTTTGCCTTAAAAGAGGAGAGCGTGGAGCAAGTTTCTCAATTGGTCTGACAGCCGTCGAACAATAAATCAGTCGGGTCGGGGTTGCTAAGCGCACACGACGTCGTGTCGCATTTTTAGGACGAAACGAGCATAATTCTTAACACAAAACACAAGTCATCCATTAACATTGCAACGAGATTTTATCGTGAATCAATTGAGGCTTTCTAGGTAAATGAAACTCGGCGAGGGGAGAACGGCCGATAATATCTTTGTTGACTCATTCGTGGCGAGATTATAAGTATAAAGATTTTTTACCAGTATAGTCACGTAGCATGTTTAATCATGACTACGCTTCTTACTGGGCACTGAAGAGAACAATAGGCAGTATTTTCGTCTAAAAAGGATAAGCTTTTAGTGCTAACTGGGATCGACACGCAACCATCAGACGCCATTATATTTCGTTTCTAAACAAGCAAAGTATTTTATAAAGATCTCTATCTAGCTTATTGTTAAAAGATATAATGCAACAGTACCTATATTATCTGTAAGTGTTGTCATAAATATTATGAAGATAAAGTAATCTACTTATCATTGACGTCTAACATTGAAAAAATGTACTTTGGTTGAAAAACAGGTAAATGTATCGTTGGATTGGTGGACACAGTGCGATAGCCACACCTGTCTTCATCTTAACGGAGATTTTCTAGCGCCCTGTTGGTAGGCACACATGCAGGGTACACATACACCTTCATTGAAGCGCATATCTTAATATACTACATGAAATAAAATGGCCTGGCTCGGATATCTGAATGATCAACTAGTAAATGCATAGTTAATATTTTATACTATAAGATTAACCTTAAAGATGGTATCAACTACTTATGGACTAACGTAGTGAGGAACTGATTATGTAGTAAAACTAAACATATAGAAGTCATCACTCCTCCAGGATCCAACCTACCGATATTAGTCAATCCATGAAACAAAACGGGACATCGTTCGCAAGTTATATCCTAATAAATACCTACCACCCATTTGGAAGATACAAGATTTTATAGCCGGAAAGTCTGATCGATACCTACGTTGATCACGCACAAAAAGCGGGTCAACGCGGAAGAAGCCGCGGGATTGGCGCAGCTACCTCGTAAAATCACAGACTGGCACAGAGACAGTCGCGTGTCGCCGGCAATTACCATCAGTGACATGCAAATAACTATGAAAGTTTTGAAAACTACGACTTATTAGTTTGAGTAAGCTAAGGTAATAATAATAATAGTAATGAGCGGAGAATGTTTTTCTATTTACAAAGAATTGATGTTTATAATAGTATTCTCTCATGCTACAATGCACTAGCTGATCAATAATCAACAATGGCTGGCTATTCTCAAAATACCAGAGTGCACACGTACACAATATTCTTTTAATACTTTTACTGAAGAAATATCTACTCGCTGCATTTCTCAAAAGCACTTAAAATTTCTCGAAAGAGAAATAAAGCTTCCCGTTGCAAGATATCTATTCAAAGAGTCTGGCGCCGTGCCAGATACTGGAAAAAAATCTCTTCCTGAAGACTCGTTTGATTCTAATGAAATTATTTAAAACGACAAGTTTACACGAATATACGAATTTGGTATTAATAAAGAAATGAGCTAACATCTAGCATGACAAGTAGGTTCAGAGACTAATTTCTATGTTACGCAAATGATACCTAGCTAAATACCAATGCTAAATACCTAATTTACGCGTTTTTCTTTTTAAAAACGCGTTCATTTCACTGACTCAGTAATTTAGGTATGTATTGATAAGTGTATTTTGAATATCAAGTATTGTCATACTGTACCTATAGTTAACAGAATGAATATTACATACCATACGTAAGCTCTAATAATATCATCAATTCCTAAAAACAATATGATACACTCGCATACCTACGTGACTTAGTGTTGGTTTGATAAAAATACACGTTTTAGGTACTTTTCCCCGCTATCGGCGAGTGTTGTCACCGATAAATTTTTCTCTACTTACAATGCAAAAAATTGCACTTCAGTCATAAATAAGTAATCCTATTTGATCTAGGTATGTACCTACTTGTCAATATTATTCATTTGTGATCCCTTTATGGTTAATTTAGATTTCTAGAAGCCGGAACTAGTTTTTTTTTTTTAATATAAGTTTATATTACCTCTTGATTGAGCAAATTGTATAAATAATTATTCAATTGACTAATCTATTAAATAATTGGTTGTCACGTGTTTTATTCAATTAATCCAATTAAACGAATCAGATTAATGCTATCTTTGACTAGCTAATGGAGTTTAGATTAAAATTACTTGAGAATTGAGATAATCTTGGAATTGGGTTAATTTTATTCTTCAGTAAATGGTTACTATAATAATTTCGTCAGAATTCTATGTTTTTGTCATAGCACTTAACTGATAAATAAAAACTTCAATTTCAGGTAACAAAAATACCTTGAAAATTGTCTTTAGTTCCGCGGAAGTCATAAAAACTTCAAATGGAAGATAACGTACCTACTAATCTTTTACAATCTTTGGAAATAGTAATCTTTTGTTGTTATGAAGGATATATCTGTTTTTAGTTCTGACATCAAAGAAGGTAAATATGAAACTGGTTTCCATTATAGAATGAACGTCAAAAGATAGCTCTCGTCGTAAAATCGTTTTCAGAAAGAACATGTGCTAAGGCGCGCTATTTCGGCCATCGCGGAAGAAGTCCGGTCAATGAACTACTCATGATATTACGGAAACTACCTCAGCCTATTTAGAAATTCATTTACTTTTTGCAAGTTCGAGCATGAAATGTAAACTTGCAATTATCTATGACGCACGAGATTATTTCAATGCATTAAGACGTTTTACGTTGCTATGTAAAATACGATTTACTTAGTTATCTGAAATGTAAATTTTCTTTCAAGTACCTACTAGCGTACCTAATTATTTCATTTCAAGTACTTCAGTAAATTTACCTAATACTTTTAAGTCGATGTGTATATTATTTCCTTCATTCAAAAAACCGACGAGACTTTAAAATTGCCAAAACTACTTAGGTAGGTACCTATCTACAAAAAAAGGTCGCAAGCCAGAGCAGCTGTCATGGCATTTGTTAACGGCTCAAATTTCGAACGTTACAAACCAAGTAATCCTACTGGTTGTCCCTTATCATAGGACGCGGTCCGTAGCCTTGAGCGGGGATTCAAAACATGCGTGCCCTTTAACGGTTTTTATATGGCGGGAACATAGCTGTAATAATCATTTATTAAATTCCATTGTATACCACGCTCATTGTTATAATGTTATTAAAACTGCCGTTATAAACGCTCTTACTTCAGATGAAAGTTATAATTGAATGGATTCCTTTGTTCGTAGGACTCACGTAACGAATATGCCCGTGTTGACTAATCTATACTGCCCGATAATTCGACTAAGTACATATAAAATAAAATCTTTCATAGCCATAAATCGAAGCTACATAACCGGTGATCTGAATCACACCTATATACATCCGCCAACTGGTAACATACACGTGGAAAAAGGCGACAGACGACTTCCGAATCCGAAGTCCCTGCTTACGTATCGATCGATAGCCGACAGGCGTGTCGGGTGCAGCTTTCACCAAAACAGAGTTTTACATAATATTTATAAGTAAAATGATGACACGACAGTACAAAATGCATGTAAGTATAACGATAACAACTATAGGATATTAGTAACGTAAGGTTGAACTAAAGACCACACCCACTAAGTACTAACTCGATAGCACAAAAAACACTTGACGAACGTTAATTGACAACAACTATAACTATACTCGTGTGAATTAAAAAGGAAACAGTTGTCAATTGTTTCACATTTTGAGTCGTGGCGTGAGGCCGGCGTCACAAAATGCCGGCCGCTATGCCCACGTTCGAAATAAGATCAAAACGGAAAGAAACGCTTACCTTGGCACCAATCTGGTTACCGCATTGTCCAGCCTGAATGTGCACGATTTCCCTCATTTTGTTTTGTGTGAACTTATTTAACTTAGTTTATATAAAAATTGTATTCTGCTCCGCACGCACCACGTACTTCTCTCGTGGTCGCTTGAAGAATAATTTTGTTCCGTTTTGTCCAATCGACCTAAGCTACGAACCGACTAGTGCTGTCGCTCCTCCGTAGGTGTTATATATCGATAAACTTTGTCGCATTGCGACATACTTTAAAATGTATGAATGTAAAGAATAGCTTTACAGGAATAATTGGCCGTTAGGACAATTTTACCTTGTGATACGATATTGCTTTAAAATGTCGTAAATTAAATTATTTAAATATGGTATGAATAAGTTATATTAATTACAACAAAAAACTACAGTTAACAGTTTAGTTTTATTGAAACATCGAATTTAACTTTAAAGCTAAGAACTTTTTTTCACAATCTTAATGTAATAATTATCAATCAAATCAGTAAGTCCATTTCTAACTGTCACGTGGAAGTTTTACAAATGAGATATTTGAATTGATTTAATATCTTTGCAAACTTTAGGTTATTTAAAAACAATAATAATAAAGAGTACCTAACAGCTTGGACCCTGTTCTCTTTGCCAAATGGGGACTATTTTTAAATACGCAAACTGTCTTTTTTATTAGTATAATAATGTGAAAAAAGGAGCATGCATTAAAAACTGTTTTGTTAATAAAAAAACCGGACATGTGCGAGTCTGACTTGCGCACCGAGGGTTCCGTACTCATTTTGCTAATCGGTACGGCCAATTCTCCAAAATAAAACTTAACTGTGGCTAAGTTAAAAAGTTATGGATTAAAAAACGATAGTTTGAGATAATGCAAACAATAATATCTCACATAAAAAACGCGTCGAGAAAACTTGTAAGTTTTAATTAATTATTTGACGTTTACTGGTAGAGAATGCCTAAGGCACCAAGTCTGTCTTTGTACCATAATATGCAAAAAGTTGAAATAAAAATGCCAAAACGGTATTCTACTAAAATATATTGCATATTATTAAACACTTTTAAAACACATTTTAAGGTGGCATAATTTTTAAGCGAAACTTGAAGATAAAGTTTAAGCTTTAAAAATGACCCTCGCGGTGTTCTGCGCTCAGGACTTTAGTCGTTTTGATTTGTTATAAGTAATACGTAAGTGGATATTTAAAAAATCTTTTATTTTTGCTTCATATTATTTTATATTTTTCACAAAGCAAAACATTTTTTACTGTTATTTCTTGTAGGCATCTGTAGTAATACCAATGTGTGTGAGAGTAATACATATGTGGTTGGTAAATCATTGGAATCATATAACACTTAAAATTAATACTACAGTATAATTACACATCAAAATAAAAATAAGAACAAAATATATCGATAGCATCCATCGATACGCGAACAGCCCAATTTTCTCAGCTGCTTTCCTATTGGTTGAATGACGCCATACTGCGGACATGGCTGCCAACATAACAAAAATAATAGGCATCCTATTTTAGTGTTGATTATCGTATTTCTTGTTTTTTTTTAACGTTAATCAAATGTCAAAATACAAAAATAAATTAATTATGAGTTGATTCATTTGGTAGACATTATTGTTTATTATTCTGAGTTTATATAAATACCATATTTTTAATTCTGAGTCACAGATGTACAGTTTTATGATGTTGGTAAAGGTAGGGCATTGGTGATGCATGTAGGGTTGCCAGATAGAAACTTATCACGTCCGGGACAATTCTAGGATAAAGGGGTCGGGCCGCGGCCATAGTAAAAAAGTATATGAAAATAAATAGGTAGTTGTCTAATTTAGATATTAGATATATGTATTTTAAAGAAAAATACCATTTTTTTCAAATAAGTACATACATAGTTTTATTATATAAGTATGTAACCATGATGTACTATGTACCTATATACTTCATATTGTATTGCGATATCCGAGTTACACACTTTTGAAAATTGCAATAAACTCATTTTTTTCTCTATCCACACATGGCTTCTCTACGGTTGCTTATCTTAATCCCGAATTTTAATATTCCGAATATCATAATCCCGAAAACGTTTGGACATTCTTTCATAATCCCGTTTTTTAAAATTCCGAAGTTTTGTTTGCCATATAATCGCAACTCCGAATTTCATTTGCCCATTTATTCATTTGTACGACGTTTTAGAATCCAGACAAATGAGTTCCAGACACACGAAATCTAAATGCACAAAATCCAGATGACCGTAATCCATATGCACGAAGCCAGATTTTTAAAATACAAAGTTTTGAAATTCAGTTAATTGATATCCAGACAAACAATATCCAGACTTTTAATATCAAGATTTTTTAAATTCAAATAAACGATATCCAGAAAACTAAATCCTTGTATTTTTAATCCAAAGAGTTGAAGTAAAGATGAATGAAAACCCAGTTTTCACGCTCGCTTCGTCCGCTTGGCTCGTGCGGGGTCGCAGTTCTAACCTAACCTATTGAGTCGATTTTGACACTTAAACCTATCTGTAATGGGCAAATAAAACAATAAATTTAGTAATAATTCTGGAAATTGTTAGCATGTTAAACAAAAAATAATATTATGTTTTGCAATAGTTGAACTGGAACACGATTGTATGGGAACCAAATAAAAAAAATATAAAAATCTGGCAATAGTTTATCAGGAATATGATTGTATGGGAACCAAATAAAAAGATTATGACAATTGGGCAAAAGTTTATTTGGAAAATGGTACTTACGATCGGAAACAAAAAAAAGTATTCTGAGAATCTGGTATAACTATATCTGGATTATGAGAATATGGGATACAAAAAAATACTTTTTCGAAATTTGGTTTTAGTGCACCTGGAAATTGATTCATCTGGGAAATGAAAAAAGGAATTTTAAAAAGTTGTTATTCATTACATCTGTCTTTTAAAAGTTATACCAACCGTTTTCGGGGTTTTAAGATTCGGGTAACAGAAATTCGAGATTTCAATAGGTTACCCTTTCTACACATTGGAGAAGCGTAGTTGAATACTCCTGTAGTGTTTTTAATGTTTCTAATGTTGTGTATGTTTTTAATATTTGTCGTGTTTTAATGTTTGTCATGTTTAATGACTTCTATTTGTTCTTCATTCCTTAAATTGTTTACCGCTATTGACCTCTGTTTTCTACACAAGTTAGCTAAACGGTAATTGGCGTCTGTGTTGTAAATGTTGTGTTTGCCCGTAATTATATGTGTAATCTAAATAAATAAATAAATAAATCCAGTCTTTAAAATCAGGTTTAGTGGTCCATTTATCGTTAAAACCTGTGAACCTTTTCTTACTCGTTGATGGATACGATACGATACGCGCTCATACGGGCCAGCCGTATTATTCGTTGTTAGAAGGTATATTGTTATAAAAAACTAGTGGGACTTCGGAATCCGGGACAATAAGGTCTAATTACTGGACACGGGACCAGACGAAAAATTCCGGGACATTCCCGGATTTCCCGGCCATCTGGCAACCCTAGATGCATGGCACGTCATGGCGCCGGCCGGCGAAATAAAATAAGCAAAACAAAAAAAAAACTCAATTAGATTACCAATTAATAAAAACATGGCTAATTTTGCTTAAAAAAAAAATATGGTTAGATTAATTTTGCTGTTGGCGTCGCGATACAGACATATTTCTTAATGAATAGGAAGGTACACAATCTCAGGGACCTTAATAAATGCCACGAGCTGCGGACAAATAAAGGGTCAATAATTTTTCAAAAATACCTACTCACCTACCTATATTGCCTGCCTAGGCACAATGGATATAGGCTGCACAGGCAACTCTATCAATATTCCAACTAAACGTACCTATTCGCTAGGTAGGTACCTATAAGTTATAGGATGAGAATAATATAGGTAGGTTATAGGCTAAAACCTACCTATATTATCCTCATCATTTCACTAATTTTCTTCCTTTGTTTAGCCTCTCTATTTATTGTGTAGGTACCTACATGGCACAAATAATGCTGTGAAATAGGTAAGTACGTACCTACCTAATAGGTAGGTAAATAGGTTGTACCTAGGCAGTTATTTATAAGGTTGCCAACCATACTGTATATTAACGTATCCTACTGAATTTTTGGTAATTATACTTTTGCATACAAATAAAGTAGGTATGTAAAAATACCTATCTAGGTAGGTAGATAAGACAGAAGGATTTGTTCCGTTTCTTTACTAATGTGGTTTTGAGAGTACAATATTACGGGTGTGGTGTGTAGGTACATAACTAAATGAGCATGTGTGTATGAATTCAATCAAGGAATGTGACCTACTGACTGGTGAACTGAGACTGAGATGCACCATTGTGTATACCTATCTGCCTACCTAGGCATTAAGTCGGCGCGAGCTCAATACGTGAATAAGAAAAAATCAGAAAACCTGTTTTTAAACAAGTTTGTAGAATTTTTATTTAGGTAACTACTAACTAGGTAGGTAGGTACCTACCTAAATAGAACTCAATTGATTTCCCTTTAGTTATTCACTGACTCGCATCAAATTTTCTTGATTGTCACGTTTAATTCTATTTCAATTTGTTATGTAGGTATCGTAAAAAGTATTTTTTACGTTGCAAAAAAAAGGTACAAATTTTACCGACTACGCAGAGTACCGACCGAGTAAACGTCGTAAACGAGTACCTACTCGGCGCATACTATCAAGATACCTAAAACCTTGAAAAAAATAGGGTTAAATCATGAGTCATAAAGCTGATTGTAGATCGTCGCACGTCATTGATTTTGTCTGTCTGGACTCTGGCTTTATAGACTCGTCAGTAATATTCAGGGCTTCTGAGACATGAATAAAAAAGATTTAATGGGAAACCAAAGTAAATCAATACTTCCCAATTTTTTTTTTAATGTCATCAAAAACCAAGTGTCAGCAAATAATCTAATTGAATTACTTAGGTACCTACCTAAATACCTTTTTTATTTAACATGACACAAATAAAAAAAATAAGTAGGTAGGTTTAGAGCAAAAAGATTACTATTGTAATTATAAAAATGGCGACTGGCGACCCATATGTTGTGATTCCCGCCGCAGTTTCGCGGGTGTGCCGTGTACAGTCGAGTCGATAACTCGATGCCCGGCCCGGGTGCCGCAGTGACGCAACAGCGGCGCGCCCGGTCGTTGACATGCACTTTTAAAATAAGAATGTTTTTGTAGGTGCTTTATGTTTTTAAGCATAACATGAAACTAAAGTGTTATGGAGTTCTGACTACTTACTGTAAAATAATAAACGGCTAATATTAAGAGGTGTTATACCTATTTAACTTCTCTCTTCTATGATTTACAGAATTTATAGTCCTATGTATGGCTACTAAGTCTCTGGGTAGACAACTACTCTATCTTTTATGGCATTTTTTTTTATTTAATCTAAATAGGCAGAAACCTACCTACTTTCCTAATGTCTTTTTTGAATCATGAACACAAATAGAATAATCAGAGGTTACAAATGTATCTTACCCGTACCCTTTGGCTGGCGTTTTTGGTCTAGTGGTTAGCGGCCCTGACTGCTAAACCTGAGGTCGCAGGTTTGATTCCCATTCAGGAAAGATTTTTGTGTGATGAGCATGATCATTTGATCTGTGTCGGGGTGTAATTTATCTGAAATAGACTAGGTGAGTAGTATGTAGAGATATTCGTATGTTTATTAGATGTCTGATTGATTTTTAAAACTACTTGATTTTATATTACTGTTTGTAATTTAGGGTCAATCCCTTAGATTATCCCCAACTAGCGTAAGTTATTATTAATCGGCAATCGTCCTTTCCTATTAGGTAGGTATATTGCCTACCCTTATCTTTAAGCTATGTATTAGGTAAGTTCTAGCAGATACTATCAAAAGCTAACATCCGTTAAAGTCCGAAACTTATAGACAAGGATGTTAACTTGGAGCCAATCCTTAGGTAAAGCTTGGACATCCGTCTGTAATTCTTTTTGGCCATAAAAAGTATGTCCTAAGATAATAATATTGATGTGATAATAATGTTGATAATAAGATGATAAATAATAGTGGTATGATGAAAAGATAAAAATAGGCTAAGTTAATAAAAGTGTTTAAAGCCAAAACCTACCTCCCCGTCCCTAGGTCAAGCTGGCCCGAGCCGGACAAACTACCCAAAAAAAATGACCCTAAATAATAAAAACTCAGATGAGGCCCCCATTTGAGATCCCTTGCTGTTTTACGTACTAAGTCGAGGTGCGAACACCACAGAGGGTGCCCACGTAGTTAGATTTCCTATTGCTCTGACTGGAGGCTCTTAAAGTTCTCGCTAAAAGTCCGGTGAAGTAGTCAAAGCCTGCGCTCAGGCCAACTGCGTAGACCTCTTCTAAATTAATTACGAGCCCAAACTTAAGAAGAAATCGAAAAATATTTCGGAGATGCAGTACCCAGTAGCTTCTGCCTTGCCGTGGCCGAGCGAAATATACCTACCTACCTATATGTACAATTGTGCATACTAAATTACAATTACAAAGCTGCAATAAGCTCGTACTGTATTACATGGCATTTAAAACCCGTTGTCTTCAAGTACTTTTGTAACGATACCTTTTACCAAGAAGTTTTGATAACAAACCACATACACATAGGTACATTTAAGGCGAAATTTTACGTTGGTTATTGGACATTGTACAAATGAAATAAAAAGATTGTCTCCGGACATTTTACAATGCACAATATTTACCTAAAGTCGCCTACTCCGCATCAGCCTCAGACCGCACCGCAGAAGGTTGGATGTTGGCCATAAGCCATAAGCCTGTACCTTGCTCTGTTTCCAAGCGACATACTTACGAGAAAACCTCTTAGCAAAACAATAAAACATACTACAAATTAATCGACCTTTGTATTGTCAATATGTAAGCTTACATTAGCATAACTAGACATTAGGTCTGTCAAAAAATGAGGTTATTATTGACACAGCGCACTGCGCAGTGCGTCAGATCTCTAGACGTTGACCATCTGTCCGCTAAGAGCGGGGGCACACGATGCGTTGCGGCGCCGCACCGCAAAGATTTCACCGTGTCAGTGGGCACACGAGCGGTGCGGCGCCGTAACGTTATTATGTCGCAGCGGCGCCGTAGCAGCGTTGGACAGTCTGTTAATGAAAATGGATCGTAAAAGACGTCTGTTGTTGGCCCTACTATTACGGCAGTTACAGAAGATTTAATTAATAGTAATAATTTTGGCAATTTGCTCCCATGCTTTTATTTTTAAAGTCTTCATTGGACTTATCCCAAAGGATTTCCCGTTCTTGGAGTAATGTAATTAGGTAGTCTTTATCAATAACATCTAGGTTGGCACTAATTTTTTAAAACCTCAATTACAATAAACAAAAATATTTAGGAAAAAAACTTGGTTGTTTGTAAAGTAGGTTTACGATCGAGATGTTTACGTGATAACGTCTTATTGGTGATATAAGTTTTTGGGAAGTAAGGAATTAATGAAGATAACAATTTTTTCAAATTTTCATAGTTTGTTTCACTGTTAAACATTCAACGAAAACTTAACCGCACGAGAAAATCTCCATTCGTTTGTATGCCGCTAGAGTGAGAGAGACGGAAGATCGGTCCACTCACTCGAACGCTATGCCAGCCTCCGCTCGTGAGGATTCCGCGTGACAAGTTTCATTTCTGTTCATGATTTTTGTTACGCAGACGCGGTACTGACATAGTCAGTTAAATCACTATAGTTGAAAGACCCCATTACTAAACCTCCGCTGTCCGTCCGTCTGTCCGTCCGTCCGTCCGTCTGTCCGTCCGTCCGTCCGTCTGTCCGTCCGTCTGTCCGTCTGTCCGTCTGTCCGTCCGTCCGTCCGTCCGTCCGTCCGTCCGTCCGTCCGTCCGTGTGTATTTCTGTTGCCGCTATAACAAGACGGGAGATCGGTCCGTCTCTCTCTCGTTATACCTGCGATCGCGCTCGTGAGGTTTTGGTGTGACACAAGTTTCTGAACATGTCACCCGACTAAAACGATTTTAAAGACGTTATCACGTCAAAAAATCGAAACGAGCGAGCGTGTGTCTTTCCTTGTGACGCAAAACAACTGAGCGGTGCCGCTCCGACGTCGCAACGCATTCACCCCTCCCCACCTCGTCTTGGTAGTTGCAAGTCCGGTGCGGCGCCGGAACGCATCGTGTGACATGCCACAGATATTTCTATGTAAAACGACGCAGCGACACCGCTCCGGCGCCGCACCGCCGCCGCAACGCATCGTGTGCCCCTGCTCTAACACAGTATTGTATGAATTTCTCCACTCTGAGGCGCCGAACGGAGTCTGGCGATCGTTCGAGGATGGACGATGTACATTGACTGCATGTGTTTTTTAATTAAACAAAACAATATATAATAATAATTACTTTTTATAGGAATTTTTATTTAATAAGAGATTCTGAGTTCAGGAACAAAATATGAGATAAATAGAACGCTTGTTTTCGTTTTAAGCTGTTATATTACGCTGGAGTCGCGTAAAGCATGTGCGAGAGATCTTGCGAATCCAGCCTAGGCTGAGGTCCGGGGTGTTTTTAGTCGGTGAAAGTCTGACACATCATGTTCTATCATGTAATAGTCAAGTCGACTTTGTTTTGGTAACATTGCTTTTTATTTTACAAATCTATTTCACTAACTCGACGTAAGATATAGTTCCTAATATTTACGAATTATAGAATGTTAATTAACTTACCTGTTTGTTGGATTCCTTAACATAGGTAGATTCCTTGTCTTCTCAAACCAGACACGTAATGTCCTCCTGACCGTATTTCGGTCAGGGCGTCCTCTCTCTCAACAGAGATAAGCTATTTGCGCAGGAGATACTTCAGTGCACGAGTGTATGCGCGAACACTCTCACAGTCCGATGGGACGACAATCCGAAATGACCGGAGAGAGATCAGGTGCAGGACCAACGGCTTTACGTGCTTTCCGAGGCACGGGGTGTAAACACCACCTAACTTCCTGTATTTCTAAACGAAAAACCTAGTAACCATTTTGGCTAGACCCGAACACGAGACCTCGTGCACGGCAGTCGCGCTTGCGACCACTAGACCAACGAGGCAGCCACATACTACCAACAAACCTACCTCCTGTTTTTTTGACATCTGACTTCGCAATATCTCAGCCATAACCAGCAATGTACTAGCACCATCCAATCCGTTCTCCTCGGCTTAATAATTTCGTGAGTCCGCAGTGATTCACAACTTTCTACCGCCATCGATCAATTCAATATGGCCGACATGTGTTTCTGTTTGGTAATACACCGTGTTTGGAGAACAAGTTGTATTGTAATACCTTGTAAATAAAGATGACTATTTTGAGTGCTGACTTAACTGTTGTTGAGCTTTCTAGTAGCTTAATATTATTTTGTGATGGAAATCTCTGCGTGAACGTAGGAGCTCATCAGCAGGCTTATTTGCTACAGCAGTTGTCAACTTAAGTTATAATCTAATAAATAAAGGAAAGATTCGTTGATCATCACGCTTGCTCACTTCGGGTCGATTTATGATTTATTAAGTACTAGGTGTTTCCCGCGGCTTTGCTCGCGTGGATGTCGGTTATCGCGGCAAAAAGTAGCCTATGTCCTTTTTCAGGCTCTAGACTATCTGTGTACCAAATTTAATTGAAATCGGTTCAGTAGTTTTGCCGTGAAAGTGCGACAAATATATATAATAAACGAATATGCGATAAATATAATAAACGAAAGTCAAATAGAATCATAGGTTTAAATCTATAAACTTGAACATATGATTAATTAGTCCACTAAGTCTCTACAATACTACTTACAATAACCCTAGTAAAGATGTTTACTGAGAATTATTCTGAATTCTACAATAGGGTCTAATGTAAGTTAATTAGCATGCCATACTCATTTAAAATAATTATGTAAATGATGATTACACTACTCTAACATACAGCATGCAACAAAAACCCTGTCCGATCCTTATGAGTATTATTCGGTATCGTACTGCGTATGTGCACGTAACTATTAGGTTTTTGTTACATACTGTATACCTAGACGCTATGCAGACGCTGAAAGAGAGAGTTTCTAACTAAATATACTTATGACATAGTCAATGTAACATGCACAACTACAAACTTACATAAACAGCTGACAGTGGCGCTAGTGTCGCTGCCATTGCTTTAAGAACTGTCACTTCGACATGCATTTTGCTTGATTGCTAATTAGTTCCAATTTTTACCACCGGTATCAATAAAGTTGTCGTTGTATACGTGATTTGATTGACAGTTGAGGTCAACTTTGCTCTCAAGTTAGCGTAAGATAGTTATTTTTAGCGTTAGAGTAATATGTATTCGTATATGTCTAAAGTTAAATATAAAAAACAAAATCGCAGTAAATCAGTGTGGAAAAATAGTCACCACAGAGTTAGACTTAGACAAATTTATTCTTCTGAATAGTTTGTCTGCCTATTTATTTAAGCTTTTTATTTACATAAGAATAAATACGGGAAAGTGTGTACTGTTTGTTACGACAAGTCATTAGTTTTGTCTGAGAAAACAATACTCGGGCGAAAACGAATGTGATTGTAAGTCACAAAAACATTGAATGAAACCGTCGCATGCTCAGCGTAGGATGCAGTTTTGTTACTTTTTTTACAATCTTCGTTGTATTTTATTGTAATGTAAACCCACCTACAGGAGATAATATTTTGTAAGAAGTTTATAACACACTGTATTTAAATACTTATACAAACAAGAATGTCGGGGTTGTTACAAACTTTAAATTCAGGCCAGAAGTGACTAAGTAAGAAGCGACATGTAGAGTATTGCCTCTACACAATGGAGGTAGGTTTTGGTCTACAGCTATCTTTAAAATGTCAGTAGAATTAAATACAAATAGTAGAAAGAAAAACTTAAACCTCAGGCAGGACTCGAACCTGCGACTACTGGCTGGCGCGTCAAGACAGTAGTCGCAGTTTCTACGATTTGTATTTAATAACAAATATTCGCTCCGCATGCGTAAATGCGTAACAAATAATTAAAATAATATGTCAGTAGAACTTATTATTTAGAGGTATTTAGTATAGGAACGATTATTGTAACTAGCAGTGTACGTTCATCGCAATTGTAAGGGAAAATGAATGGACTTTTTAAAGGTGGGATAGAAAAAAAAGTCAGATTGCAACTCAAGGTGTTTTCTGCCTATTCAGTACCCATTGCCAACAGGAACTTCTTTGTACTGTAGGCAGTTAACTCGACAAATCAGTCAGCCACCGCAACAACCTTGTAATGACGCCTTCTTGACTCTGTCGCTGCCTACGCAACATATTATAACTATACATATGCACACAGTACAATTACTAGTATTAACTATAGTGGTTAAACCGTAGAGTAAACATAGACAAGCGTAGAGCGTGCGCATCGCTAGTAGCCCCCTTATGCCAAGCGTAAGCACATTTTTAGCTAAATGAACTGCGCTCGTTTAGTGATTTAAGTGATTTGCCGTGCGACGACAGACGTTTATGCGAAAATATTGTTAGATTTTGAGATAGTTTTAATAAAACAAATAATTAAAATTGAAAATATTTTTAGGTTTCCGTACCCAAAGGCTGCTAATGGGACCCTAATACTAAGTCTCCGCTGTCCGTGTAACAACAAATAATAAAATAAAGGGAAAACCCCACTAGAAACGTGATTTTTACTTTTTTTAATAATGGCAACAGGTATACGCCCCAAATGTTCAAAGAGTTTGCATAGCTATATTTGCTAAAAAAGTATAAGCCTATATTAAGAAATTAAAAAGGTCCCCATAGAAGAGACACGTTTTTTGGTGTTTTATTTCTCGATTTTAAGGGCACAAATCTTATACGATGGTTCGGAATCCTTCATGCGCGAGTCGACCTTACACTGGGCTATATAGTTTTGATTAAGTACAAGAAGATTTGAATTGTCAAATAATATCGTCAATATTGTGTTCTTAAATTGAGTTATGGACATATTCTGTAATAGAATGCAGAGACTGCCATCTTGTACAGGCTGTAAAGATAAAATCTGATAACTATCTCGCGAATCTAAATAGATGAACAATAAAAAAAGTAACGGGTTTCGTAATTGATTAGTTTTAATAGTGGATTGTATGATCCTAAGAGCTACCATAAACAATATCTTATTTTTATTATTATTGTCCAAAAGACATGACTATTTAAAAAAAGTAGACTTCAAGCTTCGAACGGCCATTTTTTAATCAAGCGGACTCGAGAAAGAAATCCAATATGGCTGTGTTAAACATAATATTCATAATCCAAAGTTACTTATATATTTTTAATAAACGATAATGACTATACAACCGCATTGACAATTTAATTACCAAAAAACAAAATATGTTAATTACAAATGGGTGAAAGTTTTTAAGCAAAAACGTAAATTTGTAAATAAAATTATTTACCGTACTTAAGTGAAAGTTGATTGTAAATACCGCTTGCATATTTTGTTTGATTTGTCACGATATTATTAATCGAATAAAATCTACTTAGTTTCTTAAAAGGACATGGTACTTAAACTGTTCGTATTTTATGGCGATAACGTCGACATGAATGCCTGCATTTTTATCAGCTGTATTTTTATACAAATAATTGTTTTGACCAAACCAGATCGTGAGTTTAGTTTAGACTTATATGTCGCAAGCACGACTGCCGTGTATAAGGTCTCGGGTTCGAATCCCGAGTCAAAAATGATTACTGGGTTTTTATATTATTTTATTTATTTGTTACGCATTATCGCATGCGGAGCGAATATTTGTTATTAAATACAAATAATATAAGGAAAAATGTAAACCTCAGGCAGGACTCGAACCTGCGACCACTGTCTTGACGACAGGGGTTTCAGTTTGCACAACTCGGAGTCAGGAAGTTAGGCGCTTTTTCGGAAAGCACGTAAAGCCTGTTGGTCGTTGGACAGCAGCATCTTCATCGTCGGTGGTCCTGCTGATCTCTCTCCGGTTTGTTTGAAGGAATAGGAAGTGCACCCGTGTTTGTGCACACATTCGTGCACTGAAACATCTTCTGCGAGGATGGCTAATCTCGGTAGAGAGAAGCGGCCATGACCAAATATCAGTCAGGAGGACTATTATTTGGGTTTCCCTCACCGACAAATACTTTATGATGATGGGAGTAAGTTCTTGCAGGGTCTAATTATTGAAAATTTAAAAATGCTTGCTTCTGATTCAGATTGAACGAACACAAAAAAATCTTGCAATTTTTTTTTATTCCTGTTCTTAGTCATTTGACGTGCTCTCAACTCTTGACTCCTTTCTAATTTCATTCTGTCCACAATACACCCTACTATTTTTCCGAACTACACACGCGTGAAATCTTCAAGTTTTCACAGTAATGTCATGATTAATACTTATCGCATAACTCCAAGAATTATGAGCTAATTGCTACAGTATGTCGGCTTTTATCAGACTCACTCATACTATGTTATTATAAACGGTTTGTAATGAAAACATTACGCCAGCTTTATTTTTGGAATAGTGCACGCCATGTAGGTCAGTCAGATGCATATAAACGTATAACTATTCGTCTGTCTGACTGTCCGGATATGTCTAAAACTGCTGGTTTAATTTTAAGAGAGTACTTTAGACCTAAGAAGTTTCTTCTCACCAGATATAAAATGATTTCTTATACAAAATCACGAGTACAAGACAGGCAAGACAAAAATAATTGAAGTGTAAGATATTGTATTGTAACGATTAAGATTAATGGACAGTATATATAACAAATGGATGATTCGACTAACTTGGGCAGTATGAAAGGAGAAATGTGTTTATTGTAAAAAAATACGTTACAATAATTTAGTTTGAATAAAAGAATGGGTTTGAAAAATAAGATGATTGATGGAATACATTTACCTAGATTAGAACCTCTCTTTTAATAAATGTAACTTTTTTCTTACATGTACATTATTACTAATCATTACAATTTGACGGACAACCGGGACCAAATACGCTTCAAATTAAGAGGTAGTCAAAATGTACCTATATTTCTGTAAAACTCTACTACTTAATGTCAAATTAACATTGTAACTTTTGTATAAATTCTACTAAAGAAATCATTAAACTACACACATTTGACGATCAACATAAAAAAAAAAGGATTGGTACCAAAATGGCAATTTACCGACTGAACAATTTAATCAAATTTCTCAATCAATTAATTATAATTATACGTGACACAGCAGTTAACAGTCTTTGAAGATGTAACTGTGTTTTATTTACAAAAAGATAATGGTAATTTGTTCTACAGACACTCACGTCATACTACCTTGATACGACATTTCAAATTCAATGGCATAATAATAAAAAATCAACCATAACTAAAGAGCAACCACAAACAACTCCCATTTGTTTCAATGCAAGTTCTGAATGTCACACAAACCTAAATGACATAATACCTAAGTACCTATGATGTTTGTCTATGACATCATTTCTTATCACCTGACCAATTTAGATTGATACCCCACGGCCAGACTAATTTGTTTATTAGTACATATAGTGGTCATAACGACAACTGACAGAGGTCCACTTAAAATGGCAGCTATATCCATGCATTTCTAAATTTAGAACGATGTGTGCGATGATGTCAGGTGTTCAGCCTATAGTCTTTTTTGTTGTCAAGTTATTAAATAAATTGATGTTTTACTGGGTATTTAAGATAATTAAACATAATTATCAATGTAATAAGTTTATTGATGTGTATTTTTGGATTGTAGATTCTTTATTATAATCTTTTATCGATAGATAGTTGCGAGTGTATAACATTCGTCGATAGAATGAAAATGTTGTTGTTTGTTCAGTTTTATCAATAGATTACGATAGTTACCTTCAACTCATTCATTACTAGGAATCATACTTGTAAGTGACGTAAGTGTTGTCAACCTTGATGAATAATCCTGGTCAATACAAAGAAAACAAGTTTATAAATAAAAATCTTTATTATATACATTAAATTATATTGTTGAAAACAATTTTAAATCGTAATAAAACTTCTGTTATTGAAGCACTCAAATCTTTGATGTATGCCTATTTTTAGAGACATCCTAACTTTATCATAAATACATAAAGAGTGTCTATCAGCCTTTAAAATGTTCAGATCTTGGTTTCAACGAGGCCAGGCATGGAGTCACAGGGAATGTATACAATTACATAATGTAGGACCTCGAGCTATCGTCATATCCGGGGTTTTAGTCGTGCATTCTGTTAAAAGTTAGAAAGCATGTCTATCAATACTCATCGTAGGAATTAATGTTACTTAAATAAAAAGTAACCAGTAAATACAATGGCAATGTAGTGTGTCGGCCGGGGCCGGCACCGCCGCGCATGCGCTCTAGTGGTGTTCGTCGATCTCTTGCTCCTGCTCCTCGTCGAACTCTGCGTCCTCGTCGGCGGTGGCCTCCTGGTACTGCTGGTACTCGGACACCAAGTCGTTCATGTTGCTCTCCGCCTCGGTGAACTCCATCTCGTCCATGCCCTCGCCGGTGTACCAATGCAAGAAAGCCTTGCGCCTGAACATGGCGGTGAACTGCTCCGAGATGCGCTTGAACAGCTCTTGGATGGCGGTGGAGTTACCGATGAAGGTGGCGGCCATCTTGAGACCACGGGGTGGGATGTCGCACACGGCGGTCTTGACGTTGTTCGGGATCCATTCCACGAAGTAGGACGAGTTCTTGTTCTGGATGTTAAGCATCTGCTCGTCCACCTCCTTCATGGACATGCGGCCTCGGAAGATGGCGGCCACGGTGAGGTAGCGTCCGTGGCGCGGGTCACAGGCTGCCATCATGTTCTTGGCATCGAACATCTGCTGCGTAAGCTCGGGCACGGTCAAGGCACGGTATTGTCTGCTTCCGCGGGATGTGAGAGGAGCGAAACCGGGCATGAAGAAGTGAAGACGTGGGAAGGGAACCATGTTGACGGCCAACTTACGGAGATCCGCATTCAGTTGACCAGGGAACCTGAGGCAGGTGGTGACACCGGACATGGTAAGGGATACTAAGTGGTTGAGATCACCATATGTGGGGGTGGATAATTTGAGTGTGCGGAAGCAGATGTCATATAAGGCCTCGTTGTCGATACAGTAGGTTTCGTCTGTGTTTTCTACGAGCTGGTGGACTGAGAGAGTCGCATTGTAGGGTTCAACGACGGTGTCTGATACTTTGGGGGAGGGGACGACTGAGTATGTGTTCATGATTCTGTCGGGGTACTCTTCACGGATCTTTGAGATAAGAAGTGTACCCATACCGGAACCGGTACCACCGCCGAGCGAGTGTGTGAGCTGGAAGCCCTGTAGGCAATCGCAGGATTCAGATTCTTTGCGTACAACGTCAAGAACGGAGTCGACTAGCTCAGCACCCTCGGTGTAGTGTCCCTTGGCCCAGTTGTTGCCGGCGCCGGACTGTCCGAACACGAAGTTGTCGGGCCGGAAGATCTGTCCGAAGGGTCCCGAGCGCACCGAGTCCATAGTGCCGGGCTCGAGGTCGACGAGAATGGCGCGGGGCACGTACTTGCCACCAGAGGCCTCATTGTAATAAACGTTGATGCGCTCCAGCTGCAGGTCCGAGTCGCCATGGTAGGCGCCGGTGGGGTCGATGCCGTGCTCGTCGGAGATGATCTCCCAGAACTGGAACAAAATTGTAACCGTTAGCGGAACGAAAGCAGTTGTGTGGTGAATGTGGTATAAAATGCAACCAATTAAGATGCCTACACGAAAGCTCTCGGCGGACTATTTCTAAGTGCGCCGGCGCTACTTTCCAACCGGTTTTGCGTTGTATAAAATATCACGGGAGTGTCTCATCCCTACTGCGGTCTGTTCGAGTTTCAATGGGCACTTTCGTGATTCTATTCAAATGTAGTTTTCTAAAGGTTATAAAGCTCAATGAACCATCGTTAAAGGTAGGCAGGCAGGATACATAATACATCATTAATGAACGCTGGCGCTGGGAAGGGTTACGCAAGACAATGGCATGACTTATGACAGCGCCAGTACCTCGCCTCGGCCGACACCCACGTCCACCCGTATTTAATTTATCTTGCCTTATAAGTGGTGAATGTCTCGAACGACTTCGCTTCGGCTTATTAGCATTCGATTTTACGATGCCCCTAAAAATCAGCCACAGGATTTCGGTCCGGGCGACCATATGGCAGATAATTTCGCAATAAAATAATAATTGTCAGCTTATTTTCGAGTACGAGTACCTACTCAAGATCATAATATGCCTGAAGATATTTATATGTGCAATTAGCTGACGTAACCGCCACGCCTATCAATTAGGTGTTCAATAAACTTTTTGCAGTTCTCAGAACTTATTACTGTCTCACTTATGGAGTTAAGTTTACAAGAGGCTCACAGCATCGTAAATCAATTTTTCAACGCTTACGTAAGTGGTGAAAATGTAGCTAGTAACACAAGGCTGTAGCGAGCAAGCACTGTGTTTAAAATTCATCAGTGCGCGCACGCCGGTCCTAGTGATGTCATCCGAGTGGGCAACTCGGCATGTACATATATGGTAATATGACTAAGATGGCCGCCTTTTTGGTTCAGGGTTTAACAGCTTCAACTCTTGTTTATTTAGTGTGTATAATATAACAGGCACTTACGAGTGAGGCGACAGTTATTTTTAGAACGAATCGAATTATTTTGGACTGAGTTCTTTAACATCACAAATAAGGAGGTATTAAATTGTCATTTGGACTATACATGAAAATTAAAATAATGATTTAAGGACATTTAGAGAATTTGCTTGATAGAAGAGAATCAATAAATCCTTTATTTGTGTAAATTAATTATTAATACCTATCTTAAAATATTAAAATGACATCGTTTTTGTGCGATATTGACACGAACAAGAGACTATCGTCTTGATCTCGCAAAGAAATCAATCAACTGTCACCTCCCATAGACAAAAAAGCCAAAACACAAATTACAAAAAACTAAACTCGATTCATAGACACGTCAATTCATCAAGCCTTTCATGGATGACATTGTAATGATTTTTAATAACAGTGAAAAGTGAAAGGCATTCCGTTGGAAAGGCTTGCTCTCATGGTAACTAGATAGAGCAGACAAGTTGAAAGTATCGTGTGAACAGCAAAAGGGAAACTATGGCGTCTGTAATAGTTTCATGGTCGTAATACTGTTACCATTGTATACGATTTCACCGAACGCAGTCGGTTCATGCTAATATATTATGACTTTCAAACTTTTGAATTGTAGAAAGGGATTGTATCTTCTTTTTAAAGGTCGTTCGAAATACAAATGACTAGAGATTATAACGTTGAGTTTTTTGACAAGTAATTATATCCATAGACAGCATAATGTAACTCATTTGTTTATTTTTCATTTAGGTGTTTGAAATTGGAATGTTACTCATTTTATTTAGTGTAACAAATTCTGGAGTTAAATACGGTTTCAGACCTAGTTCAGCATCATTATTGCTCGCTTCCTGCAGTTAATCCGTGAGTTATACTGGCATATTTATATGTTAACGGTACTGCGCGCATGCACCAACTCTATGGCGGCTTGCTGCTATGCCAGCTATTTTTAAATGGACATCGACCGGCATCCGTCGGGCCGTTGAACTCTATAATCTACTCTATTGCCAAACGGTGATAAGATAAGCCCCACTTATGAACTCTTTAAGTTTCAATTAAAGATGAGAAACTCCAGAACATCTCAGTTATTTGTTTGCCTTTTAATATTGCGTAGGATTTTGATTGGATTTTATCGATATGACTGTATTTATAGTTCGATGTCTGATTAATGGGAAATTGATCGTGAAATCGCATTGTTGAGATGCAGAATTTATTTTATTGGTAAAAGTAGCAAATTTATTAAAACTTACATTTTCCACATCGATAGAATTATTCAAACTTCATTTGTTTTGTATAACGAGGTTTTTGTGCAAAACATTATTGGGCATATCGAAAAATATTAAAATGACTCAGAACTCAACGGAACTAAAAAAGTTGTCGACAGCAGAAGTTTTTACAACAATTTTCTCGGTCAGTGATCGGATGATATTCTCTGTCTGTAGTTCATTCGTATAGTAAGATTTACTAGAAGGAATGACTAATACAGTACTTATTTGTTAAGTAATCATATTTTTTGCCGTAGGTGTTTATAAAGGTGCCAAGGTTTCGATAAACTGATGTCATATGTTATTTAAAATACCTCGATTTCTTTAGTACATTAAACACCTGGTATTATTGCCTTCTTTAGCATTTATTTTACTAAGCGGTCCACCTATTGTATGTAAGTATCAAGATTTACACAGCTGGTTGTAGTTGTGTAGATCTGACTCGCATTCAAATACCAAGACTGCATGATTCATATTCTGAGTAATAAATTGCTAACAGACATTAATAGTTATAAGAGCTGGCTGAATCAATTAAAGACAATCCGAGTTACTTGATGATAAACTCTTTGGTTGAGTCGCTTGTTTTTGAAAGTTTAACAAACTGAAACAAAAGTGCTACCAACATAAATAACTTGTTCCATATTCGATTTGTGGCTTTTACTGGTGTTCACTTTATTTTAGGGCGTTAGGAGATTTATGGTTCTCGTTTTGGTTTGTTAGTAGTCTTGCTGCGCATGCTCATATTTTAAATTTGGAACATTTGGATGGGGTTGGTGATTGAGAATAAATTGTTTTGTGTGGATTTATAATAACTTATAGCAAGCCTTTAAAAAAATAAACGTCAATTATTTCTAGCTAATCTAAAGTTTTAATTAGTAGCTTCGTTCCGACAGCAATTATCTCAAGTTCTCTACAATCAACGTAGAAATAACTTATTGGAGCGTGTACAAAAACATTTACTGTTATATCCAATCTGGAATCGTATAATATTTCATTGTCTCGATTGAATTAAAAACTCAAGATTGATGACTTATAATTGACCTCAATTCGTCACAATTGGCCGATCTGCTGGAGCGTATAAATGACACAGCTATAATATTTATAAGAAACAGAATAAATTGGAAAAAAAGATGTGTGAAATAAGGACAGTGTAGAGGCGATAGACCGTCGGATTCGTATAGCATGTTATTCATGCACCAACGGTGACCAACAGTAGTTTCACTCGTATTTGATAAGAAAGTATATAATTACAGCTTATTTGCAAGCTAATTAACTGGATATCCGGGTCAATCAAGGTAATTATCTTATCGGGTTATCGAAAATTGAAGTTAGAAACATGAAAGCGCGCGAAAACGCATGACAGCTTGTTTCTTTTTTTTGGCAGGTGTCATGCTGTTTTTAATTTATTGCTTTTATTTTTTTGTAACTCAGATTTTATGTATTCTGCATAAAATGTTAGGTTATTTTTAATACTACAATTAAGTATGTAAATTGAAACCGAATTTTGTTCCTCATACTTGTAACGAGAAAGGTTTAATTGCATAACCATAAACGAGGACAAGAAATTGAGAAAGGAGGATTTACATAATCAAGTTGACAGATGTTGTCTGTAATCAATATCCTTTCTTACTGTATTTATATAGATATAGGGCTGCCAAACAAGATAATTATGTATAACAAGTTGTTTATTTAGATTAGATTTTGAACCGGTTTTTTTTTACCTAAGCCTTGGATCTGTCATCTACCAATGTAGCTTAGCCAATGAGGTAATAACACATTACTATGACGATGACTCTACCTGATTATATTTGCCTATTTTTAATATATTTTATAAGTTACCTTATAATCTTATTTGTTACTATGGAAGTTTGATATGAAGAGAGATTGGGATTGTTGTATAAATTACCTAGAACTTCGACCCAAAATTATGATTAAATGCTATATAAAGTCATTATGACATGTTTTGTACATAGTTAATTATAGTAGGTAAGATGCTCAACTTTTGACCTCAAGATAGTAAACTATTATTACATGATTTATATAAACTTTTTTTTTAAAAAATGCAGTTTAGATACATTATGCATGATCAAGGTAAAGTTGCCCCTAATGCTCGTGCGTCCATCCGTGAAAAAGCTGCCCCGTTTGTCTATTCCCGAATTGTGAATGGAGATATGCAAGATACAACACTTATATCTAATCGATTTCCTTTGTAACTAAAGTATGAATTAACAACAGCATTTCTTACCGTAATACTTAAAACAGTTAACTAACATTAATGTAAGTACAAATCCAATTGGATTTCTAGCGAATTCCATCGTAGAGTTGAACCGTTAGCGACCGTTATTAGGCGCGAACCTGAATGTTAATACATCTGGTACTCAGTACGTACCTTAGCTCCAATCTGGTTTCCGCACTGGCCGGCCTGAAGATGCACGATTTCCCTCATATTTGATTATTTGAATATTTGTAATAAATAACTAAAACACTATACGCGACTCTCGCACTACACAACTCGCAGATTTGATCAGCCGTTCGGGCCGGTGGGGATTTTTGAGGCCCGCTTCGCCTCCGCGCTGCGGTCGGATCGCGGGCTCTGATTGGTCGATAGCCACAGAGCGTTGCCAACTTCACGGTACACGAGTGCTTATCAATTCGTAAATGGAATCATCCCACATTTCTATACATGGATATTGTCGTGTGATGGGTCATTTTAAATCGTCTGTTTTTTTTTATGACTGTAACCTTTTTTATTTTTTATTCTATTGGGTTTGGTTCCGTTTGACATGCATACGTGTCGGGGTGTGATCATGCGTGTATTTATAAATGTGTAGCTTTCGGCGAACATTAAATTCGTTAACATGGCGTGTCGACCACTCGGCACCCCTGCTTACAGCCCCCAGACACGACAACTCATTATGAATTCGATAAAAGCAGCTAATCATGTTATGAAACGTGAACCAGTTGTATAATTAACAATAATATTTTTGACTAAATGTGTCTTCTTCGTGTATATTAGGTTATTTAGCAAATTAAAATAATTTAATAAAATGTAGCGTTAATTTTATGAATATATTTCGTTATCTACCTTAATTTTGGATGTCTGACCTCTACACAGCAATTAATCCTCGCAATCATTTTTCTCTAAATGTTTTTATTTTACGTTAACATTAAGTATAAAGAAAGATGGTAAAATAATAATACTGCTTTCAAATAATTTACAAACATTTAACGTTGAAACAACTTTCCCATAAAAAAATATCCAAATGTTATAGATTCGTTTATTTATATCAATTGGACAGTTATGAAATCATAAATCTGTCTTGGCGATCATAAAAAGCTAATTTCAACGTATAGTTCTTTTTATTGCAGTTGTTTTATGCTGCTTTTTAATCAACTAATTAAAGTTTAAAACATGTTGTTTTTTGCAATCTCTATGAACTATTTTCTGTAAAGTCCTTCGATCAAAAATCCAATGAATATAATATACACAATAATGTTACCTTCATAGTTACCGAAGTTTAAAATCAGATTGAGCTGGTATATTATGTCAAGTTGCACTAATAAATTGTACAAAAGATATAACCTTGTAAGAGATAGCTATCATTAAAAACTTCCTAATTAGAAGGTTTTCGAGTCTTCAAAATGCGACGGCTTATAACATATCTGCCTCATTTTTATCTATATTATCATTGGTATAGCCAAATGGTTTGCAAAAGAAAAGTGTAACAGATAATGTGGACGTTGAAAGAAATGTATAATGAAAATAGGCCCAAAAGTCTATGATGTAGATCTTTTATAAACAAAATAAATACCTTAACAAAAGAAAAAACCGAATTCTTGTATTTTATTTATAACAGTAGAAAAGTTACCTAAAATAAAGCACAAATTTTAATTTACGTTGCATTTGACTTTATTACCTTCTTAAATGTTATTTTCCTTACTCTACATTTGTATCATAGCTTTAAAAGGCAAAAATATTTGTCCCAAGAGTTTACTGGGTCAGTCTGGCGCTGTCGTCAGATTTTTGGGTGTGGGTTGAAGATGAATGAAACAAAGGGACTATAATAAGTCTTTTGTCGGTTGAGTAGGCATGCCAGTGGCTAAAGTTCATTGAGGCTCTCGTAAATAATGTACTTACTTACCTAGATAAACTTTCAGAATGATTAATGGAAATTTCGAGAAAATTGCACGGAAATCTCTCGTCTTTTCAAAAGACGACTGTCGTTTGTTTATCGAATCGTAAAATAATGATTATGTGTGTTAAAGAGTAGATTTTAGATATTATGTCAAAAGTCAATTTAACTGCAGGATAACAAACTTTGTTTAGCCTACAATTACATGCATTTTGAATGCTATATTTTTTGCAGACAGGTGATAGGTGTGTAAGTAGGTATATTTAGTGAATCTGCATGTATTTTATTCTCATCTTTATTCCCCAAAGGTACAGACGGACTGATAATTTTCTGTGCGATATTTCACTCTTCATGATATTGCAATTACATATCCATAAAATGGCTGTTAATTTTGTAAAGCAACAGTTTTAAAAGATGTTGGTTAATCATTAATTAAAGTAGTTTATCTAATAGACCTGAAGACCCTTCCTAGAATAATCGAATACGATTCAATTCACGTAATTGGTAAAATAGCCAATTATTTAATTGTTTTACTTGATAATTGTGGTCAATTCAATAAATGTAACCGAATCTTTTAATTTACACGACCTTCAATAATGAAGATACCCACAAAGAAGAAGAAGTAGACATTTACATAGGGTACGTAGAGTCCATAACGTTACTTTTATAAAAAACAATAATTAATGCTAAAAACATTACGTCATTAAGGTGACCTCATTTTATTTTCCTTATTTAACGGAGAGAATTTACATTTATAGTATATGCCTGTATTATTATTAGTTAAGTAAGAAATATTCATTAGATTTGTTTGATCCACACATGTTTGAATGGAAGTGTCAGCATACTTGGGCCCTAAGATTGCTCCCTGCGAATCCCTTTTTAACAACAACAAAATATGGTGATAGAATATTAAGCATCTCATTAAAAATATTTTCATGTAAAGTAAAGCCGAGACGAGTAGGTACATATTGCTAACACTTTAAAAAAGTTATCAGAGTTTATGGAGAGCCTAAGCTCCAAACTCTACACGTCCTAACCTAACATTCTCTATCTCTCATCATAGCGAATAGCGCACTGCGTAAATCCCAACCTTTGTCAAAATATATCTAAATCACGTAAATTTGTTGAGGAAAAGTATGTTTGATACGGCGCGGGCTATTTTTAACCACCTAATTCCATATAAGAGGAATCTGTAACAAAATTCAAAAAGAAACGACAATTCGTTTCTTTTTGAATTTTTGTTAAATGAATGTTACCACTCTATATCGGATTTTCTAGCTGATGCATTTTAGTTGTGTATCAAATATGTTTTGTATGTTTGATGATGAACTGCATCGATGTTTGCATGCCAAAATGGCAGAATGTACAAGGATTCTTTAATTTAATGTAACCAGCTTATTGTAAATACATACATTGTGAGCAAATAAATATTCTATTATATTATATTCATGGTGCATGTCTAAATTTGTATCATTAGGGAATAAAAACCGGCCAAGTGCGAGTCGGACTAGCGCATAAAGTGTTCAGTACCATTTTATGGAATTCATTAATTTTTATAAAAAAATTATCGTTCTTACCGCGGCTACAGAAATACAAACTCATTCTCATGAACAGATATTATCACATATTATTACAGAAGGACGGACGGACAGCGGAAGATCAGTGGTATATATAGGGTCCCGTGTGCACTTTTAGGGTACATAACCTTAAAAAGCAACAAAACTCTTAGAAGGTACATCCAGTTTTGAAAACCACGTCCTTTTAATAGATCTTTAGCAAGTATATGGCCAGTACTTTACAGACATAAAAGCTAAAACGACATAACGGGACCTAAAGAGGTTCTACGATTATGATTGAATAGATTGGCTCAGTGGGCGTTTGAGATTGGATCAAATGTTGGTTCCATTAGGACCGACAATGCAGAAGTAATTATGATAACATTATTATATAATGTTGGAGGTTTAAGCCCACGCTGACGTTGAAATGTTTCCGTTTGTCATTTCTTGAACGATTGCATTCAGTTTTGGAGAGAGATTGTATTATTAATCAAAGGTATGTTTCTATCTTGAAAGTTTTGACCAAACTTATTCGTAACTATTCCATATTATATGGGCCATCTATCCATTCTCGTTATGAGTATATCCCGTGCATTGAGCAATACATATTTGAAAGCAAAATCTTACCAAACGTTAGTTTTTCTATTTATTTCGTCATAAGGAAAAAGTTAAGGCATAGATATTATGAACAGTAGCAAATTTCTTCATCGATCCATAGGCATTTTTTCTTGGCTAGATTTCTAGGTTTTGTATTACTAAAACTAAAAGTGGCACAGGGTTTCTCCAAGTACCTACTTATGTAATGTAATTTGCTATAAGCGGTTTTTAATTTTTAATATAATAGATTATCGGTTGATAAGCCAGCTTTTCTGTTAATCTAGGCGCGTGTTCTATTCCACGAATTGATACTTATATGTGGTGTTGTTTACTTTCCGCACTTCGTCACATTGATCCAGAACAGAGGCTATTGCGACTTATTGGTCATAAATCCAAATTTGTGGGATTTTACTATGACTACATAATGGTAAGAAAAATATTAGCATTGATCAACACGCTTGCTCACTGCGGGTGTGATTATGTGATGTTTTTCTCATGATATTTACTTTCGCCGCCAGTTATTTGGAATATAATAACTACATAGTTCTATGGGTTACAGTTAATCTGTGATGAGACCAAATTTTCGTAGTTTAGAAACTCGTGCCTTGGTGAACAGATTTCCCAGTCAACCAGTATGGTAGCAATGAATGTTTTTAATGTTATATATGTAACTATTTATTTAAACCATCACATAACATTTAAATTATTACCTCTCAGTACTAAAACGAGTTATCCCAGTAAAGGAAAAACATGTAAACACCGCATGTATTGGCAACTTCAAGCTAAATTTATTTATTAAGCCAAGGGCGCCAACTCATCGCGCTCGACCATAATTCACAGAAACTGTTTGATATTGTCACTCCGTCACTCCAATGTGGTCGCAACTCTTAAATTACTCTTTAACGTCAAAACAAGCTATTTAGGTTACACTGGTTTAGTTAAATGTAGCTGGAATTGTAATACGAAGGATAATGTTATACCTAATTACCTCAAAGGAGCTGCTGTTTTGCAGGTTTAAGTAACAAAAGCATTCAAATGATCTAAGTCTACAATATTTATGGCAAAAAATATTAAATATAATATAGTACCTTTTCAGAAAAACTAGAAGTAAAACAAATAAATAGAGAGAGCTCTTTGTTTTGTGTCAATTTAACCTCAGTCAGGCCAAAAAGTTTATTTTCTGTAGGAAGTCGGTATTGATATGTTAAAAGCTTTGGTGAATGTCGAAGGGTAAATTGAAAAGTCGTGGCTTCTGTACTTCTGTTATTTTCACTAGTGTTAGATTCACGTCTTGGATCTCTTTGAATGTGATCTCTGTTATGTACATTCTAATGGCCAAATCCTTAATTACGACTCTATTTAAGTTGCCGTGAAGTCTCATGCTGTCTCCATCATTTAAACTACTATTTAGAGTGACGGATAGACATACAAGAAATGCGTATATTCCGGGCTATCTAATATTGTCCATATTTCACATTAAAAATGAATGTTATGGAGAGATGCAGTTGTTACATTTTGTAAACTCACTTCCTCTACTGTTTCCTTTTTCCCTTATTCCATGGTTTTAAAAACTTATCAGGCCGTTGACCGTAGATTGTCGCAAACTCAATCTAGGTCACAAGTATTGATTTGGCTGCACTGTAGGGAGCCTAGCCTGTCTAGCGCAGGGAATGGTCGTTACAAGTCTGTACTGTGATCTGCGCATGTCTGTTCTATAGCTTATATTATTGACATCTGAAGAGCTAACAGCTTGGTTACAATCTTCGTAAGCTGGCTGTCAAGTTTGAAACAACTTTCTCTGTCTTGACACACTTTCAACTGTTTTGAGAGAAGACCAGCCCCCGTAGCCAAGTGCTATTTCCACAAGCGTTAGTGATGATAGAAATCGCTTAAATGACGAATTACAATGAAGTCACGTGACTTATCGACTTAGACTTGTCACTTCCATACATTTGAGTGATTCGATTAGCGTTAACGCTTGTAGATATGTCACTTGGCTAGAGGGACTGGATAAGTAAGCGTTACTTGTGCGTTTTAGGATGGGAAAGAATGGCACACAAAAAGAGGATGCCCAGCAGTGGAATGTCAAGAACAGTGGAAAATTGGAAGACATTTTGCATTCTGATTTGGCGTTAAATAGATTGACGTATGAGTCAACAGTACCAGTACTCTTAGAAATGAGTTGTCGTCAGCCTTTGAATAAAGGTTATTTTAATAAACATTGATTTGATATTTTGGTAGCCTACCTATCTCTTTAATAAATTAAGCCGGCCACGTCAGCATTATCGATTCAGTCGCAGCACAGACAAAACCAAGAATAACTTTAGAACTAGGAAGCTCTACCAATGACATTAATGACCACTTCTCTAGTTGTTTTATGGAGAGAGCATCTTTTAGTAATATAGTGTTTAGTTTTAGTGCTTCAAAGTCTAAAGATATTTAATGAGGAGTAAATCTTCCAGCGTTATCGCATTCTGTGTGCATCAAAATGGAAGGGACAGACTGATTTATATAACTAGGTGTTTTTTTTTTCATCAAGTTCAATAATATATTGCTTATTATTGCAATATTTCACTGTTTGTAGAATACTTTACAATTTGCATCAATATTTTAGCATAACGTAGTGAATTTGAAAATATCTATCTCTGAAATGATACTGCATTTAAATCCGCAGCATGTCTTTCATTTAGAGTAAAAAACTAAATTTTAGGTCGTAAGTAAAAGTCAAACCACTACCTAGGTTATTTAAAAATGTAGAGTAATAACCCCTGGTTTTTGAAACGTTGATCAACACAATAATTAGTTTAATTAACTGTCAAACCTCATGTTAAGCGCTGTGATTGGTTGTTAGTCTTTTGGTCAACCAATCGCAGTCGTCATCAGTAGATTTGACAACAGATTAAATTGATCACCCTTTCAGACACCGGGCGTAAGTCTTTTATTTTGTCTGCTTATCAATTCGGTCATGTTATACATAAAAATCACATGATGATCGAATGCATGGCATGATATTAAGGGCCTTCCAAATGTCGACGGTGTTTAGTAATTGCTTAGCAAGTTCTAAATTCTAGTTCTCTAAAGAAAAAATTGCGAAAACCGTCGAGAATTCCATAAATAATGCCAGTGTGCTTATAGTTTGTAATAGTTTACCAATTATTATAAACTATAATTTGTTATTGTAGTTCGACCATCCTGGCACACACCATGTTTTATCTCAGTTGTTGACTGTTTAGAACGTACTTGGTATATCAATGCGGCGTTATTCAAAAAGATATTAAGTGTATCTAAAATGGCTTTAAACGATTCTTGCCTTTCAAACAATCTGGTACACGTAAAACATAGGAACAGGAAGAAACCGACAAAGGTATCTTCAAATAGAGAGACGCAGTGGCTTAGTTTCTACTCTACTTGAAATAATAACTTCGTAACTTGTGTTAATTAAATACGTCTGTACTAGTAATGCTTAAGGAAAGGCAGAATAGATCCTACGGCTTAGTAAGACAAACACCCGCCAACAACTCTCACGACTACATCTATCTTCTGTCTTATAACTGTGTCTATGGACAGGCACTTGATTAGATTCTATTATCAATAAAAAATATTTATAACTAGTAGGATAGAAAGAAACAGAGTTTTGGAGAAAAGTAGCGAATCGTGATCAAGATTTATTGTAAAATATATAAATAGCTGCTAAAATCTTTAAGAATTGATTTAGGTTGTAAGTATTCTATTAGTGTAGGTAAAAATGTTATGTATTTATCTAAAGTTTAATAAATATGTATTTACACAAAATAGAAGTAACTATAAATAAATTCAATCACAAGTATTTACAAACTTAACTACATCTACTACATCCACAAAGAACACCCAGATGTAGAACAAGCCTTTGTGGATCACACAAACGCTTGTCCCATCCGGGGATCGAACCCGCAGCTCGTAATAACACTCGGCTATCCGTGCAGTAATTTTTTAGTCATAGAACATATATCATCATCATCAGCCTATCTTCGTCCACTGCTGGACATAGGCGTCTCCTATGGCACGCCACTGAGCTCGATCTTCATCTCTTCGTCACCAACCACTGCCAGCCACTTTGCGGATATCGTCGCTCCATCTAGCCCCCGGCACTGCGTTTGCCGAGACGCCATCTAGAACATATATACATACTGAGTAAAATTAAACTTAAATCTGTTATGTGCCTACCACAAATTATTTTTACTTTACACTTTAGTACATCTCTAAGCAAAGACACAGCTCTACAAAAGCATTTAAAAGCAAAACTTTGTTATTTAATTCAAGTAACTGGTTAATGCTACGGCCAAGTCCATTACTCGTAGAAAACTAAGACAAAAAGGTTTCGACTTAATGAATTGTCTTTTCTCTTGTCGCACTTAAACATTTTTACCGACTTGACTTGATTTTAAATGGAACTTAGTAGCTCTTCGTCCCATTTGTGTGAATGTTTGAGTGTTTCCGTCAATTTATAAGTAAACACGTCATTTTCTTAAAATTCTATGTTCCTTGGTATACGCTTTTTTGCTTAAAAATAATCACCTAATATTGACGAATGTTTTATTCAGCGCTCCATCTCTCCAATTTAATTTGAATTCTAATACAATGCCAATGCAAAATTATTATTCATTTAGCAGGCACACACAACACACTGTACAATAGAATACTCTCAATGTTTAGATTCCAGGTAGTTCCTTCTATTATCAACATTATTTTTAAGAAAACTGTATCTCCTGCCAGCTATACTATGTAATATCAGTTTTGCACTGGCATTGTATTAGAATTAAAATCAAATTGGAGAGTAAGGCTGCTGTTCTGGCTTTAATACCATAGTTGGATAAAATGCATAAATACTTGATCTTTTAAAAACAATATGTTTAATAATCTATACTTATAATAAATCTGTAGAGAGGTCAATTCTGTACATCAAATATATTTTCAAAATAACTATCAGGGGGTGATTAGTGATCGATACTGATGCCAAAAATTCAATCAGTAAAATTTTTGTCTGTCTGTCTGTCTGTCTGTCTGTATGTCTGTCTGTATGTTCCTTATAGAAACAAAAACTACTCGACGGATTTTAACGAAACTTGGTACAATTATTCTTCATACTCCTGGGCAGGTTATAGTATACTTTTCATCACGCTACAATCAATAGGAGCAGAGCAGTGAAGGGAAATGTTGGGAAAACGGGAGAAGTTACTCCATTTTTTAAGCTTCCGTCGCGTATGCAGCCTTAATGGTTAAAGCTACATAGAAATCATGTATGACGGAAATGTTTTACATAAAATTATCTAAAAAATATCCCACAACAGCATATGTCTATCTTTTATGGTTGACTCACAATAACACGTGTAACGTGTAATAACTCCCGATAGCTTAGCAGTTCGGAGCTTTCTGATTATATTTGTTTACTCTTACGTTTATAATACTCTCACTCAACCCTAATTAAAAAAAAGTTAACATTATTACCTACCTATTCAATAAAAAAAGAATCATAGAAATCGTTATAGAAACACCAAACTTATACATGAAATACGATAATAAGCCATCGCGCCGTCGCGCGTGAATACTGAATCATGCTATAGGTAAGGATTATTTTTGTGTAAATAGGTATTAGTTATTTTGGTAGTGTTTAAATATTCGTTCAAATTACAAATCATTAATAGTTTCCATTTTATTTCTTTTTAGGTGAAGTAGTAGTAGAAGTAGTAGCATAGATTTTTAGATACCGATAGGTTAGTTTTGGCATATTTATGTTCAGTTTTTTTGTATTAACGTAGTTACTTTTATTAATTATAGTAGTTATAGGTATTTATTTTTAAGTAAAGTAAAATACGAAAGTTAATCTGTCTGTTACATCAAAACCACTGAACCGTGAGAAAGGACATATGCTACTTTTTTACGAAAAACGACGGAAACGCGGACGAAGTCGCAGGCAAAAGCTAGTTACACATAAATGTTAAAAAAAAACACCTTGAATGAAATTTATATTAGACCTCCTCTGAGGTATATATACCCTATCGATGACAAAAGTATTTTTCGAAATCGATCCACAATTGCTGGAGATATCATTTAACAAATATACAAGACAAAAATCTGTTTATTTGAGAACTTGCTACGTTGGAAGTCGAATAAAAAAAAGTTTAACTCAACGTTGTAAAGACACTTAAACTTCATAGTCGATGGTAATCTTCTGCGTCGTGTACAACGAAGTAGGGGAGACAAATTAATTAATATTCATGTAATTAATTATACAAATGGTCAAATAGCAGTGCTTTTTAAAAATGATGAGACGAACAAGAGTTTATAAATGCAGGTACTTTATTTTTAAGTCGTTATTATAATTGAAAAAACATTTCTTGAAATTGCTACAGTACATTTTCAGTACTTTCGCATTTCCTTTCATGGAATCAACACAGAATGACATAATACAACAATCGAAGCACAGATTTTTAAAGCAAGCTCGTAACATATACACAATACACACACAATGTATATATAATTTTTCAATTTGTCGAAGATTACTTACATCATTGTACTCTCCAATTTTATTCTAATACTAGCTGTCCCCCGCGACTTTGTTCGCGTGTTTTAGTTTCAACGGTTTTTCATTTTTGCAACATTTTTCACTTATGCTCCGCTCCTATTGGTCGTAGCGTGATGTTATATAGCCTATAGCCTTCCTCAATAAACGGACTATCCAATACAAAAATATTTTTTCAATTCGAACCAGTAGTTCCTGAGATTAGCGCGTTCAAACAAACAAACTAACAAACAAACAAACTCTTCAGCTTCATAATATTAGTATAGATAATGCCAATGCAAAATTGTTATTCATTTAGCAGGCACACAAACAAGACAGTACAAAAAAGGCTGCATTTTTTTTAAGAAAACTCGAATCTCCCTGACTCATTAACTAACAACAACAACAACAATTTACACATTTTTTTAACAATTTTGCATTGGCATTGTATTAGAATTAAAATTAAATGAGAGTAAGGGCACAGGTACGTCATTTAAAATTCCGCGATACGTTGTAATTAAGAGTCGACATTAAAGTAGTTGTTCTACAATATATTTATATAGGTACCTACTTAAATAAAAACACAAGGTCTAAAAACAACAAGGCATTACCAAATTATAAATGAATGAATCAATTGAGTAATTCTTATAAATAAATTGTAACCTGCAACCTCTCGCGTTCATAACAAATATTATTCATTCATTATCTCATTCATTTGGCGCCAAAAGTGAGTCATAGACAAGTAAATATGGCGTCTTCGACCACGATAAACACAATATGTTTTATAGGTAATATTCTGTTTGAAAAGAATACATAAAGGCCGTGAAATTATTTGAAAAATGACCTTGATTATGTTTTCAATGTCGAGTGTGATAGTTGTAATATTTTATATCAGTTTCGTAGAAAAATGATTAGCTCCGAAGCACTTGTACCTAAGTCTTTGATTAAATAATAAGGTAGTACAGTAAAGACCAATCTTTCTAATACCAGTATTTACAAACTTTTTGGTCAAACTTAGTATTAGCACCGGACGGATAAATGAAGAAGATGTTCTTTTTAGATATTCCTACTGGCAGAGGTATTGGAATAGTGCCAAAGTCTCAATCAAGGCACTTCCTAAAGGCCAACTTAGGGAAAATGCGAAAACTAACGTAGTGTGTTAGTGTAACATACATAAAGTTTATCTTTATTAAACAAATTAGGTTTATTCTCAGGAAAGTATAGCTTGGACTCAAATAGGGAAAGTTTTGATCGAAAAATGATCTCAAAGTGGTCCATATTCTTTACATTGCGTAATCTTTTTATCCAGAATTATATTTGTGTATGTAGTGAATAAGACTCTTAATTGTTTATTTCGCGAATGAATACTTTATCTCAAGTACAATGCAAATATTGTTAAAAGTTGTTTAATAATAAAGGTAAAATCGTCAATGTCGTGTATGAAGTAATGCAATAAACCAGTTCCGACATTACTGTATTTGGCAGTGTCGCGGACAGATCACGCGGTTCGCGGTAACGCCTACGTTCCAAGAGTTTCAATGTACCTCTAAGGTTGAAACCTCCTTCGATTGTTTGGAGCTAATTTTGATTTATCGGTCCAAGAATACAAGACTGCGAACCAGTGCCTAATATAGATTTAAGAAGAAATTCGTGTACACAGACCTATGTTGGGTATAAGAGTTGGTCTTTGAAGAAATAATTATTTAGACATAGTTAATTCACGCATATTTCTCGGGATCGTACGACTAGTTTATGGCGAAGTGTGTGTCATTACTTTGGTCGATCTATCAATTGATTATTCGCGTAACAAACGAAGTATTCTAACGACTCTCAGAGCAAGAGAGGCCTCTACCCAGTAGTGTAACTTGTGCGCACTTAAATCATTTAATGTTACAAAACTTTTCGCCACTTTCCCTACAAAAATTCGACCTCTCTATACTATAGTTTTTGCACATACTTAATAATATATTCGCGAACATTTTCCTCTTGTGTCAAGTTCTGTATAAGGCTGTGTGCCGAATGGCTGCCACCGCATACGGAATCTTGTCCGATCTGTAAGTGGGTCGGCTGATTTGCGAAGCCTTTAAGAAAACGAAGCTGATATCAAAAATGGCAGCCAATGTGTGCACTTGATGATATATTTCTTAGAAGATTGGAGTAAGTACTTATTTGTTGAATTAGTTCTCAGGTTTCCTGCACCTCGTGTTTGTTTAATTGCTGATCAAACTATTTTAATTACTTATACTACTCCCGCATTAGAATATACGTCGTCACCACAGATATTGATAGACTTAGAAACGCAAGAGAGTCTACTTAGCGTGCCCGGGTTAAGCATAATATGCTTAATGTGGCAACTGTAGCGCTCAGTTTGCATCGGTGCGCTGGCCTAGTGGGTTTCCCAATTTGTACCGGGCGTTTTTAGGGTTTCAAACCCCTAAGGGTGCCAACGTGACCCTATCACTAAGCCTCCGCTATCCGTCCTCAACGGGCTCTATCTCACGAACCTTAATAGGTAGACACTTTAACATCGTCATAACCTCGTATACCATTTTGTAATCTGTCCAGATTTTGCAATAAAATATACTTTTAACTATTTCGTCCCTAGACCAGAATGTAACAATACCTTTTAAACATTGTTTTATTACATACACTAAAGACTACTTAAACTGGTCTCAAATATAAATAGATAATGGTACCTATATTACGCAAATAAAAAGTTGTATAAACTAGCACAGGACCCTGCATCTGAATAGCGTGAAGATAATTTATTACTCAACCTTTTTTATTGAAGCCTCTTCATTGCATTTCAATGCAGCACCTCGTCGGAACATATTTAAGTTCAGATTTGGTGTAAGGTACAACACACAGTTAACCGCTATTTTGATCTATGTACGTTATAAAACATTCCTAAAAGGGATAGCTGTCTTCTTATCGTTTAGATATTTACCCTGCAAGGTTATCTGAATTATAAAAAAAGTTTATTTTTCGTCCAAAAGTAGGATGAATGTGTCACAAATAAGAAGATTAAGAAAAAGTGAATTAGTGACGTCACTAATTCACTTTTTCTAATAAACAATATGGCTGAAGCCTCGGTAATAGGCTAAAAGTTAACACTGTGTCCTAGGAATTAGGCATGATTACGACAGACTAAAGACTGGTTAATCGGTTAAATGGATTAACTGATTAAACGGAAAGTATAAATTAATCTCATTCAACAATAAAACTCTTTTTTTTTTTTTTTTTTTTTTTTATACGTACCTTCAGTTAAGTTTGTTAATAGTTAAGAATTAAACCATTAACCTCCTAGATTCGAAAAATACTAAAACAAAAATAATTATAGTTTACATTTTCTTTTTTTTGTTGTCTAAAAATAGTCACCGTAATATAAGACCCAAAAACAACTCATAGACAAACCACAATGTTAACAGTAAAAATACAACATAGCAGTAAAAGCAATTAACGAAAATACAATATTAAAAAATAAATCTTAAAACAAAAATTTTTCCTTTAGTAAAAGAAATCCTTTTTCTTTAGTACCTCGTCAAATTTCAGTAAACAGTCGTTAAGGAAATCAATATGGCCGGATGTCGCGCGAGGTCGACGACAAGGTCAAAATATAATAACTGGCTAGTAAGTAAGTATCTAAGATTAAGATGATTAATTATGTAAATACTGTAAATGATTTTATTAGTTTTCTGATTCCTTATTATATTCGTTGCGTTATACTATGATTTACCTACCCTTTTCTTAATGAGAATGTTGGATATGGGGTTCAGAACAGTCTATCTCTATCTGCGTAGAGTCTAAGAGCAAAGGGGGGGGGGGGGGATGTAGCACTGATTGTGGGGTGGGCGCTGAAGTCTGAAGTCTCCTCCCGTGCTGCAAACCCTCAATACTGTGCTCTAAGAGTCAGTCGTCGATCACAGTTGCCCACACTGCACTTACGCTTATGTTTGGTGGTAAACTTAACGATAAACGAAATATGAAATTCTTAATATACGTGAAGTTAACATTGGTTAAGCAAAAAATTAACAGTTGATATTGATTCCTTAAGTGGTCACAACAATATTCTTGTCCGGGGTGTCAGCGTAGTCGTAATATATATACACTTATTAACTTACTAATATAGACAAATTATCATTATCCTGCGTAAATTTAAATTGACAAATTTCTCTCGCCCTATCGCCGGCACCGAGTCGATCTTTGTTCATACAATATTTATCCCCAGTCTTTACAGCCGGTTCACACTAGTCGTAAGTCGCATATGACTAAAAGTTGAATGCTCTGGTCACCATACACTTTATATGGAGCTGTTCACATTGGATGAGACGCGATTTACATTTACATCAGACTTTCGACTTTTAGTCATATGCGACTTACGACTAGTGTGAACGGGCTGTTAGTGTTCTATTGCTTTGTAAAAGTCCCAATCATAATCCACTACCTGTATTCATTATTATTTTGCTACTTCTCAAAAGAAAGCTAAATATTTCGGATAACACACCAATTGTAAATTTTACAAGAGCAACGAAAATAAAATTATTTATTCAGGTTAGCCGAAAACATTACCTTCTACCTTACGTAATAAATATTCAGCCAAAAACGTATGCACGTTGTATGTCGAGTTCATGACGAGCTGGTTTTTGTATTGCATCACAAGATTATATTGCCTCGAATGATATGATTCTCTGAATTTCTCTGTAATATTACGTTCTTTATACAGGTTTTTAATATGTTTGAAAGCTGTCATAAGTCTAAAAAATTACGAGAAGGTCTACCGAAGATAAGATCCTGAAAAAACAGCTGTCACCTAAATATTTATACCTTAGATTATTCATAGACAAGCATAGAGTGTGCGCATTTCTAGTAAACTGATAGATTTTTTTTTTGCTGTAAGTACTACGCTCGTTTACTGATTTAAGTGATTTTCGACAGACGTTTATGCGAAAATATCGACGGTTCAGATATTATTAGGTTTTGAGATAGTTTTAATACAACGGCGCTCTCTGTTTTGATACAAATTTTACGATGTTACTCTATAGTTTACTTATTTTTGTACCTTTCAACAATTTAATTGGCTAAATTCTTATCTGACTTGATAATGTTATTAGTTGTTATATAATTATCTACATCAATGGTAGAACATAGATATTTTTAGTATAAAACTTGGACTTTGTTCTTTTAATCCTCTATGAGGAATCAAATTAAATTGTCTACTAATAAATTTTATCTAAGAAACACCTAAACAAACACAGCTCAATATTTTTTTCAACTCGACGACTTCGACGGGCCTGTTGGTCTAGTGGTTAGTGACCCTGACTGCTAAATCGTAGGTCGTGGGTTCGATTCCCACCCAGGACGAATCTTTGTGTGATGAGCACGATCATTTGTTCTGTGTTTGGGTGTAATTTATCTATAATATGTATGTATTTAGAAATATATAAGTATGTTTATCAGTTGTCTGGTTGCCATAGCACAGGCTCTGCCTAGTTTGGGATCAGATGACCGTGTGTGAGATGTCCCAAGATATTATTATTATTATAACTCTACATAGACAATTATTTATGTCAAAAATTAGGACGGCTATTTCATTACTAGTTTGTTGGCAAGATGTATTAAATATCCTTAGAAAAGTTTTTTAACAGCCTGTGTTGTCCCATTTTCCATTTCCCTCGGATCTGAAAAAGCTATACTTAATAATAATAAAAAAAGTGATTTATAAAGATCTATTTTTCTACTTCCTAAATACAAAAAAAAATAATTTCGATACTATGAAAATCTTATTTGTCTGCCCGTCTGTATGTCAAGGTTGATAATCTCCTAAAAGTCTGCATGGTAACGAATCGCATCTTATTATTCAAATGTGTTTGACGATGACGAATGCTTTGTGTTGTTGTGGGCAGATTACCTAATGCAGAAATCATTGTTTAGCCTTATTTACTAATACTAACACAAAAAAGTCAAGTACAAGGTCTAAATTAGACGTAGGTGCTCAAAGACTTCTACTTTCTAAGTTATAACTATCAAACTGCCCAATATTTATCGGTATAGACCAGGGGTGGCAAACCTTTATGGATTTACGTGCAATTTATTTTAAATATTTATTTAAGAAGGCCATAGACGTGCTGTCAAAAATGAACTTTACTACCAAACACAACATTTTGGTCTGTATTGTAATAAATTATACATTTAATCGTGTAATTCTAATAAAGTTACATTAGTGTGACTACTATATATTGTATATTATATTTCTGAAGTGTTATTATAATTAAATTAAAAACAAACCGTGCCCAAAGTATTGTGTCGAGTGCCATAGGTTCGCCATCCCTGGTATAGGCAGAGTAAGTTTGACAAGGCGTGGTTATCTCGAATTATTCGGAATATCCGAAAAATACTAAAATGAACTCATTCGAGTTTTGGATGTTTTCGTAGTCGTTAAATCATCTCATTTACCAAGTAACAATTAGCTAAAAACCTAGTAAGAATGCTGTCGTTTCTATATATATGTGAACAGCATATAGTTACAGTATTGTGGTGCTATATGCTGAAAACAGACTGCGATATACTTACTTCATCATCATCATTTCAGCCCGTAATCACCCTCTGCTGAGTACAGGCCTCCCCTTTTTCTGTCATTTATGTCTGTCTTGCGCGTCCCTCATCCAGGTGGTTCCTGTTACCTTAACTATGTCATCAACCCAACGTGCTCTCGGTCGTCCCTGACTCCTTCGACCTGTCCTTGGCCACCATTCAGTAACAGTGCGACTCCATCCGTCTGTACGTCTAGCTAAGTGTCCTGCCCAGCTCCATTTAAGTCGTGTCGCGCTGTCACCGGCGTCGAACACTTTAGTCCGATGATAGATTTCGATGTTACGAACTCAAATTACTATTACTATGTCATTATTTAACATGGTTTTAAGCTCAATCCAATGTAGCCGAGTTATCCAACTCACTACCATTATTAAAAACCCAAAAGGCAACTCCAAAAACTCCGCCTCTAAATTCTCACCTCAAGTTATTTGCTAAAAACATTGTATTTCCGCCCTTCGTGCATTACCTAAATTACTATCGTATTTCAACCCCTACGGAGGGAGGATGTGACGTCACTATGAGTCACCGTCCCACCCCTGACTAATCAATAGACATAGCCGGGTTTCTTTTGATATGTAACTATGTATTTAATTCATAAAGGTGTGTGCTACATTAATTAACGCGTAAACTTTTGCGAATTAATTAATTAATTTGTTGGATGTTTTCATTTAACCTGGCTTAGTATCTACTAAATATAGGTTAGTATACATCAAGATATAATTGTAGTACAGTTGTTTCTATACGAAATTGTGTACGAATTTAGTTTAGTAGATTCTGAGATGTAGTTAATTGTCACCTAAAACTGTAGTTACGGAAAATCTTAAACTTTACTAGACATTACTGATTTAATATGGAGTGACGCTTAAATTTTCGGATCGGAAGGATTTTCGAACTTACAGTAATCAAATATGCAACTTTTTATACAGATCCCACTGCTGGGTAAAGGCCTCCATTTTCCTCTTCCAAACCTCTTAGTCTTTTGCGACTTCTGGCCACGTGCGCCCCGCATATCTGACGAGAACATCTGATGTAACTTGAATGCGTAAAAAACGAGACGAAATTTTTATCTGTAATTAAGCAGTTTTATTTATTATTAGTTCTATAGATTTGGGTCTATCCTAAATCATAATCGCATATTGAAAAAAAAACTGGATCGAAAAAACAGTGAACTCTTAAATTAGATGATCATATATTGTAACCACAAACAATACGATAACTGCTGATTGTTATAAATATACACCCATTATCTATACTATTTTCCTAACTAAGTAGTGACCACAGGTATATAAATAGAGATTACAAAAAATTTTCCTTATCTCGTAACACAAAATGATGTAATTTAATGTAAAATACTGTATTTTTTGTATCTGAGTCAGTTGTGTATCGAACTCAAGAACAAAATTTTAAAGGCATAAGGCGGTTTACATTACACATCTTTTCATAATATAAAAGGTAATTAGAACATATCTAAATTATGAATACAGTAGGCATAGCTAAATAAATAATGCAGGTAACTTCATCACTTAAAGGTTGCGCTGTACTGACTGTAAATTTCGAATTGTGTGAATAACTTAGGAATTACTCATTCATTCATTCACTTAGAATTAATCCTAGGTCTTTTAACATAAAATAAAAACAGAAATTAAATATCGATCTTCCATTTTCTTTTTCCATTTAAATAAGACAAATTATAGTAAGTAGGACTAATTAATATTTATTTATGATTTAAAACCATTTTAGGTGTTACCAAATGGGTGTGAATCTCTCATAACTGTATAAGATAAATTCATCAGAACGCCATATTAAGAGAGGGCGTTGACCCTTCACCCACGGACCACCATAAACATAATTGGTAATTATTAAAGACTCCTTTGTAGATATGTAAAAAAACGTAGTTAAAGAAGTCTGTAAAGAAGGCATTTAGTCAAATTTAAATCCCCTTTTTGGTGAAGTATACATAAAAGGAGACCATTCATATTGGGCCCAAAATCGAAAGTGCCGGCCACTAAAAAAAAATGTTTTTAATCTGTTTGGGACATCATTTTAAGCATTTGGTACTATGGCACCAACACTATGGCACCATTATTTTAGCGGCTATATTAGTTTAAAGATCACATTTTTCGTACATTTGAAAAAGCTATTAATCTGTTTAAGACATCATTTTAAGCATTTGGTACTATGGCACCAAAACTATGACACCATTATTGTAGCGGCTATATAAGTTTAAAAATCAGATTTCTCGTACATTTGACTTTAAGCCGGCCAGTACATAAAAAAAGGTTTTTAATCTGTTTGATACATCATTTTAAGCATTTGGTACTATGGCACCAAAACTATGGCACCAGTATTGTACCGGCTATATAAGTTTAAAAATCAGATTTCTCGTACATTTGACTTTAAGCCGGCCAGTACATAAAAAAAGGTTTTTAATCTGTTTGATACATCATTTTAAGCATTTGGTACTATGGCACCAAAACTATGACACCATTACTGTAGCAGCTATATAAGTTTAAAAATCAGAATTATCGTACATTTGACTTTAAGCCGGCCAGTACATAAAAAAAGGTTTTTAATCTGTTTGATACATCATTTTAAGCATTTGGTACTATGGGACCAAAACTATGACACCATTATTGTAGCAGCTATATAAGTTTAAAAATCAGATTTCTCGTACATTTGACTTTAAGCCGGCCAGTACATAGAAAAAGGTTTTAAATCTGTTTGATACATCATTTTAAGCATTTGGTACTATGGCACCATTATTTTGGCCGTTTACAGTACAGTCCGTTTAACTGATTTTAACTTCTATTTCGTTGGTGACATGATAAATGGCAGCTGTAGTAACAGTTAGTATTGTAACCACATTTTTGCTTATGATCCGATCCATATGCCTATGAAATAGTAGTCAAAATCGGTTGAACAGCCTGTAAAAAGGTTTGTTTAAATATTTTATCTTATTTCCAATAGACTTATTTAATTGGTCATTCTCAATGTCAATTTCTCTTGATTTTTTGCCAAAATTCTGTAAGTGTGACTATACTATTAAAAAGATACCTTAAGTTTGACTGACTAGACATAACCACGTATGTAATCAAAAAATATATTCAAACCTAAGTAGTTGAAGGAAAAAGACTTGCGAGACTTAACCAGGTATGTATTTAAATAATATATTTACTCTTAAGGTCAAATGTACGAGAAATCTGATTTTTAAACTTATATAGCCGCTAAAATAATGGTGCCATAGTACAAAATGCTTAAAATGATGTATCAAACAGATTAAAAACCTTTTTTTATGTACTGGCCGGCTTAAAGTCACATGTACGAAAAATCTGATTTTTGAACTTATATAGTCGCGAAAATAATGGTGCCATAGTTTTGGTGCCATAGTACCAAATGTTTAAAATGATGTATCAAACAGATTAAAAACCGTTTTTATGTACTGGCCGGCTTAAAGTCAAATGTACGAGAAATCTGATTTTTAAACTTATATAGCCGGTACAATAATGGTGCCATAGTATTGGTGCCATAGTACCAAATGCTTAAAAAGATTCCTAAATAGATTAATAGCTTTTTCAAATGTACGAAAAATGTGATTTTTAAACTTATATAGCCGCTAAAATAATGGTGCCACAGTGTTGGTGCCATAGTACCGAATGCTTAAAATGATGTTCCGAACAGATTAAAAACATTTTTTTTTAGTGGCCGGCACTTTCGATTTTGGGCCCAACCTTGTATGAAACCTGAATGATCTCCTTTAATTACTTACATGTCTAATGTCTTAGTACACAAGTGATGTTCTGTTTAGGTAAATTAATAGCTAAATGTTTTAATTCCCGTAAAACAAATTAAGTAGATATCGTATATTAATTAGATTGTCAGAGCCAGACTCGTAGATAAGTCTGTTTATAGCCCACTAGCGACGTGCCCTGGCTTCGCACGGGTAGACAAGACATTAATATATCCACACCAACCTTATTCTAGAATCACTCTATCTAGTGGTGAAAACTAAATGCAAATTCGTTCAGTAGTTTTTGAGTTTCAGACGCGGCGGGGACTTGGTTTTATAAAATTTCGAATTTCTAGTAAATTATATGACTTCTATTTTTCTTACTCTTTTAATAAGTATTACGTAATAGTACTTACATACAAAATTTTTGTACCTATTTCCTAACGAAACATTGTTTTATTTTAATCTCCTTTGTTTACAAAACTGTATAATTAATTTAAAGCAAAAAGCAACCTCTATAACTCCAATCAACTACATAATAACTAAGTTCTAGCCATCATAAAATATCTAGTCAGCTCCAGCTATAATAATATTTCAGCTACACAGCGTCGGATTCGCCGCCATATTTGGCAAAGGTATTGATCGCAGAGCCTCAGACGAGTGGGCGGAATACAGCTAAGTTATAACCCAAAGCAAACTTGAATAACAATTAGTTTTGCGTACTTTGTTAAAAGGTTTTTTGTTTTGAAAATAATATACTTACAGAAAACAATATGGCTACATAATACTTGTCCTGATATTGGGATGTAGTTAATCACCACGCTTGTAACTATGACCACGCTTGTAACTTGTAACTTTTGGGGGTTACTTTTGAATGAATTTCAATTCTAATACAATGCCAATGCAAAATTGTTATTCATTTAGCAGGCACACAAACAACACACAGTAATAAAAATACTATCAATGTTTAGATTCCAGTTAGTTCCTTCCATTGACAGTATTTTTTCAATTCAAGAAAACTGAATCACGTGTCCGCTAAACTAATAACAATATTGCATTGGTATTGTATTGGAATTATATTATTTAAAGGTTAAAGGCACAGGTACGTAAGACATATAAATATGCCAATGGTATTTTATTAAAGGGCTGTTTTCCACGATTTATCACCTTTAAAATTAATTATCCTAAATTAGGTAGGTACATAGGTACATTTTAAAAGTAAAGATATAATCAATAAGGGCTGCTAGCTGTCGATTTGTTTCATTTAGATATTCTATAAGTTATTTTACACAATACAATATTATCTGTTTAATATCTAAGCAGCTTATAACACAATAACCTATTAGATGTAACAATAAAATTGAAAGTTGATGCACTGACAGGTTTCGTATGGTAACGCCATCTGTTGTGTGACTCATTCATGTTGGCTATATCATAATATTGATACATTATTGTCAGTGTTATTTTTTACCCGACTGTGGTGAAGTTCAAAAGGAGGGTTATGTGTGTTTGATTAATATGGTAAGCCTAACTTATATTTAGGGGGATTATCTGATGGTAAATGAACACCGTGCTTATTATACGTTGCTCGTGATTAGTATGAGTATGGGTTCTCCACAAACGAAGATTCTTGAATGCCTAATGAAGCCTAAGTAATCATCCTTACTTTCAAATTCCTCCTTTTGTATTTAGTTGTATACGTTAAGAGTGGAAGAGGGGTCATACAGTCATAGTGGTCATACACAATACAGTTTGTGAAATGCTAGTCAACAAGTCTTTCGATTTCTGTCAGAGATCAGCAAAATCACTATTCTAACGTAGCATTATCTGAAATATACGTATGAAAGACACATATCTACTTAAACATTCATTACAACCTATCTATCGCACCCACAGCCCTATAAAACAACCCCTAACCGCCGCCAGTACCTTTTCCCCACGAAACAGTCCCTAAACGTGATTAAGGGTAATAATAATAACTGGTCCCTTCAAGGCCACTGAGAACGTCTGACTCACGTGGCTCGGGGTGACGCGAGGGGGTTGTGAGCATAGGCTTGTGTAGGGGTTGGTGACGTCAGCTGCCAAAAATATAGTGTAAACGAATGTCTGGTTAAACGAGTATTGTTTTATATATGTAGCCATTTAATTTTTTTAAGACTGATGGTACTGATTGACACTCTGAGTCACTGACTTAGATTCGAAGCAAGTCTCTGCTGACTGATTAATGCCATCGCATAAGTGTCTTCAGTGGTGACATAAATTTATCTGATTGAATACTTTGGAACTACCCTACTGCTGTTACTGACCCAAAGTAAATCAGTCTTTATTTAAAAAACAGTATAAAAATATCCTTTCCTAAACTGAGGTTATATTTCTTTGACACTTGACCAGTCGTATGCAGATAGATTAATAATCTATCCAAATAGATTATAAAAATTTTGTCTATATTGCAAAGTTGTCGTCTAATAAATTACCATTAAACCACAATAGTCTTTATGGCAGAGCTACCACAAAAAACGGTGAAGGGTGAAAATATTAAGGGTAATTTCTCAACTAAAATAATGTTTAAAAAGGATTGCTAGTTGATCTAATAGTCTGTCATAAATAAATTAATTTCTTTACCTTAGATGTTCTTAGGTACAGACAAAAATTCTATCTTTAGCCGCTTTTTAAGTTTTTACTGAATTCGTATCGCATTGCATCCAAAAGAAATGACGTGAAAATGGAATTATGTACATATATAGGATACTGGTATATTGTGAGTTGCAATATCAAGTACGGATGTTTATTCTACGAAATTGTTACGACTTTCTGAAACAAACAGAAGTCCTCTAATCCTTTATTTCCTCATAATATATAGCTACAGTATCGGAAGCTTTTATAACTAAACCTTTAAGTATAAGCGACAAATCTTAAAACAAGCGTAGGTTCAATTTCTTTTTAAAAGTATTAAAATCAGTAAGTTGTCGGTTCACGTTACATAAGCAGTTTACATTTACCTCGCCTTGAGTCGGCCCACTGCGGATGACTTCAGCTGGCTTCAAACCCGCTCCTGACTCACACCCGTCCGCCTACTGACACTACCGTGCCATATGGACATAATGTGTACAGTTTTTACTAGTTTTTGAAGGGTGATAGGTGAACAGAGGGTGGTATTGTGTTTCGGGATGTTTAACGCTAACTTAAATATAGAAAAAAATACTTTTTTTGAGTAAACTTAAAGTTAAGTTTTTTGATTAACCAATTAGGGTAACAGAGCTTTTATTAGTCGGTCCTTTAAACCCATATTTTCCATTGGATCAGGTGGTATCTATCTAAAGAAATATAAAATGCTGAAAATGGTAAAGCCTATGTCATTTCCAGAGAAGTAACGGGCATTTTTCAGTAGGTACCTACGCAATTGCGGCTCACTGCGGTTAGCAATTTCAATTAATTTAATTTAAAGTAAGTAATTTAGTATGTTAAGGAATTCTTTTCAAATAGACGTGTTGCTATCGAGTTTATTGCCGAGGATGGCCGATTACGGATTGTTTTATAGTCGTTCAGTGACTCTATTGTCCTATTTGATTTGCATAGGTAAATATTTTATTTAGTCTTATCTTTGATTATATAATGTCAGTCTTGTAAGTTTATTTTGGTTATGTAGATTATTCTTCCATCATTTTTGATCCTGTCTTTAATCTGGCAAATATAAAAAGAGTTCAGTTAAAGTTAAGCTGGAAATATACAGCTATAAGTTTATAATTGCTTATTAGTTTGTAATTGCGTAATTTTCTTTAATTCACTTTACGATGTTTTATAAGTATCTATGTTGTTAAATTTTCTGTCTAACGTCTACTAAATTGATAAATTGCGTCGCATTAATGGTAGACATGATGACGGCATTAATGCTTCCTATCTGTGCCCACTGAGTAGAAAAAAAAGTAAACGCAACTGTCAGATTTTTTTTATAATCGGATTTATGTTCATAGACGAATTTCAAATTGATTGTGTACAAATAAAAACAAAAGAACGATGAATTCTATCTGCTTCAGTGTTTTAATATTTTATGGAATATAATATGTATGAATTATTTAACATTTTGATTGCAAATTTATGAATCTTATTAATTTTTTAATAATTCTTTCTACTTTTGAAGCAAAACTGATTGGCTAAATAGACTGGAATCTAAATAAAACATTGGTAATTTCAATCGATTTAATAAATTAAGTATGTACCATCATTAGATAAAGAAAAATTGTTTCTTTTCTATATATTTCTAACAAAATACAATTTATCACAAAAAGTTTCATTGCAAACAAGACTGCCTGACATTAACACAGTACCATAGATCCTGTTTATCCTATGTAAACACTACAATCACCAAAACAAGTTTTAATGGAGCCAAGGCTATCAAATCGTAGGCGTTTTGTAGGCGATTCTTTCCTATACCCCTGCCAACTTAAAAAGCAGTTGTTATCGCTTCTGTTTTAAGGTAGTTAAAGGTCATATTCCTATGGGATGATGTTATTAATTAATGAGGCCATAAAAGTCACTTGTGTTGGCTATGTGTCTCAATTTACGCGCTTGGTCCGTCTTACTCTGTCAGACTCTCAATGTGAAACGGGACAATTTGGATTTATATGTTGATTGCATTTGTTTCGTAACTCTCATTACACGAATTGGTGTTTAAGTAGCTATATTTAGGCTTATGTGACTATAATTGTCTTGATTTTGACAGCTGCCATATTACTAAAATATAAAAACGTAATAAATAGAAGGTGTAGGTAGCGCTTAACTCTCACTACACAAATTGTTAACTAATTATTTATTAGTCTCCTAATTAAGTATTTCAGCGTCGATCGGATTACTTGGAAATTATATAAGCATGTGTCTTTGTTCCTATTTCTTTATATTATTTCTATTATATATCTACTTATTACAAAAGTAGAGACCTACTCTGCTAACAAACTAAGTTTCAAATATGTTGTAGAAGGACACATTAATATTCTTGCTAAGGATAAGGATAATAATAGGTATGATATTACATAAAGAATTATTAAAAACTATAAAAATAAATACATTTCTCCCACCGACCTCTGCGCAATTCAGACAGAATTCTACGAATTAGGTTTTCATAGCGTAATCCGCAGACGGGCAGACATTACTGTATCCAGCCTAAAACGGATCATTACGTAACTTCAGAAAATATGTCGCACTGCCTGTGAATCTAGCCCGTATTCTTCTCCCGTTGCCATGGCACCGAAGTACTTGCGACGGCTGTAAGTGCGAGTGAAAGAGAACCTTCGTCGGTCTCGCTCTCTCTTAGGGTTCAGTCGTATTGCAGGCACCCCGCCCACAGCCTAGCCTAGGTCGGTAAATTGGGCCTAAGTTGAATATACGGGATGGGTAGGTTTGTGGCCGAGTGAACCGCGTAACTTAACTGGAGATTAAACTTGGGTTACAGTCGCTAAACTCCAATTTAATCTTTGTTTTATATATCCCTAACATCATTTTAAAGACGACATGTCTTTTCTTTCTATCTCTTATAGTATTGAATTAGCTTTCAATCATTTATGGGCTAAAGTTTGATTAATGTTTTCCCTTAAAACGTATCTGCCTACTTTTCATTCCTCACACAATCAGCAACTTTTCTTTGACTCACATTCCTTCTACTTATTGCCTGTTAGAAAACTACTTAACTACTAAATATAAAGCCTTATTAATTACTTATTTGAAACCAGAATGAGACTTGTTACTCTCATTTCAACTGTCATTGCAATATGGCCGCCCACGTATGCCATGACAGCCTGTAACATATGATGTAAATCTAGATAATTGTACAAATATAATAGGCGTTTAATTACACACATTTGAAAGTCTGTTTGGTTTGGGATGTAATTATTTTAGTTAACTAGTTACAACCCACGTTCATTTTAACTGATTTAAACTCAGTTGTTGTAGTTCCATGATGAATTGAAAGTACCTACTATTAATTTTAAAACTTTTTTTGCCGTTTCAGGCTGAAATAGTTAGGTACCTGGTACACTTTGATCTTTGACAGTACTTAAGTACATAAGTTTAGAGTATACATAGACAAGCATAGAGCGCGCGCATCGCTAGTAGCTCATTGTGCCAAGCGTAAGGAAATGTAATAATTTAAGCTGTAAATACTACGCTCGTTTACTGATTTAAATGATTTTCCGTGCAACGACAGATGTTTTTGCGAAAATATCTATGGTTTTGATATTATTAGGGTATATAAGGTTATTAGATAGTTTTAATATAACGGCGCGTTCTGTTTTGACACAAATTTTACGATTTTACATATTCATACTGGTGCCTACAGTTCGTAGGTACTTGATATTTACTCAATTCGATACTTAATTCATATTTCTGTTAGGTTTCGATATTAAGTAGACATTATTCTTATACACTACAGTTAGTTGGCTTCAAACCCTTTTAATATCAGATTACGGTCACGCAAATACACGCCAGACCATAACTGATTTACGATGTCTTTACCCGAAACCATCACGCCGAAAATAACTTTAACTGTGTCGCTTTTGTTTTGAAATAAACTACATACTTACATAAATCATTAAGTAAGTAGGTACTTAAGTTTTATCTAACTTTACCAGTGCTTAATTTAATATGGTACATGCTTTTGACAAGAACAGAATTAAATATTTATTAAGAAATGTATCCTACATCAATATTTTAAATGAATTTCTTACACCCATTTCTTATACCTACGTAGGCAATCTCTTTTAAAACCAAACCAGAAGCAGCAATGTCAAATATATTTACCGAAATATTGAATAAGCCTGTGGAAAAATATTTATACTTATAGAGCATTTAAAATCGTTTTAATCAAATATTTGATCTATCGTCAGAATCTCGTTAACTACAGTTAGCAGTTAGCGCGGGGCCATTCGTCCTGGAACGAGCCCAGACTGTATTGATTCGCAGTATAACGACCCGACACACACATACACACGCACACACACACAAGTCCTGTTTAAACACGTCTGATAGTGCATGCGGGTCTGGATTTCAGTGAAATAGGTTTTTATGGCCGCCATTTTATTTTATGTTTGTTTGTTTTTTTATTAGGCGGGCTACGCTGCTTGCTGTATTGATTTTGTGGTTGCAGAGGAAGGCCTACTTTCTATTTAGCTCTTTTCTAATATACGGGTTGGATACTAAGTTATTATAGAAATCGACTTATGTACCTAGAAAATATTCTTTTTTTTCCATACAAAGTTTAACAGTAATACAAACTTTAGTTAACTAGAAGCTTATTTTGTCTTGAATACAAAACTGTTTTTTTTTAATAGTTTAAACAAATATTTAAGAGTAGTATCTTTTTTTTAATTGTATTCTGTTACAGATTTTTTAATGCATTATCAGTATTTTCAGTGGTCAGTCAAATATATGCTCGTACATACCCAAACATATACTTCTACTTTTTTTTTTATTCACTTTCCTTTTTCCGTAGGTTAGGTACTCTTTTTTCAAACAGTAATATTATTTTAGAAATTTAACAAATAATTACAAACTATTTATAAAAAAAAACTAATTATTAAAACATTTAATAAATTAAACCCATGTAACTAATTTTGTCATGAATATAAATCTTAAATATTATAATTAAATATCATCATAATTTCTCTTTTAATTTCAATTTACATTTTTATTTCTCAAAGTAAGACGTGATTTCGGTTCGTTTGTAAGGCGTCGGCCATTTTACTTCACGTCTTCACCTAGAATTATTATGATATTGGGCCGCAAAGGCGCATTGCGGTCACTGCATACACTTAGCATTGTAAATAAGCTGTGAGTGCATGCAGTTTATAACATGTCTTCCGAAAGAGTATTGCAAGTATGTGGCCCACTACCATTACTGAATAATAGGCCAGTAAGTGAGGACCGTTTTAATAGGAATTTTGCAGGTAAATACATTTTGAACTAACTATTATTAAAATGTTCCGTTATAGGGAAATTATAGTACTTAATAGGTAGTAAGCTTAGAGAAAAAAATAATTAAACTATAGAGCGCGCATATCGATTATGAACTGTTGGCACTAGTATGAACATGTAAAATCGTTAAATTAGTGTCAAAACCGAGCGCGATGTTTTAATAATAATACCTATACCTACTAGCGATACGTGCGCTCTATGTTTGACTATGTTTACTCTAAGGTAGTAAGTATTCCTCAATGACCTAATAAGGAACTGGGGAATCCGCAGGGGCATTTACAATCTATCTCGAGATTAACTTATCTGTCCTAACTAAAAAGGAGGTTATATAACCTCCTTAGTTCTAACATAGAGCAACAAATTAGACTAATCTTGGTCCTCATTGGTAACTAAGACCTAACAAACGACATCTCAGTAAGTGTAATCATGATGATGATGACACAAATACTTATAGAATAACCTACAATAATGAACATTGCACTTATCTATGATCACGTAAATACGATAAAATTCCGCAGTTAGCACAACGATCTAGTCTCATGAGGAATAAGGGGCCTGTTATTCAGTGACGTCAGCCAGCATGCATGCTGTATCACCCACTTGCAGTGCACTGGATTATGTTATCATATCAGCTGATAAACCAATATCCGTTATGACATACTTCGCGTTTGAGACCTTGTCGTCATGAGGATCTAGATAATTAAATAAATAAATATAAATGTAGACAAAATCATATACAACCCAAAGTTAGTAGCTAAAGCACTTGTGTTATGGAATTCAGAGACAACGAAGGTACCACAAACACCCAGACCCGAGACAATGTAGAAAAGGGGTTTTCTACATTGACCCGGCCGGGGATCGAACCCGGAACCTCAGAGCTGGCGACACCGTGAAAATCGGTGTGTACGCCACTCGACCACGGAGATCGTCAAATTGATTGAGAAAATTGAAAGAAATTGATAGAGGTTATTAACTTGTTTTATTACAGTCACATATTATTAATTCTTCTGGGTCTACAGAAAGTAGCTTCTTATATATGTATGGAGAGGTGACAACCATATTCTTCATTATTAAGTTTAGTCATTAAGAGTGATTTTTCCTTCGACATTTGGTTCCTAATGATTGAAGAGTAGTGCTTCAGATTAACTTATAGCTTACTTCATAATATAGTGAAATAGGTTTAGGCGGGTTGCCCACAAACAAAGGACCGGAGAGAATGCACCGTAAAAAGAGAGGCCTACAATAATAATAAATTCTTTATTTAAGACCAAATAAGATCCACTGTGTTCATAAATTATGCACAGCAGTAGGATGACAGGGACTGTGGATGATGTATTTCGTAATAACATGATCGTGTTCTGTCTGAAATGTTTTCATATTAAAATCCAATAAAACATAATCAAATGATCTAAAAATCCGTCAAGGCGACAAGGTCGTAACAAACTGCCGAAATTTAATCGCAGCAATATTTCATTCGATTGTCTATGGCCAATCGAGTGTGGTGCCGGCCAGAGACAAGACATTTTTATTTTTGTAACGTTGCATCACGAGACAATCGTTATGGACACGAAACCTATTGTTCACGCAGAAAATTTTGAAGCATCCTTTTGTTATTGGCTAAACTCGTAAAACATTAATTTATTAAATCGTAAATCTTATTACCTACTTACTTTTATTTACCTAGTTAGTTAAAATAATGTTGTTATGGTTCCTAATTAGGTTTTACGCTGATATTTGAAACTGAAACGGGGCTAATCTGCTATAAGAAGGTTAACTTATTAAATCATGCGGAATGGCTGTCTGGCTTTTATTCCTGAGGGGAGATGAAAATGTGATATATTGAGCTAACTAGTAAAGCCCTAGGTGTTATTTCAGTATTTTAAGAGGAACAACTTGCCTGGGTGTGTAGATATATGGCCAATGATGATAATACCTATGATGAAATTTTCTAGAGCTCTTTAATTTTTAATTTGACGACCTCCGTGGTCGAGTGGCGTACACACCGGTTTTCAAGGTGTCGCTAGCTCTGAGATCCCGGGATCCATCCCCAGCCGGGTCAAAAGGTGTGTAAAGTGGTAGAAAACCACTTTTCTACATTGTCTCGGGTCTGGGTGTTCGTGGTACCTTCTTTGTTCTCTGAATTCCATAGCACAAGTGCTTTAGCTACTTACTTTGGGTTCAGAGCAATGTATGTGATGTGGTCCACACTTACATTATTTACAAAAAAAATGTTAGTTTAACTAATCAATATCGCAATTATCCAAACATACTACATATAGGGACCTTTGCACACGCAGACGACGCCAACATATTGAACTAAATTTAATGTTCCTTGAAGTTTAAACATTTTTCGACGAAACGAAGCCATATTAATAAGCAGGTACCTACCTCAAAAAGGTCAAGTGAAACTAAATGAATCAGCTGTCGGCTTCCGTAATATTTTATGTGGGCTTAATAATGATTGATGTACATTATGGTAACACCTTCCTTCAGACATTAATCTAGATTGAATTAAATGTATTAGAGATTGTATAGGTAATGGCTTGATTACGGTCCATGGAAGAAACTAGATTTAAGTAGCGGACAGAAAAAAAAATTATAGACAGATCCTATAATAAAAAAAAAACGATTTGCTTTGCTTACGGACTTGGTAGAATTTATTTCGTTTTGCTTATAAAATTCTACCGTCCGTTAGCAAAACGATTGTTTTTTGAATATATGAAACAAAGGAAGGAAAAAAATGAAGGAAAATACACTTTTGAGCTTTTGTTTTTTTAAAACGTTATCAAGGCTCCATACCTATTATAATATACCTACACAAGATATATGCTACCTTCATAGTTATCGACGTTTAAAATCTGATCGCGCTGGTATATGTCAAAATGTTGTCAATTTGCACTTATACGTAGTACAAAAGATAGGATAAGCATGTGTGTAAAGATAGGTAATTTAAAAAACTTCATAATTAGGAGGTTTTTGAGTCAAAATGCGAGCGTTAATAACATTATCTGCCTTATTTTTATATTTATTATCATTGCTATATACTTTTCTTTAAAAAAAAACGGAATGCGATAATTATAATCGCATCTAATCTTGCAGTAATTTTAGCTAGGTACTTAGAAAGAAAAGCAGACCTACTGCTTTAAATTAGTTTAATAGAAGAAACAGTGTTAGTTTACAATATCGGCACATTTCATTACTAGCTGTTGACCACGGCTCCGCCCGCGTGGATGTCGGTTACCGCGGAAAAAAGTGGCCTATGTCCTTTCTTGGGATCCATGCTTACCCCATACCAATTTTCATCAAAATCTGTACAGCGGTTTAGCCAAGAAAGCTTAACAGACAGAGTTACTATCGCATTTATAATATTATTATGGATATAGTAATTATAGTAAATTATACTTTTACCTATAATAATCGCTTTGTACAGGGCCTATTCTTTCATATTTAATGTATTAAAATACTTTTTAAATTAAACAAGTAAACGATTTCATAATATTCGCGTCGAAATGTAGGTAAATAAAGGTTGTTCCTGGCAACGACCCGACAACTTCACAGACGGGATCAATAAACGCATCCTTGCATAACGCGCGGGACATGGACGCCATCTTGTGCGTTACCATGGCGACGCTGAAATCATTCCTAACGAGTTAATTGTTTATCATTGAACAATATTGATCTGAATAGTCGAAATTGTGGCCTTCGTTTTGTTTAGTCATCAATACATTTACTGCCTACGTTTTAATTACATTTGTAAGCAGGTACATGACTCTATCAGTACAGTATTGAATTATTGCGTTGCCATCTTTAAAATATGGTTAAATGCCAGAGTTTGGTGTTTTTTAAGGGCGCCACTATTAGATTATAATTTTTAAAATTTATAATTTTTGCCATAATTTAATTTATAATCTTTTTTTTGGCACATTGTAGAGTCCTTAATGCTACAATCTCTATCTACTACTAGAGAGTATAGTAAACTTATTTAAGTAAGTAGGTAGGTATTGTATGTAGGTACTTCGCCAAAGCAACGTAGGTATAATATATTACCGCGTTACTAATAAAACTGCAAAAGAAAGCATTCCTAGTGCATGACTATGTACCTACCTACGTGACCTAAATAATTGTAATTTCACAAAATGCATATCGGTTATCTTGAATAATCTTGATCCTCTGATATTTCTTCAAAGATGCATTAGGTACTTACCTATATTTAATGCAGCAGAATGATAAGATAAGCTGTATTAACTGGTATAACCGACGGGTAGGTGCAGAAATCTTATGAAAAGAACAAAAGCTGTTTGATAAAAAAAAGAAGAAACAAATCGCATCGAATTTCAGGAACTAAAGAGTTTTACTAATCAATGCATTCAGCATTGATTAGTAAAACATCATGCCCATTGAATAAATAGTTACCTATATTTATTTCATGGACAACATTCATAAATATGAAATCAGTACATACCTAAACCAGAAAAACATAAGAATCGTCAGTATTCTTGTAAGTACCTAAACTGCTATAAATAATCTGTTTGTTGAAGTACCAGAAGCTATTTACTTACCATTGGAAGAGTTTATAAAGGTAAGTACGTAAGAAAGAAAACATAGTTAGAATATTATTGTAAGTATATTTCTAGATTAATGTCACAATAAATGTAAATAAAATCGACTTCAAAATAAGTATATGTATCCAATTCAAACTGGGAAATTTACGGAAATTCATTTACTGAAAAGTCATTCTTGGTATATTTTTCCAGTTATTTTATCATCCGATTTAACATCCGAACTTCAGAATCGATTTTGATGAAAAAAGAATAGTTGAAATCGGTTCAGAATTGCCGGAGTTGTCGCGTAACTAACAAACATAAAGACGAATTGAGAACCTTCTCCTTTTAAAGTCGGATAAGAATACAAAAAAATATAAGTTCCACCGCGTGTCTCACTGTTTTGTTTGGAATATGCGGATTCTGGGATTGTTGTGGAGTTTTATTTTCCTTTTAGATCTCTCAGCTTATATTTCGATAAAATTGCTTGTATTTCATCTTGAGCATGTATACTGTTTTCTTCATTTAATACTCGCAATGAGGATGCAACATATTTACCAAAACTGTCTAAGTCATCGTCTCTTTGTTCCAATCTCGCTCGTTTTTCATTATTTTCCAATTTATTTAGACCTGGGTGTAGGTAGCCAGATGATCTTTTGGTTGCTTTCTTGGGAATTGGAGATTTAGATATAACTTCAAGGACTTGTATTGGTGAAATTCTATAATTTTCCATATATTCGGTATCCTGGATATCATCAGAAACAAAGCCATCTTGTGATGTGAGCGTAGCGTCATTCTGAAAACAAATTTATGTTATAGGTACTAAGATGTCAAAGAGGATTGAAATAACATAAAAACAGGTTATTTAATGAGATGGAGCTATTGATGACAAGAATATAAATGAAATGTCTGCCTGGCACAGGATCAGATTTATTAATTATAAGTAAAAGGCCAGTTAGGGTTACAACATCACTAGCTTGTGGTGATTACGATTATTATTTCACATACTCAGAAAGTCGTGGCAAAGGGTAGAAACTTTGATGGTAGAATATTTAAGAATTATTGTACTTCATAGTAGGCTATTGAAGAGAATACCTTGTACCAAGTATTTCGATACTTGTCGAGAGTTTCCTTTAAAACCTTATTTGAAACCATATCTTGGCTCTAACGATTTAACAAGAGTACAAATAATATATAACTATAGAATAATTGTGTAGATGCAGGAGAATTGTTGAAAATGCTTTTCAGAGTTTTAATAGCCCGATTTCAAGTTTTCGAAAACCTAATTACTAAAAGACCTATACATAACGCAAATATGATAGTAAAATCGTAGAGCGCACACAGAATAAATAATAGTACGTACAGAAGGTTCACTTCGCGAAAAAATATAATTAAATAGCGACTCTTGCTTCAAAATACATTATTTATACATCTTTATAAAACATAAACAGCTTTTATTTTTATTATTATAATTGTTACAAATTTATACATATAAAACAAAAAAACAACGAACTAACTTATACTAAAGAGAAATCAAAATGGCGATATACACTGACAAATTTAAAGAGTACAGTTAGAGATTATTTGACATTAGAACAAGTAGTATTTCTGAATTCCGGCGGGTTATACCTGTCATGTTGTTTTTGACATTTGTTTGTTTACCTTTATTTTTTTGCTAAAACGAATAAGATTTATGGCAAGTACAAAATTGTGGAATGCAAATCAATATTAAAATTGATATCAAGATAAGTGCACCCAGTAACTAGGTATAAGATATTATTCGCGTTTAGGGAGTATTTTTTATCATTCAACTAATGCTACCTGCTCCCCCAACAGCTGACGGGCGAGGGCGATGAAGGGCGCGCGCCGCGCTGTGTGTGCCGGGCCCCCCCTCCACCTCTCATAACATCCTTACATTACTTCAAACATAATATCACCTAGACAAGTTAAAAAATTACTTACTTCAGAAATCTTCGTATCTTTTTGTTTGTAAATATCCTCAAGAAAAGAAGACATAAACTCATAAAAAGGCCAATCAGGCTTGTACTCTTCATCAACTCCACTACCGTTTCCCGTGGAGTCTCTCACTTTAGCTCTTTGCCTCCGGTATGTCGACATTAAATGATCGCGCTTTTTTTTTAATTCTTTTACTGTAAAAGTACCGTCCTTGAATTTGTTCTTTATTCGGTTCCATGCGTCGTAAGCGTCATTTCTGTTTTTGTGTTCTGGTGTCGAATAATCCCACAGCGTTGGTTCTTTTTTATATAAATGCAAAAAATCAAAAATAACATCGTTTGTCCACTCCATTTTTAGGTCCTCAACAAGAAAATACAATTATCCGCGTTCACGGCTCTAAGCGGAGTGAATAGCAGCTGGCTTCCCACGGTGCGCGCCGACCGTCGCAGACCGTCTGCCCAATCACGGACGAGCACGTCCCCCCGGGCCCCGGTGCGCGGGGTCGTCGGCCGTGTGGGCCGATCGGCGATAACGCGCACCGTGGGAAGTCCGCTGCTTTATAACTCTCACGTTCGGATTTCTATAAACAATCACGGCTACGATAAATCTCAATAAACTTTATTATATCAGCAGAATCAAAGTTTGTGACTATATTTTTTTAATAACACCCCTATTCTAAAACGTTCAAAACTTGAACTATTGAAATATAATACTTGAAGCAACTCGCAAAAAAAGGTACCTACCTACCTACACCCTACAATCACTTTACTTGGAAGCAATACCTACATATAATCTTATAATTTGTGTAAACAAACAACGCTTTCAACAATTGACTCAAGTTTTGCATTCAATAAGAAAATTGCTTTTAATTTTAGAAATAGCTAGCGGTGCCCCGCGGTTGCACCCGCGTCAGAGGGAGACGGTTCCTAAACATTTACCTATCTAGTAAGACTGAAAGCCGTCCAACATACCTTACCTTGGTAAAAAGGTTAGACAGAAAAGGTTTTTCAACAGCGGTGTTCACCCACTGTAAGAGGAAAGCTTACAGTTGGTACCTACGTACATACTGCTGTTTATTCCTAATCAAATGGGTAGAGATCATGTAACATATTATTCGTATTTACGTACTGTACGGTTACATATTGGAACAAAGACTCGTCCTTCCTAACTTTCTGACATTATCCGCCGACGCGGCGTGTGGCACGCGTCCCTGATTGATACAGGTAGACGGAACGATAAGACGTCTTCCTTGTTCTGTAGTGTAGATAATAGCCGCCGACAGGTTACGTAAAACAGGAAGATTGGCGCACTGCAGATGTTGGTAAAAGCTTGCGAAGAAAAGGAATTGGGTTATTCAGTAGCGTAGCTTTTTTTAAATAAATAGAGTATCAAAACAAAAAAATTGTAGTCCAACTATGTTACCTACATACTCCTACAAAATGTTTTCCGCCTATATCCCTAATCTTGTATATAATTTACGATATAACATTTCTGAAATTTGCTGTCATTATATTTAAATGGGAACAGCGCAATTTTAATCACAATTGGTTCAATAATTTTCAAGATAAGCTGTAAAAAGTTTATGTAATTAACATATAGGATTCGATTAATTTTTTTTAAAGATATTATAATTATTAAAGAAGTCGTTTTCTATTTGGATTAACTCTGTTAGTGTTGTAGGAATGTAGGTATAGATAGTTTAAAAATTACTTCAATAATTTTTGTAATAATGTGCTTTTTGTGGTAGAATGAATAAACAAAAATATTATTTCGATTGAATTGATTGACACAAGGATTAAATACATTAGGGCGGGAGACGTTAAAAAAAAGAAAAAAAAATGTATGGACTCTAAAAACGGACCCCTGAGGTACTTTATCTAAGGTAGCCACATATTTTCTTCTCAGAGTAGTCAGTAAGGAAATTAAAAATACGAGCTCAAAAATATACTGTATTGTATATCCTAATTGCTTAATAAACAATTTGGTTTCGAACCCAAAACATAGTGCAGTACCCCAATCTTATAACCACTGACGGTGCCGCAATTGTAATAAATCGACCTATTTACGCAGCTAGTAACTTTACCTACTCAAAATATCAGAATCTGTAGGCCAAAGAAATTTATTATATAGAAATTTATTTTAATATTTTGATAAGTATAGTACCTACTTACATCCAAGAAAAGAAATGGTAAATATTATTTTTAATCACCTTGGTAACTGTTATTGTTACTCATTAATTTATTGTTTTATACATATTTACAGTGAGTAAAGGAAGGAAGGCAAGTAGGTCACAGTCACAAAAAGGTTATTATTTAAACAGTACTGCCATCATTATGGCTATCGTCAAAAACCGCTAACCTTATTGCTACACGCGATTACTAAAATAAAGGAACATCAACTTTAGCCCCATTGACATAAAAACTATAATTATTCAACACAAAGTTGCGTATTTTGTTCACCTGTTTTCGTTTTTTTGTTTCTATAAACGTAATCTGATAAATTAGGCGACTTGTTTTTTAGGGGTAAGCATTATGCAAAAGTTATCAATTTTTATTACTTTTTCATCGTGTTTGTTCATTTGTATGGATTTATTCAAATATTTTATTAACTTTATTTACTATTGATTAAGCAAATTAGCTTATTCGATTTTGTGCTAGATTAGAATAAACCTCTTGATCCAATTCGTTGTACAGAATTTCATAAAGGTATGGCAATGCAGAAATTCTATATATAAAATAAAAATATTTATAATCTAAGATATCACAACACAAGCCTGTAACTATCCTAGTATATAACTGTGTTGCTTTAATTTTATAGAACGGTATTATGAATAAAAAAAAACTATCCTAATGAAGAGAAAAGATCATTCACAAATAATGAGCATTATTCGCTATGCCATCATTTTTATGACTACCTTTGCCAGAATGTTGGTTCCCTATACCATACTTCATTCGTGGAAGTAATTTGCAATAAACGATGACAAGTAAGTAACTCTTCGGTATCAGGCGTGTCGAGCTCATCGCGCTATTTCTGTCTGTGTCACAACCACACACAACCTTCCATAGAGGTCACAGTTTACGATGTCTCCTGTAGGAAGGATACCACAAATAGGAATTGCTTCGTTTAGCCCGATGCTTGTCATTCTTAGAAATGGATGTAAAATGGACAGAGGGAGTGTTGTTGGACTATTAGGCTAGCTACTCAATCAAAATTGGATTAAGTGGACGACATCTAAGGGTAATTTTAAACTAGAATTTATTATATAAGCGCCTTTTGTTTTGCTTTATTGATGTGAAGTACCTCGCAAGTCATAACCAGTCTCGGGTCGATTCTGGATGAAACTGGCACAGGACCGGAGAGAATGGCACATAAAAGGAGAGGCCTATGCCCAGCAGTGCGATAACCTACATTTAATTTTCGTGTTGAAATAATAGTCCTCTTAAAACTTATATACTACTAGCGCCATCTGTATTTAAAGTAATGAACTTCGAACAAAGATATCAATTTATCAGTTTTGAGTAGTTTCGTTCGATTGCATAGAGTTAAATTTTATTTGGATTTTGTTACAAGCATATCAAATATTGATGACCAAACTACTTTTTAGATACTATTAAATCTACTAATGTACTATCTTCAATTCATGGAATCTTTACACTAGCTAGCTGTATGTGCTGTGATGTTAACTTCCTCTTTAAGTTTGTAATTGAGAAATGATAAATGAATATTATAATAATAGACGCTATGTTAGTGCGCAAATTTTATAAAAATCTGTACCGCATTTAGTAAAAAAGCCTTAACAGAATGAATTAACACTACAGAAAAGTACAGGTACTATTTACAGGCAGACAGATGTCTAACAAAAATAAAACACCATTATACATTAGTAAAATATATTAGGCAGTTGTGCCTACGCGTCGGCGATGGTCACTTCGACCTCTACGCCTGGTTCGATGTTAATGGAGGTGATCTGCTTGACGATCTCGGAGGGCGAGTGCAGGTCGATCACGCGCTTGTGAATTCGCATCTGGAACCTGTCCCAGGTCTTGGAACCCTCACCACAAGGGGTCTTGCGGGTCGTGATGCGGAGGATCTTGGTTGGCATGCGGACTGGGCCCTGGAAAAGGAATAATTGGTTTAACAATCATTTAAATTACATACACAAAGATAACGCCACCCTGTTCTACATGAAATAGCTTTAATAGATGGCTAGTATATCTTTTTCTTAATACATAGTTCAGGTTTACTATACTACCATAGTCAAAGTCTCATTACAGACATGATTGTTTCGAAAAGAGTTAGATTTTTGGTTCCTAGTATTGTAAAAGCATTTCATTTCATTTGGTAAGTTATAAATTGTAGAATACTGATGATAACAGGAAAAACCAAAATCACTTTAAAGGTACTCGTATGAGATCTTAGTATCATTGATGTTACTCTAAATATTAACATGAATACTATTATTGTAACTCTCTAATGAACAATATGCAGTGTGGAGACTTGCATAAAGCACTTTTGAGAGTTGAATATAATTTGGCGCCATTTTGGTGAACACAACTGTATATTACATGTTGTGTCTTCATCTAGCGCAGGTGTATTAAATTAAAATAATAAAAGATTAAGTAAATGGCCAAACAACTTCTAACTAATTATTTTATAAATAATACTAGTTAGCTATGTCTTCAATGAAACTAACTTAAACTTAACTACTTCATTCAAACTAAGAGATGATATTTTTACCAAAATCTGAAGGTGTAATAGGAAACCAAATCCTAATAGCTTCTTTGAGGAATAAGGACCGGGTTATCCGATTATATTTTATATCCATAACTATCACTATAACTAGGTGTGATTAAGACATCAATATACAGCCCTGGCTCAATAAATATTAAAGTTATGAAGATCTACATTTTGATGATCAAGTACTTTAATCAAAATATCATTACTTACGTGATATTGACTACTGATTATAAGGATAAATATTATAGCTCATTAAAACCCACCTTAACACGGAGCTTCTGTTTCTTGGCACCGTTGATGAGGTCAGCGCACACCTTCTCCAGCGAGCGCACATTGCGGGAGGTCAACGTGATACGAATGCGGTGGATGGGTGAAATCTCTGCCTGCGGCTTCTCGATGTCCTTGCCTGACACGACGGCGGCTGCCTGGAAACCCAGAAAATTGTTTAATTTAGTTTTAGCTGTATTTTTAGAGGTAGAAAATAAAATTGTCGGAATTTTGTAGTTTGAAGCGTATATATATGGAACTAAATGACCCCTTAGATACCTTAATATAGATATTTTTGATACTCAGTGTTACCCGGATTTCTTGTAGATAGGCCAAACTTACCGGTAATACGGTAAGTATTTGAATGAGGCATGTTAGTTAAGTGTTCCTTAAATCTTTAATGTCTTTCTTATTGTAAATATAGACGAAAAATAGTGTTAAAAACAAAAAACGAGCGGGAATTAGTGTTGACACGTGCAAACATAACCTCTAGTTTCACAAATTCCATTATACAACAATGGCATACTAAATCTGTAAAAATAATACTGCCCAAAGCATATAATTAAAGTTACTTACCATTTTGTAGCGATATTCCGGTCGAGATAAACAATTTAGGAAATAAAATTGCTCAGCGCTGAACCGGAGCACAGCTTTACTTCTTGTTGAAAGAAAGAGAAAGATAACTAAACGTCATATCAAATGAGTAATCTTTGGATTTCTGTCACTGCGTTTAATTATTTATCTTGACTTACTTTCGTTATTTTTTCATATTGAAATCAAATTAATTTAGCATAATTTAGAAAATACTTAAACGTAATAAAATGGTTTCACATATTAGAGTGCGTTAAAAATTTTTTCAATAGATGTGATTTGTGAAATAAATAACTAAACGCTATCTTTGTTTATGGTTAGTTAGGTTAATAGTGTTACCAACAAATTAATATTGTTTTACCATAAGGCAGGGTAAATTATTTAAGTTGTTAAAAAAACCCTGACATTAAGTCTAAATTTGGGCATATCGGTATTTTTATTCCGTACACAACTCTGACAGTAAATGACAAGCAACATGACGGTATTACAATTTTGCTCTACTAATGAGAATCAATTCCATTATTCCATTTGAAGATTAACTGATATTTTTCAAATAAATGAAAGAGTACATACATACAAAATACAAATAGTGGCAGGAAATGAAGGCTTGAAACTATTATTTTATTTACAGTAAAATTACACATTACTAGTACATAAATACGTTTAATAAAGCATCTAAACAGTCATACATCAATGATGTATAATAACTTAACATTAAAATTATAATACGTGCTAATTATATAGCTAGAGATTAAGAATATTAAATAAAACGGTATTTTAAAATAAACATCGTTTGCACTTGTACTTAAGGATATATAAAATTACATTAAACGTTGTTGACCATTATATTCTTCACTTGTTTGTCAAATTTCCTGTAAAAAAGAACAGAATATTATGTAAGGTTTTATGTTTTTGACTCCTGTCATTGTGGAAACATTAAACGAAAACCAAAATATAAGGAGGTACGATAAAAATAATGCTAACAGCAGTGTACCCTGTATTTTAATATCGCAATTTGAGGATAAAAATATGTGAAATTTCAGTAATATGATATAAACTATTGAAATATTTTTTTTACTATTATACTTGTATGTTTTAGATTTCACGCAGCCAAAGGATCGCAATATATTTAAATAAGTAATAACAGTTTTATTAGTAACATTCTTCATACTCACGGCGAAGTAATTTGGTCTCCAGGCAAGTGGAACGGGTTACATATGGCGTCAGCGTACAGCGCATGCAGACGACGCAGCGCCGTCCTCACTTCGGCGTCGCGGATGTTGGAGCCGCTCGGAGATGTCGAGCTCGTCACCAGCACCAGTTTGATCCGGGTGTTCGTCACGTAGCCGTAACTGAAAGAGAAGCCGTAAGAAGATGAAATAAGACCCGTAAGTACCTTTAGCAACCCATTATTGAAACTAGACGACGAAATTAAACTTCTCCTTTTCGGATTTGGTTTCAATGTGGTTAAGTTAAAGTTTTGCAAGTGACTACTCTAATATGGCGGCATATTAGAGTAGTCACTTGCAAAATTTTTAAATCATCTCTTTGCCCAACATAATGTGTCAAGAAGGTTCAATGAGGGCTACCATTATTGCGCTTACTAGCTGTCGCCACTGGTGAGTCTGCTGTCAGAGCCCACCAACAAAGTATGGAATGACCTACCGTGCGAATACCGCCCCTGGCGGCGAAATTAATCAAAATCAAAAACTCATATTCCAACAAGGCTAAAAAGTAGCGTTCAGTTTAGTTAGCTTTAAGAACGTCAATACAATGGACATCACCCTGATTTGCCCACACTTCACCGCTTCCTAAGTGTTCTGGCTGTGGAGAAGAAACGACGCAAAAGAACTCCCCAGCAGCACGCTGTCATTCCGTTTACAACAATTGCAATAATAAGTATCATTTAAGGACCGTGTCATAAATATAAGTGTTCGAGGTCGATAGGTACTACTATGAAATTAAAAGTATTATCTACAGAGCCACCAGGTCAGCAGAACGACCAGTAACCGCAAGCCGCACCCATAATAACGGTAGCCTTCACTAGTTTGCGCTAACTACAGAAATATTAGAAGTATTTGTTTTGAGATAATTAACTGTATAGATATTATTTACATTTTATGAGTGTCGGTCGAATACAGCAATCCTAAGTACAGATCTCGAAGATCAGTCCGCGAAGAATTGGAGTTAGCGCCGGAGTTGTTCGTGTTGGTTGATGCAAGTCTTTCCTCCAGGGCGTCGAGCGCCGTGTGGACGAGCCACTGACGCGACAGCTCGTTGTCAGTGCTCGTGTCATTGCCGATGCCACCGATGTATAAAGGAGAGTTCTGAAATCATTAATATTTATTTACATTCAAGACTGAACTTCCGCTTTTATTTTTAGGGGTAATTTAATAAAACTATAGGTAAGCATTAATTTCCGAACATAATGTCTATGATTTATGATAATATTGATCGACGGACGACAGTGCAGAAACAAAACAAATGACGTCATATTGAAGTCGAAGTGACGTGTCGGAAATACATTGAAACTTCATTTTAATTTATTAAAAGTGTTACTATAGGGCAATCTAAAGTGTAACGCTATTATAACGAGACTGAATTATTGCTTTGTTGCGTGTATCAATGTTAAATTTATATATTGTGTAAAAGAACTTACATCTTTGCCGATAACTGCCACACAGACGGCCATTGTTGACTAAAATTCAGCGGAAGTGTCAGAAATCAGTAGGTTTGACGTTTAGTTTCGCTATATTTAGCGGGAATTTTCAAAATGGCATTGTGCAAATTTGCTGAGTGAAATCACAAATTAATTAAATGTGTGCGCCTCGCGACTCGCGAAGCGCGTTATCAGAGTGATCGTTTGTGCTCTGTCAACAAAATTTCTGCAAACATATCGAAGATGGCTATTAATGAAGATGTTTTATATGAAGTAAACGAGAAAGGTGAGAGTGTTGTTGTGAAATCGGTGGAATCTAATCATCGGGCTTATCTTCGCTTTACAAATCGGACCTCTAGACCTGTTGATGTTTGGTGGCGGGATTTCCAAGGAGTAAAACGACATTACGTTCGTTTAGAGGCAGGTGCTTACTACGACATCAATTCATTTTTGACCCATCCCTGGGAATTTACTGATGCATCTACTAATGAGAGCTTTGTGATCAATAATAAATACATATTTAGAGCGCCAAATCACGTAGGTGGTATGATGTATAGAACAAACTGGAACATTTCTGTATCTGTGCGTACTCTGAGGAGGACCACAATGTTGACATTGGCCTCCTTGCTGCCGAACCCTGAGGCGGCGTACCGCGTGGACCTGCCCTCGGTGCTCAGCCGGGAGCTGTCGGAGCTGGTGAGCACTCTGCAGAGCACCCCGGCTGTCATAGACACTGAATGATGACTGTTTGTGCTGGTGTTCATAGTATTATTAGCACTGGCCGGTTTTTTGCATATGGTGTGGTATTTCTCAGTTAAAAAGCCTTTTAGACTGTTGTATGGTGCAAGATATTAAAGACTTGAGGTTTCAAGAAAGACTGTGTAGATTATACCTACTACTAATATATTATAGTTAAATGTCCAAACATTTGTATTTTTATGTGGTGGTAATCTAGTCACTGATAAGAGCTTAAACAAGTGTAATTTAAGAATGTAAATGTATATTTTCTTTATTAACTAATTGCATGTATAATGTCTTTAAAGCGTCTATCTGTTGTTATTTTATAGAATTATGTTTAATTGATCATGTAAAAGATATTTACACTTATTTTAATGTAGTCCTTAATTTGTTTAGGATGTTGAATAGGTTGCCATATTAAATTTGCCAAAATACCAAATTTTATTTTAAGTAAGTAAAGTAAAGTAATTGGTCTGACTTTTATACCTCAAGTGCTTGTTAATGGATCTTTGGTTACTTACGGTTGAAAACCAAGATTTATCATTTATGAATGTTGATGGAAAATTAATGGCGCTATCAGGATAAGATGGAATCAGCCTAAGTAGATAATCTAAATTGGTAGTTAATTATTTGCAGTTATTGTTGTGTAAAGGTGTAGCAAATTATAAATTTATTACAATCCTTAGCTTTGTAACATTTGCAATGTTAAAGACCCTTAGATTCTAATGCTTTATGATATACTAGAATACTCATACTTTTTATACCCTTTCATAAGAATTTTAAATTTATACCTAGGTAAAAGAAAATAGGGCCAAATCCAAAATCCCCAAAATTTTTATCAGTAATTTATAAGCTTATGTTATAGGTCTGTCCTGAACAACATTATAATATAACTCTATATTTCAAAGAAATGTCTATTACCTTCTGCATAAACTTATAGGACTAAAACCTCTTTAAACTTAAGTACTACACTTATCTCCATTTTGGAGTGGAATGTGACAATAAAGATAAAATTTTAAGCCTAAGGTCCTTAGCTATACAAATGTGGGCCGTACGCACACCATATAATATATTTTTTATGTTTAATGTTGATTACCCTCAAAAGGGGAAGTAAAAGTAAAGGTTTGTTTTATTTTACTTGTGTTCAAGCACAATAGTGTCTAATGACATAAACGCAACAAAAAGCACAATAATTTTTGGGCTTAAATTTATATACATACATGTATGTGTTGTGTTTTACAAGTTTTAAGTGCTGTAAGGTGATTATTAGTTAGATAAAAAAATATACTGGAAAAGTAAATGTTGGATATTTGAAACTTTATTAAACATTTTTGTGTATCTACCCTAGATAGTATAGTTTATAACAAGTGCAGTTTATTTTCTTCTCTAGCAAAACTTATATTTGTCATAATTTTCCAAACTCTCTTCATTGGCTTATCTGTCACAAATTACTATAGTTTTCAATTATAGGTCAAGCTGTGGTCTAATGAGAACTCTGTTTTAAAAATGAGAACTCTGTTTTTTCTGAAACAAACAATTGATATTTAAAATAATTTGTTAGCTAATAATCCTCTGCTTATACTTTCCAAGTAATTAAGCCTTCTTAGACTGCTTCTGATACTATATAACTGTCTGGAAAATATTCTGTATATTTCTGTTCATTTTGTCTATCTGATATTCTGATTCACTTGTATATTGTGATTTGACCTAATTTATGAAGCTTTAATATTTTTGCTATTGTTACTTTAACAAACGGCAATATTACGCAATCGTTTTTACCGGAGATGGTAATTCATCACAGGAGTTTTCCTAGCTGATTGTTTAGTCAACCTACTCATAGACTAATTAGTCTAAATAAGTGGTCGCTAATCAAAAAGGTTTACTGATTAGCTTTCGAGTTATATACCTATAGGACAACAGTCGGCAACATCCACATATTTGAGTTTATCTCGTTATACTTAGGTAGGTATCAACCGTCATGTCTTTTCTTAGTTTGACCTAAATAACTCTGCGACAGAACATTCGTTTTGTGTTCGGGTCATGGGTTAGATTCCCGCTCCTGTTCGCTGCGATGTGTTTATTTGGTTCAAGTATTAAAACATGATAGGTAGGTACGAATATTATATTGGTCCTATTTTATTTTAATTTGGTATTGCTAAGCATTTAAAATTTTCAAGGTATTTGTAGGAGTAGGTACCTACCTACCTATATTAAAAATAACAAGTTAATACCTAGGTACCTAATGCTTTCTGCGGTTTAGGTACGCGAATGTTAGACATTGAAATAAAAGTATTTTTTAACGGATTTTATCGCGGTTTATTAAAGGTACCTATTACATTACTTAGGTATACCTATTTATCAAAATTCTCGAGACTGTGACCCTAAAAGGCGCTGAGTTGGATTTTTGTAAGTAGATGAACGAACAAGTCAATTCTTATAAGGAACTGAAGTTCTAATCCTTTTTTTAAACTGCGGAAATCCTTTATGAATTTTCTTTGGCCTGCGTAGGACGGCGAAGTACGACTTCCCGTAAAACCACCGAGATGCTTCTGAATTCCCTACAGCGGAACATATTCGCAGTTCACCGAACTTCTTAAGCCTATAATAACTTCTATAGTAGGTATAGGTACCTAAAATAATAAAAAATCTATACTTATAAAAATATAAAGCTAAAAAGCTTGTTTGTTTGAACGCGCTAAACTCAGGAACTACTGGTTCGATTGGAAAAAAAAAACAGTGTTGTATCGCCCATTTATTGAGGAAGGCTCTAAGCTATATAATATTACGCTGCGACCAAAAGGAGCGCAGAAATGTTGCAAAAATGAAAAACTGTTGAAACTAAAGCACGCGGACAAAGTCGCGGGGGACATCTAGTAAAATAAGTTTTAAATAATACGTAAAATAAGTTTCGATAAATTGAAGTAGCTTATGAAGTATAAAGCCTGTGTGAAGCCCGACAGTAATGATTATAGCAGCAGGTGTGGGCGTAGATATCATCTGTTTTATCAATAACTGTCGGACGTTTACTCATATTTATATAAATTTATACCTACATTTATTTGGATGGTTAGGAAAATACAGCAGAATAACTATCTAATAAATAACTAGTTAAGTAGGTATCTAAAATTATTAATTATTCAATATCTCTCAACAAGACTGCCAACCATAATTGCCTACCTTTTTTGTGGTTAAAACTGACTTTAAATTTTACATGCAACCTTATACTTACCTATGTATAGGTATTATTAGGTGACGGTACACATAGTTCTCATTAATTCACGTCTCTTAAGCACTAGTTTACATGCTATCCTATCTGCTAACAGGAGGGTAATGAATCGCTCATTGCTCCCGAGTTAATGTTTCCTCCTCCTAGCTTGCCTCCAGCGCTCATCTACTTCCTTAGAGTCTCAGAAGACTCATCTCTCCCTCTCTTGTGAGATGAAAAAGTCACAGGGTATCCTGATTTGCGTAGTTCTTTTTTTGCTTCTTCTGATAACTGACCAATCGTCTTCCGGATATATTTTTCAATCCTATGATGGAAAAATATATCCTACGCGCCTACGAATACTGCCTTTATTGAATCTCCATAGATTTAATTAGATTATACTCTGAAACTGAAATTGTGACTTTTTGTAACTATAGGGTGGCAAATAGCTTAAATACTTTTTCCCACATTTGGTATTTTTTTGCCACCTATTTGTTGCCTATTGGTAGTCGAACTTAAAGTTGAATGTTAATTAGTCTATGGTTATACATTCAATATCATATACAAATAGTTTTCATTTCTGGCAACTCGTAGGTTGTTGCGAGAGTGCGAGTGGTAGAGTTTTAGAGTTGCTACTTGCGAGTTCGACTCGCACTTGGCCGGCTTTTACTATTTTATTTAATTATAATTAAGATAATCTAAATAAGTAGGTAGATTATGAATGTAAAATATTACTGTTTAAATACATTAACTTATGTATAATGATGACCAATGTTGCTAGAATAGTGGCAGCCTGTAACTACCCCACTGCAGGGAGAAATATTCTCATAAAAAGAAAACGCATGTACTATATTATTATAATTATTTACTTAATAACCTTAGCATTAGAAATGTGTAGAAAAGGTTTTGTTAACTTTGTATATTTTCATTATTATTGTTTAAATCTATATTTTGTAATTTTTGTACAACACGCATTTAATTCAAGTCAATTGTGTAGTTAAGTTAAATTAGTTAACTGTTGAAATGTGTTGCTTAAATGTTTAATAGATAGGATATCTAAGGTAAGTGGAAGTGGAGCTATGTATGCAAATATATGTTTGATGTGATAATCAGTGTGTTAATATTCTGGATACCTTCTTTTTTATCCGCTATATTATCTTGTTTATTGGCATTGAAGAATTCTTAAATTATTATTTCATAGAATATGACGTGGACGTAGACTTCATCATTCACGTTTTATTAACATTTTAGTGAATGTTTTATTATTGACAAATTAAACGGGAGCATTTTAGCAACCATCTTAGCTAAACGACAGTATTTTTTTTGGAGCTTTTGCCGTAGCATAATGTTTCTATTGTTTAGTTAGGAAATAATAATCCACAAACCGGGTATAAAAAAATAATTTATTGTAAAAAAAAACAAAATTAAGTATTGCAATCACATTACTGGTTATGGCAAGTCAGTGTTTGTTCTGGTGCATGTGCGTGACGAGCGCCAGCGCGCCGCCCGGGATGAACCGCACGAAGTTGTCGGCGGTGAGCGGGCCCAGCGCGTACAGCCCTGGCGGTGCGTTCAGAATCTCGTGGCTACTCTTATCTATCGCTATAGGGTTATTCCTACCATCTACAGCCTTCTTAGGATCAATACCGAACCCTAGACCAGAAGAATAAGGATTTATAGAGTCGCAAGTACATTTCACTTTCTCCCCATAGTATGGAATAATTTGACATTTATCGATAATATCGTTCTTGTCTTTATCGATTTTTTTGTTACAGTCCGGTACCTCGCATTTAGTGCCGGTGTTGCCATTAATTTCGGAGTAGTTTAAATATCTCGACTTGCAACTCTGGATGCTCTGTCCTAACATAGATTTGATGTAGTGCCAGTGGTTTTTGAGAAAGCATTGTTTCTCTTCTATCTTCCGTTTTACTTTGGAGTCGTCGATGCATTTTGTGCAGTCTATTTTGATGTCGATGCAGTCTAGGTAGTTTGTTTGTAGGAACGAGAGGTCTGGTCTGGAGCCGATGAAGACACCGATGAGCCTGGCCTGGATCTCCGTGACCTCTTTGGTGTTGAGGTTGAGGAGCTTGACCTTCTTGAGGCCTAGGGATAGTTCCTCGATGTCGTCCGTGTTGAAGTTGTGGGCGTCGTCGGGCACTGGAGTTACTTCTATGATCATGTGTTCTGGGTAGGGCGTGTAGTTCTCGTGGTTGCCGGAAGGGCCGTCGCACATCATTTTGTAAACCTGGAAGGTAAAAAGGTAAGTTACATTGATTGAGTCAAGATGTGAATGTTTACTCAATGGGAAGACGCGTAGCCACAACATAACAGCAGAAAACAGTTAATGTTCTGGTATTGAAATGTGAATTGAGATACACATCATTTAGATTCACATAGACGAATATGTCTAAAATATGCCTGAATAATGCCAATGATCTTCTTTCTAGTCGATTCAGAGCTAAAGCTTGTGTCTCAGAACATACTTGGCAGTAATCAGGGTAGGCAGCTGGCGCGAGCCTCGCCAAGCCATCAGCGGGAGTCCTGTGCAGGTGGTGCGCGTGCAGGCCGTTGGCGCGCGCCAGCCGCACGCCGTCCGCCGCGCTCACGCCCGACCCCACCAGCACACAAGGCGCGCCTGGTTCTGCAGAAAGGATATGGTTCATTAGCATAATGAAAATAAATAAAAAGAAATATAATTACGGAGATATGGTCACTGACCATTTCTTTCAGTGGGAAGATCCCTGTTAGTGGGAAGGTCCCTTGTTCCTTTTAATGGGATAGTCTCTCAGTGGGAGTCCCTTTTAGAAGGAAGGTCTCTTACAATGGGAGTCCCTTTTAGTAGGAAGGTCAATATTAGTGTGAGAGTCTCTATTAGTGTTAGAACAGTCCTTCTCAATGGAAGTCTCTTTTAGCGAGAAGGGTCGTCTTAGTTAGTGGGTGGGGTGGTCTCTCTCTTGATAGGAGCCCCTTAATGGAAGTCCCTATTAGTGGAATAGGGATTTACCCACTGGGGGTATGTCCCTGTAAGCGGGCAGGTAGAGTGCGGAGAGACTGACCGTGCGCGCTGAGCACGTGCAGCGCGCGCTCGAGCGCGGCCAGCTCGTGCAGCGCGTGCGCGGCCACGTCGCGCGCGAGCGTGCTGGCGCGGTCGCTGCCGCCGCAGCACACCACGGCGCGCCGGCACGCGTAGCGGAACACGCCGCCCGACACGTTGTCGTAGCTGCGGGTCAAGGTACTCATGTTAAACAACTGCTAATCATTATAAAAAAAAAACATCAACTTTTTTTAAGTAATTTCTATCAATCATTCTAGCCTGTCTAGTTAAAATCCTAACTGAAGTCTTTAATTATGAGCAGACATAAAAAATAGGTAGTATTTTGTAGGTAAATAAGGTAGCAAACTCACCCAGTGACATAGTATGCAGCTTCGAGCGGACAGCTCGTGTTGTGGCAGCGAGGCCGCGGCGCGCCCGACTGCGGGATGCGGGTCACGCTCGTCACTGTCACGCCGGAACGGAAGAATTGCTGGAAATATACATATTAAGTTAATAATTTGTAGAGATATAGAGATGTTATGCGATAGTGTAATTGAAAAAAAAATAGTTAAGGAATCGCTTTAATATTAAATTTTGTCTTGTAAAAGATTAAGCAATAATGCTTTAAATTTTCTATACTTAGTTATTATTTTTCAGTGGAATTACTTAGGCATGTAATAGCAGTTGTGCCTGCACTAAAACGGCACCATAAAAGTTGGTACTAAGAAATTTCCTGTGATGATATGCAGTCATTACTGCAGTGTAGTGTTAGTGTTACCTGCAACTTGCAGGCGCGCACGTAGCGGCGGCAGTAGGTGGCGACGGCGCGCGCGGACAGGCGCGCGGCGCCGCGCGGCGCGTGCGGCGGCAGCCACAGCCACGCGGCCGGCGACAGCGTGCGCACGCGCGGCGGGAACGTGTGCCACGCGCCGCCCGGTGGCCCGCGCCCCAGCACTATGTGCTCGATCTGAGGGACGCATGCTCTTAAGTCAAACTATTGAAGGGAATTCAAACAAAATGGTTGGAGACCGGTGTGGCATCGTGAACATTTTATATGCAGAAGTCAGGTGTGTGAAACTGAAAATCAGCCCCAATAAATCAAATCAAATCAAATCATCAATATAGTTAGACATTCCACAAAGACTGTTGAAGAAATGTTTGGGCGAAAATGCAAAGGTTTATCCGCTCAGTTGTTGTTGGAAGACGGGAGCAAGGTGGTCGCTCCGAATGAAATACCCTTCAAAACAAGTTTACTGAAGAATCGAAAGCTCTGTTTTCAACAATTCCAAAGAGAACATTTTTATCTAGATTATGTAGTACAAAACAAGACACTTTATTAGAAATTCGACAATAATAAAGGCGTAATAAGCGCAATCCACTCTTTAGATTTTATAATGATAACACTTATTACCTACTTAAGTTATTTATAATCCGAGATAATGCCAATGTTTCGCATCATAAGATAAGATAAGGTTATCGTATGACGAAATTTTTGGAACACAATTGAAAACAGCATAGTCATTAATTAGCATATCGAGCCATTACCGCCAAATTATCGTAAGCGACACTTTTGTCGAAAATGCTTTTTTTATCGTAAGTAGTATTTTAAACCATAACGGATCTATCCCTGTTGACATTTCCCGCCAAAATTTAACCGTTGTAAAGTTATAGCAAGTGCTAAAATTATCGTAAATACATATATTTTTAAAGCCATAACGTAAGCGACAACAAGCATTTTTATCGTAAGCGCCTTGCGATCAATTTTTTGTAGCGCAAATGACACTACTTGTTATCGCAACCGACATAGGTGATAGACTATGAGGCGTTTACTATAAACAAACCTGTCGTGACCTGTTTATTTCTGTGAAAGTAATGCGACAAAAACATCGATCTTATTGAATTGTAGCAAAAAAAAAATTATGCAGTTAATATCACCACTTCCCATATCAGAAGATAGTAATCCTGGAACTGCTTTTCCCGAGAACATACAGCAAGATAAGGCCCCAGCTCTAGATCAATTGTTACTAACAGACAGCTTCAACGATATTGACATGGACCCAATATTAACTGATACGACATCACCTTTGTTGATCGATTATATTTGTGATACCGATTTAAATTCTGAGCTCAATACTAACGCATTATTAACACCATTACCTCAAACTAAAATTGTCGAATACTGTGATTCAGATACTGAGAATACTTACACTTTAATGGATTTAGATAACCAGAACATAAAAGACTTAACAACTTATGATCCTACTATGCCAGCTTTCATTAATCAATTAATACAGCCGAGCACCAGTTCACTGTTTGACCAACAAGAACTAAATATGTCCAAGAATTTGGAGACCCACGACAGCATTGCCTCTATTGATAGCGAAGATTCATGGAAGCCTGTCTCATCGTCCAGTGATTCGGATGAAGATAAGTCAGTTCAAACAATAGAAGAAGAAACAAGTGTTGGTAAAAGAGGATATAGGAAAATAAAACCTTTACCAAAACGACTTTTAGCAAAAAAAAAATCGTAAGGCTGCTGTAGGAAAATCTATACAACCAAACCCTTGTATGAATATAAAATGTGGTAACTCATGTGCAAATAAATTTACGGAAGATGATCGCAATAATATTTTTGAAAACTATTGGGGATTAGGTTGTGATAAAAGACAAAAAGATTTCCTGCTGTCTTGTGCTAAAGAAAAACCGATTGGAAGAAAAAGATCCAGTAGTAATGTTCGCAAAATATCATACGATTATTTTATCACCTACAATGGACAGAATATTAAAGTATGTCAACAATTTTTGCTTAAGACCCTAAACATATCCCAAATGTCTATGAGATACACCATCGAAAATGCTAATAAAGCTCTGAATACCACTCGAGATGGCAGAAGAACTAGTCGTCCTCATAATAAATCTGATGAGGTAGAAGTCGCACAGTTAAAATTATTTATTGAGATGTTGCCTGCTGTTCCATCCCATTATTGTCGCAATAAAAGCACAAAAGTATATTTACCTCAAGAATTTCAAAATATATCGTTTTTGTATTTACAGTATGTTAATTACGTGAAAGAAAATAATCCAGAATCATCAGTATTGTCAAAAAGAGTATTTCGTAACATTTTTAAAAGGGATTTTAATATCGGATTCCATCTGCCTAAAAAAGATAAATGTGCTTTTTGTGAGAAGTTAAAAAATTTATCACCTGAGAACAAAATTATTTTTGAGCAAACCCCTGAATATAAAAATCACATTCTAGATAAAGAAAAATGTAAGCAACTGTTTTTAGAAGACCAAAAAATGAGCAAATTAACTAATTCTAACTCCTTATGCGTAAGCTTTGATTTAGAAAAAGTCCTGAATACTCCACACGGTAAAAGTGTTACCCTATACTATTCCAGGAAGTATGCATACTATAATGAAAGTATATACGAAAGTGGTACAAGGGAAGGTTACTGTTACCTGTGGGGTAAATGCGACGGAAAAGAGGCTGTAATGAAATTGTTACAGTCCTTTTTAAATACTTGATTATGGTAGACCAAAGAGGTACCCATACAGAGATAAATTTATACTCCGATAGCTGTGCCGGGCAAAATAGGAATCGAGCAATGATATCCATGATAATTCATTTCTTGAAAACCGCAATTACTATTATACAAATAAAGGTAACTTATCTTTTACCGGGACACACCATGATGCCTGTTGACTCTATTCATAGCACTATTGAAAGTTTTGTGCGTAATAAAACAGTATGGGCTCCTTCTGAGTGGCCAACTATGATTACTAATGCTAGAAATAAGCCTAGAAACTACAATATAAATGTTTTAAACTATGGAGACTTCATGGATTGGAAGAATTTTTCGCAAGCTTTATTACCGGCAAAATTTAAGATTAATTTTAATTCATTAAGGGTGGTGCAATTTCATAGAAATAATCCTATTGTTAAATTTCAATACTGTTTTTTCGAAGATAGTGACAATTACGAAATAAACATGGATTTCATCATCAGATCGAGAGCAAACAAAGCTATTGTGGAAAAGGGACCTATACCTTTATACGTCGAAGAGCTCAAACTTTCATTAGCTAAATACAAAGATTTACAGGATCTGTGTAACAAAAACGTGATTCCAAACAGATACCATCAAGAATATTTAAGTATGAAGCATGATGGAAACGTACGTGATGCTTTAGCTGAAACAGATGAGGATGAGGAGAATTAAAAATATTTAATTTAATTTTATATTAATACAATATTGATCTCACTAATCCAAATGATTGATATAATTATTTAATTAATGTTTTGTGTAAAAACCAAGATAACCCTGGTGTTCAGTGAAAACAGGCTAAGATCATTCGTACGAGAAGAAATACTTTATTTTATTTTAAATAACTAATTAAGTTTATAATTATGCTGATTGATCTCATTACTCCAATAAATTTTAATTTTCAATATTTTATAACTATTTAATTTAAATGCCTTTTAAAATATCTATTTATTTATCAAAATATAGTTTATTGTATTAGTAATATTAATGGATATTTTTATCGTAAATGCCAAAACAACCTTAGATTATGACAGCAAAAATAAATTAAGCGACATAAATAGCTTAAATACTAAATATTTTAGCATTTTTTTCCATTACATATGTAAATGTCTGAAAATCATTAGTGTATGTAAAATTTCAATTTACTAGCACATTTATTTTTAAAAATATTTAAAAAAAACCTTCTCCTGTAAAATTTGGTTTTTGTCGGTTGCGCTAAAACGGCGGTAAAGGCTCGATATTACTCACAAGAAAGGCCAAGTTCAAGATGTCAAATGTCAACAAATCTGATTAGTTGATCAATACTGACGGCTAGTTATAGCACTTGATAGCAGATAGCAGGTTCGATAGCAGAATAACTGAATATTTGTCGTCGTTGACATGGGTTCAGCACCATGGTCGGCACCGTTCGGGCTGCTTGAAGCCAGCGGCTCCCCGCGACTTAATGTCGAAATGGATGGAAATTAGATATCTAATGGGGTAGAAGACTATTCTTTTTAATGTCCTTCAGAAAGAGTATTAAAAAATATTAGACACGTATTTTTTCTTATTCTACGTAACCAAAAACTCACGACAATACATTGATTTGAAATGTCGCGTGACGTCACAAGATTAGTCGACGACATAACTAAAGTCCCGGGTCGATTCTAGATGAGACTGGCACAGGACCGGAGAGAATGGCACATGAAGAGAGAGATCTATGCCCAGCAGTGGGATGACAAAGGCTGTGGATGATGATGATGACGTCACAATTTCTTGCGTTTTGTACGCAAGCATTACGTCATAAGCCTCCACTCCTGATCTCTGATTCGCGTACGTAAAAAATACGTGCCTAATATTTTTCTATTATCTAACTGAAGGATTAGTTTTACTTTTCATACTCAGTCATCTTCCCCATTACCAGCACGTTATATTTCCTGATATTTTTTATCCTACCCCTTTTCCCATATCAATGACTGTGCATCTCTAAAGGCTTCTTAACTTAACTACTTTATTGTGTATGGTTGCAAGATTTAGTAATCTCTTGTCAACCTTTGAGGGTATCAGATATAAAGATACTGGGCGCAGCAGTAGAGAATATAATGAGAATGGACTACTTTTGACGTTAGCATGTCTTTGAGGGACTTTCAACTATTATGAGAGAAGACAAGGACTAAAGTAAAATGTGAAATAAATGTTGTATGTACCTGTTTCTCTACGTCGTATCTCCATTCAATGAGTGAGTCAGCTTGAATACCCAGGTCTGCGCACGGTCTTAGCAAATTGTCCATCTGAAACAAAACAAATGAAACTCAGCTATAGGCCCATATATATTACTGAGTTCAACAGAGCTGCATTTAAACTTCTGTAATTTGAAGCAAATAATAACTTAACTGCATGCTAGTTTTCTTTAAATCATTTTGTGATGTAAAACTTGAGTTGCAGATTTTTTTGACTGATTTCAAATCGATAAAATTAATCAGATCTATAAAGAATATTATAAATTTTAAACCATTTAACTATTATGGGTTAAAAATAAAAATTAAATTAACAATAAAAAGCTAGATATAATTGATTTCGTGACTTAGACCAATTGATAAATATTTTAACAATACTTAGATATTTTACAAAGAGTTATTGTCACGAAAAACAGTTACTTTTATAGGTTCTCGTAAAAAACGCTTATAAGATATAACTGTCGCATTGAACGTGATCTACAGTCGATGACAACTGTCGTAAAATGTATATTACATAATCATAAAGGTCCATATTTATAAAAAAACTCGACGATTGTTAGCAATTGATTAGAAGATTCTTGTTTCAATTTTTCTATAGAGAATTTGAATTTAGAAGTTTCTTAGCAATTGCTTAACACCGTCGAGATTTTTATAAATAAGGCCATTATATTATACTAGCTGTTTCCCGCGGCTCTGTCCGCTTGGGTGTCGGTAATCGCGGCAAAAAGTAGCCTATGTCCTTTCTCAGGCTCTAGACTATCTGTGTACCAAATTTAATTTATATTGGTTTAGAAGTTTTGGCGTGAAAGCGCGACAGACAGAGTTACTTTCGCATTTATAATATTTGTAAGGATTTGATGTTAAAATCATAAAGTTAGAAAAAAATTGATCTGTACTTAGTCGGGTACTGTACTAAGAGATTAAAATAGGTCTGGGAATATTTATAACGTTCATAGTTTATTTTTGAAGGGGGCATTACAAACAGATCAACTTTCAAGGCTTAACATGCAGTTAATTTCCTCCTTTCGGCCGTTTGTTGCAGTTTCATAAATTGATTCGGCTTCCTGGCAAACTTTTATAACAAGGAGTATTCATATTTATTTAAAACAAAACGGTTTACTCACGTATGTTCTCGGGATCGCCCGATTAGTTCTAGGCGGTGAGTTCGACTCGCGACACCAAGCTCATGATTAGTGACTCTTATTGAGTCTGAAACTAGTCGGGCGATCCCGAGAACATACGTGAGTAAACCGTTTTGTTGTAAATAAATATTTTATAACAAGGTGGACTATGTTTAGTACTACAAATAGATAAGTACACAGTTAATTTAAAACTTGTCATAAGCTTAACTGTCCCGTGTAACCAACGCAGGTAGATATCTACGGTTCGATTCTTGGGGGTTTACAAATTTATTTCCTACCAAAGAACTGACTTGGTTATAGCCATTTAAACGCTTTTTGTTGCAGTTACATTTGTTAATATTATTTAGAACGGAGCATAGTTAACATTGTTATTATAATTCACGTAACCACGTTCACTAACACGTGAACACTTCTAAATTACTCGCGTATTTTTAAATACTTGAAATTGGCTATGAATAGCGTCTAGATTTTAGACTTGTATAAGTACATTGTTTTTTTAAATTAGTGAAAATAAGTGATGAATAATAGATTGTTGACCATTTTCACGTGGTTTTTGTATAAGCATACCTACCTAACTTACCTTATAAATATTTTATTTTAAAAGCCCGACTTTTAGTTTTAAAATATTTGGTGTTTAGATTTCAGTCAGCTAGCCATAGATACAAGTACAACTCAGTTCACTCATTTATTTGATGACTGAACAGCGCTGCTCATTATTAATTCCAACAGCAGAAGTCACTTAAATTTGGATTGATGGATGAAATAAGCGTACATAAGACAAACTCGATGTGCAATATTTATCGCCAGGTTCTGTACCACCTAATTGTATACAAGAACTACCAATACCCTTCTTATGAGACGGCTGCTTACTCCTTACCGGGGACCATGCGAGACCGCCTTCACAACAAAAGTCCTCAACAGTCGAGTGGCGTACACACCGGTTTTCAATGTGTCGCCAGATCTGAGGTCCCGGGTTCGATCCCCAGATGGGTCAATGTAGATAACCACTTTACTATATTGTCTCAGGTCTGGGTGTTTGTGGTAGTACCTTCTTTGTCTCTGATTCAGATGATTAGAGGAATATATGTAATGTTTTCCACATTTATATATATTATAGCTACTTGCATTTAAACAATTAGCCGTCACCTATTATACTAAATCTACTGTAACTTTGACATGTCAGTTTACATAAAGAGATCAGTGCTGGTGACTGGTGCAGTAGTCACGATCGTAAGATTGACAGGTAACGATGTCACCACTATTGTGAAATTCGTGAATAAGTGATTCTTATGTGATAAATAAATAAAGGTGATTGGACATAGATATAGAGATAATTTGTTTAATTAATTGTATGATTTTTTGAAGTACTTAGTTAAACATTATTTACAGTATCTATCGGTCTTAGCATGCTTTTATGGTCAAGCGTGAGATTAGCTGGGAACGAGCAATACAAAGAACAGTTTCTCGAGTTATTTTTTGTGCTTATAACTCTTAAAGAGGTGGGGTCATTGAGAAATGAAAGCTTAAAGATTATCACATCTAGCAATTCTATATAACCTGACATACTTAAACCTAACATGCAAATAGTACTTGACTGGGTAATAACTTCGGCCATCGGGACCCCTAGCCCCGACGTCAAGCCACGAACCTCTGCGGCAATTGGGTCGGTGTTAGCACAGCGCGGCATTAAGTGCACAATACATCGACCCCTTAAAACAAACAAGTTTACTTACAAAGGCCGACTATTTATAAAGCTCGGTATACACTAGCTAGTAGGCTTTTCTAAACGGTGCACTGTATCCTTAAATGAAAATCGTTTTTAAAAGTCTATCTGTTGAAGAATTAACGGTGACTGCATGTCTCTGCCTAGGTTGTGTTCTAAGTTAGTAGAAGCTAAAATTTTACATACAACTATAGAACGCGGCCCGTGAGATACCGCACTGTAACTGCTCTTTTATACACACACATAAAGACACTGCCTATCGCATACGCAACGGGGCGATTTTGTTCTTTAAAACTGGTGTATTCGGAAATACTGTCAAACTTAAATAACTAAAAAAACAAATAAGTATTAATTATTGAGCAGATATAGTCCTTTTATCTGATTAATTATGTTTTTCATAACAGCCTCCTGAAATTTGACGAGAATACAAAACGATACGTGTTATATCCGGTGACATTACTATAATTATGCTATACTACTTATAGATACTATATTTGTCTTGATATTCACTTATTATCTGCAGAAAATTACAACACCATGAATTCTATTTTAATGGAAAACCACGGAATACTGTGATAGACACTATTAGTGTTTATCGCGGTATGGTGTAAACCGAGCTTAGATAACGTTGACGACGCGTAGTATAAGGCAAAAATATTATCAGGTTTGGTGTGATTTATGAATAGACTTGTTGCTAGCAGGAAGAGTTAGATCTACGTATACTATCATGTCGTTTTAATGGCCAACAGTCTAAAAGCACAACTACACTAAAAGACAGCCACTGGGCTAACTATATTTAGTTTATGACAAGACTAAATGAACACTATCCTGAGTAAAACATACAAATAATGCTTTAATACTCTTATTAATATTACTACCGACTCAAACTCAGAACTCAGAGAAAAAAATATAAGACCAAAAGATCTGTCTTTAAGCCTTTTAAACATAAAAAAATATATATTTACATAATAAGCCATTTACAACCTTATTTCCTATAGCATAAGTTAAAATTAGTATTATTATAAATGTATGTGTGCGATCGTAGCCAAAAAAGCGCGTATCTTGAGACATAAATAAATGATGTCTGAATACACTTGATAAATTAACTTCATGACATGTTCGTGATTAATGTTGTGCTTTGTAGCTTATTTCTTGAGCATTTCTGATCATTAGTATTAATTTATTAAGTTAGAAGTATTTGTACCGTCAGTACGTACAGAAAAAGCATTTTATAAAAGTTGATAAATTTTTGCGTTCTTATTGTACACGATGTAATGAAAATGCGTGGATATATTTGAAGTATTGTTTCTTTCCATAGAAATTAACTTTTTTTAAAGAAACCATTGTCAATTCATTTAAAAAATGGCTTTTCCATACAAAATTATCATCAGCTTTTTTCGGAACCTACTATTACTTTCTTTTTGTTGTTGTTGTCCATGTAGTATAGTTTGTCAAGTGTACGCCAGGATACCCTTTAACATATAATTTATTCAAATCAATACATATTTGATCGAAGATATAGCTACAAGCCTGCTATAAATTGAAAATACATATTTCGATGCTACTTTTCCGCGATATGGAGCATTTTATCACTATCGGGGAGATAATAACTAAGTGGTAATATTATTTTCCTGTTTTTACAGAGTCCATTCAACATTGTTTAACAACTATCATAGAGATAGGCTGTAAAAATATTCTAAGAAACATTACTTATTATAACATCAATCGCTTCATCTAATCTATTAAATACTGTTATTATTATTATTTTGGCACATGATATAATTTTCCGTCTCTAACGAAGACAAAAAACAATCGTACATGCTTAAAGATGAACGAACGAGCCAGTTAAAAAAAAACTTAATTTTATTTAACTTTAAACAGAGTGAGGGCTGATTTTACCGATGCGGTTGACCGCGAACTAAATTGGTTTAAATTTTAATATTACAAACAAAACGTAGTTTAGTCAAAAACAGTCGACATCTCGACATTTGAAAAATTATAAACTCGAGCATAAAGAACTTAGTATATAGGAACGCAGTTTTAATGTAACTGGTATAATCGGTCATAAAAAGCGTAACATAATGCTTCACATGTATAATAACACGCTGAACAGAAGCGTGAAATGCAAAAGCATGCACGAATGCTATGGCGGGCGTGTCGGCTGCGCGACGCTGAGATCAGGGTTGAAAGGTATGTATTAATATCTAATAGTAGAATGGCTGAAAATATATCCATATTGATTCCAGCACTTTGGAATTTAATCCTTGTGTCGTGCAAACATTTATATCAAGTGCAAAAAGAACACCCAGACTTGGAACAAGCATTTGTGCATCATACATGCTTGTCCCATGCTGGGATCGAACCCACTGCAAGTCAGGCACAGTGGTAATTGGCGTGGTGACCTATGCCACCCGATTACTCGTGCAGTCGAGATGTATGGGTACATACATTTTAACCATTCCATTATTAGAAGACTTAAACGCAAATTAACTTTAAGACGTTCTTTAATGTCTAATTGTCGCTACATTACACCTTAATGTGCCAGAGACAGCATGATACTTTTTTTGCTGCACAAAACCATTTACGGATTGACGGTGGGATCGAGTCTCCGTACAAAAATCTATCTCAGTACTTTAATTTCATGTTATAAATAAATATGTTAACGGCAACTTAAACTTGAGTTGCCTTTGAGTATTCAGTCATTAATATATCGTAATAAAGTGAAGTGTTTGTTTTGCGTCACTCACGTATTTTATGTGTAACTTGATTACAATAATTGTTTGTTAAGAAGGCACGCCTGTTTGCTAAGTGATAGAAAATATCACTTTCCTTAACGACGTAGTCCTTTTGTGTTTTATTGATTTGTGAATAGTTAGACGATTTTACATTTCCAACAAGTCACATTAAGTTGAGGTTATGTTTGAGTAAAAAGATTTAATATCCGTTATAGTGGACGTTGACTGGGTTTGAAAAGTAAAAGTCTATTTACCCCGTAATTTAGATAATAAAAAAATAATACACACGTATTTATGCTTTGTCGAAATAACAAAAAAGTAATTAATTAAAGTTATGGAGTAGGGGCTAGCTTCGTTATAAACAGATACATATTGTAGCGGTTAGTGACGTCATGCGGCATTTCAAATGAATGTATCGCCGTAAGTTTTTGATTACGTAAATAAATAAATACGTGTCCAATATTTTTCATTAATCTACCTGACGGATATTTAAAAAATAAAAAGTATAATGCTACCCTACCTACCTAGCCTTATAATATTGTACTCTATGGTACAATAATTTTAGAAAACTTTGGGGAACACCCTTTGACTGGCGAGTTGGTCTAGTGGTTAGTGACCCTGACTGGTAAACTGGAGGTCGTGGGTTCGATTCCCACCCTGGACAAATCTTTGTGCGATGAGAACGATCATTTGTTCTGTCTCTGGGTGTAATTTATCTATAATATGTATGTATTTAGAAATATATAAGTATGTTTATCAGTTGTCGCTATAATACATGCTCCGCCTAGTTTGGGATCAGATGGCCGTGTGTGAGTTGTCCCAAGATATAAAAAATATATATATAAAAAGATTGTGTGGCGCAAGCCAATTTTGTTCTAAAATACTGAGTCCTAGATGGTCAGTAACATATAAATCATATCTATACCAGATGGCAACCATACAATAAAAGTATATTGTGTATATAGGCGTGTCATAATACAAGCGGCAGACCGTGAACTCTTACATAAATGCATGACTGAACCGATATCAAGGTTACACAAACATTACGCGGTGTTATGTGACAAAATACATACATATACATATATATGTTTAGATAAACATTGCGAATAATTAATTAGATGTACTCGTCGTACGTCGAACTCCTGGTTTTTTAAAGATTGTATATTTAAAATACAGGTACCCTAGGTTTATTTTATACTACGTTTAAGCAATAAAGGCAATCGATATCGCGCTCACCAGTTGGCGCCACTGGCGCGTAAGCTGTCAAATTTGATATCCTATCACCATACTTAAACGATTTATTCCGAACCTGACCCGAAATCCTAAACCGGTAGCGGGTTAGTTTAGGAACATGAAAAAAATTATAATATTTGTTCCGAACGTAACCCACTTCATAACTTGGGAAGCCTTATCGGTCCCTTCACCTTCTCGATTAGTATAAATTAGACTTCGTCCAACAGAACACGTACTAAACGTGCGTCAGAGAGGCAGGCTACACTGGCGTTAACAGTACGCATCGCTCTGCTGCTGCGTTGGACAGTTTGACAGGGCACTACCGTCATAGTACAACACAATTTTGCGTTTTGCGCCAACACGCGATAAGAACACGTTCTAACTGACGATGCCTACAAAAATAAATGAAATGGAGAGCCTTAACACTTTGTTTTTTAACCAAAAGTAAACTAAAAGTAGATAAAGATCGTCATGTGTTTTGTAAATGCAAATCATCCAGGCTGTAGCATATTCCGAGTGTTTTAAATGTTTGGCTAATAGGTACCGATGATCTAGTATGACCTGATCTTGATAGGATATCTCGAAAGAAGATAAAAGTGGCGTGTTTTTGTATAATAAATCTTTACATGGCATTTTTACGCATCATTTTATGTTAAAATGATAAATGTAAATTGTACCTATATCGACCGATGTGTATTATCATCAGAATAATAATATAATTATTTTAAAAATGTGTCGTCTCATGGTGACAAGCAATACTATTATTAAACTTTTTTTAATACTAGCTGTCCCCCGCGACTTTGTCCGCGTGGTTTTGTTTCAACGGTTTTTAATTTTTGCAACATTTTCATTTATGCTCCGCTCCTATTGGTCGTAGCGTGATGTTATATAGCCTATAGCCTTCCTCAATAAACGGACTATCCAATACAAAAAGAGTTTTTCAATTAGAACCAGTAGTTCCTGAGATTAGCGCGTTCAAACAAACAAAAAAACAAACTCTTCAGCTTTATAATATTATAGTATAGAAATGTAATTTAATCAAATCTATGAATGTTATTAAAAACACCTAACTTCATTAACACTGTCATATCAACTAGGTGCCTAAAAACTTTGACCCATGTGTATACTTATCAAGAATTTTGCAAGTTCTTCAAATAATGAATATAAATATTTAAAAAAAACACTATCGCAAGACGCGGTTTGGAAAGGAAACCCCGAACACACCGCTGACCCCATTTTATCAGCTGTCGTAAACATAATGTTATCAACATTTTGACCAAATGCTAACTGTGAATTAAAACTCACGTTTTCTACCATGAGGACGAAATGTTTTCAAAACAAAAGAAATCGTATTACAGTCAGAAGTTGGTCATGGCTGTCAAGCTCATATAGGCATGTTCGTTTGTGCTTATCTATCTAAACGGCTTTACCTATTTCGATGGAACATTGCAATAGTTTGGTTTCAGGAGCGACAGCTTATGTTATGCTATTTTTAATAAATAAGCTAAGGTGCCCAATGTAGGAACTGGAAAAAGCCAGGAAATTAATTTAGATAAACAAACTGTCTGCCAAGTTTTGACCATAAACTTCCATTTAGAACAGCTAAGGGTCATAATTGCCTGGAATATATCTTAATAATGGTAGGGCAACTCACCAGCAGTGGTATGGGATTCTGACTTCTGCCTTCAAGTCCCTCAGCCAGCTCCATGAGGTCTGTCTCATATAAACTCTGTCCTCGTGGCAGGTTTGATAGTCTGTAATATACAAAATATATATATATATATGATAATAATAATAACATATCCATAGATAGTGTTAACCATAGAATTTTGTACATAAATGCCATAAAAATACAACAAATTACTATTTCCAGTAATTGAAAAAAATGCCCGTGAATTGTGAAGGACTCCAAATTGTAAAACTTTTCTTTTTACATCATCGCTACGAAATTTTCGAGCCCTAAATATATTTTTTTAATTGAGAAGTTAGATGGACTGAAAATAACCCTGGATTAATTTAAAGAAACTTCAGTCCTTACAAAAACGCCCACTAAACATTTATAAAGGTTGACGAACTCCAGTGTTTTTTCTACAATTATTTTATATGACTTCCCGATATATTTCCACATGTATGCTATTGTAGACACAAAGAAGCCGTATATCACGCCAGCTTATATCAACGTAACGTCGCCGTGTTACATAATATTATACCATCGGACACTCGTATTGCAATCACAAAGACTTGTTTGGTTTAGACTTAGGTAGGCCTAAATACTTAAATATTTTACTAATTAGCCGAAAAAACAATTAGGTTAAAAAAAGCTTGCTACAGTGGCTACTTATTGTTTTGAGGTTAATTGTGCATTCAAAACAAATTTAAATTCAAATTAAAAAAAAATATATATAGGCTACAAAGTAGCACTTTTCAAGTGTCAATATTACAATGAACTACATCCCGTTTCACACGCCCTTTACCGCATCCTAAGTGCTCTGGCTGTGGAGAAGAAACTGTCCAAACTCCACAGCAGCACGCTGTCTTTCCGATAACAATTGTAATGAAAATAGTTGAACGTGCAGGCAGGCATCATATTGAGTTTCTACGCTGATCCAGTTTCCAAATAAAAAGAGCAAAGTACTATATTATATCGTACTGTTTATATGTATATTTAAAAGAAAAAAAAAAATCGTATCAAAGTATAATATTTACTCAGGCATCCGATTGCAGTACCTATTGCAGATAGCGGTCAGTATCTACACCACAGCAACCACATCAGTTCTATGCCACAATGAAGTCATTGCGTCACAAACACGATGTCCTAAAAAAATATTTATTCCTCATGTCCTTTGAGCTTAGTGAAAATTACCTTGCAGTTAAAAACAAGTTAAACAGACCGTACTAGAGCGACGATTGTCGGAGATACCCGACTAATTTAAGGATCAAATGGACTTTAGTCATGAGCTCATTACGTGTCGGTGTCGCGCGACGAACAGTCAGTTGACAGTGATTTACTTTTTACATAATAACTTTCGAAACTTATTTAGCTTAGTTGGAGGGGTTAACAAGATTGCTAGTAATGTGAATTCCACCCATATTGCTAGTAACCTTTATAAAAAAAAAAAAAAAAAAAAAAAAGAACTGACTGTCCCTAAAGTATTATACAATAACAAGCAGACAGGGCAAACGTTGTTTTGCCATAATTGTCAAAAAAAGTCACCGAGGGGTATATAATAGAATACGACCTATTTTCAATCGTCAAAAAATAAAATCTAATGACTTAAACCCACGCCGAGGACACGACATGGGGTTATGTTGGACTTCCACCGACTAAAAGCACCCCGGTCCAGTCCTTGCATTTGCCGGAGTCCCGGGTTCGCTAAAGCATGCTCGGCGGGGCTCCGGTGGGACCTATTCTCAGACCTACCAAATATCTACAAAAAATTCAAAACATCGGTCAAGCCGTTTCGGAGTTCTATAAGAAACACTATTATGTGACGAGATGATGAGATTTTTATATATTAGAAGATTACCTGGCTCTTAGCATTTCATCTATGGGCAGATCATCGGGGATGTCCTTTAGATACGGTACGTTGCCAGCCAGCATGAATGACGTCACCATACCGCTTGGCCCGTTGCCTAGAAAGGAAATACGAAACTTAAATATAAGTACCGAAATTATTTACAGACAATGTATCATTGCCGATGACTTGAATATGGTGATGTATTTATGGGTTTTTGTAGTGTCGATGGTCTAAAAGATTGGACAGTAAGTTATGACAGAATAGGTAACAGATATTAGCAGAAAGAGATGGATGAAAAGAAAGTAAGGATGCAGAAATTACGAGTAAGTAGTAAGGATATATAGAAGAAAAATATAAGAACATACATACAGCCTAAACTCAATGATTGGGAGTAGGGCATGAATTATTTGCTATTCATAATGAAACATCTGCCTTAAAGATTAGAAATATGGCCACACTTTGTAGATAAGTTGACAAAAAAGGAGTTGTTGCTGGTTTACACATAATTTTCCGATTGTATTATTTGGGTGCTTTTGTTTGTATAATCATAATTGATTACACATATATGTTAAAAGGAACGAATTGAATGGAATTTCATTTCACGAAATGACATTTCGTTAAATTAATTGTCATTTAAGCGATTTCTATCATCGTTAACGCACAATGTCTAGGGCATCTTATCTGGTGTTTATAATTAATACCTACACCAGCTACAACATTTCAGACGTTCGTCATATAAAAGATCATTAATTCCTTACATTGAACATAATTTATTTCGTTGAAACGATCGCACAAGACGTTAATATCTAAGAATTGTTAGTGCATTGTCACTTGTCACGGAAACTGAACTCATGCCAAGTCGGTGTTTACGTTGTAGTACTTGGAAACTGGTGAAAAATTGTTTTTAAATTTCTACAGTAAATAGGTGAAAGTATGGAATACGCGTAGATGGAATGAATTGGGGACAAACTGTTACGTTTTGGCAAATATAACTGAAAGTTAAAAACAGAATATATTCTTACTATCCGTCCATAAATGCAAAAGCAACTTTGTCTGTTGCGCTTTCACGGCTAAACCGCTAAACCGATTTTGATGAAACTTAGTATTGGGTAAGCTTGGATCCTGAGAAAGGACGTATACTACTTTTTGCCGCGATAACCAACATTCACGCGGATACGCGGATACGCGGGCAACAGCTATATTACTTATAGAGAATAGTAGCTTGTTCTGGAGAATGTTGGTTAGCCTATAATTGGCTAGTGCGTAGGCCCTTAATAAATAAATAAAATCAAACATTAAATAATACACTACAATCCAGTTCAATTAAATCACACAAACGTATAAAGTTACGTATCATGGATATACATGTAATCAATAAGTACAGTAATTATATCGACTATTATCGGAAAATTATAGTATGCAGGAAGTTAGCACGGATATACTGTATATTTATTTACCAATTATTTATACATATTAGATACTAGCTGTTTCCCGCGGCCCCGGCCACGTGGATGTCGGTTATCGCGACAAAAAGTAGCCTATGTCCTTTCTCAGGCTCTAGTCTATCTGTGTACCAAATTTCATTTAAATCGGTTCAGTAGTTTTGGCGTGAAAGCGCGACAGACAGAGCTACTTACGCATTTAAAATATTAGTAAGGATTGATACACCTATGAAAACTCTGTGTATATAATTAAACTAAATAGTAACAAACTATTAATATAAAAAATCGCAAAGCTAACAACAAATACGGTGTTCTGAAAATTGTATGCTTTAGTACATAATTTAATTAAGATCATATAAAACTTGGCATAAGTCCAACTGAATGTAATTGAAGTGTCTCTGGTTGCAGTATTGCAACTATTTCTTTCTTAGGTTTAAAAGTTTTGGAAAGCAAATAAATAATGAAATAACTTAGATACTAGTACAATTATAATCTATCAAAAAAGTAAAGTACCACTAGGTAATTTAGAGAATCTATATTTTATTAGACATAGAAGTGTTTTGTTTAAGCCGCGGTCCTTAACGTGCAGAATGACAGTTATAAAGATAAAGATTATTAACATGAGTAGACATACATTTGCATGGAAGATGTTCAAGAAATATAATAGACAGGCTATAGTCGGATTTTCGAGTAAATAAGAAAGGATATAATTACTATAAAGGAAGTTATATTTAATAACCCATAAGTCTGTATTAGGCTCGCCACTACGGTTGGCGAAATGTGTGTGGGTAAGAAAGTATGCTTCTGATATAGGAGAAAATCTCTGTCAATCTTTTTAAATATTACTGTAAGTTGAAGTATCACACGCTATACTTAAGAACATTAAACATAAGTAGGATGTTTAATGTTCTTAAGTATAGCGTGTAACATATTGTTGCGAGTCAGGGGTGAGAGAGGTCAATTGACACGTCTCGCCAGAATTGAGGCGCGGGTCGACTCGGGTAATGGAAATATACCATTGTTACACATATTAAAGCTGATTTAAACCATTATGCTTCTCATTCATATTACACAAAACAAATAAAAAATTTGTAGCCAATGTTGGCCATTGTGTGAATGACACTTAAACTGTTTAGTTAGAGCCAACGTGGACCATTGTGTGAGACTCTAAAGTTTTGCATCGATGAGCTGTGGGTATTAATTTGATGTCTTACGAGTTTGATGAGTTAAATAAGCACGAAAACATTCCAACCACGTGTGTCCACTAAACCAGAGTTATGAAAAGATAAAACAAATCAATACTCACCGATAACAACTACTTCTTTATACACGACGTCATCTGATAACGTGTGCTCGCACGATTTCATGTTGTCTTTCATTTTACTTGCCGATTTTATCGTATACAACCTCCTTTGATCCAGCCTCCTTACTTATTTTTTTACTCGTCTATCTCTCTTAATCTATGGCTATTTCTATAATTGGCGGATTTAAATAGCGAATTCTAAATTCTAAATGCAGTCAGAATAAATACTTTTTCTATTAAATTAATATCACATGCAGTTTTGAGTCTTACGGACTTTTTTTAGTCTATGTTTTCTTCGTCGTGTTTTCGGTCTATGGTAGGTTAATGAAAACAGTGTGGTTTTATCTTGTCTTATGTGAGGTCGTGCTTCCTGCTATCTGAAACAAGCAAAAGGTCAATTTAATATATTGGTATTACTACACAGCGACACAAAATAAGTAAACACAATAAATCTTAATTACTTAACATATTTTTTTATAAATAAATGCAAAATAGCAATTCTACAAAGACGATAACTAACGAAATAAAATGTTAACAGCGAGATACTATTTCAATCTTACTGATATTATAAATGCGAAAGTTTGAATGGATTGATGAATGTTTCTTACTCAATCACGATAAAATTGCTGAACGGATTAGAATCGAATTTGGTACATAGATAGATGTATTACCTAAATTAACACATAGGCTACTTTTCACAATGAATATTATAACAATTTTTCAATAAGTCGCGAGTGAAACTGTGGTGCTCAGCTAGTTCACAGAAAACATGACTTGTAGAAATACGAGTTATTGAAGCATAGAGCATAAAAGGCCCTATTTATGTCACGGACAATCGATTGCCGTTAATCATAGCTCTCTTTGAAACAGAACTATGGTATTTTTTAATACCAATGAATATTTATTTTCAAAGTACGCGAGGAGTACGGTTGTATAATTAAAGGGAGACTTATTAATACTAATTAAAGACTGGATCCAGACAGTTTATATTAAATACTGCATTTATTTTACAAAGAAAGTTGATTTGACAAAGCCTTCTATACTTTACATTGTCCATTACAATTTAACTATTGTCCTATCTCGTGAATCACTTAAAACATAGGCATTGTTCAATTATATTGTGTCTACTGTAAGGCCAGGAGTTAAAACACATCCTGGTTCTACTAAAAAACTATATGTCCCAAATACTTTTCAATGAAAGGCACATGTTATGCAAGATATTTATATATTATATTTTATTATATTAAACAAAGTTGGGTTAGTTACATCATTTATAACTCAAGAACGGGTGGACAGAATTTTATGATCTTTAATTTGCTTGTTACGTATTCACCCCGAATAGTAGAATAACTATAAAAGATCGCAAAAAGTCACAAAAAGAAATCGATGTCTAATGAGAACGGCATACCAACGTGGCCGCGGCTAAAACCGAGGGGTACCACTAGTACTATAATGACAACAACGAATGAAAGGGTCATCCCCAGCATGTTGTAAGCACCTGAAATCGACTCATTCTAAAGTTTTCTAAAACTTCAACAATCTTATGCTATAACTCTTATGGTAATATGGTGTACAATAAAGAATATCGTATTCTATCATTATAGAACTACACTATCTATGACACCAATCAGAGTAACGTGACCGAATCAATCAGAGAGGTCGTCGCCAGCATAATAAGTGGATGGAAACAACCGCTGACTCGATCAATGGCTGCCATTGATAGTTGCTCCACAATGAGTGCATTCAAATCAATATGGCGACAGACATAAATTGTTTAATTAACATGTAGATAAGGCAGGTGACTTTGGACTGATATTAAAGTAACAGTTTTCAGGATTGCTCTTGGTACAAATAAGCTACGGGAAAGTAAGTCTGTGGTAACAACATTCTGTGTTTACGATTTTATATTTTTAATTGAAATAATTTATTTTGTAACTAGGATAAAAAACATCAGTTTTACATACCATATAAAAAAATACCTTACTAAACTTTTCCAAACTGGCTACCCTGTGAAGAGATAACGAAACTCAGGGGGCAAGCCTCTTATAAAGTCCAGACAGTCGTAATGTAATATTGTGTAAATAAATGCAGGTAGTAACAAGACGCTGACAAGGCACATTAGTAGGGTAAGTCCTGGGTTTGAATAAATCCTCCTTTACACAAACTAAGATCTCAGAACGACTACCATCTCTTATCCGCGATATGGGGCTCTCACCTCGCATTTCCTATCAAACCAATCTAGAAGTTCTAAAAAGTCTATCGATCACCACATTACACTTTTGATTTTATGGTGACAGCGGAAGTGCACGCTAACTAATTTAAAATTTAACCATTGCTATCTTTTACTAACACACAGCGTGAGAAAAGGATGGCAACTAATAACAACTAACTTAGAAATGTCAAAACAGTTTTCGCCTTAAACATCACTTTGTTTTAGTGCACACGTTTCTGCGTGTTGTTATATTTGCATGAGAATTTTAGTAGAAACTAAATTTAACAGCTCTAATTTTCGTCTGTCCTTTTCTAATTGAGTACAAGTGAAAAAGATACCGATGACCTTAAATAAGTTTAGTTTGGGTTTAACAGAATCGGGGCCCGTGAACAAAGAATTTAACTTGAGTATGGTTTGAGTATTCGACCAAAAGAATATGAATTTTGATACTGATCATGATAGTCACGACATGAATCACTTAACTTTCTATGCGTCATTGACGTATTTGTGATCACAATGTCAAATGTATGATGTTATGTAAATAGTACTACTTGTTTTACATTTCTTGATACCTGATGCTGATTGGATAGAAGTATGACAGCATTTGAAGGTATTCAGTACAAATTAAGAGCACTATTAAGTTACTATGTTTTCCTATACATAAAGAATAAGAATATATGCGTACAATTTGGACATTACTTTTATTAGTGTTAAGGAGAACCGTTAAATTAATTTAAAAACGGTTCCAAAAATACTACTCAAATAATTTCCATCTCATGCATAAAAGATGCACTTTAACTGCCGAATAACTAATAATCAATGTCAGTTAAATTTAACGGTTTTCTCCAAAACCAGTATTTGAAAGCCAGATTTTATTTGTGGTTTTATACCTACGGACCTAGTACTTTTTTACAGTGTTTATATTCTACGTATTCAATTTAATTAAATGCTCATTTCAAAGAAATCTTATTGATCCATCACATTAATGTTGGGTACCTATTTAATACTAGAGCTTCGTCTACTAGACCTTTGATAAAACGTATTGATTAGAGAAACGCTAGAAAAAAGGTATTCAAGGTCTTAAACACAAGAACAATACAAGGTTCGTTTAATATATTTTATTCTATATTTAGGGCACTGGGCTAGAAGAGATTTCCAGCGATTAAACTAGTGTTCTTCCAACCCGCAATGGATTGTAGAGCATCCACTTTTTGTAGAGCATAATAGAGACATAAACACCATGGCCTGTTACCATTTTTTACCGCAGGGAATCTTATAACAGTAATCTTAAATACCGTTTAATAAAACCTCTATAATTACTTCTAGAGAAGTCGGATGCAATCCCGACGTACTTTTATGAAAGACCTATTATGGGATACTGTGTTACCAAGTAAAATGAATTGTGGAGGTCAGATAGGCAGTCGCTCCATGTTAAATACGGTGTTCAGCTTAATCTGATCCCCAACATAGCTTAGGAAAAGGCCAGGACAAACTATGTAACAACCGTCGTTAACAAATAATTCAGGAAATCATTTAATAGTAATATTGCTGCATATGAATACTCGTAGAAGGCTACTAAGGCACCTTGTAGACTCAGTGCCACATATTCAGCACATTGGCTGACACGACTGGTGCGGGAAAACCACCAGCAATTGCATTCACAGGAGGGTTGGTGTCTGACAGGCAGCCGACCGTAAAAAATCTTGCCAAATCTTTTGCAGAATTTAGAAAAAACATTTTTCGCCGATCCTAAATAAATTCAGGAGTCTGGAGAAAGAAAAGGAAAGAATATTATTGATTTGTATTTCCTATATAGTTTCTGTTACTAAGATTTTATAATTCTCAAATATAGTGTAAAGGACCTTGTTCTACTATAGAACCAAATAAATTAAAAACGAACTATTGGCAATATATTTGGGGCATACATGCGGAAACCATAGGTACATTGGCACTCGCTCAACCTACTGAATATAATTAGGAATTGTTTCACTTAAGTCTCTTTAAACACTTTAATGTAAAATGTTTTAGTATTTGGGTTTTACTAATAAATTACCATGAGATATAAAATCCTGTTTCTTGAAATAAAAAAGGTTCAGATCGGCCTTCGTGTTTTATTTATTAGCTCTATAGCTGTAAGTTTTAAGATTTTTTTACATCGCTTTTAATACAGGAAGAGCGAAAAAATATATATGTCAAAGACTATAATTATTAAAATTAGTTAAGGCATTTTGAATATTATATATATATTAATTAGTAATCAATATAATTTAGACTTCCTATAAAGTTGTACTTAATGACTTAATAATATTAAAATACATCAACGTTAAGAACATGTAGAAAATACAGATCTAGTGCTCGTTAGTAAAAAAAATCTTAAGTAGTTGTCATGAACGAAAAAACAGCTGTATTAGGAACACAGTGCGTAATAAAATTACCATATTTTTTTACTGCTGGTTTTAGAAAAACTACATAAAAAAAATATTAGATAACATTCAATTTTTTTCCTCAATTAAGTATGAAATACATAGTTTTACAAGGAAAACCAACTAGATATAGGCAATATTATAAGTACTATAACAGTTATGGTAATTACTCAGTTGAATCGTAAATTATTCACGTTGGCCTTGGTATACGGTATTCCCACAGAGGCGCGTTTGGTCAGTGTTATCCCTTTTCCCTGTAAGGTATTCTTGTTTATCCTCTTCTTAAAGAGATTAGACATTTGTTTAAGGTAAAGTGAACGACTAATTGACAGTATTGACTACATTCTTTTGTATAGTTTGGCATCGCGCATTTTTCGGACAATAATAATTTTTCAATGAAAAATATATTTACTATTAAAAAAGAAAACTTTTTTTTAGAAACCACGATGTCGAAGCTCTATTAGCCTCTCTTCTATGCCTTTATTGTATAGATTAATTTGTACTTTCAAATGAGCTTGATTTGTAAAACATTAGGTAACTGTATGTGTTCGCTGTTTTTTGACGTCAAAGATTAAAAAAGGACCTACCGAGCAAGCTCCAGTATAGTTCCAGCACACGCGGATTTATTGCGATAAAAAGTATAGGTAAGTGTTTATTAAGGCTATCAACAATGCGCCAAATTCATTTAGTAGATAGGTTTTTACGTGAAAGAATAACAAATACCTATTCATTCATCCATCCTCCCAAGCCGGCTATCGTCACACCGCCAAAAAAAGGCCACATTTCAGAAAGAGAAATAGTCATTAAAAAAATAATTATTTCATTACATTACGAGCGTTTATAAGTTCTAAAGTAATTAATATTCTGATTACTATAGAGTAGGTATATAAAACGCTTGGGATGTAATCTTCAGTAAGTATACATCTACGGTTCAAGGATATCGTCCTGGATGCTTGCCAATGGGTGACGCATTCCTATCTTAGCGGTAGACGATGTCTCTGGATTATAATATTACGAATGAGAATTTAAATAAAAAGGCAAACAGGAACGACGCTTCGAAGTATTAAATAAAGAAGATAGGGCAGGACTTTAAATTACCAATAAATGCATCAAATTTACAATAGTAATATCATAATAAATATACTAATTAAAAAAAAGCTACTTAAAATATGCGTTTACCGCAATTAAAGGTAAAGGTCCATTTAAGATGGATAATTCGGTAACCTCTCCGTAAATAAACGAATTAATAATTATTTTTAATGTTTATTAAAAATCCACGTGAAGCCAGAGGGTAGACACTAGTTAATACGACGACCGTCACAGCTCAGCTCACCTTGCCTGACGTGATAAATGTTAATACATTTGTCTTCTACCACAGAATTCATGAATGAATTATGTAAAACTATCCGCCATTTTGAAAACCGTTATAATAATTTAAAATTTAAATAAAAACATATTTGAAAAATAGGCGAATGATTTGATTGTAAATAGGTATGTTTGTCCATGTTTCATTTTAATTTATGATAACTATGAATCCATAGACAATAAACTCATCAAGACGACTTGCTCGCTAAATCATAAATGAATGTAAAATATTTATTCCAGTTACTTTTATTGACTCTGATAATCCGATACAAAGTAAAGAACTTTATTTTATAGCAGTTATAAAACGTCAAGTGTCAATCAAATGTCAAAATGTAAACGTCAAAAATGTAAGACTTCTATCTACATGTCAGAATGTTATCATTAAATATTGATGTTATATTTAATTTTCTATTGTTTATCACGACCACCCGTTGCATAATGCAAAATATATTAGCGCATAGGTATCGCCAAAAGTCCAAGTTTTCTTATACACGCAATAGATACACATTGAATTAAAATTATTTTTACGGGTTCTGTCGCAATTTTAAATTTATATTTCATAACTTTTACTTTACAAACATTCTACTTTTTTTGTCTATAATCCCTGAAAAGTCTGAAGTCGGAACAATCTAGCCTAGTTTCCTAGGTTTAGATTTGTATTTTCATTTAATTTCATTACTTAATTATAATCGCGATGGAATACAAAACACTTATTGCAAAGTTAGGGCCCACAATAGGTAGAGGTGCCTAAATTACGCTTACAATTTTGCGCACACAACTGTCGCATTAAGATAAATCCTTAATTACTCTTGCTTATTAGTCTTCACGCTAATCTGCACAGTAAAGATCAATTTTCAAATTAATGAGAGCGTATTAATTAGAGCAGGATTAGATTATTTTTTTTTAATTAGTATAGTAACTTTGAATGAATGAATTTATTTTAATATTGTATTAAACAAATAATAATAATACTTAAATAGATGCAGAAATATTCAACTTTTAAAATTAAATAGGCTCTTAATTTTACTGTACAGTTTTCAATGAGGTGTTTACATTTTAGGATATAATATAGAAAATGTAGATACATAGATAGGTACTTAATTTATTTTAAGGAAAACATCGCAATAGGCATGTTTCCTAATTTTTTTTAATGTCCGTCTTGTAGATTAATGAATTTTATTGGATACGTATTTTTTCTTTTTTCCTGCAAACAAAAAATGATCAAAATACAGAGAACGGAAATTAAGCGTGACGTCACTCCTCGCTACGATTTTTAGCGAGGCGTGGCGTCACAAGCCCCCACTCCGAAACTATAAAGCGGTGTATCTTTGTATTTTTTTATTGTTTTGATAAAAGAAAAAACACGTGTCTAATATTTTTTTATTATCTAACTGACGGACTAAATAGATTTTAACTTTTCATACCCAGGAAACATCCCTATTGTTAAGAAGTTATTATAGCTTTGGCTATAACTGATTGGTTTTTAGTCTTTTAGCCAACCAGTTTAGTATTGATCAGTATATTTGAAAACAGATTAAATTTATCAACCTTTCAGAAACCGGGGGTATTGCCCTTATTACACTATCCTGAATTTAGGACACAAAATAAAATCGTTTCTAAATTTAGGAAGGTGCAATCACATCCAGTCTTCCAGAATGCAAACAAAACAATTGCTGTGACATTTAGGCTTCCTTATTCAGTGACTAAATTAGGATGAAATTTAGGATAGTGCAATAAGCGCTTAATGTATGTTAGTATCAACTTACATACCTACATATTGTAGATGTAGGCAATTAATTGAAATAAATTAGCAATTTAAATCACAATGACAGAATTTGAATGAGTGAACGTGACTAATACGAATGATTGGTTTACCACAATTTACTTTAGGTTCATTGTATGTATATTTATCACGTATGAATAATGTGGTAGGTAAAAATGTGTTGTACAGAATAAGTCTTCGTTTTTAAAGACAACGCCCTCCAGACACAGGCTTTATATTTATTTTAGTTTTGAGATGGGGAAAGAGCCATTGAATTAGCGTCACTGCTACAGTTACCATTACCGCGACCGACACCTCTGTCCACTGCAATTGTTCAAGACTTGTCAAGTAAAGTGTAGGCAAATCAAGTGAAGTCGAAGTGGAATCCAAAGTCGAAGTAACTTACCATAGAAATTGTTTTTTTTTTACTCCCGGAATCCGGAGAGCCAGTTTGTTTTACTAGCTTTTTCCCGCGGTTCGACTCGCGTGACTCTCGGTAATCGCGGTAAAAAGTAGTCTATGTCCTTTCTTGAAATACAAACTTAGCCCATACCTAGTTTCATCAAAATTTCAGCGGTTCAGCCGTAAAAGCGTAACAGACAGACAAAAAGACTGATTAATATGAATAGTTGGGTCTTCCCTTAGAGTGCCTACAGTTCATACACGATATGCGCACTCTATAGTTTACTTATTTTTCTCTAAGCCTCCCTTAAATTTCATTGCTATTTAATAAAAAAAAAACAGCTTTGAATTGCTACTGGGAATTATAAACTGTCTGAAAATAGTATTATAGCTAAGAATACGATTGAAGTCTTTACTCTTACTTTATTTATTTCTAACGCGAAGTAAAGAAACATCAATAAATTAAACTCTTAATACAGTTCGGTGTCGGTAACTAGGGAGATCTATTTTAATCAAAGAAATAGATATTGCACTTAAATCCTTATCCATAAGATAAAACTTTGTAAGGATTAAGCTGTCTTTCTAACCAAATACAAATAAATAAAATAAATACCAACGTAGTTTGAATTACTGAGATTAACTTTACGATATCTTAGAAATGTATTTGTATAATATTTCAGGTATTGTAGATTGCGCAATAATCGCATATATGTTGTGCAATCGATAAATTCAGAATCTTAACATGATCTAACTTGTATAAAACGCTGGCTCATGCAGGGTTTTTTTGTATACATTTTATACAATTTCTAGGAATACAAATTAAGCTACAATACTATACAATTACTTACTACCTACGATCAGTATTAATCCGTTTCATATCAATATATTTTTGAAAGTTATAAATCAATAGTTGTTAATAAATAATTAATAGAATTTGAATTTTTAAAAGCTTGCCGAATATAATTTTGTATATCAACATAAATTAACGATGGTTTCAGACTGCATTAAGAAGAGAGCTTATAAAATTTCAGTCAAAAGTTATATTTTATATTGGTTTAACAATATGATTTTTTTTGTTAATATTTATGAATATTTTATTTTTGTAATTGTTTTTAAATATTTGATCCGTAATTGTATATTTCGCTATCTGCTAATTCTATTACATTTAGATTAAAATCGATAATTCTAAACTGCTAAATTTATAAAAAAAAACTAAAATGTATAATTTAGACATTATTTTAATTACGTATTTGCAAAATAATTTTTGGTGTTCCTTAATAACTATTATATTCAAATATAAAGTCAAATATGTATAATAAATTAAATACAAAAAAGCATTATAAAAAAAACAACCTTTCTTATAATTTAATTCTTTGCTTAAATGCAATATAATTCTAGAACGTACCTGATCTTCGACCTTGTTTCTATACAACTAAGTTAAATTACATTTACTCAAGGCAAGTATCATTTATTTCGCACAAAAAGTCAATTAATAATTAGAACGCCTTTACCATTTGCATAAATATAATCATAAGCACGGACAGTATTCTTGTCATTGAAAAAAAAAAACAAACTAAAAAACCAGCACGAATATTTGTCATATCACTACACGATCAAAAAATCATTCACAAAAAATATTATTAAAATACATACCCAAAAAACTAAACACCGACACTAGCAATACACAACACCAAACTTCAATTATAAAAACGTAAGAATTACGCGATTATATCACGAGCGTAGATCGAGACGTCCGCACCGAACCGCGGTCAAACGTCGACTGAAAATAAAACTGACAACTGACATTGATATCCTATTCTTAATTTGAATTTGTATTATCGCATGTTGATGTGCTGTTTGCGCCGGCGCACTGCACAACAGGGTTAAACACGTGTTTTCGGACATTGTATAACATTTCAGGTGTGTAAATAAAGACTGTATGATTTATTGAACTCATCGGATATTAGTAGTAGTTATGTGAAAGGAAATCTGTCTGTCTGTAACATTATTATTGGTGTCTGATATTATATCAATGGAATTTCGTGTTGGTATTTTATATGGAACCAACTTGAACCCTGAGGACGGATGGGCTACTTATAATCAAGAAAAACATTATTTCTCATTCTAGCAGAAATTAACTCGTTTAGTAGGAATATTGCCTACCTACTAGCTTTGACCACTGGGAATATTACCTACCCTTAGGTTAAAATTTTTTGAAAATGATATTTCTAGCTACGATAAAAAAAAAGGTTTTGTTCATACATATACGATTCACGATACATGACAGTCGTAATTACTAACTGTAACATTTTTTCTGACGTGTTTTCGTTTTACCATACATATTTCACAATATGAGAAACGTAAAATATCAGCGTTTAAAATGTTTGTTTTTCGTAAAAAGAAATGTCTCATTTTTACTACTTTGAATTTACTACACGCTGGCAACACGTGATGGTCAAGCGATTTGTTAAGAAGTGGGACTGATACATAAGATATTTTTAACTGTGAAAATGTTTACTGACATATATTTTTAATCTTATGATTTCCGTTGATAAAGTAAGTATCATTTAGATACGAAGTATAGGAACACCATAATTCGATTAATCATAAGTACACTTATGGTGGTGGCAAAGGTGCATAGGCATCTTTGAATAATCTGCAAGTTTCTTAATATATATAGGAGCACTATCGATATATGTTTTAGTTTATATAATTAAAAAAAAACTACTTAGTACATCTATAACTTTTATAGCTCTGTATAACCCAAAGATGTTTTGATAAGTAAAGCCTTCCGGCAATAGGTCTGCCTATTTAAAACGAAGCAAATGTTTAAATAATATGAATAACTTACAACCGGCTTTGTCTCTTGACACAGAGAGATTCATATAATATATTTTTTTGCGAAATACAACCGTCTAAAAACTTTTAACTCTACGAGCCCACATACATCCAATGTCTGGTAGGCCACGAGACTAAACACGTGTTATTACACGTTGAGAACCATGTGTTCAGCAAATAAGACTGGAGATTGACTAATTAAGTGGCTATTGTAGATCCAGCCACTTAAAATACCTGATTAGATGTTCTACCATTATGAGAAGTACCTACTTCCGCATTATCATCAAGTCTCATCAAGACACCTTTAGATGGTAAAGACTCTCTTTTTCTTAAATAAAATAATAAAAAAAAAACCGGAACGACATGGGATTTGACAAGTGATTAACTAATTTTTGTGTTTATCAGCCTTTCAGAAACCGGCGGGTAAGTCTCGAAAATATTAATTGAATCAAAGCAAGTATCCGGCTTTAAAGTCGCACTCTCTTTGCGTGCTCCATCCGTGTCTAACCAACAATGGACAACGATACTTGTTTGTACACAAACTACAGGAAACAGTTCCTATTTTCTGTTGGAAAAAAACCAAGGTTAGCGACTGTAATGAGTAGTAAAGTTGTAGCTGATAATATACTTATTCGATTCGATCAAGGAAGTAGGAAGAAAATTTGTTGACAAAACAAAAAGCATACAATAATTTAAAAATGTGTTTTGTGTAAGATTTTAATATCTGTTTCGATTCTGAGTGTTTCAGAACGTGGGAATTTTATTTGAATGCTATATTAATAAATTTTGCCTGCTTCCCAGAGAGATTCACACAATCGCCAATTTGCAGTTAGCAAGCGTGGTGATCAGAGAAATGCTCGTTCTATATCTATATAATACGAGGCTTTTGCTCTGCAATGCAAAAAGAGATGTAGGGATCTTAGTAATAGCGTAACTGCTACGCTATTACTAAGATCCCCACATATCTTTTACTTCATTGACTCTCATTTCTTCTTCAGATCTCCTGTTTTGATAACTTTTGCTTTGTGCATCATGTGGGGTACTCAGAAGTAAACTACTCGAAACTTCTAGTGAATGAAGATAATATAGTATGCAGTTAGCCATAACTATTATAGTCTGTCAGAGGTTAGTATTATCTGTGCCCTTTACCCGGCGGGCGCTGTTGAGATACATACTATTTATAAGTTCAAGATATGAAGACTAATTTGACTGAAGTTAAATTAAATAACTTGTAAGGATGCAAGTAGGTATACTTAAGAATCGAAAGTCATGTCATTGAAAATAAAAAAGCTATAGGTTTTCAAGTTTTCGTTACGACATGAAGCGAGACTATGTTGGATGAAGTTGGAGAACATTTGAAATGAAAATACGTAAGTAAATCTGGCGTAAAATAGGAAGTCCCAGTTAATTATCCAATCTATCCTCAGTCAGAGCAGTTTATATCAATACAATATAAAAGCAACACTACGAGAGAAGCATTTAAAAATTGCGTGTTATTATAGAACCTGATAAGATTATCGCCCGTCGCCAGAGCAATGGACCAGAACTAATTAGCGTCTGTAAAGAACAAGTGGCGCTAGACGACAGCCGAAATAGACGGTGACTCATGCTGCTGAATTAAACTAACCTTCTGAATTTCGAGCTGTCTGGCGAGCGAATTAATTATGTGGGATAGTCGCGTATGATTAAAGTGATACAATTTTTTTAACAGAATTAAAAGAGGTGTATTAATATTTTTTTGGGAATGAGGGGTATAGATAGTAGGTAGAGCTTAGATAAAAAAGGCAGGACAACATTTCCAGTTGTTTAGACACTATCGAAAAACTTATATAAAACAAAAATAAATGAATTTTAGGCCCCATTCTTATTAAACTTTTATCTGTGGTGCTTGGCAACTGGGCTTAACTCAGTTGTTGATGTCTTTTTTTTGCCTATGGCCTATATCTACTTTTGTCTCCCGTTTGCAATGGAGGAAAGTGGAAACTATCTTTTCCTAGTTCTCCTATTTAATATTTCTGATTATGCGTGTTGCAGGTTCTACGTCAGTCAATCGTTTCCCTGGGACACACCGAGCTTAACTGTTTCGGTGGTATTCATTGGTTATCATTATAGATCCTGGCTTACAGTAGTTGCAATGATGGGCAAGTCCCAATACACTTTTGTCATTCTGAGGTTACTTTGGTCTATTAAACCATTTATAGCAAATTACCTATACCTATTGTAATTTATTTAATAGAAACTCGTGTCAACTAGGGGTACATAGCTAAGCAAACCTTACACCTGCGACTTACATTATAAAACTGTTCTAATTACAACCAGCCAGAAGTTTTCCGAAACCCTACACTAATTATCTTACTAGGTACTAACAACACTTGTCCTGTTAGTCATTTCCCATTCTTATTGACCTTCGCTTGTCAGTTGCATGTTTTATGTCCAAAAATAAACAATTCAAGGTGACATTCTACAGTTAGCATAATTGCAAGCCCGCCTGACGCAGTAGCTTCGTGTTTGACTTTTTGTGACGCGGACATGGGTTCGAATAACTCATACTTGATATAGAATATGACAAAAAAAAAATGGTGTAATTTGTTGAAATATTATAAAACTCTAATAAGGCAAATAGTTTTTGGAAGTAGGTTTAGTTTTTGTAACTGGATAGAGAAATAAACAAACATAATTTGGTTGTTGTAATTTTGGCATCCCCTGATTCATCCTATTCCCTATGATTATTATACACAAGATAGGTAACCGTCATAGATACCGAAGTCTAAAATCAGATTGCGCTGGTATATGTCAATATGTTATCAAGTTGCACTAATGAATAGTACAAAAAAATAGGATAAACATGTAAGTAAAAGAGATAGCTTATCATTGAAAACTTCCTAATTAGGAGGTTTTCGAGTCCTCAAAATGCGATGCGCTATTATCATATTATCATTGCCTATTCCTCATATTCTCGCTTGAGCAATATAATCTTTCAATTTCACATAAACCTGACCCGATACACTTAACAATCAAAATCTTTAATCAGTGGAGATCGAAAAAAAATACTTTGACTGACTAAATATAAGATATTCATCAGATATCTGTATTTACGGAAAAAACTGGCAGATAATAAATTATTAAATACGCAATTTTAATCAGTTGATATAAATTAAATGCAAAACAGAGGTAAGATAAAGATTAATATGCTAATCTCATTCTAATGTTAATCGGAATATAATCAAATCGTGATTATTTGTTTACAGAATAAAAACAGGTGTGGACTATCTGTCAATTTTACGCATTAATATAAAAGGATCAAGATTTACATACAAATATGCATAATTATATCTAAAACATAAGTAGACAATTATAATAGGCAACAAGTTTGATGGGTATAACTTGAAAGTACAGTTTTTAAAGACATATAAATCATTGGACCTGTGCCTGTATTATGAGTTCTAAATTAGGATTGTTGCCGTCGTTAAAGCGAGATGCCGCTACGCAGATTGTAGTGCGCCGTCTCTCTTCCATAACGGCTTTAAAAGCTGATAGTAAGCGCGCAGGACTTTTTACAATAAAGTTAATTCAATAATTTGATTATATAAAGGTGGAAAATATGAAAAAATAGGGAAGAATGAATAGCCACCAAAATATGCAAATATAGGCTATAATAATGACGTAATGTCTTGAAATACCCCCAACCTTCACAATATCTTTAAAGATAACTTATCTTAAGATTGGCAAAATAATCAGTATTATCATAAAATGACATTTATAATGCTGAATAATAAACATTTTCTAGATCCAAACTGTCATATCATTGTGACGGATAATAATGACAATACGTGTTTTGTTTATGAAGTCACTAAACAAGTATTTTAAGTAGGTATTGAAATCGTGAAACAATCTGAAACAATCCGAAAGAAAAACATTCTATAACCAAGAGTAGTGGTAAAAGATTATTCATTCTCTAAATACTACAATTAAAAAAAAATGATCAGTTTGAGTTACAAATGATTGGTATTTTTTTTTTAATAAAGCAAAAGGAATGATTCAACAACATGCACTCAAGCAGTGGTATCCAGATTTTCAAGTAAAAAAGATGTTAGCAAGACAATGCCTACGATTTACCAGGCATATTGTCGCTCGGGAAAATTAAAAACATCTAAGAAGGGATATGGTCACCAATGCAGACATGTACAGGCTGGTAGCTGATAATGGTAGGGAATAACTTCTAGATAAATTGGCTTTATCAGGCATACTTTAGTAAGTACACTAAAATCAGACTTACACGCTTCCAAAATGATGGCAGAGCTACGTGTAGGGATACCACTGTGGGCACTCAGGATGTGACTTTCAATAACAGAAACAAATACAGGTGTTTGAGGTATATCTTACCAATAGACATAACACGATATATATATTTATAATATGACACCCTATTCAACTTATAAAATATTATTATACTCTAAAACTTGAATGATTCCCGGAGTATAAACTATTGAGTTATTCATCTCATGTGAAATATACACAGAAATTGATACGTCTGCTGTCGTCAACCAGAGTGGCGAAGGTATTGCCTACTTACTATAGATGGTCTGTTCATAGCCATAATAAGCAAAATGATGCTGCATGCTACAGTCATGGTAACCTCAGAATTTTCACCTGCAATAATATTTAAATGACGTCACTTATTTGAAATAGTTTTGATCGTCAGTGCAGTTGTTAAACAACGTTGCGTTGGTGCATAAAATTATATTGAAATGTCATACCAATAATATTGAAAATCGTGGTTTAAAAAAGCACCGCGAAATCGGTCATATCTCATCTTTATCGTTATCCAGAGCTTAATTATGTTGCATGCATGGAAGACTTGAGTTAACTTAAGCACAAGTTTTTCTGCCACGATTTCCAATAAAGGACTCTTCAGAAAAGTTTCGTAAAATATTATCAACCTTCGGACGAACCAAATTTTCAATCAGACTGTCGAAGAGATCCATTCGATCTGAACCTTTAATACCCCTAGAACATTCGCGAACCTTCAGTCTGGTTCGAGCATTCGCTGAACACGCTCAATGCAGTCCGTTTGTTGTTTGTTTACTGAACTCCACAATGATGAATACCGGAGATCATAACATAAACCATTACTAGACCACTTACGGTACTCTGAAATAACCTCGACAGTGCTTCCTCTTGCCTAGGTTTCTGATGTACTGGTTTTTCTTGCAAATGGTATCTATGTAAATCTAATGACGGCGACGGAATGTTTTTTAAAAACCTAGTCTAGGTCAAGTTATGCGGACTCTAGATATTGTCGTTTATCATGTACTAGCCCGCGGCACCGCCCGCGTGAGTGTGGGTTGTTGTGGCAAAAAGTAGCCTATGTCCTTTGTAGCCTAAGCTGACTCCATACAAATTTCATTCAAATTGTTTCAGCGTTTTAGCCGTGAAATTGTTTACACAGACAGACAGTTACTTTCATATTTACATTATTAAGTAAGGACGGGGACAGCTTCGGTCTTATCAGACATGCCACCTATGTTGTAATCTGGCTTACTTTGATTAGAATAACTTTCCTATACGGTTACTGAGGGGAACACAGAGCGTACGTTTTCATTAACAGACTCTTACTCATTTAGTCTTTGACAGACAGACACGATATCTACGGATGTTATAAAGCAAAATAGCAATTTAATAGAGATACACTCAACATCTGATAATAGGTCAATGAACTAAACTCGACATTTTAATATTTCCAAATTAGCGAAGGCTGTGAATTTATCTGTTGCTATGTGAAAACAGCTGTATTCTTTTGTTTATATCAGTTCAACTGCCTCAGGCCTATTCATTTATCATTCAACACATTATTATCTTATAGACGCTCGAGCAATCGTAGCCACTTGATTGACACGACTTTTGGCAGTGATTGTTAGAGAAATTTTGTAGGTGGGATAGAAATCACTTCTAGAAATAATTCGTTCAAAAGGCATCCATCACGGTTATGAGTGTGGCAATGCTTATGCAATGTCTAGATGTACTTATTCTCGTTTTTAAAGTCCGTTGCAAGACAGTTCCAATGGCTTGTTTTTATAGGTGAGCGGAAAACGGGGAAAGCGGCTTATTTTCAAGATTTGTGGTCGTTGAGATGCTTTGAAGGCCCTTAAAATCAAAGTTAAAGTAGGAGATAGTGTGTTCTTTGTGCATTGGTTAGAATATATATTGTTGAGGAGCTGTACGTGTGGTTTGATTAACAAATTAATAGGTATGTATTAGAGTTTCTCCACCTGTGATAATATCTATGGCATAGAACGGTGTTAAAAACATCATACACGTGTTACAGAATGAAATATGTGGAAAGTAATACATAATAACGTAAAACCCAACATAATTCACTATAAACAATACGATTACTTTCATTAAAGACAAAGACAATAAATTACGTTTTTTAATCAACACCGATACGGTTTTAATTGACCTTAGGGTCGGTTTATATTTATCGTGTCGTAACTCACTGCGCAGTCGTGGTGGCCAACAGATACGATAAAGCAAGACGTGTGGCTCTTACGTTAAAATACGTTGATATGCTCATTAAGAAAAGTTAGAAAAATAAAATTGTAATAAATGGGCCAAATACAAAAGAAGAATATTGTCAGAGATGGAAAGAGGGTAGAGGGGCCTTTGCACTGCAGACAGACAGCAAAAGCTTAAAAAAAAAAGAATAAATAAATCGGACACAAGGGTGACGGAGAATGCTGGTGGATTTGAATTCTTCTCGAGAATTTGAAAGATATAGCACATATCCAAGATCAATGGAAATAAACAGCAATGAAACAATAAAAAATGATGAATTATTTATTGTTTTTAAGGAAAGAAAGAAGAAACCACTAATTGTCACATTAAAGAGCGCGTACGACTTATTAACTAATCGTCGTAACATAGTTAATAATAATATTATATATTTTTTTTTTTTTTAAATCCAATAAGCTTTTAAAGGCAAATGGCGATTGATTTTAAACCAATACTTATGTACTATACAAATTTGTAGATGTAAATTCAACGTGATAAAACGTTACGAAGCAGAAACTTTACCCATGCGCCATAGTACTAATGTTTATGTTACCTATAAGATAATGTTGTATCTTATCGAACTACTTTAATTAACCTCTTCGGGTTAATTGGTCGTCCACGAGCGAAACTCAAAACAAAACGAACGAAAGTACTGAAGTACTACTAACGCCTGTGGCTGCGTCTGCAAGTGCGCGAATTTCTATTGATTCTCTTGAACAAAGTAAAACATCTTAAGGAAACCTAAAGTTCTAAATCTCCTGCCTAAACGAAGAACTTTTCTTTTTCATACTCCTTTGAAGACATTGAACTACTGTTGGGCAGTCAAGATTCCATCGTTACAAATCTTTCGCCTTTAAAACATTGCAAGGCATTTTCATCGTCACAAATTCCAGACACCGCTAAATTTAAATGTGCCTGGTTAGCAACCAAAAAAATTATATTAATGATAATGGCAACATGTAATACAACTGTTATCATAGGGTCATTTGTCACCAAAAGACAAATAAATAAAAATACAAGATAATATGTAGGTAGTGTAGGTATCTACAAGTAGGTATAACAAATTCCAACTGGTTTGGGGTCACCGACCACTTAATAAAAGATGAATACGCTAACTCAATTGCTTAGGAGACTGTTACGACTAAGGGGTTCCCAGTAAGCCACTATGATCTTCCGATAGATAAATATCATAGTTCAGCAATTGTTTATGTTAGACGTTCTAAAATTCAATCGATGGACTTAAAATATTAATATGACGTAGCATTATACGGTTGAGTCACAGCAATGCTTGTATGTCCAATGTCCATGTTCTGCTACTAATAATATTCTGAAAGGTAGTTTTTTCACAAAGTGAACAAGCTTTAGTTTTCAGGCTTCACGTCATTGTGCAGATTTTATTATATAACCTAACCTAACGCGGTTAAATTTGAGGTTTTAACTCGTCATCATCATCATCATTTCAGCCGAAAGACGTCCACTGCTGAACATAGGCCTCCCCCAAGGATCGCCACAATTTACGGTCCTGCGCCACCGGTTTTAACTCAACCGTGTGCAATTATTGAATTTCGCATCTGACTATTTGTAGGGACAATGTCTACGTCCGAGTAACTAGGTTGTATTGTTTAATTCAAAATAACCTAGAAATCAAGAGAACCCAGGATACCACATTAAAATAAAGTCTCAGCTAGAGGCATAGCCCTGAACAGCGACCCGAATACAAATCTGTCATGGTTCAAAAACCCACGCAAAAACTGACAAAACATAAAAAGCTCTGAATTTTTTATGGAATAATGAGTTTTTATGTATCGGCTTCGTAGCCATGGCGATGCCGAGTCATTGTTTGAAGGTCTTTGTAATGACAGGCCGCACATTAAACGTAATTGTATACTTACTATGTTCAAGTCATTAGTATTAAATAAAGATAGACACAAGTTTTTGTATACAATATAGCTAGTGCGTAGAAGTTTTAATGTTATGAAAAAAATGGTATGACGACCATGATATTATAAGATACAGGCAGTTACCTACGTACGTAGCGCTCGCATTTTGAGGACTCAAATACTTCTAATAAGGAAAAACGAAGTTTTAATGACAGAAGAAGTGGTGGTAAATGTAGGAAAAATAAATTTGTGCAAGAGATGATTTGGTATGGTAGAGAAGAAAAGAGAAGCTCCTACATATAGGTAGATTTTCATCAAGAACATATGATGCATTATTGCAATGGAGTGGGACCTTGAGACTACAAGAAAGTAGGCACTGGGTCGCTTTAAAGCACAATCGTGTGAGGACAAGAAAATGATGAAATGCAGACTTACCTATAAATAGACTTGAAACGAATTAAACACCACCCTTCACAGACATAGACCTAGATAACTTAAGAATATCTACTACGCGTGGCTTAAGCATAATTTGCTTAACGTGGCTACTGTCGCGCTCAATAATCGGGTTTCAATATTTATTACAAAAAAGAAAAATCAATATCTCATTTATTTCAACTAGGCTACAAAGTAGCACTTTAAGAACGTCAATATCTACATATATACCGGGCATTATTGAGAAACCAATCGTACCTAAATCATATTTTTTAGTTGATTCTTGTTTGAAATCATCACTAAATAGTGCTTGCAACGTCATAGAAGTTAGTCAAAAAATGGCATGCTTGGTTATTGTATACATCGTGATACTTGCGTCAGTTAGCTTTACCTATATCAGTGCTTCTTTTACTATTGGTAAAAGAAACCGATAAAACAAAAGTTATGCTTATACAAGAAGAAGCAGCAAATACGCATACACAAAAACCACATAAAATATACAAAACATGACATGCTCTTGTCACGACTATGAATTCTTTAGTTTCATCGATTTGTACAACCATGAATTCCTACAGTAATGTCACGTGAACATATAGTTCAATATTTCCCACTCTACAATATTTATATCTTATCAACAAGATAATCGTAGATTACTTTAATCTATCACAAACTCGATAGAATATTGAATTCGTTTATGTTTTATGGCGACTAATTTCTGTTTATATGTCAATAAAGGGAATTATTTTAGTATACATATCATCATATACGTAATAGGATAATAAGGTACATTATACAAATGAATGTTGATTGTAGCACTTTATTTGCTGTGGTTGTTATTTCATACATGTACTTCCACAAAAAGAGACCACCTAACCTCATGATACCTAAAATATTCGACAAAATACGATCTAGCCTCTTCATTCCATATTACGTATGAAAGAAACCACAGAGAAACAGTTAAATAAGCATCAAACGCTACCCAATTTTGACGTCACCTAACTTGAATTCCAAATTGATTTGGAACGGAACACATAAAGTATAGTGCGTAATAACTTGAGTGGTTTATTGACACAGTTAGTGTCATGGTAGCCGAAATAGTGGCTTATCACGCACCCAAAATATCCGGTACCTATCGATCGGGCTTATGATAAAACGAAAGAATGTTTGGCCTGTAGTCAAGATCTATGAAAATAGCAGTTTGTCTTGATCTGTGGTCTCGATCAATTGAAATATTATTACATTTGAAACATTTAAAAAAAATTGTATATGTTTAATAATACAAAGGTTCTTTTGTTGGCCACAAATTATTCGCATGTTTTTTAAGGATTCTTTTAAGAATGGTGCCCAAATGGGGCGCGTAAAGTACAACATATTGTACGAGTATTCGACTAGTTTCAGTTTGATATGTACGTTATAAAATATAGGAGGATAGGATGAGTGTAAAAATAAATGTAGTAGGTACTAAATCATATTTAAATGTCCACTTAATTTTCATTGGGACTAATCTTTTGTTACAATTTAGGGCTGATTTTACCAACGCCAGAATTGTTTTATTCGTCGAATAAAATTGTCGTCTGACAGATTTTGTATAGAGAAACTGAAAAAAAATACTATTAAATCTCGAATAAAATTAGCTGGAATATCGTTGGAACAATCAGCCACGAGAATCTTTAAAAACTACATTAATAAATGTAATGAGTTTGTCGGCTTTACGATACTCTATTGCTTTTTAGTAATCATACTAACTGAAATATTATATCCTACATTAACACATGTTCTACGTCAAGTGAACGACTTTTGTCGGGTCAATAAATTGCTCCTCTTTCCGTAAACAAATACACAAATAACTTCAATAAGCTCATTATCTAAATATATTCAAATTAAAGTGGGGTTTGTTGCACAAGAAGAACGGGTGGATCTGTCTTCACGATTATTGATTTGTTGGGTTCGAATAGCAGAATAACTATGAAAACAAGAAAAAGGACAAAACAAAGGTGTCTTACGGGAACGAGGAGTTACGCGAGTGAAACTGCGGGGCAGCGCTAGTATACATATGTAATTAGAAGCATGACACCGGTAACATATGAATACTCGGCTAATTACAGTGCTTATATTTTCAAGTGCGTCATTTGTACCACGCCTCCTGAATCGTGCATGTATATATGTTTGTGTGTGTATGTATACATACAAATGTTTGTATGTGTGCCACTTAAGTACGATTTGTGCGATGTCATTGGTTTACGTAATCATTTTTATTGGATTAATAATAGTTTATAGCCACTTGGTTTGCTTGCGTGGTTAACTGTGTCGCAGATTTTTAAGGGATTAAAAGTAGACGATCTTTTAATCTAAAGAAATGGAAATGGCCTTAAGTTATCACAATAAAAAGTTATATCAATGAATAATATACACAAGCATTAGTTCCCAACATCAATATTACAAACAGGTAAAGTTTGCTTTTTTTAGTTGTTAAGGAAAACCCGACTCGTCTGATCCGATTTCATAAATGGGGTAGATAATTTATCTTTTGTAATGACTGTTAGATAGATTTAAATATAATAGACGTCTATTTTTTCATTTTACGTAACCTAAAACTCACGACGATACATTGATTTGAAATGTCGCATGACGTCACAATTCCGTGAATTGTGACGTCATAAGCCCCACTCCTGAATATAGTTTCATTTTATTTGCTTAGTGTTTCCTTATTTTGAAAAAGCAAAAAATACGTGTATAATATTTTTTTATTATCTAACAGACGGATTAATTAGATATTGATATTTCATACCCAGTCATTTACCCCATTTTTTCACAAAGCTCTGTAATTATCGAGTGTCAAAGGGTTGGTTTTATGTTGATAAATGGATAAAAACTCGGGCCAAACCTGGAGGATAAACAAGTCAGACGGAAAAATCAATGCAAGTTTCAGCCGCATTATTAGACATTACGTAACAATTGAAATCGAGCCAAGTTCAACGAACATACAGCAGTACTCACATACATATATGGACTTACATACACAAGGCATATTGACCCTAACAGCCATAACTATTAGTGTCAAAATTGCTTACACACCTTAGTCGTTCTTTAGCAAATAGAACCATGTTTACTTGTGCTTGTGCGTGGGATTTACGACCTTATTGTTTAGAAATTCGGGAGCGTTTTGCTTGTAAGGTTTATGTCTGCAAAGTTTGGTAGCAGACTGTTAGTAATTATATCGCACTTTATATATATTAAAAGAAGTCTTAGGATATGTAGGTGCAAATTGTGATAATTGATTGAATTCATATAGGTTTTTTTTTATTTATGTATGTGAATTCTTCACACAATGAATATTTATTCATGTTCTAATATTTTAAGTGTTATTTCATTATTATTATAAATATTATTAAAATTCGGACGTAAATAATTGTAATAGTTAGGTACAAATACGATTATGATTTGTAAGTTAAATACACAAGATATCACAGAATAAGCAATTAAAACATATCTAATAATTTATTATAGTTTACAAACTCATAATAAACAAACATCAATAATATACAAAGTCATCAACTTTAATTTAACTACGATACAATATTTGTAGAGTGCGCTAAAAACATTATAAGTACGATAAATTTGCTGCCACATATTTTTTTTTTGTTTAAAAAACCGACCGCCTTGGATGGAGGATTTTGGCAGAAATATGTCATAGGGTAATCTGATAAATGTTTTTATATAACTACTTTCCTGTAATGTACAGAAGAAGCTTGTCATAACATATTTGTTATAGCATAGGGAAGATGCGTTAACGGCTTTTAAAACGGCCTTTGACCTAAGGATCTCCAACGAACTCAAAAGAAAGCAACGTAGAAGAAAGTAACTTTAGGTTGGTAAATTGAATTTTTTTTTGAGTAAACTTGAAAAATAAATTTAAAATAAGCAATGCGGTAATGCCTGGGTATGAAAATTCAAAATATAGGTAATTTGACCGTTAGTTAGATAATAAAAAAATATAAGTCACGTGCTTTTTGCTTTTTTTAAATAAAAAAAAAACACATGAATGTAGATAAAGCGAATCATAGTTTAGGAGTCCGGCTAATTACGTCATGCTTGTGTACAAAATGCACAAAATTGAGACGTCATGCGACATTTTTAATTCAATTTATCGTCGTGAGTTTTTCGTTACGTAATTTATAAGAAAAAATAATGTGTTTAATATTTATTATTAATCTATCGGACGGTCATTAAAAAATTAAGTCATCTGCTTCACTGCAGAAGCGCGGAAGTTATTTCTCATTTGTACATGACATGCGTTTGCTATGCAGTGGGACAACACTATGGTATGATTATGGGAAAGATGTATTTTGTTTTTACTTTGGATTCAGGCACGAACTGCGTGCTAATATTAAAGTATTTAGTACAAAGTATCAATATAAAGTATTATAGACGATACGAAACAGAGATTAAATGATTATCGATTATTTGAAACTAATTAATAACATGAGTTGATGTCATGCCCCGAGCGGGCGCCATTATGGCCGGCTTTGATAAAGAAAATAATAAATTACTTTAAAAGTGTTATCAGTTCATAAAAAGTGTTGCGTATAAGAAGCAAAGGTTAGTTTTCGGGATAAGAACAGGGTGAAGATTGAGATCTAAACGTTAATAAAGTTAGCAGGTTAAGTGGAATCAATGAAGTTAGTTACTTAGTAAAAATCTAGTATTGTTCCAATCGTATTTATAACAGCAGGTGCTTAAAAATTGATCATAAAATCGGTAAAGCTTAATATAGAATTAAGACCTTAAAAGGTAAAATTAGAAGAAGGCCTCTTAAAAGTACAAGTTAAAGCGATAAGATAAAAAACCCAAAGCAATACATTACGAAATAATAGCAAGTAACGCTACCTACTATGAGTAATATTTACATTACAGGAGCGATGAACACAGCAGTTTAATATTCTATGCCACGATGACTTTAAAAAGCTGTGACTATTTCAAAAGATTGTGTCTTATCTATATTTTAGTACCTAGATGCTAACAGGTGTGGTGCAAATAGGTATATAGTGCATTTGCTGAGGAATGTTTAAACGGATCTTGCAAAATATTGTGTAATATCGCAGAGAAATAAAGATGCCGCGTTGTTTATTTATCTGCACTTAAGTAGATGCTAATTTTAGATATACGTACTTATAACTTTTTGTTGTTTTAAAAAGAAATATTGAGTGATTCGTCAACTCGTCCTACATGCAATAAATAATATTTTTATTCAGCAATTCGTTTCTTTTTGTGTAGAACTTTATACTTTATCAACGTTATTTAGGACGGCGCGTTTATGATCTTGTAGCTAAAAATAAAAGATTGTTTTTAACTAAAGTTTCTGTTGGTAGAATTTTCTTTAGAAATACCTTTGAACATTTGTTATATCATGTTATTTCTGTAAAAGTTTGTGTGTTTACATTAATTATGAAATAAATAAATAAGGTGGACAAATTTGCTGTTACGTTTTATGAATAGGGTCGCTGTGTATAAAGTAGAAATATCAATTTATCTAAAGTATTGCATAAACAACAATTTTAAGAATCGAGTAATATTCGTTGTATGTAACATGTAAGTTAAGTTTTTATAACACATTTGCGTCTAAAACCTATCACATCCAGTAGCTGTTCAAACTCTATTTTTTCAGACATACATACTGTAGATACAGCTTTTTTGTTTGCACTAGTTGTCTGGGTCGCTAATTAGTATAATGTCCGTAACGAGTGTTTGCGTGTTAGGGAGTGGTCTGTCCTATGTATGCTAATGACGTACATTTACAGGATTTATAACGAAAGTCAGCCGAAATTGAAGAATGGTATAAAAATTTAATCGTGTGTAAGGTTCCATCAAAGTTTTATACGCTTTTAATAGTTAAGTATCAACTTGCATCTTAACTCATCTTTAAATTGAATTTTTAAGAGATTTCATGGAACTAATTGGGATTATATAAATTTCAAACTAATAATGTACAATTAACTATTCATTGTGTATTTACTAATAGTTGAGAAAATTCGGTAGTTGTATAATCCCACTTTAGATTGTTAGGTGCGTAAGTAACACTTCATTGATACAAGATTTACCGCATTTATAGTAACGGTAGGTAGGTAAAATATACCTATTTCTAGTTGGTCGGCTATCGCGTAGTTCACGGCCCTGCTCTACGGAAGCGGCAGTGACCTTGCTAAGGTCTGCGGGAAATATTTGACGTCATATTATAGTTTTATGTTTGACTAACGGGTTTTTATATTTCGCGCTTGTATCTTGTTTGAATTAATCATTTTGATGACAACCTTGAGAGTTATGAAAATAAAATAATTTATTGAATTTATACGTTAGAGATCGACAGAAGCTGTGCCTATTTAACTCTGATAATGGGAATATAGGGAAGGATTAGCAGTAAAGAGCACGTCAATTGTTATATGTTTATTTTTGTTCTGCTTTTATGGTCTTTTTTCAGCGACAACCTTTTTTTAGCTCATATATTTCTTCTTATTTTATTGTATGTTTCTATGTTTGTAAATTTCTTTATTATTTCGTGTTTTAAAAACGGCTGGATGGATTTCGATAGTAAAAGTACCGTTACATTCGTCTAAAATAAAATCCTAGTATCCTCAGATAAGAGTTTTGAAACAAAAAAAAAATGGTGGCATTTTGGTGATCTACTGTAAGTCGTTAATATTTTTTTTAACCAAACTGTCGAGTAACCTATCAAAATACTTGCAATTTGAATGTTAAAATTTATTTTGGAACGAGAGAGGCTAAAATAAATAATTATTATAAAAAGACGTGCCTTAGCAGATTTTGATGTTTCTTAGCGGGTCGGGTATTTTACTAATTCCAATTAGCCTTCTACATAAGCCGTCGTTTTCACTCATATACTTTCACAATTATTTTCTCTAAAGTAAAATATCCTCCGATTATTTACTATCTAGGCTAATACTTCAACATCTAAGACTATCTTATTTAGAATTTCCTTCTGTTTAGTCCTTGACCCGCAACTGTCTGTCTCCTAGTAATGAGGTTACCACGCAACAACGAAGAGACACCGTAGGAATATTCCCATGAAATCGTCACGTAAACAAATATATTTTTATCGTAGGGCAAAATAGAATATGAAGGTTTTCGTAAACGATTTTCTTTTTGCTGACGAACCAACAAACGGTCTTAATGAAGTTATGTAAACATTTTGTATTTATTCTCTTTGCAAATATGATATTTTTTACTGACGTTGTCGATTTATAGCAGTTACAATATAGGGTCATTTCGCCTGTTCGCGTCCATTTAGTGCAGTTGGCAAGTTCGACGGCGATAATAAAAATATCCCAGCACTAATTTCTATGAAAAATTGATGTAATGTGTTCATTATATAGTCTATTTTAAGATTAACTTTTAGTTTTGTTCGAAACATCTTGTGTTTTTTTTTTAAATAGATAAACTTCAGAATTATGCGTTTTACCCACTTTGCGTCCACAAAATCCAAATTGCGTCCACCCGTGGACCATTTAGCGTCCACCAGCTTAGAAAAGGAATATAGAGGTGATATTTATAAGAATTTGTAAAGAAAGATTGTATTTTAACAACATATTAAAAATCAACATTATTATCATTAAAAACATCACTTAAAAAAAGAGAAATTCTTTTTCCCATTGATTGAACTTAAAATTAGGTTAGTAGTAGGTGAATAATGATTGCACCTTTAAGAATAAACAGTAATCAGTTCTGTTAATTTTAATCTAAAATCACAAGGTATATAAGGTATATTTCTAAAGTGCAGCCTTGATTAATAGTATGATTAATAAATCAAATCAATTAATAAATATAAGTTTTTGGCTATATTAAATCAACAAAACAATACAACAATTTTGAATAATCACACTAGAAGAATTGTTGAATCAATAAATTATGAGACAAGGTATGATTATTATAGCCTTAGAATTTCAATTAATGACACAGGTCACATTCAAAAGGCTTATCTTTGGCCTCTAAATAACTTAATTCTACAAAACGCGTGCATTTCAGATGATACCATCTAATACACTTGTCACAGCCTATGTTTTTCTCATCGTCTTCTACATCTGAAACTAGTATATCGTCACATAGAACATTTCACCCGCTCCACGGGTGGTAAATTTTCTATCTCAAACTTCTCATTTACCGTTTCCTGTGTGACTTCTTAAAGAGGATGTATCTTCTTTTTTCGTTTTGGAGCAGTTTTACGAACCGTTTGAGAGTGTTGTACCGTCATTTTCTGTTTTTGTTTCTCTGTTCGTTCTAACTTTCTTATTCGTACGACTTCCTTCTTTTCGTTCTTGATCTGCTCTTTATCTTCACAATACTTTCTCCATGCAACAGAAGATATGGCTGCTGGAGTTCTTTGACTCTATTTCTATTTATCTTATCCGTTTATTCTTCTCTCGAATTTTATTTAACGCTTTCTTTAAATCGTCTTTTGTGTATGTTCTTTTTTTTTGTCTCCGAATAACTCATCTAATAGAAAAAAAAAGAATGAAAGAAATTACTCATTTCATTTAAAAATTGAATTATAGTTGTAATTATATTTAATTATAGTCTTAATAAAAAAAATTACAATAATAATAATCAATAAATTTTAGATTATTTTTACAAGCAAGTCTATTGTATTTAACGAAAATAGTGGACGCAATTTGATTTATTATTATCCCCTGCAGGTATAGTTTGCGTCCATTGCGGACGCAAAGTGGAAGTTTTGTAAATTCGATGTAGTAATTCGCGTCCACCGTATTTTATTCGTTAAATATAAAAAACATAAGCAAATTCATAATTAATATTATTCCTTTTTTCATTATAAAAGTCTAGAAACAGATATGTATCCTAAAATTCACATAAAACCATAAAAAACTTACCATCGAACGCGCCGCTGCACACTACTTTTTATCTAAAAATCCCGCGCGTACGCACTCTCTTGATGAACAGCCGGGACTTACTATTTTTCTAAACGGGATTGGTTAGGCGCACGGACCTTTTGTCCATATGTGCGTACCTCTTATACATTGAGGTATTAGCACTAATGACTATTCGTTTAATTAGTGTGCTAGTTTACTTATTTTTTAGGATTTTTCAAGGGAGATCCGTAAAATGGACGCGAATTGGGCGATGGACGCGAACAGGCGAAATTACCCTATTAGACAATATACAATAGTGTTATTGTTGTTTTTAATGATTTTATTACCAGCAAATTTCACGAGAAGTTTGACATTTAACACACGTATTACACCCGTGCATCCAGACTTCTATTACCTACACTTTCTGTGTCAAAGCTAGAATTGAAACCACAGCACGTCGGTATGCGACATGGTGTGGCAATTTATTGTATAAACGGCTTATCGTTTAGTAAGTACCTAGTAAATAACGTGTTTTATATTATAATATATATTTTTTTTGAAAGATCTGGGACAAGAAGTCATGAGGCTCAACTGAAAGTGAGTGAACTCTACCCATCTTACTAATATTATAAATGCGAAAGATTAATCGGTTGAACGACGGACTTGAATGAAATTTGGTACATAGATAGTTTATTACCTGAAATAGCGCATAGGCTACTTTGAATCATCATTATCAGTATTTTTCATTAACGCGCGGGTAAAACCGCGGCCCGCAGGACTATAATGGACTCCTGTCAGATGTGATACTTCGCTATTTATACGCATATTTTTTATAATACTCTTTCGCTCTCAAATTTATGCTTTTTAATGCAAATGTGAAAGGTTGTCCCGGCCGCTGACCAAAGTCAAACTAAGGATTGTCTTAAGGGGTAAATCGACAGACGGTTGGTTTATTTTTTTCAACTGTACTGCAAAACTGGTTTCTGCTGAATATACGATAGTTATATTGCATTCGATGTTGTACATTTAGACTATAGACCATTAAAATGACATATGGCTTAATTTTAACGAGTTCCTGGAGATTGCGTGTTCTAATATTTACATTTAGTAAGATTTTAGGGAAATTTCGACGTAATATTACGAGTTTTATTTATTTACGCGAAACTTTGACCGCATATCAGTCGTGCGTTTTGTCATAAATATTCACTAATGAGTCGCATTAGTTGGCGCCCAAAATCGTATTTTTCTGAATATTATATTCCGCCTAAAATACCTATTTTTAGTGCAAGCAATTCGTCCCAAATTCTAAAAATACGTTTGAAAACTCTATTTGAATCATAGGAGGACGAACATTATTATTAATTCGTAAATGGAGGTTGAATAAGAAATTTCTAATTTCCAATGTGATTCTGGCTGTCACATTGTAGGTACAGTAGATAATTGTTATAACTACTTACAATAACTTGTTATACAATCTATCCATCATGTTTTGACAACAGTCTAGCTACAATATCATTGTCTGAGTTTACAATGTGTTGATGCATGGACCTACATTGTAAATATGGCTGTTTATGTTAAATTTCAATAGATTGATTTAGTACTACTTAATAGATTATTTTTACTTTTGTTCTTATTCATGTTCAATTGTTTATTTAGTTAATTTAAGTTGGCAGCTGGCCAGAATGTCTACCTAAAGTAGCTAAACTTTTTACTCAAAGTATTTACCTACCTGATAAAATTACTTATATACCAAACTCATTAGATAATTTTGAAGGGTTTTCTACTTTAATTTAATTCTCCTACACTCTAACAATCTGTATCTTTTCATTTAGAAATATCTGCAAAGCCAGAAAATTAACAGATAAAATAGGTAACTATACTGCTATGCATGCATTGTTTTTTTTTACTTTACTGGCTGACAAAACAAAAAAAAACTAATAAATAATTAAGAGAACATTACATTCTTATTTAGAATAGGTAGTTTATTAAAAATTCTGTACAGGTAGATCCCTAATCTTTGCAGAGTCAATAAAAAAAATAGCATTTAGCAACATGCAATTATTGCATCTCAAACTTTATTGCCAATAATTCTTAAAAAACCGATTATAAGATTAATACCTACCTAAGATGTTGAATGGCTCTTAATTCAAGTAAATCCACCTGGGAGTGTTACCTATGAAGCATAATGACTTATGATGAAAGAAAAGAGGTTTATTTAGGAGAACTCTGGCCACTAATACATGTTCCATGCAATACAGTCACTTAATATGTATTCGAAGAAACATCGACATTAACCGGCGGTTATACTGCAGACAAATCATAACATTATCGACGATTATTGTTTTTTACGCGGCACACATCCTATCGCATTACATAAAACACCTTAGTTATAGACTCTGGTACTCGTATTAAGCCCAGCATGCACCTGCACATCGATAAAACTCCTCCACATAAACGTAAATAAATCATTAAGACTTCACATATTCGTATCGATTCAACCCGCATGTAAGCATAAAATAATCGTTTTTCAGCACTCATGTTTAAGTAACAACAGATAACATAATTTTAATTTAATATTTAGTGATTAAAACACAGGTAATAATACAGAAAAAGTTATTACTTACCAATGTAAACGGTGTTGCAGTGGAGTCTTTCTATTCACTAAATTAATAAAATTGCACTTATAAATTGGCTTACGTAATAATAACTTAATATTTGTGAATAACTCTAAGATTAAGATGTGCACAATCTAATTTATTAACTGAAATAACTACGAAAATTACACGAAAGCTATTAAAATGTGTAATAACCTTCAGTAAAGTGTTTCAGCTGGGATGATCTTATAAGAGAATGGTGCGAAGTTCTAAGGCCAGAGGGCGTTACTATAGTATTTTGACATTTCAGAAATGACTGCGTTCATAAAAATAGAAAGAGATTCATGTTAATTGTTTTATTAAAAAATGCGGCAGTGGAAATTGTAATTAAAATACAGGATATTTAGGATTTTTAAAATTAATCTTCATCATGGAATTACTACTGATTTAAATCATTTATATCGCCCAGTGTTATAACTGAGTATTGAGTCATTGTTATTATTTTACGGACGTACACAACTTGTACACAAATATAAATGAATTGGAATGAATAAAATTATACAAATAAAGTTTCAACGTTTTGTCATTACTTTTACTGTCAGTCAATTGTCAATGTCAAAATAACTCAAACGATCGAATCGATCGGCCGGTGGCCCACCACAATATTTAAAAAGAAAACCGCGCGTTTGTGACTTAACTTCATTTTAATTAAGATTTAGTTTCAGAGTTGGTGATTTTAAATACTTGCAAAGTTGTACAAACTTTGCTGTTATTACATAAACACCATGATACCCAGCGCTCGCATGGCTCGTTTAGCAAGAGAGGTAAAGAGCTTTGAAACGAAACCTCCTTGGGGGATAGTTTGCCAGCCAAGAAAAGACGATGTCTACGACGTTTTAAACTTCACATTACAAGGGCCAGCAGGTTCTCCGTACGAGAATGGATATTTCAAGCTGACAGTGACGATACCACAGAAGTATCCGTTTGAGCCGCCTCTAGTGAAATTCATAACGCCGGTGTATCATCCGAACATTGATAAAGGTTGGTACTTACGGAGGGTTGAGTAGCGTGCGCAGTTGATGTTGCCACAAGCCTTACTACTATTAAAAAAATATGCTTGCACATTCTAGAACTTTAATTCAAATTTATTAGAATATTGCCAGCCAGTGAAACTCTCAGATTAGGGCTAATATATTTTCAAAGTTAAAATATCTATATCTCTTAGAATTAATGCAGTTTTACTGTACATAGCATAATAAAAAGAGTATTGAGACTTATGAGATTGTTACTTAAGATCTAAATTTAATTGTTTTAGGTGGCAGAATCTGTATGGACATGTTAAAAATGCCTCCTCATGGAGCATGGTTGCCTACAATCACATTGGAAACTCTTCTTGTTTCACTGCAGACCCTGTTGGGAAACCCAAACCCTGATGACCCACTTATGATGGATTTAGCAACGGAATATAAATTTAACCTGAATGAGTACCTAGAAAAAGCTAGAAAATATACAGAAAAATATGCTAAGCCTTAAGAAGACTTGATTAGATTCCTTATAAAGACTTTATTGTTGTTATAACTATGAGCTATCTCATAAAACTCATTTTAAGGCCTGCTTAAACATTTTTCTGTGCATATGGTTATCTGCACATGTTAAAGAAATGTTTTTTATATATAGTTTAGTAGTTTTAGTATAATGGTTTTTTAATTTTTTTGTAGGCTTATTTTGACATATCAAATGCAACGGTGGCTATCTATGTGTGTGTCATATATTATGACTATACAATAACAGCCCTTAGACATGTAAATTTAAATAATCAGAAGCTTTAGGCACTGTTTATTGATAAGTAAATTAAACTAACAATTACTTACAATTAAAATGTATCGCTGCCAAATAGTAACTGTAATTTAAACAATAAAAAACCTGTCAGTACAAAATGAAATAGCAGGTATTCAATGTGAAGCATTTTAAATATTATAATATGATATTCTTACCAGAAAATGGCCATTAAAAGCCACAAGCATTCTTAAAAAAAAAATATGGGTGATGTCATTGTTGCTCTGAACCCAAAGTAAGAAGCTAAAGCACTTGTGTTAAGGAATTAGAGACAACGAAGATACCACAAACACCCAGACCCAAGACAATGTAGAAAGTAGTTTTCAACATTAACCAGTCCTGATATCGAACCTGGGACCTCGGAGCTAGCGACATCTTGAAAACCAGTGCGTACCATGGAGGTTGTTAAAATAAAAAAGTGAAGTTGTGCAGAATTAAATAAAGTTAAGCAATAAGCATTGCTGTTAAAGGTAAATTAATCTACTGCTGCAATTAGAGATGTCAATGGCTACCTATGAGTTTTTTTATTATAGGTTTATGTTCTACAAAACTAAAATTGATACTAAGGAATCCCTTAAATCTCAGACTTACAGTTGGCATACTTAAATCTATAATAAAAAAATCCTTAAGTAACCAATAACATCTCTGAGTATGTCAGTTAATTATTACAGTATGCCTTAAAATATTACAATAATATATTGTAATATTTTAACTATTTTAAGGCAGATACTTACATTTTATTTGACTGTATAGGTAGATGGCCTAGGCATAGAGATTTGAATTGATTACTAACATTTAAAGGATAGTTAAATGTAGAGGAGAAAAGAAAAAAGGCTGAAACACCATAAAACTAAAGTTTTGGTTTTTAACTACAAATTTTATAGAATGTTTGGTGAAATTGGGGTTTAGCTGGTGATAAGGAACAAGTAATTATTTGATATTGCTGGCTCAGGGCTCCTATTCTATTTTCAGCATTTCTGGGTCCACTGATTTGGGTCATTCCCGATCAGCAACACCTGTAGTCAACATGTTCACAAATCGTTCACACTGTTGAGGGCTCTCAAAGATGTTTTCAGGACTCAATAGTGATCAAAATAAATATTAATTTATACATACTAAGTGCTGAAACTCATTTTTTTTTTATCTAAGTAGGTAGTAAGTTATTAGAGAGTATTAATAGCAAGTTTTCACTAAATACTGCATGCTATTACTATTCTGTTCTTATGTAAATATATTGCTAAATTTATTTTTATTTAGAACTTATCCAAACTGCGACTTCTGGCATAGTACACAAGTTACTCTATACAGTATGTAACAAAAACCCTGCCTGATCCTATAAAGGCCAATATTCCTGGTTCAACATACGTACTAGATAAAAATGTCTCCCTCAGGCGGCTTCTTTGATACAAAACTGTAGGTAGTACACGGGAACTTTGTCGAGCGATCAGTGTTACCTTTGATCAGTTTTATTTTAATATTTGATTATATTCACCGGGGAAGAATAATAATCTCAAATCCATTCAATAGTTACGTATGTGTACGCAGTACGATGCCGAATAATACTCATAAGAATCGGACAGGGCTTTTGTTGCATGCTGTATTAAAAAAGTAATAGTTTCAGTCAAAAATAATTGTATATAGTGTAAGACTCTGGTAGTTAAAACTAGGTTTTTATTGATACAGTCAACTGCACACCACTGTTGCCTTTTTTACTATATTAGCACCTTTATTTCTAAGCAGTATTGTTGAATTTCGTGTAAGATTGTTACCACTGACCTGCTGTTCACTGTACTTATTTTCAAATCTAACTTGCCTCTCTTATATCACATTGGTTGAGCTCTAAGGTATAAATAAATGTATGTTTGTTATGGAAGAAGGGAATCTGACCCTTAAAGGCTAGCTCACATACAGTGGGCCCCACAACAAAACAAAATTGTTATTGAATAAATTTCGTTCATTTTATAATGACATAACGCACACTGAGGAGGGCCACATTGCAACTCAAAACATGAAAGTGATTTAGGAAAATTTTTGTTTTGCGTTGCAGCCCGCCGGTATGTGCGCAAGCCTTTGTTGTTAAGTTTATATGTACAGTATGTGTCTTTTGTATTATATTTATATGCACCAATACTAAAAGCTTAATCTATGTTAGAATAAGTGGGCAAATGATAGGCAGAGAGTACTCTCTGATGCTGTCTCAGAGTTAACTCTTACTATAATTGATTTATAAGTATATTTAGGAAATAAGGAAGGAACAAGGGGGTAAAAAACTAATTTAGAAATCATTAATTTTATTATAATCACAAATAAATCCTGTAGCTAAAGATAAAAAGTAAATCTGTAAAAATAATATTTGATTGTAACTTGATATGAAAAGGGTTTATTGCTGATGTTTATTGTGTTACCATGTATTAATGTTTGATGGCAACACTGTTTAAATAAATGTTGTGATAATATTGCTATGCCTTTAAAAGGCTGGTAAGAACTACCGAACAGCCTAGGCGAATAAAGTACGTCACTATACCGTATTGGTTTTATTTAGATCCTTTGTTATTAATCCTAAAAGCCATCGCGAAAAGTCCAGTAGGCTTATTCGCTATCTCCAGTTACCAACCCAAGCAGTGTTTATTGGATAATAATAGCGATAAAAACGCTTATTCAGTATCGGCTAACGTGACCAACTACATCGTAGTAGATCTAGTTGGTCTTCGAAGTTAGACGTTTTAAAATTTGTGTATTTAGTGTTTTTTATAAAGCAGTTAAGAGAGTAGCGTTTTGAGTATTTAGTTAAATGTTTTTATCCGCAGAAGGGAAAAGCAGCCCCTTTTTAAACTAAAATAAAAACTTTTTTTAAACTTAATTAATTTTTATTTAAAAGTATAATCCATCTTATTTACACTTTATTATTGTTTGCTACTTTAGTCATATTAAAATTTTGTGAACAATTTATTATAAAAGATACGTCAACGTCAATCTTGCACGCGGCATGGTGTGCGTTACCCCAGCAAAATGTTGTGCTTTAGAGAGATGAGACTATAACCAATAATTAGTGTATCGTGAGGAGCAATTTGTTTAATAATAGCAAAATTTGTGTGGATTGTAGTTTCAAAGTTATTTGTGAAAAACTGATTTTGCTGGAGGAACGTTTAAAACGTTCCCCAGGCAAAATCGTTTTTTTTTTATTCAATTTAGCCGCGAACCAAATACATGAATAGATAGGTTTTGTTGCGTAGTAAATGTTTGTAAATAGCAAAATTTGTGTGTGTTATGGTTCTTAAGTTATTAAGGTTTTGCTGCGGTAACGTTTTGGGATTTCCTATATCTCAAAAACGGCTCAATGCAGAAGTTTGAAAATAATACCAGTAAAATACCTTAATTTGTTTAAATTTGTTTAAACATTAGTTTTTGATTTGGTCGACGTAAACCAATGTAAATTAATCAGTTTCAAAAATCATAAAATACCGATTTGCAGGTAAACTAATACACTTATAAGCAAATAAACAGCTTCACAAAATGCCCGTGGAAGACGCTTATAATGTCAGGAATTTTTGATTATGTAACTTTACACGATATGAAGATATAAATCAATTTCATAAGTTCAGACTGGTCATACTTTAGCGGTCGAAAACGCAGTTCTCATAACAATAAAAAACATGGCGTACTTTAAACAAATTAAAATTATATATGAACATTCGTTCCTGTTAATTTCAGCTTTCAATTTCGGCTATTAATAAAGTTATAACAAAAATAAGAATATGCCACCAATTCGCCAATAAGCCGACCAAATTGAAAAGGTCACGTAAAAGCGACCGCCACATACATAAGCGCAACCATTTTTAATAAACTGGATAATATGGATGTTTTTTTAGTACAGTTGCATACAAAAGTTTTCTGGTCGGGTTAGTAAAAATAATAAAATGGTTATGATTGTTTTTACATTCTCCAAGATAATTGAAAAATAAAACTTTATTTATCTTTACTTATATTTCCAGGGCTGCTTTGGTGAGTTCGTGATTAAACTAAAGACGCAATTCATCATACACTTTATTTGAGATTGGGGGATGCAAACGTTAAATACTTCTTTATATTTAACGAACACAACTCTTAGGTCCTGAAGGGGCACTTTTCCTTTTCGGCCTGCCATTTTATTGTAGGTACCGGCTGCTAGATCACTGGTATGAAATGAAATGAATATAAAATGAACATAAACAACGGTGTGAACACAATATGCTGCTCCCAAAGCCATGAAGTGCATCTATCTGCAAAAAAAACAAAGCACAAATCAAACAAAGACGTCGTCGCACATAAACCACAAGCAAGCACTTCTCTGCAAAATACCTAAGGTTCACGACTGATTTCGGTCGGATGACCCAGCGGCAGCAGCATAGAGCAGCGACACAATATTTTGTCTTAATTATACGCTTAAATGTAATATTTATAACAATATTAATTAAAATGTAGTATTCGATAGTACCTAAAGTCAGAATTTTTGACGGCACATCTATAGCCTCACGCTATAGGTACCTCATTATTAACTGAGATTATTACTTACCTTTTTAAACTCACGTTGACTTCAAATAGTTATGATCCATTAAATTGTTTAAAACTATAAATAAAATGAATTTAATTTTTAAAATAGATAAGAGAGAAAACTAGTAGTAATTGTGTAATGAGGTACCTGCACTTAAAAATATAAAAAAATCGGGTTTACGAATAACGTTTTTCTGCATAACTGTACAAAACATCGGTTACTAAGCTGCTAATTTGCAATGATTAGCCGTATGTATGTGGCGGTCGCTTTTACGTGACCTTTTCAATTTGGTCGGCTTATAGGCGAATTGCTGGCATATTCTTATTTTTGTTATAACTTTATTAATAGCCGTAATTGAAAGCTGAAATTAACAGGAACTAATGTTCATATATAATTTTAATTTGTTTAAAGTACGCCATGTTTGTTATTGTTATGAGAACTGCGTTTTCGACCGCTTAAGTATGACCAGTCTGAAATTATGAAATTAGTTTTTATCTTCATATCGTGTAAAGTTACATAATCAAAAATTCCTGACATTATAAGCGTCTACCACGGGCATTTTGTGAAGCTGTTTATTTGGTTATAAGTGTATTAGTTTACCTGTAAATCGGTATTTTATGATTTTTGAAACTGATTAATTTACATTGGTTTACGTCGACCAAATCAAAAACTAATGTTTAAACAAATTTAAACAAATTAAGGTATTTTACTGGTATTATTTTCAAACTTCTGCATTGAGCCGTTTTTGAGATATAGGAAATCCCAAAACGTTACCGCAGCAAAACCTTAATAACTTAAGAACCATAACACACACAAATTTTGCTATTTACAAACATTTACTACGCAACAAAACCTATCTATTCATGTATTTGGTTCGCGGCTAAATTGAATAAAAAAAAAACGATTTTGCCTGGGGAACGTTTTAAACGTTCCTCCAGCAAAATCAGTTTTTCACAAATAACTTTGAAACTACAATCCACACAAATTTTGCTATTATTAAACAAATTGCTCCTCACGATACACTAATTATTGGTTATAGTCTCATCTCTCTAAAGCACAACATTTTGCTGGGGTAACGCACACCGCGGCATGTTGCGCGTGGCGGTAAGAGCAACATTTCCGTAAAGCTCGGATATCATTATATTATTATGTTTCGTATTCAGTGCGAATAAATCTATTTGATAAGCTGTACTTACATTATTTATTATTCTAGAGATATTCTAATAATAATTTAAAATAATTATTTTAATATAAGCTAAAGCAGACTACATTTTGTGACATAGGCATTTCTCGTTTTATTTAATTTCCTATAGAAGCAGCATACAGCATATATTATAGTATATTAAATTAATTTTGTTCAAACTTAAATTTATATTATTATTTTTTTTTAACTTTTTTTCTAAACCTTGAAATGTAACTTAACATTCAAATACCAACATTGCTGTCTTAAACATAAAGTGCAGATTAGTTTAACCATCATCAAATAGGAGTCCAGCTTGCTCTTAGCATAGCTTTGAAGTTTTATATACTTGAGTACCAAAGGCTGATTTAGACGTTGAGGAAAATATCGTGTATGTTGCGGTACATTGCGGGGCCGCGTGGCTGTAGTATCAGATGTGATCAATCTTAAACGGCAATGTACTGTATCTGACACGTTATTTCTCCTTAATTTTTCCTAAAGCAATAAAAACTGCACATCACCCGTGCGAAGATATTCATTGATAGCTCTTGTATGTTGCAACATTATTTTACAAAATAATATTGTATGTTAAATTTTAAACATTAGCTGTGTGGCAGGCCTTTATAAGTTTTATAGATATTTTTGGAATCAGTGGCTATGAGGTAGCTACGAAAATTTCCTTTCGATTTCAAGTAATCTCTAGTATCTGATAAGCTATGTAATATTTACAATGTAAATGTACTTATTTAACCTGCATAAATTAAGCAGTTTCAAGCAATGGACAAGAATTAAATACTTTATGTTTTCTAGGCTTTACCGTTACTTGCCTAGTCGCTCACATAATTGGTAATAATCTCAAAAAATTATGCATATTGATGTATAGATATTTTACTTAACATATGCTACATATATTTTTCAGCCAGTATCTGTACTGCAATCATCACCGGAACTCGCGCTCTCTGTGTCTGAAGAACTACTATTTCTTTTTTTCCTACCAATATCTTTTGTTTTTCCTTCACTGGCAACATTAGGCTCCTGATTATTATTGCTCTCGTCATTCAAGTCTTTTTTCTTAGATTTCTTGTTGGATTCGCTTGTAGTGGGTTTTAGAGTTTCTGTGGAGACGGTGGCGACCATTTTGGATTCTGGGCGGTCCATGACTGATGGTTTGAATTCGTCGTCATCGTCGTCGTCGACTGGTCGTCTGTTGGCTATTGATGCTGCTACTGCTGTTTTGTAGGCTTCTGGGTATTGGGTGCTGGAAATTAAGTAGAAATGATTAAATATTGGTACTTAGAGTATTTAAAGTTATAATCCTTACTAATATTATAAATGTGAAAGTAACTCTGTCTGTCTGTCGCGCTTTTACGACAAAACTGCGGAAACGATTTCAATGAAATTTGGTACACAGATCGTCTAGAGCCTGAGAAAGGACATAGGCTACTTTTTGCCGCGATACCCATAAAAAAACCGTGTCTAATATTGTTTATTATCTATCTGCAGAACATTAACAAAAGGTTTAGGCAACATCCCTATTGTCCATTAGTTCACATCTGTCTTAAAGAGGCTTACTTCAAATACAACACTCAACAAGGGCCATGAAGTATGTGCCTGCTAACCTATTCACAATTTACATCTACCAACTGTGACTTCTGGCTTTATATATCATCATAACAAAGACAAGCAGTGACATTTATGTCAGTGTGTGGCAGGTGGCTTCATAATAATAAATAATAAAAAATATTTATTTTCTGATTATCACATTTTGTTACATTAATAATAATAATATTGATCCAGAGAGCGGTCTCGACACTGCGCGAATCGTGAGGCAGTTCCTCTCTCTGGAGTCCTTTTGTTTATTACGGTGTGAAAATCTAATGACTTCAACCCACGCCGAGGGCACGACGTGGGGATATGTCAGACTTGCACCGACTAAAAACACCCCGGTCCCGTCCTTGCCTTTGTCGTATATAGTATATACTAGATGTACTTCGCGACTTTGTCTGCGTGTTATAATTTCAACGGTTTTTTATTTTTGCAACATTTTTTATTTATGCTCCGCTCCTTTTGGTCGCAGCGTTATGTTATATAGCTTTTGTTTTGTTTGTTATATAGCTTTTGTTTTGTTTGTTATATAGCTTTTGTTTTGTTTGTTATATAGCTTTGCGTATTGTTTGTTTGACCGCGCTAATCTAAGGAACTATTGGTCTGATTTGAAAAAATCTTTCAGTGTGGGATAGGCCATTTATTTAGGAAGGCTATAAGCTATATAACATTACGCTGCGACAAAAAGGAGAGGAGCATGAAAGAAAAATGTTGCAAAAATGAAAAACCGTTGAAAACACGCGGACAAATTCGCGGGGGACAGCGGACAAAGTCGCGGGGGACATCTAGTAGATTATATGTATAAACAAGTAATAAAAGGTAAGTAATAAAAAATTAAGGAAATACATAATTATGTAAACAAACCAAGTTTTATACACACCTAAGTTTAGTCTTTATAGCCCTAATCTTCTTGAAAATGAACTCCAGGTCCTTCCTCATCTCCAGCAGCAGCTGCGTGTGCTTCTTGAATTCGATGGAAGCGGCTCGGAGTCGGCTCGCTGACAGCTGGTTGCAGTTTGTGAGCATTTCTGTAGTCTTCTCGAAGCGCTGCAACCTGGAGTTTGATGTTCTTTATGTTATTATTATTGTTTGTTGTGGGAGGTATTGCCATGTAACAAATAAAATCTTTTATATAAAAATGACTTGCTGTTCGTGAGTCTCGCTAAAATTCGAGAACGGCTGGGCCGATTTGAATAATTCTGTTTTTGTTTTGTTTTCTTTGTTTATTGTCGCTAGAATACAGGGAACTTGCTGTGCCCGACAGGGTCCATAATTGTTTCTTTTAATTTTACCCACCAGCCTTGTATACATTATGGAATGCAATAAAGTTATTGAGTATTGAGTATTGAAGCTTTAAAAACAAAATAATAGGTTGGGTAGGGTAGAGTAGGTAGGGTAGGGTAGAGTAGGTAGAGTAGGTAGAGTAGGGTAGTGTTAAGGTAGGGTAGGGTAGGCAGAGTAGGGTAGGGTAGGTAGGGTAGGGCAGGGTATGGTAGGTAGGGTAGGGTAGGTAGGGTAGGGTAGGTAGTGTAGGGTAGGTAGGGTAGGGTAGGTAGGGTAGGGTTATTATGGTAGGGTAGGTAGTCAGTTGACGGGAGCGGGCACTGCTATTGAGGCACATAGTCTTAGACTTGTAATGGCTCTTATAAAAGACCTATGTGTTAATGGAGATATAGAATAACTATCTATACTAATATATAAAGCTGAAGTTTTTGTTTGTTTGTTTGAACACGCTAATCTCAGGAACTACTGGTCCGATTTGAAAAATTCTTTCAGTGTTGGATAGCCCATTTATTGAGGAAGGCTAAAAGCTATATAACATTACGCTGCGATCAAAAGGAGCGGAGCATACATATAAAATGTTGCAAAAATGAAAAACCGTTGAAACTAAAACACACACAGTACAGCTAGTGGATAATAAATATAGATACATTATTATTTATGGCAAAAATTATGGAGTTTAATTCATTATAAAATTATGGAATATTATGGAGTTACCGCGCAATTAACATTTTGAAAGTACTTGAATATATCTACTTGAATTATAAATACTTTGATTTTTATTCTGGGTTTTGAAAAAGAAAATCAACTTTTATTTTTTTTTTGTAAAAATGTAGGTAAATTTCTCACTTTCTATAAAGAAAATTGCACAATCTTAGGAAGATAATATTGTGCACAAAAGGGTATTCCATGATAGGCGCCACAAAGAAGGTAGCATCAAAAAACTAATAGAAAAAAAAATATATAAATTAGTAAAGACCCCAGAGTTCCCCAAAAAACTAAATCTATCAAAAATTGCAGACCATCATGGAGTAGACCTACATATGTATCTCTAGGTATGAAAAAACAAAATTTCCTTTATTGATGTGCCTATTTGGATCATCCCTGTATACAGTGAAATTGTGAAATACAAATAAGAATATAAAAAAAACAATCTATTAAATGTGCCTATGCCTAATTTTAGTTTGAAATCTAGGTACTGCTAGGTACTTATTTCATTTAATTTATTTTGTGTAATGGTAGAGAAGATTTTAAAATCTAGTGAGAATACATACTTATGTAGAATGTATGCCTGTAGATAAATTAAAAACAAAAAACTAGCCGAAGAAACAAGTACAGGTCGTTGACATTTTCTGTTAGCAAATTAGTTCCCACTTATTGCATATAGCGAATTACTTACAAAAAGAAGATCTCAGTACTATCTGTACTTAAATTATGTAACAATATGCCTTTGTTCTTTATTAATGTAACAAGTGCTTCTATCTTGTTATCCTAAAACAATAATTAAAGTAAATTCAATTTTCAAACTTACATATTCTTCTGCGCCCGAATAACAGTCTCTACATCGTTCTGATTCACCATTCCTGCTAAGCCTTGGACAAATACTTCCGGAGCAGAGTAGTTTTGAAAGCATTCTATGGAAAAATCACTCTCTGGTGTGTCGTTTGCCATTATTACTCAATTTCGTAAATATTGATTGCTTCTATCGTAAATAAAACGTTAACTAAAAAACTTTAGACGAATAAGTAGAGATGAAGACTGAACTGACATTACTGATAATGACAACTTATGCTATAGACAGCTGTCAAACCGTTTTGCTGTCAAAAACGTTTTATTTGACTACACTTTTGTATCTTTTCTTTACAAATCGATGTTTTTGTAGGTAACTAAAATTTATTATTGTTTGGACTAATCAGCTCAAATTGTTGTTGTTGTACAAAATTAAACTTAATAGTTATTACCTAACCGAATAAATCTACTGACTGATTTATTTTATAAAAATCATCGTATATGTTGTATGTTTACCTCTTTTTTACAATCTGGAAAACGGGGGCTGCGAGACTTAGCTGACTACGATATCACAATGTTTAAATATAGCTTTTATTGAGTTTCTATATTTGAGAAGGTAATAAAAAAGGTTATCGTTTTTTTTAATATTTTAATCCATTAAGGTTTAACTTGGCCTAGCCCTTGTACTTCAAGGTGGAAAGGAACGCCTACATCTTGCTCAAAGTTACGTCGAAATATCTTTTTCGGCGGTTGAGTTGATGTTACTTTATTAGTATCTAAAACGCTCATAATTCTGGACTTCTGTTTATTCGTTAAAGGCATAACTGAATTTACTAACTGCACTTGACTTGCATCTCTCAATTTAGACTTAGATAAAACTTCACCTAGCAGCCATTTTGGAACGTAAACGTTGTTGTTGTCTTCCGTGTGAGCTATAATTTTTGAGTCTGTTCGGGGTTTGTACGCTTTGTTTTTCAAGTTAAAAGTTCCGAGTTTTAGGTTCTCTTCGACGAAATTCCCATAGTCTTCGTATTCACCCTCTGCTTCATCGTTCTTTGAGAGTAATCTTTGTATATGTTTTGCCAAAACGTCACCATCTTCCAGTTGTGTGAGATCAAAGACGACAGCTTCCACGTTTGATTTCTTATCATTACCGGTCCTGTCGAGAAGCTTTTCCAAGTCAAGGTTTTCGAGTAATTTTTCAGCTCTTTGCTTGTTGGAGCGTTTTGGTTTAGGAGGGTATAGTTGTGTTAGTAAGTGGTCTACATCAGACATCTCAAGGACGACTGCATCCATATCGTCGCTCACTTTGTATTTCATAATATTATTAGAGTCTAAATTTAATTCGCTGTCGCTGTAATCGGAGTTGCTTCTTATGTAACATTTGTTTCCTCGGCAACGTAGAGTTTCTCTATCTCTATCATTTCTATCTAAATCGTTCCTATTTCTCAGTACATTTCTGTCATCCCTGTCATCATCATATCTATCGTTCCTGTAATCTAGGTCCCTTGCACGATTACTTCTATCGTTTCTATCATCAAATCGGTCATCCCTGTCATTTAAGTATCTCCCTCGATTATTTCTATCATAACTATCGTCATATCGGTCATTCTTGTCGTCTAAGTTTCTAGCTTGATTACCCCTATCGTCAAATCTATTGTCCCTATCATCGTCGTCCCTGGCATTTCTATTTTTACTGCGATAAGCACCGTCGTAGTCGCCATCGTCTTCTAAATGCCTTTGTAAGTTATCTAGGAATGTCATGATTTCATCAGCATTATCATATTCATTTTCTTCATCCCCTCTACCTAGATTATTACTATCGCCATCTAGTCCGATTAACTTTTGAAGAATATTGTTATCATTTCTACTAATCCGCTGCAAGTTGTTGGTGGCTCTCTTTTTGTCGAATATGTTGTAATTTTGTACGTTAGAAAGACTGGCTTGGTCATCGTAATCTAGCTGTTCTGATGATCCGCGGGAGTACTGACCGGATAACTTATCGTTTCGGTATAGTTTCCGAGGCTTGTTGTCGTGATAGGACTCACGACTATCCTCGTGGTGACTCAACTCTATGTCGTATTTACCTTGGTTAGCCAGTGCCTCCAACAACTTTTGAAGCTCATGCTCATTCTTAACAAAATAAGTATCTTCTTTTAGCGCCGGTTTTCCGCTCGTGAACGTTATAATCCCAAGTATAATAATATAAGAGATCGTTGACGCCATTTTCAAAATTTGCTCCGTATCATACCAGGTTTTCTACTCAAACTAATAATTATAAAAACTTCATTATAGGTTTTTGTTTGAAAATATAATTGATTGAGAAACTAGTTAGTGCTGGAGCTATCGGCATCTAATTGACCGTGTGATTGGAAAACCGAGATAAGTCTTGGTGTTACGTAGCTAATAAGCCCGATGCGGTAATTAATTTTTATTTTCATAGTATATTACACACGATAATCGTTCGAGAATTTGTCCGTGCGACAGTCCTATGTAATACAAAGTAAATGTCGCCTAAATTTCGTCTATAATGTCATGTTGCTCTACTTTTTTATTATTTTAGTAAGTTTCCGAGTTCCAATCACGTGCTGTTTACGGCGATGGTTGCATATACGATTGTCTGCTTTTGTCAGTACCTATTACTAACTTATACCTATGAATGAACTGTTTGCAGACTTAGGTTTTGAACAATATTAGTCTCAACAAATATTTTACTTGTATAGTTACCTAGGTACTGATTTATTTATTTGAAACTTCATGTACAATTTAGTACATTAGTTGGCCTTAATGCAACTAGGCATTTATAACTTTTGTTACAATTTAGATAGCTCAAATACATAAAGTCGCTCTTGGTTTTAAGTTTTATTTTCATGTATCTTTCTAATTTAAACCAAGTTTTTTTTTCAAAATTTTAAAGAAATGATGGCAAGGTTAAACTCCTCCACCTTCCCCATGGAAGTCCATGAGCATTTCCCCGGGGGAAAAAGGTTAACCATCACAATAAGCATGCATGGAACAAACTTGGACAAAATAATGTCAGTCGTAACTCTGTTTCAGATAGAAGTCAAAGGCTTATACCACACCCCATAATTATTATATTTATTAAATCCACAAGCTTAAACTAGACGTGTACGAGGTGCCAAGACAATATTAACAGACGTAGGAACCTAAAAAATACTTAAAACTAAATGCAAACCCCATGTACCCTTAACAATTAATCATATTATTTTAAATAGTAGAACGGCAGTTAGAGTTCATCTTAATTAACAGCATAAACTTCGGATTTTTTTACATTCAGTTTTGACAAGAGGTTATCAATAGATGTGTCTAGTATTAATGCATCAATATTATTGTTGATTTTGACAGCGTCTTCCTTCCGACTGCCGCTTCTTGCACAGGCGTGTCCTTTGCAACGCAAATCGGTATGGTCAATAGCATTCTCATTCTTATCACGATCAACCCCGTGTCTAGCGCATTTTCCATTACAGCGTAACTCCTTTTTGTTACTATTTAGCAATATATCTTGGTCGGATAACCTTTTACCATTGCGAGCTCCATATTCATTGCCTTCGTCTAAATCATTTCTACCTTGACACAAATTGCTACCTACACAACGTAGATCAACGTTATAATTATTACCGATATCCAAATTTTTATCAAAGCCTTTTAAAAACATTAGAACTTCATCCACATTCTCAGTTTGGTCATATTCATCATTATCATCTTCGTATCCTGCTCTGCCACATTTAGATTTGTGTTTGCATGTTTTGGTGGGGGAGCAGTTGTACTCTCTTGGTTTCTTCCTACACATTCTATCGGTTTCGATATCCATTATTCTGGATATTTCATCGTCGTCGGTGTCAGTTCTTGCTATTTTATTGCTGCGAGCGTATAGATTGAGATTTTGGATGTTGGTAAGGCTTGGATGGTTGTCGACTAGCCTACCGGACCCGTCTTGATGACGTTCATGACTGTGCGAAGATCCGTGTCGGTTGGGAAAATCGCGTAGTTTTTTATCGAAGTTGAATTGACCGTCGTGATATCTCTTTGAACCGTCGCCGCGGTGATGTAGAAGCAGATCGTTTCTTTTTAGAGTCAACAACTTTTGCAATTTATTTTGCAGCTGGGCATTCTTTTTTAAGCGAACATATCTCTCATTTGTTCCTGTTGCAAACGTTATCATGACCAGAACAATGAGGAAAAAAATCTTTAATTCCATATTTTTTAATTTACGTATTCCATAGCATGGTATACGTTAATTTTTTGGTTAAAACAATAACTTTTTAAGTCTGTTAAAGATAAATGGACTTGATAAGGATTCTAGTTAAAGTTTCAAGCACTAGACTTCTAATTGAGTGTGAGATTGAAAAGATAAGTGTCGTGTCGAGTTTTCACGACATTTAATTTTCATCAGTTGCTAACTATATGATTTATAATTTGACATTCCGAGGTAATAAAATCCTCGTAATTTACCAAGGTATGGTATCTCGCCTAAAAGCGGTTATGCAGCCCTGTTCAAAAGAGTTAATAAACCTAGAATTTAATATAGATTTATTTTGAAAACAAAACTGCTAGAAGTTTAGCGATGTTGTATTTTCCGTCTACTACTCATCCTTGTAACATTTCTTGACGCTTCACAGCCTCTGTTTTGATGTAATGATCAAATTTAGTAGGTAAAACTAGATTGAGAGACTCATAAAAAGAATACCTATTTTTTAACGTACTTTATTTCACATTCAAAGTTTAACACATATTATTGTAGATATATTAAGAATTCGACTCTACAAAACTAAGAACTGCTTTAGAAGTATTTTAACAGTATTTTAGCAGTAATCATAGTTAACCCATGTGCGTATAACGTACCTATAAGTCTGTTAAATTTTAATTATAGTTGGTCATAAGACTCTTTAATTTATTTATTAACTGTTCCCTATCTTTTAGGAGTCGTTGTATTTTAGCATTTTCTTCATATTTAGATTCTTTTAGACTATCACCATCACCACGTTCATTTAAATTAAATAGTGAACTCACCGCATTAGGTAATTCAAGATTGATGGCATCTAAAAGATTGTTGTTATCATCATTATCTGTTTCCCTATCATCCCCATCGTTGTCATCTCTATCATTCCTACTTCTCCCACACCTGTCTCCAACACAATGGAGCTCCACTCTGTTATTCCTGTCGTCCCTATCATCTCTAATCCTGCCGCATCTATTTCCAACGCAGTGCAAAATATATTCGTCATTTCTGTTATCGTCGTCATCATCTCTGTTGCCTCTAGTCCGCCCACATCTATCACCAACACAGCGTAGATTGTTTTCCTCATACTCATCATCGTCGTCATCCCTGTCTTCTCTATTCCTGCCACACCGATTTCCAACACATCGAAGATCATGTCTGTCATAGTCATCTCTATCTTCTCTGTTCCTTCCATACTTCTGACCAGCATTGCGCTGATGATATCCATCATTTCTATCATCGTCATCGTCATCATCATCTCTATCTTGTCCGTCGTCTATATTGACGCTGCAACCATTTCCTTTGCAGCGTAGTAAATATTTGTTGTTGATTTTCATTTTGTTGTTATCATCTTGAGGTTTGTCAAAAACAATGTTTTTCGAATCATCGTCGTAGGCTCTATGTCGTTTCTGATTAAAAAATCCATTATCTTTTAAGATCTTTTCGTATTCGATCAGAAAATCTAGTACTTCGCCAACAGTCGCGGGGTTCTCTTTTTCGATCATCCTGCCTACTTTCCACACGACTTGTGTACATTGTGCCCATTTTTGCATACAGGTTGCGTTGTTGTTATCATTATTTTCATTGTCATTGTCATTGTTAATGTTATTGTTATTGTTGTTGTTATTGTTGTTGTTATTGTTATTGTTATTGTTGTTATTGTTATTGTTCTCTTGTTGTCTTACCGCATTGTATAATCCGTTGAAATTTGACAGTTTTGATAAAGCCCTGTGGTTATATAATGTATTTCTTTGAAGTGGAATACGGAAATTTTCCTCGCGTTGATTGTTGTTTGATGCAGAAGGTTGTGAGTCATCATTATGCGATATCCGAAATTTTTCCAAATGATGACTCTTGGGGTTATCCTCGTGGTGACTTAGGGCTATGTCATATTTACCTTGGTTGTAAAATTCTTCCAAACGTTTGACAAATTCATCATGATTCGTATCAGAACTTCTAAAAGACGGCGTTCCTCTCGATGAGGCAAGAATGCCAAATAAAATTAAATATGAGATCTGCGTCGCCATTGCTTTGTTAGGTTCGTACCATGCTGTATTCTAATGAACTAACTGTACCAGCAGCTGCAGCATAGTTTGGTTAGAGACAATCATAATTGATTATGAAGCAGATGAATTGATTTAGATAATACTTGAGCGTGAAATTAAAAAAAAATAGAATTTAAGCCACTATATCAGTCTATATATCTGTCTATGTCTTATTTATTACTTGTCATTTACTGGACAGCACATCATGTCTTCATTACATTTCAGGTACTAGAAAAAAAGAAGAATTTAACATATTACTGATAATAACGCACCGGTTTATAAATCCTGAAATTATTTTTATTTCAAACCTTGGATCTATGTTATCATTTAATTTTGAAAGATGGTGGATTCATATAGGTGGTGGATACATATAGGTGGGAAGGAGAATGTTCCGTTCAATTCACTAAAATTGTGCCTGGCAGAAAGTATTATAATTAATACAATTTTAGTAAGAATGGTGAAACTTACCTGCCAAAACTCTCGGATACAATATTAGTATCGTTTCATCTCAGTTTCAGGATCTTTGATGAAGACTTTTACAAAGAAATCATTAGATTATGGGAATATTATACAGTCTTTTGGTTTACACACTGTTTTCGCAGTTTTTACTAATCTATCGACATTTCAGTGACAAGCATTACCATCAAAAGTGTTTTTAGAAATTTTAAATATGAATTTCATCAGTTTATACACTAAAACCCACGATGGGCGCCATTAACACATAGTACTGTATCTAGGGGTCAGCTTACAGTTCCACCGAATATGGGTAAATGTTTTTCCACATGAGACGACTTTCGACGTATAACGTCTATTTGACATCCACATTTTACTTTATGAGACTTTCGGTGTTCTGTGAGTAATACTATATAGGTACCTTGGCAAGACTGATAAATGAATAATTTCGACATTTAGAAGCTTAATAAACCTTGTGATGTTTTGTAATATTTAATAGTATTGTTATTGGATGTTTGGAATTTTTTGGTCGGTACTTTTCTGCGTATTTGCGCTTTTATTTCTTACTAGCTGTCCCCCGCGACTTTGTTCGCGTGTTATAGTTTCAACAGTTTTTCATCTTTCTTCCTCAATAAACGGACTATCCAATACAAAAATATTTTTTCAATTCGAACCAGTCGTTCCTGAGATTAGCGCGTTTAAACAACCAAACAAACAAACTCTTCAGCTTTATAATATTAGTATAGATTTTGTAATCATTAACTTTGCTACCTATCGACCAATAATCAATATCCGTATTCTGTTCGATGCAAATACTTAATTAAATAATTCCATATGAAATAAAGAATACAAATTAAATATATTTGACCAGACCAATAGGAAAAAATCTTACATAGTTTAGTCAAGTTTTATGTTTCTAGGTATGAGGATAGGAAATGTTATAAAATGTATATTTCTTATTTAAACTCACTTTATTTTCTACAGTGAACATTATTTGCAATTTTTATAAACCTTTGAATCCTCCGAGTACATTTCATTTCAATACAAAATCCACAACAAGTTTAAACAATACAAAGTTATTTATTTTAATGACAAATTACCTTGTGAGAGTAACCTCTTTATTTGTTTCGATAACGAATTCCTATCTTTTTCCTTATCCAAGTCAAAAATTACGGCTTCTACATTCGCCTTTTTATCATTACCATTGGTGTAGCTAAGTAGATTTTCTAAATCAACATTTTCTAGTAGTTTCGCTCCTCTTAATTTATTTTTACGAACATTTAAATTTGATAGTAGGCGGTCTAAGTCTGATATATCAAGGACGACTGCTTCTAAATCATCACTGATTTTATATTGTTTAGGTCTCCTCTGTGATTCGTACAATCGTTCGCTATCGTCATCATCATCATACCTACTTCTAGCGCACTTGTTACCCCGGCAGCGCAAGTTGTTTTTCTCTAATCTATCATCGTCGTCTCTATTTCTTCCACATCGGAATCCAGCGCAGCGATTGTCTCTATCATTTCTGTCATCATCAAGTCTATCATTCCTGTTTACGTTACACCTGTCACCGACACAGTGCAAATCAATTCTGTCAGTGTCATCTCTATTGACACCGCATCTATCTCCATTACAACGCAGATATTCTCTGTCCTCCCTGTCATCGTCATCCCTGTTCCTGCCGCACCTATCTCCGTTACAGCGCAAATCCTCTCTATAGTCCCTATCATCATCATCGTCTCTGTTCCGAGCACACCTGTCTCCAGCACAGCGCAAGTTGTCTCTACTATCCCTATCATCATCATCATCATCATCATATCTATTATTCCTATTTCTTCCGCACCTATCTCCGGCACAGCGCAGATTATTTCTATCATCTCGTTCATTGTCATCTCTGTCTCTGCTACATCTATCTCCAATACAGCGTACATAGTTCCTGTCATCTCTCTCTTCATCGTTTCTGTCATCCCTATTTCTAGCGCATCTGTCTCCTGTGCAACGCAGATTGTTTTTCCCGTCCCTATCATCGTCATTTCTCTCGTTTCTACTTCTAGCACAATTGTTTCCTCTGCAGCGCAAATTATTTCTGCCACACCGGTTGCCCGCACAGCGCAAGTCCGAACCACTGTTGTAGTTATCTTCTAAATTATTATCTAGTTCACTTAGGAACTCGAGAACTTCATCGACGTTTTCATACTCCATTCTTTCATGTTTTTCTTTCTGTTTAAAGTCACGGAAGCTACACTTTGCTACGTTTTCACAGTTTACTTGACCGGATCGAGATTGTTGCCCTTGTTGCCCTACAAGAACTTCATCATCATCTTCATTTCTGGATACTATGGTGGGTTTCTTTTTGTAGAATAGATTAAGACTCTGTATATTGGTCAAGCTCGGGTGGTTGTCGTAGCTTCCTTGTCTCTCGTGCGACGAGTCGTGGTGGTCGCTGTGGCGGGAGTTGTACTTGTCGTCGTGGAGAGATATCCGAGCTTTATCTTCATGGTGCGTCTTTGGACCATCTTCGTGATGACTTAAAGCTATATCGTACTTCCCTTGTTGTTTAGAAAGATCTTGCAACAATTTCTGGAGTTCACTAGTTTGGCCGGAAGAAGATTCGTAGTACCCTGGCTTTCCCTTTGTGATGCTTAATATTCCGAATAGAATAAAATATGAGATCTTTGACGCCATTTCTCAATAAATACTACGTACCATACTGTATCGACTCGAACTTATATTGACAGTAAATTAATTAAAACTATTGGTTATAAGGATGGAGGATTGCTTGCGAAACTACTTAAGGATGAAACTATTGACTTATAATCGAGCATGAGATTGGAAAATTAAGATACGTTATGTTTGTCCGCTGCGTGTAATGAGTTTCAGGTTGACGATTATAAATTATATGCACAACAACTATGCCTCATCCTGAAATCTAGAGATATTTAGATTCTTTATCTTTACACTATAAAACAAAGTCACTTCCGCTGTTTGTACGTTTAGATCTTTTAAACTACGCAACGGATTTTAATGCAATTTTCAGCAATGGATAGAATGATTCAAGAGGAATACATGCATATTGAGCCGTCCGAAGCCGAGGCGGGTCGCTAGTTTATAATATGATAGATCATAACTAAAAAAGTGAACATGTTGGTTGCTTTTACTGCATCCTATATTATTATTTTTATTTATAAACAGATACACTAACAATAAAATTAGGTAATAAATGCTGTCATCATGCTTAGGTTGTATCAATCTCATCATTGGCGTGATGTGCGTAGGTAAGGTATATAAGTATGCACCCAGCGTGATACGATAGATTGTTAAATTAAAATTCTACGAGAAAACCCAAGAAATAATATTAACTACATAACTTACTTAAATATTAACTAATTTTAGGTGTTTAAAACTGAAAATATTATTCGATAAGCACATTACTTGCTTGTATTTTGCATGTTAACGTATTGTAGCTGTTAGTGAGGGTTAGAACTAAATGTTAGTGCGATAAGTATGGTTACATTATAATATTTATAATAATAATATTGTTACAAATGAATTAAGAAAACGTCGAAGGAGGCGTGGCTGAGCGTCCGGTGATGACGTGCACAGAACAAATATGATGACGTGTCACCTAACTGTCAAGAAGCGACACACTCATAAATCGAACGTGGTGGATGTATCATTAGGCGATAGTCGCATAATTTAAATTTAATTGTTAACATATAATTTGATAAAGTTTATGTAAATCTGTTTATGTTAATGTTTGTTTTTAGTAATTGATTTTAAGCCCGCTACATAAAAATATGCTAATTAATGTTCTCTCGTCAAATTAAGACAAAATAAGTGCTACTGTTATTGCGTTCACCAGTCAGCTGTCAAAGCCCACCAACAAACTATTTGCCCTTTCGGACCTTAAGTGTGACCAGCGCCTCTGGCGGTAGAATCGCTAACGGTACCCTTCATTAATTGTTTGTGCATAAAGCCCCATATACAGGATGCAAGTTTCTCGCCTCTGGCACACAATAATATATAGCAATATAATTGGATAAATATTTTGCATTCAAAACTGTTCTTGGTGTAAACAGAACATACAATAATTTGAAGCAAAGCTTGTATTCCACTCAGGGTTGCTGATTTGTGGGGAATTCCCCAAACTGTGGAAAAAGTTAAACCTCGTGGGTAATCTGTAGTTGTCTGAGAACAAAGAAGGATATGTGGGAATTTTAATATTTAAGATTTAGTAATATTTATATACTAAAAAACTTTGACTGTCATAAATCTTTATTGCTTAGTAGTTTCTATTATAAATAAAGGTTTAAATAAATTATATTTCATTCGGTTGACTTACCGTTAGCAGTTAATTATATTTAGATGGTTATTACCTACTTATAATTACTAAGGTAACATTATAAGGTACCGTTAGAAAAATCTTGAAAGCCGTTATCTTTGTCTATATGTTTATGATAACTGGCAACATGAAAATAGTTCTTGCCGTATTGAGGCTTTATTTATAAAGATTGTAGCGAGGTTGGAGTCAAGCACGTCAATTCTGTAAAGTTCAAACAACAATTCGCTTCTCACATCGCTATTCACTCTCACTTCGCATCCGGTTCAAAAAGACCTTGATTTCGATCGGATTCGAGTGCGAAATGAGCGTCGAAGTGACAAGAAAATTACCTAACTGAATCCCACTTCTTATGTCATCTCATACTTTATCAGTCAAAATCTAACGTCAAATTAGTTCAACTTGCTGACACGCTCGCAAGTGTAGCGCAAGTGTACATCCGAATTATCAACTGAGTTTTTGGAATGCCAATCAAGAAACTCACAGCGGATTCAGATTCGAAGTTTAGAATGAGGTCTTATAGAATCACACCGGAGGCTCTTAACCGACTTTAAAAGGAGAAGGTTCTCAATTCGACGGTATGTTTTTTTGTATTGTATGTGTAGTGAAAACTACTAATGCGTGTTCTGTAATGTCTCTTTATGTTAACGATGTGCCTAAATATGTTTGCTACGCGATATATGCTTCAAATATAGTTTGATTTCAAAAATTCTTTTTGTCGCAGATAGGGAACGAGAAAGGTGCCCCCTTATAAATTTCATTGAAGCCACATTTATGTGTAATCAATTATTTTCACTTACAACCCAAAACAAAAAAAGGTAAATTATTTCGAAACCTTTGATTTTTATTATTTAAAGTAACAATATTTTTAGGGTAATGTTAGGTTATGAGATAGTTTCAATAAAGCGGCGCACTTTTGACGTAAGTTTTACGAATCTACTTGTTCACACTAGTGTCTACAATTCATACATGTTAGGCTCACTCAATATTTTACTTATTTTCACTCATTCATTCATTCGATTATGTCTAGAAGATTATTGCTTTCAAGTAACCAGTCTAAGTACGTGTAAGTCTCACACGTATAACAACATTTTTTCGCGAGATGCTTTATGTAAGTAAGAAGTTAAGGTTTTATAAGTGGGGTGTTTATTAAAAACTGAGTTTATTAAATAGTCTATTTCATGAATACACAGCGACACTTAAAGTTTTGGAAACAATAATGTTTGTTTATTGGTATCGAAAATGACCCCCAACATAAATTGTAAAATTTACAGCAAGATTTAATATATATGTTATTCGTAGTTTTAATTTATTGAAAATAAAGAGAAAACTCGACAGTCGATAGTTTTATTTAAATTTTGAACTTCAATTATTTTAGCGGAGCTTTCAAATAACCATCAATTTTCATTACTATAGGCACCGCATGCTGCAGCATTATTTCATCAACGGGATCCGGTTTTATACTCCTCCTGTACCTCCTATATCCATGCGTATAATCCAAATAGTCCATGTTCCGTCTATTGGCCTTGATGTTCTTAAACGCTTTTAGATTCCTCTCAAAATCGTCAACGTTTCCACCTTCAGAGCTGTCCATTCTGTCGTCATACGCGAATCCACCATCAGCTTTCCTATATAGGAACATGTCTGGTGCATTTTTCCGTGTAAGTATGTCGAGTAGTGGTTCATATCTCTCTCCGCTGTGGTAGTTCCTTCTGAAGTCGTCGTCTGCTTCTTCATCGTCCATCTCTTCCATGACGGGGGTCTCTCGGAACGCCTTCTTGTTTAGCATGGACGTGACGTCGAAGCGATCGTTTTCGTCGTTGAAGCTGACGTCGGGTCGGATGGAGTCTAACATGAACTGGGCGACGACTGGGGAGAGGAGGATGCCGAGGAGAGAGACTTTTGTCAGCTGTAAGATAAGTGCATCCCAGTTAGCGGAACAGCAAAGATAAAAGCGGATAATAAAAGAGAAATCGATATGGCCGTCCATGATAATATTATAAATGCGAAAGTTACTTTGTCTGTCTGTTACGCGTTCACTGCTAAGCCACTGAACCGATTTGAATGAAACTAGATATGGGCTAGGTAAGCTTGGATCCTAAGAATTATTATTTATTACGTGGGCGGAGCCGCGAGCAACCGCTAGTTTCTTATAATAAGACTATAATAATCATTGACAAGAGAACAAACGGATTTGTATTTGGAAGTTAGATGGACTTTTTTTAAGATTTTTAAACTAAAGTAATATGAGCCATATAGAATACTAGCTGTCCCCCGCGACTTTGTCCGCGTGTTTTAGTTTCAACGGTTTTTCATTTTTGCGACATTTTTCATTTATGCTCCGCTACTATTGGTCGTAGCGTGATGTTATATAGCCTATAGCCTTCCTCAATAAATGAGCTATCCAACACTGAAAGAATTTTTCAAATCGGACCAGTAGTTCCTGAGATTAGCGCGTTCAAACAAACAAACAAACAAACAAACAAACTCTTCAGCTTTATAATATTAGTATAGATAATAAAATAAAACCTGATACGTCTATAAAATTCTGCTAATTTAATGATGTACGTTCCTCCGAAATAATATTGAAGTTTTGGTAGAGAAATTTAATTTACATAAAGAAGCTGCAGCAATTTCTAATACACTTAACTACGCATGAGGCCTATGTGGTAGTGAAGAGCCAAGTAGGTTTATAACCAAAGCCTTAGAAACTATGACAATGTTTTGTCAAGACGAGAAAGTCTGCCATAATGGGCCTGTTTCCTATTTTTTTTTTTAATGTCCGTCTTGTAGATTAATGAATTTTATTGGAGACGTATTTTTTCTTTTTTCCTGCAAACAAAAAATGATCAAAATACAGAGAACTGAAGTTACGCGTGACGTCACTCCTCGCTACGATTTTTAGCGAGGCGTAGCGTCATAAGCCCCCACTCCGAAATTTTAAAGCGGTGTATCTTTGTATTTTTTTATTGTTTTGATAAAAGAAAAAATACGTGTCTAATATTTTTTTATTATCTAACTGACGGACTAAATAGATTTTAACTTTTCATACCCAGGAAACATCCCTATTAGCTGCTTGCTTTGACTGTCTATCATGTCCTGGTTTTGTAAAAACACGTAAGTGTATAATTTTTAACCATAAATATTTTTTGTTTGGAAGAGCAGTTAGCATATACGCAGTTAGCATATAGCATCTACGCAGTTAGCCTGAGCGCAGGCTTTGACTGATTCACCGGACTTTTGGCGAGAACCTTAAGGGTCTCTAGCAGAACAATAGAAAAACTTACTAACTAACTAGCAATAGAAAAACCGCGTATGGGCAAACGTAGCGTAGGACGCCCTGCGGCACGATGGGTCGATGATTTGAAGAAGGTGGCTGGCAGCGAATGGATGCGGACTGCTCAGGACCGGGATGGTTGGCGTTCTTTAGGGGAGGCTTACGTTCAGCAGTGGACGGCAATTGGCTGATATGATGATGATGATGATGAATAGAAAAAAGCGACGTTCACTAAGGCCACCCCTTGAGGACTGAATCGAAGTTTTTATTATTTAACGACATATTATTTTTGCTAGATTGGACGGCTCGGGCCAGTTTGATCTAGGGACGATGGATTCAACAACCAAATACGCTCTAGGTTCGACTTGGACATTGCATTATACATTCTTATAACATAAAAGGCTGATTTTTCCAACTCTAGATATATAGATGTATTGACGTTCGATAGATTTTGTATAGAACAACTGTCAAAAATTCAAAATTATACCTCGTATATAATTATCTGGCGTTGGAAAAATCAGCCCAATGACGAGCTAAACATGTTTGGGACAAATTATTATTATAAGTTTATCTCCTACATCTTTAAGTAGTTATTATCTACCACAAATTCCTATTGTACTTATATAAATTATCTTACCATATTGTTTTAATCAATTTCAAATCATTTTTCCATAAGGAGACAACTTCAACGGTAAAAGTATTTTTAACTACAAGATATTGCGATTTTAATTTTATGGCTGTGCTTCCAATTAACTTTGAAATAACTTTGTTTTACACTATTACTTCCGTCGACTGTTAACAAGAAGGGAATAAAAGTCAAACTTTGCAGACAAAGGCTCGAAATATTTATTTTATAGGTATGCATGCGGTGGCTTTAAAATATTCAAATATAATGCTACGGGTGTTTTTTTACGAATACACTATTACAGTGAATATGAGATATAATTAAATGTATACTATTCATACTTTTTACCTAATTTATCTACAACATTAACATTGTCCCTATATGTCGTCTTTGTAAAAACTAATTAAGGATTAACAAAGACATTATCATAAAAAATATGTTTTCTGCTACAGTCAAGTAAAGGAAATCGCTTAGGATGGTACGGGCATGTAATGAGGAGGGATGAAACGCATGTGAATAAAAGAGTGATGAATTTGGATGTGGAGGACTGTAGAGGAAGAGGAAGGCCGAAAAAAAGGTGGATCGATTGCGTGAGAGGTGATATGAGGGAAAAATCAGTGAATGACAGTATGACGGCTAATAGAGTAGAATGGAAGGAGAAAACATTGTGCGCCGACCCCGAATAAATTGGGGAAAGGGCAGGAAGAAGATGTTTTCTGCTATAAAAAGTAAGTCTTTTTCATTCTTATATAACAAAAGAGTTACGAAATATTGGAAATTATTTTAGGCAAAATAACTGATTCTCAAAACCTTGTTTGATTTCATTCAAATAGTTCTACAATTTACAGCCATCGTATAATTGATTTACAACGTAGTTTCTGTCTGATTACTTTTTAATCATAATTTTGGATCATGTTTTGTTTCGATATGGGTGAACGCATAGCAGATTAGGTTATCCGCGAAATTGGACTTGCTTAGGTTGTGCTTGCATAAAACTCTTTGTTCAGATGTCGTGTGACGAAGAAAAGCAGCGGTGATTTTAATTAATAAATATAGCAACAGAAATAATGTGTTTTATTGATAACCAGTTTTGTATATAAGTATCGTTGTTTTCACATAATTTTGCGTTGGCAATTCTTCTTGAGACAGTTATGGGTCAGATAAAACATGCAGGCGCTCTTTAGTTTACGAAAATTAACATGTAACAAGTGTTTGTGAAAATAAATTTTAAGAAAAATTTAATAAGTAATTCATTCATTCTATAAATAGTTCTTAATCTCTAAAAAGATTGGCAAAGGATTTTCCTTCATTAGAAAGTTATAAAGCATTCTCTTGTCTCTTAAACTAGACTTATGTAAAAATATCTACTGCGAATAATGGGCTGAAACAGTACCAATGAGTACTTGTACCTAAAAAAGTTCCGTACAAATCAATGAAGTAGCCCACCACACATGCCCATCATTGCAACTCCTGTAAGCCAGGACCTACAATGAATACCACCGAAACAGTTAAGCTCGGTGTGTCCCAAGGAAACGATTGACTGTCTTGGAACCCGCAACGAAATTAATCAGAAGTAGTAAATAGGAGGAGTAGGTAAAAATTGTTTCCACTTCACTTCCACACCCTCCTTTGCAAGCGGGAGACAAAAAGAAAAGATAGGCCATAGGCAAAGAAAAGATAAGACAACTGAGTTAGGCCCAGTTGCCAAGCACCACGGATAAAATATTAACATGAATGGGTCCTAAAAATTCATTTACGAGTTGTTATTTGATTCCAATAATAGGTATGGCAAAAAACAAAACAATAAAGTAGTACCTAATTATTTATTCGGGGCCATAAGACAGATTAGATAATAATAGTTATAAATACTGTGTTTAGCTCTTATTAGGTAGGTACTCGCTTTCTCGGTAAAAATCACTAAAGAAAATTCATTCGAATAAAATTTTCAAGTCTCTAATTGTTATTATTTCATCATATTTAACTAATTACTGAAAACAAAACGGAATGTAAAAATATATAAAAGTCATGTGTGCACTTTTAACAGTAACGCGTCCCAACTCGCGGTTGTCGGAAAAAATGCAAATGGCGGCGTTCGTGACGTCACGTAGGAACGGGCTGGCGCGTCCCGTGATGGCGATTTAATTACACGACATCGGTGTTTTATTGGAGAACTGATTTCCATGGCTAAATGTATGTGAGAAAAGTTATGGAACAAATCTAATGCTTGTTCGTGACTTTTTTGTTTGAATGTGCGGCTTTTGCTTATCTTTGAGGTTTAAAATGATTGCTTGAGTTTTTTGGGTAAATAGATAGGTACGCTTTTAAGGCGAATTAAAAAAAGGAGAGAAGAAAGGAGAGAAGTACACCATATTCACATTAAGTATATAATCTATTAGGGCTTGGCTTCCAAGCGTATATATGTTTGTCCAGGAATTTCTCCGAAAGTATTGATCAGATTGTGGCCGTTTTTTTATTGGCATACATTAACTTCAACTTAGGTAACAATACAAGTTTCATCAAGATTATTTCTGTAGTTTTCAAGTTATGGGCTAATACTTAAGTGTAAGTGCAACGGCCTGACTTTTTAAAACGAGCTACAGTTGTGGTGTCAAAGGGACAACGTGTCAGAATCTTGTCCAAATTAATCGATTACAAAACAAGACTGTACAATACCTAAGATATGTCAAATGTGAGATAATTATAATAAAAAAAATTACATCTTAATACAGACCAATATTTCGGTTGTAGGTAGGTTTCTGTAGCTATTAAATTTTATGATGTATAGAACTAGTTGTAGAGGTGGGTATAGATATAAACTGGTTAAATTTTTTAGTATATAAGTAGTATATATTTAGTCTTAAATTGCTTTTAATTTAATTCATTTTTACCATACTAGTTTCTACTTTCGGTGCAAAATGATGCTTTTACAGATTTTTTGAATAACAAACTTTTAGATTGGTCTTTATACAATATCTGGTTTAATAAAAGTGGGTACTTAGTTAAAACAGAAAGTTAAACGTTAAAGAGTGAAAATCAATTTTCTAGTAAACTTTCCGATATACAAATATAGAAAAAGACACATTAAAAGCTTGGGTAGTTTAGTAAACAAATAATTTCTGAACTTAAATTACAGACTACTTGAAAAAAGATCATAAATATTTAATGGCGACATAAAAACGGTTGAAACCATAGACAAATGTAAACAGTGGTATTAATACTTTATGCTAACAATGATTCCTATCGGTCGGAAAATACATTTTCAATGAAAATTGATGATCGAGTGTGATTAGGTACAAATAATATGTAGAGGTGACAGTTTCGTCCCCAGACTAATATAAAAGCTCTTTTTATGTTAATTTTAGTTTTTTAATTATATTACGAAACCTTTGAGTTCAGAGGAAGAAGATCAATGTTGCTCTTTGTTTCTTTTTGGTTGTAAGACGTTTGCCCTGCTGTGCCATAGTTACGCCTGGGTCGAGGAAGAATGGTGAATCAAGTTCTTCGTTTTGCTTAGAGAATTCTACAGCCCGTAAGCAAAACGAATTGTTACTTGAATATAGATACTGGCCATTAGTGATGTGATCATGCAGAGTAGTAACCGATAATGTAGGAAAAATACATGGCGCTACAGAAATGCCCGGTCATATAAAATACTGCTACAACCTATAGAAATGAACAACTTTTTTCAAGAAAGTAATAGTCTATTCCGAAAAAGTAATTTGATCAGTTGATGATATATTTGTATAGTAGGGACAGATTTTTTTGGGAATTTTCTGCATATGACGCTTTTTGTAGCACCTTGTTTATCCTCGTTAAAGATGAATAAGAAGATGAGAGAAAATGTCTATGAATGAATATGAGTATGCAGAGGATGTCTTGAAACTATTTTCTCCCTCTACGATGAATTAAATCTTATTTTTTTAAACTGTTGGTAGTTAGGGTGTCCATAGAAATATATACCTAATTATATTCTGAGACGTAATTGTGTTTCAGTATCCACAACTGGATAAAATAAATTGTTTATTTTTTGAACAAAATAGGTCTCAAAGGAAGTCTAAATACGAAGTTTTTAATGTATACTGTTAAAGCTAGCTAAAACAGGGATTTAGATAAAAAATACTTAATGAAGAGGTAATTCTAGTTTGTATTTATAATATTTTTAATATAGTTTAAAATAAGTTACAAAAATCTACCTAGCAGAAATTCATAGTAATTCCGTCACTCATTTAATTTCCCAAATAATCCAAATTGTTAGTGATTTACCATATAAATGGCAAATGAAACCATTCATTTCATATTTAAATTACAAAACCAGCCAGACAAAGCAAATAGGTACACAAAAAATCCAAAAACAGACCCGTTAAAGAATATATTAAAAGTAATATAATTATCACATAACTCTTGTTGCCAACTGTGAAAACAGCGCGAGCAGTAGCTCGGCACGTGCGTCCTGGTCGGCGTCCGACGCACAACTGTTCAAATACAATTTAAAATAACGTTCGATTTGCGATAAATGAAACAGGTGGACAGTAACAACGGTCTGTGTATTGTGTTAAAGAGGAGGTAGTTATTGTCTTAGTTTTATGACTCTGTATTTTAATTATTTTGGTATTTGATCCTAAGAAAGGCAAATGGCGGTTCAGATCATCCTTAGCCTATTCTAAGCAGGTTAATCTCTCCGAAGTATATAAAAGCTTGTTTCGACTCTTATGTAAAACACTATTTTGTATCCAATCCTACTCGTAGCTACCTTCTGAGGTTAGTAGAAGATCCGCGTGTGGTGGCTCTTAGTAAAAAAAACATACCGAGACCCCTCCGTGCCTCGGAAAGCACGTTAAGCCGTTTTGACTGTCATAGACTGTCGTTGATCTTTGACGGTATATAAGTCGTTACAATTCTGACAACCAGTCTTACTATGGGATACGTTACCCAGTAAAATGGCTTGTCCTCCACAGATAGGCAGCCGCTACATGTAAAATAGGTTATTCAGTAGAATCCGGTAAGATTGGAAGCCGACCCTAACATAGCTTGGGAAAAGGCAGAAGATTCTAATGTCTATTATTCCAAACAACTTGATGTACCTAGAAATAATAAATCAATATCTATGTTAAGTATATCGCCATTAGTGATAAACACTTCCTAAACTCAAGCCATAAACTGGGGGTTAGGCACATCGGTGCGCAAAGCTGTTACATGCTATTTGCGAGGTAATACGACACCTGAGCTGCGACCATAACTATACGGAACCTCTAAAAATGTCGATACTATATTTATATGTTTCAGCACTTAATGGTCGATCGATTTGATTGGCGAAGCTGCTAAGTGATTAGATATTCTTAAAAAAAATACATGTGTATTTAATCTGTAATTATTTTTACCAAATACTCTTTACAGGGCTGATTTGGATACAAAGGGCCCAAAACGGATTTCCGTGTTTATTAACGGAGGTCTATGCTCAGCAATGGGTTGAAGCTGGTGATAATATAAAAATATTAATATCTTGAGCCCACTCACATACGCCCATGATCCCAAACTAGGCAGAGCCTGTATTCTGGCAACCAGACAACTGATAAACATACTTATATATTTCTAAATACATACATATGTATCTATCTGTATATATAAAAATCAATTGCTGTTCGTTTGTCTCGTTAAAACTCGAGAATGGCTACACCGATCTGGCTAATTTTGATCTTGAAATTTTTGTGAAAGCTCTAGGTAAACAGTGTTTTAAGATTTTACGGTATTAAACTAAACTTATGCTGTCACTTACGGGATATCTTCCGTGATCGTTCATAATTTTAAGCTCCCGATACTTCGACGCTGCAAGCGCCATGATCGTTCGTTGACTGGAGAATGCGGGTGGATGGAAAATAAACACGAACAATCACGGAAGATATACTGTGATTGACAGTACCTATAAGATTAGGAAATATGATTTAATTTTGAATTTGTTGATTATAAATATTAAATGTTTATTGACTGTGTTCTTAAGATATCTAACGAGCGCACACGATCTTTATACATCCAGAGGTATCAGGAAGTTCTTTCTCGCTTGTAAAAATTTACTAACCTAACACCAAAGACCAACGAATCTCTGGTGTTAATCTTTTGTCTTTAACTCCTGTGTCATTGAAAATTGCCTTCACAACTAGATTAATACTATTTACACGAGCCTAAGTGCCCGCTCCATTAAGGCAATATTTTATTAATCGAAAAAGCCAAATAGGTCAATTTGTTTAACAATTTTTTCTGCCATATTGTTGATAGGGTAAAGATAATTCTAGGTTATGTCGACACTACTGACGGCCATGTTTCTTTACTTACTCATTTGTCTAGATGTCTAATGTATATTTGACATGCAAGCGATTATTTTAATTAAGGGATACAAAGAAATGTCACTTAATATTATGATTATCAAGGACTAGCTGTCCCCCGCGACTTTGTTCGCGTGTTTTAGTTTCAACGGTTTTTCATTTTCACAACATTTTTCATTTATGCTCCGCTCCTATTGGTCGTAGCGTGATGTTATATAGCCTATAGCCTTCCTCAATAAACGGACTATCCAATACAAAAAGATTTTTTAAATTCGAAGCAGTAGTTCCTGAGATTAGCGCGTTCAAACAAACAAACAAACAAACAAACTCTTCAACTTTATAATATTAGTATAGATTAACTTTAATGGCCCAGCATTTAATAATATGAGGACTAATTCGAAATGATTTTAATCTTTCGTGTATTTTTTTCTTTGAGAGCGATTCTGTATGCACAGGGAAATAAAGTTATGTATTTATAAAAATATATATTTTTGTTTAATTAATTAATTAATAAAGAAATGTTTTCTTTTTTTTGTAAAAATGTTACTAGACTTTTGACTGTGTAGGATGTGGATGCTTATAATTGAATGTACATAAAATGCTAGTTTTAACTCTGAATTCATACTGTGTACTATGAAATCATGTATGCTCTCTTTATGCTAAAAAGTATTAAATATTTAGTTATGTAGTTATTAAATATGTGTAGAAACTTCACAAGAAATCATGTCTGCCTCCTTCTGCCAATACTTTCCCCAAGCTATGTCGGGGTCGGCTTCCAGTCTTATCGGATTCAGCTGAACCAAATTTCCACGTACAGCGACAGCCTCAAAAAATCATATATAGTAAAAAAAAAATTCGCTTACATAGTAGATCACATACATATACTGTTAAATATTTGCATTCAGTGGGTATCAAATCTATAGAACTACATATAACACAATAATTGTAATATCGAATGCTGTTTGTCGATAATTTTAAGCCTTATTCACGGAATCTCAGAATATTCACTATACAGTTATATTTTTCAGAATTGAATAGCTTCCGGGAAAAATGGATGCCTGAATAATATGGTAAATAGGTAAATATGATGGTTTTCTAATATATAATAGAGAAATATTGAAGGGGAAGTTACAATTAGGGGGTCGTAAAATGATACATAAAATGAAAATCATACATAAAATGTTGTTAATAATATAATGATGGATGCTGCGATATATTTACACATAACAGAGATAGACACAAGATTTTGTATTAGTTGAAGAAACTGATAAATATATATTAAATTCAACATCATGCGTGCGATGCAGTTATTGCCTAACAGTAAAAACCACATTTACTCTTTGTCTGACCAAAGAATCCTTACCTCTGTTTCAGTAAATGTGATCAATGAGACGAAACAATTATAAAACGAGCATTATTGCAAAATGTCCAGCCATAAATATAATACATTCGTACCATAAACAAAAAGTTCTTTGTTTAAAATTTCGTTATTCGGCTTTTCAAATCACCGAACGCGCAGCGAATTAGCAATACCCACTTTGAATGTGGAAAACAGAGGCAGAATGTTTGCCGCCCAGCGACTGAACTGTTGCCGGTTAAAAAAAAGCGAATGGCGCTTAGACGCAGGCGATCCCGCCGCCCTCAGTGCCCATCCGACCGCGGAGGGAAACGTACGCCTCATTTTCCGGCGCTCCGCACCACGAGACACATCGCGGCGGAAAAAATCGTAGAATTTTCATCGTAAAGTTTACACTTCTTGTGTATCATCATATAATTTTTCATGACTGTAAATTTGTTTATTTCGTGAACATTTGGTTTCAATGTATAGTGATTTATTACAATAGTGCGTGTTACTGTGAGAGACTGCTATAAAAGCGGGGGAAAGCTGTTCGCTGTCAGCTGTCAGAAACGTTAAGGTGAGCGATAGAATAAAATTTATTGTCCAGTTATAAATTATACTAACAACGTAGGATTTTTTTTAGTATTTTGACATATTATTTACAAGAATATATCATTATGGAATATAATAAAAAGATGATGGATGCTGTTTTCCGGTTATTAAATTGTTAGAGTGAAAAACTACGAATGGAAATGTTAGATTATTTTTATGCTTTATGTAGAGCTTTCAAGTTTAATCAAACATTATTTAAAAAAAATATTGAACAACAATACTTTTGAGATCTTATGTTTATCTCTAAATCTACATTATAGTAGTTACTTTTGTCCAAATTTAATTAAGTATTAATTTTATTTGACGTCTAAATTTTAAATATTTAAATTTTTGTCCTTTCCTTTTTTGTCAACCTTCACGATATTTGTGTCAATTCTTAGACAATAACTAAATGGATATAGTTTAATGTAACAATAAACATTAGCACACAAGTATAAAACTACTCTACATAACTCTACATTTAATTATAATCGTGTCAATTTTAAATGAAAGTATTGCAATGGGCGTTTTTTGCATGTCAATAGCCCAATAACTTGATTAGACGGATAATCTTTCATTATATAATCTTACTTCCTTAATAAATATTATCATAAACGCGATAATTTGTTTAGAAGGAAATTGTTGTCGTTCTTACTTTCTTACTCTCAAACTAATAAAACTGAATTTTGGTACCAATGTTACTTGTTTAACTTCATCAGTTTTTTTAGATTTTCCAATCTTAGACAAAAATTCATCGACACAGCTTGCATTGGTCCATTTGGCCCACTGCTGGACATTTTCTGAGCCTTTTCCTAATTGTTCAAAGCTTATCTTTGGGCATACCTTTTACCAAAACTTTAGGAAACGAGGTTCAAATACAAAACAATATAATTCCAGCCTAAACATATCAAGATATCCACAATTGTTCAGAATGCTTGCCACACTGCGTTACTTAGAGGGAATAAATAAAATGTTATTAGTTTTCATAAAGCGGGGATGGTGCACCTGTGCTCGGTACCATCTGGTCCCACCAATATAGCGATCATTAGGAGATGCTGAAGGGCTGTGCGGATGCTGGCTTCGGTAGCCTAGTTGTGTAGGTAATTGAATTGTTTACATATAACTAAGCATCTAGATTTGTGACAAGTATTTGAAGATATTTTGATCTTCTAATTGGGATAATTGCTTCGTAACATATTCTATAATAAAAAACGGAAGAGAAACGATTTGGAAATTACTTGTTTTTCCCATCTTGGGTTTCAAACTTGCAGATATTTTGGTCGAATGCATAAGCTTAATATCATAAGGCTCGGCGCACACCGGCCACTGACCAAAGCCACCGGTGGTCAACGACAGCGGCTTATCACACTTTTTTATATATTTGTATGCTGTAGCGAGTGGCCGCCACCGGCTGCACGTGTGCGGCGCGTCAAAATATATGAAAAAGTGTGTTAAGTCGCTGTCGCTGGCTATCGGTGGACGGTAGCCCGTTTGCACCGAGACTAAATTGTAAAAAAATAAGTTATATTGATCGAGTTTAATCGCCAGTCAGTACTAAGTCGTATCTACAATCAATGTAGGTAAAAACACAAAATATTCAGGGCCTAAATTACTCACTCAATAATGTCACATGAACATAATATTAAAATAAAAAAGCCAGATTGGTGTTTTTGTCCGCCTGCTCTGTAAATTTTTATTATCCAACCACCTCTATATTAGTTAATATCTAATAGGGGCTAGACTAAGACATCATAAGCTTTACATACAGACATAACACAATGATTCACGTTGACCCGTATGTCTGTGTGTGTTGTGCCCTCATCGAGGTCACCTTAGACCCGCATAGCTGGCTGGATGTTTACTCAATCATTGAATTAGGTATGTTGTAAATCAGACGTTGCTGTGGGTTTAGAAATAATGTGCCATCATAAGTAGTGCAGCAGCACATATATTTTTAAATCAACAATGAAAATGAAATCGTAATAGAACTACAATTGAACCAAGGAAATGGAAGATCAGTAGTTCTTCCATACGACAAGAGGATATATAGGAGATATGTATTATTTCGTTACGCTGTGACTTTCCTACTACTAGGGAAGAGGCTGTCTTAATTTTTAAGTTAAAGTCCTGTCTCAATTTAAGTTCAAGTTTTATACAGATAGGAAGAAAAATACAGATGAAAATGTTTAGGAAAGGGCTGCTAAAAAGACAGGCTGCTAATGACTAATTGTAATTTTAAAGACGTGTCTGCAGTTTTTTTTACTGCATATTGTTAGAAAACATAGATTAAGGGTGAGGCCTAGCATTTTCAAATAGTTTTATTCGACAAAAAATTCCGCACCCCAGTTCCCTAATTTATGTTTTCTATCAATGTTTTGTGAAAAAACTGGCACAGCAGACACGGTTTAAAGCTAAACTATTACTTTTAAAAGTGTCCTTGTAAGTTGTTTTGTTTTGTATTTTGGTAAGAATGAGAAAATTATCTTTATAATCTCTTTTTTGCTACAAATCTCAATTTCATAACCAAAACTAACTGCCAGCACTCCAAAAAACCGAAATTAAAACTCCTCAAACGCCAAATAAGTCAGTCACATCCAGCTCCGAACATCTGTGGCAACAATAAGAGGCACCATCTGTGCAGCGCAGGTGTAGCTTTACGTATAAATTGTAAGGGAAATTCCAATAACGGAGCGTTTCCTTCGAGATTTAGTGGCCACGACCCGACGGCGTTGCGTGATGGATCGGAGCAGACGGGGCCGGTCATATACTGGTTACTTAATATTGTTTTTTAGTTTAATGTTCTAAATTGAAAAAAAAACAGTAATTTATTTTCTACAAATGGGACGCATTACAGTGTACACAAAAAGACAAAAAAGACTAATGATACGGTGAGGGGATATACGCATCACAATGCAAAGCGGCCGGCGCCCAGCATGCGCTAGGTCCATGCTAGTGCTGGTTTTCAGAGACGGCCGGCATTTACACTTAGTATTGCAATGAAGTATTGGAGAATTAGTAATTCGAATCAATATATAGATGGACGGAAATCGCAAGCGTAGAAGAACTTTTTTGCTTGGCGCAGGACTGGAAGAAGTTTGTTGAGCTGACGGCCAACCTCCAGTAGTGCAGAGGCACTTTAAGGAGAATAGGGAGAATAGATCGATAGAACTGCTGTACATATAAGAGAGAGAATAGCTGAGTAGAAGGAACCTGTAAAGATGCTGAAAAGAAAGGTCCTTTGCAAGAGAAGCAGCAGATCATACTGAGGCAACAAATTAAGACATATGTAATAGATAAGAGATTGATAAGTGATGTGAGTAGGCTTAGAGATGGAGATATACGATTTAAGTTTGTTTGATGGCACTGAATATTCTTGAAAACCTTGTAAACCTTAGTAAACATTTGGAACCATAACATTCGCTTTCCTGTTTCACTCAGAAACTGCAGCTGTTTTAATTGATGTTTAATTTCATAAAAACAAATATGTATGTAACGCAAGGTGGCCATTGTGAATGCAAAATACGAATACAAAGAAACGTCACACGATAAATAATTACTTTACGTAACAGTACAACATGTTTTTATTAATAAACATTTTATTTTGTAAAGAAAATTGTATTTTATTAATGAAGGAAGGTTGTTGGCTAATTTTTGCCGCGATAAGTAACAACCGCGCAAGGTAGCTTGTATGCCGCCGGAGTTGCGCAGAGAATGCGCTTGCGATCCCGCAACTTTGCCCAAGGGCAGATACGGGACCGGGATGTTTCAAGTCGGTGAAAGTCCGACATATCCTCGCGCCCTGCCCACGGAGTGGATTGAAACATTTAAGCCCGAGAAATAAAAAAACGGGTAATTTGCCTAGCAACTAGGTACCCATTACAGAATTAAAAGTTTGTGAATGTTTATGTTATTTACAGCTTGTCTTAGATTACATTTGATACCTATTATACTGGTAAGGATTTTTGATGTTTTAAAAATCAACTTTAATGTTTCTTCTACATTAAATTTTTTATTATATACAGGTAACTTGAGAAATGCGGTACCTAACTATTAATAATGCCCGTTCTGTATACATAAGGTCCGATTGCGATTTCGAAATTGCATGATTAATTACTTTTCCTGGTCACTACAATAATAACTACTATATCTTGAGCTAAATAACAAGACAGAGGAACTGTAGTATAGGTTACATTATTACATTCGATCGACAGAGGCCGCTTTGCGGGGCTTCTTTTTTCTGGGTCTGAAGTAACCTAACCTGTCTGGCTGTCGTGGCTGGGTTCTCTAAGTCGGGTGCCTGAAATTATTGTTGTTCTTAATTTGATGCTTTTTTCGGAATATTTAGTTGGCATTGTAAAAAGACGAATTAGTTTATAAGAAGCTTTCTCATCTTCCCGTTGCTTAGTCATAAATCAGAGGAATCTATCGAAAGGTGCAGAAACCAAATCTAACCAAACCTAACACATTACATTGCACGGACCAATTTATCATATGGCTGGCGTCTAGCCAGCTAAACAAATATGAAAATTACCAGCTAGGGAAGTATTCAAAATGACCGGTCCTTGTGATATATGCTAACTATCTGACACTTTGACTTTAAACGAACCATGTTCTAAAAAACATTGTTCAATACTGCTCGGTCTATCAAGTTGTACGTAACATTTACCTATAAAGAGTTTTGCTTACGGCCAGAAACGTTGGTAAAAGCTAGTCGTACATAAAATAAAGAAGCGTGTCACGTTCCGCCGTCGTCTCGCCCCCGTCCCGCACAGTCAAACAGCTCTCAATAACATAAAGGGGTAGATCTCGCGAATGGACTGCCGAGTTATTAGATTTTTTCAGCAAAGTTATGATGGCCGTATATTCTCTGCTTCAATTATGATGTAGGTCCATTGTGTCGGGTCTTTAGATGATTTAATGTTGGCTTTGTTTAAGCAATTTTAGAAAAAGAGGTGCCTTACCTTCTGTACATGATTTATATTAATTTTTGACGGCGTGTTTTGAATGATAAAGTAGCAAATGACGACTCAAAATCGTAAATTGCGAATAAATTTTATTGTTTAGATACGTGTTGTACGCTTACTTCTTGATGGGATATCATTTTTTTCAGATTTATTTGCTTCGGGGTAATTATTGTTATTTAGTATTTTTATATAAAAATAAAATACATAGAAAACTTAACAAAGCAGAAATAAACATTATTTAAAACAACACGGTTTACTCACGCATATTCTCGGGATCGCCCGACTAGTTTCAGACTCAATAGGAGTCCCTAATCATGAGCTGAAGCAGCAGCGGTGGTGTCGTCAGTCGATTGAGTCTGAAACTAGTCGGGCGATCCCGAGAATATGCATGAGTAAAAAGTTTTGTTTTAAATAATTATGAATGCTCCTCACGAAACTTATAATACAGAAATAAACATGGATATACATACATAGTACAAAAGTGTAAAAAAAGTAGCATACTAAAAAAAGTCATTTAAAAGACAGGCCACAACATCTCGAGCAGACATGCCCATACAATCAAACACATGTAGTATTGTGCGACAGACAAAGGACCTGACAACAGCTCGTATGACGTCACCGCGCATTCGGGCACATTGTTTTTGGCACCTGTGTAAACGGGCGGCGCGTGCGACCTGCGCCTGCGCAACATACGAAGCTACTTGCTCAGCATTTGTAGCTTTTTTTAACTATTCTGAAGTGGCTTGGGTTTCGGTTTAGACTAAATTCGATTATTTTGTAGCAAGTTCAAGTCTTGGAGATAATGTTTAAAAAAAACCTAAAATAAGGTTTCTTGCCCGATTAAACCGCCCGGTTTCTTGCCCGGTTTCGAAGCATTTTACATAGCCCCCTTTACTTTTTTATTTATTATTATATTTTGTTGTTATAGAAGCTATACAAATACATTAAAAATGCCAACTCTCTAGCTATTATATACATACTATTAGTTATAGTTGGACTTTTGGGTCCAGAGCCCCTAGACAAGTGACATTTCGACAAGCGATATCGCTGATGGAATCGATCAAATGTATGGAAGTGACAACTCCAAGTCACGTGACTTATCGAAACGAAATGTCATTACCATACATTTAATGTCATTTGAGCGATTTCTATCATCGTTTACGCTTGTCGAAATGCCACTTGTCTAGGGGGGCTGTTGGCACCCGTCGGGTATGGAACCATAAAAATTGCAGTTTAAGACTTTAGCGTTGTATTTTAGAATTTTATTGTTGCAGAACTGTCCAATAAAGTTTCAACTATATCTTAAAAACACTCACGGATCACAAAAACATATTACACACAAAGCAGTACAAACACGGTGATGATCAAGGCACTAAACTAATTTGGCTTCCCCAAATTCTAACCTACAACCGCTGTTTTATCTTGCCGTTTAAAGAATCATTATCTAATATGTGTTTAGTTTCGAAACAAGGTTATCTCCAGCAGACTTTTTTTTTTTTTAAGACCGCGGATCAAATATCCGTGCTGCTAACGTTTTTTGATAAGACAGCGTGTAATACTTTATCTAAATATCTCTGTCAGGGCAAGGTAAATATTACGAGTATTAAGAGTATCACAGATGCTGCGATATCCTGACATCATCTTTAATATTCTCATTATGTGCACCATAACGATTGTATAATGGTAAAGAGGGATAGGTATGTAGATTAGAGTCTTAGGCCCGCTTGCACAAACCCGGGTTATCTTTTTAACTCAGAGTTAAATGCTAACACGAGGTTAAATTGACAGTTTGTCATACAATACAATATTGACAATTTAACCTCGTTTTAGTACTTAACTCTGGGTTAGGTATTTCGTGCTAGTGGGTCTCAGATAGTAAACATATCTTTTATCAACACGATCGCCAGTATTTGTTAAATTTACGAGCAGGGGTTACTTTTGAATGAATTTAAATTCTAATACAATTTTAATATAAAATTGTTAGTCATTTAGAAGGCACACAAACAAGACACAATGCAAAAAAATACTGTTAATGTTTAGATTCCAGTTAGTTCCTTCCATTAACATAATGTCTTTTCAAGAAAACTGAATTACGTGTCCTATCAACTAATATTTATTTGGCATTGGAATTACAATTGAATCCAGGAAAAAAAATTAAATGTCTCTATCTGAAGTGTCAAACAAACCAAAAAAAAAAACCATTGCCGTATTCCATATGCATTCCCGGGTTTTTTAATTAATTTCAATCATTTTATTTTATTATAATTATTTTTTGATAAGTTAATTGATTAAACCGCTTAGAATACAGAATATCTTTGATATTATATCGTCAAATGAAACGATCTTCCATTCTGTAAGAAGTGAAGATGATTTTATAATAATGTAAAGTTTTTCTGAAAAGCTAAATATTATTGAGAGATGGTTGGACAGAGAGAGAAACGTTTAGTGACGCTTAAGAAAACATTACATAGTTCTGCGCTTAGATAGGTAACGTTTCTACTATCCTTATAGATAAGTTTACGTCTAAATCATGACGTGGACAAATAGGTACTAATTATTCTATATTTATAACCATTCAATTTCGCATGGTCAATAATTAAGGGTAACGGTTTAGCGTTTGATGCTTTTGCAGGTGTCATGGTCACGGGCTGACTGAGGTGGTATTCACCTTGATAGTAGATGTTGCTCGTTGAACCAAAGCAGACATATTAGTTTTAGAATAAAATGTAGTTTTACCTCTGAAAGCATAAGGTATCGGTTTTCACAATAGACAACGGCGAGTCATATGATGAATGCTTAAAAAATATCACCGCTGTTTCCATATGACAAAATTCTATTTAAAGAAACACTACAAATGCGTCCGACATCGTTTATTTTACTGAGGTTAGCCATTAGACCTCAGTTTTCAAGCAGTAACAGTATTGAGTTTGTATAAATACAATGCGCCAGCTGCGCGCAGGCCGCGTCTAAATGCATCTGAGTTATCACTCGTTTTAAATAAAATCAGGTGTTTTTGACGGGGCTAAGTGGGTACCGAAGGTTACGTTGTAGTTTCAAGGATAAGTTTGATACGTCACAACAGATTTATGACTGTTTGTTTGGAGCTCAGTAAGTGGTATTACGGACGTAAGTGTTAACTGTATAGGTGTACCTAAAGAATATAATTAATATAAGGACGGTAGAAATAATATAAGAATAATTGTTTATCATTACCTAGTATAAAACAAAGTCGCTCTCGCTGTTTGTACGCAACGGATTTTAATGCAGTTTTTTGGCATAGATAGAGTGATTCAAGAGGACGGTATAATTCGTTAATGTTTTGTCTACCCGTGCAAAGCCGGGGCGAGTCGCTTGATGTATATAAATGTGTAAAGAGAAATAATATGAGAAAACTGATTTATTGTTAGATAATACAGTAGAGTACAGTTTACCTACCAATAGGACAATGAGGATGTTAAATAACTCACCTAACATATATTTTATTGCTTAGTCCACAAAATATCTATTACCGATGGATTACACTAGATTAGCGCGGATTATCCGGCTCAAAGGACCACTATGTCTCGATATCGGTCCTTCGAGCCAGATTAGGACCAAGACGAATGAACGAATAAAAATTTCAATACACTCACTAAATACGTAGATACATGGGTTTTGGTTTTCCTACAAATAATAGTCTTTTCATATTTCCTCTATTTTTTAATTTTAGGTTAACGGTAATCTTATATGTTAATCCGAGTTATAAACTGTATATAAGCCAAAATTCATCCAAATTCCACCCTTGGCTTTTTGAAAAGACAATCATCTATCTAAACTTTTGCAGTTGTCATAAGTAGGATTATAACAAACAATTTTTCTGCCACTTATCTTCTAATAGCTCAAAATCAACAAAGGCGAATACCGTAGCAGGCAATTAAATGTAGATAATTTGTAAACACAGCGGAGAGACCGCTCGTTGAGATAAAACGTCCCCCATGATCGAAAGTTGTGAGCCTATCACAGATGCGGGCCTATGTACCGACAGAACATTCAATTTACATTGTACTGTACTTATTTGAATTACTTTTTGGTAAATAAAATTTAAATTGTGAAGTGATTTTGTTTTTTTTTACAGTTAGATTTTATAAATCATTGAGTTTTAATATTTTTACATTGTATGATATACAGCCCCATGTTCTGTGTATATATAAAATTATAAATCTTTTGTTACCAAGCACTTAGTAGTCAGCATAGAGGTCGTACAGTAAACAATTGTAAATAAAAACACCCACCTGTTATTCAGCAAATTATAATTTAACAGTTTAACATGTAACATTTATAAAGCATGAACACAAGCTCCAATCAGTTAAAAAAAGTGTTAGAAAAATTAACTATCTAACATTTTAAATATTTTTTTTTTTACAAATCAATCAACTTTAAATACAAAACTATAGTAAAAAGTTCAATACTTTTGAAAATCACACCCAGTATTTTAAATAATTTTATTTTGCTGCCAGTACAGTAATGTCCCGCATGCGGGTTCGATTTGAGTACGTTTGCACTGGCTGGTGCTTGCGCCGAGCGTGATAAATTGTCAGCGCCGACCATAAGGACCTGGTCCTTCGGTATGCCACTTATGTGGAAAGAGGATTTCAATACCTAACTATCTAGAATGGTGCTAGGCTCAGTGGATCGATAGTACATAAATATGGTGCTGTGTTATTAAAAGTAGCTTGCAACTGAATTGTAATAGTATACATAAAATTATTTTTAAAGAAAATATGATGTCTTTGTTAATAGTAGTTCTGTAGTTAGTATAAATATATATAAAAATGTTAGTAAATAATTAGTTTTAAAATACAAGTAATAATACCAGCGTATCAATGTCGCCCTGCTGGGCACAGGTCTCTTCTCTTATAGAGAAGGAATACGAGTAATGTTATAATTTAACAATTATGTAAATAAAAACCGTTTTGTTTTAAATAAATTATTTACGTTTTGTTTTAAATAAATTATTTAAAACAAAACGGTTAACTCACGCATATTCTCGGGATCGCCCGACTAGTTTCAGACTCAATAGTAATCCCTAATCATGAGCTGACGCCGCGGCGGTGGTGTCGCGAGTTGAACTCACAGTTCGATGACATGATTAGGGACTCCTATTGAGTTTAAAACTAGTCGGGCGATCCCGACAATATACGTGAGTAAACTTTTTTGTTTTAAATAGTTACATCACTTTAGTGAAAGTTACAGCTCCAATAGTTTATTATTCTGTGTCGTGATTGTGCGTCATTGGTGGATGCCATGCGGGATGCCACTATGTTACCTCGTCCCATTGAGCGCTGGTAACTAATGATAGCAACAAGAAGCCACTTAAATGACCTTGCTTCTAAAATGTGGATGAATGACGATGCGGGGGAGAGCTTTTAAACAACGTTAACTGAAGTAAAAATATTTTCATGTCGGCTTAAGATTTCTTAACTATAGAAATAGTTTGTGCTATATATTATGCTATCATGCTAAGAGCAATAAGTATAGTACATTGGTAAGCGGTGTTGTCAAAAAACAAATTAATAAAAAAACCCGCTTTCAAAATTAAGGGAATAAGAGCTTTTTAAGTTAAACTTTGTGTCGATAGCATACATCATATTTTTTTTTAATTTTGTTTTTTTTTAACGTTGTAACATCTTTTGGCGGTTAAAAACGATGTCATTAATTTTGACGAGCGGCCTATCGTTATCAATAATAATAATGTTTTTATCAGCCAGTAATAGCCAACAGGGTAGACTTCATTTTCAAGCACGAACATTAACCACGCTTGCGCATTGCTAGTGACTACAATCCATTAAAAACAGGCTTCGTAATTATGTGACCGTATGCCAAAAACTAAAAATATTATATACCATTATGATTTATTGTCCAAATAAATCTTATACAAGGGATTATGTAGATTTATTTTTAATATAAAAGCCTATTATTTACCGCCCCTACTTCCAATATGGCGCGGGTAGCAATTATTTAAACTTTTTGAGGTTATATTATGTGGAAACACATTAAGTATAGGTTTTTTGTTTGTATTTGAATATCGTTAACGCATATTAGAATGAAACACGTAAACGACATACGAGTATTATAAACATACATAGGTATATAAATGCCAAAACAAAAACTAACCCAATATCAAACCCTGTCAAAAAACAGCCTACATATTTCTTTAAAAAAAATGGAACAATCAATTCTAACCACGTATTTCTATTTTCTGCACAAAAAAGTATTTTAAATTAGCGCTCCATTAAAAGTTTGGCAACATGGTTTCGGCCTTATTCTAAGAAGAGTGTGTGGCACTATTTATCTTTCTATGTAGTCCGTGCTCCCAAAAATATTTTCTCCCAATTAAAGTGACAGCTGTCACCTTTAGTACTCCATTCCGCCGTGACCAAACATAAGCGCTGTCGCCACCGTCCGACATGTCACTTAGAGATAGGGGACACCCGCATCCCTGCTTGTGTTGGCAGATAAACACAATATGGGTGTTACACTAGTTTGTTTATTATTAGTTAAAATAGAAACTGTTTAAAATAATTGTAGCTGATTTTTAGCAAAAAAATATTTTTGTTTCCGTTTTTATCGCTTAAAATCTCCCGATTAACGATAAGAAATTACTTCATAATAATAAATATTTTATGTAGTCTACAGCTGGGCTATGTCCTACTTGGTCCGGGGCCTTATTATGAAAAACTACTTATTATTAATGTGATATAATTAATCAGAAATTAATAACGCAGTTAGCAATAAAGCGAACTCTTCTTTTTTCCCTTCTTTTATATATTTATTTACAATTCACAGTACACAAAATATTTTTGAATTTATTAAAAACAGTACTTTTTGTAAGAAAGAAAAAGTTTTCTTTTGTAACAGTTGGCCAGACAGTCAATCTATATAAAACCAAAAACTGCTGAATGTAACGTAAAAATATAACATATTGTTGTAATTTACTGATTTTACAGATATTTTACCTTTTTTCCTAATCTTCATAATAATACTTTAGTACCTATTCCACGTTTGGAAATTTTGTCAAGTATTGTAAGAATCCTTGACAAGCGGGCGCGTGGTGGGGGCGCGACGGTGCGGCAATCGGTAGCGGGCATTAATCACTCGTCGCACCTGACGAACGGACGTCTCCGAAGACTTGAGAAAAATTGCATTATGACTGGGGAAATCAATTTGTTGATGGTTTTGTAATGCCGGATGAGAAGGCGGGGATTTCTCATAATTACCACTGTAATTTATTGAGAACATGGTTTTGATAATGATATTTTTTATACAATTGCAGCTATCTTCTATTTACAGACAGACATATTTTATATCAGCTAATTAAAGTCATCATAATAGTGTGTATTAATGATCATAACAAAATGTAATTTATACAAAAGCACTCTGTGTACGCAAACCTTAATAAAGTCAAAAGAAAAAACAAAAATGGTTTAATAAAACAAAAAAGCTCTTAGAACCACTACCTTTTTGGCTAGCGAAGTCACAACAAAGGCATCGAAAGGTAAATCCGGAAAAAGTCAAGATGATTTTGATTTTAATGAACTCTTTCACCACATATGACAGTATCCAAAATACAACGATACTAACCTTACAAAGAGAAACTAAAAAACGGACGTATAACAATTAAAATCAATGCTACCAACAGCAGAACAAAAACCACAGAAACACAAAAATCTCAAAAGGTAAAACTTCAGATAGTTATGAAAACATCGCGATGACATTCAATTAACTAGCTAACGTGTTTAAAAGCAAAACACCTGAGTTTTAGCGAAAATTATCTAGCAGCGCTGTCTGATTGGTTCGGGCTTAATCAAACTTTTGCTTGCGCGGCTCTGCCCGTGACAGGTCGATTATGGCGGCCCGATTGTACTTAACATGCCCGATTATGGGTAAAAACTGTGTCGGCGATGTCACCCGCACGTGTCCTTTGTGCGAGTTTTTTTTCTGATGTTTAATAAACAAAGTGACTGGAGGCTGTGTTTGCGTACTAGGTTATTTAAAAAAAAATTCGAATTTTGTAGCTGAGTACAGGAATGTATTCGAAGGCTGTTTTTTTTTGTATTATTTCTTAATTAAATGGGTTTATTTTAATGTATCTCACATTTTCGCACATTAATAACCTATGGCATCAGTCCTTTAGAAAATTTAATTGTACATATGAGAAGTAAAAAAATGTTATCTATCTGTACTAAACACTATACTCTTATCTACATATTAAGTATGTATATATAAAAATGAATCTCTAATTCCCTTGGTCACCGCATCATGTGTAAGGGGTGAAAAAATTTTGCTTATTATTTTTTTGAAGTGTTAATTCGTGAAGCCAGTAGTATAATAAATATTAAGAGACATATCGCTGAAATTATCAGTCGGATTTGAAAAAATTGTGTATTTGATAGCCCTATTCTCGAGAAGGATTATATAGGCTATTTAACATGACGTTACTTGCCTTGGGAGAAAAGCAAGGCGTGACGCAACCGCGGGGTACATCTAGTAATTTATATTCAGCGCCATTTACAGAGAGGTTAGAGCCTAGGTTGTATTTATCACATAGAGCCTTTTGTCCAAAGTCTATTACTTTTCCCAAACCTTAATATTACCACATGTTAAAACCAGACTTGATATTAACATTTTATGTTCTGATAATATAAAACTTTTTGGAAACAAGTCTGGCGCGTGCATGTTGATTTGATTAAGCCGGTTCAAACGGTAGCCATGTTGACCATAGACTACGCAGGCGTGACGAAATTCTGGCGGGTATCATAGCTTTGCTGTGGTGGATATAACATGAAAATTTAAGACTCAGAAGTGTACTAAAATTATACAGGGTGTAACCGAAAGGTTATATCTATCCAAAAGGGGTGAAGAGTACATCTGGTACAGAGTCAGTTTACAAAATTTCAGTTCAAAATGAGTTAATTGAACAATTGATATACAATTTTTCGCATCAATTATTTGACATCAAAATTATAAACAGACCGCTGAAGCGATGTGTCTTTACATTTAGCGAGTGACGTAATAAGATAGTGACCCTCGAAGTGCGGTGACACGTTTGTTATTATTGTTGGTGTCGAATTTTTGATGCAAAAAACTTGGAAATAAAATATTTAATTAACTAATTTTTAGCTAAAATTTTGTGAACTCACTCTGTACCAGATTTACTCTTCTCCCCTTTTTGATAAACATACCCTTTCGGTAACACCCAGTATATCTTGGTTTTTGTGGTTAATTGTATTGACCAGTTAAATCAATAAAATTACATCTTAGGGTTTATTATTTATGCGTTCCGGCAAAGGCATTACTTATGCATCCAAAATTATTTTCCGTTGTCGTGAAGTACAGGCTTCATTAATTATATTTTTTTGTATATTGATATATATTATACAATAAAGTATGAGTTCTAAGGCTGTATACAGGTACGTATAAGCTATAATCCTTCGCCAGGCCGCTCTAAGTGTTGAGCCGATGGTCTGCCGGTGACAGCTCGATTACGAAGCCCCCCCTCACACCCCCTTACACCGCGCCTCCCCCCGCGACCGCACAGCCTCGCAAGTTCAGGCTGAATGTTTGCATTCTATGTTTTGGGTTAAAAAAACTAAAACTGGATTTTGGATTTTTTGAGTGCATATTTAACGTAAAGTTTTTACGCCCTGTATATATATTTTGATATTATGATGATTGTTGATTAGCATTGGCAGAATAGTGAAATTTAAGGCCCATGTGGTATTGAGGACTCTTTAGAGGCGGCGAGTCAGTGTTTTAAGCCAATTTTTTTTAAATAATCATCTTAATGAAGTCTAGTCTTTCAACTGCGTATTATTCAGCCCTGGAACTTAATTTTAATTTGGCTATGAATCTAATAAAGTGGACAACGTCATCCTCATTGGCTTTATTCAATTTACTAGAGGTGATTGTATGTGCACCATGTACAACATCCGCGCTTGTAGACAAATACGGGCCGATAGGGGATAAAAGTAAACAAAATAATAATAATAAACTGTTCACAAAAAGTTATATTAATTGATATAAATTAAAGAGTATAAGTATATTAATTGGTTATTGTCCGAACTCGTCATAGTTCAGTCCAAAATCAACTAACGTTATAGGAACTAAACTAACCTTTGTAAAGACTGTATGAAACAATACACAACAACTTAAATGTAAGTATTTTATAATCATTTAAGAAATATAATGCCAATGCACCACCTGTATCGAGATGTGTTAATCAGACGCACTGTGAGTGCTTGTTACTGCGGGGTCACAGAGGGGAGGGGGCGCGGGAGGGAGGCAGGGGGGGGGGAGGGACGGCTGGATCAGCTGTCGCCGTCACCAACAGCCGTCACTCTTCACAACTTTTACATACACCCGCCGAAGCTTCATATCTTGAGGATTTCGGGGTTGAGATGAAGGATTGCGATTCTCCTCGATTCTTTTATAACGCAGTCAATAGGGATGTTTCCTGGGTATGAAAAGTTAAAATCTATTTAGTCCGTTAGTTAGATAATAAAAAAATATTAGACACGTATTTTTTCTTTTATCAAAACAAAAAAAAAATACAAAGATACACCGCTTTAAAGTTTCGGAGTGGTGGCTTATGACGCTACGCCTCGCAAAAAATCGTAGCGAGGAGTGACGTCACGCGTAACTTCGGTTCTCTGTATTTTGATCATTTTTTGTTTGCAGGAAAAAAGAAAAAATACGTGTCCAATAAAATTCATTAATCTACAAGACGGACATTAAAAAAAAATAGGAAACAGGCCCATTACGCAGCAACTCTTAACTTAAATTAACAATACATACAAGTATTTCAAGTTGGTTTTTCCTACTAGAAATAGGAATTTTCCCTAAAATTTACGTTGCAATTATCTATCATTATATGTTGAGTAGAGAAAATAATAATTTATGTCTTGGTTCGGTTTAGTAACTATTATAATTTTTTAGAATAAATATACTACTATAATATATACACGTATATCTTGGGACAACTCACACACGGCCATCTGATCTCAAATTAGGCAAAGCCTGTATTATGGCAACCAGACAACTGATAAATAAATAAATAACACCCAGACACAGAACAAATGATCATGCTCATCACACAAAGATTTGTCATGGTTGGGAATCGAACTAACGACCTCAGGTTTAGCAGTCAGGATCACTAACTACTAGACCAACAGGCCAATTGTGAGTTTAATGCTTGCATTAGGGTCTAAATGTATTATTTTTTGTTAAAATTCGACATCTCCACGTCAGCTAATAGGTAAGGACTTTGTTACGAATTAAATAATAATTCATCCCGCTAAAGCTACTTCACAAAAAGAATTAGCGAATTATTGTAATAAGTAACAGAATCATTAATGTTTCTAATATATATATTTAACGCAAATTATAAACGAAAAAAATTCTGAGTTGTGGTTTCGTGAGTGTGTTTTATAGTCATGAAATCTTGCCAAGACTAAATAAAAAATGGGTGGCATGTCATGTACAAAGAAATTTTGCTGCTATAGCAAAACACTATTGATATATCCAGAAAAGATAATTCGATAAATTCCTACCAAGTAAATAGTTTTGTTTTTTTTTTTTTTTTTTAAAAACGACTTCCGCACTAAGGAATTTAATCCTTGTGTCGCGGGGGGTTTCACAAACATTCAAATCACATGCACAAAGAACACCCAGACTTGGAACAAGCATTTGTGGGTCACACAAATGCTTGTCCCATGCGGGGATCGAACCTGCAGCACGTCGCGCACAGAAGTAATTGGCTTGGTGACCTATACCACTCGGCTATCCGTGCAGTCAAGTTTGCGAGTTAAACATAAATAACATACTATAAACATATTCTTTCTGACTAGACCTTAGAGTAAAATAAGTAAACTATACAATGCGACTAACAAAGTATGAACTGTGAGCACCATTAAATTTGATTGAGCACCAAGTAAAATCGTTAATTTTGTGTCAAAACAGAGCGCGCCGTCTTACAAAAACTATCTCAAAACCTAATAGTACCCTGATCATTTCGGCACCATCTATAATTTCGCATAAACGTCTGATGTCGTCATACGGAAAATCACTGTAAAACTGTTAAAGAGCGCTGTAAATATAGCTAAAACTTTGCTTATGTTTGGCACAACGGGCTTCTAGCGATGCGCGCACTCTATGCTTGTCTATGTATACTCTAAGGCCTAGCGTTTTCCCAAGCTATGTTGGGGTCGACTTCCTGTCTTACTGGATTCAGCTGAATGCCGTTTTTTCACATGAAACGACTGCCTATCTGACCTCCACAACCCTTTATACACAGTATCCCATACTAAGACTGGTTGTCAGTATTGTAATGATTTACGACTGCCAAAGTTCAACGTATGACAGTCGGGACCAACGGCTTAACGTGCTATCCGAGGCACCGACGGGTATGTATGTATACAAATGGTGACCCATCCATGGACTAATAGCGGCATGCGCGGCTTAACCTGTACTATCGGTCAAATCGCACGGCTTACTTAGCCATGAGCCTCTCCTATAAATATATATCCTTAAAATACCCTTTACTTCGTTTAAAATGGCTTTAAACGGTATAACTTTTTATGTATTCAATTCTTATATACTTAATACTATAATGCTTAAAACATGATCAGACTTCTGTATGAACTTAGCAAAGTAAGCTGAGTCGTTGTTCTTCCGTCCGATTGACCAATTGCGTACAGTCAGCAACAACAAACGATTCTAGAAATAAGGTTAATAATGGATCGAATACCATGACTTTAGTTTTAGGTAAAACTAGGAAATAAATTACTTATTGTTTGTCGTATGTAATATTTCGACCTGCATCTGATCTCAACGAAGAATACAGTTAATAAATATGTAGTAAAAATATCAATAAACAAAAACTCCCTACTTCTATTCGTTATTTACCGACACAAATCTTATATAACTTTAAAAAAAAATGTTTATATTAAATCTAATCATGGGAACCCAAACACTATTTAAAACAACGCCAAAAAATACCCCATTTTTTCAGTAACATCGATAATTGTAATCCTTTCCCCCGGAGTTGCGGGGGCTCTGGGGGGCCAGGGGGTGCTGGGGGGTGGCAACATCTGCTCGAGCCATCCCTTACACGCGGCTGTCAACCGCACTGGGGCCAAACCGTTTATTTATTTGAAGATCCCTAAATTGATTCGTTTGGTATGTTCTACCCAAAATATGGTTGTTCGAATTATTTTGGTAGCTTGATCTCTGTCTAATCTTAATAGAGTGAAAGAGAGAGAAAATTTTAAATATTTTTAGTTCGATAGTTTTATTTATTTCGTACTTTATTCGGCTCTTTTATCCTTCGATTTTTTAGACTGTGTGTGCTAATATCCCTAAGTGTTAAAGTGACAGTTCTATTTCAAATTCAGCTGAATGCAGTGAGACTGGAAGCCGACCACACGACATAGTAAAAGGTGGAGGCATAATATGCAGTTTAATCACTGGCTTGCATCTGATAGTGCTATCTGCATGGCTGAGTACAGGTCCGAAAAAAAAGCCATAATCGACACGCTATACAAACAAACTGCCTTACTAATATTATAAATGCGAAAGTAACTCTGTCGATCTGTCTGTTACACTTTTACAGCTAAAGCACTGAATTGATTTTGAAGAAACTTGGTATGGGGTAAGCTTGGATACCAAGAAACGGCAGTCTACTTTTTGCTGCGATAACCGACAGAGCCACGGGTAACACCTAGTAAAGAATAAAAGTCTAGACCGCATTGCTAAAGCCTTTTACTAACCCGATGTAAAACAAACTTCATTTAAACAAAAAAACAAGCCAATCAAAGACCTTTCCTTCTCCAAAGCTGTAACTCTAAAAGTAAACTTATTAGCAATAAGCTAGCATGTCGCGAGCCATATTTTTTAAGTCGCGCATAAAATTTCGCATTAGTGCAGAGCCCTGACGATGTTATACGCTTTCCTAAATGAAAATCCATATAACACGCCGCTCGCAGGCACATGGCGACCGCCACGGATGTAGGTGGAGCTGCATGTGGTGCGGACGTGGTATTTGGTGTGGGGTGAGCGTAGTTTAGTGCCTGGTAATTTGGTGCGATTTAAAATTATTGTTGTTCTTTGTTTTTGATGTTTTATAATAAGTATGTTATATCATGCGGATAAAAAACTGGGTCCAACGGTCATTTTTTTTTTATTAACACCAGAAACAATTGCAAATACGATTACAGATTTCAACCGAGCTATAAATTATGGCAACGTTTTGGGCTGATCAAATCTAAATTAATAGTTAGGTATATAATAATTATCAACATGACAATAGGATTATAGAGAACAAATTAGTGTCAAACGTCGATTAATATAATTTAAATAAATTAGTTTTATGACTATTTTTTTGTTTAACGTAAGTGAACATAAAAGTTAAATAACTTTGCCCATTCAGCGAAAAAAGCAGCACAATTTAGGTTAACCTACAAAAATATAAAACAAATTAAGTACCGCATCCAGCTTTACATTATCAACGTCAACATTCATTAAAATTTGCCAAACCCGCGGCGCCGGCCGCACCTGACGTTGGCAAGCGTTCACCACGCCATTGTTTTGTGCGGTATACATCTCCGCTTTACTAACACAACGCTTTACTACGCGCGGTGCCAGCAAGCAATGTATAACACCCTGCGATAGTTACGAGCGTAAATATCTTAATAGCGGCAGCAAGGTTCCTCGATACATTTACATTGATTTTTTTGCAGAAGTGGTAAAATTAAAGGTTTGAATTGTATTTGACGTGTTTAGAAAAATGAAATAAGTTTTAAAGACCATTAAATGTGTAAGGTGCTTAGTTTTTAGGAAGTTATGTAGTAAAAGAAGCATAGTAATGTATCCTGGACAAGTAAATAGTGATAATGCTGAATTAAAACAAACAATAAACTTTTTTCATCGCTTGACGCTAAGACAGCATACTAAATGCTGTCTAACACTGCCTCGAAATGTAGCACTTAATATTGCAAATCGTGAAATACATATATATATAATTTGTTGTTCACATTTACTTATGTATTACAAGCTGTTAACCGCGGCTCCGGTCGTGTGGGTGTTTTAGTATCTAAGCTTACCCCATACCAAGTTTTATCGAAATCGGTTAAGCGGTTTAGGGGTGTAAACGAAACAAATGGACAGAGTTACTTTCGCATTTATAATAATAGTATGGATTACATTTTCATTATTTATAATTTTGGTAACAAGGTATTTAGAAGTCTAATCATTTATAACCCCTTTTAATAAAGGTTTCCATCGCGATTGAATGATTAATAAATAGCTAGAACCTACTATTATCAAATAAACAGTATTATAAATATACTGCTAGCACCAGATGTTTGGATCGCAGATGTTCTCACCACAATACGGACCTCCGCAGTTGATAAGCGTACACTGCTAACTTAGAAGAGAATAAATGAAAAGAAGAATAAAAAAAATAAAATAAAAAGTTAAAATAAAATAAAGAATGACTTCTGTAAAGAGAACAATTTAAAAAAACATTTTGGGCTAAGCCTCATTTTTAATCGTTTGGTTATTAAAAACTATTTTACAATATAACTAGCAAATTTAATAACGTATAGTTCGTTGATCTCAATTTTTAAAATATTTTATTAGTGAGTTTAGTTTTGTTTTAAGTGTATATATAAAGTTAAGTTTATAAATGTTTGAATAATGAAGTATCTTGTAATTAAATCCTAAATATTACGGCGATATCAGAAATGTAGAAAAACCCATCTGATAACATTCTAATCTCCATTCATCCTATACGTGTAGTGTGCGCGGGAAACTAACCAGCTGATAGTGTTGTTGATATTTCATTAGCTCTCGGTAATTAACTATTACACAGTTAGGCCATCCTCCTCTATTTTGAAAAACTAGATTGGAATATATTATTCAGTCTAGTTAAATTTGTTAAATTTAGGCAGAGAAATGGTGAGTGCATTTTCTGATAAAAAGTGACTTAAAGTATTTTTTATAAGAATTTGTAGCATCTTATAAAAAATATTATCGTCTAGTAAAAATTATTGTACTTTTTTAAGCCAGAACAATAGTTATATATATAGTAGTTTTTCCAAGTTATTTACGTAAATGACGTAGTAAAAATCGACCAGGTGCAAGTCGAACTCCCGCATAAAACGTTTCGTTCCGTATACAACATTTATACTGTTAAAATCTATCAAGAAACTCCAAAAAATAAGTCTACAATAAGACTCCCCTTTAATTTTCAAAAAGGTTTTTTTAGCGAATACGGCAATGAAAACTCAGTGAGTATTTCAAACGTCTACCTGTTACCATTATTAAAAATGCTAAAAAAATACATGTTTCTAGTAGAGCTGTAGCTTTTAACATTTTATAAATTTATATTTGTAGTTGGCCACAGAAATACACACTCTGTGAAAATTTAACTGTCTGCATAAGAACCGTAATCGGTTCCTGAAATACATCTCGCTAATAGACAGAAGGACGGACGGACAGCGGAGGCTTAGCAATATGGGCATTCAAAGCCAACGGGAGTTGAATGATGAAAAAAATCCCTTTTCTCTTCAACCCGTCTTCAATCATCAATTAACCGTCTTTCAATCAACTTTAACCCGTCGTGTTTTCACACCTCAAAAAACTGTTTATAACCTACACTATCCCAGCACAAAAACCTCTTTAAGATATCCAGCATTATAATGACTTAAAATCCAGTACATCTTAAAGAAACCCCACTACCAACTACACAATAATACGCCTGTATCGTGCGTGTGACGGAACCAGCTGAACGGCATTTTTCATCCCCCTCCCCTCACCCTGCCCCCGGTGGAGGCACCCCTCCCCCTCTGGAAGTAAGCATCTGTTTTACAACGGATTGACCAGATTGAGAAGGCTTAATTTATGTGACAACGGCGAAGTGCTAAGTGGTTGGTGTTTGGAGATTCTTAAGGTGCCTTCAATTAGTGTGAGAGTTGTAATTAATTGTAATTAATAAAATTAATTGATAACGCATAAATGTAAAAAACGACTTTAATGTACAACAACAGTTGCAGAAAAGTACAAAATATTCTTATTGATTTATTTTTGTCTTCCATTTTTTATGTCATATTTTACAATTATCTAAATATTTTGCTTTTACGTTGTATATTTTAAAATAATTGTATTATTAGACATTGTATGTATTTCCTTTTTTAAAAGAATAAACTATGGAGTTTCTTGCGGGTTTATCTCCATAGGAGCGACATTTTGAAACCGCGCAACGAGAGTATTTTTTTTTAAAGTGCCTGGAAAGGCCTACTTGAAATAAAAATATTTTGATTTATTTAAATAACAGTCTAAAAAAACAGACATTCGTAGTATTTATAAATCATATATATTACACGTGGTTCAAACCCATCCATATTTAGTGCTCCATAACGGTATCTCAGCAGCTGGCGGTTCCCAGCGCATGGTAATGGCTACTGAGTGCTGCCCTTAGGGTGTTGTCTTAGGACCGAGGGCCGCCACCATTATGTGGGATGTAGCAAGTTGGTATGTGTAGGAACTGTTGCTTCAGAAATAATTGCATTTTTAACAAAACACTGTGGATTAAACATAGATTCACAAACTTGCGGGTTCTCTTGAAGAAAGCAGGTTAAACCACAAGGAATGGTTAGCAAATAATAATAATAATAATAATAATAATCTTTATTGTCATAAAAAAGTACATCAACATTTATGAAGTCTCTGACACCCGTGCTAGGTACGTAACCTGTGTTACGGGAGTCAGCGCCCTCTTCCATTTTTATGGAGCTTACGTTTATGAACAATAGAAACTTAACTAGCTAATACAAACAAACAGAACTGAACAACTCATTTCACATGTAGGTAAGAGTAAAGATGAGTGAGTGTGGGTGTGTGTGTGTGTGTGTGAGTGAGAGTGTGAGTGTGTGAGAGAGAGTGTGAAACAGGTGAGGGTGGGTGAGTGTAAGAGGGTGTGAGTAGTTGTTTTGACGGTGTATGTGAGAATGTGGAATGTATGTTATGTGTTTGAAAAAGGTCGGGAGCAGAGGATTTTATCATGCTTAAAGAGTTAAGTGCGTTTTTCAACTTGAGTTAGGAAATTCTTGTTAATATATTTTCAGTTTCGTCATATGTAAGGGTTTGTAGCCATTGTTTCAGGCTTAGCTTAACCTTTTTAAGTGTAAGGTTGTGGATTGAAAGTTTCCTATTTATTTTATTGTATAAATATAAGCTTTGTGCAAAAAAGTGTCTTTGTGCTAGCGCAGAGCGACATCTAATAGGTCTGTAAATGGAAAAACCAGTGCGCCGGTTTGAGGATGTAGAAGTAACGTCTGAGGGTATCGTGGAGTGTCGACGTAAGACAGTGCGGAGGATATAAAGTTGCCTTACTGTAAGAACTTGAGTGTCCGAGTACAGCTGGACAGTGGGATAGTCTCTTTTTCGGAAGCTCATAACTTTAAGGACGGCTCGCTGTGCTCGTTCCACTTGTAACATAACAGTTTTAAAGGTCCCTCCCCACACTGGTATACAATAATCTATTATTGACTCACCCAGAGAACAATAGACCATGGATGTTGTTTTCTGGTCCGCAGAGTACCTCAGGTCACTAAATAAATAGACCAGTTTTCGGAGCCTGCAACATACTGCCTCCGTGTGCACACGCCAATCTAGTTTCTCATCGATATTAACACCTAAATATTTTATAGAACTGACCGTATCCAGTTTTCTGCAGTTGCATCCAAGAGCACTTTGACATGTGTGAGCAATTAAGTTATTTGGAACCGATGAAGATTTGGATGTCGTAGGTGGAAGGAATTGAATTACTTTGGTCTTGGTAACATTTAACGTTAAAAGGTTGAGTGTTAGCCATTTCATTACGCGTTCTAAGGAAGTCTCGGCACTCTTTTTAGCAGTGGTCCAGTCTTTATCGTATGTTAGAAGAGCTGTGTCATCAGCATAACAGAATATGTCACAGTTATCGAGAGATAATTGGCATAGATCGTTAATGTAAATTTGAAACAATGTAGGCCCTAATATGCTCCCCTGTGGTATGCCGTAACAAGTAAGTTGCTCACTGCTGGTAATGGAATCAATTTTTACACATTGGCTACGTTCATTAAGGTAATCTTTAAAAATATTGAGGATTACCCCACGTATTCCCATGTGCTCCATCTTAGACACTAGTTTAGGGATAGAGACGGTGTCAAAAGCCTTAGTCAAATCTAGAAAGACGCCGTAGCATTTTAAGCGATTGTCTATTTTATTGACCAAGGTATTGACGAAATCGATGACTGCATCCTCAGTGGAGACACATGAGCGAAAGCCGTATTGATTTTTTGCAATTAAATTATTTTTTGATAGAAAATTAGTAAGATTCGTGTTTAGAATTCTCTCGAAAATCTTGGATAAGGAGCTAAGTACTGAAATGGGGCGGTAATTAGACACATTATCTTTAGCCCCAGATTTATAAATAGGATGAACAATTGCACGTTTGAAAGCCCTAGGAAAGATTCCAGAGTTAATGGCACAGTTACAAATATGAGCTATGACCGGCGACAGGGTGTCACAAGAAAGTTTTAATACTTTATCTGATATATTGTCCCATCCAATTGCGCAGTCATTTCGTAAATTTAAAATTAAACTTTTCACTTGCGTTTCGTCAACTGGTGGAATTACGAGAGAATTAACCGGGGATGGAGAGAGATTTTGGTACGGGTCGATGGAGACATGCTGACTGTGAGGAATTTTTGAGGCTAAATTTCTACCTATGTTGATGAAAAAGTCATTAACATTATTAACAGATATGGTAGGATTCTCGGATGATTTTAACAAAGCGTTAGGAGAATGTCGTTGTTGGTGGCTGTGTGTAATGGTCTTTATTACTTTCCATGTAGCCTTTGGATTGTTTTTAGCTTTGATAAACTCTGCTTTTTCATAGGCCCTTTTTAGTTTTTTTATAAGCGAATTATAAAAATTACGATATCGAGAATATGTTATTTTTAATGTTAAATTATCTGGGTTTTTTTTAACTTTGCGATGCATTTTATCACGATTGCGTAAGCAACGAAGTAAACCTGCTGTCATCCAAGGCTTAATGGTAGTTTTTCGATTAGGAATTATAATAGTCTTAGAAAATTTATTTAAAACCGAATGTATGTCCGAGATAAAAGTGTCCGTTGCTAGATTAGGGTCTAAAATACTGAATATGTGATTGAAATCAAAATTATCTAGCGCTTTTTTAATAGCGTCATAATCGTAACGTAATGATTTTCTTGTAGTTGGAGTTGCGGCAGTTTTACGTAAGCTCAAGAGTAGTACGACTGGTAAATGGTCCGTAACATGTGTGTCTATAACAATAACTATGGCAGGAGTCTTGGTCCGTAACATGACATGATCAAGGCAGTTTGATATTCTAGTCGGGATTGTATGAGCAGGAAGGAGACCAAGGGTAGAAGTCAGATTTAGGTAGTCATGTGCCAGGCGATCAGAGTTACCAGTTTTAATATCTATATTTATATCGCCTATAAGTATTACACTATTATAAGATTGGAGTGACGTGACTATCTTGTGTAAACTGACATAGAAGTTATTGGGGTCTAAGTAGGACGGGGATCTATAAACTGCAATGACGGCAGTTTTGTTAAAACAACATATCAGAGAATTAGCGTCGAGAATCTTTGGCTCATACGTGGTACAGTTAATTGAATTTTTAATATATATTACAACACCATCATTTTTTATAGGGTTACTTTTTGTGAAATATGACTCATAACCATTTACAATTGGAAGATTTCCAGCCACTTGTAGCCAGCACTCGGTGAATATTAGGAGATCAAATTCAAGTTTAGTTATCGTTAGCATTAGCATAAATTGTTCGAAGTTTTTTTTAATGCTCCTAATATTAATATGGATAATACGTAGGTTATACTCGCAAAGTTTTGCTACCTTAATACACTCGTCAGGTGTGCATAGTTTAGAGTCTGCAACTGAAATATTATCAAGTTCTTGAGAAATTTCATCAATATTCATCATTTTTAGTTAATAAAAGATAAGAAAGATATAAGCCATAAGAGTATTACCTAAAGATAGCAGCAAACAAAACATGCGAAAGTATCCTCGGATTTTACAAGGCGGAGCTAGTTGTATTAATTGTCATTCCTTTCGTTGAAGACTGTCAAGGTCAGCTTCTTTTTTTATGAGGATTTGCCGATCTCCTTCCTTCTTTCGAAGGAGAACTTTCCCAAAGGAGGTCCAACAATATTTATAAGCGTGGCTGTCTGCAAAACGCCGAGCTAGGTAATAAAGTCGCTGGTCTTTAAGCGTGAGTTTCTCGGACAAATATATAGGCTTCTTTGGTCCTTCAATTTTTAAGTGCGTAGAATTTAGCTTGTTATCTTTATTGACCTTATTAAATATACGTGCCTTTTTTATAATAGCATCTTTCGTAATTGCACTTGTCAGCTCGACTGTAATTATATTAGAGTCATTTTTAGTTTTCGTGCGAAAAATGTCTTTTATTTCGGAGCTCTGTAACGTATGGCCAAGTACCATGACAGTCTCTGATACAATTGTACACAAGTCCTCCTTAGTCTCATTTTCTTCTATGGGGACATTCCTTATTTCTATTTTAGTTGAACACTGTTGTCGGTCCAGACGGTCGACTCTTTCCTCTAGTTCGCGAATATACCGACGATCAGACTCACGCTCAGCAGCCATGGTATTTAATTGGACTTTCATGTCGTCGTATTCGGCAGTCAAGGTCGTCAGAGACTTCATTATCTCTTCATTTTGCGAGATAATTTCGGAAAACTTATTTTCCGACTGCGCCGTTGAAGCAGTTAACATTGCACGTATTTCGTCCAGTCGACACGAACAATCACAATCTGTGCGCTTACGCTTGAGTCGAGTAGTTATATTAGTGTAAAATCAATTGTCTTCTATGCATCTAGTATCATTAGTATGTCGCTAAACTTAAATCACAATGGTCTCTTCATGAGATATAGTTTCTAAACGTACATAATTTGTTGTAACATCGACGCATTTGTAATTTAAGAAGAAGACCAGATGATAAAAAAGGTATTTGTTAACATATAGTACAAACGGTGACAAGTAAAATATTAGGATGTTATATTCTACCATTTCTGTGGTCTAATAAAATATCTAAAAAAAGCGTCAAAAAATTCATCCACGTCGCTGTCGAACTAACTTTTCTTTTTTTTTTCTTTTTTAAAAAAGGTTACTAGCAATGTGGGTGGAATTCACATTACTAGCAATCTTGTTAACCCCTCCAACTAAGCTAAATATGCTTGTATCTGGAGTAGGTTCACGTCAATAGTGTAATGGGTGGGGATCGAACCTGCGACCTCTCGATCACAAGGCGGACACCCTGACCATTAGGCTATTGCCGCTTTAAATTTTCTGGGGCTTTATGAGCATCGAGAAAATTGATGAAAACAAGTTCACTCACCCCTATACTGAAACGCAACTTAAAGAAAGAAAGAAAAACGTTTAATTGCGACAAATGCGACACATGAAAAAAAAAATACAAAAAACGATAAAACTAACATACATTTGTGCAAAACGGCCAACACTCAGCATATGCATAACTTAACTTTAAGACGTTCTTAAATGTCTCTCTGTCGCTGCTTTACACCTCTCAGGTGACAAAAACAGCATGTGACTTAACGGTGACTTAAATCTGATTGACGCTTTAGTATTCAGCCATTAGCCATACGGTATGTAACAAATATTTGAAGTTATGACCTTACTACTTTTTCATTACAAGTATTATATATTTTATTTATGTAATATCTAAGTACAATATACAGCAAAAAAATATTTCCACATTATTCCCGAATAGAAAATGCTTTAATAACTAAAGCCAACTTTTTGCGTAGCCTTCGGTGGCAGCCTACGAGCGTAGCGGTGGCGTAGCAATATGCTACAGCATGTTGCAGCCTACATCGCTACGCAAGTGCTACGAATCACGTAGCTGTATAAACAATAGGAGAATGCTTAATGAGAATACTCTTATTTATGTGGCCGTGGTTTTACTTACCTAATGTTATGTTGAAACAGAAATATAAATACTGAATTTCATGTAATAACAATAATAAGTCCATGTACAAACATGAAAGCTCAACAAATATACTTTTTTTTTTTATGTTTGTAATATTAAACTAGTTTTGGCCATAGTATTTTGGACTTTTAATGCCGATATTGATCTCGGCTACCTACCTATATCAATAACTGTTGCAACACTTGCAACTATTTGTTAAATAATTTTAAGTATATATTGTTTATCGCAAAACATTACTTTTCCCAAATATGTGACAACAGAGGCACGCTTTCTACTCTTACTTAACCAGAGATAGAGAGAAACCTGACAAACTTTTAAAACACGATTGAATTCCCATCATATTCTAAGCCTCAGGATGCGTTGCTTAACTTTAAACCCGTTGAAATTATTCAAATTGCGAGCTGCTTTTTAATGTTATAACAAAGCGTATCCCGAGCAATTACATAACTATCATAGATCACACAAATCCGTGAGCATTGCGACGAAAATCCGGAATCCTGATATATATGTCTGTTTGTTTGTTTGTCCGCGTGTTTGGACAGCGGGCGGCGAGCGCGGAGAACAGCTGCTGCGCAATTTATATGTTTGCAATTTTAAATCCCGGGTTATGGCTCGTAATTAAAGATTTTGGTTAAGTTTAGAATATATTTTTTTGATAACATTGTTGCAAAGGATGGTGACAGACATTTTTTGTAGGACTGTAGGGAAAACTATTTAAATAATGGTCTCTATACAAAATTTGGTGTTGAATGCATTTTATTTATGACATTTATATGGACAACATCACATACGTTACTTTGAACCCAAAGTAAGTAGCTATAGCACTTGTGTTATGGAATCAGAGACATCGAAGGTACCACAAACACCCAGACCCGAGACAATGTAGAGTGTGAAATAGCAACGTTAACATTTTCAGTTAAAATTTAAAACTACAACCTTTTTTACTACATTCGTACTCATTCCATTTTAAATTAACGCAGAACCTTAACAAAACAATATCTTTTTGAAAACTGTGTGGACTTTATTTGTAAGTCCTCTAAAATAACTGCTGAATGCTTCATTCATTTCACTTTCATTATTTTAAAACGTTATCAGTGTGTGCCCCGCATGTGGTACTTTTTGAGATTCTTTTGAGATGTGCGTGTCCCATATATGACTCACGACTCCAACAAATTAAACAATCTCTATCTTCTCAAATTGTAAACAATGTAGAATTGACAATCGTATTGCACGTGTTTTGCCGATAAATAAGGCAAAGTTTACACTTGTGGGAGTTGTTTTTTTTCCCTACACTTATTTACGCTGAATTTAAAATTTTGTGAGTAAATAACCGGGCAACACGAGGGGTTTCATTTCCATTTGGCACTAACACTGTTAAGGGATAAACATCCAATAGGGAAGAACATTCACCTATCTTGATTCGAATAAGTCTTACCCTAGAGTAAACATAACCAAGCATTAGCAAGTGCATCGCTAGTAGTAAGTCAAGCGTAAGCACATTTTTAGCTAAATGCAGTACGCTCGTTTACTGATTTATGAGATTTTCCGTGCTGCGACAGACGGTTCCGATATTATTAGGGTAATATTATGTTTTGAGATAGATTTAAGAAAACTGTGCGCTCCGTTTTGACATTAATTTTACGAGTTTACTTATTCATACTAGTGCCAACAATTTATACTCGATATGTGCGCTCTATAGTTTACTTATTTATTTCTCTAAGGTCTTACGTATTCTAGCCCATTTCCATAGTAGCACTACAGCTACTCAAATTCAACATAGTGATAATATATGAGTAATGGTGTTCGCGAACTTTGAACATTATTATTTTGGCTATAAGTTTAAACAATAACAATGATTTTATGAGTGTAAGCAGCTAACTTGTTTAATACCAGTCTCACCTAGTTTTAACCATTTCCCATACCTACTACAGATTACCGTACAAATTGGAGCGCCATCTGGCGGGAGGTTGCGAATCTTTTTTATATTAATGCGGCGCCAGCTGCGCGCTCTCTGTAGCGTTGGTACGTTTGCTGCTGTACTGGTGCTGGCTGGGCTACATTGTTTTATGGTCCTGGGTTTAGCGATGGGGTGATTAAATGGATAGAACCTTTTTTGAGGAGTTGCCTCGTATGTGAAAACTAGTTATGGTTATAATTTTTGAGTATAGTTTGTAACGGCAAAACTGATCTCTGATTGATTCTTTTGAATCTCTCAAATAGGGAAATTTCTTTTCACGCGAATATCCTAGTACCAAAAAGAATTCAAGGTAAATGAAAGAAATGAAAAAGATACTTTGATGAACAGTAGGATAACTCGAAGGTTCGCTGGTAACGCGATGGACAACGAACTTCACAGATTTTTATTGTCTTAGGCAGAAGAAAATAAAGTATTTAAAAAAAAAACATCGATCACTGTCCCTTAAGCATTATATCGGCTATGCCCAGAGTAGCCAGATTTACGTGCCCAGACTTGTATATCACAAATATTGTAATATTCAAGAAGATTTTTTTTATATGTTGGTTAACCTCCGTATCTAGCTGTAAATAAAACCATAGACCTCTGTTAAGTAGTTATCTGGCTAAATTAATTTTATGAACCTGAGTTCTCTAAGCACCGTGACGCGTCCGCATACCGTCTTAGATTAAAACTTGTCATGAAAGTTTTATAACGTAAGGAATTATTTTGTTTTGTTCAACATTTTTAACGTCATGTCACGTAAAAAATATCTACTCAATAGGATCAGTCTTTAAATAATTATCATTTAGTAACCGCATGTCCAATGTAAAATTATAATTACTGTAACGTTTTCTGTTCGTGGGTGTAAATCCCTAAATATTCTACTTTTACTACTATAACACATTGTATATATTTAATAGAATACTTAAGATATATGACTTTATGCCCTGGAAAATTACGAGATTCAATTATTATAGTACTTGATATTGATTATGACAGAATAGTTTTAGGAGTAAAGATGATTTTGTAAAACAAAATTTCGAATTTTAGAACATTATGGTTACTGAAGTTTATAGCAAAAAGTTATGGATAATGATTTTAGGAGAAGAAAGGGTACCCAAATCAACACTTACGTTTTACAGAAAGTTTTGTTTTGTAAAATATCACCTAACGACTTAGAGAAATAGGATTTTGAAGAGACTATAAAACGATTCATCTTTTGCATCTGTGGAGGGCCGGAAATTGCGCCAGAACGATCGCGTGCACCGAAATCTACATTCACACTAGATCATATCTTTAACTGCAAAGACAGTCTGTTATGTAACATAGCACTATAAAAACTAGCTGTGCTGTATCTCACATCTATTTATTTATTTAGATCATAAGGGTCGCGGCAATCCGTTTAAAAACTTTTTCAAGATTTAGGCTATGAAAAGCAAGAAATCAAACAATTTGACTGCAACTAAGTAGCTGTCGAATATGGAAAACAATTAAGAGATTATCAAGTGCAATCGAATGAAGACACAATTGGCACAATTTAAAAGAAACCTCTGGCTTATTTTGTCGGAGGAAAAATTCAGGGGTCGCCAAGTTTAGCACGTGATAATATTTTGATAATTTATATAATTTGAATTTGCAGGGCCATAATCATAAATTGTAATATTTAGCTTGGAAAGTGAATGCTGGCGAAAAAGGATAAAATTGTTGGTACTATGAGTAGGCAAACATAATATACTAATAGATAATAACAATAAATAAATAATAAATGTAAACAACTCACATAAATGCTTAGAACCTTTGGGTACTTACTTTGGTAAGTAGCTATAGCACTTGTGTTATGGAATTCAGAGACAACGAAGGTACCACAAACACCCAGACCCGAGACAATGTAGAAAAGTGGTTTTCTACATTGACCCGTCCGGGGATCAAAGCCAGGACCTCAGAGATGGCGACACCTTGCAAACTGGTGTGTATGCCACTCGACTATAGGTCGTTATTAGGCAATATTGTAAAGTACATAGGTCAGGGCCATGTGAATGTTAGAATGTCACTTTTAGAATGCTAAGATTCTATGTTTCTTTCTCTTTATATGTACTACATCTACCAAAATAGTTCGCATTTTTAAGTAATGGAGATGACAACTTGAAAATAAATCTTATGTAGGAGAAGAATTCAATAGTCTGTAACAGTAATCCATTATCGGACCCTTTTTTATTTCATAGACAAAGGATAATAACATTTTCAAATACATATGAAGGATCGGTTCTCAATCAGGAAAATAGTCCCTTGTACATGCGAAACTGTAGGTATTATTAATACTACCCGCTATTTTATCCAAATACCTTTTAAAGAAAAAAGGTATAAGTTTGGACATTATGTTAATTTGTTATGCTATAAATAAAAGTTATAACTGGATATAATCTGCTAAAACTAAAGTTCTTTTGCCCAGTCTTTATCCACTCTTGTTTTGTCGGTTCCCAAAATCACCGTACAGATCGGAATATGCCACTCATCCACGTTTCCACAAGCCATTTATTTTTTATTTTTTTATTTAAAATCTGACCAAATAATTTAAACAGACGGACTATTTTATTTCAATAACCGGTTTGTCTAAAAACAGGTTTAAACATTTAAAAACTCCATAGTGTAAAGAGGTTTACACTGGTTTTGAGATATACTGCTTGTTATAAGAAGATAGCACCTTATTTAAAAAATAAACAACGGTTTTTTGCAACTGTTTAGCAGATTAATGGCCTTACTTTTAAAAATCTCGACGATAGTTATCAATTAAATAGCATATTCTTATTTGATTTAAATTTTTCTGTAGAAAATTTGAATTTTGAAGTTTCTTAGCAATTGCTTAATACCGTGTAGAATTTTATAAGTAAGGACATAATAAATGTTTTTTTTTTAGGGCATTTGAAATTTTTGCTACATATATGTAACAGTTTGCGACATTGTGATACGGTATCTCTTTGCAATTACGCAATAACATTTATTCGGCTTCTGTAATTAATCCTTTTCTTGTTTTCATTGATCTTTTATAACCTAATGCCATTGACCTTTCTCAGTTGAAAGCCGGACTATGCTTTTAGCCGACGTGTACCGTCCAGCCCACACATCCGCTCAGCTGCAAGCACTGTTATGTAACTGGCCATCTGGCCATCTGGCACGACTGGAATGTGATCACGATTGCCAGTGGTAGAGTATGCTGTTGGTCGGTGTAGATATTCCGAAACAGTACAAATACTTGTACACCGTTTAGTGACTTAAAAACCTTTTTTGTTTCAATATTGTCGACATGTGCAATAATGAGCATGAAAACAGCTGATATCATAGTGTGGTGAGTGGCTGTCAATAAAGATCTGCCACTTAAGAGTATACATAGACAAGCATAGAGTGCAGAGTGTACGCTCGTTTACTGATTTAAGTGATTTTCCGTGCGAAGACAGACGTTTATGCGAAAATATCGATGGTTTCGATATTGTTAGGTTAGGTTAGTTAGTAGTTTATAAAAAAACAAAATTTTTCGATTTTACTTATTCATACTACTGCTCACAGTTCATACTTGTAAGGCGCACTCTATAGTTTACTTATTTTTACTATAAGATCACACAGATTTTTGATTCATTGTCTAGCATTCGCTCACTCACTCGTGAACTACTTAGATTTAAAGGTATTTTATCGCTAATAAATCTCAATTTATGAGGATTAATGTGACCATGGCGTGAGCCTTATAAACATCAAAAATCTGATGATAAACTGAAAATACAGGTACCTACTCTGTATGAAGGACAACACCTCTGCCTTCCGCTATCGACTTGTCCTAAATATGATTAGTTTTGTTTGTGTATAAATTGCCGCTACTACACTTTCCTAGCTCCGCAGCATCCACAGATGTGTGTGACGTATCTCACTCGTATTCAATAACGAGTTTACGACCCGTTGCGGATGTATGAGGAAATACTATTAAAGGGTAAGCAGAGGTGTAACTTACTGTTTAATGGAAAGTATTTTATAAGTGTAAGTGTGATAAAAGTGTGAAATAAATACACAATATAAGAAGTCATATTTTTATAAACCAGCACATTATATCTATATTAATATTATAAAGAGGAAAGATTTGATTGTTTGTTTGTTTGCATTGAATAGGCTCCGAAACTACTGAACCGCTTTGAAAAATTATTTCACTGTTGGGAAGCTACACTATCCCCGGTTAACATAGGCTATATTATATTTAATAATTTTGATTTACCAGGGCGGGCTGCTAGTGTTTCTCATAATTACGTAAAGAGAAGTCGCTGTTTCTCAAAAATTTGTTTAAATAGTCAATAAAGTATTCAAAAGATTAACATCCTATAGTTCATATGTCAAGATCTAAATAACACCTCAACATTGAACGTATTTTTATATCTTCATTTATCTATCAAAAACATGTGACAAACAACGACTTTGCCAAGTGTGCAGAAGAAATATGTAGTATTTATCTTCCTCATTGCCGCCTCCAATAGCAAAATATTCGCGGTCTCATGTTCCCAGATGGAAGTGACGCAAGCCCGGAGTAAACAGTGGCACGTGCGGCGCATATGCGGCACATATGCTAGGGGCGCGCCTTCGTGCGGGCGCCAACGCAAGACGCAACCCTATTGATAAATATAATGGAGATTTATTACTAATTGCATGGTCCACCATAGCAGTAGAAAGAGAGAAATAGAAGGATAGTAAGTGAGACGGAAATTGCTGATAATGTTTGGATATCTCATAAAAATAAAAGAGATACATAATCATAATAACAATTGCATGATGGCCTAGAAGTTCGATTACCAGTGTCGTTTGCACGAGGTAACAAATTCAAGTATTTTGCCTACTATTTTATTATAATAAGATCGTCAAATGGGCTGGCGGCTCACCTAATGCTAAGTGTACACACTGCTCATGCATGACCTTTAAAATGGGTTTGGATCTCTAACAAAGTCGAACGAAATGCAGTCGAGATAAAGTGGGTGATACTTAGATCACGGGCACATCGACTCCCGGCGTAGTACCTTTACAAAATTACATTTATTTAGAATAAATTACAGATCAAGCCAACTCCCGACAAAACATTGAACTTACAACTCAACACAATCGTATATAAATATTTAGCTAACAAACGCAATGTCTGGTAGCACTCTACGTCAGCGGTAGTCTAGGCTCCAAACTGCCTAGTTTTCTAGATAACTGCACTACACAGACACAACATAATCCGGCTAATGAAATTTATTCAAACCTGTATACAGGGTGTTACCAAAAGGGTATATCTATCCAAAAGGGGTGAAGAGTACATCTAGTATAGAGTCAGTTTACAAAATTTTAGCTCAAAATAAGTTAATTTAATAATTTTTAGTTAATTAATATACAAGTTTTCGCCTCTATAATTCGACACTAAAAATGATAACAAACGTGTCAGCGCACTACGAGATTCAATATCTTATTACGTCACTCGCTAATTATAATGATACATCGCTACAGCAGTCTGTTTATGATTTTCAGTGTCGAATAATTAATGCGAAAATTTGTACATCACTTATTTTATTGACTCATTTTGAGCTGAAATTTTGTGAACTGATTCTATACCAGATGTAGTCTTTATCCCTTTCGGATAGATATACCCTTTGGTAACATCCTGTATATGAGTATTTTTTTTAACTTCTCCTGTTTATTTAGACTGCAGTTTTAACCTGATGAGGTGATAGAGAATTTGTATATGACTGTATCTTTATGCCTATTTATTTAAAGAGATTGGCAGAGATGTGTGAGTACGCCTCCTACATCCGACGTGAAAGCGTCTCTTCGAGTGTTTCCAATAGATAGCTACTTCACTGGTGTCTGGTCGGACAACACACGGTTGCGTCGGCACACTCGCATAATGTACTAACTAGATGTTTTAAAAGTCGGGAACGCATTGACTGGCCTGTTGGTCTAGTGGTTAGTGACTGCTAAACTGGAGGTCGTGGGTTCGATTCCCACTCAGGACAATTTTTGTGTGATAAGCATAATCATTAGTTCTGTGTCTGGATGAAAATTTATGTTTTTAGCAATATATAAGTGTATTTATCAGTTGTCTGGTTACCATAATACAGTTACTAGTTTGGGATCAGATGACCGTGTGTTCGTTGTCCTGAGATATTATTATATTACTTATATCTAGACGACCATAACAGTTATAAAACTGTAAGACTGGAAGCCGACCCCAAAAAAACTTAGAAAAAGTTGACGTAGAAGTAGAAGAAAAAGATTAGAACCTTATTACTCATTGAAATTTGTTTATTTTACAATAATCTAGCTGTTCTTGTCCAGTGTTGCTGAAGTAAATGATTTTTTAATCAGTATTAAAAAAACTTTTAGTGTAGAATTTGTCCTGAAAAAATATCCAGAAAGGAATAAGCGAAAGCAACGTATAGGTTCCAAGTGATTTTGTAGACTTAGCAATTGATTTCGATACTTAATAGAGAGTAGTTGGCTACTTTACCATAAAACACAAGTGTGATCCAGTAATATAATAAAATAATATAAATCCGTTCCGTTAGTCGTGTTGAACAGTTGCGGGTCTAAAAATATCATATTTTTCACCACCGACGCACCTGAAGACTGCCCCTACCATTGTTACTTGTGACACGTGACTTTTGGAGCGAGATTGGGGTGTAGTGAGAACATAGTGGCTGGGATCTCTTCTCATAGCAAATGTTAAATTTTAATAGATCATAACAACAAAGCCTTGCCCCCAAATACTGATACGCAACTTAACTTTAACTGGTTCTTAAATGTCTATGTGTCGCCTTGCACCTTGAAGCGACAGAGACAGCATGAGAGTATTCACTATTCAGTCACTAGAATCATATCCACATTTTGAATGAGTTAATTTATTTTATTAAAATATTTTACACACTCTAAGGCTCTATTAAATAATACTGTCGGGCATAGCTATGAGTAATTATGATTAATAGAAACGAAAGTAAAACATTTTTTTGCCTGTTCTCAAGATAGATAACGATTTTTTAAGAGTAGATAAACTTTTATTATTATCTTGGTTTTATTAAAACGAAATCTATCTTAGAACTTTTTTGTATATGTTAAGATATAGCAAGTCTATTAAAAATACAGAATTTAAGAATTAAGAAGAGAAAGGAGATGCGTCACTAATACAGACGTACAAAACCTTTTAATCTCAGGATATCTTAGCATAGCTAACATAGTATTATTACAATATATCCCGTGAGAACCGGTAGTAGGGTCCTGAGAGGGGTGTCTCGCCTCCCCCGGCGCAGGTGTGCCGCCCGGGCAGGTGTCGCCAAATCCAATACAATTTTTACTTTCGCACATAATTGGACTAAACCTTCTTACGTAGCGTATTTTACTGGAAAACTTGCCTTATATATAAGTTATTGTAACTTGGGAATTAAGGCTTCTTTCATAATAAGTAATGGTTAAGTATACATATAACGGATAAATAAAGATTTAGATGTAGCGTAAATTCTGGAGATTGATAATTATTTTAATTTTATTTAAAGCCTAGAAAAAATTTACAACGAGAAAAAATTGTGGTTTGGTTATTTTTAACCGACTTTAAAGAAGGAGGTTTTTAATTCGATGGTTTTTTTTGGTATGTTTGTTACGCGATATCTCTGGCATTTGTGGATCGTATTCAAAAAATCTTTATGTCATCGATATAAATACCATATAAATTTCATTGAAGTCGGTTCCTTTTTACATTTGTGTGTATATAATCAATAATTTGGGTTTTTTTTTTCATAGAGGTCGATAAATTTTCCTTTCTGAGAAATCGGTGAAGTTAACAGAGAGAGGAAATCTGGCAAAGTTTGGCAAGTGAGCAAGCGTGGTGATCAATGCTCGTTCCTTCTCTACATGGGTAGAGAAGGAACGCCTGCCTGTGCCCAGCAGTGGGACAGCTACAGGCTGATATTATAAATAGTTTTCCTTGCTCAAACTATACGTTTATTCACGTGATACGCAACTGAAATGCAGATTTCTTAAATTCTCTTCACCAAAATCACCATTTCAGAAATACTCACTATTTACACATTGGTTTCATCAGACACAAGAATGTTTTGCATTCTAACCCAAACATTGTGCGGGAAACGCCGGTGTATATCAGTGGTCGAGCCGCTATAAAAGTATCAGCAGCGCGTGCGCACGACGCACGTCAAGCTGCCGGAAGGTAGGACTAGAAATGGATGGGAGAGTAGGACCAGTTTTAGAAAACCACTGTAATGTAATGGAGAGAGATCTTTTTCTTGCATTAAGACTTTAATGCAAGAAAAAGATCTCTCTCCCTTTTTCATGCCTTTCTGGCCTGTTTATTATAGTAATGTAATTTTTACCGAAGCAGAAGATTTCCTATACATTCGTTTCGGCCATTTAAATGCAAGTACTTGGTTTTGCAAAAGGCGAAATTATTTCTATTTCTCAAGGAAATCTAAGCCTCTGTCTTGAACTCAGCGTCGAAATGCGAAATAATAAATATATATCCATTTAGATTTTGATTTTTACTTTGAGTAATGGGCAAATCGCTTAGTTAGATAATAGTTTAGTTAGGAAGTAAAGCTACTATTCCTAAATAATTCCAAAAGTTAAAACAATAAGGCAGCTCATTGCTTATCTTGTGGGATCATCACGAAGACACTTAATGTTATCGTCATTATTTTAAATAGTCCTAATGATACTTTTGTCTTTTTTTATACAATACATTAGTTTAAAGCTGGCCCGCTAGATGGAGCAGGACGGCTCCAGCGGATGTTGTGACTTGCGGCGTGACGCGCAGACACTGACCAGACTGCCAGACACGGCGAGAGGCGTGTTCACACTGGTTCACAGTATATAAAAGACCAGTGGCTGTTTGATTATTGCACGAGGACAGTGTAGAGTGAGAAATGGCATTATTTAGCTAGTTATGTCGTTTGGAACTACCTTTTTTTCATTATAGGTACGTTTCGAATAAGTTTTTTTTTTATTATGTTATATACATATAATACATCAGTTTAGCTCAGGCCAACTAGATAGAGTTGAGGGGCTACAGCGTTTATTGTAACTTGTAGCGCGACGCGCAGTCACCGACCAGCGGCGGTTGTACTCTGGTGTACTGTGTACTAATCACTGCTCGGTTATCGTGTGTACTAGAAGTAGAAAAATATGATAGTGTGTTTTTTTTTGGAAGGGGATACCGCCATTATCATGGGCGCAGGTTTTGACTGCTTCACCTGACTTTTAAGAGAGTGGGAAGAAAGATAGTAAAGGCAGGATAGTTGAGGCGGTGAAATTGTTTGAAGACGTGTTACTTTGCAAATGAATATTTGTTTTATCGCGGCTATTTTTTTCAGGTTTTTTAGTTATGGTGTGATTAGTCTGCCGGTGACCATGACTTAAAATTTCAAAATGTTTATTTAAAAGTTACAAAACGAACAGCAATTTTTGCGAAAAAAATTTTTGTCATGATAGAAACGAAAAATTTTTAGTTATTAATCTGCTGGTTTGAATATACCTACAAAACTATTTAAGTTCCTACTTAAATACAGCTTCAGTATTCAAATAGTTTTGATCGGTACATTATCATCTCCTATTGAATTTATAAACATGATTGGTCTGTATCAAAGTTGGGTATTGTAGAGGCGTCCTAACAGTCTATTGTATAAATAGACGTGGGCAGGTGTTCTGCCGGTACACAGCTGTGTTTTGCGTCAGCGAGACACACACCACATGGACTTGAGATGCCACGAGGTGTTCACATGGCCTGACTTGCTAGCTCCAATGATCACGAAGTTAAACACTACGAATATTTATAACACATATTTTGAATTTCACTTTTGGGAGATTTAATCTATAATATAAATTAAAATTTAAGCATTGATCACCACGCTTACTTAAAGGGTTGGCGATTTCAAATACAAATCTTTTTCAACAAATGCTTATCTTCACCGTTACTATTGCCAATGGAGTTTTAAAATATACTTGCCTGTAGTGGGTTCGATGCTGCAACCTTGTGCATACAAATCCGTTTGTTGAACCGCTCGTCCACCACGATTTCAACTGTTGAAAATATTTAACAGACTATACTCTCATGAAAGATCAGAGGTGCTCGAATAGTTTCGAGCTAAAACTTCAACAATCAATACAAGTGCCTATGGGATGACGTTTGCATTATTAAGATTTTTTGCGGCAATCACCCTTCACCAAGCGGTGTCGGTCACATAAAGCTCGAGGCAAACGGGCCGCACCACAGCCACCCATGGCCAGCGACAGTGACTTGACCCACTTTTTCATTATATTTTGTATAAACGCACAGCTCACGTGTAGCCGGTTGCGGCAACTGGCTACAGCTGACAATTTAAATACATGAAAAGTCGCTCTTGGCCACCGGTGGCTGTGGTCCGTGACCCGTTTGCTCCGAGACTAAGCTGAGTTTGCGGAATTAATTTAAAGGAATAAATTCTCTCACATGTGACTGACCGGGGTACAAGTGACGTGTTTTGCATTTCTGCCTATCCATTCATTTGATTGTTAATTAACAAAGAAGTATGTACATATTTTGAGAGAGTCGTTTCGTTTATTACATTTTCACGTGTGAAAAAGTAACGTTATCTTTATTTTGTGAGAAAAATCATATGTTGGATTTGATGGGTAACTGTAATACAAAACACACTGTGTTATCCAGGAAAGTAAGATGTTGACGTCAGATAGGCAGTGGCACCATGCTTAATACTTAATGAATTCAGCTGGACTCGGTAGAACTGGAAATTACGATCAATGACAATTTTCCTAAGCTATCTTGTATGCAGTATATTTCTTATAATAATATATAATACCGGCCTATAAATGTCCCACTGCTGGTCACACGCCTCTTCTCATGTACAGAATGAACGAGTATTGATCACCACGCTGGCTCATTGTGGGTTAACGATTTCAGATTTCAGTTATTGGAATCCACGTTTCCTTACGACGTTTTCCTTCACCGATTATCTTAGAATAATTAAGAAAGTACATATTACAACTTTGAAGAAGTCTTGTTGGTACTTCCCTGTAATGGGTTCAAACCTGCAACCTTGTGCACACAAATCCATTCAAGAAATCGCTTATATTTATTGCTTATAATGTTTTGTTTTGTTTCAGATGGAAGCGAAAGTAAAGGAGGAGGTGGCTGACAAGGATTACACTCCTCCGACCTCCACGGAGAGGAGGAAATGTAAGTAACTCAATACAACCTGTTAATCTATAGCACGGGCAGCCGAGTGGTAAGGTCACCGCGCCGACCACTGCGCGACGTGCGGTAGGTTTAATACCCGGATAGTACAAACATTTTGGACAAAATAACTTTTTTCACAAAGAGGAAAATATGCAATGAATGCACGTTTAGATAACAAGTAAACAGGATAAATATGTGTGGAATATACAAACAAATGATACTTTTCTGCATATATTATTAGTCCCCCGCGACTTTGTCCGCGTGTTTTAGTTTCAACGGTTTTTCATTTTTGCGACATTTTTCATTTATGCTCCGCTCCTATTGGTCGAAGCGTGATGTTATATAGCCTATAGCCTATAGCCTTCCTCAATAAATGAGCTATCCAACACTGAAAGAATTTTTCAAATCGGACCAGTAGTTCCTAAAATTAGCGCGTTCAAACAAACAAACTCTTCAGCTTTATAATATTAAGTATAGAAGTATAGATATATAAGGAAGAAGAAGGAATTTACATTTATTATTGTTGTCTTTAAATGTGCTGAAGTACAATTTTGACATAATAATCTCATTCTAGGACATTATATTAGACGAGGATATGAATAGAACGTTATAAATAATAGGAAAAATACCCGGTAGTGACGTAATCGTCCATAATACCCGGAAAACGGCGATAATCGCTTATCATGTTGGCGCCCAACGTGGGGCTTAAGATATGTCGTGCATCAGCCAAGTAAACAACATAATATATAGCAGAAATTCTGGATCATACATAATTAATAAAATTATTATTGAGCAAACTAAATATTTGTAAATCATTATTAAACACTAGCTGTCCCCCGCGACTTTGTTGGCATGTTTTAGTTTCAACGGTTTTTCATTTTTGCAACATTTTTCATTTATGCTCCGCTCCTATAGGTTTTAGCGTGATGTTATATAGCCTATAGCCTTCCTCAATAAACGGCCTATCCAATACAAAAATAATTTTTCAATTCGAACCACTAGTTCCTGAGATTAGCGCGTTCAAACAAACAAACAAACAAACTCTTCAGCTTTATAATATTAGTATAGATAAAAAAATAGACATGAAATCTAATATTCTTAATTATTCGAAGACACCAATGACATAACTTAATAAAAAACATCTTAAGGAAACCGACATTAAATAAACCTTAAATATGTTATTCTACTCGCTTCTTCTCTTAAAGAGAAGATGGATGCATCTCTGTTAAACTCATTACTTATACTATATCACTTTCATGCACAAAATCGCATAATCAGCTGTTACAATATATCTAATACTATACCATAAATACATATAAATATTTAAGTAAAACAAAAACGCATCATTCGATTGGGCACTTTCTGTGTGAAACAACAGCTGACGAGCAATCATAATCTGGCGACAGTGGCGCCGCGCGCGGACCCAATCGGAAACATTACATGGGTTATATGGTTATATAGAAACAGTATGCAACTACTATGTGGGTACAATATAGAATATTATAATGTAGAATTGTTTGACTACTGTTTTGTAGGATCCCTAACTCCAGATACGGAAACGCAAATTAACTTTAAGAAGTTCTTAAATGTCTATTTGTCGCATCTTTACGGCGACTTAAAACTAATTGACGAATCAGTATTCGGAAATTATTCTGTGTCCCCTTTAAAAAAAACAACAAATTTAGTTATGACATTTTGCACACTGTTAATTTCTCTTTTTTTTCGGGTTGAACGTTTCGATTTAAAAGAATGTATATTTTATCTGTGTTTCTTTGGCTGTTCCAGTGTTTATATAGTCCTTGCAAATGAAATCGTTGGTGGTAACGATACCAAGCACGAAAAAAGTTACGATCGCTTGCATGTTTAATCAACTAAGTTTATAGTAAATAACTAAATTAATATAATTTGAGGCCATTGAAACTAATAGATCCATCTATAATTTAGAATTACGAGGAACAAACTTAGCCCGAACGATATTAAAAGAAAAAAGTGCGAAAACCAAATTAGGAGTAGGCGCTAGCGTGGGAGCGCGCACCTGTGCAGTGATCATAATCTAGCGATGGAAGTACGCGGCACGAACACAATACGTACTCCGGCAAGGACATACATGTTCTAGAATAGACTAGAACACGATCAAATGGTAGCTTTTTGTATAACTACTTTTCTGGGGTGGATTCATAATCCACGCTTATATTATAAATGCGAAAATAACTCGGTCTGTCTTTCTATCTGTCGCGCTTTGCTCGGCTAAACCACTGAACCGATTTTAATTAAATGATTGTTATGAGGTTAGTGTAGATCCCAAGAAAGGAGAAGCTACTTATTGCCGCGATAACCACGCACACGCGAGGGGAGCCGCGGGCAACATCTACATAGTTATTTGTAAAATAACGGTTTACTCACGCGTATTTGGCTGGATCGTCCGACTCATTTCGGACAAAATAAGGGTCCGGCGGGGTCGCGAGTCAGTGTTTTAGGTTATGTCTAAGATTTTCAGTGACCCTTATCTATTAAATTATTTATATTGCTTGTTAGTAAATTCACAACAATAATAAATTTCGTGTCATTATTAAAACCGACTATCTCGGAAGATTTAAAAATGCGAGATAATCAATCAAAGTTCTCTAGAAGATGGAAAGCAATACTAAATAATATCTTATCCATACTACGACGACAAAAGTTGTCTGTCTTAAACCCTGATTTCTGAAAAGCAGATACACAAATTTTATTTGTTAGAAATCATTCGTGAGACCCCGTGTCCATTGTAGTGATTAGCTGTAGACGTTTTCGTTGATTTAAAGCAACAGATGTCATGGAACTGCCGTCAAAAATGGGTGGAAAGTCTCTTCCAGTTATATATACCTCTGTGTGACATCGTGTGGTGTGGATGCGATGTATTTGCGGAGGGCTCGCGCTTATAGCTAAACGTTTGCGCTACCACGCGCGTACCCCGCGTGCTGCGCTACGTACGATAGCGCACTTTACATCGATATTGTTTACATTCGTTTTGTTTTGACATGTTTCTTGTTATTTATATTATTAGAAATTAATTGGTTAATAGATTTTATAGTAAAGGGAAGGAACGAGGAGGACGAGGAACCTAATAACTAATTAAAATTCATTTTATTGGTAGATGGTAAAGTAATTACCTAATTATTATATACTAAATAAAAATCAGCGCTGAGGCCATGCATCTAGAATGAACCTTAGCATATGCTAAACGTTCGCCGTTTTGCACGTGTGACGCATATTTCATCCATACCTTTTGCGTATAATTTTATGCGTTGCATTTTTGGCAAATAAATGATTTTTCTTTCATTCTTTCCTTTTAAATAAGTTTAATTTATATGACCATCATATTTACTTATCACTATAATTTGGAAGAACAATTTGTAAATGGTTTAGGTAAATGATAGTTAGAATAGAATATTCTTTATTGTACACCATAAGAGTTACAGAATTAAAATAATACAGAACAGTGAGAGATTACAATGGCGGTCTTATCGCTATATCGAATTCAAAACTAATATTATTAATGCGAAAGTAACTCTGTCTGTCTGTCTGTTATGATTTCACGAATAAACCGTAATTAGGTTAGTACCTACCTAATCTTATTCTACAGTGGAAAACGTCCTACACCCAAAAAGTGCTATTCTTTACATAGTTGTCTAATATATATGTCTGTGTATAGTGTGTATACCTCTCTCCACATGTGAAGTAAAAACACAAATGCAATAAAAATACGTATACTTTAATCATATATTCCAACGGACCACCCTTCAGTAAACACTACTAGTTATAGTATTTTACTACCAACAACAGAAAATTATATGTTTATGAAAAATGTAAGTTAATAGCACAGTGAGCTCGTCACCGTAATAGGCCGGCGCTGGGCGGCGAGCGGGCGGCGACTCATTATTTATTACTGGCAACGATTGACAGAGAGACCGGATTTAGAATTACATGTTTTATTGTTATTTGTCACAGATTTATGAAGTTTTTTGGTTTTCAATTAGATCTTAAATGTAGATACCTACTGATATTCTATTAAAAAAAATCTTTTAATTAAATAACTTCAACTTCCAGGTCGTAGACGTAGAGCGTAGGTATTAAATTGATCGTTTTAACTATCCAATATAATAAAATTTAACCTTACATTGTAATTTACGTAATTAGATTTTCAATATTACATGTTTTTTTTTTATTTTTTCTTCAAGCAACATTTAGAATCTATACAGCATGCAAAAAAAACTCTGTCCGATCCTTATGAGTATTATTCGGCATCGTACTGCGCACACACGTACGTAACTATTGAATGGATTTGAGATTATTATTTTTCTCCGGTAAAAATAATTAAATTAAAATAAAACTGATCAAAGGCAACACTAATCGCTCAACAAAGTTCACGTGTACTACCTACAGTTTTGTATCAAAGAAGCCGCCTGAGCGAGACATTTTTTTTCTAGTACGTATGTTGAAAGGGTTTTTGTTACATACTGTATACTTATAAAAACGCAATACATATGTAAAGATCATTCACAAATATTTATGTGTACTTGACATAAATATTTATTGTATAAATAGTTGAATTTATCAGAACATTCGGCAGTGATTTCGCCTGTGCAAGGGTAAAAAATATATATATAATATAATTATTTAAATGAAATAATCGTGTAGAGTTTGTCCCTGCACTAATGTCAGTGCTTGCGGCCGAAGCTAACCGATGAGCAGTGGGAGGCACCAGTAAACATCGTGAATAATACAGCGTGGGAAACAACACTTGCGCGTTATCTATGGAATACTTCGCGTTGTTCGGGGAACTAGCCGGTATTGGAGGTACCGTGAATAGTGATGGGGTCGCGCTGAAGAGGTTCTTAAGTAGAGAAGAAATAAACAATGTTTAACTTAGGTACTTTTATGAAAATCAATGTCTTACTTGACAGGCAAAATACATTCAATTATTCTTTAGCTGTGAAGCCAGCATATTTTTAATTACATTTTTTTAACTGTTGTAAGTTTTAGCAAAGACTAACTTTTACTAACTATCGCGCTGTGTGTTGCTGCTGACAGGAATTAACGCGAACATGCATAAAAAAGAATAATCCGTTAACACAACCTCGCTTTTCTGCACAGTCGAATAACGATCAGAATATTAACACGGTCAGTACTGGTCAGTATAGTATATAGGGTCATTAATAAAATTATTAAAAAAAAAAAAGGAATTAAGTGTAGATGAAAAATCATCTACATTACGCACGGAGCTAAGACACCGCATCTCCAGTCTCCTTGCGACCACGGCTACTGCAACCTAGCCAAAGTTCGCCTTAATTATCGTCACAAAATTAAGGAAACAAACAATTACAAAGATTTCACACTAAACTTCAATAATTCTCCATACAGATTGTACATAATAAAGTCTACAAATCACGCGAGTCAAGCACGCGTCACTCGTGGATAGCCCTTGACTTGGCTTCGAGGGTCACCCATCATTCTGTCAGCTGTGGGTCGCTGTAGGGGCTCGGTTTGCACTTACTTAGGGAGAATTGGAACTAGATTTAGGTGATTAAGTGGTCAAATAATAAATGTTTAAAGAAAGTCTAGAATATTTTTTATATAATGTCTGTAAGAAATATTAATAAAAAATGCAGACACGTATTTCTTATTTCACGTAACGAAAAATTCACGACGATATATTGATTTGAAATGTCGCATGACGTCACAATTTTGAATTGTGTCATTTTCTATTTCACCATGTTGTAAAAATGTCAAAAGATATATGGCATTTGACATGGTTCTAAAGTCGGACAACGCCACGCTTGACGCTAAAATTTGAGAGAATAGCACCCCTTTTATGCTTGGTCCTACTCTACAGTATGTAAAAAAACCCCTGTCCGATCCAATAAAGGCGTATTCCTGGTTCAACATGCGTACTAGAAAAAAAAATTCTCGTTCAGGCGGCTTTGATACAAAACTGTAGGTAGTACACGTGAACTTTGTCGAGCGATCAGTGTTGCCTTTGATCAGTTTTATTTTAATTTAATTATATTCACCGGGGAAAAATTGTAATCTCAAATCCAATCAATAGTTACGTGTAAGTGTTCGCAGTACGATGCCGAATAATACTCATAAGGATCGGACAGGGTTTTTGTTGCATGCTGTATAGAAACAGAGCAGTCAAGGAATGACATAATATTGAGTTTTATATTGTATATTTGTTTAAAACATGATTTCATAGACAAGTTTTCTAATAAATAAAAAAAGAAACATACTTTAATTAAATATAAGTATATGGCATCCTTACGTATAAACTATCGATTAACAAAAGGAATTTTTGAAATCAATCCCATTGACGGAAATCTCGCATAACTAAACTACCAAAAAAATACAGTCGAATTGAGAACCAGTTTTTAAGTCGGTAACAAAGAAACAGAATGCGATAAAGTGATGACAATTTTAATCAACTTAAATTTTAAACTTAAACAAATAGGTTGTTAATGAATTAAAGATTACAGGTAAATTAATGACAACTAATAGATCAGCGAATATAGCATCAATCTTGTTAGCAATTAAAACTAATGACATCATATTGTAGGTGATCAGGTGGGTTTGGTCAGCTCGGTGGATATAGCTGCTGATTATATTCTGGGCACAGGTGCTCTCGTGCAGTGCGGCCATTACAGTAGCGATGAAACGAACAAGCGGAAGACAATTTAGAAAAAGCTTTTCCGATCTATTAATAGTCTGTTTCTTAAACCAGAATGATAACATTCTGATAAAACATTCACTGGCGCTTAATTTGTAACACAAAACAAAGACAGTATACATCCCTTAGTATGAATAGATAGTATGATCCCTTTTCAAATAATAAAATAAAGTATCTGTTTGTAATGTCAAAATAATAACTTTATTTTAAGCCCATAAAATTATTTGCACAATACCTATGCCTAAATACCGTTTTTTAAATTTTTGTCTGTCTCTCTGTCCGTTTGTTGCGGCTACCATTCAAAGCGGCTATTGATTTTAATAAGATGTTAATGGCAGGTAGCTGACTATATAAGGAGTAACTTAAGATTTTTCTATCCGAAAGAAGATAGGGTTTCAAGCACAAAAATTCAATGAAATTGCGGACAAATTTCGATTTTTATGGAATTATATCTTCGTTTCGTTATCTTTATCTATTGTCGGAAAATAACATCATCTCACATATCACATATCACAGTTAATTCATTACAGATTTTCTTTGATTTGAATTTAACTCACACCTACATTTATTGCCTTGTCAAGTTGCAATATTAGCTATTAAAACATCAAATAGGTACAAGCATGTTTTTTTTTTAATATAGGTAAATTGACCTTGTTTAACAAACATACAAAATTGTTTTCTTTAACGGTATCAACATTATAGTGACGCTACATTAGACATTAGCTGTAATTGTGCGGCGGGAGATGAAAGCCGCGCCGGGGGCAAGGTGTCGCCTGTCAAGCGCAACACTAGTCCCTAGTGATGTCACGCTATCGATACGTTAAACGTTGTATTTGAGGTAAGCGGGTTGAAAGCGAGCTGTAAGGTTTCGGTTGTCTGGTTATAGTGATGGGAATTTGGAGTTTTTGGTTATTAAAGGAAGAAAAGTAAATTATAATTGTATGAGAATTATAAAAAAAGAATTCGAAAGATGAAAAATATGCGGAAAAATATCATGTGGTTTTTTTCTTTTAATTAAGTAGGTTGATAGGTACCTACTTAATTTCTGGTAATTTAATGACATTTACAGGTTTTTCAAACATTGTTTTTATTTATTTATTTATTTATTTATGTACACACAACAGACAAACAGTAAAAAGAATGTAAAAAGCAAACAGGTACAAAGGTACTGCTTATTTCTTATGAAATTTCTACCAGCAGACCTGCGACAGGATATTTTAAAAGAAACATAGACACAGTGTGCAACATACAAAATACATTACAATATTTAAGCCAAAAAATAAAATAAAAAGTACACTTATACATATAGAAGAATTTACATACATAAATATATACACAATCAATAATAAAAATACGGACAACATTTAATTTAGAGTAGAAAGAAAATGTTCCCTTACACGTCGTTTGAATAGCGAGATTGATTGGGAGTCACGTACGTTAGGCGGCAGCGCATTCCACAGTCGTACTGCATGAACAGAAAAGGAGTAGGAGTAGAAGTCAGTGGAATGAGATTGAATTTTGAGATTGGATTTGAGGTGAGATCTGCAAAGGACATCGGCGGAGCGGACATAGGAGAAACGCTCACGCAGGTAAGAAGGATAGAGAGGGTTGTGAAGAATATTGTATAGGAGACATAGAATACGAGTGTTCCTGCGAAGTCGGATCGGGAGCCACTTGAGTTCTTTGCGGAAGTGAGAGACATGGTCGTATTTTTTGAGGCCGTAAACAAAACGAATACAAATGTTTTGCAATTTCTCAAGTTTATTAAGTAGCTCCTCGTTGGCATCTAGGTAGCAGGCATCTGCTTAGTCGATAATGGGCTGAATAAGGGATTGAGCTAATAAAATTTTGGTCTTTAAGGGCAAGAAAGTCTGGAGGCATCTCAGCGAGTGAAAGGAGAAGTGAACTTTACGACTCACCTCGTTGACATGGTTTTGCCATGATAGATGTGAATCCATCAACACTCCAAGGTTTTTAGCCGTATCAGTGTAAACAATCACAACACCATTAAGATGCAGAGGCGTCAGTGAGGAGAGATCGAGAGCGTTACGATAGTGCCTACTGCCAATAATCATGGCTTGTGATTTTGCAGGGTTTATTTGTAGACCAAAGGAGCTTGCCCACCTACCGATGCTAGCCAGGTCACGGTTCATTGCATCGATTGCAGAATCAATCAGCAGATTTTCGTTTTAACATATAATATCGCTTAAAATAATACTTCATTTATAAACTAAACTTAGAACCATCATCATTGATCATCATCATTTCAGCCGATAGACGCCCACTGCTGGGCATAGGCAGAACTCCTGGCTCCCCCAAAGATCTCCATTAGAACCATACTTATTTACAAATTACTATAACATCTACAAAAACTAACCAAACATAATTCTTTGACGATTTAAATTCAAGCTTCGATAATCCGTTGTATGCCCCTGATCCCCTCCCTAGCTTAGCAGCGGAGGGCGCGTGTCTATGGCACGCGGGCCGCACTTGGTGCGCCACTAGCTTTTCACTAAACTTTTATTTATTCTGTCAGCGCCACACCAAGCGTTTTTATATTTCTATAACTTACAGAACCGCTTATATAACATTTATTTTGTTCGTAATTATTAGGAAAACTGTTGGGATTAGAAATTATTTAGTTGGGTATACTAAGAAATTGTAATTAGCAGGCCTTACTCAACTATAACTAAAAAAATAACTTAATTCAATTTCTTAATTAAGGCTTTCAACTCAATGTGATTAAAAATAAACAAAAACTGCTGAGTAAGTAATGATAATTGGATACAATAAAATAAAAAAAGCGACTTCAATTACATAATATTTTAAATCCTAACAAAAAGCCTTTACAAACGGTAGGTACCTTAAATGATATAATTGATTTTGGACAGTATTAAAAAAATGTGTTAATAAAAATAATATGAACGGTTACTCATACTGTCATACATACAAATTAAACATAACAATAACATTCAATATATTAATAATTATTTATATATAGCTAGTTGGATCAGTTTTCACCCAGTTTCCATTTCATCTAAAGTGTCTACTTCAACGACAAGCCCACTCAGCTGAGAACAGCGATTGAGGTAATGGTCTGCATGTCCTGCCATATTTAAAAGATCGATACTGTGTGGCCATTAAAACAACGTCTATCCAACATTTGTATCGAGACTTCGTTATAAGTACAAAGTAAGAGGCTCAAAATCATTCCTAATATTATTCCTAATAAATGCGAAAATAATGTTGTCAGTCTGTTTGTCTCGCTTTCACGCCAAAACTACAGAACCGATTTAAATGAAATTTGGTACACATATAGTCTGAAGCTTTTGAAAGGACATAGGCTACTTTTTGCCGCGATAACCGACATCGCAGGAAACAACTAGTATAATATATATCAAGATAGAAAAAAAACACCAAACAATTGTTTGGTGTAACAAATTTGATATATCAAAATTATCAATCAATCAATCAATCAATCATTTATTTGCAAGAAATGTAGTACATTTAGGTGTTACAATATTGCAAGATCCTCACATATCGCCAGTTTTGGCATACAAACATTACAATAATATAAATTTACATTAACAATTTATAAAAACATGTTTATGATATTAATCGGTATTTATTACAATAGGAATTTGAATTATAATGATTATTTGTCTTTCGATAAATCTAGCAACCCTTTGAGCTTAATTTGCAGCAATTATGATGTTTATTAGTACAAAACACGACATACCAGCGCCTATTCTTTTAATTTATTTAGGGGTTGAATGAATATATTTCCTTTTAAATCCTGGTGTCCTGGGTCCTGGTGACTTGTAATTACAGGTTTTTTTTAGAACCTACTTCAGGCACCAGTTTCTCACAAAGTTATTTGATTTATTGTGGCATTATTGTTAATCTAGCTTAAGAAACTTCTGTGAGAGAAAATAAATGACTTATTTATCTATACTAATATTATAAAGCTGAAGAGTTTGTTTGTTTGTTTGTTTGTTTGTTTGTTTGAACGCGCTAATCTCAGGAACTACTGGTTCGAATTGAAAAATTCTTTTTGTATTGGATAGTCCGTTTAGTGAGGAAGGCTATAGGCTATATAACACCACGCTACGCCCAATAGGAGCGGAGCATAAATGAAAAATGTTGCAAAAATGAAAAACCGTTAAAACTAAAACGCGAACAAAGTCGCGGGGGACAGCTAGTTTTAAATAAAGTAAACATTTCTACGTACCCCTATTTTGAGCACAGTAAATTGCAAATAAAAATAAAAAAATAATCCCCTTAACAATTTAGGCGCGAAAGGCCGCCATTTTAAAAGCTCCGCAGCTATCATAGAGTATTGGGGCCTGTGCAAACTTCATGATGAGTTACGTGCGCGGGCATAGAGCAGCGCTGTTTATTCGATATTGGATGTAAAATTGAATTAAGGTTAGTGGGCTCAACTGACACCTGGCTGTGACAATATTATGAATTTTAACGTAAATGTATCGTTTTTTCTCGGATTAAAAATAACTACAAAAAATAATCCACTTAACTTTTATTATATGTCTACTTATCTTTACACAATCTATTCAGTGGTCTAACTGGGACTGTATTAAGCTTTCTTTACCTACTCTGAAATAGTTAAAAAAATTGTTAATTCACATTATTATGCAATTCAGCACATATTTTCACCAAAATATCATGAGGTCGGCTTCAATTTACACCACTTATAGCTGAAGACAAGAGCCCACTTGACCTACACTACACATTCACCGTGTATTTCATTATTCTTTGGTAACTTTAGAGTTTGGCTGTCTTATTCAAAGTCCGGTGAAGCAGTCAAAGCCTGCGCTCAGGCTAACTGCGTAAATCGCTCCCAAAAAAAAAAGGAATAAATGTCTAATTTAAGGAAGTTATTGACCAAGTAACAAACATTAACACATCAAACTATCTTAGAACATACAATCTGGGGGCACGGTAGTGCCCCCGCCAAGACGAGCCAAGCGAAGCGCACGGGCACTACCTACCTTTTCTCGAAGCGCTTCGTCGTTTTTTTGAACCCTCATAACTTGGGTTTGGATTATGCTAGATCAACAAAATTTTCGGGATATATTGTCAATAGCGGACTTATTGAACATATTAAGTTTTAATTACATTAGCTTTTATACTTCAGATTTTATTTATATCTAAAAAACGCTAATTTCGTCACTGACTCACTGATGATCATCAAAATTCTTAAGGTATTTCCTAACGTCCTAGAAAGCTGAAATTTTGTATGTAAGCTAGTATTAGCACACAAACAACAAAAAAAATATAAAACTTGTAACTTTCATCCCCCAACCCCTTAAACTAGGGGATGGGAGTTTGTATGAGACCTGTAATTTTAAATTAAATTTTGATGACGCTAGAGGTCTAATCTAATAATCTAAAACTTGGTTCCCCTAGATATATATATGTATAGGTACTCCTTGTAAAAAAAAAAAAACAAAAAAAAAAAAAAAATCGACATATATTGAGACATATACTTCAGATCAGATCATATAAATATGAATGAATAGAAGTGTTGCGAAATAAAAATAAATAAATCAACAAAGAAAAAAGGTAAAGATAGAGAGTGGGCTATAAAAAAAGGCGTCTCTGATGTGCAAGAAATACACCCCAAAAAAAGAAGAAAAAAATAAAAAACAAATTTGTTACAAACAACTTACAAAAAGAAATGAAATCCCACCAAAAACATTTTCATGTAAAATGTTGCCAAGACGAGCCCATATGACTCGCACTGTCAAAAAGTTATCAGATGTCATGTAGAGCCAAGCTTCTAACACTACACGCCCTAACTCTACAAGGCCTAACTTCACAAACTCTACACCTTAGTCAAAATATGTGGCTTGGCCGTTCGTTACTACAAGAACTATTGTATAACACAAAAGTAATGAACAGTGAATTAATTTTTCACCTTACGCCGATGTGAATGTAGCGAAATGGCCAAGCCACATATTTTGACTAAGGTGTAGAGTTTGTGAAGTTAGGCCTTGTAGAGTTAGGGCGTGTAGTGTTAGAAGCTTGGCTCTACATGACATCTGATAACTTTTTGACAGTGCGAGTCATATGGGCTCGTCTTGGCAACATTTTACATGAAAATGTTTTTGGTGGGATTATTTTTACAAAACTCATATTGATAATTATTATTAACACTGCATAATCGCAACCGTCTCTAAATCCAAGGACATTATCTCTTGAACTTTTAGTAAGAATGTCGGATGGATGTCGCCTCGATGTCGTGTCAGTGTCGCGTCACCCCCTATCACTGCCCCCAGCCGGCCATAACGCGGCTGTTTGAACTGGCCGCGCGCCGTGACGCTGCATACGTATTGTGTTTGCACTGCGCGTGCAAAGTGATTGCCTGTTCCTGTTATTTTATAGACTATTTTTATCGTCAACGTCGATGTAAGGTTATTGTAGTTTTAAAACGTATGTAGTGACAAGATCAATACAAGACAACAAGGTTTAAAGTGATTGAAATGTTGTTACTGTTCGGTTCGATAATGTAGAGTACACAATGTTAGGATCGGAATGAGTAAACTATTTTCTTAAGACTAACAAACACTTGAATTAAAGAACATTACAAGAATTTTATCTGACAAAATTGTCATACAAGCAATTTGATTTTTCCTTATGAATCAGGTTTTCTGCAAAAAAAAAAACAAAGTAAAAAAAATCTTTTTCTTATTATATTCATTTATTATATTTGTATATATTGTTGCAGCCACCACAGTCACCAAGGAGCACAGGTCCCCGGAGCAGGAGGAGGCGCGCTCCTCGCCCACGCCAGGACCGCCCAGCCCACAACCAAACGGCACTACTGGTAACTAACTCCTTTATTAATGGCTACCAGCCCTACATAAAAACTCATATCGAAAAGTTAATAAAACAATTGAACATCTGTGCTGATCTGAACTATAACTGCATTCTGGGACAAAGACATTTTTCTTGAAAACCAATGACATTTCTTGCAGTTCACGTTATGCAGAAGCACTAAAATTTTATTTTTTGAACGTTTCATCCTTATTTTGGATTGTAACCACAGCGACGGGATCAACCTAAACAGTTGTTACTTACATACAAGCAGATTTTTTAATTCTGGCACGTAAAATATTGACCTTTTATCGGTAAAAACTATTGGTATTGGCAATTCAACAAGAATAAAAATATCTCAAATTTCAATATCATTACCGTAAAACTCGAGAAGAAGAAGAGTTCCCAAAACGGTATGCAACGCAGTTACCAAATAACGCGCATACATATTCCTGTGTTCTCCCAGCAGCCCTTTCGTCAACGGAGTCGCTGTCACCGCCGCTGGCCGAGGGCTCCCGCTCCGCGCCGGCGCTGCAGCGCTTGCGAAGGTTCCTGTCAGCGCTGCAGCAGTTCGCCACGGATGTGGGGGCAGATACGGGGGAGAGAGTCAGACAACTCATTCATAACCTTGTGGTAAGCGTATGTCCTAATCAAATCAACCTGCTTTGGTCTACTGCTGGACATAGAACTTGGCAATAATTGTTTGCATTTTGTTTTAATATTTTTCCTTAACCTCTCTGAACAAAGAGAATCATAGCTCTTTGGAGCTTTCTTTAAAAGAGTGATTTCTGTTTTAAACTTTAGCAAAGTAACAGGGAATATTTTACCTTCGGCGAGAGTGAGTTTGATTTAAATGCACAGATTTCGTGAGGATTCCGACTCTGCTACTGAATCACGAATGCCACGAGCCCGAATCACGCTATCCCGAATTTTCGATCGCCCGTATATCGCGTCGAAACGAAACATAGCGAAACTTTCATAGACAATATTTTGGACAAGATCACTTTATAAACCTACCTTGCTTTCCTCACATTATATTCCCCCCACAGTCCGGCACGCTGAACATCGAGGAGTTCCAGGCAGGAGTGCAGGAGTGCACCAACTATCCGTTGCGCGCGTCCGTGCCGGGCTTCCTCCGGGCACTGCTGCCTCTCGCACAGAGGGACCTGCATGCGAGAGCTAGGAGAGCTAAACAGGTAAACATGCCTACAGACTATTAAACTTATTAAGTGTTCATATGGAACTTTTACATAAGTACCTAGTTTAGTAAATTTTACAGCTTACATTTCATAGTCGGACTCTATTTTAATGTTTTCTTTCTCATTATAACCTAAATTAATTAAAAAACGACATTCTATGATTACTCCTAACATTTAATGCTAAATTACTTAATGTAATTTGTATTTTTATAATTGTATGCGTCGCATTTGGCGCGAATGAAAGCTTTTTGTTTCTTTCTCCTTTTTGTGTATTTAAAGAGCTTGGTGGTCTTGAATTTAGTTTTAAAAAATCCTTTAGACCATATCCATGGGGAATATCATTCTAACCGTAGTTTCTGTTCGCTTAGACACCGCTGCAGTACATCAGGTCGCACGAGCACCTGATCCTGGAGGCTGGCGGCGACAGCAGCGACATCTTCGCGCCGCACGCGCACTCGGACGCTGGCGTCAAGCGCAGAGCGAGTGACCCGTAAGTCATATTATCTTACTCTAAAATTACACTAGTGTTACAAAAATCAATTCAGTTGGTGTATATTTTACCATGGACCATGCAATTTCGGATACTGTTTTTTTACTTTGTCCAAACGCAATGAAACTTATTTTCAATGAAAGGTCTTACGACGTGCTTAAATTAAGTCTTTGTTTATATATTCAACTCGTCCAAATCAAGTGCAAAAATTTGATAAAAGATAAGACCAAGTCTATCTCTCATAACACAATTTAAAAAATGGCGTCCGAGCTACTATAGTACCAAATAAATCCCAGTCTCTACATGAAATTGTTTTTATACGAAATTGTTCTCATCGCTATTAGACAATAATTCTAATAGATAAGTACCTAAATATTGCTTGTTCGGCACAAATTAATTCAGGAACAACAACAACTAGAACACTGAATGTAGTCACGTCAAATTACCTGTCATCGCCATAATTGAACTATCAGAACTTAATTACACAAAATCCATGCGAACTTCACCAAAAATTGATTTGTTAAAACCGAAACAATATGAGTCGTACTATCAATAATGTCAATCCCAAACAGGTGAATGTATCCGACAGGTAATTTGCCGCCCTCCCCCGGCAGCTAGTGTTGCGACGTGCGGCTAGTGACGGGAGTGCCTCGGTTAGAATGTCGGTTATCGATCTCTGATTTGTTCTTGGTATAATGAATTTTATAGTGGAAGAGAATTATATAATGCAGTACCTATGACATGCCTAACTATAAACTTTTGCAGCCGTGGTATTATTATATACTTATTACCTAAATGTGTTTTAACTCAAATACAGAACGACAACAATAAAGTTATTTAATTTAATCCAAATAAAAAAGTGACTTACCACTATGTATGGAAAAAGACTTTATTTAACAAAATAATGAAATGCTAAAAATATGATATAATGAATGAAGAATGACAATGATGTTCAGTTATTGCAACACCAAGACAAGAAATTAAAGTTCCTACTTTTAAATAACAATAATAATAATTGATATCATTTTATATAAACAACAAAGACTTTGAAAAACACATGAGTTAAAAGCCACGCTCTCTAACCACTGTTTACCGAGCTAAAATATTATTATTGGACAATTTGGCAGAGTGTTGCGACCACCAGCTTTAAATACAGCCTACCCCAATCCGTTAGAGCCTCGCATGAACTTTATTTATGGGAACAAGCCGCGCCGCGGGCGTTGCCAAGCTGTAAAGTAAATTTTTAGCATATGCACACGATGTAGTGTTGCTTAGTCTGCGCCGTTCGTACTCGTTATTTAGACAAAACGGTGCTGACGGACTGTGCTGCATTGGGGTTTAACATAGATAGGTATTATACGAGTTAGTTTAGCAAAAGTTCTTATTTGGAAATTTTCGTATAGTTAGTTTACATCAAAAACTATTTATGTCCCTAAACACAGTTTATCTGTGAGTAGTGATTTTTTTCTAATTCGCATCCAGATCGTACTACATTTGCTTGAACAAGAACAGATTGACAATTAGAGACATTTTAAAATGCGTCTAATTGTCGATCTGTTCTTGTTTAAGTATCCTTTCGTGGTATCGCTTATAGTAAGGATCCTTTTCTTATATCAAATTAACTCCTAGGAACACATAACACGTAAAAATCATAATTAACGTAACGAGGTGAAACGCCCGCCAGATTAGTGTTAGCAATTAGTGTGATTAGGAGTTTGCTATAACGTTACCAGCAGGCGCCTCAGCGGTTAATAGCGCTAACAGATGTCTCTGATCGGCTGTTACATTATCACAGGTTGTGTGTTACTTAAACAGAATTAATAATTAGATATTTATTTTTATTTATTTATTTATTTATTTAATTACAACGGCTTTAACCAATTACAGTAACTAAAACTACAAAAACGTCACTAATTATTATAACAAATATTTAAATATACGAAAAAACAAAAACAAAGTAAAGTAAAAATTTAAAGATAAAACAAATAAAACACAGTTAAAATCTTTCATAAGTTCCTCTCACAGTACTTCTGACATTCCAATAAAATCATCGTCCATCCATCCGCAAATAAATCGGTTGTTGGATTGGAATCCAAGAGATCATTCAGCGCTGCCAGAGTGCGAGGAATTGGCGACTGAGCACGTGCAACAGTACGACATGGAGGCACAGCAAACAGCCTGTGCTTTCTTCCCCGGCAGTAGTTGTCTGGGACAAAGAAGCGCGCCAGCGCATCTAGTAAATCAGGAGCGTCAATAGCGCCACGGAGCGTCTTACAAGCTATCGTGAGCTGATCGCGGGCTCTCCTTACCTCCTAGATATGTGAAATAATGGTAATTGTGTGCAACAGAAGTCGGTAACAGATTACTTTACATATGCCAAGAATTTTTTATATCATTTACGTAATCATCACCACCCTGCCCTGTGTACCTAATCATTATTAATTAAAAAAACGGTTTATTTAGATAAAAAAAGAAACGTATTTTTTCAAATAAGTGATATACCTATTGCAGCTTTCTTTCATGCATAACGATCTTACTTACAATGGAATGTGCACAGAGTACAACTTTCAATGCAAAACATAACTCAACTCGCTACAAATTAACAATAATTAGCGATAACTTGTAAAAAGTATTTAATTTATCCCATATTTATTAATAGCGCGTATAAACAAAGTTTTCAAGTTCAAGCTGGCGCCTGGCATTAGTAGCAGCTGCTTTAAGTTTGATTGTCGACTAATTGCTAGCAGTAAACAGTCAGGCGTTAGTTTGCAGCGCAGCCGCGGGAACATATGTTGCGTACAAAATGACTGTTTGTTAAGTTTTGATATATAGCTAACTGGTAATTGTGTTGGGTTACCTTTGTGCTGAGTTTATGATGGTAAAAAAGAAGCTACGTTACTCGGTTATTAAGAAACTCTACCAATTTAAAACACAAATCGTCCATTTCCTATTACAAAGACAGGGGCATTGTTTCGATACTCAGAGATACAGGCATAAATTTCGGTATCAACTTTTATCCTGTTGATCATGAGTGATTATCAGTAGGTCCAATATACTGTCTATAGCATAGACAAGATTTTGAGTCCCTAATTAAGATTATGATGGACTATTGATATCCCTGTCTGTAGGTACCACCATGGTTAGTGAAAAAGTTTTTAATTATTAAAGTTGTCTAACAAAAAACTGAATGAACTATAGCTTGCACGTATGTACTTTAAAACTTAATATTCTACAATAATAAAGGCAAAAACTGGTGGGTTGGGCTGAGCATATAGATCACTAGTTAGATAGATGCAAGCGACAGAGCCGACGCGTTTGCACGAATCAAACGCTGCGACCCAGCTAGTTGGCCACCGCCGTAAGTCACAGGCTGTAGCGGGTTTAAGTATTTTTTAAAATAAATTCTAGAAAATTCTTATTTAAATATGTATTATATATTATTTAAATAACTAGATACGATTACATTCTTCAGTAAAATTATATAAGAGGTTACTTTTAGTTAAACATAGGTTTATTATAAATATTATATGGGTTCGATGTTTTTACCTTTTTGCGTAATTAGTTACATAAATTGGACTTTCTTTAAAACATTATCCGGAACTTGCTCTTATAATTTCTATCCATTTAATGGAAGACTTACAAGAGAGTGATAGTGTTTTTTTTTATTTCTAAAAGGTATATATTCGCTCGGATCGTCTAACACACAGACATCGGTGTCGAGCGTCTCTTGTTCCGATTATTATTTATCGCATCGATTGCATTGCGCGCCTAGTTCGCCTTGTTTGCCGTCCGAATCACTCGCGGCCCAAGTTATGGGGCAATAGAATCAAATTTTCATCGTATCGCTCATATAGCATGTGTTTTAGATATATTGGAATGTTACAACACTATAAATTATAAAAAGGAGTATCACAACAATTTTTACTGTCATAGTTGAGACACAAAAAATGTTTTAAAGTTTTTGTAAAGATAGATATTAGGTACCTATATACAAACTGTTTAATATACACAAATAAATGTTTGTATGTTTGTCCTCTATGCCTGCCTACACCTATGATAAGATTATGACTTTAGTAAATAATCCCGAGAAGGTTCCTAACTAGAAGCGTTTATACTAACCGTGGCAATGCGACGCTTGCCGGGTATAGCTAGTTTAATCCTAATATAATAAATGCGCACTGTCTGTCGCGCTTTCACCTCAAAACTACTGAACCAATTTAAATAAAATTTGGTACACAGATAGTCTAGAGCCTGAGAAAGGACATAGGCTAGTTTTTGCCGAGATAACCAACATCCACGCGGGTGAAGCCGCGGGAAACAGCTAGTAATGATATAAACCTAGTATATAGCCTATATCTATTCATATTGAATAGCTTAAACAAAAAGATATTACCTACGCCTCTTTTTTTATATATTGAAAGACGAGTCTCGATAGCCACTTAATAAGCTATTAAACAACACAGTCTGATCGCTTTCTCTTATATCTCGCGCCACCAATTAATTTATGAACGGTTAGCTCGTTTGTTCAAAGTTTTGTATTGTCTTTATTTTCTAGTTCATTCGTTCATTATAATAGTCCTCAAATAGTATTGTTCTCGGGCTATGGAGCCGCGCTCAGTATCGACAGTTCTGATTACTTTTATAATTAATTTGTTTCGGAACAAAGGTTTGTGTTCGTTGGTTTAATTTCCTCGTATTAGTTAAAAGTATTGTTATTCGTTAGTATTTACATGTATGTTGTTGCTGAAATGTTATTTGGTAGTTAAGCTGTTTTGAAGTTTCTAGAATAGATTTAATCTGCGCATAACAGCGGATTTAAATGTGGCGTTGATAAAATTCACACACGTACTTAGGTACATCTACATTCTGCATAGCGGTTTTTTTTTTTTGCACAATTTTTACATAATATGTTTACTAGCCCGCTACAGATTGGTAGGTCCCCGTGACACTTGACAAGAGCTAAATACAATTTCAATTACCTAAATTTAGACAGTCAACTCCACTACCATTCTTGTTCACTTAGATGCTCTACAGTCTATTACTACCAGTCATGGGAGATCCCATACAAAAAACCATATCTAAATAACATAAGCTTTATTATCCACACAACTCTTCTTCTGCCTATCTCTTAGAGGGAATATAGACAAGCATAGAGCGCGCGCTTCGCAATTTCGATCTCCCATGATTGTCCCATGCGGGGAAAGAACGTGCGTGATAACCTATACCACTACATAATCGTGTAGTCAAAAATTCTCCAAGTATTTTCCATACAGGTAACATCGCCATTTTTGCAGGTTCTACGACGCCCAAACGAACGGCTCCCACGACGAGTACCCACCACAAGCCAAGCGCTCCAGCCTGTTCCTCAACCCCTCGCCCTTCCTCTACCCGTTGCCTAGCAACGCCAGCCTCTTCGACTACGGACATCCGTACCATGCCTACCATGGTAACCAGGAAGGTGGCTTTGAAAGGAGAGATGGTGAGTTAATTTTGGATGTAGACTTTTTTATTTTTGTGATGTAAATTTTATTAGTTATATAATGGAGAAACATCAGAAAGTACTAATGCTTTTGGTCTTACTCGAGACAGACCAAAAACATTATTTATGATTTGATATAACTAATACCTTTGCCGCTAGCTTTTTGGGAACACTCCCAGTAGACAGCGATGGGGACGAATTTTTTATGGCATATTTTAGGTTTATTTTAAATTAGATTTGTTAATTTTATTATTCCTTTTGTATGTATGTGTAGTTAAGTTTATTTGAAATAAAGTAAAATCGTCACTGGTTAATACCTAAGTATAATTTGATAGTAGATGCTCTCCTTTTGTAGTTTTGGTTACTCTTGTTTTAAAGTTGTGAGACATCTTGTGAATCAACTATAGTTTTGTTTTAAAAAAAATACCTTGGAAAATGAAAAACACATTTTTAGTCATCCTTTCAACGCCATGACTACAACATCCTCCTCCATACAGGGGGCATAACAGTCCGCGACGTGTCATCAATGAACGCCTCGTTCTCGGAGCCGCGAGGGCTGGGGCCGGCGCCCTCGGGCCTGCTGAAGACGGACGACGAGTGGAAGAATATCAATACCATGCTCAACTGCATCCTTAGCATGGTGGAGAAGACCAAAAGGGCGCTGGCTATACTGCAGCAAAGAGGTGAGATAGTGAAAATAAATCAGTTCAGAGAGGTTCGACTCTCCCAATACTGACTTCTTCTAGTGTCGATAATTTTATCATTATTAGTTCTGAGCAATCCAAAACATAGCCAAATCGGCTCCTTGATAACTCTTAGTAAAATCTTTGGCTGTGTCGCTAACTTGGCAACTAGGGCAAACAAGCCAGTGTTCCATTGTTTGGGTGGCAATAGATACACCTGTCGCCGCTGCAAAGGACCTACCTATAATTTTTTTTTATATTGACGTAATTTTGGAATTTGCGGACTCATTTTAAGGCTGGTAACGCATATCTAAGTTCCCTTAATATCAGATGAGCCACTTGCCCTGTTGTCTGAAGTAGACATGCTTACTGCCAACCCCATTCTAATAAACAGTATATTCTAGGTATAGAACCAACTGAGAGCAATGACATAAAGCGCGCTGCCAGTGAGATCATGGCGACAGCTGTCAGGCAGACGGAGGAGAGAGTTGCTGAGGTGCGGAGACGAGCTGAGGATGCCGTCAACCAGGTATTTTCATTTCTGGGCACACTTCATTTAGATTGAAAAATTGAATTACAATTTTCTACCAGTTGAGTTTTGACAAGATCAAAAACAAGGTCGATCATTAAAGATTAGCACTTGTCACTAGGTGAAACGGCAGGCGCTACTGGAGCTGCAGCGCGCGGTGGGGGCCGCGGAGAGCAAGGCGCTGGAGCTGGTGGCGGCCGAGCGCGGCAAGGCCGAGCGCCTCGCCGAGCGCCGCCAGTCCCCGCCGCCCGGCCGCGAGCTCAGCCCCAACGCTAGCTCGCAGCAGAACGTGAGTACACACTACTCAGGACCATGTCACTTCTCTAGTGGGGGCTGCGAAGAGCAAGGCGCTGGTGCTAGTGAGCAAAACACAGATTTAAGGAATCCTTTGTAGGATTTTCTTCTTACGAGAATCAGAAAACACGCAAGTCCTTGTGCCTGATTGAATCAATCATGGTCTTTAGTCGGAATTCATCTAGTAATATCGAATATACCTTTCATTAGACTACAAGAATGAGAAAAATGTAAAGTGTGTATTCAAGTCCACTTGGTATTTTCTCTGTATTATAAAATGTATGTTTTTCGCAGTGTTGTTGGAACTGCGGGCGCAAGGCGCAGGAGACGTGCTCCGGCTGCAACGCGGCGCGCTACTGCGGAGCCTTCTGCCAGCACAAGGACTGGGAGAACCACCACCAGGTAACTACCATTACGTAGTAAATACCAATACTTAGTAATATTAGCTGAAGAATTGTTTGCAAAGGGAGGACAAGCAAAAATCAATAAGGGCCATTTCAATGTGCAGAATCTTTCAATGAAGTTTATGTCGAATTTCGAAGGAGAAATATAACTACTATTAAGTACCCTATAGCATATTGCGTAAGAATATCGTTTTGTGAAGAGACTTTCTTACCCAACCCTTAGTCCGGTGAAGCAGTAGAATCCCCCACAAGGCTAACTGCGGCTGCTCACTAAAAAGCACGCTCAATATACAATAAGAGAATGTTTAACCTATTCTTCTTCTACAGGTATGCAGCGGTCGCGACCAGAAACCCACCGCTTTACGAACGTCCCCACCGACCACGCAGCCATCTCTCCCTAAGCCTCTAACCCGCGCCACCACGCCCAGCGCCACCAGCACGCCACTGCCAGACTCCCGCCTTTCCCTCACCACGCTCAACACTGCAGAGCGGTTGCTAGGCAACGAGCGGCCTGAGAGGATAACACTGGCTACGCTCTCCTCTGCTCAAGGGTTGATCGGTATCGGGAAGAAATGACGGCTGACGAAGGAGCCGTTCGCGAGCACTGTCAGGTTGCCGAGGAAGGTTAGGAGGTAGGCTGGACTGGTGTAGAATACACTTAATATCCTACACGAATGGTATCCCTATTTTTGCAGCCTAGCAAAGGTCTTTCCCAAATAAGTTGTGTTACGTTTTTTTTATTCGTCAGTTTATTTTTTATTTTTTTATTTGATTAGAATATATGTAGTCCGTAAATTTATTTACAGTTACAGTAAATTATTTATCTACCAAAGATTTATTTTAAGTAGTAATTTGTATATAATTAATAAAAAAACAATTACCTATCATCATTTTTGGTACAATATTATTGATTATTTTATTAGCATTATTCTATTATCATCATTAATTGTTTATGTTAAACATTTCTTGTAATATAAACTGGTTGAGTGTTAAATAATTAATTCTGCTTTAAATTATAAAATTCCAATCCGGCTTGATTTCGAATGCCATCTGGTTGCATAATCTATTGTAAATACTCTCAATACATTAAAAGTAGTTGATATAACTTTAAATAAATCTTCTATTTATTCAAGTTTCTTACAGATTAAACGTCGCTTAATATAGTTAAACTTAAGAAAGACTCACTCGGTGATCTGTGAGTTAAACAGTTATTTATACAATTGCAGAACCTGTTTGTTAATTTTATTACATACATGTAAATAATAAAGATAAGCTATTGTAAATATAAAAGATTTTATTAATATTCAAATAATGTGAATTTCAATTAATATTTATTACATTTCGTATAATAAAACACTTGATCACAATTTATGTAAATATTTTATTAATAAATGCAATATAAATTAATAGATAATTAATTATATTTAAATTCGTGATTAATATTGTAATTTAATATAAGCGAGTTGTGAAACAATTATTATTGTGAATTTTAAATAATTTTGTACAAATTGTGTAGTTATTTATTTTAAATTGTATAACTGTAATTTAAATTTGATATGTAGCTATTATTTATTTATAATAGGCATCATAAATACATGATAGCAAATATTATTTAAATTTAAATGTAAAATATAATATTTATGAAAATAAAAAGAAATAAGTATACGATGAAAGATATTGTTATTATGTATTTATGATGTTATGTACAAAAGTTATACATTTATAAAACACGGGCATAATTCGGTCATTCTGTAAAAGCGTTTTACTGATCTTGAGTGGTCTTTCGACCCTATTATGTGACATAAGTTATTAATATTTAAAACCGGCCAAGTGCGAGTTGTACTCTCGCATAAAGAGTTCCGTACCATCATACAATTTATGCCGTTAAAATCGAGCAAAAATCTTCGATAACATGTCTGAGGACCCAGTTTTTAATAGCAATACAACCTCTGAGCATTTCAAGTGTTTGTCTGTTGCAATTCTTAAGATCGACCAAAAAAAAACGAAATTCAACATGTTTCTAGAAGAGGCTCAGAGTTCCCTTTTTTATTATTGTTTTTTTTATGAAGTTTTTTTACAGCGGCAACAGTAACACTTACACTCTGTAAAAAATCAACTCTCTAGCTATTACGGTTCATGGTATACAGCCCGCGGACAGACAGACGGACGGACGGACAGCGGAGGTTGAGTCATATGGTCCCGGTGGCACCTTTTATGTACAGAACCCTTAAAAGCCTTTAGGTATATAATATTCAAGTCACTATACATTAAATAAGTATTTCAGCTTATAAAACCTGGCACAGTTTGTTAAATATAAGATTTAGGAATACATTACACCCTAGTCCACTACAGTCTTGTTACAAGCTTTCGTTTTTAATATAGCTTTTAACATGAAGTTTTTATAACGTATGTAAATAATTATAAATAATTATAAATAATAATATATTAATCGGGGATCGAAATAGTTACGATTTTAATCATTTTCATTTAAATCTATATAAATATATAATTCTTGTGTCACAGTGTTTGTAATAAAACTCCTCCGAAACGGCTTGACCGTTTTTTATGAAACGTTTTTGTCTATATTCGGTAGATCTCAGAATAGGTTTAAACTATTTTTCCCTAAGAGATAAGGGTGGCCGGCCCCAAAATTTCTCATAAATATGTGGTCATTTTTCCCAAAAATATGTGGTTATTAATTTGATTTAACTAGATATTTTTTGGTTAAATCAATTTAAAATATTAAATCTCAATTTACTTAGATCACAGAATAATCTATACTAATATTATAAAGCTAAAGAGTTTGTTTGTTTGTTAGTTTGTTTGAACGCGCTAATCTCAGGAACTACTGGTTCAAATTGAAAAATTATTTTTGTATTGGATAGTCCGTTTATTGAGGAAGGCTATAGGCTATATACCATTACGCTACGACCAATAGGAGCGGAGCATAAGTGAAATATGTTGCAAAAATGAAAAACCGTTGAAACTAAAACACGCGAACAAACTAGTTGCTTTATAATTTATAAATTTATTACACAAACAATAGTGTTGAGCAATTGCTTAAAGAGTTACAAAATAGAATAGTGCCTACCTCATTTCTATGTCAACTAAAATCATGCTATTTCGAACCTAGACAATGTTTCCTCTACGTAATAATGTGCAATATTAATAATAATAATAATTGGTGTATAAAATTTCGAATTTAATATTTATTAAGAATAGCAAAAATAATGTTTTAGTTCCCAATAATTACGTAATTGCGTCGAATTGATGAAATAAAATGGTGTTAGAAATAATTGCTGTTGTTTTAATTATACCCTATGTTAGGAGATACCCTTTTAAGGAAAACAAAGCAATTTTGACCAGAATGCCAAGGAAGAGTTGTTTTTCACGCGTATCTTGTAAGTACTTGTGTATATTTTTTCCCTGTTTATCATTATGCTTGTCAATTCCCATATTACCTTGTATCTTTGAAACAGCTGGATGGATTTCGACACTTAAGATATCGTTAGAAATATAAAATATCCTTCGATAAGTGTTTTAAAATAGATTAAAATGACGTTATTTTGGCGATATTGTGGGTGTCGTTCTGTATCGACACAGTCCCAATTTCGTAAAACATTATTTCGACTACTCATTGCTTCGACAGAACATAATGTATTCGACTAGCATCACTTCGACAGACCATAATTCGACAACACTCACCTTCGAAAGACACTAATTTTCTTTATTTTGATAATATATCAAAATAAAGAGAAGCTACTTGTATGTTTAAAAGTAATTTGGAATGAGAAATACTAAAATAAATAATTATTTATTTTAGTAATAATTATTATAAAAAGCCCTGCCCTAGCAGATCTTAATGTTTCTGAGGGCCGTGTTTCTTAAGTCTTTTATTAATACAACTTGTATTTATAAAGTTATTAAAAAGAAGTTTATACCGCCTGGGTTTTCTTTGAAAAAATAAACTTCCAGGCAGTCGACCGGCAGACCTCAGTGGTTTTCTTGGTTAAGCGACTGGCGCATCAAGTAAGTAATCGCATGTTCGAGTCCTAAGGTTTAAGTACTTTTTTTTCACTATTTGTACATTATTACAGAAATGCTACTAGCTTCATAAAGTACATAAAACGTATAATATTATATGTTTTCAACGCAGTAGGTATACAACAACATAATGCAAGTAAATGCAAGTGTGTGTAGTATGTATTAACTAAATAATTACGTACACGATGACCAACGTTCGTCTAAGGTTAATATCGGTTAATAGCTGTTACATTATTAGTTGTATTATACTCGCTGTTGCCCGCGGCTGCGTCTGCAAAAAGTAGCAAATGTCGTTTCTTAGGATCCGGTTTTATGAAGCTTGGTTTTGCCGTAAAAGCGTAGCAGACAGACAGACAGTTAGTTTCGCATTTATGATATAATTATATCTATTAATGTTTGCATTAATTATCATATACTTATCTCAATAGTTGTTGATTCGTATTATTTTCTTTAAAGCTATTCAATTATATCCGTAATAGATATAATAAATATTTAATTGCAACAGAGGCTAAGCGATAGGACTACAAAGCGAGATTGAGGTAGCGGGTTCGATTCCGGCGAATTATGACAGCTGATAATTGTATATAGTGTTTGCCAAGTCTGACCAATGTTTAATGGGGGAAATTAATGCATGCAATGCAATGCTGGGAGTAGACCAACATTAAAACAAAATACTTCTAACTCTTACTAAAATAGGAAGAGGCTCGCGGTTAAGTGTAAGCTACGGTTTTACCGAGGATAAAAGTGAAGCCGCACTCGCCGCTGTAGGTCCATGGATGGGTAATAATTCCTAAGTGCGGGAGTCGTTTTTTTTATACAAATACTTAAATACTATGGAATGGAAAATCTATAGAATATATTAAATTATCTTGTCCATATCTTCCACCACTACGACCAGCCAGCCGCTTAAATAAAGCCAATCGGACATAATTTGCATTTACGTTGTATTCTTCGAAGCTAATTCATAATCACAATGTTATCTGTATAATTTTACATAATTGCAATAGCTCTGCACGATCGATAATATTTATGACATAGTTTAATAGATAAAAGATGGGTACGAACTTATAATTTGTATTTACAATAGTGATTCATATTTTTAAAGTGCCTACTTCTCTGAATGATTTCGTTTAATGACTAAGAGTCTAGACTATGAAACTACATGATTAGACTACAGGATTATAATAAGATTACGTATCTATATACTTTTAATATATAAAGCTAAAGACTTTGTTTGTTTGAACGCGCTAATCTCCGGAACTAATGGTCCGATTTGAAAAATTCTTACAGTGTTGGATAGCCCATTTATTGAGGAAGGTTATAGGCTACATAACATTACGCTGCGACCAAAAGGACCGGAGCATAAATGAAAAATGTTGCAAAAATAAAAAACCGTTGAAACTAAAACACGCGAACAAAGTCGCGGGGGACAGCTAGTCGGGAATAAACGTGACTCATGCATTGCATTTGTAGTAAAGGTTAGTTGAAGAGCTGATTGAAAAATCATTTTCTCCACGCATACAGCTTTGACAGTATGACTGTCTATTTGCCAGTTTGCTTGCGACCACGATCGGTGTAACCTAGTCGAAACGCCTTTAAATTATATATATATTTTATGTTTAAACATCTTATATATGAGTTCTAACCCTTGTCTTAAGCTGGGGTTACACATAGCGAGTGTATTCGCTGCGAATAATACTCGGAGCAACAATTCGACAGCCTGCCTGTCACACACAGCGAGTTCTACACGAGAATTTCGGACTGAGTGCTACTCGATAGCGGCGCATTAAGCGAAATAGCTACTCGCAGCGAGTAAAATTGAACATGCCTAATTCAAGACGCAGTAAAAGAATCTATTCGCAGCGAATAGCCTAGCATGTAGCATGTTCTCTTTACGAGCGCCTAATCGCAGCGAGTATTCGCTATGTGTGACCCCAGCCTTACATATTTTGATCAAACAGTAGGTAAATGAAGTGCTGGCAGCGAATGCGTTCATTACAAAAGGCAAAATTTGAGCTGCCCAGCTCGCATATACTTGTAATTAAAATTTAAATAAACTAGTTAAAAAGTACGTACCTAATTTATAATTTCAATTTCAGATACCTATATAAAATTAGAACCCTATTACCAAGTCTGGCGAAACACATACCTACGCGTTTTTTTTTGTAGTTTCGGAATCCTCACTACACAAGTATTCCCCGTACACTGGCGTCTGGCTGGTATAACACTTCAGTAATACCAAATTAGAAAATTAAAATTATAACAATATAATCTTACAAAAGAGTTTCATCTCAAAATTAGGGTGAAGTAAAATGGTAACGTCACGCCTGAGGCAGACTATACCAAAGAAACGTCACTTCTTAAATATTCCTGAAAACTGACTCTTTGAAGCAACATTACAAAGCTTTCGACCTCACCATTATGACATTTGACACATCTTTGTTGCTCTGTAACAAAGAGATCGCCAGAAGCCATTTCCCCCATCTTGCAGAGCCGTCCGCCCGTCACGGCCGCTGACAAACTTGTGGTGGTTTTGTTCTCAATTTGAAATACGTCGGCCTGCGGCCAATCAGCGCTGAGAACGGTATTGTAGCTGACGATTCTCTTTTTGAAATGAATATGTTATTTTCTGTGTGTTTTATTCAAGATGTTGGTTTCCTGTTTGGGTACCGGGGTTTATAGATTAAAATTATGTTTTGTTATGTTATAAAATTGAGTAATTAATGTTATGTTTATTGTGAGGCTAAGTAAATAAGGATAAAATAATAATACTCTGGATTTAAATTAAAATAATTACAAAATTACAGGTTTTGCAGATGACTAGGTACCTAATTTGAATAAAAAGTTTTGATTTATCTTAAACTTTTATATAGGAATCATTTTAAAAGAAATAAATCCCCGATAATAAGAAGAACCCGTAAATAAGGTTCTGAAGTAAGGATTTATTTCTTTAAGTTGGTACTTATGACTATCAAAGCTCAACTTTCACTCAAAATAAACCATCACGAACATATACACGAATAACACGAGATCTTGTCCAGTCGCTTGATCAAGTGGAGGCTGGTAATTAAACGTTGTGGTGACGTATCTGTCTGTCTGTCCGCCCGTCTGACAGACACAAGAGCGCCGGACATCGGACTACCGGACTAAACGATGAATTCATTTATATCGAGCGGTGGCCATGATTTTAAGGGATAGGAGGTTTAAAAAGTAAAGGTATTGTAGATTGTAGAGTCCTATAAACTCATAATGAAACATGATTTCTAATATATTTTTAAGGTACATACGCTTTTTCAGGCATTTTCAAAAAGTTAAATGACACTAGTTGCGCGTTTCCAAAATGTCACTCCTTTGGAGAAGAACCAGCAAGAAACTCCATAGGTTATTTGTATATATTGTAAAACCTATGGAAATATCCTCCATAAACAATTGGCTGTGACGTGTATTTTATATTTCTGGAGAATCATTGAGGTTAAAGATTTTTGCTTTGTTGTATTTTCGATGAGTTCTAAACAAGGCAATAATTCCAGTGTAGGTGTTTCAAATTTAACCCACACTCAACATTTGGAACCAAAATGTAATTATAATATTGATTTACGTACGTATTATAAACAATATAATTACACCGACTTGATAATGCAACTCTGACTCACAAACACAAAAGTCCCGTTTCATGCCTAAAATGAATGAAACAATGAATTTACCTTGTTGTAGAATTTTCTATCAATTTAGGTTCTGTTTATAATATAATCCATATTGTTTGACTTAAGAATGCACAGCTTCAATTTGAGAGCGTACAAAATTTTTGGTTTTAGAACATCAATATGTTATCCTTCCATTCTTTGGTATATATTGGACCACGATTCCTATTTAAAGAATTGGTCAACGTTTGCTCTTCATAGAGAATAATGGAAGGAAGAGATGGAGGCCTTTGCCCAGCCGTGGGACAACATGTACTGATAATAATAATAACAAATTCTTTGGTACCTAAATTCCTACAAACTAATACAAGCATACATGTACAAACGCCACCTTAAAACGAAAACCAGTCAATACACTCCATTTACCTAAAAACAATCCATACAAAATCCCAATACGTCATTATAACCTTCAAATTATTTCCCAATTTACAAGTCATCGTGGTCACCCTATCCACGTCGCGCCCATGCACGGCCGACAAAAGTACTTGAGGCCCACTCACGAACGGATTTAATCATCGCACGTCACTCCGACCCGCGCGGCGGCGACTGTGCGACATGTCGCCGCGACTTGTCGCATGAAAAAGCGGCAGTCGATGTCAGTTACAGATAATTAGACGATTGGTTTCGTACGTTTGATTGTTTTGCTGTATTTGTATGATTTTTGGACCTACGAACAATGCCGATTTTTTTTTTAATAATTGTAATTTGTGTGATTGATATTATAATTTGAGTTGCGGACGCATTATCGCATGAACGAAATATTAATGTAAATTCCAATTAAATGACTGAGCTAATATAGATTTGTGACAGTTAAATATATATATATTCACTATGTTTTATAAAGTGTACTAGTAATGTGAGAGGAATTCACATTAATAGTGCAATGAGTGGGGTTCAAACCTGCGACCTCTCGATCACAAGGCCGTCACCCTAACCATTAGGCTATTGCCGCTTTAATTATATGATATAATTTTAATGCAATTTAATGTGAAAATCGAAGAAATTAATAGAGATTATTATCTATTCTTATTCTTCCGTTCTATATGTTGAGAAATATTTTAGATCCAAAGCATTATTATAAACAGGAACTTAATTTAAGTAAATTAAATTGTAAGTAAGATTGCCTAGGTAACTGTGTCGAAGGTAAATCCTAAGTAGTAGGGAAGTACAGGGAATTTCGCGAATTTAATTACATAAGGGAAAGTTTGTATGAAGCACTTTTAATTAAATATTATAAACTTTTCTTCCTCTTAGTTTCCCGAGACTGAGAGAAATAATTAAATATTTAGTAAAGAAGTAGAGGATTTTATTGGACAATGAACCAACCATAGTTAGTATGTATAAATACTATTCGTAAAATAATAGAGAAAGTAATTCTGTATCTCTGTATGTTACGCTTTTACGGCTAAACGGTCGAACCGATTTAGATGAAATTAAAAAGTTTTAAACATTCATTGTTCGTGTATACATTATAGGTACAATTAAGGTTTATATATTTGCTTTAGCGATGAGGTAGGTACTGCGCCGTGACCTCTTTTTCACGTTTAAACAAAAACAAAATATCTTAATTCCTATAAATTATTATGAAAAGGTTATTCACTCATATTAAAAGGTCGTGCATCACCGCACTAGTCTGGTTGTGCGTCATTGTTTACCGACAGACAGCGTGGTTCTACAAGCGATGCAAATTACTCTGATTCACTCACTGACTCAGTACTTCCTCAATATCCGCACCGAGACCCACACAGAGTAGAAAAATAGACATTTAACAGTATAAATATTACAGAATTATTAGTTGTACTATGTTCTACTGTATGTATTTGTTTTTCTTTTTTTATGTTTGTTCGCCGATTTCTCTGTCAATTGTGAACCAATTTAAATATGTGGACTAAAGGACGCAAATACATGAATACCTTTAGAAAAAACTTAAAAAACGAAATAAGTGCTTATAAAATTTGAGGGTTGTTCTCGATTTCCTCGAGATTCCATCATCAGATCCTGACTTGGTGACAATGGGACCATCTCAGGAGTGTACTCTTTCGGATAAATAAAAAAAAATCGATCATGAAAAAAATAGAAGAAAAAACAATACTTGAAGTGGAACCGACTGAAAGAGGTATAGAACCTCCTCCTTCTTGGAAGTCAGTTAAAGATTATCCAGATTTGAAAAATATGTGGATCACATAAATGTTGGTCCCATACATAGAATATGCAGCACGTTGCACCATGTTGTTTGGCGTGGTGGGCTATATCATTCACCAAATCTACCCTAAGCTACTTAATTTCTAAAGAATTTTCAACTGTAGACAGCCAATACGCTCGCTTAGGTACCTTACGTCGTGTTTCACGGCCGTTCCAAACTATTTTAAAGGACTCATCAATTAGTGTCTAGCCTCACTCTCCCAATAATACCCTTTTATTTAGTTTTTGCGCTTTGACTGCTTCACCGGACTTTTTGGCGAAACCATAAGAGCCTCCAACCAACGAGCCACCATTATTTTGGAAGACCACCATTCAGACCTTGACCGAGTGCGTTGCTAAGGCAAAAACAGCATGGGAAGGCTCGATCTAAGTACCCAATGATCCCTCCTTGGGAGAGTGAGGGATCAGCTTCACCTATTTTTACACAAATACATAGTTACATACATACTTACCTACCTACACAATTACATACTTATTAGATAACGCCAAACTATCTGCTTGTATCATTAAACGAAAAACTGATCTGTATATTACGTTAATGGCAATTGACGTAAAAACGTATTGCAGTTCTAATTAAGAATGTTACAAATCTATATACTAATATATAAAGCTGAAGAGTTTGTTTGTTTGTTTGTTTGTTTGAACGCGCTAATCTCAGGAACAACAGGTCCGATTTGGAAAATTCTTTCAGTGTTGGATAGCCCATTTATTGAGGAAAGCTGTAAGTTATATAACATTACGCTGTGACCAAAAGGAGCTGAACATAAATAAAAAATGTTATAAAAATGAAAAACCGTTGAAACTAAAACACGCGGGCAAAGTCGCGGAGGACAGCTAGTTAGGTATAATTACTCATTCAAAAGGTCGACTAATCGGTTATCATTTTCAAAATTTCCTCGAATCAAATAATATAGATAGGTACTTATTGAACAATTAGCTCACCGCATTCTCTTGGTTTGGAGTGGTTTAATAAACTAACTAAGTTACTACCGTTCTGCCTGACTACCAGTCTGCTATATACCTCCGGAACCGTTAGACGTACACACAATGAAGATTACGGTAAGCTTTTGTTTTAAATTTCACTTGTTGTATATTTAAATGCTTTGTTTAATGTATGTTCGTTGGTACAGTACATATAGTTTCGTGTTCAAATGTACAAGTCAGGTTTTAAGGGCTCTCTTCCTGTGTTTCTGTACCTACTATACTGATTTCTTTGATTTCTCAATTCTGCGTCATCTACCAATGATTTACGTGCTGCAGGTTCGGTCCCCACATTGTACAAAAAAAATTTCGGTCAAAGTCTAAACGTTTGGAACGTCCCACGACCGAGGATTAGATACTTCCCTTTAGTCTCTTTTTATTAATGAATTTACTTTCTTTTCGCATCAAGATTATAAACTTTTTTATTACTCCTAGAATTTAAACACTTATTAGACTACGCGATATTAAGTCTCGAGTCAGTCTAACTAGTATGTCTTACTGACTAAATAGACAAGCTCCCTAATACCTACACCACGCAAAATATCGCTTAGCGTGCCACATTTTGCGTGGCAAGGCAAAGAAATTAAATAAGTAGATACGACGTCAGACAGCGCGGCCGAAAGCAGTTTTACAGTCTAATAATTAGACTGTCTAACTGTCTTACACTTATTACACACTCTCAGTGAGCGCTTTACGTGTTTTCTATTATGTAATATTTCGATACCTGTTTATTGGTCTATGATGTATTTCCTGTAGATATTAACAATATTTAACTATTTACAGCTGTTAATCGTGGCTCTATGCCTGGCGCTGACCCTGGCGACTCCCATCCAGTCGTCGAGCTCGAGTGAAGATGACGCGCTGATCTACCAGAAACAGATTAAAAAATTCGAGACCCAAGACAGAAGATTCGCGCCGCCAGAACGTGAGTAAATAATAATAAAACCTACATAAGTAACTCTTCATATCCATACTCTTTTCAAGTGAATTTCTATTAATTAGATTTGTAACAAATAACGCGTAAAAAAATGTAAAATATAAAAGTGCACCATAAAGCCAATAGACCAATAATAATCTAATGCGTGTCGGTCACCGGTGGCCGATGCGTTGCTAAAGCTTGACATAAAATAATTTACAAAACATATTAATAATGCTGGTGAATTACTTACTAAGAAAATAAAAAAGCATTTTTACCGGACCAACTAGGTAGGTACCAAATGCATCTTTACTATTCCTGTTGGCATGTTGACACTTACTCACTTATTACCAATTAAAAAGTCATTATTTGTTAGTTACTTTACCACTAAACCACAAAATAATTCATAATTGAATTAAAGAACCTTACGTCAGCACCATAGAAATGTTAGCAATTTATTAATTATTTTTGTTTCAGCAACACCTTTAGAATATCGAGTGACCAAGGGCGAATATGTCTGCGGGAACAAGATCTGTAAGTTAACCCCCGGAGTGGAGCCCCCGGGCTGCAACGGAATGTGCCAATACCCTATTTAGCCGCTAACATAATGTATTTAAACTATTTTAATAAAATGGTAATACTTTTTGATAATAAATGGTTTTGAATGTGTACAGTCTGCAAAATCGTATAGAATAAATGAATAAATGTGAACAATATCACATACATTGCTCTAAACCCAAAGTAAGTAGCTGAAGCACTTGCGTTATGGAATCGGAGACAACGAAGGTACCACAAACATCTAGGTGTTTGTGGTACCTTCGTTGTCTCCGAGACAATGTAGAAAAGTCCCTTGGTATTATAAACTTAAACTAAACAGACTGAACTAATAGCTGGTTGGTACAGTTAACCATATCAACTTCCACTGCTTCAGGTTCGATCCCCGCACAGAACTAACATTTGTAAAACCCCGAGACACGCAAAATCTCTATTGCGTGAATAGATAAAATCACTGTAGTTCCTACTTCCAAAACGGTCACCAGCGCTTTTCGAAATTTTCATTTACCAAAAAAATATTTATTTTAAATAATAATCTAAGCAAAGTCCCCCGCCTCGTCTGTCCGTCTGAACGCGATAAACACAAGAACTACCGGACGGATTTTCACATGGTTTTCACTCTGAATAGAGTGATTCAAGAGATGGTTTGTTTGTAAAATTCACTAAAATTTTGTGTACCCGCGAAACCGGGGAGGGTCGCTTGAAAAATAATAACACAGTATAATTAAAACAGTACAACTATTTCTTATCCTTTTCCTTCGTCTTCCAAGTCTCCTCCCACTTCTTCTGCGACAGTTTGAAAGTGGCGACATCTAGTTTCGCGGCGAGGAGTCTGCCGTACATGGTACTGTTGAGTAAGTTGCTCTTATCTGCTAACTCTGTCATTTTGCTATCTTTTAGTAGAAGCCCTGAAAAAAATTATAAAGGTTAAGAGACAATTTGTTTGATATTCAAATAAAACAAACAGAAATAACTGAAATATACACACAAATAACTTATCTTGTATGTATCTTTTGACCTATTGTTTGTTGAAGTGGTTACGTCATCAAATACAGTATACTTTTAAGCTATGACGACGTATGGCCGATGAATAAAACCACGAGTAACACATAAAAGACTTATCCAAAGAAGTAAGTATACCAAAATAGATTATAAAATTAAAAATTGAAAAATATAAAACAAAATAATGACTATTGATTTTATAAAACGAATTGCAGTTCTAATTAAGAATGTTATTAATTACTCATTCAAAACGTCGACTAAACGGTTAGACCATTATCAAAATTTCCACGAATCAAATAATATAGATACTTATTTAACAATTAACTCACTGCATTTTCTGCGCTGTGATTCGGCGTAGTTTTATGAACTTACTAAGTTACTACCGTTCTGCCTGACTACCAGTCTGCTATATACCTTCGGACCTGTGAGACGTACACACAATGAAGATTACAGTAAGCTTTTGTTTTAAATTTCACTTACACTAATTTTGTTAATATATTTATATGTTTAGGGAAAAAGATCTATGTAATATAGCGAGTTGGTTGTGTATATTAAGGTCGGTTAGATAGAAACCAGTTTTTGTTGCTATTTATTAAGGAAGTTCGGTTCAATGTTGTATATGTATTTAAATGCTTTGTTTAATGTAAGTATGTATTTTTGTTGGTACAGTATAAATGTATTGTAGAAAAATTTGAACACGAATCTATATGTAGTTTCGTGTTAAAATTTTTGTGAAAGACAGGTTTTTAAGGGCACTCTTCCTGTACGTTTCTTTGTTCCGTCAATTCTACGTCAGCTACCAATGAGTTACGTGCTGCAGGTTCGATCCCCGCATCGTACAAACATTTTTTGATACGCAAATGTTTGTTCAAAGTCTAAACGTTTAATATGTCAGGCGACTGAGGATTAGGTACTTCCCTTAATCTCTTTTTATAAGTGAATTTAAATTATTTTTGCACCTAGTGTATAAACTTTTTTATTCGCGATATTCAGTCTCAAATCAGTCTAACTAGTACAATTTTACTAACTAGACCAGCTCCCTATTATACGACGCAAAATATCGCACGCTAACTCTTTCTCAAGGCAAATAAATAAGTAGACACGTCGTAAGACAGCGCGGCCGAAAGCAGTTTTACAGTCTAATAATTAGACTGTCTAACTGTCTTACACTTATTACACACTCACAGTAAGCGCTTTACGTGTTTTCTATTATGTAATATTTCGATACCTGTTTAGTGTTCTATGTTGTATTTCCTGTAGGTATTAACAATATTTGAACATTTACAGCTGTTAATCGTGGCTCTATGCCTGGCGCTGGCCCTGGCGACTCCCGTCCAGCCCCAGCGCCAGAAGAAGGAGTTGCTGATCAACCGACCGCAGTTCGACGCATTTGGGGCCAAAGAGAAGAGGGGCATGAGGGCTGAAGTGAAAGGAGTATTCGTGCCACCGGAACGTGAGTGCCTACCTAAATAACTCTTCTTATCCGAACTTTTTTCAAATGAATTTATTTTAATTGGTTTCGTGACAAATTACTCGTTATAAAAGCATAATGCAACAAATAAAAGTAGATACACCACAGAGCAATAATTAAATCAAAGAACCTTACGTCAGCAACATAGATAAGTTAGTAACTTATAAATTACTTTTGTTACAGCAACACCTTTAGAATATCGAGTGACCAAGGGCGAATATGTCTGCGGGAACAAGATCTGTAAGTTAACCCCCGGAGTGGAGCCCCCGGGTTGCAACGGAATGTGCCAATACCCTATTTTGCCGCCAATATAATATACATATTTAATTTAAATTATTTTATTAAATTATTTCTTTTTTATCTTAAATGTTTTTTAATGAATCAGTCTACAAAATCTTATAGGATAAATAAACAATAAACAAATAAATGTGAACAACATCACATGCATTGCTCTGAATCCAAAGTAAATAATTTGTTATGGAATCAGAGACAACGAAGATACCACAAACCCGCAGATCCGGGACAATGTAGAAACGTGGTTTTCTACATAGACCTGTCCGAGGATCGAACCCGGAACCTCAAAGTGAGCCACACCTTGAAAACTGGGTATGTACGCCCCTCGACCACAGAGGTCATCGTTACAGAAATCACATAAGGTTTTTTCAAATATCACAGTTTGCCTGAGCGCAGGCTTTGACTGCTTAAAATCACATCACAGAGTACTTTTAATCACATACAGAAGACATTAATATTTAAGGTTATCTGAATTACCTTACAACGCCATCTATTGGTAAAATATTAAACTAAGCAGACTGAACTAATAGCTGGTTGGTACAGTTAAGCATGTCCACGTCCACTGCTTCGGGTTCGATCCCCGCACAGAACTAACATTTGTGTGATATACGAATGTCTATTCAAAGTTTGGATGTTGTTCGTATGTGATTTTAATGTTTGTAAAACCCCGGGACACGGAAATCTCAATTGCAAGTGCAGTGCAGTTAAATCATAATTTTAATCAATAATAATAAATATTTTAAATAATAATCTATACAAAGTCCCAGCCTCGTTTGTCTGTCTGATCCGGATAAACACAAAAACTACCGAGCGGATTTTCATATGGTTTGTATAATTCATTAATGTTTCGTGTACCCGCTAAGCCGGGGAGGGTCGCTTGTAAAACAATAAAACAATATAATTAAAACAGTACAACTATTTATTATCCTTTTCCTTCGTCTTCCAAGTCTCCTCCCACTTCTTCTGCGACAGTTTGAAAGTGGCGACATCTAGTTTCGCGGCGATGAGTCTGCCGTACGTCGTACTGTTTAGTAAGTTGCTCTTATCTGCTAACTCAGTCATTATCTTGACTTTCTGCTCCGGGGAAGCCACTTCGAAAATCTTTTCGAAAGCTCTGGATCCATATTGGGAGAGTGCTATCTTTTGGTAGTAGCCCTGAAAAAAAATTAAGGCTTAGAGACAATTTGTTTAATATTCAAATAAAACAAACACGGAAATAAATGAAATATACACACAAATAACTTATCTTGTATGTATCTTTTGACCTATTGTTTGTTGAAGTGCTTACGTCATCATATACAGTATACTTTTAAGCTACGACATTTAGGCAATAAATAAAACCACGAGTCACACACAAAAGACTTGTCGAAAGAAGTAAGTATACCAAAAAAGATTATTAAATTAAAAATCGAAAACTAAGAAACAAAAAAATAATTAAAATAAATACAAAAAAAGGATTCAGGGTTTCTTTGGATAACTAACTTAGTGCTGCAATTCTACAGTATTAAATTTGCTCAAACAAAATCTTAATTATTTAGCAAACTACTGCTACTACACAACGCAAATCTTTTTTAATTTTTGCTTGGCTCCTAAAGTTCGTAACATATACCACGTCAAATAAACACAAAATGTGATACATTCCTGCCTTAATTTTAAACGTATATTAAGTATAGAGAACACTATTTAGAAAACATTATGTACCTTGAGTCTCCATATAAGTTTGTCCCTGGCCTTGACGCCCACACACTGTCCTCTAGCCAGCGCGTCTCCCACGTGGCAACCCTTCGCATCACACAGGATCACCATCAACTGCTCTGACGTCAGCTCCAGCAGACCCGTTACTGCTTTCGCTGGACGCTGGAGGGGAAACAATAAGTACAGGTTGGTTGCTAGATAGATGGGGTTAGTAGATTATTTTTCAATTTAACAAAAACTTGACCAACCTCAGCGAGTGCGGCTTAAACTTTTTTTTTTAATATATAGGGCCAACTCACGGCCATCTGATCCCAAACTAAGCAGAGCCTGTATTGTGGCAACCAGACAACAGACACAGAACAAATGATCATGCTCATCACACAAAGATTTGTCCTGCGTGGGAATCGAACCAACGACCTCCGGTTTAGCAGTCAGGGTCACTAACCACTAGACCAACAGGCCCGTCAATTTATTTATTGGTCAAACCGTACGGCTCACACGCCCCTCTGACTTGCGGGCTTAATAAAAATCAAGGAAAAATAAAATGTTTCTGTAATATGTAATGACAAATAATAATGTATTTACCTGAAAGTCGAGTATACACTGCAGTATCACAGATCCGTGAACATTGATGAAGTATTCCTTGTGGAGCGCGGAGAGGTCGACGCGGTCGGCCGGCAGCAGGCGCAGGCACAGCACTGAGAAGTACTTCTGCAGCTCCGGGGCAGAGCACTCCAGGGCTGCTTCTAGACTCTGCAAGGATATTACGATATCAAATTAGTCTTTATGTATTGTTCAAGTTAGAAAATCGATACCAAGTGGCGTCCTCTAGCGTCGGAAAGTAGCAGCAGCGACGGAAGATAAGAGAAAGACACCCACAAACCGTTCCTCCTGTGAGGGAGCGAGAGCGTTGCAGGGAGAGCTCTGATTGGCGGTTGAGCGAAATATCGAGAAAGTTCGATTGAGTCGAGCGAAACACAAGGTCATTAATTAAAATCTAGTTATTAAAACCCTATGTAAAATAGTAAATCAATGCTTAAAACCTTATATTAATAAAGGTATATTTCATTGAAGACACTGATCTAAACTCCCACAAACATTTAGTTAATCCCAGTTGTTCTAACAAATCAGGGTGCATACAAAAAGTACAAAAAAAAACACATTAGCCAAATTTGAAATAAATTAATTTTAATTTTGATTTGATTTTGATCTCTGTTATAGTAGTAAAGTATTGCTTTTTTCGAGCCAAAATTAATTGTAAGTATGAGTCAGCAACCAACTTAGTGACCTTAGTTTTAACTTAGTGACCTAAGTTTTAACTTAATGACCTTAGTTTTAACTTAGTGACCCTAGTTTTAACTTAGTGACCTTAGTTTTAACTTAATGACCTTAGTTTTACTCAGTGACCTGAGTTTTAACTTAGTGACCTTAGTTTTTAAGTATGTCTATTATATATTGTGATACATTACATTAATATACTGCGCCTGCTTGGCCTTGAGCCGCAGACAGGCCTTGGCCAGCGCGACCAGCACGCCGCTGTTGCCGCACGCCAGGAGCGCGCCCAGCTTGTCCGACAGCTCCTCGAACATCGGCTCGAACTGAAATAAACTTAGCACTGTAGATGGGAAAAACCGGATTCACGCATAAAGGGTTCCGAGCCACCTTTAATTCTATTTATTTTTATTATTTGTTGTTATAGCAGCAACAGCAATACACACTCTATGAAAATTTTAACTATCTATTACGGTTCACAAGGTACAGCCACTAACAGACAGACGGACGGACGTATGGCCATCGGAAGCTTAGTAAGGGCTGGATGATAATGAATCTAAGGATCATTTGACAGCAGGCAGTATAGGTATAGGACCGTGCCACGGGATTTATCCATTGGACAGATATTTGTGATCCGCAACTGTCTTGTCCTTGTCTATTTATGATTTCTATGTTAGTAAGAACCACCCTGACTCAGAAATGAGGGTTAATGTTAACAATTTTACCGCCAGGTGCGCTCCATAGTTCGTTGGAGGGATATGACAGCTGACGCGCCAGTGGCGCCAACTGGTGAGCGCAATAATGGTATCCCTCATTATAATGTGGAAAAAGGGGGGATATTCTGGGGAATTAGTGAAATTGTTTATTATAGAATGCAATATTCAAATACGAGAGAAAGTTACAGATTTTTTCAGAACCCCGTCTTATACCTACATGGATGGGGATATCTCACCTCTTCCTTAACATCGCAGTTGTCGATAAGCCGCTGCACGGTGTAGTTGAGCATGGGCATGGCGGCCAGCCGGCCCAGCCGGTTGATGAAGCAGCGCGCGTAGATCTGCGTGTACGTCTTCTTCTTCGACACAAATAGAGCCGCTTCTAGTAACCTTGAAGGTATAATATTATATGTTAACATTTAGTATGCCGAATGCTGATTATAACATGATAAATTTAATGCTTGATTGAGTAAACAGAAATATTTAAACTAGGCTTTTAGCGAGAGTTTACTTTCCTATGCTATATAACACACTACATAACTGCTTATATGTATATGCAACTGTACTAATAGGATGTACTAAACTACATATACTTACATAACTATGTTAGGCGAGATGAAAATTTGTGAGATGAAAAATGACATTCTCCATTTAGGAAATAGATATAAAGAGAAGAGATATTTAATGAGATAAAGTTAAATATTTTATTTCCGTTTTAACACAGTTCAGGTTCTTCCTCCCAGGAATGACATTTTGGAACCGCACATCTACCGCCACCCACAGCCACAAATCAACTGCAGATTTCAAGGCTTTGGTCCTTAAAACACCTTAAAAATGCTTAATACATACCTCACTGCAGCCTCAGACTTGAAGACAGGTGGCAGATCACTTTCCTGCACCGCAGCACTGTCCCCGTCACCATCCTTCACCTCTTTCTTATCATCATCACCGTCTGCCACCCAGTCTTCAGGCGCAAAGGACTTGTCCAAAAGCTCCCGAAGAATTTCCTTTGTTGCATTCTTATCTACATTTTTTATCGCATATAGCAAGACTTGGAGAAATCCAGATGTCGTGTTCTGGAATGGCAAGTCTTTAAACTGCGGCCAAGATGATAAACGGGTAAAAAATTCTTTTACTAAATCTTTAAACTCATCGGGAACAATTTTGTATGACATAGTGTTTGAGTGTGGCGGTATTCCTTTTCCATCATCAACCGTTTGTTTGAAGATGTTTGCTTTAGGCTTCTCTCCAGGCAGTAATGTAATGCCACTTAGACATTTTACTACACTACGTAGAATATAATTTGCGGTTTTATCCCAGACAAACTCTTCTAAGTTATTAAGTGCGTATTTTGAGATTTTTAATGTGAATTCATGGCATTTTTGGATATGTTCTTTGTCATATTTTGGTTCTGTTTTTTCTACTTTTTGTTTCTTCTTAGGTACATTCTCTTCTTCTGGAGTATCTTCTGGACTCGTCTGTAAATGTTCTGTGGCCCTTTCACAAGCTACTCTGACTAATGTCTCTATTACATGGCTAGTGAAGTTATCAGAGCACAGTTTACGGAGGTTTGGTGACACAACCTCCATGTATCTCTCCAAGTCCTCAGGCGATGCGAAAGGCAGCAGCAATTCTATGACTCTGCAGCCGAGCTGGTTCCCAATAACATTCAATTCTTCTTCTTTTGTCCGTTCTAATACATTGTTGACTAAGGTTTCTGAAATTTAAACAAATAATTTTTTCTTAATAAATAAATATATCTTTTTAATTGAGCTGAGCATTTTAGAAACCTAACATAAATCAAGGGATTTTCTAATTCAATTAGATAGCTTCAATGTATGTTTGCCTGTTATTTATAACCATTATATATTAAGAGCTGAAAAATGTTATTTATGGTAATAAAACCTCAATTTTAGATTTGTACTTAACTTATTTCTATAGATGTAGCTTTTAAATACAACTTACGTCTCTCTTCCTTATCCTCAATGCCTTGTTTCATGACATCCAAGATACCAACAAAGTATTGGTATAATTCCTCAGGAATCCTACTTCCGCGTCCCATCTGACCTTTTTTCGCGTATTTCTTAGCATTAGCCAAAAAGTTCTTGCGTTTCTTTCTCGACCTCTTCTTGTTAGGATTGTCATCCACATTTCCTTCGCTCATTTTTAATGTTTAGAAACTTTACAAACAAACAAAACACCAGGTGAATTTTGAGGTTATGTAAATGTCAAAGTCAAACTCATGCGGTTTTGACTTTTAGGCGATTGACGTTAGTGATGATAAATAAGTGTGTATTGTAGAAATAATAGATTGATGACTTTTTGTATTTCTGTTTCAAACCATTTTCTTTAGCACTTTAGGTGTTGAGGAGGATTTACAGAGATATACACAATAATAATATTTTAAAATAAAAAGATTACGTTTTAATAAACTACATCAAAAAAAATAAAACTGTAGGTAAGTTCATAATTTAAACAACCTTGTGACTCTAAAATAATAGCTAACTTCGTAAAAAAACAAGCCCCTGGAATTTGAACCACCGACCAAGCGTCCGGCCGCCGCCGACGTCTCCCATAATCATCCAAGCACTTTATTTTAATATTCATATAGTTCTTTCGGCCCAAACACGTCACAATGAATAAATAAACGCAGGATATGGATGTAGTGATGTTTTACATATCCTAATAAGTCTACAAATAGTGTCTAAAAGTGATGTGTATTGTATCGAATCTTAATAGACGTATTCGAACTACATAAGTGAAATTGTTGGTGACTTCTATAAAACAAGACATGCAATAAAAACATTGAGTTAAATTTTTGGAATTTTAAACGTTATTGTGCTACAAAAAAGTGCTAATCACGGACAAAAGCAAGTGTAGTGGACACATACAAATGTACTCTCATCATAAGAACATTTAAAAATATAGTAAGTGGTGAATAATTAATAGTAAATGTATATAAAACCGTTAAGTATGTTTTGTTTTAAAAAGTGAACTTTGTACCATAAGTGGTGCCCCTAGTAGTGAATAGCGAAACAAATATTGACATTGACGTATAAAAATTGACATTAACATTAGAGTTGCTACTACAAATAACAAATACTTCATGACAAACAGCGCCATCTAGTGTCAAAAAGTGGAAATAAAATTGACATTCTGACCAGTGTTGCCATTACAAAAAAAATAGAAAAGTGTTGCTACAATAAATTAGTGATACCAGAATAAGAAAATAATTTTTTTTTGGTAGAAAATACAAATATTTAAAATACAAAACATGGAGCCCGAGAAAAATATTACTTTACGCAAAAGAAAAACTCATCTCACACTCTCCTTAAATGATGTTTCGAACACAGATACAAATCTATTCGATGCTACTATGACAAGTTTACCGAACACGTCATTAAATGATAGCCAAAATATTTATGACCTAAGAGAAAAGATAGAAAGTCTAAGTAGAGAATTAGATATTGCCCAAAAAGAAATTGAGAATTTAAACTTGGAAAACTATCGCTTAAAATGTGATTTGAATAAAAGCTTACAAACAACTCAAGCTTACAAAAATCTTGCTCTATCAGAAAGCCGATGCATGACTCCATTATCATCGCGTGCTAATAAACGAAAAGGACGCTGCTCTACACCAGCCCAATCTCATACACTTTCTAAACTAAACACAAGTAATAATGAACAGGAAATTATCAACGGCCGACCTCCTTCAAAGCAGGGCTCCGAAAATCAAGTATTGGAATCCTGTCTTAACTCCACTGAGCAACGAAACGACGAGGCCTCCGCTCAACCCTTCGAGACTGACGACGTGAAAGTACTGAGTAAAGATACTTCTGTCAACAATTCAAGCACCACCCAAACTAGTCAACCTAAACTGAATCTTAATAAAAACTTAACCCAAACAAATAACGTGACACCGAAAAAGAAGAACACTATGAGCCCAAGAGTTCACGAGGATACCAAGCAAAGAAAATTATGCGTATTAAGTAACAGTACACATAGAGGCATATTACAAGCGATTGAAGGTTTTTTTTTCTTATGACTTTAAGTATTGTAGCTACTTAATGCCCAACTCAAAAATAAGACATCTGTTAGCTAATATTAAAACAAAATTGGAAGAATTTACTTTAAATGACTATTGTATAATTTTATTAGGCGATTCAGATATTAAAACTGACAATAACTATATTGACCTCGTGAAAGTAATTAATGAAAGCTTGAGACAAATGACCCACACAAATATCATAATATGCACACCTACTTACGTACGGGGATCCCCTATATATAATTATAAAGTTGAGATATTTAATAACCTACTTTACATGGACCTAGAATATCATAAATACGCATACTTTTCTGACTCAAATAATGACCTAGAATTTAAATATGATATGTTTTCAGATAGATCAGGGAAACTAAATAAATATGGAATAAATGTCATATTTAAAAATATTATGGAAAGGATCAAAATTGAATTGAACCAATTAGTGAAATATTAAAAGATAATGTAAGAATTACAGATCTAACGTCGATTGTGAATAATTTTAATGACTATTTTATTGACCAAGCTGCAAAATCGATGCGTACAAATAATTATAATAATAAAGCACTTTCGAATCAAAACATGTACACTAACCTAAACTCAATTTTCCTTACCCCCACAACCCCAATAGAAGTGGACAGGGAAATCAAGCAACTTAAAAATACATCGAGTGAGGGTTACGATGGTGTCTGTACTAAAGTAATAAAACAAGTGTCGCAATTGATTGCAGCTCATCTTAGTTATATAATAAATTTATGCATTTCTACTGGAACTTATCCGGATAAACTTAAAACATCGGTTGTTATTCCTCTCCACAAAAAAGATGACAAAAGAAATATGGGGAATTATAGACCTATAGCTTTGATACCCATCTTCTCAAAGATATTTGAAAAAGCCATTCTTAGTCGTCTTTACAATTTTCTAGAGAAATATAATATCTTGGCTAGCGAACAAAAAGGATTTCGCAAGGGTAAGTCCATTAACGCCGCAATATATGAACTTACTAGCATTGTTTTGACTAATATGGACAAAAGAAATCCAATATGCGCTATTTTTATGGATATGAGTAAAGCTTTTGACAGTGTTGACCATAACATACTGCTTCAGAAATTAGATTCATATGGCATAAGGGGAAAGACACTAGACCTCATTCACTCATATCTATGTGATAGAAAGCAGTTAACAGAAATAACTAGTATATGCCTTAAAACGAGGGATGAGAAGACATATAGATCCCAAACTAGAACCATAAAACTAGGAGTTCCACAAGGTAGTGTCTTGGGTCCCTTGCTTTTTCTTATTTACATTAACGATCTCCCTAGACACATAAAGCATCCCATGGTACTTTTTGCAGATGACAGCACTGTAGTAATAAAATGTGACAGTCAAAATGACTATGAAAATGAAATTAATGAAACATTGAGAACCATAATTAAATGGCTAATTGATAACAATCTGAAAATAAATTTAGAAAAAACAAATATAATGCACTTTCACCAAAGAACTCAACCGAAAAGTATTCATGTAAATTATAACGGGCAGACAGTAGAATCTGTAACAAATACAAAATTTCTAGGAATAAATATTGATTATAGACTTTCATGGAAAACTCATGTAGACAATCTCTGCAAAAAAATCAATAAATCCTCATTCGCTCTTTACAAGCTCTCCAAAATAGTTAGCAAAGAAGCTATTTTAACGGCCTATCACGGACTAGTTGCGCCATTACTGAGATACGGCATTATATTCTGGGGTAATTCGGTAGATAGGGAATTTATATTTAAAGCTCAAAAGAAGTGCATTAGAGCAATGTGCCAAATAAATAGTACAATCAGCTGTCAACCTTACTTTAAAAATCTAAAAATTCTCACATTGCCTTCCCTATACATTTATGAATCAAATATTTTTGTGAAATTAAATCTAAGCTACTATAACACTGCTGTCAAAAGCTATTATCGAAAGTTAAGGGATAAAAAAGGTTAGAGGTACAAATACCTTATGGTAAAACAGCACTATTAAATAAAAGTATTTTATGCATGACATCATTAATCTATAATAAATTGCCTGATGACATTAAACAATTACCAATCCTCCAGTTTAAAAAGAAATTACATTCATTTTTAATAGACAGATGTTATTATGATGTCAAAGATTACCTGTGTGACAAAAATATTGTATTCCAATAACAAGAAAGAAAAAATAATTATCATTTTCCCACATAATATGTATGACAATATTGTGAATTGTACTTGAATACCATTTAAATTGCTTGTGTATTTCCTCTTTTTTTAATAATGTTATAATTGTAATGTTGTAATGTTATAATAATGAATAGTGACTAATACGACTTGGAATTGAATTTGTATGTATTTATAATTTGGAATATTTTAATAATGTATCGAAACTAATACGACTAATTGTGTTTTAACTTCTGATTTGTATTTTTATTATTGTATGCCTCAACGGCGGGACATAGCTGAACTTATTTTAATTATTTAAGACCTGTATATATGCTGTATACCTATAGTCCACAATAAAGATGATTTGATTTGATTTGATTTGATTTGAATAAGCCTGTTTAACGTGTGACTAACACATTCTTATCACCATATCGTAAAGTTATCGACTAGTTTCACATTATTAGTGTGTGCTATGAATATAAATAAGGCGATTAAGCTTTCTTTGAATGAAAATTAAATTAAATTGTTGTGTAGCATGCTAAATAACAATAGGTACCCATTGACTTGAAGCCGTGGAACTTTTTATTTTTTTTATAAGTTAAATAAATTAGATGTTTTTTTTAAATATTCCATCCCTAGCTATCCTGAGTTACCCTACTTATACTTACTATATAAATTATACAAATTATGCATACGAAATAACCTTGAACCGGTCTTCACTTATCACCAAATTATTTTTGCCCATACAAAGCATAGATCCCGCAACAGGAAGTTTACTGACCGATAAAGATACTTAAAAAATCACAGACTTGAGCGTCTGACGTCAACACGCCAGACATAAAGTGATGACGTATAAAAGCTCTCGAAAGAGATGCAAGATGTTTCGTTCAGGCGCCAGAGAAATGCGGTGCAACGGTGGGCAACGAAACCAAGCGTCGAAACTAGTTTACCGCCGGCCAGCGGGATAGCAAGCGCTCGATACTACGATCTGCGCTAGTAAAATAAATAAGATTTAGTTTATAAACAACAAAGTCAGTGTTTAAAAAAGGTATCAAATAAAAAAGATAAATATAATAGTTGTGAATTGCATCATAACAAAATTCCTGTGCATAAAAAAGAAACTTGAAGATTTTTTTTTCTAAGTTTGTTTTGGAACTAAAAGTTTTGGTGAAAAGTGTTTTAAGTTTACTTAACTTCTTCATTTAAAATTTGTAAGCAGTTTGAATTTTAATTCATAGGTAAAATATATTTTTAAAAAGTTGTGTGACAACTTGGGAAGGCGTTGACCGCAGTGACACGCGCTGTTATTTACTTGCCTTACTCATTTTCTGGCATGGCTCTGTTAATTACACTTGTATGAAGATGCACGCTACTGTGTCCATAATTTATACATTGCATCACATTGCATTTTTCTACTAATAAATCTTTGTAAATTCGTAACACGTGTTTCTATTTAGATTCTACTTAGTTAGACTTTAAACCAAAAAAAATATATGTCGATATAATATTTATCTCCTGTTCATAATGGGCACGAATTACCTATATTAGGTACCTGCTTAGTAATAACTGTTTAACAAAAATAAAGCAAAAACTAAGGATCAGCCAAACCGAAATAAAAAAGTTAAAACCTGATTTTTAAAGTTCGTATCGCCTACCTATAGGCTGTATGGATATATACCGATGCTTGATGAGTACACGACGAAAAAAAAACTGCATATTTTAAATTCATTCCGCGCCATTTCTTGGAATGTGGATACATTTACTGGACGCAGACGTATGATTAATAATTTTGAACTTAATTTGTATGATCTTTAAGTTGGTTATTGTAAGATTGTTCGTGATTGTTATTTGATTATTTCGACTTGTGGAATAGCAATGAACTCGATACCTAATAATTTTAATCGATTGTAGAATTTGTAGCCTGATGATTACAATCTAAATAACCATTTAATACTAAGCGTAATGTAAGCAGAAGGGAGTCATTAAGACTGACACCACTAACCTCTTAATTTAGGCGAATTAAGTACCTAGGTACCTACGTATAATTTGTAAAGTACTTACATAATCAAACATTGAAAAAAAATATTAAGCCCTTTATATTAAGATCATACACCAAGAAAAAAAGTGAAGGGATCGATATTAAATGAAGTGAAGTGGTTGTGATAGCCGGTTCCTTTTCTTAATTAGTGTTTTCCTTTTTCTTGCTTCATTAAAAGCAATAAATAATATCAGAAAGAATCGACTTGATTTAAAAAAAAACTATTTCTAAAACAAAATTCCCAATTTCTCCTATTATTTTTATTTACAAACTTAAAGTCTGAATCGATTTTGTTAAAAATTTTATAGGACCACCTATGGTATGCCTACAAAGAGTTTTTGAAATCGATTCCCAATTGCCGAAGATATCGCGTAGAAAAAAAAACACAGTTGATTTGAGAACCTCTTCCTTTTTTAAAGTCGATCAAAAAGTAAAAAGAATGTTTTGCTTTGAAATGCCTTTAAGTGACGACTATCATTTAATAATAAATTTGTAAGGTGTAAGGTAAGTGTACCGAGTGTACCGACCCGCAATAAAAAGCATAGAATCAAAAAACATCACCCAATGACCAGACAACTCAATTTCCTCAAAAAAATTGATTACAATGTCTATGGTCTCATGTTCATTACAATATGTAAGGCTTTAATTACCGAGAAACTCAATATCTGGAACTAATCGAGCCCAAATTGTGCAACAAATCGATTTCTAGTGATGGAACACGTTATTACTCGCTAAAATACTTTTTTTTTTTTGGATGAGGTCTACTGCAGTTAGCCTGAGCGCAGGCTTTGACTGCTTCACCGGACTTTTGGCGAGAACCGTAAGGCCTCCAGCCAGAGCAAGTAAAATAAACTAACTACGTCAGCAACGTTCACTAAGGGCACCCCCTGCGGGGTTCGGACCTCGACTTAGTGCGTTGCTGACTATCTTAATAAGGCAAAAACAGCAAGGGATGGCTGGATCTGAGTTATTATTATTTAGGGACATATTTTTATTGCTAGTTTGGCCGGCTCGGGCCAGCTTGATCTAGGGACGGGGGGGTAACATTTACGTTACTATTATTTATAATACGCGACGGGCCTCGCCGGCGAGGACGTAGTATACGGCGGTTGTGTTTTGTATTGCTACTGCTAGCTAAGTCGAATGCTTCTTGTAGAAGCGTTGTCTTATCGTCGGGATAGGAGAGAGTGTGTCTAGGACGTTTTATCTTGGAGATGACTGAAGGTCGGTATCGCGCGGCCGCTACGATAAGCGGGTTACGGTGGGTTTCGGCGGTGTCGAAGAAACGGGTCGCGGCGCGTTTCATGAACTGCTTGATTGTGGGCAGCTTTAAGTCACAGTGCAGCTGCAAGTTACGAACGTAACCTGGAGCGCCCGTGGCTCTACGCATGAAAAGGTTTTGGAGAGTTTGCATTCGTTTGAGTCGATAATCGGGTACGTGAGAGAATACGACGCTGCCGTAAGTCATGATAGGTCTGACGCACGCAGTGTAAATTCTCTTCTTGCAAGCAAGAGAGAGTTTACTGCGCTTGTTCAACATACAATGAAGTCGGCCGAGGGCGAAGGCGGCTCGCGCGCGTGCCGCTTTGATATGAGGTACGAAGCTAAGCTTCTGATCAAGGATCACACCCAGGTATTTGGCTTGCTGCTCCCAAGGGATAGGCTTGCCGAAGAGGCTTATGGGTGGAGCGGGAACGGGAAGCCGCCGTTTTCTACTAAATAGTACGGCTGCGCTTTTGGTAGGGTTGACTTCGATTCTCCATTTCGTGAACCACTTCCCGAGGGCCGTGACCGCGGTCTGGAGAGTTCGACCTATCGCTAAGGGGCTGGTACCTGAATAATAAATGGCCGTGTCGTCGGCATACAGAGCTACTTGGGGCTTGCCACCGCGTGGAATGTCGCTGGAATACAGCGAGAAGAGGAGTGGAGAGAGGACGGAGCCTTGCGGGACTCCGGCGAGGATCGGGTGAGGGGAAGAGAGTGTGCCTTCAACGCGATAGCGAAAGGAGCGATTCGACAAGAAGTCACGGATGATGTGCACGAGACGATCTGGCACTTCGAGTTGGTACAGCTTGTAGATCAAGCCGTTGTGCCAGACCTTGTCGAAGGCCTTCGCTATATCGAAGAAGAGCACACCGGTGAGCCGTCCACGCTGAAAACCAGCGCTTATATGCTCGACTATACGGTGGACTTGTTGGACGCACGAGTGTTCGGTTCTAAAACCAAACTGCTCGTCGGGTATGAGACTCCTGGACTCGGCATAATCCATTAAACGGGAGTAGATGATTCGCTCGTACAGCTTCCCAAGGACTTTGAGTAAGCTGATAGGGCGATAACTAGTTGGCTCAGACTTCGGTTTACCGGGTTTGTGGATGCCGATGACTATCGCCTCTTTCCACTGCTGTGGAAAGAGATTGTTGCCTAATGCTGCATTGAAGATGCCTGTCAAGAGGATAACTAATGCTGGAGGGAAGAGTTTAATCACCTTATTGGTGACTCCGTCTGAGCCGGGCGCTTTACGAGGGTGTAGGTCCTTGATAAGAGAACGTACTTCGTCTACTGTTACCGGCGCGAGAGGGTGTTCCGGGTCCTCTGAAGGAGGAATCGTGGCCTTACGTTCGACTTCGGCGTCAACTCTGGCGAGGTGGGCCGGGTCGACCGGAAGGTTACTGGGCGTACATTGAGCCTCCAGGCTGTCGGCCAGGCATTCCGCTTTCTCGTCGTCTTCAAAGGCGAGGCTCTGATTCGGACGATTCAACGGGGGCATGACCGCTTCGTCGCAACTACGTAATCTACGTTGAAGGTTCCAAAACGCGTGATGGTTAGGTTCTAATTGGTCGAGAAACCTATCCCACCGATCCTCACGCAGAGCCCTTATGCGTTTCTTAACAGCGCGCTGTAGAGAACGCATACGGGCGCGATTAGAGTCGTTGGGATAGGTGTCGTAGGCGCGTATAGCCGCGTTCTTCTCCGTCAATAGGGCACGGGCGTCGTCCGGTAGGAGCCAGCGAGAGTCTTCTGTCACCGGTACCGACCGCGAACACTCGTTCACCAGGGACTGCACGTGCTCAGTGAGGGAGTCGATCGCGCCTATAGCGTCTGTCGCGGATTCTACATTGTCCGGTATCGAGTCTAGGTGCGCGGATTGGACTGACTTAAGGCGAGTCCCAAGCTTCGTCCAGTTCGTAACTATCTTAGTGGGGATGGGTTGACCAGCGTCTGGAGGACCTACTCGCGGACTAAAGGACATGATCACTGGTCGGTGGTCAGAATCTAATTCATGAATAACTTCAATGGACCGAAGCGCTAGGTTGACGTTTTTGAGTAAAGCTATATCTAGTATGTCGGGGCGGTGGTTGACGTTCGCGGGAAAGTGAGTGGGATTCATCGGAGCGATGATATCGAAGTTTAATTCGGAGCTAAGAAGATCAAGATGTCTACCTCGGTTGTTACGAGTGTGGCAATTCCACGCCTCGTGTTTCGCGTTTAGGTCGCCTGCCATAAGGACGGAGTCGCCTAGAGCTAGAAGAGCTCGCAGGTCATGTCGTAAGTCGACCCTCTCTGTTGACGGAGGAATATATATTGAAACTAAATACAAAGGTCGATGCCCGGTCATGCCAAGACGACAGATGGAGGCTTCGATGTGCGACAGCGAGGGTGGATCCATCGGAACGCAGTACAGTGACCTTTTAAAGTAAATGAGCGTGCCGCCGCCTACGGCTCTGGTACGATCGTTACGGATTAAGTTGTAATTCGCGATTCGCGGGTTTTTATGAGACGGTTTAAGAAAGGTCTCCTGTACAAGAAAAACGTCGAGTTGATGATCACGGAGAAAAGTAGCAATTTCGTCGCGTTTTTTATTAATGCTATGCGCGTTAAAGTATCCTAATTTAAGGGATCGGGGTTTGAGTTTACCGGTGTTAGTAGCCATTAGAACGCGGCGGCTTTGTATGCGGCGAACACATCGCTGAACTGCTCCCTAATGAAAGGGGCGTGCAGAGGGTTGGGGTTGGCTCTAATCGCCTCCGCCATAAGACGGATGCGATTAAAGTCAAACGACTCATACACCTCTATGTAATTCTTGACCGACGCTGTGATGTCGGCCGGAAGCGTCGGGGCCAGAGAGGCCGCGGCCGACGGTGACGCGAGCGCGGGTCTTGGTAGAAGCGCGGGTTTAAAAGCGGTAAGTGGGATGCGAGGGACGGCGGGTCCCTGTAAAGCGGGGAGAGACGCGACCCCTTTAGGAGGAGAAGCGAGAGTAGGGAACGCACGCGCGTGCGTTTCCATGTTCCAGCAGGCCCCGGTTGGGCGTTGCGGGCTGAGACGCGGCGGAGCGGACGCGGGGTTTTGCACGGGGGCCGGAGCACGGGCGACGGGCCGTTTCGCGACGGTTCTCGTTTTGGGTGCCTTCGGACAGCCGCGGTAGTTGGCTGGGTGACCCTGTTCGCCGCAGAGAACGCAGCTAGGGGGCTCAGCGCACTGGGTGCGGTCCTTGGGCCGTGGGCAATCGGGCGTTCCGTGCTCGCCGAGGCACTTCACGCAGCGAGGGCGCGCGAAACAATTACGTTGCGAGTGGCCGTACAATTGACACCGGTGGCATTGGCCAACGTTGGCGCGCTTGTACGGCGCCTCGACTTTTATGCCAGAGAGTTGGCAAACAGTTTTAATATTAAATATGGACTTGCCGTCCGCTGATCTCTCAGCAACGACGAGTACCATTTCGTAGGGTGACTTACCCCGCCCGCGGTACATACGGTGTACCTCTAGAGCAGGGATACCCTGCGCTTTTAGGTCGTCTAGGATCTCCCTAGAGCCTATGTCCGCAGGGACAGACTTGATGACGACCCGGAGGACCCGCTCCTCCGGGAGGGTAAACGTATGATAAGGCAGGGCTCTCTCCTGCAGCATACGGGTGAGCGACCGAAAGTCGGCCACTGTGGGTACAGCTATTTTAATGCCGTCCTTGACAGAGCGGGCTTGGGTGTAATTAACTTGGTGCTGCGTGCACCACTTGGAGACCTCAGTCCACTTTCCTTTCTCCTGAAGGAAGATTGGAGGAGGGACCGAGCCGCCCTTCTTAGGGGCTGACGGAACTTGGGGCATGGTGTTGGACACCTGTGGGGTGGTAGTGGGCGCGGGCGAGGCCGCGGGCTCAGCAGCGGGCTGGGACGCCGAAGCGTCGACGGAAGGAGGCGAAGCGCCAGTCTTGGCGGCTTTAGAAGGCACCTGTTGGGATTTGGTCCTACGGGTGCGCTTCTTGCCCTTGCCAACAACTTCAGTAAAGCCGTCGGTGGAGCAAGACGAGTCCGATGCTGTTAAAGCATCACCGGAATCGTTAGAAACAATTTCCATTTCGATGTCTACCGGGGACGGTGAGACAGAGCGAGGGCGGGGGGAAGGGGCCAGAGATGCGTCACGCGCAGGTGTGAGGCTCGGCGAAGCGGATTTGGCGTTGGAATTCGGCTTAGAGGCCGGAACAATAGCCGGGGAAACAATGACTTTCGACGAAGCCGTCGAAACAATGGGGCGCGGGCGCGAGATAACGCCTCTGTCGGCGCCGATCGGCGATAGCGAGCTATCGAATTCCGCTAAGTCGGAAGGGTCTAATTTGCGGGCCCAAGCCTTGAAGAGGTCTTGGAAGACCCGAGAGTCCTTCATCTCCTCGATAAAGCGGGGCCAGAGGGCGTCCATTCTTCTCGAGAAGACGAGAGACACTTTTTAATTAAAAAAGAGAAGCTAAAAGCCTAACATGGGTAGAGGGAGGGCGCGCCTACAACAAATACCCTAACTAATAACTAACTCCCCGGGTGGGTACGCCCGTGGATGTGTGACCCTCCCTGCTGGGTGTAAGCAGGGAGGTGAGTACCTAAGGTGTGCCTTAAGCTGTGGTGTACCCGTCGCCAGTCTTATTGTGCGAGCGGGGCCCTGACCAGTCTAGTGCGAAGGGTGTAGACACACCCGACCGACACTAGGTGTGTAGCTGAAAGGGAAGCCAGAGACTAGAGCCGACTAGGAGACCCCCCAAGGCCGGTAATCTAGTTCCCGTCCAATTGACTGCTTTACCCTAAAGGGGCTCAGCGGGTGTGATTGGGTCAACACCCCCTCGGTTTCGTTGGCACCGAATGGTTTCCACCGAGGACCGCGAAACTGCGGTTTTATCCTGAAGGGACCAAGTGAATTTAATTCGCGAGCAAAAGAAACAGAGGTTGATCTGCCGCCGCCTTGAAAAAGGCAGCTTTAGATCGATCGGTTAGCGTAGGCGGGGCTACGCAGAGTGTTACGCGAGCGTAACAGGTAGCGAGACGGATGACGTCAGCGGGCGAGTCGCAGAGCGGCACGTCCGTTCACGGCGAGTGTCGGGCGCAGAGTCGACGCTAAAATACATGTCGATTGGAAATGTACACCTAGTGGTAATACACTTAGGTACTTTTGATCTTGGGAAAATTCAAATATAAGGGACTCTTTTAAAAATTTGGTATTAGTCCCACCCTATCAATATACATTTTTGTTAATGGTACTATAAATTCAAAACTTACAGACTTGTCTTCCAAGCATTAATTTGTTTTAAAACAGCAAATAATAATAATTTGTCGTATTAAACATATTTTAGTAGGTACCTAACGAAGGCGTCATCGTCAAATTCTGGTAAAACAACATACCTAATTATGAATTTTATATGACTGAATAGTTGGTACTAATTACTTCAAGTTACTTATTAATTTTATCAATATTAAGTAGCTACGTCTAACGCTTGCCTTGTTGCTTTCCTTATAGTTCCCTATATAGCCCAGTCATATTAGGGCTTTCACCTCGGAATGAAAGATAATAAGCTGCAAATTGGTATGAACCTTTGTTTTGTCATTCTAAATGTTGTCTCAAAAGTCACAATCGTTATCGTGTCCGCGTCTCAAGATATTCAAGGTCAAAGGTCACAAAAATCGGTTTTTCGCGAATATCTGGCTTCCTATCGGTTAAATGAGATTTGCATTTATTATAAAAGTTGTAGGCTATAAAATTCCCTACAACTTTTGTTTAAACTTTTTTTTCATACGACCAACCGTTTTGAAGGTAGAGCGCGAAGTGCACATCGTACAGTCATATACGGCCTAATGCAAGGTCAATCGTGAGTTATGGTTATCAGTACGTTATAAAGTCAATTATTTACTTGGAAATTATAATTATTAAACAATGCCTATTATTTATGTACTAACTATTAATTATTTATATTTAATTAAAGTAAGTAACTTGATTATTTATATATAATTATTCATATTTAACTATTTAAGTATAAAATATTATTAATTCTGGATTATATATTTTAGTTTTATTTTAAGTTAAAATGATAGTAAGAGTATATATTTTACACATATTTTTATTTATTATTAAATACGGCATAATATACATGTCGTGTTAACTTAAAATAAAACTAAAATATATAATCCAGAATTAATAATATTTTATACTTAAATAGTTAAATATGAATAATTATATATAAATAATCAAGTTACTTACTTTAATTAAATATAAATAATTAATAGTTAGTACATAAATAATAGGCATTGTTTAATAATTATAATTTCCAAGTAAATAATTGACTTTATAACGTACTGATAACCATAACTCACGATTGACCTTGCATTAGGCCGTATATGACTGTACGATGTGCACTTCGCGCTCTACCTTCAAAACGGTTAGTCGTATGAAAAAAAAGTTTAAACAAAAGTTGTAGGGAATTTTATAGCCTACAACTTTTATAATAAATGCAAATCTCATTTAACCGATAGGAAGCCAGATATTCGCGAAAAACCGATTTTTGTGACCTTTGACCTTGAATATCTTGAGACGCGGACACGATAACGATTGTGACTTTTGAGACAACATTTAGAATGACAAAACAAAGGTTCATACCAATTTGCAGCTTATTATCTTTCATTCCGAGGTTGACCCCTTTTTTTACCTAATATGACTGGGCTAATAAGCAGTTATCACGATAAATACCCATAGCTCCCAGCTGAAAGCGCGCGCGACCGTAATAGATAACAAAGTAAGCGATACGTCTAATGTGACCACGATTCAGGGCTGTCACACTCTACGCCGTATTATTTTACCGAAATCTTCTCTCAGGCAAGCCCGACTGATCTTGATCAGTCGGGTTATTTATCTCCAGTTGACATCCCAAGCGATGTTCACTGGATAAAAATAACGGTTTTTTCGCAAATTTAGTATCAGCTGAAGTCGGTCACCAACTATGCTGTAGTAGATCTTGTTGGTCATCGAAGTAAGACGATAACCAATTTATGTTTTCACTTTTTTTTTCATGAAGCGATTATGTCTTTAGTTGACAACCGCTATAGCGAATAAGGGCGCAGATATGCTATTCTATAAACACATGGCTTTGAAAACACAAAAAATATTTTTTAAGATGATATTGACATTGGCCTCGGTTGAAGAGGTTGTTCTGCAAAGTTATTTTGCTATTACCCCAGCGGTAGAGTGGCAGAATTTTTCATCGCATAGGAACCTACATTTTTATAAATGAATATTTTAATCTCGTTAACACGATAGTCGCTTATTCTTAGCACAAGGTCTGGGGTAGAGCAGGAGTGGCCACTCTAGGTGCCAGGTACCAAACGGCGTCAAAAAGCCAGATGTGAACAACTATTGCTAAATCCTGTAAATCGAGGTATCCGGCGACTGGGACCGCAATTACTTGGACCGCGGACCCAATTACCGGATCCATTTAAATTTTAATATTTTATTCCGGCGACATGGACCACCCGCAAATGTTCATTGTTCAAGACAAAAACAGCACAGTCAAACGTAAAACTGTTTAAAGCAATATGTAAAGAAATTATAATACTGTTTTAGGTTTAAACAAGGGTTTATTTTATTGATTTATGGGTGGTTGTTATTTTATTCCGGCGACTGGGGCCGGAATAAAATTATAAATTAAATGAATCCGGCAACTGGCACCGCGGTCCGATCTAATAGCGGTCGCAGTCGGATACCTCGTAAAAATCGACAGACGATTTTTTTTATTTAGTTCTCATAAATTGAATTGCAATTTATGAGAAGCGTCGTCCTCGCGTTAAAAAACAATATCGCTTTATCTTTATTAAGAGGTAGTGATTACGCTGACAATTAAATATCTTTATAGAGTACAGTTTTCTGTGCCTGACAGCCCTACGTCTCAGCAGCCGGTATGACGACACTACAGACCGGCTAGCTTCTAGTGGCCACACTATTGTGTCACGTCTCTTAATTATACGGATTAAGGACGCTGGAGGCTGACCCGCCTGGAGCAAGCTCATCGTACACACGACGTACAAGTAGTTAGGGGTCAAAGTCCGCAGATTGAAGATTAGATTCATTAATCATTAGTTTGGCGGATCGTAAACTAACACTGAAATATGTCTTTAAATATGTTTGGTACAAATTGTGATTTTTAGTATTAGTAATTAAATAAAAATAGTATAAAGGATAATTTAAACCTCAGACAGGACTCGAACCTGCGACCACTGGCTCAACGCGCTACCAACTAAGCTACTGACGTCTTAGACTGATATTTTAAATTTCTCCTTCTACTTGTTAGGTACGTCTAAGGGGGATTTAAGCGACATCTAGCGAATTACAAATATTCGTGAAATGTTTGTGTTAATGTGTAACAAATAGTTAAAAAATAATAATTATATTATTAAATTATTAATGGTGGCCATTGTTGTAAATTGTAAGGCCTAACTTAGTGTTTATCGCGGAACATAGTTAAAGAAATAGAACCTAGTTTATCGCGCAATCTAAGTTGCGGTTAAATCAGTTTACTATAGCTGATAAATCAGTTACATTTAACAAGCCGATCAACGGTACCGCAGTGACCTAATTTGCTTCATTGAGTTATATTAACACAAAACCTTCCTGAATATTGTTCCTTGGAGTTCAATAAAAGAAAGGTTACAATGCGCCAGTAGTTTTTTTTCTCTAATAAAGGCAATCCTCTTACTAATACTGACCGGAGAAAAAATCCAGTGTCGATGGGTTTCATAAACATTTAAAATCAATACACAAAGAGCACCCAGACTTTGCACAAACATTTGTGGATGACACAAATGTTTGCGTTAAGGGAATCGAATTCGTGGCCAGACTAACAGGAAACGCCGTTAATTATTGCAATGATGGACGTTAACCGTTAGTGTAGACACGCCTGCCTTATCGCGATAATTTTCATTGCCCATTGTGATAGCTATTAACACTGTATTTATGGCGATGTGCATTGACGTTTACCCTTGTGTGTCCCCAGCTTAAGAATTCTAAAGAAATCTAATTTGTTTGTAAATATACAATGTAATAACATAGTTGCCTACAGCTAAGTTATGTATATTTTGCATAATCATACTGTCCGTCGTCACTACTTCAAAGTCAACATTTTCAAACAAATGTATTGAGATGTAAATTTTAGAAGATAAACAGAGCAATTTCGTTTAATCTCTGCTCATTTACAAGCATCTGTTCTTAAACAACTCTTTATTATAACTTTATTTTTGGAGATAACTCACTAGGCTACATAAACGCAGCGGATATTCACAGCAAACTATGAACAGTTTTGATAAGCAATCTTCTATCCAAGATTGCATTTAGAAGAACTAGTTAAATGTACCTATTTTATTAAGACAGAGTAAGTTCTAATTTTGAATTTTTATTAAAACTTCTACACCTAGGTCTTTTGCAATGGATTGCCAATGATTTTGCTTTCGAAACGACTCCTTAGCATCTACATCTGTTTCTTAAAAGATAATTTCTTTATCTTATAGAATACACTATCTGCACTGATTTATTTCTAGTCTGCATCTTTTATAAGACTAAAAGTCCAGTATCCCGTAGAGTAGTAGATATAGATTTTATATTAAGAATTATTTTTGATTTTGATTTTCACCATAATTTTCGACAATATCATAAATCCAGCCAGAGCAATAGAAAAACTAATAACGTTGCAACGTTCACTAAGAGCACTCCCTGTGGGTTTCGGACCTCGACTTGAGTGCGTTGCTGGCTAAGGCAACAGCAAGAGATCTTGGGACACATTTACGTTACTATTATTTATAACTAGCTACCCACCCCGACTTCAATGGCTTCAATATGCATGTATTATACAAATAAACATTCCTCTTGAATCATTCTATCTGTTGCTGAAAACTGCATTAAAATCCGTTGCGTACAGAAAGCGGGAGCGACTTTGTTTTATACTAAGTAAAGGTACGCGACAGGCTTCGCCGGCAAATGTAGATAGTGGTAGCTACGAGTATAATCCTTCCTATACATAATTCCTTGTATTTTTCGGTATAAATCACAATATAACACGAACTAAAACGCCAGCTAACCGAGTGCGTAGGTTTAACACTGTTTAAAATGCTATTATACAATTTAACGTACCAAGCGACTGTTGTTTCTGTATACGAGTGTCTTAGACTTGTTCAGTTGTTAACAAACTCGAGTGAAGACTGGTGTTAATCTTGTATTTTCATTGTAATCATGAGTAAGAGTGTAAATAATCGTGAAGCGTGGAATTTGGTGGTAATCTTGTTTTATTTTTGTAACAATTTTTTATTATATTCAAATTAGTCTTACAATGTTATTTACATAATATTACCAAGGAGTTCAATCCCGTTTCGGGTTTATCCGTCCTGGTACAGCCGCTATACTTATTTATTACCTATGAGTTACGCATTCAGTATAATAGGACAATAACTAATTGGATGAATTAATTGTCAATTTTTTTTTTTTTACGTCTTGTAGATATTGGCAAGTCGCTATGTCTTATCGCTCAAAGTAACTTTAGTATTGCAGAAAGAAACTTCATTCGTGGCTTTTTCCAAGAAGATTTTTGTTCAATCCACGCAAATTGTTACATTCGCTACAGAAAGCATAAAATCGTCGCGTAGATAGACAAAAAAAGTTTGCTTCACTAAAAAAAAACAAGTTTACAATGTTACTTTTTTTAAATATTTCGCAGCATAAACTTTTTACACAAACTACTCCCATTTCAAATAGTTGTTGGCGCGATAAACATTTATTGTCTATGCTCCATAACATCGGAGTGAATTGGTTACAAATTTAGCTGCAGTAAATGTTTTCTTATGTAAGTAGAGACGGATTGATCAGGGATAAGGTAAAACAGGATACTATAGATTCTCGATAGATAATCGTTTTAAGAGGTTTAATGAAACTGGTTAAAGAGTCCTCAGGTAAACTTTTCTCGTCGTCGTAATCGTGTTCTTCATAACTAAAGGTAGTGTCCTTGATAAAAATCTATTAACTACAAGATTCCAAAATATATGGCTAACATTTAACTTCTACAGCTACACTTATCCGACAAACGGGCAAGCGGTTCAATATAGCAAGTAATCCTATCCATAGTCATAGCCGCTACTTTATGTCAGTCGGTATTTGTTGAGAAGGTGGTACCTACTCTCCGTTGAGCCCTATGAGGGCTACCGTTACTAATTTCGTCGACAGGGGCGCTAGTCGCACGCGAGGTCTTTCCATAGTTAATTGGTGGACTTCGACAGCTCACGCGCCAATGGCGCCAACTGGACAGCGCAATTAGTAACCCTCATCGATAAAATATTTAATATATTTTTAGGTTATATTAATATAGTATTGTATGTATAGATATGGGCCTTGATGCCTGAAATAAATGGTTATTATTATTATAAAATCCAACACGTTTTAAAATCTGAAACGGCTCAGTACTCACTGGTTCTTGAATATTCGTTCCCCGGCATAAAAATTGTAGATTCGTTCCCTATAAAGGGTTTGTCCATTGGTCCCCGGTAGGAGACAAGTGAATATTTTTTTTAAGGTACCTACTACCTACATACATAACTCGCAAGCTGCCTTACCTACCTTTAGAATGCGATATTCGTAACGTAACAGCATCCGACATATTTTCCAATGGCTCAGGTTCTAGTTTTCATTGTATTGCACTTTGGGCTGACTGCCAACAATCAAATTGATAGATGTGCAGATATAATATGAAACCTACAACTTGTGTATCTTCTACAAAAATAATCTAAGAGAAATATCAGCTAGATTTCGCCTGCAGCACCACCTTAAAAGGTATACTATGCCCAGATACTATGCTGGAATTAAGACACATAATAAAAAAAAAACATAATCGGATGTGTGGTTTTGCCTTGAAAGTGTAATAGACAGACAGGCATATCATATTCGTATGAACTAGTATAGATGTACATTATGTGCATGTGTTACGATGCGAGCACATTAAGAGAATCCAGCTGCCCATGATCTTCTTTAAAACCAGTGATCTTGGAGAAGCGTAGCCGGCCTGGGGATTTGATATCTTCACAGCGGTACCTCCCTTGGTACTGACACTATAATAAACATATATACCGTATTTACTCTAGCACTACAAATAAAATAAAATACTACTTACTTAGCCTGTACCAGACCCATTGCTAGACATAAGCTTCTCCCAAAACTGTCGTGTCACTCATTTTCACTCCTCAATCCGATAAATAGCAACTTCGAAATACCGCAATCCACTTAAAAAGAAAACACCTAAGATACTACTATAAAAAACGTTTCCACAGAATTTGAATAGTTTATCATTTAAATCTTGTACAGTTGGTCTGTTCCGCACCATCAGAACATCATTGAGTCATGCTCAAGTGGCTGCGAGATGAGCTTTCACTGCGACCAGCCGATCATGACGTAATATCCAATAAGATTGGGAGTAACTGGAGGGTTAAGGAAATTGTACATGTATAAAGAAAAAGATGTAACGGCTTGAGTATTTTACAATGGGTATTAAATTCTTCTACTATTATTATTGTATCTTGAAATGCCGTGGCTTTTGTGGTGTACAATAAATAATGTGGTGTTCTATCTATCTGAACGTGGTATTAGTGGCATTAATGAGGGTAGAACATCGCCTTTAGTGACAATAATTAAAAAAAACTTCACTCTCGAAAGGCACCGTAAAGCCTAGCTCCAAAGTTAAAATGGTGTTTGTAAAAAAACACAAACTCGTTAAAAACGCAATATTTTTAAATAAACTATTAGCAGATTTTTGGTAGAAATAGAGAAGAGAGAGAATTATCCATACCCAGGTTAAAAACAAATATGTGTCTTGCACACATATTTTCCTGCTCACACAAATCTAATTAAATTATGTGAGAAACATTTATACCTGCAACATGGGCATGTACTGAGCTAGAATAATTCTCGGCGGCACCAACAACTGAGATTGAATTTCCTCGCGGCATCATATTAAGTTTCTTAGAAACTTTCGTTGCGTGCATGTGAACCGTATTGTATACTCCGTAGTATGTTTTGCTTCAATGGAATTGTTATAAGAAATTACTGCTTTACACTGGTTTGGATCACTTGGTTGATTCAGTGGGGTGATGTTCGGTTCTCTGCCGAAATAGTAGGACCCACGAGGGACATATTCCGCGTTTTTTCTACTTTGGTTCTGCTCTTGGTATGTTAATAAAACCCAAATACTTTTTATTCCCGATTGTCAAGTGTTACTGGTCGAGAATGACCCGCCAGTAACTGCGCATGTTCTCATATCTCTGCACACACACATCTATCATATAGTTTTTAGGTCTTGTCTAGATCAGAATCGTGTACTAGGCAAAAATAGAGAAAGACTTTATTATCATTAGCCTCATGAATGCAACGCTCGACATTGCCTCTAGCCCTAAAGGTCACTTAAGTTTACTTTGGGCTCTTAGCATTCAGGTCTTGTCTTTAATTTATGTTATGTAATGTCTCATGCTGTCTCTGTCATTTTAACGTGGAATGGAGCGACAGATGGACATTTAAGAACATCATAAAGTTAAGTCGCTTTAAGTATCCATAACCAAGTTCCAATTATAATTAAGCCAGCTTAATGCTATGTTCTAGTGCTGCAGGATGCGCGAGAGCCTGCGCCGGTTGGCGTCAGACGAGGGCGTGGAGTGGCGCGGGCGCACCGCGGGCTGCCGGCGCGTGCGCGTCGAGCTGCTCTCCACCGAGCACATCACTATAGATATAGATGTGAGTGGACCACGATTATAAAAGATATTTAAATAAAGCCATGGATATACCAGGGTACAAATGGAGTTTATTAGGAGCCGCGGCAAGGTAATTGTGTTCCGGGTTGATCCCAGAAACACAAAAGGAGAAGTAAATGGAGTTACACATCATGACAAACGACCAAATTGATACACCAAGACAAATACCCTTTTGGCCTTAATGTAAGCAATTATAAACTTTGCTGTTTTCAAATAAAAATATGTTGGGGACGATTTCCGCTTCTGTAGAACACACCTAAATATCAAAATGTTACACGGATCCACTATCTATCTGATTTCCAGAAACCAACTACTATGTAGGTACAATCTACCGACCTACATAATCCATTAAAATAGTCCTATCTAATCACACCACAAAAACAGAATGTATATCAGAACTGACAAATGTATAATGTAGCTAAAATCCATGTGATTTTAGCTACATTTATTATGTTATTCATCGTTAATACCAGCTCTTAATTTCACCGTCTTCCAAGAACATCATTCAAGCATGTTTCCTAAAACTATATTAGACTCGACCTTCCTGAAAATTTGCGTGACGACCATCAGTCATGATGATTTGTGCCAAAAGCCCTTGGAAAACACTTTACAATCGTGCTCAGAGGTCGTAAAACATAATTTTACACATGCGTAAAATATACGCGGATTGTAGAGCTAATTCTGTTGTTTACAGCCGAAATATTGCGTTCCTTTGAAGCAAGTAACTTTCTGGTAAGGAATAAAGAAATAGTATATAGTAGAAAAAGAAATAAGAAGTAATAGTACTTAATAAAATAAAGAAATAGTAGAGGCTCTTGCCCTAAAGCAGGGTGTTATAAAACCGCTGCAGTTGCGCAGAGAATGCGCTTGCGATCCCGCGACTTTGCCCATGGGCAGAGACAGTCTGACATATCCCCACGCCATGCCCTCGGCGTGGATTAAGTAATAAGCTTTACACCACGAAAAAAATGGTGCTATATAAACCCTCTTTTGTATACGAAATAGCGACGAAAAAGCATTTGTGGTCAATGCATAATTAAATGTATTGGAATATTAAATTAGTTTTATGTGCATCATGTTTTGTTACGTATTCTGCTCGTAAATGCATACTCAATTGTAATTCAATTGTCAGCAAAACTGAAAACCATTACTCAATCAATTAGATTTCTATTTGTAGTTGTATTGTTGCGATCGGAGCAAATAACAGCACTTAGCTCTCAACGGTTTACGAGTGCGCGGGCGGACGGACTATATGTTGTGTAAACAAACAGATCTGTTTATGTACTGAGTCTGAGGTATGGACACCTGCTTAGTGATTTTTAGACATGTTTACAGTAATAATAAATATAAATAAAACTCTAGATACAAATGAATAATAAACGGGAAATTCTGATTGATTGGCCGCAGCTATAATAGTAAAATATATAATAATCTTTACTAATATTATAAATGCGAAAGTATGTCTGTCTGTCTGTCGCGTTTTCACGCCAAAACTACTGAACCGATTTAAATTAAATTTGGAACACAGATAGTCTAGAAAATGGTTACACACCACCATAATTAGTTTTGACAGAAAAATCTTGTAAGGAATTATGCAGCGATACAGTTTTGGGAAGTCATAGAGTGTACTGTGCGGAAAGAGAATCGTCTTAGGATAGAGAGCGCTGCTGTGTTTAATTATCGTATTTGTTATGTTAAAAACACTGCTGCGTCATTAAAGTGCGAGTGTAACATCTGGATATTTATAAAATTATTTTAAAACACACACTTTGAATTGTTTTCTGAAATAATTATAATTTAATCGTAATGTTAGTTCCATTTTAAGCCATGTCGGTTCTCTTATTTCACAGACGCTATTTTTGAAGTGAAACTTCTTTAGGCGCATGAGGGTAAAATTTTTACAGATGAAACGTCACGCCGGTATGCAACGGAAGTGTCGGAAAAGAGAGAGAGAGTGACCGAGACCGATTGAGAGAGAGTAAGACAGGGCGAACGTAGCATGAGCAACTAGCCGTGGAGTGAGAGTAGGGAGCAAGCGAGTGAGAAAGATTGAGAGAAAAAGTGAGACAGAGCGAACGTCGTATCACGCATAGTGCTATGGAGTGTGAGGTGGGAGAGAGCTATAGTGAGAAAGATTGAACAAGAGAGAGAGAGAATACGGGATATCGAGAAAGAATACACGCCCTATTGGTTGTGTATTCGTTTACTAGTTAATTATTAGAACTTTAGATGGCATTTCTGTCGCATAGCGTAATATTTACAATATCATTAGGCACTTCTACAGTGAATAAACAGTAAGTGAATTTTATAAATAAAAACTTTGTGAAAAACTTTGTGAATAAATTTGTAAGTTGTCCTGTATCAAGCAATTATTCGAAGTAAGTAATATATCTGTTATCTTTTTGTTTATTTACAATTTTTTATGATAATTGGTTTGAAGGTTAGGTAGTTTTAATATTTACAAATAACATGTGGTATTTCAACTTGCCACTCGTCATTTGATAATTTAATAAATCATTTACCATAAAATAAAAATATTTCATAAATTCGCTTTTCTAAATTTTGAATTCAAAAACAAAACTTAATTAATAATTTCTAATATTGACAAAAAACACGTGGCATTTTTATTTACAATTCGTCATTTGAGATTTCAATAAATCATTGTGCATAAAATACTAATAACAATATTTCATAAATTCTTTTGACGAAATTTTAATTTAAAAATTGGAATTTCTAGAGTTATCATTAATTTACAAAAATTTTGTATATATTTAAATTGGATTAGGTATTTTTAATATTTACAAAAAATCACGAGGAATTTTAATTTAATATTCAACATCTGAGATTTGACTATATTATTTTTCAAACAATATAAAATAAATTTATTTTAATAATTCTCTTTAATTATTTTTATTATTAAATATTAATTTCAAATAACTTTTCATTTTCAGATTGCAATGCCAAAAAGAAGTTTCACTTCTGACATGTGTACTTTGTACGCACGCATGTTTTTTTTGCATTTAATTGTGTATATTTAAATTTGACTTGTTGTAAGAATGTTCGTCAAAAAAAAATGATTCTTATTCCTATTTTACCATTACCACGTTAGGCCTGTGCAGTGTTCAGTTGATAAATAATTCAGCGCGTCAATCTGACATGCTCGCCAACAGTTACTCGTCCCCAGGAGAATGTATGAAGGACGAGCTCGAAATGCCAATGGTTCATGGAACTTGTTTAACAAATACTGACTGGTTATTGGTGTACGAACAATTTAATTAGCACTTTATTGTAGCGTCGTTTTGTACTTAGTTGGGGTGACAGGATCTACAATAATATCTATCAGTTACTATCGAGTGTCACTTGACAAGGTAATTTTTTTTGTGCAAAAAGTTTATATACTTAATTAGTTTATAAACAAATAGATTCTTTTTGACCTTCCTTTGCTTATATGTTGTGGTCATTTGTAGTAGGTAATACGTATATTTACCAACTTCCAGTCAAATTATTTTACAAAAACAATACTTACAGGTACGACTCAAGGTTCGATTTCCCTTACGTAGCCAGCACTTGGCTCTACTGTATACTTACATATTCTCTACCTATTATATAACTCTGGCAAATTGTTCTTGCAAAATTATATTTATACATTTCAAATACGCTTTAATTTCAACTCCTCAAGTTACTAAATGTCTTGACTCTCATAAGTATAATGTTTTTGACAAAATCTTCTATCAACAGCGTAAAGCGCGTGGAGGTGATCTCCTGGACAAGGTGTGCGAGTGCCTGGACCTGGAGGAGCGAGACTACTTCGGGCTGCAGTGCACGCAGCGTGGGGACCCCAGGATATGGGTGGACCTCAACAAGAGACTCTCCAAGACATTCAGGAGTAAGTTGAAATCGATAACAATTAATTAACCTGCATGCTTAATTGACACAGAGTGATTTTCAAAATTTTATCAGGTTTCGAATATTCCTACGGTTGTGATGCCTACGGTTCATTTACTGCATTAAACTGCTGGCTAAATAAAGTACTTATTAAGCAAGTGATGGGGCTTTTTCCGATCTATCTAGTTTATTAGTGGTCTGATATCAACCATTTATATAGGCTACGAAATATCTTATCAGCTGGTAAGCGAAGGTCTGCAACATTAGATATTTTATTATTTTATTATATTACATGTAGACACTTTACAGGCAGAGGGTAGAGAGAACTTTGCCCTGCAGTGGGACAGAAATGGCACAAAAAAAAATGGGTGCGTGTACTTATGTACGCGCGTGAGAAGTTATACTTCTTTGGCATCATTAAATTAAATATTTTTATTGATTTCTTAATTTAATAATCACTTGTCATTTTTATCAAATAAATTCATTAAATTTATTTAGTTATTTTTATAAATATTTATTATTTATTCAATTTAATAGCAAATATTAAAAATTAATATCATAATTTGATGTTCAATTTTAATTTTTATCACAAACTTTTTATTAAATGTTTTATTAAATTTATTTCTTTATTTTGTAAATATTAAATAACCAATAATAAGTATTTAACATTAATAATTTAATAATATTTAGTGTTAATTATATTAAATACGGATAGTTAACCTCAATTATATTGGAGCACTTGAAAAAGTATATAAGCACAATTTTTTTCACTAATATTCACAAATAGTTAGTAATATCAATCAAAATATTCAATTTAAATCACTACTGAATATAATTTATTAGCACCTATATAATTCGCACTTGTATGAAACTAAAACACGTGTTGTGAATGTATAAACTAGAAACCGCTCATTAATTCTCGAAAACGATGCGCGCGCATACCGTCACGAAAAACCTACACCCTGAAGTTAGCTAGGTAGTCAACATTTTAGTTTTTCCAAACTATATAATGTTAAAAATGTCATATGTCAAGATGTGTCACAGATGCGCGCGCATCTTATTTCGAGACTTAATGAGCGGTTAAGCAGACAGCTTCATACTGTTAATTTTGTGTCACAGATGCGCGCGCATCTTAAAATTTCACTCTCATCATTTTTTCATAACGCGCCTAAAGAAGTATAACTTCAACAAGAAAAAGACGCTTTGACGAAATCGTTCCTACTCCATAGGCATCGCATTAACAACATTTTTCATATTTCTTGCAGATGAGCCTTGGGACGTGAGATTTGCGGTGAAGTTCTACCCACCAGAGCCATCAGACCTGAAGGATGACACAACGCGGTACCAGGTGGCTCTCGCAGTCAGAAGAGATCTCATGGAAGGTAGGATAAGATTCACTACCATCATAATGATTTCCATCACCACGTGGTCGAAACCATGACTACACAAGTACTTCTTATGGGTAATAGTGATAAATAATTGCTATTAGATTTTAAATATTATAAAGCCTGTAATGTAGCGATAGGCAGACATTTAAGAACGTGTTAAAGTTGAGTTGTGTATCAGTATTCAGGGATGAGTGTTGAAAAATCAAAATCAAAATAGCAAATAGCATAATATTTACATAATGAAGAATGTTAACAAATTTTGATTATTAGCTCTCCATATTCTCTGTCAAAAATAAAAAATACTAGTGAAAGAATTACTTCGATACGTCAATTAGTTTCCGATTTAGAAGTAAAACAAGTTGAACCGCACGACGCGGGCTGCCGGTGACGTTGTGACGTCATTGTACAACACGCTCAGTCTGGCTCACTAAGTACGCTCGCGGTCGCGCGCCCGTACCGTCGAAATTATACTTAAATACTTTTAAAAGTGTCCAATCCAAATACTAGGAAATCATGTGTTGTGCCTAAATGTAAAGATTGTGGTATTTTGCAAACTTTACCTGAAGGATCAGCAGTATTGACAGTCAAAGGTTTCAAAAATATTGCGCATTTGCTACAACAAAATGGACATACCTACCTAGTGTTGAGCTCTGATCAGACCTAGTGTGAGCTCTAAAGTAAAACCGACCAAAAAAGAAGTTTTGGAGACAAAAAAAAATGCAGCGTTACGGATACACGTAGAAAGAGCTATCGGCAGACTTAGATCACAGAATAAATATTAGTACTGACGCTTAGATTCTTTGAGTTTATGTTGCCACACGCTTGGGTAGATCTAAAGCAAGTCGACCTGCTAGATTCAGTGGTGATTTCTGCATGTGGAATAGTTAGTCTGCAAAGCAGTCTATTTCATTTAAAGTAACTTCCTAGTGTTTAAAGCAAAATACATTGAAGTTTATTTTATTGTATTAAAAATATAAGATTTTGAGGTTACGTACGTTCCTTTTTCCACCAATGTTTGTGTTATTTATAGAGTTTTAATAAAACTATATTACACTAGCTGTCCCCCGCGACTTTGATCGCGTGTTTTAGTTTCAACGGTTTTTAATTTTTGCAACATTTTTCATTTATGCTCCGCTCCTATTGATCGTAGCGTGATATTATATAGCCTATAGCCTTCCTCAATAAACGGACTATCCAATACAAAAATAATTTTAAATTCGAGCCAGTAATTCCTGAGATTAGCGCGTTCAAACAAACAAACTCTTCAGCTTTATAATATTAAAGTATAGATTAGGATAATGTTTTGCCTAGTTTACCTTTACTATAAATAAGCCTGTCAGGCGAGGCACTAATCATAGGTCACTTATTCTTTGAAAAAAGACCAGATTCCTCTATCTTTATATTGTGTACTTTCGGCGGCAACGAAATCACTATTTGTTGATAAATAATGCTCAACCAATTAATCCATATATTTTAGGTAGATTATCCGATTGCCCTTTTTCGAATCCTTCACCAATTTTATTAATCGAACAATATTTACTATTATTAGACTATTAACGTAATACTCGGACGAAAACACAACAAAATACTGCGCAAGCTATAACACCTACTATAACCGCTGGCGACTTGATATTAAGCTAGGCGCAACCCGCGCTTGAGCTTGCGGCGTTGTGATATGACGTCACAAGCGGTCACGTGGCTGTTAGCGGGACTCGATATTTTTCGAAACTTTGAATGCTTATAAAATCAAAACTACTAGGTATTTTTGACTACAACAAAAACTAGTGTATTTGTATACATACAGGCTTTACTGAGACAAAATTTCAAGCGATTTGGCATACCTAGTAACATTCTTCATTGTAAAATACGACATCTAAAAAAAAAATAAACAAGAAAAAAAAATAAAAAGAGAAATCGTACATTTTCTTAAAATTAAATTATCTTCTAAACTATATTATTCCTTAAGCACAAAATAAAAAAAAAGAACAAAACATGAATGAAATGTCGAATATTCAAAATTTTATATTAATTAAATTTATACCTATTCATAAATCTTTATCACATTGTTGGATGAATAAAATTACAACCAATATTCCGTTCGAAAGTCATAACTATTTTTTCCTGGTCATAAAATATCTGTCTTTCTTATCTCCAGGTCGTCTAACCTGTTCTCAAATCACGTACGCGCTGCTATCCTCGTACGTGCTGCAGGCGGAGCTGGGGGACTACGAGGAGTCGCAGTCGCTGAGCTCCGCGCTGCACCAGCACCGGGCGGCCCCTGTGGGGGTCATCACGCCGGAGCTAGAGGCTAACATCGACGAGCTGTATCGGAAGCATAAGTGAGTGGGTTTGCTGGTGCTGCTGGCATTTGAATGTTGATATTTGTTTTGGCTTTGTTTTCGTGGATATCTAAACCGTTTTTATTACAAAAGAAGTTGAATTTTGATGGATTATGGGACCATTTATTGATACAAGATACAATATATCACTACCATTCATAAGTAGCTTTTACAAAAAGTTAAACCTCATAAACTTCTCTCCTTCCAGGGGCCAGACCCCAGCAGAAGCAGAGTTAAACTACCTGGAGACAGCGAAGCGGCTCACGCTGTATGGCGCGGAGCAGCACGCCGCAGCCGACAGCCAACAGGTGCCTATAGCACTCGCCGTCTGCCATCACGGACTGGCTGTCTACAGAGACGGGTGAGTTGGAGCTAGAAGCATGTTATTAAAAACAACGACTTTTTTTTTTTTTACAACATTACATTTATTTCTCTGAACCCAAAGTAAGTAGCTAAAGCACTTATGTTATGGAATTCAGAGATAACAAAGGTACCACAAACACCCAGACCCGATACAATGTAGAAAAGTGGTTTTGTATATTGACCCAGCCGGGGATCGAACCCGGGACCTCGATGCTGGCGACACCTTGAAAACCGGTGTGTACGCCACTCGACCACGGAGGCCGTCATTACTATGATAACAATGATCATCGCAATATGATCTCCTTACAGAGTGGTGATGAACCGCTTCCCGTGGGCCATGATCACGAAGCTGAGCTACAACAAGCGCGTGTTCAGCGTGCGGCTGCGCGCGGCGGAGTGCGAGGAGGCCAGCACGGCGCTGAGCTTCCGCCTGCCCGCCGCGCGCGCCGCCCGCGCCCTCTGGCGCGCCGCCGTCGAGGCGCACATGTTCTATAGGTATTATATCATGTTACCAAGGTATTCCCTTTCATTGCTGTAATTTGCACTGCGATCCCGCATGGTATCCGATAACGCACTTCGGTAAATTGGAATCAAAATAACAGCTCCTAAATGAATGTTAGGACCTATTTATATTAAAATTTTATGCGTGGTGTTTGGCAACTGGGCCTAACTCAGTTGTCTTACCTTTTTTTTTTGTCTCCCGCTTGCAATGGAGGAAAGTGGAAACAATTTTTTCCTACTCCTCCTATTTACTACTTTTGATTAATTTCGTTGCGTGTTCCCAAACAGTCAATCGGTTCCCTGGGACACACCGAGCTTAAGTGTTTCGATGGTATTCATTGGTTATCATTGTTGATCCTGGTTTACAGGAGTTGCAATGATGGTCATGTGCGGTGGGCTAATCCCTAATAAAAGCCGATATAAGGCATACATTGCTTCGACTTTTCGTCTCAGGGTAGCCAGTTAGGAAATAGCGACTTGATATTAGGTATATGACATGTAAAATGGATGATATTATCCTAGTTTCAGAATAATTTTATTTTATTTCGTAATACAACACAAACAGCCAAAAGAATATATAGCTCTTTTAAGACGCGTCTTGATCTATCATTTGTACGGTATGTTATTTATTTACGCACTATTATAAACAATATTATTGTTAACCCATCGTTTTTTTCACCATGGTATTCTACATGGCGAAATAACCAACGAGTATTGCCAATATAATGACGGATCCCCAAAATATCTTCAACTAATACTTATATTTCCATTTCCAGACGAGAATCCCCGGTGCAGGTGGACCGCGTGCCCGGGTTCTCGCGCCTGGGCTCCCGGAGGCTCTCCTGCCGCCGCACGCTGCGCCAGATGCGGGAGGAGTCCGCCACGCCCACAGCCGCGTGACACAGAACTGACAACATGCAGTTATAGTCAACTTTAGGCCGTACATCAGTGGGAACTTAGACATTACACGGCTTGTCGTTATAACCCTACAGACAACATATGACAAGCGGCTGTTCTCCAACGGAGAGCAGAAGGAGCATTTGCTCTCTTGCGAGTTTAAAATTTATGTGGAATGTTGATTTTCAATTTTTCACTTAAACTGACAGAACACATCAGTTTTCAAAAGTTAGGTTTCCCTAACCTGGGTTTACACATAGCATGCATAGAATTCCGATCGCGCTTTTTACACAATGCCAAATTTCGTCTTGATTCAGTCACTGAATAAGAAAACCTAAATGTCTGAGCATTTGTTGTGTTTGCATTTAAGAAGACTTAATGCGATTACACCGTCCTAAATTCAGGAACGATTTCATTTAGGTCTCTAAAATACAGTAAGCGCATTAGATTTTTAGGAATGTTGCAATGACAATAGCACATAGTGTCTTTGAGTATAAGCCTTGTGACTTTTCTATTTACCTTTATCCTTAGAATAAACATAGACAAACATAGAGTGCGCACATTGCTAGTAGCCCGTTCTAAGCGTAAGAAAATTTACCGATCGCTCGTATACCGATTTAAGTGATTTTTCGTGCGACGACAGAGGTTTATGCAAAAAGGTCGAGGTTAAGAAACTTGAGGTTAAACTTAACGAACTTAAGGTTTTAAGATAGATTTAATAAAACAGCGCGCTCTGTTTTGGCACTAATTTTACGATTATACTAGTGCCTACAGTTCATACTCGATATGCGCACTCTATAGGTTACTTAATTTTTCTCTAAGCCTTTACCACAGATGTGTTGTCGACCGCAAGTGTATTGTGCCAATTTTATGATCAAATAGAAATATAAAAAGTTTAAAAACAATTTATGTGTGACAATAATAGGATGAAAATAGGTAAATGTATTTTATTATCTGCACAGTGTACCATTTAGACGGTATAAGTTATTTATGTATTACATATTATACTTAGTTTATTAAAAGTTAGGCTTAGTACACATCACATCACGAATCCTTCTTCTGAGATAAGTTATGTTTGGAGATAATGGTTTATCGTAATCAGTTGAATACTTGAATGTAAGCTTATTTAATAAAAAAATACAACATTAATCTACACTTACACTACGTCACTTATTGTGATCAGATGTCTTGGGTCTTGTGAGAATCCATAAATTACGTCACACGTTGCGGGAGAGGCAACACAGTGTGACAGTGTGTCACAAGAGGTGAGGGTCTTGTTTAAATTTTATAATTTTTAGATAATTATAAAATCGTAAAATATGTTACGTCACGCTAGGGGTGGAGTTGCTGAAAAATGTTACCAGCTGTGACAAGTATGGGGGAGAGGTTCTAAAGATACGAAATTCGTGTGACGTAATATATGGCCCCTTGACAGTTCACACTACGATAATTTCTTTGTCTGGGTAGTGTCTGTGTGTGTGTCGCTTCACGTACATTATATGTATATCGTTTAACTATGTATATTAAAGTGTCGTGACGTTGCATTCCACAAATAATGTGGGCAAGTATTAATAGTATACTATGATGATGTTATTAATTAATGTTAGTGGAAGAATACAAGACTTTTAATAGCATAATGATTTTTATTAAAGTTTTACATGTATGAATTAATCAACTTTTTTAAGATATTATAGTATAGCCTGCAGATAGTACCACCATAGTACCTACTACCAATACAGACCGCGTGTAAGCACTTTTAAATTCATAGGTCATTCATAACTATATTGAATAACATATTTAAGTGCCACCAGTACAATAAATAAATATATTAGTGACATTTTGCTTAAATTGTAATTTATTCACACAAACCGCTTGTTTCAAGTTTTTAATTCCAATAAATGATCAAAAATCAATTTATTTCTATTTTCGGTGGTCTGTGATTTAATGAATCTAGGTACTGTGTTGCTTTATTTAATTACAATGAGTTGGGGAGACAAGTGTACGCCGTACGTAAAGTTAACCACAAATCATGTATAATAGGGTAAATACCTAGGTATGAATGTCTAAACCTAGTTAGTCCTCGGTCGGTTAGATAATAAAGCAAATATGAGACACGTATTTGTTCCAAGTGTTAGATAGGATTGGAGCTCTGCAGTATTAGAAATAAGATAGTTGTTAGTTAATCTTATTTTTAAATAAATATTTTATACAAAATATTGTCCTTTTGCCATTGTACCTCATAGTTTGTACTACCTATCTCTAACAATGTTCGTTCCTTCTCTATATGAGAAGAGAAAATCAAGAATAAGAAGAAAGAAAATGTGAAAATCATGAATGTGTACGTATGAACGGAGTTGCACTGCACCTGAGTGGGAAAAAACATTACAAAATTGTATTTTGTTTTTTTTTAAATAGAGTCACTGTCTGCCAATGTTACTATTACAAAAATCTATATATATCTATGGTGAACTGTATGAAATGTGAAGCGATGACTTGTGAAAAGCGATTATTAATTGTTTTATTATTTGACTCGTCATGTTGTTATGACTGTCATTACACGCTGTCGCACCGTGGTGAGTTACCCCGCGAGTTGACGTGTAGGTAATGGTTGACAGACAACAAGGATGTTTATTTGGTAGACTTTAATAATAATAAATAAGATTTCATTAAAAAAATTGGTTAACAGTCAACAAAGATTGTAATTTGGTAGACTAAACAGAGGAGACGCTACTGGCTCTTTCTCTAAACAAACGAATTCCGCTTTTTATTCTTTGTGGAAATGTTCTCTTTCCAAAAGATTTAGGTATACTTAATGCGTTTCGTTTTTCTAATACATAATTACTTAAAGAGTGTTCCGACGACTATTATTATCAGTCAAACTTGATAGGATTTTAACAAAGAATAATAATAATAGAAGCATAGATACCTTTTCTCTAAATTTTGTTGCGAAAAAATATTTGGATCAGTAGACTTTTGGAGAGGAATCAGCGGAATACGAAACATCTTTTTGTCAACGATTTTGTAGGTATAATCAGCCTGAGCTGCAGTTGTCCCTTATAGACTTTACGGGGACAGGTCGGAAATGTGCGACGACAAAGGTTCAAATACCTATTTTTAAAATTTCCCGAAGTAGTAAAATATTTACAAAAATCTCGAAAAGATTGCGTCCTTTCGTTAGAGTTCCTGTGTCCACCATCTGACTTCAGCATAAGACCAACTCAAAAGTTGTCGAAATTAAAATAATATTCTCATTAGCATCGTTACCAAACCTACATAAGATCAAGGAGTAGTTCTACTTCTGCTTGCTAGATGTGTCTCAAACAAAGACAGTCAACATTCAAAGCATAATTATAATACTTAGGTAAACAAAGGCCAACTACCCAAACACTTGTATAAACATCTTCATCAGTCAGTAAAGATTATTATTTTTGAAACATAGGTATTCGTAATATAGATATGTTCAATACGGTAGAGGCATTTGAACAAGACAACGAGACAAAAACCGGCTTGTATTAAATGATCTCCCTGTTACTAAATCTAATAAAAGTTCTTCATTTGAATGCTTTTTAAACTTAAAATGTTCCAATGCTAATTAAAAACAATTTTTATACCATTAAAGAATATCTGGAACATAGATTGAAATGTTAAATATATATTATACTAGTTCTCTCTTTATATGTCTTTTGGCGCGTTAGGGAAAAATTGTGAGAGTAAATTTTTACGATGCGCGCGCACTCCGTCATCAAAAACTGACACCGTAAAGTTACCTATATAATAAGTGTACAATAATAATTACATTAATAATAATAGATACAAATAATAATTATTAAAGTCCGGAAAAATTAAATTATTCCAAAGATTAAATTAAATGTTTCTGTCTTAAAGTATGTAATCTTAATAATAAAATGTATCGTCTGGTGGTCAAGTATTACTTCTTACGTGCGTACATAAGTATACACACACTTTTTCACGGGTAACTTAATAAATCCTCAGTAACAAGATTTCCCGGTCTTTTGAAAAGCTTAAGTGGGGACACAGGTTCAACTCGCAGCGGCCTTGTTAAGAACTTTACTCTAATATGGGAGGGCGCATCTACCAGGGGTCATCCACCAGTGCTCTATAGAAGAACAGACATGAACGGCCCAAGCTACAAAAGTATTGTAACCTAATTTGGGCTTTTGATAGGTGTATACTAAGTAGGATGGGCCTTTGACAAGCTATGGAGAAATATTACACCTACCATTACCCAACACATACATTGAAGTGGTGACTCGCCAGCTTACAAGATGGGTCCTCCTAATAGCTACCAGTACAGGCAGCGGGGGGCAACACCAGAGCGGAGCGGGTTTCCTCGCCATTACGTCATTAGACAATTACGCCATTCCACCCCAAACATATAACTCTAGCCAGCCAGTGAAGGCAAGAAAGAACTTGGAATCCTCGTACAAAGTGACTCGGGGCACTTAATTCCGTTGCGTCGCTACTCACAGATATGTTATTTATTTACTAGTAGTTTCCCGCCGCTCCGCCCGCTTGGATGTCGGTTATCGCGGCAAAAAGTAACCTATGTCCTTTCTCACGTTCTAGACTATCTGTGTATCAAATCATTTAAATCGGTTCAGTAGTTTTGGCGTGAAAGCGCAAGACAGACCGATAGAGTTACTTTCTTATTTATAATATTAGTAAGGACAAAATTCAAGGTTGGAAAAAGCAAGTTAATATGCTCTCAGAAATTGTGCTATACTCATAATGAAGTAAAGGTTTGGCCCGACGACTTATTATTATTATTAAAATAAGAAAAAAAAATTAAAATTCGCAAGTAGGAATTTGAATAACAGAAACCTTGTACACGCAATACTTTGAATATAATATTATACATATCAGCAAATAGTGTGTTGTATTGTAATGTTAATTATAATTACCTAACAATTGTTACTACATTAATTAATTAACAATTAATATTTTTAGTCTAATATGTCATACTCTTAAAATAAAATAGTGGGTATAATTTGGCCCTCGTTGATCTAAAAGAGTAGATTAGGCATGGTTTCTGGTTCGCTTTTCAACTATTATACTACTTAAATAATAATATCTTGGGACAACTCACACACGGCATCTGATCCCATACTAGGCAGAGCCTGTATTATGGCAACCAGACAAGTGACTGTGAGACAAGTGACAATGACTCTCAGCACTAGAATAATTCCAAAATGACGGGGGGTTTTAAAAACTTTTGTCAGCTGAATGCGATGAGACTGGGCGCCGACTCCAACAAAAAAGCCTAGGCAGGAAAAGATGAGGTTTCCCACACACATATAATTAATCGACACAACGAATTTGTTTTCGTATTCGTCGTTTCGTGCGGGTATTGAAGGCGCAGTAGCAGTTCGCGTGGTTCCTTGTGCCACTCCGCCATTGGATTTTTTTTTGTATTTTTTTTTCAATGGAATCACGCTATTAGCCTCCGCCATTAGCACTGTGTATGTGTGAGTACTTACAAATAAATACACATTGTTCGGTACCTCGGCCGACTTAATTGTATGTTAAACAAGCGCAGTAAACTCTCTCTTGCTTGCAAGAAGAGAATTTATACTGCATGCGTCAGACCTATCATGACTTACGGCAGCGTCGTATTCTCTCACGTACCCGATTATCGACTTAAACGATTGCAAACTCTCCAAAACCTTTTCATGCGTAGAGCCACGGGCGCTCCAGGTTACGTTCGTAACTTGCAGCTGCACTGTGTGACTTAAAGCTGCTCACAATCAAGCAGTTCATGAAACGCGCCGCGATCCAATTCTTCGACACCGCAGAAAACCACCGTAACCCGCTAATCGTAGCAGCCTCGCGTTACCGACCTTCAGTCACATCTAAAATCAAACGGCCCAGACATACTCTTTCCTACCCCGACGATAAAACAACGCTTCTCCAAGAAGCATTCGCGTTAGCTAGCAGTAGCAATACAAAACACAACCGCCGTATATCACGTCCTCGCCGGCGAGGCCCGTCGCGTATAAATAATTGTAACTGTTACCCTGTAAATGTTACCCCCCCCCCCCCCCCCGTCCCTAGATCAAGCTGGCCCGAGCCGGCCAAACTAGCAATAAAAATATGTCCTTAAATAATTAACACTTAGATCCAGCCCTCCCTTGCTATTTTTGCCTTATTAAGATTGTTAGCAACGCACTAAGTCGAGGTCCGAACCCCACAGGGGGTGCCCTTAGTGAACGTTGCTGACGTAGTTAGTTTTTCTATTGCTCTGGCTGGAGGCCCTTAAAGTTCTCGCCAAATGTCCGGTGAAGCAGTCAAAGCCTGCGCTCAGGCTAACTGCGTAAATCTCTTACAAAAAAAAATGAACTGAAACCGTGACATGCGGATATACAGACTTACTAAGAGATAGATTATATTATAGCGGACAAACAGGAGCTGTAAAAATAAGTTTATTTGCAAAGGTGTTCTTATTGTTCATAAATCTTAACGTACACGTATCTGTGATCTAGATATAACTACGTGGCGAATACGTTTACGGCCAGTGCGGGTGGAGGAGTCGAAGACATCAGTTCTTCAAAAGGGACAGTTTTTGTACCAGAAGAACAGACATACCAGTGAGTAGAAATATAAAAAAAAATCGTTTATAATTGCCCAATGACATTTTTGAAAGTTCAGGTGGCCATTATTAATGTTATTTCACATTCAAATTTAGTGACATTTAATAACCATTTAAACGGTAGATAAATACGTTTAAAGGGGTTTACAAATTTTTTTAAACTGTAAAATCATGATTTGACATTTTGATTTAGATATATGCACAATATAGATATTTAAATGCGAACCATATCTGCAGGACAATCGGGAAATAAATTAGTATTATTCATAATAATATGTTTCTGAAAACCCGCGATACCTTCGTCCAGCGAGCAAGTCATACATTTCATACCTAGCCAATAATTAGTTTAATTAAAGGCAATTCCTATTTATCATTACAAGATGAAGAAGAAGATTTCTAATTCTTTATTATAATAAATTTAAAATTACTGTCAAAATTGTCAGTTTTTTTCATTACTTTTGTTCACAATTGGGAGGGACATTTAATTTTAACTTACGATTTTGTGATTTTGAGTGCACTTTTAAACAATTTTTTTATTTACAATTTTCATTTATTAATATATTTATAAAAACATTTTATACTTGTATGAGCAGCAGGTTCGAAATAACACTATTTTCTTTTTGTTATGGTTTTGAACTCCAAGCCTGGTGCAGGTTATTCTGCACTGTACACCACTACAGCAACAAGGCAATACGAAAGTTATTAGTTAAATTGTTTTCATTAAAATTACGAAATTGATAAGAATTTGTCCCTAATTGCTTGTTAATTCATTCAATTGTTCTCATAATCTCTTTACGTTCATGTTCAAGATAACTTGATGAGGTTACTCCTGACTATTTAAAAGTAAGAAATAGTCGGATTTCTTAGTAACCCGTTTGCCAAAATTGTCGTGAAAATAGTATTTAAAAAAGTTTATTTTTCCTTGTTATTAAAATCAATTCAACATGAACAATACCAATATAACAGAGAGTTCTAATTTTCTTGAAGATATTGCTAACACTGTAAGTTTTAATTAAATTCTTAAAAAAAATAGCCCAGCTAGGTAAGAAAAGAACCTAGTTATGAAGGCGAATTCTTGCTAAACGTAGGATCATTAATACTCCACTCATAATGTTTGTAAATCGAGTTTGGTTCGTCTTAACAAGGAATCTGCTCACCGGCGATGTCCAGGGTTTTAAAATATACATAAATATATTGAAATTTTCGATATACCGACAATTAACAGAGCCTTTAAATTTCAAATAAAACCGCATTTAAATCGGTCCTCTGATTTAGGTGCAGTGATGCCACAGACAGACAGATAGACAGAAACACATATTCACATATACGTATTTTTCCAGCGACAGATAGTTTTATCCGAGGAATAATTTTGAATTTCTACAGTTCTACCATAAAATTTTTGTCAGGCGTCAATTTTATTCCACGAATAAAAAATATCTGGCGTCGGAGAAACCCGCCATAAAACATAATTATTATTAACTCTGTCCTAGAGTTCTTGATCCCACCATAACTCCCAAATGACTGAATACATTTGGGTGTATGGGGTATCCTTCGGTTAGAATCTTGATGTGACCACGAGTGATACTCCCTTTCTTTTACTCAAAATCTCGTGAGCTTGTTTTATAATCTGGTGCGTGTTTCAGGGAGTCGCAAACATGTCTAAGTTCTTCACGTTCGTCGCGGCTATGCTAGTCTCCTCTGTGTCTGCGCAATTCGGGTTGGTCAACAAAGTCGTATCCAACATAAAAAACGACTTTGGAACTGTCAAACACGTTGTGGACTCGACGGGAATCAAACTTGTTTCCACGCAATGTGAGTGCTCCATTCTGATTCCTGCTACATTCTGATTGGAATTTCATTAATATTTGAAAAGACTATGAAGCTGGTTTGGTGGAGCATTCGGAAATCTTCTTGGTTATTATTTTAATTCCTTTTTACGCTTTAACGCATTCGGAGCGAATATTTGTAATTAAATACAAATAATAGACGGAAATAGGTACTTAAACCTCAGGAAGGAATCGAACCTGCGACCACTGGCTTGACGCGCCAGTCGCTTTACCAACTAAGCTACCGAGGCCACTGCCTGGAAGTTTAAATTTTGCCTTCTATTTTATTACGTCTTTTAGGGCTTCTTGTTTCTTGGTTTTTAACAAAATAGTTGCAAACTAACTTTTTTGTTTCGTCTTCTTTTTTTTTCTGGTCTGTAATAGATAATAGTAAATCAATACTTATAAAGTTTTCCTTATTGCTTTTCCACTAAAGTAAGACTTATTATTTAAGGTGGAACAATAAAAAAATTCCCGGGTTTATACGACGATGAAAGCGAACCTGACCTTACGGGTTTAACTATTAACTTCATCACCAGGTAAGCAATTACATACTCTTCCTACTAACCTTACTGTATAAAAATGTAGCTGGTTCTAATTGGATGCGGAAGGCGCAACACCGAGAGTTGTGGTTCATCTCAGGAGAGGCCTAGGTCCAGCAGTGGACCGTGATTGGCTGAGTTATATGTATGAAAGAATCAGAGTTTGATGCTTTACTGTTATTACTTATTATTAAGTGCTAATGTAAGTTTGTTTGTACAAGCCATCAAAGCATCAGGATACTTAGCTTAAGTGCATGTACATCGTCTCCCTACTCTATTTCCAATTATTTGGGATCAGCGCAATGTGAAATTTGCTTGCATTCATCTCTACTACTCGTCATCTCAGCGTTCACTCCTTTCTTTCTCATATCATCATTCACACAATCCATGCATCTTTGTTCCGGTCCGCCCATGTCTTACATACTTACATGCTACGAGCTACGAGGCTAAAACTTGCGAATATCTCGACGACAAATGCTAAAGAATTATTTGATTCTTGAGTAAGTTTTGTCTTCTGAAATGGTTGGATCCAGAACGGACCACTTTAATGACTGATGAAATATGATTAACTATTATTCTATTTCCAGCGACGTGAAGATCACATACAATTTGCAGACAGCTGCAAAATACTTGCACCAAAGCCCCTGGTTTAACGCCAGCAAGCCCTTGTACATCTACTATCATGGCTTCACCGACGAGCCCAACAAGGAGAGCTACTCAAACATCGGACAAGCCCTTATGAACCAAGGTAAATACCAAAATTAAATTGCTCTTGCCGTAGTAAAGAGATTGACCAGTCAACAAGGATGTGTTGAAGATGAATGATGGTTGACAGCCCAGAGTAGGCCCTACGTGCTGCCAGAGTCCTGCAGAGCATGCGCGAGCAACCCCGACTCCGACTCCAACTAAGGTAGAGCGGGACCAGGGTGTTTTTAAGCCTGACAAGTCCCCACGCTGTGCCCTCGACGTGGGACGAGTCATTAGCTTTTTATCCCCGTAAATAAATCTTGTCACATTTGGAAGCCCATGTCATGGCCAGATATTCCGATATAGGTACAGCCCGAAATTGAGCAAATAATAGTTTTTAGTACTAGAAGTACGAAAACCATATACTTTGTAAGTATGTTAGCGCTCGACTACTCTTAAGTCAAGCTTTTTTTATCTTAGTCAATATTCTCCCAAGTGGAAAAGTTCCCTGGGATATGCTTTTGTGGACTGCCGAATCTCCCATCATTATGTATGGCCGAATACTCAAAGACAACTTAAATTTTAGTCGCTGTTAATTATCATGCTGTCTCTGTCCTTTTAATGTGTAATGTAGCGAGAAATATACATTTAAGAACGTCTTAAGTTTAAGCTGCATTGCGTAACACTTGAATCTTTGCACCAGGTAACAACAATGTTGTGGCTCTGGACGCCAGCTCCCAGATCGGGTTCTGGTACATCCACTCCAGCATTGTGGTCGAGTTTATAGGCAAGGAGTTCGCCAAGATGTTGGAAGCTCTATGTGAAAGTAAGTGGATTCATTCAATAGTTTCAGCTTAGTGCAAGATGTGCCACAGACCGTCGCTTATCTTTAACTGCGATTGCTGCGGTTGAAACGTGGATGATGGTGAATTTCATATCGACACAACATATTCTTTGTGTGAAGGACTTTGAAAAATGAAAAAAGTTTTTTATTATTATATATTTTTATTATTATATATTGCACTATTTGGAAACATTATAGATATTTTGAAATTGCTGCAGCTAACTGCGGCGAAGCCAAAAAATGAGGCTTGTGTTTGACCAGTATGTTATATGAATATATGAATGTCCGTTTCTATGTCTGCTTGTAACTACTCAAACACTCGACGCGGATTATTTGTGCTTTAATTACAGGCTGATTTTTGTTTTTTTTTTTTCTAGATAGTTGTAATGGTCCCATGAGCGACCTACATGCATTTCATTAAAAGAAGTGTTATAATATCATTTGGTTTCCAGCCGGCTTGGATCCAAAGAACATCCACTTGATCGGGCACAGTCTCGGCAGCCACATCGCAGGCTTCACAGGCAAGACCTTCCTCGAAAGGACCGGGAAGCACATCGGCAGGATATCCGGCCTGGACCCGGCCGGACCCTGCTTCATGGAACTAGCAACTGACAGGAGACTCAGCAAAGATCATGCCGACTTTGTGGACATCTTGCACACTGACATGGGCGTGTATGGACTGGATGAACAAATTGGTAAGTTAAAGAGAAATATTCTGAAAGATGGGAAAAATAACTACAAGGAAGATGTATTGGAGATTTCTAAAATAATATAAGCAGGGGTGATCGACTGATTACAAACCAATCAACAAATCGCTCGCCTCATAAAAGAATAATATATATTTGAATTTGTTCAAGTTGTTTATGTTCAAGTTTGCTGCGCCCTAGAATAAACTTGTTGAAATTTTTTTCTACCTTAGAATTTGCGTAACTATTGATTTATTATTTCCTCAGGGCACGTCGACTTCTACCCGAACGGGGGCTACCAGCAACCGAACTGCATCCTGCAGACCTGCAGCCACAGCAGGGCCTGGGAGCTGTTCGCGGAGTCCGTGGGAAACGAGATTGGTTTCATCGGAGTTAGCTGCCCCGATTATGACAGCTTCAGGGAAGGAAACTGCGATTATTCTAATACCAGGTGAGGACGAATGACGAATCTAATACCTACGTAATCTTTAGACGTACAATAGGTACCCTGGAGAAGATAGACTTATTTATTCTTTATGCATGTTCTGCAGAGGCGTATTTAATGCCATGAGGTATTTTCTACCAGTCACCAATGAAGTTAGATGCGCTATCAGATTGATGTGTAACGAGTTTTGCGGTCACTTGCTAATAAAATACATAAATTTATATAGTGTTAAAGAAGTTGCGTGCCATAGATTCAGGGTAAATCCCATATCGATAAAGGAACCCGTAAAAAATAAAAAATGAACTTTAAAAAAATGTTAAAAAAGTAACGAAAATTATCATAAGATGAACCTAATGTAGTATCTACTAATTAATGCTATTAATCATTTCCTGGAGTTACCTTTTTATCCTAAAATAAAAAAAACTAAAATTTACTTGTACTGGAGATCACGGGAAAGCGGTGCAAACTACCGCAATCCCCAGTAGTAGTGCAACGTTGAGAGAAGTCTAGGAAATTATTATTAGCATTTAAACAAAATAAAAACTTATTTTAAGCAATTTTGAATCAATTCTCAACGATAGCTATTTAGTTAGTACCATTTGGTCTACTTCCATCTTATGATAATATTCGGTTTCTTTTTACTTTTTTTAAAGGTATTTTTACGGATTCCTTTATCGATACTGAACTCACCCACCAGCTATGGCACGCAATTTCTTTAACATCTAATAGATAATAGAAACGGCTACCAATAAAATTACAAGTAACAAATATTTGTATTTGTTTCAGTGTATTGGGTTTGAAGACTCCGTCTTATGCGAGAGGCAAATACTACTTTCAAACTAATAATGATGCTCCGTACGGTCTCGGTGAAGAGGGCATTCATTACGACGACCAACGCGGCACAGTAACGAAAATCGTTAACAAATTGAAAATCTTGAAAAAATAATAAACATCCGTCCAATATTGTCCATTCAAATATTGCCTTATATTAAAAATTATATTAAAACAAGTAATTTTTGTTTTAAACTAGCGGTGCCCCGCGGTTTCAACATAAGTTCCTATAATCAATTCCTTTTTTTTTCGTGACTTTTTGAGGTGTTTTTATACTTAGTTATTCTGCTATTCGGGTCAGAGACGAATCCAAGAAATCAAAGATCATGAAAATCGGTCTATCCGTTGTTGAGTTATAAATGGTGTAATTAACTCGACTTTGAATTGTATATATAAACAAATTAGCAGCCCGCCCCGGCTTTGCACGGGTATTTAACAAAAAATTCAAAATATTAGCTAGCCGGGGACAGTGTAGCTTCCCAACAGTGAAAGAATTTTTCAAATCGGTTCAGTAGTTTCGGAGCCTATTCAATGCAAACAAACAAACAATCAAAGCTTTTCTCTTGATAATATTAGTAAACAAATATGTATAATACAAAGAAAAATATGTATAAAATTGAGTGTGGGTTATTTGCTGTAAGTTTAACTGTTAAACTTGCAGCGAATAACCCACACTAAATTTTAAAGCATTTCCAATAAACTGGTATTTATTTTACCATCTTTAATTTATTGGTTCTAATTCACAGGTACAGCAGATACTCTGACCGATTCATAAATATGTATGAATACTTTTGTAAAATATTCTTCTATCTAGCCTTTTCCTAAGCTATGTTGCGGTCGGGTACAAAGTCGCCAGATTTAGGTGCATCCCGTATGTGTATGGTGCATAGTTAAGCACTTGCGCAAAAGCATTAGATGTAGATTATTGAGACTCTTCCCGGCCGCTATACGACATCAACATTTAATCTAATGTATATATATAAAAGATAATGTATATGTTCACCTAAAACCCGAGAACAGTCAGCCCAATTGATATGAAACTTTGCAGACACATAAAAGGTGACATGGCCCTGAAAAACATAGTTAAGTTAGAACCAGATAGGTAGCGCTGGTGGCAGTGGTTTTTATCTTTTGAACCATGGGCCGAATTGTAGATTTATTAGGTGAAGCGAAGCGCACCGGGCACTAGCTAGTAACTAATGATTTATAATATTCTCTACCATTATTCTGTTTATGCCTGTTTCTACGCAAACACGTCTCTACAAAACCATTTTCTGCAAAATATTTAATCGCAACAGGTAAACTGAAATTGTTTGGGAAAAGAAAAAAAAATATATAGACATATCCATAGACAAATCTTCGTATAAGTCTTTATTTTTGATAAATTAAACTATATCTATTTATGGCCTAATGAGTATGTATTAGTTTAATTCAAACATAACTATTTAAAATAAAATATGGCTTTACCTAAATATTGTCATAACATATAAACCTTTGGTTTATATCTAACTATTAATACTTAAACTCAGTTTATTAACACAAAAGTCAGTATATCACCTGTCAAACCTAATCTCAAACGATTGATTGGTTGTTAGTATTTTGAGATTTGTCAACTGATTAAATTGATCAGCTTTTCAGAAACCAGGAATAAGTCCTATTTTAATATACTGAAAAATAACGAACAGATGCAATTCCTTACAATAGATATAATGTAGGGTAGAAAGTGTTTATCCAAATCTTAGTCAACAAGGGCGTTGACAGGGTATGAACTTCAAAAATCTATTTAGTCCGTCAACATGATAAAAAAAGATTAAACACGAATTTTTTGCTTTTTCGAAATGAGAAAAAAAACGAAGTACTAAAGGACCGCTCGTTACGTCACAAACCGCTACATTTTGTTGCGGTTTATTTGACGTCATTTCAAATTAATGTATAGGTTACCTAGTGGTTAGTTTTCGTCAGTAAAAATACGTGTTTAATATATTTATTCTATCAATCGGACGAACATAAAAAAATTGGCCCTATTCCATCAATTGATGCCTATCTGCATGCCAATGTTTTTGAGCAGACCCTCGCGGTTGACGTACTGTACGCCGTCGCGCTGCAGGCCGAAGGGCAGGGAGTCACCTGTCTGCAGGTAGTATGTGCCTGTGGTGCCGGGCTGGCAGCCGTAGCCCATGAGACTGAGGACCAAAAGGTTTAATATAAGTGACGTTAAGAAGGTCAAATATATCGATATCTAAATTAATATTTTATTTAAGAATATAATGGTTCACGCACATTCTCGGGATCACCCGACTAGTTTCAGACTCAATCGGAATCATAAATCATAAGCGGACGCGGCGGCGGTGGTGTCGCGAGTCGAACACTTCGGCGACACCGCCGCCGCCGCGTGATTAGGGACTCCTATTGAGTCTGAACCTAGTCGGGCGATCCCGAGAATGTGCGTGAGTAAACCATTATATTCTTAAATGAGTATGAATACTTCACGAAAGTCATTATACAAATTAATATCGGGCAGTAAATGTTCCACTGCTGGGCAAAGGCGTCTTCTTTATATAGAGAAGAAACGAGCATTGATCACCACGCTTGCTCACTAGCGGGTTTGCGGTTACAGCTTCCAATTTTATTTCTTCACGATGTTTTCCTTTACCGAAGTGAGGGAGTTAGTGCGTTAAAAACAACGAGTGATTATTTTATTAAATACCACTATTCTTGGTCACATGCCCTTAACTCCTTCCATGTACCTACCTCATGTTATTAAAGTCGCACTGTCCTTTCCGGAAGTCTTTCCAGCTGGGACACTGGACCGCCACGAAGGCCTGCGGGTTGATGACGGACTCTGAAAAGAAAAGCCAGGCGCGGCTGTGGCTGCACGTCGCGAACAGCAAGGCGGGCAGGCAGCCCGGCTGCGTAGACCCACTGTTGGGGTAGAAGTCAGCGTGACCTGGGGAAAGGGTACTCGGTTAGAAGGCGTAAATCCTGAAGATAGCTGTCCAGAAGATTGTTGAGATGAAAGAGAATCTAAACCATTAATTAGTTAAGTTTAGTTAGGTAATTATGTAGTGACATGTACTTGAGACCCCGAACGACTCTATACTGCAAACTTTAGTATTACCATTTGTAACCATGTACTTAACGAAGTTCTGGCGTTTTGTGGAATGACACAAAGGAAGAATTTCATTAAAGAGTTTATGGCACAAATACAACGCTACGTACGTCTGGCGTACTCTGTCCATTAGCACGCAATAAAAACCTTACCAACTCTTTCATTAATCCCATACACTCCAGCATCAGAGTGTATGACATCGACGAAGTCAGCGTCACTCATGTGTAGCCGCAGGTTGGGTTCGACGTCGGAGAAGCACGGCCCGGCCGGGTCCAGCCCGGTTATCCGGCCGACCCGGTGCCCGGTCAGCTGTGTGAACCTCTTGCCCGCGAAGCTGGAGATGTGGCTGCCGAGACTATGCCCGATCAGATGAACGGCGGATGGGTTCAGTCCGGCTGCAGAAAGAAAAAAGGATTTAATAGAAGACTTGGAAGATTCCATGTAGTCTTTGTTGCTTCAGGGGTCAAAAATTTGGAGTAAAAGCCCAAACGGATCGACAGAGTAGGGTTTGGGTAAGAAACTTAGGTTCAACATGGACTTATTAGAAAGTTGATAACGATGACGAATAGATCGTCATCGTAATGTATAATGATACTATCGATCTTATATATAATATCAATATGTATAATGATGAACCTATGGAGTTTCTTGTCGGTTCTTCTCCATAGAAGTGTCATTTTGGAACCGTGCAACTAGAGTCATTTAACGTTTTGAAAGTGCCTGAAAAGGCCTACTTGAAATAAAAATATTTTGATTTTGAATAATAATCTTTTTAGATAATGATTTCATGTCGATTTATTGAAGTAGGATTATCTTGTTATTTGATCGGGATCTATTTTCTTCGATGTCTGTCGCCAATGGCGTGAAACAAGGTATTAAGGAGGAAATAAGCACAGAAAGCGATCTTGAACTTGAAATAAATGGCTCCATAAATAGTACGACCTTTTTGGAAACCTGATTCTCACAGAGGCTAAGTGTTGACCTTTTATGTTTATGAAAAGGTCATGATTCGTTTCTAAATGGATGAGATATCGGACATCCCACTGCACGCAAAACATTATAGATGTCTCGGTGACTTTCAATTTAGTTTTCAAAGTGCAAAGAAAATCTAAGGTTTGGTTAACATGGTTTTTGATATTAAATATGTACAAAGAACTTTAAGTAGAAAGTGTTTGCTACAAAAAGGTGCGTGTTAAAGTACCTACTTACATGCCATAGGTGGTTACCAGCTATACAAAAAGATGTCAGATCTCACCTCTGAGAAGAACTGCGAGGATCTGGCCGAGCTCCTCGCCTATAAACCGCACCATAGTAGAGGAGCGGAGGTACAGCCAACGGATGAGGGAGCTCGCGTCCAGAGCCAGGATGTTGAAGTCACCTGTCACAAAGCTGAATGTAGCCACCAGAAAGTAATTTAGTTATGTCAACCTCTACAGCAGATAAGAGCCTTGGAGTAAGGAAGGCTCTAAAAGAAAAAAGGCTGTAAACGTTTAAATTTATACGAAAAAACAACGGTTTCTTACATCCTAACAAAGGTTTCTGACTGTCTAACAGACTAGGAGGGATGTTCTCAGGACCGTTCATCGTCAATTCGAGAGGTTAGGTAGTTTCTTTTAACTCTTAACATATTAAGTTAGCTACTTGTATTTCATAAAAAAAAAAAAAAAAAAAAAAAAAAAACAAATATCATCACTAGTAAATATTTACTTCATCGTTCTTCAAAAGAATCTCATCTTTCTTAAAGAGTTTTATAAGTACCTTGGCTAAGGAACGCCCTGCTGATATTAGTGTAGCTATCCTTGGTGGGGTCATCGGTGAAGCCATGCAGGTATATCTTCAGCGGTTTCTTGGGGTCCAGCCAGCCTGCTTTGGGTAGCAGCGTCGCAGCGGTCGTCAGTTGGAACGAGACGTTTACTTCCCTGGAATGATAGAAGATTCCATACAGTTTGGACAGTATGAAGAAATTATTTTTGTAGTTATATTAATAATTTTAGTCGAAATATCTTTCGGAACTGTTCTATAAAGAAATTTTTATAAGTTATTCGTTAGAAGTTTTTTACTCTTCTTTCAGGTGCTTGGACTATAAATAATAAGTATTTTATAATTATTATTCTTTTTCTTCTTATTATTCATTGTCGGAGCGGTCGTCATCACAATGACGCTTCCACATAGTTCATAGAAACACATCTCTTCGCACGATCTCCCGCCCACTCTGTCTTTTAGCTTTATGTTTAGTATTACCAAAGAATACATATACATACACACCGTTTAAAAGTAAACAATAGAAAAAAAATAAAATCCTGTTCATTTTAAGAAATCTAAACCCTGATTTTATAAATAAAGTTCAGTATTTTTCCTTTATTAGGACGTTGAATGTCTTCTAAGTATTCGCGTTATAAGTCCGTTGCCATAGTAACCTGGTCATGAAGTGGAGCGAGAGCTGGCTGAGGTCCGGCTCCGTCTGGTTGTAGGCGTCGTAGTCCACGCCCAGGATACGCTTCACGTGCTTGCCTGAAGTGATAAACGTTAGGATTTAGTAGGAAACCGTTGATTGAGAAATTAACTTAGTGGGCAGTCAGTCTGGTTATTAGCAAGGCGCTTATGTATCAGAAGTAAATACTAATGTACCTAATAGGTACATATGTTTCCGGATTATTCCGAACCTGACCCGAAATCCTAACTCGGTAGCGGGTTAGGTTAGGAACATGATAAACAAATTAATTTTAACCCTCTTCCTGACCTGACCCGATCGATTATTCCGAACCTGATTGCCGTCTGTAATGTTATACGCTCATAAATAATGTTTGACTGCTACTAATAATGTACACGTTATTTCATCTGTTCCCGTTTTGTTTGGTTGTGGGATCCTGTACCAGGAGTCTCAAATATAACTAGCGATGCCCACGGTTTCACCCCCGTAAGAATATACAAGGTGAGTTTTTGTACGAACGAAAGCTATGACTTCTATATCGATTAGCAAAACGCTTAGTATATATAAAAAAAAAAAAGAACTAATGATAAAAAAAACTCGAATTTTAATGCTGTAGCCGTAAGAGTTTTACGGTAATAGTACCTGATATACGAGATTCTTTTTTTGTTCTTTTGTTTTATTTTTGATACCAATCGTTTTTATAACGGGTATAGAGGTCATAGTTTTCGTATGTACAACTCAACTTGTATAAGTATTTTATTATTTTTTAAATTATTTTACTTTACAGATGTTTACGTTAAATCCTAAAAATATCAATAATAATTATAATTATATATAATTATACCTATTTTATTATATAATATTATGAATGATAGCATTTTATAGTATCTATGTATTTATATTAAGCTAAAACTATAAAAACTTGGTGCAATGTTTATTGTAAATAACGTCAAGCGATAGATTAACCCCAGCGATAGCATTTAGCGCACGTCAGTGATAAACTTGAACTGATCATCCTATTCGTTTGCATACCGACAGAAACTGTGAAACTAATGTGATAAGAAATATTTAAGTTCAAGGTGAAAAGCTGTTTGAGCTTGCCTAGTCAAATTCTCTACTACCGAGAATAGTCCCCCTTGATGTTTAAAGTCCGGTGAAGCAGTCAAAGCCTGCGCTCAGGCTAACTGCGTAATGTAATTCCATCCACAGGAACTCTTTGGCTGTTGCCCTTAGGCTTCGATCGGGACACATTCCATCTAAGAAGTTTGCTTTTTTAATGAGAAAAGTTTCCTCTCCCAACTGCCCTGATTGTGATACCTTAGATGATGTGCAACACATCTTGATGGAGTGTGTTCGGACCGAGGCTTTTAGGCGGCAACAGCTGAAGAGTAATTCAGATGTAGGTTTTGTAAACAGTATTTTGGCCTCCCCTTTCTCCGTAGAGGCTAAAGTTCTGTACAGGCTAGCAGTTATTGGTTTTTATACTTAGCTAATTTAGTTTTCGTAAGTATTTATTTTTGTTTGGTGTATGAGTATATGTGTGTAAATTTTATAGAACGTTATTGTTGCTAAGCGACAAAGTTCTGAAATAAATAAAAAAAAAAAAAATCTCTTCCAAAAAAAAAACCCTTGATGCAAGAAAACAGGAAAGGAGAGTGTGGCGGGGTGGTGGTTAGGGTAAGCACCAGTGTAGTGGTTCGCCTTCCCTGAGTCGAAATATATTCAAGTACCAGTGCACACAAACTAACCTATTTAAATCCATAAGTAGGTACTAATGTTATAAATGCGCAAGTAACTCAGTCTATCTGTTACACTTTCACGGCTCAACCACTTAAACGATTTGATGAAAATTAGTACGGGGTAAACTTGGATTTCAAAAAGGACATAGGCGACACCCACGCGTTCAGAGCCGCGGGCAAAAGCTGGTTAAAATATTCTTGATATCTTACTTACAACAAAGAATATCTACCAATTATATCTCAGGAAAACAATGGAAAATATCGTCAAAGTACGGAAGCTAATTATTAACTGTTAACTTCTCATGCGAATGTTAATGAGTTATGATAAACCGCTCTTGCGTTATTGTATCGCGTGTAAATTTATAACGAAGAGATGATCTCAAGTTTAATATACCCCGTGACACGTACCGGGCAGAATTACCAGTACTTAGGTATGTTGTAGGTAGAATATTTATTTTTTTCAATTCGCGATAAAACCCGTTTGGCTCATAGTTTTAATTATGGGTCGTGTTCTCCAACGCCAGATTTTTATGCATGAGAGATTTTGTAATGGTCTGTCAAAAATACAAAATTATTCCTTGGATAAAACTATAATGTAAAATCAGCCCTTGATTTGTAGGTAAATACCTACCGCTGGCGACACTAGATCTTGTTGTTGATGTTGCCTTTTTTTCATTTGGTTCTTTAACCATAATTATTCGGAGGCTTTCCTCCGAATAATTATTTAAACAAGATTAAGAGTTATTAATAGAGCTTGGAAACTGTTCTATGTTACTTAAGTTCCCTAAAAAAAAAAAAAAAACAAAAAAAAACTTAACAACTAACTAACTTAAACGTATCTATCATATCTTTAAAAAAGTTATGAATCTTAAATCAATTGAACAGATTTAATAGCATGTCTGAATCGGTATCATTATTAAAAACAAAATTGACGTACAACTTCTGAATAGATAGACAAGATAACAATAAATAGAATCTAGATTATTTTCACACGTTTGATTGAATTTGCGTCATTTTTGTTCCGCTTTAATACATAAATATTTATTAAAGTAGATAAACGATATAAACGCACATCATATTATCGCACGTGCGTAAAAGTTATTTGTTTGAAACTAGGTAAAGTTTTAGTTGATTAAAGTAAGTTAGTATCTGTAAGTACCACCAAGTTAAAAGCTTTGCTGTTTTATTGTGATTTTCCAGTGTAGGTATTGCTTATTTTTGTCGTTTAAGATTGTGTTCCATGCGACTTTCTTTTTTGTTGTGTATAAGGTGTTTTGAGGACGTAGTCGTAAAAGGCCTCGGTTTAAGCTATTTTTGATTCGGTCTATAAATCCTGTTTTCCACCACCTGCATCGCGCTGAGTGTGTGTAAACAATTCGGGGTGTTTTTAGTCGGTGTCAGTCCAAACACGGAATAGATCAATAAGGTTGGAATCATAATGTGGGCGGGGCAACTGTCGCCACATTTATGATTCGAAAATCATAACTCGACCGATTCATTCATTCACCGCGTTTAGTACCCTATTTATCTATTCAGTGAGTCCAACTTATCCCCGGCATGGCTGGAAATCAATTTTAGCTTTTCAACCCAATACTCGTTTCCCACCAAAATAAAATAAGGCTAACTGTTACTTACACTGGCTAAAGCCGACATACACGATGGTTTTCTCGATGGGATCCGCCAAGGTGGATATTTCCTTGGTCACGCCCTTGGCGAGGGTTTTGATCAGGCTGAACTGGGCCGCCACGGAGGCCAGCCACGTCAGGGTCAGGAACAGGATGATTCGGGACATGATGGATGGGTGGATATTTTCTGTGGATAGACAGATAAATACTGCACATTAAGATATAAAAAGAGGCGACATGGGTATAAATAAAAATTTGTAATTTTCATTCCTATTTCTTTTTCCTATTATTTTTTTCATCACGATTTTATTTTAAAATTGCAATGCTTTCTAAGTTGCAGTAAATAAAATAAAAAAAGCTTAAGTCCATTCGTACACGAGGTGATACAAATCTTCGATTCCCGACAACTTTCTCACCCTGCTTTGTGGACAGATCGGAAAAAACGTTTGGTCCCCCATCACGGATAGGGGGACAAAAAGTTCGGAATGTCCACAGATAAGATATGTGTTACTACATAAGTACCTACTGAAGTCAGTTAACAATAAGCACTGGCGCGTGAAGCCAGTAGTCGTACGTTCGAGTCCTGTTTCGAGTCGAGGTTTAAGTTTTTCTTTCTACTATTTGTATTTAATTACAAATATTCGATCCGCATGTATATCCGCGTGTATTTAATAACAATAAGCAGTGCTTATACGCACACTTTACGTTCAACACAGGATGGTCAAAAATGTATTCAGGGATAATCTGGGACTGCGATGACCAAATAACCAAGTGTACATTGAACCTAACTAAATGTTTTGGAAAAAGGCGGCAAGCATGCCCGAAGGAAGCATTATTTCTTTGTTAGCACCTCCCGCTACGTGCTATAAACAGTTGTTAGTAGTACTTTCATTTACATTGTTTTATTCGTTCCACATCGTATCGTCGTACAAATACTTATTTAAATCAAACCATGACTATAATAAACATTCTATAATGTTATTGTTTATGAAATAGGTACTAGCTTAGCTCGCCGGTTTCACTTGCCTTGCTTTTCTCCCAAGGCTCGAAACGTGATGATAAATCTTTCTATAACCTGCCCTAGCAAATGGAAAAAGTTGTGTTCTTTAATAAGACTTTTTATTCCTTAATTCTAGAGAATAACACACAAATACAATAACTATAAAATGAAAATTTAAGAAACCCCTAACAATTTTTTGATAATTGTAAAAAAAGAAATGCTGATCATTAAGATCGTATAGCTAACAACCAACTCGAAACTTTTATGCCCGAAATAACCGCATTTATTGAGAATCTATGATAATACAGAATGAACATCGTGTTTAAATTGCTTAATCTTCTTAAAAATGTTTTCAAACTCAAACTCGTTTATTGCGAAAATGGGTAATTTGGATAACATACAGAGTATAAATTGGTCGCTCCGACGCTCCATGATACGCCTGAAAGCATGCAATTACAGGTATAACAGGTATTTGTCTCTACTGATTGTGTAACTAACAATTACCTATATAGTATTAATAAAATAAATACAACATTATTAACTCGCAAAAAAAACAGTAATTGTCAGAAAATATAATCGAGGTACAAGACAGTTATGAATATGTTCATGACAAACAATAATTAAATATTTTTTTTTGTATTTTGAAGAATTTCTCCATTAACTACATTTAGGTATTAAAAAAAGCAACTTTGCAAAGTATCACCTATATATATAGACTGTTTACCTATCATGCGTGTTTTTCACAACAATAGCCTTTTTTATTTATCGTTTATACAAATTAAGTTGATTTAAAGATAAATTTTCTTGTACCTACTATACCTACTTAAATCCTTATAATATTTATTCCCATGTTGAGTAATTAACAAAAAAAGTAATATTAGAAGTTTTGTAAGTTATATATAGCGACTAAACGAGAACATTTATACAAAATAGATTCATAATAAATTTTTGTTTTTTTTTTTTTTCTTTCAAAAAGTCTCAAACATTATGTATCACAAATAATTAAAAAATCCACTTACAATATCACGAGATAAATCCGATCACATTCAGAGCACAGCCCACTCTCACAGCTCGCGTCGCACTGTCCGAGTACTCTGTGACTGTCCGGAAGAAACACAAACATGCCTATATCTATAGGAAAACAACGTATTTTTATACATAGTGCGTACATAAAGGTAACAATAAACGATATTCGTATAAATTAAGAGATCTGCTTGATGTCGGCCGGCAGGGGTCACGGACCACGGCCGAACTGTCGATGTGTTAATTTAATATCATTTTATTTTACTTTTGCACATCTCCAAGTTATAAGTTATCGCCTGTTATCGCGTTTTAAATAGTTATTAGAAATAGAATAAAATATTCCTACATTATACTATACTAGCTGTTCCCCGCGACTTTGTTCGCGTGTTTTAGTTTCAACGGTTTTTCATTTTTGCGACATTTTTCATTTATGCTCCGCTCCTATTGGTCGTAGCGTGATGTTATATAGCCTATAGCCTTCCTCAATAAACGGACTATCCAATACAAAAAGATTTTTCAATTCGAACCAGTAGTTCCTGAGATTAGCGCGTTCAAACAAACAAACAAACAAACTCTTCAGCTTTATAATATTAAGTATAGATTTAACAATCCTACCTATATGCTATGCTACTATGACATCAAGATGCAAAATATAATAGAAATAACAGTAGTGACTGTTACAGCATTATAGGTCTTCACTGATAGGTATAAGGTACAGACATAATAGGTATGTGCTTTTGAATTAGATTTTTGAGAGGCCCACTGTAGTTAGACTGATCGCAGGGATTGACTGCTTCACCGAATAAGAAAAAACTCGTTAGTACCAGACATTCCATAATTCATAGAAGAAAAGTTTGAGCGCTTGCGCCTCAAATGGGCGGGAACGATGGCCAAATATATCTACATCAATCAATTCAGCCTATCGCCGCCCACAGCTGGACATACGCTTCTCCCGAGTTGCACAACAACCACAACACCAAGGGCCTCTAGACAAGTGACAATGCGACAAGAGATAACGCTGATCGAATCGCTCAAATTATTTAAAACAAAACGGTTTATTCTCGGGATCGCCCGGGGCGATACGATATTTATGAATACTCCTCACGATAGTTATTATACGAATCGCTCAAATGTATGGAAGTGAGAAGTCCAAGTCACGTGACTTATCGAAACAAAATGTCATTTCTATACATTTAATGTCATTTAAGCGATTTCTATCATCGTAAACACTTGTCGAAATGCCACTTGTCTAGGGGACCGGTCAGTCCAATCCGTCCAACCTTTTTAAAGCAAACTAGATAAGTGTATAATAAAGAATTTGAATGTGAAAAAATATATTAAGATATTTGGACACAATATGTTGTTTGGTAAATAATTATGATTATGCATGTAAGTACTTGATTTATACGTAAAAGATAGTGAGTAGGTATAAACGTATTCCTGATAAGCTTACGTAACATCACGTTAAACACTAGAGTCACGCTTGAGATCCGACTTAGATAGCGAAACTGTATGTACCATTTAAAACCTATCTCAAGAAACTTGTCTTTTAATGTAGGTAGGTACTGCTCGGATCGTAAACAGGTAAACACCGCGACGCGACGTCCGCGATGTGATGCTCTTCTTTCACCTAGCCTCTTCCCAAGCTATGTTGGGGTCGGCTTCCAGTCTTAATGTATTCAGCTGAACATCGTATTTTACATGGAGCTACTGCCTATCTACCCTCCACAATCCTCAACCCATTTTACTGAGTAACAGTGAGTATCCCATAGTAAGACTTTACCTATAAAGGTATAACAACTATATTTTATTTATTTTTTAAGTGAACTGCTAGTAAATAAACTTTAGGTAATAATTTATAACCATAATGAATGTTTAACTCCGATTCTGTTTATTGCTTAATGATAAGAAAGGAGGATAAATGAATAAGGATAGACCTCATTTGTTGAGGTAACAAAGTAATTTACATTATATTAAAATAAAAAAAAGATACACACAGCAGAAAATTGAACCTGGATGAGGTTCATTTTTTTGGAAGTCGGTTAGTTAGGTTCCTCGGGCGGCGAAGCTGCTAACGGTGGCCCTCAATCCACAGAACGTCAAGTTTCTTCCTTGTCAAGAGACTAAAAATTTGTAAAAGCACTTTACAACTCGTAGGTCGTTGCGGGTTCCAAGACAGTCAATCGTTTCCCTGGTACACACCGAGCTTAACTGTTTCGGTAGTATTCATTGGTTATCATTGTAGATCCTGGCTTACAGAAGTTGCTATGATGGGCAATTGTGGTGGGCTACCCTATCGAATCCTTAATATCTACTCCTATCCTGGTTGCCTAGTAGGTAGATGTCCAGAACACGACTATGTAGTTATAATAAAGGTACCAAGGTTATGTTTTATTACTATTCCGCTTAATACTATTAATTAACGAAACATATATAACATCCGAACATTTTTGTTTAATATTTTTTTCTGAGAAATCTTTTCTGAAGAACGTTGTGCGATCCTGCGTTGTGAGCACACTTGCATAAGGATAGTTAGTAATTACCATGTCTGCCTTAAACTGTTGCTGCTCGCTAAACAGTTGTAAATTATAGAAGTTACTTAGATACGTTCAGTACCTACTCATATCTTACTTGGTACTTAGATATAAGTAGGCAGGCCTATACTCTACTGAGAAGTTGACCGCCAAACCAACTGTTGTAAATATAAACTATAATTGCGAAGGCGTTAAAGTAGACTGCCTTATAAAATGTATCACGCATAAAATGAATGTATAAAATAACGCCATTTCCTAATCGTGTCAGCCGAGGATCTATACCTAATATAATCCCAACTTTTATTATTCTGATTCGCTTCTTTTCCTTCGTTCTCTCATCATAAACGCAAGTACCTATATTTGCTTCGGCTTTCTTGATCACCTGAATGATGATGATTGAAGACGTCATGGTATAATAATTGTCACCCTTATTTTGACCAGACTGCCAAGGAAGGGTCATGTTTACTGTAGGTACCATATCCATACAGGGATTGAATTTAATACTCAATTACAGTTGCTCAACTCTATAGGCGTCTGTCCTCTACACCGTATCATACTATGACCGTGCTAGGAACGTGTTAGGCTAAAAAAAACTTTATTTAAAAAAATATGAGACAGTCCCCAGGCCTACTAGACTGTTCTGGTCCGTCAAGAATATTATGCCAATGACTCTACGCTCATATTGTTTGTCCCTAAACTTGCTTAGGGAAGTTAGGTGAGTGAAGGTGGAGCCACTAATCACTATATAATAAAACACCAGGTATGCCTAAGAACATTTAATAAAATTCTCCAATTGATACTTATAGTATTGCGCGTAACGAAACCATTGTGACTTTTAATTTTACCACTAATGCCATCTATTGAAGTTCAAGTAAACAAAAATCATTATTTAATGTTATGCAATGTGGTTCCTTAACATATCCCCCCACTAAGGACAACAGTCCTTAACGATACCCTCAACAATGAACTTAAAACTAAATCATAACTAAAACTTAATAAACATATCAAATGAAACAAAAAATATCTATGTATTAATTGGTAAGACACAAATTTTAGCCAAAGATCGCTTTATAAATGAATTTTTACATCGCAAAGTTACAACTCTCGTGATATTGTCTGCGCCAGGATGTTTCTTAACAATTCTACCCATTAACCATCTGGCGGGCGGTAAATCAGGTTCCCTAACTAAGACGACATCACCTATCTCTGGTTCCGGGGTTAAGCGAGTCCACTTGTGCCTGTGCATCAAACCGGTGAGATATTCCTGAGACCATCTTCTCCAGAAATGCTGCAACATTCGTTGACATAGCTGCCATCGTTTTAATGACCCAAGGGTAACCTGTTCATAGTTACGGTCAGGAGGCAAGATCAAGGGTTCACCCACTAAGAAATGACCAGGTGTCAAGGGTGCTACCTCATCGTTGTCTTCGATGTATGATATTGGTCTTGAATTGAGGCAAGCCTCGACTTGAGCCAACAACGTGGATATTTCCTCAAAGGTTAGGGTGGACTCACCAATGATTCGTCTTAAATGATGCTTTGTTGATTTCACCCCCGCTTCCCATAAACCGCCAAAATTTGGCGCGTGTGGGGGAATGAAATGCCACTGAGTGCCGTTTGTAGCCAACCAATCCGAGATCTCCGCTACGAAGCTAGATCTTTCTGCATTGAGCAATTCTCCTAATTCTCGTGCTGCTCCCACAAAGTTACAACCATTGTCACTGTAGAGGTTGCTACAGTAACCTCGCCTTGATACAAATCTCTTATAAGCAGAAAGGAATCCTTGGGATGTCAGGTCACTGACTGCCTCCAAATGAATCGCTCTTGTAGACATACAAACGAAAAGGCAGATGTATCCCTTGTAGGACTTGTTCCCACGACCCTTTGAGACTCTGATGTTTATTGGTCCAGCATAATCGACCCCACTAAACAAAAACGGTCTAGTTGCGGACACTCTTTCAGCTGGCAATTGTCCCATCAAAGGATGTGTGCGCTGGGTGCGGTAACGAGCGCATGTGACACATTTACGATAGTGAAATTTTACCAAGTTTTTTGCTCCAACGATCCAGTACCTGGATCGTATATAGGTTAACATAAGTTGCGGTCCCCCATGCAACGTTCTTAAATGTGCATCTGCAACAATGAGTTTTGCTAAATGCGCTTCGTGAGGAATCAACAAAGGATGCTTTCTATCTTCTTCTACCTGAGCTAGTTGCAGTCGACCACCAACACGAATTATCCCAAGCTCATCTAAATATGGATTTAAGGAGGTGAGTTTAGATTTAGCCTTTATATTTTTACCATTTTTTAAATCTTGCATTTCTTGTATAAAATATTTAATTTGGCTTTGTTTAATCATAATATCTAATGCTTCATGTATTTCCTCTTTCAGAAGGTAAGTATGTTTTGGTAGTTTATCTTTTTCTCTTTTCAGGAATCTTCTACAGTACGCCACCACTCTGAGCAACTTCGATAAGGAAGAAAACCTGGTGCACAGATCTTCTTCTTCTTCTAGGTTAGCGTGAACTAATTTACTTTTTTCTTCTAGGTTAGTGTACACTATCTTCGGATTTACGTATGAAATTTCAAGATCTTTCAACCACTTTGGTCCCGTTACCCATAATTGGTGAGTACTAATTTGTGATGGTTTTATACCACGTGATGCAGCATCGGCTGGATTTGTTTCAGATGCAACATATGCCCACTGACTTCGATCTAAAAGTGTTATGATTGTTGCTACCCGATTGCCGATAAACGTCTTCCATCTGCAAGGATGATCGCTCAGCCACGCTAACACCACTTCAGAATCTGTCCAAGCGTGCCAATGTTGTTTGGGTACTTGTAAAATTGTGCCAATTTCAGCTAAGAGTTTTGCTAACAGAACGGCTCCACACAACTCCAAACGTGGTACAGATACTTGTTTAATTGGAGCCACCTTTGTTTTCGCCGAAATTAAACTAACTTCCACTTTTCCTTCAGCAGTAACCACCCGCAGGTATACTACAGCCCCATAAGCCAGATTGGACGCATCGCAAAATCCGTGAAGCTCTACAAGCTGATTATCACCTTTACACTTCATCCATCGAGGTAATCTAAAGTTGGTAAGTTGTGTTAAGTTCTCACGATACTCAACCCACTCATCAAGTAGCTTTTGTGGTAGTTCGTCGTCCCAACCTAATCCCGTTAACCAAAGTTTTTGAATGAATATTTTTGCACTTACTATGCTTGGTGTTATCCATCCTAGAGGATCGTATAAACGTGATATATCTGCTAATACTTTTCTTTTTGTTACAGGTGCTGACATGGCTGGTAAGTTTACTGCATATTCAAATTCGTCTTGGATCCGATTCCAGGTAAGTCCCAGTATTTTGCTTTTACTTTCTCCTAGTTGTTCTTCAAACCCTTTTGCGTCTTCTGAGCCCTTTAAACCCTCTGATTTCCTTACTATCCTCTTCATTACTTCTTCATTGTTAGTTTTCCATTTCTGAAGTTGGAATCCTCCTTTATTTAGTAAGTCATTTAGCTGGTTATAAATTTCCCATGCTTCTGTTTCACTTTCACATCCTGACATAAAATCATCCATGTAGAAATCTGTTTTAACTTTATCTGCTACCATAGGATAATTCATTCCTTCATCCACTGCCAACTGAATTAACGTTTTTACTGCTAAATATGGCGCTGAGGACGTTCCAAAAGTCACTCTCAGTATTTTATATGATACTATATCATTTTCAGGTGAGTCTCTCCACAAAATCCTTTGGAAATCTGCGTCATCTTCATGCACACAAATCTGTCGATACATCTTTGTAATGTCCGCTGTAAGACAGATTCGATGTGCCCTCCATCGCATTATGAGATGACGCAGCTCCGACTGCAACGTGGGCCCTACCATAAGGTCATCATTCAGTGATACATTATTCCTACCCTTACAAGATGCGTCAAAAACAATACGGACCTTGGTTGTGGTTCTGTCCTCCTTTACAATGGCATGGTATGGTAAGTACACCCCCATCTCATTGTCTTGACTATCAACTGGACGCATATGCTGAAGTTCTAAATATTCATCAAAGGTTCGTTTAAATTCATTTTTTAATTGTAGATTATTCGCTAATTTTCGTTCAAGATTAAAAAATCTCTTCAGTGCTATTTCCCGTGATTGACCTAAACAAGCTGGATGTTCGTCTCTGAAAGGTAACCGTACTATGTAACGTCCCGTCATATCTCGTGTTGTAGTTGCTGAATAATATTCTTCGCAACGCTTTTCCTCTTCCGACATTATCTTTTGATTTAATTGAGGCTCATTTTCCATTTCCCAAAATGCCTTCAATAAATCATCAGCTTGAACATGCATGCTAACTAGATTTATTGAACGAGGTTGTGATCTATTTGTTCCAGTTAAAACCCAGCCAAAAATAGTTGCTTGAGCTAGCAATGATCCGGATGAACATTTATAAAACCCTTCCTGTAAAATGTGACCATAAACATCTGAACCCAATAATATATCAATTTTATTGGGCGAGTGGAACTCCGGATCAGCTAACTTGATATAATTTAAAATAGCCCATGGTTCTAATAAAATCTCCCGAGGAGGTAGCAACCCTGTCAATTTATCTAACACGTAAGCAGTTACTTGGACACTACAGTCTGGATTATTCGATGAGTGAAGAACAATATCCGTTTTAGCTTTGGTAATCACCTTGATCTCACCGCCTATACCTGAAAAATTACCCTTGACCTTAGTACAGTTAAGACCGAGTAACTGAACTGCGGATTGAGTGATGAATGAAATATGTGACCCCTGGTCCAGTAGTGCCCGCAGAGGTATTATACCATTCTTAGAATGGACATATACCACCGCTGTTGGTAATAAAGATATGTGCTCACCCGATGGTTGCTTCTCCTCTGATACCTGGTGTGAAGAAACAGACTCCGATACAGGCTCCGGTACCTTTTCTGACTCTGAGCTATTGGAATGCAGCAATGAGTGATGTCGTCTTTTACATATTTGGCAACAAGCTGTACTGCGACAATATTTTACAGCATGATTATTACCTAAACAATTAAAACACAATCTATTATTTTGTACATAACTGCGTTTATCATCATTATTCAACGAAATGAATTCTTTACATGATATGATTCTATGATCACCCTTACAGTAAGAACAAGTAGATTGAGAAATGTGAAAATTGTTATTAAAATTAGATTTTGACATTAAATTCTGTTTATCTTTATAAGTACTGTTAGTTTTATAATCTAAAAATTCTAATGACTGAAATCTAGTTTGTAAAAACATTTCAAATTGTTTAAGATCTGGTAATACATTACTGTGACATGTTATTTCGCTAACTTTAGCCTCCCATTGTTTTCTAGTTTCTATATCAAATTTTTGTGACACAATATAAATAACTATCGTATCCCAAGAAGAAGTGTCAATCCCCAAGTTTTGCAATCCCTGTATCATATCTGTAGTACTATCTAATAATTGCTTCAAACTGGTTGCAGATTCTGTAGTTATATTTCGTTGTGAGAAAAATCTTGCAAATATGCTGTTAGCTAAAAACTGTTTATTATTAAATCTTTTCTCCAGAACATTCCAACATTGTTTGTAGTTATCATTGGTGATAGCAATGTGTCTCAACAGCTGTTCCGCTTCCCCAGTTAAATGTCCCTTAAGGTAATGTAACTTCTGGACATTGTCGATGTTTTCGTTGTTGTGGACCAAAGACACGAAAAGATCTCGGAACGCTATCCATTCTGTATATTTTCCAGAAAACGTCGGAATAGTAATCTTAGGTAGTCTAACTGACGACCTTGCAACTTTGTTATCTATGCCTGACTTACATATTTGGTTGGCCGAATCGTTTTTCAATTCATTTAATAAATCATCTAGATCTGATTTAAAATCTAAATAAAATTCTTCTACCTCGCTGTGAAGATCCTTTGAAAAATAGGAAGAACCGACAGTCTCTTTTCTTTTTAATATTTCGGTGTGGTTTAAAGAAAACTCCTCCCATTTACTATTTATTAAATTAATTCTGTTTTCAATATAAGATCTAGTAATTCTGTCTTTAGAACACTTTTTGAAGTTAATTTTTGCCTTTTGTAGTTGTAACCGAAGGTCTTCTTGAACGTATAGAAGTTCCATTGTTTATATTGAATTTGTTAAAATTTTACAAGTTGATGATGGACTAAATTTTTCTAAGTGTTTTTCACTTTATAATTCTATGTGAAATCGGGCATAGGTTCCCCGTCGGATCACTATTTTAAAAACTATTCTAAGTCCTATTCGACACTCTAAAATTTTACAAGTCCCTGTTCTCAGAAATATTTACAAAGTACTCACAGTTTTATGTCCACTTCACTTATTGCACAACACTCACTTACGCACTGACCGTCCGTCCCGAGTTGCCGATTCACCGCCCTGCTGATACTCATCCGCGCACGTCGTGATAGTCGTTGCCCTGGAAACGCCGTAGTCTCCAGGTGTCTCAGATCCTCAACGACAATCCGCCGCCACTTGATCCGAATGAGCCGCCTAGCAGCTCGAGGTCGGACTGGTACAACTTGCCGTTATATCCAGCTCGAAGGACCATGTCCCTAAACTTGCTTAGGGAAGTTAGGTGAGTGAAGGTGGAGCCACTAATCACTATATAATAAAACACCAGGTATGCCTAAGAACATTTAATAAAATTCTCCAATTGATACTTATAGTATTGCGCGTAACGAAACCATTGTGACTTTTAATTTTACCACTAATGCCATCTATTGAAGTTCAAGTAAACAAAAATCATTATTTAATGTTATGCAATGTGGTTCCTTAACATTGTTTGTTAAACCGATGCCCGCAGGCAGCGAAACGGGCAGCATTCGAGTTACAACCGCGTATAATGACCGTTCTAAGTACGACATAATCGTCTGCCTCTCGCAAAAACACAGGTTATACACGCGGATAATACGAGGAGGATACGGTCACTAAACCCGTTATGCACGGGTATGATACGTTGTTGATACGTTATGGTGGGCCTAGTAGTTCGTGTTTTTATCCTTAAATACTTTACACACAAAGAAGGTAGGTATCTATGAACTCAATGCCTTAATTTTTTTTAATCAACCTTATCTGGATACCTTCAAACACATGATTATAAAAACAATACTCCCACTAACTTAGTTCCTTTTCAATCAGTGTAATGAAACTCAATATAACAACCCTTAATTTACCTTTCCGTTAATTAAAAACATAATTAAAACATTTTGATCGTGTTTTAATTAGAAAAATCAACATGGAGTCTATCAATGTATCAAACAAAAGAATGTATGTACCTTCGGAATTACTAGTACAATTAAAACAGCTACAGAATGTTGTTAGATGAACTAGCTCCGTTTAACTAATTAAGTATTTATGTTTAACCTTGCTCTAATTGCGAAGGTATTAAGGTAATTATTGATGACAAAGTTAAATTCATAGACGATGAAATAGATCGATTGTTTTATAAATGGTTGCTGATTTTCTAAAGGAATTACTTTGTGGGGTTCTAGTAGGTTGCTATCTGTTTTTCTTTGTATCTTGTTTACTAATATTTGTTTGTTTTTTTTTGCGGTATTTGTATCTGTACCTATTGACTTCTTGAAATTAATTAATTTTATACATAGACAAGAATAGAGCGTGCGCATCGCTAATAGCTTGTACCCCTCAAACCGAGCGTAAGTTAATTTTAAGCTAAATTTACTCCGCTCGTTAACTGATTTAAGTGATTTTCAGAAAATATCGATGGTTCCGATACTATTAGGGTAATATGTATTAGGTTTTGAGATAGTGTTAAGAAAACGGTGCGCTCTGTTTTGACTCTAATTTTACATGTTCATACTAGATATGTGCGCTCTATAGTTTACTTATTTATTCCTCCTAACCAAAATCCATGGCAGTAGATACGTACCAAATTATACCTAACTATATTTAAGCAGTAGACATAGTGAGTTAAGGAAAAACAACAAACTTTAGACTTGGTAACGATATGTCGATTCCGGTTCAGTCATATTGTAGCTATCACTAATATTATAAAGAGGAAAGATTTGATTCTTTATTTGTATTGAATAGGTTTCGAAACAAGTGAACCGATTTGAAAAATTCTTTGACTGTTGGGAAGCTAACTACTCTATCTCCGGATGACATAGGCTGTATTATATTTTTGAATTTTGATATTTTTAATAACTTGTGCAAAGCGGGGGCTGGCTGCTAGTTGTTTATAATTCTGACAACCAGTCCGTCTACTTATGAATGGACCTTATCCATCATTTCAAATCTACTTGATTGTATACTTTTACTGTAGGTATCTATTTTAAACCAAACTGTGAGAAACTACATTATAAAAGTATTTATTCCCAGGAATCGAACTCACGTTGCTTTGCATAGAATATTAAGCACTTAGTCATAACACCAGTTAGACTGCCAAGGTTACTTGTGGCTACAATCCGGGAAAAACATTAAATAATAGATTTATAATATGGGATAATATTTACATAGTATTTAACGGTTATCGCATACTAAGGAAGGCTTAATCGATCATTAACCAGAGAATAAATATTGGATAACCAAAAAAACGTCAAGAACCTAATAAAATATTATTTCTGTTAATGTATCAAAGGATACTAGGTACTGTTACACTCAATAAATAAGTGGCCAGGTGGGCTGATGAATTCTATGAATCTGGAAATTGACCTCATTATAGTTTAAATAGGCTAGCCAGAATAATTTAGTTTATTTATGCAAGTTTTCTCATTGCTGTATTATGCACTATTAAAACAAAAATTCTATAAGTATTTTTAATTAGCTTTCAACACTTCTATTAATTACCTACCGAATTACCGATCCACAGCTTGACATAGGCCTCCAAGTGGCGCCATAACACAAAATACTCAAGTAATAATATATTCATAGACACTATAAATGTATATCTACATTAATTTCCTTATTATTATACACAATAGTATAGAAATACGTTCAGGAAATAAAGGTCAGTGTATTATAAACAAATGACGCATGATTATAAAATAAGGCAAGGTTTTTGTCAAAAATGTCTCGCGGTTTACTTGACACCAATGATTAGTGAATTAGTTTATTATCTATGGAATATTTTTATATATAAATTGTACGAAATAGTGGAAGGTCTAATTCACCGAAATAATCGAAGGTCTAGTTCGCCGAATAGTCGATAGCGTTGCAACAAAATAGGCATTTTTTTATCTTTTAGATCTATGTTACAGCTATATTATTGTCTAGATATTTAAAAAGAAATGGCTTGATGGAAAACAAAATATTTCCTAAAAGTTTATTAATTAGTTTTGAATGTAAGAAAATCATTATGACTTGTCTTCTAAAATGACGTCTAACGCCATCTAGGTAAAACATTTAAATTATATTTTAATAATAAAAGTATGCATTTATATTGAACTGGTGGTAAGGGTGTATGTAAAATAAAAGTAGTATATAAAACAAAGCATTGTTTATTTGTTATATCTAACTCTTCTCGATACCGCTACGGAACAGGGCCACTCGATACAAAAATAAACATCTACAATAAATATAATGAACGCTCCACTCAAGCACGTTGTTCTCAGAATTAGCTTAAAATACAGAAGCAAAAAACAACACTTTAGTAAGTACCTAAGGTATGGTCACTCTCGTAAGATCGGACTGGTCTGAAAATATATTACTATATTGCCCGTCTTTAATAATATCTGAACCAAAATACAGTGCCTCATATTGGTATGGCCAGACCTTTATAAAAATAAAAGGTTTCGATTGTATATCTGTAGAAACATTAGGTTAAAAATTACTTGTTTGTTTATTGCGCTATGTGTAACATTTATAACGTTTATGTAAATACTAGTTACACGTGACCGCGGAGGCTATTTTTATAAATTACACCAATTACTTGTGGCCTGCGGTCAACGCGATCATTCTAGATAATCTAGGCACATGATCATAGTCTTTATATTGTTTTTACGTGACATCTTAGTATGCGTAAAACAGGTTACACATGTTTCATTCTTAGTATAATGATTCCGCAAACATGATTTCATCATCAAATAGTATTTTTATTAAGTAAATTATATTATTCTCAAAACAACGCGCACAAGTGGAGTTGTAAATTAACACAAGACAGAATATCGCGTACAGAAAGAAACAACGATCAAGATATTATTTATATGAACTCCAAAATGTTCAGTTATAATAAAATTGTTTAAATTGACAATTGTTTCTACTGCACATAAAATATCAACATTACGAGTACGACAGGAAATATTGACAAAGATTAAAAATAATTGTGTTTTAATTTTATTTACGATATTTGACAGCATATCTAAGAACAAAATAATACAATAAAATATCAAATTTATAAAAAAAGTTACAGCTCTGTTATATTTGTTATGTTAATAACCGTTATTGGTGATTATTCGCCAAAAAATAGTACAAACAAATATAACAGACCGCCAATAAAATCTGATTTTAAACCAGCGTAAAAACTTAACTCTAATACAAAATAATCTTTACGTCTAGCGTGTATTAAATATATTAATATTATAATAATAAATTGTACAATATCAGTATCATTCCAACTTATTTATAACGATTTAATTGTCTCTGCGAGTTCACCCACTGTATTACAAAAAAAATTATAGGTTTTGTGCGACACATGCAAAATGGAAACTGTACACAAAAGACGAAAAAAAACTTAAGTCTTTAAGGAAATATCTGTTTAATATAATATTCATGAACTTGAGAATTATTTATGATTTCTCGGCAGAGACAATTAAAACGTTTTAGAGATAACCTTAACACGAAAATAATAAAAAGAAACAAACACTCAGTGTCATGACGCAGCGTTTACACCTAGAATAAAGTTTGTGAACTATGGAATGTCCTGCGGTTGTATCTGTCGATTGCAACAAATGCTCGTCTGGCCCTAACCTCTAACATCGACCGACTAAGCTTAGTTTACACCCCCGGGGCGACCGACTGAACACAAGCAAGCAAATAATAATACAATTTTATAAACCGATTGTTCCAGGTATAGATTTCTTATAAAAAAATCTTAATAAACTGACAATAATAAAAGTAACTGTTATTTTTGTAACCGTTAAAAATCACTACTGTTATTTTACAACCTTTTTTATCACCATTTAAATTTTAAATATTATAAAAGATTGGTTCTTACAAAATTTTAGGATATAATAATGAAGTTGTATGTCATTGCAATCGGTCGACCCCGCCTAGCCAAAGCTGCCAAACTAATATTACATATAAAATGGAGCGCCCGCTGCGAGGCGCATTACAAACGTACGTAACACTAGATCCTAAGTAGTAGCACCTAATGGTGTAGTAGCGCTCGCCGCACCGTCTACAGAACAGTTACCTTCCATAAAACAGCAAGGTTTCCCAAAAACAGAACTCTGATAGTTTTCATACAAAGTAATATACGAAACTCTCAATAAACTTTATTTATACCTTATTAGAGGCATAATTATTTTTTAAAGCCGTATAAGCTTGTTATAGTCATTTTAACTTGCGTAAAATCAAGGCCGTAATTAAGTATAAGATTAATTAATATTTATTTTGTAACTGCTCTGTACCTAAGACAGCGAGCGTGCAGATATAATATAGTCCATAGCAACACGTCAATAATATATCTTTTTAACATATACTTTTGTAGTTCTCGATAACACTTGTGATTCTTTGATTAAATATTAACTGTTATTTTTAACAGATATTTTAAACGTGATTTTATACTGTAGATTTACCGTCAAAGTATTACAAGTATATCGATAGATAACCGATTAGTCCCACACTACATTGTATATCGACATTTTAAATAGAAGAGAGGAGAAAAATTAATAATTTGTAGACTTTTTTTATTCTAAAAACGGTGGTCTTACTCGTGTGACGATGTTTTAAAGCTATTCCGTTACAAAATGAGCTCGTGATGCAAGCCTGGCTGGAATAGTATTGCCAATTCCGAGACATTTTCAAGACTTATTAAATCTACATTACCCTATAAATGGATTGATGTGATTAATGAGATATAATTTAGAAAATCTAGTTATATAGAGGTACTTATTTATATTTAATCGGCTTTTCATTGGCAGTGACAGTTGTTCACCAAACTATGTCAATGCTAAAGAATAAAGATTTGAGCAACGTGAATACCATATAATAAAACGTTATCCAGCCAGATTTGTAAAACACAATGCTTATATGATTTTTATATAGTAATACAAAACACTTTTAATATTTTTTTTACTATGGCAACAATAATATTTCTACGAAGCCGTATGACGTCCGGATTGTATGGATGCCTTAGCCTAAGCTTATAAATATAAAAAAGAAAAATGCTGCAGTACTTATAATAATATATTACAATATAAAATTGCATTTCCTCGGCGCGAGGGCGGGGAGTACGGCCATACAAAATGACACAATAATTTTACTTATAGTTACGATGTGCGAAGTCCATTATTTGAAAAAATGCTTAGACACTACATTATTAAGGTTTTAAAAGTTTTGAAATATGTCCAAAGTTCCTTGTAATTATAAAACGTTAATCTAAAGAGTTTTTCATTATAATGGACTAAGACAGTCAACTACACAAGCCCTCCCCGCGCCCAAAATCGTAAAGTGCACAACGTGACAACATCAAATATTAAATATAATTAACATTTAATTATTTAATATAAATGTTGAAATAACTTAGTGATTAATATTCGCATTGTTATCGCTTACAACTAGGTATGTACGTACATACGTTGCGTCGGCTTCGGCGCTCGTGTAACGTTGCTGCAACACGTTACGGTTGCGTGCTCTGTTGCTGGATCTCGATTTTTTCGACTGTCATGTCTGGGTTCATCGCTGTGGCTTCCTGGAGATACAAACAAAAAGATTTTTTATTATTTTTCTTTTATAATTTTCTAACTAGGTCGTAACTATATGGTGTCAATTTTATTACTTGAAATGAAGAACATAGAATTAATAGCATGGTAATTAAAAATCCATTTTCTCTGATGCCTAATGTTCCCGGGATTTCTTTACGTTATACTCATGTAACTACTGTATAAACGCGTTTTATTATATTTATTATTTCTTTTTAATGCCTTTTTTATATTACAGCGTTCTTAACTACAGGATACAGTTTATATAACTGCTATTTCAATGCGACAATGCTCTCATAACGACATTATAGCATTTAATTACCTATTATATAACATTGTATGTATATGTAATACATTTATTAGTTGTGTGTGTGTGTGTACCTGTATAGCCTCGGCGAGCGCGCGGTCGTGGTCGATGGGGTCGCCGTCGGACTGGATGGTAATCTTCTGCTCCACGCGCGTCTCGATCACGCCGTTGCGCTCCGTCTTGTACTGCAACACGTCATATAACACGATATAATATAACCAATGAAATCTAATACTACAGGTAGTACAGACTCTAGAACAGACTTCATTGTCTGTCCTTTGTTTTTATGTTTTAGTTTCCTGATTATATGTAGTTATTTATAATATATAGTATAGAAGAATTAAGGCAACTATGATTTATTTCTAACTATCATTTAACTTCAGCGCGGAGCCACAAATAGTTTATCATACCTCGTAGCTCCCAGATCGGTCAAAATTTTTTTTTTTACAAGGTGATATGATTGATAGTCTTCCTAATTGTTATTCAAGAAAACCGTTTGAAAGACGGAGCTCTCTTTCAAAATGAAACTTTGTATTGAACAGGATAAAATTAGGGACGCTTAGCCTTCTAATTTGTTATATACTTACGGTGATGGTCTCGACGGTGCGCGTCTTGGAGCTGATGGTCTGCGAGGACACCACCTCGCCGTCCGCGCCCACCGTCTCTTCGGTCTCCACCGGCTCGCTCTCTACAGGACCCGTACTCGTCTGGGAGATAAACACAATTGTTTATACAACACGCTAATTTAAATAGAGTTTAAAAAACCGGGGATAAGATTTAAGATTTTGATGATCATCATTAGCAACTTTTATCTAACCAATAAGGTAAAAATCGGTAGTTAAGGGTTGAAATAATTTATACTAGCAGCATTTCTTTTTCATTCTTAGGCACATCTCCTATTCAATATTAATATCATTATTATGTCATAGCACTCACTCTGGTTGTGGCCCCATGCACCATGGTGCCAAAAGGCGCGTTACCCATCACCGTGGTCGTAGTTGTCGTCTTGTAAGAACCCGGCTCCTAAAACACGATGCATCGTTAGAGGTGTACCATCAATAAATACACTTAATATGTGTTAGTCCAATATATAATAATAATTAACTATGTGTTTATTATACGGTTATAATCACCCGCATTACTTCTGGTTTTCCCAACTGATAACATAAACAAATTCAAAATTCATTTATATACTTAATTAAATTATTTATATACAAGAACTTTGGAAAAAATAGATAATTAGAATTTATAATTTATGTTTTTTTTTTTAACTTAAAATATGTTAGTTCGTAAATGCTGAATAGACATAGAAGTTTAAACTTGGACTTTAAATACAATTCATTTAATATATTTGCTTCCCAACATATAAGATGAAAGATTTTATAATGATGAAGGTACCTTAATAAACCATACATATAAATTAAATAAATTTATAACATTATAACCATATTTGTTAAACCTTTCCCAAAAGAACATGAAATAAATGTTTGATAGACAAATAAAAATAGTATTTTTTTTATATATATTTTTCTTCGTAGTATAAAATAATAACCGATACTTTACCTTCATTAGTTAATTTTACATAAACAACAATATAGTTAAATCTAAAATGAAATAGACGTCACAATAATAATGCAACATGCAAGAGTTATGCACTATATTACATACACATGCCATACAAGACTTGCACTAAACTTTACAATAATTCAAAATAATTTAGAATAAAAGTTTTATAAGTAAAATCCAATTTATTTATCCACACACATACAAAAACACATACAAATAAAATACAACTACCGTCTACCCTGGAAGCTTAAGATACATACATAATATTGATTGATTAGTTATTAATTTTATAATTTGCCTTCAAAAAGAACATTCATAAATAATTATTCCGCAATCAGAATTATGGTCAAACAATATATTTTCTTATATTTGTAGTTAAATACAAATAGTAGAAAGAAAAAAAAAACATCAAGCAGGACTCGAACCCACGACTACTATTTGTATTTCATTACAAATATTTTATAATTTATAAATAATACAAAATAATAATATCTTGTATTATATACAAAATTTCAATAATACTTTTTCGGTATGGGCATCGAACCCATGGCAAATAATTAGAAATATATAAAGAAATATAACAATACATTATGTTAATTATATCCCAACATATAATGTGTAGTGCTGGTATATTGTAGGCGTTATTAGTGCGTAGATTTGCGAGTGCGTACCCCCATGACGCGTTAAGCACATTTTTGGCGACATACATACATACGTACATAAAGACACAGTATTGAAACATAATATCGATATTTAATTCCAAAACTCATTTTCAAATCGAACGACTAAAGCTTGTTTCCCAACATCAATATCGATCAAATCGACATAAAAATGATGAACAAACAAGCAAAAAATACATACATATTTTTGGAACTGTTTAAACGTGAACATCATGACAATAAAGCGCTTTCAGCTTCCTATAAGCGATGTTTTCGCTTAAAGCGCAATAGACTCACCGTGACGTAATAATGTCCTTCCCCAGCGCCTTCGTCAAAGTCGATCGGAGTGCCTGAGTCTCCGCTGCTCACAGACGATTCCGACCCGCGTCTAGTAAGCTGCTTTCATGTTTGTCCAACAATCGCAGATGATGCCAAACATTGGCGGTATACGTGATGTTAGAATATGGTTGTGTTTGTAGTTTGTGATGGGTGTAAATGCCAAGTGTGCCAATGTTGGCGGAATTAACACAAATGTTTGTGTGTTGAGATTGGTGGGGTTACCACAAAATGTATGAATGTTTAGTATGTCATGTCATGCCGTTCAAGCATTGTTTTATATGCATTACCAGGTTCAAGTCCGGTTTCGATGTAGATATGGGATGGGGGAAAAGAAAAAAAAAATATAATTAGAACAAACTCCAACATGCAACAAAAAAAAATGACAGCTTTTTCAAATATTTTATATTTTCTATATTAAGATGTCTGAATAATATAGGCAATTATTTTTTATGTTTTTAATATTTGTATGAGATTTAATTTAGTATTTCTAAAGCACGTCAAACTTCAAAAGCGCTATGCCGTCTAAGCGGCTTCTTTAAAAGTTGCAGCACTAAACTAAAGTTTGCACAAGAAAAAGCTGCCATAGTCACGTGAATAAAAAAAAGTAATAATTAAATGACAAATTAAGTCAAAATAAAAGTAACCAAAAATTAATAAAACTAAAAAACAAAACTCCATTAACATGCCAATGATTGATCAAAACAATGATCTGCGATACATTAGCGCGAGTATGAGTGGTATGAGTGTTACCTGGTCGCCGGTGGTGACCATGGTCTTGACCTGCTGCGTGAGCACGCGCTGCTCGTGGCGCGTGGCGGAGGAGGTGAGCGTGTGCGCGACGGTCTTCTCCTCCAGCTGCTGCGTGCGCGCCTGCGTGTCCAGGTCGTGGTGCGTCGTGGCCGTGCGCGTGGTCACGGCGCGCGCGCGCACGTACGGGCCCTCCGCGGGCTCCAGGCCTTCCGCCTAGTTTAGTACTAGCATGCATTTACTATGTACACGGAAATATTACAACAAACTACGTAAGCCGTGAAGCTTGAAAAAGAAAATAAAAATTAGGCCACACGAACAAATAAAAAAAACGACATTAAAAAACAGGGTGGCGTCATGTGTGCCGGTTACTGGAAATTGAGATATGAGAATGAGACGCACCTTGTTGGTGTGGGTGGAGAAGGTGACCTCGCCGGTGCCGAGGTTCTCGACCTCCTGCTCCACGTTGTGCGTGACGCCCTCGTCGTTCTTGGTGAGCAGCTGCTTCGTGGTGGTCTTGACCACGACGGGTGGGGTAGGCGTCTTCTTGGAGCGCTGCGAGACCGGGATCTTAGAGGACGGAGGGGTAGTCGACGATACGTAGCCCTGGTGCCGGATGTGCTCGTTCGTCGTGTACTCCGTGAACGTCTTAGGCTCGTCTCCTCTCAGCGGACTTTCGTCCTTGCCGAAAGTCGAGAACTTATGCGTGTTCACTGTCTGTATGTCGATGTTTGCCGGCAAGTCCTGAGTTTCCTTTTCTATCGTGTAGTCGCCGCTCTTATCTTCGAAATGGGATGGATCGATTTGTGAGTAGTGGAGGATTAGTTGGCCAGTGACGGGGTCTCTGACGGCCGTGCTCGGGTCTATGTCACCTGTGTCCGGGTCGATATCTCCGTATTCCGTCTTTATCCTGCCGGTAACAGGGTCGATTTTGCCTGATAACGTCATGGTTTGTGTGACAGTTGTTCGCGCTCCCTTCAACCTCGGGTCGTCAGGGTCTACGTCGATAGTTTCTCCGGTGATAGGGTCGATGATCTGGTACAGGTACACAGTCTTTGTCGTGATTATCCTGCCCGTCGTCTCATCGATGGTGCACTCTTTAGGATCGACTTCCTTGACTCTTCCTTTGTCATCTTTCTGCGTGATGACATAGATTTTAATGATGATCAACCTACCCGTCTTGGGATCAATCTTTCCAAGTTTAGTGTAAATCTCTCCAGTGCCCGTGTCAACCTGTGATGCGGAGTATAGTGGCTGATTGTTCTCGTCCACTTCTCCAGTAGCCGTGTAGATCTGTCCGTTAACTGGGTCGACTTTGATGAGGGTCTTGTCAAAGTCGTTTGTTCTGACGATAGTGCCGGTCTTGTTGTCCAAGCGTCCGTAAATTGTGACAATGTAACCAGTGAAAGGGTCGACCTGTCCGGCTGTGTAGATGACCTCTCCTGTTTGTGGGTCTCTAGGTCCAGCGATCCAAATCTGGTTGGTCTTAGGATCAACTTTAACATTCTTAGGGTCGTTAGATACGATTTGTTTACCAGATATGGGGTCAACCTTATTCTTGATAATTCGCAAGCAGATCATTCTAGCAACATCCTTGTCAGGTTTACCAGATTTAGGATTGATTTGTCCTGTCTTGAGTAAGAATTGACCTGTGACTGGATCGACTTTGAGCTCCTTGCTCTCAAACTTGCCAGTCTTAGGGTCGTTGTATGTTACAGTGCCCTTAACGAGATCAATTTGTCCGTATTTGGTGTCAATTTTGTTGTTATCGGGATTAATTTGACCCGTGCTGCTTTCAACGAGAGAATGCTTGGGTTCGATAAGTCCCTTCTTGGTATCCAGTTTACCAACAAACGTGGTGACTTCCACTACTGGGTCAATGTGAGTGCCGACGACGATTACCTGTCCAAGGTTGGGATTACCTATGCCTGTTTTGGGATCATAAACACTTTTGATGGTGATGAGACCATTGTTTTCATCAATGTGTATTGGTTTAGTGAAAGTGACACTGGATGTTACTGGATCAGATGTATCTGTGACAAAAATAACTCCGTTCGACGGATCAATAACACCGTATTTTGTAGAAATGTGACCAGTTTCAGCGTCAACCTTGCCTTTAGTATGTTCCACTGTGCCATTTTCAATATCTACTTTACCTGTTATAGGATCAATTGGGCCTGTGATAGTCGTGATTTCGACAACAGGGTCTTCTTGCTTGGCGACGCTTAAAATCATTCCTAAGTTAGAATCAATCTTGCCAGACTTGGGGTCAACTACACCCGAGTTAATGAAGATCTGTCCTGTTTCAGTCAAAACGTATCCGTCGCGACTCTGTTTCTGGCCGCCGGCGTCAGTAATGATTATATTACCGGTTTTGGAATCTATGACGCCATATTTAGTTTCGATCAAACCGTTGGGATCTAGGATTCCAGTAAGATGTTCCACTTCAGCGGTATGGAGTTCTGGCTTCTTGGTCTTAGGGTCGAGCCTAGTAAAGATAACCATGATTTTGACAATCTTCCTCTTTGGAGGTTCAGGGGGCGCTGTCGTTGGCTTCATTGGTGATTTCATCGTTGGTGTGACGGGAGATGATTTCTGAGCGTAGCTTGTAATGGGTGATGATGTGCGCACAGGTGATTGCAGCGGTGTTTGTAGTGGCGTGGGAGTCGAGGTTTTAACTGGCGATGGCACCTGCCTAGCAGGGGATACGCTAGCTCTTTGAGACACTGGCGCTATTACAGACAACACATTCTGTTTATCAACAATAGTCAGTTGCTGAGCATACGAGGGTTCTACTTTTCCTGTCTTAGGGTCTACCACCGACGTGGTAATGATCAAGTTTCCTGACTTAGGATCAATCTCGGCCTGTTTCAATTCTTGTTTACCGGTTATAGGGTCTTTGTATAGGATCTGGCCTGACCTTGGGTCGATGATGCCAAAATCTGTGTGAATTTTTCCATCTTCAGCACTGACGTATCCTTTGGTTGCTTCAACGTTGCCAGCGCCAGCGTCCACAGACTTCGTGTAGGGATCGTACTTACTAGTGACAATGACCAAGCGTACTTCACCCTTAGAGGCTGGTTTAGTGAAGGGTACAACTTGCTTGTTGACAATGCTGTATTGTTGAACCAGTGTAGGGTCAACTTTGCCAGTTTTGGGGTCAACGACGTTATTTGTAATGACCATGTGTCCTGTTTCAGGGTGAACTTGGGCACGCTTAACTTCCTGCCTGCCGGTTTTCGGGTCAGTGACGACAATCTCTCCGGTAGCCGGGTCAACGATACCGGCGGCAGTGCGGATCTTGCCATCGGCGCCAAGAACACCGCTAATGGTATCCACGTGACCTTGGCTAGGATCAATTTTCTTATTCCTCGGGTCATATTTTGTGGTAATTATAACGAGATGAATCTCTCTTTCCACAGGTTTCGTCTCTTTCTCTACGATCGTAAATAGCTGAGCGAACGATGAATCTGGTTTTCCAGTATTCGGATCAACGACACCTGACGTTACGATTAAATTGCCAGATTTGGATCCTACGCTTGTATCAGGTACAGCTTGTTTAATCTCATGTTTGCCTGTCTTAGGATCGATGTGTTCAATCTTTCCTGACTTTGGATCAATAATGCCGTAATTGGTGTGAACCCTACCATCGGCAGCTACAATACCTCTGCATGACTCAATATGGCCGTTGGGGTTATCAAGCCTCTTATTCTTGAGGTCATATTTAGATGTTATGATGACCAATTGAACTTCTTTGCCAGGAACGGGCGTGAATGTGTCTTTCGGCTTATCAACGACACTGATTTGTTGACCTAAGTTAGGGTCAACGTGGCCAGTTTGCGGATCCACAACTCCTGATGTGAGGAGAAGATTGCCAGTCTTAGGATCAACGGTAGCTAGTTTGGTTTCACGTCTTCCAGTAACAGGGTCTCTAATAACGACGTCTCCAGTTGTTGGATTAATTTCTCCAAACTCTGTGTGTACTTTTCCATCAGGGCCGAGTTTACCGGGCACTGAGTCAACATGAGCATTAGCAAGGTCTAACTTCTTATTCTTAGGATCGTACTTAGTCGTCACAATTACTAAGTTGACGTATCTTTCTTTAGGCGCGTCTTTGTCTACGATTGTTAACTGCTGTGCGAGGCTGGAATCTGTTTTCCCTGTTTTAGGATCAACCACACCGGCAGTCAATAAAAGATTACCAGATTGAGGGTCAGTGATAGCTTGTTTAATCTCCTGTTTACCAGTTTTAGGATCAACATGGTCGATCTTTCCTGTCTTGGGATCAATGATGCCATAGTTGGTGTGAACTCTACCATCGGCAGCAATTATACCTCTTGAAGTGTCGACGTAACCGTTAGGGTTATCAAGTTTCTTACTCTTAGAATCATACTTGCTTGTGATAACCACCAACTGTACTTCTTTGCCGGGTACGGCAGCAAATTGGTCTTTTGGTTTGTCTACTACGCTGATTTGTTGTCCTAAAGTAGGATCAACTTTTCCTGATACTGGGTCAACCACTGATGATGTTAGCAGTAAGTTGCCAGTCTTAAAATCTACTACGGCTTTCTTAACCTCTTGTTTGCCAGTAGCTGGGTCTGTGACTATAATCTCACCAGTATTGGGATCAACGACACCGAACTTCGTGTGAACTTTATCGTCAGCTCCGACCTTTCCGGGGAAAGTATCCAAGTGAGCATTGTTAAGGTCTAACTTCTTGTTCTTCAGGTCATATTTGGATGTAACAATGACGAGGTTGACGTATCTTTCAGGCACCACTCTATCTTTGTCAACGATAGCAAACTGCTGCGCTAGCGACGAATCAGTCTTGCCGGTCTTTGGGTCTAAGACACCTGAAGAAATTATAACATGTCCTGTCTTAGGATCGACAACGCCTTCTTTGATTTCTAAAGCGTTAGTCCTAGGGTCGGTGGTTTCTACCTTGCCGGACTGCGGGTCAATAAGACCAAAGTTGGAGTGTACCTTGCCGTCAGCGGCGACAATTGCGCGTGAGGTTTCCACATGACCATTAGGGTTATCTAACCTCTTGTTCTTCGAATCGTATTTGCTGGTAATAACCACAAGTTGCACTTCCTTTCCTGGTACGGACGGGAAAGCATCTTTAGGCTTATCTACTACAGTTATCTGTTGACCGAGTGTGGGGTCCACCTTGCCAGTACGAGGATCAACTACTCCTGAGGTTAAGAGTAAATTACCTGTCTTGTTATCAAAGGCAGCCTTCTTAACTTCTTGCTTGCCTGTTATAGGATCAGTAATAAAAATATCGCCAGTTGCTGGGTCAACAATACCAAAGTCAGTGTGGACTTTGTCATCTTTGCTGTACTTGCCAGGGAAGCTGTCAACGTGAGCATTGTTAACGTCCAACTTCTTGTTCTTAAGGTCGTACTTAGATGTAACTACGACTAAGTTGACGTATCTTTCTGGGATGCCTTTAGGAGCATCTTTGTCTACAACAGATAACTGTTGCGCAAGCGAAGAATCGGGTTTTCCGGTTTTGGGGTCGATAACACCAGATGTCAGAATGAAGCTTCCAGTCCTAGCATCGATGGTTGCTTGTTTGAAATCACGCTTGCCCGTTTTGGGATCCGTGAAGTATACTTTCCCACTGTTGGGATCGAGGACACCGAAATTAGAATGAACTTTTCCGTCTTTATCGCTGATGATAGCGTGTGAGGTTTCAATGAAACCATTCGGATTGTCCAGCTTCTTCGACTTTGAGTCATATTTACCAGTGATTGCCACAACTTGGACTTCTTTGCCACTGCAGAGTGCGAATGTGTCAATAGGCTTGTCTACAATACTGTATTGCTGGCCTAGCGAAGTATCCAACTCTCCTGTCCTTGGGTCAATGACTCCGGAAAGTAGCAGGATATTTCCAGTCTTGGGATCGACTGTCGCTTGCTTGGTTTCTTGTTTGCCGGTTTTGGGATCAGTGGCTTGTATCTCTCCGGTCCTCGGGTCAATGATCCCATAGTCTGTGTATATTCTGCCATCAGTACCGCTGAGTACTCCTTTCACTGAGTCTACATGTGCTAACGTAGGGTCCAGTTTCTTTGACTTCAAGTCATACTTGCTGGTTACGACTACTAGTCTGACTTCTCTGTTTGCTTTAGTAGCGTCTTTTTCAACAATGCTAAACTGTTGACCGAGTGAAGAATCAACCTTTCCAGATTTTGGGTCTAGAACACCAGTTGTAACAAGAATGTTTCCAGTTTTCTGGTCAACGTATGCTTGTTTAGGCTCTTGTTTGCCAGATTTAGGGTCGATATAGTCAATTTTGCCAGTTCTTGGGTCAATGACACCATAGTTTGAGGCGACATAGCCATCGGGTCCGAGAACGGCCCGAGAGACATCCACGTTTCCATGTGAAGCATCAAGCTTTTTGTTCTTTCCATCATATTTTCCGGTAACAACGACCAAGTCGACCTCTCTGCCTGGTTTAGCTCCAACTTTGTCTGGTGACCTTTGAACAAAGCAGTATAGTTGAGCTAAAGTGGGATCAATCTTGCCAGTCTTAGGGTCAATAACACCTGATGTAAATAAGATGTGTCCCGACTTATCAACGTGACCATTTTTGACTTCTTGCTTGCCAGTGGCGGTATCTAAATAGCTAACTTGTCCAGACTTAGTGTTAATAAGTTCCTTATCTGTCTGGATCTTTCCATTGGCCTTGTTTAATGTACCCTTAGCGACAAGGACCGTGCCGTTGGCATCGTCAAGTTTCTTAGACTTAGGGTTATAGCGGCCAGTTATGATAACTACTTGAATTTCGTTTTCTGGATTAGCTGCAGCTACCGGTACTGCAGCAGCGACTGGTACTTCGTGGTGAGATCTCTCGGAGTCGAGTAACGCTAGAGTTGGGTCGATGACATTCTTAGCTTGCTCCTTCAGAGCTGCAGACTGTACGTAGTCAATTCCTGGTGTTTTAAGCTTGCTAGGATCTTCAGGAGTTTTACGCTTCTCAGCGCTTTCAGCCAGTTTTCTGTCTTCACCTGGGGCGTAATTGAAGGCGAGTCCCGCCTTCCTTGTAGTTGGGCTTTGACTGTCATCTAACGCCCTCTGTTTCTCTTCAGAAATAGGTTCCCTTTCGTAACTGAATGCGCCTTGGATGAAGGGTTTAGTACGTGTAGGACTTTTCTCAGTATCCGTGTATTCGTACGGCTTAGTGAATGAAGGTTTGTCTTCACCCTTTGTTGGGCTCTTCTCGCGTGAACTGTCGAGGTTGGAACTGTCATTAGACGTATCGAGCACGGCCACTTTAATTTTAGGATCTTTAACTTTCTTGTCTTTAGTTTTAGGAGATTTTTCCTTCGGCGATTTTTCTTCTTTAGGTGATTTCTCCTTTTTGCCGAATAGACCGAATCCTCCGGTCTTTAGGGAGGGAGGAGAGGAGAAACAAAAAAATAAATTAACACAAAAATATAACAGTGCACATTGTGACGTTGTCACAGCGAATAAAATATAAAAAATGGCATTATGCATCATGCTCATCTAGTTGCGTTGTCTAACATTTATATGTACACTGAACATTTGTATAATACACTAACTTCTACTACGTTGACGTCACAGAGTCAATTAAATGCCATTGTGTCTACCATTCCTGCTTGTGTGAACAGACATTTTATATTTTTATGTGATTATATACTAGAGGACTAACCTTAGATTTCTTGGGTGTTGTGTCGACATTATTCGTGATGCCCGGATCGCTGGTCGTGTCGGTGCCTGAAAAAGAAAAGTCGTTACATCACTTATTCAATACTATTCGGTGCCCACGGCCTTGCCCACGTGTACGTCTTATGTCTATATAAAGCCTACTCTATAATCAGCAAGCAGCTGATCATGTGTGAGAGAATTTTTGAAATCGCTACTTTAGTTTTGTAGATTAAGTTAACGAACGATAATAAATCTATTCTTCTTTATAGTATCTATTATAGATACCAAGAAAAGCAAATCGAAACAGTACTATGCACAATAACGCACAAATATTATTTGTAGGATGATTCATGATCATTTGCCCTTGCCTCATGGTGTAGGTGTACGTACACCATGAGGCAAGTACTTATTCATATATTATACTAAATGACTTACCATTCTCAGCGGGTTTCTTCTGCTCCACTACTTTCTTTTCTTCCTTCTTGTCGGGCGGCGCGGTGGGCATCACCTTCACGGCTCCAGGGGGCGGTTTCTATAACATACAACATAATGTTTATAATACCGGTCTTAAAATAAGGGATTTAAGATAACGAACTTATTATATTATGTATAATTAAAACAAAGTAACCTAGAATGACATTTTTTTTTTAGTTTGTTAATTTTATAGATATTGTGGAAAATGGAAGTGGTATAATGAATTTCAATGTATATTTTCTGTGTCAAAAAGTTTTCTGATAAGTGCTATCTTGAATACTTTTCGTTCAATCAAATTTACATGAACACTTAAAAGCTACTCCAAAATATAATTGCAGGGGAGGGAGCGGGGGGGGGGCGACCATTTTCCTTTTTTAGGGTTATTAAAGCCTAGTTTTAATTTCACAGAACTTTTCATGGCACTTGCTTAAATAAAAAGCGAAACAGCAGAGTAAGGATAAATCGGAAACACAAATCCAGAACAATGAAACTAAAAAGTATGTTCTTTATTTTTTTGTAGGAGTATGGACTATTAGATGTCACGCTGTAAACCTGTAGGGGCCAAGCTAGAACATCGGACACTTGTTGCAAGCTCACACGATTTGGTTTCTCCTTGGAAAATTCCAATAAAAAATATAATCAGGTAGAAAGTTATACAAATGTGCAGTAGTTTTAATCAAACATACACGGTGTTTTATATGTAATTAACAAAAAGTAGTTTTCTTCTTTGAAGAACCAGAATGCGAAGCAGCTGCAAATAAAATCAACATTGAAAGCTAAGTATCGTCAACGGATACAAGTGTGGGGAAAGAGTTGCGGAATTGTCTTAACCACACATGGAGTTCATATCTCAAAAAAAAAACTTTTAAAAGCTGCAAATAAATGAACGTTTGGTAAGCACAGTATGTGATATGCTGGAGGGTGTGTCGCAGTCAGCAGCACCTTGTCGGGCCGGTCGGCGAGGTAGTCGCCCTCGAGCGACGACGCGGAGGACGCGCTGTGCGTGCCGCCCGAGCGCCGCCGCAGCTTCCGGCAGCGTGCGAACACACGCGCGTTAGTACCACACGTCACACTCATGTTGCCAGATATTCACACAACGTTTTCAATAATACATACTCAGATATTCAATTTTCCGAAGTGCCCATATTAAAATTAACCTTACCACCCTCATGTCACATCGAATCAGCAATAGTGTTTTGTTTTTCAAAAACCCAAAGCGGGTTAACTGATTTCCTCTTTTTTTTTGTGATTCTGATTTTGAATCAAGGTCCCAGTTTAATTTTAATCGATGTATAAAAGTTCATAACTAAACATTCTATCCTTACTTATATTGTACTAACGACAAACAATAGATTCTTTATTAAGTCTGTCAGCTCAGACTTTAACACAAGTAAGGATAATCTGAATCAAATCAACATTGGTTTTTGTTTTACAGTTATTAAGAAATTTATATAATTGACCTTTTAAAGATATATCTGGCAACATTACTAATAATGAAAAATGATATTAGTAAAAATATAAATAATGTGACGAAACGAAATCTAAAATGAAACTTATTAAATTAGAACTGCCATATTAGTATACTAAGATGGTTGAGGTGGTAACGTCATGCCATGAAATCCGTTTTAGAACTAAATTGTTACAGATCATTACTAACACAACTTTACCGTCACGTCAGTCAGTAATAAAACAATAGAAATGTTCATACGTCACTCACAGGACAGGGAAATGATTAAATTACTCCGACAGAATACTTATTATGCATTGCATATGCACTTGTTTAATTAAAATATTAGAAACATTATTTTATCAACTTGACAGAAAAATAATGTAATTTTTAAAAGAAAATCTTCAAATTATCGTCATTAAAAAATATTTGATGAAATCAACATTAGTTACTCTTTATGTGATAATAGAGGTTATTTATAGTCCCCTACATCACTTAAGTAGTAAGATGAGACATGCGTTAATCCTGTATTCTAGTCAACAATATAATTACATCACTCTCGATCCATAGTAATCAAAATTCTTTGAACGTCAGGCGTATGCTATCGGACTAATTAATGGCATTAGTACTTAATATACAACTGTGCTGCTTTGATGTTTTAAGTGAACTACTTGTATAGAGTGCGGCTAGATAATATTCTCTAGTGGTTATCGGCAGACTTTCCTTGCTATGAATAAATTTTGTAACATTTTCGGTTCAGAAGTTCAAAGTATTAAGCTTAGAGTATAAATACGTAAACTATGGAGTGCGCCTAACACAGTATGAACTGTGAACAACAGTATGAACAAGAGTCGTCGTAAAAAACAAGTTAAAATCCAACTCGAAGACTAAAGACCCGACCAAACTGTATCTGAAGGTTTGTCAAGTATCCAGTTTTTGAGCAAATAGTTTAAAATCTATATTTGTAAATATTTTTTTATTATAATACCTATTGTACTTTTTTGTTTTGATTATAAGACTGGATGTATAAGCACCATACTGCAGGCTCAAACATAGACCAGTGCCAATTGACCAAGTTTTTTGAATTAATAATAAACATTGATTCTTATTTACCAACTTCACACTAAAAACAGTCATTTAACTAATACTTGTCAACCCTGTATTACCGTACAACCATGCTGTAAACACAACTATATCTAACTCCTATAGCTACCAGGTGTGTTACAGTCATGTGTTCGTAAGTATGTGTTTGCTTGTTTGTCTGTGTGCCTGATACCTTGTCTTTGATGGTGGGTCGCAGCGCCGGCTGCGGCGGCATCGTGTGGCGTTTCGCTGCTTCAGCTGGCATGGACTCATCCTTGTCTCCTGCGGCCAAGGCTGAAATCCAAAATAAGAAATTAAAATAAAATAAAACATGAACAATGTATGAAAACAGGTAAGTAGGTTTAAAAGGATCTCAAAATTATTTTTTACATACATCATATTACATATATAGTAACTTGTATAGATAGATATACAATTGGATTAAAATAGAACGTATCTCTGTTCTTCTCGAAGAACTGATAAGACTTATAAAATTTATGATCACAATACTTCTGTTTTTCTATTCAGTAACGGCTCAACTTGTAAAAACCGCGAACTTCAGACGAATATCATGTAATTATCAACTATTCTATTTATAGAATGATATTAGTCTCATAAAGTCACGCCTAAAAACGGAGGCTTGCGTCAGCTGTTAGTATGTACCTGCACTATGTGGTGTGTGTACTAGTCTTTGCAGACTTGACTAAAAAATATTGTATTGGTATAGGTTTTTCATAGTTACGATGACCTTTTGACTCTATTTTTGATCCGTCGATGGATGATAGGACAATTTTAAGGATAAAATAAAAAACTTAGGTATAAAATTATAAACGAAATGGACTTGGGAATGGCTGGATTTGGGAAGACACAAATAATAACAACTAATAAATACGTTGAATGAATCATAGAAAAGGGAGCCAAAAACAGGTAAATAAACAAACATCTTATTATAAAACTTTCGGAAAAGCTGGCCACGTGAATCTAAAGAGGTTTAATCCAACAATAACAAGACAACAAAGGAAATTTTCCAACACGAAGTTGGCTTGGAAACTAATAGTAAAACGTTTGCTCTAACAAGTATTGATACTTAATCATCATCATATCAGCCGGAAGACGTCCACGCTGAACATGGGCCTCTCCCAAAGATCGCCACAATTCACGGCCCTGCGCCGTCCGCATCCAGCAGATTTGATACTTATGCGGAACTATCCCATCTCGCCAAAGAAAGAAAAAAATATGCAGAGCTGACTACCAACCTTCATCAATCGGAGAGGGATTAGAAGTATTGATACTTATCGTTTATTACGCGCCAGTAAATAGAGAAATATCGGGCAGCCCACACGCTTGTAATAAATTCTTTAATGTTTACACCTGAGATCGACCCACACATTAATTTCGACGTAAACTTTGCAATAATATTGTTCGACTAACTTTTGCCCATGACTTCCAATGTGCGAAAATAATAAACACTAAGCGTTTAATTCCATAATTATATCAATATACAGTTTATACCAAAAAATCTATTATAATAAACTTAATTCAATAATTGGCAAGGACCGTCATTTATTTAAATGAGTGAGACTTGTTAAACTATTATTGCAAGCCTTCTAGTAAACTTAACTCAGTTAACGCATCGATATTATTTTTTGTAATTTTCACTTCATAATGTAGCAATCCATCTAAGTTTAGCGATTTTTTTCTATTACAACAAAATTCCTGTCGAATCTACGAATACTAAACATAATTTCCCATTCTAATTAAAAATGACCCACTGACAAAATAACATTAAAAAAAAATTAACTATTTAAACAGTCCACGCATTGCATCACCATATTTACCAACAGGAACCACTAAAACAACCAAACCTTGCAATACCCAAACCGATCACACACAAACAGCACATCACAACAATCACCAAATCACGATATACCCACAAGAAGCGCAGGTGTTGCTCCAACAATCCCCGAACACCATGTCTCTGGCTGCCAAACTCTGTTATATTAAACTCTCGGTTGCTTCCAAACGCTCTTGTATTACTCTCGAGTATTTTCACCAACACTTTGTATATATGCTCCACGTCTGACCGACGCACTATATTAATAACGACTACTTCATGATGTTAGCTTTGCAATCGGGATCAGAATGGACCGCAACATGTAAGAGAAAGCTATGAATAAAATGGTTCGGAGAATTATGATTCAATTAAAAAATGTAAAGCATTTTTACAAGAAACATTCTTATTACATTAGGATAGTGAGAATTCATTAATTTAGTTAGAGTGTTTAATATTTATGAATTTAAGTTTTATTACGAGAAACCTATTCGTTCGAAAATTACATACATGAAAAACATCGTTGACTAATCTTTTAAATAGTTTTTAGTCATAAAGCTTTCGTTAAATAGATAGTTTAGCCACTTTTCTGATACAAAGGATAAAAAACAACACCTCAAGTTCAAAACAAATAATTTAAGCACAATTTGATTGACAAGAAATACATACAAACACAAATATAAACAAAATTTAACGATGTACGCTAACTAAAGGTGTTGATTACTACGTGCCGTTATCCATGAACCCTGGTTTAATATACTTGGAGGTGTTCCAACAGCCATCACTCAAGTTATTATAGTTCATAACCAAAACAATTTAGAGATATTGCACATCCAGCGTCTGTTGCCGTGAGTTATATGACGCGTGACGCTAAGCGGCCGGAATGCGGGATAGGGTCGCGGGTTTATCGTGTACAACAATACTGCAATGGACGGGTAAGTTCGGGTGTATGGAGCAGGGGTTTATGTAATCATTTAGACAACGGAAGGAATCGTGAATTTATTTCAGAAAAAAATTAAACACCTTTTTAGATGAGCGTGCTTAAAATATTATTTATTACCCGCCGCGACAGAACTAACAAGGTATATGCGTTTAGGGTGAGAGTTTGTCTGTTAGAATGAGTAGAAGTCTATAAGCAATTCACCAAAAGTAAAACTAAAAATATGTTTCTAATGTGAACTGTTTACTAAGTAGAAATAGGGGGAGAAACCTTTGGCCTACAATAGTACAGAAAACTGAATAAATAAAATTACACATTTTATAGAAAACTAGACTACTAACATCTTCAAAATCAACACTCCAAACCAGATATTAACAAAACATTCCAAGAAATCCGCATTTATTTTCAGAATAAATTCCCATCAACTCTCAAAACATAAATTCTAATAATCTGTTATTTTTAGTTGAACGCTAAATATATCGCTTACCTTTTCGTTAAGTCGTAAATGAGTCAGTCTTTCACTAGCAAATCGATATATAAATACATTTGGAATGGTCCTATTAATCAAATATTGCTTCGCATAGTTCTGTTTCTGTAGTGAAATGAGAACGAGCGTCATTTTAACGCGGTTTATATGGGTAGGTAAGCAGCTGCCGCGTTAAATGTCACGTTATAAATTATTTTTGTGGGGTATAAAATTGGTTAACCTACTTAAGTTTATGGTAGTATTTAAGGCCTTCGATGGGGAAACAAAATATTTTTATACCTACTTAACACTAGTTATTTCTCCAAAAATAAAACTAGTTCCGTTCCCTTGAAAAAAATCTATACTATCTATATATATCTAACTACAAAATGAATTTACTTGTGCTCTCCTTATTTTAATACGTTGGTACATTCTGCATACCGCCGTCCAATGCATCTGGCAAGGTGACAATTAATATGAGTCAATTATTTCGCATCACAGTCAAGGCGCTGTCTGTTTGTGCCGCCAATGACTCCGCTTGACATAATCGACCATTTCACTTTCCGTTTAGTACATGACGTTTTTAGAACAGATTGAGTTATTATATTAGTTTGGCCGTGACTCTTAGAACATTGTTGACTTTGTTACATGGAATTTCATTGACGAACTAGGTTTGTTTTGAACTTGTTACGATAGAGATAGAATTATAGTAAACGAAACCCTTTATATCTAAAGCATATAGTGTTTTAATACTGATAATGCCTGGTCCTTCGGTACTTAAGAAGGACCGCCTGGTCTTTCTAGACGCAGTGGTCACTAACAACATTTTTCGTCACAACATATGATTTCTATTACTCATATTTTAGATGACATCATAATACTAATAAACTATTTTTTAAGACCGATGACAGAATCCGTACGTTCTACAAATTCTGAGTAGTGTCAGTGAGGTAACATCTAATAATAATTTATCAATCAGTAGTAAGAGGTAATGTTGGCATACTACCTAAATAAATAAAAACATAAACGAATGTGTTTCTTCGAAGAAACGTTTTGGATGTGTCTCTTAGCGAATTGACAATATTGGCACACGAGTCGGGATATATGTCATGAGCAAATAATATAAACATTGTCAACATTTATAACACAGTGAAGGTGACCATTGCAAGTATTATTATTAGTCACGGAAAGTTGTTTTAAGACAATTTAGAGTTGCAAAGGTGTATAATATCGAATCTTAACGACGTTATTTACTTGTTCGACAAACGTAAACGTTTAGATCAGATGGGATTGGGTCTGTTCCTTTAGCCATAGAGAGCCGAAGGATGGTGACAATGAGACCATTACTGGATAAGTTAGAGGGACACCTTAGACAAGGCCCACATGGATTAGATCGGGACATGCTATATGGATGAATTGGTGTTAGTCCTTACAAAGAAACAGTTCTGGTAATTGTGTGATGTTGTAGGGTTTTGGTGGCAAACTAGGCAGAGCCTTATGGCAACCAAACAACTGATAAACATACTTTATATATCTTAATACATACATATTATAGATGAATTAAACTCAGGTACAGAACAAATGATCGTGCCCATCACACAAAGATTTGTCCTGGGTGGGAATCGAAGCCACGACCTTCGGTTTAGCAGTCAGGGTAGCGCGAGTGGTACTGACCGTCCATGCTGCGCGAGGACAGCTTGCGGCTGGAGAGCGTGCGCGCGAAGTGCGGCGGCGGGCGCTGCGGCGGCGCGGCGCGCGACTCGTAGTGCGTGCGCCCCGAGTAGCGGAACCGCGAGCCCAGCCGCGGGAACAGCGTGCTCTTCGCCGCCGGCTCCGGGGACATCAGCCTGCGACACGCAGCGTTATACAACTGTCACATGGAACGACTACAGACGGCATCAAGTAAGGAGAACCGAGCTAGAAGAATCAAGGGTCCTCCTAGTGTGACGCATTATCAAGGCCATTCGATTGCTGCCTTGCCCGATACACACAAAACAAATGAATAAATGTGGACAACATCACATACATTGCTCTGAACCCAAAGTAAGTAGCTGAAGCACTTATGGAATTCAGAGAAAACGAAGGTACCGCAAACATCCAGACCCGAGACAATGTAGAAAAGGGGTTTTCTACATTGACCCGGCCGGGGATCGAACCCGGGACCTAAGAGCTGGCGACACCTTAAAAACCGGTGTGTACGCCACTCGACCACCGTCAAAATCGATCCTGCCGTAGTCTGAGCCGAGCGTTGTCGATTTTTGAGAATATTCTCAGACACCAAGATATGTTTAATAACTAGTACCAACCTGAAGAATGTATGGTGTTCGACGCAAGTCTTCCACAGCTTCTTAGCAGCTCGATGGTTGGCGAGCTTGAAGCCGACGGTAGACTCGAACTGCTCGAACTCGCCCGGCCGCAGCTTCACGTAGAAGTTGTGCCGCTTGTAGCTGATCTTCAGGATCTTCGGCCACGCGAAACGGTTGATGCGGAGCCTGTACAGTACAAGGTTATATTATTACATTTATAGCACAACTATGACCATAGTTGACAAGCAGCAGAAAAAATTAGGCAAAGAAATGTAAGCTCTATAACAGAGGGAATACAGTTCCTTTTTAAACTGGAATAAAATTAGTAAACCACTAGCAGTTTCATTTAATGTAAATAAATATAATGAAGAGATTTAAAATAGTATTGTGAACACATGTCCCCACGTAAGCCATTCAAAGGACCGGTTGAATATAAGAGATCCAAAAATATGATCTAGATATAGACTGCAATAGTTAAGTTAGTTATTTTAAGTTGAGTGGGACACGGCCTTCCCTTTCCCCGTATTTTTAAACACATTGATTAAACCCCTTGTAGCAGGGCATTTTACAGCATTTTTTTTTTGGATTTCGTTAATCAAGTATCTTACTTCTCTCTATGCACGAGTAGCCCCGACGAGCAGACGCCGAGCGTGATGTCCACGTTCTCCGAGTCTTTAGCGGGATGTAGGTCCACGCCGTACATCGCCAGCTTCTTGGCGTTCTCGAGGTAGTTCAGCTCCGCCTCCGCTGGCGTTTGACCTCTGCGATAGAAACAGAATAATTAATTATATATTGTATTCTACATGATAAGTATGCTTCAGACTTCCTACTTTTTAGTTGGCTAGGAGCTTATTTTGTTATGGCTGATCATAGCTCATGCATTAAAAATATGATTAAATTATTTATACTGAATCAAAATTTAAATCGAGTTCAAAATTAAAATAAGGCCTAAAAAATGTCTTTAAGGCCCTTGTTCTTGTGTCATACCTGTGTGTCTTATGCAGCTCGACGACCTTGTCCTCGAGGTCCTGCGTGGCGGCGGCGGCGGGCACGAGCCGCAGCGAGCGGCACAGGCCGGCGCGCGCCTCGCCCTCCTCGTAGTCGCCCAGCTCCGACTGCAGCAGGTAGCTCGCCAGCAGCGCGTGCGTCACCGTCGAGCACGGCAGCCGGCCTGACCAACACCCATGCACATATTTACATCTCTTATATATAACAAATCGCATCAATATACCGAACAACAGTACCCGCGCGAGGACATCGGAGATTCCCGACTAGTTTCAGGTGCAAACGGATGGAACGGACCTGTGTGTGGTTTATTTAACTTATATTGAATGAAAGAAAATAATAGATATTATTTTGTGCCTGACTATAGAATACCTCAAATAATCTTGATACCAGTATAGATGTTAAAAATTCTTTATTCAAATTTAGAAAAATCAATTAATAAATCGATTTCTCCACAAAAAACTCTTTTTTTGTAACCAGGAGACATCAGACACCCACCTTCTAGCAGATCCTTCCTGACAGCCAACACGAGCTGGTACCGCGTGAGTTCTTCCTGTAGCTGTGCGGGTTCTGGCGGGTAGAACTTCACTGAGAACCTAAGCGTCCAGGGCTCGTCTGCAAACAAATATAGCAACATTACGAACTTAGATATTATTTAATCCTTATAAAGTTTTATATCACAGCCCACAACTTCAGTTGTGATTTAATAAGCTCAGTATTTAATCAAGCAGGGCACAGGTTCGCGAATGATTGCTACTGGGAATCGAAAATCCGCTAGGATCACTAGTCTCACATCAGGTCTATCTGTCAAATCACAGGGCAATAGCTTTGTTTCTCACTGGTGTAGAATTACAGATAGACCCGCACGATGGATTTTTGGCTCCATTACGTCCGTGACCGTGGATTACGTCTTCCGAACTCGCCCACAAACTTGATGAAACGTAGAGGATAAGCTGCTTGAATGTATCATATTTAAGTGAGTACTTACATTTAAGCATTTTGGAGAGCCGCTTCTCGAGGTCTACCCAGACGCGGGGATCGCCGCGGTCCTCGTACAGCAGCCCGAAGTAGTCCTTCTCCACTAAATTCAATTTGTCACACACCTTGCCCAGCAATTCTTGGCCGCGAATTTTTCTCTGGAAGGGGAGGTATAAAGATCAGAAAAAAGCTTGGACGTATACAAAATATTCTCAAAGAAGGAAACTAGTAGCTAACATGAAACTTATCGAATAATTGCCTTAGGTAATTATGGCATACCTACTCTTGAGGAACTTTAATAAGAATTTAGGTAATAATCAAGCCCTCTTATGTCATCTACGAGTCTTATCTACCTATTTAGTGAAATATATGACTTACATCAACATCGAGTTCCATGGTGGAGCCGTCCAACAGTTCCACCCGGACCTTGGCGGTGTTGCCGGTGGCGCGCCTCCGCGGCGAGGCCTCCTTGGCCTTGCCCTTCCCATCGTCCTTGGCCTCTTTGGCCACCCCCTCCGGCATCTTGCCGCTCGACCTTCAGTCCCTGGAAACACATGGCATAATTAGTCATAGGGAAAATCTATTTCATTACGCTTATAGATTTTGATTGTTCTGTTTTGCGTTTAACACAATTATAGATTAAGAAAAAGATTGAAACCTAAAATAACGGAATTGTAAAACACCCGCGCAAAGCTTGGAACTTGTTATTTCGTTTGGAAATACGAGTACTCTGCACTACATTTAGGTATGTCTAAATACATTTCTATTATATACCTTTTACCGACATCCTTTCAACAAACATAAATATATAATGGATGAAGAGAATAAGCGCTTTAGGAAGCAGGCCTCGTATAAGTCCACATAAATAGAGCAGTTTCTCTTCAGAACCAAAACACATGAACCTACTTCGGTATAGTTTACGCAGGGAGCGTCTTGCCAAGTTATTGGCCCATCAGCAACGAAAACCAATAAACCAGTTAATTGCTGAACGTTAAAGCTCGACATATCTGTCAGGATGTTTTATCTTTGAATACATAAATGTAGAAATGGAATTTATTTTACTGTACGTCCTGTCCTGAATCCTTATATACCATCTTCGATCCATTTTGAAATTAGTACTCAAATAGTCTGACTCTTATGGTAATAATTATGTCATCTCATATATCATAGATTATACGATGTTTCTATTTGAGAGATTAGTTCTTCATTGAGACGCAACTCGCTAATCCAACATTTAACAAGTTATCCGATGACTAAGCCATTAGAAATCATCTTTAAACCTAACTATAGGTACAGGTGTCTTACACGAGCCGCGGTGCGATTACAATGGCATGCACCAACTGTATAGCGTGGGAACCGATTGTAACCACATAATGTTACGCGGTGTTTACTGTGAGGAATACTTGCATCTACCACAATTACAAACGACAGGAACCTTAAGAATGTTTTCTATATGCACTCTAAAAAAACATTGGATGGAAAGCAAGGCTTTTGTAGTTTTACAGTTAAGCCAAACAGGCGTCTTCACAGCTTACTGGTAAATACGTGAGTGGTTGGAGATTTTTTTTTTCTTTATTTTGAACGTCTTTTAAGTATTTCATGTCTGGTTCCGAGTTTAGTGTATCATGCTTCGCAGCAGTTCCGATAAAAGCTTTTATTACATATAGGACGATATAAAATTTATTTACGTTGCTACTTCTAATAGACTTCGGGAACTCCGAAACAATATATAAAGTTGATTAAAATAATCGAAGCATCTATCTATGGCCTATCAACCTACCCAACTTTTTTTAACTTTCCTCCTGTATGGAAACTGGTGAAAACAAATCTATTACGAAGAAGTAGGTATATCTCTATGTATCTTTCATTAAAATAAGAACCTTTTTCCTAATTAAGGACAGTAAATCCCTTTATCGGTCAGTTTTCGAATCTGGTGCGATAACCTAATTATCCGAGTATAGTGGATCCGAGTAAAGTACCTAACAGAATTACGGCCATCCTTCACAACGACTTTGATCGGGCGCTACCGAGCGACTAATTTTATTTATTTAGTCGGGATCTCGATTACTATTCACTTAGTTATTTAGGCACGTCGGATTTGAGGGTTATTGCGATTGGAGCGCTAGCTTTCAGTCATGATTTGAATTAATAATCAAAGATCTGAAACTCTATCTCTGTAATGTACTACAGAAAAAAATAAAAAGTTATATTCTCGGTTTGGATATCCATAAGGCCCGTCACATGAATTCAATATTTTCTATAATCTGTTCGGTCTAGGATTTTTATCCCTCCTCTCGTGTGGTGTAATGGTAAATGGAAGTTACTTTATTTATGTGCTGAACATGTGAATTCGCCGATATACAACCAGCAAACTGACAAAAGTAGGTACCATACAGGGATATATAATTATTTACTTCTTGCATATAAATAGCTACAAAGCCTGTTATATGAGGTACAGCATCTTATTCAAACAGTTTTCCTAGTCGTCAATACAGTGTGGATTACTGTGGACACTAGCGGAGCGTGTACGATCAAAGCGTGTCATTATACAATTAAACGCAGTTTGTCTGTCTGTCCGGCGATTACTTGCCACCCATTAAATTGCATCGAGTTTTTATTGCTAAATTGTCGCGATTTAGTACTTATCTACTATTATAGTTAAGATATAAACAGAGACATTTGTGTAAAAAACTCTATACTATGATAACATCTTCGCTAGTAAAGAGGCTTTTGTTATGAAAAAAAAATACCTTTAAATCAAGACAATTACTCGTAGCTGAAAATAAGTTTTGCATATTACTTTTAAATGATATCATGACAACAAAAATAAACAACGAAAATCTTAATACGTTATTCCCTATCACATAATATAGTGTATTCCAATCGCTATAACAAACAAACATAACCGTATGTGACAAAGAAAATTGCGATTGCTCAAGAGTAATCTTGTTGTTTGCCTCCAGCTATTACAAAACAAACGTGTCCCGACCAAATTCAAACAATTGAACATAATGTCGAGGACGGATGATATAGGCACCAACCACTTAATAAAAACAAAAGTTGTATTTTAAGAAAAAATATATGTGAGATAAATTTCGAAAATGTTAGATGATTATAATAATATAGGGCAGCCTTTCCCAAAGTGGGCGATAACGCCCCCTTGTGGGCGCTGCAGGCCTAAAGGGGGGCGGTAAGAGACTTAGAAAAAAAATCAAATCTCCGCTAATATAGCTCAAAATAATTAATTTAATTCGAAGTTATAGTGGTTTTTAAGTTGGTGAAAATATTCGGGAGCTAAAGAATAATTTATTCTCAAAGTGGGCAGTAGACAAAATAAGTTTGGGAACCCCTGATATAGGGTAAGGTTTAGTCTTTAGTCGCAGGATTAGAAAGGAGAACAAAGGATTTAGACTGCCGAAGATTAAAAATATTTAACTTATAGTAATATTACAATCAACACTTTGTAAACAACCAGATACCAATGAACCACAATATCCTTCAGACGTACGCAACCGGAGGGCCCTGCTTGTTGCATCCGTGCCCTTTTATCATTGAGAATTTCTATTGAACCTATTGAATTTCGATGTGACGCAGACGAAGCACTACTATTTTAAAAGAAAATGGGAACACCTATAAAAGATAAAAACACTTTTCAGTTATGCGACTCCGGAATACGGGGCTAAACGTCAATGCATCGAAATTACGTCTTTCAGTAAAACCTCGACCGTACCTAACATGAACATTATACAGCAATTTCTTAGCTGTTTTAGTTTTCCTTCGTATTTAACAAACATTAATAACACATTAACAGAAGCGTATAGCCGCTCATGAAACGCTCAAAGCTCACACTTCCCAAATATCTTTATTCATAGAATCGTTAGCGTATTAACAGGCGAACATTGTGGTTTGTTTAATGTTAGGATACACGGATTATAGACATTTTGTCGGAATATGGCATGCACTGGCTTCATGCCAAGAATGACTCACTAAGCTAAGGAATACACTTGCTAATCAGTCGGATACATTATCTATGATTTATTTGGAATAAATCATATTTATTGTAACGTAACCTAATGGGCATGTAAAGCCAAATAGACATCAATACGTTCGTATAGATGTAAATAAAATATTTATGGACTGCCTATCAGGAAAGTTTAAAACTGTTTTTTTACTGCTTGTAAGGTGTATTCTTTGTTGGAGACCCTAATAAATAAATAAATAAATATTTTGACCTGCCACAGTGTTCCTTTAATGGAGATGTCAAATAAAATAAACAGACAATTATACTAGATGAAGTTATGATTTAATAATTTTTTAACCAAATTAATTATTACACCATAAAAACCTTTGTAGGTTTCTCCTGATTTGTATTGACCATTAATATGGAGTAGGGAAAAATGTCAAGGAAACAAAAACTGCACTACATTAAGAAACGCGGTTTAAACGCATTAGAAATTCCAAGAACCATTTCTTTTTATGATTTACCTTAGAACGATAACATAGCGATATGAGCTCGCCCTCGTAACATAAGACTGATTTAATCTTTAGCAAATTATTATAAAACAGCGAGCCTTCGTTTTGCATTTGTAAAGAGCAAGTCTTTGCAGACTTCTTAGTCCTAGGGAAGGAGCAATGCATGCAATAAAGACCCTTGCCAAACAAGAAGTCTCTTCTATTTAGGCATTATGATATAAATAAATTTAAAGTAAATGCTATAGAATCGAGAAGAATACAACTGCAACAGAGCTACTTATGTTCCTACCCTTTATTTGCAGACTAGCGTTAGTTGTGTGTGTGTCCAATTAGAAGTATTTTTTTATTAACTAATAATACTGTCCTGTCTATTTGTCGAATATTCAAATGTCAATGTTTAAGTCGCTCTTTATTCCCAAGCTGTCTCTAGCTGTCTTTTTAATATGTAAGAACAGATATTTTAAGAACATAAGTAAGCCCATGTTTCATTTTTTTTTCATAATTTGGGTCCATATTTGATGGACAGTCAGTGTACCCGTATCTTTAAACGCATAGCTCGAGTGCTACAGATATGTTTATATATCGATCGGTTTATTGGACAGTACCGATATATTGTGTAAACAGTCATGTTTCACACTGACATCTTCATTCTACGCGGAATTACGTTCACTTGTCTATCTCTGTTTGTTTGGGATTTGTACTGAATCAAGAATTTGTTTTATCAATTGAGGAAAATGGGAGTGAAGATTGAAACAGGCTTACTGCGATATTAACTGCAGGTAACTACGAATCTAACTGTAACGTTTTGTTGAAATCGATTAAGTCTAAGTTTAAGATTTGATCTAGATGGGTAAACACTCATGTGACCAAGCTAATTTATAACATTTTAAGGCAAAACACGCGTCTTTTGATTAATTTATGCAATTATTATTTCTGTTACATTAATTAAAATTCAAACAATTGCGTTAATTACATCTTAAATTTCTAAATGCAACCTTCTTCACATTGTCCGAATATAATATATTTACAGTCGACTTCTAAAAGTAATACCTTCTCCAAGACAAATGTAACATCTATTTCGAAGCGTATTGATATCTCTATACATCAAAACTTACTAATTGGCATCCAAACATATTGCTCGCTTTGCCTCGGGGCACAAACTTTTTATGTTACAGAATACGGATGCACCCGCTAATTGAAACACTTCGCACAACTCCGCTCTCGGGATCGAAACTTTGACTACAAAATGTGGAAATATGTATGGGTTGTGGAAGTGCTCTAGACTTTTGTAGAGGAAAATAAATTTCATGCAAATATTTCATTTATGATGTCGCAACCAACACGCATGCCAAACTGTATATTTTAAAAGTAAAAAAAAGAACTACGTGCACAGCCTTAATTCTTTAAACATATTGACACGTGTAAGTAAAATTTGACTAAGTAATGGTAATTTCATTTCACCATGAGTACATTAACCAAATTCAGAGAGATCTTACTATACATTTTAACGAAATACCTACGTCTTTTATAAAATTATCGTCAATTTCGTTCAATATTATGAAGTTATCGGCTTTTTAACTCTCATATTAAAGTTGCGAGTAGATGGCGCCACTGACATTTATTTTAGATAATATCTACATGAATTTGGTTGCCCTAGCCGGTGTCTTAAAGTTTTATTTAAACATGATAATCAGGCATCACATTAAATAAATATACCTATAGCTGAAGTTCAATTACATTATACATATACACATTTATTACCCCGGCATTTAACATAAGACCGCGCAAGAATGTTTAGAATTTAGATATTATAAAGGTTTTAAAAAGTGGCCAAAAACAGCGTCAGTTATTCGACCCGCGACTCTGCGATAGTTGAGACGCGAGCGAGCGGAATTTAATCACTGGGATCATTTCCTATATCATCACCCGCTGTTCAGTCGAGTCAGTTAAGACCCTCCTGATGGCAATTCGGACAGCGGCGCGCAGCGGTAGTCATGTTTCTCGCGTAACGAAACCATTGCGCGATCTAATTCGACGACAACGCCATCTATCGAGCGAGCGTTAAGTTAGTGTTGAATTTTCGTCCAAACTTGTTTTGTACTTTGTTTCGCTTCTGTGTTTTTATAAAAATCATTTTATGGACAAAAGATACGTTGAGATTTTATATAATATCTGTCTATGAGAGATTAAAACATAAGATTGACTGGCGGCGATGTTGTGGCGAGTAATACATTTTATAGATAAGTTGACCTGCCAAATATTTTCTCATTAAAAATAACATAACTAGCCAAACCGGAACCTGGTGAACAAAACACTTAAGAAGTATATTTTTATTAACTTCAGTAATAACAATCGCTTCTAAAATAAACAAGAGCCAACTGACCACTCGATAGATGGCGTTGCACAAGTTCTCATCAGGAGGGTTTTAACTGAGTCGACTGAACAGTGGGTGATGATTTAGGAAATGATGACAGTGATTATACTCCGTTCGCTCGCGTCTCAACTATCGCAGAGGCGCGAGTCGAATAACTGACGCTGTTTTTGGCCACTTATAAACAAACCAATCATATTTCAGTATGAAAGTTTTGCGTATCACATCTGTCCACAAACTATGTGGTCTCCATACGCTACATACTAATAATTTAGATTCTTATTCAAGTGACGTAATATTAACCTTGAAACGATTCGCACCTACAGTACTGTTGATCCGACAGTGTCCAACTGTGAACCTTGAGGGACACCCGTGCTTCAACAGAACGAATTTTTTAAACACAATCGGGCATGTAGTACATGCCTTAAAGCGCGAGCGAGCTTACATAATGCCTAGCGAACTTTTAAACCTAGATTTTTCAGAAAACTATAAAGGAAAATGGGTACGTAGATAAGAAAAGTCGTTTGAATTACAAATTATTCTAATTTGCAAGGATAAGTGGAGCGCAATGTTTATTTAATGAGATGTTTACATAAGTCAATAACACTGCCAATATTAAGAGCTGGGCGGACTCCCAACACCAGTTAAACGCATACATGACGTACTGATAAGAACATACCTTCAACTTTTTAATCCCGATAAGTACAATTTCTAGCTTGATAAGAAGGAAATGCATAAGTTTTCTTGCTCATATCAAGGGATTTAGTTTTTGATCTAAAAAAAAATCTAAATGCGGATATTAAGAATAATGTAGACTAGTTAAATTTTAATTATGTCAGCTATCACGAACATATTAATTGTGATTGTATATGTTTTGTCTCTTACTTACCTTTTTTTTTCCTCATTAATATGTGGACAATGTGGGTTACCTGTTTGTAATATTAATTTAAGGACTTATTGTATAACTTTTAACATGTAACTCTTTTTTGTCCCTTACAAATAAAATAAAATAAAATTATACTTTCGGATCAAATAAATACTTAGTAGAAACTATTAATTTTAATTTAAAAAAAGCTTGGACTTAGCGGCACTAACATTCTACTATTTAAGCTAACTAAGCTAGCTAGCCTTAAATAACCAACTGTGGAATATTAAAATCCCATTACCACAACCAACCCGTTCTTCTTGAAGTGTTCGTTGCTCCCAATCAACATAGTACTAACCTTGAATAATACTTATTAACATCGTATAATTAAATCAACGCTTAAAAAAAATCAATGAGTGACCCTGACCGGGTACAATGACGTGACATCATGGTGACTACGATACTAATTTAACACAATAGGCTCGTTAAATGGCCCTACAGAATGAGTCAGGCGGCGTTACTGCATTATCATAATATATTCTATGCTAAGGTCAATTGCCATCTAAAAGCGCTCCAAGGTATGGTGACATAAGAGCTTATAATACAATGATATAATGTACATACACACCTACACTATTTATATAATGCCAATGATACCGGCAATAACTTGGTCACATACTACCATCCACAATTTTTAAGTAATGTTGTAAATCTAATTAGAGTAATTAGGGTTGCTGATTGAAACGTACATGTTAACATGATTTGATTGATGTAATGTAGAGATGTGTCTCTATGTCAATATAGAGATGATTAGGACAATTGGGTTTAGTCATTATGTTCAGCAATTCCTAGATGATATATGAGATGCTAAATCGATTGGTTTAGATAAATTTATAAAAATATAAAGCTTGTAGATACAATAGTTTATGAATAGGTGATGGCAACTTATCGATAATATAAGCTCACAGGTGCGAAAGAATTAAGATT